>OY728125.1:1548745825-1553545825 GCA_963277665.1 Viscum album | reverse complement strand
ATTAACTGTCAGCAAGAAAGACCCGCGACTGTGATAGAGGAGAGGAATGCTCTGTTCAAACCTAAACGCGTGGTTCATTGTTACAATGGAAAAGAACCAGGGAATCTTGCTAATCAATGCCCTAATCCATGGGTTTTCAGAGGCAACCAACAACCTCTAAGGTAGTAAGGGAAATCTTTTTCCATCAGTACTACCGAAGTGAACCCCGACGACGATGTGGTGACAGGTAAGCTAGTTATTCATTCAAGAATAGTGAATGTACTTTTTGATTCATGTTCTATGCATTATTCTATATCTCAAAAGTTTAGTAGAACAATCCTAGTACAACAAAAAATAATAGAAGTGAATATGTTAGTGAGTACAACAAATGTGGAAATCATTGCATCCCATGAATATAAATCCTCCCATGTCATAATCTGTGGATTTAACTTCCCGGAAAACCTCTTCATACTCCCTCTGGTGGAATTTGATGCAATTATTGGCATGGATTGGCTTTCATTATATAGAGCCAACATAAATTGATGTGAGAGGGAAAATAACTCTACATGTAGAGAATCAACCCCTGATTCTTTACAAGTTCAAGGAGGAAGATGAATATTCTTTAGCCCCATCATCTCAAGCATGGATATTACTGCCCTATGAGTATGCGTATCTGGCTCAGATGATTGAATCTAATGAGACAACCATCCTAGAAGAAATTTCTATTGTGAGGGAATTCGCTGAAGTGTTTCCCAAGTAATTGGATGGTCTTCCTACTAGTAGAGATTTTTAATTCTCAATTTTTCTTATACCTGTGGTGTTTCCAATATCCAAGAATCCATATAGAATTTTTGTTTTAGAGATTTAGGAGCTGAAGAAACAACTACTGGAGAATCTGGATAAAGTGTTTATATGCCCAAGTGCTTCACCATGGGGTGCATCAGTCCTCTTCGTCAAGAAGAAGGATAGGTCAATGCGCCTTTGCATCGATTATCACGATCTCAACAAAATCATGATAAAGAAAAAGCATCCTCTCCCATGAATTGATTACTTGTTCGATCATCTGCGTAGAGCAAAATACTTCTCCAAGGTGGATTTGCGGTCAGGATATTATCAAGTAAAGGTGAAGAATGAAGATATCCCCTACAGTGATTTTCATACAAGATACAGGCACTAGAAATTCATAATAATGCCTTTCAAACTCACTAATGAACCAGAAATCTTCATGGAATTGATGAATAGATTCTTTAGATATTACCTCGACAAATTTGTGGTACTCTTTATAGATGATATTCTGATATAGTCCAAAACCAAGGAGGATCATGAGGAGCATTTAAGAACTGTATTAGAGACCTTGCGGTAGGATAATATTTATGAAAATTATAACAAATGTGTGTTTTGGTTGAAGGAGGTCTCATTCTTGGGCCATATAATCATAAGCAATGGGATATCTATGGATCCCTCCAAAAAAGATTCAATTGAGGGATGGTCGAGGCCAACAAATGTAACGGATATCCGTAGCTTCTTGCGGTTAGCTGGATAATATCGATGATTTGTGAGAAATTTATCACGATTGTCCAACCCTCTTACTAAGATAACTCAGAAGGGAGTAAAGTTTTCTTGAAGTTATGAATGCGAAGAAAGCTTCAAGGAGTTGAAAAGGAGGCTTATCACTATGCCCCTGCTCACTTTACCCACAAGTGGAGAACATTTTGTGGTATTCGGAGATGCTTTGAATAAGGGAACATCATCAATCCTTTCACAAATGATTACTCAACCGTACCTTTTGGAAAGGTTAAAGGATACTCAAAATGATGAAGTGGGAATTCAGAATAAAGTGGAAGCTATCAGAAATGGGGAATCCACAGAGTTTATTGTTAATAAAGAAAGAATTGTGGGATTTGGGAAAAGACAATGTGTTCCATAAAGTCCATAGCTGAAGAAGGAAATTTTGGATGATGCACATAGTTAAAATTTCTATATTCACCCAGGAAACCCAATGATATATCGATATGTCTGATAGAATTTTTAGTGGGATAATATGAAGAAAGAAATCGCCGAATATACATCAAAGTGTTTGGTGTTGCAACAAGTGAAGGTAGAGAGGCAGAAGTATAAGGGGATGATGCAACCATTGACCATACTAGAATGGAAATGGTAGAAAATCACCATGAACTTTGTAACTGGACTTCCGAAGACATCCAAAGGAAACAATGCAATCTGGGTTGTTATGGATCATCTTACAAAGGATGCCCACTTCATTGTTGTTCGGGAGGATTTATCATTGGATCAACTGGAACAGATATATATCAGGGAAGTGGTAAGGCTTCATGGAGTACCACTATCTATTGTGTCCGATCGAGGTACAAGATTCAAATCTATGTTATGAAAGAGTCTTCAACATGCTCTGAATACTGAACTAGACTTTAGTACGACCTATCATCCTCAAACTGATTCCCAATCTGAGCAGACTAACTAAACACTTGAGGACATGTTTAGAGCAGGCTCAATGAACTTTAAAAGAGGATGATATCATCATATTCTTTTGGTTGAGTTCTCTTATAATAACAGTTTCCACTCGAGCATCCAAATGGCACCATATGAAGCCCTTTATGGGAAAAGTTGTAGAACACTGGCGTGTTGGGATGAGGTCGGTGAGTGTAAGCTACTTGGACCAGAAATGGTCAAAGAAATTGTGGAGAAGGTGAAAACCATTCAACAACATGTCATGGCATCCCAGAGTCGATAAAAGAGTTATGTATATAAACATCGACGATACCTTGAGTTTAAAGTTGGAGACATGGTATTTCTACAAATATCTATGTGGAATAAGGTCATGAGGTTAGGAAATAAAGGGAATTTAAGTCCAAGGTACATCGACCCCTTCGAGATTCTTGATCGTGTCGGGGCTGTTGCCAATTGACTAGCACTTCCACCTACCATGGAAAAAGTACATGATGTATTTCATGTATCTCTCTTATGTAATTACATACCAGACACTTCACATGTACTCTTTTCAGAGGTGGTACAACTAGTGGATGATATTTCTTATGATGAGAAACCAGTGAAGATCTTAGATCGTAGAGAAACAGTTTTACGAAATAAGACAATGCCCCTCATCAAGGTGTTGTGGCGAAACCATAAGTTCAAACAAGCAACGTGGGAATCATAGGATATGATGAATCATAATTACCCACATCTATTTTAGTGTGGGAAAAGGAAATTTTAAGGGTGGAATTTCTTAAGGGGGAAGATTGTAATGACTCAAACATTCATTAATTAAAATCCCTCTTGATATAATTAAATGTATCTTTATGAAAAATGTATCCATAAGATGTCAAATTATTTGGTTTAATGTTTTTGGATACTGTTAAGAATTGTGACCATTGCTAATATACCTATTGAACAGTTATAACATGATTAGTATAAATATAGGGCTTTAACAAATCTAATTTACTCAGATAAAGGAAGTGATGGTCTCACCCATTAGATGTGCCCTATACAAAGCCCATTTTTCAGAGCTCAGAAAGGAGGTTGTGTCTTTGGGATTTACTCTTGACCAATCCCAAGCTGATCTTGAATATGTTAAGCTCGAGCAGGACCGACTACGAGAGAAGTGGAAGTTGATAGAGATTACCACCCGAGTAATGTTTTCTGAGCCACCACAGGAGTCTTTCACCATCGCACACCTTACTCTCCTATATTATGTTGGTGTTATAAGGGGTTATGTAACAAGACCTTAGAACTATGGTTATGTATATTAATTTTTTATATAATAATTAATATACTTTCATTTTATTATTGATACCTTGTAAATAGTTTTTAAATCTCAAATAGTATTTTTAGTTAATGTTCAACTAAGAAATATATTTTGATGAATTAATGGATTTTTGAATTAAATAATATTTTAATAAATTATTATTATTATTAAATTAATTTTTATTAAATATAAATTATAGTATAATTTTATGAATGGAATTGTAATTTTTATTATGGTTTGAAATTCATTTTTGTCAAAACCCGTGAATTTTTGATAAATGTCGGTTTTTATTTTAAAAGTTAAAATTAACATATTTATAAAATTATTTAGATAAAATGAATATTATTTCTAGAATGGGGACATTGAAATTATCCAATGGTAAAATTTTCATAATTTTCTAAGACAGTCAAATTTTTGGGTAAAAATTAAATACCGTTTAAATATATAATGTGTTTTATGACATCATAATTACCCAATAGTGAGGTAATAAAATACTATAAACTTTATTTTCGGCCAATATATGTTTTACCATAAAAATTATGTGATTTTGGGTTTGTTTTGTTTATTTTAAAAAGCTTTAGTGGACTCTTCAAGACTTATTAAATATTTTGTCTTTTTAAATTGTTTTCCTTAGGAGTGTGACTCACCTCCACATAAAAAACCCCATTATTTTAAGATGTTAGGACTTTGGACTTATAAAATATTATTTTCCACTTACCTTTTCCAAAAACCATGGTAAAAAACCATGGGATGGTTTGTTGTTTGGATTAGTTTAATGTGAGGTGTCCCAAACCTAAATAATAAATAATTCCCTCACCTTTCCTATATAAACACACCCAAGCTACCACTACCTCCATACTAAAATCCATTGGATTTCTTCCAACATCTTCCTCCTCTCTCTAGAATCCACCCAAGGTGCCCCATGCTCCCAATAAGCCTCTCTCAAGACTTTGGAATCACACTTCCAAGTAAGGGTTTTTCTTTCTTTCTCATTTTTGTCCAATTTTTCTTAATGTTGTTATGCCCTTTTAATTTCAATTATAAATGTTGGGGTATGCTTTCAAACCTCCCCCATAAATCCCTATTTATGTTTTAATTATGGGATACCCCTTTCTCTCTCATTAAATACCTCCCATGTACACCCATTTTCCAAAATTACGAAAATAATTTCTCTCTCCTCATTTACATTCAAGAAATTATTTGGTATCATGAATCTAAATTCCATTACAATTGTTGGGACATGTATCTATATGACCCCATTACTTTCCATGTCATGTAAATATTATGAGACACCCCTTTATCTCTCATCAAACATTTTTATGAGTTCTTATGTCACACCGTTATACTGCCGAAATTGCACCATGCTTTTCCAAGCCAAATTCATTGTGTAGTGAATACCATTCCCATTTCTCTATCAAGGGTATTCACCTTTATGCACATTTAATTATTGTTTAAATTTTTTAATATATGTATTATATATTAGTTTATCTTGGAATAAATGATTATTTTTAATGATTCAATGTTTTATGATCCTTGTGGTACACTTATGCATGAAATGAAATGTTTAAGAAGGGTGCACCCTGATAGCACTCCAATGCATTGGGTAAAGTATAGTATCATGATAAATCATGTGAAATGGGTGTTTAATCATGATAATTCAAGTGAAATGAGAGTTTACTCATGCTTCATGTGAAATGAGATTTTACTCATGCTCCATGTGTAATGAGCCTTGGCTCATGCTAATTCCATGTTAAATGTTGTTGCCACATTCCCATGGTATGATTATCATGCTTTATCATGCCTTTATGTTTATACTTCTCTTGTTCACTATTGATATGACAATTTTCCAACATGTATTGTATTCCTCATGTTATTCCATGATTATTCCCTTACTGGGCTTTATAGCTCACCCTTTTCTAATGCACATCTTCAGGTTATCCCATGCAATGCTAAGTATGAGGGAATGTAGTGGTCATGTAAAGGAACTTTTCAATAAATATGTTATATTTAATGTTTTGAGTTGTTATTTAATGATCCTAAGCCCCAAATAAACTAGACCTCTTGATCTTATATTTTGTATCAAGTGAAGTTTATGTAATAAATTATGTTTAATTGTGTAATAAAAAGTAAGGTTGTCATATCCTAGTTCCCTTTAGACACTTCCTAGGATGATTTTTCTCACAATGTTTATACGTGGGATGTTCGGTATTCTTTCAATCCTGGGATTTATTTGATGATCCACCCATATTGGACTCCATTTTACACCTTTTTTCACTAACCCAATCAAACCATGGAGTTTCTTCGATCTCCATTTCAACCTTGAGGGAAAACGAACAATCTCCTCATAACTATTGAAGTCTAGAATTGCCAATTATTTTCATAGAATCAGATTTAGTCCACTAAATAGGGGATCCACTATACTTTTAGTTTTCATGAAAAAGCCAGAATCATATCTTGAAAGCCTTTAAAAGTTTTCTTCATACACCCCAATTGTAACACCTCGAGCTTCCATGATACGCTTCTCATTTAATAATGCAATAGCTTGCATGGTACGCAAGTTCGAGTTCTAACACACCGTGACTAATCAAAGTAGCCGTTATGAATAGTAATAACCACTTTTTAAAATTATAGAAATTTTATATTTCGAAATGGACTTCATTTTTGTACTCGTAATATCGAAATTATCCTAAGTTGAATTTTTTGTAATTTTCTGAGAACTTCCAATTTTTTATATAGTGATAAATACTTAAAACAACTTTTTTAATGAAAATAATTTATTGTGATAAATTATACTATTTAGTGGTTTTAATGTATAATTATAATATATTTTTACCATTTTATCCAATGGTGGTCATTAGAATTAATTTAACGTTGAAATTGGACATAAACAATTGCCAATCTTTTGATATAAATTATTTCTTAAAAACACGCTATTTGTTGTGACATTGGGAATTGATTATAAAATTAATTAATGCACCTTATATGTTTGGAATTTTGTAAAATAGACATCATTTTTGAATTCGGAATATCAATTATAGCTTAGGGTGAAATTTTGGCATTGTTCTGAAAAACATCAATTTTTGATGAATAGTGAAACCACTAAGTGGAAGTTAAATAACTGATTTTTCGTTTAAATGAAATATTACCACTTCTGTGATTTGATTTTCAAAAATCCGACATACATGGTTGTCATTAAGAAGTAAAATGTGGTTCAATGAGATTAAAATAATTTTTTTGGTGAATAGTAACTTTTAAGTTCTTAATCGCGATTAGAGGTAATTAGTGTAGTTTAAGGTAAAAATAATGTTTTAATAATATGAGATGAGATTGACACTTGTCCTACTACTATTGGATGAGTCATGGCCGACCAATAAAACCCATGGGTCAACTTTTGGACCCCATGGAGCCACTTTAGTTAGAAAATGACATAAATACCTTTTATTTAATGTTAAAGTAAAAAATGACACAAACATAAAATGTTTTACTAAAAAAAAATTTTACATGGGGTTATAAAAGTCATATTTTTGACTATAAATATTCATTGGAAAGATAAAAAGATTTCCTACATCATAGTATTTTTTTATAATTTTTAGACATTAAATAAATTAAATTATTTATGACATCATGATGATGCAGCGATGACCTCATTATTTAACGATTTAAATAAAATGAGAAGATAATGTAAAATACAAGGCTTACACTTTTCCAAAGCCTATTAGATGGGTATATTTATAACCCTTATCACCTTAGACTCGAATTATATAACTGTGGGACCTCTAAAATCCGAAACTCATTTTATAATAAAGTGACTTTTCTTTACTTTCCAAGAGTGTCCCTCCTCTCCACTTATAAAAGGCCCCCAACTCTACCACCTCATTCACACTTTCAAGCCATTTTGTTCGGCCAAACTCTGCCCAAATACTCTCCCAACTTCCCACTCTTTCTCATAGAAGCCTCACTTTGGGCAGAACTCTTCCCAAGGAAGCCTTTGGCTCAAATCAAAAAGATTTACCCGATTTTGAGGTAATGTGTTCTCTAATGTTGTTTTGTTTTATTTTTCTTCTCCAACCCCCTAAACACTTTTTATTCATTTCTTTTGTAACAAAACAAGTATCCTCAATATACAAGGATGTTTTTATAAGACGGATTCGAGCTACACTTACACACACCTACATCTAATGGTTAAAGAACATACGGTTTCTGTGGATGGTGAATTTCTGCCTCACGAAACGATAATTGTTCAACACTCATATAACACCTTCAAAGGTGGCCATTAAGATGTCACTATATTTATATATGATATATAATATGTTTATGTTTTACTTATTCTTCTGTATTTCTAATTTATGGAATACTTTATGATTTCCATTATGGGTAAAACGCGATAATTTCATTTTAGGAAGTGCGGACTACCGCCCCCTCAAAGTGATTTGAATCGTTAATGCCATATGTGGGATGTATAAAGGATGGAGTAAATGGTATTATACACTATATTATACTGTAATTATATTATACATTTATATCATTATGATTTCATTCCATTAAATACGAAATATAAATGAAAGTAGCGTTCATGCGTACGTACGGCTTACCGTCTCCATGAACGGTGCATTTCATTTCTTACCTCTAAATGTTACGTAATATTATAAATGAATTTATATACTGGATATATATGATATATATGACATCTAAATCATGAATATAATTCTGGAGATAATGGATTTTCTACCACATAAACAACTTGTAATTATAAGAAATTTATTGTTGACTCAAGTACCAAAGATCGACAAAACGACCGTTGTTAACTTAAATAATTACATAATGTTCATAACATTGTAATAAGTGATATAAAAAGGATAATGAAATTAAAAATTGTTATTAATAAGGTATATATTAACTCTATTTTATTATTCAGGAGGTTAAAGAACGGTTGAGTCAAGTCAGACACGAGGTAAGGGTATTTCATAACCCAACTTCCATTCTTTGGGTTAATCTCCTACTTTCAAATTATGTCATGATATTATTATATCGTATATTGTATTTATACTTTCTTTATGTGTACATATAGTGAATACACATAATAGATATATTTTATTTAAAAATGATCTTTTTAAGGGACTTCGTCTCAATCTCTATTCATTGAAGCATATTTTGTTTTATACACAAATTTCTTTTGTACAGTGTATAAACCCCTTTGACTTTTACGTTTATTCAAAATGAATCTTTTTTTACGAAGCGTTTTACTAAACTACAAAAGGGGAATGTTTTTATTTCCATACATATGCGGCGACAACGACTTCTCCGTCGCCGTGACCATTATTTGAGTTTTGGATTCCTCTACAAGCCATCATTTTTTTTGATGGAAAATAAATACAAAGTTTTAACTTTCTTTTATTTTGGTATTGAAAATGGTTTTGAAAGCGTTTTTATTATATCAATGTGTTGTATTGATATCTTGTGATTGAAATGTGGAAATGTTATGTTTCCTTTATGCATGTTTTATGTGATACGATTATGTTATGGTTTATGATATGTTTAGACCTATTCATATGAGGAATGTATTGGACTTAATAAGTGACGGGTGGAGCCCACTATAGCTCCTCGATGCATCGGTAGGTCTCATGAGACAACTAGACGTGGAATTGGCCGAGGCCCTTTCCCAATTTGATTTATGGTTTTGGCCGAGGCCTTAATCATTTTAGACGTCTTGGCCGAGGCCTTGACAAAATGTTTCAGAATGTCTGGCATTATACATTCCCTCATTATGAAAGTGGTTATTGATATTGCATGTGATTATTCGACCAGTAGAATATCCATGTGAAGAAGTGAATGGCATTATCTCATTTTACTTTTTCCATATTATGTTGATGATCAAGTTTAAAAGGCTTTTGTTTTAGTTATACATTGCCTTAAATGTTAATGTTTATTTATGAAAGCTTCCGCAATATTGTTATCCTTACTGAGCATCTGAGCTCACCCCTTTCAATGTTTTAATATTTTCCAGGATGTGAAGAAGTATTTTATGAATGACCTGCAGGGATAGTCAGAAGAGGATATGAGTGTGGACTATGGAGACTTTGTTATTGTAGTTTTTCACTTTATGATGTAATGTAACGTTTACGAATGTATCTAGTGTTTCCAAGGCTACTAAACTAATCGGTCTTTCGAGACTTGATCTTTTGTGATCATGCCAATATTACGAAGTAATGCACCGACTCTGGGTAGCTGGGGTCGGGGCGTTACAGTTGGTATCAGAGGCAGTTTAGTACTAACCTTGGAAGCTAGATTTAGATAAACTCTGATTAGAGCACATAGCCCGAAGATAGACTTTGAGGATTAGTATAGAAGAACTTCCTAAAATTTTGGTATTGTAGAGATGTTGTGAGTTTTCCTAGCAATACATCCTTGTCTGGATACGAGCAGGTAGAGGCGGCTCTGGCACAGATGTACCTAGGGGTAAAACCCGAAAACACTGCTTTGAGCTAGACTCGAACGGGAACTGGTGCACGACAACGGGCCTTGCTGCACTCTTGGCTACGACACTCCCGGGGGATATGCTTAAGATAATTCTCGTTTTCTTTACAAACCACTATGAAGGGTTATGAGTACCTACTTCCTCAAAGAAAACATTTTAATGATTATGGATTATATCCATAAATAGTTCAATTTATGTTAAGTATTTTACAAGTATGGAATTGTGTATTTTTATTAATAAACTAATCTAGTTTATGCCATTGTTTAGAAATGGCGCCTAGTGGAAGGAATGGAAACTGTATCAATGCACGCACTCCGTGTAGGGATTGCCCTCCTGCTCAAGATAATTATTGTGGATCTGGAGATACAACTTGTGCTGATCAACTTATTACCATACTGGGAAAACTCACTCAGGTTATGAATAATAACCTTACTCGTATGGAGCACCCTGATCCACAACGTGGAGGATCAATGTTAGACCGCTTCATGAGGCAACAACCACCAACCTTCAATGGGAGTACAAATCCTATAGTAGCTGAGCAATGGATAAGTTCCTTAGAGAAAATATTCCATGCATTGGGGAGTAGTGAAAGGGAGAAAGTTGTCATGGCAGTTTACCGCCTCAATGGAGATGCCGATCAATGGTGGTCACTAATTCAAAACACAAAGGAAGATGATGAATTAACAAACATGGAATGGCAGGAGTTCAAAGAGCTGTTCTTAGAAAAATACATTCCTCGAGACCATCGAGCGGATATGGAAATGCAATTTTTGAGTCTGAGACAAAAGGAGGATGAGAATGTCGCAAAGTATGAGGCCAACTTTACAAGGTTAGCGAGGCATGCTGCAGATTATATAAGTAACCCAAGAAGTAAGATTGATCGTTTCTTTGATGGGTTAAAACCATTTCTTCGTCGAGCATTAGTCTCACAAACCTTCTCGTCGTACGTAGACATTGTCTCATGTGCTATCAAGACAGAAAAGGAATTATCTAAATCTTATGACAATAAAGTAAAGCAAGATAAGAAGAGAACTGTGGAACAAGAGACAGATAAAGGGAAAAAGGGAAAGAAGGATTTTCCATTATGTGATAATTGTGGGAAGAATCACCCTGGTACTTGCCTAAAAGGAATGTGAGTTTGTTATAAATGTGGAGAAAAAGGTCACCAGGCGCGTGATTGCAAGGGAAAGAAAGAGGCTATCAATGTTGAATGCTAAAATTGTAGAGAAATGAGGCATTATGAAAATGAATGTCCTAAGCGTCAGGGAAACTTACCTCAGAAAAGGCCAAGGGATCAAGGACAATCTTATGCTGTTACTACAGTTGAAGCAGAATAATTTATGTATTGGTGCTTTTGGACTAATGGATTATATTCTGGTTGTTATAATAATGTGATATATATATATAAGGATTGTACTGCAGTACTTGTTGATTTCATTAAGGTTTTAATATGATTAAGGTAATCATATTTTTGTATGTGACAATAAGAGGAACTTTACTTTGTTTGGGGAATCTGATAAATTGATTTTGGAATTAAGAGACCTTTTAGAGAAAGTTTGGACCGAGGCATTTTGGATAACTATAAATGTTGGGATGGATTAAGTTGAACTTTGAATAGTATTGTTTAAGGTTAAAACATTTCTGAATATTATTTGTGGAATACTATAATACTATATTTTTAGAAAAAGGACAACCTGCATGGTGGGGCATAACCCGTCGCGTCGGACAAAGCTGCAGGAATCGAACCCACAACCATAGTGCGACAAGCCTTTATTACCTACCACTAGCCTACAGGAAGTCCCTAGTTATTACAAAATATTTTTACTAATCTAAATGGTATGTGTTAATATTTGGAACCTTATACAATTAGGATAAATAGAATATTTTTGAGTTGTATTACATTTTAGAGTGAAAGGTGGGTTTGTGGTAAAAATTTATTAAATAATGAATGTATACATAAAAAGTATGTATATTCCCTTACGTTCTTAGTAAATCTCCTAAATAAATTCCTCCACTTTATAAAAGGTAACTTAAAACAAAAACGTTGTCGGTTAACTTTTCCTACTAGGGGATCAATGATCGTTTAACCAATCACAAGTTTGTGATTTTCTTATAGTTAAACGTTCTCCTAATCCTGTTTTCTACAACTCTCCATCAGACCTTGATGGTTTGTTTCTCCTCCATATCCATATTTTCATAGAATCCTTGTATGGTCTATCTCGGGTGACCATTGTACTTATCTTCCGTTCTTTTAATGCTATATTTTTTTTAACCTTATTTCCGATGTGGGTTTTCCACAAAGGTATTTTCTATTTTCAACCTTTTATTTTCAAAGAAAAATTTCAAATTGCGAGGACGCAATTTATTGAAGGAGGGGAGAATGTAACACCCCGAGCTTCCATGATATGCTTCTCATTTAATAATGCAATAGCTTGCATGGTACGCAAGTTCGAGTTCTAACACACCACGACTAATCAAAGTAGCCATTATGAATAGTAATAACCACCTTTTAAAATTATAGAAATTTTATATTTCGAAATGGACTTCATTTTTGTATTCGTAATATCTAAATTATCCTAAGTTGAATTTTTTGTAATTTTCTGAGAACTTCTAATTTTTTATATAGTGATAAATACTTAAAACAACTTTTTTAATAAAAATAATTTATTGTGATAAATTATACTATTTAGTGGTTTTAAATTATAATTAGAATATATTTCTATCATTTTATCCAATGGTTGTCATTAGAATTAATTTAACGTTGAAATTGGACATAAACAATTGCCAATCTTTTGATATAAATTGTTTCTTAAAAACACGCTATTTGTTGTGACAACGGGAATTGATTATAAAATTAATTAATGCAACTTATATGTTTGGAATTTTGTAAAATAGACATCATTTTTGAATTCGGAATATCAATTATAGCTTAGGGTGAAATTTTGGCATTGTTCTGAAAAACTTCAATTTTTGATGAATAGTGAAACCACTAAGTGGAAGTTAAATAACTGATTTTTCGTTTAAATGAAATATTACCACTTCTATGATTTTATTTTCAAAAATCCGACATACATGGTTGTCATTAAGAAGTAAAATGTGGTTCAATGAGATTAAAATAATTTTTTGGTGAATAGTAACTTTTAAGTTCTTAATCGCGATTAGAGGTAATTAGTGTAGTTTAATGTAAAAATAATGTTTTAATAATATGAGATGAGCTTGACACTTGTCCTACTCCTATTGGATGAGTCATGGCCGACCAAGACAACCCATGGGTCAACTTGGGGACCCCATGGAGCCACTTTAGTTAGAAAATGACATAAATACCTTTTATTTAATGTTAAAGTAAAAAATGACACAAACATAAAATGTTTTACTAAAAAAAAATTTTACATGGGGTTATACAAGTCATATTTTTGACTATAAATTTCCATTGGAAAGCTAAAAAGATTTCCTACATCATAGTATCTTTTTTATAATTTTTAGACATTACATAAATTAAATTATTTATGACATCATGATGATGCAGCGATGACCTCATTATTTAACGATTTAAATAAAATGAGAAGATAATGTAAAATACAAGGCTTACACTTGTCCAAAGCCTATTTTATGGGTATATTTAGAACCCTTATCACCTTAGCCTCGAATTATATAAGTGTGGGACCTCTAAAATCCGAAACTCATTTTATAATAAAGTGACTTTTCTTTACTTTCCAAGAGTGCCCCTCCTCTGCACTTATAAAAGGCCCCCACCACTACCACCTCATTCACACTTTCAAGCCATTTGGTTCGTCCAAGCTCTGCCCAAATACTCTCCCAACATTCCCCTATTACTCATAGAAGCCTCACTTTGGGAAGAACTCTTCCCAAGGAAGCCTTTGGCTCAAATCAAAAAGAGTTACCCGATTTTGAGGTAATGTCTTCTCTAATGTTGTTTTGTTTTATTTTTCTTCTCCAACCCCCTAAACTCTTTTTATTCTTTTCTTTTGTAACAAAAAAAGTATCCTACATATACTAGGATGTTGTTATAAGAAGGATTCGAGCTACACTTACACACACCTACATATAATGGTTAAAGAACATACAGTTTCTGTGGATGGCGAATTTCTGCCTCACGAAACGATGATTGTTCAACACTCATATAATACCTTCAAAGGTGGCCATTAAGATGTCACTATATTTATATATGATATATAATATGTTTATGTTTTACTTATGCTTCTGTATTTCTAATTTATGGCATACTTTATGATTTCCACTACGGGTAAAACGCGATAATTTCATTTTAGGAAGTGCGAACTACCGCCCCCTCAAAGTGATTTGAATCGTTAATGCCATATGTGGGATGTATAAAGGATGGAGTAAATGGTATTATACACTATATTATACTGTAATTATATTATACATTTATATCATTATGATTTCATTCCATTAAATACAAAATAGAAATGAAAGTAGCGTTCATGCGTACGTACGGCTTACCGTCTCCATGAACGGTGCATTTCATTTCTTACCTCTAAATGTTACGTAATATTATAAATGAATGTATATACTGGATATATATGATATATATGACATCTAAATCATTAATATAATTCTGGAGATAATGGATATTCTACCACATAAACAACTTGTAATTATAAGAAATTTATTGTTGACTTAAGTTCCAAAGATCGACAAAACGACCATTATTAACATAAATAATTACATAATGTTCGTAACATTGTAATAAGTGATATAAAAAGGATAATGAAATTAAAAATGGTTCTTAATAAGGTATATATTAACTCTAGTTTATTATTCAGGAGGTTAAAGAACGGTTGAGTCAAGTCAGACACGAGGTAAGGGAATTTCATAACCCAACTTCCATTCGTTGGGTTAATCTCCTACTTTCAAATTATGTCATGATATTATTATGTCGTATATTGTATTTATACTTTCTTTATGTGTACATATAGTGAATACACATAATAGATATATTTTATTTAAAAATGATCTTTTTAAGGGACTTCGTCTCAATCTCCATTCATTGAGGCATATTTTGTTTTATACACAAATTTCTTTTGTACAGTGTATAAACCCCTTTGACTTTTACGTTTATTCAAAATGAATCTTTTTATACGAAGCGTTTTACTAAACTAAAAAAGGGGAATGTTTTTATTTCCATACATATGCGGCGACAACGACTTCTCCGCCGCCGTGACCATTATTTGAGTTTCGGATTCCTCTACAAGCCATCATTTTTTTTGATGAAAAATAAATACAAAGTTTTAACTTTCTTTTATTTTGGTATTGAAAATGGTTTTGAAAGCATTTTTATTATATCAATGTGTTGTATTGATATCTTGTGATTGGAATGTGGAAATGTTATGTTTCCTTTATGCATGTTTTATGTGATACGATTATGTTATGGTTTATGATATGTTTAGACCTATTCATATAAGGAATGTATTGGACTTAAAAAGTGATGGGTGGAGCCCGCTATAGCTCCTCGCTGCATCGGTAGGTCTCATGAGACAACTAGACGTGGAATTGGCCGAGTCCATTTCCCAATTTGATTTATGGTTTTGGCCAAGGCCTTAATCATTTTAGACGTCTTGGCCGAGGCCTTGACAAAATGTTTCAGAATGTCTGGCATTATACATTCCCTCATTATGAAAGTGGTTATTGATATTGCATGTGATTATTTGACCAGTAGAATATCCATGTGAAGAAGTGAATGGCATTATCTCATTTTACTTTTTCCATATTATGTTGATGTTCAAGTTTAAAAGGCTTTTGTTTTAGTTATACATTGCCTTAAATGTTAATGTTTATTTATGAAAGCTTCCGCAATATTGTTATCCTTACTGAGCATCTGATCTCACCCCTTTCAATGTTTTAATATTTTCCAGGATGTGAAAAAGTATTTTATGAATGACCTGCAGGGATAGTCAGAAGAGGATATGAGTGTGGACTATGGAGACTTTGTTAATGTAGTTTTTCACTTTATGATGTAATGTAACGTTTACGAATGTATCTAGTGTTTCCAAGGCTACTAAACTAATCGGTCTTTCGAGACTTGATATTTTGTGATCATGCCAATGTTACGAAGTAATGCACCGACTCTAGGTAGCTGGGGTCGGGGCGTTACACCAATAGACTTATCTAACTTCTTATTAAGTTTTAAGAACTTTCATTCAATCTTTAGATGGTGGGTTCAGGGAAAATAATTATTGAAAAACATTTTCTTTAATTCATCTTAATACATGGAATAAATTTCATCTTGGGACTACCTATTCTTAAGCAGGGTCCACCACTGATCAGCTTCCTCCTCAAAATGATAGACCACTATCATGAATTTCTCATCTTATGATCATGGGAGCATAGATAATATATTTTAAATAGAGTTAATTCATTGTTCCACGAGGAGGGGATCCGAAAATATACTAAACATGGGAGGCCTTTTCTGCATGAATTATTAAATGAAAAATTTCCCTTTCCTTGGAGGAGGATGGCATTCAACAAGATTCAAGTTATTATTCATAACATGATCTATCTAAGAAAGTACTATCATGAAGTTTTGATCACCCATTCCCATAATATTTAGTATTTAATTAGGAAAATATTCACATTCCCTAGAACATTTATTATTGGATTGTGTTATTCTATTTCCCTCCATTAACTAAGAAAATAAAGTGCAATTAGGGGGCTTGAAACCTTAAGTAATAAGTATAAAATGAATCTTTGAACATAAAAGGATAATATTTTAAAGGGAAACTATATCCTAACTTGTGATTCCCTATGTTTAAATATAGGTTATCCTTGATGTGTTTTAAACTTATATTCTTATGGGTTAATTTTTTATTCCCTTAATAATGGTTCTTAATGATCTTATGAATTTATGAAAGCATATCCATTGGAAGTGTCAAACCAGGTGCATAGTAAGACTCGTTGTCGTGTACCAAGTTACCCCAAATCAGGCCCGGAACCCCTTGTTAGAGTTTTGAATCCTAGGTACATCTTTGGTAGAACCATTTCAACTTCTATTATCCATACAAGGATGTATTTTAATAATAAACAACTTACTCTATACTAATGATAATTTTGGGATTTTTCTTATACTTAGTCTTATCCATAAGGTTTTTACTAAATTGATCTATTCCTAATCCCCAAAAATAACTAGAACATCCTCTAATACAAACTATATTTACCCTATCCTTTTACACATATCGTGACATGATTTTATGCATAACTAAGCATCATATTATAAGCCTAGGGTCATAATGTCTAGTGGAGGACTGGGTACATAAAACTAAATTCATGGGACTGAAAAAGACATTTCTTTATTTATCATCCATTATGAGATCATAAAATCCTTTGATCCCTTAAATATTCATAGGATAACCTTAGGATAACATGAACACAAGGATGAGATAGAATAATATTAATGTAATAATCATATTATTAAATATTTTCACATTGGTTTGAAGTAATAACATATTGATATAAAGAGGAATAAGACATGATTAAACATAAGGAATCATAAAATTTAGAACATGGGAGCATATAATGATGGAATCATAGTAATTTGGAAGAAACATAGAACATTAATTTAGCATGATTCAAGGCTCATTTCACATAGAGTTTCACTAGTCAAGGATAACCACCAAGATCGTTTCACATGTTGCACGAGTCATGGATAACTACTAAGGCCATTACACATAACGTATCATGAAACTAAACATTACCCAATAAATTAAAGCATGATCTGGGTTCAACCATCCTAAAATCTTCATGAATTTGTGTTCCACATAATGGATAATACATAATCAATCATCCATAAACATAGGGGTACTCATGGAAAGAAATGGGTATCCTGATCATGTCATATAGCATCCTGAATTGGTGTATCATACAAGATTCCATAAAATAAATGAATTAAAAAATACATTGAAATTAATGAGGTAAAATAATAATATATCTTATAATGTTTTGTCAACTAGCAGTGACAACATGTAAGAAGAGTATTTAAGGAATTTTAGCAGTAAAACATTTTAGTGTGGTCTAAAGAAAAATACCAAAGAGAATTTAAAAGAGAAAAGAGAATCATATTTTATATAAAACCATAATTTAGAAAAGGATGTTTCATAATAAAAATAATTATTTTATAAAAAACAGTGGTGGCTTAAAATAGATGATATATTGCCCTTGAAATTAGTTAATAATTCGAGAAGATCCCTTAAAACACGCTTGCTTATCGGAAAGAATTTAGTAGGGAACCACATAAATATATGTATATGACAGAAATAAAATGATGAATAGATCCTGATAAATTATTTTGGAACATATATATAGACTTTATAATATTTAAATAAAAAGAAAATAGAACTTCATTTGGGTAAAAAGAATGATAGAGCAACTAGAAGGAATAATGGAGGTTCATGTAAAATCCCTTACCTTAAGTCTGAAGGTGTTCTTCACTTGATATTAATATACTAGTTAATCAAATTATATTCATTAATTAATAATTAAATAACATATTCTATATTTAAATGATTTATTATAACATTTTCAAGTTCATTCATGGCCTTTTTGATGGGTTAATAGGTTCAATTTCATTATTTGGTAGAGTTTGTTTCCTTTATTTTCACGACCAGTTTACTTATATAAATGTATGGATAATCATTTAAGATGAAGATGGTTGTGCAGAATTGAAGTTATATGTTATTAGGGAATACATATAAGTTTAAATTTTTATAAAATTAATTTGGGTATTTTGAGTGAGGATGAAACATTATATAAAACTTTAATAATAACCGTTTGAGTAAATTGGAGGTTTTTTATCACAACAAACTCATTTTGTTTTATAAATTAAAACCATTTTTACCAAATGATTACATAACATTAAATAGTATACTTTACATATATAATAAACTATTGATAACATAAAAATTGTGTCATGACCATAAGTGGATATGATAATATAAATTGAAAACCCATCATCCTTGGATGTGACAAATTAACACATCTCGGATGGTGTTTCCATTTCTAGTATAAAATGAGGGGAAATGAGAGATTGTGATGAATTATTACATTATAATAACAAAATTATAGTAAATTTAAGGTACTGGACTTATCACTCAATTTTTATGAGGATATTTGAGGATAGAAAATAATTCAAAGAAACTTGAAAAGAAATTGAAAGAAAACCGAAGAGGGTTTTACCTCCTAATTCCTTCCTGTTGAGAACCTCCTTAAGGATTTGTTTTTGGTATTATGTTAAGAAAAAATTCCCTAGGATGTGGTAGAGAGTCTTATGGAGATATTTTAGAATAATTTTTACATGGAACAATTCTTGAGAGGTATGAGAAGAAGAGGTGGTGAGGGGAGGTTTTTATAATGGAGGAGAGGGGAGTTTTCTCAATATTTAATTCATTAGTTTATTATTTTTTTACAAGATAAGAGATAGCGAATATTTATGAAAAAACAAGTAATTAGTGAATTTGAGTTATAACCAATGTCCATTTACATTATCCATGACTCAGGCATGATGAAGAAATTAATTTATTTGGCATATTTCGTAAATTATCGGATTTCACTATTCACAAAATGCAAGTATTTCAAAAAAATCCAAAATATTCACCCAAACCATTTTTTTGATGTGATGAATTGAAAATTTAACTCCATTTTATGAAAATAATTTTTGAAATAAGAGAAATATAATTTTTTATTAAAATCATAATTTACATGAAAAATAAAAATTTTAAAATCAAAACTTTTTTTAAACACTTTAAAAAATTAATTAAGGTCTCATAAAACTGTATTATAATCATAATACATAAAAATTTTATATTATGAGTAAATTTTAGGAAAATAAATTTACCTCAAAATTCTTAAATTAATCATAAAATTGTAGTTAAATATTTATGACTTACTAAAAATACCAACATTATCATATTGTCACTTATAAGATGGATAAATTTTATTTATAAATTAATTAGTAAGGTTAATATTCACTTGGATGATTTAATATTCATAAGGTTCATATTACTATTCATAAAGGTAACATTTATATTCATAAGGGTATCTTACTATTAACAAAAAATTACATTTTTCTTATGAGACTCTAAACATCTTACTAATCAAAACCGTGTATGTCAGATTTTTGAAATTCAAAACATAGAAGTGTAAATATTATTTTTAAAGTTCACATATTATTTTAGTAGATCATTTAATCATGATGTGAAATTTGGTTCTCATTTTATGTGATTATATTTTATGTAATAATTATAAGAAGGGAATTACCATTGATTAAACTTTGGTTCGTTACATCAAGGAAAAATAAAGCCTAAAGTCCATATATTAACTAATGAAGGGGAGAATAAATTCAATGTTTTGGGTTTAAAGGATGCTTGAAATCTTAGAGAAAACATTCAATTTCAATAGGATATAATATCATTTTTTACTAGGTAATGATTAAATGATGGAATAATTCATTAAAATAAAAGGCGGCTAGTAGGGGAAGTGGATCAACATTTTAAGATTCTATTCATAAATTTTATTGATGGTGTTATTTTTTTTTTCACTTCACACTATCATTAAAACATGACTGGAATTGTAAGAAAATTTTTGTGATCCGGGAAGGGGATTGAGAACCATTTTAAATGATTCATTATGGTATTTTCATGAATAAATTTTTTCTTATGTTGATCGATTTTTGTATTCAGTGGTAGAATATTAATTTTAATGTAGAGGAGTTCATTTTATTCTTTCTATTAATTAAACACTACCTTAGTTAATAAATATATATCTCCCTTTATTCATTTTATCTTATATTGTATTAAATAGGATAAGTTTAGTGGTTAGTATTTTGTAATTTTTCATACATGTGTGAAGGGAGTGAACTATCCCTGAATTATTTGGGTCAACTTAACCATAATTATATTTTCTTTAGTATTGTTGGGTTGGTTTATTTTTTTGGCTTTCAATTGATATCTCTTCATAGAAATAAGAAATAGGGATGATGAGGTAGTAATTACTGTCAGATTTAACATCATAATTTCTTTCAACTGAGGGTATATTATGAAGTGATTTTGAATTCTTTCATTAATAAATTACTAAGAAGTAAATTACATCATTTTTAAGACTATTATAGCATTAAAATAATAATTCTAAACCAAAAAAATCATCTTTAATCACTTTTATTATCACACTTGTTAAAAATTATTTAAATCTCTCTTAAATTAAATTAATCAAAAAAACCCCTCACTTATTTGGACAATTAAATTCTATCTCTATGGAGAAGAAATATATTTTCTATAGTAAAAATATTCAATAACCCCTATATTGTAATAGATTTTTGAATACCCATTATAGATGTTTCAACCCCCTTGAGAATATTTGGTACAACATTTGGTAATAGAGAACTTAAAAATCTATATATTTTTTATGTTCTTTCCTTTTAGAACTTTATCATGTCCAAAAGGGAATGAAATTTTATAATTTAATATAGATTCTTCCAGGTAACAAATCCATGATACTAATAAACCAACTTAGTTCAATGGGACAAATTAATCTTACTTTTAATTAAAAATGATAATCTATTTATTAGGCCTATGGACCTATATATCGGGTAACCTTGAGGATTGGTATGATAATTATAAATTTCCCATAAAAGAGTGGATTCATCATAATCAATATTATTTTGATCATAATTGAAAATATTTGAATTCTATAATCAGTGTATTATGTGAATATGAATTTAATTGAGCATATTTCTATGAAATACAATATGAAATGAAGGACACCATGTCCATTTCCCATGAATTAATATATAGTGTTATTGTGATGAGATTAAATAGATAAATAACTGACATAATACATTTTAAAGAAAATTTAGTGAATCTATATCTAAAATACACTGAATGTTCATTGAGATCATCAAAATTTTGATATCTCAATTATAGAAAATGATACAGAAGTATGAAATATTAGGATTAATGAAATTATTTTATCCTGTTAAGTGGATATGTGAAACAATAGAAATAATATGGTCATTTGATATTGAGAATATTATAGTGAGTATTCTAGTTAAAATACTCATGATTTATAATGAATAAATCAAGTAATGACATAGAGACAACCATATAAAAAATAAATTTCATTTAGGCCCTTAGTTAAATCTAATAAGGTTGTTTTTTTATTAAACAAAAGTTATAGATCTGATGAAAATGATAAAGAAATGACTCCTATAGTTAGAATATTTAATAATTTTCAATATATTAAAATACCATTTCAAATGCCAAATTTAATAGAAAATAAGAAATAATAATAATTGAGGAAGGAAAATATAAATTCTAATGATGTACTATTCTATGAATGTAAGAATATATGATTAAATATAGAAGACTACCAAAATATAAAACTTAAAAAGGAATATAAAAAGGACTAGATTCATAAATAATCTATGAAATCTACCACAAAGAGTGCCTTTTAATATATCTCTATTAAATCATAAAAAGTGGCTGTGATGAACAATAAGAGTAGGTTAACCTATAATTTATAACATCACATTTTATGGTATATTATGATTCTATTTATTTTTCTGTAATAAATAAAAATATTAATTAATATTTTATGTCTACTAAAGAATTAGAATAATATTATTCTATGATATTATATATCATTAATGAAGAGAAGGAAATGTTTTTTTAAATACATGTGTATTATTATCAATAGAATAATAGGCTATTAAACAATAAATTTCTAGTAATGTAACGTTTGAAAGATAGATTGAAAATGTCGTGGGTAAAAATGATCAACTTATAAAAGATAACAAAATAATTATTTAACGTAGATATTCCATGTACAAATTAATAGGATCTCATATAATCATAATAACAAGAGTCTTATTATGAGACTATCTTTTCTTATGATTGTATATATGGTGATTGATTTAGTTTCATTAGAGTTATTTAAAATAATTTAATTTAAAAGATGAATTTTAGTGGTTTATCAAAACATTAGAAAGAGTTTTTGGTGAAATATTATTTAATGACCAGAAAGGTAAAAATAATAATTTATACTTTAATGATGTGTAAAATAAAGAAACATACTTCCACATCGAGTCTGAGTGGTCATTAAATTTTTAAGATTTCATAACTCTATTAATATTTTATGATATGTAGTTATTTAGAATAAAAAAATATTATTTTACTTAAAAATTTTTATTTAATCTATAATCTCTCTATAAATAACTGATTATAGAGCCTTTCCATAATCCCTTTATTTATTTTCATTTCTTTTTAAGGAGGATAATACCATAAGGATGAACACATTTCACTAAACATTGAGGGATCGATGAAAATCAATGATATGGTTCTTTGATGTGACATTTATATTATTAGAAAATCATAATACTTTGAATCCTATCTTGTTTTATCCCCATTTATTTTTTTGTTTAATGAAATTAACATATTTTATACTATAAATCGAGATTATGAAATTTTAATTGGATTGAAATAAATTTGATCAATGGTTTTTTGTTATATTTTCATAGAATCGTATCACACCGAATGTTCCTTCTAGATTTTGAAGAGTTTAATACAATACTTATAAAATAGGATTTTATATATTGAATCATTTTCTTTAAATGCTTCTAATGATATATATTTTTACCAAATATTGATTTGTAATTTTAGATATATCATAGAAGGAATTTTGAGTTATACAAATTTATTTGTATAATTTTAGTTACTTATCAATTCAATCAAATCCAATCCTCCAAATTTAGTTATATAAAAAAACCTTTAACAAAGGATTCACATAAATATGATGGATGGTTTATTAGATATCTTAGAGGGATGTTTAAGAAATAAAAACAAACTTCTATGATTTAGATAGATTATTTATTGGATCTATATAAATGATTTCATGTTGTTAATATTTATATTGAAACAAACTCTATTCTAATATAATTTTAGGAATCCATTACAAGGAATTCTAGAAAATCTAAAGAGAAGTTTTAGGACTATTATTATCTAAATTTAAAAGTATACCTAATAAAATATAATAAAAATACTTTAATATACATGTATTGAAACATAATTAAGATTCAAATCAAATGATAATTATACTGCATAAATTATTCTAAAGGATATCAATGAATCTCTGGTCAAATCTTATGGAAAATGTAACTTTGACTACAAATATTACGAAATAAATTATGAATTTTGGATTTCAATAGAATAAAAATTTGATGATTGACCCATATAGAATCAAATACTATGATTTATTAATTTTCACAGACCGCTAAATTTATCGAAGTATAATATATTAATTAAAAGAAAAAAAATATTTTTCATGGTTTTTCGAATCAAGTAGCAAGTTTGAGGTTCATGCATAATCGAAAAAAATAAAATAAAACAAATTGTTTTTTAACATATACATAAATTTACAATATATACCATACTATAATAAACACAATATATTTTTTATGTGTTAACTTTAATAATAATACAAATATATGATGATAAAAATAATGATTATTATTATTATACTGGTGCACTGGTAGCTCAATGGTATTTATTGATGCATCAGAAATAAAGCGACTTGGGTTCAAATTTGGGTGGAGAAAATCATTAAAATTACTATAGTAGGTTTTGTTGCACTTTAGAAGGTTGGTGTTTTCCCCTCCTTATTTTAATCCTCAAAAATCAGGTTTATTATGTTTTTATTGAAATTACTATTTTACAAAAAATATTATATTATAATGAAATTTGATTAAAATTTGTCTAGGTTTTAGAATGACACACCACCAAAATTGAGTCTTCATTTATTGAATTTAATCACCGATAAAATTCATCTACCATTAGTTCTAATGAACCCATGCTAGAAAGAGTTACTGTGAGACATGAGTAACTATTAGTTCAAATGAATCACCCCTAGAATGAATTACCACCATATTTAGTTACTTATAGATATGATTGACCACTATAATGGCTTACCACAAACTTGAGTCACTGCCAAACATGAGACACTGTCAGACATGACTCACTGCTAGACATGGGTCATCACCAAACTGACTTACTACTAGACAACATTCATCACTAGACATAAGTCTTCATCAGACTAACTCACCACCATATATGAGTCACCACCAGACTAACTCAAAAATTGACATGAGTCAGAGTTTGAAACGAGTCACTTCTATAATATCTTCCATTGTTGTTCTTCCTAATTTGAATTAAATTATGCCAGAAACTATATTAATTCAATTAATACAATGGGTTGTTTTATGATTATTTTATTTACCATTATAGGGAAAAATTAAAAATAAATTCAGAGTCAGTATGAGGATCCATAATATCTTGATTATTATTATTCAATGAGTGTATGAAGTGCTTGATATTTTATAATACTCCATTATGAGTGAGAAAAATTGATAAGTAATTTAAAAACGATCTAGAAGTGGGAGAATTGATGACTACTGAAAGGATCATCATGTGAGAATTTACAAGCTTCATTCTTACTTATTTTCAACTGTGAAAGTTTTTAACTCATTGAAGATCAATATACTTTCCAAATTAAGTAAAAGAGAACCTTGAGATTCTCTATTTTCCTATGAATTTTAGAGAAATACTTCAAGTTCCTCTCCAAGACACATTTGAGGACACTTGATAATCTGAATCACAATAGGCTGAGAAACACTTCTATTCCAATATAATCTTATATTCAAATTATATTACTTTATTTTACTTTTGAGCAGTGTGTTGTATTCTCTTTTTATTAGAACAGACTTCCACTCATGATAGAACTACGGAATAATAGATTTTCTTTTCTTCTTATTTTTATCTATATAGACATTTTATTTGTAGAATATTTTTATGCATGGTCTAATTTGTTTTACATCCCATGTATAACTCTATAAGAGGATTTCATCCAAGAAAAATTGTAAGGAATTTCCAGCATACATGATCTAGGTTGTGGATGAAATTATTGTTATTTAATCTTCTTGGAAGTAGGTGATTTCCAAGATTAAGGGACTAGGACTTGTCTTGATAATGAACCCCTTGATTATTCAATTACATGTTTGAGTTTTTTTTATTAATTTCCAAGATTTAGCTACATTTTATTAAACTAAGAACAAAACTTTTACTTTAATAGATTGTATTAACTACTGTTTATATAAGGCTTTGTTTGATTAAATTGATTTCAAAAGTTAAAATAATTTCCCATATTATTTTAACTGAACAATAATAAAACTTTGAGAAATATTTTAAATGATAAAACTTATATCAAATTAATATTTGGATAAAATAGGATAATTTTTTTAATTGGTTGATTTTATTTGATTTTTTTAACATAAATATTTATTGGGTACTCAATTCACCCCCTATTGAGTTACTCGCCCCATCCAACATTTGGTATCAGAGGTTCTTTAAATATATATTCAACAATGATTTTATGTCACATACATGAAAAATTGTAAAGATAAATTTCATTTAATTTCCATTCATGCTTTGTTTTGGGGGTTTCCCAAGCATTTATGGAGGAATGAGTGAGTTTTCATGAATTGGGCCAAATCGTGAGCCCAATTCCAGATTTAAAAATAAATTTTTATTCCTTTATAATCCTTAATTTTTCAACATTTTTTATCCATTCTAATTCCTACTTGTAATCCCCTGACCTATGAACACCAAAAAATTAATTTGGACCATTTAAAAATCTATAATAATGGTGGGGTTTAGTTTTAATTTAAGGGATTGGGCCTGCCTAAAATCTCATTTCATGCATTAAAAATAATTTTTAATTATTTAATAAATCATTCCATTTTTAAGTTTTTTAGGTGATTCCAACTCCCAGCCGAGCCCACTTAACAATGGCGTGCCCCCGTTCTCTCCTCACCCAATTTGGAGCTCAATAGAATTGCGAAATTGGGTGAAACCTCTCTAGATTTCACAAATCGCCTAGATTTGAAGAGGTAAATTGATTCTTTCATAAATCCTTCTATTTTTACTCTTTTTCCCTCATTATAGTTCTTACATGATCTTCTAATCCTTGTTCAAAACTCCCGAAAATTTTTAGATGTTTTAAAATTTAGATTCTGGTGGAATTTGGGTCATTTTCTTCAAGATTGTTTTGGGTAAGTGTTTCTCTCTTTAATTCCTTCCTTCTCCTTAGGGTTTCCTCTCTATTTCATAAATTTATAGAGTTTCCAGAAGTTAGGGTTCATACCTAGTGTTTTATTTGGGATATTTTTGTGAAATATAATGGTTTAGGGTTCGTTTTCACTTCTTTGTGGTGCGGTGGAGGTGCGGTTGAGGTTTCACACCCAGATTCAAGGGTTTTGACTCAAAAGGTAGGTGGTTCCATGTGTAAACAATTATTGATGAGCTATCTTGATGTATTTACTAATTTTTCATATTCCTCATATGTTGGGTGTGGTGCGAAAAATATTTATGAATTTTTTGGATAACTGTTAAATTTTATAGTTTCTTTTTAACTAGAAATTGGGTGCTTTCATGTGTTACTCATGGGGTATTATTTGACTATATTTTATAACTTATGGAATTGGTTTACTAAATCTTGTTTGGACTGAAAATTATGTTTTGGTAATTTATTAGTACCACGTGGTCCTAAAAAGAATTTTTTTTAATAGGTTTGATGTGTAAAATATTGCATTACTTCTTGAGACCATTTTATGAAAATGTGTGTTTTCATTTGTATCTTTTGTGGTATTATTCAAGGTTATTTTATAACACATGAATGTGGTTTTATAAACGTTTCTAGGGATGAAAATTCTGTTTTGGATAGGAATTGGTATG
This sequence comes from Viscum album, assembly GCA_963277665.1. Lineage (NCBI taxonomy): Eukaryota > Viridiplantae > Streptophyta > Magnoliopsida > Santalales > Viscaceae > Viscum > Viscum album. Next base: position 1,553,517,804 of record OY728125.1, on the reverse strand, counting down.
GTTTTGGTCTTAAATGAGGGTTTTGAAATGGGTTTTGTGTGCAAGACATAGTTACACCCCTTGAGTTTGTTTTATGAAAATTGTGAATATTTTGTTTGGCTAAAAAAGTGGGTAAAAAGGTGTATATGTAATGTTTGGGGGGTGTGTTCACCTAATATGGGTTTTTAAAGGTAAGTTGGTTATTTAAGATGTAAAATATTTTTTTATAATGTATTACAAAGTGCTGAAATGTTTTAGAAAATGGAAAGTGAGCTGCAAAACATGGTTCTGGGCTGTTTTGTGTGAGTGTGTTGTGAAAAATGAATTTTGTTGATGAAATAGGTATTATATGATATTTAATTGGAATTTTATGTGAGTTATAATGTCTTGTAATGGTTTATAAATTTTTTTAAATGATTTGTGGAAGTGTTAAAGAAATGTGAAAAGTGTTGTGGGTTATTTTGTTATTATTCCGATTTCAAAATCAATTTGAATGAAAAGAGGACTTTTGGGACTTGTGTGGAATACATGTGGGATGTTTGGTGAATTTTTGATATGGAAATTATATTTTCATGTGAAACGTATATTTCTTGACTTTTTGAACTTGTTTGAGCACAAAGTGGAAACCCGGGTATCTAGGTGGGTGGACGTGTACTAGTATGCTAGTGAATCAGTGGGATTTGGCCTTAGTTTCACTTAGAAATATTGATGCTTACAACTCTAACTAAACTATGATGATGATTATTGGGGAAAACTAGGTTATGTGTATGTTCCATACTAGTGGCTCATGCACGAGAACATATATTTGTGATGGTTACTCTTACCGAGATACGAGGTACTAGGGACCCACATCAAGCTAGTGCCTAGGGGATATTTCTTATTGCTTATACTCATTAGATCCTTTATACTTACTGTCGGAATATGGTATATTTGGCTGGAAAATTCAGTATCATTGGTATTTATTTTAAATGTGTTCATTATTTAAATTATCCCACTTGAAAACTGATTTTTTATGTTTCATCTTTTATAAATTGTAACTAGAAATTACATGTTTTTGAAAACTTGCATGCTTTTTGTCTTTGAATGTTTATCACATGGAATATCTTAGTGGTGGTATCCTACTGGGAATTGGATCACACCCTAATTACACCCTTGGGTGTAAGTAGACTTGGTTTTCTTTTGTTGTTGTATGTTTGGTACAGTTTTTAGTGTCAGTGGTTTGGGTTTCTTGCAGGTCCTTGGTGGTGAAGTCTTGTGGAGATGGCTTGAGGGAAGTGCCCCTTGCCATGAAGGTTCTTGGGCTATTTCCTTTTGGGTTTTTACCTTTGTTATAGTCTTGTTGGGTTTTTTTAAAATATGTAATTCAGTTCTGAATTTTTTTAAAGGACTATTTGGTTTGAAAAATCAAGATTCATTTTATTGGATTATTTTGTTGGTTTATGTTTACAAACTCAGGTAAATAATTAACAATTCTCAATTTATGATACCCAGGCACTTGTGCCTGCCCATGGGGATAGGGAATGCCCTTTATGCCATGTTGTGGGCCATGTTTGGTGCCTATTTTGGCGGCGACCAGATTCGGTTCGTGAGAAAATGTTATCAAAGGAGGTTCGCTCTCTTTGGGTCATATTATTTGGGGAACAATTTGGATATTCTGGGGTTAGGATTGTTGGGACTTGGAATTATGGTTAGGATTAGTGTGGCTGATCCCCAAATCTCATTATGGGATTCATGTCACCAAGGGAAGTCGAGACTTTTCTGAGTCCTATGGTTTTCTTAGTTTGATGATGATTAGTGGAAATGAAAAGAGAGTTGGGTTAATGGTCTCAATGACCTCACAGGGTCTAGCAAGCCATGTGAAGGTAGGGATATTTTCCTAGAACATTCTCTGTAATGGTGATGTGATTGGAATATTTCCGCCAACCATATGTCCAAGTCACCCACCGAAACTAGTTTCCTCTCGCATTGTCTTGTGTTCTTTATTTTTGAAATCTTGGAAATTTGGTTTTAAAGTGACTTAGATTTAATAAGCATAAATTTTTCTGAAATGATTATCTAATAAAGTGGGAATGGTTAGATTTTTGAAAATAGAGAACTAAATTTTTTGAATTGTATTGGAATGGAAAATGGTGTGTTTTCACCTCTTTTGAAAGCATGAACTATGTCAAGGTTGGTTTTGAAAAAGTGTTTCCAATAGAGTTTTCTAAACTATTGAAAGGTGTTTTAATGGGATGATATGTTTTGAAATTGGTGTGAATAACTTGAAAGTGAGTTGTAATTGGAATGATTGTGCCTTTCTGAAAAGTTTTTTTAATGCGGTAATTTGGGTTCTATTTCATGGTTAGCGGTCTTGAGAAAAAGGATGTATTGGTTGATTGTTTTGGTTTTGAAAAGTGGAATGAGTTTTTGTATTAACGTTTGGTATTTTCATGAGTGACCACATGCATGAGGTTATATGGGATGATGGGTGGTTAATGGCATGACCGAATGAGTGCCGGGATGGATATGAGGAGAGTGCCTACTGTGGCACGGAAACATGCATCTGTGAGGCCCATGGGGTACCATTGGGGGATATACTAACCGCTGAACCATTTGTTTTCAAAGATATGTTTTTAAAAGAAAAACATGATGTCTTGATGAGTGGTTTGGAATGGTGTGTATTATGTGTTTTTTGAAATTTTGATGTTATGGAATGTTTTGAGTCCAACAACCCATCTTGTTTGAACATTGTTTTGGTTTTGTGTTTGGTCGGTAAGCTGGGATGAAGTGATGATTAGTGGTCCCCTCTGAGAATAGTTTGGGAAGCCTTTATGGTGTTTCCCCTCATCTGTTTAGATCTAGTTGGGGTATGTATTGACAAATGGACTAGGTTGGTTTGGTCCTTGGGTTCTCTCATTGTATTAGGTACGCCCCATTAAGGGTTAGTTCATGACTGAAGTGCAACCCTAATTGTTTTGCCATTGTAAAATCGTCTAGTTGATCAATATAAGGAATCTACTTTTCGAGCTCTGAATATTGATTCTACACCATTTCCTTTCTTGGTTTTTCTAATCCTATTATAGCAAAAGAGTTCACGTGGAAGGTTAAAAGGGGACTTAGTTTCTTAAACTACATGATTCTTTGAAGGTGGAAGTGTTCTGGGGTTATTAGCATGGATGAGTATCTCGGTGGTGTCTAAGAGGTCCTATCAGTCCTTCGTAGTCTCTTAGAAGAAGGAGTTCATGTTAAACTACCAGTGTGAGAAATATGGTAATGAGAAGATATTGTGGCCACTTTCTAGAATTGTGTGTTGTTTTGGGATTTTGTATAAGGTCCCTCTCCATGATTTGTTTATATAATTCATAGAGGTCATGTTCGCTGACGCCTTGTAATGTCATGTGCTCGATTGACTATAAAGGTGAAAGTCGTGCAATCCTATGAGAGTCTCTGTTATGTTGGGAGAATGCCTCCCTTGAAAAAACATCAAAATATTCCATTTTATAGGAAGGTGATTATAGTGTTTTTTACTTCAATTGTTTCTCACCTGAAGAAACAAGGTGTGATGTGTGTGCATCTTCTAAGCCCTTGTTTCAGTGATTTATCGGGTAATGGTAAAGTGATTTTGGAATGTGTTATGTCTTGGAAATCTTATCGGGGATTTCAGCATAGTTGTTGGTGGAATTGAAAGAATTATTCTCATTTAGGGGGTTTCCAAAGCCTAAATGTGAGGCCTAATATGATCTAATCATTGATCTCCAGCCATAGGTCTTGGAGAGAAGCTGGCTCGTAGTCAGGGGAAATCCCAGGGTCGTTTAAACCCATGTACAAAGTCCTATCCTTAGTATGATTGATGAGAGTAGTTCAAACCTATGGTGTCTTCATGGTTGAGCACATATTTTTTGCATGATTAGTTGTGGTCATGTGATAGGATTCCATGAAGAAAGAATGATCCCCATGGTTATTTCATGGTTTCTCAAACCATATAGACTAACCATGCGACCAACCAAACTTTTTAAATTTTGGTGTCTTTCTGTGCCTTCCCATGCTGGTTGTTAATATGGCATGCTCTTATGGTGGGGATTCCCACTATGAGTCTCATGGCTATTATTCTGAAAATTTCTAATGGCATTCACCCACTTGTTCCGAGAGTCTGTTCGGGCCTCCCTCAGTTAGTGTCCTGATTCTGTCTCGAGAAATTGTGAGTTGTCTCTTATGGCGGGGAGCCCATTTGTGTCTCCCCATACTAGTAACTCATATTGGTACTTGGTATTGGATTGGAATTAAGAAGTCTTGTTTGGAGCTATATAACTACCTACACCTTCCCTGGGTAAACGTTGGGAGTGGAGAACGCCCAATGGTCTTGTTAAAGCAAGGTAAGTGTAACATTTTTCATTGTTGTTGTTCGTTTGGGTAAATTGCCGGAATCCTATTTGGATAGTGTTTGAGGAGTTTTATTTTGGGATAAAATATGAATATATTTGATTGTTTAATGAAATTGGTGTATTTTTGGTTTATTAGAGCATTCCATCCTTAATTGATCACTGGAGGTGTTTTGGCCTTTGGGGGTGAAACTTGGCAAAAGGGTACCTCTTGGTTTCTCAGTAGGGTTTGGTTGTTGTTTTGGCCTTTCTGTGGCTTTCCAGAGATGGAATGTTTTCTTGGTGGGGAAAATTTTCACATACATGACATTTTTTAAAGGTAAATTTCATTTAATTTCCATTCATGCTTTGTTTTGGGGGTTTCCCAAACTTTTATGGATGAATGGGTGAGTTTTCATGAATTAGGCCAAACCGTGAGCCCAATTCCAGATTTAAAAATAAATTTTTATTCCTTTATAACTCTATAATTTTCCAACATTTTTTACCCATTCCAATTCCTACTTTTCATCCCATGACCTATGAACAACAAAAAATTAATTTGGACCATTTAGAAATCTATAATCATGGTGGGTTTTAGTTTTTATTTAAGGGATTGGGTCTGCCCGAAAGCCTATTTCCTGCATTAAAAATAATTTTTAATTATTTAATAACTCATTATATTTTTATTTTTTTTTGGTGATTACAACTCCCACATGATCCCACTTACCTAAGGCACGCCACTATCATATCCTCCCCCAATTTGGAGCTCAATCGAATCACGAAATTGGGAGAAACGTTTCTGTATTTTACAAATATATCATATTTGAAGAGGTAAATTGATACTTTCATAACTCCTTATAATTATACTCTTTTCCCCCCATTCCAATTCCTACATGATCTTCTCGTCCTTGTTCAAATCTCCCTAAAATTTTTAGTTGTTTTAAAAATCATATTCCGGTGGATTTTGTGTTGTTTTCATCAAGATTGTTTTGGGTAAGTGTTTCTCTCTTCAATTCCTTCCTTCTTCTTAGGGTTTCCTCCAACTTTTACAAATTTATAGAGTGTCCAGAAGTTAGGGTTCATACCTAGAATTTTATTTGGTGTATTTTTGGTAAAATATTATGGTTTAGGGTTCATTTTCACTTCCTTGTGGAGCGACGGAGGTGCAGTTGAGGTTTCACACCAAGATTCAAGGGTTTTGACTCAAAAGGTAGGTAGTTCCATGTATAAACAATTATTGATGAGTTAGCTTACTGTATTGACTAATTTTTCCTAATCCTCATATTTGGGGTGTGGTGAAAAAATTTTTTATGATTTATTTGGTTAAGTGTTAAATTTTATAGTTGCCTTTTAACATGAAATTGGGTGATTTCATGTGTAACTCATAGGGTATTATTTGGGTGTATTTTATAACTTATGGAATTGGTTTACTAAATCTTATTTCGCCTGAAAATTATGGTTTGGTAATGTATTAGCGTTATGTGGTCCAAAAAAGAAGGTTTTTTAATAGGTTTGTTGTGTAAAACATTGTTATACTTCTTGAGACCATTTTATGAAAATGTGTGTTTTCATTTGTATCTTTTGTGGTATTATTCAAGGTTATTTTATAACACTTGAATGTGCTTTTATAAATGTATCTAGGGATTCCAATTCTATTTTGGATAGTAATTTGTATGGTTTTGGTCTTAAATTAGGGTTTGGAAATGGGTTTTTTGTACAAGACATAGTTAAACCCCTTGAGTTAGTTTTATGAAAATTGTAAATGTTTTGTTTGGTTAAACAAAGTGGGTAAAAGGGAGTATATGTACTATTTGGGGGGGGGGGTGTGTTCACCTAATATGGGTTCTTAAAAGGTAATGTGGTTATTTATGATGTCAAATTTTTTTAGAATGTTTTATAAAGTGCTGAAATGTTTTAGAAAATGGAAAGTGAGATGAAAAACATGGTTGTGGGCTGTTTTCTGTGAGTGTGTTGTGAAAAAAATAACTTTTTTTGATGAAGGAGGTATTATATGATATTTGAGTGGGATGTTATGTGAGTTATAATGTATTTTAGGGTTTTATAAAAAAAATATAAAGTATTTTTGGAAGTGTTAAAGAAATGTGAAAAGTGTTGTGGGCTATTTTGGTGTGAGTCGGATTTCAAAATCAATTTGAATGAAAAGTGGACTTTTGTGACTTGTGTGGTATAAATGTGGGATTTTTGGTAAATTTGTGACATGGAAATGATATTTTCATGTGCAAAGTATATTTCTTGACTTGTTGAACTTGTTTAATCACAAAGGGAAAAGCCAGGTATCTAGGTGGGTGGACGTGTACTAGTATGCTAGTGAATCCGTGGGGTTTGGCCTCTGTTTCACTTAGCAAGATTGACACTTAAAAATCTAAATAAACTATGATGATAATTATTGGGGACCACTAGGTTATGGTTATTTTCCCTACTGGTGGCTCTTGCATGAGAATAGATATTTGTGATGGTTACTCTCACCGAGATACGAGGTACCTAGGACCCACATCGAGCTAGTGCCTAGGGGTTATTTCCTATTGCTTGTGATTATTAGATCCTTTATACTTACCATCGGCATACAATATATTTGGTTGTAAAATTCATTATATTTGGAATTTATTTTAAAAGTGTTGATTATTTAAATTAGCCCACATTAAAATTGATTTTTTTAGGTTGCATCTTTTATAAATTGTAACAAGAAATTACATGTTTTTAAAAACATGCATGCTTTTAAGCTTTGATTTTTTATCACAAGGAATCTATTAGTGGTGGTATCCTGTTGGGAATTGGCTCACACCCTAATTACACCCTTGGATATAAGTAGACTTGGTTTTCTTTTGTTCTCGTAGGTTGGGTACAATTTTTAGTGCTAGTGGTTCGGGTTTCTAGGAGGTCCTTGGTGGTGAAGTCTTGTGGGGTTGGATTGAGGGCGGTGCCCCTTCCTCTGAGGGTTCTTGGGATGTTTAATTTTGGGTTTTTATCTTTGTTATAGTCTTTTTGGGTTGTTTTAAAATATGTAATTCAGTTCTGAATTTTTGTGAAAGACTATTTGGTTTGAAAAATGAAGATTAGTTTTTATTGGTTTCTTTTGTTGTTTTAAGTTTATAAACTCGGTTAATAAATTACCAATTCTCATTTTATGATAACCGGGCACTTGTTTCAGACCATGGGGATAGGGAACACCATTCGGGCCATGTTGCGGGCTGGGTTTGGTGTCGGTTTTGGCAGTTACCAGATTCGGTTCTTGAAATTTTAGTTGTCTTTTAAATATCACAATTTTCTTTTTAGTTTTACATTTAGATCTCTATGGTAATAGAAAATAGGGTTCTACTGCTAACATACCTCATTATTATAATGTAACTAATAATTCTCAGTTGAAAAGTAAAATGAAAATGTATCTTAAAAGAATGGGTTTTTATATCTAGATAGTGGTAAAAGATCAATATGATTTACCTCAAACTTATATAGTTTCTTGGAGTGACGCTACTAAGGTAGCTTATAAAAAAATTTGTAAATCCATGAATTCCATTTACTGTGCCTTAGTTGATAAATAATTCAATAGAATATCTGCATGTAAAACTGATATTGAAATATGGGACTCTAGCCCTTTCTCATTAGGGAACATATAATGTTAAAGAAATGAATATAAATATATAAATATATAAACTATTAAATATGAAAATTTAAAAATGAAACACGATGATCCTATCTCTTACATGTATATTAGGTTCAATAAGATCATGAATACAATGAACTTGATAGGGAAACAAGTTTTTGATAAATATGATATGATGCGACTATTCAGGTGTCTTCCAGATAGATAGAGATGAACCTCAGTATCAATTAGAGAATGACGTGATGTAAGAAAATTACTGTAGATACCCAAAGATTGACATACATAGATATTAAATTACTTTTGTGAAATACTTAATACCTGAAAAAATAGATTCCCAAAGACCGTATTAGTTTAGTGTCTTTAGAAACTTGAAACATAATCTTCTAATCATGGTGAATGATCTTCAACATCTCCCATAAAGATCCTCCCTTTTTTTTTCTTACCTAAAACCTTTATTTATATCCTGGGGAAAAGAAAAAATATAAAGGGTGAGCTCAAATGCTCGGTAAGGGTAAGCATGGAGAAAATAAAACAAACCATATACATTTAAACTTAAAAACATGAACATAATGTTTAAACATCAAAATCATTAGTTGTGAAATAAATCTTGGTAGTACATAAGGGATAGATCATAAAGGAACATTAATCATGATAAAATTACATGGGAAATAAAACATGAAATTATGGAAAACCATTAAGCACATGTTATGATTTCCATAGTAGCCAAGGCATTGCTTCGAAGACCATCATAGTGGACAAATTTCATTACTGAACTGGGTTTACTTGTTGTTCCAGCCCTGTATTATTGAACTGAATTTTACTTTTCATTCCAGCCATGTTTATCTCATGAGATATAAATCTTTACCCAATGAATTTGAGGGAGATATAGGTCCCACCCATCTCATAATGAAATCATTCTTATGTGTTGCACAAAATAAACATAAATCATTAATCATAACCCAATGAATAAAATGGGTTTCATAAATATCATCCCATCATAACATAATCCATATAAAATAAAGGGTTATCATTTCATCATAAGAAAAATCAAAATATGTAAATAATATATACATTATACTTGAATCATAATCATACTAAATAATTTCAACTTATATGGAAAATAGTTTTGATAAAACACTTGAAATTAATTCTTGAGGAAAATATTCTTTCTTCCCCAAAATATTCTTCTTTTCACAAAATTACATGTAATTTAAAAAAAAGGATTTTGTTGAAAATAATCATCAAATCTTCCATAGGAAGCTTCATGAAAATAAAGTGTTATGAAACCGTAAAAATTCATTCATGTTTTATAAGTTAAAAAAACATTTTTCTTGTACTTTTTCCAGAAAAGTCAAAAAGTACATCATATGTTAAACAAAAGAAAGATTCCTTACGTTCATCGTAGTAAAAGTAAAAAAGGGGTAAAATTGACTTTAAAAAAACATGGATGAATAGTAAACATTTTATGAAAACATTTTTTTGAAAACATGGACATTGATGATAAATATAATCCGAGTAAATACTTACAAATAAACAATCTTGGAAAAGAACGAGATTGGAATAATTATCCCTTAACTTAGGTCCGATATGCTTTGTACGTATCTGAACCTCCTGTATAATTATTTAGATAATTTCATTGACTTATTCCAGAATAATATTGTTATGATATCATATATGGTCGTATTCTTATCATCTTATTAGTAATGTTTCATTGCAACTTGTTATTCGGGTGTCCATTGCTTTATGTTCTTATGCGTGTTTTGTCGAATAAATTCTTATTCCTCATTTTAGGTTATAGATAAATCATTTATAGAATATTATTAGAGTAATATATATCATATTTATTCATTCAATTCATTTATATAATCATTATTCAATGAAGATCATGTAGAACGAGTCGCATCACATCGTGGAGACGGTAGGCCGTACGTACGCACGAGCGATGATATCATTCCCATGATTGTGGAATTGTATAGAAGTGTATGGTGTATAATATTTCAGAATAAATACCACTTTAAAATAATCATATATACTTATTTCTTCCATCCTTATACCCATCAAATTATGTTAGTGATTAAATAGAAGATTACACCACGGCATGGAGATGGTAAGTCGTACGTACGCACGCATGTTGATTTCATTTTTTTCATAGGATGGATATAAGATAGAATATGGTTGTTTCATATTCATAATAAAATATCACCTTAAAAGTGATATTGGAGTTATTACTTAATAATGAAACAACTCATATAGAGGAAGTAGGAGAATAAATAAGTTTGAAAGAATCGGTAAATGATATTACCTCTTCTTCGATGCACCTCCTCTTAACCTACTCTTAGGGAACTAAATTTGGTCTTCGAAGAATACTAGGGCCTCTAGTAGGTTTCTAGTGAAGTTTATAAGTAAAATTGTCAGGATTTGGACGAATTTTAAAGCTCAAAAATTGTGTTAAGTGGTGAGGGAGGGGGTGCCCTTTTATAAGGGAGAAGAGGGGCACCTTTGGAAACCTAAAACATATTAATTTGTAATAAATTCAAAACCCAATTAAAAACCACTAAAAATAAATCAATTATAATATGAGATAATATATGGTTGTAATAGAATAAAACAATAAAATTTACACATATTTTATTTTTATTTTAAACCTTATCATTTTGATTTATCCTTATTTAATCTATTTAATTTTATTTGTGGTAATAATATTGGAAATTTTAAATTGTTATAAATAAATACTTATATGTTGTCAATTTTCCATAATTGGATACTTTATAAACATTTAGACCACATAATATTCAATTTTTAATTTTTTAATTTTTTTTTGATTTTTAAATAATTTAATAATATGTTATTTTTATACAATACCAACAGTGTAAATTTTAACACTATTCATTTATTTGAATTTAAATAAAAGACACACAGAGAATATAGTAAAACCAAAATATTTAATATGTTAATAACATGTCATATTCATCTAGAAAAGTTGTGGAGAATGTTAATTAGTTCATATAATATTTATTTTAATATTTTTAAATCAATTTATTTGATATTTCTCTTAATAAAATAATTACTACAACATTTTTGTATAATTATTTAATATAATTATTTGTTGCATAAAAATTAAAAATAAAATACTATGATGAATATAAATCTAATATAGTTCATAATAATAATTTTAGTCTAATTAATCTTCTAAAACACCCAAATTTTAAAATGTTATGTTTATTAAATTATGAAGGTGACAACTTTGACATCATTTAAAATAAAATAATATAAGTGTCATAATTTCTTTTATAAGGCTCCAAATGGTCAAACATTCTACCTTTGTATGATTATGGTTTATATGTACATGACCAATAAGTTTTGGTTTGGTTTTTGCGCCTTTTATGGGTATTATTAGTTTAATAAGAACTATATTATTGATTTTTCACTAAATAAATAATTTATGCATCATTAATGTATAAGAAATTAAGGTAATTATATATTTCATAAAAATTAAAAATAAATTACCATGATAAAAAAACATTTTAGCTTTCAAATTAGTATTTATAAATGAATTTATATTCTCTATAACCTTATATTTAAAATTATTTAATTATTAAAGTTTGAGTGAGACATATTTCACGTTCATTTAAATAAAATAAATTAAAGGTCTTAATCACCTAAAAGTGGGTTATAATAGATACCATTTCGACACAAGTATATTTTAGGATGAAATATAATCATCCAATTATATTAATACAAGTGTTATGGTAATTTTATAATATTAATTTTACCCATAATTTCCTAATTTACCTTTAATTGTGGTAAATAAAATTTATCGTAGTTACTATTCATAATGCCATAAATTAAAAATTAGTTTATTAATATTAATTGGACCTAATGATTTTAAATATGGAATCCATTTTTCTAAATTACAAACACATAATTTTCAGTAATTAATATAAAATTAATCCCGTTGTCGAAAAAATGGGTTTTTGTTTAAAACATTGCAAAAGATTGAATTGATTTTACCTGTGAATTCAAAGTAAAATTAATGCTAATAACATACATTATAATAAATGGTAAAAATATATTCTATTTATACTTTAAAACAATTTACTGTTATAATTTATTCATATAAATTATCTCGATGAAAAAAGAAGTTTTTAAGTAAAATTTAGCGTGTTTTTACTATTCATCAAAATAAGAACGTTGTCAGAAAAATATCAAAACTTTATCCAATGTAAATATTTATATCATGATTAAATAGAATAAGTTTATTTTGTAAAAGTCAACTTATAAACTTTTCAAAAATTAGATTTAAAATGGGTGCGCCATCAAAAGGCGGCAAAACTGCATTTTTTGAAAAATACTTCTTTTATATGAAAAACTGATTTTGTTCTCATACCTCATTTTAGAAAATGTGTAAGATGAATTATAATGTTATAAAATTAAGAATGCGGTTAATAATATTCATAAAATATAGTTTATAATAATATTATAATAATATATCATTGTTTATTGAAACTCGGTATTGCGTGCAACACACGCTATTGAGGAAGGTCGCTCTTGCGTGCAACACAAGCCATGAATAGTGTCTGCGTATACTACAAGATAATATAGTGTTTCATATAACTCAATCTAATCTTGGTGTAGCATACAACAAAGGACATCAAAGAAATTAAAATGAATATTTCTCATAAAATCTTGGGGCAGTACAATTACCTTTCATGGAGTTGATTAGAAAATTGATGATGCAAAAGGAAAAAAATAATTTTAATCATTAATATGTGGATGAACTAAATAGAAAATCCATAGCCTTCAAATCCAAAACCTCAAAACAATAGTATAATTTTCAAGATTACAGTTCATGTGATGAAGATTCACCTACTGAAAGTGATGAATACATGATCCATCTGAGTAGACTGTTTAAGATGATTTACAATAGAAAAAATTTCTATAGGAAACCAAGATATAAATGTATATATGAAAATAGAGGAAACTATAAAAAGGATTTCAAGGGAGAATATTATTAAAATGAGATCATTTTATATGAGTGTACAAGGAATGTGCATGTCAAAGCTATCTATCCTAATATGAAATAGAAAAATAAATACAATGAAAAGGATAAGAGGTAGAAGAATAAAAGGAAAGAAACATAGAGTGCTTCTAAAAGGAAACTCAAGTGGTTTTGACACAACCTAATAGGATAAGAATGATAGAGCTAACATGTGTTTTATGAAAGCCACATATTTTTTTATCCAATGTATTTCTTAATTCAACTACACATATTTATAATATTTCTGGAGATTAAAATAATAATAATAACTTGAATATAGAAGATATGTTGGAGTATTGTAATATGCTAGATTATAAATTCAATTTGATCAAAGATAAATACAAAATTAAAAATAAACAACATGATTTAACTTCTAATTTCATGTCTGACCATGCAATTGAAAAAGATAAAAATACTAAACTATTTAAGGATAGTAAATAATTAAAACTATCTAATGAGTAATTGCATAATTATTTATAAATATTCACTAATGAGATAAATACTCTCACTAAAATACTTAGAAACCAAACATCATGTAAATACGTTACGGGTTTAGGGAATCAATCTAGAAATAAGAAAATTGTTGAGAATATTTTCATTCCTACTTTAAGTTTTGGAAAATCTTCTATAAGATTTTACTCTTCTAAGACCAACAAATTATCTATTTATAATACTTTAGAAACATATTATAGGAAACCTATTAAGAAATTATGGGTTCTTAAAATTTTTATTAAGAACATTTTATGACATAAGATGACTTAGGTTACTAAATATGTTTTGGTGTAAATTTTTTGATGTAAGGATATAGTTTAAAGAACTATAGAAATTAATTATGGTTCCTAGATAGTGGTTGTTCCAGACACATGATTTTGGTTTATTCAAGATTCATGATTTTCATGACTGCATATAATGGACATGTAACTTTTGGTGAAAACATCTGAGTAAAAATTATTGGCCTTTTTGAAATCAGTAATTCTAATGTTGTATTAATTTATAAAGCATTAATTTTATATGGTTTAAAGTTAAATGTTATTATCATATCACAACTATGTGATGATGGTTTTTATGTGCGGTTTTAAAATAATTCTTCCAATGTTATGGATTCTAAAAATTATTTATTTTTTACTACTTTGAGAAATGGAAATTTTTATGCTTTTAATTAAGATTTTTTATTGTCTAAAAATACTTGTTGTCTAAGTGACTTTCACAAAGAATAATTGATTTGAAATATGAGACTAGGCTATTTAAATAACCACTCACGTTGAAGGATCACTAAGAAATTGTTATTCAAGGATCCACCTAATATAGAATTCCCAAATGAAAACGTCTATAACCCATGTGAAAATTTAATAAACACATTATATATTTCAAATCAAATAAAGAAGTTTCAACTTATGAACCCCTAGAGTTGGTTTATATAAATTTGTGTAGACTATATAGAGCTTATAGTGTGAATGGAAAGCACTATGTTTAGGTCATTATAGATGATTTTTTTAGGTATACTTGGTTATTCTTTCTAGATCATAAAATAAAATACTCTTCCTATTTTACCAAGTATGTTAAATCTATAGAAAATCATAATGTACTTAGTATTAATAAAATAATAAGTGATCCTGGTAATGAATTTTAATATCATGAATTTGAATCTTTTTTCTCAAAAAATGGCTATAATAATAACTGTTTTTATAATAGGACAACACAACCGAATGGTTTTGCAGAATGAAAAAATAAAACACCTCATGAAATTTCCCAAACAATTCTCAATGAGTATGACCTTCCTACTTATTTTTGGGTAGAGGCTATAGATACAAATTTTTATATAATTAATGGAGATCTAATTAGACCTCTCTTAATAAAAAACCCATTCTAAATTATGGAATTGCAGAAATAATGTGGTTATTTACTTTTGAGTTTTTGTTTTAAAGTCTTTATTATTAATGTTATGGATAATCTTGAAAAAATTTATTCCAAGAGTAATGATGTAATTTTCCCCAGTTACTCAAATTCTAGTAAATTGAATAGAGTGTTTAATAAAAGAACCTAGTATGTCAAAGAATATATTCATGTAATGTTTAATGGGACATATACACACAATCCTAAGACCTATTTAGAAATACTTGAGTATTATTTTTCAACTGTGAAAATTAATAAAAAAAACTTATGACAATTATGTAAAACAATAATAAAATAATCCAATTATAAGGAACATCCTAAACTCAAACATGAACCTATAGAAGACCATGAGATGTTCAACCCTTCTTATCTAAGAGATATTCAGAACCTTAAACACAATCCTCAAGATTCTATTGTTATATACCAAGTTATTGGTACATGTACTTGAGATTATCCTAGAAATAAGGTTGAACAATAATCATTCTTATCATAGATTAAACCTAAATACATTAATGATGAAACTTATGATTAATTTTATGTGATGGAAATAAAATTGTAACATAATCATTTTGAAATAAATTAAGTTTAGGAACTCTTTGTTAGACCTAAAGATACTCTCACTATTTGAACTGTGTGATTTTTCAGAAACACGGTTGAGGAATATGGAACTATAGTAAGAAATAAATCTTGATTGGTTTCACAAGGATAAAGTTAATGAGTGGGTATTGACTAAGATGAAACCTTTTCACTAGTGGATATAATTGAATGCATTAGAATATTTTATTTCATATATCACACTTTTGGATTTCATAATATATCAAATGCATATCAAAAGTGAATTCTTAAATTGTCATGTAGATGAGGATATTTTTTCGAACAACCCCCCAGATTTTAAAATACTCATTTTCCATATTTTTTCAAATTAAAAAAATATCTATATAGTTTAAAATAAGATACTAGATCATGGTATGGTATGAAAATCTCTTTCTCTAATTTTTAATGTTTTTTAAAAGTTATATCTGATCTTAATCATTTTATAAAAACAATTTCAGATGATGTTTTAGTAGTTTAAATATATGTTGATGATATTATTTTTGGATATTCTAAAAATTATTTATGTACTAATTTCTCAAAAATGATGAAAAATAAAGTTAAAATGAGATTAATGGGAGATCTTATTTGATTTCTTGGTTTTCAACTTTTCCAAAATAAAGATGGAATTATTTTATATCTAAATACCTTATAATTTTTGTTTTGTTTTGGATAACACTAAAATATATGATACTCCCATGAGTTCCACTTGTGATCTAGATCTTGATGAAGCTGCAAAGCTAGTGAATCAAACCAGTTTCATTGGTATGATTGGAATATTTCTATATTTAACTTCTAGATGAAATGATATTGTGTTTATAGTGTGTATGTGTGCCTTTTTAAAGAAAACCTTAAAGTTTCTCATTTACGTAATGTTAAAATTATTTTTGAATACATTAAATATACAACTAATTTAGGATTGTTCTATCCTAAATAGAAATAATTTGAATTAGTGATCTATTAACATGTTGATTTTGGTGGTTTCAAGTAAGATAGAAAAATAACATATGGAACATTTCATCTCTTTATAAAGACACTAGATTCTTGGTGTAGTAAAAGGATTTTTTTTCATTGTCTACTATTGAAGATGAATATGTTGTGGTAGAGAGTTTTTGTGTACTTATTTTGTACATAAAACATGAATTTATATACTATGTATATAAATTTATACATTTACATATAAATTATGAAAACAAAATTGTGATAAATATTTCTATTAATCCTATATATCACTCTAAAAGACGTATTGATGTAAGACATCACTTTTTAATTGAAAATTTTCAAAATGATGATATAAATATTGAATTCATAGGGATTGAACATCAGATTGCTAATATTTTCACAAATCCATTTAATTCTGAGAGATTCAACTATAAAAACCATAAAATAAGAATAGTAAAATTTGGTTAGTATTCACCGTTGGGGAGTCCTGGTGGGTGAGTCTTCATAGGAGAGTCGACATCGGTGAGTCTTCGTTGATCGAGTCCCCGTTGGACAAGTCACAAGTCTCTATTTTTCTTCCCGTTTCTATTTTAACTGTTTATTATTTGATTTATTCATTTTAGTTTTTCTTATGTTTTATTATTTTGAATCCCAAAATGATAAATTGGGATTAAATTTAGAATTCGGATCACTCCCACTCATGTTTTCTTCATTCAAGCCATTTCACCTTCCCTTTCTCTCTCAACCTTCAAAACACTCACACCCTTGTTTGAAACTTCACTTCACTGTAATGGTGAGTGTAAATAACCCTTATGAATCATATAATAAGTAATGAAGTCCAGAAAATAAGATAAAAGGATAACTAAGCTGAGATGTTATCGAACTGAATAATTTTTCAATTTGCGAATCGCATAGTGGTTTCTTAAAAATAATTGGATGCTGAATGGTTTCATTCCTATATGTTTTTAGTGATCAGGAAAATCCATGACCATGGATGGGTAGAATGGTTCTCAAAAAATTATATACCATTCTATCAGAGGTTGGATCATCACTTTTATCATTACACCGAGTTTAGATTTTCCAAGAACAAAGATCTTATTCAAAGCAATTTTGATACCAAGAAGTTTACTTTCTCTTCAAAAGAATGGGAAAAGCTTTTGAGTGTGCCTCATTGAGGTGTTTTTTAAGATAACTAGGGGATAATACCCAATGATATAGATTCATTCAGTTATAAATTTTTTTAGAGATGATTGGTGATGGTACTCTAAGAAGGCCCACTGCTACTCGGTTGGATGGAGAATGAAAACTTCCTTTTATGATTATTAGTATTATTTATGTCCCATAAAAGGGGAATTCAATAATATGAGATATCATGATGTGTAAATTCTATTACTTAAGAAATGAGGGAATATAATTTAACTTTGTAGAAACCTCATGGTACACATGATGGAGATTTATAGGTAATCATCCATATCCAATTTCATCATTTACCCTAAGTTAATTTCATCCATGTTGGAAACCAAGTTTTTGATATATGAGGAGCTAGAATATGAAACGAAATGCGGTAGTTTATGCCTATCTAAGTCCATTTTTATAAGGATGAGGGTGATTTGTAACCCTTGGTTGAGAAATTGGGTTAGAATTAATGATATGATCTATGAGAATTTTATTTCTATAGATCATCCTACCAGACCCTGAACCTCGTGGATCCTAGATTGCATCTAGATGGTATAGTATGGTATTTTAATGGGGAAGAGGACAAATATGTTTATACAACTCTTGATGAAGAAGTGAATACCTCAGTTGAGGTGGAAAATGGCCCTGATATTCGAAAGAGCCATATTATATCTTTGTAGTTGCTAGTCTTATAGTTTCTATACCCTCAAAAGAGAGTCTCTTAAGTGAGAGAGATAATTATAATGACAAGACTAAAAACTATGGATTTTATAAAATACAAAATTATTCTTTTAAATCTTCTAAAGTGGTTTTGGAGTTATTTGATGGTGAAAATAGAGAATATGTAGATAGTGGAGAAGACGAAGATCACAGAGAAGATATAGATAAAAGCGAATATGGTAGTGATGATAATAATGATGACTAAAATAGTAAAGGTATATGATCTAATCCTAATAATGATGATGTTGTTAGGGAATAATTAGATAATCCATCCTCTTCTGGGGATTTTTCATCTGTCAGGTATATAAACAGACATACTTTGTCTATATCCAATTCCTCAGAAAGATTAGTTCCAAAGAAACTTGTTGGTGATGCTAAATCATCTATAGGAGAGACCAAAGTATATTTTTAGGGGAATCAATCTCATAGTTCTATTAGAGTTGACCCTTATAACATGACATATTTTAGAGTTGTAGTTGCTACTAATGATGAATCATAGTAATTCCATGGATATGTGTAGCGACCCAACCCTAGATATCATTAAGTCAGTGTCTCATATGATTACATTGACTTGATTACGAGTAATAAAATCCCAATGGATTGAAGTGTTTTGTAGTCTGGGTAAACCAGATACATAAATGATTATTTTACTACAAATGAATAAACTGATTATAACATATTTTTTTCTATTAAAATAAATAACTTCAAGGATATATCTAATCCATCTAGTAAATCCCAACATATCTTTCATAGTATGATTCTAGGATTACTAGGGAAAGAATCATAATAAGGGTGATCTTAAATGATCAATAAGGGTAATTTATAGAGGAATAAATAATGAATCAATGAGATTAATAATTATGGATTGGTAAATAATAGAACCCACATACCATATAATTAGAAAAGTGAGAAAGATATGCATAACAAATATGGTAAGGTGATAAATAGAAACACATTCCATTAAAATAAATAGATAAGGAAAAAATCAATATGGAAAGGTAATAAATAGAAGAATATTCCATTTAATTAATGAACTGAAAACAGAATATATCCATAGATATGTTGATGTAAAATCTCATGAATGAATAATAACTGAAACTAAGTGAGGGAAATGATTTATTTTTGGATGTCAAGTATGAGTCACATGAAAACCTTTACCATCAAGACCTTTCACAATTTTTTTTAAACTATACTGAATTTTGAAATTAATTTGTCTCATGAGAATCTTTCGATGCATCACGGAGTTATAAAAAGTCTGAGATCCACCGGTCATTACCAGTCTAAATATTTTCTCGAATCAATTAATTAAAATTATTAATATTCCTTATTAAATATATATTGTATATATAATAAAAATTTATCAATAATTACCCAATTCATCAAATAAATTTCAAATTGAACACCATATGTAAAAATGATATATGGTTTAGTCAATAATAATATCCATGATAACCGAAATGGATAATTTGTGGGAAATTCAGTGTTCAATGATCATTGAGACTGAATATTTTAAGGAGAATAAAAAATGAATCAAGGATGTGAATGTGGATACTATCTTGGGAAAAATCAATCATAAACAATACATAAGAATATTAGGTATCAATACAACATATCCCAAGTGGACTTAAAATAAGGGTTGTTGTCGTTGATGTATAGAAATTCTATAAAACGGTCTTATAAAAACATTCTTGAGGAAAGTATTATTTTTTTACAAAAAACAATTTGAATGCCATTTTAGTTGAAAATAAATTATGATATTATTTTCCTAAAAAATTATCCTTTTAAACATGAAAATAATTCTTCAAAGAATTGACAATGGTAAGTTCTCACAAGCCGTACGGTGTAAAAAGAACATTCTTTTTGCACAGTTAAATGTTAGAAAAATGCATTGTTTAGAAAGAAAAAAGATCATTTATTAGAAATAATGGGTAAAATAAAAAAAGGTAACAATTTATTTAAAAAATAATTTTAAAAAATGAAAACATTTTACTAAAACATGGTTTTTAGAAGAAAAAATTTTCTCCGACTAAAGAGAGAAATAAAATTGTTTTTTCTTAAAAACATATTCTAAAACATTTGGAGTACCAAAGAGTGGAGATATTGTACTAATACTTGAAAATTGACATGAATAACTAGATAAAATAAAATAAAGTGTTTTATTGAACAATGGTTGTATAATTTAATCAAATGGAAATACTATTGAAAGATTATTAATTTTATTGTTGAGTAAAATATTCTTTAAACATTCCAAAGTGTCTCATACCACTTTGAAATTTTTTAAATCATAATACTCATGAAGTAATTACATTAAATGAAATTATAAAATACCATGAAGAAAATATTATTAATGATATAATATAAAAAAGGGTCAATAGATACACCACACAAAATAAGTAAGTGGTTAACATGACATGTATCTCACTGATGTAAAAAGTGAGATTAGAATCCCATTCCTCGAGTCTAATTTGTCTTGTGTGTCTTTATATTCCAAAATAACAAAATTATGTTAATTATTTAATTTCTTGATAATATTTTTCATGCTTATAATTACTTTTCTTTCACTTAATACTATGTTTTATACAACTACATCAAAGGTTAAGTTTATATCAGGTGTTTTGACCAAATTCAGTTTATGTGTCAAAAACAACATTGGTATGTCAAATATGGTCAAATGGTTCATTACATAACATATCCAGAAAAATATTCATTAAATAATTGTTATATTTATAAATCAATTATATTTTTGAAATTAATAATTAGATATAGATATGGAAAATGAAACAATATTACAATCATTGATACGGTAAACCATATGTAAGCTTTAGTAACATTCCTATTTTTTAGTGATCATTATGGAAAGAAGTTAAGTAACTTAAATCAATATAGAATTATAATTATATCATAAATACCATATTTTGACACATATATACTTATATATATAAATTTTTTATGTAAAAGAAATCACACCATATCGAGGAGGTGGAAGTCTACACGTCCATGAATGACATTATCACTTTTTAAGTGTTTGTTAAAAAGTAATAAAGAAAATGATAAATATATATGTATGTATTATATTTATAGAATGGTAATTATTTCATCAATATAATATATAGTGCATTATGTCACATATATTTAATTAAAACCATCCTTTATATATATTCCATGTATAGTGTTAATGAACCACATCAATTTGAGGGGGCGGTAGTCCACACTTCCACAAACGATGTTATCATTTTTAAATAAAATGGAACGTATAAAGATATGAGTTGTTAAAGAATTAAATTATATTAAAGGAAAAATATATATAATATATAAATATATTTTCCATCATAATGACCACCATGAGAGGTGGTAAAAGAAAAATGAACAATCGTCATTTCATGAGGCGATATTTCATCGAATGCATAAATAGTATGTTTTACCCATTAGACAGATGTGTGTGTAAGTTTAGGTCATACCCTATGTAAAAAAGCACCCTAGAATATTTAAAATAATTTTTTTTATATAAACATCAAACAATAATAGTTTTGTGGGTGGATAATGGAAATAAAACTAAAGAGGTTTAGGAATGATGTTACCTCTTAATCAGGAAACTTCTTCTAGTTTGTACCAAAATTCTTAATTGGATTGTTTTACACCCAAGGTTATGATTCTAGGATTATAGGAGGGATTTTTATGAGATATTTAGGGAGATAATGTTTGAGAAAAAGTTTCTTGAGAGGGGTGAGGAAGTGGAAGAGGTGGTGTCCTTTTATAGGGAAGGAAAAGGACTCTCTTGGCATTTTTGAAAACAAGTTAGGTATACCCACGTTTTTATCATAAAAAAATTCATAAGAAAAAAGCAAAAATAAATAATATAAGGTTCATGGAGATATTATGTCCACAAAATGTGCGTTGTAAAAGTGGATAGGTCATTTTGGCCCTTAATTTAGAGGATTAGTTATTTGTTAGGCATAAATTTGACTTAATAATTATAATAAATTTTAATTACCTTCTCAAATATTTTTGGTCAAAAAGTAATTTTATATTATTATAAATAATAAATTATTATAATTCAAAATATACATTCTATTTTTTAAATTCCAATCATAGAAGTGGCAAAAATTATTTTAAATTTAATCCCGCAGATGGGACGACAATGCGTAGTTTTAAGGTAAAAACACCCAAAAGCATGTAATGTTTTTATAGTCAATATAAAAGATAGATTGATTAAAATGAAATAATTTGCATTAATTTATATAAATATTATCTAATTAAACTTTAAAATGAATTTAAAATGTAATTTTACCTTATAAATAAATCATATAAAATAGCAGTTTTGAAATAAAATTCTATTTTTTCACTATTCATAAAAAATGAAACATCATAGAAATACAACAAAAAATAATTATAACCTAATTTTTATGTTTCTATTTCAAATATTAAGTTTATTTTCACATATATAATCTATTAAATATACCAAAATGTGAATTTAAAATAGATCCACTATTAAAAGGCGGTAAAATACCTTAATAAAAATATAGTACTTTATATTTAATATTGGGTTTGTTCTTGTCTTATGCTTATAAAATCTACTGGATTAATATTAAAAATATCTGATTGAATATATAATATATATGTATTCCATTAACATAACTCACTAATTATAATTAATTTTTTTATTATGATAGAACACCTTTGTTAGCGTAAAAATAGTTTTCTTTAAAAATATTCCATTTACATTCAATTGGTTATTATATCCATTTCCTGATAATCTATAACCAATGAATTCATTTTATATTTTTTTTAAACCATATTTTTTTATATTTTATTTAATACTATTCATATCCACTAATTTAACGTCTTGTCTATGTCTTATTATATTAAATAATAATATTTTAATAATATATTATTATTCAGTAAAACATAGTATTGTGTGTAATGCATGATATTGAAGAAACCAATCAAGGTGTATGTTGCACAGTAAATTAGTATCACATGCATTGAAATATATAAAATATATTTTATTTAATTATAATAATAAATATATTATAAATTCTCAAGATATTATATTCCGTTACGCACTTGGTGTTGCATGTCATACATGATATCAAATAAAATGTTCCTACTTTAGATATTTTGGCTGTTAAATTCTCCAAAACATAATTAAATTGCATCCTCTCAATTTAGACTTGGTCCTGGTAGTATTTTGTTTGATATTTCCTATGTTTGAAAATACCACATTTTGAGAAGGGATCACAATACATACTCTTCAAAAGAGAGAATGGGATGTATAAAGGTCACTTTGACTAACATATAACTTTTTCTCTAAGTAGGAGAACATTAGTGGAATGTAGAGATAAAAACATAAAGGAAAAGAGTAGCTTTTTTTAGGGATTGATTGAGGTAATCAATTACAAAAATGTGAATGATAAATGGAATGTTAAGGGCCTGAAATCCATAAATATGAGATGATTTAGAAGACATCTATTCATATGAAATTATATTATTAAGAGAAAATTTTATTTTTAATTCATTTTTCTTAATGATGGGTAATTATTTTACTACTTAATAATTCAATGAAAATTTATTTACATGATACATTTTATATTAATTTTAACAATTCCATCTTTTGGTCGTGCTTCGACCAAATTCCAATTCACCCCTTAATACATGTAACAGATATCCAAAAATTAACATTGATGATTGAAGTAATAAAATGAACATTTAATGGATTAAAAGTCCCAGAAAAGCGTGAGAAGTCTAACTATTTATCTCAAACTATTTTCCAAAGTCGATATGGTTAATATATTAATATATAAACCTACAAAGTAATACTATTATTTAATCATTAATATTTATTCACCAATTTTTTTAAATAATTACACATTAAGCATGACATCATGTAGACTAGTGGAAGGTGTAAAACACTGATCGTCCATTGGTCATAGGTTCAAGATCTGCGACCATACCAGACATGATGTGATGTCACCTAGAATATATGTTGTCTTTTTCTAAAACCATATTTATATAATTTCCAAAATAAAAATGATGTACATCATGGAAATAAGGTTAATCAGTTCATAGACTTTTAACAGAGGTTTTTCAATACAACCCTAATACATAAATACTTCTTCCACATAATTTTACATAGATCATTCCTTGGTCTTGGGTATATACATAATATCATTTATAGGATTTCTAAATCATTAAACCTTATCATCAATCTAAAAGAAAACTTTTGTTTAACCTAGATTATTCATTGTTAAAATCCTTCATAATGGTTTGTATAGAAAATGTAAATTTTCCTATGCATATCCCCCAAGAGTGTCAAACTAGGTGTGGAATAAGGGATGTTGTAATGTACCAGGTTACACAAAGTTTGGCTCGACACACCTTGTCATGTTTTTTACCCCTAGGTACATTTGTTCCAGAACTACGTCCAGTTGTAGTATCTAGATAAGGATTTATTTCTAGGAAGACCCACATAATCCCTAACTTTCCAGGATTATAGGATGTTCTTATATAATTATACTCAAATTCTATCTTACATTTATTTTCTCTAACCTATGTTTCCCTAAATCTAGTTTGTAAGGTTTCTAATAAACTTCATTTGACACCAACTATATCAACCCGACACCAAATAGCTAGAAGCAGGTGTCTGCTACTATTACATTGTCATGATTAAAAGGAATCAAATCCCGGGGGACCAAAGAGTTTAGTAGTATTGGAAAAGAAGATACATAAATGATTCTTTTATTAAAAATGAATACACTAATTACGACATATTTTTTCTCTTTAAATAAATAAATTTGTGGATAACTCTAATCCAGATAGTAAATATATGCATATATTTCATATTACATATCATATATTCTTGGGAAAAGATACTTAATAATGGTGATCACAAATTCTTGGTAAGGGTAATGTATAATGGAAGAAAAAATGAATAAATGTGAATTATAATTAAGGAATGATAAATAATAGAACACACATACAATATAATCAACAAACTGAGAAGGAAGTGCATAAAAAATATGGAAAGGTAATAAATAGAAACACATGCCATTCAAATAAATAGATAAGGAAAAAATTTATATGATGTAAGATCACAAGGATGAATAATAAAATAAGCTAAATGAGGGAAATTTGTTCTTAATATACATCATGTATAAGGAACCTGAAAACATATACCATTATGACCTTTAAAAATATGGTTTATAATATTATGATTTTTATAACTAATTTTTCTCATGTAAACCTGTCGATGCATTGAGGTTCTGTATAATGTCTTGCCTTCACCCTTCCTTACCAGTCCAAATCAGTTCTCATATCAATTAATCAAAATAAATAATACACTTTATTAAATATATGTATTGATTAAAGAATATAGATTTATCAATAATTCCCCAGTTAATCAAATAATTATCAAAGTAAACACCGCATGTAAAAAATAATATATGGTTTAGGAAATAGTAATATCCATGATAAATGAAATGGATAATTTAGGGAAAATTCAATGTTCAATGATCATAGAAGATTTAATATTTCAATGGAAATGAAAAATGAGTCACAAAAGTGAATGTGAATATTATCCTTGAAAAAGTCAATATTAAAGTATCTAAGGGAAGATTAAGGATGGTATAAATACAGTAAATCCCAAGTAGATTAAATATAAGGGGTGTCATCATTGATGAATAGAACTACTATATTATGATATTTTCAAATCAATCATGGGGAAAATATCCTTTTATTATGAAAAACTATTTGAAAACACATTTCCTTGAAAAAACACTTTTTAAATTATTTATATTAAAAAGTAACCATTTAAAAATTAAAAGGAAGCTTAGAAGAAATGAAGGTGGGTAAGTCCATACAACCTGTACGAGGTAAAAAGAATATTCTTTTTGCATGGTTCAAGGTTAGATAAATTCTTTATTCAGAAAGAATAAAAATATTTCTGTTAAAATATTAGTAAAAGGAAAAGGGAAAAAATTTCTTTACCAAATAATTTTAAAAACATTTTTGAAAACATTTTAATAAGACATGGTTCTTATAAGAAAATTGGTTCTCCAACTAAACAGAGATATAAATTCAGGGTTTTGGAATGTTTTTTTCTAAAACATTTTGAGTACCGAAGATTAAAAAAAATTCTATTAATAATTGAAAATTGAAATGATTAAATATAGGAGACAAAATAATAGTTTTTATTGAATAATGTTCTTATAATTTCTTCAAATGGAAATACCCTTTAAATATCATTAAATTTATTATTGATTAAAATAATCTATAAACATTCCAAAGCGAATCTAACCACTTTGAAGCATATTAAATGAAAGTTTAAAATACTGTGAATAAAAAAGGATTAATGATATAAAATAATAAAAGTGGAACTAGATACACCACACAAAATAAGTGGTGAAAATGAGATTTATCTCACGAATGTAAAATGTGAGATGAGAATCCATTACCTTGAGTATGATTTTCTCATGTTTCGTTATATTCATGAATAAAAAACTTATGTTAATTATTTAATTTATTGAGAATGTTTTTCAGGTTTATCATTATATTTATTTCACTTACTACTATGTTGTATACAAATACCTAAATAATTAAGTTTACATCAGGTGTTTTGACCAAATTTGGTTTATGTGTCAAAAACAACTTTAGTAGGCACACTATGGTAAAAGGGTTAATCAAATTACATATCCAGGATAATATTCATGACATAATTATTATATTTATACTTAAAATATAATTTTTAAATAAATAATTAAAATTTATATAAATATGAACCAACATTACAATGATGGAGATGGTAGGTGGTATATATGCATGAGTAACATTCCCATTTTTGAATTATCGTTATGGAAAGAAGGTAAGTAACTTCAATATTTCTAGAATTATCATTATATAATAAATAAAATATTTTTTAATCACATATACTTATATATATAATTCTTTTTATCTAAAAGTAATCATATAGTGTCGAGGAGATGATAGTCCACACGTCCAAGAACAACGTTTTAACTTTTTAAGTGTGTGGGAAAAGTAATAAAGAAAATGATATATATATATATATATTACTTATAAAAAAAGTAATTATGTCATTAAGATCATATATTTGTTTTTTTTAACATATTTTTAATTAAAATAATACTTTATAAATTCCATATATAGTGTGAACAGATCACATTGCTTTGAGGGGGCGGTAGTCCACACTTCCACAAATGAGGTTATCATTTTTACCCAAAATGGAAAGTACATAGATATGAGTTGTAAAAAAATTACAGAATATTAAAGGTACAATTAATATCATATATATAATATATAGATAGATTTTCCATCATAATGGACACTATGATAGGTGGTAAAGGAAAACTAAATAATCCTCATTTCGTGAGGCTGTAGTTCATCGTACACATAAACAGTAGGTTCATTACCCATTATATGGAGTTTTGTGTAAGTTTATGTCTAAATATTAGCATAAAAACATATTAGTATATTTAGGATACTGTATTTATTATATAAACATGTACTAAGAAGAGTTTAGGAAGTGGACAATAGAAATAAAACTAAATAGGTTAAGGAAAGATGTTACCTCTCAACATGGTAACTTCTTTTGGATTGTACCAAAATCCATCTTTGGATTTCTTTATTCCGAAGGTGAGGATTATAGTATTAGGGGGGTATGTTTATGAGATATTTGGATGATATTTTTTAATCCAATGTTTCTTTATAGGTGTGAGGAATTGGAAGTGGTGGTGGCATTTTATAGGGAAGTAAAAACGTCTCAGTTGGCATTTTTGAAAACAAGTTAGGCATGCACACTTTATTACCTTAAAATGTAATAAAAAACAAACAAAAATAAATAATTAAAGTTTAATTAATGAATAATGTCTATAAAATGGGGTTTGAAAAGTTTCTAGGACTTGTTGGACCTTAATTTAATGGCTTAGTCATTTGTTTAGATGAGTTTTTCTTTAATAATTGTTATTGATTGTAATAACATCACCAATATTTTTTTTTCGAAAACTAAGATGACCATATTAGAAATTATAATTTATTATTATTCCAAATATTTAATCTATTTTTTGAAATTAAAGTCACAAAATTGGAAGAAATTAATTTAAATTTAAGCCTGTAGATGGGATGACATTGCATGCTTTTAAGGTAAAAACATCCAATAGTTTTCTATGTTTTATAGTTAATTTCAATGAAAAATTTATTCCAATGAAATATTTTTGATTAATTGATAAAAATATTATATTATTAAACTTTAAAACAAATTTAAAATATAATTTATCCTTTTAATTAAATTATATGAAAAAGAAGTTTTCAATTAAAATTCAGTATTCGTCACTATTCATTAAAAAAACCAAACATCCTAGAAAAATATGAAAACATTGATGTAACCCCAATTTTATGTTTCTATTTCAAATATGAAGTTTATTTTGATATATATAATCTATAATAGTTCCAAAAATTTAATTTCAACTGGTTCTCCATTAAAAGTTGGTAAAATTCTTTAATAAAAATATAGTATTTTATGTTTCATATTGGGTTTGTTCTTATCTTGTGCTTATCAAATCTATTGGATGAATATAAAAAAATATTTTATTGAATATATAATATATATATTTCATTATCATCACTGAATAATTTTAATTAATATAATTTATTAAGATTAAACACCTTTGTGAGCATAAAAATAGGTTTCTAGGAAAATATTCTCTTTATGTTCAATTTGTTCTTATATCCATTTACAATTAATTTGTAACTAATTAGTTAATTTTTTATTTTTTTTAAACACATATTTTATAATTTAGTTAAAAGTATTCATATCCACTAATTTAACATCTCGGTTAATTCTTATTATATTAAATAATAATATATTTTTGTTCGGTAAAACTTGATCTTGCGTGTAACACCGGCCATTAAAGAAAATCGTTGGGGGCGTATGTCGCATGCTAACTCAGTATCATATGAATATAAAGATATAAAATATATTTAATTTATTTAAAAATTTCATATATTATAAATTATTAGGATATTATGTTCCCTTACACATTTGGTGTTGTGTGTCATACATGATGTCAAATATAATGTTCCTACTTTAGTGTTTTAGGGCGTTACAATATGTTCATCTTAGTTTGGATTATTTAGAGTCCAAGGATGTTGATTAATATGTTAGAGAGAGAAAATATGCTCAAGTTGGTTCTGTTTTAGCTTAGGATGAAGTATCATCTAAGGGGGATCCTTCCCTAGGTTCTAAGATTCTTGTACTTTCTTATGTTGACTCAGATGATGATGGGGGTAGTCCCCTAGATCATAGTGAACCTACTCTTAGTTGGAGTTGTGAAATATCCTAAGGAATATTTAGATTAGTAGATTGATTATAATTGTGATATGTATGCCTTCCATTTAGATTTACCTACTACAATATCATAGCCTGCATAGTCTTTTGTGCCCTATGGTGAGAGACCTACTTCTCCAGTGCCTTAAACTGCTAATTCCTAGGTTGATTTTGAGTTATCAATAGGGAGATTACATTCTAATTTTAGTTTTACTTTCAGGTCTCAGAAACCTCATATCACAAAACTCATTAAAGCTGATTCTCAACACCTTTTTGTGTTAATTGTTGTTTATATCCATCCAAAGATGAATATTCACATTTAGTACGTGGAAATTGAGAACCGAAGGTTGGCTAGTGGGATAGAGACCATAAGATTAGTTATAGAGGATATAAGAACCTCATATGGTTCTAGTCAGGCTATGATAATGGAGAGGTTAGAGAATTTACATATAGTGGTTTCCATATCTAGTGCTCCACCTCCCATAATTTCAGTCGATACTGATTTGTTCCGATCTATAGATCATGAGGTGATTTATTCTATTTTGGGAGATATTAAAGCTACTCATTTGGAATATCTGAGGTAGATTATTTAACATGGTAAGAATATATACAAACTGGTAGGGAAATGTTTAAATGAACCCTAAAGTTATAGGGAAACCATCACTAAATCCATTAAATATTTCCTTTCAAATGTGTATACCAAATATGATTTGAATTCGCATTTCATGTTTTTTCATAAGATTCAATGAATTCCGTATGTTACTATGGAATTAAAGGAATATATAGTCCATAAAAAGGTTTTATCCTCTCCACTCATGTTATTCACAGAGGAGGATAAATATTTTTTCACTTCTATGGATAGATAGGGAAACATTATTATGAATTTTATCAATATTATGAATCCCTTATTGTATGTCTTGGGTATGACATTGGTTTATTCTAAGGAAAATACCATGTCTTACTTCATAGATTCTCCTTCCTCAGACCCTTTACCACCTCAATATCATCCCTTCATCATGTCTCTAGTGGAATCCACTAGTCATCTTAGACTATTGATTATGAGGGAGGTCCCTCATCCTCCATTAGAACCTTTAGCCTCTACAACAAAACCCTAACCCTTTACATATATTCATCTTGTCTCTAACAATGGAAAATGCCCTGTTGATCCTACATCCTAGATATGCGTGACTCTGATTAGACATTAGTCCTTGATTGTGATTTTGTTGTACTATTACCTGTATTTATATTTTATGTTGTAATATCCTGACTTTTTGAGCATAATGAAATGTCTCACTATTCTTATTCATATCTTTGTATTTAGTGTTGATTTTTTATTTTATAATCTCAAAAGTGGGAGAACAATTATGGAATTTACCTTATTATCTTACTCTTTGGTACCAATCTTCTTACCATTTTGATAAATTACATTTGATACATAATTTTCCTTTAATACCCCTACTTTACTATCTAGATTATTTGGACTCATCCTTTGATGCCATCATTATTTTGATGTGGTTTAATTTACCTTTGATAGCATTAATTATACTTATCTTTGATACCACAGTTTTTTATATCTTACGATTGACATTTTAATTGTTAAGAAGGATTTTATTCTTTAAAATCATCTATATATACCTATGTTTATTTAATACATGTTTTATAAAAATGTCATGATTTTTTTCATAAAAAAGAATGATATTGTTGGCACCTCCTTATTATTTTTTCTCAAAAATAGTTTTTATCATGATTCTAATGAGATTATAGTTTTATGATAGCATATTTCTATTAGAAAATTTGATGAAAATTTGGCTATGTTTTGGAATAAATATCCAACATACTTAGGTCATCTTTAGTTAAAATGAATCACCACCATACTTGAGTCTCCATTAGTTTAAATAAATCATCATGGGAATGAGTCACCACTAGACTTGATACATCATTATTTCAAATGAATCATTTCTACAATGACTTTCAACCATCTTGAGGTACCACTAGGTATGAGTCACCACTAGAACGACTTACCACAATCTTGATTCACAACCATACATGAGTCTGTTTTAGACTTGAATTACCACTAGATAAGAGTCACCACTAGAATGACTAATCATAAGATATGAGTCACCTTCAAAACTAGTCACCACTAAACTAAATCACAACCAAACATGAGTCACCACTAGAATGACTCACTTCCACACATGAGTCACCATCATTAATGTGTCACCACTAGAAGATATTTTCTCTCTATTATTCTTGATATGAATAAAATTATCCCGATGACTATATTAATTCAATTAATGTAAGGTATTATCTTATGACTATTTTTATAACCATTATAGTGGTAAATTAAAGAAAAATTAATATTTAGTATGAGGATCCACCAGATCTTGATGATTACTTTCAATGGGTTTATGGAGTGCTTGATATTTTATAAGAATATCCCATGCATGACCAAAATAGAGAAATAATATAGAAATGATCTATAATTGGTAGAATTTTAGTAGACTAGAAGGATCATAACATGAGTGTTTACACACTACATTCCTACTGAGTTTCAACTGTGAATGTGTTGAAATAAATGAAGATCAAGATCCTTTCATAAAGACAGAAAAGAGAAACTTGTGATGCTCTATTTTCCTGCAACTTTCCGATAAAAACATCAATATCATCTCCAAGCCACATGTGTGGAATGTCAAGCATCTAAAGCATAAGAGACCAACCATCACTAATCATTACAAATAATATTTCTTTCACTTTGTATTGTTTTATTTTACTTTTTTGAAATTTGTTTTTTCGCTATTTATTAGCACACACTCTCTCCTGTAATATAATTAAAGAATAATTGATTTTATATTATCTCACTTATATACATGGTATTCATGGAATACGTCTTTATGTGGCCTGGGTAGTTTTACTTCCAATGTGTAAGTGTAAAATATGATTTTAGCCTGTATGGATTGAAATCGATTTCGTGTATACCTGATCCATGTTGTGGATCAATTTATTGATATGTAATCTTATTGGAAGTGGGTGATTTCCATGTGGAGGGTATTGGGTATCTTCTTGAGACTGAACCCCTTGTTTATTCCACTACGTGTTTTATTTTTTTATTCATTTAATATATTTAACTTCATCTGTTTTTAAACTAAGATAAAACCTATACTTTGATAGTTATTCATAACTAATGTTTATATAAGGATTTTTTTCAAGTTAATTGATTTAAAAAGATATAGTAATTTTTGATTTTGTTTTAACTAATAACTAATCATGATTTAATAAATCTATTAAAAGGTCAAACTTATATCTAAATACAATTTGATTATCTGGGGGCATTTTTTTAATTGGGGGATTTTATTTGAACTTGATTTTAATGGAAACATTTATTGGGTGCTCAATTAACACCTCCTATTGAGTTACTCACTCTGACCAATAGTGGGAACTATAACAACTAGTTATTTTACAAGATGAGGTACAGTAATAGTAGTACTATTCATGAAAAAATTGCTTTTGGAATATGAAATTGGGTATTCAATCCATAGGGAATTTAGTTCATAAAAAATTGGGCCTTTACGGTATTAAAAATTGTAATGGGATAACTCTTTAGTGTCTCAACCCTTGGTGGGGAGTGTGGTTTGTCCTTCATTTCAATGAGTGTATGATATTTTCTATTTACCAATAACCTCCAAGACCTTAAATATACAATAATAATAATAGTAATAATAATAACTGTTATCTTTCTATAATTTCTTTCCATCATTGGAGATGTGATTTAGTAGTATTATTGAATTGATATTATTAATTTTAATTAATTTAATAAGTGTAAATTAACATATTAATGACGAAAAAAAGTAAACAAATCATTAAAATTATTAATAATTAACTTAGTGAAAATGAATTAGAATTTATT
This sequence comes from Viscum album, assembly GCA_963277665.1. NCBI lineage: Eukaryota > Viridiplantae > Streptophyta > Magnoliopsida > Santalales > Viscaceae > Viscum > Viscum album. The sequence goes on along the minus strand of OY728125.1, from coordinate 1,553,484,267 downwards.
TTATTTATTTGTAATTAATTAAAGATGATAATATATAGGATATTTATATTCAATTAATAATAAATTTATAATTTGATATGTATATATTAATTTTTTTGAAAGAAATAGTTACAAAAAAAATTTGAGTTATATTTTGGGTGAAGTTTATTATAACAATGTTAATTAAAGGGGGATGTAAATACTTTTTATTAGAGGGTATAAATTTAACAATTAAATATGAATAGTAATAAAAAATTAAATCATTAAAACATTAATTATTTTATAATGATATTTTGACAACATTAAAAATAATTGTTAAATTTATTTGGATTAAATAAATTTTAAGTGTTGGTAATTAGTACATGGGTTAATAGTGAAAGGAAAATAATAGATTGAAAATAAAGAGGACGCATTTAATATATGTAAAAAATTGAACTATAATATTAATTATGATATTATTTAAGAATGTAATTTCTATCTAATAATACATATTCTTAATTGGATGTTTGAAATAAAAAGAGTTTTACACTTTTTTTTAAATAATATTAAAGGTAGACTATAAATTGATGAATTTTTCAAAGAGAGTGCAATTAATTATATAATTTCTTATAAAAGTTAAGGGGATTTTATAATTAATTATATTGGTTAAAATGAATTATCAAAAGCTTTGATAATTCAGTGAATATAAAAACTTATTTCATTTGGGGTAATTGGTAACATTATGTCATTAATATATTTATTAAATTACTTATTAAGTTATGATGTGTTAAAGAGGACTAGAATTAATATTTAAATAATGATAATATTATAAATCATTTATTTAATTTGTTGTTAAAAAAATGATTTATTGAAAGTTGGTGATTAATGATAATGATGTTATATATTAATTAAAATAATAATGGACTTAATTATGATAAGGTAATATTATATAAATGATGAAATATTCCCAGGATGTGGTAATGAGTATTTAATAGTTGGCTTGTGATTCTTGGGAAGATAATAAATAGTGATGATATAAACCTTATTTATTAATATGGTTAAACCCTTTGGATATATTCAAATAAAATATAAGACCAATGTGGAATATTATGTTATGATTTAGACCATTTATTATGATTTGGATAGTATTATTTTATCTGAATAGTAATAATAATTATAATACTAACATTAATACTATGATGATATAGTTAACTAAATAATTCAAAAATTTAATTTGAACTATTATTGGATTATGATATGATAAGGATGAGAGAATGATACAACAACATAATGGATTGTTAAATTGGAAGTTTCTTGTAAATATTAAATGAATCATTGATTAGTTGGTGTGTTTGTTTTATATACTCATCTATATGGAATGTTTAGTAGTGAAATGATAATTGAGTATTGATAGGGATTCTTAAATAGATATATTACTCTCATAACTCCCCCAAAAACTTTATTTTTGATTTATAGGATTATATCTATTTATTTACAATTATCACCCACTATGATGGGTTGAGGATGATAGAGTTTTATATTAATATCTTCTTATTCAACCTTTGTATTGGGATTTGGGATATTTTTAATGCATAGGATTTTAATAGAAATTGTTTCACCTATGTTTTTATACACTTTCTCTCCCATAGAATTGGGATCCAGCTGGTTGATGATGTATAATATTAGAAACATTTTGTAACCATAACTCTAGGTTTGAGACATAGTTGATATTTTATCTAATTTCTCACCCACATATCAATTTTTTGGTAGATTAGATATCATCTACATTTCTAGTATAATATGGGTTTGGAGGTATTCATATATGATCTTTGGATAGTGAATTTATATTGAATTATCAATAAAAAAATCCTATAAAGGGATACTGGGTAATATTATTTTTACTCCCCCAGCTCAATTCACTCATAAGTAAATGAAAAGAAAGGATACATGGCCAAAAGTATTCCTCCTTATATATAAGAGGTCACCAGTTAGTAGTGAGAATCTAATTGTACTACAGTGGGGAGACTATAATGTCTAGATTAGAAATAAAGATAGAAGAGAAATACATGAAATGGACTATATGTATGTAATAAGAAACCAATAACCTTGAAAGTGATAATAAAAACCAAAAACACAATAACATACAATGCTACAAATAAAAGTAATTAAACACATATAATAGGTGATAAAAATACATTTGTGCTAATAGAATTATAATAAATAAATAATATAACCTAAATCAAGTAAACAATATGACTACAAGCTCAGTCTGTATCTTTCATTCCATATGCTGGCCCAAGACAAGAAACAACAATGAGGCAACATCAAAAGTCCTAACCTATAGCCAAGAGATCTTCTCGAGTACCAAGTAGTGGCTTGAATAAGGTTTGTGTAAAAACTAGAATACCTTCACTAATGGTGTCAAATGAATTTAACGTTTTTTATTATAAAACATATAGTGTGAAATATATTTACATAAAGAAATAAGTAAAAGTAGATAAGTGGTTTTAAGAATATAACCGTAGGTGGTTATTGACTAACCCTAATATCATTGGTCTAAACTTGATATCTCGGAACACATGACTTGAGAAGTAGTCATAGGACCCATGGAAATAAGCGCAGGTTTTCCAGAATAATCATAAAGGTGATTTCCCAACATTGATATGAGAATACCTAAGTAATGACACCATGAGATTAAAAGAAAATATATATTTCATTCTATGTGTTGAATTAGGAACCCAAGTCATGGTGATAATGGAATGGTTAATATCACTAGAGTTGAATATAAGTGATGAACCCTCAACATTCCATATTTAAGGAGACTCAAAGAAAAACAATGTGGAAAGACCACATAAATATCTACAAGAGGCTTGGTTAGAATCCATTGACGTAATCCAAGTCATTTGTGTATGAGGAAATCAAGAGGAATATGGTAGATCATCCCATGAATTCAAATGTTCTAGATTTTCTATGAAAATCAATGATGTTCGGCAAGGAATTCCGGAATATACAACATTGATCATGTTCAAGATGTATTACCCATGACATCCACATCAATTAATTTTATGGAATCGTATTGTTTCATGCTTGGAATTCAATTCTAGAATCCATGTCAATCCCATGAATTACCTCAATTTTAGTCCATAACTAGTTTAATTATATTAATGAGTTATAAATGTTATAAGTCCCTTTAAAGGGGAAAGGAAATTTAATTATGTCAACATGTATCATGGCTCCAGGAATTTCACTGGAGTAACACCCCAACACTTCCATTCGTAATTAACCCATCAAATTCTATATCCTCATTTCAAAAAATATCTTATATAATTAAGGGTATCACTACTCACAAACACCATTAGAATAATTTATTAAAATCAAGGTATATCAGTAAAAAATCATCCTTTTGTTAGTTTTAAAACTCAATCGACGAATTTTAGAAGTTTCCAGTTTATTAACAAGCATCAAGTAATGCACTATTACCTAAGGTACATAAGTGTTCCATGCCCATGCTCAAGGTTATGGCACCCAAATTCGAGCTAGGTTCAAAATAAATGATCAATCACCTCACATTCATATCATTACTTACATTTTATTCATACTCTAGCTTAAACTAATTTAATTATATATTTATTATTTCAAGTAAGTTCATGATCTTAGAGATCGAACTAGATTATTACATGGTTCATTTGAATAGTTCTCTAGTACATAGTACTCTTAGAGTCACTACCAACATTGAAAATAATTTATGAAAAATAAAGGCACCACATTGGTGATTCATTTAATTGGTAAAGACTCCTCCATAGACCTTTAATTGGTCCATTGAATTAAATTAATTAATAACTTAACCACACATTTCAAATAAATATTAATGAGTATCATAATTTGGATAATTGAATTTTATAATCTAGGTTAGGTAGTAATTCTCCCATGGAACATTATCAGTCCATGGGTGGTTCACAAGATTATAGGTGTAGTTTTTGGGTGATAATTTGACCAAGTCTATGAATTATGGAAACATTAACATTAAAATTTAAATAAAAGTTTGATTACAAATTACTACATGATTCGCTTCCAATATTTATTATAAAATATTATAATTTTAAGGTAAATAAATTAGAACACCTACCTAAAGATTTGGAAGATTCATTTATCTGGTAATGAACCTATGTTCTATCTAAAATGAAGGAAACTAAAGATCTAGACAAATGACCTGAAAATATGGCATGTAATCTTGCATGTAGATAACATCAATAGTAGAAAAAAAGAGAAGAATAAGGGAATAAGATTATAAACCTCATTAGTATCCTTCCTTTTCTTTAAATAGGAGTATATTTGAAGGTGGTTTAATGGAGACCCACAATGAAAATAAGAGGAGTGGGGCACTCCATGCTATAAAAAATTGGTTTAAATGAGTTCCCAAATTTAGTAAAGGGAGGTTATAAGGGATAAGGTGGATAAAATGACCAATATGAACCTCTTTAAAAATATAATTCCTAATATCCAACCATATGGAAGGTGCATCTTCACCCTTGAAAAAAAATCTATGTAGCAACTATACTTCTGACCCATCCTTGGGTGATATCCTATAGAAAAGAAAAGAAAAATAAAATGGTCCCGAATATTTGGGTTGTTACATCCAATACACCATAGGGAAACTAATCCCTAGGATTCACTTATATAATAATTGAAGGTTAAACCATGTCCTAAAATATAAATTGAGGATATACCAGTGCTTTTATTTTCATCCTAATGATCAGTTCCAAACATGAGGCCTCACTAGAGTCAGAATATGAAATCCATGAATTTATATTCTTACTAAATACTCAAAGGGGCTGGGTCCTAATGACCACACAACCCAAATGACCTTAGTAATCAATTTACAATATTTATGTGACATATTTATAAAATTTATGAATGAAACCGGGATGCACTAAAACAACACACAAAAACTATAAAAGACCCAATTTTATCCATAGCCAATTCAATATCTAAACCCTCAATACAATGCTTGAATGATAATCCCATCTAGTTTCCCACTTAATTGGGTTTCTAAATGCACAATATTACCTCTTAGTATATCCCAAACTAATTTACACCATGATATCTTTATTCTATCCATCAATGAATTACTAACAATTTGGTCATAATGCTTTACTTCAAAGGAAATCCCAAATTTTTCATTCTAATGATATCATGCAATATTAGATGATGTCATGGGTTTGAAATAGAACATTTATATTCTAACATAATTATAAGAAACCATAGTATTAAACTAAAGAATAAAATTAACGTTGTATTTGAAATCTATCTGATAACCTATATTAAAATGTTTTCTGATCTTGTGAGATGATATAACTAAAAATAAACCCTCATTACATGGTACCTTCAACATATCAATTTATGTTGGATTAATTAAACCAAGAAGCCCCATATGTATGAATAAACCATAAGGATGTGAAACTTCATAAATAAATCATCATATGATGAACTAGTATATGGTAGATCCCCAGCATATGAATTCCCATAACACCGAGCCATGAGAACGACCCTACTAGAAATTAAATCCAGCTTCACACTGACATGTCCAAGATATGATCACTTTATAAAAATGATATCTCACACAATATCACTCAAAGACACTGTATAAAACCATGATACCATGAAACCTCCATTTAACTATTACAATTAACCCAAATATGATGTTTCAGATTTAAGTTTCATACCCCAAACACACTTTTCATACTTAAAAAAACGTACACAAATTTGTCTCATCTCACCACTTGTATTTGTTTACTAAAATGCCATTTGGACCACTTCTGGATGACCTATTTAAATGATGCCTATCTTGATAGATGATTTCTTATATAAGGTCTCCACCATGTTACTTTAAATTATAATGGTAATATATGATCATTCATTCATACTAACCAATTTATGAACCTAACTCTTGGTATTTTTTAAAGGTTTCATACTCATACAAATATTTTTCAATCATTATATATTGAAAGAATTAACGCCCTACCAATCTATCACATTTACCAAATTAAACATGCACGTTGATCTCGAATCTAAATTCTAGAAACAATCCAAAATCATAACCAAATATTAAATTCAATACCTTCTCCAAAACTATAATGATCAAATTCACCCACTCACTGAATTATACATTCATTTTTGACTATTCATGACTTGTATTTCTATAACTGTTATCTCTCTCCCTTAGAGGTCCCATTTTCTAGGACCAATAGAAATCTACCCACCATAGAAGTACCATAGTGATTATATTACTAAATTCAACATCCTAAATACCTTTCCACACCTCATTCCACCACCAAACATGGTTTTTGGATATGGACCAATGCATTTATACCAAATACCAACATGAAATATAAGGCCCCGACCTTAAACCTTACTTAATATTGAATTAAATGAATAATTCACATTGATAATATTTTAAGGTTTAGAGTTTTAGAGAATTAGAACATAACTATTACATCTCAAAAGATTACAAAGTAGACACTTCTACTAAGTTTCCATTGAATAAAAACAAATCCTAAAAAAGAAACATGTCTAGTTCCATGTTTTATATAGCATGACATCCCCTTGATCCCATCCTTGACCCTATTACACATTAAGTCATGTGAAAAACATTTCAAAGAAACTTGGGGTGAGCATAAAAAGCTCAGTAAGGGATACACAAAGAATAAAAATTGTTAGTTTATCAAAACAAAAAGTAAACCATGTATACTTTACCAAAGTAATAATTTTCACCTTTATGAAGTAGTAAAAACTCTTCACTGAATAAAAGATCATTAATTACCCTTTTGTAACCAAAATATTACCATAAAAACCATATAAAGAACACATAACATATAAAGGTAACTTGGGACATAAACATACTTAAGTGGAATAACCATACGGTCGACTTCCACACATATCACTTAATGGAATAGCCATACGGCCAACTTCCATACATACTTAATGGAATAGCCATACGGCCGACTTCCATACCCAATGCATTGGAGGTTATAACGTAACCACCCATCCTGGTATTCACGACACCACCCGTCATATGGTTTATCACGTAACCACCCGTAAAATGTCCAAGTACCAATATAAAATCATAAAACATAAAACCAATATAAAGGAATGATAACATTTCCACATTTCAATCACAATATATCATTTAAATATATTGACATAATAGAATATTTTATCAAAACCATTTTCAATACCAAAATACATAAAAGAGTATACGGTATTTATTTTATTTTAAAAACATTACGGCTTGTTGAGGAAGCCAAAGACCAAATAATACTTGCGGCGGCGGGAAAGGTCGTTGTCACCGCTTACGTTAAAAGAAAAATTCCTTTCTGTCGTTTTGTAAAATGCTTCATAGAAAAAGATTCCTTTTGTATAAAAGTAAAAGTCAAAGGGTTTTATACACCGTATAAAAGAAAGTTGTGTATAAAACGAAATATGCCTCAATGAAAGGAGATTGAGACGAAGTCCCTTACCTCGGGTCCGACTTGACTTGATCGTTCTTTAACGTCCTGAATAATAAACTTGAGTTAATTTCTATTTTCTTAAGAACCTTTTTCAAGTTCATTATTCCTTTTATATCACTTATTTCAATGTTATAAACATTATGTAACCATTTAAGTTAATAATGTTTGTTTTGTCGATATTTGGTTCTTAAGTCGAAAGTGGACTTCTTACAATTACATGTTGTTCATGTGGTCAAAGGTTCTTTATATCCAGAATGACATTCCTGATTTGGATATCATATATATCATATATATACAGAATATACATGTATTTAAAATATTACATAATCATTTAGAGGTAAGAAATGAAATGCACCGTTCATGGAGACGGTAAGCCGTACGTACGCATGAACGCTACTTTCATTTCTATGCCATATTAATGGAATTAAAACTAAATGAGAGGTATGTATATTTTAATTCCAGAATTATATTCATAATTTAGATGTATCATTCATCATATATATCGATTATATACATGTACTTATAATAGTACATTACATTTGGGGATAAGAAATGAAATGCACCGTTCATGGAGACAGTAAGCCGTACGTACACATGAACGCTACTTTCATTTCTTTTTCATACTTTAATGGAAAGAAATAATAATGATATAGAGGTATATTATAATTCCAATATAACATCATATATAATAACTTTAAATACATACTTTTTACATCCCACATATGGCATTAACGAATCAAATCACTTTGAGGGGGCGGTAGTCCGCACTTACTTAAATGAAGATATCGCATTTACCCATAATGGAAACCATAAAGGTATGCCCAAAATAAAAAATACAGAAGCTTAAGGAAAACATAAACATATTATACATCATATATAAATATAGTGACATCTTAATGTCCACCTTTGAAGGTGTTAGAAGAATCTCGAACAATCATCGTTTCGTGAGGCAGAAATTCTCCATCCACGGAAACAGTATTTTCTTTAGCCATTAGACGTAGGTGTGTGTAAGTTTATCTCGAATCCTTCTTATAACAACATCCTAGTATATGGAAGATACTGGATTTGTTACAAAATAAATGAATAAAAAGAGTTTAGGTGGTTGGAGAAGCAAAATAAAACAAAAGGACTCAAGTGAAGACATTATCTTATAATTGGGTAACTCCATTTTGTTTGAGCTCAAAGGCTTCCTTGGGAAGACTTCTGCCCAAAGTGAGGCTTCAAGGAGTTAGAGAGTTATGTGGAGAGACAAAATGAGCAGGGGTTGGTCGAGCCAATGGCTTTGGAAGTGTGGGTTATGAGGTAGAGGTGGGTGCCTTTTATAAGAGGAGAGGAGGGGCACTCTTGGAATGTAAGGAAATGTTATTTTATTTTAGAAGGAGTTTCAGTTATTAATGGTCCCACATTGATGTGTTCTTAGGTTAATGTGATAAGGGTTTTAAATATACCCATTTAATAGGTTTTGGAAATGTTTAGGTCTTCGATTTTACATTATCTTTCCATTTTATTTAAATCGTTAAATAATGAGGTAATCGCTGCATCATCATGGTGTCATAAATAATTTAATTTATTTAATGTCTAAAAATTATAAAACAAATATCATGATTTAGGAAATCTATTTATATTTATAATGAATATTTATAGTAAGAAATATGACTTGTATAACCCCATGTAAAAATTGGTTTAGTAAAACATCTCATGTTTGTGTCATTTTTACTTTAACTTTAAATAAAAGGCATAAATGTCATTATCATACCCAAGTGGCACAATGGGGTACCAAAAATCGACCCATGGGTTGTATTGGTCGGCCATAACTCAAAAAATAGGGTTAGGACAAGTGTCAAGATATTTTCATTTTATTATAAAATCATTTTTACCTTAAATTACACTAATTACCTTTAAACGCGATTAATAAAACATAAAAGTTACTATTCACCAAAATTTATTTTAATCCCATTGAACCAAATTTTACTTAATAATGAAAATCATTTAAATTGGATTTTTGAGATTCAAAACACAGAAGTGGTAAAGTCCCATTTAAACGAAAAATCAAATTTTGTAACCACCATTTTGCGGTTTCACTATTCATAAAAAATTGAAGTTTTTCAGAAAAAAACCAAAACATCACCCTAAGCTATATTTGATAGTCCGTATTCAAAAATGAAGTCCATTTTACAAAATTCAAAACATATAAGTTTCATTAATTAATTTAATAATTAATTCTTGCTGTCTAAACAAATAGCGTGTTTTTATGAAACAATAAGTATCAAAAGATTGACACTAGTTTAAGTCCAATTTCAAAGTGAAATTGATTCCAATGACCACCATTGGATTAAATGGTAAAAATATATTATAATTTCACTTTAAAACCAATTCAAAAGATAATATAATCATCTTAATAAATTAGATAAAAAATATGGTTTGAATTAAAATACAACATTTTACACTATTCATTAAAAAATGAACTTTATCGGAAAAATACCAAAAAATTACACAAAGTAATATTTGATGTCCTGATTCTAAAGAAGAGTTTTATTTGGTCCAATAGAATGTATAAGAGTGATCAAAACTATATTTAATGACTGTTCTCCATCAAATGTTGATAAGTGGACCTTTCGTGAAATTTAGAGTATATAAGCCTAAAATTAAATTCTTTTCGTATTTTAAGACTTTATCCTTTATTAGATAAATGTAAAAACATTTAACAAACATATATAATCATATTTTAGTTATTTCTATCCATTCCCACCAGTACAACGGCTACGTGCTAACTAACATTTAAAATAATTTTATTTTATTACTAGTGTGCAACGTACGATTTCAAAGAAACCCTTTGTTGCGTATCAATTACGCTGTCGAACATAGCAACCCCTTTAAAGTAAAATTAATATTTAATTCGTAAATATTAATAAATATGAAAATGTATTATTCTTTATTTACCTGGGATGTTACATCCTTCCCCTCTTTTGGGAATTGCGTCCTCGCAATTTTATTCACTTATCAAAATAAGTGGGGGTATTTATCCCTCATAACATTTTCAGATTCCCATGTTGCCTCTTCAATCATATGGTTTTTCCAAAATACCTTTACCTGATGAATCTCCTTATTCCGTAACACCTGCTCCCTGTGGTCAAGAATATGGACCAGTTGTTCCTCATAAGATAGGTTCTCTTCCAGCTAAACTACCTATGGACTCAAAACATGAGATGGATCTGGCATAAACTTTCTCAGCATTGAAACATGAAAAACATTGTGTACCTGAGATAAACTTGGAGGTAATGCCACTCTGTATGCAACTGATCCAACTCTCTCCAGAATTTCATATGGTCAAATGAACCTTGGACTCAGCTTTCCTTTCTTACCAAATCGCATCACACTCTTCCATGGTGAGACTTTGAGAAAAACATGATCACCTACCTCAAAAGATAGATCCTTCCTCCGGTTATCTGCATAACTTTTCTGTCTGGTCTGAGCTATTTTCATGTGTTTCTGAATCAACTGAACTTTTTCTGCCATATCTTCTACCAATTCTGGTCCCATCAGCTTCCTTTCACCCACATCATCCCAAAATGCAGGAGTTCAACACCGCTTCCCATATAATGTCTCAAATGGTGCCATCTGTATACTGGAATGAAAACTGTTATTATATGAAAATTCAACCAAAGAAAGATATTGGTCCCAACTTCCCTGATAATCCATCGAACCAGCTCGTAGCATATCCTCCAAGGTTTGAATTGTTCGTTCTGACTGCCCATCTGATTGAGGATGAAAAGCTGTACTAAAATTTAATTCATTACCCAACGACTTCTGAAGGCCTTTCCAAAATTTAGAAGTAAACCTAGGATCACGGTCAGATACAATGGAGAGAGGAACTCCATGTAATCTGACTATCTCTTTAAGATACAAACGGGAAAGTTGATCTAGGGAAAAAGTATCTCATATAGAAAGGAAATGAGAAGATTTAGTCAAGCGATCAACAATAACCCAAATTGCATTATTACCTCGAGATTTCCTCGGTAATCCCACACCGAAGTCCATGGATATATTCTCCCATTTCCACTCTGGAACTGGTAAAGGCTGAAGCATCCCTTTCGGTAACTGCCGCTCTACTTTAACCTGCTGACAAGTCAAACACTTCACAGTAAAATCAGCAATATCACTTTTCATTCCATCCCACCAGTAATACTCCCACAGATCTCTTTACATCTTAGTACTGCCAGGATGAACTGAAAACGGAGAAATATGAGCTTCACATAACAAATCTCTCTTCAACTGTGAAACACAAGGCAAACACAATCTCTTCCCAAATCTCAAAACATAATCACTATCAATGTTGAACTCAGGCAACTTACCCTTCTGAAACAGCTCTACCTTTTTCTGCAACTCACTGTCTTCCCTCTGTGCTTTCTTAATTCTGTCTGATAGGGATGATCTCACTGATACCTGAAACAAAATAGAAGAACTTCCTGCACCAAAAACTTCTATGACAAATTTCATCAAATCAAAAACCAAAGGATCTTGTTCCAAACGTAGCATGGTTAATGAAGCATTACTTTTTCAACTCAAAGCATCGGCCACTTTATTTGCTTTTCCCGGATGGTAGTGAATTGTATAATCATAATCCTTGATTAATTCTAGACATCTCCTCTGTCTCTTGTTCAATTATTTCTGAGGGAATATATAATTTAAACTTTTGTGATTAGTATATATTTCACACTTTACTCCATACAAATGATGCCTCCAAAATTTTAAAGCAAAAACAACAGCAGCTAATTCCAAATCATGTGTAGGGTAATTTACCTCATGAGTTTTCAACTAACATAAATCATAAGCAATTACCTGATCATTCTGCATAAGGACACAACCAAGTCCCTTCAACGAAGCATCACTGTATATAACAAACTCACCATTCCTGGAAGGAAGTGCCAAAATTGGAGCATTCACCAATCTTCTTTTCAACTCCTGAAAACAATCATCACATTATTTTGTCCAGATGAACTTAAAACCCTTACGAGTTTGCTTAGTCATTGGACTAGATAACCGTGAAAAATTTTCAACAAACCTTCGGTAGTAACCTGCCAAACCAAGAAAACTACGGATCTCGGTTACATTTGTGGGTCTTGGCCATTCTTCAACAACTTTTGTTTTAGCAGGATCAACAGTTATGCCATCTTTTGAAACAATGTGACCCAGGAAAGAAATTTGTTATAACCAAAACTCACACTTGCTGAATTTCCCATATAGTTTCTTTTATTTTAAGGTTTTCAAGATAACCCTTCAATGAATTTCATGCTCCTCTTTACTTTTAGAAAACACCAAAATATCATCGATGAAAGCAACCAACAATTTTTACCTGAGTCAACTGAGCCATCACTAAAAAACTGTTTAGTTCTGATTCTGACCATCTCAGGATACTGATTTGAAAGGTCATTTCCCTATGTATGCCTTCCCAGAAAAGCTTCATTGTTTCCTCTACGAAAAACCATTCTTAACACTGAAATAACATAGGCGAAGCAACATGGTAATCTTTAAATGCTATATCATTTCAGTCATACCATAAATTAACTTATAATATAACAATTTTCTAACTCCTAAAGTTGTTTAAACCGACCTTTGATACCAACTATAAGGCCCCAGCCTTAAACCTTACTTAATATTGAATTAAATGAATAATTCACATTGAGGATCTTTTCAGGTTTAGAGTTTTAGATAATTAGAACATAACTATTACATCTCAAAAGATTACAAAGTAGACACTTCTACTAAGTTTCCATAGAATAAAAAAAACTCGTAAAAAGAAACATGTCTAGTTCCATGTTTTATATAGCATGATATTCCCTTGATCCCATCTTTGACCCTATTCCACATTAAGTCCTGTGAAAAACATTTCAAAGAAACTTGGGGTGAGCATAAAAAGCTCAGTAAGGGATATAGAAAGAATAAAAAATGTTAGTTTATCAAAACAAAAAGTAAACCATGTATACTTTACCAAAGTAATACTTTTCACCTTTATGAAGTAGTAAAAACTCTTCACTGAATAAAAGATCATTACTTACCCTTTTGTAACAAAAATATTACCATAAAACCCATATAAAGAACACATAACATATAAAGGTAACTTGGGACATAAACATACTTAAGTGGAATAACCATACGGTCGACTTCCACACATATCACTTAATGGAATAGCCATATGGACAACTTCCAAACATACTTAATGGAATATCCATACGACCGACTTCCATAACCAATGCATTGGAGGTTATAACGTAACCACCCGTCCTGGTATTCACGGCACCACCCGTCATATGGTTTATCATGTAACCACCCGTAAAATGTCCAAGTACCAATATAAAATCATAAAACATAAAACCAATATAAAGGAATGATAACATTTCCACATTTCAATCACAATATATCATTTAAATATATTGACATAATAGAATCCTTTATCAAAACCATTTTCAATACCAAAATACATAAAATAGTATATGGTATTTATTTTATTTTAAAAACATTACGACTTGTTGAGGAAGACAAAGACCAAATAATACTTGCGGCGGCGGAAAAGGTCGTTGTCACCGCGTACGTTAAAAGAAACATTACTTTCTGTCATTTTGTAAAACACTTCATAGAAAAAGATTTCTTTTGTATAAAAGTAAAATTCAAAGGGTTTTATACACCGTATAAAAGAAAGTTGTGTATAAAATGAAATCTGCCTCAATGAAAGGAGATTGAGACGAAGTCCCTTACCTCGGGACCGACATGACTCGATCGTTCATTAACGTCCTGAATAATAAACATGAGTTAATTTATATTTTCTTAAGAACCTTTTTCAAGTTCATTATTCCTTTTATATCACTTATTGCCATGTTATAAACATTATGTAACCATTTAAGTTAATAATATTTGTTTTGTCGATATTTGGTTCTTAAGTCGAAAGTGGACTTCTTACAATTACATGTTGTTCGTGTGGCCAAAGGTTCTTTATATCCAGAATGCAATTCCTGATTTGGATATCATATATATCATATATATCTAGCATATACATGTATTTATAATATTACATAATCATTTAGAGGTAAGAAATGAAATGCACCGTTCATGGAGACGGTAAGCCGTACGTACGCATGAACGCTACTTTCATTTCTATGTCATATTACTGGAATTAAAAATAAATGAGAGGTATGTATATTTTAATTCCAGAATTATATTAATCATTTAGATGTATAATTCATCATATATATCAATTATATACATGTACTTATAATAGTACATTACATTTGGGGATAAGAAATGAAATGCACCGTTCATGGAGACGGTAAGCCGTACGTACGCATGAACGCTACTTTCATTTCTTTGTCATACTTTAATGGAAAGAAATAATAATTATATAGAGGTATATTATAATTCCATTATAACATCATATATAATAACTTTAAATAAATCCTTTATACATCTCACATATGGCATTAATGAATCAAATCACTTTGAGGGGGCGGTAGTCCGCACTTCCTTAAATGAAGATATCGCATTTACCCATAATGGAAACCATAAAGGTATGCCCAAAATGAAAAATACATAAGCTTAAGGAAAAAATAAACATATTATACATCATATATAAATATAGTGACATCTTAATGGCCACCTTTGAAGGTGTTAGAATAATATCGAACAATCATCGTTTCGTGAGGCAGAAATTCGCCATCCACAGAAACAGTATGTTCTTTAACCATTAGACGTAGGTGTGTGTAAGTGTAGCTCAAATCCTTCTTATAAAAACATACAATTATATGGAAGATACTGGTGTTTTTACAAAATAAATGAATAAAAATAGTTTAGGGGGTTGGAGAAGCAAAATAAAACAAAAGGACTCAAGTGAAGACATTACCTTATAATCAGGTAACTCCCTTTGGTTTGAGCTCAAAGGATTCCTTGGGAAGACTTCTGTCCAAAGTGAGGCTTCAAAGAGTTATATAGGGATGTAGAGAGACAAAATGAACAGGGGTTGGTCGAGCCAAAACCTTTGGAATTGTGGGTAATGAGGTAGATGTGGGGGCCTTTTATAAGAGAAGAGGAGGGGTACTCTTGGAAAGTAAGGAAATGTTATTTTATTTTAGAATGAGTTTCAGTTATTAATGGTCCCACATTAATGTGTTTCGAGGATAAGGTGATAAGGGTTCGAAATATACCCATCCAATAGGTTTTAGACATGTGTAGGTCTTAGATTTTACATTATCTTTCCATTTTATTTAAATCGTTAAATAATGAGGTAATCGCTGCATCATCATGGTGTCATAAATAATTTAATTTATTGAATGTCTAAAAATTATAAAAAAATTATCATGATGTAGGAAATCCTTTTAGATTTCTAATGAATATTTATAGTAAGAAATATGACTTGTATAACCCCATGTAAAAATTGGTTTAGTAAAACATCTCATGTTTGTGTCATTTTTACTTTAACTTTAAATAAAAGGCATAAATGTCATTATCATACCCAAGTGGCTCCATGGGGTACCAAAAATCGACCCATGGGTTGTATTGGTCGGAAATAACTCAACCAATAGGGTTAGGACAAGTGTAAAGATATTTTCATTTTATTATAATATCATTTTTACCTTAAATTACACTAATTACATTTAATCGCGATTAATAAAACATAAAAGTTACTATTCACCAAAATTTATTTTAATACCATTGAACCACATTTTACTTAATAATAAAAATCATTTAAATTGGATTTTTGAGATTCAAAACACAGAAGTGGTAAAGTCCCATTTAAAGGAAAAATCAAATTTTGTAACCACCACTTTGCGGTTTCACTATTCATCAAAAATTGAAGTTTTTCAGAAAAAAACCAAAACATCAACCTAAGATATATTTGATATTCTGCATTCAACAATGAAGTCCATTTTACAAAATTCAAAACATATAAGTTTCATTAATTAATTTAATAATTAATTCCCGCTGTCTTAACAAATAGCGTGTTTTTATGAAACAATAAGTACCAAAAGATTGACACCAGTTTAAGTCCAATTTCAAAGTGAAATTGATTCTAATGACCACCATTGGATTAAATGGTAAAAATATATTGTAATTTCACTTTAAAACCAATTCAAAAGATAATCTAATCATCTTAATAAATTAGATTAAAAAGTGGTTTTGAATTAAAATACAACATTTTACACTATTCATTAAAAATGAACTTTATCAGAAAAATACCAAAAAATTACACAAAGTAATATTTGATGTCACGATTCTAAATAAGAGTTTTATTTGGTCCAATAGAATGTATAAGAGTGATCAAAACTATATTTAATGACTTTTCGCCATCAAATGTTGATAAGTGGACCTTTCGTGAAATTTAGAGTATATAAGCCTAAAATTGAATTCTTTTCGTATTTTAAGCCTTTATCCTTTATTAGATAAATGTAAAAACATTTAACAAACATATATAATGATATTTTAGTTATTTCTATCCATTCCCACCAGTACAACGGCTACGTGCTAACTAACATTTAAAATAATATTATTTTATTACTAGTGTACAACGTACGATTTCAAAGAAACTCTTTGTTGCGTATCGGGTACGCTATCGAACATGGCAACCCATTTAAAGTAAAATTAATATTTAATTCACAAATATTAATAAATATGAAAATGTATTATTCTTTATTTACCTAGAATGTTACATGAAACACCGACCTTGTAATGCACTAGAACCTTATTTCTAGTAAATATTCCTTCATTGAACAACTAGTGGTGCAATTATTACTTCATCGATTTACTATATCCAGTTATAGGAATAAAAAATAGGACCATTCAAAGATTCACATGTTATTATCTTCCCATCCCATGCTCATGCATGTCTTCAGCACCAAACACTAAATAAAAATTGTGACTTAAATCACCCATACCACAACACCTGATCCTTTTACAAAGTCATCCTTAATAATATGGTAAAAAAATTCTACTAAAAAAATATTCTATATTTCATGCTATAAAAATATTAACACCCATGTCACCTCACTCTAGAAGTGAACTATTCATACAACCTATTAATACCCCATAACACTTTCCCAATAATTCACTAACTAAGACCCCTTAAGGTGTAACCAAAGTCCCCTTCACTAAAATTTCTACGAAACTTATATGATTACCACTAAACCGCACACATATCGTCCCACCAATTATCAATTCATGAGAACCACATATGATAATGCATACTACCTCGATATTACTTTGGTGCATTGATAATACCCCTTTCATATGATTTAAAGAAACAACGAAACCACACATTCTTATTAATTGTTACCATACTTACTATCATCGAGCCGAGATGATTCATTATCTGAAATGACCATTTATAGCATGACTGGTGACTTCTTGAGTTCTAAATCACTAATACTAAGATCTTATATCTAACTAAATATCCCTCCATTCCCTTTTCATTTTATTACTATTAAAATTAAGCCTCTATGAAGGTCACATCACTCACCAGACTCAGTTTACTGCATCTCCACACACTACTAGATGAATAATATCATTTTTTTATAGTCATACTAAAGCATAAATGGTTACGAAAACACTTTACATTCATAAAAATTCAACGTAATAATCCTTTGATGCCGCTTATCATAGAGGACACTATCATTTCAGGAAAACATTTCAATTAACACCAGACATCGACTATAAATATAGGTTTATGTTTAAAGGTAAACAAGCTCCATTTACTAACCATTATATTAAATATAGAAGATCTCAACTGAGACTCATAAGAGACGTCCACATTCCCATTCAAGGAATATTCTCAGGAAATTCTAAAACTAAACATGACATTGGATTCTTTTATAATAATAATGTATTATTTTTTATTTAAGACATTTAATTTTTCTCACATTTATTATAATTATTAAGGATGGATCATAGGCCACAATTCAATTGAACATTTATTATAAAATCAAGTTGGTATTAAGATAATTAACTATTATTAATTTATATATATACAGTGGCATTAATCTAGAGAAAAACCTAATGAAATTGGAGTTATAAGATCTCACTATGTAGAGTTCCACCAAGAATCTATATGAGGAAACACTGTTAAAATTGTTTTCGGTACTTTGAACAACCAAATTCATTTAATATATATACCCCCAAGTGGTTAATTACTAAGGAATATAAAGATAATATTAAATTTTGAAGTTGAAATCATTACAAAATGGATTTAGTTATATTGGATATTGATTATAATTAAGGGAGGTAAACACTATATATGTTTTAATTGGCACCCCATTTAAGTACCACCCATCAGTACATAATTTATTAAATATTTAAACAAAAAACTTGTATTTTATTATATAGAGGTATAATACTATGATTGACTTACAAGGGTAAAATAAATACTACAAGGATTAAATTATATGTGTTTCCATTCCCATTTTATATAAAAAATCCTATAAGTTACAATTGGAACACTATTTAATTGACATAAATCCTTAATCCCTTGGATTTATTAAAATAAAAATTCAATTCCTTAAACATTTTAAATATTATTAATAAGTTTTTTATGATATATTTTAAGAATATTTCATTTCTTTAATTAATTTTAGGATGGTAAGATAAAATTATGACATCAAGCTATGTAGGAAAACATGTTTTTGGTTGATGCATACATATTATTTAAAAACCAAATGCAAAAAATCTAAAAAAGGAAATAATTTACACAAATATGGAATATAAGTAAACAAAAAACAATTATAATGTCATTTGAATAAATTTTTTCTAAAATAGTGCATGAACACATGCCCTATTGTTGTAAAGACCCATGAGTATAATTCACCTTAATCAGTAATACCAAAATCAAGTTCATCACACGAGGTGAAATAAAATAAACTATAATAACAAAATTTAAGAACAGTAAGTCCCATACATAGAAGCTTAGACTTTCACACATGCATGGGCTAGCTGTTCTTAGACATGATCTATCTGTAAATTCTTGACACATTCATAGTTTACTATTTAACAGCCCAAAATAGTATGGAAATGAGAAATTTTGTCTCTAATAAAACTTTCTGACATCCATTTCCTAGTTTACTCATAATTAATATCACTGAAGGGCCAAAATACCTCAAGAATTATTCCATGTATAAAAAATGTTTTCAACTAGAAGAAGTAGTATAATGGGAGTTCGGCTTTGGTTGGTAGAATATAACATCAAGATCAAAAAAAACATTGTAGAAAGTAAATCAATATTACTATTTGTAAGTAATAACAAACTGAGAACCAAGAAAGTTCTAGTAAAAACCAACTAAGAAATAATGTGTGATGCTATATGCACAAGGTAGATAATACATACACTAGGTGATACAGAAAAAATAGGACTAGGTGAAAATAAATAAATAAAATATATCAACTTAACTTCTATAGGTATACTGAGTACATTCACCATTGTTCCCATTCCTGAACCTCGATTGAGACTAGAAAAAACAAAGAGGAACAAGTCAAAGTGTTAGCCTACTACTAAGATATATTTTTGGGTACCAGGTGGTGACCCAAATAGGGTTTATGTAAAACCCAACTGGACACCATGAATGGTGTGTAATGTACTTCTAGTCGAAGTATAAAACTTATTAAATGAAGTATATATTGTTAATGAAATTAGTAAAAGTAAAAAAGTGGTTTCGAGAATGGGTCTACAGATGGATTTTGACCCACTTTATATATATCAACCTAAAATTATTATCTCTAAACATGGGATTCATGATGTAGTTATAGGACCCATGTAAACAGGCACATAATTCCATGAACAATATTAAAAGGCGAATACAAAAAATAGTTCCAGGCATTCCCAGGCAATGAAATAATGAAATACAAGGAAATATTGAAGGAATTATATGTTTGGAACTGGAAATCAAAATCAGGTTGATCAAGACATGTCAAATAGATATAGATTATAATATGTGGGATAAACCGTCAATATTCAAATGTACAAGGGGCCTCTAACGAAACCTATGGAGTAAGTACTTGGTAATTTTGGGTAGTAGCTTGGTTGTGCTCCGTGGACTTAATCTAATACAACATGTGTTTGAGGAAATCAAGGAAAATATACAAGCCCATCCCATGCATTCTATTATTCCAAAGTTTCCATGTGAATCCATGATTTTTGTATGATGAATTAAAAAATATAAGGAATTCATCGGATCCAAGTAGGATTACCCTAGACAACCACATCAATGAATCATATGAAATCCAATAGGTTCATTCTCAGAATTATAATATGGAATCAAAAGTTTTCCAATGACATGAATCACTTTTCATCCTTAAGTAGTTCATTTAATTAATGTGGCATAAAAGGCACAATTCCATTTGAAGAGGAAGAAAAATTTAAATAAGGAAACATGAATTATGACTCAAGGACATTCATTTGAGTTATATTCCAACACCTACACTACTCATTAAGCCATTAGATAATATATTATAATTTTAAAAAATGTGTTACTTATTTAGTTATATTGAAACTCACCCACACCATTACCATAATTTATTTACTCCAAGGAATATAAATGCAACAACATTCATTTTTATTTTTAATGCTAAAATGAGGGATTTTAGATGTTATAATTTTATTAACTAGCATCGAGTCATTCCTTAGTTCATGATGGACATCAGGGTACTAGGTTTGTGGTCTGGGTCAAGTCTTTCCAATCCTGTACAAGTTAAAAATAAAATATCTAGTACTTCATGGTCATCTCTTTACCTATATATTATAGATAGAATAGGTTCACCAAATTAAATTATAAGCTTATAAATCAAAGTAAGTTCATAATCATAGAGATTGACCTTTTTTCTTACATGTTTATTTTAAAGAGTTTCATAATATATAGCACTTCTACAGTCACTACCTAAGTGAGCATGAATTTATGAAAAAAGGGAACCTCTTTGGTGGCTTATTTAATAGGTTAAGACTCTTATGTAGTCCGTCAATTAATAAAAGGAAAAAAGTTGAATTAATTACTTAACCAAACCTGGAATGTAAATACTAGTGAGGGTCATACTTAGTCCAATTGATTTTTAGAATCAAGGTTATGTCATTATTTTCCCAGGGACCATTCTTGGTCCATGGAAAATTCTCTAAACAATATGAAAAAATTGGGTGAGTAAAATTAAATAAGTCATTGAATTAAGGAAATATAAATTAGAATATAAATAAAAGTATGATTTTGGAAACTAATAGAAAAAAACTACCTATATTTATTATAAAAGAACATTATTTTAATGTAAATAACATTATCCACATTCCTAATCCTTAGGAAGCCTCACTCATCTGGTAACAACCCTTGGTTCGAGCAAGATGGGAAGAGTAGTGATTGAAGGGAAGAGTAGTTTAACCCCCACCTTTATCCCTCCGTTATATTGTACATAATAATATTTTGTTTAGGATTGATTGAGTTTCACCATGAAGAGAGGAAAATGAGTGGGAAACTCCATATTGTAGTAACATGTATGAAATGAAGCTCCAAATCAAGTGGAGGGAAGTTATAATGGCTAGGTGATCAAATACCGAATTTTACCCTCTTAAAAAAACACCCAATAGGCCACTAGCTAGCTACTAAGTGCCTTCAAGTAAGCTAGTGGATTTAATAGCCTTACCAAGATTCTGGTGCCACTATTGGCTAGCTGGTGGGATGATAGGAGTATATTGTAGTCCTAGTTCCAACTCTAAACCCTACTATTTTATTCCAAGACCTACCAAAACCTTGTTATAGATCCAAGACACCCACATAAGGTGTCCTCACCCTCATTAATATCTTTTGAGTTCCAAATACGCTTATAACCCCACCTCTATTGAGATCCCACAAAAAAAAAACAAAATTGTCCCTTAAAGAGGGTTGTTACAATTATTTTCTGATATTTTTTATTACATGACTACAACCACATGTGGTATGAATGATTTACAAGATTTATTAATACTCTAAATGCCTAGAGTTTATTTGGAAAGATCTAATTTTGACATCCAAGGTTCTAGATTAGTCACACGCACCTGATTTATCTCTATAAGGAATCAATTTTTGGGTGACATTCTTTATAATTATGTAATGAACTAGGGATCTAATATACATTCACAAATAAAAACATTTATTTGGTGAATATGTAAAAATAAATCTATGGGTATCTTGACAAGAGTTAAACTTAATATTACTATGATTAATGAAAATGTTTTATGATGTTGGTTTTTCTATACTCATGCATATAGTAATGAGTTGTTCTTCATGTTCGATCACTACTTAGAATGGTTATACTAAATATTATTGCTCACTATGTTTGTGAACTCAAGTTTTATTCAATATTTTCTCTATACAGTTCAATAGGCATTGATGGTGGATGACCTTGATGGCTAGATGTGTATAGTAGATATGATAGTTAGTGTCTTGGTGTCTTTATTTTGATGACCACATTCAAATTGTTCATATTCATATTTGTTATTACATTAATCTATTTGGGACGTGTTATATGTATATGGTGATTTTTTCATTTTACGATACATTATATTTTTGAAAGTTTGTTATAAATTCATGTGTTTTATTACATGAATGATTTTAAATTTATGTTTTGGAAGATGATATTTCATTATAGTGGGTCATGTATTATTAGAGGTAATATCTCCCATAACATTTTTTTTAGAATTTTAATTATTGGTTTCTAGCCTTTTGCCTTTTCGAGGTAGGCTTAGGTAGTTCACTTACTAGCATATCATTACATGATAGATTCATATCAGAGTGTTTGATTGTTGTTTTGAGTTAGGTTCATGTGAGGATTGGTTGTCATAGTTATAAATAATTTAACTAAGTAACTTCAATAAAAAAGTCATAATAGTGGAATGTGAGAGGGTTAAGGGAAACAAATATATTACTAAGAATAACAATTTTTGTTGATTTATAATTGAGGTCTTTGTATAAGGATTGGATTCAAAGGAGGAAAAAATGCATCATACAGATTCAATTCCTTATTCCATGATCCTATTTTCTCTTTATTGGACTGATTTATATATAATTTTAAAATATTTTTCAATGTTCACATCATATCCTATGTGATTAAGGTCAAGATGTTTCCAATGAGATAGTAGATAAAGTTTACAAATATTATGATGTTGTATTATATATTAGTGGTTATGAAGATGAGATTATATTGAGATATAATATTACACATTGTGTCATATCTCAAGATAAATAATTCCATATTACCTAAGTAGACTCAGATAGTGGTCTTACTACAAAATGACACTGATTTCTTTTATAATGAAAAAAATAATTTATTTCTTATGAATTTTAATTTTATTTTTTATGATATGATTATATTTTATATTTATTTTATACATGATATATAAAAAACTATGCACTTTTTCATGTAGTCTGGTGTTTATACTAACCATTTTCTCTAATAGCAATTCTATATGTGGTTTATTATAGAATAGTTAATATTTTGTGATTAAAGTGGTGAAAATGAAATGTGGGAAAAAAATTTATATGCATAGTCTAACAATACGTGGTAAATTTATCTTGATACTTTTATTTTAAATAAATATACACTTAAGACATATTTATTTCATAATTAAATTAGAATTGGTTACCAAACATGATATTTTATGAAATATAAGTAAATAGTTTATTTATTATTTGTTTAATAAATAAGGGGACACCACATGAGATGTGATATATTTTTTATCATTAAGTTTTTTAATATATATTAATTTTAGATTTTTTGGTTATTTAAAATTTATCATGATAATTAGTATAATGTTCATAACAAGATGATTACTGATGTTTTTGATATTTTTATTAGTAATAATATAATTTTTATTAGGTGTTATTCTAGTGATTAGATCATATCAAATTTTCTGTTATATACAGGGATATGATTATCATCATTAGATATTGTGATATGGGTCATAATAAACTATTAACTATTGTATAAAATTGTTGAATAATTAGGGTACATATACAATATATTCTTTATAGTTTCTTTCATAGATATGTGGTGATGAGTAGAATGATTCTTCTCCTAAATGATGATGAAATCACTAAGGAACAAAGCTATAAGTAATTAATTTATATAAAGATTTTGAAAAAATGGAATCGATTTAAAATCAGTGGACTTTAGAAATGTTTGGTTAGACGAGTGGAATAATATTCTTGAGATTATTCTAAGTGAGATGTTAATGATGTTGGTATAATTATCATCATTTTTGGGTAGATGACTTTAGAAATATTCAAGGAAGTGTATCTTACATTGAGTAATGAAAATTTGATAATGGACTACAGTCCTTATTGAATGATAGTAGTGATTGTTGAAGGGATGAAACATCCAAGTGTTATAAGGTTTATTTATGTATTTTTGACAATGATTCATGGATATAATCAAATTTAATGTAGATTATATTAATAGTTCAGTTTTTAATCCATGAAATAAGATGTTATTTACATGACATATAGTGGAGTTGATAAATAAGTCAATGTGGATATTCATTATTATTTAATTAATCATCGTGATCAATAATTTTTTAACAAGGATCCAAGTCTTGTATAATTATTAGTTAGATAAGATATGCTACATACTTTCCTATCAATCTATATTCATTGGTTCATTTGAAAAAATATTTTATATCTCTTGTTTTCATTAAATCACTAATCTTTGAAGTGAGAACTATAAGAGATGATAAAGGTTTTAATTCATTCTCTAATGGTTATCAAATATTAATTTTAAATTATTTATAAATACATGTATAATTTTAATTAGGGCCCAATTTACATAGATATAAAGATGAATATCTTAGTTGGCTAGAAAATTTTCATGTTGTTTAATTTTTATTGAATGGAATATTTATAAGGATTCATTCAGATTTCGGAAATATATTTTAATATAATTTCTTTATGTTGTGAAAATCTTAAAATATATTTCACCAATATACTTTGTTTGGTTCATATTTTTAATTATTGGATGGAAGTTGAATGAAAATTATCATCTTCATGAAATTAATGGTTTAGTGGAATGAATTTATTTATCAATATTTCTATAGTTGATTTCAATTTTTATCGTCAAATGTTTAGAATGTGGAGAGATAATAGCAGTATTAGTTTTCTCAGGAGAATGAATTTTCTTATGGTTATCTTTTTTTTTGATCATTTTAATATTGTTAGGTTTGTTAAAAATAATGTTACTTAAATGATTCCTTTTATTTGATTAAGTAAGCACTATTAATGGTTTTTCCTGAAATAATATTTTTTATTGAAAAAAAATAAAATTTCTATTTTAATAGAATGAAATATCAAGAAACGTACTTCTCTATTTAGTTTAAAATGGTGGTGATTCCTTTGAGATGATATTATAAATATTTTATGACACTATTGATTCTTTAAGAGATGTGATGATTTTATACAAAATATTATTATTATATTTAAATAAGTAATTTTACCAAGATCCAAGCTATAAATATATCATTATAATTATTTGAGATAAACCCTAGACTCTTTTTCATTTCTCTATACAGAGGATACACCCCCCAGGATAGACAATACAATTTTACCACATAACTATTTACTTCTAGGAAGACCAAATTAAATTTAACACCGAACTCCTCTAGGTGTATAATAGAGGCATGGGGTCAATCCCTCGAGATCTATAGGATTTGATTATTTAACCCATGATTTTATTATTTGAAGCATTAATGGTTTGTTTTGATAACTTTTCTTTGTTTAAAATAACCCAATTCAAAAATAATAAAGTTCTAGGTCACCAAAAGTGAAAGGGCAAAAACTAGTTTTTTTAATTTAAAATAGAAGTGAATCTGGTTTATGGATTTCAATGGAGGTCATTGTAATTTCATTTTCTATTTTTTTTCATGCCATATACATTGTTTTTTATCATAAAGAATAAATATTGTTATAGCCTCTTTGTTTTTGGTAAGTTAAGACTGGTCTAATTCAATAGTAAACTACAAAATGGAATATTTCCAAAAGCCATATCATATCATATATTATGATATGGTATCATCTACAATATGACATACATATGAAAGAAAGATTAAATAAATGAATTTTGTGTATATCATATTTTATGATATATAGGTGTCATATTTCCTACAATGGATAGTCATATTATATGACTTTGTGGAATCATAGTGTCATGAATCATAATGTAAAGTTCATTTTGGATTTATATGATTTATTTATGGAAGTGGAATCTTAATGAGTAAACACTCAAAGATACTATATGTTGTCTATCATTGATTAGTCATTTTATGAAACCACGAGTGGGAGAGTTTATAGACAAGTGTTTAATGAAATACCATTAAAGTAAATTACTCATGCATTTATGAGACACATGAGTAATTGTATGGGAATAGGGGGTGTATTTGTAGTCTATATAAAGGATTCAAATACATGATTCTATTATGTGCAATTGTCCAATAATCCTTTGTATGGGACTCACTCCATCTTAAAACACTATTCTTTCACCCTCCTTATATGACATGGGTGAATCTCAGTGTCACGAATCACAATGTATAATTCATTTTGGATTTATACTATTAATATAAGGAGTTGGGGTATTAATGTATCAAAAATCAAGTATCTTATATATATGATATCATTTATTAGTCACTTTATAATATTAAATGAGTGGGAGAGTTTATATGCAAGGTCTGCATGAAATATCACCAAAAGAATTAACTCATGCATTCATGAAACACATGAGTAAATGTATGGGCTCAGAGAGTATCCTTGTAGCCTATATAGAGTATTTCAAGCCATGAGTGTTACTCCCCTACACCAGAAGCCCCGATCCAGTGCATTACATTATTAATTTTCATAAGACATAAGAGGTTGCATCCCAAAGGACCGAATAGTTTATTATTCTTGTTAATCTAGGTATATATATGAAATTAAAATTAAACATTAAACATAAAATAATTTTTTTTAAAGAAGACTATTATTCTTTTATCTTAACCCTGCATATCTGTCATAATTGACTTCTTGGAATCCTTGGAAGAAATAACACATAATAAAGGGGTGAACTAAAATGCTCAATAAGGGTAAAGTAAAATAGAAGATAACATGAATTAATAATGAATAACAAATATGGAAAGACTAAAAGATGATTGAATAATTCCATATAAATAATCACATGAGCATAAAAATGGACCACATATATTTTCAATAATCAAATAATCACAGGGAATAATAATAATGATGAAAGAAATAATGTTGGACATCTACACTATCCAGATATATCTGTAAAGACCTGGAATTCTCGTGGAAAGTTTTTCTTAAATACATGGGAATTTTACGAGTCCGTGAAAACTGACGGCGCGTGATTCTGAGGCCTAGTGTGCCCGGAATCAATTTCTGAAGTTTTGTTCGGGTACGTTCCATAAACGTACGAGTGGGTCTTTATAAATTTTAAACTCGTGCTCGGAACTAAAATCTGAGGGCACCGTTGAACTCGCAGCGCCAACATTTGTTTAAAAAGACTTTCACCTCGACAGTAGTCGATCGAGAATAAAAGTTAGTTTTTGGAATTTTATAAAATAATAATAAAATAAAGTGTGCAACGACTTTATTTTATTTGAGATACCTTTTGGTGTGTGGAGGTTAAAACCTCCAAGAGGAGGTTGGAGGTGGGGGCCACAACACATTAACCTCCCATGAGAGGTTATGGTGGTGGGGCCCACCAGAACATAACCTCCCTTGGTAGGATAATTTTTGTGGGGACCACCTGGGCTTGTAACCCCTGGGAACCCCCATTTAAGGTGGATAAACTCTCCACCTCTTCCTTTAATTTATTCCAACCCTCTTCACTTAATGGTGCCACCACACAGGGAGCCCATCCACCTTGTCCTTTAATTAAATGGAGCCAACCTCCTTTAATTAATGTGCTAACCTCTCATGGATTAATTAGGCGGAGCCTTCTAATTTATTTCTCCATTTTGAATTGTTGTGCCAACATAATATTAGACGACTTAATCTATTATTTGGAATGTCTTTTCCTTTAGAATTTTGGTGGATCTTGGGAAGGAGAAGTGCTCTCCAACAAAGAATGACCAATGAAGAATGCTTCATCCACCAATGATGGGCACCTTCTTCCTTCTTCAACCGGAACAAAAGAGAGAGCGACGTCCTTGAAGAACGCCGATGACGCCATCTTCGGCTTCTTCATTTCCGAAGTCAACGAATCGACGACTGCCTTTCCTCGACATCATCCACAAACAACGAACCGGAGGTAGGGGATAATTGAAAGTTGGTGCTTTCCTTTTCTTTTCTCATCTTCATTGAAAAGAATCAATGTGAATTATTATAAATGATTAAAGTTCTACTTCCTTCCTCTATGTTGAAAATTTTTTATCACCCCTAAATGCGGAGGGTGTGGGCCAACTAACATGGCATGACTCCCTCCGCCGATCCTTTTTGTGATGTTCCTTTAGCTTGGTGATGAAGAAAGAGGCAACGAAGGCAGCAATGACAAAGGCCGTGCTACCCGCAGCCTCCGCGAATTGTACCACCCCCGCAGCGCACCAGTGATCCCGGCTGAACACCGTCGGCCGAGCGGCACCCGACCCGCCTACCCGCGGCCTCCCAACGCCCTGCCTGGCGCGCGCCCAGGCCGAACCCATGGCCTGACCTGCGGCCCTCCGGCCCCATCGGCGCCCTGCCCGGTGCCCCTCGCGCACTGCTTAGCACCCCCGGCGCCCTGCCGCGCAGTGTCCGGCACCCTACTGCGGCCTACCTGACGCCCCCGCGTGCTACCCCGCATGCTTCTCGGCACCCCCGGTGCCCTGCGGCGCCCTTCCCCGCACCCCCGCGGCAAACCATATCCCTCACAGCTGCCCGACCGAGCTAGTTTCCCAGCCCCCTCGTGGTGACCTGGCCGAACCGTCCAACTGCGCCCTCTGGCCCAAGCTGTGTCGGGCCACTCCCTCGCGATGCTCCAGGTCGAACGGGCCCGAATCCCGGGCCGGAACGCCCTCGCGGTCCGCTGGGTCGGGCCCAGCGGACCGGGCCAAAACATAGTAGGATAACCCGCCCAATGGGCTGGGTCAGACCGATCGAGTCGGACCGGGTCGACCCAGACCGGGTCGGACTGGACCTAGGCTCATTACTGAGCCATTACCTTCTTGGGCCATATCTTTGGCACCGGACGTCCATTTGAAAAACCGTTAGCGGTTTCGATATTCTTGGAGCATATCCATACCTTTGAGAATACCCCACTAGTGTTCGAGGTTTAGTTGAGATACAGTTAGGTTGGGTCGTATACGAATCCAACCGGGCCCCCGGGACTAAAAGGCTAATAACTAACAGACCGGGCGTCCTATTGACGCGCTTTCTGTTGCGTTGAGACCCCTATGATGTGGTATAACATTGATATAATTCTTTTTGTCACTTCATGATAGTTGGAGAATTTCCTAGTGGCTCATGGAGCAGATCCTTCCACCGACTAGCAGACAAAGTGCAGAGACCTAGTAGCTGGAAGACCTGGCGAATTCTTGACCGATTCGACTCGGAGTGATTCGACTAGCCCAGTGGGAAGTGCTTGGTAGTTGGAGGCAGACCGACAGCGGAGGAGCTCCTGGTAGTTAGCGACAGAACCACGGTACTCGACAAGAGGAGTACCTCTACAGGCTATTAGGGGGAACACCTGGTAGTTGGCGGCATACCCACAACGGAGGAGCGCCTGGTAGTTGGCAGCAGAACCACGGTACTTGATCAGAGGAGTACCTTAGTAGTCCAAGGTTAGTGAGAAACACCTTGGTGTCACGATTGGCCCACTGTACTCGATAGAGGAGGAGTTCTCTAGCAGTCGTGGTTTCGATAATGAAAATCATGTATTGAGTTGATCAATGACTTTTGTGTTTTCCTCATGATTGAGATGGGTTACTAGATAACTTAGTCATATGTATGGTCATATACCTAAGTAATGGTTATCCGTTGATTTATTACATTGTGGTTTATCCTTGTTGGATTTTGTGAAACCTTGAGGGTCTCAGGGTCCCTAATGAGTATAGTTATACTCACCCCTGCACGGGGCTATGCCCACACCTCGTTGTGTTGTTTGCAGACGACAGACAGCACTGACTGAGGCAGAGAGTAGCAGGACTGGACGGTACCCAGAGGTGGACCACTCGACGTGACGGTACACAGAGTAGACGGATGGACCTGGAGTGATGAGAAGGCCATCTGTACCTATCCTTCAGGTAGTAACCCCGGAGTATGACCCCATAGCTACTTTACTTTTATCTAGTTTTACTTTCTTTTCAGTTGTACTTGTACTTTCCTATTGGCTTTTATTTCTGGCCCCTTTTACTTTCCAGCACTTCTTTTTTGTATAGTTTTTACATAGTGTTTTGATTCCATTTGTGCACTCTAATGTGTTTGTTTACAGTTATAAAGGAAATGCATTCCTAGTTTAGGGATTTATGCCTTTGGTTCTAGTCGCCAGCCCCTGGCCTATGGATGGCAGGCTTGGGGGAGTCACGATACGGGCCCTGAGGGACGGGTTGTGACAAATTGGTATCAGAGGTGTTGGTTCTACCCCAGAATTTATGACTCTAATCTTTCTCTTCAGTGAGGAAATAGTTTTAAGGGTACTAAGTGTGGTTTTCAGTTCAGGGAGTCCAATGTTAGTGCGGGTGACTGACGTATCCATACTCCAGGACCCTGACTTCTAATTTCCAACTCAGTGCATGAAAACACTAATTGTGTGCGTGTTTTCAAAATTTTATTTAAGTTAGCTGAATCAAGTCAGATCACCAGGTATAGTATTTTTACTATGTTGCATCTGTTTATTTCAGGATGCCTCCCTACAGACGACCAGTTATAGACCCAAGGGACGTACGTATTAACAACCCACTGAGCAACGAGGCCTTAGTGCAAGGCCCCTTTCCAGCGGAGGCACCAGTGGTACTACTTCCCATTAGGCCACCGATTCCACCAGCCCCAGTAGCAGACAATGATCGCCGCATAAGTGTTTTTCACGAGTTCCAGTGCCAGAGGCCACCCAGGTTTAGGGGAGAGACGGACCCACAGGAGGATGAGGATTGGATGGAGGCTGTGGTGAGAGTCTTCAGACTGGTAGGGACACCACCTGACTTTATGGTGATCCTTGCTGCCAGCCTCCATCAGGTAGCAGTAGGCAGATGGTGGAGCCTAATTCTCTAGGTTCATGACGTGGAGACCCTACTCTAGGCAGACTTCGAGAGCCTGTTATGGGAAGAGTTTGTACTAGCCACTCTCCGCGCAGTGTGGATACATGAGCTACTTCATCTGCAGCAGGGCAGCATGACAATAGCGCAATACTCAGTGAGGTTCACCGACCTCTCGCGCTACTCCACAGATATGGTGCGGGACCCATTATTCCAGGCCCAAACCTTCTTTTAGGGGATCAGGCAAGAGATCAGAGCTCTGATGATCTCACATAGCATTCCGACTCCGACGGGGGTTCTAGAGAGAGCCCTATTGGTGGATATTTTCCTTGCTGAGAAGTCTCCAGTAGCAAGACCCACCACTAGACGACACACAGCGGAGTCTTCAGTAGCTGGTAGTAGATAGATGTTGTAGAGGTCCAAGAGGACCAGACCTATAGGTGTTCGACCGCATGACTCATGATCAGTTGTGCGGTGTACCCAGAGTGGAGACAGATCCAGTCATGCCAAGAGCAGACAATGTTACTCATGCGGCATGCTTAATCACATGTCTCATGACTGTCCAACCCGCCATTCTAATGATCAGAAGACAGTTGAGGGACCTCCCAGGCAGAGGAAGAGGTTCAGACGAGGTGGTCCATGGGGAGGAGGCGGACATGGAAGAGGTGTTAGACATGCAGCTGGTAGTGGACGACATTATGAGGTGTTACCACCACCACCACCAGGAAGTCCACCCCAACCGCAGAGAGTAGGTGGACAGGGGAGAGATCTTC
Source organism: Viscum album (assembly GCA_963277665.1). Classification (NCBI taxonomy): domain Eukaryota; kingdom Viridiplantae; phylum Streptophyta; class Magnoliopsida; order Santalales; family Viscaceae; genus Viscum; species Viscum album. Next base: position 1,553,451,835 of record OY728125.1, on the reverse strand, counting down.
TCCAGGCAGCTGAGGCTTATGATCACGATGCTCCGGAGATGATACGAGGTATTATTTGTGTCTATTCCACCTTAGCTACAATTCTTATTAATAGAGGTTCCAGTCACTATTTCATTTCCACATCCCTCATTCAGAGCTCAAAGATTCTAAAGGAACCATTAGTACGATCCTTACAGCAAGTGACTCCTATGAGATCTGATTCGACAATTACACACTGGTTCCGGTAGTGCGAGATTACTCTAGGAGGCGAGAGCTTTAACTGGGATCTCCTAGTAGCGGCGTCGAGGCCTTACGACTTCATCAAGGGTATGTACTGGTTATCTACAGTCCATGCTTAGATCTAATGTATTAGGTGAAATGTGCAGTGTGTCCGCATATATGGGACCAGGTTTAACTTCACCGGTGAGAAGGGAACCTTTCCAACACAAGACAAACTTTCTCAGAGGAGGGTGCTTCTGATCACTCATCAGTTGGCATGCCTTACCCTCAGAGTAGTTGAGGTGGAGAGTCCGACTTATCCTGTAGTGGTGGACCAGTACGCGGATGTTTTCCCTGACGATGTTCCAGGACTACCTCCTCACAGAGAGGTGGACTTCTACGTTGAACTGTACCCCGGGATGACACCGATATATACTCTAGTATATCGGATGGCTCCCTCTGAGCTTCGCGAGTTGCAGGTATAGCTGGAGGACTTGTAGGGGGAAGAGATTCATTTAGCCCTGTGTTTCTCCCTAGGCAGCCCCAATTTAATTCACCAAGAAGGAAAATGTGAGCTCGAGGCTCAGTGTTGACTACCGTCACCTGAACTAGGTGACCGTGAAGAACAAGTACCCACTCCCATGGATTGAAGACCTCTTTGATTAGCTAAAGGGAGCGCGATGGTTCTCGAATATAGAACTCAGATCATGATATCACCAGCTCAGAGTTTGAGAAGAGGATGTGCAGAAGACGTCCTTCAAGTGTCGTTATGGCCACTACAGTTCTTGGTTATGCCTTTCGGCGTAACCAACTCTCCAGCAGTGTTCATGGGACTCATGAACAGGATCTTCCATCCAAACCTCTATCTATTTGTCTTATTTTTCAATGAAGGAATTTTGATCTACTCGACTACTGAGGAGGAGCATGCCTACCATTTGTGGGTAGTACTGGACACACTCCGAGAGAACCATCTTTATGGTAAGCTCTCGAAGTGTCGGTTTTGGATTTGAGAGTTTCATTTATTAGGACATGTCATCTCGGAGGCTGTAGTTGCAGTGGATCCAATGATGAATGAAGTGGTACTTTCTTGGTAACCATCCAGGATCGTGATAGAGGTGTAGAGTATCCTGGTTTTGGCTGGTTACTATCGGAGTTTCATACCCGACTTCTCTAGAGTTGCAGCACCACTATCATCCTTGACTAAGAAGGGGAAAACCTTCATGTGGTCCGAGAGATGCCAGTATAGATTTCAAGATTTGAGGCAGAGGCTGACTAGTGCCTCCATCTTGAGGCTTCCAGAGGAAGGCATAGGGTACGTAGTCTACTGTGACGCATCGGGGACCGGACTTGGGTGTGTCCTAATGCAGGAGCGAGCAACTATTGCTCATGCTTCTCGGTAGCTGAGACAACATGAGAAGAACTACGTTAACCATGAACTAGAGTTATAATCAGTGGTCTTCACCTTGAATATGTGGCAACACAATCTGATGTGAAAGCATTTTACCGTGTACTCTGATCGCAAGAGTCTCAGGTATATCTTCTCTCAAAAGGACTTAAACCTGAGACAGCGGCGATGGCTCGAGTTCCTCCAGGACTATGACTTAGAGATAGTCTATACTCATGTTAAGGGGAACGTTGTAGCAAAAGCTCTCAGCAGGAGATCTGGTATACAACTTCTAGGAGAGGTGACAGAGCAGCTTGCTACCTTACAGATACCCTTTGTGTATAGAGATGGAGCGGCCTATCTACTGTCTCTTACAGTCACTCCCCCACTTCTTTAGTGAGTCAGGGAGGCACAACATGTGGACACTGACAGCGAGACACGACGTGCTCAGATATCCGCAGGGCATGCACCTGATTGATTTTCTGAAGGTGGGGAGCACGTCATTCTCTTCAAAGGGTGTACTATGGTGCCAGTGTCACTTCAAAAATAAGTGTTGAGGGAATTTCACACGTACCCTCTAGCGGAACATCCAGGAGTGGTGAATATTTTTCAAGATCTTCGACGACAACAATGGTGTCCAGGTATGAAGAAGGTGGTAGCGGAGTTTGTTTCTCGATGCCTCACTTGTCAGCAAGTGAAGGCAGAGCACTAGTTACCAGAAGGCCTGGTTTAGCCTTTAGAGGTCCCATAGTTGAAGTGGAATGGGATATACATGGAATTCATGATGGGTATTCCACGTACATCTAGGGGTCACGACTCGATTTGGGTGATCATCGACCGACTCAAAAAGTTGTCCCACTTCCTACTGATCAGAGAGCAGGGTTCAGTAGAGAGATTGGGACGCATCTATGTGCAGAAGATTGTGTGACTACATAGAGAACATTCCTCTATTGTCTCCGACCATGACACACGATTTACTTCCTAGCTTTGGAGGGGGTTGTAGGAAGCTTTCAGGACACAACTTCTCTTGAGCACCGCCTTCCATCCTCAGACAGATGGTCAGACCGAGAGGACCATCCAGACCCTCGAGGACATGCTACATGCATGTGTCCTTGACTTTGGTCATAGTTGGGAGGATCACTTTCCTTTGGTAGATTTTGCTTACAACAACAGATATCACTCCACCATAGGGATGGAACCTTTTGAGGCATTGTACGAGCGACCATGGAGATCACCCTTGTGCTGGACAGACCCTGGGGAGTTAGCACAAGTGGGACCAGAGATGGTGCGAGCTACTACAGAGAAGGTGCAGATCATCCAGAAGTGGATGAATACTGCACAGAGTAGGCATAAGTCGTATGATGACAGGATACAGAGAACTCTGGAGTTCTAGGATGGAGACCACATCTTTCTACCGGTCTCACCTTGATGAGGTCTATGGATATTTGGCCGAGGAGGAAAGTTATCTATGAGTTTCATTGGACCTCTCCATGTCCTCAGTAGAGTAGTCGAGGTGGCTTACCGCTGAGCTCTTCCCCCTCAGTTGCACCGGTTGCACGACGTCTTCCACATATCTCAGCTGAGGAGATACGTGCATGACCCTTTCCACATCATCAAACATGGAGAGATGGACGTCGACAATGGGGTGACCTTAACAGAGGTTCCAGGGGAGATTTAGGATCGACATGAGCAAGTCCTACATGGACGGTCGATACCTCTGGTGCTCATTCGCTGGCAGCACAGGAACCTCGAGGAGAGAACATGGGATTGGGAGGCTCAAATACGTGATCAGTACCCAAATTTGATCCCTTAGTTCGAGTTGCAGCTTAAGGGGACGTAAAGCCCAGATGTGGGGAGAATGTAAAGACCCAGAATTCCTATGGATTTTTTTTCTTAAATACATGGGAATTTTACGAGTCCGCGAAAACTGACGGCACGTGATTTCGAGGCCCGGTGTGCCCAGAATCAATTTCTGATGTTTTGTTCCAATGCGTTCAGTAAACATACGAGCGGGTTTTTATAACTTTTGAACTGGTGCTCGGAACTGAAATATGAGGGAACTGTTGAACTCGCAGTGCCAGTATTCACATAAGAAGACCTTCACCTCGATGGCAGTTGATCAAGAATATAAGTTAGTTTTTGGATTTTTATAAAAAAATTACAAAATAAAGTGTTCAACAACATTATTTTATTTGATCCACCTTTAGGTGTGTGGAGGTTAAAACCTCCAAGAAGAGGTTGGAGGTGGGGGCCACCCCACCTTAACCTCCCATGAGAGGTTATGGTGGTGGGGCCCAGCCGAACATAACCTCCCTTGAGAGGATAATTCTTGTGGGGACCTCTCGGGCTTGTAACCCATTGGAACCCCCATTTAAGGTGGAGAAACTCTCCACCCCCCCCCCCCTTTAATTAATGCAAACCCTCTTCACATAATGGTGCCAACACCCATGGAGCCTCTCCACCTTCTACATCAATTAAATGGAGCCAAACTCCTTTAATTAATGTGCCAACCTCTCGTGGATTAATTAGGTGGAGCCTTTTCATTTATTTCTCCATTTATAATTATTGTTCCAACGTAATATTATACGACATAAACTATTATTTGGAACGTCTTTTCCTTTGGAATTTTTGTGGAGATTTGGATGGAGAAGTAGTCTCCAATGAAGAATGACTACCGAAGAATGAAGAACACTTCATCCGCCAGTGACAGACACCTTCTTCCTTCTTCAACTGGAACAAAGGAGGCAGCTCCATCCTTGAAGAATGCCGACGACACCATCCTCAGCTTCTTCATTTCCGACATCAACGAATCGACGTCCGCCTTTCCTCGACCTCGTCAATGAAAAAAGAACCTGAGGTAGAGGATTATTTTAAGTTGGTTCTTTCCTTTTCTTTTGTCCTCTTCGTTGAAAATAATCGATGTGAAGTATTATAAATGATTGAAGTTCAACTTCCAACCTAGTTCATGACAAGTAGGATTTCATTAAAGTGTATCTTAAGTTTATTTCATAAAACATTTCATGGAAACTATTTTGAATATCCCATAGAATGTATATTTTCACATGATAAAGTGAAGAGTAAATAAGTAACATGCTCTTCCCTATTTAAAAGACATAACCTATTTACACACAAAAAATTTAGAAACTCTCAAAGAAGAATAACACACATTTGAGATTGAAAATTATGATTTCACAATCAAGATGATAAATCTAAAATCACTTTCAAACCATTAATTCAAACCCTTTAGCAAAGACTCCACCTCAGTTTCCCAGAACCGATGCCTTATTTCATTACATTGGCATAATTACAAAAAATTTGTATCCCGAAAAAATGACTTAGTTTAGTAGATTTGGAAAAAAGACACATACATATGTTCAACATTACAAATTGAAGTGAAATAAAATATGGAAATAATTTGAAAAAATCTATAACTCCTAGGTTACCCCTGAAGGTCATTCAAAATTTATATCTTCACGTCTTGGGAAAATAAAATATAAGAAAGGGGTGGGCATAGATGCCCAATAAGGGAAAGATATACAATGGAATATGTGATAAAAATAAACATTAGAATTGGTGAATAACTAAAAACACATGCCTTTAAAAAAGAACTTGAACATATTATGGAAGGAATAAGGGATGAATAAATAATGCCAAAATAAAGCATAATCGTGGGTATTATACTAGTTTAATAACCTCATAGTCTATCAATTACTTGTTTTATAATGAGGTAAATGAATAATGTCAGGAAATCTAAAATATAACATCAAGGCCTTGACCAAGACATCTAAAAATGATTAAGGCTTCGTCCAAAACCATAATTGTAAATGAGAAAGGCCTCATCCAAGTCCATATCTACTTTGTCTCATGAGACCTGCTGATGCATTGAGGGGCTATATTAGTCCCCACCCATCAATTACTAAGTCCAATTAATTCCACACATGAAAGGGGATAAATATAAAAAACATGAACATATGAAATAACATTTTCCAATCAGAACCCCTAATCACTAACCATTCTGAGTAATACGGTGAATGGTTTCAAGATAGCATATCTATCGTAAAACTAATCACAAACCACTCAATATGGTAGATGATATAATAAAATATTAGTCCCAATTATTTCATGACCCATACCTATGGGAACTTTCTATGACTACCCCAAGCCCTCCTTTGATAGGACAGGGGATGGAAACTACTGTCGAGTAGGAATATCCCCAAAATGGGAGGAATTTTCCTAAGTACCTATAAACATGAACACAACTCCAAGACAAAGGTACTGGAAAGTAAAAAATCCAAGGAATCTATTCATGCAAACCAATAACTGTACCACAACTAGAGTTAAAAAAACTAACATATAGGATGGAAAACCAGGATAATATACAAGCCCACCAAATTATTGATGGAAAACAAGTAAAAATCCATGTCCAGAAAGCTCATTCACTGAAAACCGTTCTTGAAGGGTAGGTGGTGGGTAGCTACATGTAGCCGCAGGAGTACGACTCATCTGTCTGATCTAACTAAGTACCACCTAGTCCTGGTCCTCTTGGGAATTCTTCAAAGCATCGATTGTCTTCACAAGACATGTCATGTGAAGGAAAATCCCATCCATGGGTGAGAAAAACAATACTCAGTAGGACACCCTAAAACCATAAAGGTAATTCACAGGGAAAAACCATAATAAAAGCACAGTTAACGCGACACATGTATATTCCCATACATATACCAAGAACATCCACATATATTTATTTCAGAGACTAATAATCATGAGGTACCAACCACATATCCAACATTAAGATTCTCACCGAAGGCTCAAAAGGTATCAAATAAACCAATAGAATACCCTCCATGAGCTCAGCAATCTCTAGTGGCACCCGTGTGAGAGATGAACTGCACGAGGAACAACTCTTCTGTTCATAATGGTATGTTTGAGAGAAAGTTCTCTATCATGAACATTCTATTAATTCCAACTCTAGTTCTCAGTGCCATAAGACTAGTCATGCTATCTTGTTCCCAATGAAAGAATAAATAAACCTAAGTGAAGAGGCCCACACTCACCACTATACAAAAAAGAGGGATCCCTACACCTAACCATATCATGAAACATATTTCTCTCCCATAATGAGTAGCCCACACCTCAGTCCTTCGAGGGAGAACTAGCTCATATATAGGTGTCGTTCATATCAAGTGGAGGGGCCCCTGTTCGTAACTATGTCCTAAATCTGAGGGAGCTTCAAATCCACTGGAGGACCCTCTCCCCACTGCTACACATAGATAGGGGAGTACAACTCTATAAGTGAGGACCCACGCTTTACCTGGTAGGGGAGTACCACCCAGGGAATGGGGGACTACACCCTGGTATGATAGGGGAGTAACGAATCTGTCAGTTCATTTGCTATGGGGGACCCCCAAGTATGTCAGGGGAGTACTGACCCCAGGCTAGAGGACCCACTCTCTAGCTTGGAACGGGAGTACCAACTCTGCTGGAATACTGCATATAGAGAACCCACACCCTAGAAGTACATGGGAGTTTGGAATCCTATAATAGAGGACCCAAACCCTACTTGGTAAGGGAGTACCTACTCTATTTATACATCAATTTTGGAGGACCTAAACCCTGGTACAATAGGAGATTACTGACTCCACGGGTAGAAAAACCTCTCCTTGTAACTATATCTGATAGCGGTGTACCTACAATACCGTCACCACCATTGTGATTCTCATGAAACAATGCACAAGATGGACCACTCATTCATCCAAAATGGACAGTCAATGAAAAAGTTTCATTTCAACGCAATACGTGCAAACCTGGCTTTATGGGTATATGATTTTATCTCTATTTAAATACCTGAAATTGGTCTAGAAATGCCTATCTTAATTTCAAGGTTGCAGCATTATAGAAGGTTTGTTATTCTAATAATGTATGAGGAAGATATGTTGGATACAAGATCCTCCCATAATAGTAATTTTATTATTATTGGTTGTTTAGTTGACCTCAGTCATGAGTTCGAAAAAAGATATCCAACATCTGTCTTAAAATGATAGTCTCAATTTCAGGGTAATGCTGCCCATTGACGGTTCGTTGATCTGATGTCACATGAAAGAGTTATTTCTATATTTAAGTATGACACCCAAAATAATAATAATAATATTTTATTATTGTCACTAATAATATTCAAAAAATAATAATTTATTTCTTTAATGGAGACACTCAAACTCCCCCATTTAAATTGGCGCACAACACACACCATATGTGAAATTCACCTTCTTATCTCTCATTCAAATCCATTATACCATCTCACAATAATATATAATAATATTATTATAAATTTTATTATTATATAAAAGTTAAGGGGGAAGATTTGATGGATCTCACATACTCCTCAAAACGGACAGCGCAGAAGGACCCTCCTTTGGGGTGTATTCAATTATTTCCACATTTCATCAATTCCTAAAATTATTAATGTTATAAATAATATTAATAACCCCCATTAGATAAAATCAATTTAATTCTATTAACCCCTCATAGATATTTTACATCCCCATTATTTTTTTAAATATATTAATAATAACAATTCATCATTTCATTTTATTAACTCACCGCCATTATTATTTTTAATGTTAATAATATTTACATTCATTACATTGACCACATTCAACCACCCCATTGGATATCTAAATTTGACCATCGCCACATAAATATCAAGCAGCCTCCCCTCATAGAATCTGACACATGACCTTTGTTTGAAATTGACTCCGTCACACCGCATGTTGTCATCACCACCAATAAGGAGAATAGGGATTATTAACATGATTTCGAACAAAATCTGATCATGTAACACCCCAAGATTTCATAGTGTGTTATTTCTTCAAAATAATTCAATAACTTTCACTACACGCAACACTGAGTTCAATCACACCATGACTTACAAAAAAAATCCATTCAAAAGAGGTTATGAATAGTATTATCTAAATTTTAAACTTTATATAATCCTTATAATTTTAGGATCCACATTATGAGTTTCTTAGACATAATGTAAGAAAAAATTCATTTTCAGTATTGCACTTTTACCAAATTTTAATAGTGAACCCTTTTTAGATACAATATTTTAAACTTTTTGACTAAATGGGGACATCAAAAATTTAAAATGAAACATCCCAAGCTTCCACGGTACGCTAGCGTGTGTTGTACGCAACCCCGAGTTCTAACACACCGTAACCAATCAAACTAGCTGTTATGAATAGTATTACCTAATTTTTGAAGTTATATATACTTTATATTTTAAAATGGACTTCATTTTTGGATTCGGAATATCAAATTTAGCCTAAGGTGAAATTTTGGTACTTTTCGGATAACTTTCATATTTTGATGAATAGTGAAAATTACTAAATTTTAATTAAAAACAACTTTTTTAATCAAAATAATTAATAGTGATAAATTATGAATTTGAGTGGTTTTAAAGTATATTTAGAATATATTTTTACCATTTAATATAATTTTTGTCATTGGACATAATTTTACAATTAAACCAAACATAAACAAGTGTCAATCTTTTGATAGTTATTATCTCTTAAAAACACGCTTTTTGTTTTGACAGCGGGAATTAATTTTAAATTAATTTCTGCCACTTCTGTGTTTTGAATTTAGGAAAATGGATTCCATATTTGGAATCAGGATTATCAAATTTTGTAAATAGTTAACTTTTATTTTTAGACATTTTGAATAATTACTGCAGTAAATATTTTATTTACCATGGTTAAGGTTAAATCCGGTAAATAAGGGTTAAAAAATAATATTATAATAATACTAAATTACCCTAAAACGTGTCTTAACCCTATTGGTTGATAAAGGGTCGACCATGGGTATCTTTGGGTCGATTTGGGGACCCCATGGATCCACTTGTAAGTGATAATGACACTTTATTTTAATTAAGTTAAAATGAATACAAAAATGACACAAGCATATATCTTTTAGAAAAACAATTGTTACATAGGGTTATATCTGTTGGATTTTAGATTATAAATATTCATTAGAAAGATAAAAGGATTTCCTAAATAATGATATTTTATTTATAATTTTTAGACATTAAATAATTTATTTTATTTATGACACAATGATGATGCAGTAATTACTATAATAGTGAACAATTAAAATAATTGATATTATAAATACCCAAATAAATATAATATGAAACTTTTAATGAATTAAACTAATTTTATAGGATAATATGATATATTAGGATTGATTTAATTTACTTTTATCGAAGTAATAAATCTGTTATGAGTTTCATAAAAATCAACTATTGAATAGTGTCAAAATTGACATAAAAGAGTTCTTAAAACAAATATTATATTATTAATTGATATTAAATTCCTAAAAATCTAAGGTTCGTCCAAGAGACTTATATCATGATAGGTTCATCATTAATGGACCACTTGGGGGTCTCTTGGATGTATATAGTAAGTTTATTAACCATATTATATAAAAATACAAAGAGACATTGTAAAAGTGAAACTAATTAACTTAGAGTTAATACTTAGAGAGAAGGTTACTATAAGTACCCAAACCTGTCTAAATTCTATTGGTTGAGTGGTTTTCGACCTATCTCTACATTAACCTTTTAATAATCAACTTTGGAGCCATTATAAACCGAATATGAATTTATTATAAATTAATATTTCTAGCTTTTCCAAAGGTGCCCCTCACCCCTCTTATAAAAGGGCACTCCTCCTTCTCATTTCTTCACACCTTCAAAGACTTTTGGTTCGGCCAAACTCTGCCCAAATACTCTCCCAACATCCCTCACTACATCCTAGAGGCCTTATTGTGATCAGAAAGCCAACCTAAGGAGCCCTTTTGATCAAATCAAAAGGAAGAACCCGAAGAAGAGGTAATGTTTTCACCACCCCTTTTCAAATTCCTTTCTTCTTCCACTTCTTCTTTCTTTGTTCTTACCATTTTAAAATAATAACTCCAGTATATTACATATACTGTGATGTTATTATAAATATGGTACAACCATATTCAGTATTCTATCCACCCTTTGAATAACATGTCACCATACGTGCGTACGTACGGCTTACTGTCTCCACGTCGTGGTGTAATTGTTATTCAATATATTATTATTTGGATGGGTATAATAATGATATGTAACTCATGTAAATAATAAATATAACATGTTAATGATTCTTTATATATGATATAACAACCATTTATATATTATTTTAATAACAAAAGAATGATATTGTCGCTCGTGCGTACGTACGGACTACCGTCTCCACGAACGCGATAAGATTCATCTCCATCGTATCCATTCAAGTATAATTATCATTTGATGATTTCAAAATGATGTTTAAGGACTTGATATCATTCTGGATATGTATAATATACAACCTATCCATTACAAACATGTCTTACGTAACAAAACATATAAAAGAAAACGAGTAAGTTAACACCCGAAACGACGATAATTCTAAGATATTATTAACAAAGCAATTTTGAAAGATCATCTATGATATCATATTAATGTATATGATTATTGAATAATTTAATAAAAATTATTTCACCATTATACAGGAGGTTAACCTACCCCATCCAAGTAAAAGTGCAAGGTAAGGGATTATTTCGCAATCTCTTCATTATTCGAGGTTGTTTATACGTAATAATCTACTGGGATTTCTTTATCATCCACATCCATGTTACTTCGAAATGTATTTCAAAACATTTTTACTATTTACAAAGAATATGGGTTATAGTCATTTATACCCTTATGTGTTTTTAATGGAATATTTCCATCGTTTTCCAAACAAGGCAATTTTTACCTTTTGACAAATTTAAGGTAAGCATGTTTTTTTTAAACTTATACGGCAGGTGTAGCTATTTACCGCCGTTATAAAATCGTCAAATCTTCCCTTACAAGCTTACAAGGATATTTTCAAAGTAAATGTTTTATTTTATAATTATGTGACTTTTAAATGATTTCAAAATGAATAATTTAAGAATTTCAGAAAGGTACTCTTTATCAAAATCAGAATTTTAAATGTTTTAAAGATTTATCTTTATAAATCTTTTTAATTAATGTCTTCAAAATGGTTTTTAAGGATTTATTTATATGGACATGAATGTTTTTTTTAAAATGTTAATTCCTTTCAAAAGTTTCAAAGTGGTATGGGACACTTTGATTCAAAAATCTCTTTTTATTTACTTCCTTTATAAATGTGTGACTTTTAAATGATTTCAAAAAAAAGAGATATTTCTCTCAAATAGTTTTGATTTCATCTATGTCAACATCCTTTGATGGATTTTAAGCTTATTTGAAGATGATTTATTATGATACAAAACTTCTATATTGTATTGAAGTTTTTGTGATATGTTTGACTGTGGATGTGCTATTTTTATACCATTCATAGTTTATGGTGAAAGTATTGACATTTCGTATGCTAGTTTTAATACGAATGTTTATGTTATGTTTAAACCTTTTCATATGGGAATGCATTGGACTTAATAAGTGACGGGTGGAGCCCGCTATAGCTCCTCGATGCATCTGTAGGTCTAATGAGACAAACTAGTGTCTTGGCACAAGGCCTTGACAAAATCTTATTTGTAGTCTTGGCACGAGGCCTTGACTATGTGGTTATGATAGTCTGGCATTATGCATTCCAACATTATGAAAGTGGTTATTGATTTTTGCATGTGATTATTCAATTAGTAGAATATCCATGTGAATAAGTAAATGGCATTATTTCATTTTTACTTTTGCCATACTATGTTGAAGTTCAAGTTTAAAAGGCTTTTGTTTTAGTAATGCATTGCCTTAAATGTTTATTCTTATTTATGAAAGTTTCCGCTATATTGTTATCCTTACTGGGCATTTGAGCTCACCCCTTTTCTATGTTTTATTTTTCCCAGGATGTGAAGAAGTAAGTTATGAATGACCTGCAGGGATTTTATGAGGGGTTAATAGTGTGGATTATGGAGACAATATGTTGTTGTAGTAGTTTTTCGTTTAATGATGTAATGTAAAACTTATGAATATATCTAGTGTTTCGAAGGCTACTAAACCAATCGCTCTTTCGATATTTGATCTTTCTTGTGATCATGCCAATGTTATGTAATAATGCACCGACTCTGGGTAACTGGGGTCGGGGCGTTACAGTTGGTATCAGAGGAAGTTTAGTACAAACCTTGGAAACTAGATTTAGATAAACTCTGATTAGAGCACGTAGACCTAAGATGAAATTTGAGGATTAGTATAGAAGAACTTCCTAGAATTTTGGTATTGTAGAGATTTTGTGAGTTTTCCGAGCAATACATCCCTGTCTGGATACGAGCAGGTAGAGGCGGCTCTGGCACAGATGTACCTAGGGGTAAAACCCGAAAACAACGCTTTGAGCTAGACTCGAACGGGAACTGGTGCACGACAACGGGCCTTACTGCACTCTTGGTTATGACACTCCCGGGGGATATGCTTAGGATAACTCTCATTTTCTTTACAAATCATTTTGAAGGGATTATGAGTATATACATCCTCAAAGAAAACATTCTTATGATTATGGATTATATCCATAAATAGTTAAATTTATGTTAAGTGTTTTATAAGTATGGGATTATGTATTTTGATTCATAAACTGATCTAGTTTATGCCATTGTTTAGAAATGGCGCCCAGTAGAAGGAATGAGAACTCCAAAAATGCACATGATTCAAAGAGAAGGAAGGATCATATCTTTCATGGTCTTAAGCTAGAATTTATAAGAGAAATAGTCTCCCATGTATTATCATCATATGAAGAAATAATATCATGTTTTGATAAGATATGTAAAGAGTTTACTGAGTCCTATGGCTTTGAAGGGAAGCAAGATAAGAAAAGGATGGAAGAGAGAAAGATGGATAAAGGGAAGAGGGAAAAGATGAATTTTCCCATATGTGGTAACTGTGGAAAGAAACACCCTGGAACTTGCCTGAAAGGAATGGGAGTTTGTTATAAGTGTGGAGGAAAAGGGCACAAAGTACGTGACTGCAAGGGTGAGAAAATGGTTTCAAATGTACAATGCTTCATTTGCAAGGAGTTTGGACACTACGCGAACCTATGCCCCAGTCATCAGACTATGCCGCAAATGATGCTATTAGATAATAATCAAGTTATGATACTACCACAGATGAAGAGGAATGATTAGAGTTCTTATGATGATTATGTCAATTGAGTGTTGTATCAACAATGTACTTGTTATAATAATTATGGAGTATATAAGGATTGTACTGCAGTACTATTTCATTAAGGACTTGAGATTGTGTGGAACAAAGAAAAGTGACTCAATAGAAGGTTAAATTTTTGGAAAATATATGGTTGAGAGAATGATAAATCATAATATAGTTCTGATACTGAGGTAGTGATTTTGGAATAATATGTGATTATTTTGGATAAATTATATTGGATATTCTTGACTACCTTGGAACTGATTAATGATTTGTATATTCCATCATTGTTGGGGTTTAAAACATTTTTGGATTAATGAAGTATATCCATCATTCTATATGGAATAAGGGAGCATGAATGTAATCAATAAGGAATATGGTAATACATGATAAAGGTATTCATATGCTATTACGGGGTAAAAGGATCTATATTATGTTTACCTTCCTTATAAATGTTGGACTGTGAGTTTGGACAGAAGTATTTTGGATAGTTCTAGTTTGGATTATTTTGGATTACCATAAAAGGACAACCCGGAGGTCGGGCGGGAACCCGTCGCGTCCGGCAAGGCTGCGAGACTTGAACCCGCAACCGAAGGGCGACAAGGGTGTATCACCTACCACTGGCCCATGAGATGTCCTGGATTAAATAATGTAGTTTTTATTAAAGGATCATGTAGATGAATTATAAATTCGTTTATTTTGGAACCCTGTACGAATAGTATAAATAAATTTTTTTTACGGGTGAAAGATGAGTTTGTGGCAGAAATTTATTAATGGACAAAACTCTAATTATAAAGTAAGTATATCTCCATATGATCTTATCCAATCTCATAAATAAATTCCTCAACATTAAGAAAAGGAACTTAGAACAAAAATTTTGTCCTAGATGGTACCTTAAATCATCACTAATTTATGGCTTTGGGATTGTTGGCCTTTTCATAGCCATGTTCTCTACCACTCTCCATCAGATAATTGATGGTTATATTTTTCTTCTATATCCATATTTTCCTATATGGAACCCTAGTATGTGTTATTTTCGTTAATCTTCATACTTTCCACTCTTTATTTAAAATAGAGGCCTCATTAATTCATTTTTCGATGTGGGATTTCAACTAAGATATTTTGAAACATCAAAAATATGTTATCCTAGTACCCAATGTTTTGTTGAACTGATGGTATTTCAAATAATCATAGATTGATGAGTTTAAGGACCTCAATTTTATACTTGTTTGTGATTGATGACCTCAATCACTACCAATAAATATTTACGTTTTTCCTCCAATTATATGTCTCTAATTGCCACCAATGTTCTCCTAATCGAGATCATAATTTGGTGGTGACCCTTTCATTTCTCTTTTCCTCATATTAAGACTAAATTTTAGTAACCCAATTTCCGATGTGGGTTTTCCCACAAATATATTTTCTATTTTCAACCTTTTATTTTCGAAGAACAATTTCAAATTGCGAGGACGCAATTTATTGAAGGAGGGGAGAATGTAACACCCCAAGATTTCATAGTGTGTTATTTCTTCAAAATAATTCAATAACTTGCACTACACGCAACACTGAGTTCAATCACACCATGACTTACAAAAAAAAAGCCATTCAAAAGAGGTTATGAATAGTATTATCTAAATTTTAAACTTTATATAATCCTTATAATTTTAGGATCCACATTATGAGTTTCTTAGACATAATGTAAGAAAAAATTCATTTTCAGTATTGCACTTTTACCAAATTTTAATAGTGAACCCTTTTTAGATACAATATTTTAAACTTTTTGACTAAATGGGGACATCAAAAATTTAAAATGAAACATCCCAAGCTTCCACGGTACGCTAGCGTGTGTTGTACGCAACCCCGAGTTCTAACACACCGTAACCAATCAAACTAGCTGTTATGAATAGTAATACCTACTTTTTGAAGTTATATATATTTTATATTTTAAAATGGACTTAATTTTTGGATTCAGAATATCAAATTTATCCTAAGGTGAAATTTTGGTACTTTTCGGATAACTTTCATATTTTGATGAATAGTGAAAATTACTAAATTTTAATTAAAAACAACTTTTTTAATCAAAATAATTAATAGTGATAAATTATGAATTTGAGTGGTTTTAAAGTATATTTAGAATATATTTTTACCATTTAATATAATGTTGGTCATTGGACATAATTTTACAATTAAACCAAACATAAACAAGTGTCAATCTTTTGATAGTTATTATCTCTTAAAAACACGCTTTTTGTTTTGACAGCAGGAATTAATTTTAAATTAATTTCTGCCACTTCTGTGTTTTTAATTTAGGAAAATGGATTCCATATTTGGAATCAGGATGTTCAAATTGTGTAAATAGTTAACTTTTATTTTTAGACATTTTGAATAATTACTGCGGTAAATATTTTATTTACCATGGTTAAGGGTAAATCCGGTAAATAAGGGTTAAAAAATAATATTATAATAATAATAAATTACCCTAAAACGTGTCTTAACCCTATTGGTTGATAAATGGTCGACCATGGGTATCTTTGGGTCGATTTTGGGACCCCATGGATCCACTTTTAAGTGATAATGACACTTTATTTTAATTAAGTTAAAATGAATACAAAAATGACACAAGCATATATCTTTTAGAAACACAATTGTTACATAGGGTTATATATGTTGGATTTTAGATTATAAATATTCACTAGAAAGATAAAAATACTTCCTACATAATGATATTTTATTTATAATTTTTAGACATTAAATAATTTATTTCATTTATGACACAATGATGATGCAGTAATTACCATAATAGTGAACAATTAAAATAATTGATATTATAAATACCCAAATAAATATAATATGAAACTTTTAATGAATTAAACTAATTTTATAGGATAATATGATATATTAGGATTGATTTAATTGAATTTTATCGAAGTAATAAATCTGTTATGAGTTTCAAAAAAATCAACTATTGAATAGTGTCAAAATTGACATAAAAGAGTTCTTAAAACAAATATTATATTATTAATTGATATTAAATTCCTAAAAATCTAAGGTTCGTCCAAGAGACTTATATCATGATAGGTTCATCATTAATGGACCACTTGGGGGTCTCTTGGATGTATATAGTATGTTTATTAACCATATTATATAAAAATACAAAGAGACATTGTAAAAGTGAAACTAATTAACTTAGAGTTAATACTTAGAGATAAGGTTACTATAAGTACCCAAACCTGTCTAAATTCTATTGGTTGAGTGGTTTTAGACCTATCTCCACCTTAAACTTTGAATAATCAACTTTTGAGCCATTATAAACCGAATATGAATTTATTATAAATTAATATTTCTAGCTTTTCCAAAGGTGCCCCTCACCCCTCTTATAAAAGGGCACTCCTCCTTATCATTTATTCACACCTTCAAAGACTTTTGGTTCGGCAAAACTCTGCCCAAATACTCTCCCAACATCCCTCACTACAACCTAGAGGCCTTAGTTTGATCAGAAAGCCAACCTAAGGATCCCTTTTGATCAAATCAAAAGGAAGAACCCGAAGAAGAGGTAATGTTTTCACCACCCCTTTTCAAATTCCTTTCTTCTTCCACTTCTTCTTTCTTTGTTCTTACCATTTTAAAATAATAACTCCAGTATCTTACATATACTGTGATGTTATTATAAATATGGTACAACCATATTCAGTATTCTATCCACCCTTTTAATAACATGTCACCATACGTGCGTACGTACGGCTTACCGTCTCCACGTCGTGGTGTAATTGTTATTCAATATATTATTATTTGGATGGGTATAATAATGATATGTAACTCATTTAAATAATAAATATAACATTTTAATGATTCTGTATATATGATATAACAACCATTTATATATTATTTTAATAACAAAATAATGATATTGTCGCTCGTGCGTACGTACGGACTACCGTCTCCACGAACGCGATAAGATTCATCTCCATCGTATCCATTCAAGTATAATTATCATTTGATGATTTAAAAATGATGTTTAAGGACTTGATATCATTCTGGATATGTATAATATACAACCTATCCATTATAAACATGTCTTACATAACAAAACATATAAAAGAAAACGAGTAAGTTAACACCCGAAACGACGATAATTCTAAGATATTATTAACAAAGCAATTTTAAAAGATCATATATGATATCATATTAATGTATATGATTATTGAATAATTTAATAACAATTATTTCACCATTATACAGGAGGTTAACCTACCCCATCCAAGTAAAAGTGCAAGGTAAGGGTTTATTTCGCAATCTCTTCATTATTCGAGGTTGTTTATACGTAATAATCTACTGGGATTTATTTATCATCCACATCCATGTTACATCGAAATGTATTTCAAAACATTTTTACTATTTACAAAGAATATGAGTTATAGTCATTTATACCCTTATGTGTTTTTATTGGAATATTTCCATCGTTTTCCAAACAAGGCAATTTTTACCTTTTGACAAATTTAAGGTAAGAATGTTTTTTTTAAACTTATACGGCAGGTGTAGCTATTTAGCGCCGTTATAAAATCGTCAAATCTTCCCTTACAAGCTTACAAGGATATTTTCAAAGTAAATGTTTTATTTTATAATTATGTGACTTTTAAATGATTTCAAAATGAATAATTTAAGAATTTCAGAAAGGTACTCTTTATCAAAATCAGAATTTTAAATGTTTTAAAGATTTATCTTTATAAATCTTTTTAATTAATGTCTTCAAAATGGTTTTTAAGGATTTATTTATATGGACATGAATGTTTTTTTTAAATTTTAATTCCTTTCAAAAGTTTCAAATTGGTATGGGACACTTTGATTCAAAAATCTCTTTTTAATTACTTCCTTTATAAATGTGTGACTTTTAAATGATTTAAAAAAAAGAGATATTTCTCTCAAATAGTTTTGATTTCATCTATGTCAACATCCTTTGATGGATTTTAAGCTTATTTGAAGATGATTTATTATGATACAAAACTTCTATATTGTATTAAAGGTTTTGTGATATGTTTGACTATGGATGTGCTATTTTTATACCATTCATAGTTTATGGTGAAAGTATTGACATTTCGTATGCTAGTTTTAATACGAATGTTTATGTTATGTTTAAACCTTTTCATATGGGAATGAATTGGACTTAATAAGTGACGGGTGGAGCCCGCTATAGCTCCTCGATGCATCGGTAGGTCTCATGAGACAAACTAGTGTCTTGGCACAAGGCCTTGACAAAATCTTATTTGTAGTCTTGGCACGAGGCCTTGACTATGTGGTTATGATAGTCTGGCATTATGCATTCCAACATTATGAAAGTGGTTATTGATTTTTGCATTTGATTATTCAATTAGTAGAATATCAATGTGAATAAGTAAATGGAATTATTTCATTTTTACTTTTGCCATACTATGTTGAAGTTCAAGTTTAAAAGGCTTTTGTTTTAGTAATGCATTGCCTTAAATGTTTATTCTTATTTATGAAAGTTTTCGCTATATTGTTATCCTTACTGGGCATTTGAGCTCACCCCTTTTCTATGTTTTATTTTTCTCAGGATGTGAAGAAGTAAGTTATGAATGACCTGCAGGGATTTTATGAGGGGTTAATAGTGTGGATTATGGAGACAATATGTTGTTGTAGTAGTTTTTCGTTTAATGATGTAATGTAAAACTTATGAATATATCTAGTGTTTCCAAGGCTACTAAACCAATCGGTCTTTCGAGATTTGATCTTTCTTGTGATCATGCCAATGTTATGTAATAATGCACCGACTCTGGGTAACTGGGGTCGGGGCGTTACAGATCATAAACAAGAACTTGTAGTGCCGATCTAATTCATTCACCAAACACCATGATTCCCTATTATCAATCTGTCCCCAAACCGTCGATCTACAAGTCACTCACACCACTACAACAAGTTTGAGGTTTCGATCTCACTCGAACCCACCACCCTAATGTTGAATCGTGACCCTATTTTCTAACGATGAAGAACAAGAAGAAAGGTGGTGAAAAAACCAATAACAATGGTTTAGGGATCGAGGCCAAGAATTTTTGGCCATTCGATCATGAATGGAGATCCCATGGTTAGAAAATAACTTAAATAAATTAGATTCCAATACATAGTAACATGAAAAGGCTGCAACAAAGGGTAGATCAAATAATGAAAAACAATATACTTAATCAATTTAATTATAAGGAAGTAAAACCACATATTATGAGTCCTACCTAGATTAGATCGATCGTTAATGAAAATCAAGGAGTCAGTGCTCGTCGTTCATAAATCCGTCGAATCCTAATCCAAATGTCGATTGTTAATATACCGTCTCATCGTTGTTTTTCGTTCGCCAATGAGAGGTTTCACCACCACGATTCTTCTCTAGAGCTGTCGAGGAATATCTCCAGGATTGTCAATAAAATATCATACCCCTGCCAAGTCATTAAATGAATAAACATGTTTCAAATTTATCATGTTGTTTAATTTATTTAAGGAAATGGGCTTCCAAGTCATGGCATGGCAGTGTTACTACATGACTTAATTAATCGAAATAAACCATCAGCCTGTCATTGTGTTGTAGCGAAACAATTTTGAATAAAATAAACACTTTAAGTTTATTTTATTTTTTCATTAAAACATCTTAAAATTATATTTTCCCCTCGACCCACACTGGTTAGGGTTAGGCCCCTCTTAAAGAGAACATCTCATTATGAACTGAATGGTGGTCTAATATTTTTAATCTGATTTACCGTTTCTGAGTTATGAGGATTTTAAAATAAAATAATTCTTTTTTATTTAAATTATTTTATTTACAGTTATGTCTCAAAAACCAACTTTCATAGTCGGCATGAACCGACCGATCGTAGGCTCCACCTAATGGAATAAATCCCTCACGAGCTCAATGATACACTTGGATATTCAATCTGAGTTACCGTTTATGAGTTATAAGTATTTTAAAATAATATAATCTTTATTCAATTATTTTATTTATGGCGAAAAACTACATTCCACTATTGGCTTGAGCTGGCTAATGTTAGGCTCTGCCTAAAAAAATCATACTATCCCGAGATCAACAGGACTCTCGGATTTTCAATATGATTTACCATTTATGAGTGAGAAAGATTTGAAAATAAAATAGTCATTATTCAATTATTTAATTTATGGCAAAAAACAACTTTCCACTTTTGGCCTGCAAAGGAAAATGATAGGCTCTACCAAAGGAAAGAATACCCTCTCAAGGTCAATTGCAGACTCATATTTTCAATTCGAGTCACCGTTTGTGAGTTATAAGTATTTTAAAAATAAAATAATTATATTTAATTATTTTATTTACGGTTATTCCATTTTTGGGTTTTCTCACTGGAGGCCCACGCCGACAAAACTTAAGTCGCACCTAGGGTAAAACCATAATCCTAAATGCAACGATGCCTTCAGATTTCTAATTAGGGATTCCATTTAAGAGTTATGACACTAATTTAGGAAAACTACTCACACACGCTATTGAAAAATTAATATTTTTTGATGAATCATTACAGGCACTCCGGGCCTCAAAATTACACTCCATCTTAGTGATTGGTCGTAAAAAAATACATTGAATTTTGGGACATTACATTAGACTACCTTTACTGATTTACATCCTTGTAAGACAAAACAAAGGCTAATCAAACAAATGGTGGTAGTGAGTGTAACAACCCATGATTTTATAAGATATATTCATTTTAATTTCTTTCATATCTTCTGTTGTACGCTACACCAAGATTATCTTGCTCTATACGCAACAACGTATTATCTTGCAGTATACGCAACACTAATCTTGGATCGTGTTACACACAATTTCAAGTTTGTTTTATAATAGTCATTCTACGCAACATTGAGTGCGTATATATATATATATATTCAATGTATAAATGAAATATGGTTGGATTCTATTATACAAAACAACGAAGGATTCTTGCACAACATGCAACCCTTGTTGGAGTTGGTGGTCTAGAACCAACTACTTTGTACTTTATTCATTAAATAAAAACCTTATCACGTCTTGATTGTTCTCCTGTGTGACATGTCATGTGATAATGTCCTAAGGAAAACTGTTGAATTAAAGGGTCGTAGCGGATCCCTGCTATGATGAGAACCCGAAAGTGCCATTACACTGTTCTTGAATGTATGTTCTATGGCTGGATGATATTATTTGAGGGACACAAATAATACAGGTCATTAGGGGTGAGGGCTCATAAAACATTGAGGCACCTTCTCATTGTGTGCGCCCTTGGTAATACCCAGGAGGATATTATGAGAACGAGACCCGCCAGTAGGAAATCCACATTTCATAGTGTCATTGGATGTTCCTATCTATGGACGTGTGTATTGATCCTTAGACTTTAAGATTATTATTAATGGGTATTACAACTCACGCACTTAGATGTATTGACGAAAACTATGACGACACACTGTTCGCAGCGAGGCAGGATACGTTGGGTGCGTCACGAGTAATACCGCATTAATAGATAATGCGAGAAAGGATTTGTCCCTTCCGTTCCACAACGGAAGTAGATATCTCAGGCCCTTTGATAGAATTGATATAGCCTAAATAAATCCATGGTCATGGTAAGGTATGGGCAAGTTCAATTCCGGGAAGTCAAAGAAAGAATAATCAAGCACATGGGTTGATGGCACTAGCATGCAACCTGCTTGATTGGAGATATCGAGACAAAGGGATTATATTACATGGTAAGCGTTCGTAGGAGGTGACACGTCATTGCGGCATTAACTTCTTTCTCTATGGGTGCCTTGGCGTGTTGCTAGACGCAAACCTTGGAATTTAGGAAGGCTCAGCCTAATGCCACTGAGAAAGAGGCCTAGAGGGTCACACACTAAGTGTGTCCATGTATCTCAGTTAAATATTAATTTAACAAGTTAAATAAATATTATTCCCGCCTGTGGTTTAATAATTATTTAAGGATGTTTGATCGCATTTATTTTGACACTAGTTATTTGAGAGAATATACTGTGGATAAAATAATATATTTATTAGCGAGTAATGCAGTTACATTTATTTAAGAAATAAATAGTCATTACTCAAGGTCTAATAAATGTGGTGGAGAAAAAAATAGAAAATAAAAGTACACGCCGTGTATATTAAATATACACGCTGTGTAGTTTTATGGAAAACAAGTACACACCGTGTATTAATTATTACACGCCGTGTAGTTTTTCCAATTGGGATTTTTAGGATTTAATATTGTTTTATTAAATGATATTTATTATAATCAGCGTGGGCGTATGTCAAAGAATTAATAATTCGACATGGGGGTTTTCAATAAGCGTTAATGAAATAAATAAAACGTGTAACGCGTTTATTTATTGTCATAACTGTATTAACCTCAATCCTGATTATAAATATCCTCGCAACCCCAAAATTTTTTGAAGAGCCATTGTTGTGAACAACGGATTTGGAAATACTCTCAAGCCAAGAGAGAATTCCCTTTCCCCCAAGAATGCCCTCAAATTACGAGAGCAAGATTCTCCACCGGATCAAGGCGGTCGATGGCGGACATCGCAAGCGAAGGTTCTTCTGCGCTAGCACCCGGAGATCTCTTCGGTGATGTCCGGAGATATGTGACACACGTGTGGATCACCGCTAGAGGAATCCTACACTTGGATTCTACGACGCAACAACGGATCACCGAATCGTGACCGGACACATCAACGAAGAAAGAATTCCAACAAGGTAATTCTTATGCATTAATTAAATTAATTATAATCAACATATGATGATCCTCCTCAAGGGTTCCGGGACTCTTCTTTTCTTTTCGTTCTTTGTTCTATTCCGAAGATTCGACGTTTTATATCGTGACAGATCTCGGATTGAACGTTGTTTAACGTTAAAATTAAAGTTGGGCAAACCCACCAACGCACTTCCGCTCTGCCCGGAACCATCAAGTGGTATCAAAGGGGTCATATCGTTGGTTATAATTATTTAGTTTTTTGTTGGTGATTTACGAATTTAATAATTTATTTATTTCAATTCATGTTTAATCGTTATGGAAATCTGAATATCGAGATCTATTCCTCCTCTCTCGTTTCTCGTTCACCTCACAGAAACGGATTTTTCTTTTAATTTTGATTAAAATAAAATAGAGGAACTCATCCGGAGGAGCCAAATGTTTCTGGCCGTATAACACCAGAATACACGGCGTGTATTTGGAAGTACACACCGTGTAGTCTAGGTTCAATGCATTGACTGATCCGCCAAATCAGGCCGTGTATTGGATTCTTTCTAAGAATTTAAGACACCGTGTGTTGACCAGAAACAGGTGGCACACGGTTTCCGGAATACATGCCGTGTGGTCCAATAAACACGGCGTGTAGTCCCTTCGGGTTAGGGTTGGGTCGTGTACTCCGTACATAGCCTGCCCGGCTGGAAACCGTGTAACGCGAAAACTACACGACGTGTGTCCCACTGTACACGCTGTGTACTCTGAAAATTTCCGAAGTTCATTAACACGCCCTATCCCCGGGCGTGTACTTCGGATGGACGGTGAAGAAAAAGTACACGCCGTGTAGTCGGAACTACACGCCGTGTACTCACCCAAATTACGCAGATTTATTAAAATTTATTATTATTTTATACAAAGACGTGTACCATGGTGCATGCGTAAAGCTGAGGCACAACACGTGATACGTGTTTTATATATATGTGTTTAATTTAACATCTGCGTAATAAATGGGAATTCTCCAGGTTTCCTCTATGGTACAAGTTGTGTACAAGGACAATTTTAAATTAATTTATTTGTTTAAAATTATGATGGATGAGAATCTCAAGGAAATTCAGAAAAGGGATTTAAGATAAAAGGATTGATTAATTAAAGATAATTAATTGATTCGAGCGTGATTTATCTTAAACAAGAACGATTAAAGAATTGAATGCTAGTTTTATTTATGCGTAAATATCGTTGCATGTATGGATGATCATGAGCTAGACCGAGACATTTGTATGTGAATGGTTTATTTTAATTTATTTATTTAAATTAAATTTGTTGGCCTCCGAGCCATCTCCTCATTAATATGTAGGGCATGCGCGCCCTAGGATTCTTTTATGTAAAAACCCCTTTTTTCCCCTCACCTGCGTGTGAGATAAATGCATATGTAATTGATGGAGCTCCCAAGCTAGTGGAGGCGGCTCAAGTCAGGAGCCAAGATGAAACCAATCCAAGGAGATACAAAGGTGGATAGGTGGAAAGCTGTAAACACGAACCCGAAAGGATCAAGGTGTTTCTCCCCTAGGTCTTGGGTTAGTTTCTCAACCGCTAGATAAACTAACCAATAGAAAAGATCATGATCATACCATTTATTTTATTTCTGTCAGTTGAATGGTTTATTTATTGTGGGTGTGTTGCCACGATCACACAATCAATGAATTAAACGAGCATGCAAAATGGAAGTAAAATAAAATTGGTTTATACGTAAATATTATCTTAGACATGGTTAATCACTTAAGTATATCCCACTTAAAATTAACAAGCATGTAATCAAAGATAATAAAATGGAAATTTACGTATAAGGATAAAATCCCTCAAAATAAATATTAAGTCGCCATAGCCTTCCATAATCTTGGTTAGAATCAAACCATAGTTAAAAGTGCTTGACCAACCCTTGTTGGGGTGCTTTCAATTATCGGGGAATTCTAATTCAAGGTTTTGGGTTGACTTGACTTGGTTCGCATCAAGGGTTGACTGCCACAGCAGGACTTGGTGTGACCAAGAGGCAAAGGTTGAGGAAATCCAAAAAGGATTTCAGGATTGGGGAGTCCACTCAGTGGATCAAGGAACTGTGAGTTAATGCAGTTGGCATTTGGAATGCCTACCTAAAACCCTTCAAGTTGCTTGAACAACCCTAGTTGGGGTAATGCGAAGGGCAATATGGATCCTTGCCACTAGAATATTCACACAATAGAATATTCTGAAGTCAATGGTGAGGGCTATTGGATTTCGATAAAATAGTGGGAGACTAATAAGTATTAATCTATTTATTTTTCTCAATTTTTATAATAAATTACTAAACCTTTGCTTATCTTAAATTGTAGAAATGGAAAGAAAATGAATTCAAACATATCATTGCGCACCATACTCGAAAAAGAAAACCATCTCACCGGCACCAATTTCCAAGAGTGGCAGAGGCGTTTACGCATCGTCCTTCGCCACGAAAGGAAATTATATGTGCTGGAAGAGCCTATTCCAATTGCGCCTAGGAAAGAGGCTAGTGATGAGGAATTATCTCTCTACATGAAACACATGGATGATGCCACAGATGTCCAGTGTTTCATGCTATCAGCCATGTCTAATGAGCTCTTGAAGCAACATGAAAACATGGATGTGTATAGCATGATGTATCACCTTAAAGATCTCTACCAAGAGAAGGAGAGACCGGAGAGGTATGAGATCTCCAATGCTTTGATTACCACGAAGCATGGAGAGTCTGCGCCAGCTGGGCCTCATGTGGTCAAGCTTATTGGCTACATTGAACGCTTGGACGTCGTAGGGATTAAATTCCCAGATTAGTTGCATACAGATCTCATCCTATCATCATTGCCCAAGACCTTCTCTAGCTTCATTGTCAACTATAACATGAGCGGAAATGAGAAGAGTCTATCGGAGCTTCTGACCTTGATTCGCCAGGTAGATAAGGACATGGGGCATGACAAACCTGCGGTCCTTATGGTGAACAAGAAAAGGAAGGACAAGGAAAAGGGGCCAAATACTTATAAACCGTCTGAAGCCCCCGAGCACCATCCCTCCAAGAAGGGGAAGATCCAGAGGCAGGGCAAGGAACGGGAAGCAGTGTGTTTTGCATGTGGCAAGCAGGGCCACTGGAAGAGGAACTGCACCCAGAAGCGTGGGGACGCTAAAGGTGCGTTCGTTATCGAGTGCAATCTTTCTATTTCTACACATTGGGTATTGGATACAGCTTGTGGGGCTCACATCTGTATTCAAATGCAGGAACCAAGTAGATTTAGAAAGATCTCCAGAGGAGAGGTGGATCTTCGAGCTGCCAATGGCGCAAGGCTGGCTGCGTTGGCTATTGGCGACTATCACCTCTCATTGCCAACTGGCATGATTTTGGTTTTACAAATCTGTTATTTTGTGCCTAGTGTTACCAAGAACATAATTTCTATATCTTCTTTGGATATGGATGGATTTATTTTCAAGTTTGGAAATAAGGGTTGTCTCTTTTATAAGAACAACGTATGTTATGGTATGGCACATTTGAATACTGGTTTGTATGTATTAAATTACAAAAACCAAGTGTTGGCAATCGATAACGAAACAAACTCACATGACTCATACATCACCCAGTTATGGCATCACCGCCTTGGTCATGTGAATGAGAAGCGCTTGACAAAGCTCTGCCAAGATGGCTATTTAGACTCTACTGAGCTAAAACCACTTGATAGATGTCACGCTTGTTTACAAGGAAAAATGACCAAGCCGCCTTTTGGTGGACAAGGTGAAAGGGCCACAGAGCTTCTAGTATTGGTACACACAGATGTGTGTGGACCATTTCCTGTAGAAGCTAGAGGTGGATATTCTTACTTTATTACTTTTACTGATGATTTGAGTAGATATGGCTATGTCTACTTAATGAGGTATAATTCAGAGTCCTTAGAGAAATTTAAGGAATTCAAGAATGAAGTAGAGAATCAACTTGGTAAGAAGATAAAGAAACTTCGATCGGATCGAGGTGGAGAATATCTGAACCAAGAGTTCATCGATCTTCTACGGGAGTCTAGGATTCTATCTCAGCTCACTCCTCCTTATACACCACAGTGGAATGGTGTTAATGAAAGGAGGAACCGCACCTTGTTGGACATGGTGAGGTCGATGATGAGTCATGCGGATCTTCCATTATCATTTTGGGGATATGCATTACAAACTGCAGCATACACATTAAACTGAGTACCAACGAAGGCGGAAAATGGAATTCCATCCGAGTTATGGAATGGAAGGAAACCCACTTTGTCACACACACGTGTATGGGGATGCAAGGCGTTTGTTAAGGCCTTATCAGGCAACAAACTAGCACCCCGGGGCACGAAGTGTATCTTTATAGGATATACCAAGGAAACAAAAGGATATTACCTATATAACCCCCAATACAAGAAAGTGACTGTCGCCAGACAAGCCATCTTTCTTGAGAGGGAGCACATCCTCGAGAAGGATAGTGGGAGCAAGATTGACTTCGACGAAGTTGATGCTCAAGATACACAGAAGTTGGTACAGGAACATGTTCCACAGGTCCCTGTGGAAGAGGTTCCAGAAACACAAGTACTGCGTAGGAGCTCAAGAGAGGTAAGGGAACCAGAGGGATTTGGTTTCCTAGTCACCGAGGATGGTGAATCATTATTGTTGGACAATGATGAACCTCTCTCGAACAAGAAAGTAGTAGAAAGCTCAGAAGCTACAAGATGGATAGAAGCTATGAATTCTGAGATGGATTCCATGTATCAGAACCAAGTTTGGGTTCTGGTCGATGAGCTAGTTGATGTAAAGCCTGTTGGATGCAAATGGGTATTCAAAAGAAAGCTGGACATGGAAAGTCAAGTTAGCACCTATAAAGCAAGGCTAGTGGCTAAAGGATTCAGACAGCGTCAAGGAATTGACTATGATGAAACCTTCTCGCCAGTTTCCATGTTTAAATCCATAAGAATCATACTTTCCATAGCAGCTTACCATGACTACGAGATTTGGCAGATGGATTTCAAAACAGAATTCCTTAATGAGAACCTTCAGGAAGATGTCTATATGACACCACCAGATGGGTTTGTGACACTAGGTGAAGCCAAACGGCTTTGAAAGTTGCAGAAATCCATTTATGGATTAAAGCAAGCATCCAGGTCATGGAACATTCGATTTGATGAATCCATAAAGGAATTTGGTTTCATTAAGAACGAATGTGAGCCATGTGTTTATAAGCGGTTTAATGGGAATGCGGTCGTCATCCTAGTGGTATATGTTGATGAAATATTACTTATTGGAAACGACGTACCAGCCTTACAGTCAGTTAAGGACTGGTTGAACAAGTGTTTCTCCATGAAGGTCTTAGGAGAAGCATCCTACATTCTAGGGATCAAGATCATTCGTGATAGATCCAAGAGGCTGCTTGGACTAAGTCAGGGTACATACATTGACTATATACTAAAGAAATTTAGTATGGAAAATCCAAGAGGGGATTAGTTCCAGTGGCACATGGCTTACATCTTTCTAAGAAAATGTGTCCCCAGACACAACAGGAGAAAGATAGGATGAGCAAGATCCCATAAGCTTCGGATATAGGATCCATCATGTATGCCATGTTATGTACCAGGCTTGATGTTGCCTATGCACTGAGCATGGTAGGCAGATATCAAGCAGATCCAGGAGAACAGCATTAGACTGCTGTTAAGACTATCCTTAAGTATCTGAGAAGAACTAAGGATATGTTCCTGGTGTATGGAGGAGACGATGAGCTTGGAATCAGAGGGTATGCTAATGCTGGTTTTCATACAGATCAGAATGATCTGAAGTCGCAATCTGGATATGTTTTCTCTCTCAATGGAGGAGCTGTGAGCTGGAAGAGTTCAAAGCAGCCAGTTGTTGCCGATTCTACAGCGGAGTCCGAGTATATAGCGGCTTCTGATGCAGCCAAAGAAGCCGTTTGGATTCGGAACTTTGTCCAGGATCTTGATGTGGTGCCTAGCAGTAAAGATCCCATTACATTGTATTGTGATAATACTGAAGCGGTGGCTCTTGCAAAAGAACCAAGGTCACATCAACGGACAAAGCACATACTCCGGAAGTATCACCTCTTGAGGGATTTCTATCAAAGGGGTGAAGTTGCAGTGAGCAGAGTGTCCACAGAAGAGAACGTGGTGGACCCCATGACTAAAGGCCTATCTCAGCAGAAGCATGAATATCATGTGAGAGCTAGAGGGTTAAAGGTTGTTAGCAGTTGGCTCTAGTCCAAGTGGGAGTCTGTTGGAGTTGGTGGTCTAGAACCAACTACATTGTACTTTATTAATTAATTAAAAGCCTTATCACATCTTGATTGTTCTCCTGCGTGACATGTCATGTGATAATGTCCTAAGGACATCTGTTGCATTAAAGGGTCGTAGCGGATCCCTGCTATGATGAGAACCCGAAAGTGCCATAACACTGTTCTTGAATGTATGTTCTATGGCTGGATGATATTATTTGAGGGACACAAATAATACAGGTCATTAGGGGTGAGGACTCATAAAACTTTGAGGCACCTTCTCATGGTGTGCACCCTTGGTAATATCCAGGAGGATATTGTGAGAACGAGACCCGCTAGTAGGAAATCCACATTTCATAGTGTCATTGGATGTTCCTATCTACGGACGTGTGTATTGATCCTTAGACTTTAAGATTATTATTAATGGGTATTACAACTCGCGCACTTAGATGTATTGACGAAAACTATGACGACACACTGTTCGTAGTGAGGTAAGATATGTTGGGTGCGTCACGAGTAACACCGCGTTAATAGATAATGCGTGAAAGGATTTGTCCCTTCTGTTCCATAACAGAAGTAGATATCTCAGGCCCTTTGATGGAATTGATATAGCCTAAATAAATCCATGGCCATGGTAAGGTATGGGAAAGTTCAATTCCGGGAAGTCAAAGAAAGAATAATCAAGCACATGGGTTGATGGCACTAGCATGAAACCCGCTTGATTGGAGATATCGAGACAAAGGGATTATATTACACGGTAAGCGTTCGTAGGAGGTGACATGTCATTGCAGTGTTAACTTCTTTCTCTATGGTGCCTTGGTGTGTTGCTAGACGCAAACCTTGGACTTTAGGCAGGCTCAGCCTAATGCCACTGAGAAAGAGTCCTAGAGGGTCACACACTAAGTGTGTCTATGTATCTCAGTTAAATATTAATTTAACAAGTTAAATAAATATAATTCCCGACTGTGGTTTAATAATTATTTAAGGATGTCTGATCGCATTTATTTTGACACTAGTTATTCGAGAGAATATACTGTGGATAAAAAAATATATTTATTAGCAAGTAATGTAGTTACATTTATTTAAGAAATAAATAGTCATTACTCAAGGTCTAATAAATGTGGTGGAGAAAAAAATGGAAAATAAAAGTACACACCGTGTATATTAAATATACACGCTGTGTAGTTTTATAGAAAACAAGTACACGCCGTGTATTAATTATTACACGCCGTGTTGTTTTTCCAATTGGGATTTTGAGGATTTAATATTGTTTTATTAAATGATATTTATTATAATCAGCGTGGGCGCATGTCAAGGAATTAATAATTCTACATGGGGGTTTTCAATAAGAGTTAATGAAATAAATAAAACGCATAACACATTTATTTATTGTCATAACTCTATTAACCTCAAACCTGATTATAAATATCCTCGCAACCCCAACATTTTTTGAAGATCCATTATTGTGCACAACGGATTTGGAAATACTCTCAAGCCAAGAGAGAATTCCCTTTCCACCAAGAATGCCCTCAAATTACGAGAGCAAGATCCTCCACCGGATCAAGGCGGTCGAAGGCAGACATCACAAGCGAAGGTTCTTCCGCGCTAGCACCCGGAGATCTCTTCGGTGATGTCCGGAGATATGTGACACACGTGTGGATCACCGCTAGAGGAATCCTACACTTGGATTCTACGACACAATGACGGATCACTGAATCGTGACCGGACACATCAACGAAGAAAGAATTCCAACAAGGTAATTCTTATGCATTAATTAAATTAATTATAATCAACATATGATGATCCTCCTCAAGGGTTCCGGGACTCTTCTTTTCTTTTCGTTCTTCGTTCTATTCCAAAGATTCGGCGTTTTATATCTTGACGGATCTCGGATTGAACGTTGTTTAACGTTAAAATTAAAGTTGGGAAAACCCACCAACATGCTTACGCTACGCCCGGAACCTTCAAGTGGTATCAAAGGGGTCATATCGTTGGTTATAATTATTTAGTTTTTTGTTGGTGATTTACGCATTTAATAATTTAGTTATTTCAATTCATGTTTAATCATTCTGGAAATCTGAATATCAAGTTCTGTTCCTCCTCTCTCGTTTCTCGTTCACCTCACAGAAACATATTTTTCTTTTAATTTTGATTAAAATAAAATAGAGGAACTCATCCGGAGGAGCCAAATGTTTCTGGCCGTATAACACCAGAATACACGATGTGTATTTGGAAGTACACACCGTGTAGTCTAGGTTCAATGCATTGACTGATCCGCCAAATCAGGCCGTGTATTGGATTCTTTCTAAGAATTTAAGACACCGTGTGTTGACCAGAAACAGGTGGCACCTGGTTTCCGGAATACATGTCGTGTGGTCCAATGAACACGGCGTGTAGTCCCTTCGGGTCAGGGTTGGGTCGTGTACTCCGTACATACCCTGACCAGCTGGAAACCATGTAACGTGGAAACTACACGGTGTGTGTCCCACTGTACATGCCGTGTACTCCGAAAATTTCCTAAGTACATTAACACACCCTATCCCCGGGCATGTACTTCGGATGGACGGTGAAGAAAAAGTACACGCCATGTAGTCAGAACTACACGTCGTGTACACACCCAAATTACACAGATTTATTAAAATTTATTATTATATTATACAAAGATGTGTACCATGGTGTAGGCGTAAAGCTGAGGCACAACACGTGAGAGGTGTTTTATATATATGTGTTTAATTTAACATGTGCGTAATAAATGGGAATTCTCCGGGTTGCCTCCAAGGTACAAGTCGTGTACAAGGATAATTTTAAATGAATTTATTTGTTTAAAATTATGATGGATGAGAATCTCATGGAAATTTAGAAAAGGTATTTAAGATAAAAGGATTGATTAATTAAAGATAATTAATTGATTCGAGCGTGATTTATCTTAAACAAGAACGATTAAAGAATTGAATGCTAGTCTTATTTATGGGTAAATATCATTGCATGTATGGATGATCAGGAGCTAGACCAAGACCTTTGTATGTGAATGTTTTCTTTTAATTTATTTATTTAAATTAAATTTGTTGGCCTGCGAGCCATCTCCTCATTAATATGTAGGGCATGCGCGCCCAAGGATTCTTTTATGTAAAAACCCCCTTTTTCCCCTCACCTGTGTGTGAGATAAATGCATATGTAATTGATGGAGCTCCCAAGCTAGTGGAGGCAGCTCAAGTCAGGAGCCAAGATGAAACCAATCCAAGGAGATACAAAGCTGGACATGTGGAAAGCTGTAAACACGAACCCGAAAGGTTTAAGGTGTTTCTCCCCTAGGTCTTGGGTTATTTTATCAACCACTAGATAAACTAACCAATAGAAAAGCTCATGATCATACCATTTATTTTATTAATGTCAGTTGCATGGTTTATTTATTGTGGGTGTGTTGTCACGATCACACAATTAATGAATTAAACGAGCATGCAATATGGAACTAAAATAAAATTGGCTTATATGTAAATATTATCTTAGACATGGTTAATCACTTAAGTATATCCCACTTAATATTAACAAGCATGTAATCAAAGATAATAAAATGGCAATTTACGTATAAGGATAAAATCCCTCAAAATAAATATTAAGTCGGTATAGCCTTCCATAATCTTGGTTAGAATCAAACCATAGTTTAAAGTGCTTGACCAACCCTAGTTGGGGTGCTTTCAATTATCGGGGAATTCTAATTCAAGGATTTGGGTTGACTTGACTTAGTTCGCATCAAGGGTTGACTGCCACAGCAGGACTTGGTGTGACCAAGAGGCAAAGGTTGAGGAAATCCAAAAAGGATTTCAGGATTGGGGAGTCCACTCAGCGGATCAAGGAACTGCGAGTTAATGCAGTTGGCATTTGGAATGCCTACCTAAAACCCTTCAAGTTGCTTGACCAACCCTAGTTGGGGTAATTCGGAGGGCAATATGGATCCTTGCCACTAGAATATTCACGCAATAGAATATTCCGAAGTCAATGGTGAGGGCTATTGGATTTCGATAAAATAGTGGGAGACTAATAAGTATTAATTTATTTATTTGTCTCAATTTTTATAATAAAGTACTAAACCTTTGCTCATCTTAAATTGTAGAAACGACAAGAAAATGACTTCAAACATATCATTGCGCACCATACTCGAAAAAGAAAACCTTCTCACCGGCACCAATTTCCAAGAGTGGCAGAGGCGTTTACGCGTCGTCCTTCGCCACGAAAGGAAATTATATGTGCTGGAAGAGCCTATTCCAGTTGCGCCTGGGAAAGAGGCTAGTGATGAGGAATTATCTCTATACATGAAACACATGGATGATGCCACAGATGTCCAGTTCTTCATGCTATCGGCCATGTCTAATGAGCTCTTGAAGCAACATGAAAACATGGATGTGTATAGCATGATGTCTCACCTTAAAGATCTCTACCAAGAGAAGGGGAGACAGGAGAGGTATGAGATCTCAAATGCTTTGTTTACCACGAAGCTTGGAGAGTCTGCGCTAGCTGGGCCTCATGTGGTCAAGCTTATTGGCTACATTGAACGCTTGGACATCTTAGGGATTAAATTCCCAGATGAGTTGCGTACAGATCTCATCCTATCATCATTGCCCAATACCTTCTCTAGCTTCATTGTCAACTATAACATGAGCGGCAATGAGAAGAGTCTATCGGAGCTTTTGACCTTGATTCTCCAGGTAGATAAGGACATGGGGCGTGACAAACCCACGGTCCTTATGGTGAACAAGAAAAGGAAGGACAAGGCAAAGGGGACAAAGACTTATAAACGGTCTGAAGCCCCCAAGCACCATCCCTCCAAGAAGGGGAAGATCCAGAGGTAGGGCAAGGAACGGGAAGCAGTGTGTTTTGCATGTGGCAAGCAGGGCCACTGGAAGAGGAACTGCACCCAGAAGCGTGGGGACGCTAAAGGTGCGTTCGTTATCGAGTGCAATCTTTCTATTTCTACAAATTGGGTATTAGATACAGCTTGTGGGGCTCACATCTGTATTCAAATGCAGGAACCAAGTAGATTTAGAAAGATCGACAGAGGAGAGGTGGATCTTCGAGCTGCCAATGGTGCAAGGCTGGCTGCGTTGGCTATTGGCGACTATCACCTCTCATTGCCAACTGGCATGATTTTGGTTTTACAAAACTATTATTTTGTGCCTAGTGTTACCAAGAACATAATTTCTGTATCTTGTTTGGATATGTATGGATTTATTTTCATGTTTGGAAATAAGGGTTGTCTCTTTTATAAGAACAACGTATGTTACGGTATGGAACATTTGAATAATGGTTTGTATGTATTAAATTACTAAAACCAAGTGTTGGAAATCGATAACGAAACAAACTCACATGACTCCTACATCACCCAGTTATGGCATCACCGCCTTGGTCATGTGAACGAGAAGCGCTTGACAAAGCTCTGCCAAGATGGCTATTTAGACTCTACTGAGCTAAAACCACTTGATAGATGTCATTCTTGTTTACAAGGAAAAATGACCAAGCCGCCTTTTGGGGGACAAGGTGAAAGGGCCACAGAGCTTCTAGGATTGGAACACACAGATGTGCATGGACCATTTCCAGTAGAAGCTAGAGGTGGATATTCTTACTTTATTACTTTTACTGATGATTTGAGTAGATATGGCTATGTCTACTTAATGAGGTATAAGTCAGAGTCCTTAGAGAAATTTAAGGAATTCAAGATTGAAGTAGATAATCAACTAGGTAAGAAGATAAAGAAACTTCGATCGGATCGAGGTGGAGAATATCTGAACCAAGAGTTCATCGATCTTTTACGGGAGTCTGGGATTCTATCTTAGCTCACTCCTCCTTATACACCACAGTGTAATGGTGTTAGTGAAAGAGGAACCACACCTTGTTGGACATGGTGAGGTCGATGATGAGTCATGTGGATCTTCCAGTATCCTTTTGGGGATATGCATTACAAACTGCAGCATACACATTAAACCGAGTACCAACTAAGGCGGGAAATGGAATTCCATCCGAGTTATGGAATGGAAGGAAACCCACTTTGCCGCACACACATGTATGGGGATGCGAGGAGTTTTTTAAGGCCTTCTGAGGAAACAAACTAGCAACCTAGGGCACGAAGTGTATCTTTATAGGATATCCCAAGGAAACAAAAGAATATTACCTATATAACCCCCAAGACAAGAAAGTGACTGTCGCCAGACAAGCCGTCTTTCTTGAGAGGGAGCACATCCTCAAGAAGGATAGTGGGAGCGAGATTGACTTCGACGAAGTTGATGCTCAAGAAACACAGGAGTTGGTACAGGAAAAAGTTCCACAGGTCCCCGTGGATGAGGTTCCAGAAACACAAGTACTGCGTAGGAGCTCAAGAGAGGTAAGGGAACCAGAGAGATTTGGTTTCCTAGTCACCGAGGATGTTGAATCATTATTGTTGGACAATGATGAACCTCTCTCCTACAAGGAAGTAGTAGAAAGCTCAGAAGCTGCAAGATGGATATAAGCTATGAATTCTGAGATGGATTCCATGTATCAGAACCAAGTTTGGGTTCTGGTTGATGAGCCAATTGATGTAAAGCCTGTTGGATGAAAATGGGTATTCAAAAGAAAGCTAGACATGGAAGGTCAAGTTAGCACCTATAAAGAAAGGATAGTGGCTAAAGGATTCAGACAGCGCCATGGAATTGACTATGATGAAACCTTCTCGCCAGTTGCCATGTTTAAATCCATAAGAATCATACTTGCCATAGAAGCTTACCATGACTATGAGATTTGGCAGATGGATGTCAAAACAGCATTCCTTAATGGGAAACCTCAGGAAGATGTCTATATGACACAACCAGAAGGGTTTGTGACACTAGGTGAAGCCAAACGGGTTTGAAAGTTGCAGAAATCCATTTATGGATTAAAGCAAGCATCCAGGTCATGGAACATTCGATTTGATGAAGACATAAAGGAATTTGGTTTCATTAAGAATGAATGTGAGCCATGTGTTTATAAGCGGTTTAATGGGAATGCGGTCGTCATCCTAGTGGTATATGTTGATGACATATTGCTTATTGGAAACGACGTACCAGCCTTACAGTCAGTTAAGGACTGGTTGAACAAGTGTTTCTCCATGAATGACTTAGGTTAAGCAGCCTACATTCTAGGGATCAAGATCATTCGTGGTAGATCCAACAGGCTGCTTGGACTAAGTCAGGGTACATACATTGACCAGATATTAAAGAGATTTAGCATGGAAAAATCCAAGAGGGGATTGGTTCCAGTGTCACATGGCTTACATCTTTATAAGAAAATGTGTCCCCAGACACAACAGAAGAAAGATAGGATGAGCAAGATCCCATACGCTTCGGCTATAGGATCCATCATGTATGCCATGTTATGTACCAGGCTTGATGTTGCCTATGCACTGAGCATGGTAGGCAGATATCAGGCAGATCCAGGAGAACAGCATTGGACTGCTGTTAAGACTATCCTTAAGTATCTGAGAAGAACTAAGGATATGTTCCTGGTGTATGGAGGAGACGAGGATCTTGGAATCAGAGGGTATGCTGATGCTGGTTTTTAAAAAGATCAGAATGATCTGAAGTCGCAATCTTGATATGTTTTCTGTCTCAATGGAGGAGCTGTGAGATGGAAGAGTTCAAATCAGCCAGTTTTCGCCGATTCTACAGCGGAGTCCGAGTATATAGCAGCTTCTGATGCAGCCAAAGAAGCCGTTTGGATTCAAAACTTTGTCCAGGAGCTTGATGTGGTGCCTAGCAGTAAAGATCCCATTACATTGTATTGTGATAATACTGCAGCAGTGGCTCTTGCAAAAGAACCAAGGTCACATCAACGGACAAAGCACATACTCCGGAAGTATCACCTATTGAGGGATTTCTATCAAAGGGGTGAAGTTTCAGTGAGCAGAGTGTCCACGGAAGAGAACGTGGTGGACCACATGACTAAAGGCCTATCTCAGAAGAAGCATGAATATCATGTGAGAGCTAGAGGGTTAAAGGTTGTTAGTAGTTGGCTCTAGTCCAAGCGGGAGTCTGTTGGAGTTGGTGGTCTAGAACCAACTACTTTGTACTTTATTCATTAAATAAAAGCCTTATCACATCTTGATTGTTCTCCAGCGTGACATGTCATGTGATAATGTCCTAAGGACATCTGTTGCATTAAAGGGTCGTAGCGGATCCCTGCTATGATGAGAACCCAAAAGTGCCATAACACTGTTCTTAAATGTATGTTCTATGGCCGGATGATATTATTTGAGGGACACAAATAATATAGGTCATTAGGGGTGAGGACTCATAAAACTTTGAGGCACCTTCTCATGGTGTGCGCCCTTGGTAATATCCAGGAGGATATTATGAGAACGAGACCCGCCAGTAGGAAATCCACATTTCATAGTGTCATTGGATGTTCCTATCTACGGACATGTGTATTGATCCTTAGACTTTAAGATTATTATTAATAGGTATTACAACTCGCGCACTTAGATGTATTGACGAAAACTGTGACGACACACTGTTCGCAGCGAGGTAGGATTCGTTGGGT
The DNA here is from genome assembly GCA_963277665.1 of Viscum album. Lineage (NCBI taxonomy): Eukaryota > Viridiplantae > Streptophyta > Magnoliopsida > Santalales > Viscaceae > Viscum > Viscum album. The sequence continues at coordinate 1,553,413,502 of OY728125.1, read as the reverse complement.
GTGTCACAAGTAATACCGCGTTAATAGATAATGCGAGAAAGGATTTGTCCCTTCCGTTCCATAAAGGAAGTAGATATCTCAGGCCCTTTGATGGAATTGATATATCCTAAATAAATCAATGGCCATGGTAAGGTATGGGCAATTTCAATTCCGGGAAGTCAAAGAAAGAATAATCAAGCACATGGGTTGATGGCACTAGAATGCAACCCGCTTGATTGGAGATATCGAGACAAAGGGATTATATTACACGGTAAGCATTCGTAGGAGGTGACACGTCATTGCGGCGTTAACTTCTTTCTCTATGGGTGCCTTGGCGTGTTGCTAGACGCAAACCTTGAACTTTAGGCAGGCTCAGCCTAATGCCACTGAGAAAGAGGCCTAGAGGGTCACACACTAAGTGTGTCCATGTATCTCAGTTAAATATTAATTTAACAAGTTAAATAAATATTATTCCCAACTATGGTTTAATAATTATTTAAGGATGTCTGATCGCATTTATTTTGACAGTAGTTATTCGAGAGAATATACTGTGGATAAAATAATATATTTATTAGCGAGTAATGCAGTTACATTTATTTAAGAAATAAATAGTCATTACTCAATGTCTAATAAATGTGGTGGAGAAAAAAATGGAAAATAAAAGTACACGCCGTGTATATTAAATATACACGCTGTGTAGTTTTATGGAAAACAAGTACACACTGTGTATTAATTATTACACGCCGTGTAGTTTTTCCAATTGGGATTTTCAGGATTTAATATTGTTTTATTAAATGATATTTATTATAATCAGCGTGGGCGCATGTCAAGGAATTAATAATTCGACATGGGGGTTTTCAATAAGAGTTAATGAAATAAATAAAACGCGTAACTCGTTTATTTATTGTCATAACTCTATTAACCTCAAACCTGATTATAAATATCCGTGCAACCCCAACATTTTTTGAAGAGCCATTGTTGTGCACAACAGATTTGGAAATACTCTCAAGCCAAGAGAGAAATCCCTTTTCCACCAAGAACGCCCTCAAATTACGAGAGCAAGATCCTCCACCGGATCAAGGCGGTCGAAGGCGGACATCGCAAGAGAAGGTTCTTCCGCGCTAGCACCCGAAGATATCTTCGGTGATGTCCGGAGTTACGTGACACACGTGTGGATCACCGCTAGAGGAATCCTACACATGGATTCTACGATGCAACGACGGATCACCGAATCGTGACCGGACACATCAACGAAGAAAGAATTCCAACAAGGAAATTCTTATGCATTAATTAAATTAATTATAATCAACATATGATGATCCTCCTCAAGGGTTCTGGGACTCTTCTTTTCTTTTCGTTCTTCGTTCTATTCCGAAGATTCGGCATTTTATATCGTGACAGATCTCGGATTGAACGTTGTTTAACGTTAAAATTAATGTTGGGCAAACCCACCAATGCGCTTCCACTGCGCCCAGAACCTTCAACCCTGACTTGGCTTGCATTACACGCAATCATGACCTTTCTCGATAGCGTGTGTTGTACGCAATATCGGGTTTTACTAAACAACAATATATTATTATAATATTATTATGAACTAGCCGTTATGAATAGTATTAACTAAATTTTTAATTTTATAACATTATCATTCATCTTACACATTTTCTAGAACATGGTATAAGAACAAAATAAATTTTTTTCGTAAAATAAGTATTTATAAAAAAATGCAGTTTTGCCGCCTTTTGATGGCGTACCCACATTAAATCTGGTTTTTGACATGTTTATAAGTTCAATTTTACAAAATAAAATTATTATTTAGAATCAGGATATAAAATTTCACCTTGGATAAATTTTTCATATTATTCTGATAACTTTCATATTTTAATGAATTGTAAAAACACAATATATTTTAATTAAAAACAACTTTTTTCATCATAATAACATATGTGGTTAAATTATAATATTGAATGGTTTTAAAGTATAAATAGAATATATTTTTACTATATAATATAATTTATGTCATTATCCTTGATTTTACATTGAATTCGTAGGTTAAATAAATTCAATCTTTTGCAATGTTTTAAACAAAAACCTGTTTTCTTTCGGCAAAGAGATTAATTTTAATTTAATTTATGCAACTTCTGTGTATTAAATTTAGAAAAATGGATTCCATATTCGGAATCAGTGGTTCCAAATTATATTAATAGACTACTTTTTATTTCTGGGCTTTATGAATAGTAACAACGGTAAATTTTATTTACCATAGTAAAAGGTAAATTGGGTAATTAAGGGTAAATATAATATTATAAAATTATCCTAATACTTGTCTTAATACAATTGGATTATTATAATTTGTCCTAAGAAATATTTTGGTCGAAATGGAATCCATTAGAACCCACATGGAGGTGATTAAGACCTTCAGTTTATTTTATTTAAAGGAAAGTGAAATATGTCTCACTCAAATTTAATAATTAAAGTATTTTTAATATAAGTTTATACAGAATATAAATTCGGTTATAAATACTAATTTGAAAGATAAAATGTTTTTATTTGTCATTGTAATTTATTTGTAATTTTTAATAGTTATTTAATTACCTTATTATCTTATACATTAATGATGTAGAAATTATTTATTTAGTGAAAAATCAATAATGTTGTTTTTATTGAAATATTAATACATATCAAAAGGCCCAAAAATCTTCACAAAACTTATTATTAGTGTATATATAGACCCTAATCATCCACTGGCCTAATTTTGGACCATTTGGATCCTTATTAAGGTGATTATGACTCTTATATTATTTTATTTTAAATGATTCAAAAGTTGTCACCTTCATAATTTAATAAATATAACAATTTAAATATTGTGATTTTAAGATGATAAAGTGAAGAGTAAATAAGTAACATGATCTTCCCTATTTAAAATACATAACCTACTTACACACACAAAATTTAGAAACTCTCAAAGAAGAATAACACACATTTGAGATTGAAAATTATGATTTTAATATCAAGATGATAAATCTAAAATCACTTTCAAACCATTTATTCAAACCCTTTAGAAAAGACTCCACCCCAGTTTCCTAGAACCGATTCCTTATTTCATTACATTGGCATAATTACAAAAAAAAATTATCCTGAAAAAATAACTTAGTTTAGTAGATTTGGAAAAAAGACACATACATATGTTCAACATTACAACTTGAAGTGAAATACAATATGGAAATTACTTTGAAAAAATCTATAACTCCTAGGTTACCCGTGAAGGTCATTAAAAATTTATTTCTTCACGTCTTGGGAAAATAAAATATAAGAAAGGGGTGGGCACAGATTCCCAATAAGAGAAAGAAATACAGTGGAATATGTCATCAAAATAATCATTAGAATTGGTGAATAAATAAAAACACATGCCTTTAAAAATGAACTTGAACATATTATGGAAGGAATAAGGGATGAATAAATAATGCCAAAATAAAGCATAATCGTGGGTATTATACTAGTTGAATAACCTCATAGTCTATCAATTACTTGTTTTATAATGAGGTAAATGCATAATGTCGAGAAATCTGAAATATAACATCAAGGCCTTGACCAAGACATCTAAAAATGATTAAGGCTTCGTCCAAAACCATAATTGTAAATGAGAAAGGCCTCATCCAAGTCCATATCTACTTTGTCTCATGAGACCTGCTGATGCATTGAGGGGCTATAGTAGTCCCCACCCATCAATTACTAAGTCCAATTAATTCCACACATGAAAGGGGATAAACATAAAAACCATGAACATATTAAATAACATTTTCCAATCAGAACACCTAATCACTAACCATTCTGAGTAATACGGTGAATGGTTTCAAGATAGCACATCTATCGTAAAACTAATCATAAACCACTCAATAAGGTAGATGATATAATAAAATATTAGTCCAAATTATTTCATGACCCATACCTAGGGGCACTTGCTATGACTACCCCAAGCCCTCCTTTGATAGGGCAGGGGATGGAAACTAGTGCCGAGTAGGAATATCCCACAAATGGGAGGAAGTTTCCTAAGTACCTATAAACACGAACACAACTCCAAGACAAAGGTACTGGAAAGTAAAAAATCCAAGGAATCTATTCATGCAAACCAATAACTGTAACACAACTAGAGTTAAAAAAGCTAACATATAGGATGGAAAACCAGGCTAGTATACAAGCCCACCAAATGATTGATAGAAAACAAGTAAAAATCCATGTCTAGAAAGCTCATTCACTAAAAACACTTCTTGAAGGGTAGGTGGTGGGTAGCTACATGTAGCCGCAGGAGTATGAATCATCTGTCTGATCTCACTAAGTGCCACCTAGTCCTGGTCCTCCTGGGAATTTTTCAAAGCATCGATTGTCTTCACAAGACATGGCATGTGAAGGAAAAGCCCATCCTTGGGTGAGAAAAACAATACTCAGTAGGACACCCCAAAACCATAAAGGTAATTCACAAGGAAAAACAATAATAAAAGCACAGTTAACGCGACACATGTATATTCCCATACATATACCAAGAACATCCACATATATTCATTTCAGATACTAAGAATCATGAGGTACCAACCTCATATCCAACATTAAGATTCTCACAGAAGGCGCAAAAGGTAACAAATAAACCAATAGAATACCCTCCATGAGCTCAACAATCTCTAGTGGCACCCGTGTGAGAGATGAACTGCATGGGGAAAAACTCTTCTGTTCATAATGGTATGTTTGAGAGAAAGTTATCTATCATGAACATTCTACTAATTCCAACTCTAGTTCTCAGTGCCATAAGACTAGTCATGCTATCTTGTGCCCAATGAAAGAATAAAGAAACCTAATTGAAGAGGCCCACACTCACCACTATACAAAAAAGAGGGATCCCTACACCTAACCATATCATGAAACATATTTCTCTCCCATAATGAGTAGCCCACACCTCAGTCCTTTGAGGGAGAACTAGCTCATATATAGGTGTCATTCATATCAAGTGGAGGGGCCCCTGTTCGTAGCTATGTCCTAAATCTGAGGGAGCTTCAAATCCACTGGAGGACCCTCTCCCCACTGCTACACATAGATAGGGGAGTACAACTCTATAAGTGAGGACCCACGCTTTACCTGGTAGGGGAGTACCACCCAGGGAATGGGGCACTACACCCTGGTATGATAGGGGAGTAACGAATCTGTCAGTTCATTTGCTATGGGGGACTCGCACCCAAGTATGTCAGGGGAGTACTGACCCCAGGCTAGAGGACCCACTCTCTAGCATGGAACGGGAGCACCAACTCTGCTGGAATACTGCATATAGAGAACCCACACCCTAAAAGTACATGAAAGTTCAGAATCCTATAATAGAGGACCCAAACCCTACTTGGTAAGGGAGTACCTACTCTATCTATACATTAATTTTGGAGGACCTAAAACCTGGTATAATAGGAGCTTACTGACTCCACGGGTAGAAAAACCTCTCCTTGTAACTATATCTGATAGGGGTGTACCTATAATACCGTCACCACCATTGTGATTCTCATGAAACAATGCACAAGATGCACCACTCATTCATCCAAAATGGACAGTCAATGAAAAAGTTTCATTTCACTGCAATACGCGCAAACCTGGCTTTATGGGTATATGATTTTATCTCTATTTAAATACCTGAAATTGGTCTAGAAATGCCTATCTTAATTTCAAGGTTGCAGCATCAAAGACGGTTTGTTATTATAATAATGTATGCGGAAGATATGTTGGATACAAGATCCTCCCATAATAGTAATTTTATTATTATTGGTTGTTTCTTTGACCTCAGGCATGAGTTCGAAAAAAGATATCCAACATCTTTCTTAAAATGATAGTCTCAATTTCAGGGTAATGCTGCCCATTGACGGTTCGTTGATCTGATGTCACATGAAAGAGTTATTGCTATATTTAAGTATGACACCTAAAATAATAATAATAATATTTTATTGTTGTCACAAATAATATTAAAAAAAAATTGATTTCTTTAATGGGGACACTCAAACTACCCCATTTAAATTGGCGCACAACACACACCATATGTGAAATTCACCTTCTTATCTCTCATTCAAATCCATTATACCATCTCACAATAATATATAATAATATTATTATAAATTTTATTATTATATAAAAGTTAAGGGGGAAGATTTGATGGATCTCACCTACTCCTCAAAACGGACAGCGCAGAAAGACCCTCCTTTGGGGTGTATTCAATTATTTCCACATTTCATCAATTCCTAAAATTATTAATGTTATAAATAATTTTAATAACCCCCATTAGATAAAATCCATTTAATCTTATTAACCCCTCATAGATATTTTACGTCCCCATTATTATTTTTAATATAATAATAATAACAATTCATTATTTCATTTTATTAACTCACAGCCATTATTATTTTTAATGTTAATAATATTTACATTCATTGCATTGACCACATTCAACCACCCCATTGGATATCTAAATTTGACCATCGCCACATAAATATCAAGCAGCCTCCTCTCATAGAATCTGACACATGACCTTTGTTTGAAATTGACTCCATCACACCGCATGTTGTCATCACCACCAATAAGGAGAATATTGATTATTGACATGATTTCGAACAAAATCTGATCATAAACAAGAACTTGTAGTGTCGATCTAATTCATTCACCAAACACCATCATGTCCTATTATCAATCTGTCCCCAAACCGTCGATCTACAAGTCACTCACACCACTGCAACAAGTTTGAGGTTTCAATCTCACTCGAACCCACCACCCTAATGTTGAATTGTGACCCTATTGTCTAACGATGAAGAACAAGAAGAACGGTGGTGAAAACACCAATAAAAATGGTTTAGGGATCGAGGCCAAGAATGTTTGGCCATTCGATCATGAATGGGGATCCCATGGTTAGAAAATAACTTAAATAAATTAGATTCCAATACATAGTAACATGAAAAGGTAGCAACAAAGCGTAGATCAAATAATGAAAAACAATATACTTAATCAATTTAATTATAAGGAAGTAAAACCACATATTATGAGTCCTACCTAGATTAGATCGATCGTTGATGAAAATCAAAGATTCAGTGCTCATCGTTCATAAATCCGTAGAATCCTAATCCAAACGTCGATTGTTAATATACCGTCTCATCGTTGTTTTTCGTTCGCCAATGAAAGGTTTCACCACCACGATTCTTCTCTAGAGATCTCGAGGAATCTCGCCAGGATTGTCAATAAAATATCATACCCCTGCCAAGCCATTAAATGAATAAACATGTTTCAAATTTATCGTGCTGTTTAATTTATTTATGGAAATGGGCTGCCCAGTCATGGCATGGTAGTGTTACTACAAGACTTAATTAATCGAAAGAAACCATCAGCCTATCACTGTGTTGTAGCGAAACAATTTTGAATAAAATAAACACTTTAAGTTTATTTTATTTTTTCCTTAAAACGTCTTAAAATTATATTTTCCCCTTGACCCGCACTGGTTAGGGTTAGGCCCCTCTTAAAGAGAACATCTCATTAAAAACTGAATAATGGTCTCATATTTTTAATCTGATTTACCGTTTCTGAGTTATGAGGATTTTAAAATAAAATAATTCTTTTTTATTTAAATTATTTTATTTACAGTTATGTCTCAAAAACCAACTTTCATAGTCGGCATGTACCGACCAATCGTAGGCTCCACCTAATGGAATAAAACCCTCACGAGGTCAATGATACAGTTGGATATTCAATCTGAGTTACCGTTTATGAGTTATAAGTATTTTAAAATAATATAATCTTTATTCAATTATTTTATTTATGGCGAAAAACTACATTCCACTATTGGCTTGAGCTGGCTAATGTTAGGCTCTGCCTAAGGAAATCATACTATCCCGAGATCAACAGTACTCTCATATTTTCAATCTGATTTACCATTTATGAGTGATTAAGATTTGAAAATAAAATAGTCATTATTGAATTATTTAATTTATGGCCAAAAACTACTTTCCACTTTTGGCCTGCAAAGGAAAATGATAGGCTCTACCAAAGGAAAGAAAACCCTCTCAAGATCAATTGCGGACTCATATTTTCAATTCGAGTCACTGTTTGTGAGTTATAAGTATTTTAAAAATAAAATAATTCTATTTAATTATTTTATTTACGGTTATTCCATTTTCAGGTTTTCTCACTGGAGGCCCACACCGACAAAACTTAAGTCGCACCTAGGGTAAAACAATAATCCTAAATGAAACGGTGCCTTCATATTTCTAATTAGGGATTCCATTTAAGAGTTATGACACTAATTTAGGAAAACTACTCACACACGCTATTGAAAATTTAACATTTTTTGATGAATCATTACAGGCACTCCAGGACTCAAAATTACACTCCATCTTAGTGATTGGTCTTTAAAAAATACATTGAATTTTGGGACATTACATTAGACTACCTTTAGGGATTTACGTCCTTGTAAGCCAAAACAAAGGCTAATCAAACAAATGGTGGTAGTGAGTGTAACAACCCAAGATTTTATAAGATATATTCATTTTAATTTCTTTCATATCATCTGTTGTACGCTACACCAAGATTATCTTGCTCTATATGCAACACTGTATTATCTTGCAGTATACGCAACACTAATCTTGGATCGTGTTACACACAATTTCAAGTTTGTTTTATAACAGTCATTCTACGCAACATTGAGTGTATATATATATATATATATATATATATATTCAATGGATAAATGAAATATGGTTGGATTCTATTATACAAAACAATGAAGGATTCTTGCATAACACGCAACCCTGACTTGGCTTGCATTACATGCAGTCACGACCTTTCTCGATAGCGTGTGTTGTACGCAATATTGGGTTTTACTAAAAAACGATATATTATTATAATATTATTATGAACTATCCGTTTTGAATAGTATTAAATAAATTTTGAATTTTATAACATTATTATTCATCTCACACATTTTCTAAAACATGGTATAAGAACAAAATAATTTTTTTTGGTAAAATAAGTATTTTTCAAAAAATGCAGTTTTGCCGCCTTTTGATGGTTCACCCACATTAAATCTGGTTTTGACATGTTTATAACTTAAATTTTACAAAATAAAATTATTATTTAGAATCAGGATATAAAATTTTACCTTGGATAAATTTTTCATATTATTCTGATAACTTTCATATTTTAATGAATAGTAAAAACACGCTATATTTTAATTAAAAACAACTTTTTTCATCGTAATAACATATGTGGTTAAATTATAATGTTGAATGGTTTTAAAGTATAAATAGAATATATTTTTACCATTTAATATAATTTATGTCATTATCCTTGATTTTACATTGAATTTGTAGGTTAAATAAATTCAATCTTTTGCAATGTTTTAAACAAAAACCCATTTTCTTTCGACAACGGGTTTAATTTTAATTTAATTTATGCAACTTCTGTGTATTGTATTTGAAAAAATGGATTCCATATTTAGAATCAGTGGGTCCAAATTATATTAATATACTACTTTTTATTTTTGGGCTTTATGAATAGTAACAACGGTAAATTTTATTTACCATAGTAAAAGGTAAATTGGGTAATTAAGGGTAAATATAATATTATAAAATTATCCTAATACTTGCCTTAATACAATTGGATTATTATAATTTGTCCTAAGTAATATTTGGGTCTAAATGGAATCCATTAGAACCCACATGGAGGTGATTAAGACCTTCAGTTTATTTTATTTAAAGGAAAGTGAAATATGTCTCACTCAACTTTAATAATTAAAGTATTTTTAATATAAGTTTATATAGAATATAAATTCGGTTATAAATACTAATTTGAAAGATAAAATGTTTTTATTTGTCATTTTAATTTATTTTTAATTTTTAAGAGTTATTTAATTAACTTATTATCTTATACAATAATGATGCAGAAATTATTTATTTAGTGAAAAATCAATAATATTGTTTCTATTGAAATATTAATACATATCAAAAGGCCCAAAAATCTTCAAAAAACTTATTATTAGTGTATATATAAACCCTAATCATCCACCGGCCTAATTTTAGACCATTTGGATCCTTATTATGGTGATTATGACACTTATATTATATTATTTTAAATGATTCCAAAGTTGTCACCTTCATAATTTAATAAATATAACAATTTAAATATTGTAATTTTAAGATGATAAATTCTAGTAAAAGTATTATTGTGAATAGTAATAGATTTAGATTCATAATAGGATTTTAGTTTTAATTTTTATGCAACAAATAAGTATATTAAATAATTATACAAAAATGTTGTAGTAATTATTTTATTAAGAGATAAACCAAATAAAAGGTTTTAAAAATAATAAAATAAATATTATATGAACTATTTAATGTGCTCGACTAATTTTATAGATACATATGAACTTTTATGAATCTATTAAAGCTTTTATTTCGAACATATATTTTGTATATAATTTATTTAAATTCAAATAAATGAATAATGTCAAAATTGACACGATTGTTATTTTACAAAAATAACATATTATGAAATTGTTTAAAACTCAAAAAAATATTTAAAAATTATAAATTTAAATTTATATGGTCTAAAATGTTATAAAGTATCCAATTATGGAAAATTCAAAACAAATAAGTTATTATTTGTTATAATTTTAAATTTATAATGTTATTACCATAAATAAAATTAAATTGATTAAATAAAGATAAATCAAGTTGATAATGTTTAAAATAAATTCCTAACATGTATAAATTTTATTGGTTGATGATATTGCAACCCTATATCATCTAATCATCGGATATGAGTCATTTTGGAAGTTTTTATGTGGGGTTGGGATTTAATATAAACTAATATTTCTTATATTTCTAAAGTTGCCCCTCTCCTCCCTTATAAAAGGGAACCTCCTCCCTCTCCTCATCACACCAATTTGAGCCTTCACGCTTGGCCAAAACCTGCACATTTAACTTCCCCACTTCCCTAGAAACATCCTAGAGATCATGGTCTTCTTCAAAGACCAATTTTAGTGCCCCAAGAGGAGGTCTCAAAGAGGCGCTTCAAAGAAGAGGTAATGCCCGTTACCAATTATTTCAACTTTATTTCTTCTTCCAATTCATCTTCTTTAGTTGTTTCATTATGAAGTAATAACATCAGTATAACTCATATACTTATATGTTATTATAATTATGAAACAACCCTATTTCACCATCTATCCATCCTATGGAAAATGAAATCACCACGCGTGCGTACGTACGGAATACCGTCTCCACGCCGTGGTGAAATCTATTTTTCCACCAACACCTTACATGGATGGGTATAATGGTGTAAAGAATAACTATATATGGTTATTATAACATCATACTGATTCTGATATATTATACCATCCACTCCAATTCTATTCATTAATTATGGGAACGATATCATCGCTCGTGCGTACGTACGGACTACCGTCTCCACGACGCAATGAGATTCATTCTCCATGTTAACCATACACGAATGGTCATAAAGTTTATATAATGAATAATAATAAAATATATGAATGATACTGGATTTATGTATATATATATGTATGTCATCTATTTAGTTTCATTCAATTCAATAAGGAAACGAAAACAGCGTTCATGCGTACGTACGGCCTATTGTCTCCATGAACGGTGTATTTCATTCCTTTTATCGATCTATAATATATATATGTATTTTATGAATATATATTATATGTAAATAATGTTTTACATTATGGAATTATGTAAATCAGGATATAAGTATTAATATCAACAATGAAAAGTCGAAACACATACGATAAATAAAATGATTTTACCCAAAACGCTGCTTTAACATGGAATTTACAAAAGAACGGGTAATATAAAGTCATAAGTGAAACATATATGATATCATAACAATGAATATGATTCTATAATAAGTCAATGAAATTATTTAAATCATTATACAGGAGGTTCAGATACGTATAAATCATATCAGACCTAAGGTAAGGGATAATTGTGCAAATCTCATTTTTATCCGAGATTGCTTATTCGTAAGTGTTTACTGGGGTTATTGCTATCATCCATGTCCATGTTTTATAAAAGTTTATTCATGTATGTTTAAATTTCTTTTTACCCATTTTACTTTTACCCCATTGCATGGAAGGGATCTTTCTTTTATTTACCCTACAAGGTACTTTTTGACTTTTCTGACAAAAGTATGAGAAGAATGTTTTTTTAACGTATACGACATGAAAGGATTTTTACAATTTTATAAAGCCTTATTTTCATGAAGCTTCCTCAAAAATATTTCATGACTATTTTCAACAAAATCCTTTTCTTTTAAAATTGCACGATGTTTTGTGAAAAGAAATTGATTTTGAAGAAGAAAGGATATTTTCCTCAAGAATTCATTTCAAGTGTTTTATCAAAATCATTTTACATATAAGATGACATTATTTCATATGTGTATGTTTCAAGTATAATGTCTCTATGATTTACATGGTTTCACTTTTCTTATGATGAAATATCCATTTCTTTTATATGGATTATGTGATGATGGGATGATGTTTATGAAACCCATTTTATTCATTGAGTTATTATGAATGACGTATGTTTATTTTGTGGCACAAGTAAGAATGATTTCATTATGAGATGGGTGGGACCTATATCTCCCTCAAATGAATTGGGTAAAGATTTATATCTCATGAGATAGACATGGCTGGAATGACAAGTTGAACCGGTTCAGTAATACAGGACTGGAACGAGGAGTGAACTCGATTCAGAAAGGGACTTTGTCCACTAAGATGGTCTTCGCAGCAATGCCTTGGCTACTATGGAAATCATATCATGTGCTTAATGGTTTCTACAATTACATGTTTTATTCCCATTCTATTTTATCATGATTGAGGTTCCCTTATGATATATGCCTTATGTACTTCCAAGATTCATGTATTTGCTCAAGATTTTGATGTTTAGATTTTATGTTCAAGTTTTTGCATTCAAATGTTTATGGATTGTTTTATGTTCTCTATGTTTACCCTTACTGGGAATTTGAGCTCACCCCTTTTATGTTTTCTTTTCCCCAGGATATAAAGAATGGTTTTAGGTAAGAAAAAAAGGGGAAGATTTTTATTGGGAGATGTTGAAGATCATTCACCACGATTAGAAGATTTTATTCCGAGTTTCCAAAGACACTAAACTATTACGATCCTTGTGTGTATGTTTTTGTTATGTATTAATTATTCCGAAAAAGTAATGTATTGTCCATGTACGTCAAGATTTGGGCCTCTACAGTTGGTATCAGAGGAAAGGTTTAGTTAACCTTTGGAAACTAGGATTGGAAAACATTAGTGAGATCCCTAGAGATATTTCTAAGGTATGTCTAGGGATTTCCCTAAGGTTAAGTATACGTATAGGTTATAGTCCTATAATTGTGCTAACGATCTTAGAATTAAACCTAAGATGTTAGGTATTGAAGGTACTCCCCCTTTATTATGTTATTTTCCCTAGAATGGTATTTGCCTCTCACACTATTATTTTTGGGTTTTAGACGATGGATGGAACCCGAAGGAACCGTGTTGATCAATGTAATGGAAAATGCAATAATTGTCCTCTTGACCAAAACAATGTCATGGGAGATGGAGTGCACAATATTATTTCTATACTTACACAAGCTATGAATCATTCTGGACTTCAAAATGAGCAGAGAAAGGAGCAACATTATGTTTAATCCTTCATGAGGCAGCGCCCACCTTCATTCAGTGGGTCTTCTGATCCATTAGTGGCTGAACAATGGATCAGTACCACTGAAAAGATATTTTCAGTTCTTCAATGTTCTGAACATGATAAAGTTATCTTAGTAGTATATCGTTTCGAAGGTGATGCTGATCAATGGTGGAATCATATCAAGAATACGAGGCAAAGAGATGAAATTGAGTCCATGGAATGGGACGAGTTCAAGAACTTGTTTTTCAGTAAGTACTTCCCTCGTATTCTTCGAACAAAGATGGAAAAGGAGTTTCTTGAGCATAAGTAGAAGGATGATGAATCTATTTCTATATACGAAGTGAATTTTACAACACTTGAAAGGTATGCATCTGTATTTTTCATCCAACCTGAAAGTAATGTTGATAGATTTTTCAGTGGCTTAAAACCAAGTCTTCGATGGGAATTATCTATAAGAGACTTCAGTAGCTATGAAGAAATTGTGCGTTGTGCTATCAAGGTAGAAATGGAAGTTGGTGTTACTTATCCATCTCATGGTTTTGACATGAAACGAAAGATGGAGTTCAAGGAGAAATCTCCGAATAATGGTGAAAAGAAGATGAATGTTTCCTTATGCTCAAAGTGTGGAAAGAAGCATGGTGGAGATTGTCTTAAAGGGACAAGAAATTTTTTTAAGTGTGGAAGAGAAGGTCATCGAGCAGCTTAGTGTCAAAGTAATAGAAAAAGGTTTGCAAATGATGTGAATAAAGAAAAGACTGCAGAGAACGCACCACCAACACTTCAATGCTTCAAGTTCAATGAAATGGGGCATTGTGCTAATCAATGCCCTAATCCAACGGTTAATGATGATCGCCGGGAGGAACCTCTTAAGGCAAAGGACAATGGGAAGACAAATGCCATCACTATTGGCGATGTTGAATATGAAAATGATGTGGTGTAATGATTAAGTGTTTATGTAATGGGATTCCAAAATAATGTTGTATATAGTATCGTGGAATATTAGAATATTTATGTATTGGTCTATTGTGGTTTTCAATAATTTTATGGTACATGTAACCATGGAAAGTGATTGAAATATTTTTGGAAAAAAGATGATATGCGCATAATGAAGGGATAAGGAGAAAAGGAAATGTTTGACAGTATTCATGAGCTCATGACTGATATAAGGAAATAGTTATATCATGGTTTGAGTATATAGAATTTTTGGGTTTTGGTATGTGGAAAGAGTTAACTTTTGACAACACTCATGTTTTTACTAAGATTCAATGGGTATTCATTTTTCAAGAGAATACATGATTAAGGCCTTCAAATGTTTGGAATGTGACCGACAAGACATATCTTATGATATATGGGGATCAACGATGGTATTAACATTCTTGTTATATGAAATCTCTGGTAATCGTTTTCACTATAATATGAGAGTGGACTACAGTATTATGGATAAGCCTAAAGATTGGAATGGATTATGTTGGACATAAGTTTGTATTGTTTAAGGATAGAAGTTTTTTCAATATTATTGATGGGATGTTATAGTAATGTAGTTTTAGGAAAAGGAAAACATGCAGGATGGGAGACAACCTATCGCGTCGGACAAGGCTGTGGGAATCAAACCCACAACTGAAGTGCGACTGGCCTTTATCACCTACCACTAGCCTATAGGAAGTCCCTGGTTAGTAGAAACTAGTTTTATTTTATTAAGCGGTATAATATATGAAGTATAAGTTCATTTTTGGAATCATATATGATTAACCTCACCATAGATGGACTTATGTATATTTGATAACTTTTGCTAACCTTTTGTTTGAAACAGATGGAATGACCCATCATTCTATCACATGATCTTCTAATGCTTCACGAATAAAAAATTCAACTTATTTCTTTAAGAGATGAAGTGGAAATTGTTCAATTCAGGAACAATAGTGAGATTGGACCAAATTCATGTAAGTATTTCTTTTAATTCATCAACATTATGGAAATGATCTTGAAAAACAAAAATGTTGTTGTAGTGCTCTAATATCCGATGAATCAGATGGTACCTTAGATCATCACAAATTTATGGCTTTGTGATTGTTGGCTTTTTCATAGCCATGTCATCTACCACTCTCCATCAGAACGTCATGGTTAGATTTTTCTTCCATATCCATATTTTCACCCATGTTCTCCTATATGGAAACCCAATGATGCATTACTTTGGGTAATCGTTGCATTTCATACTTTAGTTTTTAAAATTAAGTTTTAGTATTCCTTTTTATGATGTGTGTTTCTATAAATAGTAAACGATTTATAACCCCGACGAATTTCGAGGGAGAAATTCATTTTAAGGGGGGCAGAATGTAACAACCCAAGATTTTATATGATATATTTGTTTTAATTTCTTTCATATCTTAGGTTTTATGCTACACCAAGATTATCTTGTGCTATACACAACACCGTATAAGCTTACAGTATACGCAACACTACTCTTGGATCGTGTTAGACACAATTTCAAGTTCATTTTATAATAGTTATTCTACGCAACATTGAGTGTGTATATATATATATATTCAATGTATAAATGAAATATGGTTGGATTCTATTATACGAAACAATGAAGGATTCTTGTACAACACGCAACCCTGACTTGGCTTGCATTACACGCAATCACGACCTTTCTCAATAGCGTGTGTTGTACGCAATATCAGGTTTTACTAAACAACAATATATTATTATAATATTATTATTAACTTGCTTTTATGAATAGTATTAACTAAATTTTGAATTTTATAACATTATTATTCATCTTTCACATTTTCTAGAACATGGTATAAGAACAAAATAATTTTTTCGGGTAAAATAAGTATTTTTCAAAAAATGCAGTTTTGCCGCCTTTTGATGCCGCACCCACATTAAATATAGTTTTTGACATTTTTATAAGTTCAATTTTACAAAATAAAATTATTATTTGGAACTAGGATATAAAATTTTACCTTGGATAAAGTTTTCATATTATTCTGATAACTTTCATATTTTAATGAATAGTAAAAACACGCTATATTTTAATTAAAAACAACTTTTTTCATCGTAATAACATATGTGGTTAAATTATAATATTGAATGGTTTTAAAGTATAAATAGAATATATTTTTACCATTTAATATAATTTATGTCATTATCCTTGATTTTACATTGAATTCGTAGGTTAAATAAATTCTATCTTTTGCAATGTTTTAAACAAAAACCAGTTTTCTTTCGACAACAGGTATAATTTTAATTTAATTTCTGCAAATTCTGTGTATTGAATTTGGAAAAATGGATTCCATATTTGGAATCAGTGGGTCCAAATTATTTTAATATACTACTTTTTATTTTTGGGCTTTATGAATAGTAACAACGGTAAATTTTATTTACCATAGTAAAAGGTAAATTGGGTAATTAAGGGTAAATATAATATTATAAAATTATCCTAATACTTTTCTTAATACAATTGGATGATTATAATTTGTCATAAGTCATATTTGGGTCGAAATGGAATCCATTAGAACCCACTTGGAGGTGATTAAGACCTTTAGTTTATTTTATTTAAAGGAAAGTGAAAATTTTCTCACTCAACTTTAATAATTAATGTTTTTTTAATATAAGTTTATACAGAATATAAATTCTTTTATATATACTATTTGAAAGATAAAATATTTTTATTTGTCATGGTAATTTATTTTTAATTTTTAAGAGTTATTTAATTACCTTATTATCCTATACATTAATGATGCAGAAATTATTTATTTAGTGAAAAATCAATAATATTATTTTTATTGAAATATTAATACATATTAAAAGGCCCCAAAATCTGTACAAAACTTATTATTAGTGTATATATAAACCCTAATCATCCACGGGCCAAATTTTTGACCATTTGGATCCTTATTAAGGTGATTATGACACTTATATTATTTTATTTTAAATGATGCCAAAGTTGTCACCTTCATAATTTAATAAATATAACAATTTAAATATTGTTATTTTAAGATGATAAATTCTAGTAAAAGTATTATTGTGAAGTATAATAGATTTTTCTTTATCATAGGATTTTATTTTTAATTTTTATGCAACAAATAAGTATATTAAATAATTATACAAAAATGTTGTAGTAATTATTTCATTAAGAGATAAACCAAATAAATGGTTTTTAAAATAATAAAATAAATTTTATATGAACTATTTAATGTGCTCCACTAATTTTATAGATACATATGACCTTTTATGAATCTATTAAAGCTTTTAGTTCGAACATATCTTCTTTATATAATTTATTTAAATTCAAATAAATGAATAGTGTCAAAATTGACACGATTGTTATTTTATAAAAATAACATATTATAAAATTGTTTAAAAATCACAAAAATATTTAAAAATTATAAATTTAAATTTATATGGTCTAAAAGGTTATAAAGTATACAATTATGGACAATTCACAACAAATAAGTAATTATGTGCTATAATTTAAAATTTAGAATGTTATTACCACAAATAAAATTAAATTGATTAAAAAAGGATAAATCAAGTTGATAATGTTTAAAATAAATTCATAACATGTCTAAATTTTATTTGTTGATGGAATTACAACCCTATCTCATCTAATATTCTGATATGAGTCATTTTGTAAGTTTTTATGTGGGGTTGTGATTTAATATAAACTAATATTTCTTATATTTCCAAAGGTGCCCCTCTCCTCCCTTATAAAAGGGCACCTCCTCCCCCTCCTCCTCACACCAATTTGAGCCTTTAGGATCGGCCAACCCCTGACCATTTCACTTCCCCACTTCCCTAGAAACATCCTAGAGTTCCTGGTATTCTTCAAAGACCAATTTTAGTGCCCTAAGAGGAGGTCTCAAAGAGGCGCTTCAAAGAAGAGGTAATGTCCGTTACCGATTCTTTCAACTTTATTTCTTCTTCCACTTCTTCTTATTTAGTTGTTTCATTATGAAGTAATAACATAAGTATAACTAATATACTGATATGTTATTATAATTATGAAACAACCCTATTTCACCATCTATTCATCCTACGGAAAATGAAATCACCACGCGTGCGTACGTACGGAATACCATTTCCACGCCGTGGTGAAATCTGTTTTCCACCAACACCTTACATGGATGAGTATAATGGTGTAAAGAATAACTATTAATGGTTATTATAACATCATACTTATTCTGAGATATTATACCATCCACTCCAATTCTATTCAATAATTATGGGAACGATATCATCGCTCGTGCGTACGTACAGACTACCGTCTCCACGACGCGATGAGATTCAATCTCCATGTTAACCATACATGAATGATAATAAAGTTTATATAATGAATAATAATGAAATATATGAATGCTACTGGATTTATGTATATATATATGTATTTCATCTGTTTAGTTTCATTCAATTCAATAAGGAAACGAAAACAACGTTCATTCGTACGTACGGCCTACCGTCTCCATGAACGGTGTATTTAATTCCTTTTATCGATCTATAATATATACATGTATATGATGAATATATATTATATATAAATCATGTTTTACATTTTGGAATTATTTAAATCATTATATAAGTATTAATATCAAGAACGACAAGTCGAAACACATACGATAAATAAAATGATTTTACCCAAAACGCTGCTTTAACATGGAATTTACAAAAGAACAGGTAATATAAAGCCATAAGTGAAACATATATGATATAATAACAATGAATATGATTCTGTAATAAGTCAATGAAATTATTTAAATCATTATACAGGAGGTTCAGATACGTACGAAGCATATCAGACCTAAGGTAAGGGATAATTGTGCAAATCTCATTTTTATCCGAGATTGCTTATTCATAAGTGTTTACTGGGGTTATTGCTATCATCCATGTCCATGTTTTATAAAAGTGTATTCATGTATGTTTAAATTCCTTTTTACCCATTTTACTTCTACCCCATGGTATGGAAGGGATCTTTCTTTTATTTACCCTACAAGGTACTTTTTGACTTTTCCGACAAAAGTACGAGAAGAATGTTTTTTTAACGTATACATCATGAAAGGATTTTTACAGTTTTATAAAGCCTTATTTTCAGGAAGATTACTCAAAAGGATTTCATGACTATTTTAAAAAAATCCTTTTATTTAAAAATTGCATGACGTTTTGTGAAAAGAAATTGATTTTGAAAAAGAAAGGATATTTTCCTCAAGAATTCATTTCAAGTGTTTTATCAAAATCATTTTACATCTAAGATGACATTATTTCATTTGTGTATGTTTCAATTATAATGTATCTATTAATTACATGGTTTCACTTTTCTTATAATGAAATATCAATTTCTTTTATATGGATTATGTGATGATGGGATGATGTTTATGAATCCCATTTTATTCATTGAGTTATTATGAATGATGTATGTTTATTTTGTGGAACAAGTAAGAATGATTTCATTATGAGATGGGTGGGACCTATATCTCTCTCCAATTCATTAGGTAAAGATTTATATCTCATGAGATAGACATGGCTATAATGACAAGTTAAACCGGTTCAGTAATACAGGACTGGAACGAGGAGTGGACTCGATTCAGAAAGGGACTTTGTCCACTAAGATGGTCTTGGCATAAATGCCTTGGCTACTATGGAAATCATATCATGTGCTTAATGGTTTCCAAAATTACATGTTTTATTCCCATGCTATTTTATCATGATTGATGTTCCCTTATGATATATTCCTTACATACTTCCAACATTCATGTATCTGCTCAATATTTTGATGTTTAGATTTTATGTTCAAGTTTTTTCATTCAAATGTTTATGGATTGTTTTATGTTCTCTATGTTTAACCTTACTGGGAATTTGAGTTCACCCCTTTTATGTTTTATTTTCCCCAGGATATAAACAAAGGTTTTAGGTAAGAAAAAAAGGGGAAGATCTTTATTGGGAGATGTTGAAGATCTTTCACCACGATTAGAAGATTTTATTCCGAGTTTCCAAAGACACTAAACTATTACGATCCTCATGTGTCTGTTTTTTTTATGTATTAAGCATTCCGCAAAAGTAATGTATTGTCCATGTACGTCAAGTTTCGGGCCTCTACAGTGAGCATGAATCCGAGTCTCCTGCTTCTACATTCTCTCATGGAGATTCCCATAAAACCAATGAACACGCACAGGAGGAATTGATCATACACAAAGAATCCTATCTTGTCAGTCCTTTATCTCCACTGAGAACTCTGTGAATGTCTCCCCATCATTAATTTCCAGCTCCCCATGGTTGATGAAGTGAGAAGGGATGTGCACGTATCTCATTAGCTGGGATTCATAGAAGACATCGTGAACCCTCTCTAACTGCAGTGGTAGAGCCAAGCGGTACGCCACCTCTCCCACTCTACGTAGTATCAGGAAAGATATGATGACACTCAGAGATAACTTGCCACCCTGGCCAAATATATGTATCCCTTATTGAGGAGAGACCCATTGAAATACATAGCCTCCCTACACGAACTCCAAGGGTCTCAATCACCTACCAGAATAGGACTTATTTCATCTCTGTGTAGAACTCATCCACTCTCAGATGACCTGCACCTTCTCCGTGGTAGCTTGTACCATCTCTGTCTCGTTGGCCCATCCACTGTTTCACTATCAGCACGATGGGTTGGATAGTAACTAACGAGATGTCCAATACCATATCTTGAAATGAATTAAAAATTTTATGGCCAAAAAGACTCACCATATGAGATATGATCTATAGATACCCTTTATTGGGACCTCTTCTCAAAATGTCTCACACTTCCAAGTCTCTGAGACTGACTTCGACTTCTTACTTTCCCACTACTAACATACACCGGCTGTATTTTCTCAGCCAAATGACATTCAACCAGAAAGGTTCTCTCTAGAACCTAATCATAATTAAAAATTCATAGAGGAATAATTATAGAATATATTTACCTAAACACATCTCGTTCGTAGGTCCGAGTCCTTAAGCACTGGTCATACCGTATTTATTGATAAACTGGAAGGGTTGGTACGCCTCGATGAATACTAAGCTACCGACATGTCATCCTACCAAAGCTGTATAAGCTCTTGGGAATCTATAAACCTTAGATTTTATATCAAGATCCCCTTTTGGTGAAATATTCTCAAGCTATGAACATTGAAAAGTCACGTCATCCTAAGATAGTATAATCTTAACACCTCTATCACCCTACTTAGCCTTGTAGAAGGCTCATTGCCAGGACCACCATCTAATCAAAGGTTCCTTGACTATATAGAAAACTCGGTCACCACCTCAATCCAGTCATTATTCGCCTATGAGATGGGGTCTCCTTGGAACCTGACGGGCCTCTATCACTGAAACTCATGTAAGGAACTGAGTCTATGTGCGTCCTCTACTGGTGGCGCCATTAGTAACAATTGAACAACCGATGGTGGTATCATTGGGAAACTGCCTGAAGGTACCATCTCGGTTAACAGTCCCTGTATCGAAGCCTCATCATGATTTGGACCATCCTTGTGGTCACGCATGGGAATCCTAGCTGGCCGTTTTCATGGCTGAATCTTAAAGGGTATAAAAAAGAATGGCGATTAATAGAGTGTATCTGGAGATCTGACTCAAGAAGGAAACAAAAAACACAAATCATTCCTATATGATTCATGTACCATTTATTTCTTGGTGACCAGTGTCATAATATACAGACTCGCAGAGCAGGTTATCAAAGTCCCATTGAATGGATACGTCGACTATCACATCAACACAAGAACCTATTGCTTGAGAGTTGAACTCAAAACATCTTAACACTGCTGCTATGCAAGTTAAAAAAATCTCAAGACACTGTGGTCCTATGGTAGAACCGACCGCCTCTGATACCACTCTATCACAACCCATCCCCGAGGGCCCATGTCATGACTACCCCAAGCCTGCCTCTGATAGGCCAGGGGATGGCGACTAGTGACGATTAAGAATCTTCCACAAATGGGAGGCATTTTTCAAAGTACCTATACACACGAACACAACTCTAAGCCAATGGTACTATAAAGTAAAAAAAGAAAAGGAAGCTATGCATTAAAACCACTAAGTATAATGGAAATAGAGTGAAACAAAAACTAACGTACAAGGTGGAAACCATGCCAATATACAACCCCACCAAAAGAAACACAGAAACAAGTATAACTCCAAGTCCCTGAAGCTCGTCCGCTGATAACCATACCTAAAGGGTATGTGATGGGTGGATGTCTATAGCCATAGGAGTACAACTCATTTTTCTATTCTCACTGAGAACCACCTGGTCCTGGTCCTCCATGGACTTCATCAAACCGTCAATCATCTGTACAAGACATGACATGTGCATGCAAAGCCCATGGAGTGGTGAGTGAAACAATACCCAGTAGGACACCCTAAAACCATAAAGGTGAAGCACAAGGGGAAAACCATAAGAAAAGAAATGTCAACAAGACATAGGTATATGCCCATACATATACTGAGAACATCCATATATACTCATTTCAAACACTAATAATCCTGAGGTCCCAACCTCATAGCCAACATTTGGATTCTCACCGAAGGTTTGAAAGGAAACACATTAACCAACAGATGACACTCCATGGGCTCAACTATCTCAAATGGAACCAGTCTGAGAGATTCACTCCACGGGGAACAACTCTACCATTTCTAATGGTACATCTAAAAGAATGTTCTCCATCGCGATCATTCTATTAGGTCCAGCTCTAGTGCCCAACACCTAAGGTTTATTCACACTGCCTTGCGCCCAATACAAGACTAAGGAAACACAAGTGGAGAGGGCCACCCTTACCAGTATATATGAAAGAGGGAGTCCTGCACCTAACCATCTTGTGAAACATCTATCAATCCCATAAAGAGTATCCCACACCACAATCCTTTGAGGGAGAAGTAGCTCCTATCTAACTATCGTTCATATCAAGTGGAGGGGCCCAATCCTCGTAGCTTTGCCCTACAGCCGAGGGATATCCAACTCCAAAGGAGGAACTACTCCCTACTGATACTAAGATACATGGGAGTACAACATCGTAAGTGTGGAATCATGCCCTACCCAGTAGCGGTGTTCCACTTAGTGACTAGAGGACCTTCACCCTGGTACTACCGTGGAGTACCGAATCATTCAATTCATTTGATATGGGGGCCCTGCACCCCAGTACATCAGGGGTCTACAGACCCCAGGCTAGAGGATCTGATCCCTGGCATGGCTGGGGAGTACTGAATCTGTCAAAATAATGCATATGGAGGACCCACACCCCAGAATGATAGGGGAGTACTGAATCCTATAATTGAGGACCTACACCATACGGGTAAATGGAGTACTAACTCTATTTATATATCAATTAGGAAGGACCCGCACCCAAGTCCAATAGGGGAGTACTAACTCCATGGTTAGAAGACCCCATCCCTATAACTATATCCAATAGGGGTGTACCTACTCTACTGTGAGTTCCATTTTGATCCTCATGAAAAAACACATGAGATAAACTACTCTTTCGTCCAAAATGGACACCCGATGAAAAAACTGCAATTTCACCGCAACACACCCAAACCTGGATTCCTGGGGCCCAGGCTTCGATATCTATTTAAATACCCTAAATTGGTCTTTAAATTTCCATCATATTTTTTGGGTTCCAGTGTCATAGATGGTTCTTCATTATGATACCGTATGTGGGAGATAGGTTTCATAGAAGATCCTACAATAATAAAATTTATTATTGCGTGTTTCATTGACTAGAGGTTCGAGTCAAAAAATATATCCAAAATCAGTCTTAAAATTACCACCTCAAATTTTGGGTAATGATGCTCGTTGATAGTTCGTCGATCCGAAATATCATGAAAGATTTATCGCCATATTTATGTTTGATACCCTAAATAATGACAATAATATTATATAATTATTTTTATTAAAAAAACGCATTGATTTCATTAATGGGGCATGCTCAAACTCCACCTTTAAATTGGTGCACAACACACACCACAAGGGAAAATACCCATTTTATCTCTCATTGAGATCCATTGTACTCTCTCATAATAATATCTAATAATAATATTATTACATTTATTATTATATAAAAGTAAATGGGGAAGGTATTTTGGATCTCACCCCTCTTCAAAACGGAGAGCGCCCTAGCCCCATCCAATGAGGTGTCTTCAATTATTTCCACATTTCATCAATTCCTAAAATTATTAACATTATAAATAATATTAATACATCCTATTAAATAAAACTTATTTTATCTTATTAACCCCTCACACATATTTTACATTACCATTATTATTATTATTTTAATATAATAATAATAACAATTCATCATTTAATTTTATTAGCTTGTTTCCATTATTATTTTTAATAATAATAATATATACACTCATCATATTGACCACGTTCAACCACTCTATTAGATATCTGAATCCCACCATGGCCACATCAATGTCAAGAAGCCTCAGTCATGGAATCTCACACATGGACTTTGTTTGAAACCGACTATATCACACCGCATGATATTGTCACCGCTGAGCCGTAAAATGGAGATTATTGACATGATGACGAATGACATCCGATCAAGAACAAACCCCCACAGTTCTGTCCCGATCCATTCACCAAACAACATCATGATAGTTTATCAAATTTTCTCCAAACCATCTATCCTCATGTCATTAGCGCCACCACAATGATTTCGGGGTTTCGATCGCACTCAAACCCACCCCTCCAATGTCAAATCATGAACCTATGGTCTAATGATGAAGTAAATGAATAAAAATGCGGTAGAACACCAATAAAAAGGGTTTATTGATCAATTCCAAGTGTTTTTGGCTAGTTGATCAATAACAGGGATCCCATAGTGGGAAAAAAACTTAAAAAATTGAGATTCCAATACATAGCCAAGTGAAATGGCTGCAACAAGGTATTGATCAACGAATACGGAATGATATACTAAATAAATTTAATTATAATGGTGTAAAACCACATATATCAAGTCCAAACTGTATTAGATCAACCATTGATGATGAAGAAGGAGTCAATGCTCATCGTTTTTCGATCAGTTGATGCCTGATCAGAACTCTGATTTCCAATCATCCATCTTTTCGTTGTTCATTGTTTTCCAATGAGAGGATTCAAAATTTATTTTATTCTCCAGATATCTCACGGAATTTCTCTAGGACTGTCAATATAATCCCATACCCATGCCAATACATTAAATAGAGAAACACATTTCAGCATTTCCACATTGATTCATTTGGGAATGGGTTTCCCCGTCGTGGTGTTTCAGTGTCACTGCACAAATTCATTTATGGAAATAAACAATTAGCTCGTCGCTATGTTGTTGTGAAACAATTTAGAATAAAATAAACGTTTTATGTTTATTTTATTTTTCCTTAAAACATCTAAAAATTAACATTTCCCTCGACCCACACTAGTTGAGGTCAGACCACACTTAAAGAGAACATCTCATTACGAACTCAACAGTGGTCTTGAATTAAAATTAACTTTTTATTAGGAAACACTTTTAAGGAAAAGTGAGAAACTGCATGAGTTCAACCGGGAGGACATACCTCATAAGAAATCACAAAATCATTGAAACAGAACTTAATCCTATTAGAGAGTTCCTCCTTAAATAATTTCTAGGATAGAGAGTGCACCTATGTATCTGGATTATTGTTGATAATGACTTCAAAGTGATCGACCATCTTCTGCCACGTTTGAATGTACTCCTCCTTACTTATCTCCCCTTCATTGAAACCCCTTATCAGTATAACGTCTTGTTTATCGATCCAGGCAGCCTACTCACCATTAGTAACCACACAAAGAACCCTTCCCATCATCTAGTCAGTCTCTTATTGTGTAGCATTGATAGTGATAATCTCCTTCACCATTTCTTCCTTCGAGTGCATAAGCAGTTCCAGGGTTTTCCCATTACTGACCTTCTCCACACCAGGTTTGTCCGCACTGGTCTCACCAAAATCGGGCTTCACTGCTTCAGGGTTTCCCTAGATATTAACAATAGAATAAGGCATGAAATCCAACTCCTTGGATTTAATTTTTTTACCTAACCTGGTCTCCATTGGTTTTGGCAGGAACGAGTAATCCTTGCACCCTTTGCTTTTCTTCCCTTTAGTCAAGATGGAACTTCCCGAGTCCCGGTTATATTTCTGTCCCTTCTTCTTCCTTACATTGTACAGGCATTTACAATGCTTCCCTCCCGCATTGTCCTCTGAAAAATAGCAAGGATATTCCTCATCAGACTCTTTCCCACATATTGTCTGATCATCCATGCCATTATCCTGGTCCTGAGCCAACCCTTCAATCGCCAGACCATCAAATCGGTTACAGGTTTGTATGGCCTCCTGAGTCTGCTGTTGTCCTGATACCTAGTGGCCCACTAGCTCGGTTGGAGTCCCCTACTTTGAGTCATTCTGAGTTAATTCATAGCAACTTGGAGTGCCTTGTGTTGAGGAGTCAAGAACTTTGTCACAACTACTTCCCTCTGCTGCCTCCAAATGCAGTCCCTCATGTCCAGGAACTGCCTCTGTATGAGGTTGAGCCGCTCTGTTGGTCAAGAGTTCATCACCACAAGTCCCATCATCCTTCCCTATATTCAGCGGCTCCTACTCAGTCTTCTTGAAATCAACCAAATCTCTCTTCAGGCGAGGTGCGTCACCTCCCACCTAAGACTTTGGCACATCATTATCCCTCATAGAAACTCCCTCGCAGTTACTTTTGTGCCTGCAACTGGACTCCAGGTGCCCCAATTGCCTACACAACTTGCAATGATCCACCCATGATTCAAAGAGCACCAGTTGTTTGCACCAGAATTCTTCACCAACCGTAACCCACACCCACTCCACCGGTGGCTTGGAAACATCGACCTCTACACATATGTGTGGTTTAACCGGATTGATGACAGAGATTGTTATTTCATTGGAACACAAGAATATTCCTACCATATTCCCTAATATTCTAAGTATAGAGGGGTTTTCTAATGGCAAGGGGATTTTGAAAAAACTAACCCAAATTTCAACTGTAGAGGGATCCCTTTTCATATGAAAATCATAAGTCCATCGGAAGAGAAAAAACCTGATACCGAGGCACTTTCACGGAGCAATGGACCACGCGTGAATCAAATCATCCTCCGAGGCGAAGAAAATCATCAGATTCCAGTTGTCAAGAAAATCTACTATCGCAGGCTCATGAAGCCCCCAGGATTCAGAGACAAAGCTGTCAAAATCATTCACTGAGGGTCTTCTATGCCTAAATGAAGCCATCATAGTCAGATATAGGAGACTTTAAGCTTTTGTGAACTCCAATACTGATAACGGAAGTTGTGGAGAGCCATCAAAGTGGTCAGGCACCTTTGGACTTAGCGAGATTGCCGGGAACTGAGGACGAGCAGCAGGTTTTGAGCAAGGGGAGAAAGGACGATGTGACGAATCAAGGAGAGGCGATGCGAGATCCTCCTCCCTTCCAACAGCGGTAAGGGGGAAGGTGGGAGCCGATTCCGGCTCCGTTAGGGAATCACCGCAAAGAAGACGAGTCGAGCCGCCCCACCCTTCAATGTCCCCTCAACGGTGGTCTTGAATTTTTAATTCGAGTTACTGTTTGTGAGTTATGAGGATTCAAAAATAAAACAATTATTTTTTTAAATTATTTTATTTACTCTTACATCTTGAAAAACAACTATCACAGCCCACCCACACTGGCTGATCTTAAGCTCATCCTATAGGAAGCACACCTTCATGATCTCAATAGTACTCTCGAATTTCTAATATGAGTTAACATTTATGATTTATAAGGAATTGAAGATAATATAAAATTTATTAATATATTTTATTTACAACCTAAAACTACTTTCAACTATTAGCCCACACCATCCAATGTTAGGCTCTTCATAAAGAAAGCATACCATCATGAGCTCAATGGTACTCTTGGATTTACAATCCATGTTACTATTTATGAGTTATAAGGATTTGAAAATATAATAATCTTTATTCAATTATTTTATTCATGGCCAAAAACTACTTTCCACTGTTGGCCCATACTGGCCAATATTAGGCTCTGCCTAAGGAAAGCATACCCTCATGATCTCAATAGTGGTATCAAATTTTCAATCCAATTGACCGTTCGTGAGTTATACATATTTGAAAAATAAAATAATTATATTTAATTATTTTATTTAGGGTTATTCCATTTTCAGGTTCCTTCACTAGAGGCCACTACCGACTAAAAATAAGTTGTGCCTAGTGTAAACTTGTAATTATGAATGCAATGGTGCCATCAGATTTTAGATCCAAGAACCCATTTAAGATTTAATCAACTTTTTCCCGAAAACCACTTGTACGCACTATTTAAAACTAATCATTTTTTGACAGATCATTCTAGGGACTAAGGGCCTTATAATCACAAGACGTCTCAGTCCTTGGTCTCGAAATAATCCCATAAAATTTAACAAAAATTTCATTGAATTACAGGACATTAAAAATTATACATAATACTTAACAAGATTTTTTAAATAGATAAAATTACCCTTATAAAATCATTGAGTAATTCTTGAGATAAATACTATTTTACTTTGGAAAAAAGTGTTCTTTTGAAAAAATCATTGTATACAACCAAAATTGAAATAATATAGTTTTCTCACAATAAAATGAGTTATTTTATAAAACTAATGGTGGGGAAAAATAGATTATAGAGTGTACTTGAACATAGGTAAGAATTCAATAAGTTCCCTTTTAACGAGCTTGTATTTCAGGAAATGTTATAGATTGATCCTTTTAAAACATCTAACACCCTAAAAAATAAAGAAGGATACTGGTTGGTAAAAATATATAAAAAATTAAAATATAATTTATGATAATTAAATAAGAATAAATTATAATTTCATTGAAGTAAGTATAGGATAAGTGTAACCCAAATGAAAATGGAGGTTCAGGTAGATTATCCTTAACTTATGTCCGAATGTATTCATCACTTGATTATAAAATGATGGATAATAAAATTAAATCAATTAATTACTTAGATAAAGAACCTTTTCTACATATATTTTATTCTTTAATGTTTTATTTTGTTCATTTATGTTCTTTTTGAAAAATTATAATATTGAATTCTGTCATTCTGGAGTGCTCGTTTCCTTGATTTCAAGATCTGTTTTCTTGATTATAAGAGTATGGATGTTCAAGTAGAATGTGTATAATTCTCTAAAATTGAACATATATATTATTGAAGAAAATAAATAAGTGTAAATGTTTTTATATATCACTTTTTTACATGGTATGAGGTTTATTTATTAGATATTACATTAGTAATAAACATTTAGATTATTTTGGTGATATCTCGATTGTTACAAAATAATTTGTCGTATGAATTAGTATTATGTATCTATAATAGCTCTAGAATATTTAATTGGTTATAATATGAATATTATATTCTAGTTAAAACATAAAAAAAATTCATGTCCATCCATGAATTTGGTAATAGAAATTTAAAACACGTCGTCCTTGAATGTGATAATTTAACACAACTTGGATGGTGTTTTCGTTTTTTTGTACAAAAGGAGAGTAAAGTAGAAAAGATGATTAATTATAAAATTAGAATAACAAAATTACAGAATATTTAAGTTAGTGGAGTTAACATACCTTTTTTATTACGGTATTTGAGGAAACAAAAAGAAAATAAAGGATCTTTTAAAGAAAAAGAGAAGTTGAGAAATCCCCTACGAAAATTTGGCACCCTAACAACGTCACTTAGAAATTCATAAAATATGTTGATAAAAGAAAAGGGGGTATCTAATTTTTTTTAAAATAATATGGATATTAATGGGGATATTTTATGACATATCCCAACATAATAAAATGTAAATAAAAAAAGAATAACATAAAAGGAGTACTTGAAAAAGATAAGGGTGGTAGATTCTCTTATCTTGTATAGTAACTCCAAAAATATGACAGTTTGCACCTTGGGGGCCTGAGGACACCTTGGGAGGACTCCTAGGATGGTAAAAATACCATATCATAGAGGATGATAAATTTTTAATGAACGAAAATGAGGGAATGGGTGGGTATTTGTTGTAAAAGAGAGAGAGTTATTTATTTATTTCTAAGGACACCTCATTAGTGGTATTTGAAAAACCATGGGCTTTACCATGGTATTTTCCAATGGTATTGGCCACTTGGAACAACTCATATAATATTCCAATGTACAAAATCTCACCATAAGTTTATATTAATTATTACATTCTTATGATTTCATTAAACATACCAAGAAAATCAAACTGTATTGTTACAATTCACGAAAAACTAAAGTATTTTGTAAAATTCTCCAAAAATTAATGTAACCTAATATCGATGTTATGAATTAAAAAAATGAAATATATTTTCTGAAAATAATTATATAAATATGATTAATTTAAGTTTTAAATAAATCTCATTTTCTTTGAAGAATAACAATTTTAAAACTATAATTCAATTTATATGACCTTGAAAAATTAATCACGATCTCATTATTTTATGAACTAAAGAAAATAAAATAATAATATGATTACTATTCCTATGGTTCATATTACAAATTCTATTACCATTCATAAGGGTATGTTACTATTCAAAAAAATATAAGTTGATCCTATCAGACTCCAAATATCTTACTGGGCGTAACCGTGTATGTCAGTTTTTCGAAATTCAAAACATAGAAGAAACAAAAATCATATATAACAGCCAGGTTATAAATATCACCTATAAATATCAATGTGTTTATTTCACCTAGACACAATGTTTAATGCATTATGTAATAAAGTTATTTGAAAAACCTTGGAGTATTACATTCTTCCCCCCTTACAAAAATTATGTCCTCAAAATTTCAAGAATGTTACCTCATAAAATGATTTTGGTAGTTCTTTATCCTAAGTTCCCCAGGCACTCAAATCACCTCTTAAATTTTTTTTATTTTTCCAAATCACCTTTACAATATTATTCATCTGATTCCTCAATACCTATTCTTTAGTGTCCATAATCTGGACAGTCTCTTCACATTATGATACGTTAGGTTCAAATTCTATTCCTTTAGAAGTGAAGAAATGTATTGGGTATAACATATACATTATCAATAATGAGACATGGAACAAATTGTGTACCTTAGAAAGGATAAGATTCATTTCCAAACGATAATACACAGATACCATTATCTATACAATTTCAAAAAGTCCTATGTACCTGGGGCTTACATACCCTTTCTTTCCCAATCTTATAACACCCTTCCATGGAGATACTTTCAAGAAAATGTGATCTCCCTCTTTATATTCTAAATAATTACTTTAATCATCATCATAGCACTTTTTCCTACTTTGATCTTCTTTGATATGGGTTTGAATAGTCTTTTCCTTTGATTTTGTTTCCTTCATAAGCTTTGGGCCCATACTATTTCTTTCACCAACTTCATCCCCACATGTCGGTGTACGACATATCATTTCATAAAACACTTCATATGGTGCCATTTGGTTACTGAAATGGAAACTATTATTGTAAAAAAACTCCACCTAATGAAAATATTGATCCCACAGTCCTTGAAATTCTATTTAGCATGATCTCAACATGTATTTTAATGTTTGGACCGTCCTTTCTAACTGCTAATTAGTTTGTGGGTGATAAGAAGTACTCAAACAAAGCTTAGTGTGCATAGATTTCTGAATAATTTTCAATAATTTTGATGTAACTAGAGGATCATGATTAGAAAATATTGAAAAAATTTCTCGATGAAGTCTCACAATTTTATTGATATTGAGTTGTGCAAGGCGCTCCAGTGGAAAATCCTCTCTTATAGAGAAGAAATGTGCTGATTATTTAAGTTGATAAAAAATTACCAATATTTCATCATTATTTCATGGATTTTGTGTTATCATGTTACAAAATCCATGGTGATGTTATCCCATTTCCATGTAGGAATAGGTAGAGGTTTCATGACTCTTCTAGGATGCTATCTTTTAGCCTTCACCCCATTGAAAAACTAAACATCTTGATATATATTCAGCAATTTCCCTATTAATGTTTTCGCACTAGAAATGTTCCTTCAAGTCTTTATAAATATTAGATCTACTAGGATGTACAGAGAAATTCTAAGTATGGGATCATCCAATAACTCCCTTTTTTTCTTAGATATTTTAGGAATACAGAGCCTCTTCCAAAAAATCAGAATTCAATCTTCATATATGAATTCTACCAACTTCCCATAACTCACAACATTAATTTTCATTTGAAGATTCTCATCAGGAGGATGAAAATTATTAATCCTTTCTTATAAATATGGTGGGTCAAACAGTTGGAAAATTATTGATGTTTCACCTCTTTAGTGATTCCTATATCCATCCTTTTAAGATCCATGTACATAAGATCCTTGTCAATTACTATTTTTTTAGAACTCTATGATCCTTCATGCTCAATGAATCAACTCTCTTATTTTCCTTTACTTCATGGTAGTTTATGGAAAAATTATAATCCTTGATCTGATTGAGCCATCACCTTTACGTCACGTTGAGTTCTTTTTGGGAGAATATTTATTTCATGGTATTATGATCATTATAAATATCACATCTTTCACCATAGAAAGAATGTATCCATATCTTTAAAGAAATTATTATAGATGCTAACTCAAGATCATGATTTGGATAGTAATGTTCATGAAGTTTTAACTTCCTTGATACATAGTCAATAACTCTATCATTCTCCATTAGGACACATGCATGTCCTTTCTTTGATGCATCACTATAGATCATAAAACCAACATTCACTGATGATAGATTCAGGATCAGAGAATTCACCAATATCCTCTTAAATTATTTAAAACATTGTTCACATTCTTTTTTCTATATGAACATAACCCCATTACAAGTAGGATTGGTTAATGAGTTGGCTAATCGATCGAAGTTTTGAACAAAACACCAATAATAACCTCCAAAACCAATAAAACCACATACCTCAGTTAT
This sequence comes from Viscum album, assembly GCA_963277665.1. Lineage (NCBI taxonomy): Eukaryota > Viridiplantae > Streptophyta > Magnoliopsida > Santalales > Viscaceae > Viscum > Viscum album. The sequence goes on along the minus strand of OY728125.1, from coordinate 1,553,379,820 downwards.
GTTCATTGGAGTAGGCCATTCTTTAATTTCCTTTTACTTTATATTATCAATTAATATTCCATCCATAGAGACAATATGGAAAAGAAAATAACCTATTTGAATCTAGAATCTAGACTTTCCAAACTTCCCATATAACTCGTTTCTCCTAAAAGTCTTCAGAATAATGCGCAAGTGATTATCATGATCTTCATAGATTTTGGAGTATACCAAGATATCATCCACAAATAAATAAAAATCATCATGATATTCATTGAAAACTCTATTCCGTAGATCCATGAAATAGAGGGTGTAGTAATCAATACAAAAGGAATTACAACAAACTCACAATGCCCATACCTATTGTGAAATGTTGTCTTTGGAATATCTTCCTTCCTCACATGCAACTGATGATATCCAAATCAAATGCCAATATTTGAAAAATATTGGGGACCATGAAGATTATCAAAAAAATTATTAATGAGAGGTATGTGATACTTTTTCTTTATTGTAATATCATTGATCTATCTGTACTCAATGCAGAACATCATAGATCCATATTTATTCTTAATGAAAAGAATAGTGGCTCACCATGGAGAAACATTGTGGAAAATAAATCCTTTATCACATAGTTTCTATAGTTGTTTATTTAGTTCTACTAATTCCATAGTGGACATTCTATAAGGAGACATTGATATATTCCTTGATTCTGGAATTAAATCATTAGTGAATTCAACTTCCCACCCTAGAGGATTTCTAGTTAAATACTCTAGAAAAACATTAATATATTCTTTCAAAATATGTACATTTTGAATTTGAATATATATTTATTTACCCACTAATATTATGTTCACATCCTCACCAAGAATTTCATTATGTAGTCTACTAGGGGTGGATCTTAATAAGAACCATAAGATGTTGTTTCTTCCCTAAAGACAAGGGATTCTTCATCGCTATAAAAAATTGCAACTTCCTTATTCTTAAAATACATTTTCAAATCATAATGTAAAATATAACCGATAATATAGAGTATATAAAAGTTTATCATGGGTATGATGATATTTTTGTAAACTGATGCATGTTTATGTGTTATAAGTGGGATTGATCGACACATCTTCATTGTAATGAGACTTCCCTTAGGAGTATTGACAGAAAACTCCTTTATTAAATCAAATTGGAAATATCTTATTTTTTGGGAAAACTATGAAGATATAAAAGAATGGGATAATCCAGAATCAAATAATGAATTGGATAAGTTTGAGGAATCAATTAATGTACATGCCAACATATCATGTGAAACTTCAATCTATGCAGTTATGATCACATAAGCTTGGCCTTGCTACCTTGACCTTTTCCGAGGCTTGTTTCCTTGAAACTTTCTAAAATCATTATCATAGTGCCTCATATCCTTATAATTATAGCATTGAACTTTTATAACTTCTTTCTTTTCCTTGAAATCATGGGTATCTGGGCCTTTATGTCTAAACTTGTAGCACAAATCTTTTCCTTTTAAGCAGGAACCAGGGTGTTTCCTTCCACAAGTATCACATGTAAGAAAATTTCCCTTTTTATTCTTCCTTCTATCAATAGTATAATTTTCCAGCCTCTTCTCCTCTTGTTATCTCTCAAATTTATAAGACTTGGAGAATTATTTCTTTGTCTTAATAGCACATGAGACAATGTATTAGTATGATAAGAAACTATGGGAGACAATTTCCCTTAATAGAAATGGTTTTAAACCATAAATGAATCAATTAACCGTTCTCCTTGGAATACATATATAGTCTGTAGCATGCCTTGAAAACATTTAAAGTGGCTTCATACATTGAAACATTTTCATCCACTTTCTGTTTGAGGCTCAATAGTTGTCTCTTCAAATCTGCTCGTTGTTCTTGGGGAAAATATTTCTTAAAAGTCCCTCCATTCAATTTTTCTATTTCTTCCTCCAACTTTATGTTTTGAATCAATGATCACCATTGATCCACATCTCTCGATAGATGATAAACTTCCCTGAAAATCGTCTCTCTTTCATTACATCACAAAGAGAGAAATATATTATCTATTGAACTTATCCACTACTCATCTAAAAAAGGGTTTATATTCTTACTGAATGTTGGAGGCTATTGTCACATTAAATGGACTATCATTTCTCCTCTATGTTATGGATCAAGATACTCTATAATAGTAAGGTTATTGTTCATAACCTGAGTCAGTTATCTTTATATAGTTATAAGGAACTCAACACCAGTCGTAGCTCCATTACCAATATCATTATCTTACATAGAACGTAAATCTCTACATGGGATACATGCATTGGTACGGTTTCCATTCCTTCCACTACGTTCCACTTCTAAATAATACAACACACTTGATTAGGTTATGAATCAAAATGCGTAGTCTCAACGTGAAAAATAATTAAAAAAATTTAAATCCTATGCATATCTAATATCACAATCATAAACATCATTCCTCAGAGAAAAAATTTACATTTAAGCCCTTTATAATGGCTTGTAAGGAAAATATGAATTATCCTATGCATATCCCTCAAGAGTGTCAAACTAGGTGCACAATATGACCCATTCTTGTGTACCAGGTTACCCCAGGTCAAGCCTAAAACACTTGGGGTAAATGCCATAATAATGCATAATCATGGGTATTATAATAGTCTAATGACCTCATGAACTATCAATTACTTGTTTCATAATGAGGGAAATTCATAATTACAGATATTCTAAAATATACCATCATGGCCTTGACCAAGACATCTAAAAATGATTGAGGCCTCGACCAAAAACGTATCTGTAAATGGGAAAGGTCTTAGCCAAGTCCATATATTTGTTTTGTATCATGAGACCTACCAATGCATAGAGGGGATATATCAGGCCCCAACCATCACTTTCTATGTCCAATTAAGTCCTCATATGAAAGGGGATAAACATAAACAACCTGAACATATGAAAAAAGTTTCCCCAATTTGTACACATAAACACTGACAATTCTGAGTAATATGGTGAATGGTATCCAGATAACATATCCATAGTCAAAATAATCATAAACCATTCATTATGTTAGACAATTTCATAAAATATTAGTCCCAATTATACATACTATTCAATAAGACTGTTGAAATTTATAAATTTACTCTTATAAAATCAACGAGTAATTATGAAGATAAATACTCATTTACTTTAAAAATAAGAGTTCTTTTGAGAAAATATTTGGATAAAACCATAATTTAAATAATATAGTTTTCTCATAATAAAATTAAGGATTTTATAAAAACAATGGTAGATAAAACAATATTATATAGTGCACATGATCATAGGTAATAAATATAGATGTTTCCTTGAAATGAGCTTGTATTTCACATAGAATTTTTGAATGATATGTTTAAAACATGTAACTCCACATAAACTAAAGAAGGATTCTAGTTGGTAAAAAAATAAATATAATTAAATTATAATTTTTTAGTATTAAATAAGAATAAATAGTAATTTCTTTATGGTAAGTACAGTATAAGAGTATCCCGAATGAAAATGCTGGTTCGGGTAGGAAATCATTAACTTATGTCCGAATGTGTTCTGCACCTGACCTTAATGTCCTGGATAATAAAACTAAATACATTAATTACCTAATGCATAACCTTTTCTACATATATTTTATTCATTAATTTTTTTTCATTTATGTTCTTATTGGAAAGTTATAATAAACAATTCTGTCATTCTGGAGTGTTTGTTTCCTTTATTTCATGATGAGTTTTCATTATTATATGAATATGAAAGTTCATGTAGAGTGAATATAATTTTCTATAAATGAACTTAAATATTATTTATGAACATACATACGTGTAAATGGTTATATATATCAATTTTATACATGGTATTAAGAAGATTTATTATATCGAAAATTAGTGATAACCATTTAGATTACTTTGGCGGTATATTGATTGTTACAAACTAGTTTGTCATATGAATTAGTATTATGCACCTATATTGGTTAGAGAACAATGAATCAGTTTTAATAAACATATTATTGAATTGTTAAAACATAAAAAACTATTTCATGTCCATCCATGAATATGGTCAGGGAAATTTAAAATCTATCGTCCTTGAATGATATAAATTATCAAATCTTGGGCGGTGTTTACATGTTCTGTATAAAAGTAGGGGAGAGGAGGGAAGATGATGAATTTTTCAATTATCATAAAAAAATATAGTATATTTAAGGTACTAGGTTTATCATACCATTTGGATTAGGATATTTTAAGGAAAAAAGAAAAGAATTTAACTTTGAAAGAAAAAGAGTAGTTGAGAAATCTCTTATGAAAATTCTGTAGCTTAACTGCAATTCATTAAAAATTAATAAAATATTTTGATGATAAAAAAGGGGTCTCTCATAATTTTTAAATTTTTTTAATGAATGGTGGATATTTGATGACATATCTCAACATAATACAATGGAAATTAAAAAAGAATAACATAAAAGGAGTGTTTGAAAAAGAGAAGGGTGGTAGATTCCCTTACCATATAGAGTAACTCCAAAATCATGACGGTTTGGTCCTTGGGGGTCTGAGGACACCTTGGGAGGACTCCTAGGGAGGTGAAACCACCAGATCATCGAGGATGATTAATTTATAATGAATAAAATGAATTAATGGGTGGATATTTATAGTAAAAGAGAGGATGTTTTTTATTAATTTCCAATGACACCTCATTAGTGGTATTTGCAAAACCATGGGCTTGACCATGGTATTTTCCCATGGTATTGTCTACTTGGGACACCTCATATCATATTTTAATGTAAAAAAGTAGACCATAATTTTATATAAATTATTACATCATTATGATGTCATTAAACATACCGAAAACTCAAAACTGTATTTTTATTATTCATGAAAACCTAAAGTATTTTATAAAATTCTCATAAATTCAGCACACCCAAATATTTATGTTATGAATTGTAAAATGAAATCAATTTTTTTTATATTAATTTTCTATATATGATTAATTTATTTTTTATATAAAATCATATTTTATTCAAAAAATAAAATTTTTAAAACTATAATTCATTTTATATAACTATGATGAATTAATCAAGATCTCATTATCTTCTAAATTAATTCAATAAAATAATTATATGATTTAATATTCATAATATTCCTATTATTTTCATAATGGTATGTTACTATTAACAAAAAAATGTATGTTGATCCTATCAGACAATTAATATCTTACTAATCATAACTGTGTATGTCAGTCTTTCAAAATTCAAAACAGAGAAGCATAAAAATATTATCTAACTTCTAGGCTCTAACTATCTCTTATAAATATCAAATTGTTTGTTTCAAATAGACTCATTGTTGAATTCATTCTATAAAAAGTTATTTGAAAAAATTTGGGGTGTCACATTCTCCCCCCTTACAAAAATTTAATCCTTGAAATTACTAAAATGTTACCGCATAAAAAGATTTGGGTAGTTCTTAATCATTAGTTCATAAGGATCCCATGTATCCTCTTAATGTTTATGATTTTTACAAATAACATTTATCATCTGAGTCAGATGATTCCTCAACACCTCTTCTTTAGTTTCCAGAATCCAGATTGGCTCTTTAAAGTAAGATAAGTTAGGTTCTATTTCTATTGCTTCAGATGTTAGGACATGTGTTGGGACTGGAATTTACTTTATCAATAATGAGACATGAAACACATTGTGTACATTAGAATGTCTATGAGGCATTTCCAAACAATAATCCACACCACTAATTCTCTCCATAATTTCAAAAGGTCCTATGTACCTGGGGATCAATTTTCATTTCCTTCCAAATATTATAACACCATTCCATGGAGATACTTCAATGAAAACGTGATCTACCTCTTGAAATTCCAAATCTATCCTTAGATTATCAACATAGCTCTTTTTTATACTTTCATCTTCATTGATATGTGTTTGAATTCACTTTAAATTTACTAATTTTTCCTCTATAATCTTTGGGCCCACAAGCATTCATTTACTAATTCAGCCCAACATGATGGTCTACAACATCTATTTGCATAAAACACTTCATATGGTTCCATTTGAATACCATTATGGAAACTATTATTATAGTCAAACTCCACCAATGGAAAATACTGATCCCACAGACACTAAAAGTTGAGTGATCATGACCAAGACATGTCTTCTAACATTTGGATCATCCTTTGTGACTGCCCATTAGTTTGGGGGTGATAATAAGTACTCAAACGAAGTTCATTGTCCAAAACATTATTAGTAATTTATCGGAATTTCAATGTAAATCTAGGCTCACTATCAGACACTACTGAAATAGTTGATCTCTGAAGTCTTACAACTTCATAGGTATAGAGTCATGCATAGAGATCTAGTGGAAAATCCTCCCTTATAGGGTGGAAATGTGTAGATTACATAAGTCCATCAATAATTACCCATATTTCATCATTTAGTCTTTGAGTGTTGGGTAATCCAGTGAAAACATTCAAGGTGATGCCATCCCATTTACATGTAGGAAGAGGTAGAGGTTTCATGAATCCTCTAGGGTGTTGTCTTTTAGCCTTCACCTGTTAACAACCTAAACATCTTGATACATAATCAGAAATTTTCTTCTTCATTTTATCCCATCAGAAATGTTCCTTCAAATCTCTATACATCATAGTTATTCCATGATGTATAGAGAAATTTGAACTATGGGCATCGTACAATAACTCCATTTTTAGCTCGGGTATAGAAGTAACACAAGGCCTTTTCCCAAACATCATAATTCCATCTTCATATATGAATTCTACCAACATCCCATCATTCAAAGAATTAATTTTCATTTGAAGATTCTCATCATCATTATGAGAACTTTTAGTCTTTTCTAATAAATATTATTGGTCATCAAATTGGAAAATTAATGTTGTGTCATATTCTTTGATGATTACCATATCCATCCTCACTATATTTATTTACATAGGATCCTTATCAATCATCATTTTGATTATAACTCCCTGATCCTTCTTACTCAATTCATCATATAGTTTATTTACCATTCCTATGTGGTAGTGTATGGAACAATCATAATCCTTGAGCAGCTCGAGCCATCACATTTGCCTCACATTTATTACTTTTTGTGAGAATATGTATTTCAAGATCTAATCATTAGTATATATATAACATTTATTCACCATAGAGATAATGTATCCATATATTTTGAGTAATGATTACAACTATTTACTCACTATCATGAGTTGTATAGTTCTATTCATAAATATTTAGCTACCTAGATGCATAGTCAGTAACTCTATCGTTCTGCATTTAGACAAGGGAAAGACATTTCTTCGATTCGTCACTATAGATCACAAATCCACCATTCCTTGATGGTAGATTCAGGACCGTAGGATTCACTAATATCTTCTTCAATTATTATGAACATTCTTCACATGATTTTTTTTCATAAAAAATTAACCCCTTTATGGGTAATATTGGTTGACGGGTTGGCTAATCGAGTGAAGTTCTGAACAAAATGCTAATAATAACCGGCTAAACCAATAAAACTACATTCCTTGCTTATGTTTTTTAGAGTAGGACATTTATAAAATTCCTTTTTATTTGCAGGATCAACATAGAATCCATCTTTATCAACATTATGGCCATGAAAAGAAACTTTTTGAAGCCATAATTTACACTTTCTAATCTTTCCATGGAACTCATTTCCTCTAAGACTATTCAGAATAATGCACAAGTGATTATCATGATCTTCAAAGATTTTGGATTATATGAACATAACATCATTAACTAAAACAAAAAAGTCATAATGATATTCCCTGAAAACTTTATTCACTATATCCATTAAAATAGATGGTTCATTAGTCAATCCAAAAGGCATTACTATAAAGTCATAATGCTCATACATTGTTTGAAATTTTGTGTTTGGAATATAATCCTTCCTCAAATACAACTGATGATATCTAAATTGATTTTCAATCTTAAAAAAATGTTAGGCCCCATTAAGTTGATCAAATAAATCATAAATGAAAGGTAGGTGATACTTTTACTTTATTGTAATAAAATTGATCTCCCTATAGTCAACACACAACCTCATAGAACAATATTTATTCTTAATGAAAAGAATAGGGGTTCCCCATGGAGACACACTTAGGTGAATAAATCCATAGTGGCCAATCTATAATGAGTCTTTGATATGTGCATTGAACCTTAAATTAAATTAATAGATAATTCATCTTCTCGCTCTTGAGGTAGTCCAGGTAAATCATCGGAAAAGAATTAATATATTCTTCCACTATAGTAACATTCTTAAATTGAATATTTATTTCCTCAACCACTAATTTGGTGTTCCCTACCAAACTAAGAATTTCATTATGTAGAGCTACTGGGTGTTGATATAGTTAAGAATCATACAATGATGTTTTTTCTATAAAGATAAGGGACTCTAAACCTTTCTAAAAAATTGTAACTTCTATCTTCTTACAAAAATATTTTCACATCATAATGTGAAATCCAATAAATAAAAATGATTATATAAAATTCAATCAGGGTGATGATGATATAGTTAGAAAATAAGGCATGTTTATGTGTCATAAGGGGGATTTATCGACACTTATTTTTTGCATTGATACTTCCCTCAGAAGTTTTGACTGCAAACTCCATTATTAAATCAAATCAGAAATATCTTATTTTATTGAAAAACTAGGAAGATATAAAAGAATGGGATTATCCAAAATCAAATAAATCATTTTCTATGTTTGATAAAAAAATTAAAGTATCTTTGACCACATCATGAAGAAATTCAATCTTAGAAGTAGTGATTACTTAATATTAGCCTTGCTACCGTGGCCTTTTCAGAGGCTTGTTTCCTTGATGTTTTTTATGGTCATTAGCATAGTTCCCCATCTACCTATAATTATATAATTGAAAATTGATATATTCCTTATTTCCCTTTCAATCACAACTATTATGGACTTTCTACCCACACATGTAGAATATTCATTTTATTTTTAAGAAGGCAACATGTTGTTTCCTTATACAACTATCACGTATTTAAAAATTCACCTTTTTATTATTCCCTTTATCCATTCTATACCCTGGGAACCTCTTCTTCTATTTTTTTAACATAAATTCATAATACATAGATAACTGTTTCTCTATCTTGATAGGACATGAGATAATGTCTTCGTAGGATGAGAGACTTTGGGAGAGTAGTTCCCTTTGGAGGAATGGTTTTAAACTATCAAATAATCAATCAATATTGATCCTTAGATTATGTATATTATCTATAGAATTACTAGATAACCTTGTAAATATGGCTTCATAAAATGCAATATTTTCATCCTCTTTCTATCTGAGACTCAAGAATTGTCTCTCATATCTTCTCACTGTTCTCAAAGAAAATATTTTTCTATGAATATTTCCTTAAAGCACCTCCATTCAATTTCTTATATTTTTTCCACCTCTTTTGTGTTTTGAATCAACAACCCCCATTGATCTTCATCTCCTAATATATTATAAACTACCATAAAAACCTTCTCTCTTTATTTACATCCCAAAGAGATAAATATTTCTCTGTGGAATTTGTCCACTGATCAGCTAAAAATCGGGTTGTAGTCCCATTGAATGATGGAGACTATTTTCACATAAAGTGGTCTAACATTCCTCCTCCATGTTTTGGATCAGGATGTCCCATATGGGTTAGGTTATTGTTCATAATCTAAGTCAGTTGTCCCAGTATAGTTATAAGCTTCTCAGCACCAGTTGTAGATCAAGTCCCAATATCATTATTTTTCATAGGAATTAAATCCCTACATGGGATACATGAATTGGTATGGTTTCCATTTCTATCACTAGGAACCATTTATAAATAATTGCACACAATGGATTAGGTTATGAATCATAATGTTTAGTCTCAAGTTTCAAAATAATTAAAAAAAATTATATAATATGAATAGATAGTCTCACAATCATAAAAATCATTTATTTGTGGAAACATTTACTTTTAGACCCTTCATAATGGATTCTAAAGAAAATAAGAATAATCCTAAGCATATCCCCTAAGAGTGTAAAAGAAGATGCGCAATAAGGCCCATTATCATGTACTAGGTTACCTCATTTCATGCCCGAAAACCATGTAAAATTTGTTTCTCCTAGGTACATCTGTGCCAGAACTACGTCCACTTGTAGTATCCAGACAAGGATGTTTTTTCTACTAATATCCAAATAATATATTCCTTACCAAAATTCTATCATGTTCTTGTATACATATCCACAAAGTCTTTCTTACGGTTTTGTTCCCAAATCTACATTTTCTAAATATTGTTTCCAAGTTTACTACTAAAATTATTTTGATACGAATTGTAAAAACCCGAACCTAGTTGCATGGAGCCAGTGCCTTATTTAATTACCTTGTCATAATTATAAGAAATTCATATACCCAAGGAATGAAATAGTTCAGTATTTTGGGAAAACCAGATATATACATAAGTTCATCATTACAACATGAAATTAAATACAATATGGAAATTCCATTGAAAACATACATAACTCCTCGGATACTACTATAGGTTATCATAATTTACATTTCACATATTAGAAAAATAGAACATAAGAAAGGGGGGAGCTCAGATGCTCAGAAAGGGTAAGAAATATAGCAGAAGATATCATAAACATAAACCTTATACATGGTGAAAAACTAAAAACATTTTCCCTTAAAAAGGAAATTTAACATATTATGGTAGGAATTGAGGATGAAAAAGTAATTGTAATGTCCCGAATATTCCATGTATTTTTTTAACTATATGGAATTATTTCGAGAATAGGCGATGAGATGGTGTGTGATTTCAAGGCCCAGAGTGTTCAGAATGATCCGTAGAAAAATTTTATGTTTTATATAGAACACATGAGCAGTTTTCATGAAAAATTGGAATAAATCTTAAATAGTGGCTTGGACAAAAATTTGGGGCATCGTTTCATTTAGGTTGGTGATTTTTACTTAGGAATAACTTATGTTTAGTCGGTGCAGGCCTCTAGTGAGAAAACCCTAAAATGGCCTAACCATAAATAAAATAATTAAACAAAATTATTTTATTTTTCAAATGCTTATAACTAACGAATGTTAACTCAAATTGATAATTCAAGACCATCGTTGAGCTCGTGAGGGTATTCTTTCCTTAGGCAGAGCCGGATGTTGGTCGAGGAAGGCCAATAGTAGAAGTTAGTTTTTGTGCATAAGTAAAATAATTAAGTAAAAATTATTTTATAGAAAAATACTTATAACTCATAAATGGTAACTCAGATTGGAAATCCGAGTGTACCATTGAACTCATGAGGCTGGGTTTCCCTTAGTTTGATTCTAAACTTAACCAGCATAGGTTGAGGGTGAAAGAGAGTTTTTGGAACATTATTTAAGAAAATTAAAATGTAGCACATGCGCGGTTTTGGAAACATTTGAATGGGGGTCCTGATTGAAAATATGGGGGAACATTTTCATTGGGAATGATGAGATTACATAAGAATGAACCCAACCTCCACCGACATGGGCCGAAGGAAAAATTTAATTTTCAGACCATTTGGTTGAGAAATAAAATAAATTAAGAAGATATTTTATTTTTTCCCTAACCATTGAGCGGTATCACATTAGCACTGCGGTGTGGAGATGAGGAGAAAATGAAACTTGTTAAATGAATCCCATTAATGAGGCACTTTAACTAAATTCTAAAAGATACACTATTTCATAAATGAAACAGCATATCAATGCGACAATGCAGTGTAATAGAAACCATGCAATACGTTTCACTTTTAATGAGATAACAGGTTGGGGAAATGGTGGGAGATCATGGAATTTATCTAATTAATATATGGATGGAAATACTCTCCATCAATGAACTATAAACACATTCTCCTTACACCCATTGATGAATCGCTAGCAACATGGGTGGCGAATCAAGAATGGAGAACAAAGGCACACAATCTAGCTCTTCCCCAACCAATGTCTATCCCAGACAGGGGTTACATTTTGTAATTTGAGTACCCCGTTATTTATTCTAAAACAACGAATGCAGATCAACCAATGAAAAGGATTATCCACAAATAGTTTTTTCTTGCGGGTGGGTGCTTTTTCATGGGGTTTGACATTGGGATTACTTATTTTTTAATTGAATTGTAATCTAAAACCCCCATGTTTTAAACTCTAATATGGAGGGTATAGTCCGACATGAAGAAGGCCCTAGCCCCTCTGACTTGTGTGTTATTCGTGGTCAAACACCCATGTTGACATGGAAACAGTTTCAAGGCCTTAATAGAGAAGGTTTCAACCCATTGATGCCGGAGGCATAGAAAATATGGGGAACATACCACAAGATCGAACATAGTGGTCTACTGAAGGTACCACCAGTGTACCCCGATGACGGGATGAGGGGGGTGCCACGCCCAGCATGGGCTGCGACAGAGAAGAAATAGCTATTGGAACTTGGGGAAACAGTTAGTGGAGGCGGGATGTGGCCATCTGCCTACGTTGGAAGGTCAACCCGCTTCACGTGGGCCGATGTGCGCTGACACACGGTCAGATAGGGACCGTGTGTGAGAGGAAGGGAAGCAGGCTCCTGCTATCCATGTGCAGCCAAACCGGGCCATGCAGCGGTCTGAGCATGAGAAGACCGGCTTTCCATCCAGTCTGGGCCGCATGACAATGATTTGGTCACCACATGGCGTTCGGCCTGGAGGGGACTGACCTGAAGGGAAAGCCGAACAGGGGCACGTAAATAGGGCCTCTATATGTCAATAACTAGAAATAAAGTTTTCCTGCTATTTTAGGGTAGGATAGTAGGATAAAACTAGGCTTTTGGGTGGCCTGAGGTGGGAATGAACCGGCCCGCTGGTTGTGGGCTGGGCCGGATGAAACTGGGTTGATGGGAGACCCGGCGGGCTAGACCGATAGCCGAACCGGGCTAGGTCCTATAAGGCCCCATTGGCCTTGCCCAGTGGCCAGACCGAAACGGGCCATACCTGACCCGAATGCGGTTGGGTTGGATTAATCAAACCAGGCCAGGATGATCTGGTCAGTCCAATCGGGTCGAACCTAGCCCAGACATGACTGACCCCCAATTACTAAAACGCCAGTATCATTTAGACCGAGCGTCTGATTAATGATATTTTTGTTGCCTCGGAACACTTGAGATGAGGTGGTTCTTTTGGAATACTCTAAGGTGGTTTTCAGGGAAGTTGATATTCGAAAAATTCCATGAGGAGTAGTTTATACTAGAATCAAGCGCACTATGTGTGGTAATCCTGTGGTTGACTGAGATCTGAATAATGCTAACAAGAGACCCTATGTGGATTAGCTACGACCAACCCTATGTGGATTAGCTATGATGGACCAGTGGGAAATGAATCTATGTGACCCAACTGACCCACGGTGGGGAGCGGCTCTATGTGACCTGGAAAACCCATAGTATTGATTAGGGATGAGTGCCATAGTACAATGGCCAAGGTGGGAAGTGACTCTATGTGACCCGGTATGCCCACAATGTATAGAAATTCTATGTGACCCGATAGTCCCACGATACTGATCAGGGATGAGTACCTCAGTACAATGTCCACGTTGCGAAGAAACTCCGTGTGACCCGGTAGACCCACGATGGGGAGTGAATATTTGTGACCTAGCATACCCATGGTACTAACCAGGGATGAGTACCCCAACAATCCAAGGTGTTTAGTGTTGCGACTAATGGTCTTTCTTTCTATACTATAGATTATACTAGTGTGAGTTATCTTTCATTGTGACCACGATTTATAGTTATCTTTACGAAATGATTTTTTGTTTTTTCTTTAGGGGTTTGGGGTCCCTAATAAATATTGTTTTAATCAACCCTGTATAGGTTTCACCCACATGTGTCATTCCCTATGCATGTGATATACACTTCAACAAAGTCCTTAGTGGTCCCGTACCAGGTGCTGCTCAGTGAAACGGGATGAACAAATTCTTAGACGATGACCTTGGTGGTGTGGGACCAAGTGGTTATTAGTGGGATGGGACGAATGAGCATACTTATATGGCCACAAAAAGCTACCCTTCACATACCCTTCAGGTGGTATTTTCTTCAGATGTCTAACATAGATCTTGTTTACTTTTTTGTTTTCAGTTTTTCCTTTTCTAGGGTTGTATTCTGGCCTATTTGAATTACGACTTGTACCTTTACTCTGTGGTTGTTTAGTGGAATGCATTTTTTCCTTTCCAGCTATTTGGGATGAGGTTGTGTGTGTGCCTGCGTAAAGGTACTCAGGAAAGTTCCTCCCACTCATGTGATAATGCCTTCGGTGCTAGTCGCCAACCCTTAGCCTTTGGGAGGCTGGCTTGGGTTAGTTACGGCTTGGGCCCTGGGGGACGGGTCGTGAAAATAACACCATAATAAATCAAAATCATGGGTATTATACTAGTCTAATAACCTCATGGAATATCAATTAATTGTTTTATAATGTGGAAAATTTATAATGCCGGACATTTTGAGATATACCATCAAGGCCCCAGCCAAGACATCTGAAAATGATTATGGACTCGATGAAAACTATATCAATAAATGGGAAAGGATTCATCTATTTCTATATATTTTTTGTCTCACAAGACCTACTAATGCATAAAGAGTCTATAGTGGGACCCACCCATCACTTTTTAATCCCAATTCATTCCTCATATGAAAGGGGATAAACAAAAACAACATGAACATATGAAATAACATTCCCTAATCTGTACACATAAACACTAACCATTCTGACTAATACGGTGAATGGTTTTAAGATAGAACATATATAGTAAAAATTATCATAAACCATTCAATATGATTGATTATATCATATAATATTAGTACCAATTATATATAATATTAAACAATAGTGTTTAAATGGATAAAATTAGTCTTACAAAATCATCGAGCAATTCTTAAGATAAATACTCTTTTACTTCGAAAAGAAGAGTTCTTTTGCAATAATTTTTGTTCAAAACCAGAATTTAAATAATATATTTTTCTCATAATAAAATTTTTTATTTTATAAAAATAATGGTGGCTAAAAACATATTATAGTGTGTACCTACTCATAGGTAAGAATTCGATAAGTTCCCTAGAAACAGGCTTGTATTTCAGGAATAATATTTGAAAGATCCTTTTTACACATGTAACTCCCCATAATATAAAGAAGTATTCTTTTAGGTTCACACAAAAACACACACATATATATATATATAATTAAAATTAAATGTATGAGAAGTACATAATAATTAAGTTAAGTAGAGGATAAGAGTAGCTGAAATGAAAATGGAGGTTCGGGTAGAAAATCCTTACCTTATGTACGAATATATTATGTACTTGACATTAATGTCTTGGATAATCAAATTTAATCCATTAATTACCTAATTAATAAACTTACATACATATATTTGATTCATTTAATTTTTATTAAGTTCATTTATGTTCTTATTTATAAGTTATAATATTGAATTCCGTCGTTCTAGTGTGTTTGTTTCCATGATTTCTTGATTTTTTTTCCTGATTATAAGAGTATGAAAGTTCTTATAGAATGGGTATAATTCTCCATAATTGAAATTATATTTTATTTGTGGAAATCCATAAGTGTAATTGTTTATATATATCACTTGGATAAATGGTATGATTATGATTTATAAGATATAACATTAGTGATAACCATTTATATTATTTTGGAAATATCTTGATTGTTAAAAACTAGTTTGTCATTTGAATTAGTATTATGTATATATTCTGGTTAATGAACATTGAATAGGTTATAATAATAATATTATATTCTATTTAAACTATATATTTTATTTTAGGACCATCCATGAATAGGGTAATATTAATTGAAAACATGTCATCCTCAAATGCGATAAATTAACACTTCTCAGACATTGTTTTCATTTTTTGTATAAAAGGAGGTAAAATAGAGATGATGATGAATTATTCTATTATAATAACAAAATTATAGTTTATATAGGGTAATTTATTTATCATAACTTTTGGATGAGGGGATTTGAGTAACAAAAAATAAACAAAATTAACTTTGAAAGAAAAAGAGATGTTGAGAAATCCCTTATAAAAATTTAGCAGCCAAACAAAATCACATAAAAATTCATAAAATATGTTGATGATAGAAAAATGAGTCTTTAATTGTTTTTAAATTATATTTAAATATAGGGGGATATTTAATTACATATCCCAACATAATCTAATGGATATTAAAAAGTAATAACATAAAAAGAGTTCTTGAAAAAGAGAAGGGTAGTATATTCCCTTACTTTGTAGAGTAACTCCTAAATCATGAAGGTTGGGACCTTGGGGTCTTGAGGACACCTTGGGAGAACTCCTATGGAGATTAAAATACCCTATCTTAAGGGATTATGAAATTGGAATTAATTAAAATGAAGGAATGGGTGAGTATTTATAGTAAAAGAGAGGGAGTTTTTTATTAATTTCCAAGGACACCTCTTTGCGGTATTTACAAAACCAAGGGATTTCCCATGATATTTTCCCATAGTATTGGCCACATGGGAAACCTAATATAATATTTTCATTCACAAAATTCTACCAATTTTTTTTATGAATTATTATATCATTATGATGTCATTAAACTTACCAAAAACTCAAAACTGTATTTTTACTATTTACAAAAAACTAATGTATTTTATAATATTCTCATAAATTCAGTATAACCTAATATCGAAATTAGGAATTAAAAAATGAACTACATTTTTTAAAAATAATTATATATATATGATTAATTTAATGGTTAAATGAAATCATAATTTATTCAAAAAAAAACAATTTTAAAACTATACGACATATTATATCACCTTGAAAAATTAATCAAGATCTTGTTATCTTATAAACATAAGATAATAAAATAAGAATATGATTTAATATTAATATGGGTCATATAACTATTCATATTAATATTCATTAGGGTATGTTACTATTCACAAAAAAGGTTTACTGATCCTATCAGACAATAAAAATATTACTGATCGTAACCGTGTATGTTAGTTTCTCGAAATTCAAAGTATTGAAGTGGAAAAATAAAATCCAACAACAAGTTTATAACCATCTCTTATAAATATAAAATGGTTTGTTTCACTTAGATTCACTGTTGAATGCATTCTATAATAAATTTATTTTTAAAAACCATTAGGTGTTACACTTTTATAAATCAAAATACAAACCAACACTTTGAAATGAAGACACATTAGAACCTTGGAAGAAATATTCCAACCTCTTAAAAACAAATCAATACCATTTTACTAGTTTCAAAACATTTCGAAGAAGCTCTCATTCAAAAATATAGTGAAATGTAAACGAAACCATAAATGAAATTAAGTGGGTAAGATTATATTAAGAAAACAATATTAATAAATAAAAATGATATAAGTAGTTCAAATAAACCAACATGAGATAAGGAAATATAAACAAGTACATAATGTAAATCTCAAAGATAATGTCATCAAATACGAATATAATAAAGAAAAAACCCACAATTTAAAAAAAACATAACAAAAATTATCGTGGGATATAACCATTTAGCTGGGTAAAATTAAATTATTTGGGTGGCCAAGTACCTTTCTTAGGAAACACTGTTCGTCCTGTGTGATCCTAAAAAAATCCAACCAGAAATTCCACTATTATCCCATCAGGTGAAATCACATAGACTTGGAATTGTATTAACAAGGGAAATTATCCTTTGTAGGAATATAATCTAGTGTAGCCCTTACTGAAACCATGAAAACACATTCCCAATGTTCCCGTTATATAAACTAGGTCACGGTGAGAAAACATCACGTAATACGATCACGATATAGGTCAAAATTAAACAATATAAAATAACACATCACCCCACCTCCAACAACTTCCCAATAAATATCCCCTTTCACACCAATAAAAATAAAAAAAATTGAAATCATCCTCTAGTGTGTAAAACTCTATAAAATATATAAACAAAAGGGGATCATAAAATGGGGTAACCACCATCAATAAAAAACATTTTTTATATGGTGAAAACTTGGAATTTATAAACAAATGTGCAGAAAAAAAGTTACAAAAATCAATTTAAAACCTCAAAATGATAAATTGTTTTAAAAGCATCCATGAAATAATATTTGTAAATCCTTTATAATACAACTCTTAAAAATTGTAACAATTCTCTTTAATTGAGAAAAACCATATGAAAACAAGGGGTTCCCTCATTAAAAATAAAAATGGATCCAAACAACCCACTTATCCCAAAATTCATTTAAAATAATTATTTTAAGAATTTATACAAAGACTTGGAAACCAAAAAGAATTATTTTATAAATATAGAACTTTAAATCCATTTAAATCCTTTCATTCTAAGGATAGAAAACGTTCAAGAAACTATAGAACCCCATAAAGGGTATCACATATTGGAATAACTATATATTAAATTAAATTATAATAATAATTAAACATAGGGAATATCAATTAGAATGAATTGAAAAAAAACTCCTTCCTTAATTGGATTAAATCCATCAACCTCAATAAAAAATTAAAATCAAGCAATATAAACAATTGTACATTCCCTAAACAACAAAATACATAGGATTAGACTAACCCAAACATTAATTTTGACCACTATTTCCATTAGGGTTCATGAGAGAAGAGGAAATAAAGTTTAAATAGATGTATAAAGGACAAAGATGAGAAAAATATGACTATACCTTTTAAATATACTTAAAATACAAGGGGAAAGGTTTCTTAGATGCTTGGTGAAAAAACGAGTTTAGCTCTCTTTTAGTAAGTAATGTTATGTGAGGAGGATTGGAGGGCCGAATTAGAAAAAATTAAGTAATGGTGGATAGAAAAATAAATAATTTAAAATTATGGGTAACACACATAGATTCTATAAATGAATTACTAAAAAAAGAACCAATTTTGAAACTTCCATTATAATTGATCAGAAACCCCACAGATGGGTAGATTTCAAAGTTCTCCAAACCCCACACAAGACAATGAGGAGAAATCACACATATATAAGGGTATCTTACCAGTTATTACTAAAAATATCATGGTTTATAATAAACCATTTTCTAACCATTCACAAAATGTAGAAATCATATTCAAGAGCAACTCACATGATCATCCCTTATGTAAAAGTTATCAACATGTTTTTCTCCTAACCATGTGATAAACAATTAACTATAAAAATTTGACGTGATGGATATCTTCATGGCTTATCCTTATGTAAAGGTTAACTTTAAGGTTTACCCCTAATTTTGCACAATGTTTTCATTGTTTACTAAAAAAAATGCTTACATAATAATAGATCATAACAGTTACAACTAGACATAGGAGAACTATATAGCATAGAAAAATTTCACAAAAATTTCAAAATTTATGTTCAAAACTCCCAAATATAAAAAGTAACCAATAACTAAATAATATCTTATAAAACAATGATATAATACTATCACATAATATTTTAGGATTGAAATACGGGTCTGTTAAAAATAGAAAATGTGTTTTTATAACAATATAAAAAATATAATCAAATAAAAAATGTGATATATGAGGGATACACATTGATATGTGAGGGTAAA
Organism: Viscum album; assembly: GCA_963277665.1. Taxonomy (NCBI): domain Eukaryota; kingdom Viridiplantae; phylum Streptophyta; class Magnoliopsida; order Santalales; family Viscaceae; genus Viscum; species Viscum album. The sequence continues at coordinate 1,553,360,229 of OY728125.1, read as the reverse complement.
TCTAGAATACATAACAGTCACTCTTTGATATATCAGGGTCTAGATACATAAGTGTCACACCCATGGATCCCTGAATATGTAAGAGTGTTTTTCATTCCTATAGATGTAAACACCTTGATATGTGAATGTCTCCTTATGCTAGCCACATTTTGTAAGAGGTGATAAGGTTATACGTTATAAAATATGGCTGATAATACTAAAATGGTTTAATATCATCATCCCTATAAATCATATTTTACAATTCCTTTGATTTGTTTAAATATGATTATTTAGAAAAAACATTTTCCCTAAAATTAAAATATGAATTTATTTATATAATTTATAATTTATTTATAATTTATAATAAAAGGTATTTTATTAAACTTACAAATTAAAATGTTTTTATAAATTAAATAATTATAAAATGTTTTTTAGTAATTAATTAAATATGATTATGAATTAATTATTAATATATATTCAATTTTATTATGTTTTAATTTTAAAATAACAATTTCTATGTTATATGGATTTCTTGTGATTTAGATAAAAAAAATTATATGAAATGTTTTAGGGAGATTTATAAAGTGTTTATAAATTACAAAATAAGAATAAATTTAAAATAGTATATATTTAAAATTAATAATTATATATAATGTTTAATTTGAATTTTTTTAATTAATAGGTAGTTATTTAAAATTATTTAATCCATATGAAAATGATTTTTGATAAATAATATGACCAAAGGTTTAAATAATATTTCATTTATGATAATTAGATTATGCAAAATTTTTACATAATAGAATTTGAGATATAAAAAGTTTATGTTTCATGAAATATTATAAATTAAAATTAAAATTCATATAGATAGTAATATTAAGTGTTTAATATAGGAAATGAATATAATGTGTTTATATTTATAAAATTACTGAATGTACATAATAAATTGTAAAGAATTTATAATTTTTTATTTATGATTTTTTCACAAATGTTAATCATATGTTTGAATTCAAGAATTGTTAATCTTTTTATTATTAACTATTTAGTTAGTATAAATAATTTTTATATTGTGAATTATTATATATTATTTTTTAAAATGTTAAACTACTTCAACAAATTATCATTCACTTATATAATATGTTTCATGTTAGGTACTATAATGGATTTTGTTTTCTTCTATCTTAAATTGTACTTGTATTGATTTATGATTTCTTATTAAGTTGTTAATTATGATTTTTGTATACTTGTTGTTATAATTGTGATGGAATTGAGATCTATATTGTGTAAAGTATCCATGGGTAGTGGGACTTTGGTATGGTCATCAGACTGGTCTAAAGGCTTATGCCTTATTATATATTATTCAAGGTTGACTATCCAAGGATCTAGGAGTAATCATGCGATGATTATTGATTTCATATAATTCTAAAACATTACTTAAAAAGGCTTCCATGTACCTTGTGAATAGTACAAATTTAGATAATGTGGATATAATTGTATTTAGATATGGGTTAGTAACATAATCTATGAGAAGTGTAATGTGTTACACATCAACACGATTTATACCAATTTAATGGAAGTAATTGGATTTTAATCCAAATCACTAGAAATACACAGACATAAGGTGAAGAACATGAGATAATATGGTGAGATTATATCCCCATTAAAAGTACCAAGTTTTAGATTCCTTCCAAAGAAAAAATATTTTAAGACCTCAATCATCCAACCATGTAGGTTTAAGATAAAGCTCAGTACCCATGGATTATCATGTGTAAGGAATGGTGTAGATGGATATACCAAATTTGTAGGTAACAATGACCCACTAAAAGTATTAATTTGTACATTTATAATTTTTTTAAGAGTTAGGATATCATATAAATAGAGTTGGTTGTACCCATATTATTAAATTTTGAAAAGGGTTATCTACTAAACTATACAAGAGTCATATATAATATGATTGGAATGATACCCCACCAAATTAACTATGGGGTAAGAGAAATGGAATATCAGAATCATTTCATAGTGACATATTTATCTTAGACTAATATTGGGTATGATTAATTTAAATGGGTCCTCATTATATTGAGAGAACATTTAATAAAATCCCATATTAAATGTTTGTAAAACATGATACTCATCTGATATATTATTATGTTATATATTAATGATATCATAATCATAACTAGAGATAAATTTAAAATAAATCATTGGGAATGTGAAGCTTAATGTAACAAACTCTTAAGACTGGTGGCTTAAGAAAATATTTCACGTATGAATATTTTATATGTCATTAAAAACCACTTTCTAATTAAACGACTTATAGAATTTTTTCAACAAGTTATTCTATATTCTTATGAGAAGCATAAAATTATTTGTTATAGGCTTTAAAAGGAACCATATAAAAAACAGACTAATGAATATCATTTTTTACTCATATAATTAATATTATATGTTATGGTGAAAACATAGTGACACATGGGGTTTCATATAATTTTTAGTTTGATTGTGGAATTAATACTGCTAGAAATGTTCTGAAAATGAGAATTTATTTAAGAAAATGAAACCCGATATTCTCTAAGTGTTGAGAATATATGAACTAGGAATATGATGTATTGGTTCTGGTGTTTTATTGAAAGTTTGTGTGGGTAAAATTTAAAAATATATTAATAAAAGTTCATTGGAAATTAAAATAAAATTTCATTAAGTATCATGTTTATATCATTGAAACCTAATAGAGTTATTAGGAAGGATGATTAATGATTACATATGATGTAATTATCTAAAATACTTGAAGAAATTTAGTAAACTCCATGGATTGTACTTGTTAGTAATACGTGTCATAGAAATTAATTCATTAATATTGAAGGGTATGTGATACAAAATTATATAATTTAATGGCTCAGATGAATGTTTTTTTTGAATTTTCTCCCAATGGATCTATCCATCTCACAATACAGATGATAATATTATCTTCTTCTTCCTCAACTAATTTTGATCAACTGACGATTCTCGAAGTAGAACATGTTCCTTACATTAAAACCTTGGACTAGTGGATTTATTATATAAATTATAATATCCCCTTTAATGACAGTTTATTAAATGTCTCAGACCTCACATTGACTTCTTGATATCCTATGATAATAGATATTCTGATTATTCATATTTATCTGAATTTCATAGACTTCAATCCAATAATATACATATTAGAGATTGAGTTAGACTATGCTATATAATATAACCTATGTTCACTTATCACGAAATTTGGAGTGAGAAATATCAATATTCTATTCTTACAATGCTTCATCAAGTCCTATGATCCATCGTATATAGTGATAGTTTCAATGTTTAACAGAATATTCATCTGTATTCCCTTATTTTCTAGAGAAGATTCTACTTTAGCTGAAAAAATTATGGCTAGAACTTATAGAAAGTAGAGGTTCATTCTATATCAATGGTTGATAGGGATTGATGTGGTATACGACCCAAATACAGAATTTTTTTCGGTTCATTTTCTTGGGATTATAATTCCTTTCTAGAAACCTATGGTTCATATAGGAATTTGTGATTGTTTTAGAAATTTCTTGTGTGCAGATTAATGCACATTAAGGGTGAAACTTACAATGTTAGTGAGGATCTATTAAAATATAGATTTCTCACAATCGTTTCCTCAACCCATCCTTCTACATGTATGCTTTTTATATAAATTTCGAAAAGGCACTTCATTATCTTCAAGGTAGGATATTGTAATGCATTCCATTTCTATGACCCCCTCAGGGGCACTCGTGGGTTGCAATGCACAATAAACTTCAGTGTCTCATGTATCGACTACGTGAGTGGGGGAAAGCTTTGCTAAACATGGATAATGACATTTAAAGAACCATGTAAGAGGTTGATTGGCTTAAGAAGAGGTTGTAAGAGAAGTGAGATGATCAGTCTCTTGAGGAGTTATCTACTAGGAAGGGACATTTGGAATAACTTCTCCTAAAATAGGAAAGATTGGAATGAGAGGAAGCGAGGATCAAATGGCTCAGGGAGGGAGATATGAATACAGCTTTTTTCCATGCATGAATCACAGAGAGAAAGAACTAAAGTAAATCTAATATCCTCTTGGACGATGGTACCTACATGGATGACAGGGATATGGTGGGGCTCCTAGCACACACCTACTTCAAGGACCTTCTAGCGGGCTCTATCCCTGGGAGTACGAATGGGTATCTGAGAGAAAACGCATGGATTTTCGATGTGATTCCTAACCTCTTTTTAGAGAAGTACAATGAGAGGGTTGGTTCAATACCCAATGCAAAGGAGATTCATGTGACTATGATCAGCCTAAATCTGGATAGTGCCCCAGGACCAGATGGTTTCCCAGGGTCCTTCTACCTGGCCTCGTGGGAAGTGGTGAAGGAGGACATCATCTTGGCAATCCAAGAATTCTTTCGGGGAGGGAGCCTTCCGTGGATTGCTTATGCCACCACCATGGTGCTTCTTCCTAAAACCAACAACCCTTACTCCATCATGCATTATATACCAATAATTTTTTGTGACTTTCCCTACAAAATTCTTGCTAGCATCCTCAATACATGATTGTCCCTTCATATTCCTCGGTGGGTCTCTGTGGAGCAACATGGGTTTGTGAAGGGGAGAACAATCCAAGGTGTAATGTATCTTTCACAAGAGATGATCACTGATTTTAGTTGTAAGAAGTGTGGGTCCCACATGGCGATTAAGTTAGATATTAATAAATCTTATGACGGTATTGAGTTGGGATTCAATAATAAGGTTCTAGAAAGTATGGGCCTCTCAACCTGAAATGTTGATCTCATCTTCAGATGTTTTTGCTCCCCCTGGTTGGTGGTTTCGTTTATGGGGAAGTACTATGGTTTTTTCAAGGCCATTCAGGGTCTAAGACAAGGTGACCTGATTTCTCCAAGAATTTTAATCCTCTCACAGGATATCCTCATACACCTACTGAACAAGAGCATCTGTAATGGTGAAATTATGACATTTAGAAGGAGTATGTGAGCTCAATCTATATCTCACTTGATGTTCACGGATGATACCCTCATATTCATAAATACTGGAAGTAGATCGATCAGAGGTCTGAACAAGTTAGTTGAGGAATACTTCCAATGGAGTGGTCAGGTCATCAATAAAGATAAGAGCTATTTCTACCTTTCTAATCATTGTATAACCAACATGATACAAGTGATTCAGCTCATCCTCAACATGAAAAGAGGGGCCTTTCCCATGGAGTACCTCGGGACCCCCATTTCTCCGTGAAGACTACACAAATGTGATTTCTACATCCTCATCAGCAAGATTACAGACAGAATCCTCAACTGGAAAATCGATACCTCTCTTTTGGTGGCCACATAGCTCTTATTAATAGTGTTTTATTGGCTACTCCCATCCATGCTTTATCTTCTATCAAAACACCGAAGGGAGTTATCAGAAACATTGACAAGGTTCTATCCAAATTTATCTGGGACCCAATGCTGGAAGAGAAATGATGATGGGTCTCTTGGATGAGAATGGCCATGCCTGCTAGGGAGGGTGGTATCAACGTCCGTAGCCTGTAATACACGCTTATCTACATGCATTCCAATTTGGTGTGGGAAGTCCTTGAGTAGTGTACCCTTTGGGGAAAAACCATGCATAGGTCTCAACATAAGTATTTGAACAGAACAGAGGTGCACAACTCTATGGTTTGGTCTAACATCGCTCCTCTGGTCTCTTTCCTTCAACCACAAGTGAGCTAGATCATCAGGAGGGGTGAGTTATCTTTCTAGTATCGTAATTGGGCTGGAGAGGTTATTGGTTTTCCAGGTTGTCCCGCTCCCGGCATTTCTTTTTGGGATGCTAGCCTTTACCCGACATTCATCAATTTAGTGCTGGATGAAAACCAACAGGCCTCATTCAACCTTATTGAACTGTCCTCCGACCCCGAGAAATGTGTTTACACTCCTTCTTCCTCATGTGACTTCACCTCTGGGGACTTCTATCGCACCCAGGTCCTGCAGGAGGGTGCTGATAATTGGAATGAAACCCTGTGGTCCAATGTCATTCCTTCTAAATACAACTTCTTATCTTGGAGAATTAGAAAAAGATCAGTCATGACCAATGAAAACGTTAAATTATGTGGCATTCCGTTGGATTCATATTTCTCATGTTGTGATAATCATAAAGAGGAGAGTTCGGATCATTTATTTTTCAAGGGTGATTGGGAGACTTCAGTGTGGAGATCATTTGGAGATTTTAACGCTATCCTTGGCTCTATCCTGGAAACCCTACCGTTTCTGGATAGGTGGTATCACGGTGTGGGCGACAGGGGCCCTGAGAAGTTGGCACATATCATGATTTACATGCATGGTGCTACTGTATCTGGAAGGCCAGGAATAAGGCCCGACATGATGGGGTCCTCTATTCTGGTAGATTTATCATCATCAGGACCATAAATCTTCTTCTTGACATGCCTGGGCTCATCAACAATTGAAGGGAAGCCCCCTCCTTTGGGTGCCTTCAAGGGATCTCCTCCCCATTCCAGACCAGTTCAAGTAACTCCCGCAGCCACTGGGTAAGATGGAATCCTCCCCTAAAAGGCCTTAAGCTTAACATGGATGGTTCATGCTACATGGGGGTGATCTGAGGAGGTGGGGCTATTCGTGACTCACATGGATCAATTATTTCAGTGTTTTTCTCCTATCTCGGACATGGTTCCTCTCTACAGGCTAAGGCGAAGGCCATGCTTTTGGGTCTAACCCTGTGCCTACAGAAAAAAATTCAACTAGAGGTTGTTGAAACTTAGTCAAAGATCCTTTATAATGTAATGAACGACCTATGCACTCCTCATTGTTCAATTACCTACATCATTCGAAAGTGCAGATGCACCCTCAATAACAACACCAAAGTGATTCACTCTTGGCAGGAGGGAAATTAAGTTGCATATTATCTTACGTCTCTTGATTTACTCAACTATGACACTATTTTCATCCACAATGTGAAAACCTTGAAACTTTAGGGGGTGGATTTGGTTATAGGGGATGACCTCAACATTCATTTTTTTCGGCCTCCTTAGCTGAGTTGCTGAGGTTGGTGATCTTTTTTTTTGTTATCATCACTTTTTTTAAATAATAAAAATCTAATGTTGGATGGATAGTAATCTTGGATATTTCTCTCTAAAAAGTAGGTATATATAAAATGATATTCAAAGTGGATGTTTCTATAGACCCCCCTCCATAACCATGAAACTATGAAGATGTTTTTGACATGATGGTTCCTCTGTCTCATCAAATTGAAGATCCATTAATTAATGGTTCATATAGTCATGAACATGATCCATGTGTCGATGAAATAGAGTTTCGATTTGGAAGGGATTTTTAACTAAATTATTAATTATATGACCTCACTATGGTCAATTTTTGGGAAGTAATATTATTTAGTTCTTTGCAAAGAAGGTATATTAAAATAAATTTGTATTCATCATATTGCTACATGAGGTGATTCAAAGGTATTTAATGAAAATAAATTTCAATTGGATCTTCCTCTAATATATTCCCATCTAGATATTTTTTCTTCAGGAAATCTTTATGCCCAATCTATCATATCCCGAAATCAATTTGGGGTCTTAGACTCATTCAAGGGTGACCTTCTAGCATCATACCCAAACTATGTTCATTATGTATGGAAGAAAGTACTATAATCCTTGATAAAAATGGTGAGAAGATATAATATAAATCCTAATACATTATCATAGAGTGCTCTCTCTAAGAACCAAACAAATCCTCCATGGATTTTCTATCTATTTTCTTATAACTTCAATGATTATATGGAATTCGTGAGTCATGGGATAAATGTTAATTTCTCTCCAAAACAAAATAAATTGAACTAGGATTCTATTACTTCCATTTGGAATGATAAGAATAAGGAAAAAATCTATTCAATAATTAATTTCAAATATTCATGTGTAGAATAACATGAATAATAGTATGAATAACAATAAAATATTCATTTTCTAGAAAAATATTTAAAGGTGAGCATAGTTCAATATTCCCCTCATCACCTAATGAATGAAGTTAGTCACGCTTAGTTTTCAGTTTAAATGTATATAATTTATGTAAAGTGTGATGTTCATAAAATAGATATTCTTTTCTATATAATCTGTAATTATATCCCTAGTTTTCATAGATGGTTTATAGGTGAAGATTTTAACATAATACAAAACCATCTTGAGAATAATGGTGGGAATATTTATTCAAGGAATGTAATGATCGATTTTAAATATTTTTTGGTTGATACAAATATTATTTATCATAGTTATTTAGGTGATAAATTCACATGGAGTAATATTAAAAATAGTAATTGAATGGACTGGAGATGGTTTGATAGGTGACTATAAAATTTAGAAAGGATCTCTAGCTACCTTCTCACTTCGGTTACTCATTTGAGTCACTCTTTAAATGATCATTATCCATTATTGATCAAACTGGAATAGTCAAAAAATGATCATTATTGGTTATTTTACTTTAATATTTGGTCGTAGGGTAATAATTTCATATTCATTATGAAGAAATACTAGAGTGCACCCCTGGATAACATTGGAGACTACAAGGTTATATATTAGAGTGGGTTAGTAGGTGGCCTTATAATTATAAAAGTCTAAAAGATATACAAAGGGTAATCGACCAGATTGACACTACTCTCCAAGAGATGTATGACAATGAATATTTTCAATCCTTACTAGTGATCAGAGACTCTTGACATAAAAATTACTATTGGATGATAGGAAAGCTATAGAAATATCTAGATATTTATGGCTCAAAGAAGGAGAGGTGCACACTTAATTTTTTATTGATGGTATTGAGGAACAATAATTTATGGTGAACCATAACATGAAACCAGGGGATGGTTCTTTTACCAGTTATCTCATGGTGACTTGCTTGATGAATGTCTCACATTATTCTATTGTAATTAGATATCCATATTTAGAGATGAGGGAAAGGAACCTTAGAGAAGGTATAATAGAATATTTTATTGATAACAATCCTTATTCAGAAAATTATTATTAAAATATAGTTATAGGGGAAGAAATCAATGAGGCTATAACTAATCACTTCCTAGAGTGTTCCAGGAGAAATAATGGATTTCCAATTTAATTTTATAAAAAAAAATCATTTATAAATGAAATTTCATTTTGAATAAATAAAAACCTTATTATGTCATGTAGTTATTGAAAACATATTCACTATATTATTTATTTAAGACCATCATAAAATATGACATATAAGACTACAAATACTATTAAAGATAAAAATAATTGATAATATACCTATTCTATAGAAACAATTTAGATTAGTATATATCAAGGGTTATAAAAATATTTAATTGACACAGAAGGAGGAATTGATGGATGTGAATAGTAGGATCATACCCTTTGAATTACATTTACCAAAGCCTTTGAGGGAGATGCAATCCATGGGATTTACCCTTGACTATGAACAATCCTGGTTTCAATAACTAAAACTTTAGAAAAACAATTTTTTGGATAAGTTTAAGCATATCGTTAACACCATCAAAACCATTTTAGCTGAACCACCCCAAGAAGGTACCACTATTGCACACATTACCCTTAGTGTATACACTCCTGTAATAAGGGGTTATGTATCTATACCCTAGTTGTTTGATTTTTTTATATTTTATTTTTATAAAAATAATTATTATTTTTACCCTTTTCATTATTACAGTATACACATTATAATATAATTAAATTAATAAAATAATAATTTTTTATGAAAAAATTAAAATTAAATTTCTGGGAAATATATAGTTTCAAACAAATTTTTTTTTTAAAAATAAATTATTTTGAAATAAATGTTATTTTCATGAAACAATATTATTAAATAATATTTTTTAAAAAATTAATGATATTATGTTTTAATGAAGTCCAATTTAATTATTATAAGGATTGAAAAATTTTACTACCTTGAAAACCTGTATTTTGTTGTAAATAAATATATTAATTAAAAAGGGTAATTTCTCATTTTATAAAATTATTAATATAAATATTATACTTTAAATGATCTTGTCAAAAATATCGAATTTAAATTTTTTATAAATTTTTGAAATAGTTGAATTTTTTGTTAAAAACTAAATACAGTATAAATATACGGTATGTATTATAACATCATAATTCCCCAGAAGTTATGTAATAAATACTATTAAAATAATATACGACCAAAAATATATTTCCCATTTAAAGGAATGTATTTTTAAAGTAATTTTATTTATTGTACAAACCTATAATGAAAATTCCAAAACCTATATTATATTTGATGATTTATGAAACAATTATTTATGAAGATGACTCAATTCCTCATAATGAATAGTATTATTTCATGGATTTCAGTTCATATCCTAATAATATATTGAAAACCAATATATTTGGTAGAAATCATGGGAAAAATACATGTAAATATATTTTTTGTTTATTATATAACTTAGACTCTTAAACCAATGTTTAGTAGTTAATATTGAATTTCCTTATATTTTTCTATAAATACGCAAACCACTTCCCAATTATATTCAATAAAAACATAGTGAGAATGAACTTTATATCATTATGCCTCTATAAATTCTTCCCAAGGTGTTCCCATGCACTTAAGAATCTCCTCTTAATCTTTTAGAATCACCATCTTAAGGTAAGGGATTCGCTTCCTCCACCCCTTTATTCAAGTACATTATTTTTATTAAGAATCTTCATTTCCAATTGTTCATGTTGGTATATGTATTTACACATCCCTTTCCCATATTTATGATTCTCAAGTAATGAGAACCCAATTTTAACTATCTTTAATATTCTCTATGAACTTTTGTGTAAAAATGTTATGATGCTGAAATTATCCCATAATTTTTCTTAACCTACTTCTCAGTTGTTAATACCTATCTCCGTTTATAGGAATGCATATTCTCCTAGATTCACCTATCCTTCAATGATTGGAGAATTATATATATATATATATAACCAAAACTCCATAATCATGGTAATAAAGGTGATTAAATATATTCTTATTTTGTATGATCTATGTCACAAAAATTCATGTACATCATATGAATGTGATGGGTGATCCCAAAATTATATATCCCTCCATTACACGAGTAAAGTTTTTATCTCATGAGAAACTACATATGGTGAATGGGTGGTCAACTTGCACACACTATTTTATGATGTATTAGTGGTAAGCCTTGAATTATGGTTTCAATGTCATGTTTTATGTTGTTTCAACAATCTTATAATTACTTGATGCTATAATATTTTGTTATGATTTAATAACCACGACTTTGATTCTCACCCTCCCGTGTCATTATGTTCCACCACTTGAATCACATGTTCTACATCAATTTATTCCATGATTTCATTATTCCCTTACTGGGATTTATATATAACCCCTTTTTATATATTTCCCTAAGTTATCCAATACAATATTATAAGATCAATATAATTTTAGGACATGATAAAAAGTTTTCAATAATTTTTTTTTGTATCCCTCTTTAATTTTATTGATATATATACCTAATCAACCAGAGAAACTCAGGAACCTAATCTTTTTGGATTGTGTTATGTTTATCCTAGTGTAATAATATTGAAATAAATAATATAAAAAAATTGGAATTTCATAGTTGGTATCCGAGGAAGTACAAATTATTTTTAGGTATTGAGATTAGAAATCCTTAGTGAAAACCACTAGGATAATAATAAAATTTGAAAAATACCAAATTTTTTATAATGTATAGAGATATTGGTTTATAATATAAAAACATTTCCTATATACTACAAGTGGATATGTCTTTGGAAGAGTTATACTATTGTGTAATAACCATGAAAATTGAGGATTTGAAGATAACTTGATTTTCACCTGGTGCATGATACAGAGGCCTTACTGGACACTTGGTTTGTGTAATGATTTGCATCATCACAGGTTGTGAAAATTAGGGTAAATATTAACTCTTATTCTTGAATGTGTTTAATGATAAAAATGGTAAATTATTCTACAACTTGATCTTGTATAATCTATTGGAACACTATTTTTGTCCTATAAAAGGGTGAATAATCAAGGATAAGAGTTTTTGGAAATAAGGGTTGTTTGAATTTTAGAAAAACCTTTAATATTTGACTAATTAAATATTACATTATTTTCTCATGTTCATTTGGTGATATAATTTAATTGGAGTTTCATATTTAGATTTTTTTACCAAAGATTGAGTTTACATGGTGGGTTTTTTTAGGAGAGGCAAACCATTACATTGGACACCGGGACTGGGATCATTCCTGTTTTGTTTCCCCTTTCATTTTTATTTTTCGTCCATTTTTTACATTTTATTTCCCCTTTTCCTCTTTGTATTCATGTGTATTCCCCTTGGGGGAAGGGTGTAAAATGATCAAGGGAAAGGGATATATAGGATATGGGAAGATGATTTGAGAATGCACTTTTGGGGGATCATATGAGGCCAAAATTGGAGTTCAACGACAGTGGGTGGGGGATTTGACATCAATCATTAGTGGTTTCCACTTAGAGGTATCCCTGTTTTATGTTTTTAACCATAAATACCTATATAATAGTTTTTTTAGGATTTTAAAGCCATTTGGGTATTTAGGGATCACTTTGGGGTTTATATGTGGTGGGGGGGGGGGGTGAAATCAGGCGGTTTAGACCATTTTGGGGGTTTTCTTTTCTAGAAAACCCATGTTCACAACTTGTGGTTCGAGGAAAACATACTTCATGTTCTTAATATTTTTGAAAGATGGATTTTTTTGTGACTACCATAATGTACTTGGGAGTACACACTGTGTAGTGGGTTTGGGGGTTTGGTTGAGTGCTCTAACAGACACCCTGTGCAGGGGTACATTAGGGTATAGGGCCAACCACCAAGTGGGGTGAAATCCATATAGGATTACAAGACCAAAAGATGTATAGGGTTATGAACATGGATAGGTACCCTATCTATGTTATGTGGAATGTATTTACAATATAATATTTTTACTCGAGAATTTTACACAATGAGTGGGTGTTAAAGAACATGGGAAGGTATCCATGTGGGGGAAAACAATATAAATAAGGTTTAAATTACATTTAATTTAGAAAAATACATGCTGAGTGTCTCGAGGCACAAAGAAATGGAGTGTCTGAATTTGTATACACTGCGTACATAAAGTAACATCCTTGTAATTTTCATTTCTTGGACTATTTTTCCTATTTTTTACCTAGTGTTGAAATTAGACATTTAAGTTGTCTATTTTGAGTTTTTTCCTTTTATATAATGATGGTGGAACCATTTCGGCATTTAGAGGCAATCTAGATTGTGTTTTGTATGGGATATAATTTTTAAGAGGATTTCATTGAGGTTTTCTTTTTCAATCTATTTGGGAGTTGGTTTGTGAGCTATGAGGCCCAGGTGAGGGATGTGAACTTTGTGATTAGCATGCCCCGGGTGTTCCATGGTGATCTATTTAATGTTATTTTGGATGTATCATATTAGTAATGATCAACTGATATCTCTATTCAAGTTTTGGTTTTCCCCACATGATTAGACTAGCTGCTCGAGGTTAGAGCAGATAAGCTGAGCCCTTGGGTTTTAGGAGACCAAATCTGTTAGAGCCTTTGGTCGGGGATGATGATATGGGAGGTATATTGTGGTAAGGTTCTATAGAACAATTGGGATGTGTTTTAGGGGTTCTAAGGATGAACTGATGAGTTTTTTACTGATCGAGTAATTATTAGTTACTGTATTTTTGTTTTGAGGATGCCCAAGTGGCTTAGAATTGTTCGATTCCCTTGAGGGTGAGTTGGTACTTGTGGATGGGTTGTTTTCTAGGGTTGATGGATACACTTTTATTATGGGTGATTTTATTCAATGTTCTGATTGTGATGAGGATACATGGTGGGGTTTTTCTTTTGATGCAGTCATGAGGACCATTGTAAACTCCTTAGTTGGCATGATTTACTTTTTTATGCATGTTGGGTATGTTGTTGATCAAATATCAGTTAGAGGCTATAGAGAGCCGTATGAGATGTTTCTCCCCTTGGTGTATCCTTTTATTTTTGTTAAGAATGTGGAACCCATCATAGGGTTTCTATCAAATTATATTTCATTTTTTCCATTTTAGGATCCTCTTATGGGCATGTCTCAAGAGTTTGGGTGAAATAGGGGAGTCCCTAGTAGGATATATCCTTATGTTGGGACCCTAAGGATTGTGGGAACCTTGACTTTTGGTTGGCTTTGAGGTGGGTCATTGAGAGTCTGTGGTGGCTGTATATTTCATGTTGTAATCTAATACATTGATAGAGGCCATACGCTTTGTTGAAAAAGAGTTTTTTGACACTATAAGTTCATGAGTTTGGATATTGGGTTCAAGGATGAATATTCACATGTTCAGTTAGTCATTGGCCACGTTGGTTAAGGAAAATTTTGATTTAAAGTTTTGGTTGATGAGGAGACACATAAGAAATCTTTGATTGGGATTTGTCCCTAAGTTTTGATACAGTTATCCTCCCCACTAGTTAGATGTTGTTAGATGGGATTTGGGAGATAATCGATGATAAAGATGAGTGTAATCCCCATACAGTTTAGTGTAACACCCTGACTATAGTAGCATTAGGATCATGTGGTGTTGAGTCACTCATGTAGTGGTTTATTATCACTATGGATACTATTTCACTCTAAACATTATGTATGTATCCCATAGAGCCATGTTTTAGTCAGGTCCATGTGGATGGAGCACATAATATGGTTAATAATTTGAGTTCATTTTATTGGTGCTTGATTTATTATGTAGGACTTTTGGGATAGAAAAATTATCAGATGTGTTGAGAGGATATTCATTCACTTGTTCAAATTGTGTCATTGGAGTCCTAAATTATAATACATGCACTTTTCTATGAGGAACCCGATGGTTTGACCCTTAGGTTTTGAATTCATGTGATTTTAATTTATATATCATAGAGATGTTGAGTAAATCTTGTGGACCCACTGGTAGTGGGGTGGCTTGGTTAGACACATGCTCTAAATACTTTGGTGGGGGCCAGAGTGGTGGTAGATTTTCCCTGGGTGTTAGGTTTGAGCAAGTGGTTCGATATTTTTTATATTCACCATACATTTTACGTAGTTTATTTTATGACAGTAGTTGTTAGTATTCTGATAGGTTGGGTACATCATTTTTTCATGAACATGTTATGAAAGTAGATTATATGTCTCCCATTGGGAGTGATCAACTGAGATTTATTTATCACCCCCTGCACATGAACCTAGTTATGAATGCATACATAATGTGTACCTTTAGGTTGGAGGAAATGTTTCTTTGTGGATGGGTCTAAGGATTGGTGTTTTTTATTGGAATGAGGCACTTGTGTGGAGTCTTAGGATCTTGTTGGTGCATCTCGAACATCGTGGAGACTGTGTATGTGGTTTAGCTTGATGTTGATTATATAACATTATGTATTTTTTTATATGTGGTTAAACTTGTGGGTGACCAATTGTTTTATTTTTTTCATTCCCATAGACTATATGAATGTATTCCATAATAAGTTTATTATATCCTGATTTTTTTACAATTATTTATTAGGTTCATTATGATGTTTATCCCTTTGAATTGTTTTGGTTATTTTCCATGGTTATTTCACTATGAACAAATGTTATTGTCTCATAACAATATTTGTTTGGCCATCACCTATAGTCAAAAACCCATTTAATTTAGGTATAAAAAAATGAGGCCATGGGGAGAGCTAGATTGGGTGATGTGAGAGGTCAACTCGAGCTAGTTCGTCACCAAACAGTATCAAATATGTCTAGTTTTATGATTTGGGGATTTGATAGACATGTGGTATTTGAATGTGTCGGAACATGAGATGGATATCCAAATCATTTGTATCAAACATATTTTCCAATAATAAGTCCATTTTTCCAGGGAATGAGATTTTTTTTCTGGTATTTTATTCTTACAGTTGGGTGATTCCACCTAGCATGATGAACTTGAGTTTGTGGATTTATGGTTTATTCCATTTTTAACTATTAGCCCTTGGGAATGTTTCAATTGTTCATGATTCTTTCATGGAATGTATGATTCACATGAATTATTCCTACATATGGTTTTTATAGTTTATTTTGATGATAGTCCATGTGGATCATGTGGCTAGAGGTTCACGAATGTTGGCGATGTAGTCCCTTTTTTGAGGGAATCATGGAGACCCGTGTTTGTCGGTAATGGGTTTTGAGTTCCCTATTGATGGATTGACGATGGAAAGTATTCTTGGGTGATCTTTTGTATTGGGGTATAGTTTATATATGTTGTTTCCTTCCATGAAGTTCCAGGTTTGAGTTCCTTAGGAGGGAGTTGTTTTTTCCGAGTGTTATCAGCTCGGTCATGCAGTGGGGCCCGTGTGCCTACTATCACTGATAGCTTGAGTGGGGTTTTTTTATTATTCCTTTGTGGGAAAATTAATGTCTAGAAAAATCAATATATTATTATGTATGGGAAATATTTGAGTTTGAGAATAGGATCATTAAGGGTGCTCCCTATCTCGTGGTTGGCTTGAGAGGGTAATTTTAGTTGGACCCCAAGCCTTGCTAGTCTTGGTTGAACATTGGGTAGCATAGTAGAAGCATGGTTGGAAATTTTTGGATTTGGATTGACATTAGATTTGATGGGGATCATGTGGTAGATTATGTAATTAGGGAAATGTCTTAATGTTAAATATTAGTGTTGATGGTGCTTTGGTTTGATGGAATTGACATACATGAGAAGCATGATTAGTAGTTTTAGGAACATTTGCCTAGTATCAGTAAGGATTGGCCTTTATGATCATGTGTATCTGTGATCATTTGGGGGTGGTTCAAGGTAATAATTTTTTGGGTATTTCACCATTGGTTATTGGAGGTAGTGAAACTCATTTTAAGTAATTTATTGAGTGTAGATGCTGCTATTTCATGTTGGAGATCTAGTGTGAGTGGTTTTTCCATATCAACCCATTGCATTCAGGAATGGATGTAGTGTGGGTTGTGTGGTTTTTTTTATAAAGGGGAAATGATAAGTATACTCGTATTTTGGGGTGAATTAGATAAGTCATGGTTGAATTTTGGTCATGGTGAGAGAGAGTTGTGGGTATTATAAGATGATATTTTTTTCATTGAGGATTTTCATGGGAGATAAGAATTTACGGTGCCATGTTTTTGATGATCTATATCTTCATTTCTTGTGAATATCAATAAGAATTTTAACTTTTGGATAGTTATGGGTTTCAGGGTAAAATTGAAAATTATCCTACAATATTATATTGGATAATTTTTTCGACCACTCTATTAATCCCAAAATAAGGTTTTTACCCCAGGACATAAGTTTGGTGGGAATTCAAGCCTTTTGAATTTTTACAAAATATTTAATATTTAATTAAATATTAATTTTTTCATGTGTGTTCATTCATTGATATAATTTAAAATAATAATCAGATTATTAATTATTCTTCTTGGTTGAGTCCAGAATGGGGTTTTTTTCCACTGAATATAATTTTTTTTCATCGAGTGGTAGGGATGGGATCCTTTTATTTTTTATTTTCCATTATTTCTTCTTCCCCAATTCTTTTTTTTCTTTCCCTTCCCTTTTTATTTTCTTTGGATTCCTATTTACAACTTTTGGAGGCTTACTATCAGATAATTGAGAGAGGTAGAGGGGGATAATATGGATAGGGAAAGGGAGAAGGACATGAAACATGATCGTTGAGGGCCCAAATCAGAGTACAACAGATGCAAGTGGAAGATTCAGCGTGGAGTGTTAGTGGTTTATGCTTGGAGGTATGACCATTTAATTATTGTCACTATAAATCATCATTGAAGGATTGTGTTTAATTTATAAGTAATGTTTGGGTTTTTGGGGACCCCTTTGGGGCCAATCTATGGCTTTATAAGTTTATTGGGAATCTCATACCATATTGAGGGGGTTCTATTTCGGAAAACCCATGTACACTATGTGTTGTTCAAAGAACACAGACTATATGTTCTTATTATTATGGGAAGATAATTTTTTGGCGACTAAACATCATGTACTTGGGAGTACACACTATGTAGTGGGTTTTGGGGTGCATCCGAGAACTATGCTAGACACCCAGTGTGTGGGTACCTTGCTATATAGGGTACATAAATAGTCCCCATGGAGGGTGAACACCATGAAGGAATACATAAGAAAGTTTATTACATGAATAGGTACATAAGAAGGTACTGTATGTGATGTTACAAACCATATAAGGGTTGTACATGCTATGTTGTTGAGCATTTTACACATCGAGTGGGGTTGGGAAACATGTTCTGGTACCCATGTGGGTGCACACATCATTCACATGGTCTATATTACATGTACTTTGGAAAGGTACATGCCCAGTGGTCCTGTTAAAATGACCAATTTGTAACACTATTTGTACACATCATTTACATGAAGTACATGTTATGTACTTTTCCTAACATGGTCTATTTTTATAATTTTTCCCTGATTTCAAATTTGGTCTTTTGAATTGTTTATTTTGAGTATATTTCCTTGTAGATTTTGATGGAAGAATCCATTTGGAATTTATAGTCCATATGGATAGACTTTTGTATGGTAATGTTTTTATAGCAGTATTTAATTGAGGTTTGGTTCCAAAATCATCCTGAGGTAGGGTTGTGAGTTGTGAGTCCCAGGTGAGAGTTTTGAGCTTGGTGATTAGCCCGAATCGAGTGTACCTTGGAGGTATTTTTGAGGTTCTTTTAGAAGGTTAACTAATGGATATATTTAGTGGTATATCTATGGATATATTTTTTGTCTCTACATGATGGCAACAAAGTCTGGAGGTTAGATCAGTTGAGGTTTTCTGTTGGGTTTGAGGAGACCATAACTATTAAATCCTTAATAAAGGGTTGACACAATGAGATGAAGGTTACATACATGTTTTTTTTGATATATAAGGATGAGTTTAAGAGAATATTGATGATTACCTAGTGGTTTGGTTACTAATAAAGTGATCATTGGTTTCCATAGGTTCCTTTTTGGGATGACTGAGTGGCATGGCATTGTTGGATGCCGTTATGGGTGAGTTTGAACCTGGATATAGGTTATTTTCCATGGAAGATGGATGAAATTATTCTTTTATGGGATTTTCCATGAGGTTATTCTTATTAATAGGATCCCTAGTCGGGTATTACTTTTGATGTGGTCATAAGGACCATTGGGAATTCCCTTATTGGTGTGATTTTCTTTTAGATTTCTATTGCAGTCGTTATCGATCGAGGATTAGTTAGGGGATGTTGAGGTCCATTTGGGATGTTTTTTCACTAGGAATTTCTTATGATTTTTGGTGAGCAAGTGGGACCCATTGTATTTTATCCTACTTTTTCAGCGGCCTTTGGATATTTGAGGATATTTTTAAGTGATTTTCCTAAAATATTGGGTGTAGTAGGATATCCAGTACTATTATTTCACCTTATACTATGACGTTGAGGAACATGGAAGCCCCATGTTTTGGTTAGACCAAATGTGTGTCATTGAGAGCCCATGCTAGATGTTTTTCATATGTCCATATCCAGTATTCTAGGAGATGATATGTGATTTATTTTCTAATAGATGATGAGTGATTCTAGTTCATATGTTTGGATGGTGGGTTAGATGATGGATAATTTCACATTTCGTTGGAAATTTCTTGTAATAGATGAGTTAGTTTATAATAATGACATTAATTTGATGTGGAAATCCTTGGGATATCATGAATCATGATTTAGACTTAAGTAGTGATTTTTCTCTCTCCTTCAATTGTTGGAAATGGTTATATGGGAAGAGGGAGCTAATGGATGATCCAGATGAGTAAAACCCCCATCTAGTTTTGGGTGACACCTTGAATAGTATGGCTTTAGGGACATTAGGTGTTGAGGAACATACAAAGTGCGTTTTTATGCTTTTTATTGTTCTCCAGAATGTGTTCATGGATCCCATAGGCTAGTGTATCTATCGGGTCAATGTGAATGGATCCCATAAGATGGTGTATAAATCAGTTCCAGGTTTCCAGAGCATAATTTTGTCATCGTGAGTTTTGGGACATGAAATATTTTTATATGTATGGAGGGGAGGTTTTTCTTCAAGTCTGAATCATACCATTAGATTCATAGCGCACAATAGATGCAAATTTTTATGAGGATTCTAATGGCTGCACCTTGGGGTCCAACATTTGTGCCTTTTTATTCAGACATATTTTAGATCATGTGTAGATATATAAGACTGATCAGGTTTTGTTTCGATCATTTATCCACTTGCTATAAATCATATAACAGGGGCTAGAGTGGGCATAGGATTACCTCATAAATAAGACTATATCTCATGGGTTGTGGTTTTCTATTCTCCCCTTTTTTATTAATTTTATTTCATGGAATCTGTTATTTTTCATTGTATATGATGGGAATATCATGTGTGAAAGCACTTATTATGATAGAATATTATACGTAAACTATTTGGGGGTGGCTTATTGGTATTTATTTCGGACACCCTATATGTGAACCTCAGTGTTCGTGTAGACCTCATGTTTTCTTTCAGGTTTGAGAGCAGTTTGTAAAATGGATGAGGTTGGGCCTAGTATTTGTTGATCAACTGGAACTTCTCATGTGGAGTATTAGTGTCGAGATCATGCATCTCAAGCATCATGGATACTGGGTATGTAGTCTATATAAGTTTCAGTTGTAGATCATGATGTATTAATTGTCATTTTGTTAATTTTGTATATGTGATGGGCCTGGTAGGAGACCCGTTATTATATATTTTTCTTGCTCAGAGTTTGAATTATTGTATGTTTCATTTCATTTATTATAGAATTATTATATTTTAGTTAGTTATTATATGTAATATGATGCTTGTAATTGTGTATGGGTTTGGTTATTTTCCACTTTTATTATACTCTAACTAGAGGGTATATTCTCCCCAATATACCTATTAGACCCCCTATACTTGTCGATAGTCTCTAGAATTCCAGGAGGCACACTTGAGGAGTCATGACAAGCTTTATTGGGTGATGTGTCAGGTCTATGTAGGTTTCTTTGTTACATTTTAACACACACATGGGATATGATTTGGTAAATTCATAAACTGTTTATGAAACATTTTAAGGGAACAAATATGAATATCAATATTTATGTTAATAAATAGAGCATGTATAACTTATATTGAAATCTTCAAATTAATAGGTTAATAAATATATGTCATTTAAGATTTATACCTTTAATGTCTATAGTTTCCATTTTATATGTTTAATAATTTGAAAATTTGTATAGTAATTTTATTATAAATGCATTAGACGATTAGAACCTGAATCAAATAGTGGATGTAATTATTATTATACATTTGTGAACTTCCAATGTATTATGTGACTATGGTTCTACATATTCTTTTATATCACACACATTAAATATGACTATTCCAAAACCACCACCAAATATGGGAGACGATCCATTAGTGGAAATTGAAAATAAAGAATTTATTTCATCTGAAGTAAATAAATCATACCATATCAACATTTGCAGACTGAATTTACCACCGAATCTTATGATAATACTTTTAGTAGAATTTAGTGTTTTCCTTTGTATGGTTTTCTATTCGTTGTATATATCCAACAAAACATTCCAAGTGAAGGAAGTAACCCAATGTACCATGAATCACCCACCAATTCTATACAAGTGTAAGGAGGATGATAGATCCCCTTTAGAATGATCATATAATGCATGGATATAATTTATTTATGAGTATGGGTATCTGAATGAAATGGTTCAGAATAAGAAATCATCCTTGGTGACAATACCACGATAAGATAATATGGTAGTATGTTCCTTGAAGAATTTATTAGTCCTCCATGTAAAAAGTGTTGATGTTTTCAATAAATATTATACCTATAGAAAGTAAAATTATATGGGTATGTTATCTCCATCAATGTTTTATATGTGGATCCTTCCATATATATACAATTGAAGGACGACCCTAAAAAATATTTGTGGTAGAGATTCATTTTTTCCTTAGATTATTCAAGTATTGTCATCGATTTGTGAGAAACTTCTCATGATTTAGAATCCCACTAACCAAGTTAACATTGATTAGGTTGAAGTTTATTTGGATTTATTAATATTATAAGATTTTTAATGATTCAAATAAGAGGCAATCACTGTAGCAGTGATCACATTACCCATTGGTGGGGAATTATTTCAAGGATATGATTATTCATTCCAATGGTATTGGATTGTGTACTCATGAAAAATGATTATGTGATAGACTATACCTCCCACCAATTAATGATACATTAATATATTTACCAAATTTATGGTCTAGTATTGACTGCATTGATAATTTCAATGAGTATTTGGGGATATTATCTCTATGGGGAAAAGAGTGAAAAATATATGATCATAAAATCCTAAATTATACATTCATACAAAAGGATATCAATATGTACCAAATATAGAGTTTAAAGATAATCAAGGATTATGACTATTCAATCCATCACCATACTAGGAAGGAGAATGATGTAGGAGATGATCCGAGTAAAAAGGATTACATAACACTATCCATGATGCGGATTGAAAGGGATATAATATTCTTGGTAATTAAAAGTATTGAAATGAGAATCATAAAGGTATCTTTATCAAACCTTGATCAAATATCATCTCAACAATCCTTTATTTAGAGGATCAGGAAGGCCCAAACATAGGAAAATGAGCTATAGAAAAACATAATGAATATTCTGATGTTCATCCTTGCTAAATATGGAGTTATAATATTTTTAACCTAGATATGTGTCCCATTAAAAAAAATAAAAAGGGATCTAATTGATGATGCTCATAGATCATCCTTATATTTTTATCTAGGAAGCAATGATATGTATAAAGATATAAAGACATCTTATAGTGGGATAACATGATGTAAGAGATTACATGATTTGTATCTAATTCATTAGTATTATAAAAATTCAAGAAATAATGATATAAGTATAAGGATATGATGAAATAAATTCTCATATTAGTATATATGGGTTAAAAAATAATCATGTATTTTTTTTCATTGGACTCCCTAGGACATTATAAGGAAATAATTCCATTTAGGTGGTAGTCGATCGCCCTATAAAGTCAGTGAATTTCATTAATGTCTAGGAATATTTTTCTATTGACCAAATCACTAAGATATATATAATATAAGTAGTAAAAATGTATAGAGTATGTCTCTCCATTGTATCTTATTGAGATTCAAGGTTTACCTCAATGTTCTTGAGAAGACATCAGTAAGTGTTGGATACAAAGTTATGTTTCAGTACTACTTATCACCCATATAAAGATGGTTGGCATGATACTACCACTCAAACTCTTGAAAATATATGGATATCTTGTTTAATGCATTTCCAAATATGTTTGGATCAATAACTTCCCCTAGTAGAGTTATAATATAACAATAATTGGCATTCTAGAATTTAAATGACCACTTATATGTATTATTAGGGGAATGGGTGTTAGAATCTAACTTCATACAAATAAGTTGGAGAGAAATAGCTTGTCAGACCTTATCGCATCCATGATATGACGTAGATGGCTCAAAAACATGAGATTCATATGAAATACATGAAAAGTAAACCGAAAAGATATACATAAAATCATTTATATGACCAAGTGTTTGAGGTTGGAGATGAGTGTTTCCTTTATATATCACCATTGGAGAATGTGAAAAGGTTTGGGAAGAATAGAAATCTTAGTCCTAGAAAAATAATCCCATTTGATATCCTTTATCACATCAGAGATGTGGGTTATTGACAAGAACCCCCACCCAACCTATCTCAAGTACATTATGTGTTCCATGTATCCATATAAAGAAATTATATACCAGACCCCTCACATGTAATGAATACATAGGTGTTGACTTTTGAGAATGATATTTTATATGAGGAGAAGCTAATGATGATCTTAGATCTTAGAGGCAATTTTTTATGAAACAAAATAACTCACCAGGTCAAAGTATTGTTCCAAAACCAAAAGTTTGAGGATGAAACCTGGGAAACAGAAGAAGTGATGAAACAAAATGACCCTCCTCTGTTTTAGTTTTTGAAATGAAATTTCAATGGAATGTTTTCTAAAGGGAATAAGTATGTAATGAAATGAATGTTTATAAATAAAATTCCCTTTTCAATGAAAAAATTCCTTATTAAGTAATGTAGTTATTGATAACAAATGCACTGCATTAGTTATTTTTTAGCATTATAAAATATGGCATATCAAACTAAAAATATATTCAAGAAAAGTAACCATTGATAGCATAAACAGTATACAATGAAAATTATGATCAGTATATATTATGTATTTTGATAAAATTTAATTGATATAGAGTGAATAAACAATGGTCTCGGTCAGTAGGATTATACAAATTGGATCACATTTGCCAGATATTTTCTAGGACATGTCATCACTTGGGTTTCCCTTGGCCATTTCCATGTTGAGATTCAATACTTGAAACTTGAGTGAAACCATTTAAGAGATATGTTCAGGATTATTGAGATGAATGCTAAAACCCTTTTAATTGAACAAATCCAAGAATGCAGCACTATCACACACCTTACTCTTAGAGAATACACATGTGTAAGACAGGTTTATGTATGTTGACCCTAGTAGAATGAATTTTTATTTTTTATTTTTACTAAAATAATGATTATATTTATCCGTTTTATTATTACATTAAGAACTTTATTATATAACAAGTTTAATAAAAACCATATTTTGATACGAATAAAAAAAATTATACTTTAGGGAAATATAAAGTTTCAATTAAAATTTTATTTTTTATAAATTCAATAAATTAAAAATAAAATTTATTTTTATGAAATATTCTTACTAAATAATATTTATTTTAATATAAGTGACAATATAATTTTAAAAATACTAGTTTAATTTTAAAAAGGTTCATAAAAATGTTAGTGTTGTAAAAAATAATATTTTTTAGTAAATAAATATTTCCATTTAATTATTTTAATTCTCAAATTTATAAAATTATTCTAGTAAAATAAATATTATTTTTGAAATAATAACATTGAAATGAGATAATGATGATTTTTTTATAATTTTACAAGGCATTCAAATGTGTTTGTAAAATGTAAATATGTTATAATTGTACTGTTCGTATTATAACATATTAATAGACCAAAAGTGATGTAATAAATACAATAAAATATCTCCACAACTAAAAATATATTTAACCTTTATAAAATTATTTTTTATGTTATTTGATTTATTTTCAAAAACTCTAATGAATCATCAAAACCCTATATTATATTTTAAGATTTAAAAAAAATTATGAATATGACTCACTATTACATCATGAATAGTATTATTTTCACAAGTATAGTTCATAATATATTATAATATTGAAATAAATCAAATTTGAAAAAACTGTTATTTTTTTGGTTTTTATTGTATTAGCACTTAGATTCAAAACCTATCTTTTGAAGATAATAAAGAATTCCCCTCTCTTTTGCTATAAATACCCACCCAACATCCCATTACTCTTAAATAAAACTCATTGAGAAGACATTACTTGAACTTTTATTTCTATAAATTCATCCCATGATTGAACCAAGATCTTAAAAAGATCCTCCCAATATTTTATAAGAACCATTTCAAGGAAAGGGAATATCTCTCTCATTCTCTTTATTCAAGTAAATTCTTTTTATTAATCCTTTTGATTTCCAATTTTATTGGGTTAGTACCTACGAACCAAATTATGTGTACTTTATGGTATCATTTATTCATTTTTTTAATACTAATTAACTCTATATCACATTCTGATTTCTTTTCGTGTAACGTAGTTTTTGATAATGTCATAAGAGTAACTCTTATATTGAAACTTCATAGGAATTTCATGCTATTTTGAGAACCAAGATGTGACATGATAGTACACTTAAACATATTCTCTATAGCTGGATGAAATCATTTAAGTATCACATAGGATATAGGCTATCAAGGGTTGAGACTAATAGTACTTTGATGCATTTTCTCATGGCGTACACCCTTGGTAATTTCCAGTGCATAAATTATGAGAACGTGACCCACCAGTAGGAAATCCACATTTATATGTGTCATTGGATGTTTCAATCTATCGATGTTTGAATTGATCCTTAGAATTTAATTTTATTATTAGTGGATATTATGAGTTTAATACATTTATTTGTTAATTAAAACTACTATGACATATGTTCAAAGAGAAGTATGATATGTTGGGTTTGTCAGAAGTAATATTTAATTGATGAATAATGTGAGAAAGGATTGTTCCCTTTTTTGTTTAATAAACATTGATATATTAGGACCGTTTATGTAACTTATATATCCAAAATAAGTCCATGTCCATGGTGTTCTATAGGAGAGTTCAATTTCGAGAAATCCAAAGAAAGATACATCAAGCACACAGGTTCATGGAAACAACATGCAACCTACATGATTAGAGATTTCATGATAAAGAGATTATATTACATAGATAGAATCCATATGAGAATGTATGTCATTGTGGCATTAAATCTTTATTTATTGGTGTCTTTAAGTGTTTATAGATGTTATCCTTTGACTTTTTCATTCCTTTCCTATTTCTAATAAGAAAGATACCAAGTGGGTGAAATGCTAATTTTACCCATTACTTTAGTTAAATATTAATATTATTAATTATATTAAAAATTGAATAAATATTATTCCAACATATGTTTTAATAATTAATCATGTTCTCGTGATCTCACATATTCAATCCTAAAGTATTTTACAGAATATTGTTTTGAGCATAATATGTAATAAAAATCTGTTTTTGATTTAGTTAATGTAATATTAATTAAATTTTTGGAGGATAATGTGGTGATATTTTTTTAAATAAATATAAATTACTCAATATCCTCTATATATTGTGGAGAAATGAATGACCGAAATTAATGTGACATTAAGAAATAATATATATTGAATAATATTTTAATAATATAATATTTAATTTAATTCATGAGCTTCAGATATGCTAAGAAATAATAAAAATATTATTATTGTACACATGTGGTTTCTCAATAATTAAGAAAAATAATAAAGGCGCAAGTGTAATTTTTATTTTATAATCCTAGGTGTATATTAACCCAAATATATTATTTTATAACATTTATCATTTAATTTCATCATGCATAACATCATCCAAATAAAATTACCTTTAATACCTAGATAGATCCCTCTCTAATAACACTCTCCAGAAAGGAGGATGTCCCTCCACCACCAACACAATCATGGCTAGATTTATCAAAGAGAAACCTTTATTGAATTGATTTTTTAAGCTATCAAAGGTGAATAATGAATGAATTAGGATTTACTATGAAAGTACCCATAGATTCTTATAGTGACATTCATAGGTTCTTGGTGAATGTGTAGATTATCAATGGATGGAATATTCACTTAATTCCTAAAACCCAATGATAATAAAATATAATGATGTTTTCAGATTCATCAATGAATAAATAAATCATGTCAAGGTAAATCTTTAATTGATTACATTAATTATAATTTATATGTGATGATCCTGAATTTTGGTTATAGAATTCAATCTCCAATTAATATTAAATTTAATTTCATTGTTTGAGGAATTTATAATCAATTTAAATATTAGATTAATCATTTATTATGATAAAACATTTGGTTGGGAATATCCATCCGATGCTTCTGTTACACCCAAACAATCATGTCATATTAGAGCGATCACATAATTATTTATAATTTTTTTAAATATATTTGACTGATTTATGAATTTATCATTAGTTTTAAATTTGAATTTAATCATTATTTAATACAAATCATTATATCTTCTCTTATTACTATTCATTATTACAAATATAATCATATTGATTAATTTTATGAAATAGTAACATTCGAAGAATTCATCTAGAGGTACCGAGGATTATGACTAATTAGAATAAGAGTACAAACCATGTATCATATTGGTACACACTGTGTACCCATTATCAATGTGCCAATGATTAATTTTATCCATGTTCTTTTACAACATGTAGTGTTTAATTAATACAACACATTTTGAATAGGATAGGCTAGCAGACGGGCAGGTGGAAAATTAGTCTTATAACATTCCTACATAATTTTCAGTCCATTAGTCAAAGACGGTATGTGTATTGACTCAAAATACTGACATTATTAGTGCCTATGTAACTCAAAGAATACATATTTTTTATCCCATGTACACACCATGCAGTCCATTATTTTCCATGAAATGTTTACATGTCGAGCCCCTAGGTATGTCCTATAGATAGGTGGTGAGAAATATAATCACTATGTAGCTGGATAGCACATTCCATGTATATTACCAAATTACATAGAATAAAAATTAATTTATTACAATTATTAATCCTTATAAACAAGTGTTTCATGTATTATTTATTTGACTGTGTTCACACCATGTGATTAGTAATATATATATATATATATATATATATATATATTAAATATTTAATTATTTTCTATATAATGTTTAAAACTACATATCATGTATAAGTTGTAATACAGTCATTACACTTTTTGTAATGAAAAATAAAACTCTACTTATGTACCATGTGTTCCATGTGTAATTTATTTTACTATGTAGAGACTAGGAAATTACATGATAACTTATGTCTGCACCATACTTCGTGAGTACATAGTATACAAATATAATTCACAATATGTGGTTTGGACAAGTACTCCATGTGTTTCCTCCAAGGTAGAATATTTTTATGTAGTTAATTTTATATAAATTTATTCAATTTTCTTAAAATTACAATGGATGATAATATTAAAGAGGGTTGGATAAGAATTAAGATAAAAAGGGGACTTATTAAACAATATAGTTAATTGATTTGAGTGTGATTTATCATAAATAAAAACTATTAGAATTGAATTCTATTTTTATTAATTGTGTAATCCATTGAATGTATATAGATGATCATGAGAATTTAATAGTACTTTTTATGTGATTGGTTTCATTTTAATTTATTATTAAACTAAATAGATGGTCTGCATGTCATCCCTCCTCTCATTATGTAAGGGAATGTGAGTCCATGGTTTCTATTATGAAAATCCCTCAACATATCCTTTGGTTCCCTCATTTGGGAGTGAGTAAAATCAAATTTAACGGATGGAGTTCCCAATAAGGTTGAGGTAGTTAAAGTTTCTAGTTGAGGAAAGACCCAATCCAATATAGACACATAACTTGATTGGTGGAAATCTACAACACGAACCATAAAATTATTGAAGGTGTTTTACCCCTAGTTCAAAGAGTATATTATCATATTCTAGATAAACTAAACATTAGTAAAATATCACGATCATACCACTTTATTATTTTAATTTTTATAATCATTTCATTATGGATGTTTTTATTATGATCACATGAATTAATGAATTAAGAATCATGAAATATATAACTAAAATAAAATAGATTATGTGTAAATTTTATCAAATAAATGATTAATCACTTATGTAAATTCACTTAATATTAATAAAAATTTAATAAAGATAAAGTGGTCAACTTACACAAAAATATAAAAAATCCCTCAATTATATATTTTATGTCGGTATAGCCTTCCACTACTTAAGTTAAAATCAAACCATATTTCAAAGTACATGACCAATTAAATTTATGGTTCATTCTATTTTTGGTTAATTTTAACTTGATATTTTTTAATGAATTCACTTTGTTCACATTATGGGTTGACAACTAATGAATGAATTTTTGTAAAATAGATGAAGAATTTAAATAAATATAATTTCATTATTTCATGATTGGAGAGTCCACTCAATAGATCAAAGAATTATGAGTTAATGCAGTTGATAATTTTAGGCTTACCTAAAACCCTTCAAATTTATTGAATGAGAATTGTTGGGGATATGAAAAGGGCAATATGGGTCTTTTCCACTATGATTTCCATGAAATAGGATTTTTAAAAGGAAATTTATAGATATATTAGGTTTTGATAAAATAGTGGGAGATTAATAAATATTATATTTATTTATTTATCTAATTTTGTTAAAAATAATTACCAAAATTATGCACTTATTATTTTTAAAAACTATAAATAAAAAAGAATTTAAATATTTCACATCAATTTATACATGAGAGGGATAAACTTCTCGCATGTACTAATTTACATGAATATAGAAGAATCTTACATGTTATCCTACTAAATAAAAAGAAATTATATGTGCTAGAGAAACATATTCCTAAAGAACCTTTCCAAGAGGTTAGTTAGGAAGTGCTTTCTCTCTATGAGAAATTTCTTAATTATGCCAATAATGATTAGTGTTTCATGTTATCATCCCTGAACACTGAGCTTCTAAAGAAACATGAGTAAATATTTGGGTATATAATGGCATATCACCTTTAGGATCACTATCAAGAGACAGTGTGGAAAGAGAGATATGAGTTCTCCAATACTCTGTTTACAATAATGATTATAGAGTCTCCTCTAGTTAGTCCTCATGTAGTCAGGATTATTAGCTTCATTTAATGCTTAGATATCAAAGGGATTAAATTTCCATACATGTTTCACATAGATCTCATACATTCCATACTACCCATGTTCTTATCAAATTTAAAGTTAATTATAACATGAAAAATAATGAAGAATGTATTTTATAACATTTTAATCTGATTCTCTAAGTGGAAAAGGACATAGAGTATGATACACCCCCAGTCCTTTTAGTTAATAATGTATGTGAGAACAAAAAAGGGGCCAAACACACATAACAAGTCTATATATCACAAACAAAAACCTTATAA
Source organism: Viscum album (assembly GCA_963277665.1). Taxonomy (NCBI): domain Eukaryota; kingdom Viridiplantae; phylum Streptophyta; class Magnoliopsida; order Santalales; family Viscaceae; genus Viscum; species Viscum album. The sequence continues at coordinate 1,553,329,400 of OY728125.1, read as the reverse complement.
GAAGATTAATATCTAGTGAGACTAAAAGGAAATGGAAGTTGTATGTTTTTATATGAAAAAATGACACTTTATAATTAATTGGTCCTAGGAACAAGGGAATGATAAATGTGCATTCATTATCATGTGTAATATTTCAATACCTACACATTGGGAATTAGATACATCTTGTGGTTTCTAAATCTATATCTAAATATAGGAACCAATTATATTTTGAAATATTTCTAGAGGATAGGTGGATTTCCATGATCATAATGGCATGAGGCTAGATACTCTAGCCATTGGAGATTTCCACCTTTCCTTTACAACCATAATGATATTGGTTTTAAGAGTTTTTTTATTTTTTACCGACTATTACCATGAACCTAATTTCTATGTCATACCTTAATATTGATGTTTTTATTTTTAAATTTGGAAATTAAAGATGGTTATTTTATAGAGAAAATATTTGTTAAGGTATTACACATTTAATTAATGGTATTTATGTATTAAAAAATTAAAATAGAGTATTATCAATTGATAATTAATAGTGTTCACATGAATCATATAACACCCATCTATGGAAACTCTAAAATTTTTAGGTACATGATAATTTTTAAAAAATATCTATCAGGATAGTTATTTTAAATATTTTTGAGATAAAACCAATTAAATTTTTTAATTATTTTTTATAAGAAAAAATGACCAAATCACAATTTGGTGGATAGGATAAAGGCGTTTAAAAGTTTCTATGATTGGTACACATTGATGTGTGTGGATCATTTTTATTGAAGTTGTAGGTGGTTATTCTTCCTTCATAACTTTTTTTGATGACTTGGGTATATATGTCTATGTATAATTTATGTTTTATAATCCCTTGTCATATGAGAAATTCAATTAATTGAAGAATGAAGTAATATACTGAACTTGGAAATAAGATAAATAAGATTTTATTGGATCAATGTTTTGAATATATTAACTACGTTTTTAACAACTTTAAAAGTGAGTTTGGGATTTTATCTCAACTCACTCAACCATACACACCATAGTAGAATGGTTTTAGTGAATCGAAGAATCATACCATTCTAGACATGATAAGGTCGATGATCAATTATACATATCTTCCATTATCCTTTTGGGGGTATGAATTAAAAATTATGGAATATAGACTAAATTGAGTAAAAACTAAAAAAATAGAAATCCATTTGAGTTATTGAGTTTAAATAAACTTATTTTATCGCATACACGTATATGGGGTTTCATGGTGTTTTTTAATTCATTTTCTTGGGAAAAAAATAAAACCCCACTTTACAAATTGTATCATTATATGTTATTATAAGGAAATAATTGGATACTACCTATAAATCCTCTGAAACAGGAATGTGAAATTAAATATACCAGTTATCTTTCTTGTGAGGTAGAACATCCTCAGGAAATATAGTTAGAGAAATATTGGCTTTGATGAAGTTTATGCTCAAGACACACATGATTTGGTATAGTAATATATTTTATATGTCACCATGTAAGAAATAGTCCCTGAAACATAAGTACTACATAAGATCACAAGTGAGTTAAGATAACTAAAGAGAAATAGTTTTCAAGTAATCGAAGATGATGATTCATTATTGTTTAAATATAATTAACCTAATTCCTACAAATAGGAAGTAGAGAAATCATAAGAAAAAATATGGAAGGAATCCATTAATTCTAAAATTGATTCCATGTATCAGAACCATGTTTGGGTTCTCATGGATCCACCAGTTGATACAAATCCTAATAAGAGGAAATGGGTTTTCAAGAAAAAGTAGTAATTGGAATGAAAATCAAGTACCAATAATGCTAGGATAGTGGATAAATGGTTTAAAAATAATTAATTAATTGAGTATGATGAGACCATTTCAGTACTTTCCATGTTTAAATCCACCAAAAGTTTCTATAGCTTCTTACCATAACTATGAAATTTGATCGATGGATGTTAAAATAACTTTCCATAATGAGAACCTTGAAGAATAGGTATACATGATAAAACTAGAAGGGGTGGTAACTATAGGTTATTCTAAAAAGATATTCAAGTTCCAAAGATCCATTTATGGATTGAGGAAAGCATCTTGGTCATGGAACATTTTTTTGATAAAATATAAATTTATTTTATTTTATTAAGAATGAATGCGAGACATGTGTTTACAAGTGTTTTAGTGGGAATGATATCATTATCCTAGTTATATATGTTGACAAAATATCACTTATTGAGAATGATATACTTGTCGTACAATCTTTTAAGGAATGATTAAATAATTGTTTCTCGATGAAGGACTTAGGTAAATTATCCAACATTTTATAGATTAAGGTCATTCATGATAGATCTAAGAGGCTTCTCGGACTAAGGCAAGGTACATACATTTACCAGATAATAAGGAGATTTAATATAGAACAATCCAATCGGTGGATTGGTACTAGTGACACATGGTATGCATTTTTATAAGAAAAGGTATCCCCAGAGGCAACAGGAATAAGAGAGAATGATTAGGATTTCATATTATTTAGTGGTACGATCAACCATGTATGTCATGTTACATTCTAAACATAATGATTCAAATGAATTGATAAAGGTAGGGAGATATCAATAAGATCTTGGTTAACAAAATTGGTCTTATATTAAGGCCATCATTTAGTATCTAAGAAGAACTAAGGATATGTTTATGGCATGTAGAGGTGATTAGGATCTAGACATTATGATTTATTCTGATTCTAGATTTCAAACAGATATGAATAATATAATTTCATAGTCCATATATACTTTCAGTCTCAATGGAGGAGTTGTGAGTTAGAAGAGTTCAAATAAGATAATATTCACCAATTCTACATCGATTTATGAGTATACAGTGGCTTCTAGTATAACCAAATAATTAATTTAGATACAATTTTTTTCTAGGTGTACGATGTGGTTCCTATAATTAAAGACACTATCACAATATATTGTGATAATATTGTAGTGGGGTCTATTCAAAAATATCCAAGAACACACCAAGAAACAAAGAACGTTCTATGAATGTGTCACATAGTGAATTATTATTATAAAATTAGTGAAGTTTTACTAAGTAGAGGTTATATAGAAGAAAACACGGTGAACCCCAAGACTGAAGAATTATCTTAGTAGAAGCAAGAGTATTATGTGAGAGATATCAGGATGAAGGTTATTAGCAGTTCTCTCTAGTGCAAGTGATATTGTTTAGGAGTTAGTTCCCTATAACCAAATTTTAAATACTATATCATAAACAATACACAATTTCATTCAATATTAATAAACTTTTTATCACATCATGATTTTTTTATTCATGACATAATATATGATAATTTTATAAGAGTATATGTTACAAGGAATGTTCATAGCAATTCTCCATTATGATGAATAATTTTAGATACAATAATAATATAATTAAATATGTGTTCTATAATTAGATGAAATCATTTGAGGGACACAAAATATATATTCTACGAGTGCTGAAGACTCATCCAAATTTGAGGCACCTTTTCATGGTGTATACCCTTGGTAATTTATAGTGTTGAAATTTATGAAAATAAAACCCTAAAATAAAGAATCCACCTTTATATGTGTCATTATATTTTCTTATCTATAGATGTGTGTATTAATCCATAGAAATATGGATTATAATTAATGGATATTTTTAATATTTTACTTTTATGTATTGATGAAAATAGTGACGACATATGTTTGTGGATTAGTGGGATATATTGGCAGTGTAAAGAGTAATATTTCATTGAATAATAATGAGATAATGAATTCTTACCATAATTTATTTAATAGATTCTAATATCTCATGACCTTTGGTAGAAATAATACATTGAAAATAAATAAATGGTCATGGTGTTCTATAGGAAAGTACAATTTTTAAAAATTCAATGATCGAGACATCAAAAATATAGGTTGACAACACCATCATGCAACCTACGTGATTAGAGATATCACAATAAAGGGATTGTATTAGATAATACGTTTTCATATGAGGTTTTATATATTTTCAAAATTAAATTATTTCTCTATGAGTGGCTTGGAATTTTTCTAGATGACAACCTTTGAATTTGGGCTTCTGTGCCAATTGCCATAGAGAAAAAGTCCTAGATGGTCACACACTAATTATATCATGTACTTATTTTAAATATTATTATTATTTATTATTTTAAAATTTTAATTAATTTTATTCCTACACATGATTTAATAATTATTCTTGTTTTATTTATTACACATATTCCTTAACTGGTTATTAAAGAGAATATTTTGTGAGCAGACTATTTAATAAATATTTATGTTCTATTTAGGCAATATAATATTTTTTATTCATTATTGAATAATCTAGTGATATTTATTAATTTAACAAATATAAATTATTTATGTTTTTATAAATATTTTGGAGGAATGGAAGACCTAGTTTAATGGTCTGGTGAGAAGTAATATATATTGAAATCTATCTTAATAATATAACATTTAATTTAATTCAAGATTTTTCACATGTCAAGAAATAATAATAATATTATTATATAAAATTAGTATTGTAAGAATTATTAAAAATAATAGGGGTGGATGTGCAATTATTATTTTATAAACCTAGTTGTATTTAAACCCAATTATATTATTTACAAAGCGTTTCCATTTCATTTGGTTTTCCACGGTGTTATCCAGATAGAATTATATCAAATCCTTAGAAAGATCCCTATCCAATAATGCTCTCAAGAATATAGAGAAATGCTATTATACTAACAATATTTATTCTAGATTGATTGGAGAGAACCCTTTCGTGAAGAGATTATTGGGGTGATCAACGAAAAGTGATGCAATAATTCAGATTTTCTATGCTGGCACCTGGAGATTCCTATGGCAATGTTCTTATATTCATGGAGCATGTGTGGATCATTTCTAGAGGTAATATTCACTTGAATATTGCAACAATGAAAATGAACAATTTAGAGGTTTTTTGTCAAATTAATCAAAGAAGAAATAATTCCTCACATGTAATCCTTTATTTTTTTAAATTAGTTATAAATAATATATGATGATATAGCTTTTTTTCTCCCAAGTCAAAGTATCAATTTATATTTGATTTTTTTTTCATATAGTGTATCATTAATCTATATATTGGATAAATTATCGACTATGATAAAAATATGAGTTGGGTATATCATATTCAGTGCTTCCACTGCACCCAAGACTATCTAATTGCACATGTTTTCAACTATTTTTACCCACCACTTTATTATCCTTATGAATCCAATTTAATGGGGGACTACATTCAACTCTCATTAATCACTTCCGTGAACCTTTATGTACACCTGTTACACTAATCAAATTATCATATGATTTTCCTTTCCAAAAATTTGTGTTTCGAATACCCATACCCATTTACAGTCAATGGTATTCACCATGATTTACGTATCATTCATTGATTGGGGGCTTCCATATATATTACCAACACTCTATAATCATTAGATTAAAAGTGATTAATGATGTTATTATGTTGTATTATTTATGTGGAATGAAACTTCATGTACATGATATGATTGTTATATGTGATCTTGGAATTATATATCCCTCCATTACATTGGAAAATGTTTTTACCTCCTAATGTACAATGTATAGTTCACGATAGTTATCCCAATCACACTAAGTTATTATATCATGAAAGTTAGCATTGACTTATTCTTATGATGCAATGTTTTATGTTATTGTACCATTATTATAATACATTGATGTTATCATATTTGGTTATAATTATATTATAATGATTATGATTCTCTCTTATTTCATCATGTTTTTCCTCTTGACACACATGTACATATTCACTTTTTTATATTATTTAGTTTTTCCCTTTCTAGGATTTAAAGATCTCCCCTTTCTTAAATATATCCCTAGGTTGTCTAATATAGTTTTAAAATATCAATGGAATTTAAGGACATGTTATATAGTTGTACATAATTTTATTGTATCTCTAATTAAAGTTATTGTGATATGTACATAATAAACGAAAGATAATAGGCCACATGATAATTTGGGATTAGGTTATGTGTATCAGAATATAATAAATATAGAAATAAATCATATAAAAAAAATTTATTGTCATATTTTATATAAGAGTGTGGGATATCATAAAAAATAAGTCATCAACCCCATTAGATATTACTTCAAAGGTGTAATTACCCACTATTTCTTCAGGCATTCTTGTACTTGTTCTCATTCCAAAAGTGCAATACCCAATATCCTTTGACCAATAGTGTCTGATTACACTTTTTAACTTATCATACATGTACTCACTAAAATCTGTAATTATAGAATCTTTAACAATCTCCCTAAATTAGTATCATATAAAAACATGGTTTCACGATGTGTAGTAACATTAATGGTTCCATTTAATTGGGGTAATAGATGATAGAAGATCTCAAATGGAAAATATTAGGAACCCACTATTGGAACTAAAAACCATATACTACACAATTATACATAAAACCATGATATGTTCCTTAATCATATAATCCAAGTCTAGTGTGGTAAGAATAGTCTCTATATGCCTAAAGAAGAAGAAAATGGAATCTATATATACCACATGATTTCTCACACACAAAGTGAATATGAATCCTCAAAAACATATCTCATTTTAGTGATGTGGTGGTGAGAACCTCCCATTAGGAATACACTATGTATTTCAACTATTACCAATGAAAATGGGTTTTATAACCATAAAAAACAATTTATGATTATTCTTTGAATTTTTTGGCCATATAAAACACATATGATTGGTAAAATCTATATCTGAGGGTGAATTTCATTTCAAAGCCTTTTTTTGAATCCCCAAGAGCCAATGTAGACTTAAAAGTCAAAAATTATGGTCTTTATATGTTGAAATAAATTATAGATTAAAATAAAAAATGGAAAAGTGGAAATTTCCAAGATTGAATATTTTATGAAATCCCTTTCTGGATATTTAAATCCTTCACAACTTTTTAAATACTACATAGATATGTAAATCCTTCACATCCAGGAATCATTTTCAAATCCACAATGAGATATATTTACAACCATGTAAATCCTTCACGTTCGACCATCATTTCTAGCTAAAAGATGGTGATTCTTCATTATCACAAGGAGACTTCATGAATCAAGTTGTTCATGGAGAACTAATTAGAGTTCATTATGGTTATATATTATTTAATGAATGAAGTTATTCATATAACTCTGAAGGAATTCATTTTTCGTTACACTCTCCCTTTATAAATAATGTCCATTTGTGAATGATTGACATAGACTCATTATAGTCATGTGCTTCCAATGTGATTTAATTTCAGGTAAAAAAATACGTATAATTACTATAATTCACTTTGTGAAAGGGGAATTCACTTCTACAATGAAATGATTCTTTAGAAGAGGGGAACATCATAATTATTTTATAGTAATTTCCTCCACCACATTACTTATTCTCATTGGATTCATATGAAATATCAGTTCGAAAATTACTATTATGAATCCCACTTTTTAAGGATCATAGTGAATCTTCCTTCACGAAGGAATCTAATGGAGCCCACTTTGTAAAGGACCATGGAGAATACCACTTTAAAAAGAAATCCTACAAATCCCACTTTTTGATGGAATCCCACAAGGCCCATCCTGAGGAGGTATTCTCAAATAAATTACCTCACATTCCTCATTTAAATTACACTATATTTGAAACAAGATTATTTACATAGAACCCCAATATTATTTGAAGCATGGGATTATTAAGGAATGAATCGAACCCTCCCTAACAGTCATTATTTGTGAAGGATTTAACTCACAATTTTCCAATTCAAAAAGCATCCAAATTATGTTAACTAGGCCTCATCAATGTCTTCTATTCTCACCAGGTCTTTTTTCTGGGTTGAATTAACACAAATGACCTAAATGGCTTCATTTTTTAACGTTTAATGTTCCCAAAGGTATAAAACCATAATAGGCCTCCAATTAGGTATAAGCCCCAATTATATCGTCATATATATAATTAATAAAAATTCATATGAATCGAAAGGTAGAACCCATGAATAACACAAACTCAATCTCTTATTATCACCCTTTTATTGATACAAACATGCCTACCACATGACAAAAAACAACATAGATTGGTCCTGAGACATGAAATTAAACTATGAATGTTGAAATTTGTGGGTTATAATTCTAGTTCTAATAACATATATAGGACACCTATTTGAGGTTCAATCAAATTATTCTAACACCTTTATATCCGCTCTCTCCTTTTTGAATTAGTATTTCCCCAAAATCAATCCCCATGAGAATCTAAACCATGACCAACTACCATCTAGGATTTTAAATTACATCTTATCCTATGTGATGAGCATAAAGGATTTATGCATTCCTTATATGAAGAGTATAATATTACCTCCTTACCTTATATGAAGAATAACTAGCTATATCTTTTGTGATTATTATATAAATCCCATGTGATGAGAATGATACAACCCAACCATTTCTTTAGGTGATTAGCTTGAAGAGATGATGATCGACCATTATTTATGTTATGAGAATAAGACCTTCCCCAAGTGATTATATAGGGATTTATTTACTGATGGTCCATGGATTAATTTGGCATTGCGTTATGGATTCCTCTAGTTATTAACTAAGGATACATTACGTTAGGAGAATAAAATAACCTATGTGATAAGAATAGAATGATCTATTCTTCATTATGCGATTGGTATAAGATATCATCATGGTTTGATGTGATAATTCTAATATAGTATCCTAAAATATGTAAGACCAAACTATACCCTCTCCCATTTACATAACAATAAAAAAGAGGAACCAAAATTGGTTTTTTATATGTAATCCTCACAATAACCAGTTATAGGAACACTTTCTCTAGTAGTAAACTCATCATTACTTCAAACTACCTAGACCATGTCGTAAATAAATAACCTTAAATGGGACTCAATTGGTCATGACTGTACATCCTTAAAAAAACCACTATAGTCTTTATCACATTACTATAAATTTCATGTAATGTCTCATTAAGTGAAACGTAATTGTGTAGGTTTTGATTCTCTTCCAAGGGATATGTATGAAACCTCTATCATGGGCCCAATATCAACTCCACAACACCACCTACCTCTTCCTACAAGAGACCAAATACTCCCTTAATAGAAATTAAATTTCATGTTTTAACTTATAAGGATCCAAAATATATATTTCATAGATACATATATGGATCAAATGAGATACAAAAAAATACCACATGTAGTGTTCTTTGAAATTCATGTTTTTAATTAGTCAATTTATAAATGGGTAATTATTATTATATTTATAAAGTATTCAAAAACATATATTAAATCATTAACAGAGTCTTGATGTAGGAAATAATACCCATATTTGGGTGAGATAATTCTAATAACAAATCCTTTTAACCAATGAAGAACCTAATGTTTCACTGGTAAAGTCCCATAAATTACTTACCTTTAGAAATCAGGTAACTATTAACTCAAAATTCATTAGTGTGGTGGTGTTTCAGGAACACAAAAACCATGGTGATAGTTTATATAAAAAAATTAATTATAGAATAAAATAGAACATTTTTTGGAATTCATGAGAAAAATTAGATTTTTTGAGCGGGTTTGTTGTAACGACCCAATATTTTATTAATGAAAATTCCACTTGATCTAATTAAATGTCATATTATGTAAAATGGTTATATAAAACATATATACTTCAATAGTTTTTTGTTTTTGGATTTTAAAATACAGTTGATAATTTCTACCATTGCTAATATAGTCATTGAATAGTGATCACATGATTAATATAAATATAGGGTTTAAAAAATCCAATTTACTCAGACAAAGGAAGAGATGACCACATCTAGTAGAGTTGTTCCATACGAATCCCATTTGTTGGAGTTCGAGAAGGATTTATCATCACTGGGATTCACTCTGGACCAATCCCAACCCAATCTTCAACACGTTAATCTTGAAAGGAATCACTTAAGGGAGAAGTGAAAGTTAATAGAGATTACCACCCGAGTGATGGTATCCGAGCTGCCCCAAGAGTCTGTCACCATCACACACCTTACCCTTAGAACTTATAATGGTGTTACTAGGAGTTATGTAATAAGACCCTAGAATTATGATTATGTGCATTATTTTTGTATAAAATTATGAACATACATTCATTTTATTATTGTTACTTTGTAAATGGTTTTTAAAGAACATATAGTTTTTCCAGTTAATATTTAATTATGAAATATATTTTGATAAATTAATGTGTTATTAAATTAAATTATATTTTAATAAAATATTATTAAAAAATTATTTATTATTAAATATTAATTATCGTAAAATTTTTATACTATTGTAATTTTTATTAAGGTTTGAAAACTGTTTATGTCAAAACCCATGAATTTTCAATAAATGTCACTTTTTATTTTTAAAGAGAAAATTCACATATTTAGATAATTATTTTGATAAAATTAATTTTATTTTTGGATTGAGGGTGTCAAAATTATCCAATGGTGAATTTGTCATAATTTTCTGAGATAGCGGACTTTTTGGGTAAAAATTAAATACTGTTTAAATATATAATGGGTTTTATGACATAATAATGACCCAATACTAAGGTAATAAAATTCTATAAAACGATTTTCATCCACTATTTATTTTACCTTTAAAATAATGTTATTTTAGATTTGTTTGATTAATTTTATGGTGCCTTAGTAGACCCTCCAGGATATATAAAATAACATTTTAAAATGATTTCTTTGAGAGTGTGACTCACCTGACATAAGCAAGCCCAAAATTTTAATAAGTTTGGCCATTGGACTTATAAAATGGTTTTTTCCACTCTCCTTTTGAAAAAAAAACAATGGGAAAAAACCATGGGATGGTTTGTGGTTTTCATTAGATTAATGTCTAGTGTCCAAAACCTAAATAATAAAAAATACCCTCTATTGTCCTATAAAAACCCACTCAACCTCCTCTTCATATTCACCCAAACCATTTTGAGATTAACCAAACTATTCCCTCTTCTTTCTATAATCCTCTCAAGGCTCCCCAATCTCCCTATAATCCTCTCTCAATCCTCTCCCAAGCCATTGGGATCGCACTTCTAAGTAAGGGATCCTCACATTCCTTCCTTCCTTATTTATGTTAATGTTTCCTTATATTTTTATTCCCTTTTATTTTCAATTACAAAATTTGGGGTATTAATTATCACCTCCCCTATACTACCAACTGTTTTAATGATGATATACCCATTTATCTCTCATAAATTCCTCCCATGTACAGCAGTTACCATTCCAAAATTCTGTAATGGATTTCCCTCTCCTCATTTATATTCATGAAATTCATTTATATTATGCATCTAAATTCCATTGCATATGTTGTGATATTATGTTCCATGACCTCATTACTTTCCATTTCATGTATAAATGATGATAAAACCCTTTCTCTCTCACAAACCAACATTAAGATTTGTATTTTATGTCGTTATGCTGCCAAAGTTACACGAAAAGTTCACATGCCAAAATCATTGTGTAAGTGAATACCATACCCATTTCTCTATCAAGGTTATTCCCCATTATGAACATGTATTTTTTATGGAGGAAATACATTTATTTATTCCACATATCTTATTCATGTAATAAATTATGATTTTTAATGAATCCATGTTGTATTATCTATGTGGGACACTTATGCATGAAATGAAATGAATAAGAAGGGTGTGCCCTGATAGCGCTCCAATGCATTGGGTAAAGAATAATTTCATGGTACGTCATGTGAAATGAGGATTAATCAGGATAATTATTGTGAAATGAGGGTTTACTCATGCTAATTAATATTCAATTAGGGTTTAATTATGCCCCAAGTGCCATGAACCTTGCCTCATGCTGATATCATGTTTAATGTTGTTGCCACATCTCCATGTTATGATAATCATTCTATATCAATCCTTTATGTTCATGATTATATTATGATACATTTATATTCAAATTTCCTATCGTGTATTGTGTTCATCATGTTAATTTTTATTTACTCCCTTACTTGGATTTATAGCTCACCCTTTTTTAATGTATGTCCTCAGATTATCCCACGCAAAGCTAAGTACGAAGGAATGTTGTGGCCAGGTAAAAGATGTTTTCGATAAAGATGTTATATTTTATGTCTTATGTTTTCATGTAATGTTGCTAATTTCTCATGACACTATATCTATCAATCCTCATAGTTTTCTTAAGTTAAACTTTATGTAATGAATCATTTTTATGTGTGCAAAAAAGAGTGGGGTTGTTATAGTTGGAATCAAAGGATATGTTTAGTTATTTTTGGGATTTAGATTAGAAAGCCCTAGTAAAATCCTTAGGGATAATAATAATTATAGTAAAAAAATATCTAAATTTTGTTGAGTATAGAGTAAGTGGTTTATCAAGAAAATAAATCCCTGTCTGGATACGAACAGGTCAAGGTGGCTCTAGAACATATGTATCTCGAGGTAAAACAAGAAAACACCACTATGATCTAGACTGAAATGGGAATGGGTGCATGACAATGGGCCTTTATCCACTTTCGGTTAAACTCTCATGGGGGATATTCTATTGTATATTTATAAGCATAGTATGAACCATTATTATGGGAATAAAAAAAATTCCTCTAATAATATATGTTGGGAAGTAGATCACAAATAACATATATTGAAGAATATAAATTCAAATCTTAAGGAAATAAATGTATTTTATATGTCATCTCTTTTTTTCATTGGATTCCACTTTATGTGTTACCCCTAAATTTCCTTTTATTATAGACAATGGATAGTAATAGGAGGACATGGGCTAAAAATTGATATAGTGATCAATGTGATGAAAATTCTAATGAGATGCCCAATATAATGGGAGCAAGAATCACAAACATTGACATGATACTCTCTCAGTTAACTCACGTTTTGAATAAAAACATGGGATAAGAGGGACTTACACCCCCCAAGAAAGAAAATGCCACAATAGAGAGCCTCATAATACAAATGCCTCCTACTTTTAATGGATAAATCGATCCCTTAGTCATCAACCAATGGATAAAATCCATTGAAAAAATCTTCTCCATATTCCAATGTTCTGAATAAGAGAAATTTCTTCTCAATACTTATCGTATGGTGGGTGAAGATGATCAATGGTAAAAATTGATCAAAAATAAGAAGACTAATGAAGATATTGAGGCATTATAATAGAAGGATTTCTGGAAAATGTTTTTTGATAAATATTTCCCTCACACCCTTCGACTTAAGATGGAAAGGGACTTCCTTGACCTCAAGAAAAAAATATGATGAATCCATTGTAGCATAAAAGGAAAAAGTCATAACGCTTACATGATACGCCTTCAACTTTTTCCTTACCCCCAAATACAGGGTTGACTACTTATTTGGTAGGCTAAAACTTGGGCTATGGAAAGCCCTAGCGATCCGTGGCTTCGATAGCTTTATGTAAATTGTCTGATGTGCCGTCAAATTCAAAATGAAGATTGGAAAATCTAAGGGGTATCATGGGGATAAGAAGTGGAATGTGGAATTTAACTCTAGTAGTCAGATAGATAAATCCAATGGTGCTATGAAATTACAGCACCCCACATAACAAAGTTGTGGAAAAAAGAACCCCAGAAATTTCCTGAAGGCGATGAGGAAATTCTTTAAGTGTGGATGAGAAGGTAACCAAGAAATTAATTTTCATTAAGAAAAACCCTCTTCTATGATAGAGGAAAGAAATGTTCTATTTGACCCACAATTCTTTTTTCATTTATTCAACTACAAAGAACCCGAGAAATTTTCCAACTAATACCCTAAGAAAAGGCTTTTCAGAGGTAACCAACAACCTCCATGGCACCAAGGAAGAGATTTTTCCATCACTACTAATGATGAAAACCCTGAAAACGAAGTGGTGATAGGTATACTAGTTATTAATTGAATAATATAAAATGTACTTATTGATTCTTGTTCTACACATTCATTTATATCCCAAATGTTTAGTAAAAAATCCCAACACCACCACAAATCATGGAAGTAGAGATGTTGATGAGAACATAAAATGGGGCAATTATTGCATCCCATGAATATAACTCCTTCCCTATCAACATGTGTGGATATAACTTCCCAGATAACCTCGTCATACTCCTTTCAATGGAATTTTATTCAATTCTTGTCATGGATTGGATTTCCATATTTAGAGAAAATATAAATTTCTACGAGAGGGAAAGCACTCTTCATATGGTGAATCGACCCCCATTTCTATACAAGTGAAATGAGTATGATGAATCTTTTTTAGCACCATCATATCAAGTGTGGATATTAATACCCTATGATCACATGTATCTTGCTCAAATTAGCGAGTCTAAGGAAAAAACCATCCTTGAAGACATACCTATTGAGATGGAATTTGCTGAAGCATCTCATGAGGAATTGCCTAGTATTCCTCCTAGAAGAGATGTTGAATTCCCAATTGATCATATACCTAGGGTTTTCCAATATTTAGGACTCCTTATAGAATGGTTATTTTGGATCTTGAGGAGATAAAGAAATGACTATAGGAGAATCTAGATAAAGGGTTTATATGCCCATGTTCTTCACAATGGGTTGAACCAGTCCTCTTCTTCAAGAAGAAGGATGGGTAGATGTGACTTTGCATTGATTATTGTGAGCTCAAAAAACCCCGATAAAGATTATTTTTCCTCTTCCATGAATTAATGACATGTTCAATCATCTATGTTGAGCACAATACTTCTCCAAGTCCAAACTACAGTCTAGATATTACCATGTAATGCTGAAGAACGAGGATATCCCTAAGGCTAATTTTTGTAGAAGGTACATGAATTATGAATTCATAGTAATGCCTTTTGGACTCACCAATGCTCCAGAAATCATCATGGACTTGATTAATAGATTCTTTAGAGACTACCTTGACAAATTTGTGGTATTCCTTATAGATGATATTCTAATATACTCCAAAACCATTAAGGAGTATGAGAAGCATATAAGCACTGTATTAGAGAGCTTGTGAAAGGAGAATCCCTATGAAAAGTATAGAAAGGGTGAGTTTTGGTTGAAGGAGGTCACATTATTAGGCCATATCATTACAATTAATGAGAAATATGTGGATCCCTCTAAGGAAAATGAAATTTAGAGATGGTCGAGGCTACAATCTATGATGGATTTCTATAGCTTCCTTGGGTTAGCAGGATATTATAACCGATTTGTGAGAAATTCCTCACGATTTCCGAACCCTTTTACCTAACTAACTTGGAATGGAGTCATGTTTTCTTGGAGTGATGAACATGAAGATAGCTTCAAATATTTGAAAAGGAGGCTTATCGCTATGCCCATTCTCACACTACCCACAAGTGGAGAAAATTTTGTGGTATTCAGTGATGCTTCGAAGAAGTGTATGGTTTGTGTGTTGTTGCAAAATGACAATGTCATTACCTATGCTTCATCGCAATTGAATGTCCATGAACAGTACTATCCCACACATGATATGGAGTTTCCTGTAGTAATCTTTGCATTGAAAATTTGGTGACATTACCTCTTTGGGGAGAAGTTTGAAATATACATGGATCAAAAAATCTTCAACTATATATTCACACAAAAATAGTTGAGCGTGCACCAATGAAGATGGTTAGAGCTGATCAATGACTATGACTACTCAATTCACTACCATCTAGGGAAAGTAGATAAAGTGAAAGACAATTTAAGTAGAAAGGATCCCACAACTCTTTCATTGTTGGGAATTCAAAAGGATCCAATCTTCTTTGATTTTATGCTGATGGAATGGGAATAATAAAGAAGGGAATATCATCAATCCCTTCAGAAATTATTTCACAACCATCTCTTTTGGAAAGGTTTGAGGGTTCTGAAAAGGATGATTTGGGAATTTAGAAGAAAGTGGAAACTATCAAAAAAATGAAATCCTTGGAGTTAAATGTTATTTAAGAAGGAATTTTGATTTTTGGGTCAATAATATGTGTTTCATCAAATCTGGATTTAAATAATGAACTTTTGGATAATGAACATAGTTCGAATTTCTCCATTAACCCAGGAAACACAATGATGTATCAAGATCTCCGATAGTATTATTGGCGGGATAACATGAATTAGGGGATCGCTGAGTATACATAGAAGTGCCTTGTATGTTAGCAAGTGATGTCTAAGAGGTATTATTCTAAGGGGATAATGAAATCATTGCCTATACCAACATTTAAATGGGAGAACATTACCATAGAATTTGTCACCAGACATCGGAAGACATCCAAAGGAAACAATGAAATCATGAGTTTTCTAGATTGTCTTACAAAGACTGCACACTTCATTTCAATTTGAGTAGATTTCTCATTGGATAAAATGGAATGAATATACATAAGATAAGTGGTAAGGCTGTATGGAGTACCACTATCTATTTTATTTGATCGAGATCAGAAATTCACCTATATGTATAGGAAGTGTCTCTAACACACTCTGAATACTCATATGAACTTCTGTGTAACTTATCATCCTCAAATTGATTTCCAATATGAGTGGAATATCAAAAAACTAGAGTATATGTTGGGATCATGCTCAATGGACTTAAAAAGAGGATGAGATAAAAATCATCCACTGGTTGAGTTCTATAATAAAAACAATTTCCACTCAAGCAACCAAATGGATCCCTATGAATCTATTTATGGGAAGAGGTTCAGAACACTAGCATGTTGGGATGAAGTTGGGGAGGGAAAACTCTTAAGTCCAAAAATGGTCAAAAAATTGTGGAGAAGGTTAAAACCATCTAGAATCACATTAAAGATACTCAGATTCGACAAAAGTGCTATGCTGATAATCATCAACAAGACCAAGAGTTTGATGTTGGAGAAATGGTATTGCTTCTCATATCACCATGGAAGAGAGTTATGGGATTTTGGATAAAGGGATAGCTTATTCCATGGTACATCAGACTTTTTGAGATCCTTGATCACATTGGAGCAGTGGCCTATCCACTAGCACTCCCACCGAACCAGTATCATGTGCATGACGTTTTCCATGTATCACTCTTAAGGAAGTAAATACCTGACCCATCACATGTACTCAATCCAGATGTGGTACCATTGGATAATGACCTGTCCTATAATGATAATCTGGTTAAGATCATATATCATATGTAAAATGTTCTATGAAATAAGACATTTCCCCTCATTAAGGTATTGCAGCGAAACCACAAGTCTGAAGAAGCAATGTCTGAATCAAAGGAAGTGATGAAGCAAAGTTAACCTCATCTATTTTAGTATGGGAAAAGGAATTTTCTAGGGTGAAATTTCTTAAGGGGGAAATATTGTAACGATGAAAAATTTTATTAAGGAAAATTTATCTTGATCTAATTAAATGTATTATTATGTAAAATGGTTATATAAAACATATGCATTTCCTTGGTTTTAGGTTTTTGAATTTTAAAATACCCTTAAGAATTGTTATTGTTTCTAATATAGCCATTTAAAAGGGATCACTTGGTTAGTATAAATATAGGGATTTAATAAAAACAATTTTCTCAGAAAAATGAAGGGATGACATCATCCTGTAGAATTACTCCATACAAAGCCCATTTTTCGGAACTTGGTAAGGAGGTAGCATCGTTGGGCTCCGATCTGTACCAATCCCAAGTCAAGATTCAACATTTTAATCTTGAATGGAATCGCTTATGGGATATGTGGATGTTAATAGAGATTACCACCAGAGATATGTTATTCGAGCCACCCGAACAGTCTATCTTCATCGCACACCTTACCCTTAGGTATTATGTTGGTGTTATAAGTGTTTATATAAAAATAACCTAGCACTATTATTATGTGCATTATTTTTGTATAGAATAAATAATATACATTCATTTTATTATTGTTACTTTTAAATGGGTTTTAAAGCATAAATAGTATTTTTAGTTAATATTTAATTAAGAAACATATTTTTATGAGTTGATGGATTTTGGAATCAAATAATATTTTAATAAAATATTGTTACAATATTATTTCTTATTAAATTTTAATGATCGTATAATTTTTATAAAATTGTAATTTTTACTACGGATTGAAAACAGATTTTTCCAAAACCCATGAATTTTCAATAAATGTCAGTTTTTATTTTAAAATTGGAAATTCACATATATAGAAAATTGTTTAGATAAAATGAATATTAATTTTTGATTAATTACAACACTATTATCTAATGGTTATTTTTTCATAATTTTATAAGATAGTCGAATGTTTCGGTTAAAATCAAATACCTGTTAAATATATAATGTGTTTTATGACATCCTAATGACCCACTAGTGATGTATTAAAATACTATAAAAGATATATTCTAACAATTTCTGTTTTAAATTTAAAATAATGTGATTTTTGATTTGTTTTGTTAATTTTATGGTGCCTTAGTGGACCCTTCAAGACTTATAAAGCATTTTAACATTTTAAAATGAATTTCTTGAGAGTGTGACACACCTCCACATAAGCAAGTCGAATATTTTAAAAAGATTATCAATTTTACTTATAAAAATAATGATTTACACTCTCCTTTAGAAAAACCCTTGGGACAAAACCATGGGATGGTTTGTGGTTTTGATTAGTTTAATGTGTATTTTCCAAAACCTAAATAATAATGAGTTCCCTCTTATTTCCTATATAAACCCACCCATCCTTTTATTCCTCTTCACTAAAACCATTTGGAGCTTGACCAACCTCTACCCTCTTATCTCTTTAATCCTACATAGGTGCCCCATGCTACCAATAAGCCTCTCATAGGCCTCTCCTAGTCTATGGGATTACACTTCCATGTAAGGGATCCTCACTTTCCTTCCTTTTTTATTTATGTCCATGTTTCCTTATATTGTTAGGCCCTTTTATTTTCAATTAAAATTGTGGGGTATGGTTTTGAACCTCCCCTAAGTTCCATCCTTATTTTTTAATTAAGAGAGACCCATTTCTCTCTAATTAATGCCTCTCATGTACACCTGTTACCGTGCTGAAATTCTGTAAGATATTTCTCTCTCCTTATTTACGTTCAAGAAATTATTTTATATTATACATATAAATTCCATTCCATATGTTGGGATATTATGTTACATGACCCCCTTATTAACCATTACATGTATAAATTATTATATACTAATTTCTCTCTCATCAACCCATTTTACGATTTCTATTTGACATTGTTATGTTTTCGAAGTTACAAGAAAATTTCACATGCCCAAATCATCATATAACTGAATACCATACCCATTTCTCTATCAAGGGTATAACCATTTTTTCACAAGTAAATGTTGATTGAGGACTTAAATTTATGTATTCCACAACTATTATTCATGTAATAATTTATAATGTTTAATGAATCCATGTTTTGTGATCTATGTGGAACACTTATGCATAAAATGAAATGATTAAGAAGGGTGCACCCTAATAGAACTTCAATGCATTGGGTAAAGAATTGTATCATGATACGTCATGTGAAATGAGGAGTAGTCATTCTAATTCATGTGCAATGATGGTTTACTCATGCTAACTCATGTGTAATGAGGGTTTACTCATGCTCCATGTGCCATTAGGCTTGGATCATGCTTATATCATGTTAAATGTTGTTGCCACATATCCACATTATGATAATAATGATATATCATAACTTTATGTTCATGTTAATCTTATGATCCATTGATATGTCTATTTCCTAACAATAATTTTATTCTTCATGTCATGCCTTGTTTACTCTATCACTGGACTTTATAGATCACCCTTTTCTTATGTATGTCCTCAGGTTATCCTATTCAAATCTAAGTACGAAGGAATGTTAAGGTCTTGTAAAAGAAGTTTTCAATAAAGATGTTTAATTTTATGTCTTAACTTGTCATGTAATGTTCCTAATTTCACGAGACACTAGACATCTCAATCCTTAGAATTGTATTAAGTGAAAGTTTATATAACGAATAATGTTTATGTGTGTAATAAAGAGCTTTTTTGTTATATCTCAGATCTTTTCTACCAATTTTACCCTTCCTTAGGGATCTTGATCTATCTTATGGTATGTAAATTTTGTTTAATTATGTTTTTGTGTGGACTCATTCCAGAGGATAGTCTTTACCTTAATATTTTTTTTAACAATATATGATTAGTAGAAAAATTATTAGAATCATTTAAAATGGATATTTCATTCTTTATAGAGGAATTTATTGTTTTATAAGATTTTCACATCTATTTTTTATAGAATAAATTCTTTTCTTCTTTAATGGAAGTTATAGATCCATTGAAAACATAAAATGTATTCTGAATTACTATAGAACATTGACTGGACAATAGATCTTGTAAAGACCATGATTCCAATATCATAGAGTTGGTGGTCACTTTATTACATTGACACTATATACAAGTAATTTCATCTTGAAGGACCGAATAGTTTATTAGTCTTTGAAAACTAGATACATAAATGAATTTAATATTAAAATTGAAATCATAAAATACAATATAGTATATTATTTGGGTACACCATTATTCCCATTATCATATCCCTATATATCAATCACAAAACACTTCCTATTATACAAGAAAAAATGAAATATAATCAAGGGGTGAGCATAGATGCCTAGTAAGGGTATGAGTACATTGAAAGATATCATTGATAAATAATCATAAATTATGAGGAAAGGTAAATAACTAAAACTGAATCTATTTAAATAATAAATTGAGAATAATATGGAAATAATAAAGCATGATCAAATAATCCATATAAACAATCACATGAGGACATAACTTATCCATGAATATTTTTACTAATTGAATAATCACAAGGAAATAAAAAACATAATTCATAATGATGGAATGCATAATTTCATAAATCTGAAACAGTGAATTGAGGCCACATCCAAGACATTTAGAAACATCATTAAGGCTTTATTCCATGAAATCTAAATTAATGGGTAGGCCTTGACGAAAACCCAAGATAGTTTTTATCATGAGAACTACCAATGCATTTACAGGATATAGAGGTCCCCTACTATCACATTATATGTCCAATTCATTCATAATATGAATAAATAATACAACTAAATCCACAATCCTTAACATAATCAATAACTATTTATATTGGGAGAACTAGTTATATGAAATATAAATACCATCCCTTTTCTAATTGATCATAAAAAATATAAATAAATATGACTTATTATATAATTATAGCACATCCACCAGAGAATATTAATCAAATGATGTTGAAATATATGAAAATAATTTAAATATATCACTTGAAAATTTATTGATGAAAATATATATTTTTTAATTTGAAAATAATTTTAAAAATATTAAATATTTTCACATAATAAAGAAATAATTTTCTTTGAAAATAAACTTTTAAACACATAAAGAGAGATAAAAATCAATTATTATCTAAGATAGAAGAAAATTACACGCATTTTATTTGAGTTAAAAAAACTCCTGTCAAACTTTTTTTGAAAAGTTAAAAGTTCCTTGTTCAGAAAATGATTGGAAGTTTCCTTTTAAAACATTTTATAAAAAGAAAGAAAAGGGTAAAAATGAAATAAAAAATCATATAAGAATAGTAAAATAATTTCTGATTTTTTTAGAAACCATGGTCAAGGAAGATAAATAATTCTCAACAAAGAGTTACATATAAAAAATCCTGAATAATGATGAGATTGTTAAATATACCATTTCCACTTGGGTTTATTTTAAATTGTTATCCCAATTTAAGAAATAAATTCAAAGGAAAAATTAAATACCATAAATAAAAATAAATCTATGATATAATATATGAAAGGGGTGGAATATACATCATAAAAAATAAATAAGTCACTACTAGAAAACCAGGTATTTGCGACGGGCTATTTGTGACGGGATCCCGTCGCAAATAGCCCGTTGCTGAAAACGCCGTCCCAACTAAACTTATTTGCGACGGGACCGTCGCTAAAGCCTTTTTTTGCGACGGGCATTCTCCCCGTCGCAAATAGTATTCCGTATTTTTGTAAAAAACTTTTTAAACAGTTATTGTGATGGGCCCGTCGCAAATACCTTTTGCGACGGTTCCGTCGCAAAAACTCTTTTTTAAAAAAATAAAAAAAAATTAATAATACTAGTATTTGCGACGGGAACCGGGACCCGTCGCAAATACTCTTTTAAAAAAAATAAAAAACTATTAATAATACTAGTATTTGCGACGGGCATAGTATCCCGTCGCAAATACTATAAAAAAAATAAAAAAAATAAATTATTAAAAAATTATTTTAATTAATATAATAATAGAATTATAATTTACAAATGAAAATAATAAATTATTTTAATTACTATAATAATAGTATAATTATAATTCAAAAATAAAAATAATAGAATATTAATAAATAATTTAATTAATATAATAATATTATAATTATAATTCATAAATAAAAAAATATTAATAAGTTATTTTAATTAATATAAAAATAATAGAATTATTTTACATTCAAATATTAAAATAATTCAAGTATTACAAAAAAATAATTAAATTATAATATAATAAAATTTTAATATATATATAAAATTTTATTATATAAATAAAATTTTATTATATAAATAAAATTTTAATATATATATAAAATTTAATATTATAAAATATAAATATTATTATTATTCATATTAATATTGTTATTTAAAAATATAATATTATTAATATTTTATAATGAGACAGAAACTACGAATAGAAAAAAAAATATTTTGATTTGACAAATTTTATAACAGAAATACAAACTCTAATCTGTAGGAGGGGGGGGAGGGGGGAGGTGGGGGATCTGTAGATGGTGGTGGAGGAAACTCCATCCCTAAAGCATGAGTGAGTCGGTGCATGTACTCCATCTGCTCCTGATGCTGCTGCTGCCACCGACTCGTCTGCTCCTCGTACAGCTTCTGCTGGCGTCGACGCTCCTCCTCATGCTGCTGACGCATCTGCTCATGCTCCTGTCGGAGACTCTCTATCTGTGCAGTCTGAGATCGCAACTGCTCCTCATACTGTGTAGAAGAAGATGCACGAGCTCCTCTCGAGCTGGACGCCGACATCGCAGCACTGCCATAATAATCTCCGGGAGTCAGTCGAGAGCCGATACCAACTACCCGGCCCTTCTCGAAGGCATACTGGGTGGCCTACATCCATGCCGCCTCATCAAACTGACGGGCAGTGGTCTGATCTGATGCCTCGGCCTGACTCTCAGGCCGGGCCTGTGCCGCTGCAGCCTCATATGACTCCTATAGTTGCAATTTAAAATTAAAATTGTGAATATATTATATGCAGTTAATTTTTAAACTTGAAAACAAATAATACTGACCACGATGTGATGTTGACGATCACCACTGAGATCCCTAGTAGCAGGATCACTATACATCCTCCGATATACGTCGTACTCTGTAATATCGGGGTGCTCGACAGCCTATAAGAATAAAAAATAAACTGTTAATATTTATAGTTATATAAAATATTTATAAATAATGTACGTACCAGATGCTGTCTATGAGTACTGAAAGAATGACTCCCAGCTCGATGAGTCACCTCTTGCCTCCCCCGATTCTGCCTCCCCACCGATGATCTCCTCTGAAAGGCACCACTCAACCAGTGCGCACATAATCCATCCCATACATGGGATGAAATGTACTCTGGTCGGTGTGCTCTACATGACTCATCAAAATCTGACACTCCTGCTTTCTTCATCGCAGCTTTTCTTAAATTGTGCAAAAACTGACAAAGGCGATCATGCATGGCCACCTCCCATGCCTCGTGGATGGCGTCACGCATGGTATCCTCGATCGGATACCATAAACCCTACAAATAAATCAAAATATCAAGTTAGAAATGAAATAATTTTCAAAATAAAAATTATTTATTTACGTACGTACCAACCAATGGCCGAACATGGCCTGCTGCACATCAATGGGAATCTGCTCCCATGTGGTCCACGGCTGAGAGAAATAGTTGTGCAAAATAACGCTGCCCTGTCCGACTGCTATATGCGAAAAACTGAAAAAATAATAAACATTTATTATGTGAATAGATTAATGAAATCTTAGTCAAATTCACAGGTTATTACACAGGTTATCACACCTCCGGGTGCGCGGATCAAACCCAAGACGTGGACGTCGCTCGGGGACGGGGTCAGGAATCATCAATCGTGCAAGACCGCGCCCCCTCCGCGTACTCCCTGGAGCGCCTGCAGGCTGAGGGTCATCTGCCAGCAACTCATCCGCATCGAAAGGCAGGTCAGCCTCCGCCAACTCACGAAATGTGGCCTCATCCATCTGAAACAGAAAATGTTAATATTAGCAAATAATTGATAATTACTATTATATATACATATATACATATTATGATTGTATATAAATACCATGGAATTCTATAAGTGTTCATCTTCATCATCATCTTCATATATGTCAATGTCATCTTCATATTCCTCCTCAACATCATCGATATCCATTCGAGTTGCAGTTGCTTCATCTCTTACCATTTCAAATTCATGTGTGACATCATTAACATCATCGTCATCACCGACTCTTAAATGTGGGGTGTCGTCATCGATACTCATATCTCTTTGTAAAAAAGATTGATTTTGAGTACTCTCTTGAAAAACATCAATTCTTTGCACATCAGTGAAAGCACATTCACTTTGACTAAACTGATTGTCTCGAATTTTGATTTTTATTACACTCCACCAATCAGTCAAGTCTCTTGATGTTGCACAGTACTTTGCATAATAAACTTGATATGCCTGTTGAGCTAATAAGAATGGTTCATTTACTCCGAGAACACTTTTACATTTAATATCGATGATTCCATGAGTCGGATGAACACGCACGCCTCTCTCTGTATCCAACCACCGACATTTGAACATGGTTATGTAATGTTGTCCAAGATAACAGAGTTCAATGATTTCATCAAGTATGCCATAAAAGTCAACTTCATTTTCTCGATGATGAGATCCTCTCAAGCTAACTCCACTGTTCATTGTTTTTTTCGATTCCCCATATGCATGTGTGTGGAATCGAAATCCATTCACCACATATGCATTATAAGTTTTAACAAGTTTGGAAGGTGGGTTACTCAATACACACAGCCGTTTGTCAATTTTATCAGCATGTCGAGACACCTGAAGATTTGTGAAATAATTATCAATATAGTAAACTATACATTGAATGAGTTGCTAAATGATAAAGAATTTATGTTACCAGTTTTTGAAACCACTGAGAGAAATTTTTCAGTCGACGTTCTTCGAGAGCAGCTGCTGTAATTTGTGGAATTTGTTTCTTGATATGATTATCATACAACCTATGAAAACCAAAGTTATTTACTGTAACATAAATGATAGAATAAGTTATATAAACACTTACAGTACAACTGATGTCATCTCTTCACAGTTGAGCAGAACATACGTATGAGCTCTATGATGTTCATCATCTGAAAGCCAGCGTTCATAAACTCCACCAAAACCAAGCTCTGACTGGTTGAAAACAGATAATTGATTGTCGATTTCATCAATATTCCTCTCATTCCGTCCCATTCGGTTGTGTTTTGAAGGATACTCAGATTCAAAATAATGGGAGCAGAAAAAAGATATTTCCTCTTGCAAATAAGCTTCTGCAATAGATCCTTCAACAGATGCTTTGTTGCGTACTTTTCTTTTCAATTTTTGCATGCATCTTTCAAATGGGTACATCCATCGAAACTGTACCGGACCTCCACATTTGGCTTCATATGGCAAATGTAACATCAAATGTTCCATTGAGTCGAAGAAAGACGGCGGAAATATTTTTTCCAGTTTACATATAATTACAACAACATCTTTTTCAAGTTTTCCTACAGCATCATAATCTGCCGTAGCCGCACAAATTTCCCGAAAAAAATGAGACATGTCTGTTATGGAATCCCAAATCACAGAATTCAACAGACCTCTTAATCCAATGGGTAGAAGTCTCTCCATTATAACATGACAATCATGACTTTTCAATCCAGTAATATGACCATTCTTTACACATCTACCCAAATTGGAAGCACAGCCATCTGGAAGTCTCAAATCTTCAATCCACTGACAAAATAATAAACGGTTTTCTTTAGACAGTGTATAAGCTGCTTTTGGTTTCAGTAACCTTTCTATTCTGACATTCTCAAATAGTTCCAATTCTGGACGCCTGCAAATTTGGGCAAGATCTAAACGTGCATTTACATTGTCTTTGCTCTTTCCTGGCGTATCCAAAACCTTATGAAACAAATTATCAAAACAGTTCTTCTCAATATGCATGACATCTAACATGTGTCGGACCAACAAATCAGACCAATATGGCAAATCCCAAAATATGCTACGTTTAATCCAATTGTGTTCTTTCCCAAAACCAGAAATTTTCTGTTGGTTTATTGTGGGACCAAAAGTGATGGGAGGTAATGAAAATACAACCGATTTTAACTCCGAACCTGATAGCATTTTTGGAGGTCCATCCCTTTCAGTTGTTCCTTTTCTGAAATGAGATCTGTTTCTGCGAAAAGGATGATCAGCTGGAAGAAATCTGCGATGACAGTCAAAATAACAAGGTTTCTTTCCATGAATGAGCATAAATGCTTTGTTCTCTCCCATACAGTAAGGACATGATTTCTGACCATGTGTACTCCAGCCAGATAACATCCCATAAGCCGGGAAGTCACTTATTGTCCACATCAATGCTGCTCTCAGTATGAAATTCTGTTTCGTTGCAACATCATATGTACTGACACCAGTACTCCACAATAAATTTAATTCATCAATCAATGGCTTCAAATAAACATCAATATTTTTCTTCGGGTGTCCTGGAATTAGTAAAGTCAAAAAGATATATGGCTCCTTCATCAACATCCATGGAGGTAAATTATACGGAGTTAAAAAAATAGGCCAACATGAATATTGACTACCATAAGATCCAAACGGACAGAAACCATCAGTGGAAAGGCCCAGTCGAACATTTCTAGTTTCTAAAGCAAATGATGGATGCACTCTATCAAAATGTTTCCATGAATCACCATCGGCTGGATGATTCAAGCTTTTATCGGTTGAAATATTCTCTTTATGCCATGACATCATTGTCGCTGTATTCTTAGACATGAATAAACGCTGAAGTCTGGATGTAAGCGGAAAATATCTCAACTGTTTTACAGGAATCAAACCAGACTTCCCGTGTTGTCCTTCTTTATATCTCAGTTGCCCACATGTGGGACAACTATCCAACGACTCATTTTCCCCTGAATATAAAATGCAGTCATTTGAACATGCATGAATCTTCTGACAAGTAAGTCCCAAATTTCGAACCAACCTCTTACTTTCATAGTAATTTGCAGGTAAAACATTTCCTTCGGGTAACAGTGTTTTCAGCAATGAAAATATCTGGTCAAAACATGTGTTTGACATTCCGTTATCTGATTTGATAGCCATAAATTTTGCAACTGCTTCTAATTTGCTCATCTTGCAGCCAGGATATAATGCATCCTCAGCAGACTTCAACAACTCATAAAATTCAGACGGTCCCAACTCAGGATTTGAAGCTATATCAGCCGGAGTTTCTGTATATTGAACAGATGAACCTGGAACATCATGTACTAAATCTTGAAACCGGGATGGATCTGGAATCAAGTTGGTATCACCTGCTCTGGAACTGCGTTCACCATGTTGATACCAAAAAACATAATCTGCTTGAAAACCAAAACGCAAGAGATGTTCCCCCACTTTGTCAAATGTGTCAAACGTTCTCAATGCACATTTTCTACAAGGGCATTTTATCTTTCCTTCTGAAACAAATTCTGAATTTGATGACACAAATGATAAAAAAATCTCCACACCCTCTATATATACTGGATTTAAACCAGAACCATTTGGATTTCTACGTTGATTTATCCATATGCGGTCATCTAATAATGACTGTTGACGACCTCGTTGTTCCATATTTTTCTATAAAATATAAAAGCATTACTGGTTTTGAATAATTTGTTAGAAAAAACACTCAAGCAAGGATTGAATATATTGAGAATAAAGCAAAACCTGTTACAAATATTGATAATTTTAATATTATATTGATTTTTTATTTTTTTTAATAATACTAATATAATTTTTTTTATGAATATTAATTATATAATAATAACATCATTACATTATTAGTATATTTTATTATTAATATTAAAATAATGTAATTTTTTATATTATATACAATTCTCCTTTCATCTGTGTGTTTCACATTCTGTCTCCACATGTAATAAGGTAATTATTCCTAATTATTCCTAATTATTCCTAATTATTACAATCTATTACAATTTATTACTAATTGTTACTAATTATTACAATTTATTACTAATTATTACAATTTATTGCTAATTATTACTATTTATTACTAATTTAGCAATACTTAGCAATACTTAGCAATACATAGCAAAAGGAAAACTGCTTGAATAAAGAAAGGAAATTTGGTAATCATCTTTGTGGAGATGATTATAAATTTTCCCTTCATTATCCAAGAAGATTTCGTTTACTAATTATTAGTAATAAAACAAATATTATCAATATTTACGAAAAAACAATATTAATATTATTAAAATAATAACAAAAATTAAAAAAATATTAAAATTATCAATATTCATAACAGACTTTGTTCTATTATTAACATGTTCAAATCTTAAAGGGTCGCCAATTGTCAGGTCTTGCGCAATAAAAAGTTTGTGTCAGCCATGTCTAATGTAAACTCTATAATTGTCCTTGCATGGTTGATCACTTCGCAAGTAATGTTGTAATCAGACAAACCAAGTCATTCCCTTCTTATCTATAAGAATTATCTCACATGAACCTTTACATAGATCATTCTTCCTTAAAAATTTGAGGGGATATCATTATTTTTCCCTTAAATTTTCAAGGAAGAATGGTCTATGTAAAGGTTCATGTGAGATGATTCTTATAGATAAGAAGGGAATGACTTGATTTGTCTGATTGCAACATTACTTTTGAGGTGATCGACCATGCAAGGACAATTATAGAGTTTACATTGGACATGGCTGACACAAACTTTTTATTGCGCATGACCTGACAATTAGCGACCCTTTAAGATTTGAACATGTTAAGAATAGAGCAAAATCTGTTGTGAATATTGATAATTTTAATATTTTATAAATTTTTATTATTTTAATAATATTAATATTTTTTTCATAAATATTGATAATATAATTTTTTTTTCTAAGTATTCTTGAGTATTCTTGAGTATTCCTGAGTATTCGTGATTATTCGTGAGTATTCGTGAGTATTCATGAGTATTCTTGACTATTCGTGAGTATTCGTGAGTATTCCTAATTATTACTAATTATTCCTAATTATTCCTAATTATTCCTAATTATTGGTAATTATTACTAATTATTGGTAATTATTACTAATTATTCCTAATTATTACTAATTATTACTAATTATTCCTAATTATTACAAATTATTGGTAATTATTACAAATTATTACTAATTATTGCTAATTATTGGTAATTATTCCAAATTATCGGTAATTATTCCAAATTATAGGTAATTATTCCTAATTATAGGTAATTATTCCTAATTATTGGTAATTATTCCTAATTATTGCTAATTATTCCTAATTATTGCTAATTATTACTAATTATTGCTAATTATTGCTAATTATTGGTAATTATTGCTAATTATTGGTAATTATTGGTAATTATTGATAATTATTTCTAATTATTACTAATTATTGCTAATTATTGATAATTATTCCTAATTATTACTAATTATTCCTAATTATTACTAATTATTCCTAATTATTACTAATTATTCCTAATTATTCCTAATTATTCCTAATTATTCCTAATTATTACTAATTATTCCTAATTATTCCTAATTATGTGCAATTATTTGCAATTATTGGTAATTATTACCAATTATTGGTAATTATTGGTAATTATTGGTAATTATTCCTAATTATTCCTAATTATTACTAATTATTCCTAATTATTACTAATTATTCCTAATTATTCCTAATTATTCCTAATTATTCCTAATTATTCCTAATTATTTGCAATTATTCCTAATTATTTGCAATTATTGATAATTATTACTAATTATTGGCAATTATTGGTAATTATTACTAATTATTACTAATTATTACAAATTATTGGTAATTATTGGTAATTATTCCTAATTATTACTAATTATTACTAATTATTCCTAATTATTACAAATTATTGGTAATTATTACAAATTATTACTAATTATTGTTAATTATTGTTAATTATTGGTAATTATTCCAAATTATTGGTAATTATTCCAAATTATTGGTAATTATTCCAAATTATTGGTAATTATTCCAAATTATAGGTAATTATTCCTAATTATTGGTAATTATTCCTAATTATTGGTAATTATTCCTAATTATTGCTAATTATTCCTAATTATTGCTAATTATTACTAATTATTGCTAATTATTGCTAATTATTGGTAATTATTACTAATTATTGGTAATTATTACTAATTATTGATAATTATTACTAATTATTCCTAATTATTACTAATTATTCCTAATTATTACTAATTATTCCTAATTATTACTAATTATTACTAATTATTCCTAATTATTCCTAATTATTCCTAATTATTCTTAATTATTTGCAATTATTGGCAATTATTACTAATTATTACTAATTATTGTTAATTATTGGTAATTATTCCAAATTATAGGTAATTATTACTAATTATTACTAATTATTCCTAATTATTACTAATTATTGGTAATTATTACTAATTATTACTAATTATTACTAATTATTACTAATTATTGCTAATTATTACTAATTATTAATATTTATTCTTAATTATTAAAAATTATTACAAATTATTCCTAATTACCATTAACTATGAACAATACTAATAATTTAAATTTATTAAGTAAGAAAACAATATAAACATAATTAAATTACAACTAATCAAAAATAATTGAAATTAATACAAAATTAAAAATAAATATTAAATTAAAATGAACATAAATACCTTGAAAATTGATGAGCTCTGATCGTTCTTCAAAACTTTAATAACAGCTCCGAAGAAAAAAATTAAACTGAACAAAAACTCAAATTTAGAAATAGAAATTTTAGAGCAGAAGAAGGTGGAGAATGAGAATTATTTGAGAAAAACGGATGGAGGTATTTATAGGTTAGATTATTAGTGACGGGTCCATTTGCGACGGGAATCCCTTCGCAAATAGTATTATTTGCGACGGCCACCGTCGCAAATACCTTCGCCCGCATTTATTACGGTCAACCGGTAAATAGTTATTTGCGACGGGACCCGTCGCAAATACCTTTTACCACCGCCGGTTATTTGCGACGGGGAAAGGCATCCCCGTCGCAAATAGTTTTCCCCGGATTTGGCGCCAAAGCCCGAGAAAACTATTTGCGACGGGGAAGCCTATCCCGTCGCAAAAGACTACTTATTTGCGACGGGTAAAGACCCCCGTCGCAAATAAGTTTTTAACGGGACTATTTGCGACGGGATTTATTCCCGTCGCAAATAACCCGTCGCAAATACCCATTTTTCCCATAGTGAGTGGTGAATATGGAAGTTTTCTCAAAGAAGTAATAGTGAGATGAGAAACTCTTACATCAGGTTTTATTTCCTTTGTATGTATTTAAAACTAATGTATAATACATATAAATTTATTATAAATACATCTCAAAACCATAATAATACATATCATACAATATATTATTTACTTATAATATTTTATCACTCATTTATTATCAATTCATTGTTAAAATTACTATTTTGGGTGGTAACTGCTTCATTTGTCATTACGATTTGAATTGGTAATTATAGTACTTATGATTTAATCAGAGTTAGGTGATATAAAACAATTATTTATGTTATAAATATCAGTTATATTAAATTTATTTATATTTTTAGTCGTCCATAATTATTGAGATAGAAAAATGAATTACGCTGTTAATGGAGATAATAGATCGTACATGCGCATGAGTGCTATTTTCACTCTACAAAGGTTGGATAGAAATAAAGATGAATATTAATTAATATCTTCATAATCAAAGTTATGTAATACATATAATGAAAAATCATTATTTCCATCTTTATAACAATCCATGTAAATAGGTTATGAAAAAACAAATTACTTTCTGTCCTGGAGATGGGTTGCTGTATATATGCACGAGTGATGCTTTTTCTTTTTATAGAATGGAAACGAGATGTTATATGGTTTTAACATAAAAATAATAACATCTAAATATATTTATGACCCACTATAGTATGGTTATGTGACATTAATAAGAATTATATGAACAAATAAACTTGAAACAGTCAGTAAAGATGATTACCTCTTCATCGGTTGACTACCTTTAGATATCTTCTTAAGGGATATGGGACTGATATTTTTAAAGGTAAATAACCTTAAGGAATTGTATAGTGATGTTAATAAGAGTTATTTTATGGGTTGGGTTGATATATATGGCTTAAATATATTTAAATAAGTGAAGAAAGGGTTCCCTTTTATAACTGAGGGAAGATGAATTCATGAAATTTGTTGAAAAAGTAAATTAATATTAATTTTTTTTCATGTCCAAATAGATAAAAAACTATATTATTTAAAGATAAGATGAATAAAAGTATATATATAGTCATAAAATGTATTTTGGAAAAGTTTGGATAATTATTCACCCTTATTTTGTTTTATTTTAATCCCCCATAACCCATTTAATAATTACCATACTATTATAATTTTCTTTTCTCCAAGGGTTAATAATGTTACAATAAAATAAAAAATATCTTTAAATAAAAAAATGATATTTAATTAAACATATTCCATTAATTGGTGTGAATTTAATATTTTTAGGAATTTTATATCATTAAATAAAATATTACTTATTATAAAATATATATATTATCAACTATATAACTATTTATAACATTAACTTTAATAATTTCAACACAACACTTAGAATTAACTTTTTTGTTATATCACTAAAATTTAATGGAGAGATATAAAATTGGAAGATCAAATTATTTATCTCATTTTATATTGCTTTTAATAATTTTAATATCATTTATTTGATTTTTCCATTAATTGAAAAATTACAACATCAGCGTTGTGTAGGAATTTAAGATAATTATTTCTTCACTAAATTTTTAAAAAAATTACATGATTAATATAAATAATTTATATATAAAAATAATATTTTTATTCAAAAACAAACTCTATATAACCATATATTAATAATATTATAGTTATTAAAAACAAGAGTTTGATATTTTGACATTTCTTGAAATAAAATACTATAATGGTCGTAATTTCATACATATAGACCTAAAATGATAGAAAAAAAATCCTGGATGATTATAGATAGAATTGAACCATAAAATATGTCCAAGTCATTTTTAATGTAATTATTGAGCCCTTATCATTTTTAGCTTTATTTACCTGAATTTATATTTTCCCTGGAAACAAAAATTACTATGGTTACTATTCATATTTTAAAAAATAATGTGGAAATATTTACTAAATTTAGAACACCATAATCCAAATTTGGTATCTATTTTAGAAATTAAAAAAACTTATGTGTAAAAATTTAATTTAATATTAAACCAATAAAAAGTAATGAAAAATAGTTTTTTGGAAAAAATAACCTTTTTAAGAATAGAAATGTCTTTATAAAAAATTCAACCATGAAATTGTATAAAATGAATGAAATTCTATTATTAATTATTTCATATGACAAATTTAACTTTGAAATAATTTTAAAATAAAATGAGACTTTGAAAATGGTTGAAAGATTAATACAATTTTCATTAAAAATAGTTATTTTTTACTATTCCCTTGAAAATAAATCATTTCAAAAAAATCAGAAGATATCACCATAAAATAATTTTGATATGATGGTTTGAAAATTGATATTATTTTTATGAAATAAGTTATTTATAAATTCCATATTCAAATTATAATATTTTCTCAATTAAAATTATTATTGATGAAAACCTATTTCTAAAGCATAAAATACCATTATAGTAAATTGAGTACTTATTTCAAAAGTGTTAATCAAAAAATTGGTAATAAGTATGTACATTATATATATATTTTGAATTTTTTTTAATTCTATTCATACCCACCAAATTAATGACTATGTTATAATGTTCATATTTAAATTATATTTTTGGTTTCATTGAAGCAGATTATTGTATGTTGTATAAGCTATCAAACATATTTTTCTTTTAAAATATATAACGACCCATACTTTACATACATTGTTAATACTTAAAAATTTAAGTACACTTATTACAACATATAACAAAACCATGAAAGGACAATATAGGTATAGTGTCTTTGGAAACTGGGAAACATAATCAACTGGTTCATAAAAGCATCTACATTGTCCCCCATTTATTTCATCATATCTAGAGTCCCTTATAGCATATCCTACTTAATAACCTTCTTCTTGACCTGGGGAAAGAAAACATACAAAAGGGTGAGCTCAAATGCTCAGTAAGAGTAAACAAAAGAAATATCAATCACATCATATTCATAAGAACATAACATTTTGAAAATCTTAACCTGCAAAAGAGATCATACTTTCATAACAAGGGATAAATCACAGTAGTGAAACATAATCTCAATAATCATAACTTAACACATGAAACTTTGTGGCATACACACATAATCATAGAGAATCATTTCTTAGTAGTCAAGACTCATAGCCAAGACTCTCTTAGCGGACAAAGTCCATTTCTGAACTGAGTTCAGTCCTCGTTTCAATCCTGTTTCACTGAAAGGGATTAACCTTACATTATAGCCATGTCTATATCATGATATATAAATCATTACCCAATTAATTGGATGGAGATATAGGTCCCACCCATCTTATAATGATACCATTCTTATGTGTACCACAAAATCATAAATCATACAACATTGCATAACCCATGTAATAAAAATGGGATTCTTAAACATCATGACATCATAAAACAATTCATATAAGATAAAAGAATTCATAAAAATAATTCCATCACGACATAATCAAATAAATGTAATAATAGGGATAGAAACAGAACCCTATATTATCTTAGATGGAAAATAATTTTTATAAAACACTTGAACTCCATTCTTGAGGAAAATATCCTTTCTACTTCAAAAACATTTTTCCTTTCTTAACATGTCATACAATTTTAAACTAAAAGAAGTTGATTAAAAATAAACTTGAAAACTTGTAAAGGAATGTTTTTGGAAATAATGTTTTAAAAATCCATTCATGCAGTATAAGTTAAAAAAACATTATTCTCGTACTTTTGTCGGAAAAGTCAAAAAGTACCTCGTACGAAAAACGACAAAAGATTCCTTTCATATCTTTTACTAAAAACTCACCAAAGGATAAAATTATATTTAAAAAATTTTATGAGGATATAAATAATATTACATATTGAGGTAACATGGATGTGGATGATAAATATTCCCCAGTAAATTATGAAGTATAAACAATCTCGGATAAAAATTGAGATTGCGAGATTGTCCCTTACCTTAAGTCCAATTTGCTTCGTAAGTGTCTGAACCTCTTGTATAATGATTTAAATAATGTTATTTTCTTATTCCAGAATCATAATTATTTTTATGATATCATATGTGGTTATATTCTTAGCTTCTTATTAGTAATATTTCATTACTACTTGTTATTCAGGTGTTTATTACTTTTTGTTCTTATGCGTGTTTTGTCGAATAAATTATTATTCTTATTTTTTAGGTTATAATTACCTCATTTCCAGAATTTTATTAGTGTAATATATATCATATTCATTCATTAAATTCGTTTATATAATCATTATGCAATGAAGATCATGTAGAACGAGTTGCATCACATCGTGGAGACGGTATTCTGTACGTACGCACGAGCAATGATATCGTCCCCATGATCATGGAATTGTATTGGAGTGTATGTATACTATTTCAGAATCAATATAACTTTACAATAATCATTTATTATTATTATTTACACCATTATACCCATCCAAGTAAGGTGGTGGTGGAAGATAGATTACACCACGATGTGGAGACGGTATTCCGTACGTACGCACGCGCGGTGATTTCATTTTCCGTAGGATGGATAGATTGGGAAATAGGGTTGTTTATTACTTATAATAACATATTAGCATATTAGGGATACTTATTTTATTACTTAATAATGAAACAACTAAAGAAGAATAAGTGGAAGAAGAAATAATGTTGAAATAATCGGCAACAGACATTACCTCTTCTTTGAAGCGCCTCTTTGAGCCCTCCTTTTAGGGAACTAAAATTGGTTTTTGAAGAAGACCAGGACCTCTAGGATGTTTCTAGGGAAGTTGAGAAGAGAATTTTGCATGGTTTGGCCGAGATTGAAGGCTCAAAGTGGTGTGAGGAAGAGAGGGAGTAGGTGCCCTTTTATAAGGGAGGAGAGGGGCACCTTTGAAAAAACTACAAATATTATTTTATTATGAAGTCATATTCAGTTTTTAATAGCTCAAAATTGATTTATTTTTAAGCTAAGGTGGGGATGGGTCGAAATCATCTCATCAAATAGAATTTAGACAAGTTTAGGTTTCTATTTCAACCTTATCATTTAGATTTAACTTTAAGTTAGATAATTTAACTGTTACCGTGTCTTCTTGTTTTCTTACACTATATGGTTAATAAACATACTATAACAAGACAAACGAACCCCAAGTTGTTTATTATTAATATATATAACCTTATCTAAGTAATTTGGCCGAACCATAGATTTTTAGGAGTAAAATAACAATTAATAATATAATATTTGTTTTAAAAACTATTTTAGGTCAATTTTGACACTATTTTGGTAATTGATTTTTGTGAAAATCATAACAGAACGATTAGTTCGAAAAAAGCTAATTAAATCAATACTAACATGTCATATTAACATAGAAAATTGTTGGAATTCATAGAAAGTCTCAAATTACATTTATTTGGGTATTTATAACATCAATTATTTCAATATTTCATTAATAATATAATTACTGCATCAACATTGTGTTATAAATAAATTAAATTGTTTAAAGTCTAAAAATTACAAATAAAATACCGTTATGTAGGAAAGCTTTTTATCTTTTAATGAATATTTATAGTCGAATTTATCTTATGTATAACCCTATATTAAAAATGATTTACTTATTAAACTTTGATTTTAACTATTTTAACCCTTCTTTAAATAAATTAATATTAAATGTCCTAATCTAATCCATGTGGGTAAAAATGGTCATATTTTATTCCTAAGGTTGTTTTGGGTCGAATTAAACTTATCCAATGGAATTAGGACATGTGTTAGGGTAATAATAATATTATTTTACCCTTAATTGCCGTATTTACTTTTAACCGTGGTAAAAAAAGTAAAATGTTACTATTCACAAAAATTAATTTCATCTCACTGTACCACATTTTAGTCCTTGATATTAACTCTGTCTCTTGGATTTTCGAAATTTCACTCACAGAAGCGGTAAAAGACGGTGAAAAGTTCAATAAAATTTTTATATATCTAAAATTATTATAAGATGACTCCAATGAATTGCGTTGAACTTATATAGATATTATGTATCAATTATGACCTAAAATAAATTTAAATAAAATAAATAATTAATTAAATAAAAAGTCGGGTTTTAAATAGTAACCCAGTGTTTTCACTATTCATCAAAAATTGAAAGTTTTCAGAAAAATACCAAAATTTCACCCTAGGATAATTTCGATATTCCAAATCCAATAATGAAGTCCATTTTGAAAAATAAACATTAAAAACTTTCAAAAAGTGGGTATTGCAATTCATAATGGCTAGTTTTAATAATATTTTAATAGCATATCGTTGTTTAGTGAAACTCGGTATTGCGTATGACGTAAGCTATCGAGGAAAGTTGCAATTGCGTGTAAAGAAAGCGAAGATATTTTTGTGTGTAGTGAAAGATTTATTTGATGATTTATATAAAATAAAAACAAAATATTTCTCATAAAAGTCATGGGTGTCACATTCTACCCCCTTAAAATGAATTTCTCCCTTGAAATTCGTCACTTTGTAACAAACAGATGAGGATAACTCTCCCTCATCATATCCTCAAGCTCCCATGTAGCTTCTTCTAATTGGTGGTTCCTCCATAAAACCTTCACCATGAGAGTGGTCTTATTCTGTAGGACTTTTTCTCTACGATCCGGAATCTCTATCGGCTGTTCTTCATAAGAAAGATCTTGCTCCAGCGGTACAAATTTTGAGCTGAGTACATGTGAAGGATCAAATATGTACTTTATCTGGAGAGATACATGGAACACATCGTGAACTTGAGAGTGTTTCGGTGGAAGCACCAATTGGTAAGCAACCTTCCAAACAAGATCCAGTATTTCGAAAGGACCGATATACCTAGGGCTCAACTTTCCCTTCTATCCAAATCTCATTACTCTCTTCCAAAGAGATATTCGTAAGAAAACTTTATCACCCACTTCAAACTCTAGGTCTTTTCTTCGGTTATCGACATAACTTTTTGTCGACTCTAAGCTGCTCTTATGTGTTGTTGAATAGATCTGAACTTTTCTTCCATCTCATCAACAATATCAGGTCCTAATAGCTTTCTTTCCCCAACTTCATCCCAGAAAGTTAGAGTCCTGTATTTATTTCCATAGAGAGATTTATAAGGATCCATCTGAATACTGGAGTGAAAGCTGTTATTATAAGAAAATTCCACCAAAGGTAGGTGTTGATCCTAACCACCTTTGAAATCCAGAGAGCAAGCTCTCAACATATCTTCTAGAGTTTGAATTGTCCTCTCAGATTGACCGTCTGTCTGAGGATGATAAGTAGTGTTGAAACTCAACTCTGTATCTAGAGGATGCTGAAGACTTCTCCAGAACTTTAAGGTAAACCTTGGATCCCGATTATATATAATGGAAATTGGTACTCCATGCAATCTTACCACTTCCTTTACATATATCCTAGCAAGCTGATCTAGAGA
Source organism: Viscum album (assembly GCA_963277665.1). NCBI lineage: Eukaryota > Viridiplantae > Streptophyta > Magnoliopsida > Santalales > Viscaceae > Viscum > Viscum album. The sequence goes on along the minus strand of OY728125.1, from coordinate 1,553,290,347 downwards.
GAAATCCCCTCTAATAGAAATGAAGTGTGCAGACTTTGTAAGACGATCAACTATGACCCAAATACCATTATTGTCTTTGGATGTTTTAGGAAGTCCGGTGACAAAGTCAATAGTGATGTTTTCCCATTTCCATTCTCGTATGGGTAATGGTGGTAACATCACCTTAGACTTCTGTCTCTCAGATTTAACTTGCTAACAAACCAATCATCGATATACATATTCATCAACATCTATTTTCATTCCATCCCACCAGAAGTACTCATTCAGGTCCCTATACATCTTCGTGCTTCTAGGATGAGTAGAGAATGAAGAACTATGAGCCTCATCCAGAAACTCCTTCTTTAATTCTAGGATGGGAGGAACACTAACCCGATTCCTGAACTTTATTATCCCATCACAATCAAGGTTGAATTCGGGAACATTTCTCACCTTCTTTTCTAACTCTACATCTTCTTTCTGTGTCCCTTTAATCTTCACATGTGTAGATGGTTGAACATTCATTTGAGAAAGATACGCTTTTTCCCCTTTCATTATAATTCCAAGATCCATCCTTTTTAAATCCATAAATATTGGATCTTCTGTGATCCTCATCATGGATAATCTATCATGGTCTTGTTGACTTAATGCATCTGTCACCTTGTTTGCTTTCCCAGGGTGGTAATGAATTGAGTAGTCGTAATCCGTAATCATCTCCAACCATCTTCTTTGGCCCATATTCAGCTCTTTTTGTGTGAAAATATACTTTAAACTTTTATGATCAGTATAAATATCACACCTTTCTCCATAAAGATAATGCCTCCAAATCTTTAATGCAATGATTACCGCATCTAACTCCAAATCATGAGTTGGATAATTTTGCTCATGGATTTTCAACTTTCGTGAGGCATAAGCTATCACCATATCAATTTGCATAAGAAAACACCCCAGCCCCTTCTTGGATGCATCACTGTACATCACAAACCTTTCTCCACTGCAAGGTAGTGTGAGAACAGGTGCACTGGATAACCTTCTTTTCAAATCCTTGAAATTCTCTTCACATTCCTCCGTCCAAAAAAACTTAACTCCTTTCCGAGTCAACTTGGTGGGTGGGTTAGATAACTTTGAAAAATCTTTCACAAAACGTCGATAATATCCATCCAATCCAAGAAAACTTTGGATCTCAGTTACTGTTGTGGGTCTCGGCCATCTTTTGATAACCTCTGTTTTTTAAGGATCCACCGATATCCCCTCTTTTGAGATTATGTGACCCAAAAATGAAACTTTTTGAAGCCAAAATTCACACATGGTAACTTTTGCATAAAGATTCTCCTTTCTCAGGGTTTTAAATATAATTCTCAAGTGATCTTCATGTTCTTCCTTTCTCTTTGAACAGACAATAATATCATCTATAAATACTACCACAAACTGATCAAGATAGCCTCTAAAGACTCTATTCATCATATCCATGAAGATTGAAGGGGCATTAGTAAGACCAAATGGAATCACTATAAATTCATAGTGTCTATACCTTGTACGGAAATCCGTCTTTGTTATATCCTCCCTTTTGACCCTTAATTGATGATACCCTGAACGAAGATAAATCTTGGAAAAGTATTGAGCTCCGCGTAGTTGGTCAAATAAATCATCAATGCGTGGGAGAGGATATTTGTTCTTGATAGTGATCTTGTTAAGTTCTCGATAATCAATGCAGAGTCTCATTGATCCATCTTTCTTCTTAACAAACAGAACAGGTGCTCCCCAAGGTGACACACTAGGGAATATAAATCCCTTATCAAGATTCTCTTGGAGTTTCTTCTTCAATCCCCGCAACTCAATTGGGGCTATTCTATAAGGTGTCTTTAAAATAGGCAAAGCACCCGGTACGAGTTCTATTGAAAACTCGACTTCACGATTTGGTGGAAGACCCGGAAATTCCTCTGGAAAGATATCATAAAACTCCCGTAAAATGTTAATATTCTTAATCGTGAGTTTCTCACCAACCATTTGAGATAAATAACCTTCATTTAGTGGAATCAAGACCCATAAGATTGAAGAAATTTCCACTGGAAGGTTATGTTCATCCTTTCATCGATAGAAGATCATAGATTGATCTGGAATATGCAATGTGACTTTCCTTATTTGGAAATTGATATGAGCTCCATATAAAGAATGCCAATCCATGCCATGAATCACATAAAATTACACTATAGGAAGGATCACAATATTTGCAGGAAGCACTTTCCCACAAACTTCAATCGGAGAAGAATTATAAACTTCTGATGCGACTGTTGTTCCATTAGGGGTTGTCACAGATAACTCAACATCTAATTGTTGAGGTTATATGGTGATAACCTTAGAAAATTCTTCAGAAATAAAAGAGTGGGTGGATCCAGAATCAAATAAAACATTTTCTACTTTAGAGTGGATGGTAAGTGTACCTTTCACCACTTCGTTATCGTACTCCACATCACTGATATAAATTGCATGTGACATTTCTTTGTCTTTATCCTTAAGAGTTTGTTGATGTCGATCATCATCATCAACCCTTAGATTAGGGCATTGATTGGCATAATTCCCCATTTCCGTGCACTTGTAATATTGAAGTGTAGGTGGTGCACTCTGTGTAGCCTTTTCTTTGTTTGCATCACTAGACATCTTCTTCCCATCATTGTGGCATTCAAATGCCCAATGACCTTCCTTTACACATTTGAAACATTTACTTGTCCCTTTAAGACAACTCCATCCATGTTTCTTTCCACACTTTGAGCATAAGGGAAAACTCATCTTCTATTCAGTGTGATATTTAGATTTTCTGTTGAATTCCATTTTCCTCTTCTTATCAAACCCATATGACTAATGGGTTACTCTAATCTCCAGCTCAACCTTGAGAGCACATCGAAAAATTTCCTCGTAGCTATTGAATTCCCTTATGGCTAACGCCCTTCGAAGACTTGGTTTTAAGCCACTAAAGAATCGATCGATATTACTCTCAGGTTGGATAATAATCCCAGAAGTGTACCTTGAAAGTCGTGTAAAATTTGCTTCGTAGGTACCAACAGATTCATCATACTTTTTCTTTAGTTCAAGAAAGTCCTTATCCATCTTTTATTGGAGAATACGAGGGAAGTACTTATTGAAAAATAAGTTCTTGAACTCGTCCCATTCCATGGACTCAATTTCATCTCTTTGCCTCTTATTCTTGATAAGATCCCACCATTGATCAACATCACATTCCAAATGATACACTGTTAAGATGACTTTATCATGTTCAGAACTTTGAAGAACTGAAAATATCTTTTCAGTAGTACTGATCCATTGTTTAGCGACTAATGGATTAGTAGACCCTCTAAATAAGGGTGGACGCTGCCTCATGAAGGTTTCAACAATATTTTTCTCCTTCCTTTGGTCATTTGGAAGTCCTGCATGATTCATAGCTTGAGAAAGTTGTGTGAGCAGGGCTAAAAGATTTTTCATTCCAGCTCCCATAACATTTGGTTGCTCAGGGGGACAATCATTGCATTGCCCGTCGCATTCCGCATTAACACGTTTCTTTCAGGTTCCAGCCATTGAATAAAACCAAGAAGAATAGTGTGAGAAACACTAATTATAATAGAAAAAACACATAATCAAGAATAAAATTTCACACTTAAGGTCTTACCATAGGTTGTTCATGTCCATTTCTAAAACACTAAGATTGTGTTCTATGCTTAGACTTATCCTTAGGGTTCTTACTAAGGCTTTCACATCCTAGTTTCCAAAGGTTGACTATACCTTTCCTCTGATACCAACTATAATGACCCATACTTTACATACATTTTTAATACTTCAAAATTTAAGTACACTTATTAAAACATATAACAAAACCATTAAAGGACCGTATAGGTATATTGTCTTTGGAAACTGGGAAACATAAACAACTGGTTCATAAAAAAATCTACATTTTCTCCCATTTGTTTCATCATATCTAGAGTCCCTTTTGGTATATCCTACTTAATAACCTTCTTCCTGACCTGGGGAAAGAAAACATACAAAAGGGTGATCCCAAATTCTTAGTAAGGATAAACAAAATAAATATCAATCACATCATATTCATAAGAACATAACATTTTGGAAATCTTAACCTGCAAAAGAGATCATAATTTAATAACATGTGATAAATCATAGTACTGAAACGTAATCCCAATATTCATAACATAACAAATGAAACTTTGTGGCATACACACATAATCATAGATAATCATTTCTTAGTAGTCAAGACTCATAGCCAAGACTATCTTAGCGGACAAAGTCCATTTCTAAACCGAGTTCACTCCTCGTTTCAGTCCTATTTCACTGAACCGGATTAACCTGCCGTTCCAGCCATGTCTATCTCATGAGATATAAATCATTACACAATGCATTAGAGGTAGATATAGGTCCCACCCATCTCATAATTATGCCATTCTTATGTGTGCCACAAAATCATAAATCATACATCATTGCATAACCCATGTAATAAAAATGGGATTCTTAAACATCGTGACATCATAAAAAAATTCATATAAGATAAAGGAATTCATAAAAATAATTCCATCACAACATAATAAAATCTATGTAATAATAGGGATAGAAATAGAACCCTATATTATCATTGATGGAAAATAATTTTGATAAAACACTTGAACTCCATTCTTGAGGAAAATATCCTTTCTACTTCAAAAACATTTTTCTTTTCTTAACATGTCATAAAATTTTAAACTAAAAGAAGTTGATTAAAAATAAACTTGAAAACTTGTAAAGTAATCTTCTTGGAAATAATTTTTTAAAAATCCATTCATGTCGTATATGTTAAAAAAACATTCTTCTCATACTTTTGCCAGAAAAGTCAAAAAGTACCTCGTACGAAAAACGACAAAAGATTCCTTTCATATCTTTTACTAAAAACTCACCGAAGGGTAAAATTGGATTTAAAAAATTGTATGAGGATATAAATAATATTAAATATTGAGGAAACATGGATGTGGATGATAAATATTCCCCAGTAAATTATGATGTATAAACAATCTCAGATAAAAATTGAGATTGTGAGATTGTCCCTTACCTTAAGTCTGATTTGCTTCTTAAGTGTCCGAACCTCTTGTATAATGATTTAAATAATGTTATTTACTTATTAATGAATCATAATTATTTTTATGATATCATATATTGTTATATTCTTAGCTTCTTATTAGTAATATTTCATTACTACCTGTTATTCGGGTGTTTATTACTTTTTGTTCTTATGCGTGTTTTGTCGAATAAATTCTTATTCTTATTTTTAGGTTATAGATACCTCATTTACAGAATAGTATTAGTGTAATATATATCATATTCATTCATTAAATTCATTTATATAATCATTATGCAATGAATATCATGTATAACGAGTCGCATCACATCGTGGAGATGGTATTCCGTAAGTACGCACGAGCGATGATATCGTTCCCATGATCGTGGAATTGTATTAGAGTTTATGTATACTATTTCAGAATCAATATCACTTTAAAATAACCATATATAGTTATTATTTACACCATTATACCCATCCAAGTAAGGTTGTGGTGGAAAATAGATTACACCACGGCGTGGAGACGGTATTCCGTACGTACGCACACGCGGTGATTTCGTTTTCCGTAGGATGGATAGATGGTTAAATAGGGTTGTTTCATACTTATAATGACATATCAGTATATGAGTGATACTTATATTATTACTTCATAATGAAACAACTAAAGAAGAAGAACTGGAAGAAGAAATAAAGTTGAAAGAATCGGTAATGGACATTACCTCTTCTTTGAAGCGCCTCTTTGATACCTCCTTTTAGGGCACTAAAATTGGACTTTGAAGAAGACCAGGACCTCTAGGATGCTTCTAGGGAAGTGGAGAAGGGAATTTTTCAGGGTTTGGCCGAGATTGAAGGCTAAAAGTGGTGTGAGGAAGAGAGGGAGGAGGTGCCCTTTTATAAGGGAGGAGATGGGTACCTTTGGAAAAACTAAAACTATTATTTTATTATAAAGTCATATTCGGTTTTTAACAGCTCAAAATTAATTAATTTCGAATATAATGTGGGGATGGTTAGAAATCCTCTCATAAAATATAATTCAGACAAGTTTGGGTCTCTATTTTAACCTTATCAATTAGATTTAACTTTAAGTTAGATAATTTAACTTTTACCGCGTCTTCTTGTATTCTTACACTATAAGGTTAATAAACTTACTATAACAATCCAAAAGAACCCCAAGTTGTTTATTATTAATATATATAACCTTATCTAAGTAATTTGGCTGAAACTTATATTTTTAGGAATAAAATAACAATTAATAATATAATATTTGTTTTAAAAACTATTTTATGTCAATTTTGACACTATTTGGTAATTGATTTTTGTGAAAATCATAAAAGAAATATTTGTTCGAAAAAAGTTAATTAAATCAATACTAACATGTCATATTAACATATAAAATTATTTTAATTCATAAAAAGTCTAAAATTACATTTATTAGGGTATTTATAACATCAATTATTTCAATATTTCATTAATAATATAATTACTGCATCATCATTGCATCATAAATAAATTAAAATATTTAAAGTCTAAAAATTTCAAATAAAATACCATTCTGTAGGAAATATTTTTATATTTCTAATTAGTATTTATAGTCTAATTTATCTTATGTATAACCCTATATTAAAAATGATTTACTTATTAAACTTCGATTTTAACTATTTTAACCCTTCTTTAAATAAATTAATATTAAATGTCCTAATCTAATCCAAGTGGGCCTAAATGGTCATAGTTTATTCCTAAGGTTTTTTTTGGTCAAATTACACTTATCCAATAGAATTAGGACATGTGTTAGGGTAATAATAATATCATTTATACCCTTAATTACCGTATTTACTTTTAACCGTGGTAAAAACAAAAGTAAAACTTTACTATTCACAAAAAATTATTTCCATCTCATTGAACCACATTTTAGTCCTTGATATTAACCAGGTCTCTCGGATTTTTGAAATTCCACTCACAGAAGCGGTAAAATTATGTTTTTTGTGAATTTGGAAATTCTCCTAGGAGGTGGGTAAAAGACGGTGAAAAGTTCAATAAAATTTTTATATATATAAAATTATTATAAAATGACTCCAATTAATTGAATTGAACTTATATAGGTATTATGTATCAATTTTGACCAAAAATAAATTTAAATTAAATAAATAATTATTTAAATAAAAAGTCAGTTTTTAAATAGAAACCCAGTATTTTCACTATTCATCAAAAATTGAAAGTTTTCAGAAAAATACCAAAATTTTACCCTAGGATAATTTCGATATTCTGAATCCAAAAATGAAGTCCATTTTGAAAAATAAAATTTACAAAATTTCAGAAAGTGGGTATTACTATTCATAACGGCTAGTTTTAATAATATTTTTATAGCATATCGTTGATTAGTGAAACTCGGTATTGCGTACGACGCAAGCTATCGAGGAAGATTGTGATTGCGTATAAATCAAGCCAAGATATTGTTGTGTGTAGTGAAAGATTACTTTGATGATTTATATAACATAAAAACAAAATATTTCTCATAGAAGTCTCGGGTGTTACAAAATATCAGGGAGGCATTCAACACAAGCTATCATTGAGATTAAATTTAGTTATTAAAAACACAGTAAATTTTTTTAGTTTGAAATTATCTTATAGTCTTGGTGTTGTGTTTCATATACACTATTGAATATGATTTTCCTCTTTAAAATTGTAGGGTGTTTCAGTACAACACATTAAATAAATTTCTTCCTCAAAATACAGTCTTGATGTCAATAATCTATAGTTTAAAATTTTAAAATACCCTTCTTTAAATACCATTAGACGATAAGGGTTAATAAAACATTCTCTTAGTAAGATATAAAGGGAATTATGAACATCATCTAAAATAATCACATATCTTGGAATTCAAGTAGTAGAGTATAGGTGGGAAGGGAAGACATGGATATGAATGAAAATCATAATATCCAAATAATTATGGGGGTTGATAGAGGTCATTAATCATAAAAAATTGAATTATAAAGAGAATGTCAAAAACCCGAAAACCAGAAATCTAAAATGAGTCAAAAGACTATTGATTCATTATATATGAAGGTTATATGATTTCTTTTTTTCAAGATCCTTTTCCCAGAGTTGAGGAATTCCCTTACCATTTAGATAAAGTTCATAACAAAATATATTGAATTGATATATTTCTATTTCATATGAAAAATTTCATCTTTTGGATGTTTTTGTATAATGTATTACTTCGTATATTACTCCAAATGAATATCTATTAGAAATTTATTATGTATGAAGAACTAAAACTAGCTTTTGATAGATCATTTTCTAATTAAATTATTAAAAATTCATTAACCATGTCCCTTGATATCTTATAATTCTAAAATTGTTAACACAAGTTATCTAAAAACACCCTAAGTCAAAATTAATCAATTCTATAAATAGCTAACCTTAAGAATCATCTAAAATACATCTTTCCCAATTCAGAGTAAAAAAATATAGAAAGAAATTCACCAGATTTTAAAAATCGAATTAAAATTATATTCCCCAAAAACATTATGTATCTCTTAATGTCACATAACAAATATTTGAATACCATGATCACCTTAGAACCTTAATGACAACATGAATTCTTCCAAAAATAAAATTTTAGGTTATTGAATATATTATTTAAATCTAAAATTTAGAAGACTCCAACAATGATAACACAAACCATTGAATCACTAACTAATTTCATGGTCGTGAATACTATCCCATAACGATATATTTTTAATTAGTATCAAAACCTCAAGAAAACTATTTCCAACACTTTCCCCTGGGGCGCACCCTCGTCATCGTTCATGTGAACAAACGAGCCTTATTGTACCCAAAATTACCTCTTTCCAAAGGTGACCAACATTTATCACTTCAATGATGTCCAATCCTTGATCAAAATGAGATGATGGGATGTTGGTCTCTGCTTCAGTGGATTCCTCCTCTGAATTTTTCACCTTCTCTGGGTCTCCCTTATGTATTTAAGTCATTGTTTGTGAAACTCGTTATTAGTGCCATCTCATTGTAGATGATGGTTATTTACAATTCTACTGTCTGGACATTCTAACAGGTGTAATTAGGGCAGCAACTTCCTGTCGGGAGAGTATTCACATTGGGCATCAATGGCATGTCTGGAGTCTAGAATATTGGAGCACCTATATTATTCCCCATAAGAGGATTTCTCAGGGTCATGGAAACCCAAGGCATCCCACATCAATAGTGTGTCATATTATTCTATAGTAATTTATTTTGAGGTCTTCCATAGGCATCCTTAATTTAACATGGGACATTCCATGAGTTTAACTTCAAGAGGAGAAGGAGGGTTGCAATTTTAACATCTTGTGGAGACAGAATGAATTGATCAGAACACTTGTGAAGTTGGATTAGATAGGTACATTCCTAGGATATATAACTTAGACGGTTTACCAGATGGATGGATCAGAACTCTTAATGAGTACATACTTGAGATGGTGCAACTCATAATTAGACGGATTCACACTATGAATAGATGCGTCCCTTGGAGGGATGTATTGAGGTTTACCACTTGATGGATGTGAACACTTATGATGAAGAAAATGAGTGATGTGTCTGGTAAATTGAAAGATGTCACACTGTGAATGATTATTTAGGCACCACTGAGTGCGGATCAAGGAGGTCATCCTCAAAGATGGGGCCACCAAGGTTTACCATTGGATGGGATTGATCCTTAGAGTAGCTTCCAATGTACACTGTTTATAAGATAAGGATCAAAACCCAAATATTTTGAAGGGGTGATGTGAGGATTACACATGGTTAGATTCCCTTCGCAAGAGGAGCACTCTTGGTTGGATGAATATGGATTATGAATGGATTATTCATGGTTAGATACTCGGGTACTTCTAGGAGTAGTAATGATGTGGATGGAATGAACTCAGCAAGATGTGGAGGCTTGGGTAAGAATCAGGATAGAAATGGAGGAAGTGTTAATGGAATGGGTAGAGTGTTAAGGGTGATGGGATTGAACCTCATGGAGAATTCCTATATATCCCAGGGGCTAGGATTCAAAGTCCATGTAGTTTGGTATGGGTGGTGAGACTTATAAGGAGGTGATCGTTGAGAATGTAGAACATAGATAGGGACCCAATGGAATCGTAACATTGGTATAGGGCACACTCTCATGATATAATAACTTAAGGGAAATACCAAAATGGGAATGGGTGGTGGGATTAAACCCCAAGGAGGATTTCTACGTACCCTGTTTAAAAGATAGGGATCAAATTCCACATAGATCATGATGGCATCGGTGGTTACATGAGTATTTATGTCCTTTGACATTTTGGGGCTTACACAAGGTTATCATCCCAAAGAGGGTACATCCCCAGGGGGGAGCACCCGAGTTTACCATTGGATGGGATTGAACCTCAAGAAGGCTATATACCCTATATAGAGGAAATGGATGATAAAACTTGTAGTTTGAAGGTTTATTTTGTTTAACATCATAGGTTGAGGAGATATTGAACTGATGTGAAATCAAAGAAATGGACGGATTGTGGGGAATGAATCTGAGGGAGGCTTCCTACATACCTTGTGTAAAATACATGGATCTAAACAACAAAGTTAGGATCTGAGTGGAATGGGGCTTACACATGGTTAGTGACCTAAGACGGAGTTTCATATGAACTGTTAAACTCTAAGCCTTCAGGGTTCATTCTTGGTGTAAGAAAAAATAGGTAGCAGTATACTTAATGATCATGTTGTGAAAGGTGTGACCAGGAGACAAGATGTAGGGATTATGCAGGAAATGTGGCATAGGGAGATGAATATTCTGGCTTACTCTAAAAGGGATGCCTGAGGAGGATATCATCCCATGATAAGAGTATATCATTCCATTCTAGAAGGGTAAGTAAGATCTCTCTCCCATGGAGATTAGTAGATATGGATAAGGCCCAAAGTGGAACGCCCCATGCCCATTTCATGGGGAGAGACTACAATTTAACCTTTTGTACTGATAAATATAGGGAATAGTAGTTTAATGTCCTAATTCTCAGAATTTTAGGGTCCACTCCTTTTCCCCTAGGACTTTCATAGTTGTATATTATGAAACTTTTAGTGGTACATGTCTCAAAAAATGTCTGAAGGGAGGCGGTGGATGAAAGAACACTCACGGGGTTCACATTATCATGTCTATGATAAAAAGAAATATTCATTACTGTACATATGACAAAAAGAAAGCGATAGGTAATCAAAATAATGGGTACTACATTAACAACCACAAAATCACTTCACACAATACTAGAGAGCCACATAAGTGAGGATCTCACAAAGAAAGAGGTATATCTATGAGGAGCATCACAAATCATGGGTACTTTGTGAAGGGAAGGGTCTTCCCAAAGGAAAGGTTCCTCATGAAGGAGATGTCCTCGCAGAGTGTGGGGCCTTTTATTTAGTATAGTGTTTAATTAGATAGTTCTCTATTATGGATTAATTATTCAAGGAGCCTCAAGAAATGCAAATGGGATATGTCCTTCGTGAAGGGAGGATTATTCATGAAAGGCTTCCCTACCATAGACAGGGGATATAAGGATAAAAGTGAGTCATGCGTTGTAATGATCAAGTACCTTAGGCGATCCACTTTTAGGTCTAGTTTGTGATTCTCAAGAGCTTCGTAAGAAGGGATACCAGAAATTGAATGGTCAGGGTAACAATCCATTTGAGGTGGGGGAACATAGTATTAATAAGAAATCGGGCATTAGGATGCTCAAAAGTGTGATATGATGAAAAAGGGATGTTTTAAAGCAGCATGGTTCCTTTGGACTAGAAAAGTTACCATCAAAGATGATTTCCTAGTCCTAGTTCTCATCATACTCACAAACATATCATCCTCCACCTTCGCGTGGGCAGTGGAAAGGGGTCTTTGTGATGAGGCTCCATGAAGAAAATCATTTGTTAAATTTTGGGACTTTTTGTGTCTGAATTCACATCGAACCAGATGTGACTTTGTTTTTTTATTCTGTAGCATTATATTTTGTTCTGAAAAAATGCCCCCCCCCCTCAGAATGGGAGCAGACAAGAAAAGAGGGTTAGATTCTATGGGTCCATTTCTAAAAAACATTTTTTTTTGTTATGAAACTATCCCCAACAACATGTAGGGTGTGACACGCCCTAGAGCTCGGGTAGGTGAAGTTCTCCACAAAACTCGATAAAGCGAAGGTTTTCGTGAAGATCGAGCAACTATCACTTATAAATAGTGTGTAATGAGCCCATTTTAAATACTATATCTCCACAATTGATTGTATTAAATAATTCCTTTTGTGAAGAAATCTTCGTTGTGGACACATCTATATGAACCGATTTCCATGTTCCTTTTCTCCAAGAACACTCTCTAGAGAATTGGTCAACATGACATGTCTCTCCAGGGTGGCACATGTCAAGTATAAGGTGCCTCCATGATCGAGCTTTGTGATCAACCTCTACAACCTGACTTAGTGAATTTCCAAAGTCCCAGATCGATGGCCCCTCAAGAGGTTATTATTGACACCATCTAGAGATTATCAATGGAGAAAAATATTCTGACTAGGGATTATGTATGGAGTCATTCTAATCACGAGTCACTGTTGGAGCTGCTGTTAGATGTATCAAAATGTTACCAAATGTACAAATAGTTGTCTCTGTATGGATTCAGCTTGTGGGATGATTTATTCACCCTAGAAGAAAGTATAGATGAGATAGACTACTAATTTAGAGGTCTTTTGAGACAACATTAGTGGTATAGGGATGATTATGGACTTATTAGGATGGATTATACCCCCATTACAACAGACTGCCTTTATAATCTTATCAACAACATTGACAGAAATCAGTCAGAGAAATAATCATCCCCATCACACTATAAAAAAATCTGAAGGGAAGGTATTTGGAACCTGTATAAGGGGTGGATACATGGTTTGGATCTTTACTAGTGTGAAAATTTCATAGAGGAGTGGGCTTGGACTTACTGGGTGTGCACATCTTGCACGTAGTTTGTGGCAGGGTTTTGGTGAGTAGGTTTTTATGAAGAGACATGGCCTAACCAATTCCACATCTCTCAGCCACAATATATCATAATAAATATTTATATTTGGTGGCCACGAGATACCAATATGTTTCATATGCATCATGGGGAGGCCAACATCAGCCTCTATGAACACTACCCGATTTTCAGAATTCCAATTCTGAGGGGCATGTATGATGACTTCCTCCTCATGGAAAATTCCTCAGAGGATGAATAACATATCTAACCTCTATAGAAGGAATTTCTGGATCTGGTGTTGGGAACCAAATATACAAGAAAAGAACTAGGGGTATTCACTTCAAGAAATTGTTTTTTATTTTTTGAAATTTCTAGGGAAGATGTCGACCAAAGGAGAGGAAACACCCATGAAATTGCCAATGGGGCCCCACAACTATCCAAGGGGAGATCAGTGAGGTAAATAAAATACTTATTGGTGGATATTGGAAGATATATAGTGGAATCTAGGGGTTACAATATCATGATAGAGAAATAAATGATAGTTAGGCTGGCCAGATTCATTTCGCCAGTCATTAGTGGGTGGATGCTACCAGTGAGAGATGCACATATGGGAGCATGACTGAGAATGTTTATCATGGAAGAAATGTTGGCTGTAGGGGAATATATCAACCTGGGAGTCTTAGTAGTGGTGAAATTATATATGGTACTTCAATATATCAGTGAGGGAAAGAATCCACTACATGTGTGTGGGACATTTCACTTTTTATATAGATGGGTTGTGATACATATTTAAGGTTATTAATACCTCAATACCATATCTCCCCCAGGATAATATTTTGTATAGCCATTCTAAACATCGCAGGGATTTTTCCACTCAATATAGTTTAGAAGGAAGTGCTGAGTAAGATAAGGAATTCAAATGAGTTCATATTTCATCAATTTTCTCTGCCTATGGGTGAATTCACTGATGATGGTATGAGTACCATGGATATGTGGTCGTATCTCCTTTCCTTTTGAGGCGGTGTACTAGTGTTGCGAGTGGATAGAAAGCCAATCTGTGATCTATACACTCGTCACTAGTTTATGAGGCAATTTATATGTTTTTAGAGGTTAACTCCAATGGTATACCTAGGATTACACCACGAGGATCATCCATGTTTAATGACAAAAATCTAGAAGAGGTTTACATGTGAGGAAAACATTATAAGGAATGAGATTCCCCAACTACTTCTCCCTTCGGATTAGTTCATGAATATGAACAGAGTTGTACAACCACCTAATCAGGTGAAATAATGAAGTAGTGGACAATCTGGGGTAGTGACAGAGCGAATTCTCGAGGTTGAGGCTGGGTGGTGGTAGGAGAGTTTCATGTTAGTAGGGAGGATGCACACCATGGTGATGAGGCTGCATGAATAGGGCCGATGGTCCACAGACTAGTACCAATCATAGATTAAGGGGAAGATGAAGTAGTACCAGATCAGGCACTCCCTGGTGATTGGACCCATGTTAAAGGAGATCCATCAAGGGGATGCCATAGCACTTCCACTCAGGATCCTGCGAAACAATTTCATTGTTTATTGATTCCTCATGATGCTTTCTATCCCATAGCATGGAAGCCTTGGGATACCTGTAGATAATTTCTCTCCAAATATGAATTATGGGATCAGTTGAATAAGTATGGGAAGCAATTGGAAGGGATCCTCTATTAAAAATGTTTTTTCAATGTATCCTAATAAGATGAGGAGCAATTTGTGGTGTAATTATAGGAACTAGTGCATTCCCAAGGCATTACAAGCCTAATGAAAAATCAACGGTGGGTGCTACTAGACATGACCATTCCCCTGATGTTGTGAGCAGATCAACTAGAAGAATTTTTACTCTTTTCAGAAAAATAGATAGATCCTAGTGAGAAGAAGTTGGTGGGAAAACCTTCAAGGGGATATTGAGGTAACAACCTCAAGTAAAGCCTCATTAGAGGAAGATGAGATAGCTTCCTCCAGATACTCAACCAAGGGGTCTAATAAAACCCATAAAGTAAGTGTTCACCAAAATTACCATGAAATAAATCTATATTTTATTTTATGATTAATTTACTGATATCTATTACATTAAAAAAAAATTAAACAAAATATCCCTTTTTATGGGGATGGAGGTGTGGCAGTAGCCGTAGAGGACCAAGCCCCAAGACATGTGTATGGGAAGATAGTGGATGGAGGGCCCAACAGTGCTAAGGGGGCTATAATGGAATCAATAGAATCTTTATAAACCTCAATCAAATATGGTGGGACATATTCTAGATTCTTGACAATGAATACCCAAGAGAAAAATATTCCATTGCTTGGTTTCTATAAGTTTCTAACATTACAAATCCCAAACTATTGTTACATGATCAGGTTTACTGATATGATTTTTATCTGAACAATGATGGAAGTAGTAGTTTCCCTAATTTGGGATGAGGATAGAGGATTTGGGATCCCTTTCTGTATTGGGGTGACATTCTATTAAGATTTGGATTCTTGGTCTAGCCAGGTAGAAACTTCTAGTGGGGTCACTGGCGGGGAAATGCCTGGTTCCACCAGGGATGATTTCATCAAAGTGGGATCAAGTGATAAAGACCATTCTCATGATATAGAACCCAACCCATCATATTTGATGCCAGAGGAGAATTATCTACCGATCTCTAGGCCCCATTTGTAGAGCATGAGCCTACAGATCTAGAGGATCTGGATAAGTTTGATTCTGATGAATTTGAGGAAAGTCGAGATACATGGAACCAAGCATGGAAATTGATAAAATGCTTCATCAAAAAAATCCCAGATCCATAGCGGATAACTCAGAGATGAGAACTCTGCCATTGGCTATGTGATATGTGCCCTAGAGAAAAAAATGTGTGTAGTCTACACATACCAATTTTGGACTACCGTGTCGAAAAGATATGGGAGAAGAGTTTCCATCTGAATGTCTCCTCATAATAGGAGAAGTATGTCAGTAGTAAAAACATTCAAGAGGCTAAAAAAGAGATCCAACTCTTGGAAGAATGGCCAAATGAGTGTCGCTCCTTCATTTCCACTCAAACAAGGCTTGTTGAGAAACTACGGGCCTAACTGGCTGGAATCCCAAAGATAATAAGGAAATCACTGTCCCACGTGGCAAATCATCAAATCAAACAAGACGAGGCACAAATTTGAGTGAATGAGATTTTTTCTGAAACCAATGAATAAATAAGGGGATTTGAAAGGTGAGGGAAGGCCTTAGAGACCACATTCTAGACGATAGCAGAGATAAAGTGCTCCATTAAAGAGGACAATCCATAAGGGATGTGTTTTGTAAAAACTTGTTTTTTTCTTACCTATTATAATCTACATGAATGAACAGATTCTTACATGCATTCATTAGCTCATTTCAGTAATATATATGAAACAAATAAGGATCAATCCCTAAGATCGTGTGGGTAATTCCCCGTGAGAGAAAAAAGGAAGATCACATAACTGTTCACTTCGTATAAGAGAGCCAATTAATCATCGAATACTTGGGGTCTTTTATTGTTGACTAACCACCCAGAGTATTCAGACCAATAAAGGTAATTAATGGATAATAGGGATCTCAGAACAACCAACTTACATTTTATAGCATGTGCTAGTACACAAGAGGGATAATGCGAAGGGCATTGGAATCTTTCCAAACAATGGGGAAATGAGAAGTGTGAATCAAAATGCCTAAACATCGGAATCAAGAAGCGGATTGAAGGCCAGTATGAGATAACTTCTGTCTATATTAAAGAAATTTCATTCTTAACATCATCCTAAAATGGGGGAAAACAAATGAGAGATGACTGATGGCCATATTCGAAAAACAAGACCTAACTTGAAATTTCATTGGATATCTTATGGGTCATTGGCCTACGGTAGAAGGTGATCGAAAGTTGCATATCAAAACCATTAGAGGTTCCTTCAAACATGAAAGAGGATGAGGATCCAAATGAGGGACAAAAATGTGTAGAATGGTGTCATAGGATGTTCTAAATAATTCTAACACTCTTGAAATTATTCCATAGTGATTGATATTACACTTATATAGGCACATTAGTCTAAACAATGATAAAACCCATCTTCTAGGGAGGACATCTATGATGAGGGCCAAGGATTCAGTTTTAGATAGTGATAAATATGGGCGATTCCGGCCAAAATTTAATTTCATAAGAATAGGATGAAACTTATAGTTTAACATCATGTGAATGAGACACTGCACATTGTTTAATGTCATACTTCATGGACCTTTGGAAAAAATTCCAAATCATACTGCATGGAATGTGGAAATGTATGACCATATATTCATGGAATGGAGGGGATAAACCCAACATGAATAATTCTTAAGAGGCTTACACACTATACTAGTATTATGGAAGAGATAGGAAGGAAGAACATGTAACATGGAGAGGGGAAAATATCATAGTGAGGATTCGAATAGAACCATATAGTTCTTGAAAACGCAGCATGGTAGAAGATCGAAACTAGTAGGGTCAATCCTCATAGGAAAAGAATATCTAGAATCCCATTATTATCAAGGGACATCCTGCACTTAATCAAGGTACTATTATAGTTTATTTTCATGCACTTAGGATGATATTTTCTTAGTTTATGGTTATAGAGTTTGTACCATAGAGGATTCTAGAAAGTGGTATATATTATGTGGCCTGAATGATGACCAAAAAGGCCCATACCATGCAACATATCCCTGAAGAGTCATGTAAACCATTTAAAGTCACAGTACCTGAACATGAGCATCTAGTTTAAGGTCATATAGAATGGATCATGAGAGATGGTATCTCAAGTGGGTATGTGCGGTGGATCATTATGATATACATGACATGAATGAGGTCAAGGAGGCCTGCACACACTATATATGCATTCTTGAGGAAGCTTTCATGAAGTTTAATGTCATGAATCCGGGACTATAAAGGGGAACATTTATCTTAAGGGTACACATGTGATACAAAAGAGGTAAAAATCGAGTTCAATTAGGGATAAGAGAGAACATGTGTCACATAGATTCTTCAAGATGAATTGCTTTTAGTTTTTGGTCATAGAGATTAGACCATGAGCAAGGCCAAAAAGAAAAAGGTTTGAAGGAGTTTTTAGATGGGCCTAAATATGAAGTGCCTCGACATCACTACGTATCCCATAAGCATTCTAATCATGTACATGAAGTTCAAAAACCCCATTCAATTTCGCAACATGTAGTAAAGAAAATGATGAATCAATAAAAAAAGATGAAATAATGTTGTGTCTTTACCCGAGATTGATGATCTGGGAATCACTACATATCCCATAAGGATGGGAAGCAAGACATGTGTATTTCTTGAAGGAAAATGTTTTCATGTAGGTATTATCGATACAAATAATGAATATTCATTATATATTTCTTGTTTGTTATTTTGTTTTGTTTTTGAGTGGATTCACTAGAATGGAATGTTTGGGTGTTACTACTGGAATCAAGACGTATTTAGGTCTTGACATGTGGAGTGGTGGATTACTAGTGTCAAATTTTGTGCCTTCTCAAACAAGAACACCACAATGTTGCACTATTTTTTACCATGTGTCTAGGATTATGATGCCGTATTTTTAAGGTCGTATGATAGGATTGATCAATGCATTTTAACGTCGTGTGTTATGGATGTCGATCGCTACATAGTTGACCGTCAGGTGAAAATGAAATTAGGGGAAATGAAATATCCTAAAGAGGAAGTGTGTCCTTTGAAAAACAAACATGATGTGAACTGGGCAAAAGGGGCCCATACCACACCGCATATTCTTGGGAGAACCCTGAATAGGATCTTAGTTTATTGTGATAGAGGTTGGACATGAGGGTCACACAACTACTCTATGTGGTTTAAAACCCTATCAAAACTCCTAATACCACATGATCCATGTTCAATGTGGGAAATAAAGAGTGATGTTAATATTTCCTAATCATATGGGAGCAAAAAACAACAGAATGGAAATACTGGGTTGGAGATTCTGAACCACACTAACATTCCCACTCAATGTATGTAGATGCATGAAGGCACAACACCAGTGGTGTTGGAGGTCCACTAAAACATAAGGTGGTGAAAACTGTGAATCATTGTGCCCAATATCTAGAACATAATGAGGATGGAATGATGATGGAGGATAACTATTGACCATGTTTGAAACACAACATCCATATTTTGTTATCGAGAATGGGGACATACAAATGGGGACTGACCATTAACTATGATTGAGACATGGGACCTAACAAAAAATGTATTCCAAAGTCTTATGGGGAATTGGACTAAAATTATAGGTGAGAAGATGTGTAATATCTAAATCATTAGGGGTGTGTCTTTAGATGGGGAAACGTATAAAGGGATACATGAAGTGTAGAAATGGATTGGTGGAATTTCCCTATGTAATCCAACACTTAATGTGTCACACCACAACATATTCGAACATGTCATCATTGAACATCCATACAAAGGATAAGATATGTCTCCTAGGATCAAGCTTTTAAGGGGTGTATTGCAATCAATTTATGGTGATATTGCTTAGAATAGAAGCTCTTAATTTTATATTCATATAGTGTGGACCATAGGTGCCCAGTTTAATGTCGTCTTCGTGGGAAATATACATGTGGTTTATCATCTAGTGGTAATGATGAAAATCTCATGATATTTATCATCGTGTGACTAGGACATATTCATCTCAATGGTGATGTTCATGGTGTGGAAAATAATCCAACATGAATGAGGGGTAAAGGGATCCACACCACAACACACAATATCAAAGGGGTACCCAGTCCAAAGAGCCCAAAATGTGAATTTATGATTCAATAGTTAGTTTTGGGGATAATATGTCTAGGTATCACTATGTATCCCATAAGGATGGGAATCAAGGAAATGTGGTTCTAGAGATCCATGTAGTTTAACGTCATGTAGAATGTTTGAATATGATAAGGGTTTTTCGAATGGAACTTCCATGGTACAACTACTATAACCCGAAATGACTGAGGACCATAGAGATCCACACCACACATTCCCAGGGAGGGATCCCCAGCCAACATGGGAAAAAAATTTCATGATATTGTGGCTAGGCCTAGGTACAAGATGTCTGGGTGTCACTACATATCTCATAAGGATTGGAATCAAGCCACACATAGTTCTAGAAGATGGCATGTCAGATGGGAAATGCCAAAAGTGGGTTGATGTTCTCTCAATTTAGAATATCATGGTTGTTACATAGTTTATTATCATGGAATTAAGAAATTTAAAATCTTAGTTTATGGTCACAGATTTTGACCAACTAAAGTAAAGATGCGTAGTGTGGTTCCATGAGGAAACCTGGCGTGAATGGGGAACAAAGAGATCCACACCATACCACACATTTCTAGATGACATCCAGGACAAGGGTCCAAAGGGGTGATATTTTGATTATGTAGCTAGGCCTGGAGAAAAAACATCTGGGAACTACTACGGACCCTATAAGGATGGTAACCAATCCACACATAGTTCTTGAAGATTATTCTAGTAGGGAACCACTGTCAAGGGAAATTACATCTTAGGTCAAGAGACAATATCAATGTTTAGATTATAGTCATACATTCGGGACACAAAATACGTAGTTTAATGTCATGCGATAAAGAAGAGGGCTCTTAGGAAGTTTATCATCATCAACAAGAATTTTTGAGTTCTTTTTTATGTTTGTGGAGGCATGACCATAGGATTAGGCTTCTAAAGTGTAAATATGTGGTGCAACACCATGAGAAACCCAACATGAGTGAGGGATAAGGAGGCCCAACACCGCATGGAACATTCCTATGTAGAAATCACACAAATTATAACACCATGGGGAATAAAGAAACATGTTTGGGAGAGTTAGTGGATGGGGCCTAAATATGAAGTGTATATTTGTTACTATGTATCCAGTAAGCATGAGAATCCAGCCATATGTAGTTATTGAGATCTATGATGTTAAACGTCATGTGGTAAGGAAGAAAAAGGATCACATTTTAATGCAATGTATGATGAAGAAGTTTTTCATTATGTAAGATAATGGGCACTAGACATTTAATTTCATTTATAAAGGTCCATAAGTATTGTGTTTTTTAATGTCTTGTAGCTTGGAAACATCATTTTAACTTCATGTAGGACAACAGAGATATTAGATAAAGGTTATAGAGTTCAGACTAATGGGAGAATTATATAGTTTATCATAATGAAACCAGGATGCTGATTTTTTTCATTGTTTAGAATCATGCAAGAAGGATGAAATAAAATTTTAACATCATGTAGGATAGGGTAACACAATTTAACCTCATTTAAACTGGATGAAAAGGATCTTAGTTAATGTTCATAGAGAAGAATAATTGGGAATATTGTGCAGTTTACCATCATGAAGGATGAGATACCCTACTCAAAAATGTATTGTTTGAGGAACATGAAATTGGTGGGAGTAGTAATTATCTCACCATCCATAGTTACCAAAGATTAGGTACCATTGTGATAAAAAATTTGAAGTATGTAAGGCCATTTCCATTTGGGATACAACTTCTATAATTTCTTTTTAGGTACCATCAATGGTCAGAGAGCCAAAACTATGTCTCCTTGAATGAAGTAACATATACAAACTCTCTTGTAGAAGTATATAGCTATATTGTTCTGATACCTCTCAAGATTATGCATGGACCAATGCATGTTCTTGTTGAGAGATTCCAGTTCTTCCAGACATACATTTTTTACTCTGTTTGATAACTTCTTCTCATAGAAAATTTTATAGAGTGAGGGAAACATAATCTAAATGGGTATGACTACCTTTATTCCATATACAGGGGAATATGGATTCACCTAGGTGGAATTACAAGTCTCCATTTGATAAGCCCATAGAGTATTGGGTAGACTATCCAAAAATATTATCTTATTCTGGAACACCATCATCTGCAAAATATTGGATAGGGTCTTGTTGAATTCCTCGATAATCCAATTTTTGCATGCATGTTACTGAGAAGTTTGGATGGACTTGATAATATACATGGTGTAAAACGTTTTCAATTGTATTCCTAGAAGTTAGTACAGTTATCTGTGAGAACAACATTAGGGACTTTGAATTGATAGATGATGTTGGAGTTCATGAATTAAAAAATTGACTAAGCCTTGACATCCTTGAGTGGAATAACTTCTTCCCGCTTGAAAAAGAACACCATTTTAGTCAGAATTAACATTCACTAGAAATATATTTCTAGTGGGTATGGTCCCACAACATCAAGTCCCTAGATTGCAAAGGGCCAAGAGTCCTTTGTAGTGCTAATTAGCTATAGTAGTCAATGCACAACGTTTGAATGGATATGGCACATGCGTAACCTCTTGGATAACTTAGTAGAGTCATGGTCTATTGTGGTCCATTAGTATCCCAACCTTAAAATCTAGTAGGAGAGGTTCATCCCTACTTGGTTAACACCATAATACCTAGTGTGGAATTGATGCATATTGAGAATCTCATATCCTTGAATGCATCATAGAATTATTCCATCAAACCCATGTTTGAAGAGAGTCTCCTCTAGGCTAGGATAATTATAGAGTGAATTGAACTAAATGGTGATATATTTTCTCATGTTTATCTCTATTTTATAGGATATTGTCGTGATGGAGATAATCGATGAATGGATTTGTCCATTATGAGGTATCTTCATCTTTAGGGGGATCCTAAGAACCTGATGTTGAGGCATCAAAGAAAAGGTGTTTTACATGCATGTTGTCTACATCGTCTAAACTGAAAGGGGAAATAAACCATTAATGTGGAACATGATTAAATAGATCTTCTTGATCGGGCTCTATGATAGAATTAGAAATACCAACAAGGGAATCTTATTGGCCATTCTATGATTGGGGAACGTGAGTCACCTCTAGCCAAGAAGGGAACCGGTCTATCAGCTGGTAAGTGTGCTCTAATAGTGGAACAAGCTTAGGAGTCATTATAATATAGTCACTATTGATCATATTGATGACTAACTTAGAGTATCACTTCACATGTTGTTGGGGAACATCAATCTTGAGATCCAACTCGAGACCAATGATGAGATCCTGATACTCCACCTCATTGTTTGTGAAACCTTATAATAAGAATAATTAATTGGGAAAGACATACTATGTATGAATTTTGATTCCAATCCCCATTCCTACTCTTTCGAGCTTGGGATCATTAATCCATCTACTAGTGGAACTCTGGGAGGCACCATCAAATTTCATTTTTCAACATGGAATAGAATGATCTACTGAGAGAATGAAATCTTCTAGAAAATATATATGTTGAGGATGATCTATGAGGACCGGATGAGTGTACAAAAAATATGACAATTCTTGACCCTTTGTGACCTTTGGATTAAATCTAATATAGAACTACTAAAGAATAATTTTCTAACAAGCTATCCAGACTATCAAAATGGGGTGGTTTAGAATTTACTTCATCAGATTCAAACTATAAACTATATACATCTCTTGATGTTGGAGGTACTATCGCAACTTCTACACTACCCAACCCAATGAAAGGCATCTCTTCTTGATAAACGAATATCTGGCCTCTATTTCAAGGAGTATGATATTGAGATAGTAAAAAAATTTCTATGTCTCTTCGTTGTTACTATAGGTGAAAAGGTAGTTGAGGGATTGTTCTAGGGTGTTCACATAAAGGGAAAGTGGATTTTCGAAAATGGGTGGCATCAGAATTGGATGCTGTAATGGATACTGCATGATTTCCCCAAAATTGGTATGGAACATTTCATCCCATTGGTATATAGAACCATTAATCATGAGTTTGGAAAAGTGATTAGACTTGTCGGATAGATTCATGATGAATCAGAGTATATAAGATAAGTGGTATAAAAACCCTTAGAGCTCCCAGAGGTTATTCAGAGGGGGAATCTAGTTAATAACCTCGATCTTCTATGGATCAATATCAATGCCTCTGTATCTAAAAATGAATTCAAGGAACTTTCTATAGGTTACCCCAAAAGAACATTTGATAGAGTTCATATATATATGGTGGGAGCATAGGAAGCCGAATACATTCTTGTGATCTCTGAGATGGTCCTGACTTTAGTAGGATTTGACCACCAAGTCATCCATGTATCATTCCACTAGAATTTTGAAGATTTATTTGAATATGTGGTGCATGGAATGCTGATAGGTACCTCCTAATTTCATTAAACATAAAGGAATTAACTAATAACATAAGGTACATATGATGCTATGAAGGTGGTAGATTCCTCATATATTGATTCAATTTAGTTTTGATTATACCTAAAATGACTATCCATGAAGGAGATATCCTAGAACCCAATGGTAGCATCAATCATCATATACATTACCAGAAGGGGGAAATCATCCTTTGGGATGTGATGGTTGATATATCAGAAGTTGATGTAGAATATTATATGTATATTATTTTTCTTGATGAGAACAATGTTAGACAACCATCTAGGGTATTGAATTTCCTTTATGAAATTTTACTTGATGAGATTATCAAATTTGGCCTCGATCATAACATTATGAGATAGGTGCATCTTCATAGGAGGCTCCTTGAACATGTGATTACTCACAAGGAGGAAAAGATGATGGAGGATTACATGAGGGTATAATCTAATAATATCATCATAACTCAAGGAAAACATGTCCTGATGTTGATTCAGGAAGTCTACATGATGTTTTCATTCCTCTGTAGGCATGGCTGCACTGATCAACATTTTCCTTTGATCTATCTCTGTGTCAAGATTCACTTGTACCATCTCATCGATGATGGTGGAGACATACTCTTTTAAATAGGGGGATTAGCTTCAAAATCCTATTCATTATTTAAGGGTAAATAATCATTAGGAAAATGACATTATTCTGAGTTAATTTACCCTATAGAAACATTGGTTATGGATTGAGTGGTACTGGAATCTTCATCAGTAGATTCCCACCCTATTGAAACAATGTCCATAAAGGATATCAAACCAATTTTATCAGGTCTTCAACCAAGGGGCCCATGCTTGACAATGTCAAAGCAGTGCTAATAGGTCATTCTGTGTTGATATACCCCAGCTTGGTGGAATAAGAAGGTATGGAATATTAATGTTTCCATGGGGTGAACATACCAACATCTCCCTGAGGTAAGATACTATAGTTATAACGACCCATACTTTACATACATGTTTAATACTTCAAAATTGAAGCATACTTACTACAACATATAACAAAACCATTAAATGATCGTATAGGTATTATGTCTTTAGAAACTGGGAAACATAAACAACTCGTTCATAAAGCATCTACACTGTCTCCCATTTATTTCTTCATATCTATAGTCCCTTTTTGGCATATCTTACTTAATAACCTTATACCTGACATGGGGAAAGAAAACATACAAAAGGGTTAGCTCAAATGCTCAGTAAGTGTAAACAAAAGAAATATCAATCACGTCATATTCATAAGAACATAACATTTTTGAAATCTTAACCTGCAAAAGAGATCACAATTTCATAACATGGGACAAATAATGGTAGTGAAATGTAATCCCAATAATCATAACTTAAAACATGAAACTTTGTGGCATACACACATAATCATAGAGAATCATTTCTTATTAGTCAAGACTCATTTCCAAGACTATCTTAGTGGAAAAAGTCCATTTCTGAACCGAGTTCACTCCTCGTTTCAGTCCTGTTTCACTGAACTGGTTTAACCTGCCGTTCCAGCCATGTCTATCTCATGAGATATAAAATATTTACCCAATGCATTGGAGAGAGATATAGGTCCCACCCATCTCATAATGATACCATTCTTATGTGTGCCACAAAATCATAAACCATACATCATAGCATAACCCATGTAATAAAAATGGGGATCTTAAACATCATGACATCATAAAACAATTCATATAAGATAAAGGAATTCATAAAAATATTTCCATCACAACATAATCATATCAAAGTAATAATACGGATATAAACAGAACCCTATATTATCTTAGATGGAAAATAATTTTGATAAAACACTTGAACTCCATTCTTGAGGAAAATATCCTTTCTACTTCAAAAACATTTTTCCTTTCTTAACATGTCATAAAATTTTAATCATAAATAAGTTGATTAAAAATAAACTTCAAAAATTGCAAAGGAATATTCTTGGAAATAATGTTTTAAAAATCCATTCATTCCATATAAGTTAAAAAAACATTCTTCTCGTACTTTTTTCAGAAAAGTCAAAAAGTATCTCGTACGAAAAACGACAAAAGATTCCTTTCATATCTTTTACTAAAAACTCACCGAAGGGTAAAAATTGGATTTAGACAATTGTAGGTGGATGTAAATAATATTACATATTGAGGAAACATATATGTGGATGATAAAATACACCCCAGTAAATACCAAAGTATAAACAATCTCGGATAAAAATGAGATTGTGATATTTTCCCTTACCTTAGGTCCGATATGCTTTGTACGTGTCCAAACCTCCTGTATAATGATTTAAATAATTTCATTGACTTATTACAGAATCATATTCATTGTTATGATATCATATATGGTCATATTCTTAGCTCTTTATTAGTAATATTTCATTACTACTTGTTATTCAGGTGTTTATTACTTTTTGTTCTTATGCGTGTTTTGTCGAATAAATTCTTATTCCTCTTTATAGGATATAGATACATCATTTATAGAATGGTATTAGTGTAATATATATCATATTAATTCATTAAATTCATTTATATAATCATTCTTCAATGAAGATCATATAGAACGAGTCGCATCACATCGTGGAGATGGTAGGCCGTACGTACGCACGAGCGATGATATCATTCCCATGATCGTGGGATTGTATTTAAGTGTATGTATACTATTTTAGAATCAATATCACTTTAAAATAATTATATATAGTTATTCTTTACACAATTATACCAGTCCAATTAAGGTGGTGGTGGAAAACAGATTACACCACGGCGTGGAGACGGTATTCCGTACGTACGCACGCGCGGTGATTTTGTTTTCCATAGGATGGATAAGAGGTGAAATAGCGTTATTTCATATTTATAATAACATATCATTATATGAGGGATACTAATGTTATTACCTCATAATGAAACAACTAAAGAAGAGGGAGTAGAAGAAGAATGGAACTTGAAGAAAACAGTAGAAGGTATTACATCTTTGTTGAAGTGCCTCCATTAAATTTTCTCTTAAGGAACTAGAGTTGGTCTTCTGAGAAGACCAGTACCTCTAGTAGGTTTCTAAGGAAGTGGGGAAGTGAAATGGGCAGGGGTTGGCCGGGCTTGAAGGCTCAAATTGGAGCGAGGAAGAGAGGGAGGAGGTTCCATTTTATAAGGGAGGAGAGGGGCACCTTTGGAAAGTGTGGAAATATTATTTTATTATAAACTTATCTTCAGTTTCAAAAGGTCCAAAAATCATTAAATATGAAGATAATATGACTCATGGTCGAAATAAAATCATAAAATCAGAATTGGAAATGTTTTGGAAAATATTTTAATCATTATAATCTTATTTATTTAAATCATTTATTAATGAGGTAAATACTTCATCATTTTTGTGTCATAAATAATTTAATTTATTTGGTGTCTAAAAATTATAAAAAAAATATCATTATGTAGGAAATATTTTTAGATATATAATTAATATTTATAGTCAAAAATATAATTTATATAACCCCTTATAAAAATTAATTACTAAAAGATTTTTGTTAATGTCAATTTTGTCTTTACATTAAATTAATTAATCCAAATTGTCATTTTCACTACCAAATGGCTCAATGGGGTCCCAAAATCGACCCAACGATGCCTATGGTCGGCCAATACTCATCCAATAAGGTTAGAAAAAGTGTCATGGTAATTTTGAATTATTATAATATTTTTTTAACATTGAATTACCCTATTTACCTTTAACCGTAGTAAATAAAAAAAATTACCGTAGTTGCTATTCATAATATCAAAAAAAATAAAAGTAACCTATTAACATAATTTGGACCCACTAATTCCAAATATGGAATCCATTTTTCAAAATTCAAAACAAATAAGTTGTAGTAATTAATTTAATATTAATCCCGTTGTTAAGAAAACGGGTTTTAAAAGTTAAAACATTGCCAAAGATTGAAATGTTTTTACCTATGAATTCAATGTAAAATTAATGCTAATAACATAAATTATATTTAATGGTAAAAATATATTCTATTTATACTTTAAAAACAATCAGTATTATAATTTTACCATATAATGTATTGCGATGAAAAAAGTTGTTTTTAATTAAAATATAGCGTGTTTTTACTATTCATTAAAATATGAAAGTTATCAGAACAATATGAAAATTTTATCCAAAGTAAAGTTTTATATCCTGATTCTAAAGAAGAATTTAATTTCTTCAAATTGAACTTATAAACTTGTCAAAAACTAGATTTAATGTGGGTGCGCCATCAAAAGGTGGTAAAACTGCATTTTTTGAAAAATACTTCTTTTATCCAAAAAAAACTGATTTTGTTTTCATTCCTCATTCAAGAAAATGTATAAGATGAATTAAAATGTTATAAAATTCAAAATTTAGTTAATACTATTCATAATGGCTAATATTATAATATATCGTTTTTTAGTGAAACTCGGTATTGCGTACGACACAAGCTATCGAGGAAGGCCGCGGTTGCGTGTAAAGCAAGCCAAGCTACTGTTGTGTGTAGTGAAAGATTACTTTGATGATTTATATAACAAAAAAATAAAATATTTCTCATAAAATTCTCGGGTGTTACATTCTACCCCCCTTAAAATGGATTTCGCCCACGAAATTCGTCACTTCGTAACAAACAGATGAGGATACCTCTCCCTTATCATATCCTCAAGTTCCCATGTAGCTTCTTCAAATTGGTGGTTCCTCCATAAAACTTTCACCAAGCGAGTGGTCTTGTTCCATAGGAGTTTTTCGCTACGATCCAGAATCTCTATCAGCTGTTCTTCCTAAGAAAGATCTTGTTCCGGCGGTACAAATTCTGAGCTGAGCACATGTGAAGGATCAGGTATGTACTTCCTCGGGAGAGATACATGGAACACATCGTGAAGTTGAGAGAGATTCGGTAGAAGATCCAATCGGTAATCTACCTTCCCAACACGATCCAGTATTTCGAAAGGACCAATATATCTACGGCTCAACTTTCCCTTCTTTCCAAAACTCATGACCCTCTTCCATGGAGATATTCGTAAGAACACTTTATCACCCACTTCAAACTCTAAGTCTTTTCTTTGGTTGTCGGCATAACTTTTTTGTCGACTCTGAGCTGCTCTTATGTGTTGTTGAATAGATCTGACCTTTTCTGCCATCTCATCAACAATATTAGGTCCTAATAGCTTTCTTTCCCCAACTCCATCTCAGTAAGTTGGAGTCCTGCATTTCTTTTCATAGAGAGCTTCATAAGGAGCCATCTGAATACTGGAGTGAAAGCTATTATTATAAGAAAATTCGATCAAATTTAGGTGTTGATCCTAACCACCTTTGAAATCCATAGAGTAAGCTCTCAACATATCTTCAAGAGTTTGAATTGTCCTCTCAGACTGACCGTCTGTCTGAGGATGATAAGCAGTACTGAAACTCAACTCTGTATCCAAAGTATGCTGAAAACTTCGCCAGAACTTTGAGGTAAACCTTGGATCCCGATCAAATTTAATAGAAAGTGGCACTCCATGCAATCTTACCACTTCCTTTACATATATCCTGGTAAGCTGATCAAGAGAAAAATCTTCTCTAATAGCAATGAAGTGTGCCGACTTCATAAGACGATCAACTATAACCCAGATAGCATTATTGCCTTTGGATGTTTTAGGAAGTCCGGTGACAAAGTCCATAGTGATGTTTTTCCATTTCCATTCGGGTATGGGTAATGGTTGTAACATTCCTTTAGACTTCTGTCTCTCAGCTTTAACTTGCTGACAAACCAAGCATCGAGAGACATATTCACCAACATCTCTTTTCATGCCATCCCACCAGAAGTACTCTTTCAGGTCCCTATACATCTTCGTGCTTCCAGGATGAATAGAGAATGAAGAACTATGAGCCTCAACCAGCAGCTCCTTATTTAATTCGGGGATGGGAGGAACACAAACCTGATTCCTGAACTTATTATCCCATCACAATCAAGGTTGAATTCAGGAACATTTCTCACCTTCTTTTGTAACTCGACATCTTCTTTCTGCACCTCTTTAATCTTTACATGTATAGATGGTTGAACATTCATTTGAGAAAGATATGATTTTACCCCTTCCATTATAATTCCAAGAGCCATCCTTTGTAAATCCATAAATATTGGATCTTTTGTGATCCTCATCATGGATAAACTGGTATGGTCTTGTCGACTTAATGCATCTGCCACCTTGTTTTCTTTCCCAGGGTGGTAATGAATTGAGCAGTCGTAATCCTTAATCAGCTCCAACCATCTTCTTTGGCTCATATTCAGCTCCTTTTGTGTGAAAATATACTTTAAACTTTTATGATTAGTATAAATTTCACACCTTTCTCCATAAAGATAATGCCTCCAAATCATTAATGCAATGTTTACCGCAGCTGACTCCAAATCATGAGTTGGGTAATTTTGCACATATATTTTCAACTATCGTGAGGCATAAGATATCACCATATCATTTTTCATAAGAACACACCCCAATCCCTTCTTGGATGCATCACTATAGATCACAAACCTTTCTCTACTACAAGGCAGTGTGAGCACAGGTGCACTGGATAACCTTCTTTTCAACTCCTTGAAATTCTCTTCACATTCATCTATCCAATAAAACTTAACTCCTTTCCGAGTCAACTTGGTGAGTGGATTAGATAATCGTGAAAAATCTTTCACAAAACGTCGATAATATCCAGCCAAACCAAGAAAACTTCGGATCTCAGTTACTGTTATTGGTCTCGACCATCTTTCGATAACCTCTGTTTTTGTTGGATCCACAGATATCTCCACTTTTGAGATTATGTGACCCAAAAATGCAACTTTTTGAAGCCAAAATTCACACTTGGTAAATTTGGCATAAAGATTCTCCTTTCTCAGGGTCTTCAATACAATTATCAAGTGATCTTCATGTTCTTCCTTGCTCTTTGAATAGACAAGAATATCATCTATAAAGACTACCACAAACTGATCAAGATAGTCTCTAAAGACTCTATTCATCAGATCCATGAAGATAGCAGGGGAATTAGTAAGACCAAATGGCATCACTATAAATTCATAGGGTCCATACCTTGTACGGAAATCCATCTTTGGTATATCCTCCCTTTTGACCCTTAATTGATGATACCCAGAACGAAGATCAATCTTGGAAAAGTATTGAGCTCTGTGTAGTTGGTCAAATAGATCATCAATGCATGGGAGGGGATATTTGTTCTTGATAGTGATCTTGTTATGTTCTCGATAATCAATGCAGAGTCTCATTGATCCATCTTTCTTCTTAACAAATAGAACAGGTGCTCCCCAAGGTGACGCACTAGGGCGTATGAATCCTTTATCAAGATTCTCGTGGAGGTGCTTCTTCAATTGCTGCAACTCAATTGGGGCCATTCTATAAGGTGTATTTGAAATAGGAAAAGCACTCGGTATGAGTTCTATTGAAAACTCTACTTCACGATTTAGTGGAAGAGCCGGTAATTCCTTCGGAAAGACATCGTCAAACTCCCGTACAATGGGAATATTCTTAATTTTGAGTTTCTCTACAACCATTTGAGATAAATAACATTCATTTAGTGGAATCAAGACCCATAAGATAGAAGAAATTTCCACCAGAAGGTTATGTTCATCCTTCCATCGATAGACGATCATAGATTGATCTGGAATATGAAATGTGACTTCCCTTCTTTTTCAATTGATATGAGCTCCATATAAAGAAATCCAATCCATGCCAAGAATCACATCAAATTCCACAATAGGAAGGATCAAAAGATTTGCAGGAAGCACTTTCCCACAAACTTCAATCAGAGAAGAATTGTAAACTTTTGATGCGATTGTTGTGCCATTAGGAGTTGTCACAGCCAACTCAACATCTAATTGTTGAGGTAATATAGTGATACCCTTTGAAACGTTTTCAGAAATAAAAGAGTGGGTGGATCCAGAATCAAATAAAACATTTTCTACTTTAGAGTGGATGGTAAGTGTACCTCTCACCACTTCGTTGTCATACTCCACATCGTCGATAGTAATTGCATGTGACTTTCCTTTGTCTTTGTCCTTTAGAGTTTTTTGACGTCGATCGTCATCATCAACCCTTGGATTTGGGCATTGATTGGCATAATGCCCCATCTCCTCGCACTTGAAACATTGAAGTTTAGTAGGTTCATTATGTGTATCCCTTCCTTTGTTTTCATCAATAGATATCTTCTTCCCATTATTTCGACATTCAATTGCCCGATGACCTTATTTTCCACACTTATAACATTTGCTTGTCCCCTTAAGACAATTTCCTCCATGTTTCTTTCCACACTTTGAGCATAAGGGAAAACTTATCTTCTTTTCAGTGTGTTCTTTATATTTTCCTTTGAATTCCATTTTCCTCTTCTTATCAAACCCATATGACTGATGGGTTACTCCAATCTCCATCTCAACTTTGAGAGCACATCGAACGATTTCCTCGTAGCTATTCAAGTCCCTTATGGGTAACGCCCTTCAAAGACATGGTTTTAAGCCACTAAAGAATCGATCGATCTTACTCTGAGGTTGGATAATAATACCAGAAGCATACCTTGCAAGTCTTGTAAAATTTTCTTCACAGGTACCAACAGATTGATCATCCTTTTGCTTTAGTTTAAGAAACTCTTTCTCTATCTTTTTTCAGAGAATACGAGGGAAGTACTTATTGAAAAATAAGTTCTTGAACTCATCCCATTCCATGGACTCAATTTCATCTCTTTGCCTCGTATTCTTGATAAGATTCCACCATTGATCATCATCACCTTACAAATGATACACTGCTAAGATGACTTTATCATGTTCATAAGATTGAAGAACTGAAAATATCTTTTCAGTGGTACTGATCCATTGTTCATCCACTAATGGATCAGAAGACTCACTGAATGAAGGTGGACGCTGCCTCATGAAGGATTCAAAAAAATGTTTCTCCTTCCTTTTCTCATTTGGAAGTACTGCATGATTCATAGCTTGATAAAGTTGTGTGAGCATGGCTACAAGATTCTGCATTCCAACTCCCATATCGTTTGGTTGCTTAGGGGGACAATCATTGCATTTCCCATCGCATTCCGCATTAACACGGTTCCTTCGGGTTCCAGCCATTGACTAAAACCAAGAAGAATAGTGTGAGCAACACTAATTATAAAAAAACCACATAATAAAGAACAAAATTTTACACCTAAGGTCTTATCATAGGTTGTTCATGGAAATTTCTAAAACACTAATATTGTGTTCTATGATTAGACTTATCCTTAGGATTCTTACTAAGTCTTTCACATCCTAGTTTCCAAAGGTTGACTATACCTTTCCTTTGATACCAACTATAACGACCCATACTTTACAAACATGGTTAATACTTCAAAATTGAAGCATACTTATTATAACATATAACAAAACCATGAAAGGACCGTATAGGTATAGTTTCTTTAGAAACTGGGAAACATAAACAACTGGTTCATAAAGCATCTACAATGTCTCCCATTTATTTCATCATATCAATAGTCCCTTTTTGGCATATCTTACTTAAAAACCTTCTTCCTGACCTGAGGAAAGAAAACATACAAAAGGGTGAGCTCAAATTCTCAGTAAGGGTAAACAAAATAAATATCAATCACATCATATTAATAAGAACATAACATTTTTGAAATCTTAACCTGCAAAAGAGATCATAATTTCATAACATGGGACAAATCATGGTAGTGAAATGTAATCCCAATAATAATAACCTAAAACATGAAACTTTGTGGAATACACACATAATCATAGAGAATCATTTCTTATTTGTCAAGACTCATTTCCAAGACTATCTTAGTGGACAAAGTCCATTTCTGAACCGAGTTCACTCCTCGTTTCAGTCTTGTTTCACTGAACCAGTTTAACCTGCCGTTCCATCCATGTCTATCTCATGAGATATAAAATCATTACCCAATGCATTGGAGGGAGATATAGGTCCCACCCATCTCATAATGATACCATTCTTTTGTGTGCCACAAAATCAAAAACCATATATCATAGCATAACCCATGTAATAAAAATGAGAATCCTAAACATCATGACATCATAAAACAATTCATATAAGATAAAGGAATTCATACAAAGATTTCCATCACAACATAATCATATCAACGTAATAATAGGGATATAAACAGAACCCTATATTATCTTAGATGGAAAAAATTTTTGATAAAACACTTGAACTCCATTCTTGAGGAAAATATCCTTTCTACTTCAAAAACATTTTTCCTTTCTTAACATGTCATACAATTTTAATCTAAAAGAAGTTGATTAAAAATAAACTTGAAAACTTTTAAAGGAATATTCTTGGAAATAATGTTTTAAAAATCCATTCATCCCATATAAGTTTAAAAAACATTCATCTCGTACTTGTTTCGGAAAAGTCAAAAAGTACCTCGTATGAAAAACGACAAAAGATTCCTTTCATATCTTTTACTAAAAACTCACTGAAGGGTAAAATTGGATTTAAAAAATTGTAGGTGGATGTAAATAATATTACATATTGAGGAAAGATATATGTGGATGATAAAATACACCCCAGTAAATACCAAAGTATAAACAATCTCGGATAAAAATGATATTGTGATATTTTCCCTTACCTTAGGTCCGATATGCTTTGTATGTGTCCAAAACTCCTGTATAATGATTTAAATAATGTTATTGACTTATTAAATAATCATATTAATTGTTATGATATCATATATGGTCATATTCATAGCTTCTTATAGTGATATTTCATTACTACTTGTTATTCGGGTGTTTATTACTTTTTGTTCTTATGTGTGTTTTGTCGAATAAATTCTTATTCTTCTTTATAGGATATAGATAAATCATTTACAGAATGGTATTAGTGTAATATATATCATAGTCATTCATTTAATTAATTTATATAATCATTATTCAATGAAGATAATATATAACGAGTCATATCACATCGTGGAGATGGTAGACCGTACGTATGCACGAGCGATGATATCATTCCCATGATCATGGAATTGTATTTAATTGTATGTATACTATTTCAGAATCAATATCAATTTACAATAATCATATATAGTTATTCTTTACACCATTATACCCTTCCATGTAAGGTGGTGGTGGAAAGAAAATTACACCATGGCGTGGAGACGGTATTCCGTACGTACGCACGCACGATGATTCCATTTTCCGGAGGATGGATAAGAGGTGAAATAGGGTTGTTTCATATTTATGATAACATATCAGTATATGAGGGATACTGATTTTATTACCTCATAATGAAACAACTAAAGAAGATGGAGTAGAATAAGAATGGAACTTGAAGAAAATGGTAGAAGGTATTACCTCTTTCTTGAAGTGCCTCCTTTAAATTTTCTATTAAGGCACTAGAGTTGGTCTTTTGAGAAGACCAGTACCTCTATTAGGTTTATAAAGAATTGGGGAAGTGAAATGGGTAGGGGTTGGACGAGCTTGAAGGCTCAAATTGGTGTGAGGAAGAGAGGGAGGAGGTGCCCTTTTATAAGGGAGGAGAGGGGCACCTTTGGAAACTGTGGAAATATTATTTTATTATAAACTTATCTTCGGTTTCAAAAGGTCCAAAAATCATTAAGGATGAAGATAAGATGACTCATGGTCGAAATAAAATCATCCAATCAGAATTGGACATGTTTTGGAAAATATTTTAATCATTATAATCTTATTTATTTAAATCATTTATTAATGAGGTAAATACTTCATCATTATTGTGTCACAGATAATTTAATTTATTTGGTGTCTAAAAATAATAAAAAAATATCATTATGTAGTAAATCTTTTTATCTTTCTAATTAATATTTATAGTCTAAAATATAATTTATATAACCCCTTATAAAAATTAATTACTAAAAGATTTATGTTAATGTCAATTTTGTCTTTACATTAAATTAATTAATCCAAATTGTCATTGTCACTATTAAGTGGCTCAATGGGGTCCCAAAATCTACCCAAGGATGCCCATGGTCGGCCAATACTCATCCAATAAGGTTAGGACAAGTGTAAAGGTAATTTTGAATTATTATAATATTCTTTTAACTTTGAATTACCCTATTTATCTTTAACTGTAGTAAATAACAAAAATTACCGTAGTTACTATTCATAATATCAAAAAAATAAAAGTAACGTATTAAAATAATTTGGACCCACTGATTCCAAATATGGAATCACTTTTTCAAAATTCAAAACACAGAAGTTCCAGTAATTAATTTAAAATAAATCCTGTTGTTAAGAAAACGGGTTTAAAAAGTTAAAACTTTGCCAAAGATTGAAATGTTTTTACCTATGAATTCAATGTAAAATTAATGATAATGACATAAATTATATTAAATGGTAAAAATATATTCTATTTATACTTTAAAAACAATCAATATTGTAATTTAACCATATAAATTATTGTGATGAAAAAATTTGTTTTTAATTAAAATATAGCGTGTTTTTATTATTCATTAAAATATGAAAGTTATCAGAATAATATGAAAAATTTATCCAAAGTAAATTTTTATATATTGATTCTAAAGAATAATTTCATTTTTTCAAATTGAACTTATAAACTTGTAAAAAACTAGATTTGATGTGGGTGCGCCATCAGAAGGCGGTAAAACTGCATTTTTTGAAAAATACTTCTTTTATCCAAAAGAAACTGATTTTGTTTTCATACATCATTCTAGAAAATGTATTAGATGAATTGAAATGTTATAAAATTCAAAATTTAGTTAATAATATTCATAATGGCTAATATTATAATATATCGTTGTTTAGTGAAACTCGGTATTGCGTACGATGCAAGCTATCGAGGAAGGCCGCGGTTGAGTGTAAAGCAAGCCAAGCTAGTGTTGTGTGTAGTGAAAGATTCCTTTGATGATTTATATAACATAAAAACAAAATATTTCTCATAAAAGTCTCGGGTGTTACAATAGTATCACTCTAGAAAATCTTATAAAGGATTATAAGGTCATATTTTAAGGTTCCTTGTATCTGGGATCATTTCTTCCCCTCATATCCAAGACAAAGAAGCAATGTCCCATGTCTTGCATTGTATCATGAAACTGGTGAATTCGGAGTATGAAAGCCTCATCTAAGTCCATATAGGGATTATCCACAATAGCAGTGTGCTCAAACTCATTGGTTTGAACCCATTTTACTTGATCTTGTAATAATCATCATCAAAATAGTGGGATAAATAATAGAAAGAAGGATATGAATCACCTTGGGAAACACCCACTCGACCATTGAGGGAGTACTTAAGGCATTGGTGATATGAGGAGGGAACTACTGCATACAAATGGAGCCAAGGTCTACCCATTATTAAATTGTAGGTGGTATATTTTGAGTCCACCATAAATTCAGTTCTTACAACCAAGACATCTTGCTGGGTCCTTAGGAATATTTTTCCACGCAGCCTTTACCATATCTTATTAGAACCCTGAATATTTAGGTGAGAGGGACTCATATATTCTTCAATTATTCTTAGATTGTGAAGCATATGGGAGATAATGATATTGATCTTAAAACCTATGTCAGTGAGATAGTGATAAACTTCCTAACCATTGATTTTTTATGTGATGTATAGTCAAAATATATGTCCCTGTATGGGGGATCCCTCATCTTCTATTGTGGATGAGATGGTGGTCATACATTTTTCTCATTTGACATCCTCATCATAGAAGGCCTCTACAACCTCTAACTCTATCTCAAACTATAGGGGAGGTTTTCAAAGCCTCCAAAAGGGATTATTTGATATCTTATGATAGGAGGAGGTCCTTGAGAATCGAGAGAATTACAAGAATTATGGAATGCTGTTTAAGCACATCATATTTCCTTAATAGGAGAACATTTTTAACAGGATGAGTTTTCACTTTTGTAGGTGGTATGAAAGACATTATTGGATGAACTGGTGGATTCTATATGGTTCTAATAATATCCAATTACTCACTAGATGAATACAAAAATCACTACTGAATGAACATCAGATGACTGAGGCTTGGAAACAATAGTGTGTCTGATCATAATGCAACCACAACAACTCTACTTGGTCTAGTAGCCCAAATAATGCTGGCTATAAATCTAGTAGGAAGGGTTGAGAGGTTTTTTCCTAATATGATCTACACATAGATTTATGTCTGGTCTCAATAGCATGCATTACTAGTCTTGAAGTACTGTCCTTGGAATTTCGATGATTCACATGGACTAGGCTCCATCAATGATGAAGTCAACCATAAATATTGGTAGGACCTAATTTATAGTCCTCATCATTGGGAATCATATACCAATTCACGAAAACAATATTATTTAATGAGTTATACTCATTCTCATCATTTGAGGAATTCTCCAATACTAGGTAGATTATGGGGACGACTTCTATCTATGCAGGCATGAAGTCACTGAGTGTATGATATAACTTCAGTATTGGTGGTGAATTTTTTTTTCTCTTAAGAAATCAATGTCATCTCTTCTGATAAGTATAAGGCTGAAATGTGGAAGTAGAAGAAACATTTGGAGGAGTTCTGATTGCTTCAAGAGGCTCAAGTTGATTCAAATGGTCATGGATGAAACCATGGCTGTGGGAAACTTCTATATGAGAAATCCAATCATCATAATTTTGTGATCCATAGATAGATACCTACTACACTCATATTTATTGTAATTTTCATGATTTATAGAAATATATTCTACCTATGCTGGGGAAGGTCCTAATGTGATTATATTTATATCAACCTGGTCTTGTATATAGAACTTAAATACATATTTTTTCTTAATGGTATCCCAGGGAACCGGTGGTAATGGTAGTAGTTGGAGAGATCAATTAAAGTATCCTCCACATGCATCCTTCAGTCTAGAAGCCTCATAATTCCCTGATCAAAGGCAATACTGAATTAACAGAAGAACTAATCCTCATTAAATGTGTATGTCCATTTTATCCTGTCCGAAAAGGGAACATTGGTTGCTTAGACTTATCAATGGGATGGAGGATGGTGGTGGGATGGAGCCTAATTTCGTTCCTGGGTGGTCGTGGTGGCTTATTACATTATAATGCCTACTAATTCTGTGTCGGGTGATGTTATGGCAGAGTCTTACCCTAACTTTGTCTCCCTCCGCAAGGTTTTTAGTTAGCCTCTTCTGATAACAACTCTAGCATCTTGGTTTCCTCTATCTGTGTGACAAAGAAGACTCTACCTTGGTAACTCTTCCTGCAGGAATTGTACGCAGTGGATGAACTTTCATAGCTTTCTGAAAGGATTCCTCTCGGAACTGAGCCTTGTTATAAAATTATCTAATGGAACCCAGGAAATTACGAGTGATGAGGGAGGGAACTAATTCAGACCTAAAATTCCCTATTCACATTTTTAGTATCATATATTGAGTTGGAAAAATATCCAGTGAATACACGAGGCCTTTCTATATGGATAAAATGTTTACAACTCTCCCATCTAGACATTGTTTTTACTTTAAGAGGCCAGAGATACTTTTCCTGCATGTGGTGTAGTTGAACTGATAAAGAAACTTCCTGAGAAGATCTTCCCAAATTGCAGTGGACCTAATGGGTAACTAGATGTACTAAAAAAAGGCATTCCCTTCCAATTTTGTTATGAAATATCATAGTTTGAAAACCTCCTAATACACTAGAGTTACCAACATGGGTCCACACCATGATATGAAGTGGACCAAGTGTTGCAGTGGGTCACCCATCCCTTTAATGGGGGAAAAGGTAGGATTCTCAATATTAGGAGGTTCCTGTATGTCATCTACCCATGTTGGATATGACATTAACTAAGGTGGTCCCCCACCTTCTGTTCCTCAAGGTCCACAAGGGGGAAATGAGAGCAACCATCAGGTCCTCTTTATGGGAACTACTGAAGTGAGGTCCTATGGAGTTTCTGCCAAAACAACATGAGATGAGTCTCAAGGAGGATTCTCATGTAACTCAGGCGAGTTAGGAAATACATACCATGGTTTCTTTCCTTAGGATATGATTTCTTCCCTATTGGGATGCACAAGATTGTTGAGATAGATGGGAGTAATTTGGACAATGAGGGACTATAGCTACCCCTACTAACCTAGTGGAGGTGGGACAAGGTTGTATCGATGATCACCATAGTCCAACCAACTCTCAGCAAGGACATCATCGATGGTACTTTTTATACAGCAAGTTACTGAATAAAGGTGACCGTAGTAGGGTCAACCTCAATCTTATACAATGGCAAGATGGGTCAGAGGGTATAGAGGTCCCTATCATTCCATTACCCTTATTGGGGTCTCAACCTAGGGGTAACAACTTGGATGGCTCTGCAAGGCCATGCATTTTACTTTACTGGATGGTGGAAACACCTAGGGTGTCCAACAGATGTTGTGTTACCCAAGGGTCCATGTTTTATCCATCATACCCTGCATTTACCCCCCTTCTGGATGTATCTTGTGGAAAACCATGTTCACTGTGAGAGTTCCCATAGGCATATCATCGTTGTCACCAATTAGGTCCAGCTACTGCAGGATAAGACTAAAGTGAAGAGTTTCATACTTCCCCCATCTATATATTTGAACGTGTGGGGTCTATAGTACAATAATTTTGCAGAGTACAGTCAGGCTAAAAAAGAATCATTATAGAATTGTGGAGTGATAGCTGGGTGTTGTGGGCTGCTGATCCATGAAAATCTATTCAAACTCAACCATGTGACACTACTGGCCAATGTCATCTCTATTCTCTTGGCTCATTAGATATTCCAACTGATGGCCAAGGAGGTGGAAATTCATCTCTAAAAGAGTTCAGTGGAAGCACAAAACCTAATCCTAAGTGAATGACCCTAAGACATTCAATTTGGGAGTATCGATCAACCAAAACATCTCTGAAAACAGATTAGTGGTTAGAGTGTCCTAGAATATTCTATGCTTAGAAGAGGATTTTTACTCTTGGTGTCCCCACTCATTGATTGGGGGTGGCTGAGGAACTGGAAGAAACCCTGATACAGGCCATTGTGGAATTAGACTACCCGATGGGGAAAACTGTACATAAACTAACTAGCCACCACTTACTAGGTCATCTCTCAGAGATGGTACCAACCACATTATCATGTCTATATAGGATAAAGTATTTACCAATGAATCATGTACATGGGATGTGGCTATCGGTGGAGAACCTGGTGGGTTCCTTCCACCTATCATGTCCTAGAATAACAATCTATGATCTCATGTTGAGTTAGAGATTGAAACTAGTGATGATAAGGTATGGTACATGATGAGACTCTAGAAGGGAGAAAAATCATCCTCCCCTTGATTATACCTATGAGTTGATTTGGGGATATGATGCATCTCACCTTCTGAGATTATGAAACTCACATGTTAGGATCATTATCCATACTCTGTTGTATAAGACTTGGTAGTTGGTTCTATTAGTTGGTGCCACATAGCTTCAGAATCAGAGAAGTGAATGGGTTTAACATCAACATGGGGCCTCATGGAGTTATTCCTTCGGTGGTGAAGGTTCTCCCTTCTTCCCTGTGGTGTTTCGTCAGGATTGGGAAATTTTTTGACATGAGGAGGACCTTCTTGCAGCTGGTTGATTGTGTGGGGATGACTACGCTTGCATTTTTCAAGATAAGGGTAGGACCTCCATACTAGTTGTCATGGAAGCAGGGAGGAACTACACTTGGAGTGTTGTAGGAGTGGGAAGAAACACTCATTTGTTGAGAAGAGGTGTGATGAGAACCTGGGAAAATGTTTAATGGGATACAGGGAGGACCTCTATGTAGGATTCCTATCACCCAAGGAGGACCTCTAATATTTTGGGTACTAGGGTGGGGAGGACCTCCCCTGGAGCTTATAAGAACATGAGGAGGACCACCATGTTGGTTACTAGTGGAACATGTAAGATGTATGTTATCATTGGAAGTGATTTCTTGAGGAGTACCTTCACACTGATTATGAATGAAGTGGGGATTATATCCATTTTTGAGGTTGATAAAATGGGTATGACCTCCACTATGGTTGGATGCACTACGGGGAGGGCCTCCATGATGGATGTTGATGATGAAAGGAGGGACTTCACTTTGGTTAATACTATTATAGAGAGGGCCTTCTCTTGTTCCAGAAATGACATGAGGAGGAACATAATGTTGGTTATATGCAACAAAGAAAGGGCCTCTACATTAGGAATCATGGGAATGGGGAGGACCTCCAGGCCAGATATCGGCAATACGGGGATGAACATCTCATGGACAGGTGGTAAGAACATGGGGTGGACCTCCATGTTTATCGTGAGAGGTGGTAGGACTTCTACTATGACTGGAGAAATATTTGGAAGACCTTATTATTGGATATCATCATCATGGGTCAACCCACGATGGCTATTGGGGGTGCCAGTGACCAAAAGAGTCAACCCAACCAGCCCATGGGGTGGATGAGTCCTTGATTCTGATCAGAAACTAGTGAATCTGAGCTCTTAAGTGGAAAGGATTTGGTAGAATGTATTGGAGGTGGCATGGGACACATGACCTGTTTAAGATGATTCCCCTAGATGGTAATCTTCTTGATCTTTCACCCAAAATTGGAATCTGTTTATCTAGACTAGGGTCAATAGGGTAGGGGTGTATATTGACCATTCCTCATCATGAGGAATCAATAATTAGTGGCATTGGTGTGGCTTGGTGGTAGACATCCTTGGAAACTACCATGCATTAATTATAACTTGGATGACTCATATATCACTTACCTCATTGGCGTTTGGGATTGAGTCACATGATCGCTCCAAAAAGAGTCTCCTGGATCAGTTAAACGTGAGAGTGGGGTGTACTGCTCACTGTGTGGCCCTTAGGGTGGTAGTGATGGTGGTGTGTAAAATCCTCCATGTCCTAGTGTGCCATATCCCTAGTAGGAATGAACCAATCATGATT
This sequence comes from Viscum album, assembly GCA_963277665.1. NCBI lineage: Eukaryota > Viridiplantae > Streptophyta > Magnoliopsida > Santalales > Viscaceae > Viscum > Viscum album. Next base: position 1,553,247,166 of record OY728125.1, on the reverse strand, counting down.
ATATCTACAAAAAAGGGTGCTTATTTCCCTTATATGGATGATTTTAGTGGGTGAAATGGGGTGTGGGTGCCCGTTAGCTATGGCCGTGGATGAAGTTGTGGAAGTGGTGGGGTCGTACTTGATTATCAGACTGACATTCATTCCACCCATTCATCTGTAGGTGGTCTTTTACTAGTTTCTTAAGTCTTGGGTCATTAAAAGTAGGAATATTATTCCATTAGTATGGATAACATGAAAGATATTCCCAATTCACTAGTGGTTTTTAGTGTTCCATGGATTGAGAGAGATGCATGTTTATGATGCCACAGTCCAGAATGCCCGATGATTAACTGCCCCAAATTCAAGTGAGTTTCACACTAGGCTCACTATTTTCTTAGCAAGACCTTGCGTCAAATAGCTAAATTTTGTAACATGCTCATCTGCTAATGTCTCGAATGCTTCTAATCCTATATTGAGGAGAATAGTTTAAATTGGGTTCACCATTTCTATTGGTGGAATGAGTTCTGTTGTGTCTTATTAAAATCTTTAATATGATGACTAACATGAAAAGAACCCATGGTTTTATAAGAAGTAGTTCATGTCATGTTCACCATTGAATTTATGACCCTTTCCACTAGGGATTTCTCTCATCATTGTTCACATGAACAGACAAGCTACATGGTACCCCGCATTTTCGCATTCCATAGGCGGGAAAATCATTCACATCATCTAAGATGTATTCTCATTGATCAAAATATGATGATTAGATTTTTGCCTCCCCTTCCATGGATTCCTCCATGGAATTTGACCCCTATTCGCGGTCTCCCTTATATATTTAAGATTTTATCGGTGAAACTCATTCTTAGTGTCATCTCTTTGTGGATGCTGGTTAATTACACTAATTCTCTCTGAAAATCCACAGGGGTTTAGTAAAAGAAGAAACCTTCGATCAAGAGAGTAGTCATGTTGGGTATTAGTTTCATGTGTGGATGCTAAAATATTAGATAACTTGTATTATTATTCATAATAGGGATTCTTAAGGGTGTGGAATCCCAATACATCCCACTTCGATTGTGCGGTATCTTATTCTAGATGCTTGTATTCTATGGTTTTCCTCATACATACCACGTTTGACACATGACATGATATGATTTTAAAATCTAGGGGAGATGGAGGGTTACCAATTTAAATTATTGAGGAGGTAGAATAAACTGATCAGAATACATGTTAGGGTGGATTAGAGAGGTAAAACAATAGGATGTAGAACCTGTAAGGCTTGCAAAAGGGATGGATCTAAACACCCAATGAGGATGGATCTGAGATGGTGCATTTCATAAAGAAAATATTTCAAACCATAAAGTTATGTGTACATAAGATGGAGGCACTGAGGGTTTCCATTGGATAGATGGGAATACATGAGATGATGAAATCGGGAGATGTGTCCCATAAAGGGAAGGATGTCACACCATGAAGGTTTATCTGGACATCACTGAGGGCGGATCAGGGAGGTGAACCCCAATATGTTGGAACAAATGTTTTACCATTGGCTGGGATTGAACCTCAGAGAGGCTTCCTATATACCCTGTTTAAAAGACATGGATGAGAATCCAAATATGTCAAAGGGGGTGATGTAGGGATTATACATGGTAAGATTCCCTTAATAAGAGTAGCAATCTTATTTTGATGAATATGTATTATGTCGGGATTATGCATGGTTAGCTGCACGAGTGCTGCATGGAGTAGTGACGACGTTGATGGGATGATATCACATAGATTTATCAGATCAGGTAAGAATCAGGATCGAAATGGATTATGGGGCTTGGAATTTTAATTTTGTATAGTTCAGATGGGGAGGGTTCACTCCTTACCCACATAGGACTTACATAGTTGTAATTCATTTACCTTTGAGTGGTGCATGACCCAAAGAATGCTTGAAGTGAGTCATAGAGGAATGGTCACTTTTTGGGTTCACATTTGCATGGATACACCAAAAATAATGATCCATTATCATATATAGGAAATAGAGAAATAGGTAGGGCATCACAACAAGGGATACCGCATGAGGAACCATGAAATACCTTCACATAAGCCTAAAGGGACACATGAGAAAGGATCTCACAAAGAAAGGGTCTCTCTAAGAGGATCTTTGTGATGCTTGGGTGCTTCGCGAAGAGAAGGGTCTTTGTGAAGGAAAGGTGCTTCACGAAGGAGATGTCCTCAGGGAGTATGGGTCCTTTTCTTTAGCATACAGTTTAATTGGAGAGTTCTTTGTGTAAGCTTAATGATTCACATGGCCTCAAGAAACTTGAAGGGGCTCCATCTTTCACCAAGGGTGGAGGCCATCGAGAAAGGATTACCAACCATAGGTAGGGGATATGGGGAAAAATGTAAGGTGTGGATCATGATGCTCAATTACCTTAGGCGATCCATTTTTTGGATCTAGTTCATGGTGCTCGAGATCTTCACGAGAAGGGAGACCAGAAGATACAAGGTCATGGTAACATTCCATTTGAGGTGGGAGGTCTTATTATTTATAAGAAATGGGTAATCACACTACTGGTAAGCACACAAAAAATAAAAAAGGACACCTAAAAGTGGCAGGGAACTGTTATACATGAAAAGGTACCCTAAAATATGCTCGCGCGGTAGAGGTGCTCATTAGACTGGAAAAAGTACCATCCGCTTTCTTTGCGCATGTGGTGACGAGGGGTCTCTGTGAAAGGGATTATGACGAAAACTCTATTGATTAGTTTTTGGGTCTTTTGATTATGAATTCACTTCAAACCAACCATTACTCTGTCTTTTTCTTCAGTAGAATTCATTTCAATTCCAACACAAATAATAATGGCTATATACCCTAAATCGTTTGTTTTCTAAAAAAGATTAACCTCCCATGGAATCACTTTTCTTGGTCATTATTACCATTCAACATACATTCTCCAATCATTAAATAAATAGTATGAAATTATAATCCTTATACATTTTATAATTATTATAACCATTATTTAAATAATAAAATACTCCTATAACATAATTATTGAATCCAAACACAATAACATTAATCATTCGAGTATATTCTTAAACCAGTAACTATGATTCTTCATCTTATTCTTTAATACCGCCTTCCTTTCATATGTTATCTAGAGTCTCCTCATTATCGATAATATATGAATTACTCATGAAACCCATATTTTTCTCTTCACGTTACTTCCAACTAGGAAATCTATTTTCCTAATTCCCATAATTTCAACATTTAAAACATTCAAACATAAATAATACCTCAGGGATAACATTATTATAATCCCTTACATTAACTAAAATTTTCATTTTTCATAGAAATAATTTTTTTTCATTATTATTTTCTATATATAAAAAATTTTATTGTTCCTTAGAGACACTCTATTGGTTTTCTCTTTATACATTTGTAACATGAATAAAATAAATCATTTTTCATCTATGGTATTCTCTATTCAGCCTCTTAGTGGAATTCATCATTCTCTTATTTGGAGAGTCCAAGAGTTGGTTAAGGTGAATGATTGTAATAATATATTGTGAAAAATAACTAGGCCTAATAATAATATCATTCCCCAAACCCTCATCCCATTTGGAATCTTATCAATAAATTTTCTATCACATTCAATGTTGACCCATTCCATTTTGGTTCTTTCCATTGACTAAAACAAAAAAGCATAGTATGAGAGACACTATTCATAGTGGTTAATAAAACAGTCTTGAATAATAATTTATGATATGTTTATATTGTGAAATTTTTATAAATATATTCCACCTTAGGTTTAACAAAGGTTATTTATGGCCTTACCCTATTAAAATCATTTACTATGTTTTGTAAAAAAAGTGTAAACTAACCAAAGAATATCCCCTTGGTGTGTCAGACCAGGTGTGTTGTAAGGCCCATTTTCATGTACTAGGTAATTATCAAGTCAAGAATGGTGTGAAATTTTTAGAGTTATTACCCCGACGATCATCTATTCTTGAACTTGATCTACTTGTAGTATAAAAACATGGATGAACTTCTAGTAGAAAAAACATAATCAATATCTTACCAAAACATTAGGATGATCTTCTATACATATCCTAAATTTATATTATATTTTTATGTTCACTAATATATGGTTTCTTAAATATAGTCCCAAGGATTATACTAAACTTTCTTTGATACAAACTGTAAATACCCAAATTTTAGTAGCCCAAAGTCGATGGTTAATTTATTACATTGGTACTAGGTACAGGAAATTTCATCCTAAATGACTAAATAGATCCTTAGTCTTAATAAACACAAAGCATACATTAATTTCAAATTAATATTTATAACATACAATTGAACGTATTATTTTCTTTGAAAATACAACTATTTCCTTTAGCATATCCTTGCATTTTAATCACAATACAATTCCTAGTACCTTGGGGAAAATGAAACATAAGAAATGGGTGAGCTGAGATGCTCAATAATGGTATCATCATAGTGGAATATATCATTAATAAATAATCAGAAAAGTTTTGGAATGGTAAATAACTAAATCACATGCCATTTTGACAATAACTTTAGCATAATATGATAAGAATAAAGGTTGATCAGATAATCCATATAAACAATCACAAGAGCTCTTAACTTATCCATGTATATTCTAAGTAATTGAGTTAATCACATGATAATGAATAAATAAATTCATAATTATGGAATTAATAATTAAATATATCTAAAACATACCATAGATTCTATAATCAAGATATCTAAAAACATCGTCGAGTCCATATTTTTTGACACATGAATAAAAAGGTAAGGCCTCATCCCAAACCAGAGATAGTTTGTATCATCAGACCTACAAATGAATTTAGGGATACAATGGTTACCGATCATCACTTACTAAGTATAATGTATTCCTTATATGAATAAATAATACATTTGAATCAACACGCCCAACCAGAATAAATAACTCTTTTTATTACAAAAACTATCCATATAAAATATCAATACATTTCCTAGTCTAACTAATCATAAAAAATTAAAGAAATATGATGAATGGAATTATTAAATTATATTATAAGAATATGACTCAAAAAAGTTTCTTTTACATATATTAAAATACTTTAAAGTGATTACTGAAATAGTTCCTGATGAAAATACCCTTATTTTACTTTGAAAATAATTTTTCAATTCTATAAAATGTGAATATAATAAAGGAATACATTTATTTGTAAATAAAATTTTAAAATTATATTTTAATATTCAATAAATTTAGGTATCATGTAGGCTGAAAATACCATTCATGGTGTGTATGTTAAAAAAAATTCTTTCACACTTTTATAAGAAATGTAAAAAAGTACATAGTTTGGAAAATTATATGAATATTCCATTTAAAATGTCTTTTTGAAAAAAAGGGTAATAATTACTTTAAAAATCATTAGAGAATATTCAAAATATTTTTGAAAACATTTTTTGAAAACACAATCTTTTAATAATGACATGATTGTGAAATAAACCCCTACAACATGGGTTTATTTGTAATCGTAATACACTTAAAATACATAACATCAAATGAATCATTAAATAATATGAATAAAAAATGGTTCATGGTGTATTATTTCAAAGGGTTAGCCTATACACTACCAAAAATAAATAAGTGGTGATTATAATTATGTCTCATAGAAGTAAAAGTGAGATGTGAAACTCTTACCACAGGTTCGATTTTTACGTACATGTTTGAAACTCATATATAAGAAATATAATTTTATTATAAATATATTCCAAAACTATACTAAAATAAATCATAATGTATATTATTTACTTATAATATTTTATGACCAGTTTATTATCAATTCATTGTTAAAATCATTGTTTTGGGTGGTAACTACTTCATTTTAATGTATTTTTTGATTCAATATTTCAAGTCATTGTGATTTTACCATGTTTAAATCCTATAAAGAATACTTTTTATGACATAAATATCATATATATTAAATATATAAGTATATTTAGTTTTACATCAATATTTATATAGAAAAATTAATTACACCGTTCATGGAGATGGTAGGTCGTATGTACACATGAATGTTGTTTTCACTTTTTGATAGATGGAATAGAATAAATTTGAATAATAAATAATATCTGTAAAATAATATTTTTGTAATAAAATATCATATATTCTTATTATTTCAATATTTATAACCATCTAGGTAATGTGGTGATGAAAATTGAATTACACCACTACATGGAGATAATAAGTTGTACATATGAATGATTGATGTGTTAGATTTTTTTAGGATAGAAAAGAGACAGAATATGGTTATAAAATAATCATAAAATAATCTCATTATATTAATTATAAAAAATTTATTATTTTAGGATGGGTATGATACATAAATAGGATGTGGAAGAAGAAATAAACTTTAAAGAGTCGGTAAAAACGGTTACATATTCTTCGATTGACCCCCATTAGATCCCTTATTAGCAGACATAGAGATGCAATTTTGGAAGGGATAGATTATAAATAACATATATATTTATGTTAATAAGAGTAATGGTTAGGGTTTGGTCAGGATAGATGACTCAAATTTTTGTAAATAAGTGAATGAATGAGAACCCTTTTAAAATTGAGGGGAGGCAAATTCTGGGAATATCTTAATATATTAAATTCATTAAAATTATTTATCATGTAAAAATGGCTCAAAAATAGATATAATTATATTATAAGGTTATGATAAGTCTATTAATTTTAATATAAAAAAATTATGCCAAGTATCAGATATGTTTTCACCCTTATCTTTAAGATTTAACACATGTTAACCCTTTTGACAGTTACCGTACTATTAACATTTTCTACTATCTGAGGGTCAATAATGATACTATAATATTCTAAAAGACCATAAAATGTAAAATATTATATTTCATTAAACATATCCCATTCATTTTTCAGAATCTATTATTTTTAGTAATTTTATAACATTTAATAAAATATCATTTGTTATAAAATATCAATATTGGTAATTTTTTAAATATAAATTATATTGAGTTCGATAATATCAAAAGTACAATTATAATTAAAAATTATTTATTATATATATAACATTGTATAGTAATCTATAAAATTCTTGGATCACATTTTTATCTCAAATTAAATTCATTTTAATATTTTAAATATCATTTATTTGATTCTTCCATTAATTAAATAATTACAACATTTGCATTGTGTAATCATTTATGATAATTATTTCTTCCCTAAAAATAACAAATAAATTACCCTGATGAAGATAAATTTCTTATATTTTAAAATAATATTTATATCCTATCATATCCTCTAGGTTACATCATATTAAAAATATTATAGTTATTAAAAACAAGAGTGTGACATGTTCAGCTTTTCTTGATATGAAATACTAAAAAGGTTAAAATCTAATAAAAATGGCCATAAAACTCCAGATAACCCAATATTGGGTGATTATGGATGTAATTGAATCATCCAACAAGATTAAAAAAAATTATGGTCATTTTTTGGTCCGTATCATTTCCTTTTTAAGATTATTTACATGATTTAACATTTACCGTGCTAAAAAACATACTATATTTAATATTCATATTAAAAAAATTTAAAAGTTTTCTGTATAATAAATTATGAACTATTGAAAAAAAATATTGAATCAATTTATAAAAATTAAAAATAAATAATTAGAATGTTGTAATTTAAAATTCAACTGAAAAAAGATAATGAATGATATGTTTTCAGAAAAATGACAACATTAAGTGTAATATTTTTTTATACCAAATTATACCATGAAATTTATTAAAATGAAATTATTTTAATTATTAATTATATAATATATCTAAATTTACTTTGGATCCATTTAAAAATGAATTGGGTCTTTTCAAATACTTGAATAAAAATACGGGTTTTAATAAAATTTAGTGATTTTCACTATTCACTATGAAATAAATTTTCATCAAAAAATCAAAAACCATCACCCAAATATAAATTTTCTATTATAATTTTATAAAATATATTAGTTTTATAAAATAAAATTTATATAAAATTCAGAATTTAAATATATTATAAGATCAATAAAGTTTTTTATGAAGAAAATGTACTTTTGACTCCTAAAATAACTTTACTAAAAATTGAGTACTTATTTAATAAAAATGAATAAATAAATTTGTACTGAGTAAATAATTTATATCTATATATCATAATTTGTTTAATACTATTCATACCCACTGATTTAATGAATAAGTTATAACATTCATATTAAAATAATATTTCGTGGCTTATTGGATCTCGGTGATGCATATTGTATACATAGTCGAATGTAGAATTATTTTAAAATATCAAGGTTTCATGCACATCATGATATAAAATAAAATAATTTTTTTAAATAAATATACCATAAAATCATGGGGTGTTATATTCTCTTATAATCTTGGTGTTTTGTGTCATATACACTATTCAGTATGATGTTCCTTTTTTTGTAAAATAGCAGGGTGCTACAGATCAACTATGATAAAATTGGTGTATTAATATTTTATATATAATGAACCTACCCTAATTAGATCATTGAGATATGGATTGGATTTTCTAAATGTATCTTTCCCATGATCCATCTTAGGGATATGCTGCCTATAAGTTCGATCTGTATTTGTTACATCGATGATCTATTAGGGAGAATTACTAGATTAATTACTAATTAGAAAAGTTTCTTTCACTATTTAAAAGATAGAATCACTCTAATTGAAAGTGTTATCTCTTAAATGACCATGAATTTTCTATAAATTATCAGGACCCCAAAATTAGTTCTCAAAAATATTTTAAACTCTCTATAAATATTTTTATGGGGTAGTTATTAAGAATGAAAATGCCATTAGGTGAGTTAGGATGAGTTAGTGAGTCTATTAATATAAAGTGAATTAAATTAAATATTCAAAATGAGTTCATGTAAAGCCTATAGGCCCAATTGGGGTGGGAATAACATGTAGGATAATCGTTATGTTCATATTTTTAATTGGGTTAAGAATGAGAAGATTCACAATTCATTAAATAACTAGGGATTATCAACTTCTTAAAGTTGGAGGATCATTCCGTGAATATTTTTAACTCTACTTGATCATTCACATTCAATCACAGTACCTAGTTATGTGTCGTTCTAGGAAAAAAATAGTCTAGTTGATCACTCTTCTTTATAAAGTTCTCATACCCTAATATGAGCTTTTATCTGGCTTGGGAATATCTAATGATTATTAATATTAACATTAATAAAGATTAGAAATCTATAATTTTAAACATAAAACCTATGTATAAACAGACAACTACGTATTTATTCCTTCAATTTTAGGTATATTTATCACATCCCACCATTCCAAAAAATTTCAAGTTTAGAAAGGCATGATCATCTAGGAAAAGTAATTTTAGAATAAATCAAGTTTTAGTAAATATAGTTCTATATACAGTTCATAATAAATATATCAATATAAAAATATAATATAATTTTAATAAATGGAGATAATATGGATTTCAAATTTCTATGATGCATGAACTCTTGAAAGGGGTTGATAGAAATGTTTTTCTTATACTGAGAATTGGTGTGAAAAGTTTGTACGTTCCTTGGAGCATTTTTTAAATCTCTATTGGTTTTATTTCATCTCAATAGTTTTGGAATGCTTGGTTTTACAATATAGAAAACGAATCAATGGAATGGTGGACTCATATTAGGGGTTTTATCCCAAGATACTTCATTTTATGGAGGCATGTAATAAAGTAAGTCATATGGTCATTTGATCTAACCTTGACCACATGAAAACCAAATATCTTTCTATAATACATAAAATGGGATCATTTATTACAATAATTAATTTATATTCCTCATTATGTAACCTTACCATTCTTTTCTCTTAGTACCATATTGGAGACACTGTTGTAATGCTAGGTGACTAGGTGTATTTGAAATCACATAGTGTGGGATTCAAACTCAATACCATTAGTTCCAATGAAAATAGTATAATTCATGGGGCTGGATATATTTGAGATGTTTTGGGTTATATAGTGATGAAATTAAATGTCTACTATGGGTAAGGAAATCCACTCATTATAGAACTTTATCTATACTCAACTATATTATTATCTACAAAATATATAATATTTTCCTCCATGTTTTGGAATCTAATTAGGCATTGTGAATTAAATTATTATTTTTGTTTATTTACCATTCACATTTCTATTCATTATTATATTATATAATTCATGATTATGATCGAGCAAGATATGGTGACTATTTGCACTTAGTGGGAGGGAAACAAGCCATATGACCCATTGGTATCCAAAGGTGATCTAGATAATACTCTTAAAATATTTTCTCAAAAAATATATCTTCCCCAAGATTGTAATTCCATTCTAATAGGGTTTTAACTCAATACCCTCCATTTTAGACCCCCCTTGAAATATTATTTAGTCTTTTTTCATTTAATAATTATTTAAATTATAAATTTGATACCAATGTACACTTTTAAAATTTTGTGGCATTACAAGAGATTAAAATTGGTGAAATAATTGATAAATATTTTATTTGCATTCAAATGATGAATCAAAGAGTTATTGAATCAAATATTTAAATGTAAATAAAATTATAAAGTTCACATGGAACTTTTTAAATGATGTTAATGGTTATCTCATTTATCTTATATGATATGAGGAGCATTTTTTAGCAAAGTATTATTATAAAAAAATATGAGGTAATATATTAAATATAGACAATTTATGATTCACAAGTCTATAAAATATTATTAAAAGTATAAAAATGGTTTATCTATGAGAAAAATTCATATTTAGATGGTTGTTAAAATATGAGGAATTTATATTCTACCACAATCAATAGTATTTATTTTAAATAATTTTCTTTTAAAGATATCGGTCTAAATAAAAATAATACCATATATGATATGATTGAAAAAGTTTATTTATATGAATTCATAGTAATAGAGATTAGTGTTATTTTCTGAACACAAAATATTTTATGTTTCTTGACAAGATATCCTCAAGTGGATATAGTTTATAAGAGGTTGGTAAGAGTATGTTTATAAATGGGAAGTTTAAATTTATTAAATAATATTATTTTTCTAGTAAAAGTTTAATGTTTATTTCAGTAAATATCCAAAAATATTTTAATGTTTTTTTAAATAATGATATACAGATTTATATTTAGTTACCACAACAAAATGAATATCACTTTGTATTTTAAAAGGGTTTGCTTTATCATGGTAAATAAATAATGTAAATATTTAAATTAGTTTCTAAAATATTTCACGGAAAATTTTTGATGGAAAGGGTTCTAAGAATGATGATGATGAACTTAGAAAGATCTTTACCTAGAGAGTAATAGTTATTAACATCATAACATTTTATGTTATGGATTTAAAGAGTTTGAATATTTTAAAAAGGATATAACATTAATAATATGATCCCTATGTATCATCATTATTGAATTTAGAATAATTTATATATGTTACTCCCTAAAATGTTTTGTGGGTGGGTTTTGTTTTCAGGTGGTCACATATTTACATATAGGTAATTAAATAGATATAAAATGAGTTTAACAAAACCTATGATAGTGCGGAAAACATAAGGATGATCTAGAAGTCTTTCATACATAATATTTTGTACAAGGGATCATGTATGAATTTTTTTAAAATAATTTTAGATATTTTAAGAATATAATATATGTCATACAATACAAAAGACTATCTAAAATTTTTCATTCTTTCATGTTGATTGCATATATGTGTATAACGATATACAATTAATAAATTCTAATAATAATTTACCTCTCAATGTTTGAATTTTAGTTATCCCTAACTGATTTTCACCATGGTGTTTTATAGGTTATAATGAAATTATAATGTTAACATATGTATCTTTATTTTATCGGGATACACAATATGATCATGAGGGACAAAATAGGTTTTGTGCATTGGATGGACTTTGAATTATTCCACATGGAGTGTTATAGACTTTTTCTATAGTATACTTGGGGTTTATGGTTCATATTTGGAGTCCCCGCTACTAAATTATGATGGTATATATGTCGAATTAGAATCATCATACATTGATACATTTATTATAAATTCTTCGAGGCTTATCTAATTGCAGGATGGTTAGGTATATTGTTGATTATCTAGTCAGTTTGATAATAACCAATATGATTATTTTCCTATAATATAAATAGAATGAAATATTGAACCCTGATTGTGATATAATATTGAAAATGTGTGTCAATATATAAATTAGTACATATTATGTGCATATATATATAGACGATGGACATTTTAATGGTTATATTCTAGATGAATGACACTTGATGTATCCATCATCTTGGTTAGTACATACTTAGAGAATCGATATAAGGATGCTATATTGGATTGAAATACTCGATGTCCCAAGGTCAATATATACCTTTAGAAAAGGGATCATATGAAAATTCATGCTTGAATAAGATTAAATAGGTGAGATTATGTATATAGATGCATGTGTTTGATGGATATGACACCAGATCCGATTATATCTTGAGTAGAATTGATGATTTTCTAGAGACCAATTTTTATACATGTATAGATTCATTGATTTTTTGTTAATTATAAAAATCCCCATGGTGTAAACTATTTTGGTTTCCCATGGGTGATTGTGTTTGACTTAGGGAGTTTCTCCAAATATTTTTGAAATTTTATCTAAAAAGGAGTTTCGATCGTGAATCTTATAGGGTATTTTATATGATAAAATACTTGGTGAAGTTAATGACATCGTAAGTCATTATTAGGATTTCTAAAATGAGTTTTGGATATGATTTATTAGGTTATTATATATAATAAAATATTAGGTTAAATTACCTTGATATTTTAAGGCTTAATAACATGTGGGAGATTGAAATTAATATTCTATGAATCCACATGTCATCATATAGAATGATAAGGTATTTTTTTAGGTTATGGAATTTATATATAAAATGATTTAATATTTTTCTTTTAGGGTATATCTTATTTTCTTATATATAGGTATCAAATTGTATACCTTTGAATGTAATATTATATAAAGTGGGTGAATCACTATTCCAAGGATCATAAAGTATGACTTGTTTGGAGTTTTTATGATTAATAAAAGGTAGTGAACTTTTAATGAGGTTACACTCAAGTCTCCTACATATAGTCTATCATTAATTATCTATTTTATATGTTTAAATGGATAAGAGAGTATATAGATGAGGGTTAATGAGAAGTAACCAATAGAATTTTCTCATGTGTTTATGAGACCCATAAGTAAATTCCGGGGCTCAAGTAGTGTCGCCACAATCTATATAATGTATACGAATCCATGATTATTTTGTGTGAAATTATCCAAAAATCCTTGGACCTATACTCTCCCCCTTACAAATCACTATTCTTCCATAATCCCTAGAAGTATGATATATTATAATAACATGGATTCTTGGAATTATTTTTTCAAAACCACTTTAGCGATTCAATGATACTCATAGATATATCTCTAAGGGTATATCATTTTGTTTTTACCTTAGTGAACTACAAAATAACTGAATGAATACAGTGAAAATAGTTTACTCTTGTGTATGGCCCACATTCTTCATGTCCAATTTCAATTAATTTTAGTTTATAAATAATTGTGATCTTAAGTTTTATTCTTTCTAACTAAATTCATTGAGTTTATTTAAAATTATTTAAACCATATAAAACTCTCAGTTCCTTTATCGAGTAATTAATTATTAAGAGAATTTTAATAAATAAAATCATAAAGTGATAGATAAGTCATTCAACAGTTATGAATTAGATCATTGAATTATTTTTTAGATACATAGATACTTCATTATTTATCAAATAGACCATATATAATAAATAGGTAAGTACTGGCATGGGAAAAAAATTGAAAACAACATATATAAATTGCATAAACACAATAATGAATCTTCAATCATAAAAAATTTCTTAAATACTCATCCAAAAACCACAATAAAGGGGTAAATTATCAACTCATAAAGAGAATGACAACAAGAACAATATATTAATAGTATTTCATGATAATAAGATGGTGATGATTAAGAACCAGAAGAGAAATTAAATAACTCATTCTCCCTTTATGAATCTTAAGATATTGTCCAAGAAAATATCCCGGTAAATAGTTATTCCTATTCATATTAGTCTATATGTGTTTGATTTGATAGATCCTTGTACCCCCATGGTTATAACCCCTAATATTAGGTTATAATGTTTTCAGTAAGTTGATATAAAATACTAGGAAAAAATTCTAGGATGTATGGTTTAGATACTCTATTTGGGAAATCATGCATCAATCATGAATATTATTCCATCATCAATTTCATGAGGTGATATTTTGTTCACGATTTGACCGAACATTTATTAATCATGTGTTTATTTTTGTAAACAAAATTTTAAATAATGCATGGTTCCTAGGAAAGGATATTTAGATTTTTGGTTTTAGTGGGGTAATTTATATTTGATGTTCATCATGAAAGCCTCTATTTTTCTCTCAAAATTCATAATTGATTAAAAATTCAACATATTAATCATAATTAGGTTGTTATTCCCCAATCAAATTATATTTAGACAATAAATTTATGATAATTGAAAGAATCACCAATTTTCTTGATAGATAACCAAAAAAATGGTATATGAACAGGTGTATATAAAACTCTCCAAGAGTTGATCATTTTATTGTCCTTATGAAATTAATTAGACATTAATCCCAAATAAAGTATAAAAGAATCAACTTTACATGTAACGAACCGGCCCATGCTGCCATCAGACACGATAGCCAACACGATTATCCACAAGGCCCCATTCTCAATCCACACGGTCTGGAAACTAGTTCTTGGGCATTATAAGAATCCCATTGGGAATTATTTCATCCAAAATAAAGACAAACGATAGTATAAAAAATGAATAAAAGATCCAAAATAAATAAACATTAAACAGGACATAACCCAAGAGAATGATCCATCCCATTTGAATATACATAATCTAGGAATTGGTAAATGAAGGCATACATAAACAATACTAAATAAAAAAAAAATAAATTATATCAACTTGGGGGGATCCAAAACCATCTCTACGAAACCTCAGGTTTCTCACTACCACCTAACTCTCTCTACATGGTCCACATTAAATAACAATGGATCCAACAAAGAACATACAACCTGAAACTATGAAATAAATTTCATATAGAAATTCATCAATGATATTTTGAAAATTAATTTGTAATGTAATATTTATACATATAAATTTATGAAAATAAAAAATTTACATAATCATCATCTGAAACATTTCCCTCTCTTTTTTAAAACTGAGCACATGTGTTTTGAATACAAGGCCACCAGCAAAATACTTTTCAAAACCAGATAAACTGTTAATATTTCTAAAAAAACACATTATTTTTATCTATATGAAAATGGTTACTTTAAAAACATTTCATAAAATGAATCCTTCTCAAAACAAAAGAACCAATTTTGTAATATACATTAATGAACCCACAGAAGTGTCTTTTAATTCAAAACAAGTTTAGAAAACATATTTTAAAACTCATTTTCCAATGAAACGATCATAAACACACTTGGTTCAGGCATAACAAAGAAGGAAAAAAGTGTCACATGTCATATATAAAATATAAACCTGGAAATGATCCATAATAATGAAATAAAAGGAAATTACACTAGTAAGAACTATATAAAACTACTCTCAATAAATAACCAATAATTATGTAATTGAACATTTCATGGGATCTAATATAGGAACTATAATGTATGAACATCTACGAATTGCTTAAAAGAGACTAACTATTCGGTGTATGTTGCATCCTAATGTCAACCCATCTGAGTATCACACTCTAGCCTCATCAGAATGGACCATCACATGTAGTAATTTTCTATGTTAAAGATTCTATTAGTAATGTATGGATCTACAGCTTAGTAAAGATCTGGAATACCACTTAGTATCTGGGTTCCAATGACCAAAAAAATAGGAATTGAGGCATAGGAACAAAGAATCCAAGTCTAATTCACAAGTCAGGACTATAAATACCCTCACCCCTAACACCCAATGAATAATATACCCACAAAAATATAACATAACCCCATATTATAACAAGAATATTCCCACACAAATAAATAAACAGTATCACATAGTGATTAAGAAACCACACATGGAGTATAAAAAGAAGAGGAAAACAAGGGGTGTCTCACATCCACCATTTTAAAAACCATATTTCAAACTTAGAATTTTATGAAAAACTATATCGTGGGATTATATTTCCTTTCACAAATGAAAAAATTGCATTCCAAACACAATTTAGAAATTTATGGGAAACATTAATGCTTTTGAAACATTTCAAATTCACCCTTACCTAAGGTCTATTTAATTGAAAATCGAAAACACATCTAAGGGAATTATTTTCCATAACTATTTTCATAAAACACCACTTAAAAATTTGAAGATGTTTAATAAAATCACCCATTTATTTTTAAAAGTTTTAATTATACCCTTTAATGAGGGTATTCATTATAAAAACCAATATAAGTCCAAAAGCCCAACCATTTCAAAAAACCATTGAATTCAATATACCATGGACTCATTACAAGGGGTAAATTAAATACACATTTCAAACCACCATTTGAAATCTAAAAGAGACCCCATTTATCAAACCATTTTGAGGTTAACACCCTAAACTAAAAACCCATTTCCTCTTAAAAACTTAGTTTTCTCTTATTGAATACCAAACCCGGGTAAAAAAGTATTCACCATAAGGAAATCATTTTCATAAACCATATAATCATTTAAAAATACCTAAGAATATTTAAAAATTCCTTAAAACCAATTATCCTATGATCAAATCATGAATAAAGGGTTTCAAATCCCCAATGAAATCTCACATATTTTCATACATTAATAAAAATCTAATTTAGAATGGAAAATCATGCTTATAATTCTAAAATAAAACAATTACATAGTAACACCTACCACAAAGAGATATGAATCAAGACAAAGTGCCTCAAAACTCATCACCTTTAACGAAGAACACACCCACGTGACATGTAATGGTGTCTGAAACACCTATATTTAAAAATAATTATCATTATATCCACCAAGAACACTGAAATCATGCCACATGATAACTGGGGTTTATGGGGGAAGGTAAATCCCAGAGATAACTATGGGAGGGAGGAAGGGGAGAAAAATAGAGGAGGAACTCACCTAAAATATCTTGGAAAATTTTAAAGGAAGATCAAGAATCCAATATGATAGAGGAGGAACTTCTCCATGAACTCATTAGAGGTCCACACAATGATAAGGGGGAATAGGGGTGAAACCTATTAATAATTAAAAGGTGAATTTTTGAAAAACCCAAAATTTTTGCACTTGGATAGGGAACATGGTTTTCCCATACATTTTTCCAAACCATGAACCAACCTTTTGTTGGATACTACATAGTCATGGAACCCTATTTTTTAATTTCTCTTTGGTTTTTAGGGTTTCTTTAAACCATACACCTCACCCTTAACACACCCATTATCCCACACCATCTATATTTAGCTATGAATGGTTTGAAAAACTACGTGGAACCCATGAAAAACTGCTCTGTCAAAATAATATATCCACTAGTATTGGAACGACATGATTAGTAGTAACCATGCAGGCTAAGAATAATCTTCCAAAAAATCCACTAGAAGCTTGAAATTCTTGGACCACAACCTACCAAAAAACATCTCCACTAATGAAAAGATATAAAAACACCAAAAAAATCACTGGGACAGGTGGGGTGTCAAAAAAACCCACCATAAAATTTTATGCCCCCAGAAAGTTTTTTTGAAAAGAAAAACAGGATATAAATAGTAGTTCAAAAGAGGAACTAACCAAAATTAGAAACCAACATGAATAATCAAAAAATAAAACTACTGAACTCCTCAAAACAATCAAACCAATCAACCAAATTATTCCCAAACTTCTCCAACAAAAACCAAAATATGAACCTTAGCCACGGAGTCCAATGAAGCATGGGAGACCCTACATTGTCTCCCCGCTATTTATAGTTCCTATAAAATAGTCTCCCTAGTATTTGGGGTTCTTATAACATATTCTCACCCCCATTTAGAGTTCATATAATGTGTGGAACAAAATAAAAACTAATGAGACAAATAACCTCAAACAACTATGAAACCCCGAGAAAAACACATTCTAAACTATAAGTATCCTCAAAATAATGACACGACCACTCACCTCGGGTCACAAAACTTGTGGATAACTATGGTTAAAAACCTTGATCACCCTCACATAGTGCATTTAAAATGGACCCAATGAAACAATAATTAGTATAACAAGAAAAAAATATTAGATCACACCCAAAATTTACCCTATCATATACCGAAATCCTATCTCATTTCTAAACAATGAGAACCTCAAAGGATCAACATGGAAACATGAGTGACCAAAAATCTATATAAATATCCTCCAAAACTATGATTCGCAAAGAATATCTCCTACAACCAACCACAAAACACCCAAGAGAGCGGTAGAGGGGAGGGGGGATTCAACAAATAGACGAGGCATTCCATAAAACAAAATTAAATCCATCCATCATGACATTCAAAAAGGTATTAATCCACAACATCCAACAATTATAACCAGTGATTCAAAACCAAAAATACAACCATCAAATGAAATGCCACTGAAATAATCATCCCATCCTCAAAAGGATCATGATCGATGAATCTTCTGATGATGTCACTTATAAAACATTAAAATATGTCCCCCAATGGAAAAAATAATGAAACAATTTATCTGACTTCAAGTAGTCGGTCATTGAATTTCCTAGACCCAACATTGGAATCATACATGAGATCTCCTCTCCCGATGATAAAGAACCATTTCTCTGAGCTTAATATCTTCATACTACTACTACTACTTGAGTTTTGTGTTTTCCTAACTTCCACCACACTTACATTGCACACTTGATTCAACAAAGGAATCACTTGTTATCATTTACTCCCCATACTAGTCAGATTATACTTAAATGACCACATTAATAGTCTCCTAAAAATATGTCAAACCAAAAATAATTTTGAATAAACTAGAATCTTGGAAAAGAATAAATTTGATGAAACGTTCTTACGTTTTTTCATTAAAAAATATTTAATGAAAATATAACCACTTAAAAAATGATCTATGTACTTCCTCACTAAATGGTATCCCTAGTGAAGGATCACAAGCTCTGGTTCCTTCCATAATTTCAAAACCTCAAGAAAGGACCCCAAGAAAATTTTAAACTAAGGAGCTTCCAAAACAACTCTTCCCACAACTAAAGAGGCACCAACACCACCACCAACCTCGACTAAAGCTATCCATAAATTTCTCAATGGATCTTACCCAAAATGATATATGTCTTCCAAGAGAATCAAGGATCACCTCAATATCTTCCAACCACCTCACTGTGTCTACTATCCCTTGATCACCACTAAAAAATTATGGATACTGATATAAGAAGTCCAAAACGTGTTTGAGCTTTGTGAATGTTCTATGTCCACCACTCCACTTGGACACTAGGTAGGAATATGAACTAAAGAACAATTTTCTACCATGTCGGGGACAATAAAAACAAATATTTTTTTATAAAATCATGCCTCATAACAAAAACTAAAAAATCCCTTTATATCTAGGAATAAAACTAAAAAATTAATCCACCAATAGAAGAAACAAAACCTTAACACCAAATAAAGTTTCCTTTGACACAAATATTTTTTTACCATGGATATATGAAATCACCCGCAACCATGGTATATGATTGAGATCCAAGAGAAAACAAATTTTAATAAAAAAAAGACTAAAAAACCTTAGTATAAGACATATACATTCCCCCAATAAGGAAACCCCCACAAAATCTATTTCAAAACATCATTTAATTTTAAAAAACAAACATCCTAATAAATCCCTATCAAACCCTATCCCCCTTTTTGAAAACTCCAACCACAAGGGAAAAAACCATATTATAAATCATTTCATAGAACCATGTTTGAAAATAGGAATTTTCCAAAATCCATTAATTCTATGAAGTAATTTTATGATAAACATGAACATACAAGGAAGTACACATGCATTGAACCAAGTTTCACGTGAACCACGTCGGTAAAAGGGAGATAAAAAACTCCTCAATCAACATTCCAAAAGTGAATACCACCTTGGTAGAATCTTGATTAAAGAGGATCCAACCTGGCTAATCGAGGAATAAGTAGTGTTATACATAATTTTTTCACACAGGTTGGACACGCAAGGGAAGTTCGTGAAAGACACTCTAATAAGGAGGTCATCTAAATAGCACGAGCACTATATTATTTCCCAATCCGAGAAAGACACCCAATTAGCTCGACGACTCCTCCCTTTACACCCTGAAACCAAGGATTGATGCCCCAGTAAAACTTTTCTAATCAAATGGGATCATAAAACATCAACTCACAAAAAATTTAGCTAAAAGAATCTCATATTCACAATCTGAAACACAAATACCCATGGAAGCTTAAGGTTATAGATAAGTAAGAGCTAGATAGGATCTCCCAAAAGTTACCTATCATGCTCCTAAAAACTTAATATTCTTTATACCAAGAAATATCAAAATAAAAAGGGACATATGTATAGCATAGAATCTTATCAAATAACCTAATATTTTGATACCATTTTGTAATGAACTGGAAGAGGTTTCCATCAGACTTAGCACCATACATAATTTTCCCCAACTCATAAAGTGTGTTTCTAACCCCCAAGGGATGGAAGCTTGTTCCTTGAAATCATAGAAACCCATTTGGGAATGATTTCTCCCAAAATAGAGACTAAAAACAGTATTATGTAAATGAATTATAGATAATAAATAAATAAACACGCCAAATTGGTGATAAAAACTAGAATGATTCAACCCAGTTGCATATATATATTATCCCAAACAATAATATAATCAAGAATATATAAAAAATACTAACTAAAAACTAAGTTTAGTAGATCAATTGTATATAAGACTGAACCATCTTCCAACAACCTATGGTTTTACACCACAACCCAGCTCTTCCCAACTCCTCTATGATGAACAAGAATGGATCCATCTTAAAACCTAGAACATGAAATATATATATGAATGAGTTAAAAATATCAATATGTCACCATAATACACCAAAACTATGTTATATGTTTCATAATAAAATTAATTAATGCTAGTATGAAACAAAGTCTAGAATTTAAGCTTTATACATATAAATTTATTGAAATATAAATAATTCTATAAACATTATCTAAAAAAATTCCCTCTTCGTTAAAAAATCACCTAGATTTGTTTTAAAAACAAATACACTAGCCTAATCTATATCAAAAACACATATATCATTAAAATATATCAAAACATAAAATGTGTTTTATCTTAATGAAAATAGTTACATTAAAAAAGATTCCCTTGATGAATCCATCTCAAAACTTGAAAACCTATTTTTATATCTACAATAAAGAACTGATATATGCATCTTTATTTTCAAAATAGTATTTCTACATAAATTTTAAAAACCATTTTTCGATGAAATGACCCATTATACACACATTGTTGGCATAAAAAAAGTAGGCATGAAGTGCCACATGACATATAAAAAATACAAACAATGAAATGTATCATAATAATAAAATTCCAGAAAATTACAAAACAAATCACTATATAAAACTCCCCTAAATCACTAACTGAAAATTAATAAATCAAATGTTTCATGGGATCTAACCTAGGATCTCTAATTCATGGACTTGCTAGACACACATAAAATGGACCAACTTTTCAGTGTACATTTCATCCAAACGACATAACATATGAGTAGCTTGCACAATCCTAAATAGAATCAAAACCCCCATCTAGCCCCTTTTCTAGATAGAGTGTACAAAAGTAGGATGTGGCTCCCTAGTGTAGCATATATCTATAATCCCACTCAGTAAATGATTTTCCATGACCAATAAAGTGGAAGTGAGGCATAGGAAAAAAATGAAATTCTAACTCACAAGGTATGACCATAACTAACCTCTCACCTAAGACCTAATGAATAATTTACCTAATAAAATAAAACATGAACCCATGAAGAAAAATTACATTCCGACACTAGGTGGTCACCAATATCATATAGTGATAAAGAACCCACACAAGGCATGTACACGTAAAAATCAAGGGGTGTATCACATCCATCATAAAAAAAATATCCAACTGTTATGGAAATTCCAAAACCTGGATTAGGATTCCAATACCTTTCATATTTCATAAAATTCCTTTCCAAAAAACATTTGGATAAAATAGAAAGAACCCAATCATTTATATATTTTCAATGTCACCCATACTGTAATGACCCAAAATTTTATTAATGAAGATTCCGTTCCTATAATTATGTCATATAGTACAAATCACGTAAAATCACATAGATAACAAAATAAAAACATTATAAATGAATAATTAATTAAATAAAAGGTATTTTTAGAAATTAAGTAGCATGTACAAATGGAATTGTAACTTTACTCTTGGAGTAGTAATGTGACCATTTGGAATAGTGAACTGTCCCATAAAATAGTAACCTTTTATTTCAAAGTATAAATAAAACTAATGTATCGAAAAATGAAAATATTATATATTTTTATCTTGGTATAAGTAAATAAATGTTTTAAAATGATAAATTAAGTTTTCATATTTTTGTGAAATATAAATATTTATTTTCAAATTTATAAAAAATATAATGATTTAAAAGAAAATTTATTTTCATAAAATATATTCATAAATCAATATTACATTTCATAATTATCATAAGCTAATTTTATGAGACATTAATTGATTTTTCAAAGCATCATAAAATTATTTTTAATTTTAAAGTCAAAATTTTTCAAATAAATGATGTTTTTAATTAAAAATTAAATTCACATATTTAGAAAATTATTTTTAAAGCATGGAGAACATTATTAACTTCTACATGATGATAAATGGTTAGGTTTAATTTTACGATTTTTCAAAATAGTTTAATTTTTAGCGAGTAGTGAAATTCGAAAATTTACCAAATAAGATAAATACAATATTTTTTGAGACAATATTGTTGAATGGAAAATGTAAGAACCATAATATAGAAATACACTTTATTATTTAATATATTTAGTGATAAGGTTCATACTATTGTAGTCTTGATCCAAAATAATAAAATAATGAATATAATAACAAAAACACCCCTCTCCTCCCTTGTAAATACCACCACTCAAATCCCTTCTCCTCACACCACCAAAGCCTTGAAGCTTAACAAAATTCTACCCACTAAACATAATAGTAATCTCCCCCATGTTAATGAGCCTTTGTTCTAAACAAAACACCAAAACCATTTTCTATAAGGGGATTCTCATGGATAATAAGTTCAAGCTGTAAAATCCTTTTCATTTTACTTTATTTTCCTTTCAATTTATTTTATTTTATTATACTCTCTTCACCTCCCTATAACAAAGTGTAATGATAAATGTATTATATTTTATATAAAATAATTATATTGTCGTAATGTAACAATCAATTATCAAATATATTTCATCTTCCTTTTATTCTAAAAATTAAAACATCGTTCGTGAAGTGTTGATTTGATGCCATGGTGGATGATGCATTTTTATTTTCCAATACCACCTTCAAGGATCATCATAAAACCATAATTATGGTAAAATAATATATTATTATACATATTATAAGTCATTAATTTTATAGAATAATGATATAAGCATGATATTGAATAACATGTTATAAGAATGTGATGGTCATAGAAACTGCCAAAATAAATAAATTAATTTTCATTAACATTTTAAATGATGAATCATCTTCATAAAATATAAAATAAAATGATATATAGGACCAATAAATTTTTTTTATATTAATTAGTAACATATAATTTCAATTCTAGATAAATATTATCATTTTACATGATTTTATACATGTATAAAACCAAACAAATCATGAAACCCGAGGAAACAAACACTCATAGAATGATGAATTTAGATCTTATAACTCATAAAATAACCATAAATGAACATAGTAAAATTGTAATAAATAAAATTCATGCAGAATATGTTCTTAATTATTTAATTAATGGATTATATTTGATTATCCTGGAAAAAAAGAACAGTGCATTAGATATTTGGACATAAGGTAAGGGAATCTCTTCGAAACCGCATTTCCACTTTGGGCTACATTTTCTCTCTCTTTACGCTAATGAAATTATTATTTATTTTTATAAAATTATTATAAATTCTATATATATGTTACAAAATTATATATCAAGATCATTCTATCATTTTTTGGTGGGGGAAATACATGTTTTAAATTGTTCTCTTATCAATTATTTTCGATAAGAATGCCCGATTAAAGGGAACTTCCCAGTTTCTTACCCATTTCCAATTATACTCCATAATCTATTTTAATCAAAAAAAAAATTTATAAAAAAATTATTTTTTATTTATCTTAAAAATTAACATATGTTCATTTTTAGTTTTATGAAAACTATTAGGCCATTTCCTCTTAAAAGAATTTTTATATTTTTCCATAAACTGCACCAAATTGGCTCATTTTTAATGTTTCTTAAACAATTTTGTTTTTCAGATTTTGTTAATTCAGTTAGATGTTATTTTTCACGATCTTTGACCAATTTCCATTAATAATTTCCTTTTAGGTTTTATGTCCACTGTTTTATGAACATAATTATGATATACCCATTTCAAACACCTTATTATATGATTATAATACCCATTTCTTTCTATGGTCACCCTTATATTTATACATATGTTTTATTCTTCATGTGGAATACATAAGAATGAAAATTTTATGATGGGTTCACCCAAGTAGTTCTCGAATGAATTGGGTAATGTTGATTCTCATGAGACGTCATATTGTGATACAGAGTAGACCCGATTCCTTTATGGGACTTTATACTTTATGTACAATTGTCATGACATTTATCCTTGATTCATGCTTAATTCAAGTTTCATGTTGTTTCCACATTCTTATGATTCCATGATTATATGATCTCATGTTCTACATGTTATGATTCATTATGCTTATTCATGTTCTTATCCTTTT
Organism: Viscum album; assembly: GCA_963277665.1. Taxonomy (NCBI): domain Eukaryota; kingdom Viridiplantae; phylum Streptophyta; class Magnoliopsida; order Santalales; family Viscaceae; genus Viscum; species Viscum album. Next base: position 1,553,222,024 of record OY728125.1, on the reverse strand, counting down.
ATGTCATCATGTTATTCCTTATAACCCATGTCCTATGCTTTATTTCTATGTTTATTCCCTTATTGGGATTTTAACTCATACCTTTGTTCATATATTTCACAGGTTATCCTATATAAAAGTATGAGCTAAAAAGAAGTTCGGTTATTTTTATAAAGATTAAATAAATGATGTTTTTTATTCTGGTTTCATTCTTTTTAACTATGTATCTAATCTTTCAAAGACATTAGACTTTAAGATCATTTTCTTGTAATTGATGGTAAATCATGCTTAAAATAATTTAATCATATGTGTAAATGAATAAGGTCGCTATAGTTTGTAACAGAGAGCGATCTAGTTATTTTTTGAGATTAATATTAAAAAAAATTATTAAGAACCCTATGGATAATTATATCACCATGGATAACCTATATTGAAACTTTGGTAATCACATGTTATGATATAATTTTCATTTATAAGTTTATCTTTCTAAGTTCAATGTTTTATTTTTATTATATTATTAGATAAGTATTAAATCCCATAAAATTTTAATTTATTTTTTTAGTTAATGGATTAATGTAGGAGAACCCGTACAACAATCAATGTGATAGACAATGTGATGATTGTCCTAATGAAATGGCAAATATGATGGGAATGAGAGCTCAAAACATCCAGAAAATAGTTTCTCAACTAACTCAAGTGATGAATACTGACAATAATCACGTAGAGATCCCTACTTCTCCTAGTAAAGATAATTTTGTTGTTGAATATTTTATTCGACAATGTCCCCCCATATTTAGTGGATATTCTGATAACCTCATCGTAAAACAATGCATTAACTCCATTGAAAATATATTCTCTATATTATAGTTCTAAAAAGAAGAGAATGTTTTACTGGTGGACTGTCATTTCGATGGGGGGGATGGCTATTGGTGGAAACTAAACAATAAAATGAATTACTAGTAGGAAATTGATTTTATTGAATGATAATATTTCATATTAATATTTTTCATTAAATATTTTCCCCAAACACTTTTTATTACGATTGAGAGAGAGTTCCTCAACCTAAAAAAAAGGAAGACAACTCTATTAGTGCTTATGAAAAAAACATCACACGATTTTCCGGATCCACATCTAGATTTATCATGAACACCAAAAACAAGGTTGATCACATATTTTGTAGAATAATTCCAATTCTATGAAAAGATTTTACATTTAGAGACTTTGATAGCCATGTGAAGAAAGCCTATTGTTCCCTTACAGTTTAAATGGAGATAAGAGACTCTCATATGTCTCACGGGCCCTAAGATAAAAAGAGGAATATGGAGCCGCATATGAGATTATCAAAAGATAAATCCCATGATGGAATTAAAATCCAACATCAAACGAGTTAATGTTATGGGAATAATTATCCTAGGTATTGTCTAAAGGGAACTAGGAGATGCTTCAAATGTGATAGAGAGGGGATTCTATGTAATAATATCTGAAGGGAAATGAATTAGATAACCTTATTTACAGTTTAAGGGATGTATTGAAATATTATTATAGTATAACCTTTAACATGAAAATATTTAGAATAATTCCATTTTTATGGGAAATCATCTAAATAATAGATTGATTTCTATTCTTTAGAACTTGTATAATATGTACTTCTTGTTCATCAGTGAGAGCATATATTTCTGTAACATGAAATGAGTATATATTTCCTAATTTTCCATAATTCAATGAGGAGGTAATACAATTCAACACAAGATATAGTTTTTTGAGAACTACATTTAACATTGGTTCCATTTGTTCCTTTTCCAAAATTTCCATTATTTATTTATTTTTTAAATTGTCATCACCTTATCCAAGTACAAAATGAATTCCTTCCATTTGTTTTCCAATATGTTACTTATAAAACAATTATAGGTATTTGATATTTACTATATATGTTTTGGTGTATCTATTATAATTTATAATAGACGTTATTTAACACTAGTTATTCAAATCCACCAATGAGTCTCACTTCACTATTTTAGTAGAATTATTGGTGACAATTTCTTCACCAACTACCATTATAATCTCATATTAGTAAATGTCAATAATAACCTTATTGGTTATAAGGTTAGGTCAACCAAAAATTAGTGGTAACGTGGAATCATATTACATATAATGTATAATAGAATCAAAAAGAAAAATAAATTATGCAACCTTACCTAAGGCATCCACAAAAAAGTCTCATTGGATATATGTCTAAATGGTCAACCAATTAATGTTCCCTTTAAGAGAGCTTCAATAATTCTAACCTTGATTCCTTGAACAATATAGAATCCATTACGTTGAACATTTCCATAAAATCATGTAGGGATATCCAAAAATCAAATGGACCAATAGTGCATGGAATGAAAATAATCTCCAAATCTTAGAGATTTGGTGAAATCTTGTGTTGTACCACCATTGAATTCTCCTTGTTTAGGTAAATAGAAGCAAACAATTCCAAATTTATATTATTAGACAAGATTTCCTATATGAATTCAAAAAGTATGTATGTTTTTAAAGTCACTAGACAATGGCAATATTGTTTTTTAGTTTTAGGAATAGATATTAAGTCTTTCTAAAATGGTGATCCATCTTTAATAATTTTATTTTTTTTGGAAAAGATAAAGGAGGGGCATATGTTTTTATCACCCTTTTTTATTTCTCATACATAACCACTTTCCACATAGATATAACTTACATTTATTGTGAATTCTTAGGTTTAAAATTTTTTATATCATATTTTTATGAAAAATCATTTAAAAACATTCTTTTCATCAACATGGTGGGTCTTAAATGTTCTTTTCCACTTCTCAAGGTCACTACCATGTCCTCGCCTCTTGGTTTTTTTGGTGTTTCCTTGAATTGTGTATGGTAATCTCCCAGATAATTTGTTTTAAATATTAATATACTATTAGAAGATTAAGGTGGTGGAATTTTGGTTGTGTGACCATATTCAAATGGTTTTGATAATTTATGACATTATTTTCTTCTAGGAAAGTTTTATCTCTTATTAAAATTATTTTGGATCTTGTTTCTTTTGACTAGTGTAATGATATGTGTGAGAATTTAGGTAAACTTATTATTGGTGCCACCCTTAATAACATTGTTGTGTGAATGGATGGGGGTTTTAATATTATGTACTCTTACAAACTAATTCTCTTTGATGGATTAAAATTTTCTTTTATTAATTGTATCCTCCACACTCATAATTTGAATTACCTTACCACGTCATGTTTTAATTGGAAAGAAAAGGATTTGAGCCATGAATTTGAGATACATAATTCCCCTCAGTTATAAGGGTATTAAAACAGATACTAAGAAATTTTAACATAGTTGAATTGTTCCCATTGATGCTACAATATGGGTGTCAAATATAATTAATTGGGGAAATTAGGTTGAGTTGTAATGATTATATTTTCTAAGACAATGTTTCAAATTGATATTCTAGCATTTTAATTACCTCAACATCATTAATACACCTATTTTAACCTCCATGTTCTCAGTTCCATTAAAAAATGTTTGTCGATATTTCCTCTAATGACTCAAACCACTATATGGGTGTCTACCTTGTAATAGTACCACCTCCAGTTGGATCAATAATATATTTTTTACTAAAAAATTCCCATCATATAATTCTGACACATGCATACAAAAAACAATACTTGGAATGGGAGATTCGACAACAAATCGTTGAAGTACACACTTGATTAATAAAGGGGAACATCATTAAAAATATTGTTGTTTTGAATATCAATCTTTAACTTCATTATTTTAGAAGTATGGAGTTATTTTTCAAGAAAGGATTGAAAAACAACATCCCATGTGATGATCGAATACTATGGCTGGACAAATATCCAATCCTTCACCATGTATATCAATGATAAAGTGAAAAAGTAAAGTATCACCACATCATCTCACATTCCATTATAATAGAACATATGGAATTTCTCCAGGATGTTGGAAAGATTAGCATTAAGATTATTAATTATAAAACACATTTATTTCAATATATTTTATTTGATATACATCAATGATGTTATGATCTTGAAAGTTTTTCATATTAATATTGGCCAAAAAAATGCATGATTCCAATCCATGGATAGAAAAAAAATCTATAAATTATATGATTACATCATGGTGGTAGTTTCACTTGCGGAGTTTGAGGTATCTATTTTTGTTTCTCTTATTATAAATTATTGGGGATAAAATACGTCGGAATATGTTTTTTTCATACCCTTGGTGAAAAATAATATATAAAAACACGAATTGTAGATAAATTTTCCTTATCCATATTTTTATGGACTTGTTTTGTACATTCTATCAAAAAAGTGAGTAACGTCAATAGCATGTCCCTGAATTTTTAAGTTATGACTTATCTCAATTTTGATTTTTTTCACCTAAAAACCTCTATATGGGTAAATTAATAAATTTAACCAAGAATCAGAACTCATAAAAATTATTTTATGGTTACATTTATTATGGGGTGTTGTGTCTACCCCTAGGGTAAGCTGATATATAGATGCATGCACGATGGGGCCTCGATGAAAATATTCTATTTATAAAATACTATTTATAGAGTCTACATGCACAATATTTCCAAATGTAATTTACCTCTTAAATAGATATTTTAATAGAAATTATAACACTATAGTTTCATCATGAATGCGTATTTGACCCTAGGGTTTATATAACATTTATTTTCATCAAGGGCACTGGGACTTGGCCAACATTGGTGGGTTGAGTTCTGATTTTAAAAAAATGAAATTATGAGTATATTGATTTTTTTTGTAGTCATTAAATTTCAAAACACCTATAAATGAATCTATATAAGAATATTTCTCTCATTCCATAGAGTTATCCTCATGAAATCTAGGGATAAGGGTTAAAATAAGTATTTTTATATATTGATTCAGGAATCACTCTTCATGACCAGTAGTGAAAAAATCACGAAACATTCATAAAAAATGTCCCTTCTTTAATATAGGACAATGTGGTTTCTTTTAAAGAACTATTATTTTTGGATTAATGATTTGAATTATTTTTTAGACTATATTTTCTTCTTCCTTGAAGAACTTATTATATAATTATCCATTTTATGCCTTCTTTATTATTTCCTTAATATAGACCCTCGTCCTTCATGCATTATATAGAGAATTTTTTATTTAATTATTATTGTCGTATAACTTCATAACCCAAACCTTGTTTATTATAGTTTCATAGATTAATAATGGTGTTCATATTATTATTCTTATTCGATGTTATTTCATTATTATTATCTCTTCATATTCTCTTATTTACTTTCGCATGTCAACATTGGTATCTATTCCTAGAGTTGGTTGGTGGTAGGGAAACACAATTGATTAGTGAGGGAGATGGTGTTATGATGAAACAAGGATTAATGGAATAGTGCGGTGATTGAAGACCTAGGTGATGAGAGTGTGTGGAGGACAAAGCACTGTTGCAGGTATTGCTACACGTGGGAAGTACTATACTTCTTCATAACCGAGGGGCAGGTAGAGGTTTGACCACAACGAACTAATATGGATGAACACCATTGTAGTTTTTGGTTTGTATCTTGAGACACTACTACAAAACACACCATTAACAGTGCTAGAATCATCCATTATCAGTGCTACAAAAACACTGACTACCTTAGTGCAGTTAAAAGTCCATTCCTTCTATCAATGCTAAAAAATGCTAATAAAGAGAATATTTATCAGAGAAAAAAGTTCTGATAGATGAACCCATTTATTTGTGTTTTTTTCTGATAAGTCGTCCCTTTTTCAGAACTTTTTAATACACTGATAAAGATATACTTTATGAGAGCCAATATAAGTGCTGATAAAGATGTCTTTTATCAATGGTTTTAAATTTGATGATAAAGGGTTACATTATCAGTGCATTTAGTAGCACTGGTAAAGTTAAAAATTGTAGTGTAACATTGCTGGACACTGCATCCTTAGAAATAGGTGGAGTGTGCTGCCATAACCCAATTCATTAGCAGAAACAACAACAAAAATTTCCAAAATAGTATAAAAATACTGAATTTATATTAAATAAAATTTATAACACAAATACAAGAATAAAAACACTATTATATTGTATGTTAGTGGTTTTTTTACTAAAATAAATGTAATTTTTGAATAAAAAGGAATTCTAATAGTCATACCGGTCACACCATGAGTTGAATTTGGGCTTGACTAATTCCTACATATCAAAGAGGACATATGAATTGTTTTCTTAATGTACAAAACAATCATAATGTGTTTGTTTCTTTTTGAGTATGTCGATTAATTTATCCATTAAAATTAATGCCAGTTTGGAATAAAAAGATGCACTTGAAGTCATACCAGTCACACCGTATGTTGGATTGATGGGTGAATAGTCCCTACATGTGACAAATGATGTATGGATCATTGTCCTAATTTATCAAACAACATGAATGACTTTTCTTGGTATGGAGTATGATAGTTGTTTTTTTCACTAAAATTACTGTCGATTTTGAATAGAAAGATGCACTTGGAGTCATACCGGTCACACCATGTGTCAGATTAAGTCATAAAATAATGATACACATCCTAAATGAATAATGGACCATTTTACTAATTATCAAAATAGTGGGAAATATTTTCCTCTATTTTGAGCATACCATGCATGTTTTTTTTTGAAATGTCATTTAAACTAGTACCATACTCTTTGAGCCGTACATGTGGAATTATGTTTGGCTTTTAAATGAGACATATTCATAAAACTCACAAAGTAATTGTGAATCATTATCCAAAATTATCAATATAATTTTATTTTGTTTTCTTAGTTTTTAGTGAGTGACACTTTTTTGTATTAATATATCAATTTCAAACTGATAAGGGACACTTTGAGACATACCAATCACAATATGCATAGGATTGAAGTGGGGGTGATCTATAAATGTCACAAATGATATATGGATCATTTTACTAAAGTTACAAAAAAATTCAAATGGATTTTATTAGTTTTCAGTATGTATGTTGTTTTTTTTTAGTAAAATTAATGTCAATTTTTAATAAAAAAGAAGCAATGGGGGTCATACCTGTCACACTGTTCATCGTATTGAGGATATGTTGAATGTTACACATTCAAAATGACTTATGGATCATTTTACTTAAGTATCCAATCAATCAGAATGTGTTTCCAGGGTTTTGAGTATGCCATGTGCGTTTCTTACTGAAATTCCATTTTAATATGGAAACACACACTTTGATCCATATAAGTGGCATTATGCGTGGGTTTGAAATGAAACTGATTCATATAAATATTCATAGCTAAAATTACTATCCATTTAGGATTGAGAATATCATTTAGTGTTTCAAGACCAATTATGTCTGTCAAAAAATCTCTATATATTTCTTCTTCATATTCAATGTAAGACATAGTTTTATCTTTAAATGTGGTTATTGCATGAACTTGTAATGATAATAAATATTTCATTGGAACTGGAAAGGTTAAGGTACTCTTGGAAGGTCATTTTAATTTCTTGTTCGATTCTCTAGATTTTCTTGATTCGACCTTTCGTTTCTCCCCATCTTTCTCCATATGTAATATCATACCTAACTTCAGACCTTTTATCATCAACTTTTTTTTATATGAATTTTTTTTCAAAGATGTACCTCATGTTTCTTTATAATATTAGACAACCATGCTATGAAATATCCAATATTAGCATTGACTGTTGTAATAACTAAAACATCATGTGGAACATTCCACTCAAGTAGTCATCTCATAAGCTACATCAATCACCACACTCATGGGGTTTTTTGGGAGGGGTTTATTTTCTAGTAGGTCTCCATGGATATTATACCCTATACCCATAACAACATGGGGGTAAGTGGTTGTTGACAGATAAAAATCACATTCAATGGTACCATGAAATATTTTTGTGATATAATGTTATCAGAAGTTGTTTGATTCACATTTAAGATAAAGAGTATCCATTTTTTTCATTACTCTTCCTCCAAAATGGAATACAAACATCTTTAAAAATATATTAAAAATGGATTTGTTTTATTAATAATATACAATTTATTAAAAAAATATGGATATATATATATTTATATATTGAATTGGATAAATATATATTGATAATACTAAAACAAATTAAATAAATATATATAACTAAATAATAAAAAATTATCAAATCCAAAAATAAAATAAATTAAACATTAAAAATGTAAACCCTAATAGTAGTGTTAACAAAATTGACCAATTTGAAACATATTGTATATTAAATGTATCAAGTTATAATGAAATTTTAAAACATACAAAAATTTGAATAAATTACATAAATATTAGGTTTATGCGTATCTATATATTGTGAAAATATATTTGTGTGTGTGATTATGAATTCAAATGCATTAAAACAGACACACACACACAAACACACACACACACACATTTGTGTGTGTGTGTGTGAAATAAATACAATACACGACATTTGATATAGGTTAAATAGAAAGATAAAAAAATGAAAAATTAATAAGACATTAATATGTTTATAATTAACATTATATATATAATATTTATTAATTATATATATATATTTAATATATAATATTTATTAATATTTATAATATATATATATATTAATTTTAAATTTTGGAATTTTTATAAATAATTATTTAATTAAGAAATTATTTTATGTTTTTCTTAATTTCCTCATGTTATTTTTAATGGTTTAATTTTTCATTTTATTATCAACATTTATGAGTGCTAAAAAATCACTGATTAGGGGAAACTTTTATCAGTGCTAAAAATGCACCGATTAAGGGAACCATTTATCAGTGCTAAAAATAAAGCAATGATAAAGCTTCCCTTTATGAGTGATAAAATAAAGAGATGATAAAGGTAACCTTTTATCAGCGCTAAAACAAACAATTATAAAGGGTTCCCTTTATTAGTAGTTATTTTAGAACTTATAAAGATGAATTTTATCAGTCAATTTTTCTAGCATTGGTAAATTCTAACACTACTATGGGCGTGTTTTGTAGTAGTGATAAGAATGGGTGATCTTGGATTCTCAGTAGGTTTCAGTAAGTGAGATATCAATAACATGAGAATAAAATTTGAAAACCCCAACCTACATATCATAGATAATATACTTGAGTCATGGAAAAAATCATGATAGTTCAAAAGACATGAATCCTAAAGGAATAAATGAACATTTTATATGGAAGCATAAAAATGGAATAATAATTATAATTGTTTCTTAAACATAAGAACATAAAATAATTTTTTATTATTCTATTATTTACTTCCCAGTACAGCATACTTGATTGGTTTAACTCCCCAAACCATTTTAGTAGTCTAGGATCACTTTAAGACTATCACAGAGGATTAGTTTTACTCCCCCAACCATCTTAGTTTCCATGGTTCACTCTCATGACTATCATAGTGGATAGAATCCCTTAATGAACTGGGATCACTTCCCATTACAATTTTTATCTCATGAGATATCAATATTTACCCAACACATTGAAGGGAAATATTGGCCCCAACCATCATATAATTAAAATCATACATACAAGCACCACAAGATTCTAAAACATTAATCATATCATAACAAATAAAAGGAAATAGTTATGATAAACATTACATCATAGAATTACATATGGATAAGTAACACGTTTCATAATCATTTTATAATTTCACCATTTCATAATCAATTATAATAGAAGAATTTTTCATAATCCTTTTATCATCGTAAAACCTGTTGAATAAAAATGAGTTTCATTAACAAATTTTCATCATAAACATAAACAATTCAATAAAATTACTAGAATAGTATCCTTAGATCATATCTATAGTAAAGCATAAGTAATATCAAAAGATTCCATAATAGATATAAAATTAATTATAATGATCACAAAGAACATTTCTTGGGGAAAAACTATCATGTCTACATTAGAAATTAAATTTCAATACAAAAAAATTCATAAAAATTATTCAAAATCCTTTTCTTTTAAAATAACATTGGAATCCTATAAAGTATTCTTTAACGAACAATTAAATCATTTATTGAGGCAAATATCCTTTACACATTTAATGTTAAATTTTTAAAACTAGAAATTCACAAAACATTGTGAAACAATTTTTCATTGAAAATAAATTGTGAATCTTATAATAGAATATTTAAAACATTTTGTGGTAATGATGTTGGGAAGTTAGATTCTTTCCATAAATGGTAAGAAAAATATTCCTCTCACAGTTTCATTATAATCCAAATAGGCCTTGTTTGGAAATTGATTGGAAGATTATTTTTAATATTATTTTTTAAATTTTCCAAAAAGTGTAAAAATGTATTTAATCAATTCTTTTAGATTAGTAAAAACATTCTTTAAAACATCTATATAGAAAACATGGATATGGAAAAAGTTGTATTGACCGAAGAGGGAAATAATATAAATTATTCATAAAAACATTCCTTTAAAACCATGAGTATGTAGAGAGGATAAAATGAAAGGAACATATGTAAATTACTAAAATAACCATGAGATAAGAAAATTAATTATTTTCTTGATAAATATATTATAATATTTTACGATTAGAGGAATAAACATAATAAATCCTGATAAACGATGAGATTGTATCGTAAAACCCTTTCCAATTTGGTGAAATTGAATTATAATAACCATGAAATAATAAAATTAAATAAAACATAAAATACCATGAGAATAAATAAATTTATGATATTGAATGTCAAAGGGTATTTATATACACCCAATAATAAATTCATGTGCATAATATAACGTATACCCCCAAGATGAAAAATTGAGAAAAAAATATATTACCTTTAGTCTCAACATCATTTATATATACTTAAGCCTCTATTATAATAAATATTGGTTTCTTATAAATAAATTATATAATGATAATTATATATATTATACCAGGTATTATTTACTTATGACCATTTATTACTTTTTTATTAATAATTCCATGTTAAAATCAGATTGCGGTTAAAAACAACATTGTTTATCATATATGTTTTTATTCATATTTTCTTTCATATTTCATTGATCATGGTTCCATCATCTATAGAATTTTAAAAATGATATTAATATCATATTTTTTTAGAATTTTTGTTTTTATAGTAATCTATAAATATTATTGATAGAAAATGAAATACATTGTTCATGGAGATGGTGGATCATATGTATGTGTGAACACTATTTAAATTTTCTAAACATATGAATACAATGAGTATTAATAATAAATTACCTTTCTAGAATCATTTTATGGTCATATATATCACATATATTCAATAAATATACCATTATTACCTTCAAATAATGCATAACTGAAAAACTAATCACATCACTTCGTGTGGTGGTAGTCGGCGGTATACACGAGCGACATTATCGTATTTCAATGACAATGAAAACAATAATTTATATGTAATATTATTGTTAAATAAGTTTAATAATGGCATAAATATCATATATAAACATTAAATCCATCATTATATGTAGTTGATAAAGGTGGTGATGGACAAATGAATAACATCAGTTTGTGATGCTTTAGATCACCGTATACATGATCGACAATTTCATTTCCCATTTGATGGAATTAGAGGAGAATATATATTATTCCACCAACATAATAATATATTATTATATTTGTGTAATTATACATGAATTATTAACTCATTAATGAATGTGGTAAGAGATGAAGTTGAAACAAAGAGGTTAGTGAAGAAAATTACCTTACCATTGAACAACCTCTTTTGAATATCTTATTAAGGACTATATGATTGGTATTTTTAGATAAACATTATCTTTAAAAAATGAATAAGGGTTCTATAGATGGATATTTTATGGGTAATTTAAGAAATATTTCTAGAAGTGTGTGAATAAACGTGGCGAGAAAGTTCGCTTTTTTATTTTGGAAAGATTGACATCTTTGTAAATACCCAAAACTGTTAAGAAATTGGAAGTCACTCTAATCCCAAGTGAATAAAAAATTGAAAAATATGGGATTTAATTGATTATATGGTTATTCTAAACCTCTTTAAAAACACATGTTTTAAAAATGTTATTCGATAGTCGTTAAGTTTAATTAATTTTACCATTTTAGTTTCAACCATAGTTACTTGTCTGTTTTTTTAGCAAGGTAATTTGTCATTCAAGATTAAAATTAAAATTATCCTTAAATGATCATTTGGACCCACTAATTGTAAATATAGAATCCAATTTACTAAATAAATAACCTATGTATCTGGAAAATTAATTTTAATACAAGCGCATATAATGCACAAAACCCCATTTTAACCTTAACAAAGGTAATTAGTTTTTATTATCGTTATTAAAATTTATAACAAGTAATTAATTAGAAATTACTATATAATAAAAATTATTTTTATTTCAAATTTATAATAGATTTTTTAAAATTCAAATAATATAAGTAGTAGAATATAATTTTATATTAATCCCACAAACACGACGAAAAATTAGTTTTCCATGAATTTTGTTTCAAAAGTATATAATATTTTAATATCATAATTATATATGAAATTGAATATAATGTACTAGATTGGATAAATAAATAATTTATTGAAATAATTTTACTTTTAAAATAAAATGAAGATAAAATGGAGAATGTAAATTCATTAACAAAATAGATAGATTTTAATAAAAAAGTATTTTTTTTACTATTTATCAAAAAAATAATATTTTTAAAATATTCTCAAAAATTAAACCTAATATAATTTTTTTATTTTGATATAAAAAATAAAATTAATTTTTTCAAATAATGTTTCTAAAAGTTTTAAAAATTAATTTAATATTTTTTCATATAATGTAATAAAATCTATTTTTTAGAAATAATATTTATGAAAATGATAAATTCTATAATAAAAAAGTTAACTAAGTATTTAAAATATGCATTATATATATAATAAAATTAAAATAAAATTTAAAAATTCGGTTATTACTTTTCACACTACTATGTTAAACAAATGTGTTATAAATTTCATGTTAAAAAAAGTATATTCATAGAATATCAGGGCTAGTAAAACTCATTGTTCCATAAAGCTAACAATATAATTAAATTTATTAAAAAACTATTTCATAAAAATTCAGGGTGCTAAATTATACTCCCATAAAAATTAATTTAACCCACAAAATGAATCATTTAAATACCTTAAAATAAGGGTACATTTACCTCAAAATAGCCTCTAGTTCATAGATTCATTCCTTATGTTGGTGGTATCACTACAAAAAATTGAAGTAGTGAATTTTCCTAATTCATTAAACTTTCTTTGTATGGTCCAGAATCTCCATGAGTTGTTTTTCATAATAACCATCATTCTCTATCAGTAATTTCTTTTAGTTCATCACATTTTATGGAACAATTATATACGTTATCAATATAGATACATCTAACACATCATATATTTGAGAGAGGTTCAGTAGAAGCATCAATCGATAAGAAACTGTCTGTACTCCATATATAATATCGAAGGATTAAATATACCTTTCTACCATCTTTCTGTACAAAATTTTAAAACATTATTCAATAGATTAATTCCTAGAAAAACATTCTCACAAACTTTAATCTCTATATCATGACAATGATTACATTATTACTTTTCTATCGACTATGAGTAGCCTTGGTGTGCTATTGAATGGATCTAACTTTATCTTCCATTTCATCTTATAGATCAGGTCCCAATAAATTAGTTATATAAATTAATCCCATCATTTTTTAATTATACACTTCTTTATTTAATGTGATTTATAAGGATCCTTCTATGATTTCAAGTGAAATATATTGTTGTAAGAAAACTCAAATAGAAGACTGTGTTGATCCCAAACACCTTTGAAATCCATATACATGATCTAATCATACCGTATAGGGTTGGAATTGTTTTCTCAAAATGAACATCGTTATAAGTATGATACATATTTCTGAATATTTGTTCTATATATAGGTCCTACTAAATACTTCTACAGAACATAATCATAATTATTGGATCCCAATAAAACATAATAGAATCTGGTTCTCCAGGAAAACCTACCACTTCCTTAGTGTATATCCAAAAAATATGATCTAAAGATAAGTATTCCATGATATTTATAAGGTGTAAAGACTTTATAATGTGATCATCTATGACCCATATATCATTATTCCTTTTAGCCATTTTGGGGATACTAAAGAAAAATCCTTGGTTAATTTTCCTATTTCCATTATTATATAAATAATGGTTATAAAATCACCAATAATTTAGTCTCTCAAACATAAATTGATAATATAAAAATTACAGATACATATACAAATAAATATATCAACATATGTTTTCCAGCAAAAATACTCTTTCACATAGGCTAGTTGTAGGCATTATACCCGTGTCATCCATTAGTAGTGGGTTTAAGCCACCCAGCCTCCCGAGATGTGACAACTTGTGACCAAACATGTGGGTTATATTTTTCCAATCCTATATTAATGTAATTAAAATAAAATCTACAAATTGAAATAATCTATAATTACCTTAACATAAAAGAAAATATAAACCTGAAAGGGTACTAATTCCTTTGAAATTATATCCATAAAATATAAATGCATTCCTCCTAAAATAATAGTTTTGTAAAACATATACCAAACTGAAGGGCTGTATTTCCATATATTCATCCCAAAATATCGCTAATCTTGATAAAATTCCATCACATAAAACCTCAAAAGGGGTTTCCATAACATTGAACTTATCATCAAACTTTAACTCATAAACCCCTGATGGTACCTATAATTATTAAGTTAATTTTACAGGAAAACATATATTTAACATGGATACATATACAATAAAAAATATAATTCACCCATTATTCCTTAAATAAGATCTTATTCTATAAATAAAAATTTCTATTTGGATTATGGGCTCATTATTACATTTATATAATTTTAAATTTCATATCGTTATTCTATAATCCATGTAGAAGAAGATAATTAATTCTTAGAATCATATCAAATTTCACTAAATTGTGAAGAAAAATAATTCCGTAGGGCTTATTCATAAAAAATACAGAATGAAATTCTTACCTCTAGAGTAGAGGATAAGTGTTCCCTAATTATCATGTTTCAATTTACATATTGTTATTTTATATGTATTCCTTTTTTCATTTTTCTTTAGTGGTCGTTGTCACTTATTATCCTCATTAGCCTTTAGATTAGGTCATTCATTCATATAATTACCTAATTCCATTCACTTCTGGAACTAGTGATTTGGTGGTGCATTCATTGGGAGTTTTCTTTATTCCAATCATTATCTAACTTCTTCCCACCACTTTAGAACTTAGCTGCTCGATGAAGTTATTTTCCACACATAAAACATTTTGTAGTCACCTTATTAAATTTTAATTTGGGTTTCCTTCCACACATTGAGCTTGAAGGAAGGTTCATATTCTTCATTATAAGGTTTTTTAGATTACTTTTAATTCCATATTAGTTTTATTATAAAATACATGATATTGATGGGTATCTCTACTATCTATTTCCACATTGATAACACAAAGAAGAATTTATTCTGAGATAATGAAGTGCCTTATAGATAATTATATTTTGAGTTTTTCTTTTAAGACACCAAAAACATTAATCAATGTTACAATAAAGTGGGATGATAATATTATAAGCGTACCTCATAATCCTCTTAAATTTTACCTCATAGATACCTATAGATTCATTATCATACTATTTTATCTTAAGTAACTCCTTCTCCATTTACTGACAAAAAATAAAAGGAAAGTACTTATCTAAAAATACGATCTTAAAAACATCCCACTCCATGAAGTCAATTTTATATTTTTCATCATATTATTGATAATATTTCACCATTGATCTACTTAACCTTACAAAAGATAGACCACCAAAATGAATTTCGTATGGTTTGAACAATGAAGAAAGAAAAATAAAATTTTAGTACTACTAATCCATTTCTTTGTAACTAGTGGATTAATAAAACCATTTAAAGAATGTGGATCCTACCTCATGAAGGTCTTAGAATAACATTGTTCCCTGCTTTTCTCAATTAGAATATTATCATGATTCAATGTTTGAGAATATTGTGCGATCATAGCAACGTGATTTTTCATTATAACTCTAATAGAATGTGTCTTATATAGAGTACAATCATTAAATTTTCCATTATAATCATACTTTACATGATTCCATTTGGTTCAATCCATTACTTAAAACCTAAATTCATAGTGTGAGAAATAGTAACCATATATGGGTAACAGAAAATCCTGAAATATAGCTGATAAGATTCCTAAATCACGACACATTATTTTCAATATTTGACACATTAGTCTTAACCAAAGTCATTCATTTTCTTTATTTAAATCAATCATGATTGTTTGTAAAGAGTTCGTGATTTTTAAAATAATAACCCTTAAGAGTGTCAAACGAGGTGTGCAGTAAGGCTCGTGGTCTTGAACTATATGAAGAACGAGTATAACTCAATATACTCTTTTTAGAGTTATTACCACTCTATAAAACTACACTAGAGCCACATCTACTTGTAGTATGAAAAAATGGATGTAATTTCATGCAAACCACTACCTATTTACTTTACCAACATTCAGTGATATTTTCTTATACTTTATATTAACATTAGAATTATGCATAGAGATATCCTTATGGATTTCACTTAGTATTTCTAATCCTATTTTCAAAAGGTTAATTAAAACTTTCTCTCATACCAACTGTAGTGATCCAAAAATATCATAAATAAATATTACATCTTAATAAATGAATATTAATTATATAGCATAAGGATTCACACATGAATTTTTTAGTTCAAGTTCATTTAGAAATTTTGAATAAAATTTAACTAGTTTATAATATTTCTACATTATATCCCACTTATATATTTATAACTATAACCCTTCTTATACATATCATACATAAAACAATTCTTCATACCCTAGGGAATGAAAAAAAATAACGAGTGAGATATGAGTCTTAGTTAGGGTAATTAAGGGATATAATAATATAATGTGCGAATAAGGTTATGAGAACATGTGAATAATATTTTTAAACCACATCTTGAATGTCATAGATCATGAAATTTGTCCATGGAATTAATATTTTCATGTCATAAGAAAATAATACTAAAGGAAATAAGGTTCAAAATCCATGTAAGCTTAGCATTGGAATATGGAATGGAATTCTGGAATACACATATTACAAAAAAATAACATCCTTACCAGTTAAGGATTCACTTCCAGGAATATAATAGTGGGTTTAGTTCACTCACTAAACCATTGTCGTAGACTTGGTCAACACCAAAGACAATCAAATTAGATTTATTTCACTCCCCTAACCATCATAGTAGTCATGGATCACTCCCTTGGATATGATAGTGGATATAGACACTTACTGAATTGGGGTCACTGCCAATTTCATTCCCTTTTATCTCATAGGATATTAATATTTACTCAACATATTGGAGAGAAATATTGGGCCTAACCATCACATAATGAAAATCATAAATAAGACTCCCATAGGATCCTAAATTATTCATTGTATTAGAATCCATGAAAATAAATGGGTTTCCAAAAAATTTCATCATTATATTCCCTGTGGAAAAGAAACAGGTTTCATAATCATTTTTTCATTTGATCATTGTATAACCCATATAAAATGAAGTGGTATTCACAAGTATTTTATCAAGCTATAACCCATGGAAGAGAAATTGGTTTTATAAATATCTTGTCTACATAAATATAATCTATTCAGGAAAGGAATAATAATTGTATTCTTGCATCGTATCCCTATTAAAGCTTAAGCATCAACATATTATTTCATCATAGGTAAAAAATGACTTTGAAATATAATTTGGAACAATTTTTATATGAAAATTACTTTACTATTAATTGAAATTAAAAAAATCATAAAACATATTAAAAATAATTTTATTTGAAACTAACCATTGAAATTTATACAGAATTATTTAATGATTATTTAATCCATTTCTTGAGGAAAATCCCCTTACTAATTTTAATATTAATATATTATAAATAAAGAATTATAAAACATTGTGAAAATAATTTTTTCATAAATATAAAATTTGGAACTTATTAAATAATATTAAAAACATTAGGTGGTTATGAGGGTGGGAAATTCTGTTATTGTGTAAACATTTAATCAATAATTCCTTTCACATATTCAGTAAAATCAAAATAGTCCTTATTTAGAAAATGACATGAAGATTCATTTAAAACTATTTCTTATAAATTAAAACAATGGAAATATTTTCTTTAAATAATAAATGTATGTTATTAAAAACTTTTTCTAATTTTTTTTATAAAACATACATTTGGACGAAAGATGATTTTCAACCGAAGAGAGGAATAATGTTTATTTTTCTTAAAATAATTCATTTAAAATATTTTTTAAAAAAACAGAGGAAGATGGAAGGAACATATTCATTTCATGACCTAACCATATGATAAGAAAATTCATGAGTTTCATGAGAGTAGGATCAAAATATTTTATCATTTTGAGTATAAAGATAAAAATTCCTGATAAATTATGATATTGTATCATAAAACCCTTACCACATTGGAAACATTGAATTATAAGACCACTGAATGAATAAAATTAAATGAAAATTAAAATATATATCTAATAACTAAGATAATGATATTAAAATTAAATTGGTTTGTATATAAACCACATAATAGAAGATAGGTACCCAATCTAATGTATTTCTTAAAGAAGATAAATTGTGATAAAATTCTCATACCTTAAGTCTCACCTTCCTCTACACACATTTGATCATCCTATATAATTAATATTTTTTTATTATAATTCTATTACAGAACTATAGTTGTATATATCATAACATATATTATTTATATATGAACTTTTATTTCCATTTTATTAAAATTTTATTGTTATTATCATGTTTCGGATAATGAATTCTTTATTTATCTTGCATGTTTGGATTTAGTATTTTTAGTAAAATTACTTAGATAATGGTTCCATAGTATCTATAATTTTATCCATGACTTATGTATCTTTTATATTCATTAGAAATGTATTTATTGTAATATATAGAAGTTATATATATGAAATGAAATACACCATTATGGGAGATGGTAAGTCATATTTACACAAGAAAACTATTTCCATTTTCACAAAGGATGAATGGAAAGGAAGGTAAAAAATATATTACCTTTATAGAATCATTTTTCCATAAATATCACATGTATTCATTAAATTTACCCTCATTAACTTCAAATTAAATGATAAGTGCAAAATGAATCATATCACTTGACAAGGCAGTAGTCTACCACATACACGAATGATGTTATTGTATTTGAAACGAATAGAAAGTAAGAAGTTATATGTTATATTATAACTCAAAAAATTATATTAATATCATAAATATGATATATAAATATAAAATAATCATTATATCTAGTTTTGATTTGTGGTGATAGAAAAATTAATAACCCCAATTTGTGAGGTGGTCGTCTGTCATACACACAATCAATGGTTTCACTAAATATTTGATAGAAGAGGAGATGAATACAGGTTATTCCATTAAAATGTCAACATCTCTACAAATATTTGATATTTTTGGTATTATATTGAAATTATTAAGACATTAATGAAGGTGTTAATGTAATATGTGAGGAGAGATTGCTTAGAAAAGACAATTACCAGAGCTAAAAACAATATCCTTGGATAACGTATTAAGGACCAAAGGATTGGTTTTTTTAGGACATAAAATTAAGTAAAATAGATAAGGATGCGAGGGATTGATTTTGGAATGTTTTTTTTGAGAAAAATGTCTTGAGAGGTTGGTCTAAATTAGGGGAGTAAGTGCCCTTTTATAATTATGGAGGAATGATATTTTTGTAAATACCCAGAACTTTTCAATAATGTGAAGTCACTACAACACTAATTTCCACAAAAATTGATAAATAATGGATTTGTGGGATGATATTTTTTTTGAATAAACTCTACCCAAAAAGAAGAAAAAAACGTGTTTTAAACATGTTATTCCTTAGCTTTTAAGTTTACTTTATTTTACCATTTTAGTTTTTCCCATTATAAGTTGTATATTATTATTTACCTTGTTAATTTAATATTTCAGAATAAAATTTAAATAATAATTATCGGATAAATTTGACCCACTAATTATAAATATTAAAAAAAATTAATTTAAAATTCAATGTGTGTGGAAAATTAATTTTAATACACGTTTCTGTAATGTACAAAACCACATCTTATACTTCATCGTGGTAATTAATTTTTATTATATTTATTATTATTTATATATAGAAATTAAGTTGAAATTATCATATAAAATAAATTAATATGATTCAAAATACGAAATATATCTTATCAAAATTAAAACTCAGAAGTGGCAGAAATTAATTAATGATTATTCCAGAATATGGGACATAAAAACTATTTTCCAAAGAAATTTGTTTCCAAAGTAGATAAATTTTGAGTATCAAAAATCATTATGAAATTTATTGCAATGAATTAAATTGAATTGATAAATATATAATTGAAATAAATTTACTTTTATTGCCATCTTAAAATAAGATAGATCTTGTAAATTATTTATATTAAAAAACCATTTTTAATAAAAATACATATTTTTATAAAATTCATCAAAAAAACCTTCCACAATAGTATATATCTTAATGGAAATATACGTTATTAATAGTCACATAACTTCTATATTAAGGCCATATATTTTGTCTCACATTCATAGTTTTTTAGTTCATGGTAGAATATGCCCTCTAATGTTAAAAAATCATCACAGTTTCACATATTCTATAAGAATATTAAGAATATCTTCACGATATTAAATCTTACTTCATAGTAGAGGATCTTGCTTCATAATAGTAGATCTATCTTAACACTCAAACTTACCCTACACAGTCGCATGAACTAATGAACTATCGTTGAATTCTATTAATGGAAACAAAATTATTCTGATGATCACACACACTTATTTATATGGTTTTATGAGTAAACACATTATCACAAATATTTACTTCATGATTTTATGCACTAATTCAAATAACATCTTCATGGTAGTATATTCTGGTGCATTATATAATTTATTAAGGAAAAGTGAATGAACTCTCAGGGTAGTGGGTGCCTGTCATGGTAGCAGCTGTCACTTTGATAAATTCATGACAAATATAGAATTATAAATTTATTTTATATAAAAGATAAATATATAGTAATAATCAAGGAATGGTTTTTCAGAATTAAAAAAATTGATTTTTTGGTCTTTGTAAATAATTTGGGGTTAAAAAATATAAGAATAATTGAGAAATATTTTATATATATTATTACATTATTAATGTTAAGTGTTATTTGATTATCTAGTTTAAAAATATCAAATCATATTTTTTGTTCCAACTAATCCATGATTTGTTATCAAGGACTGGGGGGGGATATCTTACATGACATTATTATTCCATCAGGATGATTTACTAGAAATTATTATTACAAAGTGATTATAAAGTGAATTTAAAACGTTTTTAAAATATTAAAATAACTTAGAATCATTTATATAATTATTTATACTCTTCCACTATAGAGATAAATTTCCATGGATCATGGATTTTCTATGATCAAATTTTAAAATCCCAATATTCTCAAATGTCTCATCATTGGATGTATTATAAAGGTATTTTCAAAAACCTTACTCAATCAAAAACATATGTGGCACAAAATTATTATTAATTACCTATATTAGAAATATACCTTCACAAATAGAATATATATATTTTCAAAATTATATATTTTTTGAAAATACTTATAATATTTTATAAAAACCATATATTGAAATTTTCAATATTGATTTAATCAAACTAACTTATAAAAATTCAATCCATTCAGAATTTTTGATACTATACATTGAAAAATATAATTTTATGAATATCTATTGTTGTATTCATAAATTTAATCCAAATTGTACAAATAGTATTTGAGAAAATTACTTTATGATTTTAAAAATTCTCTTAATTATTTTTTCACTTCAGGGAACCTTTCTCTTCATGAAGAACGCAACCAAGAAAATTGGTTCCTCTAATGAAGGTATGGTCTATATCGTTATAGTTATATGTTTTAAAATAATTACAAGGTTATTATTTATATATAAGTTCTTTAATTATTGGAAAACAATAATTACATGAGAATAATGCTTGGGTTTTATATTCCAAGATTTCATGATTTATAAAGTGGTGGTAAAAATATCTGTAAAGACATCATTCCTGCATGTAGATGGGGGATAAGTTGAAAACCATGGGTTTTTGGGAAATCCTATGTCGATAAATAAAAAATAGAATAATAATGATGGTGTAACATAAAATAAGTAAATGTTACTATGAAAATATATCATTAATTATAATATTGTAAATTTAAGAATTCATTATCATGATCTCTCGTATAGATGACTATACTAAATATGGTCATAAAAATGATGAAGATAATTTGAAATATGGGTAACATCTTGTGGTTTAAAAATGTGATATTCCTAGTTATTTAAATATGGAAATACCTAGCCGGTTACATAAATTTGGTCCTATTGTTGTGTGGTAGTGGGAACCCTAATTGCAACTAGAACATGGTGGAAAGGGGAAGATAAATAATATCATATAGTTAGTGATAACATGAACATTGTTAAATCCATTAGTATAGAACAATTATGATGAAGGATCTGATAATAATAGTATGGGGTTGTACCACATGAGTGAAATTTAGTTCCTTGTTTCATCATGATTAATAAAGTTACATGAATTCTATTGAAGAATAAATGTGGGACTCATGAAACTCAATAATTATTCATAGTTTATTAAAATTAAATGTTTTAAATTAAATGAGACTATTAGATATTTTTTCTAACTTGAGATTACAATTCATGATATTTAGAAGTATATTCATGCAATTTATTGAGTATGAAACATTCAATCTCATTTTCTTTATTAATTATGATAGTGTAGGTATTAAAAGTCATCAATTTTATAGTAAAGAAGTTATTATCGAATGGATATCCATGGGGATCTTATGATTTGATTATTGGATGAAACATGGATATAGATAAGATAAATTACTATGTTGTGTTTACTTTGGACTTTCTGATAATGGAATAAATTATTATGTTGTGTTAATCAAATTAAAATAATTTATAAACTGATGTGTAATCTATATGCTCATTCCATAAGTAGACATGAATCCTTTTCTATATGAAATTGTCATGCATGATAATTTATAAAATAATAAGAATTACACATTGGAAAATGTCTTATTGGGATATCCAGCCTTGATATATGATAAAGATGATTGGTAGTTGATGTATATAGCTATAGATCCCCTAATAAGGTCACTCTGCAGCATGAAGTAAGATAATGACTTTGGGGAAAACTATTTCATATATTTCTATATAAACGTTATTTTAATAAACTATATCATTTATGAATATGGGGGAATCATGATCTTATCCATGTGTTGTTAATTTTTAACCATCTTGGTGTTTAACACACACACACACACAGATATATATATATCTAATATTTAATTTCACATATAAAATTATGGTAAACTATAAAAGAGGCCACTTACTCGATTTTTTTCATATCTAAGATATATTTTAATACTATTTTGCAAACAATTAGTTTTTACTTTTAAAATATTAAGAGAGTGAGTTCATATGGTTTTTTTCACTAGGGGAAGTTCAAAGGAGGAATATTATCTAGTATGGTATTTATGGTAAGGTTTTTTTATTTAAAACTCTTGATTTATATTTTAAAGAATTTAATTCAAAGAACTCACATTATCTATTTTCTTAATAAGGAACAATGGATTCATTGAAATTAAATTATTTTAATTGTTTTATTTAATGATTGATGTTTATGGGTAAAAATGGTAGTTCCATGGATATGTTCATTCTATGATGAAACGTAAGATATTAAAAGTTTTACTAAAAAAATGTTCTTGGGAATTTCATATGATGAGAGGTGTGTACTATATAGCCCTAAAATTCATTGGATAATTATTTATTCTCTAGGAAAATAAAGTTGTAATTAACGATACTAGATGTTTTTTATTACAAATGATATTGGAATTAATTGGATATAAATCATTACAATGATAATGATTTTGGAAATATATTTTTAAGTTAATACATTTAAAGGGTGATGAATATAATTCCCCACAAACCCTCATACTATTTATATTCTTTCCTATGAATCATGAAAGGTGTTTAATTTTTTAAAAAATAAAATTTATTCCATGATTAAAATATTGTTTTAATATTTTAAGGATAAAAGATAGTGTTTGATGAAAATCTTATTATCCTTCAAAAATATATTTGTACTATTAAAAATATAATTCTTATGTTTTCCAAAATGGTCTTTATGATTTTAATGTTTCATTTAATATTGATATATATATATATATATTCTAAAATCACAAAAAAAATAATATGACCTCATGTTTTATAAAATTAAAAGTATATTTGTGAGAAGAAATTACTTTTTCATAGACTTCCATGTTTTTGAAATATCTAAACAAGAAATTAAAATTATTTTATACCCCAAACATACTTTTATTTTCACTGTAAATTCTCAAATGATACTCATAAAAATTAAAGATTAGTAAAAATGGGAATGATATATTTCTCTAAATTATAATATTTTTCCCTGACAAAGTGGGTGTGTCATTTGATCTTGGATTGGCGGGGAAAAATTTCAAGCTATTCAAAAAATATGGGTTTTTATATATATAATACTTTAAAAATTATATATGAATTTAAACCGAAAATATCTTGGTTATGTAGATGATGAAATATTTTATAAAAATAACATAATTATGGGATGAATATAAATGGGGTATTAGACTAATAATTCCCTTTTTAATGAAAATCTATATTTTTATTCATTATCTTCTTTCAGGTTACATTTCTCTTCCAGTGTTTGAGATGACTTTTTAATTTTATTTTATTTTGTAGTTATAGGTAATCATACTTAGTATGTTTATATTCACACATTAGATGAGTTTTTTAATACATGTGTTGGGTATTTGTAGTCAACACGAGGTTCATAGGTGGTCTTGGTTGATGTGGAGCAGGTGTGACTTGTTTGGAGTCCGCACCAGGTGGTGACCTTAGTATATTCTGTGTTGTTGGAGATTAGACGTATCAGAATGTAATATTATTTGGTGAAATTAATGTTTAGGTTAGAATTTATATGAATACAAATTGATATAATATTTTAGGTTCTTTCTCCTTTTTGGCTATTGGGCTTGTCATTTCTATCCATTTAATTATAGGTTATGTACTAAATTATTTATATGTTTCCTAGAATTTTTCACATGGAATTTATACATTATTGAAATTTTTATTGATATTTAATATTTTATTATATTCTATGGTGAGGTGTGTATTTTTTGTAGGTACAATGTGATAAGGACTCCAAATGTACAAAAATAGGATTTTACGTTAGTGTTATGATTTAAGTTATTAAATAACTGAACTCAAAACATTTTAATATAAATTATATATAAAACTAACATTAAATCCCTTTCCCTTCATGTTTTAACATAGATTGGTAGATAAAAGACATTAAAACCACCCCTGAAGATAGATTTTTATATCAGTTATTAAAATAATCCATGTAAAAACTAAACTTTTGCTTCCAACATAGTGATTTTGAAGAACTTTTATTTCTCGCCGAAGACTTTTTAAAATACAACATGGAATTTATAATGTTGTAGGAAACCTTACCAAAGTCCCCATATAAATTTTAATTCTCTCTCTATCATAATTATTGTTCTTCTCATCTATCAATCTGTGTATTCCTTCCACTATTACTTATTTTAATTATTTCTTCATGGTATTTATGTTTATTTTATCATTAAACTTTTCAGGATTATATATCTTAATCGATTTTTTATGGATTATTTTTCGACGATGAATAATTATTCATCTGATTAAGTAAAAAATTTGGATATTCCACATTGGATTCATTGAATGGAGTTTAAAATTCCTTACTATTCACATCTTTTGTTTCCTCATGATTTATATACAAAAGAATAAATGAATATCAACATGATATTTATTAAATCAGAGGACACTATAATTAGAATAGGGTTGAATTTTAATATTTAATTTCATATTTATTTATTTAAATTGGTATTTAGAATATTCTACCTTATGTATCATTTATTTTCATTTAAGAGAGTAATTTATATTTGAAATTAGTTATTAAAAAAATGAGTTTTTCATATGTGGTTTATATTAATTGATGTAAAAAATCATTTACATCCTGATGTTTTTGACTATTTTATATTATTATAACTTAAACACTAATGTAAAATATAGTTTTCTGAATTGGTTAACAATAGATGATGTGAAAAACAAATTTAATACATTTATTGTAATAAAACCTATATTAATCAAATGTTAAAAACATAAAAGACTATTATAAAAATATCTATTTTCCACTAGTTCTCCCATCGTATGTGATAAGATTACATAATGTTAGTCAAAATTCCCTAACCTATTATAGGTAGACATATGGTGACATAGTTGGCTTATCACCACACATAAGGGGTATTTTTTGGTCATGTTGTGTCAATTTACTTAAAAACATTCACTTATACATCAGTTTGAGTATTAAATCCTTCAAAAAATTTCAATTTATTAAAAATGTAAATGGTTATGAATGCACTAGAGTCTCTTCACTAAAAAAATTACAAACCATGCATAAAAGAGAACACAAAAATTATCAAAAAAAGAAATGGTATTAAGAGAACATTTTTTCATAATTTTTTATTATTTCTAATTAAAAAAGAATCCATTAATAATTTTCCATTTAAAATCCTTGGAAATGGGAAAAATCCATCCTGCATAACTCATTAATTTTAGTTGGTCTAAATAAAAATTAATTCTTAAATCCTCTATGCATATAGAGGATGTATGAGTTTATTCTTTTAAAGAACTCAATTATTTGTTGATTTCATTCGTTATTTAGTAATTTCAATAATTGATTGTTTATTTTATAATACTATCTTTTATTTGAATGAACCAATTTAAAACCATTTAATTTGGACATCTCTAAAAAAGGAATTTTACAAAATTATAATTTTTTTTATTTTAAAATATATGTTTATTAGGTTTATGAATTTTAATAGTGGTTGTGGTAATTATGATTTCCAGTTATGTTCCAACCACTTAAAAGAATTTTTATCACTAGGATTAACGATTATAATAACCTTATTATTTTGGTAGGTTATGATTTTCCATATATAAGAGTCACTTCATTGTTCTAGTAATTAACACACTAGATCATTTAAATGAACAACACCCTAATGTTAAAATGAACTCATCATATAGTCAAGGATTAGTTTTTTGTAATTCCTTCACAGATCCTTCGATGTTTCATTTTTGAGGTTCAGAGGTTGTTAATGGTTCGAATAAAAATCCACCAACCTTGAATTTTTTTTAACATTCATAATTTTATTTAATGAATGGTTTCTAATAAATTATTCTAGATTTTTATTATATAAGTGGAACATTTTATATTGAATCATTAGCCATAATACCTCAATTTTTTCAATCAAAACTCATAGTTCCAAGACACTTCAATTGGTACCTTATTATAAGGATGTTATTTACTTATCAAACAATTTTTAGACTATAAATTCATAAAAAATGAAATTATAACCTAGTTTAAATATATAATTGAAGAAATAATTCCAAATGAACAAGTGAATACTAGACAAAATTTTCAAATTATAAGGGGCTCAATGAAAAATAAAGGTGTAGTTATTTAATTTAAAATCCATTTTTGTGGTAATATCCTAAGAATTAAAATCCAAAATTTTTATCTATATAAATTAATTTGATTAAATTAAATTTAAATATATTATTCAACAATCCATGATAAAAAAATTAATTGGATTGACCTATATCCAACAAAAAAAATTGGGGAAAATATTGAAGGAACTGTTACAAATAAAATCATCTCCCTTGAGTTTTTGATTGATTTAATCTAAAATTAATTAAACAAAATTTTTATAACATAAAATATTATCGTGAAAAAATTCTAATGATATATGTTTTGTATGTATTTTAACATTGTATTTTATAGATATATTATACATACTTTTGAGTGAAAAAACATAAGCTTGGGATTTAAATGAATTAGTAATTCAATAAAAATAAACCCTATAAGATATTAATTAAAATTATTGAGGTGAGATTATTTTCAAAAGATTATCATAAATATGATTCATGGTTTATAAGATATCTTAGTGAGAATGTTCAATAACCAAAAACCTCTTTAATATTTAGATAGATTAAAAAATTATTTAGCTAATTTTTTTAGGTTATTAATCCTAGTATTAAATACGACTTGATTCGACTATAATTTATGGAATTTGATTCTTGTAATTGGATAAATCCTAAAGAAAAATTTGAGAATATTTCCAATTTTAATTTAAATAATCACCTTGTAATATAGATTCAAAAACTCTACCATACATGTATTGAACCTCTCAATATTTACTCAAATAAAATATGATAATCATGATAAATATTTTGATAAACTTTAGATCATTTTTTATGATTTGGATAATATTTTGATATGAAAGTTTTAATATTAATAATAATATTGATATTAATATTATTATGACATAGTAGACTAAATAGTTCTGTAATTTAGTTTCAATTGTTATTGGAATATGAGAAGATAATGATGGAGAATTTCATATATATTTATATGAATAATAATTAGATAATTAATCAGATGTTTCATGTAGGTAGTAGATGATTCATTTATTTGTAAGTATGGTTTATTCATCTACTAAAATACATGAAATTTTTTATAGTCTAGGGATGAGAAGATACAAATGGAGATTATGTTAAACATGTGTTACTCTAATAAATCACTTATCGAATAGTTTTTTGTGTTATTTGTTTATATTTTATCATTCATAAATTTAGCTGACAATTATTTCAATTGAATAGTTTTAACACCCTAGCCTAGATAACTAGAATATTATCGATTTAGGTGGTCCCAAAATCATCAGGTAAATCTCCCATTTTCGTTGAAGGCTTCTAACTAGAAGTGATAGTTTTTAACTATGATAATGACAATATTGTCTAGATATTATAGAAATTAATAATGATTATATGACCCAGACATCAAACAACATTAAATATCAAAGTATTCATATATAGTTATATCTAAAAGAAACCTATAATAAAATTAATGTACAATGTGATTTAAAATAAATGTTCAATCCAAAAATCATATACATTCAAATATGATATATAACTAGATTTATCATAAACAAAAATAGACGAAAGAATAAAAATTACAAGAGGCTAAATCCTTATCTCTAAGCCTCTTCTTAAACCTTTCTGTAATCTATATTAAGTAACCTTAGCTCAATCCACAATAAAACCTATGATTTAATTAGTATATCAGACATAAGGTCTACAAGTATGCCAATGTGAATGTAAAAGGTTTGGGAATGAAATCCTTGTATGGAAAATATAATTTGGGACATTATATATACCATGATAAACCAATGTATATATGATGAAAAAATAAAACATGTCTATACAATATAATGAAATGTATGTAGGGTCATCGTGTGTTAACAAGGCTAGAGTGGCATTTGAACTTAAAAGATTTGTCATATTTGGTGAATCAAGTGCATTATATTGTTAATGAACATGGGAATATAAAATGATATCCCTAAATAACTATCATTTATTACATTTCAATGATACCCGATAATGTCTGAGAATACATTCCCTCATGATCATAAATATAGAGAATTATATATGTTCATGGAATCATTGTTATTCTATCCATGGGTACCAAATAATTCTCAATGGAAATGATTAATCTATTTCAGTATAACCATCAGAACATAAAAGAATCACTATATGGAGTCCTAGGTACTATGATGATCTAACCATGGTTGTCAAATAATTCTATAAGGAATCCTAGGATTTATATAGGTCTAACCATGAGTGAAAAAAATAATTTTAAAATAAAATACAAGGATCTATACCAATATCCTCATGTGGAATAAAGAATTACAAATTCATCATAAGGTCTCTTATAGCCTAGACATGGGTGATAAATAATAACTTCTAGATGGTTTCTTGAACATTCCATTGGTATAACCATATGAACTAAGGAAGAACATCCAAAAAAGCAACATCAATAAATTTCTATCCCTCCATTAAATTTATCTACAATTTGAACCACTAATACAAATAATAATCATATCAGGAGAACACTAAACCAAATCTCTGTTATGTTACAAAATTTTTATGAAAGGCATGTTCAGCCCAATCTATAGATCTTAGCTAGCAGCACACACTTCCTATGTGGTCTTTATTCTAACTCACCATCATTTTCCCTTGTTGTATCTTTACATAGCTTACCTCACCCATAAGGTTACACCTATCCCAATAATATATCATTGGTTGAATAAATTATTCCACTTCAACCTAAATGAATGGAGTTCCTGAATTGAAGAGGTTCCCGAAGTAACATGTCAATGATTCGTGAATTCCCTTAGTATCAAAAACTTTTCTTCCATCTGATTGTGAGATGTAATTGATAATATTTTTCTGGCGCCTAGCTGATGCTTTCTAGTGAAAATACCAGGTATTGGAATCCCCTTCTGAGATGTGGTTATCCGATGCCCACATAGCCCAGAAGCTTTCCTTCACACACAGGGTCGCGTCCAGCTCTCTTTGAGTGGCTCCGATCATGTCAAGAGTGCAACTGGATGGGGGTTTCTTGAGTAGGTTGTGAAGTTTCTTTTCAAGGAAAGAACATTGCCTCTCAGGATGGCGGAATTTATTATTACTCCAAGAACTCAGATCGGATGTGACCTTTTGGAGATTGAGGCCAATATATTCGTGAGTGATATTCCAGTTTGATCTTACAACATCTTCGCTTTCTCGGTCCTTTAACTAGAAGCTTTCAAATCTGAAGGGTCTACAAGGTTTTTTGATGCGTTCACCTTGAATACAAACAATAAAAATTGGGCAGTGGTCTGAATAGTTGAGCCTCATGTGGACGATGTGGAACATGCTGAAGAGATTTATCCAATCTGTTGATCCCAGAAAACTGTAAAGTCGCTCGGCAATGCGTGTGTCATCTGCATTACCTCAAAACCATGTGAAGGGATTACCTGTGTATCCCAAATCGACCAGGACCACCATAGTGACAGCATCCTTGATACTTTCCATCGAAGCAGCATGTCGGGCATTTCTGCCTCTTTTATCCTTAAGGAACATAATCTCATTAAAGTCTCTACCGAAAAGAATAGGGCTTGAAAGCTCGTGACAAAGTTTGGAGAGGAGATCTAAAGAATTCCCCTTATCATTATGGGCCAACCATCCATAGAATCCCACAATGGTCTATGGCGGGGTGTGGTCCGCCTGAACAGTTGCAGCCACGTGGTGCGAGGAGAAAGACAAGATCCTAACGTTGATATGATCCTACCATAGGACACAGAGTCCCCCAGAGTGGCCTTCTCTGGAGACCAGGAGAAAGCCTTGGAAGCCGCATTTCTGAGCAATGCAAGTGGTGTCCTTGTTTTCCAAAATGGTTTTTGATAGGAAAACCATATGAGGGAGACTTTGAGCGCAATTGCGCTGGAGCATGCGAACTGTTCATGGGTTGCCAAGCCCGAGACAGTTCGAGCATAGGATAATCATTGATCTAGGTGGGGCTGGGTCTCACCCGCCTCCGCCTTTGAGTTCTCGGCACCTATTATTCCACCCATCATTTTTCTCTCTTTGGGGAGTTCCCCATTGACTAGCATGTTTCAATTTTTCTTTTCCGATCCCCAGGTTTAGGGTCCCCCATTTTACCAGCACTTACTTCGCATTGCACCATTTTCCAGGTTCGACGGGTGATTGGTCCTGGTGGTGAAGTTCCAGGCTTTCCATCTTTATCCTGTGTTAGGATGTCAACCAAGTTCATTTCTGGGTCAGGGTGGGGATCTGGTGGTTCAGCGTGCATCTGCATTGACCTCACGCTTTGTTCAGCAGGATCTTTTGGTGTGTTCCCCGGCTCAATAAGTGTTGAGGTTGTGTCCTTCAGGGGGTGTATACATGCTGTTAATCCTCTGATTGGTTGGACTCTCTTTAGGGAACTCTGGCAGTCCAAGCCTAATGATCATTCCCTGTTCGGTTCCCACCTGACTTGTGTGGGCCACCTTGAGATGTTCACAATCCTTTTGTTTTTTGGCCTCAGAAATGAAGGCGTATCTGGTCATTTTTTCCTAGAGCCATGTCCCATAATGAAGAATGATATTACCTACTCCCTCCCCTGGTTTTGAGCCACACGCTCTTTCCAGATGGCTGAGACGTCCACAGAAGAAGTTGAAAATTGGGAGTTCTCAAATTCGAATGAGATCCAGTTGTCTGCGTCATCGATTTTCAAAAACATGCCCCTCATCAGTGGCTCCAACACTTCAATTCCGGATCTAATCCGAACCTCGGGTCCCCATTGGATAGGGTCCGACCAGTCCCATTCAATGAATTGGCCAATACTGTCCCCAATTTCTCTCATAACACGTTCTATTCATGCGTGAATGGTAATTCCATTAATCCGTATCCAGAAAGGGGATTGAGTTATCTTAATGTTCTGGATGTCATCCCCCCCTCTGAATTCTTCCATGAGGAGGAGTTGATTATCAAAGGACCACAGTCTGCCGCTAAGAATTTTATCTCTATCTATTTTGTTGAAGAACTAGAAGACAATGATATTCCACAGGGATTCTCATCCTAGAGAAGAACATTGATGAATTCTTGAACATTCATATAATATATTAGAATCTGATACCACTCCATGATCATAGTTCTGATTTGGATGTAGTAATAGAGACGATCTATTAAATTTTATTTTTTTTGAAAACTCCCACTCAGATCCCAATAACATACCAATCATCTCAAATTGACATATCTAATAAAAATTTCAAATTTGTATTTCAAAAAATAAATAATGAAAACTAATTGTCTCTTCATCACATTATATCATCTAAAACACCATATCCCATATACCAAAGTCATATCACATTACACCTAAGATTTTCAAACTCCCTTAATACCATGAGAATATCTTGTTATCCACACTAGAGACCAAATATGAATACTGATTTTATATTCTATATTAATTTTCAATTTTTTCAAACTCGCCAAAATATTCCTCCTATGACTACCAACATTCTTTGATTCTTTTCCATCTCATACTGTACCTTTAACACTATTCCAAGTTAGTCGCTTGATATACTATCTCCACATAACCACCATAGATAAAATCCAAATCTTGTACTTATAAATGAACCAAATTTACTTGTTCTACCTACACATGGACCTTCTAGAATATAACTTGACTACCTAATGGTTCCATCACACTATGGATTTTATTAATTTAGAATCACACACTCTAATTGACCGTGTGATCACTCCTTACCATATGACGATCTATAAAATCTCTCTATAACTAAACATTTTATTTCTAAATCCCTTTTGAAGGATTATACTAAGCACACTGACCATGAAAAACTCACACACCTTCCTCCAATCATGAACATCAAAATCCAACCCCAATATGGTTATATTCACTCAATAATGAAGCATTACAATTACCAAAATTTGTAATCATGAAGAAAAATCCTAAATAATAAATGTTGTGCCCACTAAGAATCCACATTATTTGTTTCCATCATCTTATAGAACCATTACCAAGTGCCATTCCCATCCCATTCTCCATACCCAAATCTCTATCATGCACCTAGGTCTATGGATATCAATATATTTAAAAACAATACCGACCCAAACAATTTTAGTTCACCTTTGGAACACCAAATACTTATTTATATTTCTAAATCTATAAATTATAGTCACAATAATGTGACTCCCTTTTTCTACCAATAATGACTTATATCTCAATAAAATGTTCATAGAATTTATAAATATGCATTATATTATTGTAAAAAGGGAAAAAATTATGATTTCAAATTATATGTCTTTATCGACCAAGCCCCATGGCATCTCACTAGTCTCATCATTAATCTCACCTTATTCCTAATCACAACCCATGTTGAGCACATACCAAAACCCAATATAATCTTATAAAATATCTCTATGTAGCCTATTACTAAATGATCCTAAAGAACACTAAAAAATCACTACATAAGTAATTTTATAAAACCCATATACTTATTAGTGGACCTAACACATTACCCACTCTAATAATACATATAAAAAAAGGAATTTCATGAAACCAACAATAAATTTTTAAGATTCGTTAAATTTCCCTGAGAATTCACGTAAGCATGAATTATCCATTTCCAATGAAATATTGAATATATAAATACCCTCTTTCTATTCAATTACCCACAATAAAATCTATTTAATTTTCTAACCAAAAGAAGGTATATGATATTTTATTACCCACTCATTCAACCAGAATGACATGAAAAACAATTAATCATACAACCATTACATTTAAAATCACCAATCCAAAACCACTCATGGCGTTTTATTCACAAAAAAGATTATAATTAAAACATATCAAAAAACAATCACATAAATACATGTCACTTTTTCATTGATT
Organism: Viscum album; assembly: GCA_963277665.1. Lineage (NCBI taxonomy): Eukaryota > Viridiplantae > Streptophyta > Magnoliopsida > Santalales > Viscaceae > Viscum > Viscum album. The sequence continues at coordinate 1,553,187,363 of OY728125.1, read as the reverse complement.
AAATATACATGCTTCTACACATGGTTAACTCTCATTAGAATCGACAATCTTAGATCTTCTTTCAATAAAAAATTATACCCATTTAAAAATAGGAAATTCATCAATATTATCCCCTCATTTGAACATATCCATGAAACCTATAACAATATATTTCTATAAAGTATTAGTATCCTTAGGTTCTCCACATAATTTTTGTACACTTTTTAGGGTATACAGTCAATCAAGGAATCTTGTCCCCATTTCCCACCCACCTCTCGGGCAACCTTTCATGTACCAAAACATACTTAAGGTACCAAATGATTGAACCAACCCACTAAGGGATATCAAAAAATGAATGAAAATAATTATTGAATCAATATAATCTGATAATAAAACAAGAAACTTTAAACATTTTACAATTTAAACATATAAACCCTCTATTTTTACTAGGTGATCAATTAGATCCAAGTACATGATGTCAAGTGAATCCAATATGCTATGTGTGATGAATCTACACACTTCTCTCCAATATTTCAAAGTACTAAATAAATAAATAAAAACATTAAACCAAAAAATCAAATTTGAATTAATATTTCACATGTAATAGTAAAACAAAACCATAATCCCAAGTAATGGTAATTTGGGAATTTCATTGGATAATTATTAATACAGAATAAGAATAGTGTCCATCCCTATATCTAACCAATTATTTTATCCATCTAATAGGTCTTTAAATATAAATATAAATTTAATAAATTCTATAATATAGTTCTAAACATCCTAATCAAGATATCCTGAATAGTACCTTTGCTTGGTGGAGCCATATGACATCAAGAATGCCTCCCTTTATAATAGAGGGTTCCAACTAGTGGTGATATTCATTAACTAGTGATGGGGAGACTATACTACTTATATCACATTTTTTAAAAATTATTAATGAACAAAACAATTAACTAAAAATCAATATCAAAGTACATATATAGAGTCACGACAGAAAGAAATAATTAACAGAATAAACACAAACCCATCAAATAATAATGGATGTGAAATTCATACATCATAAATATTCCAATAGGATTCGTTATTAGACTAAAAATAAGAAAATCAATGAACAAAAACTCAAAGTTTAATCTCCATAAACTCTATGAATCTCCTCCATCTCATCTCTAAATCAAATTGAGAACCCCTAACATAATCCACTACATCATTTCTTCTCATACTTGAATATCACACCTAAGGCTTGAATGTCCACTAGAGTTCATGTCCATAGTGTGAGAAATAAATTTTAGTAGGTAATCACCATCAGAGGCCTTAATATATTTCACAATATACAAATTTATTTTTTAAAACTTAATAAAATAGTACTATGTAACATGTAATCAAGAATTTTGAGATATCTTGTGCTAAATAGGACATTATTTCACGTGACCTTACGTTATTGATTAACTACAATGAACCATGCACATGAAACCATTAAAGGACACATAAATGATGAATTTTACCTGAAACTAACTTTTATTCTGACTAATGGTAATGATTATATTTGATTTCATAGAATAGATATCAATTTGACCATTAATAACAAGAAAATTCGAAGGCAATCGTACACACACTACCAATCTTACCATGAATGTTGAATAATGACAGATAGGATCACATTATCTATTGTATTTTACTCATCGGTACTTAGAATAACTAAAAAATATCATCATCAATTCTATTAACACTAAACCATTGGTTAAAAATAAATCTAAATGGTGTGTCAAGATCAATTTTGATAAAACCATGGACACTAAAAATAATTACCAAATGAAATTCTAGGATCTCTGTCACTGAGAACATGGGTGATAAATATATCCAAGTGGCATCTTAGGATCTATTCATATTTGACCCTAGATTATAAATAATTACTATTAGATGAAATCCTAGAATATCTAATGGCTTGACCATGGGTATAAAATAATAACATCTAGATCAACAATATTTGGAACTTCTAATTCCTCACTATGATTTTGAAACACATCTAAAATTTTGAGGTTCCTTTTTTATTTATGTTTTTATCCTAGATGTCTTTGAATGACTTTTTTTGATTGATGGAGGCATTATATGAGGATTTATAGTTGATTCAAGAAGGTTATGAGGCACTTGTAATAATTTCAATGCATTGGGGAGCCAGTATCATACATGTGGGGTGCGAAAAGCTAGATAGTGGGATGACCTGAGGCCCCCTTTCTGTATAGGGCCAAGAGATTTCCAGTGGAGTCCTATGATTTTTTTTTGAATAAGGGAAAGGAGAAATTTCCACCCTATACCTCTTTTTATCTTCCCCTCCTCTCCCCAAAACCCACACTAAACCAATACCCCCGTGTACCGCCTTTTGTTTGGAGATTTTAGCACCACTACAGTCACATCTTTTCCCATTAATGTGTCATTGGATGTTTTGGGATCCTCTTGATATCTCTTACCTCATATGTTCTTGAAACATATTTTTTTATCTGTTTATTTTTTCTTGAAACCTAATTTGAAAATTTTAGGGACCAATACTTAAAAATGGGGCATCTATCATTACCTAGATTTCAACCCTTCGTGATTAGGCTTCATCGAGCCAGGGGTATTTTATTGCATGTTTATAAAATATTATTCCTTATTATGAATATGGGTGTTCCTATAAACTTGTGATACCTATGATTATATAGTTTTCATGAGAGCACGATGTCTAAATTATTGTGGGAATATATTTAAGGGGAATGATACATGTGTTCCTCAAAAAAAATGATGTCACATAATAAGTTTTTTATTAAGGATGTTCTCATATGATTTTAGGCATATAACTTTACATTAATGATTTGTGGATTCTAGTGTGGTTTTTTGAGATGAGATGCAATATTTTTAGAAAACGAAGATTAAAATAACAGATGTTTAGAGAATTAGAAGTTCGAGAATCATATTGATGTACATCAGAAATTCAGTCATTGGAAGATGGGTGAGCTCGGTGTGGCGGTATTGATAGTTATTCTCTTCAGTAGTTGTCGGATCATCAAATATTTTTAATTTCTAATGCATAGAGATAGGTCCATAATCTCGTTGAATATTCAGAAAGTGATTTTCTCGAGAGAATAATATATAATTTTTTACTATGGAAAGAAGTTAAGGTAAATAATGTTAGTGTAAATAAATAGTAACATTATATTAGAGGCATATATGTGAATAAGGGAAAATGATGTGAGAAAAAAATCTGGAAAAGTTTTTTATAATGGATGTGGGGACCGACCATGGAATATAGAGAGTTTGAAGCATGTATAGTGTAATAATAGAATGTACTATGAAACTGGATCTTATAGAGTGGAAATAATTTTGTAATAAAAAATTAATGGTGTTTTTTGTTAGTTTGATTAAATCATTATACTTCTTGGAATAAATATAAGTCTCAGTAGTTTCTCTTATGCACGTAGGACAAGATTACAATTCACGTTAACTTATCCTATATTCATTAACCGATTTACATAATTTAGTTTAGGATATTTTCCATTTACTATGTTTCTATAATGATTATTGTTTTTACTAATGTGTGTGTGAGGTAAGAATTGTATTGTTGGTTGGGTGCAGTGATTTTCCACTTCATTTATACTTATTTGAAGTAGAGGAAAATTTCCGGAGGATCGATTTTCAATTACATAGATCTTCATGTGATCTTCTATTGTATATTTCAATCGTACTTAAAATAGTTTATAGGTAATAAAGATGATCTGTATTTCATTATGATATTACTCCCTTACACGTGGTATTAGAGGGATAGTTTTGAAGCCCAAATTCCATCACACCAAACTAGTACTCGTAAGGAATTAGATGTAGGGAAAATATAATTTGATAAACTCAATTGAATGAATTTTTGATTCTTGGTAATGAAAATTGAAGACAATATAATTCATTAGGACATAAGAGTAACATCTCTTGAGGTAAATCCAGCTCTAATAGAGATATATGAATGGGAAATCATGGATAGTTATTTATTGTAAATGGTAGGAAGTCTCTCACTAGGAATGATACATTCAACATGTATGATCAGAATACATTAGTGGATTTTCTATATCATTGAAGGATATGTATAAACAATTGATGGCCCTGAAGATGGTTTTCCTATTGCAATGATTGTTACGATTAAGGATAATAGAAGAAAGACCACTTGTATCTCATGAAAATGACTACAACATGATTCTTGGGTAGATTCAATTGGTAATGGTAACATGTAACGCTCTGAACCTAGTTACCTAGAGTCGATGCATTATTACATAAAATTAGCATGATACAAGGAATCATGTCCGAAATGACCAATCAGTTTAGTAGACTTGTAAGTACTAGATATATACATTAGTTTTACATTACATTATAAAATAAAAAACAAAAACAACATGTCTCCTTTGAACACATTCATATCCCTTATACTATCCCTGTGGTTCAGTCATAATATAGTTTTTCACATCCTGGGAAAAATAAAACATAGAAATGGGTGAGCTTAGATGATGAGTAAGGATAAAAATATAGAGGAAACTTTCATAAATAAGCATAAAAATTTAAGACAATTTATAAGACAAAAACATGAGCCTTATGAACATAAACTTCAGCCTAATATGGAAAAGATAAATCGAATAATTCCATTTAATTATTCACATGGATATTATACTAGATGAATAATCACAAGTAATATCAATACCAATTTCAAAATGATGGAATACATAATTCCAGACATCATAAACACATAGTCAAGGACTTGTTCCATGACTGCCAATAAAATTTTTCCAAGGCCTTGTGCCAAGACACTAGTTTGTCTCATGAGACCAACCAATGCATCAAGGAGATGTAGTGGGATCCACCCGTCACTTACTAAGTCCAATACATTCCTCATATAAAAAGGTTTAAACATAACATAACCATTCGTATTAAAAATAGCATAAAAAATGTCAAAAATTTATCCATAAATCATGAACGGTATAAAAATAACACATCTACAGTCAAACATATCACCACACATTCAATAAAATATAGAAGATATGTATCATAATAAGTCAACTTCAAATAAGTTTCAAATCGATCAAAGGATGTTGACATATATAAAATGAAAACTATTTGAATGAAATGCATCTTTCTATTTTGAAATCATTTAAAAGTCACATAATTATAAAAGAAAAAATTTATTTTGTAAATATTTTTATAAGCTTGTAAGGTAAGATTCAATGATGTTATAACAGTGGAAAATAGCCACACCATCCGTATAAGTTAAAAAAGATATTCTTTCCTTAATTTGTCGAAAAGGTCATAAAGTACCTTGTTTGGAAAATGATGGAAATATTCCTTTATATAAATTTTATAAAAATTAAAACAAGGGTACAAATGAATTTAGCCCATATTCTAGAAAATTTCAAAAATGTTTAGAAATAAATTTTTAAGAAACCTGGATGTGGATGATAAAGAGGTCCCAGTAGATACTCATGTATAAACAACCTTGAATAATAAATAGATTGTAAAATTAATCCTTACCTTGTACTTTTCCATGTTAGAGGTTATTTTAACCTCATGTATAATAGTTAAATCATTGTTATTAAATTATACAAGAACCAAAAACATAAATATGATATCATATATGATCTTCTAATATTTCTTTGTTAATAATATTTCATTATTATCATTGTTTTGGGTGTTAAATGACTGGTTTCCCTTTATATGAATGGATACATAAGCCATGTTTGTTATGGATAGAATGTGTTTGATTGATATATAGAATGATATTAAGTTCTAAAACATTTTTTAAATCATAAAATGAATTTTTTTCTTGAATGGTTATGATGAGGATTGAAACTCATCGCGTTCGTGGAGACGGTAATCCATACGCAGGAAAGAGTGACAATACCATTCTATTGATGGTAAAATCATATGTAATTGGATGATATATCTTATATACAGAATCCTTAACATTTTATCTTTATGATTTACATTAGTTATACTAATTATTATACCCATCCAAATAATGAAGTGTTTTAATAACAAACGACACGACGATGAGGAGAAAGTAAGCCGTATGTACACAAGTATGGTGATTTGGCATTCATAGGATGGATTGAATAATTAAAATGGTTGTAAAATATTTATAATAACATCAAAGTATATATAAGTTACTGGATTTATTATTTTTGAATGGAAACACCAAAGAAAGTGGAAGTGGAAGAAGAAATGAACTTTCAAAAAGGTGGTGAAATTATTACCTCTTCTTTGGGTGTTTTTTTTGATTTGATCAAAAGGGCTCCATAGGTTGGATTTATAATCAATGTAAGGACTATAGGTCGAAGGTATGGTATTTTGGAGGATATTTGAGTAGTGGTTGGCTGGCCCAAATGTCTTTTTAGGTGTGAAATTAAGAGAATGTGAAGTACTCTTTTATAATGGAGGTGAGGGTCACTTTAGGAAAATCTTGAAATATTATTTTATTATACAATCATATTTTGGTTATAAGGGCTCCAAAATGATTTATTTCTAGTATAATGTGTGGATTGGTCTCAAACCTCTCAACCAATAGGTTTTATACAGGTTTAGGTCACCATATTTACGTTATCTATTAGATTTAACTCTTAGTTAAATAGTTTAACTTTTACCATGTATTCCTGTATTATTATATTATATGTTCAATAATCTTACTATAATATACCAAGACGACCCTAAGTGGTTCATTAATTATATATATATTATAATATAATTACTTTGTATGAACCATATATGTTAGGACTATTATATCATTTAATAATATAGTATTTGATTTAAAAACTCATTTATGTTTATTTTGACACTATTTAGTAATTGATTTTTGTGAAATTCATAACAACAAGATTAATTAAAAAAAATTGAATCAACCAAAAAATTTCATATTAATCTATAAAATTAGTGTAATGCATCAAAAGTCTCAATTTACATTTATTTGGATATTTATAACACCAATTATTTTAACCTTTCATTAAAAAGGTTATTAATGAATCATCATTGTGTCATAAATAAATTTAATTATTTATTGTTTAAAAATTATAAATAAAATACCATTATATAGGAAATATTTTTATATTTATAATGAATATTTATAGTCAAATTTATCTTATGAAAAACCCTATATTAAAAATGGTTTAATTATTAAACTTTGAATTTAACACTATTAACTCTTCTTTAAATAAAATAATAATAAATGTCCTCATCTAAAACAAGTGGACCAAAAGGATCATATTTTCTTCCTAAGAGTTTTTTTACGGAAATAAAATTATCCAATATAATTAGGACATGTGTTAGGTTAATTATAATATCATTTGTACCTTTAATTACCCTATTTACTTTTAACCGTGGTAAATAAAAGTCCAAAGTTACTATTCAGTAAAAATTATTTTCATCTTATTGAACCACATTTTACTTACTAATATCAACTGTGTCTCACGGATTTTTAATATTCAATTAACAGAAGTGGTAAAATTTCGTTTTATGGAAATTTTCAAATGCTCCTAGAAGGTGGGTAAAAGAGGGTAAAATGTTCAATAAAATTTTATATGTCTAATATTATTATAAAAAAAAATCAATAAATTACATTGAAATTAATAGGTATTATGTATCTCTTTTAAATTAAAATAAATTAAAATAAAATAAATAATTATTTAAATAAAAGTCATTTTTAAATAATAACACAATGTTTTTCACAATTCATCAAAAATTTAATGTTTTCAGAAAAATACGAAAAATTCACCCTAAGATAATTTTTATATTTCGAAACAAAAAATGAAGTCCATTTTAAACAATAAAATTTACAAAAATTCAAAAATTGGGTATTACTATTCATAACGACTAGTTTGATTTGTCGTGGTGTGTTAAAACTCCAAGTTGCGTACAACACAATCTATTTAATTATTCCAAGGGAAATGTACCGTGGAAGCTTGGAGTGTTACATAACATCTACTAACGATATATGGGAATTTCTACCTCTATTATCAATTCGAGAGGTCTAGGATGAAATGGTTACATCAGTTTGAAACTCTAGAAGAAAATACAATATAGAGTTTTATGATATCAGTAATCTGATACTCAATGAAGAAATTTAGTGGAGGGAAGTTAGAGTTCCTTCTGGTGGAATTATTTAAACTAATGGAAGGGGTATTTCACCCCATTTTAAGTAGTCTTATCAGAAGAAACCAGCAGAATAAAAGTAAATTGAGAGGTCTCAAGGTTGGTCGACTGCTTTTGGTACACCTCTTGGATGATTGGAATGAAAGTACATTTCAATGAGGATTAAAAAAACTCCCAAGGAGAACAATATAAGTACATCATCTTATAGAATTTAGTATTTAGTTAAGAAAAGTTAAGATGATAATGACTATTATCAAAGCATGAATACACCGATATAATATTGGGTACTTTTCTTTAAAGTATCATTCTATTTAGATACGAATAAAAAATTCATGGAAGAATATGTATCTGAGAGTTTTTTAAAAGTACATGTAGTGGATAGTGAATTCTGGGATGTTTTTATAAAAGGCTATTTCAACATCTGAAAGAGGAATTATTTAGTTTTGAATCTTTTGAAAGTTCATAACATATCTGGCTTTCAGAATTTTTTATTTATGTGGGTAAATTGGATGATTCTAGGTATGGAACTATCTATGAAATGGGGTATGGAAGGTTATGTGGGGATCCATGGTGATTGATAATGGTTTAAATGATGATACCCTATACATGACTAAGAATATTTATTAGAGTGTTGCAATTAGAAGTGTCATGATGTGCCCCAATGGGTCCCCTACCATGACTCCATAACCTACCACTAATAGGCCAAGAGCTTGAGACTAGTGCCATGTAGGAATATCACAAATAATTTAGGCCTTAGCCTATGTACCTGTACACAGACACAAACATATCCAAGCCTATACAACGCTAAAATGTAAAAAAAGTAGAACTAAAATTCATGAATAAATCTAAATCGCACAACTAGAGAATGATTGGAAGTAATGTAGGTAAACTAGGACAAATAAAATCCCATGAAGAAGAGTCTTAAAAACAATTCCAACTAAAAATTAAAACTAGGACTCCTGTTAGAATACCATAGGAACACACATCAATGTATTCTATCTCACTAAGCACCATTTGGTCATGGTCTATCTTAAACTCTATAAAAAATTCAATCATCTACATAATACAAGACATGTTCAGGAGAAGCCTATGCTGGGTTGATAACAAAAATACCTTGTAGGACCCCCCAAAACCACAAATCATATAATAAAGGAAATACAGTCAAATCTACAAAGTTATATGTTTACATCACAAATAACAAGAATATCTAGATATACTCAAGAATGAAACTCAATCTAGAGGTAAGTCACAACCATAATATTCCAGCCTTGGATTATAGCTCGAAGAATCCACATAGAACTCCTCTAGGAAAACATACTACATTGTCTGATATCATAGATTATGTATATCTAAAATGTATTTCTCATCAGGTTTCACCATTATAAGTACACAGTAAAGGTATAAAGTGATATGATACACAAATGATGATCACTCCCAATGCCATGGGGTGTAACAACAAGTCATTATAGAGTAACATGCTTTGTATAAGATATTCGACCATAAAGTGATGATTTTGAAGAAACCAAGAACTCCACCTAGAGAATGAATTGAATAAAGGATATCACTCCTAACCTAATAGAAGGTTTCCAATAATAGTATCCAATAATTTCTACTAAGGTGTTCAATATCCTAAGAGTAGGAGGTGATTCCATACGAACCCTTAAGCAATGAATATAAGGAATGAACCCTAACAAAAAGTTTCCATGAATAGTGAAAAAGAGATCAAAGCCAATATTTAATGAGTGAAAGATGTGTATTAGGGTTACACATCGTGTCGCTTAACCCAAGGTCCTACCCGTGTATATTGCACATATCACATGCGATGTCCATGTATGTGTAATGTACATGATAGGTAGGATGTCTTTGTCCTCTACATGTTTTCTTGTACACGGATTAGAACATGTACTTGGGTATAGGACATGTTCGTGTGGGGGAGTACAAGGCATTTTTCAACCCATGTAATCCAAAAAGTGTATATTTACCTTTAAGGTACACTCTGAGCCCCCAAGGAAAAATAACAAGCCGTATGACATGGGTCACAGACCATGTGATACATAAATATATACCAAAACCCGATCTACCATATAGGGGGGGACCACATAGTGTGTGGCTTCATATTATACACCGTGTATCATGTTTTTTTTAGGATTCCCAGATCTTGTTTATGCATGGTCGTCTTTTCATCCAATCTTTAATTTGGAAACCATCACACAAGAATGTCATAATCCAAGCCATAATGAGGAATTCTATCATTGAACAACAAAATCTAACCCTTTAATTATTTCAAAAATAATCCTTGTTCACCATTCATTCTAACATGTTGAAGATCACGAAATTCAGTATCAAAAACCATCTGATTTGCCACTACTTCCATTATCACACCACTATCGTTCCATGTTGATCCTAGATCTATGATATCAAATCATTTTTCCTTGATTTGGGTGTGAAATGATTGATTTAAACATTGGATGTCAAACCACGACTCAAATGAAGAACTCCAACAATGAATAAATTCTCAGAGGAGGAAGGAACAAGAAAAAAATGAGTAACAAACCTCAATCGAAGTTTATGTCAAAGTAGACCTATTTCCATAAGTATAACAATGAATAATAAAAAATAAAAAAGAAATTATCCCAAAAAAAAATTAATAAATACTATACCGCAAGATGGCCAATCTATTAATCAATTCATTGGTCGATTGATTCAATTTCATCATAGAAATATAGAACAGGGAATGAATTTGATTTAAAAAAATATCCTACTTTGATTCAGATTGATTTATGACAAGGAATGGAGCCACATCGTGATCTTTTCAAGATATACTAATTCTATCTCGCACTAATCATCGATCACTGATATGGTCTTCATCCATCAATATAATCTTGTTCCACCCTCTCCAATGGATCTTTAATGTTTTTCAGGGTTATGCAATTAAACATGAATTTTTCCAAATGAATGTGTTTAAAATAAACATTTGTTTGTTGTGTCAATGGATTAACAAAATAATTTTACTTAATAGTTTTATTTATTTTATGCATGTGATTACTTTTCTACAAATTCCTCATGCTAACCAAGGTTATGTTGCACATAAACTAAAACCCACATTCTAATCTCATTAGTGCCCTCTGATTTGTAATCTGATCAGCCTTTTAGATGTTATTCCACTTTTTTAGGAAGAATGTGCATGTGTGCAATTTAATATATTTCAAAAATTTATTTTGGCGAAATTGAGTCTCAGGATCACATTCATTTTTAGTTCATTGTCTTGAAAATAATCTATAACATATAAAAAAATAATACATTGAAAATTAGATTCATCACACTCTTCCCGCAATAGGGCTTCGGTCCCAAAAACCAAAATAAGGGATACAAAAAGAGTTGTGGGTACTGAGAACGAATCCGAGTCTCCCGCTCCCAAGTGATATCATGGAGATTCTCGTGCTTCCAAGAGACATGCACCAAAGTAATTGATCACCCATGCTAATCCTCTCCTATGAGTCCCCAATATCTACAAAGTACTCATCCATCCTTTCCCATATTTCCCTAGTAGATAACATGTGTTGGGTTATGCACAAACCTCCTCAACTGCAAAAAATAGAAGTTACAGTGTACCAAATATAATTGTAGTTGTAGATCTAAGAGGTACTCCACCCCACAAAATCTATAATTTATATGGAATATTCCAACGAAACTCAGAGATAGCTTTCCAACCTGGCCAAACCCCTTTAATCCACATCGAGGTAAAACCCATAGGAACACGCGGTCTCCTTCCCTGAACTCCAATGGCCTCTTTCTTTTGTCTATATAAGAATTATGAAGTCTCTATGTAGAATTCATCCACTCCTATATTATATGCACCATTTCAATAATTGATTATGCCATTGATGGGCCCAAGAGTACCGACTCTCCCATTCCAGTCCAACAAAGGGGTGATCTATAGTGTCACCCATACAAATCATAAAATGAAAACATGAAAATAGTGGAAAATATCAGTTTTGTTCACAAACTCCACCAGTGGTAGGTGAAACTCCTAACTACATCTGAGTTACAAAATTAAATCTCACTGCATGTCCTCCAACAAATAAATGGTTTACTCAGTCAGGCCATGAATTTGGAGGTGAAACACTATTCTCAAGTATAACTGAGTCCCAAATGCCTCTTAAATACCCTTCAAAAACCGAGATGTGATGCGAACATTGAGATTGGAAATGATCATTGATGAAAATCGATGGATTCTTATTGTCTTTTAAATGTAGAGGCATCCAAATCTTTCTACTAAACTCTTCTCTTGAATGGATATGAATTGGGACGACTTGTTGAGTTGAAATATAATCACCCAAACTATATCATGTCCCTAGGATATACATGGTAATCCAATAAAGACGTCCATTTCTATTCTATCCCACATTCACTCTAGAAGCTCATGGGGTTGAGCTAATCCCACTGGAACATTTTCCTTATCCCCCACCTACTGACACAAAAGGCATAGATAGGAAAACTCTACAAATCCCGACTTCATTCCAGACCACCAAAATTGAAGTCGGAGGTCCTAGTATATATTTTCTACATCTGGATTTACTACCAAAGGAGATGTATAAAAATATTTTATAACCTATTCCCGAAATTTCATCGGTACCATCTTGCATCCTATGAAAAGAAAAAAATTCTCCCAAACTTTAGAAAATCAATGAGAAGGATGTCTGGTGGATATCTGAGTATGTAGGGTCTCACAGTCTACATCCCCAAGTTGTGCCTCCCTAAATATCTACACGATTGGTAGGGTGGAAACCATCAACTATATGTAAGATAATATATCTCCAACCATAAAGGATAAGTATAATGAGGACAACGTATTTGATTCATCCTTCAACAACTACGAATATTATCTCTTGCTGAGATCATCTACTACCACGTTTCCTTTCCAAGATGTAAAGAAAATTTCCAATTCAAAATCATTGAGGGACTATAGAAAACAAATCTATCTCAACTTAATGTCATCATGATAAAATATATACTTGAGACTCTTGTGATCAGAATAGTTGATAATCCTCCCACCCATCAGGGAGTGTCGTACCATATTTAGAGTAAAGACTATCACTACTATCTCAATATAATGGGTCATGTATTTCGACTCATGTGGCATCAACTAATGTGAAACATAAAAAATCCCTACCTGAATCTACATCAGAACATAACCAAGTTTGGTTCTTGATGTATCATATACCACAATGTACTTCAAACCCTCCTCTAGAAATCTCAATATAGAAGTGCTCATCAAACTCTACCTCTACTATTGTAAACCCTACTGTCACCTCTTCATCAATATGAAAGGATTCCCCTTTCAAGTCAGATATGTCATGGGTGCTACTATCCTAGAGAAATAAGGGTTTAATCTTGAATAGTAGTCTGCCATACTGAGGAAGATACACACCTCTGTCATTCTATTGGCTGTCTCCCAAGATAACACTGCGTCAATAATGGTTGGGTCAACTGCCACTCATCCACTAAGATAACGTTTCCCATAAAGTGGACCACCTACATCCTAAACTGACAATTTGAGAGATTTAAATAAACATAGTACTCTTAGATTACATCCAAAACCATCTTAAATTATTTCATGTTATCCTCCTCATACATTCAGTACAAAAATATATCTTTAATGAATACTACCACTGACCGGTCTAAAGAATATTGAAAAACCCAAATCATGAGTTCCATGAACACTTCTAGGGAATTATTCACGCAAAAATGGAGTCAACAAATACTCATAGTGAAAATAGTTATATATTAATGTTTCCTTTGGTATATCCTCATCCTATACTCGCAATTGGTGATATCTTAACCTAAAGTCAACCTTCAATCTATTGATCAAAGGTTCATCGATTCTTGATAGTTGATACTTGTTCTGCATAATCACCTAGTTCAAACACTGGTATCCTACAAATAACTTCAATCTCTCATCCTCCTTCATGGAGGAAAAAACTAGGGCCGCCTAGGGTGAGATGCTGGGTCTAAAAATCCCTTCCTCTTCAAGAACACCAACTACATCCTCATCTCAAAAAATATCTATGGGATCCATCCAATATGATGGCGTAGATATCAGTTTCATCTTAGGGTTCAGATCAATGCCTAAGCCTATCTCATGGTGGGTAGGTAAGACAATAAAATCCTCAGGGATGAAAAACTCAACTCTTCGAATACTACATGTATCTAGAAACTCATTACATATACTACACAAAGGGTCATTATATCCAAAAATTGAGTTATCTTTTACACCCTCATTTATATGAGGCCATCCTATTCTTATTGGGTATCCTTTTCACAAAAAAATAAGAACCTATCTATATCAATGGGGGAACACAATATCTTCCACCTAAAGTAGTCCATCAGTGCATGATATGTAGATAAATATTCCATACCTAAAATGAAATCATAAGGCCTCATCACTATTACAATGTGATCCCAATCAAAACTCTCACCTCCAATAGCCAGGTCATAGTATTGTCAGAAGTGTGTGATTGCTGAGTCATCTCCAATAAGATTCTCTAAGCATAAAGGTCTAGCCAAGGGATCAAATCTAATCGATATGTCTTGATAAACATATATGAAAAAATAATTGACTTGAAACTATGAATTTTACTACAACAACCCAAGTAGAAAAGATAATTATTATAACTCGAATCATTTGTAGAGCCTCTAGTTCATAAGATTAAACTACCTATAGCTATGACATCCACTTTCCTCCAACTCCATGAGCCTGGTGTGGACCACCCAGTGATTTTGGTTGTATCATGTACAATCATCTACCACCTCCTACTTTTCTACCCACTCCTTTATCATGTCCCATACCTGGAAAACCTTCATGCTCCTTCTACTACCTCTTTCTTGTTGTCTCATTGATGGTCTATTTTCAGCTATATAGAGGGTCATACAATCTCATACAAGATTTATCATTCCAATACATGTGTATCATTTCCTCTCCATGGGAAGATTGGGCCCATCCTAAGAGCCATGAACCATATACACTCATTACCAGGACGTCCTCCTTAAACATCTCACACATCTTGGTCCCTGGAACTAATGTCGACTCCTAGAATCTAAGGTATTTGTCCATGTACTCCCCCTACCAGCAACAACTATTTATATATACACATCCAAGAAACATTCAGCCCCCAAAGATTACTTCGTCACTCTAGAATATATTGGAATGCATATAGGGATAACATTGGACCATATGTGTCTACAACACCCTTTCTCGAAGGGTCCAGCCCCGAAGAACTGATCTTGAACCATATCCATCCAGTACTTGGAGAGGTTGGTAAACCTCGATGAAATGCTCATACACTTTCATGCTACCATACTAAAGCTACATTAACTTCTAGATATATACAATACACTGGGTACCTAGAGAGAACTCCCATATGAAAAGGTGCTCAAAATATTACAATGATAGTGTCTCCTCATTATTATACTGGGTCACTACATGCCAACATCATCCTATCGAGTTGTGAATAAGGCTCGCCTGTAGAATCGCCATTTGGTCTGTTGGTGTCCTGACCATATTGGAAACATATGTCATCATCTCAAGACATTCTTAAACTACCTGTGTTCAAGGCTCACCTAGAAACCTAAGGTGTCTCTATCACAGAAACTCATGAAATGAACACTTGATACACACCTCATCCAATGGTACAATGGGTACCATTAGATGCCTTATAGGTGGTAGTTTAGCTTGTGAACCTCCTGGAACTAGAATCTCTGTAAATGGTCCATATATTGATGCCTCATCAAGAGGGGATCATTCTCATGATCATGATGTTGAATACTAGATAGCATACATCATGTGGGAATAGAAAAATAATCAAGATATTACATGGTCAATGAGTATATCTGGTGAGTTGACTCAAGAATAACATAGAAACAAAAACCCATTCTTATATGATTCATGTATTGTTGTTTTACATGCTACCAATTAACTCATGTACCAAAATGAAAAGAAGTTGATCAGAGTCCAGGTGTATGGATACATCAGTCACCTCTCCAACACTAGAGTCCCTATCTTGAAAGCTTAAATTAAAACACTTAACGTTGGTGGCCTAGAGAAATCTCACAGAATCTAGTCCTAAGGTAGAACTAATTGCTCTGATACCACTCTATCATGGCCCACCCCAATGAGTCTCGTGCCACCAATTTCCAAGCCCACCTCCAATTTCCAAGGGGTGGGATTCTAGCATCATGTTGGAGTATCACCTACCTGGGAGGCCTTATCCTAAGTACACACACACACACACGCATCTCCAAGAATGTAAAGTGATGAAATGTAAATACAACTGAACACCCATTCATATAAACAAATAAATCCTATAAAAAGAGAATGAAATGTTGTAAAGTAGAAAAACTTTTCTAAAATTCCCCCCCCCCCCACAAAGAGTATAGAAAACAAGTCCAACATCAAAGTAAAACTAGGAATACTATCAGAATATCGTTGGATCACATCTCAGTCTCTCTAGTCTCACTAATCACCATCTGGTCTATCTTCATCCAATAATATGTCAAAATATTGATCGTTTTCACAAGAAACAAAACGTTTAGGCAAAGCCCAAGTAGTGGTGAGTATAAAAATACCCAGTAGGGAACCCTCAAAACCAAAAAGTATACAACAATAGAAATAATTTCATAAATAGATAGATATATGTCTAAATAAAATATAATAATAATATATGGATATACACAAAAAAGATACATATTCTAGAGGTAAGTCACAATCATAATATTCCAGCCTAGGATCCCATCTCAATGATAACACATAACACTCATCTGGGGGAACACACTTCTATGTCTGATAACACAAATGAAATTCTTCCAAGAGGTAATTTTCATCAGTTATCCCCATTATAAGCACACACTTATGGTCTAAAGAGATAGCATACATAGATGAGGATCACTCCCAAGTTCACATGATATAACAACAAATCAATATAGATTAACCTTCTGGATTGTGGATAGACTCCCATGTAGTGTTGGTCATGATGATTCTATGAACTCTACATAGGGAATAAATATTAATATAGGATCTCACTCTGGGCCTCACAGAATTGTTCCAATAACTCTATCTAAGAAATCCTTCTGAATGGATCATTGTCCTAGTAGTAGGAGGTGATTTCATACTAACCCTAAAGAATGGATATGGGGAACACACCTTTTATAACATTTTCAAATATATAGAGGAAAATAGATCTAAATCAACACTTAAGAAGTACACACCATGTAGTAGGGTTACACACCATAAAACATGACCCAAGGTCTTGCCCGTGTAAATGGGATGTGTCTCATGTCATGCCCCTATCAATGTAGAAGCACATGGCATGTCGGCTACCCATGTTCTCTACCCATGTGCTAGTACAAATATTATCATGTGTACATGGGTCCATGCCATGTCCATATGGGGTAGTATAGGTCATGCGGTAACCCATGTACTCTTACTCGTGTCCTTGTACCTCTGAGGTACATAATGAGCTACCGGGAAATAACCACACATTTTGTGATAGGGGTCACATGCAATGTGATAATAAACTAACTTCTAAATCCCTTTCCACCACACAGGGGGGCACAGTGTGTGGCTTCTGATTATATGCAGTGTATCTTGGGTTTTTCTAGATTCCCATATTTGGATTTTGTGTTGTGTTCCATTCATTTGATCTTCAATCTGGAAACTAGATCTCCAGAAAATCATGATCTAATCCATGAAATGTCTTTCTTTCATAAAATGAAAATTGGTTCCCTTTGATTTTTTTGAAAATTGGCCTCATTCGTCATTCATTATTATGAGAAGAAGATCACAAAACTGAGAATCCAAAATCATCCAATTCCCACTTCTTCTATCATTGCAACACCATTGTACCGATCCAATACCAAATATGTGATATAAAATAGTTTCACCAAGAATATGGTGCACAATGATTTGTTTCATCGGTATATGGTAAACCACAGGCTACACAAAGAAAAATCGTAATGAAAAAAGAATTTGGGATAAATTTACGAGAACAATAAAGAAAAACAAACCTTGATCGATGTTAATGATGACCTTGATACATTTCCATGATAATAAAAATGAAGAATCATCAATCAAAAAGTATGTATTAAAAACCAAATTAATCTTTCCCATCATGCAAGTCAAACGATGTGTGAATCAATATATTGGTCAATTTATTGATGTTCATCATAAAAATTTAGAACAATGAATGAATCCATATTAAACAAGAAACCTAACATGATTTGGATAAATTTCTAATGAAGAACTAAGTTTCATCATGATAATTGGAAATATCCATTGATTTCTTCTTACATCAATTTTTGATCTCAAATCATTTCATCATCCATCAATAAAATCTCATTCCACGCTCCCCAATGGATATATAATGGTTTATTGGATTATGTTTCTAACCCTAAAAATTTTCTATAAGTGTTTAATTAAAATAATCATTATGTAACTATTTCAAGAGATTAATAAAATAATTTTTCTTAATAATTTTTTTTTATTTTACACTCTCGATGAATTTTATACGAACTCCCCACACTGAACAAGGTTATGTCACACCTAGGGTAAAAATTGGGTTCTAAACTAAGAGATACCCTCATATTTCTAATTTGTGCCACCATTTAAAGGTTATTCTACCTTTTCAAGAACAATATGTGTGTGTTCAATTTAATATATTTAATATATTTTAAAAATTTATTTTACGCCCACTACGACTCAGAATCTCACTCCATCTTGGTGACTAGTCTTGAAAATATACCATATAATATCCTAAAATATTACATGGGAAATTATATTCATTACAAGAAGTTAAAATTACGATGATTCAAAAGTATAAAATATTTTTTACAATGTCCATAGTTTGATGAAATTTGGGTTTTTAATGGTAAAGGATATATTGGTTATTGATCACGTATAAATTAGAAAGTGGGAATGATATTTTATAAGAAATAAGAAAATAGTGTATTCTAAGTTAGATGATCAAAATCCCATAATCCAGTAGTTAGAGTATCTATACTCAATTGTTTGTGACATTCCCTTATTAAATATTACTATGATTTACATTAAGTTCATTACTTCATTAATTGTGATACAATTAATTCACAGTTTTACTTCCTAAAGAAAAAAATAAGATTTATTTCTTATGTTAATTTAGTAGAAAGCACTGGTAGAAAGGGAAATAAGATGCATGTTGAACTGAATCTAAATAGATAATGGTGGTGAGTATAAAAAATGAATCTTCAAGAACGTTCCAAAGAATCATAGAATTAGGAAAGAACAAATAGTTCATAAAACTCTACAAAATAAAAGAGTAGCTGAAAGGATGAATTATACATTGATAAAGAGAGATAGAATAATTAGGTTACACTCAAGATTACCAAAGGAAATTTGGACATTTTCACTCATTATGGAGGATTATATCACCAACAATAGACTAGCATCAACAGTTGATAAGGAACTTCCAAAGGGTATGCAGTCTGAAAAATAACTAAAGGTCCAAAATAATAATATTTTCAACAGTTTATCATATTTGCTTGTAATTGATAAGAACTGATATATAATTTAATTAAAATCTAACACGAGTTTTCCACTAGGATATAGAGATAAAAATTTTTGATATCATTTATTAGATGGTGAAAGGAAATAGATAACTAGATTTAAAGATATTGTTTTATATGAAAATGTTCTATGGAAGGACAAAAAATAGCTGGATTAGGATGTTAAAGGGGAATCAACAATATAATAACAAATTGATCAGAGTACCGATAGTTTAAAAAAACAAGTGAACTCAAAATTATGGCATGAAGGTATTAGATATTCCAATTTTGAGGCCATTTTAAGAACCACAAAGTTCAAGATAAGATGAATCCAATGTCGGAGAACTGGAATTTTATGCTCTAGATGGAGTATCAAATGTTTAGGTACAAATAGAAAGAGTAGGGACATGTTGTTTAGATTTATTGATTATGTTGAGTATTTCATTCAAGATTACGATAACAATAATTTTTTTTCGTAAGATATGAAATATATTCTTTTAATGAATGTAGGAGAATCTAGGAATCCAAAGGAGGTTGATTTGTTCAGTAACTCTAAGTTGTGGGAGTCATCCATGAATATAGAAATTAACTCGTTGATGTTAAATAGAATCTTGGAGATAGATGGACTACTAGAGGGTATAGGGTCACTACAAAATAAGTGGGTTAATTATATAAAGGAATATACTAATGGGATTAAGTGATATAAATCATGATTGGTAGTGATGGGGTTTGAACATAAGGAGTGGATTTATCAAAAATATTCTCACCAGAAATTAAACACTCATACATCAGAACAACACTACATAAAGTGGCATTACAAGATATTTTTCTAGAATATATGGATTTCATGAAATTTTTTATTCATTATGATTTATAAAAAGAAAATTTTCTAAATCCACTGAAACATGTAACTAAATTTTGGAATCAAAATTTGATTTTTAAATTGAACAAAATATTGTATGGATTAATGAAATAAATGTTATAGTTAAATAAGGTTTTCAATGGGGTCATATCATATGAAGGGATTAGGAAGTCCTATGAAGATCATTTCTATTATCAGATTCAATGGGATGATAAGACATTTTTCATATTGATCTTTTATGGGGATGATATTATGATTGATAGACTATATGTTTAGAAAATTGAGATGGTGAATTGTGATTTTTCAAAATGTTTTTAGATGATTTTTTTAGTAAAGTGAAAAATATCACAGGGATGTCTATTAAGAGAGATATAAAAACTAATATTTTGGTTCTATCTAAAAAATATTTTATACCAATGATCCTAGAAATGTATTGAATGAGTAAAAGTAATCCAATCTCAACCCCACATATTGATCACTTCTGTTTTTCCTTTTCATAGGAACTAATAACATATGTTGATTCCTTGTACATGGATAATGTACTATATGAATCATTGGTTGGATGTTGGATGTCTAAAATGGTTTTCACTTGGCCGAAATTTTCCATGCAACTAGAGTTATGAGTTGTTATAGAGATAAACAAGATAAAGTGTACTGGGAAGATGTGAAGTACATCCTTCATTATTTTAATGAATTATAAGATTAATCCCATTTTTTTGTGGATGAATATTCTTTACAAGGTTTTGTAGGCTTATAATTCATTGTAGATTCAAATACTCAAAAAAGTACAACAGGTTTCATATTTATATTTGGAGTATCTAGAGTTTATTGGATATCATGGTATGAGAGTTTTGTTATAGTAAGTAAAAATAATGAAAATTATGTCTCATAAATGGATGACGGGAAGGGGATGGGTTGGTTGAAGTAGTTGGCGAAGGGATTTGTAAGAATTTAGGAATGAGGGGGTCTTTTCCTTGACAACCAAAGTGAAATCCTATGGGGAAAACCCCCTCATGGTAACATTGATGCATTATTGGGGTGATTGTGTTTATTGAGAAAAAGGGTTTCCTTGGTCATTTATGGAGTTTAAGAGAAGATAAACACTTAGAAAAAACTAGATATTTAGTCTCACTATTGTTAGAACGTGGCGCACAAGTAGATAGTTGTGAAAAGGTTACGTTCTACAAGGGTGTTGCACTCCAATAGTGAGTTGGCTGTAAAAAGGATATGCCACACAAGTATTGAGTAGTTTGAAACATGGTATTCCATGAAAATGGTGACACATTAACTCCATCGTTAATTTGGCATTATAGTCAACCCTATGTTTCAGTAATGATGGATTTTTCCCAAAACATCTGTGGTAAACTATTATTAATTAATTGATGAAAGTTTAACATACCTAGATAATATATCTATAATTGAGGATGCTACATTCCTGCAAATGAAGGGACATACTAGTCCATACACTACAAGTGGATCCCTTCCATGATCAGTGTGAAAATGAAGATGAAGACTGTGATCCATTCCACTTATAGTGATCCTGAGAAAGAGATATAGGGAGTGACCCTTGGGAATGAAGTGAGAAGACCATAAATATTGCAAAGAAAGTTATCCTGGGCATATAAGTGATCTAGAGAACACCTTGTAATTGGAAATGAGCTTTATTGGATTTGGTACATAGACACATCACCATTCCATGCTCCTTGGACATAACATGGTTTGGGTGAAGCATGTAAAATTGATGTGTCAAGTGCATGATTTAATTTATATTCATAAATTTTTATTGGAGAAAGGGAGAAGTGTGTTTTGTTTTATAAAGAGACAATATCTGAAGGGAAATTAGTTTTCATCTGTCATACCCTAATTCACCCCCCCCCCCCCCGATTAGGGTATTTGACCTGGTGGACCTAACAATTTCTATCATAGGGAAAGGTTAAAAGTCAATGAATCTCTCTTAGTAGAAGAAATTAAGGTGGTCAATCAAAAAGGGATCCTGATCTTAAAAAACAATTTTCAACTACGGAAGAATCTGATTCGTCACTAATTCCTATCATTTGTAAAAGAGGACTTTACATCATCTATGCATGGAATATTAGCTAATATCTATAGTGTTTCCCTATCAGAAGTTGGCTGAAGAAATTTGGATGTTTATGCTATGTGAATCAATTCTTTAGGGGGTCCCCATCAAATAAAATATTTACAATGGTTATTTAATGTAAGTCATTACATTCTATGTTGGAAAAGTTGTTGAATATTTATGAGGGAGAGTCAAAAGTCATAGAAACAACGTTTCATGTTCTACAAAACCGATATGAGGATCTCATAATACAACCTAATGAGTATATTGATAAATTATTTGATATGATATATATAGTCGTGGAAGTCATGCATGGTCTTGGAGAAATTATTAAAGATGTAAATATTGTTAAGCGCATCCTGATAAAACATTCTCAATAGTTTAATCCAAATGTTTTAGTTTCGGAGGGTAAATACCTGAAGGAGATGACACAAGATAGCTTGCACAATACCATTATTTCATACGAAATGATAAATGCTGAAAACTAGTCTGTGTAAAAAGGGAAGTCAAAATAAGTGTAGTTCAAGGCTATGGAGAAGCTAACCCTTGAAGATGACAAGGAAGATGAAGAGATGGATGAGTTGATTTCATTAATTTCCTCAAATATCTGAATATGAAAAAGAAATATTAAAGGAAAACTACCACTAGTATACTCTCAATGTGGAAAGGCTGGGCATCTTTCCTCAAGGTGCCCCAAGAATTTTCAAGAAGATGAAGAAGATGAATTTGAAATTCCAATGAATAAGTCTTCCTCATATGTGAACTAACAGATAAATCTTAAGGAAATTTCTTCAGAAATAAGTGACTAATTTTGAAAGAGGATGAATGTTTTCAAGAATATGAGGCAGAAGAGTTGGAGGACTAGAAGGATCATAATGCTAATACTATGGTTGAAGTTATTGGTAATTCCCAAAATAGTGAATAAATTGACAATGAAAAAGAGGAATTCAAAGGAAGATTTTACACTTAGGTTGAAATAGAAGCTTCTCATGAAGATATAGATGTTTATATATCCAAACTGACGAAATACAACAATGTGGTTTTTGATGGAAAACATTATATGTAGCTGCATGAATAAGAGAAGTCTGATTTGAATGAAGAAATTGAAAAACTGAAGTCATCCATGCTAGAGAGATTAGAAAAGGTTGTTGAGTACAAGATCAATATTAAAGAATATAAAAGGTAAATAAATACTCTTATTAACACTGGAAAAGATCAAATCAAGCATATATAAGAACATGAAAAAGAAGTTTCCGGCCTATGAAGAAATGTAAAGGATCAGAAAAAACACTTAAATCATAGAACAAAATCATGAAATAAAATCATTCAGGAAACATAGAAGATGTAGGTGGATCATAGAGGTCCAAATTAACATAACCAACATTTAAATCCATATGATAAGGCTGGTAAGAGGGTTGATAAAAAACAATGACGTGTGATCATTATTGTAAGACCACTACCACCCACTCGAAAAGTGAAGATTGATTTTGTTATAAAACATACTCTAAATGTTCATAAAGATGAAGGGACAATTAGTTGTGCAGAAGTGACACATAGGAATGCACCTTGCATAAGATGATATTTCTATGGAATGATGGGACACTAACAAAATGTGTGTTCCATTTCCAAGAGATACAAAAGGACCCAAGAACAAAAATGATAGATAAATAGAGTTAAATACTCTAGAATATATTCTTAGGTTCGTTTTTATTGTTGGGGATGATTTTGACACATGGAAAGATACTGTACATCAACCATATAGACAAGTGTTCCAAAACAGAACCAAATGGGTCAGAAGAAGCAATTTAGTGAACCATCAAGCATGCAGAAAATAAAAAATCAGTTTGCAGTGTTGTAGGATGAAGATGGCCCATGATACACTAATGAAGATAAATATTACGAATCCGTAATGGGTATGAAATCAAAAACATGGATCAAGAAGAAAAGTTCTAAGAAGGCAGTGGTTTTAGATATTGATTTTAAAGCATTAGATCACACTGGAATATGGATTATTGATATAGGATGCACAAGTCACGTGAGTTAAAATAAGGATATGGTAACTATAATTAAGTATGATAAGGATGATATTATAATATTTTGTAATGATGAAGGCCTAAATATTGTTATCACGAAGAAATTCATGTTTTTGGTAAAAGGCATAAGATGGGAATATGTCTTGGTTGGTGAATGTATTATTCAAAACATAATTAGTGTAGGTCAACTATGTGAATTGGTACATGTCGTTGGTTTTTTTAAATAAGTCACGTATCATTATGTAAAAAGTTTGTGTAGTTTTTTTGAAGGGAAATCATAAAAAGGGAAATAATTACCTTTTAAATGGAGAAGAAGATATGTGAGCTCTATTTATGGAAAAAATAATAATCTATGGAATAAACATATTAGATTATTGAGCCAAACATACCTATAAGTCTGGTGAAATATAATGGTACTCGAGACCTCCCAAGATTATCATGTGATCATACTCATATGTGTGATGCTTCTCAATATGGGAAGATCATTTGAAATACATATAAGGAAAAAGATAAATGGTCAAAAAAGTACATGAGATGGTTCATATTGATGTGTGTGGACTTATTTCACCCTGATATATTTATTTTTAGAGATACTATGTTCTCTTAATTAATT
This sequence comes from Viscum album, assembly GCA_963277665.1. NCBI lineage: Eukaryota > Viridiplantae > Streptophyta > Magnoliopsida > Santalales > Viscaceae > Viscum > Viscum album. Next base: position 1,553,162,080 of record OY728125.1, on the reverse strand, counting down.
ATTTTAGCATAACGGAATTGGTTTCAATCCTCACCCACAAATTTGAGGTGTTCAGTTGCATAAAAACTTATCTAAGAGATGTTAAGAAGATGTTTGGTCAAATAATCTAGAAGATCTGAAAATATTATGGAATAGAGTTCAGAAATATTCTAGTGGAGGATTATCCTCAAAAAAATGGGATATGTCACAATGTTTTAGCAATAAGAACTCCACAACAGAATGGGGTAGTAGAGAGAAGAAATAATATCTTCAACAACATGGATAGAACAATTCTCATTGAGAAAAACCTTCACGAGACATTTTGGAAAGAAGGAGTCATGACATCGGTCTATATATCAAAAAGAGATTTATTGTGTCCAAAAGTGTAAAATACTTTTTATGAGTTTTGGTATGGAAGGAGGCCAATGTTTAAGTATTTTTGAGTATTATAAATTAAGTATTTCATTCTCAATAAGGAGAAACACATTATTTTTAAATATCATGGTGATTAAGGGATATTTCCTATCTATAAAAAGTAAATGAAATCATATAGATGTTTCGATAATCGACTTTAAAAGGTATTTGAAAGCAATGAAGTATCTATTATAGATAATGATCATAATATTTAGAAAATACCTGATTAGACTCATGAGTATAGTGATGAAGAGATAAGAAGATCATGAGATGTTCTAGTTCTAGTGGTTGATTTTAGAATAAGACTCTAATAATGAGAATGACGAGAATAAATCAGTATATGCTTAGAATCTAATGAGAAGTGTTGAAATTGATAGACATAACATAATTAGTGATCAGAAAACACCAATGTAGACTAGGTGGATGAAGACTCTACAACCAGAATCATACTTATCATAGGTAGATCCTAAATGTTTTGATGAAGCAACTGAATATAAGAACTAGTTTCAATCTATAAATGAATATATAAACCAAATTTGTTACAATCCGACATTGGAGATTGTTTATATCACAACAGATAAAAATATCATCATAAAAAATTGGGTCCTTTGAAACAAGTTGAATGATGGTGGTGTTGTTATTCTAAATAAATAAAGACTAGTATGAAAAGGGTACTTCCAAATAGAGGGTATCAATGTTGATGAGACATTTTTATCTATTTCATGGATAAAGACAATCATATTATTCTTGTCCATAAAAGTGTATAGAAAGTTCGATGTTTTCCAGATGGATGTAAAATCATTATTTCTAATTGGTGTTCCAGAAAAAGAAGTTTATATTGACCAACCATATGGTTTTCTCATTCATAAAGATGAGAACGTAGTTTTATCACTAAAGAATGATTTATATGGTTTGAATCAAGAATCATGAGCATGGTATTCATGTATATATCCATTTCTGAAAAGGTCAGCTTTCAGTTTGGTGGAGCTAACTACAATCTATATGTCAAACATGATAGTAATCCAAGGATGTTGGTGCATGTATATATTAATGGCATAATAATTGGAGGATCAGATGAAGTGCAGTGCTGACAATATTTTGAATTCATGAAAAGTGAATTTCAAATGTCAATGATATATGAAATGACATTTTCCTTGGTTTCCTGGTAACACAATGAAAGAGTTTCACATTCATTTCCCAATATAAATATGCCAAATAGGTTTTAAGAATATTTGGGATGGAGAATTCCAAGGATATGATGACTCATGTGGCTTCTTAGATGAAAATTTCATGGGATGATGAAGGCAAATCAGTTCATGTCAACGAATATAGGAAAATCATTCAAAGCCAATTTTACTTAACATGGACATGATTAGATACTATTTTTTCCACATGTCAAGAAGTGTGATATCAACGAAATTTTAAGTAAATCTACATTCTTATAGTGAAAATAATAATTATGTATATCAATGGGGTGATGGATTTTAGCTTGAGGTATAATGAATAATCTTGTCCAACTTTATGGGGATATACAGATGCAGATTTGGGTGGTTCAACATATGATAGAAAATCAACATTAGGTGGTGCATTATATCTTTGTGGTTTGTGTGTTTTTGGGCTAATAAATAACCAATATTTCATTTAATCGAGCACCCTAAAATCAGAATATATTTTGGCCACTCATGATTGAAAACAATTATTATGAATGAAGTAACATCTTGATGATATGGGAGTTGGAGTGAAGTCCTTGATCGAAATCAATTATGATAATTAATGTGATATAAATATTATTAAAAATATAGTACATCACACAGGTAAGAAGTACTTAAAAATAAAGTATCATTTTATCAAGTAGAAGTTAGAGGAAGGTCATTTGATGTTAGAGTGTGTGCCTACAGAATTATAGGTTGCGAAAATTATGACAAATTCCTTACCCAAGGAAGTTTTTGAGAGGCATAGACTGGATTTGGGAGTTTAGTTGAGTCCTTGTACTTGAAAATATGTGGATATGGGACCCCTAATACCCTAGGTATGGTTTGTTTTTCCCTAATGCACTGATATGTGTTCTTTACCCTGTTATAGATCACAATGAAATTACCTTTAGGTTTATTCATGAAGTGACCTTCGGGTTTAATGAAAAAGAAGAAGAAATTAGGGATATATAATAGAGAAAAAGTATTATTCAATACATGGGGATAAGTTTTTAGGTGGAGTAGGTAGATAAAGTGAGTTCAAGTTGAATGGGGGAGCAGTGACATAGGGGAAGTGTCCAAAATTTAAGGATTTTAGGTTTTTTCCAAACTATGCACTAGTTCAATGACATGTTGAAAATACAGTGTTATGAGGAAAAGAATCATGGTCTTGTATTTGAAAGCATATCATGGATGTTTTTAAGAATTCCAAAGCACGAGAACCTGAGAATGTGTAGGGAGGCTTTTAAATCTAATGATGCTAAATGTGATAGATCAAAGATTATATATCACGAAAGTAGAGGTTTTTGATGAGCGAAGTTGAGTGGTTTTGGAAAATATTGATTCATTGATGAACTTTGCATTATACTCTGGTTTCTCACATCAAGCATCAGTCAAGTGGGATTAGAGTGTGTGTTTAGAAAATATTTTATTACTCTCTAACTCAAAATATGAAATGGTGGTAGAATATGGAATAATATTTAACAAGGTATCAAAGTGTAAAGGGTTGTCAACAAACCTAGAGGGGGATATTTTTGGTAAAAATATCTCAAGATAACATTGATTAATTTTTTGTTTTATTGTGTTAGTTGAAAAAGAAGGTTTCCTTGGTCAGTTGTGGATTTCAAAAGTTTTCTAACACTTAGAGAAAATTGGACATGTAGTTGTGAAAGTTATAGAATGTGGCTCCCAGGTAATGAGTGGCATAGAACTTTCCTTCGAGATTGGAGTTTCATGCTAATAGGGAGTTGGGTGTAAAAAGGTTGTGTTGTGAAAGTATTGAAAACTGCACAATTTGTTTTTCATGAAAATGGTGACACTTGTGCAACATCATTATAGTTTCTTGAATGTCAACCCAAGGTTTCACAAAAGATGGATGTTTCCTAGTACATATGTGGTAAATTTGTATTCTTTAGTAGATCAAAGTGGAACATCAATAGGGAAACTATCTACGATTGAGGATGCATGAATTTACAAAAATAAAGGGACATATTGGTCTATAAACTATGATTGGATCCCTTTTAAGAATATCGAACAAAGGAAGAGAAATATTGTGATAATATCAACCGATAGTTAACATAGAAAGAGAAATAGGGAGTGACCTTTTGTAATGTAGTGAGAAAACCCTAAACACTGTAAAGGTTGTGAGACTATGCATAGAAGTAATCTATCATGAATATTTTAATTGGTAGTGAGATTTACTATATTTTTTACATCGACACTTCACCGTTGTATGATCCTTAGATGTAGCTGAGTGGGGGTGAACCAAGTAAAATTGTTGTCTCATGTGCTTGATTTAATTCTTGTTCATACATTTATATAGTAGAAAGTGAGAAGTGTGTTTTGTTTAGAAATGATACAATATCCAATGGGGTAGTATATTTAATCTATCATACTTTGATTCACACCCCATATCAGGTTATTTGACCTGTGTGGACCTAAAAATCCACTTGGCTAAAATTATGGTATTCCATTCATATAAAAAGAATATTCACATGAGGAATAATTTCATCAAATACATACTAGACGATAGATTGTTAGTTCTATGGAAGATCATTGGTATGAAATATCTGATGGACATGATCACAAACAATTTACCTCAAGAATTCCCGAGGAAGCATCGTTCCATAGTTGGATTGGTTGAATGTAAGAAGGAAAATATTGATAAATGGTGTTAATATAATAGAAAGAAAGTTTTATAGGGAGGTTTTATAGAGACCCTAGCCTTTTACATGTATCCTTACATTATTTTAAGCATAAATAAACATTAAATTAAAATCCAACTATCATAAAGCCTTGTGTCTTGGAAGACTAGGTAAATAATGAAACAACATAAAAGAAAATTTTATTCAATATACATCTTGAGATCCTAACATCCTTTAATCCCATACATGTAAAAAGGATAACTTAGGGATAATATAAACTATTGGATGACCTAGAAGCCCAGTAAAGGAATAAACAAAAGAATAAATATTAGAACATGGGTTAGAAGGAATAACATAATGATATAAAGAGGCATTATACATGATTAAACATAAGGAATCATAACATTTAGAACACGAGATAATATAATCATGGAATCTCAGTAATGTAGAAACAATATTAAACATTAAATTAGAATTAGTCAAGGCTCGTTGCATATATAGTAGCACGAGTCATGTATAACCACCAAGACAATTTCACATGAACCATGAGTTAATGTTGACCGCCAAGACTGTTTCACATAATGCCCCCTGAGGCTAAACATAATCCAATTTATTAGAGCACTATCTGGTCACACCCATAATAGCATGTTAATTTATATGTTTTTCACAAAATTAATCATACATAATCAATCATACATAAACATAAGGGTACCCATGAAAAGAAATGGGTATCATAATAATGTCATAAATCTTAATGAATTTGAGTATCCTACAAGTGTCAATGAAAGAAAAGAATTAAAACATTAATGGATATTCATAAGGTAAAATAATCATATATCCGGGTAAGTGATGTCAAAAAAAGTGTGAACATCTAAGAAGAGTGTTTAATAAATTTTAGCATTAAAACATTTTAGTACGGTTTTAAGGAAAATAAAAAAGATAATTTAAAATATAAAAGGAATAATATTTTATATAAAACTATAATTGAACAAAAAATGAATTCATAATAAAAATAATAATTTTATAAAAAAAATGGCAGCTTAAAATAAGAGATAGAGCACACTTAAAATTTTGTAAAAATTCAACAAGTTCTCTTAAAATGGGCTTCCTTACCGGGAATATTTGAGAAGGGAACCACATAAAAATTTGTATATACCTAAATGATAATGATGAATTGTTCTTGACACATGATTTTGGAACATATACATAAATTTTGGAATATGTACCTAAAAATAATAGATAAATTCATTTGGGTAAAAATTATAATAGAGCATCCCGAGGGAATAATAGAGGTTCTGGTAGAATCTCTCACCTTATGTTCGAAGGTGTTCTTAAATTGATCCCAATGTTCGGGATAATAAAATTAGATTCATTAATTAAAAATTAAAAACCTATTTTATAATTAATTGATTTATTATTACCTTATCAAATTCATTCGTGGCCATTTTGAGGTGTTGAGTGGTTCAATGTCATTGTTGGGGAGAGTTTGTTTCCTTCATTTGTGAGATTGATTTACTTATATATATGTACATAAAATCATGGAATATGAGGGTGGTTTTATATAATTTAAGTTAAATGTTATTAGAGAACATCCATATTTTTTAATTTTTATAAAAATAATTTGGTTTTTTGAGTGAGGATGAGTTATCATATAAAACTTTAATGATAATCCTTCGTGTTAATTTACGGTTTTTCATTCATAACAAACTCATTTTATTTTATAAATTAATACCATTTGTACAAAATTATTCCAGAACATTATATAGGATATAATGCATATATAATAATCTATTTCAACCATGAAAATTATTTCTTGACCATAATTGAATATTGTAGTAGAAGTTGAAAACCAGTCATCCTTGAATGTGATAAATTAACACATTATTAATGGTATTTCCATTTCTCAGTATAAATGGAGGGTAAATGAGATATTTTGATGAATTATTCCATTATAATAACAAAACTAAAGTCCATATATGTTAATAGAGTTATCAAACCATTAGTAAGAGAAGAGGTTTAGATATAAATGAATACAAAGAAACTTGAAAAGAAATTGAATGAAAACAAAAGAACGTTTTAACTCTTGATTCCTTCCACTTGAGAGCCACCTTAAGGGTTTGTTTTTTGATCTTTTGTTAAGAAAAAAAAGATCTTATAAGTGGGATAGAGTCTTCGAGATGTATTTTAGAATAATATAGATAATGAAAAGGGATTTATAGGGGTAAGGAGAGGATGTGGTGATAGGTGGTTTTTAATGTGGAGTATAAGATATCTTTTCTCAATATTTAATTCATTAGTTTATTATTTTTTCTCAAGAAAATAAATTGTGCTGATTCAAGTGAAAAAATATTAATATGTGTCGTTGATTTTGAAAAAATTCCCATTTTCATCATCCATGACTCAAGCATGACACACAAAATTATTTATTTAGCATATTGTAAATTATCGAATTTTATTATTCAAAAAAAATTCAAGTATTTCATAAAATTCCAAAAAAACCACCCTAACGTTTTTTTTGATTTGAAGAATCAAAAAATAAACTCCATTTTATAAAAATAATTTTATATGTATGAGAAAATTAATTTTTAATTTAAAATCATAATTTACATGAAATATACAAAAAATTAAAATTAAAACTTCTTTTCAAAAAAATAGAAATATTAATCAAGGTCTCATAAAATTATATAATAATAAAAAGAAACGAAAATATTATTTTATGAATACATTTTATATTAATAAATTTACCATTAAATTATTAAATTAATCCGAAAATTGAAATTAAATATTCATTACTTACCAAAAATACCAACACTATCATATTGTTAGTTATAAGATGGATAAATTTTTTTATAAATTATTTGGTAAGGTTACTATTCACTTGGACAATTTCATATTCATAAGTTTCATAATAATACTCATAAGGGTAACATTAATACTCATAAGGGCTTGTTAATATTGACCAAAAAATTAAGTTTTTGATGTCGGACACCAATCATCTTATTGGTCATAATTGTGTATGTGAGATTTTTGAAATTCAAATCATAGAAGTGGAAAAATTAAATTTAAAGGTTATGTAGTTTCTATTAGTACATTTTAGTATGGTGTGGAATGGTGTTGTGATTTTATGTGATTATACTATATGAAATAATTATAAGAATGGAATTTTTATTGATTAAACAAGTGGTCGTTACATTCTTCCCCACATATGAAATTTTTATCTCAAAATTTCATTTTACATTCTAAGATAAAAACATATGTGGGTGCTTTTTCTATATCCATTCCTCTAGTACCAATTTTTCCTCTTCGTACATATGGTTTCACCATAGTACTTTGACCAGGTTAGTTGTCTTGTTATGTATAAATTTACCTCTACGATCCAAGATCATCAATGAATGCTTCTCATATGAAAGATAATTTTCCAACTGTACCACCTCTAAAGAAAGTATATGTGAAGGATCTAGTATTTACTTCATTAATAGGGATACATGGAAGACATCATGTACATTAGACATTGTAGGTGTAAGTCCTAGTTGATATGCCACATCTCTGACACAATAAAGAATATCGAAGGGGACTAGGTAGCTAGGAATTAGCTTTCCTTTCTTCCAAAAGACCGTGACGTTATTCCATGGATATATGCATATGAATAGCACATATCTATCATTAAACTCAATGTCTCATCAATGATTGTATGTATAAATTTTTTTTCAACTTCAGGCTGCCTTGATGTACTGCAGAATGATTTCCAACTTATCCACCATTTCTTCAACCATTTCAGGTCATATTATATTGAACTCACTGACTTCATCCCAGTAGACCAGTGTTCTCCACCTTTTCCCATAAAAATATTTATGTGCTTCAATTTAGATGCAAGGGTGGAAACTACTATTATAGGAGAATTTGAATAGTGGAAGATGTTGGTACCATTCTCATTTTAATTTTATAGATCCCAATATATACATTGGTTCCCATGTCGTAATAGTTAACATAGAATGGATATTAGATTGAGGATGACAGACCATTCTGAAGTTCAGTTCAGTGCTCAGAGAATGTTGCATACTTTTCCAAAACATCGAGGTGAATCATGAATCTATGCCAGATATAATAGATAGTTGTACTCCATGAAGACTTACCACATCCATGACACCCACAGACACACATGAAAGTTTACCCAATGAGTATTCTTCTCAAATTTCGATAAATTGAGTTTTATTTATAAGATGATCCACAATGACCATATTGCATTGGTTCCACTAGATATCCTTGTAAGTATAGTGAAAAAGTACATGGTGATTTTATCCCAGTTCTACGTAGGTATGGGTAGTGGTTGCATCATCCTCTTAGACATTTTCTTTTTGCCTTCACTTTCTTAAAATCTAGACACTTTCATGTATACTAAGAAATATTATTCTTCATATTGTCCCACAAATAATTCTCCTAGAGATATTGATACATCATTGTTATCCATGGGATAATATATGAGGTGAGATATATGAATCATTCAAAAGCTCCATAATTACCTCTAGATTGGCTGATACACATAATCATAACCCGAATCTTACGTCTACATCTTTTTCAATCATGAACTCAGAGGATTTCCCATCTCTGATAGCTTCCACCATTCTATGAAATTCCACATCATTTCTTTAATCATTCTTTATTTTCTCCATGAGGGATGGTTGATCAATCATTTGAAAAAGGAATGATGATATTCCTCCCTTGATTATTTCAATGTATATCCTCTACAAATATAAGAAGGATATATCCTTTTCAATTGATGTCATTGATTAAGACGCAATATCCTTTCTACATAGAGCATCTAGAACATTATTTTCCACACCGAGATGGTAGTGGACTGAGAATTCATAGTCCTTGATGAGCTCTAACCATCTTTGATGGTGTATATTAATCTCTTTATATGTAAATATATATTTGACACTCATGTGACCAGTATATATTTCAAAATTATACCCATTGAAATAATGCTTCCACATTTTCAATTCAAAGATCACAACTTCCAATTCCAGATCATGTGTGGGAAAGTTTTTCTCATTTATTTTCATATTTCTTGTGGTGTAGGCTATCAATTTATCATTTATCATGAGTAAACATCCAAATCCTTTCTTTAAAGCATCACATTAACCCCATGATGATTTATCCATTTACCAAGAGTGTGAGTATTGTCATAGTGTTTTATAGCTCCTTAAAGTTTTCATCACATTCTTAATTCTATAATAACTTCACTCCCTTTCATGTCAGCTATATCATTGGGTTTTAAAATCATGGAATGCTCTTCGAAAATTGTTGATAATACCATGTTGACCCAGAGAGTAGCAGATCTGTATTACATATGTTTTTATGAGCCACTCTTCCATTTTTATTGTCTTGGAAGGGTCCATCAATATTCCTTTTTCTAGTGATAACATTCCCCATGAATGATACTTCTTTCATACATAACTCACTGTTATTGCACTTTTAAAAAATTATCTCCCTTCGCCAATTTATCATCGTAGTATTCAAATGCTCCTCTTCTTCCATTTTTCTCTTGGTGTATATCATAATTTCATCGATAAAGCCTATAACAAATTTTTAAAAGTAATTTCTAATTACATTATTTATTAAATCAATGAATATTACCAGAGCATTAGTGAGTGTGAAGAGAATCAATATGAACTCATAGTTTCCATACCTTGTTCTAAAGTATGTATTTGGAATATCTTTCATCCTCTCCGTTGATTGGTGATATCCTGATCGAAGTCCCACCTTAGAAAATTAATTTTCCCCACGTAGTTGATCAAACAAGTCATCTATTAGATATAGGGGATACATGTTCTTTATCATGATTTAATTAAGTGCATAATAAACAATACAGAGGAAAATTGATCCATCTTTATTCTTAGAAAAGTGAACTGGTCCCCTCCCCATGGTGATGCCCTCGAGCATCAAAAACCCTTCTCTATATTCTCATATAATTGTTTCTTTAGCTATTCCAGCTCAACGATGACCATTCTATAAGTTGTCTTTGATATAGGTAGGGATTCTTGAATAAGTTCAATTGATAAATCAACCTCACAATCAGAAGGAAGAAAAATAAATTCTTTTTGGAATACATTAGTGTAATCCCTCACAATAGGAATATCTTCACGAAGTGTCATTAACATTGTCTCAATCAATTTACCAGGATATGCTTTCTCAAAAGAAATCTTTATCCACTCTTTAGATGACGATTATAAAGAATATTCATCTTCATCCTTACACTTTTACAGGCTTGGAGGATACTATGAGATGTGAAGAGAGATCTACCTTTACTGATAGTCAATTTTTTTAATTTTATAAACATAGTCAATCCATTCCAAAAATAGATTTGAAAGCTACCAGAGGAAGTACAATAATATTTTTTTAGAGTTTCATTCAACAAAAATTTATGAGGGAGGAGTTATAAACCATTGACACAATAATTTCCCAATTCACTATTCTCATAGATAACTCAACCAAAAAAATTTGAGGTGGTGTTTAACTAGTTATAATAGACATACATGATATGAAATAATGTATAGAACCAGAATAAAATAGTACATTTGCTATTATTAAATGAAATTATAGTGTACCTGTAACCACATCGTTGTGTGACTCCACCTCAACAAAAGTGATTGCATAATCCCTTCTCTTTTTCCTTGGATGTTGTTATTGATTGTCTCTGACAATCCTTGTCATAGGGGAATTGTTCACATATTTCCCATCATTATTGTAACTGTAACACTTCACTTCATAATGAGTGTCGATCTAAACCTTCCATATTCTTCCATGTTAGTGGAATTATTCATATCCCTCTAGGAGTTCTAATCCAGGTGTCTTATTCTTCCACATTTGAATCAATTAATGGTTCTATTTAGATAGTTTCTAAGATGCTTCTTCCCATAATTTTTACACATGGGATATTCATTCTTCTTCCCATCATGGTATTTATTTGATGATCAACCCATATTGGTCTCTATTTTCCACCTTTTTTCACTAGGCCCCTGAGACAATTGAAAATATGTGATCTCTATTTCAACCATGAGGGAAAAATGAAAACTTTTCTCGCAATTGTTGAAGTCTCAAATCCCAAATGATTTTCATAGACTCAACTTTAGTATTCTAAAGAGGTGATCCAACTTTATTTCAGTGTTCATAATAAAGACAAAAGTGTATCTTTTATGTATTGTAAATTTTTCTTCATATGCCCTGATAGACTCATGTTACTTCTACTTAAGATTAAGGAACTCCCTTTCTATCTTGAGATAGAGGGTTCTGGGAAATTTTTTATTGAAAAACATTTTCTTGCATTCCCCCCAATCCATGGAGTCAATTTTTTCTTGGGACATCGTATTGTTGATCAGTTTCCACCACTGATCGGCTTCCCCATAAAAATTATAGACTGTTCGCAAGAATTTCCCATATACTGATCACTCGAGAATATAATATATCTTTTCAATGTAGTCAATACACTTTTTTGGGAGGAGGGTATCAAAAGACCCACCAAACATGGGAGGCCTTTTTCAAATGAAGGATTCAATGACAAAATTCTCTTTTTATTGAGGTGGTGGGTGTTCCACATGATTCAAGTTATTATTTTTAAATTTACCCAGCAGAGCAAGTAAAATTCTAAAAAATTTAGTACCTGTTCCCATCATATTCGATATGTCATTAGGGAAATATTCACATTCCTTATCACATTGATTTTGGGGAAATGTTCTTATATTTTCCACCATTAACTATGAAAATAAATTTCAATTATATTTCTTGAATACTTAGCTAATAAGAATAAATGGAAACTTTGAACATAGAAGGATAAACTTGTAAAAGAAAAGTATATCCTATATTTTGATTCCCTATATTTAAATTGATGTTATCCTTGAACTGTTTCTTAAATTATATTCTTAGGGACCATTTTTTTGTTCCCTTAATAATGGTTTGTAATGATCTGATGAAGTTACTAGGGAATATCCACCAGGAGTGTAGAACCAGGTGTGTATTAAGGCCCGTTGTCATGTAACATGTTACCACAAGTTAGGCTCGGAACATGTTTCCAGAGTTATTACACCTAGGTACATCTATTGCAAAACCAAATCCACTTGTAGTATCCTGTCAGGGATATATTTTCATGATAAACAACTTAGTCTACAGTAACCAAAATTTAGGGTTGTTCTATTATACTTAGTTTTATCTTTAAGGTTCATACTAAAGTGCTCTATTCCTAATCTCAAAAAATAACTAGGCCATCTTTTTATTCAAACAATAGTGACCATATCCTTTTAAACATATCATTACATGTGTGTAACCAAAAATAAACATCAAATTATAATCCAAGGATTGTAAATTCCAGTGTCATAGGAGACTAGGTACATAATTAAACACCAGAAATGATACTTTTATTTAATATCCATATTGATACCATAAAATAAATTGTGATCATACATCTACCTAGGATAACCTATGGACAAAATGAACAAAGGGATGATATCGAAGCCCAATAAGTGAATAAACATAAGAACAAATCTTATCACAAGGGTTAGAAGGCATAACATAATGATATAAAGGGTCATGGTACATGATTAAACATAGGGATTCATAACATTTAGAACATGGGATAATATAATCAAAGAATATTGGTAATTCGTAAGAAACATAAATAATGACTTTAGCACAATTAAATTCTCATTTAACATAGAGTATCACGAGTCAAGGCTAACCACCAAGACCGTTGCACATGGAGTACGAGTTATGGTTGACTGCTAAGACCGTTGCACACAACATCTCATGAGACTAAAATTTACGCAATACATTGGAGATCCATCTGGGAATACCCATATTAACATGTTCATCAATATATTTTCCACATAATGAATCACACACAGTCAATCATATATAAATATGTGGGATCCCATGGAAAGAAATGGGTATCATAATCATGTCATAAAGCATAATAAATGGGAATATCATACAAGTGTCCATGAAAGAAATTTATTAAAACCAAAATGGGAATTCATATGGTAAAATAATAATATATTATGGTATTTTACTTCAATCATAAGTGACAACATGTAATATGTTTTTTATGAAAATTTTTCATTAAAACGTTTTAGTGCGGTTTTTTAAAAAATACTAAAGAGAATTTAAAATTGAAAAGGGAATAATATTTTATATAAAAGAAAAAGTTAACAAATAATTTTTTCATAATAAATATAATTATTTTATAAAAAACAATGGTCTCTTAAAATCTACAATATAGTGTACTTGAAATTGTGTAAGAATTCGGGAAGTTCCCTTAAAATGGGATTGCTTTTCGGGAATAATTGGGAAGGGAACCACTTAAAAATATCTACATCCCTGAAAGAGAAGGATACATTGATCTTGATAAATGATTTTAGAACATTTAAACATATTTTATAATATTTTCATAAAAGTAAAATATAAATTCATTTGGGCTAAAATATTGATAGACCAACCTGAATGAATAATGGATGATCAGGTAGAATCCATTACATTAAGTCCGAAGGTGTTCTTCACTTGATATTAATGTCATGGTTATTAAAATTATATTAATTAAATAATAATTAAAGAACCTATTATATATAAAATTGATTTAGTATAACCTTATCAAGTTCATTCATGGAATTTTTAATGGGTTAAGAAGTTCAATTTTATTATTTGGGAGAATTTATTTCCTTGCTTTCCATGATCGGTCTACTTATATACATGAACAAATAACCGTGTAAGATTAGAATGGTTTTCTAGAAACCAATTTATATGTTATTATATATCATATAAATGATTAAATGTTTATAAAATTTATTTTGTTTTTCGGAGTGACGATGAATCATTATATAAAACATTAATGATAACCGTTTTTGTTAAATTTTTTTATCACAACAAATTCAATTTGTTTTATAAATTAATACAATTCATAAAAAATGATTCTATATAATTAAATTGGATATATTAAATAAATAATATTCTGGTTCAACCATAAAAATGTTTTCATGACCAAAATAGAATATGTTAATAGAAATTGATAACCCGTTATCCCAGAATGTGATAAATTAATACATCTCATATGGTGTTTCCATTTCTTAGTATAAAAAGAGGGGGAATGAGATATTAATATGAATTATTAAATTATCATCACAAAAGTATAGTACATGTATGTTAATAGAGTTATCACACCACTTGGATGAGGATAGGTGAGGAGAGAAAAGAATACAAAGGAACTTAAAAAGAAATTGAAAGAAAAAAGAAGAGGGTTTTACCTCGTGATTCCTTCTTCTTGAGAGCCTTCTTAAGGGATTAATTTTTGGAATTTTGTTCAGTAGAAAATATTCTGGGCTTGGGATAGATGACTAGGGAGTTTTTTGAGCAGAATTTTGACATGGTACAAGGTCTGAGAGGTGTAAGGAGAAGAGGTGGTGAGGGGTAGTTTTTATAGTGGAACAGAGGGGTGTTTTCTCAATATTTTATTAATTAGTTTATTATTACTTTAAAGACAATAAATAATGTTTATTCTTATTGTATAAAATATAAATATGTTCATGTAAGTTTGAACCAATTTCCATTTACATCATCCATGACTCAATCGTGATTTAGAAATTCATTTATTTAGCATATTTCATATATTATCGAATTTCTCTATTCACAAAAATTAAAGTATTTAAGAAAAATACAAAAATTTACCATAACCATTGTTCAACCTGTAGAATCAAAAAATGAACTCTATTTTATGAAAATAATTTTCTAAATATGAGACAATTAAATTTTATTTAAAATCCTAATTTACTTGAAAAATAAAAATTTTAAAATTAAAACAGCTTTTTTAGAAACTTTGAAAAACTAGTTAAGGTCTCATAAAAGTGTATTATAATCATAAGACATAAAAATATTATGCAATGAAAGAATTTTATTCAAATCAAATTTCATTTAATTTATTAAATTAATAATAAAATTGTAATTAAATATATATGACTTTCCAAAAATACAATCACTCTCATATTATCACTTATAAGATTGATAAATTTTATTTATACTGTCATTAGTATGGTTAATATTCACTTTTATTATTTACTATTCATAAGGTCGATATTACTATTCATAAGGGTAAAATTACTATTCATAATGGTATGTTACTATTCAAAAAATTGATTTTTTCCATCAGACTTCAAACTTCTTACTTATCACAGCCGTGTATGTCAGATTTTAAAAATTCAAATAACAGAAGTAGAAATATTGTATTTAATGGTCACATAGTACTTATTAGTTCATTTAAACATGATGTAGAATTTTGTTGTTATTTTATGTGATTATACTATATGACTTAATTATAAGAAGGGAATTTTAATTTATTAAACATTAGGCCCTTACAGGGTATCTATGGATTTTAATGGAACCAGTCTTCACATGAGATATTGATAAAATGTGAAGCAATTTCATGATAAGAAAAACTTTTGAACATTATAGTTTTATTGCATTAGATTTTTATACATTAGAAATTCAATTAGTTGTAGGTGGATGAGCTTGTTGTGAGGATGGAATAATTTCCTCTCATTCACAACAGTTGGATCGTAAGATCTTCACACTTCTAACAACATCATGGGAGGTCCAGAATATTAGAGAACATTATAGAAGGAATTATCATGAATGAATATTCTTGAAGTGTTTTCCAGGAGAAATAGTTATTGTAAACAGTGTTACAGGAAATCCAAAGTGACATTCAATTTAGAGGTATCTCTATGAATATGGGAAAATTATGTGATCTAGACAACTTTAAAACCTTAGAATATCAAAATAGAGGACCAAACTAGAAAAACGATAGTGTCTAATAGATGTATAGTTTACCAGTAGTGTATTAAGTGAAAAATAGATTTTTATAGATTATTAATAATTCTATAATGAAACATTACTCAAGTTATTTGTCAGTTAGTTGAAATATATTTACATCCTAAAATTGAAATTAATCATAGTGGTTCTATATATAACATAGGAAATAAATATGAAGCAGGTAAAACTCTATTATGTTCATTTACTGCATTACATAATTTAGTTGCATGTATTTTCCATTTAGTGTGTTTCAATTGTGTTCTTTGTTTCTGTTGAACTGTTTTTAAGATCAAAATTTTGATGTGGGTCTAGGGTAATGAATTTATAATTAAAGAAAGCTAATTTTAAGGGGAATAAATGATCTAAATTATCCATTTTTGCTACATTTATATGTGTGTGATCTTTTAGTGGATCTATAGATCATAAATCTAGCGGTCTATCATCTGTACAAGAAATTTGTATTTCATGCTATCATTTATACCCTAAATGTTTGAGGTAAATGATGTAGGGATTAATGTAGTAAATACTCTATAGTATATTCCGTGGAATCAATGAATGCGACCATATACATGTGATGATGGTTTGGATATCTTCTTGGGTGTTTTTTTAAAAGTTTCATTTGGGATCGGGAAGGGATGTGATAACATAGGTAAGTGGAATATGGCCTTATTTTCTCGATTCAATTGATCTCGTAGAGTTTTATGGGAGTCGATTTTTGGATTCACGAGATGGAAAGGGTTGACTATGTCTGTTATGGATTTTATTAACATGTAATGAGTGGATGAGCATGAGTACGATGATTCAATCAGGTCTGAAGATGTTTGTTAAAGAGACTTTGGGATGGGGTTTTGTTGTAATTTTTGTGGATTTAATGATTGAAATGATGTGTTTGGGATGTGATGGTTTTTTACCTTTATTTCGTTATTGTGAATGTGTGAATATTTCTTATTACTCATGTTTCATTAACTTTTATAGAACATTAGAGGTTGGGTAAGAGTGTTTGTGGCCATCTCAAAGTCTTTAGGGATGGGTCAGTGTTCCTGAATGAATCCTCTCTATACCCAAATTCATTGGATATTGGTTGTATAAGGTTATATGTCCTTTAGTGAGAAGGCCTATCCTACCACATGTTGAGTGAGTTGGAATGGGTTGCTGAGGACAGAGGTCATTTCCAAATGTGTCTTAGGTTGAGGTGACATGTCGGGGCTCCCCAATTATGAAGTGATGGGTTTGGGTACTTTATTAGTCGATGACCTGAGTGATGGTTGTGGGCTATGGTATGTGGGTTTTATGGTGGTATTTGTAAGACCTCGAGATTTGGTGACCTTTAAATTTTTTCAAAAAACATTAATCTTTTCTATGTTTTTCAGTCTCTGAAATATGGATATTATATTTTGTTATGAAAAAAATGATTTTGGATTGTGTTACTCACATAAAAATGTTATTCCTTTTATATACACAATATTGGGTTATCCTACGTCACATAGTATGTTGAGTTTTAACAAATACTTGATATATTATATATATTTAAACATAACCATTATAACATATTTTTTTATAATTAGTTGTATGAATATTAATAAATATGTTTTAAAAATTAATTATAAATCTTTTATAAAATTAAATCATATTAATAAAAAATACTCAATTTTTGGTACATTTATTATATGTTTTGAATTTTTTGAAAAAAATAATTTTTTATTAATTTTTATAAAAATTGAATAAATTAATTTTTAAGACTTTTAGTAAAATTATTTTAAAAAAAATTAACTTTTAAAATCAACATGTCCAAATTATCTTATGGTGAATAAAAAGTGTCATCTTTTGATGAAAATTGATAAATAGTAAATATTAATTAAAGACACCCTTTTCAATTAAATTATTTAAAAATTTAAATGAAAATTTAAATTGGTTTTAGTGTAAAATTACTTAAATTAAAAATACATTAACCCGATTTAGTTCATTTTTATAAATTTTGTATATAATTATGATAAAAAATCATTTCAATCTTTAAAACATCTTCTCTTTAAGAAAATGCTATGTCGTCGTGTCTCTGAGATTAATTGTTAATTTCAATTTTCCACTTATATGAATGAAAATTTTGAAAAATGGATTAAATATCTTTAACAGTATATCTTTTTATTATCTAATATGTTCAACTTAATTTTTGATGAAATGAATAATAGAACTGTAGAAAATTATTTAAAAAGGTTAAAGTTAAAATTGGTTTTCTAGGGGTTAAACTAAAAATATAAGGGTGAAGATTAACAACTAAAAATTTATAAAATTTATTTTGTGGAAATAGATTGACCTTATAATGACTAATGTTCTAATTCTATTGTTTTTATGATTTTATTAATAACAATATGGGTAAATTTTTTATTTTTAAAACATTAATAGTTTGTCCCTTACCTCACGTATAAAAGGCCACTCATGTCCTCTCCTCTTCATACCTTAAAAAAATTTGGATTGGAAAATAAATTCCCAAATAACTTCAAAAATTACAAAATCCAATTTTAAGTCCTTATTTTGGTTTTAAATAATTACTTGGAAGTGTTTCTTTGAATACCTATAGAGGATACCCGAAAAAGAGGTAAGAATCATCAACGAGCGGTTTTGTTTTATTTCTTCTAAAATATCCCTCAATTATTGTTATACCATTATTATATAACAACATATTTATATTAAATATTTTCATATGTTTTTATTTTAACTTAATTACCTAAAACTATCTCTACTTTAAGGAAATAGGTCTTGAAATCATCATTCATGTGTACGATGAATTACCCCCACACGAACTGATGTCATTCGTTTTTTTCAATTTCCACCTCTCACAGTTAAATATAATGATGTATTTATTATCTATATATTATATTTATGATATTATTATTCTTAATAAAGTATTATATCACAAATACCTACATTTTTTCCATTTTGTAGGAATATGATTATGTCGCTCGTGTGTAAAGAGGTTTGTCGCCTCACGAAGCGATGTGATTCGTTCACGCTTTAAATAAATTGTTATAATACATCTATTAATGAAAATATGTGATATATATTAAATAAATATAATTATTAAATGATAATATTCAAATAACCTTTCATTCTTTAAACTCAACAAGAAAACTGAAACTGTGTTCTTGCGTACGCACAACCTACCATCACC
This sequence comes from Viscum album, assembly GCA_963277665.1. Taxonomy (NCBI): domain Eukaryota; kingdom Viridiplantae; phylum Streptophyta; class Magnoliopsida; order Santalales; family Viscaceae; genus Viscum; species Viscum album. The sequence goes on along the minus strand of OY728125.1, from coordinate 1,553,142,836 downwards.
AAGAATAGTGTAATTCATTTTATATCATTAAAACTTATGGATTACTATAAAGACCTATATAATTAATATATATGCTTTTATATAATATTTAAAATTCTATATTTTAATAAATCATGATCAATGCAGTAGTACTAAAAAACATATATGAAAAAAATCAGTTATTACCCGATATATGAATTTAACATGGAATGTTTTATAACCAGGTAATAAAATTCATTAGAAAATTTTATGTGGTATGATATATATATATATGGATTTTTTTAATATATTTATAAAAAAATAATAATTATTACATAGGTGGTTTCTAATGTGTACTATGGTAGTCAAGACTCAAGGTACAAGATTTCTAGTCTTCCTTTTATTTTTGGTAGACACGTGAGAATTCAACACTTGTCTCTTTTTTATGGTGTATACACCACCCCCTAAATACTTAATATCATTAATATCATTATATTCACTATATGTAAGGTTTCATTTGATTTTATTATTTATTTTGGGTTATGATACAAAATACTGCTAAAGTGGTAAGGGATTTCCATCTATGATTTTACTTCTTGGAGACACATTCCATATTCCCCACTAATTTCTTTTATGTCGTTGGTACACTACCCAAGACTGTATTTTAAAATTAGAATCCATAATATTATTGGTATTTAAATATCAATTTTAGGACCACCCTTTAATGGGCTTTATTATCAAAAGATACCAAAGTGGTAAGCTATTTTTGAATCAATTTTTTTCTTCAAGTCATTCAATATGTTTTGTACCTATATTCTTTTTCAAGGTGTATATAAAGCCACATTAACATGTAATATTGTGAATTTATTTATTATCATGATTTTTTATATTCCATTTTATGTTATTCATTCATATGGATTATGATTTAAAGACTCTAAAGTTGTAATGATTTTATGTTACAATCTATTATTTTATGAGGATTGTTTATGATAGTGTTCTCATCGATAAAATAATGTAATACATCTCTCAAGAAATTCAATAATTTTCTTATCATATGTTTATTCATTATATTTACAAGTTATAGTAAATTTTTTCCACTCTTTGTATTTTAAAATAATTGGTAAAAAAAATTTATGTAATAATTTATTTATTTTTATTGAAAATCATTTTTCTACGAAAAAGATGTTTTTAGAAAATGTTTTAATATTATACTATTATTTTTAATATACAAGTTTACACATTAATAATTTGTAAATTTTTTTGAAAGGAATATTCATTTCTTTATACCAACAATTCCATTTGGATTATATTAAGAATGTGAATGTAATCATTTTTTGACAGGAACGACATGAACTATATTTTCCACTGGTATAACAACTTAGTTATTTCAAGATTACATTAAAATTTCAAAAAAACTTTTAAAAAATAATTTCATCCATACTATTTGGATTTTTTTAAAATTATTTCATTGGAAAGTGATTTTATAAATTATTTTATGTTTTAAAAAGTGATTTTCAAATAAAGGTTTTTTTCCTCAAGAAACATCACAAGTAATTTTTCTTTAAAAATATTTCTCTATATAAGATAAAATGATATGAAATTATTTATTATTTTCTGGGTATATGATCCAGGGGAACCCTTTTTATTATATCTCTCTATGGATATTTTTTATGAAGAAATAATGTTTATGAAACCCATTTCTTTTCCATGGGTTACACCATGATAAAAGTCTTACATAACCTCATTCATTTTCCACAGGTTATTTTATGTTGAAATGATGAAATTATCATGAAACCTATCTATTTTATGTGGGTTTTTATATTATGAAATGTTTATAAAACCCATTTCATTTATTTTTTTATGATATGATGAATTTTTTATGATTTTTTGGAATACATGTGTATGAATTTCATTCTAATATTTGTGGGACTAATATATCCCTCTAATGAATTAGGTAATGATAATTGTTCTATGATCTCCTAGTGTATGTGGGTGGCTATCCCAGGACTAAAATATATGGTACACTGGTGTTTATCCCAGGCCAAAAAATAGTGACATGGATAGTTATCCAAACCCAAAGTAGATAGATTGGTGGTTTTCCCAAGCCTAACATGTTATGAATGTCCTGGTGGGTAGCCTTGACATTATATTTTCTATGAATGTTTATATTCCACAAATCCATGTATTATTTCAATATTTTTCTCTCATAGATCATGTTCTTTTATTTCCTTATGATGCATGTCTTATGAGATGAAAACTTATATGCGATGACTCGGGATTATGATATTTGATAACCACGGAATGGTTTTCCAATTTAATCATATAGTTTTCATACCATTATGTTCTTTTTATGCTTATGTTCTTGACTTTTTTACCCTTTCCGAGCATCTAATATCACCCCTTCTTATGTTTCATTTTCCTAGGATATGAATAAATATATAATGTATTATATGTATAAGAAGGGTTAATGTTATTAATAACATAGTGGAATATGATTTATCACACATATAGAACAGTTCTATATGTTTCTATTTTCCAAATGAACTAAACTATTATAGTCCTCAGGTGTGTACTTATGTAATTTAACAATTTTTCGTCTAACAATTTGTAATATCTATGCACATAAATTCCGGGTCTCTATAGTTAGTATTAGAGGATAGGTTTTTTCAACCTTCAGAAACTAAGATGATAATTATTTATATAAAACCATAGGGAAATTTATTAGGATATGTCTTGGGATGTTTCTAAGTAATAGATTATGTATGAGTCATTGTATTGGAAAATGTCAGGTCATTTTTGTAAATGATAGAGAAATTTGTTTCCATACAAACAACCAAGTCTAAATACTACAAGTGGATGTGTATATTTCACAGAGTTACCTAGGGGTAATAAATATGAAATGGACACATTCATATAGACTTGATCATCACATTGTGCACAATAGTGGGACTTTCAACACATCTGGTAAGATATTCTAATTGGATATGCATTGGAAATACAAAAAATCTTTAGGACCCATCATTATGAATTTAAATAGATTATGCTCATGGATGACCTATGTTAAGCCTAATGCTTCTTAGATTTAAAGTATATTTTCATGATTTATATATTCTATTAGTGTATTTTCATGATTATATAGATTTCCACTATGATTATTGTTTCTCACACTATTATGTTTTTGTTTAAATCAATTGGTGGAACCTAAGGGAAATATAATAATACTATGTGTGAAAACAATGAAATGATTGTCCTCTTCAGGATCCAAAAATTATTGGATATGGAATGGAAAGTCTTGTTTATATAATTATTCAACACTATCAATCTATAAAACATGTTGGAATTCCAAATTAACAATGTACTGAACAACATTCTATTGAATCCTTCATGTGGAAATATCCACTTTATTTCAATGGGTCTTCTGCTACACTATTTTCTAAGCAATTGATTAGTGCCACTAAAAAATATTTTTAATTCTCAGGTGTTCATAAATTGAAAATGGTTTTTGGCTATCTACCATTTGGAAGGTGAAGTGGATCAATGGTGGAATCTCATCAATAATATGAGTAAATAGTATGAAATTTACTTAATGGATAGGGATGATTTCAAAAACATATTTTTCAATAAGTTGTTTCCACATATTATTCAAATTAAGATACAGAAGAAGTTAATTTATCTAAAGAAAAAGGATGATGAATTCATTGGTACCTATGATGAAAATTTCCCATGACCTGTGACGTACATTTTTGGTATTATCATCCAACATGAATGTATGGTTTATCATTTCATAGGTGGATTAAAATCAATTATTTAAAGGGTGTTAAACCTAAGAGGCTTCAGTAGCTATGAAGAGATTTTTCTATGTGCTGTGAAGGAGGAGATAGATATTGGAGTTATGTATCAGTGTCATGGTTTTTATAAGATGATAAAAATGGAATAAAAATAAAAATATAAGAAACATAAAGAGAAGAGAATGATATTTCAATTATAATCAATGTGTGGGAAGAATCATGGATAAAACATTATTTAGGGGACTAGTAAATGTTTTATTTGTGGAAAAGAAGTTCAACAATTAAATAAATGATGATTTTATGGGAATAAGTTATCTATTGATGAGAAATTTCCATAGAATACATCTTCCACAATTCAATGTTTCAATTTCATGTAATTTGAGAATTATGCTAATAATTATGCAAATAAAATGGTTAATAATGATGATCAATTCCAAAAACATCTGAAGATAAAGGAAAAAGGGAAATCTTTTTCAATCACGATAGTTCATGTGATTCATCGTAATTAGGGAAGACTAATCCTCGACTCCTTAGGTGGGAATTTCATGTTTGATCTTGTATTAATGATCCATATGAAAATATTATCGTCCATCCTATAGTGAAATTCAAATGATTATGTCCCTCTACATGTTTTCTGGAATAATAAAATAAAATTTGATATTCTATCGGTATAATGTTAAACCCATGATTCCAGATAATGTTCTCGTATATGATATAAGGTCCTTTAGGGAATAAATATGGAATTATATTTTAGAATCATACACATATCCAAGTAAGATTTACTTAAGAGTTATGGATACCATCATGGGTTTGTGAGTTAATGGTATATAAAAATTTAAATTTCATTAACACCACTTTTGAGGTTTTATGTGGTGGGTGTTTATCAATATTAAATACATCTTAAGAGATATTTACTGAAATGAAACCCATTGGTTTTATATATTGTGAAAAGATTATTTTGAGAGGAATTCCATTACACTTTGGGGAAATATTATTAATTGTACTTGTAAAATTTATGGATTATCTTGACTTTGATGTTGATATAATTATGGGTTACAGTCGACCACCTTAGAAAGTTAGAACACTTAGATGTAATCAGGGTATATTTCTCTTAGGATCAATATACCATAATGAAAATTGTGGATGTTTTAAGGATGTATGGAGTAACATGATAAAATTTGTTTTATCTAAATCTACAGTTTACCTTAATGTTTTGGTGAAGTCTTTAGTAAACTATAGATACGAATGTGAGTTCCATCACTACATATAATCATCATACAGATGATTAATTTTAGAGAATTATTCAAACCAGAAAGGACACTCTATGATATTTTCATATGGATTTAAAAGGTTTTTAGGATCACAAAAATTATCATCTTGAGTTTTCTTATAATAATGAATTTGACTTTATCATTCGTATGGACCCTTATTAATTCATTCATGGAAGTAATTCTATAACTCCAACGTATAGGAATAAAGTGGTGGAAGGAAAACTATTGGTGCTTGAGCAAGCTAATAAGCTGTTAGAGAAGGTTGAAGGCATTCAAAAACAAGTAAAATATTCTAAATGTTTAATGAAATGTCATGATACCTAATTTTAAGTTGGTAATAAAATAATTCTAGTAACTTCACCTTGAAAAAAGGGGAAAATTTAGCCTTATGTATATTGGTCCCATTAAAATACTTGATCATATCAGGATAATACCTTATCATTTAGAGCTTTCACCAAACCCCTCTCAGGTTCATGATTTGTTCCATGTATCCCTATAGAGGAATTATATTCATGATCCATAACTTGTACCGAACCCATAGGTCAGACCACTAGGGCATGCTATTTTTTATGAGGAACAACTATTTGATATTTTGGATCTAGTTGAGATCATTTCATGAAACATGACCACTTACCTGGTTGAGTTTTTACCATGAGACCACTAGCTTGAAGAAGTTATGTGGGAAACTAGGGATGTAATGGTGTAGATGTATCATTATTTTTTGGTACCAAAGTGATGAATTTAATTGGAGAAATTCATTTTAAGGGGCTAGAATGTAACAACCTAATATTTTATGGAACAAAATTAAAATAAGTTTAACAATTTTATACTTTTCAATACAAAAAATATATATTTTAGCTTCAATTATATGAAGAAATGGATTTTTATTGAATTACTTGCATCAAGATGTTAATATTTCCATTCACATAACATTGGGTTATTTTGTATTACACCTAACACTGAGTTTTAATAAATCTAGGATATATTATAGATATTTAAACACAACTTTTATAACATAGACATTACATATAGTGGTATTAAAATTAACATATACTTTTTAAATATTCATTATAATTTTTTATATAAAAATTCATATTTATAAAAATTAGTTAATTATTGGTAAAGTCTTTATATGTTTCAAAAATAGTAATTTATTAACAAAATGATTTTTAATTTTTTTTGTGATAATTAATAAAATAATTTTTTCACACTTTAAAAAAAGTAAATGGATAAAACAAATTTCATTTTTAAATACTCATGTAATATATATAATAGGTTTAATTCTTGATATTTTTTAGAAATGATTCATTTATTTATGAATAGTTAAAAAAATAAATTTTAATTGAAAATTGCCTTTTTTTAATTATTTTTAAAGATAAATTTTAATATAAATTAGTTTTAATGTGAACTAAATACAATTATATATTCATTCATCCAATATAGTATATGGAAATAAATTAAATTTTGAATTTCAATATAAAAACATTTCAAATATTTTATCTTCTTATCTTTAAAAACTCAGTTTATCATTGCTTCTATGAGATAAATTTTAAATTAATATTTTCCAATTGTATGAATATAATTTGAAAAAAGGGATTCAATATTAGGGATAATAATAATTTATATTATCTAATAATTTCCACACCATTGTTGACCAAAATGATTAGTAAAAATTGTAAAAACTTGTTATCTAGGGAAAAGGTAAAAATGGCTTTTTAAGGGGTTAAATTTAAAATATAAGGCTTAAAATGACATAAACAATTATTATAAACTTATTTTATTGACAAATTTTGACCTTATAATGTATATGGTTGTAATTTAAATCATTTTGAAACTTCTATCATGTGAAAAACATCAACACCCTTTCTCATTTCAAAAAATTTCAACTGTGACACACAACTCGCTTATAATAACCCACCCTTATCCTATCATATTTATAAATTAAGAAAAAATTTATTCATACTATACAAACCTAAATATGTTTAAAAATTACCTAATACCTTCTTATAATTTTTATTTGGGGCTAAATTCCAACCTTGGAAGGCTTTTGGGGTACACTAAATGAGGATACTTAAAGCAGAGGTAATGTTCCGGAACGTGCATTTTGGTTTTATTTATTCCTCCACCTCCTTTGATTATTATTATACCATGATGATATTATAAAAAAATAATATCCCATATACTTATATATTGTAATTTTAATTTAATTTTCTACAACCTTCTATACTTCCATCAAAGGGGTTACAAAATCATCATTCTTGTATACACCGAACTACCACCTCTCAAAGTGAAGTCATTAATTTTTAAATTACCTCCTCTCATGGTTTGTAATAACGATGATTTTTTTGAAAATTTATTATAATTATGATATTTTTATTCTTATTATATTTTTCAATCACACATACCTTCATGATGCCCATTTTTAGGAATACTATAATGTCGCTCGTGTTTAAGGTGTACTACCACCTCACGAAATATTGTGATTCTTTCACAGTTTACATAGATGTTCATAAGTATGAGTTTAATAAAAAAGTTACATAAATATGGAAAAATGTTTTTTCATGAAATATAATATTTCATTTACCTTTATTTCATTTAGTATGACCTGAATATTTAAACATCATTCTTGTATACATATAGTCTACCGTCTCTATGAACGGTGAATTTAATTTTCTATCACTAAATTTTATGGATTAATCCAAAGAAATATAGAATGAATATATATTATATTTAAAAAATTCATAATATTATTTGTATTATGATATCATGAAAAATGTAATAGGAAAAAAACAACAGACCAAAACTTATACAAAAACAATGAGGTTATTACCCGAAATGTAACTTTAACATTGAATTGTTAATAAACGAGTAATAAAAAGTCACAAGAAAATATAATATGGTATGATATATATATATATATTTATGTATGTATATTAATGGTTCTATAATATATTGATAATAATATTATAGTTATTATACAAGAGGTTTGTACATGTATGAAGGAAGTCAGTACCTAAGGTAAGAGATTTCTAGTCTCTTTATTATTTCAAGGAGACATATGCAAATTCACCACTTGTTTCTTTTAAGGTGGTGTTTATACTATCACATTGACATGTTATATCATTAATCACATTATATTCATGACATTTAATGTTTCATTTTATTTTAATATTTATTGGTGGTTACAATTCAAAAGATTACTAAAGTAGAAATGGATTTCTCTTTCACTTTATACTTATGTGTGACATATATCATATTCACAACCTATATATTTTCTGTGGTTTATATAATAAATATTAATTTATTTTATAATTATTATAAGGAATATTTTTTATTTAAATATCCATTTTAGGACCTCCATTTCATGGGGTTTAAGGTTCAATAGTTACCAATGTGATATGGAATTTCTATCTTAATTTTCCTTCTTTGAGTTGTATGTTATGTTATAAAACTATATTATTTAGTGAGGTCTATATACATCCCATTTTAAATGAAATATAATAAATTTAGTAATCCAAATTATATATTATGTTTTATATTTTTTTATTATTTCATGGGACTTACAATTCAATGACACCAAATTTTTAATGATTTATTGTTACAGTCTCATCATTTATCTGGATTGTTTATTATTATGTCATGATTATAAAATCTTTTGAACCATATCCCAATAAACTCATGTATTTTATTTTATTATAGTTATTAAATATATTTATAAGTAATATTACAATTTATTCACACTTTGGTACATTAAATAATTGAGATTTTTTAAAGAAAAATCATCTTTATTTCAGTCAAAAACCATTTTCTTCTTGAATAATGTTTTCCACAAACGTTTTAAAATTATTATTATTATAATAATATTTTTGAAATATTTTTTTACACTAGTTTGATTTTTTATGAAAAAATTAAAGGAATATTCATTTCATTTTTTATTGAATGCATGTTTGGATTTACTGAAATGTGAAAGTAATATGTTTTTTAGCATGCACGACATGAAAAACATTTTCTACTGTTATCAGAAAAAATTTAATTCAACATTCCCATACAATTTTTAGAATAAAAATTCAATGTAAATTTTTTCCTTAATATTTTAGAAATTTACTTAATATATTTAAAAGTGAAATTTAAATTGAATTTTTTTTTGTTTTAAAAAGTTATTTTTAATGAAATGTTATTTTTATCAGGAAATGATCAAAGTTATTTTTATATAAAAATGAATCTCCATATAATATGACACTATCTATAGAAAATTATTTTTTTAGCGATGTGATCTAAGGATACCATTCTTATTCTTTATTTTAATGGATTTTATTTATGATAAAATAATTTTTACAAAACTTATTTCTCTTCCATGGGTTATACCACGATAAAATTTTTATGAAACCCCTTTATTTTCCCATGTTTGTACTATGATGAAATGATTATTAAACCTTCCTATTTTCCCTAGGTTAGGATAATTTGAAATTTTTATCAAACCCATTTTATTTTATAGGATATTATTTTGTGTATATTTTATTATTTTAAGACACACACGTGTATGATTTTCATTACGTGATAGGTGGGACCTACATATCCCTCTAATGAATTCAGTAATGATAAATGTTCTATGAAATCAATGTTTACTTGGGAGGATAACCCAATCCTAAAAATTAGGGTACATGGGTGGTTTTCTAAAGCCCACAAAACAACTTACATGGGTGGTTAGCCCAACCCCAAAGTAGGTATATGGGTAGTTAACCCAACCCTAACTTGTAATTAGTGTCTTGGTGGGTAGCCTTCCCATATTATTTTATATTCTTATTTTTATTCCATAAATATATGTCTTCTCCCAATTTTATTCTCTCATGGATCATGTTCTTCGATTTCCTTTTGATACATGTATTATGAACTTCTAATCATTATTCTATGACTCAAGATTGTGACCCTTGATAAGCAGGGTATGGTTCTCAAATTTTAAATCATCTTCTTATAAATCTATGTTCATGTTATTCTAATGTATATTCCTTGTTTTCTCTTATTGAGAATATAATATCACCTTTGTTATGTTTCCATTCATTAGGTTATGAAGAAAATTAATATGTATAATATGTCTAATAAGGGTGAACGTTATGAAGTGTAATGCCCCGGCCCCAGTTACCCAGAGCTGGTGCATTATTTTAATACATTGGCACGATTACAAGGAATCAAGTCCTGAAGGACTGATCGGTTTAGCAGAATTAGAAAATAGATTACATACATGAACGTTACATTACACTTTCTAACATTCAACACATCATAGATAGTTCTTTGAGAATTCCATATTTTCCCTTTAGCTTAACCCTGCATATCAATCATAATACACTTCTTGGAATCCTGGGAAAATAAAACCTAAGAAAGGGGTGAGCTCAGATGCTCAGTAAGGGTAAATAATTTAATGGAAGCTATAATCTTATAAGCAATATGTGTAATAAAAAAACAGCCTTTTGAACATAAACATGAACATAATTTGGTAAAAATAAATGAAACATTAGCATATAAATATGCACATGGATATTCTACTTGTCTAATAATCACATGTAATAACTAATTTCACAATGAGGGAATTCCTAATGCCAGACATCATTACCACATAGTCAAGGCCTCGTGCTAGGACTACAAATAAAATTTTTGTCAAGTCCTTGTGCCAAGACACTAGTTTGTCTCATGATACATACCGATGCATCGAGGAGCTATAGCGGGCTCCACCCGTCACTAACTAAGTCCACTGCATTCCACATATGAAAAGTTGAAACATAACATAAACATTCGTTTTAAAACTAGCATATGAAATATCAATACATTAATGATAAACCATGAATGGTATAAAAATAGAACATCCACAGTCAAAAATATCATAAATCATTAAATACAATATGGAATATTGTATTATAATGAGTCAACTTCAATAAAAAATAATATCCTGTAAAGGATGCAGACATAGTTGAAAATGATGAGTAAAACATTTGGAGAGAAATATCCATTTTTGTAAAATCATTTAAAAGTCACACATTTATAAAGGAAGTAATTTAAAAGAAATGTTTGAATCAAAGTGTCCCATACCACTTTGAAACTTTTGAAAAGAATTATCATTTCAAAACATTCATGTCTATATAAATAAATCCTAAAAATTATTTTGAAAACATGGACATTAATTTAAAAAGATTTAGAAAGATAAATCTTTAAAACATTTAAAATTGTGATATTGATATAAGTTACCTTTCATAATCCTTAAAATATTAATTTTGAAATCATTTTTATGAAAAATGGACATGGATGATAAAAATGTTCTAGTAAATACTTACACATAAACAATCTCAGATAATAATGAGATTGAGGAATTAACCCTTACCTTGCACTTTTCATTAGTCTAGGGTACGTTTAACCTCCTGTATGAAGATCGTAGTATGTTATTAAATTATATCAGAACCAAATTAATATTTATGACATCATAAATGACTCATTTATGACATTATACTACCCATTTAATAATAATTTTCATGTTAAATTAACATTTCATGTAATAATCGCTTTCTTTATCGTACGTGTTTTAACTTGTTACTCTTGATTTTATCACTTAGATAAATATTTAAATACTTCCAAAATATAAAACATGATTTATATATCATATATATTTATAATATAAATATGTTTAATAGACATATATATGAAATAAAAAACACCTTTTATGAAGACGGTAGTTCGTACGTACGCACAAACGCTGTTTCCATTTTCATATCGTATTTAATGGAACTAAGTGAATAAGTTATATGTAAGTACATATATATATATATAGTAGAATTATTATTCCATATATTACATACTTATTAATAATATATATTTTTATAATCATTGATGAATGGTGAACATGGTAATGAATCAAATCGCATAGTGGAGACGGTAATCCGTACGTACGCATGAGCGACAATATCATTATTTTGATATTAAAATAATATATAGTTGGATGTTATATCACAAATATACAAAACCATTATCATGTAATATTTATTATTTACATCAATTAAACATCATTATTATACCCATCCAAATAATAACGTATTGAATAACAATTACACCACGACATGGAGACGGTAAGCCGTACGTACGCACGTATGGTGACATGTCATTCAAAGGATGGATAGAATAATGTATTTGGTTGTATCATATTTATAATAAAATAAAATTATATTGAAGATACTAGAGCTATTATTTTATAATGGTAACAAAAAGAAAAAGGAAGTGGAAGAAGAAAGGAACTTAAAAGAGGTGGTGAGATATTTACCTCTTCTTTGGGTTCTTTCTTTTTATTTGATCAAAAGGGCTCCTTAGGTTGGATTTCTGACCAAAGTAAGGCCTCTAGGATGAAGTGAGGGAAATTTGGAGGATATTTGGGAAGTGGTTGGCAGAGACAAATGGCTTTGGAGGTGTGAATTTGAGAGAAGGTAATGTGACCTTTTATAAGTGGGTTGAGGGGCATCTTAGAAAAAACATAAAATATTATTTTATATAAATTCATATTCTGTTTATAATGGCTCCAAAGTGTTTTATTTCTATTATAAGGTGGGGAGGGGTCGACATTATCTCAACCAATATGTTTTATACATGTTTAGGTTACCATTTTAACCTTATCTTTTAGAGTTAACTCTTAGTTAAATAGTTTAACTTTTACCGTGTCTTCTTGTACTCTTGCACTATATGGTTAATAAACTTACTATAAAATGAAAATATAACCCCAATTGGTTAATTAATGTAATATATTTTATTACATAAGTCTTTTTGCTGAACTTTAGAATTTTAGGACTATTATATCAATTAATAATATAATATTTCTTTTAAAAACTATTTTATGTCAATTATGACACTCTTTGGTATTGGTTTTTTGATAAAATAATAACAGTATGATTACTTAAAAAACTACATTGAATCAATACTAACAGGTAATATTCACCTATAAAATTCGTGGATGTCCTAAAATATTTTAAATTATATTTATTTTAATATTTATAATAACATTTATTTGATTATTTCATTAATAAGGTAATTATTATATCATCATTGTGTCATTAATAATTTCAATTATTTAATATCTAATAATTATAAATAAAATACCATTATGTAGTAAATCATTTTATCATTCTAATTAATATTTATAGTCTAATTTATCTTATGTATAACCCTATATTAAAAATAGTTTAGTTATTAAACTTTGATTTTAACTCTTTTAACTCTTCTTTAAATTAAATAATAATAAATGTCTTAATCTAATACAAGTGGACCTAAAGGGTCATATTATATTCCTAAGGTTGGTTTTGGTCTAATTACACTTATCCAATTGAATTTGGACATGTGTTAGGGTAATAATAATATCATTTTTACACTTAATTACCCTATTTACTTTTAACCGTGGTAAATAAAAGTAAAAAAGTTACTATCTCCCAAAAATTATTTTTATCTTATTGAACCACATTTTACTCCTTGATATTAACCGTGTCTCTGGAAGATTCAAAATTCAACTCACAGAAGAGGTAAAATTAAGTTTTATGTGAATTTAAAAATTCTCTTAGGAAGTGGGTAAATGACGGTGAAAAGTTCAATAAAATTTTTATATATCTAAAATTATTATAAACTGACTCCAATGAATTAAATTGAACTTATATATGTATTATGTATCTATTTTTGACCTAAAATAAATTTAAATAATTAATTAAATAAATATTCGGTTTTAAACTATAACTCAGTTTTTTCACAATTCATCATAAATTAAATGTTTTCAAAAAAATACCAAAAATTTACCCTAAGATAATTTTGATATTCCGAATTCAATAATGAAGTATATTTTACCAAATTCAAAACATTGAAGTTGAATTTATTAATTTAAAATTAGTTCCTACTGTCAAATCCAAAAGGCATATTTTTAAGAAATAATAACTATCAAAAGTTTGGCACTTATTTATGTCCAATTTCAAAGTGAAATTACATAAAATGACCATCATTTGATTAAATGGTAAAAATATAATCTATTTATTCTTCAAAACCATTAAAATGTATAATTTAACACTATAAATTATTTTGATTAAAAAAGTTCTTTTCAGTTAAAATATAGTATTTTTCACTATTCACTAAAATATGAAAGTTATCAAAAAAACACCAAATATTTATCAAAAATAAATTATTATGTCCCGATTATAAATAAGAAGTTTATTTAGTCAAATTAAATATATAAAAGTTTAAAATATTGGATTTAAAAAGGGTTCTCCATTAAAAGGCGGTAAAAGTGCATTTTTTGAAAAATACTTCTTTTACCTGATAAAATGAATTAGTTCTTACATTATGTCTAAGAAACTCATAATATGGATTCTAAAATTATAAGGATTATATATAGTTCAAAATTCAGTTAATATTATTCATAACCACTTTTGAATGGCTAGTTTGGTAAGTTGTGGTGCGCTTGAACTCGATGTTGCGTGTAGTGTAAGTTATTGAATTACTTTGAAGAACTAATGTAATATGAAATCATGGGGTGTTACATTCATCCCTCCTTCAATAAATTACTTCCTCGCAATTTGAAAATTTTCTTTGAAAATAAATGGTTGAAAATATAAAATACCTTTGTTGGAAAACCCACATTGGAAATTGGGTTAATAAAATTTAGTCTTAATAAAAGGAAAGAAATTATATATATATATATATATACTTGATAAGTAGTGTTTCATCCTTCAACTAATTCCTAACACAAAATCATCTTTTACTCCAAAAGATTTCAAAAAATATTATTTATCCTAATCGTATAAGGTTCCAAAAATAATTAATTTATAATTAATTTATCAGACTATTTAAAAAAACTAAATTATACAAACGAGTACATCACGTAGTTCAGTCATAGGTGATGCACCGTTGTCGCTCTTTGGTTGCGGGTTCAAGTCTCGTGGACTTGCCGGACGAGACTAGTAGTTGCCCGACCTCTAGGTTGTCCTTTTTATAACAATCCAAAAATAACATTAACAATAGCAGCCAATTTCAAACTTAATCCATTCCAACCTTTAGACTTGTACAAAATTCTTATATCCAAACTCTCAGTCCAAAATATATAAGGAAGTTAAACAAAATGAAGATTCTTTTTTCTAGGTAATAACATGTGAACGTCTTCATCATGTATTCTTTTAAAACATGGTAACTCCTTGAATTACCATAAAACCTTATTGATTATATTCATACTCCCTTATCCTTTATATAATACTCGATATAATCCTTATATCTAAATTTTTTGAATATTCCAACAAGGATGAAATAAACAAACCAATAATCAGTTCCAATATAGTCAAGAATATCCAATATAATTTATCCAAATCAACCATCTCTTATTCCAAAATTACTACCTTAGTATTAGGATCATATAATCTCAAATTACCAATGAAATGGTACTGCAATTCCATCCTTATTTATTTAGATAATTCATATAACAAGTACATCGTTGATACCACACTCAAATGACGTGATACTTTAATAACAACATAAGAACTATTAATCATTCCTCCTCATCTTCGGTAGTATCATAACATGATTATTATCCAATAGCATCATTTGGGGTATACTCTGATGATTTGGGCATTGATTCGCGTAGTGTTCCAACTCATTACAGATGAAGAATTGTACATTTGAAACTTTTTTCTTACCCTTGAAATCACGTACTTGGGGTCCTTTTTCTCCAGACATATAACAAACTCCTATTACCTTCATGAATTTTCCAAGGTGATTCTTTTTATAGTTATCACATATGGAAAAATCATTATTTTCCCTCTTCCCTTTATCAATATTTCTCTCTTCTATCCTTTTCTTCTATTGCTTCCCTTCAAATCCATAGGACTTAGAGAATTCTTTACTTATCTTATTAACACGTGATATTATTTCTTCATATGTTGAGAATACATGGGAGACTATTTCCCTTCTAAATGTTGGATTAATATCGTGAAAGATATGATCCTTCTTTCTCTTTGGATCATACGTATTGCTGGAGTTCACATTCCTTCTACTGGGTGCCATTTCAATAAAATGGCATACACTATGTCAGTTTATGAATTGCAATGAATAATTCCAGACATGTAAAATACCTAACGTAAATTGAACAGTTTATGGATATAATCCATAATAATAAAAATATTTTATTTGATGAGGTATATACTCATAAATCCTTCATAATGATTTGTAAAGAAAATGTGAATTATCCTAAGAATATCCCCCAGAAGTGTCGTAACCAAGAGTCCAGAAAGGCTCGTTATTGTGCAACAGTTCCCATTCGAGTCTGTCTTAAAGCGGTGTTTTTGGGTTTTACCCCTAGGTACATCTATTCCAGAGCCGCCTCTACCTTCTCGTATCCGGACAGGGATGTATTCCTTGGAAAACTCATAAAATCTCTACAAAACCAAAAATCTAGGAAGTTCTTCTATATGAATCCTTAATGTCTATCTTAGGGATATGTGTTCTAATTAGAGTTTATCTAAATCTAGTTTCCAAGGTTATTACTAAACTTCCTCTGATACCAACTGTAAAGGCCCGACCCCAGTTACCCAGAGCCAGTGCATTATTTTAATACATTAGCACGATTACAAGGAATCAAGTCCTGAAGGACTGATCAGTTTAGCCGACTTGGGAAATAGATTACATACATGAACGTTACATTACACTTTCTAGCATACAACACATCATAGATAGTTCTTTGAGAATGAAATTTTTTCGCTTTAGCTTAACCCTGCATATCAATCATAATACACTTCTTGGAATCCTGAGAAAATAAAACATAAGAAAGGGGTGAGCTCAGATGCCCAGTAAGGGTAAATAATTTAGCGAAAGATATAATCTTTTAAGGCAAGGTGTGTAATAAAAACAACAGCCTTTTAAACATAAAAATGAAAATAATATGGTAAAAATAAATGAAAAATCACCATATAAACATGCACATGGATATTCTATTTGCCGAATAATCACATGTAATAACGAATTTCACAATGAGGGAATGCCTAACACCGGACATCATTACCACATAGTCAAGGCCTCATGCCAATACTAAATTTTTTTTGTCAAGGCCTTGTGCCAAGAGACTAGTTTTCCCCATGAGACCTACCGATACATCGAGGAGCTATAGAGGGCTCTATCCATCACTTACTAAGTCCACTGCATTCCTCATATAAAAAGTTGAAACATAACATAAACATTCGTATTAAAACTAGCATAAGAAATGTCAATACATTAACCATAAACCATGAATGGTATAAAAATAGAACATCCATAGTCAAACATATCATAATTAATTAAATACAATATGGAATATTGTATTATAATGAATCAACCTCAATAAAAAATAATATCTAGTAAAGGATGCTGACAAAGTTGAAAATGATGAGAAAAACTTTTTGAGAGAAATATCCTTTTTTTGTAAAATCATTTTAAAGGTACACAATTATAAATGAAGTAATTTAAAAGAAATTTTTGAATCAAAGTGTCCCAAACCAATTTGAAACTTTTGAAAAGAATTATCATTTCAAAACATTCATGTACATATAAATAAATCCTTAAAATCATTTTGAAAACATCGGCATTAATTTAAAAAGATTTAGAAAGATAAATCTTTAAAACATTTAAAATTATGATCTTGATAAAGGGTACCTTTCATAAATCCTTAAAATATTCATTTTGAAATCATTTTTATGAAAAATGGACATGGATGATAAAAATGTCCCAGTAAATACTTACCCATAAACAATCTCGAATAATAATGAGATTGATGAATTAACCCTTACCTTACACTTTTCTTTAGTCGAGGGTACGTTTAACCTCTTGTATGAAGATAATAGTATGTTATTAAATTATACCAGAACCACATTAATATTTATGATATCATACATGATTCATTTATGACTTTATACTACCCATTTAATAATAATTTTTAGGTTAAATTAACATTTCGGGTAATAATCGCTTTCTTTATCCTACATGTTTTAACTTGTTCTCTTGATTGTATCACTTAGATCAAGATTTAAATACTTCCAGAATATAAATCATGATTTATATATCATATATATTTATAATAGAAATATGTATAATAGAAATATATATGAAATAAAAAACACCGTTTATGGAGATGGTAGTCCGTACGTACGCATAAACGTTGTTTCTGTTTTCATATCGTATTTAACGGAACTAAGTGAATAAGATATATGTAAGTACACACACACACACACATATATATATATATATATCAAGTAGAATTATTATTCCATATATTACATACTTATTAGTAATATATATATTTATAATCATTCGTGAATGGTGAACGTGGAAATGAATCTCATCGCGTCGTGGAGATGGTAATCCATATGTACGCACGAGCGACAGTGTCATTATTTTGATATTAAAATAATATAGAGTTGGATGGTATATTATATATATAATGAATCATTATCATGTTATATTTATTATTTACTTCAATTAAACTTCATTATTATACCCATCAAAATAATAACGTATTGAATAACAATTACACCACGACGTGGAGACGGTAAGCCATACGTACGCACGTATGGTGACATGTCCTTCAAAGGATGGATAGAATAATGAATTTCATTGTACCATATTTATAATAACAATACAGTATATAGAATATACTGGAGTTATTATTTTATAATGGAAACAACAAAGAAAAAGGAGTTTAAGAAGAAAGGAACTTAAAAGATGTGGTGAGATATTTACCTCTTCTTCGGGTTCTTTCTTTTGATTTGATCACAAGGGATCTTTAGGTTGTCTTTATGACTAAAGTAAGGCCTCTATGATGAACTAAAGGAAATTGGGAGGATATTTGGGCAGGGTTTTTCCAAGCCAAATGGCTTTGGAGGTGTGAATTTGAGAGAAGGGGATGTGACCTTTTATAAGAGGGTGAGGGGAACCTTAGGAAAAACATAAAATATTATTTTATATAAATTCATATTAGGTTTATAATGGCTTCATAGTGACTTATTTCGGAGATAAGGTGGGTATGGGTCTAAATCCTCTCAACCAATAAGTTTTATTGTAGTCAAATCCAAAAGGCGTATTTTTAAGAAATAATAACTATCAAAAGTTTGACACTTATTTATGTCTAATTTCAAAGTCAAATTACTTACAATGAACATAATTAGATTAAATGGTAAAAATATAATCTATTTATACTTCCAAACCATTAAAATGTATAATTTAACACTATAAATTATTTTGATTAAAAAAGTTGTTTTCTATTAAAATATAGTATTTTTCACTATTCATCCAAATATGAAAGTTATCAGAGAAACACCAAAAATTTATTGAAACTAAATTATTATGTCCCAATTATAAAGAACATGTTTATTTAGTCAGATTAAATATATAAATGTTTAAAATATTGTATTTAAAAAGGGTTCTCCATTAAAAGGCGGTAAAAGTGCATTTTTTGAAAAATACTTCTTTTATCTGAAAAAAATGAATTAGTTCTTACATTATGTCTAAGAAACTCATAATATGGATTCTAAAATTATAAGGATTATATATAGTTCAAAATTCAGTTAATACTATTCATAACCTCTTTTTTACGGCTAGTTTGGTAAGTAGTGGTTCGCTCAAACTTGATGTTGCGTGTACTGTAAGTTATTGAATTACTTTGAAGAACTAACGTAATATGAAATCTTGGGGTGTTACATAAAAAACATATTTGTAGATGATGTAGCTCACTTATGGACTAGTTTTTTAGGATTTCAATTCCCTAAAGGCACAAAATATTATGGTACTCAGGTGTAATTTTTTTAATTTAAAATATTTCCTTTAAAAATATGTAATATCTATGTATGATAATCCCAGTTCTTTATAGTATTAGAACATTATTCATTATGATAATGAGCCAAAGAAAGTACACCCTTGGTTCGTTAGGTCTAGTTATAAGTTGATCCCCTGTTGAGTTATATGTGTGTCAATGTAATTGTTTTTATGTCAGCAAATAAACTTTTATATGACCTAATTAATTTCTGATAGGGACACATCTATAGTGTCCAAGTTGGTGTATACTCACACCCTACATTGGAATCTCAGTGTGCGTGAAACCTCTGTATAGATAGGGAATTATTAGGATATAATGGTCCCTGCTTAGTGTTGTTTTTTATAGGATTTGGTTGGTTAAGGTAATGTTGGGAGAAAATTCAAGGTCACCTGTTGGAGATTTATCTTTATCTATTGTTTTATTTTGTTTATTTTATATAGTTCTGCTGCATCTGGGGATCTCTAATGACTATTGTACAATGCTGTATCTCATCTGTAATAACATCGGATGTTATTGGTATTGATTCTGTGTTTTAGTAATATTATTATATCTAATTTGGATTGATTCTATTATTTTATGTCTACACTAATGGTTATCTATTACCAAGGTAATATTATCCCCACATTATTACTTTGGCCTTACCTGTCATCTAAAATCTATTGCATATGGGGAGGGACACATGAGGTCACCATTAAAACCCTTTCCCCTTGTTGAGTGATCTGATATGGGGTATCAAAAAATAGAATTAGAGTTTTTTTCTTATGACTTATTATTTAGGAATTGTTCAACATGGGATATGCCATTTTTGGGACTTTTTAATTATTGCATGCTTTGGTGTAGCTAGCCCATGTACGAGGGAAGTCCACATTACTAGGGGTGGGGCTTTTTTCTATCTTAACTCTCACTTTTTACCAATCTCAACGTGATTGATGTATGTTATTTTGATATATATGATTTAAGGTATTTTTTATTGGCCTAATTGGAAATAGTTATTGAGTTCATGCATCATGGATAGAAATGTAGGTTAAAATTTCATGATCTTGTTTCATGCGGATGATAGGGACTCAAAATAAATATATTATATTTTTCCTAAATAAAGTTTTGGTGACATTTTACATGACATAACCAATAGAATTATTATTGATTTTGGTAAACCCACAGAAAACACGGATAAGGTGTTGACAACATAGATATAAGTATCGAGTAGGTATGTATTTATCTTTTATTTTCCCCTTGTTTAATGAGTGTTTTCAAATTGTATTAAAGTCTTTTAATAAATGGGAAAACTCTCAGGAAAAAATGATTTTTAATGTTTTTAATTCAATTTAGGTTTCCAAATGGATTTTCAAAATACATGCATCTACAAAAGTGAATTTTGAATTACAATTGATTGAGTAAAATTTTCAATGGTTTTTTTGAATGAAATTAGGACTGTAAAATTCACATCACCATAATTGGACATGATATAGTTCAATTTTAGATTTTAAGGAATGGTTTTAAAAGATGAAAATTTTTAATTTTTTCTCAGGTGATTTTAATTGAAAAATTGTTTTGTATTTAAATGGATTTAAAATGGCTTGTAAATGGTTTCCAAAATTTTTTATATTAAAATTATTTGAAATGATATATAAAAATATGTGATTGTTTTTCTCATTGAGTTAATATTTTTTCAAGGCATGTTTGGAACTGTTGAAAATGGGTTTGATGTATTTTTTTGATATGGATTATGTCCCTAGGGAATAATTTATATTGATTTTTTTTGTTTGGAAAATAAACTCCCTTTTGGGATGGGTTTAAAGTTAGATGAAATATTTTGGTTTGATACTTGGTTTGTGGTGGAACCTTGAAATGTGTGGGTTAGACTATGATTTTGACTTTTTAAGGTCAAGTGTATCCCTCTAGGGAATTTATATCGAGGTTTTGGATGTAAAGTATTTGTGTGAGATGGAGTTAGATATGATCCCTTAAGCATTTGGGATGGTGGGGTACCATTTTGGGTAGAGGCCAATGAGTTAGATGGGTTGTTTTGGGGTGTTTCTCTAGAAAATTGAGTCATGAATCTTTGTGTGAAATTCATGCTATTGGTATCATAATTAAAATGTTTTCACTTATCAACCATTGGTTCTGTATCATCTAGTGGATGATTAGGCTTCATATTCATTCTATGGTGTGAAAGTTGGTTGTTCTCTTTTCCATGAGTGTAAAGAGAGTGGGATTTTTTTTAATATAGTTTAATAGTAGTGAATGATCTAGGTTATGGGGATATTTTGTGCCAATTATTTGATCCACTTGAGATGATGAGATCATATGGTTTTTCATTGTTTGTAACTTTGGGAGTCAACATGAGGAATGTTTTGGAATGTTAGATTGGTCATAAGATGATGTGTTGCTTCCCATAGTGGGTTATAGTGTGAAATTTGAGTATATACCGTTAATGGGATTATTATTAGGTTTATAGGACGATTTAATGAAGAATGGTAGATATTTGACATGTTATTTTATTTTGGAAATTGATATTGTTCCTTGGAGTGGGATTCAACCACTATTTGTTCCTTGGAGTGGTAGAGACCGTGCGAGATATGGTGACTTCAAACCTTGATAAAGGGTTATTGTGTTGATTAAATATGATTAAATAACATTGAGGATATGGTTTACAAGATTCTATGAGACCTATGTTTTCAAAAAGGCCATTGAAGGTGAGTAATTTGATATTAGAATGAAATCTTGGTGAGAAATTTCTCTAAGGAATTAAGTGTGGTTAGAAGTGCATCCAATGGGTAGTAACTTGGTAAACTATGTAGGAATATGGGGTTTCATTAATCCTTGAACATATTCACATTTTATACCTATATAAGAGTGTTGTGGAGTGACCTAAGGGAGATCCAGATCAATGATGCATTTGTGCTCATAGGTTGAGGGTGACTCCTAAATGTAACAGTAAAGGATGTAACCATGGAGTTGAGTTAGGAGTTGGGTTCGTGCATTATTGTAGGTGTCGATAATGCCAATAATACCTGCAGTTTCAAGGAATCATGGTGGGGGAGTGGTATTGTGTTGGAAGGTGAGGTTGAGCACATTTGGGAGAAGTTATCCAGGGAAGGACCGACTAGTACCGCTACGTAAAAATTGTTGTGATGGGATGGATACCATATCTATAATATAATTTTGGTTGTAGTTATCATAGTTTAGGTATAAAATTTAGTTCTTTAGTCAAAATTAGGAGTGTTAGGGTTGGTGTTTGGAGTTATGCAGTGGAATCATGTTCGGAATTTAGAGATGAAATGATTTATCTTCAAGACTTAATTGAAAATATATGATAAGAAAAAATAATTTTGGGTTTTTGAGAAAATGAAATTATAAATCCTATAATATCCACCATGGGTTGAGGATTCAAGGTATGGTTGATTTAATCAGTGTGTAACAAGGAATGTGTGGTGGATTTATTATTAATGAGAAGAGATCCTTATCAAATTGTGTAATACCGAGGTTGGCTTCAGAATGAATGTTGTGGGTATTTGTTTAGTGATGATGGTGCATGAAAAATATGAGTCTGGTTTGGTGTATTTTTGAAATTTATTGTGTCATTTTAGCTCAACAAGGTGGTTTTGTAATATTACACTGTGAAGTAGAGATGAATTTATTGGGATTTGGGAATGCGATCTGGAATGAGATATAGTGCTAGTGTTTAAAGGATATATAGTTGAGGTATCTTCACACATATAGATTTGTGGTGGAAGAGACTTCTTAGTGCATGTAAGGAGTGTATGTGAACATGACTCGTGAGTAGGGGAAGGTTTTAAATTTGTGTGAGTGTAAGTAGACAAGATACAATGAAAAATGAAGAATACCCAAATGTGAGTATCAATTAGTGGTGTTTGGGTATGATTTGTTGAATCATACTAGTGGAGTGAGTCATGCATCATCGGGCCTGCTTCAGGTTATATATAGTACATTCATATGTTGTTTAAATGGGCTATTCTCGAGGAAAAATGAAATGAAGTGAAAATTATGGAATCTATTTTCTGGAAAGTGATGAAGGTGGACAGTGTGTCTTATGGGTATGAGTGGGACCTAGTGTGTGGATCATAAGCATAAATGTTGAGTCAGAAGAATGTGATAATTTAGAGGATCATCTGGGGTATGTTTGTAAAAAGTTGAGCAAAGGGATACAAGGAAAGGTTTCCCCTCTCATTTGAGTGTTTTTGTTACATTTATGTCTTTAGAAGTGGTCTTAATTTTGGGAATTGCGTTTTTTGTCCTAGATGTTCTCTTTTTATGATGATATGCTAGGTTGTGACCGATATATGTACTTATTGAGGATTACGAGTCATTATAGGTGAAGTTTATAATACCCATTGAACATTGACTCATGATCAATTTCATGTTTTTTCCTATGCATGTGTGAATAGAATCATTTGTTACAAATAGAATTGTCACAAGAGGATCATGACCGTGTTAGGGAAAGATTAGAGGTTCATAGAGAATTTATAATGATGTATGGGGACACTAACTAGATAGTTTGGTTCCATCAACCAAATGGTTGAATGGAAAGAGGTCCCCTAACTCTCTAGGGTCTGTGACTAGCTCGTAGATTCTTAAGTGACTTTTTATAATAGTAAAAATAGTGTAATTACCCCCGGTACCTCCTTATTTATCCTCCCATTTTATCCGCTAAACCTATATAAAGTAATACCCTATTTGGGATCCCTTTTAGAGATTTTAGTTCCCCTCCTCTCATCCCTTTTCCATTTGATGTTCCATTGGATGTATTGGAATCCTCTTGGTGTATTTAACCTCACCCTTTTGTAAAATATATATTGATCTATTTCTTTAATTTTTGAACCATAATCTAAATTTTTTTGGCGAAAATACTAAAAAATAATTAATCGTGCATGATTTCGGTGGAAGCACTTAGATATTATTGTCAGTTGTGCTTGAGTTAGGAATTCCTTACTATTATATACCACTTTTATAAAAACATTTTCCATGGATTTTCTATATGTGATTTTGTATGATAATGATACCTATAATATTGATGTTTGTGTGAGTGAGTGAGGTTCAAATCGAGGTGTTGGACTATTTAAGGGGGGCGGGGGTGAGGCATTTTTGCCTCATGAATAAAGATGGAAACTTTGATATTGGGTGTGCACATAGGGATGTCTATATAATCTTTCTAGCATCAATTGATTTTTTTTGGTCTTGGTTGAGGTTAGTGTGGCCCGGATAAAAAATATAGGGGTCCAGGTAGTGATTCCCCATGAGTGCTCACTATGGAATGAATTAATGGAATACTTGGATGGTTGATGGTGGTAGGGTTATCTTATTGTGTATTATGGATTGGAAAGTGTTATTTCAGCTCAAAAAGGGGTATGATGACTTGGGTATGTGGCATAGGGATTTTGGTGGTGTGTCTCCTTAATCACATGATTTTTTTATGTGAGTTGGTGTATTTATCCTTAATATGTATTGGGTTGACCATGAGTATTATTTCTTAGTTTGATGTGTGATGAGAGGATTTACATGATGGTGACGGTTTGGTTTGGTTTTGATGATGGTCATCATAAAAGAGGAGTTAGGTCAAGGCCATGATATGATCTTGGGGGACACCATGAGTGACATATATAGCTAGGGTTATGATGAGATATTGCTCTTTCTCGTATGATTGTTCATATATGGTTGTTTCTTGCTACTCATGAATGATTGGATTCTACAAAAAACTACAGCAATGGATCAATATGCATGTAGATTTCATAGAGTATGTGAGGATGGGATAATGTTCATAAATAGAGCCTGTTCATACAATGATCATAGGGTATTAGATTCAGAAATGAACTTATATATGAGGGATATGGCCTAGATAACCATGTCTTGAGTGAGAGGGTTTGGGTTGTCGATGACTGAGGACCTTGCAAGATGTAGATTGAGTTACGGTGAATTGATGGACCTCCTTATGTTTGAATGGATGTGTTAGGGTACTTTTTGAGGACATGGCCTAAGTGAAAGTAGTGGGCCATGGTATCTATATGTTATGGTTATACCAATAGATCATTCCTTCTGGTAATGATTCTATGTAGGAATTTCCATTGTTTGTGGTGGAATAGATATCATATGATCACCCTATCGGTTATATGTTTATTAACACACACACACACACACACACATATATATATATATATATTCCCTAATGGAATATAAAATTTTTATAAACATCTAAAATTATTCTAAGGAAGAGTTGTTGGGTTCCAATGGTGTTTATAGTCATACTCTACATTAGCATCCATGTGCATATGCATCCTATCTATGGTTATGGATTTCACATGAGGGAATGAGCCCTACATTGGGAGGTTTTGTGGGATGAGATGGTTGGTTGAGGTGATAAAGTGATAGAGTCATGTTTATCTAGTTGAAGTAAAAATTTATTTATTTTTTGTCTATTTTATATAAATCCTCCACTTGTGGGTATATATATTTACTTTTGTAATGATATTTTATGTAACCTATTGTAGCATTGGATGTTAATGGTGTTGTTACTTTTTTTGAGTTATACTATTTAGTATGATTTTTATTTCTTATATTATAAGCTGTTTACTCTGATGGATATTTTTTACTGGGGGCATAGTATCCCCACATTCCACTTAGGTCCTCACAGCTTGTCATTATCCACTTTGTAACACCCCAATATTTCATAGTAAGTTATTTTGTTTAAAGTAATTTAATAACTTATGCTACACACAATACAGAGTTTGAACGCACCGCGACTTACCAAACTAGCCCTTAAAAAGCGGTTAAGAATAGTGTAAACCAAATTTTGAATTTTATATACTCCATATAATTTAACATCTATATTATTTGTTTCTTAGACATTATATAAGAACAATATCAATTTTTTAGATAAAAGAATTATTTTTCTATAAAATGCAATTGTACCACTTTTTAATGGTGAAACATTTTTAAATCCAATATTTGACACTTTTATATAATAAATGTAACAAAATAAACTTCTTCTTTAGAAGCGGGACAACAATTTTAGTTTGGATAAATTTTTGGTGCTTTTTTGATAACTTCCTTATTTTGATGAATAGTGAAAAATACGAAATTTTAATTTAAAAAACCTTTTTAACCAAAATAATTTAGTGTTAAATTATAAATTTGAATGATTTTTAACTATAAATAGATTATATTTTTATTATTTAATCCATTTTTTCATTGGATGTAATTTTACATTTAAATTGGACATAAACACATATCAATATTGTGATAATTTTTACTTCTCAAAAACCCGCGTTCTGGTTCTGAGAACAGGAATATTTTTTAAATTAATTAATGAAACATCTATTTTTTGAATTTGCTAAAATAAAAATCATTTTTGAATGTGAAATATCAAAATTAGCTTCAGGTGTATTTTTGGTATTTTTCAAAAACATTCAATTTTTGATGAATAATGAAAAACAGTACGTTATTGTTTAAGGATGACTTTTTATTTTAATATTTTTTAATTTAAAATTATTTTGAAGTATAAATATATACATAATACCTATATTATTCCAATATAATTCATTTAAGTATTCTTATTATAAGATTATATATATATATAATTTTATTGATTATTTTACTGTCCTTTACTCACTTTCTAGGCACATTTTCAAATTCATGTAAAACATAAATTTACTGCGTCTCTGAATTCAATTTCAAAAATCTTAGAGACACATTCAAAATTAGTATGTAAAATTTGGTTCAATAGGATGAAAATAATTTTTGGTGAATAGTAACGTTGGAATTTTATTTACCACGGTTAAAAGTAAATGCAGTATTTAATGGTAAAAATGATTTTATAATTACCATAACATGTGTACTAATAATACTGGATAAGTTTCTTTCCTCCAAAATAAATCTTACGTCAAAAATATGATCCTTTTTGATCTACTTGGATTAGAATATGACATTTATTATATTTTATTTAAAGAAGAGTTAAAATTTTTAAATTCAAATTGTATTAACTAAAACATTTTAATATAGTGTTATAAATAAGTTAAACTCGACTATAAATATTCATTATAAATATATAAATATTTTCTACATAATTAGTTTTTATTTATAATTTTTATACCTTAAATAATTAAATTTATTTATTGAGGAATGAGGATGCAGTAACTACCTTATAATTGAATGATTAAAAAATTGATATTATAAATATAAAAATAAATGTAAGTTGAGGATTTTGAGGAATTACACTAATTATATAGGTTAATATGAGATTTTAGGGTTGATTTAATGTATTTTCTCTGAAGTAATCATGTTTTTTTGACTTTCTCAAAAACCAAATACTATATAGTGTCAAAATTGACATAAATGATTTTTTAAAACGAATAATATATTATTAAATGATATAATATTCCTAAAAATATAAGGTTCATCCAAAGGACTTATATAATTATATATATGTCATTAATAAACCACTTGAGGTTCTCTTGACATTGTATAGTAAGTTTATTGACCATGTATTATAATAATACAAGAAGACATGGTAAAGGATAAACTATTTAACTAAGTGTTAAATCTAAAAGATAAGGTTAGTACGATGACTTAAACTAGTGTAAAACCTATTGGTTGAGATTTTTTTCGACCCATCCCCACCTTATCCTAGAACTAAGTTTATTTTGAGCCATTATAAACCATAAATGTTTTTATAATAAAATAATACTTCAATATTTTCCCAAAGTGACCCTTACCTCTCTTATAAAAGGGTACTTTCCATTCTCTTAAATTTTACACCTCCAAAACCATTTGGCTCAGACAACCCCAGCTCAAATATCCTCACAAATACCACGAATGCAACCTAGAGGCCATTATTTGATCAGAAAGAAAACCCGAGGAGCCATTTTGATCAAATCAAATGGAAGCCACTGAAGAAGAAGATGAAATAATTTCCCCACCTCTTTCAAAGTTCTTTTCTTCATCCACTTCCTATTTCATTTTTGTTTCCATACCCATATAATAAATACAGTATATTATATATACAATGATGTTATTATAAATATGGTACAACTATATTGATTATTATATGTATCGCATGAATGACAAAGTCACCATACATTCGTACGTACGACTTACCGTCTCCCCATCGTAGTGTAGTTTGTTATTCAACACTTCATTATTTGGATGGGTATAATAATGAGTATAATTGATGAAAATAATAATTATAAAATGTTAATGATTATTTATATATGATATATCATACAATTACAGACTATTTCATCATCTATAGAATGATATTCTCACAGTGCGTACGTACGGATTACTATCTCCACGAACGTGATGAGATTCAATCCCCATCGTAACCATTCTAGAATAATTTTCATTTAGTGATTTAAAATAATTTTTAAGAACATGATATAATTATGGATATGAGTCAAATACATCCTGTCCATAATAAACATGACTTACCTAAAAAAACATATACAGGAAAATAAATCAGTTAACACCTGAAACATTGAGACTACTGAAATATTATTAACAAACCAATATTAGAAGAAAATATATGATGTCATATTTATATATGTCTTTCTTGTATAATTTAATAACAATTATTTAACTATTATAAATTAGGTTTACATGACCTAGACTAAGTAAAAGTACAAGGTAATGGGTTTTCATCTCACTTCTTATTCCCGTGAGATTCATGCTATATTTCCACTATTTCCTTTCGTGTGGTGTATGTACTGCCAATGATTTTATTCGTTGTATAATTTACATTAAAAAATTGGAATTTACATCTTCATTATATGATACTTCTTTCATGGGGTGTATGTTTTGTATGTTACATCTTCATTCTATTTATTTATTCATGTAGTAATTTACACTCTCTTTTGTGTGGATATACTATTGATACGTAGAATCACTCCATTTATAAATTATCAAGTCATCGATATGAACTTGATAAGAGTAATCTTAACTCAATTTCCAATCATTGAGTTAAATATCCAAGTCATTGGTGTTGTTTTTCAAGAATATGTGTTAATGAACTCTAATTGATTCACGCTGAATATCCAATCATATTGAGTGTATTTATATTTTTCACACATAATTATGTCATTGATTTATCCTTAACCTAAGGATACGGTCTTTATAAGGGATTTCATCTCAATTTACATTCCATTGAGACTTATTTGTTGTTATGCGCCACTTCACTTTTATATGGTGTACATATAGTACTTTTACATAGTATATCATGAATCCCTTTATTCTCATGATATTAAAAAAATTTTATTACCTCAATTATTTTTATTATGGCATCTCTCATTTGGTTAGGAACGCTAACTAAAATATCATTTTAAATATTTAAAATATATATTCTTCTAAATATTTCTCATTAATGTCCATGTTTTAAAAATGGTGTTAAGGATTTATTTATATGGACATGAATGTTTTAAAATTAAAATTCCTTTTAAAAGTTTTAAAGTGGTATGTGACACTTTGATTGAAAATTTTATTTCTAACAACTTCTTGATAAATAGTGAGACTTTTCAGTGTCTTTAGGAAAAAAGGGATATTTCAATCAAAAAGATTAACTGATTATTTTCATCTATGTAAATATCCATCATTATTCTTTATTGAAGCTGATTTATTAAAACACAATAATCCATATTGTATTTAACGAGTTGTGTTTGATTGTGGATGTGATATTTTTTTTACCATTAATGGTTTATGGTTAAAATATTGATATTTCATATGCTAGTTTTGATGTGAATGTTTAGATTATGGTTCAAACTTTTCATAAGAGGAAGGCATTGGACTTTGTATTAGACAGGGGATCCCACTATAGCTTATCGATGCATCAGTAGGTCTCATGAGACAAACTAGTGTCTTGGCAGAAGGTCTTGAAAAAATATTATTTGTAGTGTTGTCATGAGGCCTTGACTATGTGGTTATGATGTTCTACATTATGCATTCTACCATTATGAAATTAGATACTGATATTACTTGTGATTATTCACCGAGTAGAATATCCATGTGAATAAGAAAATGGAATTATTTGATTTATCGTTTCCATATTATGATGATGTTTAATTTTAAATGGATTGTGTTTTAATCTCATACATTGGCTTAAATGTTTATGGGTTCTTATGATAGTTTCTGAAATATTGTTATCCTTACTATTCATTTGAGTTCACCCCTTTCTTATGTTTTATTTTTTCTTAGGATGGAAGAACTATATTATGTTTCACATTTAGGAATAGGCTAAGGGATATGAGTGTGTTCAAAGGTGACACAATTTTCTAGTTTTTCCATTTCGTAATGTAATGTAAAATGTATGTATGTATCTAGTACCTCCAAGGCTACAAAAATAACTGGTCTTTTGAGACATGATCTCTTGTGATCATTCCAATGTTATGTAATGATGCACTGACTCTGGGTTACTTGGGTTGGGGCGTTACACTCTTGAATATTGAGATGAAGTAAAATGGTAACCCTTATGTCCCTGGTCACATGTTGGGTGATCATGCACAAGGTTCCACACTATTTTTTAATATATGGCCAATATTAGAAATAAGAATCCCCCCATCACTATGCTTCACCATATCAATTTTATGATATAATAAATACATGAATGGATTACACAATATAAGTCTTAGATCTCTACTAGTATCTCAAATATAGCATTTTCTCTATCTCCTACCTCTCAGTATTAGTCACTTATTTAACCTTTATATGGATTACCTCATCAATAAGGTAATATCCAAGCCACTAATTCATATAAGAAAACCCAACAATTTATACAAGACTTATAATTCAAGAACTATATAACCTCAATCCATTCTATCTCACTAAAATGTAATAGAAATCTCAAATATTACGGACTATGTCCAAGTTCTTACTCTAAGGATCAAAACACTTCACCAACCACAATGATTTTACTAAGAATATAATATGTTTTTGAATATATCTCAGATACCCACTCAAACACATACCATACTCTAGCCCAAATTAACTACATCCAAAGTAGTGGTAACATCCATGGGACATATTCAAATTACCCTAAACACAATGGATGTTGGGGAACCTCTTTCAAATACAACCATTGATAATACACATAATCAAATCATGCACACATATCTCAAGAAATACACGTCCTAAAATTAAATCCCACCATATAATGATTGTGGGGATTTATCTAGGATACAAAAATGCATGGTTAACACTCATCACTCTACCCACCCCTCAATGGAGGGGTTTCAAATCTTGTAAGATTATCCATTCACATTTTAAATGCCTTATACTATATTATCCTAGGATTTTACAATTTATTTTAGTGAAAATACCCTTGTTGGGACTATTTATCATAGAAAAATCCTATAAACAATAGAAATGAAATCTCCAGGAAACCCAAACATCTTAAATATATGATAGAGTACCCAATTTAGTAAGACAATCCCTTATAAATATAACATGGAATCATGAACCCCTTAATCCAAATTCGAGTTACATAGTCCTGATATCCCATATAATCACACTAAATCACACATACAACACAAATATAGTTATATATTTTAAGGACCACTTACCTAGATATGATGTTACAATATAAAAAAACTCATCCAGGAACGTCCAGGCTTATCCAAATCCCATTCATTCTACGATAACTTATCTAATACCAAAACACCTATACAATTAATTTTAAATAATAATAGTTGATTAAACTACATAAAAAATGGAAAACCCATAAATAATCACAAAGAAATCTTATGACATTGAAACCATGAATAATGGAATGTGAAAGGTCCATGTCTTGTCTTCTAT
This sequence comes from Viscum album, assembly GCA_963277665.1. Classification (NCBI taxonomy): domain Eukaryota; kingdom Viridiplantae; phylum Streptophyta; class Magnoliopsida; order Santalales; family Viscaceae; genus Viscum; species Viscum album. The sequence continues at coordinate 1,553,110,188 of OY728125.1, read as the reverse complement.
AGTCCCACGAGTAGAATCCCTACCATCCTATGTCTGGTTATCCACTAATAACACATAACTAAAACAAAAACACAAATTATATACTTTTAATGATGTTACATAAGTAGAATAGTTAATACAAGTGTGTGTTCAAAATTTCTCTATGAACATTATCTGTCAGATGGAAGACTCCGTGGATTATGGGATATTATACAATTCTACAGTGGAATCTACATTCATTCCCTAACCAAAAATCACCATAAATATATGGGAAACTGAGATGAAAGAGAAAAAGGGAAGGAAGAGAGGAATCATAACTCATATCACTAATGAATCTCTACCTGAATCACCCCTAATTAAGGGATATTTGAATAAGGAAGGAATATGGAGGAATCCTTCCAAATGTCCATCCCCATTTCGACTTTATTCATAAAAATAAAAATGGGATAGTCATGAAATTACATAATTCCATATTTTTATAAAAATTTACTTGGACTATTTTGGTTATTTAGTGTGCCCTACTTGGTACTGGATGAGAGTCGATATATTTTTAACTCCAACTCATCTCTCACTAGTTACAAATTCAATCACAACCAAATACATTTTAGTGTAAGAGACTTTAACAAATGAAACACCATGTTTCACCCTTTATCATTTTTCAACTATACCTAGTGAACATATGAAAGGATTATGAAAATCCCATTATCATATACCCATAATTATGGACTTAATGAAATTATAAAAACATTAATTCTTCATTTATTTGACCCTTAAAAAATTCAAATTTCCTATAAATTTACCAACCTATAATGACATGGGTGATTAGAGTAGTGAAACCCAATATGCGTATTTGTTCCCATTTACCTATAGTACTATTTTTTGTTATATTGATGATACAAATGATTTTAATAGAATATGATTCACCTGAGTGTTTACACACATCCTTTTTTATGAAATTTTGATCTAGGTGAATAAATATATAGAGTATTATATTGGGTTATCACCTATAAAATTTTGTTTGAGGTATACTAGATATTCAGATGTGAGTTTTACCCATATATTCTGGATGGATTTAAACTATATATAACTAGGAATTTGGTATGATATTAGATTAGAGTTATTCCTTCTATATATCAATATGGTTCATCTACGTTGAATCATGAGGTGAGAAACCATGTGAAGGGTTGTGAGATGATATTATTTTATAAAAAAATATTTTATTATATAGATGATATCCACATATGGGGAGGATGGGTTCAAATTTTTTCTTAAACTCCATATTTATAGAGGGTGTTTACTGGATCCACCCTTTGATATTTAGGGTTTTAACTTAATATTGGGTACCTATTTTCTCTTTATAATGATATGTTAATGGTATTACATTTTTATTCTTACCTGTAAAAGTGAAGGTAAACTATACATACATAAATTAAAGTTTATATTTGGTAATACTAATGAAAGTGAGATATGGGTATCTTAATAAGAATTTATGATAAAATTTTAATGATAGATACGGATATGTTGTGAGATTTGTTTTCAATAACATTATTTATTGAAGATTCTCATTAAAATTATTTATTCTAGAGGTTAAATTACTGATTTGGATGATCATTCATAGTATTATTATTCACCCTTACATGCATGCTCACACATTGTTCACTCAGGTGTCCATGAAGATTAGAAGATATAGAATATACATTACATTGGAAGCTAAGTATTGATAATAAATGTGACATATAGTGTCTTGAAATATTCTTTATGATGGACATAATAATTCCATCTACAATCATAATTACATTTCCTTACATCAGTTAAGGATGTGTTATATGTATATGGTAATTTATTTATTTTTCCATACAATGTGTTATGGAAATGTTGTTATATAAACATGTGTTTTACTGAATGGTTGATTATATATTTATATTATAGTGAATGATGTTGCATGATGGTATGTGACTGGTTAATAGAGGTAATTCGTACTATCCATTTATGGGGATACCATAGTAGAATTAGGTATTCACTTTTTATTATGACATGAAATGAAAAAAAATCCCAAATGAAATATCATAATTGGATAATATCAAGGGTAGAAATGAAAATATTATAAATATCATTATGTTCAATGGTCTTATTTTTCTCCTAGAAATTATTCTTTACATTTCAAGAAATATGATATTACAATGAAATGATTGGGCTAATATTTTAAAATATACCTTGGATATGGACCCAATATATCATAATTTTTGGATATATTATTTACTTAAATACTATAATTTTGGTAGATTAATTTAGGGTATGGAAATATTTTATTTCCACTAGTTCTAGAACCAAAAAACATTGGGTGCCATAATATCATCAACATGTTTATATGAGTCATGTGATTTATGAATACTTAATTATTATCCAAACCAATGTTTGTGGGTGACATGTTACACTTGAAGACAATGTAAAATGTAAGATCATTGGTTTTATAAAAGTTGGATTTTTTTAATATATACATACCACAAAAGTATTATTTTTGGTTGATTAAAGTATAAAGTTCTCAATATTATCCCACTATATAGTGATGGTCAATATGTTAAATTTGAGAATGATGTTTGAAAAATTTATTCAAAAATAATGATTTCTATTTTTTATATATAGAAATAAAATATTTATACTATTGAGTTAAGTTATTTAATTTATTATTATATTTATTTTATTTTTTTATTTGTAGAGAATCTAGGACCCGACACATTAGACATGGAAATTGTAATTTCACTCACTTAGAAATATCAAAAATAAAGTGGTTGTTATGGATATTACAATGATAGAATTCCCAGCAGATAAATTCTATAATCTTGTTCAAATAGTAAATAAGAACTAAATTTATTTTAAAACAAACAAACACATTTCCACCACTCAATGACTCAATTTTTTAATACAAATTATTTTTTATATTATTGAATTTCTAGTATTAGTAGAATATAATATGATTATTTTATTAAGTACAAATACAGATATTTCAATTAAATATACTTTTTATCTCACTAGAGATAGGTTTCCTTCTATTTTTTAAAATTTTATCTAATATTTGAGATCTGTAGAGCACTTACCTTAAAGACATTAACATGTGATCATAGTCAACATTTGGAAAACCATGGTATTAAATCTATAAGGTAACAATATGGACATTATAACAACTTACATATCCCTAGAAACCATCAATAATATGTGGTTATTTAAAGGATAAATAAAACTCTCCATGAAATATTTCGTACCATGCTCAATGAGTATGAGTTTCCTCTTTATTGTTTTGTTGAGACTATGAACACATCTTGTTAAATATTTAATTATATAGTTATCAGTCTCATTTAATGGAGACTCCTTGTTAATTATATAATGGTAAAACACCCATGGTTAACTAAATTTAATACTTGAGTTGTAATGCCTATATTCTCAACACCAAGGGGGAATTTAGATTTGTTTTCACTAAAGATAGATGAATGGATTTTTATACGTTACTCAACCTATTATAAGGTTAATAGATATTTTTATTAAAGTAGAAAATTATGAAATAAAATATTTATTTAAAATTTAATAAAAAATAAAAACATCAAACTGAAAATCATATCAATGACATTGGGGATGAAATAAAAAATGCATACACTAACAAGACCTCGTCGACTAAGGACCAAGATGTCAATTTATTTGATAAATTATCTAGTAGTTTCCTTAAAGACACCTCTAACGGTGAATGTAACATAGATACCACAAGTAATTATTTACCCTAAAAATATTGGATGCTCTAAAACCATCATTTGGATTCTTTACTACTCAATCTTATGAATAGACCTCAAATGATATATTCTTTAAGAAACGTGGTGAACATTTGGTTTACAGATCACAATATGAACCTAAGATCATTACTAATGATATTAGTGATGAAATATAACTAATAATTATTCAAGATGATATCATTAAGTATGAATGAGAATAATCATTAGAACTAATATTGTTACCATATGAATATCTCACCATTGGTGCAATGTGGCTATTTGGAAACAAATTGGATGTGAAAAACACCAAACACATAGATCAAAATTTTCATTAAATATATGTTGTTTTTATTACATAAAACATCAGACTAAAATTATCATTAATTTATTTTATTTAGATATAATTTTTAAACAAATACTGAAATTTAATATAAGATATCTAATGAATCAAAATTAGGGAAATTAAAAATTTAATAAGGCTGCAAGTTAATTAAAAAAAATATTTAAATTACCATCATGATGAGCTGTTATAAAGAAAATACTAGCAATGATAACTATTTATAGAATAAATCACATTATTAATATGATAAACATATTCAAAAATTAAATTATATAATATAGTGAATTATTTTATAAAGGTAAGTAAGGTTATATATATGAATGTAATATTACCATTATATATTTATTAATTGGACATATATCATTTAGATTATAAATTTATTTGTATTTTATGGATTTTGAAACAATTATTTTATGTAAGATTGAAAAGTGTGATTAATTATATGTATTATTTGATTAAAATTTAGCTGTTATAATAACTTCATTTATTTCATTATTATAAATAGATGTAAAGGCATTACAAAATATATTTATAAAGTAGAAGAAATAAAATAATGTAGTATAAGCCGTCCATATAAGGTTAGTTTGTATGAAATTGGAAAGAATGTAGAATCACTATGGTTTTTATAAAAAAAGTTCAACAATAAACATAAAAAAGTATTAGTTTTGTGAAATATTTTATAGTAGAAGTTCAATCTCAAGGAAACCAAAAAGAGATTCATGTTCACCAAATAACCACCTCTGACTGACACCATTTAATATCACACCCTAAGGACTTATACTAAGATATTTAGTGGTTTTATAAGTAGATGTTAATATTATATAAACATATAACTATTAGTATAATAATAGTTATTTTAATAAAATATTATTCTTATCATGCATATTTTTATACATTTTTTAAATGATAAAATAATATTTTAAAGAAATAATTTATTTAAATGAGATTTTTTTCATAGAAAATTATTAATAATAATAAAATAATAGTAATTAATTAATTAATTAATTAATTTTTAATAATGTTGAAAAAAATCATTTTTGGGTTAAAATATATATTTTTAGTGATTTTTTATGTTGGTAGTGTTTTTTTATTTTAAAAAATTAAAATAATCACTCCTAAATAATGATATGAATGAAATTTATTGATAATATATATATTTATATATATATATATATTAATTCATCTAAATATTATTACAAGTATATATATAAGAATAAATTCAATTTTATGTATAATAATCGATTTTTCTAAAAAATATTTTTTATGATTTCAGTATTCCTATTCAAAAATTACTTTTAATCATCTTTATAAATTGAATAAAATAAAATTATTTTGAATTAGAATATCTATATTAGGTAAAAATGTAACTATAATTTAAAAAAAGAGTTTCTCGGGTAATAATTAAGCCACTATGGTAAATGCAAAACAAGGTAAAAGGTATTAACTAAGGGATAATGACCAAAAATGTCTTGAAATATTATCTATAAATAAATGGATCAGTGAAAGATAAAACTCACCTTATATTTTTTTAATTATTTTCCCCCTCTGGATCTACTTTCAATGAGAAATAACATTCCAAATTCATTACGTAAGGATTATTTGTGAAAATTCCACTCAAGCACACATATAAAAGGACCCCTCTCAAACCAAAATCAATAATAACCTTTCATTAAATTATGATTCAATTAAAAATAAAATTATATCCTTATTAAGACTCTACCATATTGGGTATTCACTTGTAACAATAATGAGTCTCAAAAACTTCATTTTATAGAGGATATCAAATAGAATATTTAGTTCTTCATTAAGATTAGAGTGTTTCTGACCATGCGGGAATCCACGTTAAGGGGGTTTTGTCTCAAATTCTCTTCTATGACACATGTTTCATATTATGAATCTATTTTAATTTATATGATTGATATACTTACTCATTAAAACAGTTTATTATTACTCACTTTTTTTTAATGGTATGTAAGGTTCCATTTCAGGTTTAATCTTTCAAGGAACATGATTCAAAAGTTACCAAAATCATAAGTTTTTCCTTCCCATATAACTTTTAAATTGTAATTTGTTTGGATAATTTTCTATAAAGGGAAATTTTTTATATATTTTTATCTTTTAAACCGAATCTATTTCATTCTCATTTGGTTATTTCTAGGATTACATATATTCTTATCATCTATCCTCTTTTGGATAATAATTTAATGAAATGGTTTCCTATGAGGAGATACGATTTTTTGTCATCATTTTAATTTGGTATATTTCTCCTCTAATTCAAAATTCATTATTGTTTTTTATAAATTTAATTATTTATAACTCTAGATTACATAGGTTCATATTCTATTGACTTTGAATTTCAATAAAAATAATAAAATAATCACTATATAACATTTTCCATATGATTTATTTTCTATTTACTCGGAAATTATTTTAAAAAGTGTTAAAGGAATCACATTTTAATATTTCTTAAATTTTTCATTTATTCTAATATTTTAATTAATTTTAAATATGAAAAATCCATTCCAATTTTAGTGGGGATCCCATGTTATTCATTTTTATCAGTATTTTAGAAATTATTTCCTTCTATATATATTTTATTAAACATTTCAAGGGAATTTGTTAGTTTTTTCAATGTAACTTTCTAAAAATATTTAAAGATGTTTTTATCTATTTTAACATAATTATACATTTATTATACTTCACTAAGGATATTCTATAATGATATCATCCATATTATTTCTCTAGATATATTATGATCATGTTTAGTGGAAATATTTATGAAATGTGTTGACCTATCCTGAGTTAATAAGGATATGATAAAATTGAGATTGTTTTGATGTTAAGGTGGTGCATATTTTCATGGTTTTTCATTATGAGTTGGGTGGTAGAATAATTATATATTTCTCTAATGCATTGTTTCAAACATTATATATTGAGAGGTAATGATTTTATGCATGAAACCCGTTAATATGTTTACAAATTTATGCATATAATTAATAGATATGTTCAAAAAAATATTTCTAGTACTAATTGATATGTTTATAACTCTATGCATGGACTTAATTCATATGAATTAAACTCTATGAAAGGATATAATTTTTATAATCATAACTCTATGAATATAACAAATTGGTATGTACACATGTCTATGTATATACATAATTGATATGTTCACAAATTTATGAATTGAAATAATTTATATGTCCCAAAAAAACAAGTGTTGTGATGACCCAGACCCCCCCTTGGTCCCTTCCTTTACCAAAATCCGGATCCTTAAAGGGTGCCGATCGGTGAGACCGATCAGTGAGACCGATCGGTGAGACCGATCGGTGCGACCGATCGGTGAGACCGGCCGACATCGCCCGGCCTTGCCAGGTTGTTCCAGTAACGTTCCTTTTTCGCAAATAGGGTTTTAAACCCTATTCTTCCTTGTTAAAAATATCTTGGGAATCCGAAACGCGCACAAAGGTTTTAATTAAATGCTTCATTAATTCATGGGTCGGTTTAAACCACCCAGCGCCTTTAATGATGAGTCAAGCCACGTGGTCAACCCACGACTCCCTCGTCTTACGTGGTTTTGTGTTTTCATCTCAACCGTCCCCAGCTCTTATAAATTAAGGGTTAGGTCGTGGCTTCCCCCTTCTTCGATCGTGGATCTTCTGGTGCATCGGGACCGCCGCATCGTTATCCGTAAAATTCCGCGCCCCCGACCTAAACGTCGATCATCTATCAACAAGTAGGGAATTTCTTTCGTCTCTCACTTCTGTGTATCATGCGGGGCGGGCGTTATTCTTGTCCTTATGGAATGGGTTGAACCAAACCTAAATGAAGATAATAAACGGAGTTCTAAAGAAAGAAGGGGAAGGGGTTGTGATCGTTGTTATGCTTTATCCTGTGATCTTTCCTTTTTCTTTTTGTACTGGGTTTATGTTTCTGAAAATTGAGGCCGTTGGTGGTCGTTGTATGTGCACTAATGAATCCCCTCGTGATGTTCTAAATGGGTTACTGAATTTATGAACTCCTGCTGTGAAATTGGTTAATCACGTACATCCGGCTGAATAATTGAAAGCACCAGGATCAACCCTTCTATGATAATTCCCGGTTAGAACACACGGATTTGGAAATCATGGAGTGTGTTAAGTCGTTTAAATCTGAAAATCCCTGACTGTGTTGGTAGTGGTAGTTGGTTGTTTTCCCTTCGGGCCGTTTGCTGGAAATGTGGAAGGGGATGGGATCCCCTGATTCTTTATACTCTCGGTGGCTGTGTGAATTTGGGGATGGGATCTCCTGTTGGTATGGATTCGGTGGTTGTGAGTTTAAATCCGAGTGGTCACTTAAAATATCACAAATTGGGGAGAGATCCTCTGTTAACAAAACCGGGTGTGAGTGTTTTGGTTGATCTATGCTTTTGACGCTTTCCTTGGTTATGCTTATGGTAGTTGCCCAGTAGTGCTTAAAATCATTTGAACATTTTAACTGAACGTGAAACAAGAATTGGGACAGAATGGTTTTGTGGGCAAGGGTCGTGAACTATGACTCGGACGCAGTGGTGTCGTGTTCTGTAGGTTGGCTAGGAAAACCTAAGTTTTGGGTGAGTGTTTGCTACCTATATCTATACTTGTAGCTTTGTGTTTCTTATTCGCGCCCCACCCAAGTTGAGCACTTAGTGCCGAACACCCCCATTTATGGGGGAAGGGTGTTTTTCCCAACACTATCCTTAGTGGCTGGTTATTAGCTCCTTTTCTGCTCCCTTTCCCGGATAGCCCAAGTATCTTCGGGCAGGCTGTGATGGCCTGAAGTCCATTATTAGCCCAAGAACCTCCGGGCGGGGTGTTGTGGTGGTTGGCCAGGTGTGTGCAGCAAGTGGTTTCCCAAGTGTCTTCGGGATGAGTCCCAGGTGTCTTCGGGCGTGGCAGTGGATCCTTTAGCCCAGGTGTCTTCGGGCGTGGCAGTGGTTGTTCTGGCCTAGGTGTTTGCAGGCAAGGTTACATGTGACAGTTGTGGCCCAGGTGTGTGCGGGCGGGATTCAGCAGTGGGACTGCGTGTGGTTGTGGCCCAGGTGTGTGCGGGCGGGATTCAGCAGTGGGACTGCGTGTGGTTGTGGCCCAGGTGTGTGCGGGCGGGATTCGGCAGTGGGACTGCGTGTGGTTGTGGCCCAGGTGTGTGCGGGCGGGTGTGGCAGTGGGACTGCGGTGAGAATGGCGGGATTGGTCTGATGCGTAGGATGTCTCAATAACCATTGGGAAAGTGGCGCGGGGTACCCAAACATCGATGTGCTCTTATTATATATATTACTTGACTTGCGTTATTTGGGGAGTGAGCCTTGGTGAGGCCTGGGATGGATAGTTTGCCTTGTTAGTTGTTTGGTTCACTCTTTTCTCACGGGACTTTAGTACGTTCCCCCACTTGTGCACGAGAGTCTTGGTTTTCCCTACTGAGTGTACTTGTATGCTCACCCTACTTATATAAAACTGCTTTCAGGTTTCCAGGAGGACTACCAGGGCCGTGCAGGACCCTACTAGTCGGGCAGTTGGAGTTGTTGCAGTTGTTGTTCTCTTGTTTTCTTTGGCATTGTACTTTTGAGCTTCCTTGTACTTGTACCTTGTTATAAAAAATTGTTTAAACATGCATGTGGGCTTGGTTTGGGTTTATTTATATACACTTGTTCTTTTCCCTTTTTGGTGGTTGACTTGTCCTATTTCCCGATCCAAAATAATAAAAAAAAGGGTAATGCCTCCCATATTTGTGAAAACTCATACCCTTGGTGCTAGTCGCCAACCTGGGGCCTACTGGAGGCGGGACTCGGGGGTCATTATCTCCCTTTCACCATTGCCAGCTCAGGAGGGGCATCTTTGGTGGGAGGGGGAGAATGGTATCAGAGGTGATGGTTGAGAGATAGGACGGAGTCTGGAGTTAGGAACAGTGAGGATTGCATGGGGTGGTAAGGCAACTGTGTTGGGTGACCTTGGAGCGTGAATTAGGCCAGGGAAGACCGGCTAGGACACGGGATTTTAGGGCCCCCCGTGATCTGATGCAAGGACTCTGGACCTACCGAACGACCAAGTGAGGCCGCACTGATTGCAGGTTAGAGACCCTAGGAAAGGTACATGCATTATAAATGACTTGTGTTCTTGTGTTTCTGGGATGTCTTGGGAAATTAAGAATAAATTAAATCTTAATAAGTTTTAAGAACGATTTTCTTTGCACTACTGGGCTTAGGCATTCCTTGTTTACCTTGCAGCTATGGAACCTGGAAGGCGACCACGTGTGGTACAGGCGATCGAGACTCCTGAGACTACTTTGGCCAATCGGCAGAGAGCTGATCGGGAGGAAGAGGACGACCAGTGGCAGAAGACTCTTCGTGCCTTCCAGCGACAGGCCCTCTAGAAATATGAGGGCAGCACCTCCAATATGAAGATGGAAGGCTGGCTGGAGGAGCTAGTCATAGCCTTCGGCCTGATTCGGGCCCCGACTGAGTACTGGGTTCCTCTGGCTGTTAGCCAGATGCGAGGAGTGGCACGTCAGTGGTGGATGCTTCACCTGGGGAGTTGGAAAGAGTCTGAGGTTGCCTGGGCGGATTTCGAGAAGGAGTTCCGGGCGGAGTTTCTCTCCTCGACGATGAAGGCAGAGAAGAGGCAGGAGCTACTCTCCCTCCAGCAGGGGAGCATGTCCATGAGGGAACTTGGAATTAAGATCAAGGACCTCCTGCGTTTTGCTCCGGACCTCTTTCCTGATGAGGAATCTCGGGCAAGACGTTTGGAGGAGGCGCTCCGACCCTCCCTCCAGTATGTTGTTACCCCCTTAACCCTTCCGACATACTTAGAGGTTCAGAAGAAGGCCGAAGTGGTGGAAAGGATGCACGCTCTAGGCGGACTGTCACGAGAAGGGATCCAGTTGGGACCATCGAAGGGGAAGGCCGTCAGCACCAGGCCTCCAGCATCGGGACCCTCCAGGTTCCGACCCGCAGGGAGCAGACCGCAGCAGTTTCGATTTCAATCCCCTAGCCCACGTTCTTTCCCTTCAGGCTCGGGACCACGGTGCTTCATCTGCGGGAGCCCTGGACATCTCCGGAGTCAGTGCCCTGATCGAGTGCAGTACAGTAGTGGCATTCATCCCCAGCATCTGCCGCAGCAGCAGTTTCCAGCCAGACCCTTCCAGCAGCAGCAGCAGGGACAGCAAGCTCCCGCTCCTCCGCAGGCAGGCGTTGGAGGAGGAGGCCGACCTCAGGGCGCTCCCCAGGGACCTCGACCAGGGCGTGGTCGGGGAGGGGGCCGACAGCCGAGGGGCAGGGGAGCTGGGCATGGACAGCTACACGCCGCAGAGGCAACGGTTCCAGCAGGGTCAGAGGTTGTTCGAGGTATGATCAGTGTGTTTAGCACTCTTGCTTATGCTTTGTTCGATACTGGAGCTTCGCACTCCTTTGTTGCACCCAGTCTAGCTCGTGCCTTGGGTCTAGATGCCGAGAGACTTCCAGTGCCCCTGGTGTTGAGCACACCAGTTGGAGGTCAGACCGACTTGCTGTTCATTTGTCGGGGATGTAGACTGATGTTAGGGCCACATCAGTCAGTTAGGGATCTCCTTCTGCTACAGATTCAGCCGTACGATGTCATCCTAGGCATCGACTGGCTATTTTCTGTGTGCGCCGTCATCGACTGTTTCCGAAGGAGGGTGGAGTTCTCAGGTTTGGACGGCCAGCGTGTTACCTTCACCGGCGAGCAGAGCAGTCCGAAGGGAAACAGTAGGGAGGAACCTCTCCTCTCCTTGTTGACCGAGCTGACAGTGGAGTCAGTAGATGCTGAGATGGTGGAGGTGCGAGAGATCGTCCGCGAGTTTATGGACGTCTTTCCTGAGGAGGTGACGACTCTACCCCCTCGACGTGATATCGAGTTCGGGATAGACCTACAACCAGACGCTCGTCCGATCTCGATGGCTCCTTATCGGATGGCACCTTCGGAGCTACGAGAGTTGCGGATACAGATCGACGATCTGATGAAGAGGGGTTATATCCGTCCGAGTGCGTCGCCATGGGGCGCTCCAGTCTTGTTTGCAAGGAAGGTGGATGGTGGCCTCAGGTTGTGCATCGATTACAGGAGGCTGAATCAGGTAACGATCAAGAATCGCTACCCTCTTCCGAGGATAGATGATCTTTTCGACCAGCTGAAGGGGGCAGGATGGTTCTCGAAGATCGACCTGCGATCCGGGTACCACCAGCTGAGGGTGAAGGATAGCGACGTCCCGAAGACGGCATTCAGGTGCAGGTATGGGCACTTCGAGTTCGTGGTCATGCCCTTTGCTGTTACGAACGCCCCGGCCGTGTTCATGGGGCTTATGAACTCCATCTTTCGGGAGTACCTTGATCAGTTTGTGGTGGTATTCATCGACGATATCCTGATCTATTCAAGGTCAGAAGAGAACCATGCAGAGCACCTGAGGACAGTTTTGGAGGTCCTCCGACGGCACCAGCTCTATGGGAAGTTGTCAAAGTGCAAGTTCTGGGCACGAGAAGTGCACTTCCTCGGACATGTAGTGTCTGAGCGGGGAGTAGCAGTCGACCCATCAAAGGTTGAGGCAATTGTCTCTTGGGCAGCACCCAAGAACGTGGCGGAAGTTCGGAGTTTCCTCGGACTGGCAGGCTACTACCAGAGATTCGTACCCAACTTCTCCAGGGTAGCAGCCCCCTTGACGGCTTTGACCAAGAAGGACCAGGTTTTCATGTGGAGCGAGCGATGTGAGTCGTCCTTCAGCTACCTAAAAGAAAAGCTGGTTAGTGCCCCAGTGTTGAGATTACCAGAAGAAGGGATGGCCTATGAGGTATTTTGTGATGCTTCAGGACAGGGCCTGGGATGCGTGTTGATGCAGCGACAAGGGGTGATCTCTTACGGGTCCAGGAAGCTACGCCCCCATGAGCGTAACTACGCCACCCATGACCTGGAGCTTGCAGCGGTCGTTTTTGCGCTAAAGTTATGGCGACACTACCTCATCGGGGAATGCTTTGTGGTCTTCACAGATCACAAAAGCTTAAAGTACATATTCTCCCAGCGGGACTTGAACTTGCGGCAACGGAGATGGGTGGAGTTCCTCCAGGACTACGACTTTGAAATCTCTTATACTGAGGGCAAGGGCAATGTGGTGGCCGATGCCTTGAGCAGGAGGACGCAGAAGGATGCGGTCCGAGAGTCGGCAAATGCCTGGAAGGCGATAGAGGAGTTGGCTTCCTTACACCTGGATGCAAAGCTGGATAGTGGCAGAGGCTGCCTATATCAAATGATAGTGCAGTCATCTATGTTTCGACAAGTGGAAGAGTCTCAGTGGGGAGATCCTAAGGTGGAAGTGTTGCGGGATCGTGTCGATCAGGGGAACGCTCCGGAAGGATGGTCGGAGGACAGCCGACGTCGGATGCTCTTTCATGGGAGGTTGTTTGTTCCAGAGGTGATGCGTGATGAAGTCCTTCGTGAGTTCCATAGCTCAGCCTTGGCAGTACATCCAGGTGTTTCGAAAATGTACCAAGGCCTGAGGGGACAGTTTTGGTGGCCCGGGGTGAAACGGGCAGTGGCAGAGTTCGTGGCTAAATGCCTGGTGTGTCAGCAGGTGAAGGCTGAACACCGTGTTCCTGGTGGTCTGTTGAATCCTCTAGATGTTCCCGAGTGGAAGTGGGACGACGTCTCGATGGACTTCGTCACGGGACTACCCAGAGCTCAGGGCGGGTATGATGCTATCTGGGTAGTGGTGGATCGATTGACAAGATCTGCTCACTTCTTGGATATCAAGGAGTCAGGACCCGTGAGTACCTTAGAACAGAGGTACGTGGAAGAGGTGGTGCGTTTGCATGGAGTTCCGAAGACCATCGTCTCAGATCGGGACACTCGGTTCACCTCACGAGTCTGGAAGAGGTTACAGCATGCTTTTGGCACCCAGCTACGCCTTAGCACTGCTTTTCACCCTCAGACTGATGGACAGACAGAGCGGACTGTCCAGACATTGGAGGACATGCTGCGAGCATGTGTTCTAGATTTCGGAGGATCATGGGTACGACACTTGCCTTTAGTAGAGTTTGCCTACAACAACAGTTTTCACTCTACTATCGGCATGGCTCCTTTTGAGGCTTTGTATGGGAGACCATGTCGTTCACCCTTATGCTAGGAAGAGGTTGGTGAGACTGGTACTCTTGGACCAGAAGTAGTGCAGAGCACCACGGAGAAAGTCCAGCTAGTGCGGGAGAGGATGAAAGCAGCTCAGGATCGGCAGAAATCTTATGCTGATCGTCGGAGGAGGCCCTTGGAGTTCGAGGTGGGAGATCATGTGTTCTTGAAGGTTTCCCCTCGACGAGGGCAGCGGAGGTTCGGAAAGGGGAGTAAGATCTCCCCTAGGTTCATCGGACCTTTCGAGGTGCTGAGGCGAGTTGGCGAGGTAGCATATCAGCTGGCCCTACCACCTCAGTTGGAGAGGGTCCATGACGTCTTCCATGTCTCCCAGCTTCGTCAGTACTTACATGATGACTCTCATGTCATCAACTGGGGAGAGCTAGATGTGGGAGGAGACGCGACCTTCGAGGAACAGCCAGTCAGAATCGAGGATCGCAAGGAGAAAGTGCTCCGTGGATGAACCATCGGCTTGGTTCGTGTGTTATGGAGGCATGGCGGCCTCGAAGAGAGTACGTGGGAGAGGGAAGCACAAATGCGTGCCCAATACCCCGAGTTGTTCTGAGCTTTGAACCTTTGGTGCCTGTTGTGACAGAACGTTTGACCTTTTTGGCTATGAAGTGTACTAGTTCCTTTCCTCTGTTATGTGTGGAAAGCCCCAGCTAAAGGGAAGGGGGAACCCGACCCCTAATCAAGACGCATTAAGGTGGATGCGATTAAACCTGTGCGGGCGAGTCAGTGCCGCCCAAAGCGGATAATATCTTGACATGGGGGAGGGGAACTCCCCAAACCCACATGACCGGGCGGTTTGGCGTGGTATGTTGCTTGGTTCTTGACAGGGAGTGTTTTCAATTAGCAGGGGTCCACTCCTAGGAGGTATCTTCGAAGATGGTTGTTCGGATCCTCTCTTTCCTTCTAGTTTGTTTTGATTCTCGGGGACGAGAATCGTTTAAGAGGTATCTGATGTGATGACCCAGACCCCCCCTTGGTCCCTTCCTTTACCAAAATCCGGATCCTTAAAGGGTGCCGATCGGTGAGACCGATCGGTGAGACCGATCGGTGAGACCGGCCGACGTCGCCCGGCCTTGCCAGGTTGTTCCAGTAACGTTCCTTTTTCGCAAATAGGGTTTTAAACCCTATTCTGCCTTGTTAAAAATATCTTGGGAATCTGAAACGCGCACAAAGGTTTTAATTAAATGCTTCATTAATTCATGGGTCGGTTTAAACCACCCAGCGCCTTTAATGATGAGTCAAGACACGTGGTCAACCCACGACTCCCTCGTCTTTCGTGGTTTTGTGTTTTCATCTCAACCATCCCCAGCTCTTATAAATTAAGGGTTAGTCCGTGGCTTCCCCCTTCTTCGATCGTGGCTCTTCTGGTGCATCGGGACCGCCGCATCGTTATCCGTAAAATTCCGCGCCCCCGACCTAAACGTCGATCATCTATCAACAAGTAGGGAATTTCTTTCGTCTCTCACTTCTGTGTATCATGCGGGGCGGGCGTTATTCTTGTCCTTATGGAATGGGTTGAACCAAACCTAAATGAAGATAATAAACGGAGTTCTAAAGAAAGAAGGGGAAGGGGTTGTGATCGTTGTTATGCTTTATCCTGTGATCTTTCCTTTTTCTTTTTTTACTGGGTTTATGTTTCTGAAAATTGAGGCCGTTGGTGGTCGTTGTATGTGCACTAATGAATCCCCTCGTGATGTTCTAAATGGGTTACTGAATTTATGAACTCCTGCTGTGAAATTGGTTAATCACGTACATCCGGCTGAATAATTGAAAGCACCAGGATCAACCCTTCTGTGATAATTCCCGGTTAGAACACACGGATTTGGAAATCATGGAGTGTGTTAAGTCATTTAAATCTGAAAATCCCTGACTGTGTTGGTAGTGGTAGTTGGTTGTTTTCCCTTCGGGCCGTTTGCTGGAAATGTGGAAGGGGATGGGATCCCCTGTTCCTTTATACTCTCGGTGGCTGTGTGAATTTGGGGATGGGATCTCCTGTTGGTATGGATTCGGTGGTTGTGAGTTTAAATCTGAGTGGTCACTTAAAATATCACAAATTGGGGAGAGATCCTCTGTTAACAAAACCGGGTGTGAGTGTTTTGGTTGATCTATGCTTTTGACGCTTTCCTTGGTTATGCTTATGGTAGTTGCCCAGTAGTGCTTAAAATCATTTGAACATTTTAACAGAACGTGAAACAAGAATTGGGACAGAATGGTTTTGTGGGCAAGGGTCGTGAACTGTGACTCGGACGTAGTGGTGTCGTGTTCTGTAGGTTGGCTAGGAAAACCTAAGTTTTGGGTGAGTGTTTGCTACCTATATCTATACTTGTAGCTTTGTGTTTCTTATTCGCGCCCCACCCAAGTTGAGCGCTTAGTTCCGAACACCCCCATTTATGGGGGAAGGGTGTTTTTCCCAACACTATCCTTAGTGGCTGGTTATTATCTCCTTTTCTGCTCCCTTTCCCGGATAGCCCAAGTATCTTCGGGCAGGCTGTGATGGCCTGAAGTCCATTATTAGCCCAAGAACCTCCGGGCGGGGTGTTGTGGTGGTTGGCCAGGTGTGTGCGGAAAGTGGTTTCCCAAGTGTCTTCGGGATGAGGCCCAGGTTTCTTCGGGCGTGGCAGTGGATCCTTTAGCCCAGGTGTCTTCGGGCGTGGCAGTGGTTGTTCTGGCCTAGGTGTTTGCAGGCAAGGTTACATGTGACAGTTGTGGCCCAGGTGTGTGCGGGCAGGATTCGGCAGTGGGACTGCGTGTGGTTGTGGCCCAGGTGTCTTCGGGTGGGATTTGGCAGTGGGACTGCGTGTGGTTGTGGCCCAGGTGTGTGCGGGCGGGTGTGGCAGTGGGACTGCGGTGAGAATGGCGGGATTGGTCCGATGCGTAGGATGTCTCAATAACCAGTGGGAAAGTGGCGCGGGGTACCCAAACATCGATGTGCTCTTATTATATATATTACTTGACTTGCGTTATTTGGGGAGTGAGCCTTGGTGAGGCCTGGGATGGATAGTTTGCCTTGTTAGTTGTTTGGTTCACTCTTTTCTCACGGGACTTTAGTACGTTCCCCCACTTGTGCACGAGAGTCTTGGTTTTCCCTACTGAGTGTACTTGTATGCTCACCCTACGTATATAAAACTGCTTTCAGGTTTCCAGGAGGACTACCAGGGCCGTGTGGGACCCTACTAGTCGGGCAGTTGGAGTTGTTGCAGTTGTTGTTCTCTTGTTTTCTTTGGCATTGTACTTTTGAGCTTCCTTGTACTTGTACCTTGTTATAAAAAATTGTTTAAACATGCATGTGGGCTTGGTTTGGGTTTATTTATATACACTTTTTCTTTTCCCTTTTTGGTGGTTGACTTGTCCTATTTCCCGATCCAAAATAATAAAAAAAGGGTAATGCCTCCCATATTTGTGAAAACTCATACCCTTGGTGCAAGTCGCCAACCCGGGGCCTACTGGAGGCAGGACTCGGGGGTCATTATATCCCTTTCACCATTGCCAGCTCAGGAGGGGCATCTTTGGTGGGAGGGGGGTCGTGACAAGTGTGGACCAAATTGGGTTTAAATATGTACACAATGTTATGGTTTACCTATGCATGAGTTTGTGACACATTCTTGTGTTATGATCATTGGATCATTACTATTGGATCATGTTTACACATTCTCAAGTCTTTTTATATGTTATTCTTACATGATGATCTTTTTGAGGTCATATATGGAATTATAATACCTTATAGATAAATATTATGATTAAATATTATTATTAGTTATATGTTTCTACTATTTCAATCTTTTCTCACATTCTTATGATGTTACCCATTATTACTCATTTATAATTCATTCCCTCAATAAGCGTTTAATCTCACTCTATATGTTTTTCAATTTTTCCAAAAATCATAGTTTGGAATATATTTTATAGGAAGTAATGTGAAACGATTTTTTTGGAATATGTAGACTTAATAATTCTTAATAAGTCATTAATATAGGAAACCTCCAAATACACTAAATCTTTGGATTTTATGAGTATGTGTATATTTGTTATATGAAATGTTTAATGTATAAAAATGATGTCATATATATTCATGTTCTACTCGGGTCTTCTCAATTGATTTAAATGTAAGGATTATTTATTTATGAAGAATAGTTTAATAAGTATAAGAAATATAAATTTAAATAATACTATGTCAAACCAAAAGGATAATAGTAAAAAATAAAGTTTACATTGAGTAAGACACCACGAGGTTGACTTTGCATATGTATATTTATACTAATTCTATTAAGATATTATTTATTACTCATGCTAACCATTATCCTTATAAATGGATAAAACCATAAGGAATAAAATTAATAAAGGTTTTTATAGATAATACACTAATCATCCCAATGAGAAACTTAATGGGATGGGAGATAGAGTGAAAGTTGTTTTGGAAATTTTACAGTAGGTTATTAAAAATAACTAAAAACATATTGAGATCTTGAATACACCATGATAAAGAAACTTGTTATTGATTCTTTCATGAATCTATGAATGAAATCATTTTTATAATATTATAATATAGTAAATTTTGATAAATATATTAACACGATAAAAAGAAATTTTTCTTTAAAATAATTCATAGAATATTAAATTGTAATATTGGTTTTTATTGATTGGAAGGAAAAGTAGGTATATGATTTACTTTTATAAATAAAAAATTATGAAATGAACTATTTGTAATGGATGTTTAGGAAAATATTCTTCCCTAACTATTTTCCTTAAGAATTTAACTTTAAAATGGATTTAGAATTCCCTAAGTTGAAGGAAAAGCATGATGAATGGATTGGTTCAATTGAATCAAACATTATTTAAATAAAAACATAAACCTAAAGTTTGATGATTTATAATGAAATAATTATCAATAATTTGTCTAGTGGTATAAAACCATGTCTTTATAAGGAATTATCAATAGGTTAATTTGGTAGCTATGAAAAAATATATTAATTTTAATTTATGGTTGAAAGATACACAAGGATCATATTACGTATCTATATATTAGAAAATGGAAATGTGGTTTCTGGGAATCATTAATGATAAATCACATGAAAGAATGAAAATAAAATATCCTATATTCAAAAAATGTGGTAAAAATCATTAGGGTAATTTCATAAAAGGATCAATAAAATATTTCATGTGTGGATGGTTTTTCCATCAAGACCATGGTTTTCGATGAGAGATGAGGATGATAATTAACATAATGGAGGAAAAAAAGGTCCCGAAAAATTTACTATCCATTCTCCCATACTTAAAATAAAATTGATTTGAGAATAAAAAAAATCAATTCCCCGATTTAAGGTCTAAAAAGGTTAATAAACATTAGAAACTTCTAAGAGAAAGGAAACAAGGAATATCATATTAAATCACTACTTTTCAAGTGGATCATATTAAGGATATGGTGAAAGGTACAATTATTCTTCACTATAGATAATTTAATATGTGTTTTGATTCTAGTTTTTCACATTATTTTATATCATATAATTTTAAAAGAATTTTTCACTCACCATATCAAACATTCAATGTCTAATTATTAGTTAAAACACATAGTCGTGAAATTATTACATCCATGTTATATTACTCTTTTCCAATTAATATTTATTTTAAGATATTTCATCCATATTTCTTTATTCTTACCTTTATATAATTATATGTGATATTTGGCATGGATTTTATCTCTATATATAGTTCATATGTCAATTTTTTAGATTGGGAAATATAATTTTACATCCCATATCAGTTGATAACCAAACATCCAATCGAGTATAATGATATACACTATTTCATGTGAAATTAATTAATATGGTTATTAATACCCAGTAATGTGGGATACATATCTAAAATTATTTGGGAGAAATAAAAAATTAAATAAATTCCTATTTATGATAATATACTGAAATATTTTTTAAATAACTACCAATTTTACCCCCAAACAATGAGGATTAGTTTTCAACTGAATTGATGCCCAATTCTACTGCAATATAAAAGAGACCTTAAAAATAAAAGACATTCAATTAGAATAATTGATGAATGAGATATAATATACAATACATTAGGGTTTTATGTGACCAAATTATCCACTATGGTGTTCACCGATATTATTTTTCAAGAATAATAATGGGTCATTGTGTCTTTTCATTGATTATCACAAACATATAAGGTCTATATAAATAAAAAGTATCCTCCACCCTTATTAATGATATGTTTGATCAAATTAAAGGGCATAAATACTTATATATGGTTTAAATTTGATTTTGATACCAACAATTAATTTTAAAGAGATAATATATAGCAAATACAACCTTCCACAAAAGATATGAAAATTGTGAATTCATATTGATGCTATTAAATCATAAACTCTACTCTACTATCTTCATAGATGTAATAAATAAATTATTTAGATATTATTAATAAAAATTAGTGTTGGGTTGATAACTGATAATTTCATCAATTCTAAAAGAAAGGATGAATAGAAAGACCATTTTAGGATTTTTTTTTAAAGACTTTATAGTAGAAGAAATAGTATGAGATGTTTATAAAGTTATAATTGTATATATAAAAAGATTATTTATTGGGTCATGTAATCATGGAAAAAGTATATTTGTTGATACTTGAAAGTAATAGGTGATTAAAAAATTCCCTAGACTAACCACTATGACAGAGATCTATAGGTGATTAAATATTTTTCACGATAATCAAGAATATTAAAACTATTGATTTTTTAATGCAGAAAAGAGTGAAACTTCTCTAGATAAAATAATGTGAGTATAAATACAAGGATATTAATAAGATATTGTTCAATGTGATTTTACACACAATAACATTAAGTGGACAAGGGTTTGTGATATATAGTTATTCTTGAAATATGGTCTAGGGATGTCTCCTTATGCAACATTAGAAGGTGTTAGATTATGCCTAACATTTGTTAAATATCCATGATAAAAAATAGTTGAAGCATGATTTGTTGATGGATGTAGAAGTATTTTTATTAAATATATATTTATATTCTCTACATGGTGAAATCTATGATATATATACTAATAAAATTTTATTAAATTAAATAATCACACTTAAGAAGATGAACCTACACCAAATGAGTTGGTGAACTTGGTCAAAGACTGTTATTGATCAATTTATTTCTATGATGTGAAGTACAAAAGGTGGTTGTAGCTATAATAATTAAGTATAATTATACTTTGTCCTTGATTTTGATTGAATGATACAAAATATTAATCGATAGATGAAGGATGGTAATGGAAATCATAATAGAAGGGATGAAATCCCACCTTTACATATGATTACTCAACTATACATCTTTGTGAAGATGAAGGATGCACAATGGTAATATTGAAGATAACAAATAATGTGAGAAATATTATGGAGTTAAACATTCAATGAAATGGTGTTATAATATTTTTAACTTGAATATGTGTCCCATCCCTATCAGAGCTATAAAGGAAAATTTTTGAGGATGCACATAGACCATCCTACTCTATTCACTTAAGAAGAAAAATGATGTATAGAGTCTTAACCTACACTTATTATGAGATAGAATGAATAGAGTCATTGAGATGTATATATCACTATTATTGTTGGGCCAATAATTAAAGGCTAAAAATCATAAATCAAGTATAATGATGAAACTATTAACTATAATTTAGAGGAAATCGCAGTGTATTTCAGGGTAGGTCTTCCAAATACTTATAAAGGATACAATTCAATTTGGGCTATAGTTGGTCAACTTTTAATGCCATCACAATTAATTTTAATACAATAAGTGTAAAGACCCGGAAATTTCAAGGAAATTTTTTTCTTAAATACTTTGGAATTTTACGAGTCTGTGGTTTTTGATGGCACTTGATTCCGAGGCCCGGTGTGCCCAGAATGAATTTCTGAAGTTTTGTTTGGGTACGTTCAGTAAATGCACATGCAGGTTTTTTCTATCTTTTGAACCAGTGCTCGGAATTGAAATCTGAGGGCACCAATGAACTCGCATCACCAGTTTTCGCTTAAGGGGACCTTTACCGCAGTTGCGTTTGCTCAGGAGGAGAAGTTAATATTTGGGGATTTATATTAAATTAAGTTAAATTGTTGTGCACAATTTTATTGTTTAAGAGTTAGTTATATCCTACAAGGGGAAGTTATAGGTGGGGCCCACACCCACATAACCTCCCATGAGAGGATAATGTGAAGTGGGTCCCACATGAACCCATAACCTTTCACCTCCCCTCAACTCCCTTAAACTCCCCATTAACACCCCCCTTAATTAATTTGACCACTCCCCCATTAATTAATGTGATCTCTTCACCTCCCTCTCTCCCTAATAAATTTTCCAACACCTTTTAATTAATTGATTGATCCACAATTAATTAATTAAAGTGTTTGAATTTTGAAATACATGTGTGAATAAAATATTATCCTTAGTTATTATTTTTGTTTGGGAACTCGTTGTGTTGGGAGGACTTTGGAGAAACCTCTGGAATTAGAAGAAAGCTTTCCTCTCCAACGAAGAACATCGTTCATCAATGAAGAACAACTCCGATGTAGAATGTAAATTCACCAACGATGCTTCTTTTTCGGATTCACCCCAATGTCAATGAAATCGAATTCTTTTCTCCGCGACGCCCAACCTCCGCAATGCTTGTCTTCCGCGAATCATTGACGTGCTCCGCTCTTGAAACCGAGGTAGGGGTTTTGTATAATTCTACGTGAATAAAATATCTTGTTCATGTTGAATCCGTTGAAATGTCTTCAACCAACTGTCACTACCTAACACAGAGGGCGTGGGCTAAACGAACACGATCTGATGACCCTTTGATGTTTTCATAATTTTATTCGCGATGGAGGCGTGCCAGAAGAGACGGAGACGAGAAAAGGTGGTGGCCGCGTTCTGGCCACGTGCGGAAGAACCGCGACCTGCAACCATGGGCCGCTCGACCAAAGAAGAACTGGTCAGTCATAGCCGGTCAGGCTGGTGGAACGGCGGCGCCCCATGGCGCCGTGCTACGGAGGACCGTGGCCTGCGTTCTTTGGGCTGCTCGGCGAATGAACTGGCTGGCAGGCGGCTAGCCGGGCTGGGAAGACCTCGTGCCTCGAAGAGGGCGTTGTGTTGGGGGAATAGCAGCCCGCACGTGCGGGCCACTCTCGCCAGGAAGACCAGATAGCTTCTGCCGGCCAGAGAGGAGGGCGACGCCACTCAGAGCCGCCTGTTAGGGACATCAGGGGGCCGCCCCTTCCCCCCTTGCAGCGCTCGTCTAGCCGGGCCAAGCCGCAGCCAACCGAGCCGGGCAGGGCCGCCCCTTCAGAGCCATGCCGCCCATGTCGTGTCGGGCCTCGCCGCACCGGGCCAGGCCGCGCCCCCTCGGGCCAGCCCACACCTTATCGGGCCGGGCAGACCCCCTGCTGGGTCAAACCTGCCGATCCAGGTTGGGCCGACCCGCCAGCCCACTGGGCTTGAAAGGCCGGGCCCGTTTCACTTAAACGTGAATAACTTTAAGACCGCGCGTCTGATCGACGTGCCGTCTGCGGTATTGGGATGCTCACGATGAAGCAGTCCTTTGGCGTTAATCCAAGTGAGTTTTGGATGACTTTGGAAAACGGATGGGTTGGAACAAGCATAATTCCAACCGGGCCCCTAGAGCGGAAAAGCCAAAAACTCTTAGACCGGGCGTCCGATTGACGTGCTGTCTGTCACGTTGAGTATCATTTGACGAGATAGAACTTCGGGATACATCAACTCAGGACATCGTGATAGTTGATGTATCAACCCCTTGGCTCGAGGAGCAGACCCTCTTGGAATTGAGCGTGTTGTGTGCGGGAACCCTAGAGCTGGCTGCGACTGCGATGACTACCGTACTGGAATCCTGCGTGGGTTCGACGACAACGACTACCGTACTGGAATACTCCGTGGGTTCGATGATGATGAAAACTGTACTGGAATACTCCGTGGGTTTGACAGTGATGACTACTGTACTTGTATTTATATGGGTTCGACAGTTTACTTCCGTACTAGTATCCTGAGTGGTTCTGACAGAGTAGCTGGTCTAGTATCCTACGTGGGTCCGACAGCTTAGCTGGTCTTGTATCCTACGTGGGTTCGACAGCTTAGATGAATCAGTGAATATATCTGATAATCTCTATCGCTATCCTAAATATGTCTACCTGTGTGAGCTGAGTCTTGAATTTTCAATCATTAACATCGTTGTGATTGACTTCTTTGCTGTGGGAACTGGGTTGTGGTTGGGCTCGAGAGTTAGAGTCTAACTGTGATTGATTACTTACGTATATGTATGGACATATACCTAAGTAGGGTTGGTTGATGCACCGTGTTTTTTATCTTACTTCTTGTTTATCCTTAGTATATAATGTGAGACCTTGTAGGTCTCGGGGTCCCTACTGAGTATCGTATACTCACCCCTGCACGGGCTATGCCCGAACTACGTTGTGTTGGATGCAGACGATGGACGACACTGATCGAGGTAGAGACTTGTAGAGATGGATGGTACCCGGAGGTGGAACACTTGGAGAGACGTACATATAGAAGAAGAACGGACCCAAGGTTCTGGGGAGACCATCTGTACCCACCCTTCAGGTGGGATTCAATAAGGATCACTTGGTGGTTGTTGTCTTACTTTACTACAGTTGTACTATCTTTTCAGTTGTACTGTACTTGCTGTTGGGCTTGTATTTCCGGCCCTTTCTTTTCAGCACATACTTTTTTATATAGTTCTTCTTAGTGCTTACTTCGGTTGCATACTCTGTTATGTTTGTTTACTTTTATAAAGGAAATGCCTTCCCAATATAGGGATTTATGTCTTTGGTGAAAATCTCATGCCCTTGGCCAATGGATGGTGGGCTTGGGGTAGTCATGGTATGGACCCCGAGAACGGGTCGTGACAAATTGGTATAAGAGGAATCGGTTCTACCACAGAACTCAGAACATTGATCATTATTTTCTGTGAAGCAATAGTATTAAGAGTATTGAGTGTGGTTTTCAGTTCAGGGAGTCCAGTGTTGGTGCGGCGGCCGACGTATCCATACACCAGGACCCTGACCTCTGATTTCTAACTCAGTGCACGAAAACACTGATTTCATGTGTGTTACTAAAGTTTTCTTTGTGATTACATTGTGTCAGCTCACCAGGAATACTGTTTTAACCAAGGATCACATGTTTCTTTTCAAGATAGCCCCACGAAGGCAGATAGCTAGGGTTCCGAGTAACGTACGAGATGGTAGCCCGCCGAGCGTCAAGGCCTCGGTGTAGGCCCCCATCACAGTGGAGGTACCAGCGGTACCACTACCCGCTGGGACCCCGATACCACCTACCCCAACAGCAGATAGTGCACGCCTCCTGAGTGTGTTGTACGAGGTCCAGCAATAGAGGCAGCCGGGGATTGGATGGAGGCTATCTTCAGGGTTTCCAGATTGGTAGGGACACCAGCCGACCTTATGGTGATCCTTACCATGAGTCTCCTACATGCAAAAGCAGGTAGATGGTGGAGCCTGATGTTAGAGATGCATGATGAGGCATCTTTACTCTGGACGGACTACGAGAGTATCTTCTACTCGAAGTTTTTTCCAGCCACCCTACGTGTGCTGTGGATTATGGAGTTACTTTATCTGCGGAAGGGCAGCATGAGAGTAGCTCAGTACTCGGCGAGGTTTACCTACCTCTCACGCTACTCCACGAACATGGTATGTGACATGTTCTTCAGGGCACAGATCTTGATCAGGGACTCAGACATGAGATTAGGTCTTCGATGATCTCCCTCAGCATTCCAACATAGGCGGGAGTGCTGGAGAGAGCCCTTCTTATGGAGATCTTTCTCACTGAGCCGACATCAGCAGCGAGACCCACCGCAGGGTGACATGTAGCGGAATCTTCTGCAGCTGGTAGTAGATAATTGATGCAGAGGTCCAAGTGGACCATTCCATGAGGTGAGCAACCTCAGGATACAGGTTCGGTTGTGCGGGGAACACGTTAAAGAGCCAGCTATACGAGGAGCAGGCAGTGCTATGCATGCAGCGGGCATGGTCACATGGCTTGAGACTGCCCGACCCGCCGTGCAGATGAGCAGAAGAGAGTGGAGGGATCTCCAAGGCAGAGGCAGAGGTTCGACCATGGTGGTCTATCAGGAGTAGGCAGATGTGGAAGAGGATCTTATAGAGCAGCGGGTGGTGGACGAGGTTTCGAGGCTCTACCACCACCACCACCAGGAGGTCGAATCTGACCATAGGGAGCTAGCGGACAGAGGCAGGCTCAGCTCCAGGCATTCGAGGCTTATGACCACGGAACACCTGAGATGATTTGAGGTACTATCAGTGTCTACTCCACCCTTGCTACAGTACTAATAGACACAGGCGCGAGTCATTATTTTATGGTCGTTGCCCTTGTACGGAGCTCGGAGATTCCAACAGAGCCGTTGGCTCTATCCTTACGACTAGAGACTCCTATGGGAGTAGACTCAACGATTACGCACTGGTGTCGGTAATGTGAGATTACTCTAGGAGGCGAGAGCTTCAGCTGGGATCTTCTTGTAACGGCTTCAAGGCCTTAGGATGTCATATTGGGTATGGATTGGTTGTCTATAGTCCATGTTCAGATTGACAACGTTAGGCGCAAAGTGCGGTGTGTCCACACAGATGGGACCAGGTTCACCTTCACTGGCGAGAAGGGAGCCTTTGCAGGACAGGATGGACTTGTGCAGAGGAGTGGGTAGCCGATCACACATCAGTTGGATAGTATCATCCTTGGAGAGGTTGATATGTGGAGTCCGAGTTTTATTGTTGTGGTGGATTAGTACGTGTATGTTTTTCTTGACGATGTTCCAGGACTACCTCCTCGCAGAGAGGTAGACTTCTACATAGACCTGTACCCCAAGAAAACACTGATATCTACTCCAGCATATCGGATGGATTCCTTTGAGCTTCATTAGCTGTAGGAGAAGCTGGAGGACTTACATGGGAAAGGAGTCAACCGAACCAGTGTTTCACCATGGGCTTCTCTGATTTTGTTCGCCAAGAAGGCAGATGGGATCTTATGACTATGTGTCGACTACCGTCGCCTGAATCAGGTGACCATGAAGAAAAATTACCCACTCCCGAGGATTGATGTCCTCTTTGATCAGCTCAAGGGATCACGATGGTTCTCGAAGATAGACCTCAGGTCAAGCTATCATCATCGTATAGTTCGAGACGAGGATGTGCAGAAGTCGACCTTCAGGTGTCAGTATGGGCACTACGAGTTCTTGGTTATGCCTTTCGGCATAACCAATGCCCCATCAGTGTTCATGAGTCTCATGAATTGGATCTTCTAGCCTTACCTTGATCTTTTTGTCTTAGTCTTCATCGACGACATACTGATTTACTGGACTACTGAGGAGGAGCATGCCTACCACTTGTGGGTTGTACTAGATACACTCTGAGAGAACCAGCTTTATGGTAAGCTCTCGAAGTTCTAGTTTTGGATTTGAGAGGTTCACTTCTTGGGACACGTCATCTCAGAGGTTGGAGTTTCACTGGATCTAGTGAAGATCGAGTTAGTACTTTCTTGGGATCCACCCACGAGCATGACGGAGGTGCATAGTTTCCTGGTTCTGGATGGATACTATTGGAGATTTGTGCCAGACTTCTCCAAAGTTTGAGCACCACTTTCAGCCTTGACGAAGAAGGGGAAACCCTTCATGTAGTCATAGAGATTCCAGCAGAGCTTTCAGGAGATGAGGCAGAGATTGAACAATGCGCCCATCTTGAGGTTACCAGAGGAGGGAGTAGGGTATGTAGTTTATTGTGACACATCTGGGACTGGACTCGGGTGTGTCCTGGTGCAGGAGTGAGCAGTGATTGTGTATGGTTCACGGTAGTTGAGACATCACAAACCGAACAACGCTACCCATGACCTGGTGTTAGTATCAGTGGTCTTCGCCTTGAAGATATTGAGGCACTATCTGATGTGAGATATCTTTATAGTCCACTATGACCACCAGAGTCTCAGGTACATCTTATCGCAGAAGGACCTGAAACTGAGATAGCAGAGATGGATTGAGTTCCTCCAGGACAATGAATTTGACATAGTCGATACTTTTGGGAATGGGAACATTGTGGCTGATGCTCTCAGTAGGAGATCAGGCATTCAGCTGCTAGGAGACGTGACAGAGAAGCTGGTCGCGTTGCAGATATCCTTTGTGGATAGAGATGGACCAGCTTTTCTATAGTCTCTCACAGTCACTCCTCCACTCCTTCAGCGAGTCAGAGAGGCATAACATGGGGACATTGACTGTGAGACGTGATGTGCTTAGATATCCACAGGGCAAGCACCTGATGGATTTTCTGAAGGAGGGGAGCACGTCATCCTCTTTAGGGGACGTACTATGGTACCAGTTTCACTGTAGGAGGAAGTGTTGTGGGAGTTTCACACATCCCCTCTAGAAGTACATCTAGGAGTGGCGAAGATGTACCAGGACCTCAGACGATAGAACTGGTGGCTGGGTATGAAGAAGGTTGTAGTAGAGTTCGTTTCATGATGCCTCACATGTCAGCAAGTGAAATTATAGCACCATGTACCAGCAGGCTTGGTACATCCCTTAAGGGTCCCTGAGTGGAAGTGGTATGGAATATCCATGGATTTAGTGACGGGGCTTCCATGTGCATCCATTGGACATGACTCTATCTGGGTGATCGTAGACCGACTCACCAAGTCGGCCCACTTCCTACCGATCAGAGATCAGGGCTCAGTAGAAATCTTGGGACACCTCTACATTCAGGAGATCGTATGACTTCATGGTGTGCCATCATCTATAATTTCTGATGGTGATGCTCATTTCACTTCCCGGCCATGGAAGGGGTTATAGGAAGCTTTTGGGATGCAGCTACGTCTGAGCACCGCCTTCCATCCATAGACGGACGTCCAGACAGTGTGGACTATTCAGACTCTTGAGGACATGCTCCGTGCATGTGTCGTTGACATGGGTTGCAGCTGGGAGGATCATTTACCCTTGGTGGAGTTTGCGTACAACAACATCTACCACTCCACTAACATGATGACACCATACGAGGCGTTGTAAGGTCGACCTTGCTGATCACCTTTGTGCTAGACTGACCCTAGGGAGTCAGCACTTGTAGGACCATAGATGGTTTAGGCTATGATGGAGAAGGTGCAGATCATCCAGGAGCAGATGAAGACTCCACAGAGTAGACAGAAGTCCTATGCTGATAGGAGACGGTGACCACTAGAGTTCGAGGATGGCGACCATGACTTCCTATGGGTCTCACCTTGGCAAGGTCTACGGAGATTTGGCTGGGGAGACAAGTTATCTTCGTGTTTCATATGACCTTTCCAGGTCCTCGGAAGAATAGGCGAGGTGGCTTACCTCCTATCCCTTACACCTTAGTTGCACCCGGTGCATGACGTCTTCCACGTATCTCAGTTGAGGAGATACATGCAGGACCTGAACCACATCATCGATCACAGGGAGATGGACATTGATGATGAGGAGACATTTATGGAGGTCCTGGTGGATATTAAGGATCGACAGGAGCGGGTCCTATATGGATGGTTGATTCCTCTAGTGCGCATTCCCTGGCAGCATGGGAACCTCCAGAAGAGCACTTGGGAGTGGGAGGCTCAGATGCGAGCTCAGTAACCCAATTTGTTTCCCTAGTGTGTGTTGTAGATTTACGAGGATGTAAATCCATGATGTGGGAGTAATGTAAATACCCGGAAATTTCAAGTAAATTTTTTTCATAAATACTTTTGAATTTTACGAGTATGTGGCTTCTAACAGCACTTGATTATGAGGCCCGATGTGCCCGGAATCAATTTCTGAAGTTTTGTTCGGGTATGTTCAGTAAACGTACATGCAGGTTTTTCTATCTTTTGAAACGGTGCTCGAAATTGAAATCTGAGGGCACCGACAAACTCGCAGCACTAGTATTTTCTTAAGGGGACCTTTATCACAGTTTCGTTTTCTCGAGTGGAGAAGTTAGTTTTTGGGGATTTATATTAAATTAAATAAAATTTTTGTACACAGTTTTATTGTTTAAGAGTTAGTTATATCCTACAAGGGGTAGTTATAGGTGGGGCCCCCACCCACGTAACCTCCCATGAGAGGATAATGTGAGGTGGGTCCCACACAAACCCCTAACCTTTCACCTCCCCTTAACTCCCTTAAACTCCCCATTAACACCCCCTTAGTTAATTTGAAAACTCCCCCCTTAATTAATGTGATCTCTTAACCTCCCTCTCTCCCTAATGAATTTTCCAACACCTTTTAATTAATTAATTGATCCAAAATTAATTAATTAAAGGGTTTGAATTTTGAAATACATGTGTGAGTAAAATAATATCCTTAGCTATTATTTTTGATTGGGAACTCATTGTGTTGGGAGGAATTTGGATAAACATTTGGAAATAGAAGAAAGGGTTCCTCTCCAACGAAGAACAACGTTCTTCAATGAAGAACAACTCCGACGAAGAACGTGAAGTCACCAATGACGATTCTTCTTCAAACAGACCCTAACATCAACGAAATAGATGTCCTTTCTCCACGACGCCTATCCTCTGTGACGCTGGACATCCTCAACTCATTGACGTGATCCAATCTTGAAACCGAGGTAGGGGTTTTGTATAATTCTACGTGAATAAAATATCTCATTCATGTTGAATCTGTTGGAATGTCTTTGGCCAACTGCTACCGCCTAACATGGAGGGAGCAGTCCAAACGAACATAACTTGAAGAACCTTCGATGTTTCCTGATTTTATTCATGATTGAGGAGTGTTGGAAGAGGCGGCGATGAGTAAAGGCGGCGGCCGCGCGCTGGCCGCGTGCGGAAGAACCGTGGCCCGCAACCGTGGGCCGCTCAGCCAAAGATGAACTGGCCGGCCGTAACTGGCCAGGATGGTGGAACCGTGGTACCCCATGTTATCGCACTGCGGAGGACTACATCATGTGCTCCATGGGCCGCCTGGGGGACGAACCGGCCAGCAGGCGACCGACCGGGCTGGGAAGACCCCACGATGTAAGGAGGGCGCCGCACTGGGGGAACAACAGCCCGCCTGTGCGGGCCACTCACGGCAGGAAGACCGGCCGGCCTAGGCCGACCGGACAGGAGTGTGGTGCCACCGGTTCGGGAAACTGGGGGGCCGTGCTCCCCCGTAGCGCTTGGCCAGCCGGGCCGAGCCGCGGCCCACCGCGCTGGGTCGCGCCCTGCCAGGCAGGGCTGCGCCGCGCCCAGCCGGGCCACCTTCTTCACCAGGCCAGGCCAACCCCCCTGCCAGGTTGGACCCGCCGAACCAAGTCAGGCCGACCTGCCAGCCCACTAAGCTTGACGGGCCTTGTTCGTTTCACTTAAACGTGAATAACTTTAAGACCGTGTGTCTGTTTGACGCGCAGTCTACAAAACTAGTACCCTCACGATGATGCAGTCATTTTACGTTAATCCTATTGTGTTTCGGACGACTTTGGAAAATGGTCGAGTTGGAACGAGAATAATTCCAACTGGGCCCCTGGAACGAAAAATACAGTAACTCTTAGATCGGGCGTCTGATTAATGCGCCGTCTGTCGCGTTGAGTTTCTTTTGAAGAGACAAAACATTGGGATACATCAACTCAGGACATATTGATAGTTGATGTATCGACCCCTTGGCTCGAGGAGTGGACCCTCTCGGGATCGAGCTTGTTATGTGCGGGAACCCTAGAGATGGTTGTGACTGCGACGACTACTGTACTGGAATCCTCCATGGGTTCGACAACACAGACTACCATATTTGAATCCTCTATGGGTTTGACGGTGAAGAAAACTGTACTGGAATCCACCGTGGGTTCGACAGTGATGACTACTGTAATGGTATCCTAAGTGGGTCTGACAGTTGACTTACATAATAGTATCCTGAGTGGGTCTGACAGAGTAACTGGTCTACTATCCTACGTGGGTCTGACATCTTAGCTAGTCTAGTATCCAACGTGGTTCCGACAACTTAGATGAATCAGTGACTACATCTGATCATCTCTATTGCTATACGAAACATGTATACATGTGTGAGATGAGTCCTGACTTTTAAATTATTTACATAGATGTGATTGACTTCTTTCCTGTGTGGACTGGGTTATTCTTGGGCTCGAGAGTTGGAGACGAACCGTGATTGATGACTTTGGTATATGTATGGGCATATACCTAAGTAGGATTGGTTGATGCATCGTGTTTTGTATCTTACTTCTTATTTATCCTTAGTGGATAATGTGAGACCTTTCAGGTCTCGGGGTCCTTACTGAGTATCGTATACTCACCCCTGCATAGTTTATGCCCGCACTAAGTTGTGTTGGATGTAGACAATGGGAGACACTGATCAAGGTAGAGACTTGTAGAGCTGGACTGTACCCAGAGGTGGACAACTTGGAGAGATGTACACGGAGCAGATGGACGGACCCATGGTGATGAGGAGACCATTTGTACCCACCATTCAGGTGGGATTCCCAGAGGATGACTCGGTGGTTGTTTTCTTACTTTACTGTAGTTGTACTAGCTTTTCAGTTGTACTGTACTTACTGTTGGGCTTGTATTTCCGTCCCCTTTCTTTTCAGCACTTACTTTTGTATACAGTTCTGCTTAGTGCTTACTTCAGTTGCGTACTCTGTTGTGTTTGTTTACTTTTATAAAGGCAATACCTTCCTAGTATAGGGATTCACACCTTTGGTGCTAGTCGCCAGCCCCTGGCCTATGGAAGGCGGGCTTGGGGTAGTCACGACACGGGCCCCGAGGACGGGTCATGACAATAAGACTTCGTACATGGCCAACATGACATGTTATACATAAATAAGTGACCAAACTACACGGAGTACCAATTTCTATGGTATCCGATTGAGACCAATTGTGACCTAATAGTTATAGATAATTCTCCAAAAACCATTATCAATAGTGATGTAATTTCGAATGTATTTTAATACCCAAATCGATGATCAATCTTAAAGGACAATTCAAATATTAGAAGATATACTGATATCTTTTTCAACAAATTTAAATGGAATTTGGGATCAAAATCATCCCCTAGTCGAGGTATCATATAATAATTCATTCTAATATAGAATACAAATGGAAATATATGAGGCTTCAGAACATTGGCATATTGGTATGAAGTAAAACACATAATGTTATAGGACCTCATAATTTTATTGGAATTATGGAAATTGTTCAAATTATTTAGTAACACATCATATATGTAATAAGTTGATAGATGTGCCATATTGATAATCATCGTAGAGATCTAGAATTATAAATTGGTGATAATATTTTCCTTAGAATTTATCATTTTAAAAGGTTTAATATATTTAATGATAAGGTAATTTCTATACATAGATAAATTTGTCATTTTGAAATACTTGATTGTGTGTGGATGTTAGCTTCTCGTCTTTTAAATTTATCAAACCTCTCTCAAGTAAATAATGCATTCCACATATTAATTTTGAGGAAGTACACACAATATACATAACTTGTAATGAAATCCAAAGATGTTAAATTGGAACATGATCTATCTTAAATGGAACAATGGGTGTTGTTCTTAGATTATAGGTATAATGTTCTTGAAAACTATACTAATCACCTAGTCAATGCTTGGAAGTGAAATAATAAGATTGAGATTATTAGATGTCAACCTGAGGATGTAACGTGAAACAGGTATCCTCATTTTCTCTCATTCTTGAATTAAAATTCTAATGGTGAAACTATATTATGTGTTATAAATTCATTCCCAATTAATATATTGATAAATTTACCTCAAAGAAATGATAACATGTCATACAGAAAACATTGAACTAAATTAATCATCTATTTAATTAATTAAGGTATAAAATTACAATAAAAAATGAAATATATTAAAATATATCTATGTGAAACATAATTGAAAAAATTTCAACAGGAATAACAGTAAAAGTAAAATAAAACGTAACAAGATTGAACTTTTCATCATAATTATCTAATATGAAGATCATATTGTGAATGAAAACTTTTGATAGAATAAAATACATTAAAAATATGATAAACATAATGATAAAAAATTAGATAATACAATGATTGATTTTAGAAATATATGTACGAATGTATATAAGAATACAATATTACCATTATATATATAAGGACATTGTGTATATGTCATTGTGATTATATGTTTGTTCGCATTATATAGATATTGAAATCATGATGATATATAATAATAAATAATGAGAAAAATTATAACCAGTATTCGATAAAATGAGACAATTATAACATATCCATTGAATTTTTTCATATAAATGTAAGTGTGCACATTACAAAAACTATGTATAATGTAAAAGAAATGGAATAAATTAGTATTATTCTGCTACATGGGGATACTTTTTCCAAACCGAGAAATGATTTAGCATTACTTTGGATTTCCCATGACCAATCCTAATATGAAATTCAATGAGTACATGTTATGGAAAATCATCTCCATGATAAGTTCATGATCAAGGAAATAATAATGAGATATATGTTAGGTAAATTGGCATAGATAACCACCTCCACTATTTATCTCACCCTAAAGAAATATATATATTTTTGGATGTTTTTTAAAGTTTATATTGTGATGGTATAAACATTAAATTATTTATTCAATAAATTATATCTTAAAAATATATTTTTTAATAATTGAAATGTATTTTTATATATTTTGAATTTATATAAAATTTAATTTTAAATAATGAGTTTAATTTAATGAGAAAATTATTTTCTAATATACATGTATGGGTAAAGTTAATATAATGGTTAGAAAATAAATAATCAATTTTAAATAATTAGGAAAAAAAACATTTAATGGAAAAAGTGACTTTTTTTTAAAAGTATAGTTTTTATGTGTTTATTGTTTTTTATATTAATAAATTAATATAATCACTTAAACTGAAGGAAATTAATGAACATTATTTAAAATGTATGTATAATTAATTAAACTTTAATTAAATATAATTACATGGTATGTTACATGAATAAATTCATTTGTATGCTTAAAGATAAATTTTTCTATTTTTTTAATTTATGTGTTATTTTATTAAAATTATTTTTTATATCTTTTATAAATTGAATCCTATAAAATGGATTTCAAATTTTGGAATAATCCTGTATATAATAGGTAATCATATAAATTTTATTTTTGAGAATAAAAATAAGTTACTAAGGTTGAAGTTGAGTTACCAAGGTTAGGTAAAATGGGTTAATAGAGATTAACTAAGGGGTCAAGACCAAAAATACCACAAAAAGTATCTATATATTTGTTGATGTGGGGATTCTTGACCTTAAAAAATCTTATCGGAATTATTTTTCTACTTTAAATCAACTTTCCATGATAAATTACATTAATTAATCCTTAAATAAAACGTATTTATAGAATTTCCACTCAAAATCACCTATGAAACGATCCATACACTACCCACCTCAAAAGAAACCATTCCTTTACTTCCCTCTAATATCCCTAATGAAATTATATCACTAAATATATTATCCCATATTTGGTATCCTATGATCACAAGAAGACGTGCCAAATCCTTCATTTAAAAGAGGCTCTCTAGGAGAAGGTATATGTCTTCAATGAGGTTAGAGGGTGTCCAACTATGTGGGAATCCGTCAAAAGTGTATGTCATCTCAAATCCATTTCATTGTTCCGTATTTCATATTATGAACCTATTTTAATTTATATAGTGTATATAGATCCTCTTCGAAATATTTTATTATAAATCCTTTTTTATCATGTTATTTATATATTTATATCATGTTCTATCTTTCAAATGCTTTAGATTCATTAGATCCAACTATTTAAGGGTATCCTTCAAATCTCACTTTGAAATCATTATTTTTGTGACTAAATATTTGTTTGGAGAATATTGTGTGTTATTTATCTCTAAAACCCAATATACATTGTTATCCATTTGGAATTTATATGGTTACTATTTTGTCTTACTAGGTCACTGCTATTTGGATCACAATGTTGGAACAATATAGATGGATCTAGTGGATTAAGTTGGGCTAACTATTGGTTGAACTTAATATACACCAAACAAAAAATATCATAGTATCTACTTTATGATGAGTTTATTATGGGTTTCTGGGGGGGAGGGATGTTCATTCCTATTAAGGATTTGAGGGATTAAAGTCCTTAATTTTTTTATCTAACCATAAAAATTATAACTTACTATATTAGTGTTCAGAGAGGACATTGATAGTGTACTCTAGGAGTAAAAAATTCAATATGTTACTATTGCATCATGTACCTCACAACACTGATAGGACTGTAGCTTTGTATACATCTCGTCATTGGTACTATTTCAATGTGGACATGTTATGTTGACTTAAATATTATATTAACATTTACTATAGTAATTCATTACTTTATGATCTCATTTTTGAGTTATGGTTTCTAAAACATTGATAATCTATTTTTAATTTTCTCTAATAATAGTGAAGTGTTCCACCACTCTATAGAATACATATTATTCCAGAACATTGTAAATATCTATGTTAAATGATATTTTTATCAATATTCGTTTTTTCTCCATTTTACTCTTATTTTAAAAATTTGACTATAATTGTTTCTCTTAGTGTTTTCATAATTGAAAATGAAACCAAAAGGTTTCCTGCTGGTGGAGTTGGCCCTACATCTTCTTTTTGAATGGGAATATCTCTCATCCAAGAATATATTCTTTATTTTTTTATAATTGTCCTTTTATATAATTATATGATTTTTTACAATTTATATTTATTGCCCTTGAATTTCACAAAAAATGAATTTAAGTAGTCTCTTTTTAATTTTTTCCACATGGGTCATTTTTAATTAACATTGAATTTCTTTATAAATGTTTGGATTGAATCAATTTTTTATTTTTTATATAAGATATCTATCTCATGAAATTTTATTGGGTTTTCTAAATTATTCTTTCATTCTTAATTTTCCTGATTTCCCAAGTAATTTATATTCTAGTTGTTTTCAAAATTATTTCCTTTAAAATAAAACTCATTTAAAATATAGTGGTTATTTATTCTTATTTTTTCAAATTAATTTTCTAATTTTATTATAATGTTATTTCCATCTATTTCATCACCCATTAAAAATTTTTTATGCTTAATTGGGGATATAATCTAATGATGCCATTCATATTTATTTCCTCGATGTCTTATGATCATGTTTTAGGAGAACATTCTTGATAATTGTTTATTTATCGTTAGTTGAATAAGTTATTATGGGATTATTATTATTTTTATGCACATGTAAGTATCATACATATGGATTCCATATATTTGATGGGTGTTCCATAAATATATATATCTCAAATGGATTGGGTAAATATTTATATATAATGAGATAATGATGTTATGTATGGTACCAATTTATTTTTTCACAACTCTATGTGGGAATCTAATTGATGTGTTCACTTCTCTATGAATGAATGTAATTTATATGCTTAAAAATATTTGTGTGACCTAATTGACATGTTCAAAAACCTATGCATGGTACTAGTAGATATATTCAAAACTATATTTATAGGCTTAACTAATATGTTCACATATTTATTAATGGACATACTTTATATTTTGAAAAATCTATTCATAAGACTAATTGACATGTCCACAAATCCATGCATGGACCTAATTATGTTTGAAAATGTGAACAGTTTTATGATTTAATTATGCATGTGTTTGATCCACCTTCTAAAGCTAGGCATATTGAATATGGTTGCTTCGAATCAGATAGCTTATAAAAGAAATTACACTCATTTTCACAGTGTCAAATATTATAAATAACTTATCATAGGATGATCATTATTTTGTTTAAATTCAATGTGATAGATTCATTTGGTTACTTTTCACCCTAATAAAAATGTAATATCTGTTCACTAATATGATAAGAAAGTCGAGATCCTATGAAAATGTTATAAAATATATATACAATGGCCAGATGAAATATTTTAACTAGAAACATATGAAAACAATTATCAGGGGTACTATATGCATAACACATTGTGATTTCATCTTACAAAGTCTCTCCTTGATAATATCCAAGGGAGAAAGATTATAGAAAATGAATCTCTAGTAGGAAATCAATAAATTATATATGTTCTTGGATTATACTATATGTTGACATGTGTAATGGTCCTTAGGATTTATGATTATTATTAATTCATATCATGACTCACATACTTTGAGGTATTTCATAAGCTCTGGGGACACATTTTCATGGAAAATTTAATACAATGGGTGTGTCCAGAATAATATGGAGTTAATGAATAAGTTGAGGAAGTATTTTCCCTTCTTCACATTAAGAAAGGTTGATATATCAAGGTATTTAAAGGAAATGGTAATTTTGGATAAATCTATAGACATGATGGTATGTTGAGAATTTCATTTTTGGAATGTCAATGAAAGATATTTCATGCATGTAGGATGAAGACATAAGTAATGAAACCTTCTTGAATGATATATCAAAAAAATGAGATTATATTACATGGTAAGTGTTCATATCAGGTAGTCTTAACTTTTTCTTATCCTAGTCTCCTTAGGGGATATAATGTGTTTGTACTTTTCAATCTGGTTATATGATTTTGACTCAATATTATTGAGATTAGGTACTAGAGGGTCACACACAAAGTGTATTTGTAGGCTTCACTGATTCAAATGAATTAGAGTTTCGGAAAAAGTTATAACCACTTATGGGGACCAATAATCATCCAAGTGAATAACCTCAAATAAATTAATTCAATTTTATCATTTTAGTTTTCAATATTTGGAATTTAATTTATTTATAAAGTTATTAAAAGTTTTCATTAATTATAAGTGTCAACACAATGAGTGGTTGAATGTTCATGACCTAAATGACACATTTTTTAGTTATTTGGGGCGTTTTGGGACAGTTTAAGAGGGTTAACTTATCCAAGAGATTAAGTTATCACTTTTAAAGTTAAATTCGGCTATTTAAGAACATTTTTAAGACCCTATTGGTGGTCAAAATAATTTTCAAAAATTTAGATATTTCTCCTCTCCTCTTATAACATCTCCCATGCTTTTAGGGAGAGGGTGATCAAGAATAGATCGATCCAATTTCATGTATTGTTCACATGATCTTATGGAAATCATATAAGCATCACACATAATTTTAACTTTTTATTTAGTACTTGGGAATGAAAATATTATGTTTTTGGAATAGTGTTACTTGTGTGGATGCTATATCGGTAATATAATTTGTTGTCTTCGAGCTACACCAATTCCAATAATATAGGGTATCACCAAGATGACAAAATTTTAAAAAGTTACAATAATTATATTTTTAATACAATAGTTTATTCTCTCGATATCCACAACCTGAA
Source organism: Viscum album (assembly GCA_963277665.1). Lineage (NCBI taxonomy): Eukaryota > Viridiplantae > Streptophyta > Magnoliopsida > Santalales > Viscaceae > Viscum > Viscum album. Next base: position 1,553,070,583 of record OY728125.1, on the reverse strand, counting down.
TCAAGAATCCATACACTGGATTAAGAAATTTTTTGATTTATTTGGAGATAAAAATTAAACTTACTCAATAATTAAATATTTTGTTCCATGACCAATTCCTATATTGATATCAAAGTGAGATTCTAGTTATTTAAGTAAATATTTTGATTACATTTACTATAATTTTAAATGATCATTTTGATATAGTCCAAACATAACTCACATCTGGTGACTTGGAGTTCGAACAATCATGTTATGTTCGATCAATTAATGAACCATTTCTTGGAAATCAAGATTAGTATATATAGAAACATATATAATATAAATATATATGAAATAAATATAGTTTATCATGTCAATTAAAATGTGTTTGGGGAAGTCCTTGTTCATCCTTCATGCATGATATACAATACAATATATATATATATATATATAAATGTAGTCAATGAATTTATATGTATGGGGTTTGTTAAATATAGATGATGTGTTCGAACTAAGTATAAAAAATGGTGTTTTCATTAAGGATTCTGCATGAGGTATATAATAATATATATATATATATAATGTGCTTCTATAAAGGATAATGTGATATAAGGGGTTTTGGGGCCACCTATGGTGTTGTGAGTAAAAAAATCTTATTTTTTTTAAAAAATATTTTTTATTTCATATGCCACCCCCAATGGGGCACCCTTCTTATCACTTATTGCACTATGTCAGGCGTGTGACCTGGATATGACCTACCACAGAACTCAGTCACCATGACTCGGGTTAGGTTGGGTAATTTTAGATACAAACCGCCCATCCCAATCTGCCCACTGTAAGCCTGATTTTAATATCCATGGGATATTTTAATGTATTAATGGGGTCATAAAAAATCATAATATAAATTTCATTTTTATAATTTAATAAAGAAATTTTATGGGCCATGATATGTATCAATAATTTTTTTTTCAATGCTTGTTAATGAATTAAAATAACCTTGGGTTGAATTTTAGAAATTTAATTTTTTTTCTATATAAATTCATGATGACTGATGGTGATTTGAGACTGAACCATGTATGTTTTTTTTCTATTTTTTTATTTTCGTTATTTATTTTGAATTGTGAAATTTATTAAATATTTTCTTTGTTCTTATTATATGGGTATTATTCATCTATCATTAAATTGTATAGGGTCTCACGGGTCCAAATTCTGGTAATAAAATTTGACTTCTATGCCAATATCCCCTCAACTATATGTGTGTACATATTCTAAAAATTGGATTCATTAGAAATGATGTGGTTGGAGAAGAGATGATGTGAAACTAAAAAAGTAATATGTATGAGTGTTTGGTGGGAACTACAATTTGAGATGGAAATGAATTTATGTATTCTTTAAGGCTCTTAGTTGATCTATTATTAACTAAAAAGATCAAAAACTACATAATAGCTTAGAATCCGGCCATTATTTATTTATTTTTTCCTATCACAGTAAATTATGTGAAGGAATAATTGTTATACAATCACATTGGATATTTAAAAATCATTGAAAGATAAAAATGAAGCAATGTGTGATAGATTCTTAAATATATTCATGGTTAATGAAGTGAGTATGAAAAAATAGTATCAAGAATGATATAAAGAACAATATTTCAATTTCTTAAAGAACTAATTTGATTTTTCATGAATTATTTTATCTATAAATGGTAAATTTATTAAATAAAATTAATATAATATTAAGAATAATTTAAATGCATAAATTAAAATTTAGTTATGCATTTGGTATTAAAATTTCATCAGTGAATTTTTATGTCAGATATATCCTTCTGTAACATTATTAAGAGTGAAACTGTTTAACTAAGTGTTTTTATTGACATTGTATGATAACATACTTTTATTCATGATTTATTATGAGGATATTAGGAAGACATGAACCCATTTTTATTAGATTTATTATCCAAAGTTTGTACAGTACAATTTAACGAAACGTGTTAAGGAAATTCTATTTTTGTATTCAAGATTTAGTATTACACTCAATATATCAAGGACTTTCAATTTAACAACATTCTAATGTTATGCCTACATATATACCATTAAATAAATTTCCTGGTCATAGTCTATATTTTGATTATGTAAATGTTGATCCTTTCAACTGAAATTTCTTCATGATGGGATATCTTTAATCAATAGTTAGTGTTATTGGTATGTGATAAAATAGAGGTAGAATAATATATATAATATATGAATTCAGATTATTTTGGTAATCAAGATAAGGTACTAAACATTTTTTTTTATTTTTCTGTAGAAAATGGAAAGTGATACAACATCAACATTATCACTATGATAGATATTGGATAAATATAATATACTTAGAAGTAAAAATTCTCAGGAATGGTATAGTCACATGCACATCATATTATTCCATGCGTGTAAATTCTCATTGCGAGAATCTCATGCTCCTAAGAAATATCCTTCCAAGGAGGCCATTAAGGTGGGTATTGTTTTCCACTAGAAATAAGTAAATGATGCATTGTAATCCTAATTCTTAGTGCCATATTTTATTTCTAGTGACAATTATAAGCTTCACATGGATATTTATAAATACAAAATGATTTATCATTTCCATGATCTTTATCACGAGAAGGTGGTACAAGAGAGTTATGAAGTTTTCAAGGTACTATTCATGTCCAAGTATAGAGAGTTGATACAATTTTGGGATCATGTAGTTTATATTTTTAGCTATATATATTTCTTAAACATTTTTGGATTTTTGTTGCTAAATTATTTATGAACAGATCTCATTTAAACTCCAAGATATCTGAGAATATATAGTTTCATTGTGAATTATACTATGTTAAATTGTGATAAGTCTCTCCCAAGACATCTTACATTAGTTTTCCATGTGGATAAATTCATGAGTCATGAAAAATGATGAGTCCTTAATTTTAATAAGATGAATAATAAATAAAAGAGACCAAATAAACACTTAAAGTCTAAGGCTCCCAATAACAGACCATATAAGAAGAAGAAGATCCAAATGAAAGGTATGGAATAAAATGTAGTGTATTTTTATGTGGAAATTTAGGTCATTTGAAGAAGAACTGTAACATATTCAATAATCATGGGGAATCCATAGGTGCATGGGTTATAATGATTAATATTTATGTTTCTACCAGTTGGGTATTAGATATGGCTTATAGTGATAATATTTATATAAAAATGAACGAACCATGTAGAACTAGGATTGATGGTAGTGGTGAGATGGGTGATCGATATTCCAATGGTTCAAGACATTCTACCTTCTCTATAAGATACAACAACCATACTTTTCCATGGCGATGCTTCTAGTGTTTATGGATTGTTATTGTGTTCCAAGTGATACCCAAAAAATTATTTCAATGCTTATTTTGGACATGGATTGATTTGTATTCATGTTTAGGAATGAAAGTTTCTACTTTTTGGATGATAAAATATATTATGAAATGAAACATTTTAATAACATAATTAATTTACTAGAATATGATAACCAATTGTTGGAAATCGATTCAAAATCATGTTCACATGACAAAATTCACCCCAATTTTTTGAATCACCAACTTGTTCATATAAAATATATGTGTTTAAAAATAATATTTCAAGTTGAGTATTTAGATACTATCAAATTGAAATAGTGTGAAAGATTTCTCACTTGTTTGTAAGGAAGGATCACCAAACCTCAATTTAGTGGAAAGGGACAAAGACCCATTAAGATTCTTGAATTGGTAAACAAAGATATATGAAAAACTTTTATAATAGAATCTTTAGGTAGATACACATAAATTCTTACATTTACAGATGACATTAGAAGATATGGTAACTCCAACTTAAAGATTTATAAGAATAAATCCTTTGATAATTTTATGAAATCCAAGAATTTAGTAGAGAATGATTTTGGAATGAGTATAAATAAGATAAAATTGGATTTAGATAGAGAATATATTAACCAATAGTTCATTAATTATCTTATAGAGTTTTAGATTGTATCTTGACCCACTCTTCCTTATACACCTTAGTGAAATAGAGTTTGTGAAAAGAGGAATAATAGATTATTTTTCATGTGTAAGGTTGATGACAAGTAATACAGATCTTCTATTATCCTTTTTGGGATATTTAATATATAATAAATCATATATATCAAATATTATAGAAACTAAAGTGGAAAATGGTATTCTATATGAGATATGATATGGAAATAATTTTGTGTTATTGCATTCTCATGTATGGGGTTTTGAGAAATTTGTTAAGGACACATATATCAACCAGATAGACTCTAGGGAAAAAAGTATATCTCTATGATATATCCTACGGAAACTAAATGATACTACCTATACATACTTTTAGATAAAATATTTTGGTTTATCAAAATAATACATTTCTAGAGAGGTAACAAATTCTCATAAATAATAGGGGAGAAATATAGACTTTTATTAAGTTGATAGTCAAGATACATAGGATTTAGAACATGAACCTATCACATAGGAACCCATAGAAGAGGTTTTTCAAGATAACCATGTAGTATATAGGATCATTAGAGAGGTTAGAGAATGTTCAATATTTGTTTTTCAAGTCAATAAGGGTGTGAATCATTATTTATTTACAATGATGATCCTCTAACATATAAATAGGTAGTAGAAATCTTATTTGTTGGAAGATAGAATAAAGCCACAAATTTTGGGATGGATTCCTTTAATTAGAACCACATTTGGGTTTTGGTTGATCTTATATTATATGTAAATCCAATATTGTAAAAATGAGTATTAAAGAAGAAGATAGACATGAAATTTATTTTTAGTACATATAAACCATGGATAATGACTGTATTGTTTAAATACTGTCAATGTGTAGAGTATGGAGAAACACTTTCTAAAAATTCTATGTTAAAATATAATATAATTATAATTTCTGAATAATATTTTCTTGATAATGAGATTTGAAATAAGGATATTAAGACAAATTTTCTTAATGGGAATCAAATGATTGATATATATAACACAACTAGAATCATTTGTGTCTCCACAAAATTCTCAAAATATATGCAATTTTCAATGATATAATTATGGGTTGAATCAAGTATCCTATTTATAGATCATTAAATTTTATGAGGATATATGGGAATTTGGTTTCATAAATATTGATTGTGAGACATGTTTCTATAATATATTTAGTTTGAGTATCTTCATTTTCCAAGTAGTACATGTCAATGAAATATTACTTATTATAATAGAGATACCAATCTTACATACTTCGAAGATGTGTTTGAAGGAATGATTATACATGAAGGACATATGTAAAGAAACCTAAACTATTAGGATTAAGATAATTCTTGATATATCTAACTGGATTCATACAATATCTTTGGGTGTATAATTTTACCAGATACTGAAAATATTCAGTATGGAACAATCAATGAGTAGATTGGTTATAATGACAAATGATATACATCTATCTATGAAAATGTATTCTCAAACACATGAGGAGAGATATAGGATGAGTATAATGGGATATTCCATTATAATAGGTTTTATCTGGTATTCCATGTCATATTTTAGGTTTTATGTTACCTACACCTTGAGTATGGAAGTAAGATATAATGAATATCAAGGAGAAAATAACTTGGACTAATATGGAGACCATCCTAAATTATATTACCCATAATAATGATATGTACCAAATTTATGGAGGAGATAATGATCTATCTAGGAGGGTGTATAAATATATTTGATTAAATAATTTATGTGGATGATCTAAAATCATAATCAAGATATGTCTTCCAACTTAATTATTGTTAGATGGAGGAGCTCAAAGTAGCATGTGTTGTCCGATTATATTGGAGAGTCTGAGTACATTGAAGCATTTAATGTAGTTAATTACGAAGCTTGTATATACAAAGTCTTGTAATATTTTGATGTGGTACGTACCATTAATGATGTTATCACACAATATTATGATAATACTACATGGTGGTTCTCAAAAAGGATCCTAGATCACATAAAAAGTAGAATTATATACTTTTGAATTATTACCTTAAAATGGATTTTTGTCATAGGGTAGAGGTCTTAGTAATAAGACTTTACCAAGAAGAAAATGAGGAGGAACTATTAACTAAATCCATATCCAATTAGAAGAAATATCATTATATGAGATCTAGAACACTAAGATCCATTATGATCTTTCTCTAGTGAAATTGGAAGTATGTTGAAGTTTTTAACCTAGAAATCATATCCCAATTCTTGTGAATATTTTTAAATTCATAGTGTTGAATATTATAAATATAATATCTCGGGATGATTTTTTTGACTATTAAATGTTAATATTTTATTTTTAGGGTACATATCAAGTTTAATGAATGTTTATAGAAATTACCAACTATAATAACAACATTGAGGTGATATTAATGTATACATTAATATATATTTTATTTCTAAATCACATATCCTAATCATGTTTATAAGATATAGTAAATAATGGGTAGTGGATCAAAGAGTAATTATACTTATTCTCATGATGTTCACACTTATAAATCTCTAAGAGGGGAGGATTGTGAGAGTTGACTCACTTGTAGGAATTTCATATAATATATGTGTTTTTAGATGTTTCAATTTTCATATTCATGTAATAATACATATAATTTGATATTATTATTAATTAATTTCTTGATTCATTTACTTTATGTACTTCATAAACAATGAAAACATGTTTTCCTTGAAAATATGGATATATTGGATTCATAATAAATGATATAACATTAAGGAATAAGTTAAAGTAGTATTTAATAATTCTACTCTTTAACGGGGATTGATATCTCATCACATTTGATGGAAATAGAATTTTAATATAATTTCACATCCATGGAAGTTTGAAGATTAGTTCATTTTCAAAAACTCGAAGAAATATATTTCATTCAGATATGTTGAAGAGAGAAAATATGATGAGTACATTAATAAGATATCAATAAAAATTTATTATATTACATGGTAGGAACTCATTTGAGGTAGTAAATGATTCTACTTATCCTTGTCTCTTTAGGGGTGATGAAGTTCTACTAGATACTAATTTTGGCCTATGATTTGAATTTAATATTATTAGGACGTGAAACTAGATGGTCACACACAAAGTGTATTCATATGCCTCACTAATTCAGATGAATTGAAGATCATGAAAATGTTGGACCTGTGTTCATAGAGAAATGAGAATCCAAGTAAATAAAAATAAATAAAATAAATATATTATTTTATATAGGTTTAGAACAATGTGAATTTTTTTTCGAGGAAGAAGAAATTGATTTAATTATAAAAGTGAATCCAAGAAAGTGTTATTTTTTGAATGAATGTTGTAGCAATCAAGGTTCATTCAATAATTACAGAAATAAAAAAGATGAGTTAATGGGTCAACTTTAATTCAATAATTACGGAAATAAAAAATATGAGTTAATGGATTGTGGTTCATCAAATGGAAATAGATTATGTCACTAGTGAGTAGTGAAATTTTCATGACCGGAATGAAATGTTAACATATTTATTTGTGGATTTTTGGATGAATTTAAAAGGGTTAAATTATCCAACAGATTAAGTTTATTTATAAAAAATTAACCTTTATTATTTATGTCAATTTGTGAGTAATGAATAATAAGAAATGTCATTTTTTTAATTTATATATTTATCTGCTCTTACTGTCCCTTCTCTTAAGCTTTCAAAGAAATAAATATCAATAATGGATCAATCTATGTTCAAGGATCAATTGTGCGATCTTATGGAGATCATACAACAATCATAAGGCCTTTAATCATCCATTCTAGCAGCCCATAGTTGATAAAATTTGTTTATGTATCTATGGTACATTTTTGGATGATCTAATGTTTAGCTAATTTGGCACATTTGAGGTACACTGGCTCAGATAAGAGAAAATATCCTCGTGGTCACAACATTTAAAAAATGAACCATTTTTTATTTTATTTTCATAATATAATTTATGTTTTTGTGATCCTTAAAATTAATGATGAATAATTATATTGAAAAAATTATTTTATTAAGGATTTAGTGATAAAAATTAAAATCTCAGATGCTTTGATACTTATACTATGTGCTCTACTCCTACTGTGATCCATTACTTATGATTATTGTCACAGGTTTATTCATTCTTATACCATGTTATATTTTGTGCATCTAATATTATTCTTTTTGAGTTATAAATCATTCCCTGATTACTTATAGATAACTACATTAATTCCATGTAATTTTTAACTATGTATTTCCCATATCTTCATGTTTTCTCACAAGTTTATGATCCACTGATGCACGCCTATAGTAGGGCATGGCAAACACAATTTAATTTTTCTTAGTGCAACATAGAAGCTGACCAGGGTCATCTCACTTGAGGAGCTTTGTCAATCGTTTACTTACATAACCTAATTTAACTAAAATACTTATTTTTTTTGTTTTTATATTATATAGTAATGGAATACAATTAAAATAAAAGATAAAACTAACATGAAACGACAAAATGAAATTAATTAAGAAAGAACTTGGCCCGTATGGCTTGGTATGTGGGTTCCATCATTCTCCTTGTTGGTATTTAAATTAATTTTGATAATTCAATTATGAGATCTCATTCATGAATTACTATTCTTTTATTTATTGGTGTGAAATATTGAATTCATTTAGCAATCTTAACTTCACCTCCTCCTATAATCAAGGTTGATGGCACACCTCGATCGAGAGTGTGACATCTTCCAAGACCTGGCTCCATCGTATGCCATTTCAACCACTAAATGGATCAACTCCATATTATTAAGATCTTGTATCCAGTAGAAGGGAGGGAAAATATTTAATAAAAGAATAGAAATGAGTTTGAGTTCAGTGTCGTGGTGGACGATCGCCACACCCGTGCACATCACTCTTACTCATCACAAACGTAATAAAACATAGGAATTTAAGCACAAAATAATTGAAGTTTCCACATACCTCCCCCGGGCCATGTATTGGGTTAACCCATCATATTTGAGGGTAAGAGGTCACGATTGATAATATGAGAAGAATAAAATAAGAAAAGGAGAAAATATGAAGAAGAAAATAAGGAGGATGGGTGGACACAAAAATAAAAACAATGCATGAATTTTATTAGAAATATAAATTACAAATTAAAACTAAAACAAAAATAAATAAATTAAATGAAATGGGGAAATTTTTTGGCCAGCCTCCCTCGGTGGAGATCTCCTCCTTGGTTCCTTGAAGGAATGGATGGAGAATGGGATGCTTTGGGAAGAAGGTGAGGGCCCCCTTTTATAGGCATAATTCGACCCCCTAAAGTTTACATGTTGTATACCCCATAAATGACATCTTCACGCGTTACACCCTTCATGAATGTTGTTCATAAATCTATTTTACGTTTATCCTCAACATTTCAGCTAATTTGGAAACCTTATTGAGGAGTTATGAATTTTTCATTCTCAGTTTCTGTTTCTGGATGAAGCTTCCAGGAAGGTTCCTCCAAACGTATGTCATTTAATGGACTCCTTAATGACTTCCAAACTTACTCAACTTTCTTGTATAGTCGGTACTATATGTCCTAGTCCCATCCAAGGTGGAAAAATATCATTTTGATTTGTGTAGGCAGCGTTTAGGTTCCATTATATTGGTGGTTTCCACGCTCTCCTTCTGGAAAAAATGTCCAAAATCAATGAATTGTTAGCCCCTCTAGATGGCGGAATCACCTCCTGGTCCAGAGGAAAAAAATGAAGGAAATAAAATAAGGATTCTAAAAAAATTTAATCAGAAAATTTGGAGTTATATTTTTCAGAAAAGGACCAAAATATCCTTGACGTAAAAATCTGTCAAAAATCTAGAATTAATCATTTTTCACATTTAGGCTAAAAATAACACTAAAACCTAAAAACGTGACAATTAACCATTAAATAATACTATGGTGGGATTATAAAAAATTATTTAAAGTATAAAATTTATGAAAATGTGAGCTTCATCACTCCCCCACACTTAAACATTGCACTCCTGGGTAATCATCTTACATCCAAATCAAAATCCACACAACAATCAAAAATGAGAAAATATCAATGATCTTATCTAAAATAGAATTCCATCATGTATCATATATGAATAATAATTATCCCTAATTTTCCTTTCAATCATTAAAATTTGTTCAATATCATAAATCAATCAATGTACCAATCACAACAGACCTCACATTGAATTTTATGTCACTCTTCACTCAAGAGAAATTGATTCTAGAGCTATGCTCATACTTGGAAATCACATGTATCACCATAGGATTGTGAAAATTCTCATTTCTCCACAGCGTGAAACATGAAAATAAATTCATCCATGAGGACTTTAATTAAAGGTTCAAATGATTCTGTGGCTTAGGTTTGGTGGGAAAATTATTGAAAAAAAAGTTCCAGGCTAGAAAGAGGAGGTTAGACTTTTAAGTACAATGAATGATTAAATCAAGTAAAAACACAAGAAATTCCTCACTCAATACCACTTGAAAATTTGAAAAACAACACCACCCCCCTTTTAATGATATGTTATATGAGCCAAGAAGTTATTATAATGAATGATATCATCTATGTTCCCCTCCGTTCTTTTCAAAGCACCAGAAAGGCACAACGTTATTTTCTTTTTCCTTTTTTTCATGGAGGATGAGCTGAAAATTGAATACAATGAATGAATGAAAATTAATTCCATTGATTTTTTAGAGGGACATGAGTCATAATTTACAATGATGAATTCAAACTCATCTCCATTTTTTTTCTTTTTTTTGAAGGAGAAATGGATGAAACAAATAAAGCACAATGAAATGACGGCACATGCCCAATTCTCTTATTGTCCACTACCCAATGTATTTACACACACCTCGCATCACCAATAAATGATACAAATCCCAATTAACGCACACGAAAGTCCCTTCCCCCACAGTCAAACTTGAAATATCCATGAAAAAAATACTAAAAGTCTAGGTAGGTAAGGAAAAATTGGCTTGTAATGTTGCTTAAACCTATAAGGCAATTCATGGAATCTAAGGGCTTATGAAGGATAAATGTAAGGGTGGGTCTCAAGTTAAAATGTGTCTAGCCAAAGAGATTCCTCAATCATTTCAAATACATTCCATGAAATCCAACGATTCGAAAGAGAATATTCAAAAATTCTGGTTCTCACACAAAATTCAAGTTTCCTTCAAGAAAGTGTGGGTATTAGAAAGAATATGTAGAAGTGGTTTAGAATACCTCACAGGATTGGAAAAATATTTTGAGTCAGTGTTTCATGGGCATGGATTTCAAAAATCAGTCAAACTCATTAAAATGATTGAAAATCCATTTCAAGGGGAAATAATTCATATCAACAATCATTTAAAATCTATTATTTCAAAAATAATTTCAACTCTTTCAAAATCAATTGATGTGTGAAAAGTGATAAGAATATTCATTAAAGCTCAAAATATGTTTTGGGCCAAAAAATTAAAGGTGTTTGAATAATAATCGTAAAAATTTAACTCCCTTTTGAAATATTTATTCGGTCCTCTTCCTCTAATTCTCGGGGCTTCCTTTTGCCTTCATGATCCTACAAAAGAAAAATTACTCAATTAATCACAAGGATCATGTCATTTATGCTCAAAATGAAAAGAGGGAGGGGGCCACATGCTAGACTATTTCCTAATACTGAATTTGAAATTTAAATTACTAGAATGAATGTAAAGATAAATCATTGTATGATCCCCCAAGTGGGCCCTGGAATCTTTTACTGCCTCCAGAGGGCAGTACCAGATTTTATCCATAATCTTTCAGTGGATGAAGCTTCTTTGATTTAAACCACCATATGTGGCTCTTCCCAGCTTGAAGTTATTTGTTCTTGTTGAGGAGGACTCCATAGACAGAGTATACCAGATCCACCCCCATCAAAATTTGGTACAGCTTTCATGGTGGGGGTAGGATGAAGTAGGAAACCTCCTCTTCATTTGTTGCTACTTGTGCAATATTCCCTTTCCCTTCTTCTACTCCACCTAGTAAATATTCAGTGTGTTAATGGAGCTTTAAATGTTCCTCAATAGGTGCAATTTATTTTCCCTCATCATCCTCCAAGGCATAATATGAGATGGACGAATTTGAAAATTCAAAACTATTAGGGGTGATACTAAAATTATTTTCAATAAAATTAAAAGATTTTGAGTTTAAGATTGTATCATATCCCTGAATCGGTTTGACTTTAATCTCATCTTCGATTGAATGTGCCTCTTGGAGTTGATCTTCACTGGATGGAGGAAGGTAGTCGGGCTCCTCCACCTCATGTTTGGATTCGACTTCATGGATGTCTTTAGTGAAATCAGAAAAGACTAGTGGCACTTCCTTCTGGGCCTTGAATATTTTTATGTCAGCTTGGAGTTCATCGACCATGGCCATCAAATATTCCAATGAGATCCATGTTGCTATGCCTCTTTCCACTTGCCTTACCGTTATCATCAGTGCATCGACTCTTTGTTGGAGGGCCTCCTCAATGTAGTCAGTTTCTTCCTCCTGTACCTGTGAGTAATTGTTCCATGCAGAATAATTTTAATTTGAATGGATCATGGAAAGAAAATTGAAGTTTTTTTAAAAACAATAATAATAATAAAAGCTATCTAAAATTTGAAAATATAAAAAGTAAAGTAAACGACCGATTAGCTCCCCGACAATGGCACCAGTTTTGACGTACGCTTGTCTTAGGGCATGGCAAAAGCAATTTAATTTTTCCTAGTGCAGCATAGAAGCTGACCAGGGTCTTCTCACTTGAGGAGCTTTTTCAATCGTTTACTTACTTAATCTAATTTAACTAAACTACTTCTTTTTGTTGTTTTTATGTTATCTACTAATGGAATAAAATTAAAATAAAAGATAAAACTAACATGCAATGACAAAATGCAATTAATGAAGAAAGAACTTGGCCTTTATGGGTTGGTATGTGGGTTCCGTCATTCTCCTTGTTGGTATTTAAATTAAGTTTGATAATTCAATTATGATATCTAATTCATGAATTAATATTCTTTTATTTATTGGTGTGAAATATTGAAAGAATTTAGCAATCTTAACTTCACCTCCTCCTATAATCAAGGTTGATGACACAACTCGATCGAGAGTGTGACATCTTCCAAGACCTGGTCCATCATATGCCATTTCAACCACTGAATGGCTCAACTCCATTGTATGAAGAGCTTGTATCTAGTAGAAGGGAGGGAAAATATTTAATAAAGGAATAGAAATGATTTTGAGATCAGTGTCATGGTGGACGATCTCCACACCCGTGCACATCACTCGTACTCATCACAAACTTAATAAAACATAGTAATTTAAGCACAAAATAATTGAAATTTCCACATACCTCCCCCTTGCCAAGTCTCAGGTTAACCACTCATATTTGAGGGTAAGAGGTCATGATGGAGAATATGAGAAGAATAAAATAATAAAAGGAGAAAAGATGAAGAAGAAAACATGGAGGATGGGTGGACACAAAAATAAAAACAATGCATGAATTGTATTAGAAATCTAAATTACAAATGAAAAATAAAACAAAAATAAAGAAAATAAATGAAATGGGGATTATTTTTGGCCGACCTCCCTCGGTGGAGATCTCCTCCTTGGTGCCTTGAAGGAATGGATGGAGAATGTGATGCTTTGGGAAGGAGGTGAGGGCCTCCTTTTAAAGACAAAATTCGACCCCCGAATGTTTTCACATTGGAGACCCCATAAATTACCTCTTCACACGTTCCAACCTTCATGAATATTGTTCATAAATCTCTTCTCTGTTGCGCCTCAAAAGTTCAGCTAATATAGAAACCTTATAGAGGCGTTAGGAATTTTTCATTCTCGGTTTCTGTTTCTGGACGAAGCTTCTAGGAAGGTTCCTCCAAAAGTATGTCATTTAATGGACTCCTTAATGACTTCCAAACTTCCCAAAATTTCTTTTAGAGTCGTTACTATATGTCCTTGTCCCATACCAGGTAGAAACACATCATTTGGATTTGTGGAGGCCGCGTTTAGGTTCCGTTACATTGGAGATGTCCACGCTGTCCGCCCGGAACAAATGTCCAATTTCAATGAATTTTTAGCCCCTCTAGATAGCCGCATCACCTCCTGGTCCATAAGACAACAATGAAGGAAATAAAATAAGTATTCTAAAAAAATTTCAATCATAAAATTTGTAATTCTATTTTTCAGTAAATAACCAAAATACCCTTGACGTAAAAATATGTCAAAAATCTGGAATTAATCATTTTTCACATTTAGGCTCAAAATTACACTAAAACCAAAAAACGTGACAATTAACCATTCAATAACAGTATGGTGGTATTATAAAAAATGATTTAAAGTATAATATATATGAAAATGTGAGCTTCATCATCTACCCCTTTATGAATCATCGATAATTTCCCCTCCTGAACATTTAAACTCACTCTTTATGTTTCCCATTTCATTTGGGAATCAAATAGATGAATATGTTTATGAGAAATTTTTATAAGAAAAATATTACATGATATGTTAAATACATGACACACAATATGTAATTTATATATATAATCTAAAAATTCAACCTTTTTGATTCTAGGATTGTATGTTTATTTATAAGATAAACTATTTAAACATTGAAATGATGTAAAATATATACATTGTATGTTGAGGTTTTATTAGGATGAGTATAGAACTATGATTATAAATAAATATATATTGGTTTATTATGGGTATAATAAAGATAAATTTATTGATTATGAATAAACCTTTCTTTAGTAATTAGACATGAAGCCATTAAAATGCTGTTATTACCCATCTATATTTAAGTCTATTAAAATGGGTACTAAGAGTTCATTTTTTAGTGGATTTATTATTTAGGATATTTTTTTTAAAGAAACTATAATGTTTTTAAAACCAATTCTTTTCAAAATTTTAAGTTAAACATTTTAAAACCCATTATATATTAAAGTAGTATCCTATATCATGGCATGAAAGTCTCAAATATTTTCTTCCTCAAAATTATTTTATAAAAGGCAATATAGATATTACACACTTAAAAAAAAGTGTTTGAAAATATATTATAATAATACAAATATATTTTTATGAATATATTTTTTTAGTACACAAACCTCTATATGAACTAATTTTTCTCAACTTGTGAAAGATGATTGTTAGTTGAGTTTATTTATAGAATTAAATTTTTTTCTGGTGTTGAATGTTTAGAAAAATAAATAAAAGATTAATCATGATATAAACTAAATTCAAAAAGTATTTTTGAATTTTTTTCCATAGATAGGGTTAAGAGTAAGGATACTTAAATAAACACCATTTGTAAAATTGACTTTTAAGAAACTGGGAAACTGATGGAACTATAACATAATTGATGTATTATTTGGATATTATTGAATATTTTTTATGGATATTAAATTAATTGTTTGCATAGGTAATATATTTTAAGAAAAAACTATGTAATATGAATAGGTTATTGTTAAAGTAGTTTTTATATACCATAGGATTACATTGAATTTGGGTATATTCTACTCTAGTAGTCATTCAATTTATTTGGTTGGTTATTGTATATTGATTATGGTGGATAAAAGTTATATATAAAGAGTACCTATAGAACATATATTTTTTATGGAAGTCTCAACTTTCAATTTGTAGTACGAACATGAATTTAATAGAAATATTTATTACTAAAGATGAATATATAGTTAGAAATTGTATAGAAAAATTATATTTAAAGGAGGTTTTTAATGATGGATTATAAAAGCACTACTAAACAACTGTATTTATTTCATTATAGTTTTCAAAAATAACACCATAAAATATGTAAAAAAAATGTGATTCCTATAATCTAACCCCTTACCACCAAATCCCAAATACCAATTATGGTTAATTTAAGCCTCATTACAAAAAACGATCATCGAAAATCCATTCATTCTAATAATGTGCAAGCTACCGTAATGATGAGAGACACTCACAGCAATGAATGAGATTCCAATAGATGTAATACCCCTCTAACAGTTGAAGGTATAATCTATTTAATTCAAATTATAAATTAATATTTTTTATAATCCCTTTAACCATGCCCACTTTCTCTATATTATTTAAATTTGAAATGCTATCATTTCATGGGTCTTTAACAAATCTTATGGGTTTCTAAAGAGTTATAAGGTTATATGTATGGCTATGTAAGAACATGAAATTTTATTTGTTTAATATGGTTTTCAAAAAATATATGAGAACTACTAGAATAAAATGTTTGATTAAAATTAACAGCAATATTTTTAATGATTACAAAAATCATTTTTATGGTTTTTAGTTTTTATCACTGTCTTATTATTTGAGTTATTGATATTCTGGTATATAGTGTCTATATTAATTTCTCATTTCAAAAAATAATTTAAAAATAAAAAACTATTGATACATGACATATCAAAAATATTATGGAAAGCTATAATTTTTTTAAAAAACATAAATATTTTGGATTTGGGGATTTTCAAATAGTGCTTCTAATGGTGATAATAAGGAATGGATGAATTAGTTTTCCCTATATCTACATGTTATTTTATTTTGATTTAATGATATATATATAGTAAAAAACATGATTAGAAAATACAAATGATTATTTTATTATTTTTTAGATGATATGATAATTTTTCATTTAGTTTAACTATTTCTTGGATCAACAATCTATCTACTATAAAATTTGTTTCCAAAAAAAAATTCTTCTCCTAGTAATAAATCTATTTTTAACTAAATGTATCTTTAAGGCCTAGTGTGGGATCCCAACATTCATAGAGAGTGGTATTAGTGTATATATTTATCATTTTTTTCATGTTGTATGTCGAAAATTGTTAAATATTCACTTAATTAATTAATAAACTGACTAGTGATATATTTGTTCTACATTTATATTTGAGATAGTAAACAAAAACCAATAGCGTGTACTAAATATTTATAAATTTATCCATTTAGTGTGATTGAATTGTTTTATTTTATTCTTAAAATATTATATACTATATTTTTCTGTTGAACATGTAGGAATAATAAGATATATTGATACAAAAACTTTAATATGTTGAGGGTTTAGGATAGGTTATATTTTTATTAATTTCCAATAATTATGTGGATGTGAAATATATAATTTACATGTCATAATTGTAAATTAAACTGTTTATTAATGATACATGATGTTTACGAACACTTGATATTGAAGATATTACCATCTCAATTTATGTGTTGGATTTGGAATGGATAATTGAATTTTATCTGAAATTTGATCAGTGATATATTATAGTATAAGTAAGCATTTCACTTCACTTCTAATGAAGAATGAAATTAAATACTTGATAAATGTTGATTTCATCATTGTTGGGAAACATTATCAACATAAAAAAAATATATAAAATAAATCACTATATAGATATTAATTTAACATATTATGTTCTTGGAAATTGAAGACAGCTATATTAAGATAGTAATATATTAGTGGATCATTATATTAATATTGTGTATAATAATGAAGGGGAAATATTAACTAATTTATAAAATATATTTTATGAATTAGATAAAGATATAAACTATGAAATATTTGGTGGATGTGTCATGTATTAAAAATGCTAAATTTTAAATGAAGTTACATCATATCATACGCCTTTGAAAAATTTAAAATAAATAATTTTCTAGGATACTGGAATCATCCTATAAAATATTTCTCGTAGCTAAATACCCTAAGTGTTTTTATGTCATTATTAAAGTTGTTAACAACCTTAGGTTCACTTATAAAAAAATAAAAACATTTCCTTATGATTGGAATTTTTTGTGTGGGAAGGATTAAAGTAGGCATGACTGTAAAATATGTTGGACTTATTGATGGTGGTTAACATGTAATTTTTGAATTCATAATCAACATTCAACTATGAATAATTAAAAAAACAATAATATTTTAAATCATTTTCATTAATTACCATTAAAAACCTAATTTTATCAAACCCTTTTTTTATATTTTCTATAAATCCACATTAGGGTTAGTGGGAGCCTCTCAATACCATTTTTGAATACCAAAAATCAAAACATCACAAAAAAAAGGTCAACTATAATGTGATATTACATCAAACAACACATACAAACACCACTTAGTTCAAATTTTCAACAAAAACACACCATCGCCTCTTGCCTCAAACCGTGAGGTGACTCGTGCCTCGATCCTTGAACCCTGACCCACCTAATCAACATCATCATCACCAAATTAACTGGAGAGAAAACAAAGCAGACTTCATCACCTCCGAAACCTCATCAACCATGTCCACTCAAGCATCACCCAATAACAGACTGAAATGCAAACAAATACTTTTTCCAATTTGAACCATAACTTCTTCTAGAAAGATCGAGTGATGAAGTTCCAGAATAGGTCTAACCATGCAACTGTAAAATTGAATGGTTTCTATGAACTAGAAGAACGAAACAAAATTCACCAAAACAGTACTATAAAATTCATCAACAATATGAAAAACCTTTCAAATTAAGGAAATATTATCTTCGATCACCACCCTGAACCCTACAACAATACATAGAAAAAACGCTCTGGAATCCAAGATGAAGAAGAACTATCACCACTAGTGAAACAGATACTAATGGAGAAAAGAAACCAACACAAAAACCAATAGAACACCATCGATGAGTAAGCCTCACATGCCAAAAATCCCCTAAACAACATTTGAACAGACCCATATGAGGTCTGGAATGATAATTTGGGAAGCAAGAGATGAATATAGTTCAGACTCAGGATTTGATATGAGCCTGAATACAGAAAGAAACATGATGGAGAAAAAGAAGAATCCTCCATACTACACCAATCACAATCCCAAATCACCATCAGGTTCATCACGACAGACCAAGATGGGGTTAAGAGTGACAAGAGATTAAAAAAAGAGAAGAATGGAGATAAAGGAGTACATTAATATTAAGGAACCAAGCATCTATATCGTGTGGAAGAAATAGAAGATGTCTAGATGGACGATTTGAAAACAGAATGTCATGAAATCCAAGTCAAGACCAATGCTAAGGGAGAAGGAATAAAATTCCAATGAACGAAGGATAGAAGATAATAAAACTAGAATAACATACAGAAGGGAGGAGTGATTTCAATCATAAGAGAAGGGGGAAACACTAGAACCCAATTGGGGGGAATTTGTATAGAGTAAAAACCCATGGAGAGAATGGGGCATATTTAAAATGAAATAATTGTTTCTCCCATTAAAAACCTAAATGAAAATATAATTCATTCTATCTAAAAGCATCAATCAAATGAAGTGGAATTATAAATAAAATAATAATTAGGCATTTATGTGACTTCCAATAAATTTTAAATCACGTAAAATATATGATTGATTACATAAAAATATCTCATATGATTTTTGTAATGAGTGATTAGGATTGGTTACTGATAGATTAAATCCATTCGGCACAGTAAGTACCAGTTATAAAATTTGTATGGTTGTTATGATCTCTTATAATCTACATACTTGGATTTTCATGATGAAAACATAATTCATGATTCCAATTATTTTTTATATATTTTTTATATTAAAATGATATTTATGTATACTTTTAGCTTTTAATTGAAGAATTACAGGAGCTATAAAACAATGGTATTGAAAAATATATTGTATCTATTGAAAGAATGTTTATAATGAATGTTACTCTAATATGTTCCATTAATTACATTTCCATGATTAGGAACTCATCTAGTTATAACAATTATTCTAATTTTACATATCCAACTTATAAAATTAATTTTCAGCATGAATGAATACCATATATTAAATAAGGGATATTTCTATCTCTTTATATATTTCATAATGTGTATCATAGATTTCGATTGAAAAAGTCAAAATTCAGTTGAACCATTGATCCAAGAGCACCAAAAAAGTTAATAATACGTTTATATATATATATAAATCTTCTAAATGATGATTTTTTGAGTAAGTCTATTATTTGAATGATAGCGAGGAATCAAATATTTAGACAACATCAGTTAAAATTTGAACACATCAATGGAAGAATTTTTTTTCAAACTTCTATATTGAGAATTTAATTTTCAATATCATAACCCCAATTTAATGAATATTGAAAATAATATATGTTAATAAATAGTTTTTACATTACTTAACGTTCATGGGTAATAAAAATCCATCTTAACACCCATAAATACTTAAAATCATTGAATATAAACCATGATTTATGTTCAAATTATAAGGTAATGAATGTTATAAATGTTTTGTAATAAAAATTTATTCAAAAGACATGTTCATTGAAATATTAAGGAATGCGAATTATATTTATGGATATTCAAGTAACATTTCATGTTGTCTAGCATAAATATTTATAGTTTAAATGAATTAAAAATGCAGGATTCACATATTCTATGAGAATTGTTATTATCTTTGTAATCAAATACATCATTTCATAAAAATTAAATGAACATTTAATAGAGTTTTTTCACATCATTTTGACAAAATTGTGAGGTAAATATATTACCAATTGATTTTGATAATCTGTAAGAAATAATTATACCAACACTTTTTCATATAAATATTATGCCCCCCCTTTAATTTCATAATATCTTAAATAATGCATTTGGTTGAGGAAAAAAATAAGTAGAACTATTAAATTATGAATGGATATATTAAATTTAGTGTTATGTTGTTTATATATTTTCTTCTTAAGATAACCATTATTTATTATTCATTACATACATAGTTAACTATGTTTTATTCATTTTGTTTTAAAGTTATATCGGTCATTTAATATCGTATATAAAAAATATATACCAAATAAAAGGATCAATTTCTGAATGTTGTAATGTATATGAGTTTCTTGACTTTTCTTACATGTATATAGGTGATATTGAGATAATAATTAATTGAGTTAGTGATATTGATGATATATAGAACCGATCTAAACTTTATAACTAATCAAATATATTTACTACTATTTGTAGACAAGTTAGAAGTGACTCAAATATTTTAAAGACACAATTGGATTTATTAAAAGAATATAGATATACGTTACTAAACAGGGAAATTACATATCAATTCCCTGAATAATTGAGAATATAATGCAAGATAGGCCTATGAAACAAAACATTTAATGATAAAATGTATAATAAAATCTATTAATAATGACCCAATATAATTTTTTACACATCATATATGTTCATAAATAGAAAAAATATATGGATAATAGGTTGAAATGTAAATTCTATAGCTCTGATTACTTATACTAATTTTTATATATTTAGGTTATTGATATTTGAGATGAATTGTCGTAAATGTTGATGTTTTTTCTATGTAGTCATCTAAAACAACCTAGGAAATATAATGATTTATATATAAAAGGATATAAATTATATATAGTCAATCAGGAAGACAATTTCAAAACATACAATAGTGGTATATTTATAATCCTATAACTATGATATTGTGTAATGTTGAATGATATTATTTAATTAAACTACACATGTAATTTTTCAATTATTTTATTCAAATGTATGATGGTTAATATCACAAGGGATATTTGTAGACGCCGGAAAAGTCCGTTGTTCCCAAACAAAGCTCCGGATGCGGAAAGAGAGGTCATATTTGGAGTCGGAAGCATGTTTCGGAGGGCCCGGAGGCCTTGCGCGGAATTTTGGAGGCCCGCGCGCAAAGTTGATGAGCCGCACGCAAAGCTCCCGGGATGCGCGCAATGCGCTGGGCCGGCGCGCAATTTTGCGCGCCAGAGGCCCGCGCGACTCCCTTGCACGCCAGGCCCGATTCCGCGCCCGCGAAGAGAATTCCGCGCCCGCGACCCGGATTCCGTGCCCGGGGTTACCTATAAATATAAGGCGACCCCCGACGTTTTGAAGGTTTCCAGAATTCGAAAGATCTCTCGTGCGCGCAATCCAACCCCTTCCGCGCGCAATGCCGATCTTCAGGTAACCGCTTTTCTTTCGCGCAAGAAAGCCTTGGGGTTCGCCTTCGCGCGCAATCCCTTTGGATCCTTTCGTTTTGAATAACCCTTCACCCAAAGGCATTTGCGCGCAAAAGAAGCCTCTTGCGCGCAATTGCCCCCGGGTGCGCGCAATCCAACCCGATTGCGCGCACCCCCCATTTTCAAAGTGGCCATTCGATTAAAGAATGAGTCGTTGCCCCCGCGCGCTACCCGAAGCCCGGTGCGCGCAATCTCTATCATCCGCGTGCAAAGTTCTGGCCCAAGCTCCTCTTTTGCGCGTCGACCCGCGGTATTGCGCGCAAAGCTCCTCTTTTGCGCGCAAACCGCCAGGGTCGCCCCCTTTGACCCCCTGAGGGTACCCGCCTGCGTGGCGCCCGATGACCTTCATCCCGGGTGCCCGCAACGTGCGTTGTCTTCCCGTGCGGCCCTCCAGGCCTGCGCGAAGTGACACTGACCCATTAGGCGGCAGCATACGTCCAACATGACGTTAAACTGTGCCACGTCCGCGCTGCAAGACGTTAAACTGCCAGGTGTTTACGTCCCGCACGACGTTAAACTGCACCATCGTCCGCGCTGCAAGATGTTAAACCGCCAAGCATCTTCGTCCTCAACACACGACGTTAAACTGTACTTTGTCCGGCGAGACGTTAAACCGTCCGCTTCGTCCTCAACACACGACGTTAAACTGTACTTCGTCCGGCAAGACGTTAAACCGTCCGCTTCACCCGATCCCGTGCCTCGCACGCAGGGTCCTCCCAGTTTGGATGTGGCCCCACCCGCGCGTCTCTGCAGGGATGTCGGGATTGGAGTGGCCTTCACCCACGGGGGTAGAGTGTTACAAACAGAACGAACTACGTGGACTTTGATCCCTGTCTTCTAAATAGGGTACGTAGGAAGCCTCTCCGAGGTTCAAGCCCACCACCTGGTCGTCCCGGTCGTATTCACGTCGGTTCGTCCATCAGTGGACCCCTCCTGGGTTCACACTTGCGTCGATTCACCTATGAATCCGCTCTTGTGGGGGACTGCACATGTGTATCTCCATTGCACTTCCCCACTGCCTTTTTCTATTTCTCTCTCCAGAACGAACTACGTGGACTTTGATCCCTGTCTTCTAAACAGGGTACGTAGGAAGCCTCTCCGAGGTTCAAGCCCACCACCTGGTCGTCCCGGTCGTATTCACATCGGTTCGTCCATCAGTGGACCCCTCCTGGGTTCACACTTGCATCGATTCACCTATGAATCCGCTCTTGTGGGGGACTGCACATGTGTATCTCCATTGCACTTCCCCACTGCCTTTTTCTATTTCTCTCTCCAGAACGAACTACGTGGACTTTGATCCCTGCCTTCTAAATAGGGTACGTAGGAAGCCTCTCCGAGGTTCAAGCCCACCACCTGGTCGTCCCGGTCGTATTTACGTCGGTTCGTCCATCAGTGTACCCCTCCCGGTTTCACACTTGCGTTGATTCACCTATGAATCCGCCTCTGTGGGGGACTGCACGTGTGTATCTCCATTGTGCTTCCCCACTGCCCCTTTTTCTATTTCTCCTTTTATCGTCCAGCATGACGTGAAACTGTGATCCACCCGGCCGTTCCATCCCCCTCTGTGCGAGGTGGTTCGGTTCAATCCTCCGCCCGGCGGCCTTGATCTCTTTGTGAGTCGGCTTTCCGACGTCCAGCATGACGTTAAACTGTATATCCGAACTACGCTGACATTGATCCGCGCTAACGCGCGGTACGTAGGAAGCCCCTACGGGGTCCAAGTTCTTCACTCCATCATCCATCCTGACCCTTACCCGGGCCGCCACATCCCGGTGGGGTCATTCCATTTCATCCCACTCCACTTCACTCGGGGAGCCGCCCATGTGCTGGCCCCAGCGTCGAAGGTTCCCCGCAAGGGGTTCTGACATCTGATCCACTCCTCGTGTTGATCAGTCCGATGTCGTCCCCGCTGGACGTTAAACTCGCGGCATAACCCGTGTTAAACATGGGAAGCTGAGGAAAACCTCAGGTAACACAGTTCCCCGCACCCAGTGCGGGATGCCTCAGGCCATCACGCCTTCGAGGAGCCCTATTAGGGACGGAAGGCAGACATGCAGAGGCGCAGTGTTAAGACATGCCCCCGACACCCAGAGCCACCCGGTCTCCTCACCGCAGGTTGCTGCCCCGACCAGACTCCTTGGGGCGTCCGGGCGGAAGCAGCGTAATTAACCGGTGTCCATGAAGATATGGCGCCGGGAATGAGATTCACGAACATTCTTAAATCTATGAGGGAGACTCGGATTAGGCGACGAGTTCCGAGGAGACGTCCACGGAAGGAGGAGCCGACGTCCCATCATCCCGGTTTCGATCATGGAGCAGACGCCCCTGAATAAGGGACGGATGCCGCCCGCCCTTGGAAAGCGGGACTGCGGGACCACAAGCCGCGCGCCCATCCCCTCGGGTTGACGGGTGCACGCGCGAACGCGTCCTGGCGGAACAGCGTAACCCGACGCACATCCGCACCGAAACAGAAAAATGGTGAAACCGACGTGAATCTCTTCTCCTCAATACGAAGACCGATGGCTTTCAGTGGTGTTGGAAGACCAGCATGCTACTCGACCGAGCATTCAGTTTTACCCGCCAGGGGATGAGGAAGGGAACTCGGGCACTCTGTCTCGCGACGTCGAGGGCCTGGGTCCCCCCCATGGAAGGCGTCGTGGCACTAATGGTTGGTTGTCGATTCCTTTTCCTATCAGTGTTAATGGGTTCTTCTCCCTGCTTTCAGAAATCAGGTCGCCCAATCAAGTGCCCGATCGCCACCCGCCCACTGGCGCAGGGGTAGGGGAAACACCGACGCGGCTACTCCGCGCGGTCCCGCCCGTTCCACAGCCGTCCCAGCAGCCGCAGCTGCGGGGCGACCACGCCCTCTCTCCCCCTCGGAGGTCATCCAAAGAAGGGTGATCAACAACTTGGTGCGGAGATATGAGGAAGAGGGAGTCATCCCCACCAGGGACATGGCTCGCCTAGACCTCGAGGGAGCTGCACCTCACCACCAACGCCGCCCCCGAGGGCCGCGCCGGGAAGCACCGCTGCCTACCTCGACGTTCAACCGCTTCGGGAGTTTATCCCCGGAGCGCTCCGACAACTCCTTCCCCTATGCGGATGAGGTGGAAGATGCCCGGGACCACCCTATCTGGGATTCGCCCCAGGGATCCGCGATGAGGGCTCCTGTCAGGCCACGACGACATCACCGCCAGGCCTCTCAAGTCGAAGAACGGGCCCTCCACCTGCCCGCGCCGCTCATCCCGACTCGTCTGTCCCGACGCCAACGTCGGGCGCGAGCGGAAGAGGACGCCCACCTTGGGGCCCTAGCAACAGCGACCGCGTTGGCTCAAGCCACTGCTGGCTCCAGTCGCCAGGCCCCTGCGCATCCTGAGCAGGGGCACTTCTATGCCCGACCCGGATCGAGGCCCCGACCGCCCCAAAGGCAGGTTGGGTTGACTCTCCCGGTTGCTGGTACAGGCAACAGCCACCGCGGACCACCTCGCGGTAGCGCTATTCACCAATAGGGTCTACTCCGTGTGGCCGATCCAAGAGGCATGGGTAACCCCGCCTTCCGATCCCGGCCCGGAGGCCTGCCCGGAATCATCTCTCCCCGCGTCCCCTTTGATATCTGTCCCGGTGCCCCTCACACCTTGGTTTCCAGTCCTCTTGGCCCCAGCACCAGTGCGGCCGGAGGACGCCAGGATAGAGATCAGCCATGCCCCGAAGAACCACCCAGGGGCAGGAGGGCGAGGCGTCGACGCCGAGGGAAGAATGTTATGGAATTCCGGACAGAGATCCGACCGGTTCGTTTCTCTGATACAGAGGCGGAGTATGATTCGGCGACAGAGCCCTCCCCCCAATCCCACCTGTCAGGGGCTGGGGTAGGAATGCGGCACGTCATCCTCGTACTTCCCTAGAGCGAGATCGATATGATCACCGCTTCTCTCCGAAGGTATATCCGGAGTAGCGAGGGCCTGGTAGACCCCCAAGGATCAAGCTTGCGGTTGGTACCGGCCCCTCTGGAAGCGCCTTCTGCCTCGATCGGAGAAGCCGGAGACCTTTTATGGGGACCGACGGTCGAACCACGATCTAGTGCACCCTCGGTGAGCACCGACGCTACGGTAGGATGTTCGCTCGCCGGCCCGTCCTATCGTGATGTGGTAGCCAGGGCACCGCCACCCTCAGAGGGCGGCCCGGGATATGGAGGCCAATCGGCCTACTCGCCGTATTCACCGCCGGCCAGCCCGTCGGCCCGGCGGCCCGCCTCGGCACCACTGCCGGTTCCCCGTCCATTCCCAGTCGTTGAAGAGGACCAAGGAGACCTGGGTCCCGAGTTTGAGTCGTGGAGTTTCTGGACCGTCCTTGCAGAGGGCCACTTCCCTGAGAAGTTTTGGCCAGTCGCAGGACCGGACTTTGATGCACCTGAATCGCTCACCCCGGATGAGTTTGAATGCTTCCGCCGAACTCTCCGGGAGACTCACTCCCGTCTTCACCGCCTACAAATGCCATGTCCCGGGAGTCAAGTGCACCTGGAGGATATTGGTGAGCAGTACCGTCAAATTGACCTGGCCACGCTCCCCGCGGTTCGGCACCCCGGGTCATTTGGGCACCACGAGGCCCTCCAAAAACGATGCGTTGAGTGTTTTCAAGTACTCCGCAAGGTTATCGAGGAAGCCACTCCCCACGTGTATATCTGTGGATGGGGGCAGTACGCTGCCCTACGCTTCAGTGTGATTCGCCGACAGCCCGATTCACTGGGTGGCCCTGAGGGTACATCCCCAGGGACGGAAGCAGTCAATATGGCTGACCTGTCGGGGGAGGGGAACGGTTTGGAACTTCTCGACGGGGGCTCTCCCCCCGAAGACAAGCCGTTGTTGGATCCATCGGCGAGAGTTACTCGTCACCAGAGGAGCCTCCTGGGTCTCCCCGCACCCACTGTAGCACTGACGTTGAGTCGAAACGTCAGTAAAGGTAAAGAGCACGGCGAGGCTATAAAGCCCGCCGACCCATCTGCCTCCACGTAGAGAGCGGATGAGGATCCCGAGAAGGCTATGCTACGCCAACAGCTCGCCGAGCAGAAGAAGCTAGTTGACCAGCTCCTCGCCGAGCACGCTGTAGAGCAGCGGCCTGACTACGGTGATCCTAGGCTAGGACATCAGGGACAGGAACAACCACCCCTCGATGAGGCTCTCCCGGGAAACCGTGATTATGCTGTGTTCGCCGACAGGAGAGAGGCCATCGCCTATGGCAAGAGGGCGCGGTATGTTTCACCACACCCTCCCGAGTGGCGTGACTACCTGAGAGACCCCGCTCGGATTCCTCCCGCTGCCCCAAGGGCCGCTCCGCCCGCCATCCCACGAGCTGCTGAGTTCGACGACCCGGTCGACGACCCAATTGAAGGGCCATGCAATGCGCTCGTGGTTAGAGATCCTCGCCAGGACTGGAACCCATGTCCGGACGATCCGATGGCGGCACTCATCGCCCGCTTGGAGGCCTTGGAGACTCGGCAAGTGGCAATCCCACCGGACGGCAAGCCATACCCAGCATGGGTGGATGACATGCCGGCGCCTCCGGGATTCGGGAATCCCACTTTTGCCCCCTTCAACGGGACTGGAGATCTGCCACAGCATTTGACCCATTTCAACTCAAGGTGCGGGCCTATGTTGGGGACTCCGGCGCAGCAAGAGGCCGCTAAGCTTCGCTGCTTTGTCCAGACACTGGAAGGACCAGCATTTGTCTGGTACAGCCAGATCCACGTCGGGTCGATAACTAGCTGGGAGGACCTTCGTAGACAGTTCCTCTACCAGTTCAGTTCCACGACCCGAAAGACGAGTATCGCAGACCTCTTCAAGTGCAAGCAGAGGCCTGATGAGCGAGTCGCGGACTTCGTCGCCCGATGGAAGGGTCTCACGTATTCCCTTGACATGCCATTGACTCAGGAGCAGTTGCTGACAATGTGCGTCGGGAACGTCAAGACCGAGCTGGTCCCTTCCTTGATCACTCAGAATTACCCCGGAGGGTTCAGGGACTTCTCAGACAAAGCTCAACGTCTTGAGGAAGCCCTGCAACAGGCTAGCCAGGCACACCCGCTGCCTCCTATGATTCCTGCAAGGAGAGCCAGCAGGGCTGAGCCCGCTGCTGTCACCCAGATAGAGGCTCCCAGGCCGTTGGAGCTGCTGCCGGTGAGACCAGCTCCACAGCCTCACAGGAATCCACCTCCACGGGCTCAGTTCCCGGCCCAGCAGCGGCAGCCTCAGAACCGGCCGGCCCCTCCGCGTAATGTACCGCCGCAACCCAGGCGAGATAATCAGGGTCCACCTCCTCGGTAGGCCCCTCCAGCCCCTCGTCAAGACCACGCTCCCAGGGGCACGCGATACCTGACCTACTCATTTCACGAGGATCAGGTCCTCGGTTATTTCCGGAGCGCCCTGGAGCAGAGGATTGTGCGACTGCCTGAGTGTTGGAGGCCGGAGGAGGCACATCTCACGGATAACCCCCGCTACTGCCCCTACCATCGGGCCCTGGGGCACACCATCCAGCGGTGCTATGTGTTTAAGGATTGGCTCCAAGACCAGATTAACAACAATGTAATCAGGTTGGGCCCAGCTCCGGCACAAGTGGCGGGCGTGTTCGTGGGATCAGATGACGATAGCGGCAATGAGGACGAATGGCAGCTGGTCTCCGACCGCGGATCCCAGAAGTATAAAAACTGGATGGCCCGCAAGACGATCATTCGCACCCATGGAATCATCCATGCGCGCTTGAATCATCCTGAGCCCCCAGAATCTGCGGGTGCTGCTTCGGCATCGTCGTCCCAGCCTGCCTCTTCCAAGAAGAGCAAACGGCGGCGGCGCAAGAAGGAAGAGCGCGCCCCGCCAGTTCCGCCACTATCCCGCACTCTCGGCGATTTCATGCCCCCGGAGATGGGGATCCCTCCTCGGATCCGCCCGGTGGTGAATGATTCGTCCGATGACAGTGTTGGGTATGCTTCGGTTAATACCGTCGAGCTGGTAAATCCCTTTTCGGTTCCCGACGTTGAAGAACACCAGGTGGACCTCCCTAGTGTCCCCGGTCGTCGCCACCATCGGAGGAGCCGCAACAACAGGAGTCGTCGGGGCACAACAGTTGGTACCTCTAGCCAGGCCGTGCATGCCACTGAGACCAGGCAGCAGGCTCAAAACCAAGCTCAGCATGCGCAGCCCCCCCATCCGGGGGTGACGGATTCGCCTCCGCCACTGTTTGTGGTATGGGATCAGGCAGAACCACCTCAGCCGCGTTGCGATCAGCTCCGCCCTACCACGAGTCCATCCCGGCCTCCTGACCCCAGTACGGTGACCATTTCCCGGGCTTCAACCAATGAACAGCGAGATGCGCCAAGTACCAGTCGGCCGCCAGTTCAAACGGCAAGGCCCGTCATGCCTCCAACCGCAGAGCAACCTCCTACAACCAGGGGCTCGCGCTTGGCCAAAAAGTATGATGTCCTGAAGCACTTGGCCGACATTCCAGCGAGACTCTCCATCCTTGAGGCTCTGCGCATGTCATCTGAGATGCGCGAGGCACTCGCTGAAGCCCTGAAGAGCCCCCTCCAGTTTGAGACATAGGTTGCGGCTGCAGAGGCCTTTCATGCCGAAACGATTGAGGACGCCGAATGCCAGGCAGTTATCTCGTTTTCTGGTAAGGATGAAGACCCTCCTATACAGGGGCACATTCGTCCGCGTTATGTTACCGGCCAGTTCAATGGCCTTGAAGTCCGACGCTGTCTTGTCGACACGGGGTCCGGGATTAACCTGATCCCCACTCGGACGCTCCGGAGATTGGGGTTGTGTGAGGATGACTTGATTCCCTCCGACCTCAGGATCCAGGGGTACGACCGCACCGAGCAAACTCCGGTCGGCAAGATACGTTTGAAGACCCAGTTCGGTGACTTGGTTGCCAACACCGAATTCATGGTAGTCTCTCAAGACACTGCGTACAACGCATTGATGGGCAGGCCCTGGCTCCACCTTCATGCGGCGGTTCCCTCGTCATACCACCAATGCCTCAAATACTCCCTTAACGGTCGATTAGGTGTGCTTCAAGGAGATGCCTCTCCTTTTGCCTCATGTGAAGCCCGCTATCTGGACGCGGACTATTACAAAAGCAAGGACAAGCAGATCCTGGCAGGTGAGGTCGAGCCTGTCGCTGTTGCAAGTGATCCCTGGGCAAGTTTGGATGACGCTTATGTCCTCCCGATTCAACGGTTGGACGTAGCCATGGTCTCGACGACTTTTGAGTCTCCTGATGAGATGACCGCGGCCGCCCATGCCAGCACCAGCGGCCCAGCAGGATCTGGTAGCCCCAATGCAGTTGCCAACGCAGCCTCTCCCGTGGACGATCCCTCCCCGAGTGGAGAGGACGTGGAAGATGCACCCCCAGCCTTTGAGGAGGGCGTCTCCGCCACGGTCGATGAGTTAGTACAAGTGAACCTTGGAACCGAAGCAGATCCGAGACCCACATTGGTCAGTGCCGCCATGCCCTCTGAGGAGCGGCAGCAGTACGTGGACTTTCTCAGGCAGCACCGTGATGTGTTCGCTTGGAGCTATGACGAGATGTCGGGGCTAGATCCTCAGGTAGCCGTCCACCGCCTTGGTCTCCCAGCGAACCATCGCGGGTTCAAGCAGCCTCCCAGGAAGATGCACCCATTCCACGGTGCCATGGTTGAGGCCGAAGTTGACAAGCTTATCAAAGCCAACTTCGTGAGGGAAGTTCAGTACCCCAAATGGCTGGCCAACATTGTGCCGGTCAGGAAGAAAAACGGGCAGATCAGAGTCTGCATCGACTTCCGCGATCTCAACTGCCACTGTCCGAAGGATGACTTTCCCCTTCCAGTGACAAAGCTGTTGATTGACGCCACGGAAGGGTTCCAAGCCCTCTCCTTCATGGATGGATACTCCGAATATAACCAAATTCGGATGGCCCCTGAGGATGAGGAGTTCACTGCCTTCAGGGCCCCCCAAGGTACCTTTTGTTACCGGGTCATGCCTTTCGGCCTGAAGAATGCAGGTGCCACCTATCAACGGGCGATGCACCGCATATTCAAGCCAATCCTCGGCACACTAGTGGAATGCTACGTCGACGACTTGGTAGTCAAATCGCGCCAGCGTCAGGACCATCTCAAAGATCTTGAGAAAGTGTTCGGCTTCCTCCGGTCTCGCTGCCTGAAGATGAACCCATTGAAGTGTGCCTTCGGGGTCACCTCCAGAAAGTTCCTTGGATTTGTGGTAAGATACCGGGGTATTGAGATCGACCCAGAGAAGATCAGGGCGATTAGCCAGATGCCTCCCCCAGGTAACATCCGGGAGCTGCAGGGGTTCCAAGGCCACTTAGCTTATATATGCCGATTCATCGCGAATCTGGCCGGCAAGTGTAATCCCTTTTCTCGGATCATGAAGAAAGGTGCCACCTATGTGTGGGATAAAGAGTGTCAGACTGCTTTCGAGGAAATCAAGCAGTACCTGCTGCAACCTCCGGTTCTGATGCCGCCTGTATCCGGGAAGCCGCTGGTCCTCTATGTGACCGCCCTGGAACGGTCCCTGGGTGCCCTTCTCGCCCAGAAGAACAACGAGGGGACATAGAATAGCCTCTATTACCTCAGTCGCATGCTCCTCGATGCGGAAGTTAGGTATTCCCCCATCGAGAAGAGCTTCCTGGCGCTCGTATTTTCCGTACAGAAATTACGGCACTACTTGCAGCACCATGAGGTACAGTTGGTTTCTCGGGTAGACCCGTTGAAATATATCCTGAGCCGGCCTATGTTGACTGGCCGTCTAGCGCGGTGGGCTGTGATTCTCCAGCAGTTCGACATCAGGTATGTGTCTCAGAAGGCCATCAAAGGGCAATCATTGGCAGACTTTCTGGCTGCTCACCCAACCTCTGCGGATCAGCCGCTGGATCTAGGCTTTCCTGATGAGGCCATTCTCTCGGTCGATCATGTCGGTCCATGCTGGCAGATGCACTTTGACGGTGCCTCTCGGAGCCCCACCGGTAGAAGACTTGATAATCCTAAGCTCAACAGAGTGGGTTTGGGTATCGTCTTCATTACCCCGGAGCAAGCCGTGCTGCCATACTCTTTCCTGTTGTCAGAGGGCTGTACCAACAATGAGGCGGAATACCATGCCCTCATCACCGGCCTCGAGTTAGCTCTCGAGATCGACGTGCCCCATCTGTGTGTGAAAGGGGACTCCGAGTTGGTTGTTAAGCAGATCAATGGCGACTATGTTGTCAGGAAGCCGGAACTTGTGCCACTGCTGGAGTGCACCCTCCTTCTGATGGCCCGGTTCCCTTCTCGGACAGAGATTGTCCATATTCCCCGGTCGCAGAACGGTCGAGCAGATTCCTTGGCCAGCCTTGCTGCGTCACTTGCAGAGCCTGAACAGGATAACCTGATCGTCCGCGTGACGCGCCGCAGGCTCATCGCTCCCGTTGTCCCGGAGGGAGATCGCGACCCGTCGGTAAGTAATCTCACCACGGTTGCCCCTGTGCCCGGAGCCCCGAGTACCCCAGATATGGAAGTCGAACCAGCCCCTGATTGGTGGGCGCCTTTGGTTGAGTACCTCCAACATGGCATTCTCTCGCCGGATCGGGCCGAGCGCGAGCGAGTTCGACGCCGTGCATCGCAGTTTGTCCTCCAGAGCAGTCCCGGCCTGGAGCAGATCCTCTATAGACGCGGATTTGATGGTGTTCTCCTCCGTTGCCTTCAGGGAGTTGAGATCCCACGAGTCATGCAAGAGGTTCATGCTGGTTCATGCGGTGCCCATCAGACTGGGCCGAAGCTGTCCCACCAGATTCGGAGGTTGGGATACTTCTGTCCCTCCATGATCCATGACTGCATAGAGTATGCCAGGAGGTGCCATGCGTGCCAGGTTCATGCGAACTTTGTGCATCGGCCGCCGGAGCCTCTCCATACCACCAGGTATTCTTGGCCCTTTGCAGTCTGGGGGATGGACGTCGTGGGACCTTACCCGCCGGCGACGGCTCGCCAGTGCCGGTTCATTCTGACCGCCACGGACTTCTTCTCCAAATGGGCAGAGGCGATTCCGCTCAGAGAGGTCAAATCCTGTTCGATCGCTGACTTCGTGACCTCCAACATCATTCATCGATTTGGGGTGCCTCACGCTATCCTCACGGATAACGGAGCCAATTTCCGAGCAGCCGAGTTGAAGAAGTTGTACGCCAAATACAACATTCGCTCGAACCATACATCTCGCTATCATGCGCAGGCAAATGGGAAGATCGAGGCGTTTAACAAAACCCTCTCTAACATTCTGCAAATGATGGTTGGTCAGAACAAGAAGAGTTGGCCGGACAAGCTCCCCAACGCCCTCTGGGCTTATCGGACGACGACTCGCAATTCTACCCAGATGACCCCTTATTCCCTGGTGTATGGAGCTGAGGCCGTCCTGCCCATCGAGATCCAGTTACCGTACTTGCGCACTGCGGTCTACGACCAGCAAGCGCCGGACAGAGCTGCTGAAGCCCGTCTAGTCGAGTTGGAAGCACTGGATGAGAATAGACTTCGCGCCTTGCACAACTTGGAGAGGCATCAAAGCAGAATGGCTCGAGCTTTCAATAAGAAGGTTCTCCTCTGCTCCTTCCTGCAGGGTGACCTAGTGCTAGCCCTAAGAGCACCAATGATCCCCGGCATGAAGCCACCCAAGTTGGAGCCCAAGTGGGAGGGACCTCTTGTCGTCCACAAAGTTTATCCCAATGGCGCGTACTCCCTAGCGACTATGGATGGTGAGCGTGTCACTCCTCCCACCAACGCTAGGTTCCTCAAGAAGTACTTCGTCTGAGTGTACTACGTCCTGCACGACGTTAAACTGCATACGTCCAAGCTGCACGACGTTAAACTGCCTAGCATATCGTCCGCACTGCAAGACGTTAAACTGCCAAGTGTTTCGTCCAACATGACGTTAAACTGTACCTCGTCCAAGCTACAAGACGTTAAACTGTTTAGCATTCGTCCAATATGACGTTAAACTGTACTACGTCCGAGCTACAAGACGTTAAACTGTTCAGCATTCGTCCTGCATGACGTTAAACTGCCTCTCGAGAACTACGTGCGGCTTGATTCCCATCCTTATGGGATACGTAGGACCGCCTGAACATTCATGTTTCAGGCCCAGCCCCATCCTTCGGGAATTTCCATCCCATATTGGGCCCTTGGCCCAGTTGCCCCCGGGTGTGCGGCGTATGGTGTGAGCGCGAGGCTATGCCCTCATTCACGTCGGTTTGCTCGTCACGCTGTACACACCCCCCCCCCACGTTTGGGGATGCCTTCTGCTCCCCCCTTTTTTTTCTCTTTTCGTCCTGCATGACGTTAAACTGCCCCTCGAGAACTACGTGCGGCTTGATTCCCATCCTTATGGGATACGTAGGACCGCCTGAACATTCATGTTTCAGGCCCAGCCCCATTTCCCGGGAATCTCTATCCCGCGTTGGGCCTCTGGCCCAAGTTCCCCTCCTTTTTGTGCGAGGCGTATCGCGTGAGCAGGGGATTATGTCCTCATTCACGTCGGTCTACTGGCCACGCCGTACGCCTCCCCCGTGTGTGGGACTACCTCACACCTCTCGTCGTCCTGCATGACG
Organism: Viscum album; assembly: GCA_963277665.1. Lineage (NCBI taxonomy): Eukaryota > Viridiplantae > Streptophyta > Magnoliopsida > Santalales > Viscaceae > Viscum > Viscum album. The sequence goes on along the minus strand of OY728125.1, from coordinate 1,553,035,948 downwards.
TTAAACTGCCCCTTAAGAACTACGTACGGCTTGATTCCCATCCTTATGGGATACGTAGGACCGCCTGGACACTTGTGTCTCAGGTCCATCCCCGTCTCTTGGTTGATCACGGGGATCTACCGTATTTTGGTTGCTCTCAGGGTGAGTCCTCCGACCCTTTCTGGTGATCTGTTAACATGTTTTGGGTACTTTGGTCTATGACCCGTAGTGTCGGATGCAATCCCGGCAAGTCCTGTGTTGCTTGTCGGGCCGCGCGCTTCCTCTTGTTCGAGCCTTCACTCAAAGGGATCCTCGTTAGCGTTTTGGGTACGATGCCTCAGTGCTCTCCTACCGCTCCGGGTCAATTTACCGGCGGGTCCTGGGCCGCAAATCGATATGAATCCTGCGATTGAGCGGTTGATGCTCGTTTGCTTGCCCAGTTCTGGGCTGACGCGATCGGATGTTGTGTTGCGAATATGGTCAGTGACATCCTTGATCGCCATGTCGGCTCTTTTAGGCTCCGAACATTCGTTGCACGGTCCTCATCACACTCCGCCTTTGTGCGTTGTAGTGGAATCTCGACACTCTCTTCATACTGACCTTCAGTACACCTTTACACGTTAGGCAGGCCAACCAGGATAATGGTGTCTGTCGAGGCTCCCACGATCTGAGCACCAAGGGTATATGCTGATGTCCTCCCTAAGGGCCGTGTATAGCTGGACCCTTGTCCCCATAAGGAGGAAGGAGTCGCCCGAACAATCGCGTTTTGGGCCCAGTATATCTGGAGGCTAGCATCTCTGCCCCTCGGGTGATGGACATACGAAGGCCCCTATCCCAGGATCGTTCTCCTGGAATCGTGCGTGACTGCAGGGCTGGGTATGTTCCCACCTCTGCTGAGTCCTCCGTATCGCGATAAGTGGATTCCTCCATGGTCCGAACCACACGACCTTAAACTGTGTTGTCTGGTCCTACCACACGACCGTAAACTGTGATCGTCTTGGCCGCCCGACGAGAAACGGCACTGCATCGTGATGTTCTCCTCAGGGGACACTCACGTTGGGCGCTGGTTAATAACCACGCCAGTCATCAATTCCTTTTATGGCTTGATTATTGTGGCGACGCCAGGGATTCCTTAGTCACAGGCATGTCGCTGCACGAAAAACCATCCATCTTTAAGGACAAACAAGAAATATCAAATACCGCTTCTTCTGTGTGCGAGGGTCAGACCCGCACCCTTCCCCGCGCTGGTGCCCGATTGTGTTGCGCCGCGCTTCAAGAACTACGTGTGGCTTGATTCCCATCCTCAAGGGATACGTAGGAACGCCCGGATGTTTGAAACTTCGGGTCCAGCCCCCCACCTCTTAAAGATTCCCCCCTTCTCTGGGGAATCCGCCGCCTTCAGGCCACCCTCAAGGCGTGTCCCTCGACCCCTTGCAGTGGTCCACTGGTGTCAAGAGTACTCTGGTTTATTGCCAGGAGGGTCAGGTTTAGCTTGGTCAGGTTCCTCCCATTTTCCAGGCTTCGTGCTCCCTTTCATTCGGACCCACCGCCTACGCCCTGGGTGGAGCCCCCGTGAACGGTTGGGACACAATGTCTTAGTGCTCTCCCACCGACTCGGGCTGGTACCCCCAATGGCCTCGGGCAGCAAATCGATATGAATCCTGCGATTGAGCGGTCGATGCTCGTTTGCTGCCTCATTCCATCAACGGTTAGTGCGATATTGATGCTGCTTTTCCGCCACGGTCGGAAGTACTCCCATATCGTTATGCCGGTGCCCCCAGTCCTTGAGTGAATGGCCGCATGATTCACATCACTTTTTCCACCCCCCATTCTGACCAGGCAAAATCTCGACATTCTTGACACTATTCCCCAGTGCATCTTCGCATATCCAGGGGATAAGACCACGATGCGGCGTACTTTGAGGCCCTTATGGTCCGAGCTCTAAGACCTTAAACTAAGATCTACCCTTATGGTCCGAGCTCTAAGACCTTAAACTAAGATCTACCCTTATGGTCCGAGGACTAAGACCTTAAACTAAGATCTACCCCTATGGTCCGAGCTCTACGACCCTAAACTAAGGTCTCCCCAAACGGGGTTCTGCGTCCTGCATGACGTTAAACTGCACTCACAGAACTACGTATGGCTTGATCTCCAGCCTGATGGAGTACGTAGGAACGCCCGGGCATTTCGACTCGGGTCCAGCCTCAGGGATCGCTAGGTCCCGCCACTCCTCATCGCTGGCTGTCTGGCCTGACTTCGGGTAGAGTGGTGCAGTTGTGATATTCTCCCCGATTCAGCTCGGGATGCCCCATCGCAAGGATGGGAAGCGACGGTTTCCTCGTCAAAGAGTTTCTGTCTGAGAATTGGGGTGATTCACGTCCAGATTAGTGCATCCGCCTAATACGCTTTCCCCACGGTGGCGCAATTTTGAGAGCGTTGGATTCTATCCGAACAAATCGTCACTTCGCCCCACGCTTCGCACGCCCTGTTGATCTGGATTTCTACCCTTATGCCTGAAGGAACCCCCAAAGCGGCATTGATGATGACATGTGATCCGCCTCCTGCAATATGGATGATGACCTTCGGTCCGTCTATCGCAGTAGTATGGTCGATTGGTCCATTGTCCGCTTGCCGTCTTGGGCATTTCCTGGAAGGCCAACCGTTGTGGATTTCTGAATTCGGGACGCACGATTCACCCTTTTTCATTTCCCTATGTTCGGGTAAAATCTCAACGCCCCTAGCATTGTCCCACTCGTGTGTCGGAACAAGTTGGGGGGATGATGCATTGATTAGGCTTGAGGTCTCCTTTCCTAGGAATGACCTCCCTCTTTTCTCTAGAAATCCAGGCACAATTGTGGACGCCTGAAGCTTGGTTAACGCTCCCGCAAGACAATGAATTGTGGTCGATCATGTTAAACCAAAAGATGCAGATAAATATGGTGATTCATACAAATGGATCAAAATATTGAGTAGCGGAAGCAAATGTTCTGGGAGTGGAAAAAACAAAGCCCCTAGGGATTAGCGTGCTGGATAAGGCTTTCTAACGCCGCTACCCTTTGGCTGGCGGCCTCCAGAGCTGCTTCTCGCTCTCTGCGTGCCCTCTCCTCGTCGGCGGTCGCAGCACGCAGTTCGTCGATTCTGGCCTGTGCACGCTCCCGCTCGACTTGGATTGTGACCATCTGTTGGCCCGCCTCCGTCAGCTGTACCTGGGCGTCAACCAGATGGGCTGCTAGTTGCTCCACAAGCTCGGTGCACGTTGCGACGAAGGCCTCCTTCTCTGCCGCCTGCTCTTCGAGACGCCGGACTTCCTGCTCCGCCACGAGGAGCGCCCGCGTGCTCTCCGACATGTCCCGATATTGTGCGACGTCGGCACGCCGGCAGCTCTCGCGCATCTTTCCGGCCATGAAATCACGGAGCGTTAGATGGAGGCGTTGAGCATCAGCTCCCCCGGCACACAGGAAGCGCAACCAGGTTTGGAGTGATCCCATGCGCCCCAGCCACTCCGATGGGTATCGCTTGAGGAAGCGCTGGATGCACTTCCACCCCCTGCGGCGCGTTATCCGGCTCTCCTCGACCGCCTCCGCATCTGAGTCGTCCATCTCCTCAGGGTCGGCAGGCCGGTAGGTAGGGAAGGCAGCCAGCAGGTCTGCTGCAGGGTCCGCCCCTGGGATGTCCTCACTGGGGATAGGTTCTCCAACATCTGGGCAACCTTCTTCTCCCGCCCCAGCGGCGTTGACACCCTCGTCATCCCCCGACCTCTCTCCGATGTCAGCACCACCGACGTCCGTAGCCCCTTGATCCGCAGTTGGTGGGGCCGGCTCGGTGTGGGAAGTCTGTTCCGGAGCAGGCGGCATGTCTGCCACCGGTCCACTCGTAGATGGCCCGGGTTCGGTAGCCCGACGGGCCTCCAGTCCTGAGATCACTGCACAAGGCATGCCGTGGTTAGTCACGGATCGTCAACGGCAAGCACCAGCAGTAAAGTAAGGAGACTTACGTGAGTTCAGAGCGTCATCTTCCGCTATCCCGGTCGCCGCAGGAACAGTTGCAGCAGGGGACCCTTCCGCGCTTGTCAATTCGATAATGGGTGCCTGGCCCCCGCCTTGTCCTGCTGGCGCCTCTCCTACTCCCGCTGAGGACGCCCGACCAACATCCGTGTGCTCCTGAGAAAGATGGAGAAATGGGTTAGAAGCTGCATAAGAGAATGGATGAAGCAGGTTGAGTAGGGATAGAAGCGGACCTCGAGGAGCTCAGTGACATCAACATTGTCAGAGCCGGCCACCTCGCCGCTCTCCCGCGGGCTCCCCTGATGGGATCTTCCCTCGGAGCCTTCATCCTCCCCCATCTCCTCCTCTTCCTCGGAGTCGTTGCTACTGTCATCTTCCGCCGGCGGCATCTGTTCTGGAGCGGGCTCTAGACCGAGCATCACCTTCACCAGAAGGGATGGCTCCGCACGCTGACCACGTTGGCGCGCGTACTCGTCCATGGCCGTCAGATACGCATACTGCCGGTTGAAGTCCACCCTGTCGGCAATATGGAGGCGCCCGACCTCTGGCAGATGGATTCCTTCTCTAAGTATCTTTCGCCAGATGGCGTCGGTCCCCAGTGACTGCCGTAGGGTCATCCAGGCCGACCACAGCGCCGGGAAGACTGCATCGTGGGAGGGTTCGAGCAGACGCCTTACATGCTTCCCGGGCCGCTCTTCGACCACCGCACGTGCCCCCTCTCTGGGCGCCGAGGTCGTAGCGGCAGCCTGCGATGTGCCCGCCGCCGAAGTCCCTGCCCGCGTCGGCTCCACTGCTTGGCGCGCCTCCGTTCTCCCCCGTGTAACGGCGCCTCGCCTCCTTCCTTGACGCCCGGTCTCTGCACGGGTGACCTCGAGCCGCCGAACTGGCTTCCGTAGAAGCCCCTCGGGGTACGCGATGGCCCAGTGTTCGGCGTACTCGGTTGCCAAGCCTGCGTCGACCCCGGTAGGAGGGAGAGTGATGACGTCGCCAGAGCCAAAGGCGACGAACATCAGCCACATTTGGCGAAGGACGCCAGGGTTCGTCTCCTCCCGAACAGCAGTGAATACCCTCTTCGGCATCCGTTGAAGGCACCCGAACTGCCTGGCGAACCGGGTTGGCACGTAAGGCTCGCAGATCACCTTCCCGTCGATCCGAGCCACGAGCACCCCGCCCCGCATGTTCAGGAAGTATTCATGCTGCTCCAGCGGGCCCTGCCCAATGTCGATCATCTGGCCGACGGGAGTGGGGAACGGGATGAAGTTGAAATTGGCATGATTGCCAATCCGAATCCTCACGCCCTCTTCACTTAGGGTCATCGGAGTGACCCCCGCAATGTTCAGCAGCGAGGGTCGCATGCCGTTGCCCGGAGGAATGATGGAGTTCGGAAACGTGTACCCACCAAGGTGAGCAGCCACCCAGCCGTGGAAGAATTGGAAGGGCCCACAGATCCTTCGTGGCGACCCCCCTCGTGAGATGCGTCCCGGGATGGCGTACAGCTTAGCCAACACTGGGACCCCGAGGTTATATCTTTTGTTGGCGGCCATAGCGCCCGCCATCGCCAGTGTCGCCGGGAGGACGCCCATTCTCGCGTCCCGCACTGGCAGGAGCCACCCACTCAGAAAGGCGGCCAGGAACGCCGCGTACCGGACATTTGGGTCCCGAGCCTCGATGACGCGGTACCCCCATGAGCGGTAGTCGCCCGTCTCCAGGACCCGCCAGTACGACCCGTTCCGGCTCCTCTGAGCCGCGGTCGGGCACCGCTTCCCCCTGCCTGGCATCTTGACCGCCGGGTCATGCTCCAAGAACTGGCCGAACCACTCCTTGTAGGCTATGTCCTTCTGGAAGTCCTTGATCCCGAGCCGCTGCGTAGCCAGGTCAAGCAGATGCCAGGTCAGAATGGGAGTCCGTGACCTGTCTTCCCAGGTGTTCTTCGGAGGCAGGAACTCATCGTACTGGTAACCCTCCAGCGGGATACCTCCGATGCAGTGGATGTCCCAGAGACCGATGCCGACCTCCCCATGGTGAAGATGGAAGGTGTTGGTATCCGGGGACCAGCGGGTGAACAGCTCCGGCCCGAGCTCGGACTGCTGGTAGAAGTGGAACTGCGACGTCCACACCGCCTCAAACAGGCCGATGTACCGCAGCTCCTCCGCGAAGTGATCGCAAGTGTGGCGTACCCAGAACGCCCAGGCCCACTCACTGGTGAAATTGCCCCCAGATCACAAGTCCCAGTCCTTCAGCCAGCCCTTGGTGTCGTCGGTGACACTCTGGCGATATATGCTCGAGTAGAGGGCTGGAGAGTTCTCCGCAGTAGGCTCACTTCCGACGATGGTTCGCGTCCTCGGGTTCAGGACATAGACATCTAAGTGTCTGGTCTCCCTGGCAGGATGCCCATTGTTGGTGATGTTATAGCGGGGAAGCTCATCCTCCCGAGTCACCCAGGTCCGTGGCGCATCAACCTCGAACCCTGGCACCGAAACCTCATCTAGGATGCCGAAGTTCCAGAGCGGAAGGTTGTCCGACAGTGGATATGTCTTCTGGGCCGGCGTTAGCAAGTCGAACAAGGATTGATTGTTGGAAACAATCTCCTTGGATCCGTAGACCTCCTCGTTCGTCGCCATCTCAGCTCTGCGAGTGGCGGCATCCCCCTCATTTCCTTGATTCGCGGCCATATCAGAAGCTTCGGGAGTCGTGCGGGTAAAGGGATGAAGTGTGCGGGAGCGGACGAGGCTGGTAGAGAAGTTTGAGAGTTGGCGCGCAATCCTAGTGGACGGCGCGCAATCGGGAAGTCCGTCGCGTAAATCCCCGGGTGTTCGCGCAAAAGCAGGCCGAATTCCGGACAGGTTTGCGCGACGAGCAGGCGAATTCCGCGCCGGAAAAGGAAATTTCGCGCACGAGAGCTTAGAGGCTTATCGCGCGGAAGGCCAGTGTACGGTGTGGGGGACCCAGGGCCCCTTTTTATAGGCGAGGCCCGGGTCCGCGCTGCGCGGAAAGCGCTTTGCGCGACCGCGACAGCAAATTTCGCGCCCGACGCCCTTTTGTGCGCGCCACCGTCCCGCGCCACCCAGGACTTTGGCATTCCGGCGTCTCCCTCGGAACCCGATCGTTGCGGCCTCTCGCCGATCAGATTCTGAGGGGGGGCTTTTGTAGACGCCGGAAAAGTCCGTTGTTCCCAAACAAAGCTCCGGATGCGGAAAGCGAGGTCATATTTGGAGTCGGAAGCATGTTTCGGAGGGCCCGGAGGCCTTGCGCGGAATTTTGGAGGCCCGCGCGCAAAGTTGATGAGCCGTGCGCAAACCTCCCGGGATGCGCGCAATGCGCTGGGCCGGCGCGCAATTTTGCGCGCCAGAGGCCCGCGCGACTCCCTTGCGCGCCAGGCCCGATTCCGCGCCCGCGAAGAGAATTCCGCGCCTGCGACCCGGATTCCGTGCCCGGGGTTGCCTATAAATATAAGGCGACCCCCGGCGTTTTGAAGGTTGCCAGAATTCGAAAGGTCTCTCGTGCGCGCAATCCAACCCCTTCCGCGCGCAATGCCGATCTTCAGGTAACCGCTTTTCTTTCGCGCAAGAAAGCCTTGGGGTTCGCCTTCGCGCGCAATCCCTTTGGCTCCTTTCCTTTTGAATAACCCTTCACCCAAAGGCATTTGCGCGCAAAAGAAGCCTCTTGCGCGCAATTGCCCCCGGGTGCGCGCAATCCAACCCGATTGCGCGCACCCCCCATTTTCAAAGTGGCCATTCGATTAAAGAATGAGCCGTTGCCCCCGTGCGCTACCCGAAGCCCGATGCACGCAATCTCTATCATCCGCACGCAAAGTTCTGGCCCAAGCTCCTCTTTTGCGCGCCGACCCACGGTATTGCGCGCAAAGCTCCTCTTTTGCGCGCAAACCGCCAGGGTCGCCCCCTTTGACCCCCTGAGGGTACCCGCCTGCGTGGCGCCCGATGACCTTCATCCCGGGTGCCCGCAACGTGCGTTGTCTTCCCGTGCGGCCCTCCAGGCCTGCGCGAAGTGACACGGACCCATTAGGCGGCAGCATACGTCCAACATGACATTAAAACTGTGCCACGTCCGCGCTGAAAGACGTTAAACTGCCAGGCGTTTACGTCCCGCACGACGTTAAACTGCACCATCATCCGCGCTGCAAGACGTTAAACCGCCAAGCATATTCGTCCTCAACACACGACGTTAAACTGTACTTCGTCCGGCGAGACGTTAAACCGTCCGCTTCGTCCTCAATACACGACGTTAAACTGTACTTCGTCCGGCAAGACGTTAAACCGTCCGCTTCACCCGATCCCGTGCCTCGCACGCAGGGTCCTCCCGGTTTGGATGTGGCCCCACCCGCGCATCTCTGCAGGGATGTCGGGATTGGAGTGGCCTTCGCCCACGAGGGTAGAGTGTTACAAACAGAACGAACTACGTGGACTTTGATCCCTGTCTTCTAAACAGGGTACGTAGGAAGCCTTTCCGAGGTTCAAGCCCACCACCTGGTCGTCCCGGTCGTATTCACGTCGGTTCTTCCATCAGTGGACCCCTCCTGGGTTCACACATGAGTCGATTCACCTATGAATCCGCTCTTGTGGGGGACTGCACATTTGTATCTCCATTGCACTTCCCCACTGGCTTTTTCTATTTCTCTCTCCAGAACGAACTACGTGGACTTTGATCCCTGTCTTCTAAACAGGGTACGTAGGAAGCCTCTCCGAGGTTCAATCCCACAACCTGGTCGTCCCGGTCGTATTCACGTCGGTTCGTCCATCAGTGGACCCCTCCTGGGTTCACACTTGCGTCGATTCACCTATGAATCCGCTCTTGTGGGGAACTGCACATGTGTATCTCCATTGCACTTCCCCACTGCCTTTTTCTATTTCTCTCTCCAGAACGAACTACGTGGACTTTGATCCCTGTCTTCTAAACAGGGTACGTAGGAAGCCTCTCTGAGGTTCAAGCCCACCACCTGGTCGTCCCGGTCGTATTTACGTCGGTTCGTCCATCAGTGGACCCCTCCTGGGTTCACACTTGCGTTGATTCACCTATGAATCCGCCTCTGTGGGGGACTGCACGTGTGTATCTCCATTGTGCTTCCCCACTGCCCCTTTTTCTCTTTCTCCTTTTATCGTCCAGCATGACATGAAACTATGATCCACCCGGCCGTTCCATCCCCCTCTGTGCGAGGTGGTTCGGTTCAATCCTCCTCCCGGCGGCCTTGATATCTTTGTGAGTCGGCTTGCCGACGTCCAGCATGACGTTAAACTGTATATCCGAACTACGCTGACTTTGATCCGCGCTAACGCGCGGTACGTAGGAAGCCCCTACGGGGTCCAAGCTCTTCACTCCATCATCCATCCTGACCCTTACCCGGGCCACCACATCCCGGTGGGGTCATGCCATTTCATCCCACTCCACTTCACTCGGGGAGCCGCCCATGTGCTGGCCCCAGCGTCGAAGGTTCCCCGCAAGGGGTTCTGACATCTGATCCACTCCTCATGTTGATCAGTCTGATGCCGTCCCCGCTGGACGTTAAACTCGCGGCATACCCCGTGTTAAACATGGGAAGCTGAGGAAAACCTCAGGTAACACAGTTCCCCGCACCCAGTGCGGGATGCCTCAGGCCATCACGCCTTCGAGGAGCCCTATTAGGGACGGAAGGAAGACATGCAGAGGCGCAGTGTTAAGACACGCCCCCGACACCCAGAGCCACCCGGTCTCCTCACCGCAGGTTGCTGCCCCGACCAGACTCCTTGGGGCGTCCGGGCGGAAGCAGCGTAATTAACCGGTGTCCATGAAGATATGGCGCCGGGAACGAGATTCACGAACATTCTTAAATCTATGAGGGAGACCCGGATTAGGCGACGAGTTCCGAGGAGACGTCCACGGAAGGAGGAGCCGACGTCCCATCATCCCGGTTTCGATCAAGGAGCAGACGCCCCTGAATAAGGGACGGATGCCACCCGCCCTTGGAAAGCGGGACTGCGGGACCACAAGCCGCGCGCCCATCCCCTCAGGTTGACGGGTGCACGCGCGAACGCGTCCTGGCGAAACAGCGTAACCCGACGCACATCCGCACCGAAGCAATATTAAAATAGATTTATTACAATTTAGTTATGTGAACACCTCTCATCTAATGGGTATTGATAACCATTAAGAACATGATACATATATCCTCACATCACAAGAAAAATGGAATATTATATAAAAGATACAATTTTTGAGGGTTGGATTGTAGTTATACACATGAGATAAAGAACCTTTTATGATATGGGTGATGAAGTGGAATAATTAACTTGTGAAACTGATTATCATTAGTGACAAGCCAATGAATTATTTTCCCCAAATGATATTGTAAATATTGGTCATGTATGGAAAGATAATGTATAATAAGTAATGTTGAAACATGATAATGATATGACTATTGAGTGATAAAATGATTGTATTTGAATTCATCCACTAACTTATGAATAAACATATGCATTATGTCTTTTTAATTTTTGTATATATGTTATCATAATTGCATTTATTTTTTATGAATTAAGGGTTGAATTTTTATAATTTAAATGTTATACTTGTTAAAAAAAATATATTATGAAAATGTTTTAACATTTTATTATTATTTTTATTATTGAGATAAAATGTTTTAGTGATAGAATTAAATCATTGGTAGATAATTCATCTAAAATTCACGATTCATCAACTTTACCAAAAAATTCCACATATGTTATATCTACAATTTCCTCTTACTCCCTGTTGATGGTATTTAGAACTTCCTTTTACTACCTTCCAATAGTATCTAATGAACTTACTATAGATACATCTACCACATTTGGTTGAGTATACTATGTTAATGTATCAATTGAACAAGTGGATACACTTGTTACCTTGTGACTCCTTGTTTCATTTCTAGGTATGAATTTCTATATATATTATTTTTTACCTTTACTTCACTATTACGATAGTTATAATTTGGTACTTTTTTGATATTTTGAGTTTTTTTGGTAGTTTCAAGTAAAATAACATCATTATACAGGTCACTAAACTGTGTTGGGTGAGGGATTGTTGTTCTGTGCTAGACCACAGGGACATCCAAACCATTATCTAGGCCATAGATTATGGGGGGATATTATTATCAAAAATATACACCCACCATTGAGTCATCATGATCCCTAGAGTGTATCTTGGCTATTTTTCAAAGACCACATAAATCTTTATGCCATAGAAGTGGTATTGGCAGAGAACCCATGCGAGGAATGGAAATGGGGTAGCCATTCCAAATTCCCCCTAGGTCTCTGTTTTGGAGGGGCCTAATGGGGCGTACATTCCATCATCTATGTGAACCATGTCATGGAGAAACGTGGGGTAGCTCTGAAAAATTGAAAAGAAAACCCTTCCACCATCGGATTTTTATCTCTTCCACTACCCCTTTCTTCCCATTTTAATGTTGAAGGAATATCTATCTAGGGATTAATCCTCCCCTCAACCCAACCTAAAGATTATTCTTTGATTAATGTGAAATTTTATTGTTTATTCCTTATATCTCTCAGATTTATTATAAAATTTGTCCAAAATATCTTTCCCTCAAATATTTTTTATTATAAAACACTAGTTGAAAATGGAGGCCAAGCCTCAAGATTGGGATTAATTTCTAATGAATTTTATTGGGTATTTGCATCCTTAATTACCCTTAATTATTATTTCTTATAGTTCTATGTTAATAGAAAGAGTATACAATATTTTTAGGTAAGTGTATATATAAAACATGCATTTACTTAGGGTTTTATAGGGTTATTGGGTTTTTACTAGGGTTTATTGATAAATTATGTTTTAATTGAGTTGATAAGGGCTATTTAATTATTGTGATATAAGGTTCTTTGTGTGTGTTGGAATAGATCGTGGTTTCAAATTATTTTCATTGTTAAATCGTGATTTATGAAATCCAAATGTCTGAAAAAAATGTCTCAAAGTGGTTTTTATTTTAAAAAGGGGTCTCAAAAGGATGGTTTTTGAAATAGAATTGTGTGGGTCGATGTTCCTTTTATGATATGAAAAGATCTTATGGATTATTTATTAAATGAAATGGTTTTATTGATTGGTTTCTTTTGGTATGTATTAAACATGGTAGACCTTGAGCCTATATAGGTTATATGGAAAAGTTGTACCCTAGTATAGATTCAGTACCAACTAGGGAATATGTCCCCAATATCTTGAGAGAGAAATGGATGGATTTAAACCAAAGTTAGACCATGTGAGTTCACAAAATTGTTAGGTGAATGTACACTATCTATGTAACATCTAGGGTTTTTGAATGGTTCAAAATTATATGGAAATATGAAAATATAGTTATTATATAAGTAAAATTACAAATTGAGTGTCATAATTTAATTTAAAGATTTAAATCAAAAGAATGGGATGTTTTTAAATGGAATTAAGTCTCTGTAAGTGTATCAGGGGTTTGGATTGTGTTTAGAAGTGATAGACTATAAAAAAACAAAATATTGTAGATGCTACAACAGGCACATGGTAGGTGCATGATTAGTGTGATATGTGCTATAAAAATGTGAATCACATTTTAAGTAGAGCATAAATAGTAAAAACTATTAAAGGGAGGTTCAAGATCATGTAAATGGGTTCAAAGGGTTGGATAGTCATGTGTGGTTGGGAATACAATTTAACTAATCATATGCGTTAACCAAAAAAATTGGGTGTATCCTTTGATAGAGGTATAAAACATTTGTCACATGGTTAGGCAATATGTGTGGAAAAATCATAAAAATCATTTAAGGTGTTAAAATTAAAGGTTTTACCCTACCTATTTAAAACTTCTTCCGCTTTTGTCTTCCCCATTCATCCTGATCCTTCCTAGCAGTCATGGAGATCTCTTTCTTCTCTTCAAGGTTCCACTAAAACTCCTTCATTTGGAATATAATTCAATCTGTGTTAGTTTCATTGAATATAAAATAGTAACCCTACTTTTCACATGGATCACATTAAATTTTCCTTTTTTTCATTTGGAATTCTATTTCCATAAGATATAATATTCCCTATTTCTAGTTTTTTTATGATTCTTAGTTTTCTCTAGTTTTATCTCAAATCATATGTCGATCTTAAATGATTTAATTTCTATGGGTATAACATAGGTAGTTCCTTGAATTATCCTAATTAATATACCTTCTTTAGAATTTATAGTAAATAGGATTGAGTGTGGTGGTATGGGTGAGATATTTTATTTAACAACTTTATTTTATATTATTAGTTGAAGATGTCAATCAGATTTTGAATGTCAGTTTCAATTCATTAAGATTTGTAAGGAATGGTATGTATGAAATAGGTTTCTAGGTTAGATAAGATGATTGTTTAAATTAATTTGATTTCATCATATGGCTATGTGAGTTCAGTGGGAACACATTTGGATTGGACCTTGAGACATTCAGTGATGTTGATTGTCTAAATTGAGGCAAAAAGGTATTTCAGGATGAATAAAATAGTCATGAACAATGTCGTGGTAGGGTGACATGGTTCTCATGTGGACACAAACATTTTCTTGAGGTGTGGTTTAGATAAGTTTGTGATTTTTTACTCTCCATTGATAACTAAAACAATCTTTTGGGTTTTTTGCACATAATATGAGGACCCAATGTGGTAGTTGTAACCAAACAATGTGAGTGGAGGCCGATTTAGACGTAGAAAAAAAGGGGTGGTGTTGTACATTAGTTATAGAGGAGGTTCTCATCGAATAAATCCACAGGTTATGGTGTGAGAGACCTTCAAATGGGGGTTGAGGCTCACTATTATGTTGTGACCAATGTTCTAGTACAATAGAAGGATATATATCATAATTCCTTTAGATGTTAGGCTATTGATATCATAATTATTTAAACTATATAATTATGATTGGATTCAGATATGATTAGGGAATAAAGATGTCCCATCTAGATTACATAACATGTTGAATATTTGGATCTGGTTCGAATGTGGTGTTGTGTGCTATAGAATTGGTTGGGGAACCGAGGGTTCTTCTGGTAGAATAGACAGTGGATAGAAAATTCCACTCTCATGTTGGTAGAATATGGTAAATTCTCACATATGGTTGTTGAGATTATTAAAATATGGTTATGTGATGTGTCATTACTTTCTATTTATTTTTGTTTTTTCATAATATGATATTAATATGGATGTAAGTTTGGAACATGTCGGTGGTGGACTACTGAGTTCATACTCACAACCTAAATGGGCCCATTGGGAAGCATGTATATTATATGGAATTGATATCTAGTATAGTATCAGGCTCGTGGCTTAGACCTTAGTGAGAAGGTATGTGTCACGAGTTAATGGGGTGAAAAGAAGATGGACTAAGGGGTTATTTTGCATTGTTCTATAGTTATTTTACAAGATTTCTATGTATCTAGTTATATAATTGGCCTTTGTATGAGCCTACATGTTTTTTTATTTTCATGGGAAGTAGATATTATCTACTTTGCATAGCTAGTTTAGGATTTTGGCCAATTAATTTCATTTTTTTTCATATATGGTTCGGCTGAGTTTGGTTATATTCTTCTGAAGTTATATTGTCATTTTGAAAATTGTTATTATCACTATAGGGTATACTCTTAAGACTATACCATAGTAGACCATCACAGTTCATCAGTATCCTTTCACATATGAGGAGGTATGACAAAATCTTAGTGGTCCTCTAGCCTAAATCACATTTTAAGTAACTCTCAATTTAGGGTTCTATAGGCTGGTTTCCCTTGAGTGGGTCCTATTTACATTAGGTCTATGTTTTGATCCCCACATGTGGATATTTTTTTGGTTTATCAATGATATTATTTATGTTCTGATTTTTCTTATTTAAAAATAATAATGTTCATTATGTCATTTTTTCCTTAACTATAACTTGTTTATGCCTTCTTCATGTTGTCTTATAAAACATGTCTTTTTTATTGAAACCCAAAGGATTTAGTTTTTTTATAAATCCTTATTCTTTTGAAATATAGTAGTTATTTCAATGAAATTATCTCAATATAGATCATATGGAATGAAATGTTATTTTTTTATATAAATTCATATTGGCATCCATCGGAGTCACCCTAAATACACCACTAGGTTTATATAGATTTTTTTAGGATACAATTGAAGGAAAGAACAAAAAATCATATGGAGGTGTTCTTTATTGTTTTTTTAATTCATGATATGGAATATGATGGTGACAATGGGTTATGTTGAGAGTTTCTCATTGAGAATTTTGATGAGTCCACTGAATTTTTTATTTTTGAATGGTGTTTAAGCCGCCTCATAACCCATTCTATATTTTCCATCTATCAAATATTTATGTTATTCTGGTTACCTTAATTTATGTTATTATGTTATTCATGATAATTTTTTACAACTTATAATCAGTTTGATTATTTCTATTATTTTATGATATTTATTTTCATATAATGGAAATCCAACAAACATATGGGTCATGTTAGTTTAATAGGTAGAAACCATGTTGCGATTAACTGGTTTTCAAGGATGAAATGAGTCACATGGATAAATTTTGATTCTCTAGTACTAGTTTCGAGTCCATTTTGATTGATAACTTCCTTCTATCCTTTTAGAGGGTTAGGTCGGGTGATGGGTCTTTTCAAACCAAGACAGTTCGCTAAAAAAATTTTATGAACACCCTATTTTTATTTGGCATATATGGTAGTATGGAGATATAAACTTTGGGTTCAACTGGAATGTATGGGGGAGTTTCTGGATAACTCATTCTTATGATGAACCATGAATTTTCATTGGTGTTTTAGGTTTGTTTCTTGATTATAGAATTTTTCAAGTATTATGATGTGGTTTGATGTGGTTACTAGTTGATATTTGTTTTTGATAGATTTGATTCTTGGTTTCATCTATTCAACTACGATTTTGCTATTTATTTACCAAGGTATTTGTTTCATATTTTATTGATCACATTACTTAGGAGGTACGTGGATAACTTTAATGAAGGAGTTGTAGAGCATACACCCATAGGCTAATAGATTATTTGAGCATGCCTTTATTGAGTAAGAAATTCAGAATATCAAGTTATTGGGGTCATAGGGTGGAAAATATTAGACCCAGATAGTGGATAATGATCAATAATTTACCAAATAAAATTCACATGTTTTTTAGAGTGACTGAGGATCGAAAGATCCTGAGTGAAGTATAGATAAAATCAAACATATCATTGGATTCCTTCACAACCTTGATAAATCCATGGAAATTGTTTCAACATATATGCTAGTGGGGCCCAAATACATATGTTCCGAAAATATATTATAGGATAAACTGCAAGTGGATATCAACTAAACTACTTTTAAAAAAAATTTAATCACGATTTTAACCCTAATACACTGAGAGTAGAAAAATCTAAGGAGTTCATGACACTAGAGTAGAGAAACCACACCATGATGAAGTATTCTACCCACATTAATAATTTTTTCCCGAGTTCTATTAAGTTAATCATGAATAAATACATCAAGGCCCATTTTCTGATATAGTACTCATTTTGGAGATAAAATCATGGTTTGTAATTATTTTTCTATTAACTTTTGTGGAAGTGGTTGATAAAGAGACTGTGGTAGTGATCAACATGGTTATGATGATGGGTTTGATTGGGGACCATAAATTTGTTGTCATTAGTAAGAGTTCTTCATTAGATGAAAGGCGAAGTGTGAGGAGGTCCAAAGACTTGGTTTTAAGACATCCAATAATTCATCTGATTTGGTTTTAGTAGCATCTTCAAAATGATATACAGTTATTTTCTGTCCATGTGGGAAGCTTGAAAACATTAGGTAGGGATATCATATAACCCTAAGATATTCCACAAGTGTTGGAATTTGGGTTATCTTCTGTGTTTCTACCAAAACCCATGTCAGTTTAGAAGAGTTGGATACTCTTTTATAAAGGGTCCCAAGTATATTTTATTTATTTTAAAGAAATTGGGTTCCTACAATTAGACAAATGTAGATTCTCATTCAGTAAATAGGGCTCTTATTGGACATGGATGTGGGTACCATATATAGCCTAGTATGTTTTAGAGGACCTCGAGTCCAAGCCAAAAACAATTCAAGGTATGTTAATTGTTTCGTGTTCTATGGATATTGAGTTGTTTGATATTGGAACGTCACAATATTTCTATCGTTTTTTCCAATTGAAACATTGGTGTATAAATTTTATTTGAAATTATTATTACAAGATATTTTCACCCCCTTGGGAAATTTTAAAGAGAAGGTATTGAAGTGCCTTGAGTTCTAGGTTATAGTAACCAACATCATGGTTTTGTGAGATTTACTAGTTTTTAACCGAAATATCATTGGCCTAATTTTCAGTATAAATTGGATGACCATCATTAAGGGTCATATTGATTATTATCAGTCAATATTATTTTTTACCTTCTCTTAATGGGAAAACACCACCTTCCAAGGTGAATGTGACATGAGTTCCTGGAGGACAAGACTTATTGTTGAAGAAAATGGGATGATATCTGGTCAATTTTCATGGTATCTCTTTAATTCAATTGAGGAGGGTTCTGGTGGACAACTTCATATAGTTAGAAACATATATCTAGAGGTATTTACAAAAAAAATCTATATATTTACACCATAGTGGGAAGTTGTGTTATACATTACCTTACCCGTTATGATCATACTGATCTCCTTACCATCATAATTATTGGGTCCCATTATGTTTAAAAAATTAAAATATCATTTCGCGGATCTCAAGGACAAGGGCGCGACTGTGTAATCATGATAATTTCCAATTATCATTTCAAATATGTTATATGGTAGCCTAAAACATTTCATTGATTACTATATTATTATCCAGTGTACCATGAAGAATAAATGGCCATGCTCATGAATAGACAAACACCTTTTCCAATTTGGGGAGCTAGATGGTTTTCTAAAATTGACCTCTGATTAGAGTAAAATCATTTGAGAATGAGGGAAGTAGGTATTCTAATGATTTCATTTTGGAGTAGGTATGATAATTATGGTTACAAGGTTATGTAAATTGGACAAACTAATTTCCCTATCGTCTTCATGGATTTGAGGAACCAGATCTTCTACTAATATCTGCAAACCTTTATGGTGGTATATTTAGATGAAATATTGGCCTACAATAATATTAGCAATGATCATAAGAACAACCATATTGTTTTTTTAAGAATGGTAAAGAGAATTGGATATATTTTAAGCAAATTAAGTACCATGTTTGGATCTAAGAGGTGAAATGTTTATGAACTAAGGTGTCTTAAATAGACATATCAATGGATCCTAAGATGATTTAGCTAGTGATTTCATAAGGGAGGTCCAAGAAAATATATTATATTAGAAGCATTTTGGGTCTAGTTCGGTAATAAAGAAGGTTTATAAAAGATTTCTCTAGTTTTTCATCTCACTTGATGATTTTTATCTGAATGTGGGTGAAGCTTGATTGGTTTGATAAGTTTTGTATATATTTTAAGGAGATAATTATTAAGATAACATCAAATCCAATAATAATTCATCCCATTACTATTAATATCTTTGACATGTATTTTGAATCCTCATGTAAGGGTTGGGGTGCATTTTGATGCATCCAGATCTTGAAGTGGCTTGTAGATCTCACTACATTATTCAAAGTAGGAAAAATTACCCCCCCCCATGAACATGATTTTTAGTATTGATATTCACTCTAAGAACACTACATGAATACCTTTTCAAATAATGGTCGATGGAATATTTTTTATCATAACATTATGAATTATATTTCAAAAGAGAAGGTTCATAACATTTAAAATAAATTTTGGGTGGAGTACCTCCAGGATTTTGACTTCGATATAGAACACAACCCTAGTAAATGGAATGTGGAGGATAATGCATTGTGAAAGAATTTAACACCTAATGATATGATGAAACCAGTGAAGGAATGTTGTATGATGAGTTTATTTACCAATTATTTTCATTTCCACTTTTTTTCATGGATTTCAGTATGAATTCATTTTTAGGAACTAACTTGGTTCATGAAATGACATATAATGTGCAGTTGATTTAGAAGAGATTGGTGATGGATCAATGTTCTCAGAAATATTATGTTAAGTATCATCATAATCTATTAGATTTTATGGTGGGTTATTAGGTGTTTGTCAAATTTCTCCTCGACTGGGACACCATCAATTGGGTAAGCAAGGAAAGATAAAACTACATCATATCAATCCATTCAAGACCATTGAGAATCTTGGGAAGGTAGTTTAAGAACCCGGATCTTTGTTTCAGGTATGTTTTTCCTTTTCTGGCTATTTTTGAGAAAATAGGAAAATCCGAAAATTTTCAAAGTACACGTCGTGTACTTTATAAGTACACACCGTGTACTTCGATGCCGCACAAGGCCGTGTGTTGGCTGTGTCCAGGCCACACACATGGTGTGTGGGGGTTATGTGGAGGCCACTTAAAGCAGTGTATGGAAAATCCTAGTACACACCGTGTACTTTCTTCTTTTTTCATTAAATGGATTGGGGTCGCACCTAATCAATAAAACTATCTTCTTCTCAAGGTTCTTCGGCCGAGAGCATCTCGTACGGCTATGAACACCCTCCAAGCCCCCGAGCCTCCGTATGTTTTCTGAATTGACCGCTGTCGATTGAGTTGGAACCGCAACGGTCAGCTCTTCCTTATTCTTGAGTTTCATTCCATGATTTTCCCTCTTTCTGAAGATATCATGGGTTGATGGTTTTGTGTGTTTTTGTAGATCTATGACATTTTAAGGAGAATCAAGCCTCATGGTTCAAGTATATTGTTCTCTTAGAAACTAGGTAGGTGGTTTGTGCCTTTCCTTTAGAAGTCATTGAGATTTATGTGCAATTTTCACCAATACCCATGAACGGGGTATTGCGTGTTTACTGTTTTCCCCTGTTGTTTTCCTACTTTGCTGGTATGCTTGAGTAGATGTAATTTAATCGTGTATGAGGATAATTTTTGTGCTTGGATGTTTTTCCATTTCCTTGATCTGTTTACGACCTTTGGGTCTAGTTAGCCTTTTTCTGTTATACATGTTTTCCATGGCTTGTGATCATAGGATGGAATGATGTTCTTGACATGCTTGTTACGCTGTAGACTGGTTAGCCCAGTTTCTCTGTAGGTTTACTTTGGCCTTATATCATTATTATGCACTAACTTGCATGAGACTGTAGGAACCTGGTGCTATAGACTATAAGGGATAGACCGAGTGAGCTTCCTAGAGAGTCTTGGATATTATAGACTATATGGGTAGACCGAGTGAGCATACCAGTGAGTCTTTGACACTATAAACCACAGGGGATAGACTGAGTGAGCTTCCCAGAGAGTCATGGATATAATAGACTATAGGAGGGTAGACTGAGTGATATTTATTGAGGAGTCTTTACTTGTTTGATTTTACTTAAACCATTCCAGTCTAGAAGAGAAATTGACCGAGCGAGCTTCCTCAGAGATTCTGTGATAGACCTGAGACTATAGGAGGATTGACGAAGTGAGCTTCCTCAGAGAGTTTCTAGATCTTGGGGATATAAGAGGGTTATACCATGTGATCTTCCTCAAAGAGTACCTGACTACCTTAGACTATAAGGGGAATTGACAGAGCGAGCTTCCCCAGAGAGTCTTATAATTTTTGTATGACCAAACCAGAGGAGTTAGGCTGAGTGCACTGTCCATGGCGTTGTTGGTACTTATTGGTTAAGACAAGAGGGGTTGGATGCAAGTACATACCAGAGGAATTCCTGTTGTGGTTAGCTGTGTGCTTCACTACTTCTTGCAGTTCTGTGGACGGATTACTGTTTTATATCAACCTGCTACTACTATCTAATTACGGCCTGCTGTTTACTGTTACTGTTTACTTCTTACTTTACTTTTACCAGTCATATACTCACTGACTGATAGACATAGATCTTCAGGTGGTTGCCTACTGGGATTTAGTCTCACACCTTGTTTGGGCCATGCTTCTGGGCCCAAAAAGACTATGTTGTTGCGGGTATAGACAAGGGAAATTTCCCTTCGACTTATGGTACTTGATTGCTTTGGAGTAGGAGAGCATGGGACCAAGATTTTGCTTTCGATGCTAAGGATATATTTATCTTTTTTTATACTTGTTTTGGTACTATTTTTATTTCTAGCATTGTGACCAGTTTGGATGCTTTCCTAGATATATGTATCATGCATCATTTCATATATACATATGTGCTCCAGTTGTTTATTGTTTTAGTCTTCTGCTGTTTATTGTGTTGGATATTTACTGCTTTCGTTATTGCATGTTTTTTTACTTCTTCTATGTACACTGAAAATGAGGGCATAGTTTCCCCACTATCACACCCAAGGCCCTCGCTGCTAGTCGGCAGTCTCTGGCATTTGGGGAAATGCGCTTGAGGTCATGTGACCAACCAGGTACGGGGCTCATTTGGGTGGCTTCCAGAACTGGGATGTTACAAAGTGGTATCAAAGGACTTATTTTCTCTTGATTTACTATTTAGAGCCTTTAGCCGGGGATAGGATGGATTCAGTACTTGGTAATAAGCTGTGCCTGGGAGTAGCTAACTGGTGTATAGGGAAAAGCTATAAAACCACGTTTATTGCAATTTTATTGGTTTGAAATTTTACGGTTGATATGATTTCACCTAGAGTGATTCACATGCCTTGCGTTGTCATTGTTGTTGATTTTGTGGTTCTATTTCTGTCGCAACCCTATGAGATGAGGGTATTCCATCTCATGCATCATATAGGAACTCTTTTAAATCACATGCCATGCATTCTTTCCATTCTATCTAGGGTGCATTAGAGATTTCATTTTGTTGTGATAGACGTTGTGTAGATTATTCATGTTGTTGTGATAGATGCTTTGATAAAATCCATGAGTTTGATAGAGAAATTGTTTTTTTTGTAACTTTCTAAAATGAGTGCCAAATTTTGGTTCTTGAGGTGTTATGGGCCCTCATGAATCGGAAATTGGTGGATCAGTGACTTGTTTTTCATGTATGTGACTTGTATAATATGCCAAGCTTTGATTTTTGGGGTGTATGGGTCCTCACGGTTTATAATTTGGCACCACTATTCTTTTTTTTTCAGTGTTTTCTGGGCTTCAGTTCAATTTCTGAGCTACTGCCTAGAAAAACCCAGAATACACGCCGTGTACTTTATGTACATGCCTTGTAGTTTTAAACCGTGTCCTTGACTGTGTAATAAGAAACATGGGGTTGTAAATTTCTTTAGGAACACGCCGTGTACGGTAGGTACACGTCGTGTAGTAGTGAGTCGTGTACCCGGCAGTGTCACTAACAACATGGGTCGGGGAAGCCTGTGTAGTACACCCCGTGTTTGGTACGAACACACCTTGTATCCTTGTTCTAGGTACCCAGTCGTGTCACAATCAACATTGGTCGGTGTTATCTTCTCCTATACACACTGTATTTGTTCGGAACATGCTGTTTAAGGGTCATCCATGTAGCCGGTATTGTAACTAACAACACGGGTCACCGAAACCTTGTCAAGTACATGTTGTGTCCTTAATTAACATTCCATGTTGTCTAGGGTTAAGAGGATCATGTGAGTTAGCTGTGTAAAGAGACTAGGGAAGGGGAATGGAGTTCAAGTACACACCGTGTGTGAGGACAACACACCATGTAGTCTTGGGTGATACACGACTAGTGGTGGCAGGAGTACATGCCCATGTGAATTGATTTAACGAACAAGACATGTAGTTTATATACACTCCGTGTAGTCATGTTTTGAAAAACATGAATGTTTCTCTCTCCTATTCCCATATTGTACTCTTGTAATCCTGATCTAAGGAGTGATTTTGATCTTTCAGAGCTATGCCACTGAGAAGTCCTCCGGTTGTACGTCCGCTGCCAGATGGTGATCAGACACCTGATATGGCTGATCAGGGACCTCCTCCAGATCCTCATGCTGTGATCGCCTTGGCACCAGTAGTTATACCCGTTGCTGGTGCTGATGCATAGTTCAGGGAGGACTTCCTGAGGATGATGCAGACCTTTTAGGGAGCACCGCCTCCTGTGCCGTTGATGGCTGACTTGAAGTGGGTTTTCCAGTAGCAGCATCCTCCTACTTTCTCAGGGGATAGAGGACCCCAGGATGTAGAGTCATGGTTAGAGTCCCCGCTGATGATCTTCAAGCATCTGAAGATACCTCTAGAGAAGAGGGTAAATCTTTCTACTTATATGCTCTGAGACACTTCCAATAGGTGGTGGGAGGTGATCTCACAGTCAGGGCACCAGTTGAGTGTGACATGGGATAGGTTTCAATGCATCTTCTACGAATATTTCTATATAGAGACCTTGAGGGCAGATCGAGCCCAAAAGTTTATTAGTCTGGAGTAGGGTACTCTTTCTGTTATGGAGTACTCGTCTCGCTTTACCGAGCTGCAACGCTTCATGCCGATTCTAGCAGGTGATGAGTTGTTCCTTTCTTGGATGTTTGAGGACGGTCTCAAGAAGGAGATCCGTTACTAGGTGAATATTTTTAGGTTGACTTCGATATCGACTATCGTCAACCAGGTGCTGATCACTTAGCGCAATCTGAGAGATTCTGGAGTAGTGGGCTAGGGCGGTTTGACATCTAGAGTTGGTGTTCCTCCTTTTGATAGTAGGAAGTGCCGTAGAGAGTTTGCTCGAGGAGATCAGAGTATGAGGGATGTATCTTCGGGCAGCCAGGTTGTATGCTACCATTGTGGTAGGATTGGGAATACTAGGCCTCAGTGTTAGAGATACCCAATGGAGTGCCGATCTTGCGGCAAGATGGGCCATCTTCAGTGTTTTTTTTCAGATATTCTCACCTACAGCTGGTGGTAGGGGTTCTTCTATGACCCCACGTTCCGGGAATGCATCTCCAGTTTCTCACCAGTCTGGGAACTGGAGTTCTTCCGACTATTCGGAACGAGGTGGAGGTCACAACCATGGTGTTCAGTCACCAGGTTACCCGTGACAGCAGAGTGGATCAGTTTAGAGTGGTCAGCTAGGGGTGCATGGTCGTGGTATAAGCCAGAATTTAAGCGTGGAGTAGACCCATCAAGAGTAGGATCCTGACCCTTCCACAGTTCGAGGTATTATCTTTTTAGCCTCAGTTTTATATTCAGTGCTTTTTTAGACTGGTTTTTTGCATAGTTTTTTTTCTGTTGTTGTTTTGGAGAGCCTTGGGCTCTGTATCTTTTCGACTTCCAACATGTTGACACTTGATACACCATTTGGAACAAGTACATATAGCGTACGTCAGTGTAGAGTTTTCCCTCTTGAGGTTTCAGGGTGTCACTTCTTGTGGGACCTCTATGTCTTAGATATGACATGCTATGATGTCATTCTTGGTATGGACTGGTTAGTTCCTTTCTAGGTAGTCATCGAATGCTATCGCCTTAGGGTTAGTTTTGTATCACCAGAGGGAAAATATTTTCTTCATAGAGGCGAGTGGGTTGTTCAGGTGGGTAGAGCCAGAACAGAGCATCATGGGCTAGGAGAAGTTACAGCTTAGATTTCCTGTCTTTATCTGGATGACCAGGGGACTTCGCAGTTCAACTTTCCTCTAGTGGTGGATCTTTTTAAGGATGTCTTCCCAGATGACTTTTTAGGTTTTCCTTCGTAGAGTGAGGTAGACTTCTCAATTGAGCTCGTTCCAGGAGCGACACCGGTGTCCATTCCTCCTTATAGGATGGCTATACCTGAGTTGCAGGAGCTCAAGAAGTAGTTGGAGGTGTTGAAGGAAAAGGGTTTCATCTTAATCAGTACTTCTCCATGGGGTTTGCATATCCTATTTTTGAAGAAGGTAGACGACACCCTTAGGCTTTGTTTGGATTATCGGATGTTGAACCAGTTGACGGTCAAGAACTGATATCCCTTTCCATGGATCGATGACCTCTTTGATCAGCTTCGAGGAGCCCATATGTTCTCGAAGATCGATTTGAGGACCTATTATCATCAGTTGCACGTTAGTCCATCAGATATACCTCTTACAACCTTCAGAAGAAGGTATGGTCTATACGAGTATACGGTCATGCCATTTGGTCTCACGAATGCGTCAACAACTTTTCTAGAACTGATGAACCGAGTGTTCCATAAATACTTGGATTCCTTCATGGTGGTTTTCGTGGATGACATCTTGGTGTACTCTCACACTCGAAATGACCATGCTACCCATATTGAGATCATTCTGAGTACACTGAGATAGCATCAATTATATTCTAAGCTCTTGAAATTCCACTTTTGGATGGATCAAATTCACTTCTTGGTTCACATTATCTCAGAGACAAGAGTATCAGTAGACCTAGAGAAAGCGATAGCTGTAGTTTCCTGGGAGAAGCTAAAGAATGTATTTGAGGTGTAGGGTTTTCTAGGGCTAGCTGGATACTATAAGAATTTCATACAGGAATTTTCACGCATAGCAGCACCGCTGATAGGTCTGACCAAGAAAGGGGCAATGTTTTTATAATCAGATTCTTGTGAGACAGCCATTCAGGAGCTGAAAGGGGGGTTGAAGTCAGTACTAATACTAGTCTTTCCAGAGCTGGGAAAGGTCTATACAGTCTACTATGATGCTTTAAGTGTCATATTAGGAGTTGTGCTTATGCAGTGAGATGGAGTCGTTGCATACGGGTCTCGTCAGTTGAGGCCACATGAGAGGAACAACCCGACGCACGATCAGGAGTTGGAAGTTGTTGTTCATGCCTTACGCTGTTGGAGACATTACCTTCTGGGAGAGTACTTTGTGGTTTTCACTGACCACGAAAGTCTCAAGTACATCTTCACTCAGCGTGATCTGAATCTGAGACAGCGCAGGGGGGACGAGAATATTTAGTATTTTGACATTGATCTTGCCTATAGGATGGGAAAGGTCAACGTTGTGGCTGATGAATTGAGAAGGAGAACTCAGATTCAGGTAGTTTAGGAGGCTAGCAGTGAGTGGCAGCTTATGTCTCTGTTCTCTGAGATGCATTTGAAGGTGCACAACAGACAGGGGAAGACATTTCAATCTTCTGTGGCTGTTATCTCTACACTTCTTGATCGGGTACGGATGAGATAGCTATCAGACTCAGAAGGCCTAGTCCTGTGCGAGAGTGTGTTATGAGAGGACCCCTTTCTTGGATGGATAGTGGGCGAGGATGAGATCTTTCATTTCTTGGGATTGGTATGGGTTCTAGTAGTCATACGTGAGGAGATGATATGGGATTTTCATTCTCCAATTTGGGAAGTTCATCCTAGTGTCACCAATATGTATCATAACCTACACCACCAGTACTGGTGGATAGGTATGAAGAGAGATGTCGCTGGGTTCATCATGAGGTGTTTCACTTGTCATCAGGTGAAAGTGGAGCATCAGCGACCAGCATGGCTTTTACAGCAGTTACCCATTCTCGAGTGGAAGTGGAATGATGTCGCGATGGACTTTGTGACTGGGTTACAGGGGTCACCTCGAGGGAGTGATGTTGTTTGTGTTATGGACGACAGGTTTATGAAGGTTTCTCAATTCTTACCGATCAAGGAGACCTTTAGTGTTGATGAGTTGTGGAGGTTGTACATCTGAGAGATTGTACGTCTGCATGGAGTTCCACACTCCATTGTTTCAGACAGGGATGCACTTTTTACTTCTCGGTTCTTGCAGGGTCTTCAGAAGGCTTTGGGTACACATGTACTTTTGACTACAACATACCATCCCCTGACAGATGGCCAGTCCAATTGTACGATCCAGGTGCTTGAGGATATGCTCCGAGCTTGCATTCTAGACTTTTGGAGGTTCTTGGGATAAGAATATTCCTCTTGTGGAGTTTTCCTATAACAACAGTTTTTAGGCGACTATTCAGATGACTCCTTACAAGGCTTTGTATGGTAGTCCATGTTGATCTACTTTGTACTGGCTGGAGGCATGAGAGACAGATTTTCTGGGACCTCGTCTTGTTCAGGAGACCTCATAAAAGATATATTTTATTTGGAAGAAGATGACTACAACACAGTCTCGACAGATGTCTTATGCTGATCAGTGGAGACAACCTCTAGAGTTTGAGGTCGGGGATCAGGTTTTTTTGTGTGTCGCACTGAGGTTGGGACAAAAGAGGATTCAGAGACAGGGTAAGATTTCACCAAAGTATGTCGGGCCATTTGAGGTGTTGGAGAGAGTTGGGCCGGTTGCCTATCAGTTGAAGTTACCTCAGAGGTGTCGGTCTATGCACGATGTCTTCCATATATGTCAGCTCTGACGTTACTTTTCAGACCCATCTCATGTCTTTCAACCTGAGGAGGTTGAGATTAAAGAGGATGCATCATTTAAGGACCATCCTATCCATATTGTCGATTTCAGTACGAAGGTTCTCCGTGGCTGGTCTATTCCTCTGGTATGGGTGCTATCGCAGCACAGGCGAGTACATGACGAGACTTGGGAGATGGGGGCCGAGGTACGATCGCAGTGGCCAGAGCTTTTCGGGGTTTCTTCTTCTACACCTCTATAGGGAAATTTGGGGATGAATTTAATTAATGGGGGAAGTTTTTAAGAACCCAGATCTTCGTTTCATGTATGTTTTTCCTTTCCTAGTCATTTTTTAGAAAAGTGGAAAATTTGGAAATTTTCAAAGTACACACCGTGTACTTTATAATTATACGTTGTGTACTTCAATGTCATGCAAGGCCGTGTTCTGTCCTTATCCGAGCCGCAGACACGGTTTGTGGGGGTGATGTGGAGGTCGCTTAAAGGAGAGTATGGAAAATCCTAGTACATGCCGTGTACTCCAGAACTACACGTCGTGTACTTTTTTTCAATAAATGGATCGGGGTCATGCCTAATCGATAGAACTGTCTTCTTCTCAAGGTTTTTCGACTGAGAGCATCTAGTATGAAGATAACACCCTCTGAACCCCTGAGCGTTTGTCTGTTTTCCGAATCGACTACCCTCGATTGCGTTGGAACCACAGTGGTGAGCTCTTCCTTCTTCTTGAGTATCATTCCAGGATTTTCCCTCTTTCTCAAGATATTGTGGGTTGAAGGTTTTGTGTGATTTCATAGATCTACGATGTTCTAAGGATAATCAAGCCCTGTGGTTCAAGATTATTGTTCTCCTAGAATCAAGGTAGGTCGTTTGTGCCTTTCAATTCGATGTCTTTGAGTTTTATGTGCAATTTCCTCCAATACCCGTGAACGAGGTATTGCATGTTTACTATTGTTTCCCTGTTGTTTTCCTGCCTTTCTTGTATGCTTGAGTAGAGTTAGATTGATCATGTTTGAGGATAATTGTTGTGCTTGGATGTTTTTCCATTTCCTTGTTCTTTTTACGACCTTTGAGTCTTGTTATCCTTTAGCCATTATACCTTTTTTCCATGAGTTGTGATCGTAGGATGGAATGATGTCCTTGACATGATTATTATGCTATAGACTGGTTAGCCAAGTAGCTCTATAGGTGTACTTTGGCCTTATAGGATTATTATGCACTGACTGGCATGGGACCGTGACAACCTTCTACTATAGACTATAAGGGATAGACCGAGTGAGCTTCCCAGAGAGTCTTGGATATTATAGTCCACAAGGGTAGACCGAGTGAGCTTCCCAGGGAGTCATGTATATTATAGACTACAGGAGGGTAGACCGAGTGAGCTTCCTCAGAGAGTATTTACTTGTTTGATTTTCCTTAAACCATTCCAGGCTAGAGTAGGAATTGACTAAGAGAGCTTCATCAGAGAGTCTATGATAGAACTGAGCCTATAGGAGGATTGATCGAGTGAGCTTTCTCAGAGAGTTTCTAGACCTTGGGGCTATAAGAGGGTTAGACCGCGTGATCTTCCTCAGAAATTCCCTGACTACCTTAAACTATATGGGGAATTGACCGAGCGAGCATCCCCAGAGAGTATTATATTTTTTGTATGACCAAAACAGAGGGGTTAGGATGAGTGTACAGCCCAGAGGGTTGTTGGAACTTCTTGTTTAGGACCATAGGGGTTGGCTGCGAGTACTTCCCAGAGGGGTTCCTGTTGTGGTTAGCTGTCTGATTCACTGCTGCTTGTTGTTCTATGGACGGATTACTGTTGTATATCATCCTGTTACTTCTTACTGATTACTACCTTCTATTTACTATTACTTTTTACTACTTACTGTACTTTTACCTGCCATATACTCACTAACTGTTAGACACCGATCTTCGGGTGCTTACCTACTGGGATTTAGTCTCACACCCTATTTGGGCCATGCATTTGGGCCCAAACAGACTATGTTGTTGCAGGTATAGACTAGGGCAAGCACCCTTCGACTTCTAGTACTTTATTGCTTTGGATTATGAGAGCATGGGACCAAGATTAGGCTTGCGATGCTGAGGAGATGTTTATCTTTTCTTTTTCACTTGTTTTGGTACTGTTAATATTTCTAGCATTGTGACCCGTTTGGCTGCATTCCAAGATATATGTGTTATGCATCATTTCATATATACATATGTGCTCCAGTTGTTTATTGTTTTTGTCTTACACTGTTTATTGTGTTGGATATGTACTGCTTCTGCTATTGTATGTTTTGTTTACATCTGTTGTGTACTCTAACAAAGAGGGTATAGTTTCCCCAATATCACACCCAAGGCCCTCGCTGCAAATCGGTAGCCTCTGCCGTTTGGGGAAATGTTCTTGAGTCCAAGTGACCAACTAGGTACGAGGGACCTATGGGAGGCTTCTGGAACTATGACTTTACAAGTAGAATAATGGAAAGATTTTCTGTAACGCCCCGACCCTAGTTACCCAGAGTCGGTGCATTATTACATTACATTGGCATGATCACAAGAAAGATCAAATCTCGAAAGACCGATTGGTTTAGTAGCCTTGGAAACACTAGATATATTCATAAAGTGTTACATTACAACACAAAGTGAAAAACTACTACAACAACATAGTCTCCATATTCCACACTCTTATCCCCCGCATACTATCCCTGCAGGTCATTCATAACTTACTTTCTCACATCCTGGGAAAAATAAAACATAGAAAAGGGGTGAGCTCAAATTACCAGTAAGGATAACAATATAGCGGAAATTTTCAAAAATAAGAATAAACTTTTAGGGCAATGTATAACTAAAACAAAAGACATTTAAACTAGAACTTAAACATAGTATGGAAAAAGAAAAATGAGACAATTCCATTTACTTATTCACATGGATATTCTACTAATAGAATAATCACATGCAATATCAATAACCACTTTCATAATGATGGAATGCATAATGCCAGACTATCATAACCACATAGCCAAGGCCTCGTGCCAAGACTAAAAATAAGATTTTGTCAAGGCCTTGTGCCAAGACACTAGTTTGTCTCATGAGACCTACCGATGCATCGAGGAGCTATAGCGGGCTCCACCCGTCACATATTAAGTCCAATTCATTCCCATATGAAAAGGTTTAAACATAACATAAACAATCATATTAAAACTAGAATACGAAATGTCAATACTTTCACCATAAACTATGAATGGTATAAAAATAGCACATCCACAGTCAAACATATCACAAAACCATCAATACAATATATAAGTTTTTTTATCATAATAAATCAACTACAAATAAGCATAAAATCCATCAAAGGATGTTAACATAGATGAAATCAAAACTCTTTTTAGAGAAATATCTCTTTCTATTTTTGAAATCATTTAAGAGTAATATATTTATAAAATAAAACATTTTCTTTTAAAATATTCTTATAAGCTTGTAAGGGAAGCTTCGACGATTTTATAACGGCGGAAAATAACCGCACCCTCCGTATAAGTTCAAAAAAACATTCTTACCTTAATTCTGTCGAAAAGGTTAAAAGGTACCTTGTTTTGAAAACGATGGAAAGATTCCTTTATAAACCTCTTATAAAAAGTCAGACATGGGTATAAATGACTTTAACCCATATTATAGTAAATAGTAAAAATGTTTTGAAATACATTTTTAAGAAACATGGATGTGGATGATAAAGAGATCCCAGTAGATTATTACGTATAAACAACCTCAGATAATGAAGAGATTGTGAAATAACCCTTACCTTGTACTTTTCCTTGGTTGGGGTAGGTTAACCTCCTGTATAATGGTTAAATAATTTTTATTAAATTATACAAGAATCATATATATTAATATGATATCATATATGATCTTTTAACATTGATTTGTTAATAATATCTTTGAATTATCGTCGTTTCGGGTGTTAACTTACTCATTTTCTTTTATATGTTTTGTTACATAAGCCATGTTTGTCATGGATAGGTTGTATATTTTTCATATACAGAATGATATCAAGTCCTTAAACATCATTTTTAAATCATCAAATGATAATTATACTTTAATGGATACGATGGAGAATGAACCTCATCGCGTTCGTGGAGACGGTAGTCTGTACGTACACACGAGCGACAATATCATTCTTTTGATATTAAAATAATAGATAAATGGATGGTATATCATATATACAGAATCATTAACATGTTATATTTATTATTTACATGAGTTACACATCATTATTATACCCATCCAAATAATAATATATTGAATAACAATTACACCACGACGTGGAGACGGTAAGCCGTACGTACGCACGTATGGTGACATGTTATTAAAAGGGTGGATAGAATACTTAATATGGTTGTACCATATTTATAATAACATCACATTATATATAAGATACTGGAGTTATTATTTTAGAATGGTAATAACAAAGAAAAAAGAAGTAGAAGAAGAAAGGAACTTGAAAAGGGGTGGTGAAAACATTACCTCTTCTTCGGGTTCTTCCTTTTGATTTGATCAAAAGGGCTCCTTAGGTTGGCTTTCTGATCAAACTAATGCCTCTAGGTTGTAGTGAGGGAAGTTGGGAGAGTATTTTGTCAGAGTTTGGACGAACCAAAAGTCTTTGAAGGTGTGAAGAAATGAGAAGGAGGAGTGCCCTTTTATAAAAGGGGTGAGGGGAACCTTTGGAAAAGCTAGAAATATTAATTTATAATAAATTCATATTCGGTTTCTAATGACTCCAAAGTTGATTATTTAAATTTTAAGGTGGGGATAGGTCTAAAACCACTCAACCAAAAGAATTTAGACAGGTTTGGGTCATTATATTAACCTTATCTTTAAGTATTAACTCTAAGTTAATTAGTTTCACTTTTACAATGTCTCTTTGTATTTTTATGTTATATGGTTAATAAACATACCATATACATCCCAGCGACCCCAAAGTGGTCTATTAATGATACAACTATCATAATATAAGTCTCTTGGCCGAACCATAGATTTTTAGGAATTTAATATCAATTAATAATATAATATTTTGTTTAAAAACTCTTTTATGTCAATTTTGACACTATTCAATAGTTGATTTTTGTGAAACTAATAACAGAATGATTACTTCTAAAAAAGTAAATTACATCAATCCTAATATGTCATATTATCCTAGAAAATTATTTTAATTCATTAAAAGTCTCAAATTATATTTATTTGGGAATTTATAATATCAATTATTTTAATTTGTCACAATTATGGTAATTACTGCATCATAATTGTGTCATAAATAAATTAACTTATATAAAGTCTAAAAATTATAAAAAAACTATCATTATGTAGGAAATCTTATTATCTTTCTAATGAATATTTACAATCGAATTTATCTTATGTATAACCCTATATTAAAAATGTGTTAGTAAATAAACATTGATTTTAACTCTTTTAACTCTTCTTTGAATTAAATAATAATAAATGTCCTAATCTAATCCAAGTGGAACTAAATGATAATATTTTTTTCCTAATGTTTTTTTTGTCTAGATACACTTGTCCCATAGAATTAGGACATGTTTTAGGGTAATATTAATATCATTTTTACCCTTAATTACTCTATTTACTTTTAACCGTGGTAAATAAAAGTAAAAAATTACTATTCACCAAAAATTATTTTCATCTCATTGAACCACATTTTACTTCTTGATATTAACCATGTCTCTCGGATTTTCAAAATTCCATTCACAGAAGCGGTAAAATTATGTTTTATGAAAAATTAAGTTTTTTTAACTACCACTTAGTAGTTTCACTATTCATCAAAAATTGAAGTTTTTCAGAACAATGCCAAAATTCCACCCTAAGCTATAATTGATATTCCAAATTCAAAAATGATATCTATTTTACAAAATTTCAAACATATAATTTGCATTAATTAATTTTATAATTAATTCCCACTGTCACAACAAATAGCGTGTTTTTAAGAAACCATATATATCAAAAGATTGACAATTGTTTAGGTCCAATTTCGAAGTGAAATTAATTATAATGAACAACATTGGATAAAATGGTAAAAATATATTCTATGTATACTTTATAACCACTCAAATTCATAATTTATCACTATTAATTATTTTTATTAAAAATGTTGTTTTTAATTAAAATTTAGTAATTTTCACTATTCATCAAAATATTAATGTTATCCGAAAAGTACCAAAATTTCAACTTAGGATAAATTCGATATTACGAATCCAAAAATGAAGTCTATTTTGAAATATAATATATATATAATTTTAAAAAGTATGTATTACTATTCATAACGACTAGTTTGATTGGTTGTGGTGTGTGTTAGAACTCGAAGTTGCGTACAACACACGCTACTGTATTATTCAAAGGAAAGCGTACCGTGGAAGCTTGGGATGTTTCATTTTAAATTTTTTGATGTCCCAATTTAGTCAAAAAGTTTAAAATATTGTATTTAAAAAGGGTTCACTATTAAAAGTTGGTAAAAGTGCAATACTGAAAATGAATTTGTTCTTACATTATGTCTAAGAAACTCATAATATGGATTCTAAAATTATAAGGATTATATAAAGTTTAAAATATAGTTAATACTATTCATAACCTCTTTTGAACGGCTTGTTTGGTAAGTCATGGTGTTCTTGAACTCGGTGTTGCGTGTAGTGCAAGTTATTGTATTATTTTGAAGAAATAACAGACTATGAAATCTTGGGGTGTTAAATTCTCCCCTCCTTCAATAAATTGCGTCCTCGTAATTTGAAATTGTTCTTAGAAAATAAAAGTTGAAAATAAAAAATACCTTTGTGGGAAAACCCACATCGGAAATTGGGTTACTAAAATTTTGTCTTAATATGAGGAAAAGAGAACTGAAAGGGTCACCGCCAAATTATGATCTCGATTAGGAGAACATTGGTGCCAATTAGAGACATATAATTGGAGGAAAAACGTAAATATTTATAGGTAGTGATTGAGGTCATCAATCACAAAGAAGTTTAAAATTGAGGTCCTTAAATTCATCAATCCACGATGATTTAAAATACCACCGATTCAACAAAACATAACGTATTAGGATAACACATTTTTGACGTTTCAAAATATCTTAGTTGAAATACCACATCGAAAAATGAATTAATGAGGCCTCTATTTAAAATAAAGAGTGGAAAGTATAAAGATTACCGAAAATAACACATACTAGGGTTCCATGTAGGAAAATATGGATATGGAAGAGAAATATAACCATCAATTATCTGATGGAGAGTGGTAGCACTACTGGAAAATTTCCCTATCCCCATGGTTCAAAACCGTGGGTATAGCCCCCAAAACCGTGGGTATAGGCTATACCCACGGTTTTGGGAACCGTGGGCTGGAACGGCGTCGGGATAGGGGGGTCACCCTATACCCACGGTTTAGAGAAACCGTGGGGATAGATTTGAGACAGCGTGGCAAGTGCATGGCCACGCTGGCAAAGCATTGACCCCACGGTTCTCAAACCATGGGGAATTAATAATCAAAAAAATTCGGCCGCTGGGTATCGAACCCAGCCCCCGCGCTTCGCTGCGTGAAATCCCGCAGACACTACACCAACTAAGCCATTCAATTATTCTGTTATATATGCATATATTAAGATATATATATTAATATAAAGTATTTAATTTTTTAAAAAAACGGAGGGATTCGAACCCGCGACTCCTTAAGGAATCGCGGAGGAGCGGCATATCCAAACCAACTGAGCCGCACTTCACAATTGTTTTTAAAATATATATTATAATACTTATATTAATATAAATTACGCGCTGTATATTAAAAACATTCGACCGAAGAGATTCGAAACGGCGACATCCACCATACACAGAGAACACACTAACCAACCAAGCTGCAAATTTAATTTGCTTATAAATTTCTATCATCTTATATATATATTAATTCAAATTGTGGGTGTAAATTTTCCCGCCAAATTTTTTCTATTTTCCCGCGTCTTTTTTTTTTGCAGCCATAGGCTATCCCCACGGTTTTACAAAACCGTGGGTATAGTCCTTATAAAAAAAAATTATCCCCACGGTTTTTGAAAAACCGTGGGGATAGGCCTTGAAATAAATACCTATACCCACGGTTTTACAAAACCGTGGGTATAGGCCTTCGAAAATCACTCTATCCCCACGGTTTTAGAAAAACCGTGGGTATATGTGACCAATACCCACGGTTTTCCAGAACCGTGGGTATAGGTTCCCCCACTATACATATACCCACAATTTTCTTAAACCGTGGGTATAGGTCTATTTTCCAGTAGTGTAGAGAACATGGATATGAAAAGGCCAACAATCCCAAAGCCATAAATTAGTGATGATTTAAGGTACCATCTAGGAAAACATTTTTGTTCTAAGTTCCTTTTCTTAATGTTGAGGAATTTATTTTTGAGATTGGCTAAGATCATAAAGAGATATACTTACTTTATAATTAGAGTTTTATCCATTAATAAATTTCTAGTACAAACTCATCTTTCACTCGTAAAAAAAATTCTATTTATACTATTCGTACAGGGTTCCAAAATAAACGAATTTATAATTCATCTAACAGATCTTTTAAAAAAACTACATTATTTAATCCAGGACATCTCGTGGGCCAGTGGTAGGTGATACACCCTTGTCGCCCTTCGGTTGTGGGTTCAAGTCTCGCGACATTGTCGGTCATGATGGGTTGCCACCTGACCTCTGGGTTGTCCTTTTATGGCAATCAAAAATTAATCTCAAACTAGAATTTATCCAAAATACTTCTATCCAAACTCACAGTCCAATATTTATAAGGAATGTTAACTTAATGTAGATCCTTTTTACTCCGTAATAGCATATGAATACCTTCATAATGTATTCTTTTAAAACACTGAAACATCCTTAATTACCATAATACTTATTGATTACATTCATGCTCCCTTATTCCATATAGAATGCTGGATATACTTTATCAATCCAAAAATGTTTTAAACCCCAATAATGATGGAATATACAAATCATCAATCAGCTTCAAGGTAGTCAAGAATATCCAATATAATTTATCCAAATCAATCATGTATTATTCTAAAATCACTACCTCTGTATCAGAACCATATTATGGTTTATCTTTCTCTCAACCATATATTTTCCAAAAATTTAACCTGGTATTGAGTCACTTTTCTTTGTTCCACACAATCTCATGTCCTTAATGAAATAGTACTGCATTACAATCCTTATATACTCCATAATTATTATAACAAGTACATTGTTGATACAACACTCAAATGACATAATCAACATAAGAACTCTAATCATTCCTCTTCACCTGTGGAAGTATCATAACTTGATTATTATCCAATAGCACCATTTGAGGCATAGGCTGATGACTGGGACATAGGTTCGCGTAGTGTCCAAACTCCTTGCAAAGAAGCATTGTACATTTTAAACCATTTTCTTACCCTTGCAGTCACGTACTTTGTGCCCTTTTCCTCCACACTTATAACAAACTCCTATTCCTTTTAGACAAGTTCCAGGGTGTTTCTTCCCATAGTTATCACATATGGGAAAATTCTTATTTTCCCTCTTCCCTTTATCCATCGTTCTCTCTTCCATCCTTTTCTTCTCTTGCTTCCCTTCAAAGCCATAGGACTCAGTAAAATCTTTACTTATCTTATCAACACATGATATTATTTCTTCATATGATGATAATACATGGGAGACTATTTCTCTTATAAATTATGGCTTAAGACCATGAAAGATATGATCCTTCTTTCTCTTTGGATCATGTGCATTGCTGGAGTTCTCATTCCTTCTACTGGGCGCCATTTCTAAACAATGGCATACAGTAGATTAGTTTATGAATAAGAATACCTAATCCCAAACTTGTAAGACACATAACATAAATTAAATAGTTTATGGATATAATCCATAATCATAAAAATATCTCCTTTGAGGAAGTAAATCCACATAAACCCTTCATAATGGTTTGTAAATAAAATGAGAATTATCTTAAGCATATCCCCCGGGAGTGTCGTAACCAAGAGTGCAGCAAGACCCGTTGTCGTGCACTAGTTCCCATTCGAGTCTTGCTCAAAGCCGTGTTTTCGGGTTTTACCTCTAGGTACATCTGTGCCAGAGCCACCTCTACCTGCTCGTATCCAGACAGGGATGTATTGCTCAGAAAACTCACAAAATCTCTATAATACCAAAATTCTAGGAAGTTATTCTATACTAATCCTCAAAGTCCATCTTAAATCTATCTGCTCTAATTAGATTTTATCTAAATCTAGCTTCCATGGTTTGTACTAAACTTCCTCTGATACCAACTACAACTCCTCAACCCTAGTTACCCAGAGTCGGTGCATTATTACATTACATTGGCATGATCACAAGAAAGATCAAATCTCGAAAGACCGATTGGTTTAGTAGCCTTGGAAACACTAGATATATTCATAAAGTTTTACATTACAACACAAAGTGAAAAACTACTACAACAACATAGTCTCCATATTCCACACTCATATCCCCCGCATACTATCCCTGCAGTTCATTCATAACTTACTTCTTCACATCCTGGGAAAAATAAAACATAGAAAAGGGGTGATCTCAAATGCCCAGTAAGGATAACAAAATAGCGGAAACTTTCAAAAATAAGCATAAACTTTTAAGGAAATGTATAACTAAAACAAAAGCCTTTTAAACGTAAACTTAAACATAGTATGGCAAAAGAAAAATGAAATAATTCCATTTACTTATTCACATGGATATTATACTAATCGAATAATCACATGCAATATCAATAACCACTTTCATAATGATGGAATGCATAATTCCAGACTATCATAACCACATAGCCAAGGCATCTTGCCAAGACTACAAATAAGATTTTGTCAAGGCCTTGTGGAAAAACACTAGTTTGTCTCATGAGACTTACCGATGCATCGAGGAGCTATAGCGGGCTCCACCTGTCACATATTAAGTCCAATGCATTCCCATATGAAAAGGTTTAAACATAACATAAACATTCGTATTAAAACTAGCATACGAAATTTCAATACTTTCACCATAAACTATGAATGGTATAAAAATAGAACATCCACAGTCAAACATATCACAAAACCTTCAATACAATATATAAGTTTCTTATCATAATAAATCAACTACAAATAAGCATAAAATCCATCAAAGGATGTTGACATAAATGAAATCAAAACTCTTTTTAGAGAAATATCTCTTTCTATTTTTGAAATCATTTAAGAGTAATATATTTATAAAATAAACCATTTTCTTTGAAAATATTATTATAAGCTTGTAAGGTAAGCTTCGACGATTTTATAACGGCGGAAAATAACCGCACCCGCCGTATAAGTTAAAAAAAACATTCTTACCTTAATTGTGTCGAAAAGGTTAAAAGGAACCTTCTTTGAAAAATGATGAAAAGATTCCTTTATAAACCTCTTATAAAAAGTCAAACATGGGTATAAATTACTTTAACCCATATTCTAGTAAATAGTAAAAATGTTTTGAAATACATTTTTAAGAAACATGGATGTGGATGATAAAGAGATCCCAGTTGATTATTACGTATAAACAACCTCGGATAATGAAGAGATTGTGAAATAACCCTTACCTTGTACTTTTCCTTGGTTAGGGTAGGTTAACCTCATGTATAATGGTGAAATAATTGTTATTAAATTATACAAGAATCATATATATTAATATGATATCATATATGATCTTTTAACATTGATTTGTTAATAATATCTTTGAATTATCGTTGTTTCGGGTGTTAACTTACTCATTTTCTTTTATATGTTTTGTTACATAAGCCATGTTTGTCATGGATAGGTTGTATATTTTTCATATACAGAATGATATCAAGTCCTTAAACATCATTTTTAAATCATCAAATGATAATTATACTTTAATGGATACGATGGAGAATGAATCTCATCGCGTTCGTGGAGACGGTAGTCCGTACGTACACACGAGCGACAATATCATTCTTTTGATATTAAAATAATATATAAATGGATGTTATATCATATATACAGAATCATTAACATGTTATATTTATTATTTAAATGAGTTACACATCATTATTATACCCATCCAAATAATAATATATTGAATAACAATTAGACCACGACGTGGAGACGGTAAGTCGTACGTACGCACGTACGGTGACATGTTATTCAAAGGGTGGATAGAAAACTGAATATGGTTGTACCATATTTATAATAACATCACATTATATATAAGATACTGGAGTTATTATTTTAGAATGGTAATAACAAAGAAAGAAGAATTGGAAGAAGAAAGGAACTTGAAAAGGGGTGGTGAAAACATTACCTCTTCTTCGGGTTCTTCCTTTTTCTTTGATCAAAAGGGCTCATTAGGATAGCTTTCTGATCACACTAAGGCCTCTAGATTGTAGTGAGGGAAGTTGGGAGAGTATTTTGGCAGCGTATGACCGAACCAAAAGGCTTTGAAGGTGTGAAGAAATGAGAAGGAGGAGTGCCCTTTTATAAGAGGGGTGAGGGGAACCTTTGGAAAAGCTAGAAATATTAATTTATAATAAATTCATATTCGGTTGATAATGGATCCTAAGTTGATTATTTAAATTTTAAGGTATGGATAGGTCGAAAACCACTCAACCAAAATAATTTAGACAGGTTTGGTTCATTATATTAACCTTATCTTTAAGTATTAACTCTAAGTTAATTAGTTTCACTTTTATAATGTCTCCTTGTATTTTTATATTATATGGTTAATAAACTTACCATATACATCCAAAAGACTCCAAAGTGGTCCATTAATGATACACCTATCGTGATATAGGTCTCTTGGCCGAACCGTAGATTTTTAGGAATTTAATATCAATTAATAATATAATATTTTGTTTAAAAACTCTTTTATGTCAATTTTGACACTATTCAATAGTTGATTTTTTTGAAACTCATAACAGAACGATTACTTCGGAAAACGTTAATTAAATCAATCCTAATATGTCATAGTATCCTAGAAAATTATTTTAATTCATTAAAAGTCTCAAATTATATTTATTTGGGAATTTATAATATCAATTAATTTAATTTGTCACAATTATGGTAATTACTACATCATCATTGTGTCATAAATAAATTAAATTATTTAAAGTCTAAAAATTATAAATAAAATATCATTATGTAGGAAATAATATTATCTTTCTAATGAATATTTACAATCGAATTTATCTTATGTATAACCCTATATTAAAAATGTTTTAGTAAATAAACTTTGGTTTTAACTCTTTTAACTCTTCTTTGATTTAAATAATAATAAATGTCCTAATCTAATCCAAGTGGACCTAAATGATAATATTTTTTTCCTAAGGTTGTTTTGGGTCGAGATACATTTTTTCAATAGAATTAGGACATGTTTTAGGGTAATATTAATATCATTTGTACCCTTAATTACCCTATATACTTTTAACCGTGGTAAATAAAAGTAAAAAGTTACTATTCACCAAAAATTATTTTCATCTCATTGAAAAACATTTTACTTCTTGATATTAACCGTGTCTCTCTGATTTTCGAAATTCCACTCACAGAAGCGGTAAAATTATGTTTTATGAAAAATTAAGTTTTTTTAACTACCACTTAGTAGTTTCACTATTTATCAAAAAATGAAGTTTTTCAGAACAATGCCAAAATTTCACCCTAAGCTATCATTGATATTCCAAATTCAAAAATGATATCTATTTTACAAAATTCCA
Source organism: Viscum album (assembly GCA_963277665.1). NCBI lineage: Eukaryota > Viridiplantae > Streptophyta > Magnoliopsida > Santalales > Viscaceae > Viscum > Viscum album. The sequence continues at coordinate 1,552,994,988 of OY728125.1, read as the reverse complement.
AACATATAAGTTTCATTAATTAATTTTATAATTAATTTCCGCTGTCACAACAAATAGCGTGTTTTTAAGAAACAATATATATCAAAAGATTGACAATTGTTTAGGTCCAATTTCGAAGTGAAATTAAATACAATGAACACCATTGGATAAAATGGTAAAAATATATTCTAAGTATACTTTAAAACCACTCAAATTCATAATTTATCACTATTAATTATATTGATTAAAAAAGGTGTTTTTAATTAAAATTTAGTAATTTTCACTATTCATCAAAATATTAAAGTTATCCGAAAAGTACCAAAATTTCACCTTAGGATAAATTCTATATTACAAATCCAAAAATGAAGTCCATTTTGAAATATAATATATATATATATATATAATTTCAAATAGTAGGTATTACTATTCATAACGGCTAGTTTGATTGGTTGTGGTGTGTGTTAGAACTCGAAGTTGCGTACAACACACGCTACTGTATTATTCAAAGGAAAGCATATCGTGGAAGCTTGGGATGTTTCATTTTAAATTTTTTGATGTCCCCATTTAGTCAAAAAGTTTAAAATATTGTATTTAAAAAGGGTTCACTATTAAAAGTTGGTAAAAGTGCAATACTGAAAATGAATTTGTTCTTAAATTATTTCTAAGAAACTCATAATATGGATTCTAAAATTATAAGAATTATATAAAGTTTAAAATTTAGTTAATACTATTCATAACCTCTTTTGAACGGCTTGTTTGGTAAGTCATGGTGTCCTTGAACTCGGTGTTGCATGTAGTGCAAGTTATTGTATTATTTTGAAGAAATAAAACAATATGAAATCTTGGGGTGTTACATTTTTCATCTCAATCAACCTCTATTAATGTTGTGTTTCATCTGTATCAGCTAAGGAAATGTCATCTATATCCATCTCACATAGTTTATTAGGTAAGATTGTAGTTGAAACCTAACACCAATATTGTTGATGGGTCTTCTCCTATCATGGATAATCATAAAAAGGTATTGTTTTGTAAATATACCCTTGGGTTGGTGTTGTATAATTGTGGTGGAAATAATAATGATACATGGGATTATTAGACTTTGGTGGTGATTATGGGTTTCTGTTAGACACCTTTTCAAAACTTAATCATTGTGTGATTTCTAGGATCAAAAATTTGCAATGTGGGGAGATTGTTACCAAAATGTCAATCTAAGGTATAATATTATATATTTTTAAAGTTTAACTTTAATATTTTATTAAGATAGTCATCCTTTGTAAATTTGGGACATTTTGAGGTTTTTTGGTAGTTCTATGGTAAAAAAAAGCGTTATGAAGGTCACCACTCCATGTTGGGTGAAGGTTGGTCATTTTGACCATTCCACAGAGAGATTCAAACTATGGTCCTAGCCATGATGAATAAGGGAGTCTTCTTATCTCAAATTCCTAGTGAACTGTATTTAACAGTTCTCACTGGGGTGTGTCTCAACTATTTTGGCCTAGATGACTCTAAGATTCACACAGTGTTGTAAGTTTTGGTGGAGGTGGGAGTCACCATATAAGAAAGGAATAGAGGAGTTTCTTTTTGAATTACACCCATGGTAACCATTTTGGATGATCCTGGCGGAGGGAAACAATATTTTTTCCATGTATACCTTTACTTAGCAAATCGTTGGGTAGTTTTTTTAAATTGTGAAAATAAAACCATTCTGCCATCATATTTTAATCTCTTAAACCCCTTATTTATACCCATTTGTATGATGAATGTAACACATCGAGTTTTTATAAATTATGATTAAAATAAATTTTCATTAATTTATGGCTTGAATTACATGATATCTGAAGTTATTGTTTCATTATATGAAACAACATGTTTAACATTCACTATAGGAAACACTTATATATTATCTTTTGTTAGAGACAACCTAATTTCCATATTCTGTTACACACAATGTCATGTTCCTTAAAAAACATGTGTTACACATAAGACCAAGTTTTACTGGAAAATATACTATAGTTATCACATAGTCGTCAGAGTGGGGGGAATGAATATAGATTAATTTAATTATAAAATTCATTCTTGGCATACAAATGTATTAAAAATGAATATAAAAACCAATTGAAAATAAAAAATGTGATTTTATGAAAAAAAAATTTATTCCCAAAAATTCATTTTATCTTATTAAATTAAATTAATCACAATTATTGAGATATATTAATGAAATTTATATGTTTTCTATTCAATAAAATGTTTTGGAATTCATCTTATATGTTTTATTGGCATAAAATAAAAACAGAACCAATTTTAAGTATAAAAAGATGTATTTTTATAAAAAGACGTTTTTCCACGATTAAATTTTATACTTCTTTTAAAACTAAATTTTAACAATTCTATATATTTTTTTCATAAAATAATCTTCTTTTTTCATCTATTTATGAGTATTATAAATACCAATTTTTATTGAAATTGTATTTTCTTTTAAAATATTTACAATGTAATATTTTGTTTGGATTAGTTTTAAATTTAAATTATTTGATTTTAATTTATAATAATCCAATTAAGGTTTTTAAAAATCATTTTATTCATGAATTTATTATAAAAATATTTTTTGTTTTAAAATGGAATTTTTCCAAAAAAACAATTTTCCATGGTGTTTTAATGGTTTTATTTATAATTAACTTATGAAACTTATATGTTTCGAATTTTGAAAGATTTATTCCAAATATGGAATTTAGAGGTCTAAATTTAGTGAATATTTACTTTTCATATTTTCTTATATAAATAGTAATCATGGTAAATTTTTTTACCACGGTAAACAATAAATTATAAAATCCATGTTAAAAAAATTATACCAACTATAAAATGAATCTAAAATAAGGTCAAATTTTATTGGATGAATATATTTATACTATTAACACCTCAAGATTGAAATTAAGTTTTATAATGTAAACTTTTCCATGAAAATGACATATATAATATTTAAATAATATAAATTCACAAAATGTCACTTTATTTGTCATTAATATCCCTTATGTGTCAACATGGGAAAATGTTAAGTTATAAATGAATATAAATATAAATTTTTAACTCAATAATCATATTATCAATATAATTTTTTTTACTTATTAGTTAACTTAGCTGAGTATATGATATTTATAATTTTATATTTATTTTAAATTTAAGGATTTAACAATCATTTTTTAAATAATATATTATTTTTCATATAGGGTTACCCAAATTTTATTTTAAGATATAAACATTATTATAAACTCTATTATATTTAAATTCATCATGATATTTTTTTTAATTTTTATTGCAATAGAAATGTATGTTAAATTGTTACACCACACTAATGGGGTAATTATTTTATTTACAGAAATATAAATAAACGTTTTCATAAATATTATATTTAATTTAATGTGATAAAATTAATGTTATAAAATAATTTTATAGATTCTTTTGTCCTATTATGGATATAATAAATAATTTATTTCTCAGTTAACTTGTTATCTTGATATTGTTAAATTTCCAAGTAATGAATAGTGTCAATATTGACACTAATGAAATTTTAACAAAATAATATTTTATTAAATTATTTAAAAATCATAATATATTGTTAAAAATTTATAATATGGTATAAATATTCATAAGTCATTCATTTATTTTCCAATTAACATCAAATAAGTAAAAAATTTACAATTTTTTAATATTGAAAACCTAGTTACCGTAGTTAAAATTAAAATAGGTTAACTAAGTGTTAGTCTATCGGACATGGATTAAAATAAGGCTAAAAATGTCTAAAATAAATTGGTTCATGATATTAAAATATTAATTCATATTATATTCTAAGACATGTCATTTATTTGGTATTTTTATTTCAAATGAAATTGTTATATATTAATATGTTTTTGAAATTTCAAATGTGTACCTATCCTCAATTATAAAATAGACCCTCACCCCTCAATTCATCACATCTCTTTGAGCATTAATTAAAAAACAACCCATAAAAATTTATCTTTTAATATTCCCAAGAAAAATTCTATAAGTGTTTTTATTCTTGATATATCAACCCTAGTATCCCTAAGAAAATATTTAAAGGATGTTCTCCGAAGAATAGTTAATCGTCATTAATGTCTCTTTCAATATTATTTCTTATTTTTATTTCTATTCATTTTTTTGTGTCAATTATAAAGTAATATATCTAGTATAAAAAATTTTATGAGATCTTATTATAATTACGGTACATATATATATTCCTCCTTTTATCCATATAATGAAAAATGAAATCATTATGTGTGCATAGGTAGGACTTACCATATCCACACCGTGTCGTAATATATTTTCATAACTACATTACTTGGATTGGTATAATGACACAAATAATAGATATATATATATATATATGATAATTATAACATGATATGGATTCGGAAGAAAATATACCATCCACTTCATTCCCCTTTCACCATTAAGAGTATAATATCATTTCTCGTGCTTACATACGACCTACCGTCTCCAATAAGCAATGAACTTCATTTTCCAGGATCAACATTCAAGAATGATTATATAAATTTATATAATGAATAAATATTAAATATATTACCATAATATCATTCTAGATATTATATAACTATATCATATCTACAATAACATGTACTTATATGACAAAACATGCATAATAAAATGATGCAGTTAACACAAAAAAAGGTAATAATGAAACATTATTAAAAAATCAGTGATACGATGATATAGGAGGATAATATATGACATCATAAATATTATTATTCTTTTATTATAATTTAATAACATTCTATATACAATTATTCAAGTGTTTTATAAAATTACAAAGTAAATCAGACATAAGGTAAAGGGATTTCAAGTCCAACTTTTAATTGTATGAGACTTATGCCATATTCACAAATCATTTATTTTATGTCTTATATATAATTCAAATTGCTGTAATACATTATCATTATACATAACTTTACAGTAATTTATTTATCTTTTTGGTGATCTCACTTTCATGGGGTTTATAGGTCACTAGTTACCCAATCAATAAGTGAATTGTGTCTAAATTTTCCTTATTTGAGACATATGTTAAGCTATGAAGCAAAATTATTTTTCGGAGATGTGTATACTATTCATTGAAATTTTTTATAATGAATCTATTTATTTTCATGATATTATACATTTCATTTAATTGTATTCTCTCTTTGTTCAGAAATTTGTGTTCCTTCAAATGTTTTTTCTAAAAATGTTATAAAAGTGTTCTAAATGATATTTTAATAATTTTAATGGGAAAAGGATTTAAAATACTTTTCAAATATTTTTCATAGAATACATTATAATTTTTGAATTTGTTTTCAATGAAATATGTTAGCTAAATGTTTTATGATTAAGAATTAATTTTTCAAAATCAAATAAATATTTTCCTCAAGAATTATTTCAACTAATATTTAAAACCAATTTTCAATATAAGAAAATGATATTTTATATACCTTATGTTTTACTGGGTATATGATCAAATAATACCATTATTATTATTTCTATTATGGGTTTTATTTACTATGGACTTATACTTAGTAATTTTTTTTTCTTTTCCAAGATTTATTTTATGATGAAATGTTTTTGAAACCCATTTATTTTTATAGTTTCAGATATTAGATATTTTATCGTGGAACACATATGAATGGTTTTAATTACGTGATGGGTGGGACCTATATACCCATCTAATTAATTGGGTAAAGATACATATCTCATGAGATAGAAAGTTATGGATTTTAAAGTGAACTCATCTTAGTAATATAGGACTAGAACGAGAGTAAACTCGGTTCAGTAATACAAGACTAAAATAAGGAGTGTACTGAGGTCAATAAAAGAATTCTTACCATATGATGGAATTGTAAATGATACTTGAAAGTTATGGAAATCAATATCTATACTTATGTGTATTCCATAATTTCATGTCTTATGTTATTAGCTTATGTAATAAGTTTTTTGATTCTTTGTGGACTTCTATGATTTATTCCAGGACATGATATCATTATCTCTGATATACATGATATGATTTTAATTTTTTTAATATATGGTTTTTCCTTATGATTATTTTTTTTGTTTATATCTCCCTTGTTTACCCCTAATGAGAATCTAATCTCACCATTTTCATATGTTTCTTTTCCATAGGTTATAAAGAATGTTTTTAGGTATGAATACTAAAGGGAATCATCATTATGGGAAACATTGAAGATCTATCACAAGACTAGAATCTTTTGTTACATGTTTCCAAACACACTAATCTAATAATATCTTTGGGTGTTTGTTTTTTTAATATATAAAATATTCCATAAAAATGATGTATGTTCTAAGTATTTTATGGTAGGGTCATTATTTTTAGTATTAGAGAAATGGATCAGTCATCCAATGGAAAGTAGGATGAGAACACCGTAGTAAGATCCTTAAGGACATGTTTAAGTTTAATTTACAATCTAAATTTTTTTGTAATTATCAGGGATAAGCTAGGAATAATCCTATTATGTAATAAATTAAAATTTAATTCTCTTGATTATGTGATTTTCCAATTATGGTTAGTGTCACTCAAACTATACATTTTGTTTTAAGTCAATGGTTGGAACCCAAAGGAACCACGTTAATGCATAATATGATGGGAAATGCAACACTTTTCCCCCAAAGCAACCAAATGTTATGGGAAATGTAATGAAAAATATTGTTATTATGCTCACACACCTTTCTCAATCTATGTAACATGTTTTAATTACAAAAAAAAGAGAGTACAAAATTTTGTAGAGACATTCATGAGGCAGCATCCACCTTCTTTTAATAGGCCTTCAGATCCACTAGTGACTGAGAAATGGAATATTACCACTGAATAGATATTTTCAATTCTCTAATATTTAGAACATGGTAAATTCAATTTTTCGGTCAATCATTTGGAAGGTCAATCAGATCAGTGGTGGAATATAATGATGAATATAATGCAATGATATAAAATTGGGTCTATAGAATGGGACGAGTTCGCGAACTTATTTTTCAAATAGTACAATCCTCGTATTATTCATATGGATTTGGAGAATAAGTTCTTTGATCTTAAGACAAATGTTGATAAATCTGTTGGTACCTACGTGGTATATTTTACATGACATTCAAGGTAATATTTTATCATTATCATCCAACCTAAATGTAATGTTGATAGATTATTCAATGTCCTAAATCGATGAATTTGAAGGGAGTTATCCATAAGGGACTATAATAGATATTAATAAATAATATTATGTGTTATCAATGAGTAAATAAAGATTGGAGTAAAAAATCAATCTCATAACATTTATAAGATAAGGAATATGAATTTTAAAGTAAAATATGAAGACTTTGTTGAAATGAATATTATCTTTCCATTATGATCAAAATGTGGAAAGTCACACGGAGGAAACTGTTTTAGGGGGAATAGTAAATTTTTTAACTGTGGGAAATAATTTTATTGGGAAATTGACTATTGTAGTGATAGAAAAAATATAGATAAAGATGATAACAGATAAAGGGATGCATATAATTCATCTCCCACACTTCAATGATTCATGTATAAGAAAAATAGAAATTGTGAAAACCAATTACCAAGCCCTAGGGCTATCAAGGATGGTCGATGTCAGCAACCTCTTATGGATAAAGGCATAGAGAAATATCATCTGATAATTATTGGTGAAATGTTGAATGAGGACGAAGTGGCAGAATGATTGAGTTTTTATATTAGAATTTAGGAATAATGTCGTTTAACTACTTTTATGGTAATATGGGATAATGAAATATCTATGGATTGATCCACTATAGGTTTTCATTAAGTATTTAAAAGAATATGTTGAATGGTATTAGTAAACATTAAAAATTATTGAGGTCGTAAGGTAATGTTTATAATTCTAGGATAATGATGAAAATAGATATTCAATTGATATAAAATAAATGGGTTGGTATGGATGACATTGGAATTGATGGCTAGGTGGTTCGTGATTTCATGGATTGATTTTATAGAATTTTCAAATATATAGTGTGAGGAAAGGGTTAATGATTTAAACAAACCATTTTTTTTAAAATGGTTTTTTGTTAACTCATGTTATAAACATGTTTCAAGAGAAAATGAGATAATTGTCTTCCCATGTTTGGTTTTTGACAATTACGATATACATCCAGGTTTTCGAGGGATTAATGATATTTCAATTTTTTCAATTAATCTACCGTCTTTTTAATGTTTTGTATTTTAATATTTTGGATGGTCTATAAGGGTAACCATTTATGAATTTGTTTATCTTTGGATAAGGTTTTTGAGATTATTGTATTACTTAACCATATGAATATTTATTCCTGTTGGATAACCTTCACTAACAATTTTAGTATTGATAAATTAATATAGAATGAATATATTTTCATCCCATTATGGATCTCATGTCCACTAGTTCTAAAGGAATTACAACATCAAAATAATTTATTGGAGACAGAGAAAAATAAAAAATTTATTGATGGAAAACTGATGGATGATATTGTTCTTCAAAAATGGAATGAATTCAAGTAAGTGTATCTTCATTTGAAAATTATTCAAATTTAGTAAAAGTATAAGACATAAAAAACTTATCCTTATAACTTTAATTTCTAATGAATAAAATGTTCCCTTAGATAATAATATATTTTTAATTCTATGATGGTTAACATTATAATGACCGTGTTTTTTATCACTCTCCATTATGACCTGATATTTAGTTTTCTCTTTTATTTCTATGTTTTCACATTCCACTCATATTATTATATGTGGAAACCTAGTTATGAGTTACTTTGGATAACTATTAAGTTACCAAAATTTCCTTTTTAAAGGAATCTTTATTATTCATTTATAAAATGTATGTATCCCACAAATAAAATCTCAAAACATCCACCTCATATTTTCTAAGTGCACTTTCAAAATATAAGGATGCAATTTTTTAAAAAAATTTCTCATATTGGAATGGTAGATTATCGATTGGTGAATCCAAAAAATCTCTATCAAGTTATTAAGATGTCCTATGTATCTATAATGAGGAATTACATACCAGATCCATCACATGTACTAAAATCATAGGTCATACCACTGGATAAATAACCTTCTTATAAAGAGAAACCAGTAGAAACTCTAGATCATTGAGATAATGTTCTACAAAACAGGACCACTAACAAAATTACTTTTTTTGTAGAGAAACCACTAGTTTGAAGAAGATAATTGGGAACTTTAGAAAATTATTCATTATAGTTATCAAATTTATTTTATTAGACTGATGAATTTCCAGGGAGAAATTCTTTTTAAGGGGGTGGAATTTAACACCCTAATTTTTCATGAATTATATTGAAAATAAATTTAAATTCACTAATGGATTCTATTGCATGATACACCATGTTATTATTCCTCTATAAAAAAACCATGTAAATCATTTAATTCACACAATACTAATATTAACTTGTGGTACATACATAACAATGTTTGGCTTATGTTATACATAATTATATGTTCCTTTGATATCTTATGTTACACTCAAGATCGAGTTTTAACAAAAACAAATACTACAATAGTTTTCTAAAAATATCTATAAAGGTGGGAATGAAAAATTATTAACTGAAATATAAATTGAATTATTGTGATACAGATTAATTATAAATGATGATAAAAACAAATTGAAAATAAAGGATGTGTGTTTTTGAAAAACAATTATTTTTCCCACAAAGGCATTTTATCCAAATAAATTAAATTAAACACTACTAGTGAATTATATTAGTGAAATTTATATTTTTTGTATTCAATAAGTTTTTTTGGAATTAATTGAATATTTTTACAGGAATAAAATACGAACACAACAATTTTTAAGAATAAAAAGATACTTTTTTTATAAAAGGCAGATATTTCGCCTTTTAATGGAAGACTTGTTTTAAAAATAAATTTTAAACATTTATAAATATTATTTTTTTCAAATAATTACTTTAAATTATTAATTTAAAATTAATATTATGGAGTTTTTTTGGGTTTTTTCTGAAAATTTCATATTTCACTGAATAGTAAAAATTCTGATTTTTAAAAAAAATTATTTTATTTTCAAGTCTTTACAGTGTAAAATTTTGTTTTGGATTAATTTTAAATTTTAGTTACTCCAATTTAATATAAAATAACCCAATTATGATTTTTAAAGGATATTATACTCTAATTAAAAGTAAAAACATTTTATGATTTGAAAGGGAATGTTTTTGAAAAATAGTTCTTCATTTCACTTTATCGGTTTTTAAATTAAAATTTTAAAATTTATTGATTTTATTTTTTAAAAATGGATTCCAAATTTTTATTAAGGAGGGAAAAATTCATATAATAGGAAAATTTTATGTTTTTCATAATATTAATAGTATCTTTAAAAAATCATGTTACCACATTAAAATGTAAATTGGTTGAGTTAGGTTAAAAATAAAGTGATAAGGACTCTAAAATGACCCTAACAATTGGAAATATTTTATTGGGTGAAGATAATTCAAACCTAAACATATATTGATCGAAATTAAATCCATTAATGTACATTGGTTCCTAAAAACGACTTATATAATATTTAAATCAATGATTGTCACAAAATGTAAAATTCATTATCTTAAATATTCTATATGAGTCCACATGGGGAGAAAGGTATGTTATGGATGAATAAAAATGTAAAATTTTAACAAAATGAAAATATTTTCATAAAAACAATTTATTTTTTGACTTTTTGGGCCACATATATGTGATGATTATATTAATGATATTATAATTTATAAAAATGTAAAGATTTCACATTCTAGTTTTAAATACTATATCATTTTTAATATATTTTTTTCTAAATATATATTACTATAAATATTTTCTTATGAAATATAAAATGTTTTTATTTATCATGGTATTTTATTTTCAATTTTTAGTGATGAAATAATTATATTAAATAATTTGACAACACTGATGTTGTAATTATTTTACTAATGGAAATATCTTATAAAACTGATTAAAAGTTGTAAAATAAAAATAACATGAGATAATTAATGTGATATAATAATTTTATATATTACACTAACTACTAAGATATATAATAAACACTTTTTTCAATGTTAACTTGTTATATTGATATTTCTAAAAATTCTTGTATTGATGTTTGTCAAAATTGACACTAATGATATTTTATCAATGTAATATTTAATAAATTATTTAAAAAATAAATAAAACATATTTAAAAATAAGAAATAATTATAATACCATAAAAATTAAAATTAATCAGTCATTTATGGTGGAATTGACATCAAATAAGTTAAAAAATATATCATTTCAATATTGAGACACATGTTACCATAGTAAACATTAAAATAATCTAACCAAGGTTTATTCAGAATGATAAGGATTTAAATTATCCAAATAAATTTCTAAAATATATTGGAAGATTATAATAAAATATTATATCATGTTATATATTAATCCATGTGCTTTTGGAGGTATTTGAATTAATTTTTAATTTATTATAAATTTATACTTTTTGAAATTCGAAAAGTTCCCCTCGCCTCAATTATAAAACGACACTTCCTCCCTCCCTTCCTCACATCATATTTATCCATCATGATCTATCATTCCTTGAATATTTATCATCTAAACATCCTTTTAAACCTTATATATATTTTTATTTTCTCAAAATACCAACCCTCGTGTCTCTAAGAGGAGATCTAACAGACGTTTTGCAAAGAAGAGGTTATCATCTTTACCGACTCTTCCATGATTATTTCTTCCTATACATAATTTTAATTTTTTTGTTTCAATCTGATAGTAATAAATAAAAGTTCACCTATGTTATGATATTTTATTATTATTATGGTACGACCACATTTCAACTTTTATCCATTATAATAAAAAAAGAAAGAACAACAGGTGCATACATACTTCTTACCGTATCCACACCACGGTGTAATTTGTTTTTCATCACTACATTACATGGATGAGTGTAATGATAAAATTTATAGTTATATAGGATAATTATGACTATATATTGATTAAAAAATTATCTATTAATGGAATGATGATCACCCTCGTGCGTACGTGCGGCCTACCATCTCGACGATGCGATGTGATTCATTTTCCATGATCACCATTTAAAAATGTTTACATAAATGAATATAATAAATAAATAAGAAATATATTAAATTAATATAATTATATATATGATCTAACTATATCATAAGGACAAGAACCCAAAATTATATGTCAAAACTTGCAGAGGGAAATAAAGTAGTTAACACCCGAAAGAAGGGAAATAATGAAATATTATTAAAAAATGGGTGATAAGAGGATATAATATGATCATATATATAATTAAAAAAATTAATATGGTTATATTATTAATTAATAACATTTTATAATAGTTATACATGAGGTTCAGATATGTATGATTGAAATAAGACCTAAGGTAAAGGGATATCTAGTCTGACATTTATTTATTAGAGACATATGCATTATTTACCAGGAGATTATTTTGTGTGGTGTATAGAATTAAAATGAATGTAATCTATTATACCTACACTTAAATTTATGGTTATTTATATATCCATTTTAGGATCTCTCTTTCATTGGTTTTATAGTTTAGATGTTTCCGAATAAATAAGATATTTTTTCTCAATTTTCATTCTTTAAGACACATGTTATGTTATTGACCTAAATTATTTTATGATGTGTGTATAATATCTTTTATCATACTTTTTCATTAATATCCTTATTTTCATGATATGATAATATTTATGTAATTTTATTCTTTCTACGGTCTGAAATCTATGTTCCTTCAAATCAAATTTATTATAAAAATATTTTAAATGTGTTTTGAACGACATTTTATACCTTTTTAATGATAAAGTATTTCAAAGGCTTTTAAAATAGTTTCCTAATATTCCATTATATTTTTTCAAGGTTATTTTCCATGAATTGTTTTTAAATGTTTTATGATTTAAAAAGTTTTTTCCAAAATTGGAAGGATGTGTTCCTTAAGAATTTTTTCATGTGATATTTCAAAATAATTTTTCATCTAAGATAATGTTATTTGATGTTAATTATGTTTTGTTATGGATATTATCTAACTATACCATATTTATACATTCTTTGAATGGATTATTGTTATGATGGATTGATACTTATTAGTTTTTTTTCTTTTCTACGAGTTATATTATGAAGAAATGTTTATGAAACCCATTTATGTTTATACGTTCTAATATGATTTATGTTCTTATGGGACACATATTTATTGTTTTAATTATGTGATGGGTAAAACCCATATCTCCCTTGAATTCATTGGGTAATTATTTATATATCATGATAAATATATGATTGTAATGGGAAGGGAAATAGGTTCATTAATACATGCTTTTAATGAGAGTAAAATCAGTTCATTAATATAGTGTAGTGACTCAAGATTGACCTATACGACTTTATAATTTTTTTGATAATATTTCTGAAGAAAAGTGTTGAGTCATAATGTGATTATGGTTCCTAGAGATTCTTGGTCTGATGATTTTAAAAAATATTAAATATATTTTGGACAAGTAAAAAGTTTATATTGAAACATGGAACAACTCCCAAGAGGAGTCTCAAATCAGAATTCTGAGACCACAATTGAGTTCAGAACATCTTTTTTACCCAGTGCCCAATATAAAGTTGTTCGCAATAGGTACACGAGTGAGGGAAAGATAGTGTGGTTTTATGTGATGGAATTATTAATTAAATGAGAATTTAATTAAATAGTTTAAAATAACATAATCCCTCCCCTCTCTTAATTTTGGTGCCCAACAAACAAAGGATAAACCACTCGTCTACTCCCTTTGGAGATGAAAAAAGAAGACAAAATTGAAGAAATGAAGTGTTGACAATCTCTGTTCTTGATGTTGATCATCATCTGATACAAGAGTATCATGATCCAAGCATCGATCTACATCATAAGCATCGACATTTCACCATTAAATATTGGGTATTTTCTTTTCTTATCCTCATCCCCGTAGTTTTTCATTTTTTTTTGGGATGTAGAGCCATATTTCAATTGCTACTGATCCTTGTTAGATTGATATATTGGTTTTTGGGTAAACCGGGGAGGATTTGGTGACTTCCAATGTAATTATTTACTCAAATTACAATCTACATGGCTTTTAGTCTAGTAAGACACACTATATAGCTCTTCCTATTTGGGTAAGATTTTTTTTGGGAACTACATGCCATGTATAGGGGTTACAAACCATGTATTTCCCCCTTGTAGTGTGGAAAAAAGACAAAGCTAGGGAAATCCATTTGATCATACATGGATGTGTAATAGTATATTTCCAAAGCACCTAGACATGGGGTTTCATACAAAGGAATTGGCAAACCACATGGAAAATTGTCATTCAGCTCAAACACACCTTGTAGAATCGGATGTATGATGTGTAAGGGACACAATTGGTCTGGACATGTGGAAGAAGAACACAACCATGGGATTGGTATATGATAACACATTGTGTAAGAGACTTATAGGAATTTTACACCTACATGGACAATCCATGGCATGTGAATAGAAGACAATACTAGATGCATGGGTGAGTACCAACATCGTGTGGGATCCGGTGCATGTAGTGTACTTTTTGAGGATCGTCTTGAGATATTCTTCCTTGCATATATCCCTATATTAAACTCACATTCAGGCATGTGCATAGCCTAACCCATGAATTTTTACACCTATAACATGATGGTGGACATCGTTTTAGACTAAAATATATTAGGTAGAATTTTTCAAAATGAATCTTGTGTAAAACAAGTTAACCTTGGGAGAGTAAAATGTGGATCATAGGGTTTAAATCAGGGTTAGTACCCATCCATTTCACCTTAGGATTGAGTTTCGAAGAGTCTTTAGGCTTTTAGATCAGCACTCCCTTGGTATAATAGGGTATGGTTACCCTACCAATGACTATATTACAATGTGATGAATGATAAATGTGGTTCGTTTTTTAGAAACTCTTAGGTGATGCTGGATACCAGTGTGGTTCCTAGAGAGAGACACTTGGATAGGTACTCCCCTACAACTTTAGGGATAGGGTTCCCTTGCCTTTATTATTTAGTAGAGATGGGACTCAAAACATCATTGGTGCCGGTTCTATATCTATGGGATAGTTTATCTGGGGTTGGTACTCCCCTATTGGACTATGGCGTGGGTTCCCCATATCATTTGTATAGTTGGAAAACGATGCCCTGCCTTGGGAGGTTGTGGGTCCTCCATACATGTTATTCAAGCATAGTTGGTACTTCCCTATTGTACCAGGGCGTAGGTCATATAGATGGGGGCTGGTACTCTCGTATCGTGTTAATTTGTGGGTCCACCATAGTATCATGATGGTAGTGTTGTAATCCATTTTTGTATCAAGGTACATGACTTTACCTATGATGTAATACTCCCGCGTATTCGAGCACTTGTGGGGTCTGGGTCTTCTATTGGAGTTGCAGATCCCTTAGTAATTGAGTATAGTTACGAGGAGTGGGACCCTCCAATAAATATGAGTGATATACGGTTAGTATTTCTTGGTCCCTTGATGGATTAAGGTGTGGACCACTCCATATAGGATCGATAGAGGTTTCACAGAATAGTTAGGATCTATTACTCCCTTGAATGCAATGAATTGGCAAGGTGAGGGTACCTCCATTATCTCTTTTTAGAGTGGATGAAAGTGGTGAATAGTATAGAGAATCAGTGGTGAGGGGAATGACTCTCCACATGGGTGTTATAGATTACACTGGGCACCAGGTAGCAATTGTAGGATCTCTAGTGTTGGGCTCTAGCGTTTCACCTAGTAAGTGGTTCTTAATGGAATGTGTTCTCTATGATGTACAATCATGAATGGTAGATTTTTTTGCAATGGACTATACCTCCTATAGAGTAACCATCTTTTATGGTTGAACACATGGAGTGGGTTCTCCTTGTTTTTTGTTACCATAAGAGCCTCGAGTAGAATCCTATAGCCAGCTAAGAGATTAGAACATCATGAGACATGGAGTCTATGTCTAGTATATCTAGGTGTTTTGTTGGAGTCCTTTTAGTGTTGTCTAGTGTTTGGTTTGAAATCAATTTTGTATTAGTCTGAATAGTCTTATATACCGAAGGATGGTTCAAGATGTATTTTCTCTCTCAATCGGGTTCCCTCTGTTTTTGTCAACGGGAATATTTTGTTTTAGTTGCACCCTTTTATTTTGGATGTTTGGTGTGCCTACTGAGTAATCTTATACTCACCCTTCATGGTATTTCCCCACACGTGTTGTGTCTTTTTAAAACCACATGTCTTTAAATGAATTCCCAAGAGGACCCTGGGAATATAAAGCTTAGTGATCTATACTTACCAACCTGCTTACCAAAGATGGGCCAAGATGATTTCTAGTAATTTTATTTGACAGTGATCCCCTCCATCTGAGTAGGCTGGATGCTTTTATATTTTTTGGTGAGTGTCTTTTTACACATTTTATACTGTCATTTATTTTTTGTACTCTAGACTGGGATAGTTTTATACATTAATTTTAGATTCAAGTTTTCTATATCTCTATAATATTGCATCATAGTGTTTGTGGGTGTTTCCATACATGTACTTTAGAAAAGGCCTCCCATCTGTGTGATATTTATACTCGACATTAGTCCCTTACCACATACCTATTTGAGGTTGTAATGGGGAATTGAAGACCCAACCCCCTCAAGTCGGGTTATGATGGCGTGGTATCAGAGTGGGTTCTACTTTGGGACTACAGTGTATTGATCTTGGTTTGGGTTTCATAAATACATTGTCAGGTTGTTCTGATTATTGATCTTAGGCCATAGGTTACAGTCTTGATACGATGGATGATGTATCCATTCACTAGGACTCTGATAAACTTATTTCGACTTGGTACATTATGACACAAGTCATATGGAAATAATGGTACATGCATTATATATAATTAGGTTTTCTTTTTCTGTTTCCATATTGAGTAATATCCCCAAATATATTCTTTGACCATGGTGCATCTTGATTCTACTTCAGGATGCCACCATGAAAAAAACTGTACATGCTTCAAGGGAAGTATTGTGGTGATGATCTGGTATGTTATTTGGATTCATTTCACAACATTGGTGATGAGGTGGTACCTATGAGTGGTTTTTCAGTTAAGACACCACCTATTGAATAGTTGGTTATGCCGAAATTTTAGGATGTGGATGCACACAAGTTGAGTTTTCTTCACATGTTCCATAGATATAGAACTCTGAGATATCGAGGTTATCCATACCACCATGTGGCAGATTAATATTTCAAGGTGGTTACACATGTTTTTATCCTTGTCGGTATTACTCCCAATTAGATGGTGGTCCTAGAAAAGAGCCCTCTATAGTGTTTGGCCGGATGATGGTGGAGTTTAGTGACGCTATTCCCAAACATGGAAGTGATCACTTGGGTAATTGTTGAGTAAATGATTTGGGGACAAGTTTTACCCAACCAGGTTGTGGTAGGTGTGTATCCCAGAGCATCTACATCTTCTCCATGCTATCATGAATGTGTTACTCATCAAGGATCATAGAACTATCATGTTACACCATGTATATAGTTCAAGAAATATCTCTTGAACATGGGCATTCGAGAAGGTACACCTTAGAGATTTCCAAGAAGGTTTTCCGTCCTTATGCCATCCATATTATTTGTGGGGACTGTAGTGAGATCAGGTTGTGGAGAACATCATGGAAGAGGGACATACATATGTGGCCCAATGGTGGTCAAGAGGCTGAGGTGTCTGCAGTATCTAGAATATGGAAGATGATAATATAACATTTATTGATGCATACCATTTCCCAGACATAAGCATGAGGTCCTATAGCACATAAGATACTCTAGGGATCAGCTCTCCTATAGGAGGGGAAATGTTATGATTACGATTGAGGATGATATATTTCTAGATATTTTCTGACCCGTTGTGCTTCTGAGATAGAGCCAATCCTCTGGCTGCCTTTGTAGTGGTAGCATTCTGAGTAAGGAGCCACACAAGATGGAGGATGCGGAAGAGGATTTGGGAGATCAGTAGTTGGTGGCATGTATTTTAAGGTGCTTCCACCACCACCCCTAGGTGGTCCATGCAAAGCTCCGGGAGCTGGAGGACGTATGTGATGATAGTTATAGGGCATAGAGGCCCTTGACCTAGATGTTTTGAGTATGAATAGAGGTTCACTATATTTCCTTCCAAATTTATGTAGTAGTAATTGTTAGACACTATTTCAGGGTATCTTTTTCATTATTCTTCGTGCATGAGGTTTAATCAGGATGACATGGGGTGTTGATGTATCCCTGAATTGGTAATGTTTGATATAGCTTCAAATGCATGAGGAGGAGTTCTCTTTTCCTTATTGAGATGATTTTTTTGATGTGAATAAAACCGTGAAGGAAATTCATTACAACCCAATGTAGATATTATTGAGGTGTGGTGGATGAATCACTCTGACTTTTGTGTTTAGGGCTTGGTGACATATTGGTGGATTACTGGAAAAGTTCCTGATAAGATTCAATGTAATAATTTTGGTAGCCCTTTGTTGTTCATTAGTACCCTTGTACATTTTTGTCACTATGCAAGAGAGACACCCAGAGGTGATTTGGCACATTTTTGCATAGATTTGAATTCGTGATGAAAATGGATGCTTTCACCACTAAGACATGTATTTATTTGACATAATTGAGAATATTCAGGTGAGTTAATTCCACCCGAATCAGACATTGATTAGGTGTGGGTGGTGAGTTCCTTAAACATTTCTATTTAGTTTGAGGTTGAGTTATTTAGTGTCAGAGAATGTCATGGCCTTTCTAGTGGAATTTTTCTTCTTGACCCCTTCCTCTTGGTGTCCTTGGTGGATGGAGAGAAGTTCATAGAACTATTCCATAGTATAATAGTTATACCCTATGATGTTTCTGCATTGTGGAATGGTTACCAACCATCCATACTCTGTTGGGATTCCACTGGTGGGTGTGGAAGTGTTTTAGTTTTGTTTATTTGAACCCTAACATGTTAGGTGTAAACCTTGAATACAGAATTCTTGAGTAGCTTGAGATGCAGTTCATCATGGTGTGGATGTGAACTATATGGTAACATCGACAAATGATTCATGTCCGCAAGGGTAGTGTACTGCTACAACCCATGACTATAGATGGACCATGGTTATTGGGGGTTTATACCTCTTTCAGATAAGGAGACATGTTCCCACTTGTTCCAAGGTGTTCTCCTAGTTTATTATAGATGTGAGAGAGGTTTGTACATCGTTTTCCCCAGAGAGTGTGCCTGTAACCATCACAGGAACAACTTGGTGAGATCGCAGGCATGGGAGTTATAGTGGAGACCAATGATTCTTTGACTTGTGATTATGGTTTAACTTTTTGTGGATAAAAATCTTTATGGTTGGTAGAATTTAATTATTTGGGATTGACATGTATGAATTTGGAATCTTACTGACAATATTTATGAAGCTATGTGCTGAGTCGGTGTAGAAGTTTGGGGACCAGAGAGCCTCGTCAGTATGATTTTTAAAAAATGTTAGACATATTTTTCCACATGCATGAAATTTATATTGGAATATGGAATAAATTATATGTAAAATCTCAAATTATAATGTTGGGACTGTAGTTGAGTTTAGAACATCATTTTACCGTGATCACGACATAAATTCATCCACGCTAAGTGTACGAGTGGGGGAGAGTTGCTAAATAATTATGTGGTGAAATTATTAATTAAATTGAAATTTAATGCAATATTTTAAGCTAACCTAATATATCCCCATATCTCACATTTTTAACACAAAAAAAATAGGATAAACCTCTCTTCTACTCCCTTTGGGGACTGATGAAAATGGGCTAAAATAGAAGTGATGATGCACTTCCGATCTCTGTTCATGATGCTGATTGTCATCTGATCAATGAGTAGCACAATATGAGATTCATTATACACATGAGGCTTTATCATATTTCCCTATAGATAAGAATATATGATACTTGGTCTAGATCCCAATATTTTTTCATTGTTTTAAGGTTGTAGAGTCCTGTAGGAACTTCTAGTGATCCCAGTAAGGATGATTGATTTGTTTGGGCGTAAATCAGGAAAAATCAGGTAAATTACAAGGTAATTCTCTACCATAATTATAATCTAAATGACATGTACTCTAGTGATACATACCCATCAGTTATTCTTGTTTGGGGATGAATATGTTTGGGGACTACAGGACGAGTACCTGGGTTACATGCTATGTCGTGACCCCATGTCTGGTGGCCCAAGGACATGGATAGGGGAAGCTGTGGGATCCTACATGGACATGTAACATAACACGAACAAAGTACATGGAAACATGGTACTATATATGGGCATGGGAAAATCACAAGTGAAGGTGGAATTTCATCTTGAACACCCTGTTTAGTATGGGATGCACATCATGTAAGGTTCACAGCTGGCCGGTTCATGTTTAAGAAGAACATGGTCAGGGGCCATGTGGAGAAAAACATGCCATGTAGGGGACATACATTTCATGTACCCCTATATGGACAATAAATTCCATGTGAATGGGAGACATTCCTAGGTTCACGGGCAAGCCCACATTTCATGTGAGCTCTTTTGCATGATGTGAACTTTTTGAGGATATATTTATGATCTTCCACATTGCATGTCTCCTTATCTAAAAATCAAATTTCGGCTTATGAGTACCCTATCCTGAGTTATTTTCCATTTATTATGAAACAATGGCCTCTATTTAGGACTATAAGATAATTGGTCGCGTGTTTCAGGAAAGAAACATGTGTAGTAGTTCTTAACCTTGGGTGTTATTAGGTTGGGTCACTCGGTTGATGTTGGGATCACTACCCTTACCTTTCACCTTATGAAATGGTTTCCATGGAATCATTAGGCCGATAGAGTGGGGGTCCCTTGCTCTACCAAGGCATGGGTCCCCTAACCATGACTATTTTATGAATCATGCAATGATAAACATGAATATATTTTCAGTGATTCTTGGCTAATGTTGGAGACCAGTGTGGTTCTTAGAGGGAGATGCTTGGACTTTTAGTTCCCTATGGAATCAGGGTGTGGGTTTCCATTACCTCTCATATTTGGTGGAGATATTACTCCCCACCTCATGGTCATGGGTTCTATATCTATGGTACAATTCCTCCATTGTTGGAACTCAACTGTTGGACCAGGCTATGGGTTCCCCATATCAATTGTATATTTGGACAACACTCCCCTATCATTCATGGGTGTGATCCCTCCATTCACGTTGGATAGATCAGGTTTGTACTCCTCTGTTGGACCAAGTTGCAGGTCCTCTATTTTGGGATTCAGCACTCCCCTACTATGTTAGTTTGTGGGTCCTCCAGGCATGACTTATCGATACAATGGGTACTCCCCAATCATCATAGGTTGGGGGCCCTCAATCATTGGAGTTATAACTCTTCAGTCAATCTAGGGCGTGGTTCCTCTATACATGTTATTCTGGCAGAATCAGTACTCCCCAATTTTATCAGGGAGTGGGTACTCTAGGTTTGGGTCTATACTTCACTATTGTGTCTGGGTGCAAGTCCCACATCATATTAATATAGTGGAGTTTTACTCCCATATCGTATTAGGGTTTAGTTCCTCACATATTGAATAGTACTCCATCATCTTCGAGTATTAGTGAGGTGTAGTTCCTCTTTTAGATTTGGATATTCTTCCATTTTTGAGTACATAGATTTTAGTGAGACCTGATTAGAAGTTAGTTATCCCTTGATAGATAGATGTTCCAACTACCCCATAAATATATTGGTAAAGGTTTTGCATGTTATTTATGATCCAGTATTCCTTCTACTGTACGGATGTGATGGGATGTGGGTCCCTTGATTCACTCTTATTTGAGATGATTAATGTGGTGAATAGTGAGGACTAGTTCTCCATCAACCATAAGCATTGGTGCGGGGCAAGAAACTCTACATGGGGTTCTTTATCCTCTACTCGGTTCAAGGAAGTGATGGCATAACCTCTAATGATGGGAACTATAGTTTGACCTCAAAGGGTTTTCTCAATGTATAACATTCTCTTAGATGTACCACTTGGAATAGTAGAGCTATTCGTGATGGAGTGTATCTCATGGAAGAGTCCCATATAGGATAGATGAGCTTGTGGAGTGGGTTCTCCTTGATTTGTGTTATCTTTAGAGCCTTGAGTTGAATTATGTAGCTGGCTATGAGGACATAACCTCATGAGACTTGGAGTTTGAGATGAGTATATCTAGTTTTTTCTAGGGATTCCATGAAGTGTTTTCACATGTTTTGGTTGAAACCCCTTGTGTATGGAGACAAAAAATAACGTATAAATGAGGATGGATCGAGAAAGAGTTTATCTATCAATCAGGTTCTTTATGTTTAGGTTGAGTGAGTTGTTTCCTTTCAGTTTATCCCTTTTATTTTGGGTTTTTGGGATTCCTATTAAGTGTTCTTAAACTATACCCTACATGGAATTTTCCTGCATGTGATGTGTCTTCTAAAAAATATATGCCTTTTAAGGGATTCCATGATGGACCTATGGATGCAAGATATTAGTGATCTAGACTGATCGAGGTGTTTATTAGAGTTGGGTCGAGGAGATATTCCTCATTTTTATTTGATAGTGATATCCACCATATGATATGGCTGGATGCTTTACTGTTTTTAGTGGTTGTGTTTTCCCCCAATTTATAATTTTAGTACTTATTTTGTACTCTAGTATGGGTTATTTTTATTAATCCATTTTAGTTTCCAGTTTTCAATATATCTACACTATTTCAATGAGGTGTTTGTTGGTTAGTGCATATAGGTACATTAAGAAAATTCCTACCATATGTGTGATACTCCTACTCTGTGCTAGTATCAATACCATGTTCTTTTGGAGGTGTTCATGTGGAGTTGTAGCTTGGGACCTGTCAGGTCAGGTCATGCAAAACAGGGATGTAATGGGGGATTGAACACAGTTCAATAAATGATTTTTTCTTCTATGATGGTCTTGGAAATGATCCATGAATGATATGGAAATGAATTGTTATGCTTATGTGTATACCACAATTTCATGTCTTATGTTATGCTCTCATGAAATATGTTATTTTATTCTTTAGAACTTCTATGATTTATTCCATAACAAAATATCATGATACTTTATATAGAGGATATAATTTTCAAATGTTTTGTTTATGTACTTATTTCTTAAAATTATTTTATGATTGATATATCCCCTTTTTTCATTTACATAGAATATTATATCACCCTTTTGATATGTTTCTTTTCCAAAGTTTATAATGAAAGGTTTCAGTTAGTAATACAAAGGGGAAGATATTTGAAGAAACATTTAAGGTCATTCACTAGACCAGATGTTTCTATTCCATGATTCCAACGGCACTAAACTTATACAATATTTAGGAATGTGTTTTTTAATGTATGGTATATTCAAAAAAATAATGTAATTTCTATATATGTTAGGCTTGGTTCATTTTAATGAATGGATCTATAACAAATGATTCATCCTCCCTTAAACCCCACGTGATTATTATTCTTTAATTCAAGTGATATATCCAAGGTTACTCATGTTATCTATTTGATTCCTTCCCCACATTTAATATATAACTTTTACTACCATATTATTTATGGAATAGATACTGAGATTCCCATAAAATATAATATATGGTTAAGGATTGGTTTATAATAATGTTTCTTAGTTATTTAGGCATTCAGATACCCTTTCATCTTTTTTCTTGTGGTTATATTTGAAGAGGATGAGTTTACTCCAATTTTGAGTAAGTGTCTCCATATTAAATTCATTTTCATTGGATTAGCCAGGGTTATTCGGTTTTCATTATTTATTGTTAAATTATGCTTGAATTGATTTGATAAGGGGTTCTTAATGATCATGTTATATTATTGTTTACCCTCTTAAATCTACTTTTGGACACTACAAAATATTAACATAATGTATTAAAGAGGTTTATTCCTTAAGGGTATTCAAAGGGATATTTTCATAAGTGAATTTTGTTGGTGGACATTATTTTAATGTTGTGAAAGGGGTTTATTGATTATTGTTAAAATGAATAGTTTTAATTCTGGGGTTCTTATGTAATGTGTAGAACATGTGAGACCATGAGTGCATATAGGTGACATGTATGAGTGCATACATGTCATAGATTTTGTGTCATATATGGAATATGGATCAAGTAGTTTCAGATCAAAAGTGATGGATATTAACTCAATTAGACTATAAGATCTCTGAAAATTATTAGGTTCATGAAAACAAACTAATATTCATTAAGTAATTTCTAGATAACATAGGTTTAAGGTTACAAAACCATGTGCATATATAATTCATGTCTATCTATGCTATTTTTTATTCACTTATTTTTGTTATTTTTATGTTATGATTTAAATTATGAATTTTTTCATCATTTATGCCTTATTTATAACCTTTTTCAAAATATCATATTGAACAAGACTTTTTTTATTTAAAAACCAATATTTATAAAATATTTTCAATAAAATTGTTTTTATGAATTATTGTGAGTTTTTAAAATAAATATTCTCAAACTAGACATAAAATATTTCATTGTTAAATATTTTATATATATTCATACTAGTATATTTTTTGGTATTTCCATTACACCCTACATATTCCATTGGGCATATGAAGACTTTGTTTTATAGGATATATGTAAATCTGTTAGACCATTTCATATAGTGAATCTCCCTAATGTTCATCATACATGTTGGGATAATATCTAGTGGTGACCATGTATCACATAGATAGTTTCTTGTTAATGATTTTGGGTATTCCTATGAGTTTATTTTTGGACGGTAGTTGTGAGACCTAATTTCCCATGACTTATTTTTGGTATATCTTGTATTTATCTTATCCTGTAGAAATTAAATTATGTTGTAATACAATAGATGATTATTTTTCACTCACTAAACAATTTTTAGTTCGTTTCAATTATTTTGAAATGTTTATCTTTTTAGAATGGATTTATGACATACATATGAGTCCTTCCAGATTCCTAAGTGGTGACAGTATTGTGATTAATTAGTTTTAATGGGTGAATTCATTCCCATAGAATATTTTTAATCCACTAAAACTATTTTCTAGGTCAGTGTGATCTAGAACACACCTTGATCCTTGTGGAGAGCTATGTTATATCATAAGTTGATCTAGCTGGGAATAATTCATTATATACCTCAATGGTATATTAGAGGGTCAAAATTACAGGTATGAATTTTAATGTGAAAAAAATTCATGAATTTTTATATAATAATAGATTATGTTTTCCAATAGATAATTATAAAAATGTTATAGAGAAATACATTAATAGTGTTAACTATATGGAATGAAGATAAAGGTAATTTTTGATAGTTTTAGTGTCTTGATAGATATTGATGGGGGAATTTCCATTGAAATGTTAGGCCGATTTGATTTTGAGCTAGAAAAAATCTCATTACTTATAAAAATAAGGGAAATATGCCTATATCTTGGATAAATTAGGTATTTTATACATAGATACATGAAAAATTAATTTGTTAAACATATATAATTAAATTAAATGACATTATGTAGTAAAAATAAAATAATTTGAATGAATTTTTTTCAGGGGATGTTAACTTAATTTACCATTCATGATGTTATTCCATGTAAATGGACATTAAAGAGTTTGGGTAAGAAATGAAATGATTTCAAATCGATATTGTGTCATAAGTTAGATGATAAATAATTTTCCATTCATCTGATGTATGACATGGTACCTAGAAAGTGTACCTTAAGAGTAGTGGAATGTTTTTGTGAAATTCTACCACAGTGAAAAACCTATTATATTGAATTATATTTTATAATATTTATATTAATTAAAAAAAATTAGTGTAATGTTTTTAGTAAATAAAAAATTATTTATTTTAGGATGTGTCTCGGAAAAATTTATATAGCTGAGAGAAAGAAATGAACCCTCGCACATCTACTTCAAAGTGTTTTCCACTAAAAATCCTGAAAATGGTTTCATATTAATTAAATATAATATAAATAAATTATATATAATGTAATTCATATATTAAAGTATCAATTAAACTCTTTATATATATATATAAATAAGCAAGGGTGGAAGGATTCTAGGTCAGAAGTGTTGTAAGAGTCATGTTTGGAGTGTGATGATAGTTATGTGCGTGGTCCTACCAATGTCGTTGGGGTTAAAACATTTATTTCTACATTTTTTTAGGATTTTTAGTTAATTAAAATTTAAATAATATTTAATTGGAGGTATTAATATTGGAATTATGGGATGCTAATCTGAAACACTCCTACTCAATTTTCTAGGATGATCATTTTGGCTTGGTCATTGGGAAGGAGCATCCTAGTCCTGTGGATGGGATGAGTTTTAGACAATATTTATCTTAGAGGATGGGAAGATAATCTTGGTTATTTTATTCACCCTTATATATACAATATTATATTATATATCTTCTTTTATAAGATAAACTATAATTTATATTTATAAAAAATAGAATTCATGAATTGGGGGAACATAATCCAAAAATATTGATGTCACATGAAAATTCCATATGGAATGGTCATAAATCTCCCAATTCATTAGCTTAATAATATTTGAGGATAACTAGAAATTACGTTGATGTGATTTCCACTATGGTTGTAAAAATTTAAAAAAAAAATTATAGTTACATATTTATTTATAACACTAATTTACAACACATTATATGAAAATATATTTATATTGCATAGTTTAATTTTCAAATAAATTATAATGCAGATTTCATATGCTGATATGGGATATAGATATTTTCAGTGTAGCTCATTATTGGGTAGTCTTGATAAAGACTAACTTTGAACTCAATGTAGTCATGTTGTATAAATAAACTAATATTCTATAAAATATATTATATGATGAAAAATATGCTTGTGAAATTTTATACTGTATGACATTTTATTTATGGTATATAAATATTTTAGTGTATATTTTAATCTGATGGTGAGTATTTTAATGTACTGGTATATATTTTCACTATTATTTTTTTATGTTCATTTATTCTGGGTAGCTTCCAGAAGAATACTTCTTTTTTACTATTGAACATATAATTGGTTTATAAGTTTTCTATATATTTTAGCAAAATACATAAGTAAAATTACCAAAAAGTTTTTAAAAATACATTGAAATAGTTTTTTATGAGATATCCTTAAAATGAACTCACATATAATAATAGTAATAATAAATATTACTTAATTATAATGACCAATGATTTTCATTCATAAATATTACATCTTTTTATATGAATATTTATGATATTAAACAAACATATGCCTTTTTATTATAAATTTATACTACCTTTAGTAACCTAGAAACATAATTAACTAGTTCATAAGAGTTCTACATAGTCTCCCATATAGTTCCTCGTAACAATCACGCTTCTCAGACAAATTATACAAAATACATATTACTGTACCATGGGAAAATGAACATAATAAATGAAATTCTTAGATGATTAGTAACTATAAACAAGGGAAATACATAAATATAACCAAATAATAATGGTATTGTCACATGAGTATAACATATGAAAACTATACTCTACATATCAAAGTTAAAAATCTACACTAATGGAATAAATATTGGAATTTCATAAGAACCAAATAATATATAAATAAAATTATATTAGCAATGAGAAAAAAATATTAACATTAGAAATTGAATTTTTAAATGCACATATTCATCTAAAGTCATTTTAGTAGTAGTATAAGATCATTTACAAGGCTTTCATAGTGGAATAGGGTCTCTATCGAAACCGTCATAGTGGTCAAGGTTCAATACCAAGACAATCTTAGTTGGAAAATAACCTTACTGGATTGCGTTCACTCCCCATTCCAATATTATGTGTCTCATCAAATTTTAATCTTTACCCAATGAATTGGAAGGATATATTGGCCCCACTAGTCACATAATGAAAATAATACATACATGTTCCATAAGATCAAAAAAACATTCATCATCTCAAAATTCATGAAAAGAAATGGGATTCACAAAAAATTTATCATATCAGAACTCATTAAAATAAATGGTTATCATAGAAATTCCATCATATAAAACTCAATTTAAAGAAATAGGTTCCATAATCATTTCAACATTTCATCATATCATGACCCATAGAAAACAAGAAGGTTTCATAATAAATTTATCATGATATTACCCATGTTATAGAATTTTGTTTCATAAATATCTGTTCATCATAATAATAAAACATTTACAGAATTAATAATATTGGAGTCCCAATTTCATATCCCTAGTAAATTTTAAGATACATCAAATTATTTCATCTAGTATGTAAATTTATTTTCAATGATCACATTGATCATTTCATAAGAAAATTAGCCTTTCCACTTTTAAAAACAATATTATAAAGCATAATTTTTTTTGTAAATGAAATTATTTGAAGATATAATTTGATACACATAAACTAATATTCCATCCATTTTGTGGTCATTATGGTGAGAAATTTCTTTTTTACCATACATGTTAAAACAACGATTCCTTTTACATTTTCACAAAAATCCAAACAGGTCGTGTTTGGATAAAAACATAAAAATTCCTTTTAAAACACTTTATAAAAATTAAAAAATGTGTAAATTTTTTTTATTAAATTCCTATAATATTGTTAAAGTATTTTTTTTAACATTTTTAGAAAACATGAATATGGAATAAAAAAAGGATTTCAACAGAAGAAAAATATAGTCAGTTTTGTTTTGAATCCTTCTTTTAGAATATTGAGTCCATAAAAAGAGGAAAATGTAGGAAAAAATTAGTTATTAATAAATAAACATAGGATAATATAATTTATGAAGTTATTGATAAATATATTCTAATATTTCATCATGAAAATCATAAACATAAACAATCGCAATAAATGATAATATTTTATTTTTAAAAACATTACCACCTTGATAACATCGAATCATAATCCCTTTGAAAGAATAATATTAAATTTAATATAAAATATCATGATAATAAATAAATTTGTGATATTACTTGTCAAAGGGGCCATATATACTCCCCATATAAGAAAATAGATTCATGACATAATGTATGTTCTAAAGAATATAAATTGAGACAAATATCCCTTGTCACTTTTGGTAACATTTGAACCATAAACCCCATAAAATGGAGATAATATAATGGGTATTTAAATTGACATAATTTTCGGTATAATAATCATATGATTAATTCATGTTCATTATATACACCAAAAAATAAACATGTGGTTAATATGGCTTATATCTCTGACAAAATAAAAGTGAGATGAAAATCCCTTACCTTAAGTCTCAAGTTGCTTCATATACATTGAAACCTCCTACATAATAAATATATGTTTACTATAAATCTATAATATAACTATATTAATATGTAAAATACAATATATAAATTAATTATTACAATTTTATAACCAATTTATTAAAAAATCCTATTTAAAATCACGTTTCATGTTATAACTGCTTCATTTTCAGGAATTTTTTGATTTTTTATTTTTAGTCCTCATACATTGATCATAGTTATATAATCTCAATAATTTAAAATATTATATAAATAAAATATATATTCATTATATATATTTTTAGATTAATCCATAATATTTATAGAAAAAAAATGAAATATACTATTCCTGGAGAAGATAGGTTGTACATAAACATGGATGTTGTTTCCATATTCTCAACAGATGAAAGAAAGATAGTAAAGTAATATATTACCCTCTTAGAATAATTCATATGTAATATATATCACATATGTTCATTGAACCTATCCTTGTTTCTTTCCATGTAATGTGTAAGTGAAGAATGAATCCCAACACTTCATGAGATGGTAGTCCGCTGTACGTACGAGCGACGTTATCATATTCCCACCAAATACAATGTAAGAAGGTTGTGATATTATAATTCCAAAAATGTCATAATATCATAAATATCATATAAATATGTTAAATATATCATTATTTTCTACCATGAGAGGTAGTGAAAGAATAAAAATAACATCTGTTCGCAATGTGGTAGTTTGGTGTACACATAATCGATACATTAATTTTCCATTTGATGGAAGGGGATCTGGATATAGATATTTCTAGTAACCTAATTAAATATCATTATATGTTAGAATATTTTGTTATTATATCTTAATTTATAAAACATGAATGAAGTTGGTAATAAATAAAGTAAAAAAAGGGTTTAGTAATGATTATTACCTTCACATTGAACATCCCATTTGGAACTCTTATTTAGGACCATAGGTTTGGTATTTTATGTAAAAATCCAGAAATTCCGTGTAATTATTTTTAATTAAATGGTAATTTTATAAATCAGAAAAAATTGGCGGCACGTGATTCCGAGGCCTAGAGTGCCCGGAATGAATTTATGAACTTTATTTCGGGTATGTTCAGTAATCATACGAGCAAATTCTTATAACTTTTGAACCAGTGCTCGGAATTGAAATCTGATGGCACCGTTGAACTCGCAGTGCTGGTATTCGCTTAAGGAGACTTTCACCTCAAGGATAGTTGGTTGAGGGTGAGAGATAATATTTGGGTTTTTTGTGGAAATAATAAAATAAAATAATCACACATTTTATTTTATTTTTTTGTAACCACCCATGTGGAAGATGAGAAGAGGAGACCAATAAACCTAAAACTTCCCTAAGAGGTTGTGGTGGTGGGGACCACCTGAGGTATAAACCGCTTGAACTCCCTATTAAGTGGGGAGAAACCTCTGGAGCTCCCCACTTAATTATTCCAACCCTCCTCCAACATTTATTATGCCTCCCTCCTTTAATTTTGTGCCAAAATAATCAATTAATTAAGTGGAGACAATTTAATTAACCTAATTTGAATTTATGCCATCATACATAATAGAACACATTATCTATTATTTTGGGGCTACCATTACATTTTGGTGGAATTAGGAGAGGAGGAGATTTGGGAGAAAAGATCTCCAATGAAGAATGCTAATGGAGAACGCCTCTCATTCGATGAATTCTTCTCCAAACTCTATCGAAGGATCCCCAACGATGCACGAACTAACAATCAGAGAGAACTCTGGCAACACCGACGTCCATCTTATCCCAATGATTCGTCTTCTTCCTCGCGACCTCATCGACATCATCGAGCGAATGTCGTAGGGGTTTATATGGGAATGAATATTGTTCCCATGTTCTTCCCTTGAATTTTTTTGGGTTTGGGAAGTAATCATTACAGAAGGATCTAAAGCATGATGTTCTTCTTCAAGTCTTGTGGAGCCATATCCTACCACCCAAACACAGAGGGTAAGGACCAAACAAACATTGACCGACCCCTCCTCAAATCTCGTGATAATATTTGGTATTGAATTCGATGAAGGAAATGACGCAATGACACCGCCCCGCGGCCGCCGCCGCCTCACGACCTCCATTCCCTCACGACACCCTTGTAGCCGAGCCGCCATCCATGGTTGAGCCGACCCGTGTCCTCCGTCGCCCCATGGTACCCGTGGCCCCCGTGGCTTGCTGGACTACTCAGCGGGATAGGCCACACCACAATCTTGGCTTCACCTAGCAGGTCAGGCTGGGACGACCCGAACCGGGTCGATCTAGGCCAGGTCGGGTTGGGTTAGTCCGACCAGGTCAGACCGAGCCCGGACCTAATACGACCCTTTTTCTTTCATTGGGACATAACTTCGGCAGCAGACATCCGTTTGATGAACCATAAGTGGTGCTGGAAATCTTGGAGTGAGATGATACCTTTAAGTATACCCCACTTGAGTTTTGGATTAATATGGGGAACGGTCCGGTTGGAACGAGCACGAATCCAACCGGGCCCTCAAGACTAAAAGGATAATAACTCATAGACCGGGATTCCTATTGATGTGCCGTCTATTAAGTTGAGACCCCTATGATGTGGAGGACCTTTGAGATGATTTTTCGTTGGACTTCGTGGCAGTTGGAGTATCGACCAGCAGCTTGTGAAGCAGATCCTCTCGGAGACGAGCAAGAACAGTGCTGTAACCTAGTAGCTGGCTAAGACATGACTACTACTGAATATTTTGAATCAGAGTGACTTGAAGTGCCTAGTGGGGAGAGCCTCTATGTGACGTGGCAGACCCATGGTGGGGATTGCCTCTGTGTGACACGACAGAACCACAGTACTCGATAGGAGGAGTACCTCAGTATGCTACGAGGGGGAGCGCCTCTGTGTGACACGACCGACCCACGGTACTCGACAAGAGCAGTACCTCAGCAAGTCACTAGGGGGAGCGCCTCTATGTGATGCAACAGACCCAAGGTGGGGAGCGCCTCTATGTGACACGGTAGTCCCACGGTACACGACAGGAGGAGTACCTCAACAGTCAATGATTAGTGGGAAGCACCTCTGTGGGACGCGGCAGGCCCACTATACTTGATTGAGAAGGTGTTATATAGTAGCCAATGTGTTCGACGATGTGACTGGTGATGTTACTTGTTAATACCCCTAGAATAAATCCTTTTGTGAGCTTAGTTAGTACCTCTATGTTTTTCTCATGATTGTGATGGATTACTTGATAACTTAGGTATATGTATCGGCATATAGCTATGTATGGTTATCTATTGATTTCATACTTTTGGTATATCCTTTGTGGATTTTGGGAGACCATGAGGGTCTCAGGGTCCCTACTGAGTATTGTAATACTCACCCATGCATAGGCTATGCGCACATTTCGTTGTGTTCAGTGCAGATAACAGACATCGCTGACTGGGGACATGAGTACCAGGACTGGATTGTGCCCGGAGGTAACCTATAAGGCATGTTGATACGTGGAGGAGACGGATGGACGTGGAGTGCTGAGGAGGTGATCTCTACCTACCTTTCAGGTAGGATCCCTTGTGGAAGACCCAATAGCTAACTTTCTCTTTTTTTCAGTTGCATTGTATCACAATTGTACTTGTACTTTCTAGTTGGGCTTGTATTCTGGCCCCTCTTACTTACTGAACTCACTCAGTTTACAGTTCAGTTTACTTGTGTACCTATCTTGTTGTGTTCTTGGTTACGTGTGCTTACAGGTTATAAATGCAATGCCTTCCCAGTTTTAGGGAATACGCCTTTGGTGCTAGTTTCTAACCCCTAACCTATAGAAGGCGGGCTTGGGGTAGTCACGACACGAGGCTCGAGGGATGGGTCATGACATTTTAGGATGAAAATATACTCTGAAACATGTATATAAATTTTTTTGACGTATTTTGGTAGATTTTGGTTGGTATAAAGTGATTAAGATTTTTGTATACATGAGGGGGAGAGGTTGACATTAATACTGGGGGAGGAGGGCTATTATTTGTAAATACACAATCCTATTTAATAATGGGATTTCTATCTCACCCCAAGTCCCTAAAAATTGAAAAATAATGGATATGGAAGAAGTAATTTTTTATCTAAAAGAGATAAAAACAAGTTTCTTCCATTAAAAATAATCTTTTTGGAATATTGAGAACATAAATATATTAAATTAAAGATAAAACATTCATTCCCATAAAATAAAAAGAGGATAATGAAAGTAATGAATTTATTTTTAAGTAAATAATAATATTATATCATCAACAGAAAAAAACATAAACAATCATCATATATGATGATATTGTATCATAAAACCAGTGTAACACTGCAAGATTTTATAGTACGTTATCTCATTAAAGTAATTCAATAGCTTGCGCTACACACAACACTGAGTTCGAGCGCACCACAACTTACCAAACTGGCCATTCAGATAGTGGTTATGAATAGTATTAACTTCATTTTTGAAATCTTATATATTATTTATAATTTTAACATCTATATTATGTGTTTCTTAGACATAATAAAAGAACAAATTCATTTTTTTCAGATAAAAGAAGTATTTTTTTAAAAATGCTATTTTACAGCCTTTTAATAGAGAACTCTTTTCAAAACCAATATTTGACACTTTTATATATTCAATTTAATGAAATTAAATTCTTCTTTAGAAACGGGATATAAAAATTTAGTTTGGACAAAAAAATTTCACTTTTCTAATAACTTTCATATTTTGATGAATAGTAAAAAATATTATGTTTTAATTGAAAAAACTTTTTTAATCGAAATAATTTATAGTGTTGAATTGTGAATTATAATGGTTTTGAATTATAATTAGAATATATTTTTATCATTTAATACAGTTTTGGTCATTCTAAGTAATTTCACATTTAAATTTGACATAAACACATGTCAATCTTTTGTTAATTTTTATTTTTTTTAAAACCCGCCTTTTGGTTTTGACAATGGGAATTAATTTTAAATTAAAAAATGAAATTTTTATGTTTTTAATTTGGTGAAATGGAATTCATTTTTAAATTCGAAATAACAAAATTAGATTATTTTAAATTTTTGGTATATTTTTGAAAACTTTTAATTTTTGATGAATAGTGAAAATCAGTGCCTTATTATTTAAAACCAACCTTTAATTTAAATAATTATTTATTTAATTTTAATGTATTTTAAGTCAAAATAAATATATAATACCTTTATAGGTTCAATTTAATTTATTGGATTCTTTTTATAAAAATATTAGATGTATAAAATTTTATTGATCTTTTTAATGTTTTTACCCACCTTCTAGAAGCATTTGTAAATTTGCATAAAACATAATTTTAACACTATTTTGAGTTAAATTTCAAAAATACAAGAGACCTGGTTGGCATCAATATGTAAAATTTGGTTCAATAAGATGAAACTAAATTTTGGTGAATAGTAACTTTTGCCTTGTATTTATCTCGATTAAAAGCAAATAGGGTAATTAAGTGTAAAATGATATTATAATTACCCTAACAGATGTCCCGATTCTATTGGATAAGTGGAATTCGACCTAAAACTACCTTAGGAATAAAATATGTTCATATTTGGTCCACTTTTATTAGATTATGACATTTATTATTATTTTATTTAAAGTAGAGTAAATAGTGATAAATTCAATGTTTAATAACTAAACCATTTTTATATAACGTTAAAAACAATATAAATTCATATATAAATATTAATTATAATGATAATAATATTTTTCTACATAATGGTATTTTATTTATAATTTTTAGATATTATATAATTTAATTTATTTAAGACACAATGATGATGCAGTAATTACATTATTAATGAAATATTAAAATAATTAATATTATAAATATCCAAATAAATGTAAATTGAGGCTTATGATGAATTCAAATAATTTTATAGGTTAATATGACATGATAGGGTTGATTAGATTTTTTTTGAAGTGATAAGCTTGCTATGACTTTCACAAAAACAAAATACCAAATAGTGTAAAAATTGACATAAATTAATTTTTAAAACAAATAATATATTATTGGTTGATATAATATTCCTAAAAACTTTAGGTTCATCCAAAATGCTTAAATAATATTATATTTGACATTAATGATCCACTAGTGGTTATCTTGGAAGTTTAGAGTATGTTTATTATCCATATAGTGTAATAATACAAGAAGACATGGTAAAAGTTAACTTTTTAAATCAGAGTTAAATCTAAAAGTTAAGGTTAAAATGGTATCCTAAAAATGTCTAAAACCTATTGGTTGATAGTTTGTCGACCCATCCACACCTTTTACTAGAAATAAATCATTTTGGATCCGTTAGAAACTGAAAATAATTTAATTATAAAATAATATTTCATGTTTTTCCTAAAGTGATACTCAAGTTTATTATAAAAGGGTACTTACCCTTCTCGCAAAATCACACCTCCGAAGCCATTTGTCTCAGCCAACCCCTGCCCAAATCTCCTTCCAACATTCCTCCATTCTACCAAGAGGCCTTACTTTGATCTGAAATCCAACCTAAAAAGCCTGTTTGATCAAATCAATAGGAAACACCCGAAGAAGTGGTATTAATTTCACCACCCTCTTTCAAGTTCTTTTCTTCTAACACTTCCGTTTTCTTTGTTGTTTCCATACCAAAATAATAAATCCAGTACCTTCTACATACTATGATGTTGTTAAAAAAAATTTACAACCATATTCATTATTTTATCCATCTTGTAAATGAAAAAGTCACCATACGTGCGTACGCATAACATATCATCTCCACGTCGGGGAGTAGTTTGTTATTCATACACTTCATTATTAGGATTGGAATAATAATGAGTATAATTGATGTAAATAATAAATATAACATTTTAATTATGCTTTATATATGATATAACATCAAATTACATATGATTTGACCATCAATATAATGATTTGGTCACTCGTGCGTACGTATGGATTGCCGTCTCCACGACACGATGAGATTCATTTCCACATTCACCATTCAACGATGATTATAAAAATATAAATTATTAATCTGTACGTAATATATGACATAATAATTCTATTGGAGAAATATATATATATATATATATATATATTTATATTTATATACTTACATATATCTTATTCACTTACTTCTGTTCAATATGATATGAAAATGAAAACAGCGTTTATGCATACGTACAGCCTACTATCTCCATAAACGGTTCCTTCCATTTAATATATCTATATATTATAAATATTTATATTCAAAATATATATAATATATAAATTACGTTTTATATTATGGATGTTTTTAAATCATTATCTAAATGATATGATAAAGAATAACAAGTTCAAACACGTATGATATAGAAAGTGATTATTACCAGAAATTTTAATTTAATTAAGAAATCGTTATTAAATGGGTAGTATTAAGTCATAAATGAATAATTTGTGATATAATAAATATAAATATGGTTATGGTATAATTTAACAACATATTATGGTCATTATACAAGAGGTTAAACATACCCTCAACCAATGAAAGGTGATAGGTAAGGGTTAATTCCTCAATATCATTATTATTCGAGATTGTTTATGTGTATATTTTTACTGGGACAAATTTATAATCCATGTCCATGTTTCATAAAATACTATTCAAAGGGATTATTTTAAGGTAATATTTTACTAAAACATCATTATAAATGTTTTTAAGATTTATTGTTCTAATCCTTTATCATTAATGTCAATGTTTTCAAAATGATTTTAAGGATTTATTTTTATGGACATGAATGTATTAAAATTTTAATTCCTTTTTAAAAGATACAAAGTGGTAAGGGAAACTTTGATTAAAAAATATCTTTTAAATGAATTCCTTTATAAATTTTGTGACTTATAAAATGATTAAAAAAAGGATATTTCTCTCAAAATGTTTTACTGATCGTTTTCAAATATGACAACATAATTTACTGGATATTATTCTTGATGGAGGTTGAATTATTATGATAAAAATCTTCCATATTATATTGAAAGTTTTGTGATATGTTTAAATGTGGATGTGTCATTTTTATACGATTTATGGTATATGAATAAAGTATTGACATTTCTTATGCTAGTTTTAATACGAATGTTTATTGTTATGTTTAAACATTTTCATATGAGGAATGTATTAGACTTAGTATGTGACATGTGGAGGCTGATATAGATCCTCGATGCATTGGTAGGTCTCATGAGACAAACTAGTTTCTTGAAACAAGGACTTGACCAAATCATATTTTTAGTCTTGGAACAAGTCCTTGACTATGTGGTTATGAAGTCTAGCATTATGCATTCCATCATTATGAAATTAACTATTGATATTACATGTGTTTATTTGACTAGTATAATATTCATGTGACTAAGTAAATGGCATTATTTTATTTAACTTTCCCATATTATGCTGAATTTTATTTTTAAAAGGCTTTTGTCTTAGTTTTATGCATTGCCTTAAATGTTTATGATTATTTGTGAAAGTTTCCACTATATTGTTATCCTTACTGAGAATTTGAGGTCACTCCTTTATTATGTTTTATTTTCCCAGAATTCCAAGTAGTGTATTATGATTGATAAGTGTGGTTAAGTTAGGGGATTAATTGCATTCTCAAAAGATCATTTATGTTGTGTTTTATTTTCTAATTTGTAATGTAATTTTCGTGTATTTAATCTATTTTCCAAGACTGCTAAACTGATCGGTCTTTCGGGACATGATTCCATGTAATCATGCCAATGTATTAAAATAATGCACCAACTCTGGGCTTCTAGGGTTGGAGCGTTATAGTTGGTATCAGAGGATGTTTATCAATAACCTTGGAAATAAATTTTGATAAACTCTGATTAGAGAACATTACCCTCAAATAGAATTTGATCATTAATATAGAATAAA
Source organism: Viscum album (assembly GCA_963277665.1). Taxonomy (NCBI): domain Eukaryota; kingdom Viridiplantae; phylum Streptophyta; class Magnoliopsida; order Santalales; family Viscaceae; genus Viscum; species Viscum album. The sequence continues at coordinate 1,552,956,690 of OY728125.1, read as the reverse complement.
TTCATAGAATTTTGGCAATGTTATGGTTTTGTGTATTCTCCATGCAATACATCTCTGTCAGGTTAAAAGAAGGTAGAGGTGGCTCTTGCAAAAATGTGCCCAGGAGTGAAAACTCTAACAAGGAGTTTCGGCCCTGACACGAGGTATACTGGTACACGACAATGAGCCTTGATGCACTCTAATGGGATATTATTAGGATAATTGAAATTTCCATTACAAGCCATTATGAAGGATTTAGGAGAAAATACCTCCTCAAAGAAAATATTTTATGATTATAGATTATATGCATAATTTTTTGAATTTACATTTGGTATTTTTCAATTTTGGAATTATGCATTGCGATTCATAAACTAACCAAGTGTATTCCATTGTTTAGAACAGGCGCCTTGTAGAAGGAATAAGAATTCACAGAATACGCATGATCGAAATATTAATAAGGATCATATCTTTCATGGTATTAAGCCAACATCTAAAAATGAAATAGTCTCCCACGTATTCTCATCATATGTAGAAATAGTATCATGTGTTAATAAGATTATTATAGAATTCTATGAGTCTTATGGATTTGAAGGGAAGCAAGAGAAGAAAACGATGGAAGAGAGAAAGATAGATAAAGGGAAGAGGGAAATGAATTATCTTCCTATATGTGATAATTGTGGGAATAACCATGGTAAATGATTGAAGGAAATAATATTTTTTTACATGTGTGGGGAAAAAGGACACCAAGTACGTGATTTCATGGGTAGGAAAAAGGATTCAAATGTTAAATGGATCATCTTCAAGGAGGTGGGACACAACGTGAATCAATGTCCAAATCCTCAAAGTATACCCCAAATGCTGTTATAGGATAATAATCAAGTTATAATAATACTGAAGATGAAGAGGAATGATACGAGTTATTATGTTGTTATTAAAGTATTGTGTCATTTGAGTATTGTATTAATGATGTACATGTTATAAGAATTACAGAGTATATAAGGATTGTACTGCATTACGATTTCATTAAAGACTTGAGATTGTGTGGAACCAAGAAAAGTGACTCAATAGTAGGTTAATTTTTTTTGGAAAATATATGGCTGAGAGAAAGATAAACCATAATATAGTTCTGATACTGAGGTAGTGATTTTGGAATAATTTATGATTGATTTGGTTAAATTATATTGGATATTATTGATTACCTTTAAACCGATTAATGATTTGTATATTCCATCATTGTCAGAGGTTACAACATTTTTTGATGGAAGGAGTATATCAAGTATTCTATAAGGAATAGGGGTGAATGAATTTAATAAATAAGGTTTTATGGTAATTAGGGGTGTTATACTGTTTTAAAATAATACATGATGAAGGTATTCACATGTTATTACGTGGAAAAAAGGATCTTCATTATGTTTACCTTTATTATAAATTTTGGACTTTGAGTTTGGACAGAAGTATTTTGGATAAGTATAAAGGTTAGAATTAATTATGTTAGACATTATATACTATTGTTAAGGTTAAATAATTTCTTGAGATTATTTTTGGATTGTCATAAAAAGGATAACCCAGAGGCGAGGCAACAACTCATCGTGTTCAGCAAGGCCGCGAGACTTGAACCCACAACCGAAGAGCGAAAAGGGTGCATCACCTACCACTGTCCTAAATGATGTCCTGGTTTTTATAATTATGTTTTTTTAAATGGTCTGACAGAACAATTATAAATTCTTTTTTTAAAACCCTATACGATTAGGATAAATAGAATATTTTTGAATTCTATTATCTTTTGGAGTGAAAGATGAGTTTGTGGTAGGAATTAGATGAAGGATGAAACTGTACTCATCAAGTATATTTTTTTCTCTTATTCCATGAATAAAATAATTTTAAACTTTATAGAAGATATCTTAAAACCAAAAATGTGTTATCCTAATACATTATGTTTTGTTGAACTGATGATATTTTAAATCATCATAGATCGATGGCTTTGAGGCCTTCAATTATATACTTGTTAGTGTTTGATGACCTCAACCACTCCCTATAAATATTTACGTTTTCCTCCAATTATGCATCCCTAATTTCCACCAATTTTCTCCTAGTCGAGATCATAATTTGTGGTGAATTTTGTAGTTCCATTTCCCTATAATTAAGACTAAATTTTATTAACCCAATGTATGATGTGGGTTTTCCACAAAGGTATCTGTCTATTTTTAACCATTTATTTTCAAAGAAAAATTTCAAAATGTGAGGACAAAAATTACCGAAATAGGGGAGAATGTAGCACCCTCAGATTTTATAGTACATTAACTCATTAAAGTAATTCAATATCTTGTGTTACACGCAACACTGAGTTCGAGCACACCACAACTTACTAAACTAGCCATTCAAAAAGCGGTTACAAATAGTATTGACTGCATTTTGAAATCTTATATACTACCTATAATTTTAACATCCATATTATGTGTTTCTTATAAATAATATAAGAACAAATTAATTGTTTCAGATAAAAGAAGTATTTTTCAAAAAAATGCAATTTTACCACCTTTTAATGGTGAACCCTTTTTAAAACCAATATTTGACACTTTTATATATTACAATTAATGATATTAAATTCGTATTTAGAAGTAGGGCATAAAAATTTAGTTTGGAAAAAATTTTGGTACTTTTCTGATAACTTTGATATTTTGATGAATAGTGAAAAATACTATGTTTTAATTGAAAAAAACTTTTTTAATCGAAATAATTTATAGTGTTAAAATATGAATTTGAATGGTTTTGAAGTATAATTAGTTTATATTTTTATTATTTAATATAATATAGGTCATTATAAGTCATTTTACATTTAAAATTGACATAAACAAATGTCAATCTTTTGATAGTTTTTACTTTTTTTAAAACCCGCTTTTTGGTTTTGAAAACGAGAATTAATTTTAAATTAATAAAAGAAACTTATATGTTTTCAATTTAGTAAAATGGACTTCATTTTTGAATTCGTAATATCAAAATTATCTTATAGTAAATTTTTGGTATTTTTTGGAAACCTTTCAATTTTTGATGAATAGTAAAAAAAACTACGTTATTATTTAAAACCAACTTTTTATTTAAATAATTATTTATTTTTTTTAAATTTATTTTAAGTCAAAATAGATATATAATACCTATATATGTTTAATTTAATTCATTGGATTAATTTTATAATAAAATTAGATGTATAAAATTTTATTGAACTTTTTAACGTTTTTTACCCACCTTTTATGAGCATTTGGAAATTTGTATAAAAGTTAATTTTACCACTTCTGTGAGTTGAATTTAGAAAATATTAGAGAAACAGTTGAAATCAGTAAGTAATATATTGTTTAATAAGATGAAACAAATTTTTTTGTGAATTGTAACTTTTGACTTTTATTTACCGTAGTTATAAGTAAATAGTCTAATTAAGTGTAAAAATGATATTATAATTACCTTAACACATGTCCTAATTCTATTGGATAAGTTTAATTCGACCGAAAACAACATTAGGAATAAAATAAGTTTCTCTTTGGTCCTCTGGGATTAGATAAAGACATTTATTATTATTTAATTTAAAGAAAAGTTAAAAGTGTTAAATTCATTGTTTAATAAATAAACCATTTTTATATAAAGTTAAACACAATATAAATTCTACTATAAATATTCATTAGAAATATAATAATATTTCCTATATAATGGTATTTAATTTATAATTTTTAGAAATTAAATAATTTAATTTATTTATCACCCAATGATGATGTAGTAATTACATTATTAATGAAATATTAAAATAATTGATATTATAAATATCCAAATAAATGTAATTGCGGATAATGATGAATTACAATAATTTTTTGGTTAATATGAAATTTTAGGGTTTATTAGATATTATTTTTCGAATTGATAAGGTTTTTATGACTTTCACAAAAACAAAATACCTAATAGTGTCAAAATTGACATAAATTTGTTTTTAAAACAAATACTATATTATTGGTTGATATAATATTTTTAAAAATATAAGGATCAACCAAAGGGATTAAAAAATATTATATATGTCATTAATGAACTACTTGAGGTTCTATTATAAGTTTAGAGTATGTTTATTAAACATATAGTGTATGAATACATGAAGACACGGTAAAAGATAAACTATTTAACTAAGAGTTAAATCTAAACGATAAGGTTAAAAGGGTATCCTAAACTTGTCTAAAAAATATTTTTTAGAGGTTTTGGACCCATCCTCACATTATCCTAGAAATAAATCATTTTTGAGCAATTAGAAACTGAAAATTATTTTATTATAAAATATTATTTTAAGCTTTTCCTAAAGTGACCCTCACCTCTCTAATAAAAGGGTACATCCCATTCTCTCCAAATCACACCTCCAAAGCCTTTTATCTCGTCCAACCCCTACCCAAATATCCTCCCAAAATCACCCCCTTCTATTTATAGGCATTAATTTTATCATAAATCCAACCTAAAGATCCCGTTTGATCAACTCAAAAGAAAACACCCGAAGAAGAGGTAATAATTTCACCACCCTCTTTCGAGTTTATTTTTCATATAGTTACTATTTCATTGTTTTTTCCATTCCCAAATAATAAATTCAGTAAATAATACATAATATGATTTTATTATAAATATGGTACATCCATATTCATTATTGTATCCATCCTATAAATGTGAAAGTTACTATGCGTGCGTACGTACAACATACCGTCTCTAGGTCGTGGTGTAGTTTGCTATTCAAACACTTCATTATTTGGATGGGTATAATAATGTGTATAAATGATGTAAATAATAAATATAACAAGTTAATTATTCTTTATACATGATATACCCTCCAATTACATAGTATTTCAACATCAATAGATTGATATAGTCGCTACTACGTACGTACGGATTACCGTCTCCACGACGTGATGAGATTTATTTCCATGGTCACAATTCATCGATGATAATAAAATATATATTATTAATAAGTATGTAATATATGGCATAATAATGATACTAGATATATATATGTATATACCTACATATATCTTATTCACTTACTTTCGTTCAATACGATATGAAAATGAAAATTGCGTTTATGCGTACGTACGACCCACCATCTCCATGAACAGTGCCTTTGATTTCATATATCTATCTATTATAAATATTTATATTTTAATATATTTGATATATAAATCAAGTTTTTTATTCTGTAAGTATTTAAATCATGATCTGAATGATACGATTATGAATAACAAGTTAAAACACGTACGATAAAGAAAACAATTATTACCCAAAATGTTAATTTAACATGGAAATCATTATTAAATGGGTAGTATTGAGTTATAAATGAATCATATATGATACAATAAATATGAATATGGTTTTGGTATAATTTAATAACATACTATGGTCATTATATATGAGGTTAAATGTACCCTCGACCAATAAAAAGTGCAAGGTAAGGGTTAATTCCTCAATCTCATTGTTATTTGAGATTGTTTATGTATATGTTTTTACTAGGATGTATTTATTATCCGTGTCCATGTTTCATAAAATAGTTTTCAAATCGATTCTTTTAAGGGAATATTTTACTAAAACATCGTTTTAAATTTTTTAAAGATTTATTCTTCTAAACCTTTCTCATTAATGTCCATATTTTTAAAATGATTTTAAGGATTTATTTATATGGACATGAATGTTTTAAATTGTCAATTCCTTTCAAAAGGATAAAAGTGGTATGGGACACTTTTATTCAAAATTATCTTTTAAATTACTTCCTTTATAAATTTTCTGACTTTTAATATGATTTCGTAAAAATTGGATATTTCTTTCAAAGAGTTTTACTGATCATTTTCAACTATGTCAACATCCTTTACTGCATATTATTCTTGATGGAGGTTGATTTATTATGATTAAAATATTCCATATTGTATTGAAGGTTTTGTGACATGTTTGACTATGGATTTGTTATTTTTATACCATTCATGGTTTATGGATACAATATTTTTATTTCGTATGCTAGTTTTAATATAAATGTTTATGTTATGTTAAAAAGTTTTCATATGAGAAATGAATTGGACTTAGTAAATGTCGTGTGGAGCCCGCTATAGCTCCTTGATGCATCGGTATGTCTCATGAGACAAATTAGTGTCTTGGGACAAGGCCTTAACCAAATCTTATTTGTAGTATTGGCACAAGGCCTTGACTCTGTGGTTATGAAGTTTGGCATTATTCATTCAATCATTATGAAATTATCTATTGATATTACATGTGATTATTTGACTAGTAGAATATTTATGTGAATAATTAAATGGAATTATTTGAGTTATCTTTTCCATATTATGCTGAAGTTTATGTTTAAAAGGCTTTTGTTTTAGTTTTATACATTTCCTTAAATATTTATGTTTATCTGTGAATGTTTACGCTATATTGCTATCCCTACTGAGTGTTTGAGCTCACCCCTTGCTTATGTTTTATTTTTACAGGATTCAAAGAAGTTTATTATGATTGATAAGTATGGTTAAGCTAGGGTATTAATGGTGTTCTTAAAAGATCATTTATGTTGTGTATTATTTTCTAATGTGTAATGTAACATTAGTGTATGTAATCTATTTTCCATGACTGCTAAACTGATCGGTATCTCAGGATTTGATTCCTTGTAATCATGCCAATGTATTAAAATAATGAACCAACTCTAGGCTTCTGGGGTCGGGGCATTACAACCATTACCATTTTTGTAACATTTAATCATAAGTCCTATGAATGAATAAAATAAAATTAAATTTAAAATATCATGAGAATAAATAAATTCATGATATCACATTTAATATGGGTTGTATATATATATATCATAAAATAATATTGGTTCATAACGTTACATATGTCCCAAAGAAGAAATATTGAGACAAAAATATCTTATTAATTTGGTAACTTTTGTACTATAAACCTCATAAAATTGAGATAATAAAATTAATATTTAAATGCAAATAATTTTCCATATAAGAATCATATAATTTAGTCATGGGTAGTATATAGACCACATATAATAAACACACAGGGAATATGACAATTGTTTCAAAAAAAATAAAAGTTATACTAATGCCTATCATTTTTTATCTCAAATTCATTCATAAACATTAGAAGCTCCAATATAAATATAAGGACCCAACATTAAAACCTTACATAATATTGAATTAAATGAATAATTCACATTGGGGAACTTTTCAGGCTTCTATTTTTAGAGAATTAGGACATAACTATTACACCTCAAAAGATTACAAAGTAGACACTTCTACACAGTTTCCATTTTTTTAACCAGACATGAACTCTTGAAAAAAAGTGTCATGTATAGTTCCATGTTTAAGACAAAATAAATTTTCCTTGATATCATCCTTGACCCTATTCCACATTATGTCATATGAAAAACATTTCAAAGACTTGGGATGAGCATAAAAATCTCAATAAGGTATTCACAAAGAAGGAAAACTGTTAGTTTTTCAAAAAACAGGTAAACGATTATTACTTTATCATAAGTAATACCTTTCACATTTATGAAGTAGTAAATAATCTTCAATGAATAAAAGATCATTACTTACCCTTTTGTAACCAAAAGATTACCTTAAAACCCATATAAAGAACAAATAACATATAAAGTTAACATGGGACATAAACATACTTAAATGAAATAACCATACGATCGACTTCCACACATATCACTAAATGAAATAGCCATACAACCGACTTCCATACCCAACGCATTGGAGGTTATAATGTAACCACCCCTCCTGGTTTTTACGGCACCACCCATCATATAGTTTATCACATAACCACCCATCAAATGTCCAAGTACCATCACTACACATAATATATTTCAAATATAAACATTTCACAAATAATATATGATTTTCAGTCACAAGAAGTAATTTCAAGATATTGAAATAATCAATCCATTTTCATAAACCATTAAAAAATAGTTTTTTGAATCAAAGTGTCCCATACCACTTTGAAGATTTTAAATGAATTATCCTTTGAAAACATTAATGTCCATATAAATAAATCCTAAAACTCATTTTGAAAACCTGGACATTATGGAGAAATATTTAGAAGAATAAATCTTTAAAACATTTAAAACGATATTTTAGTTTAAAGGGTTTTTCTAACAAAAAGAGAGACGCTTGAATACAAATAATTGAGGAATAAAATTTAATCATAACTTTATGATATCATGAGAATAAAGGAATTCATGATATAATATGTCTAATGATAGTATATACACCATATAAGAGTGAATTAGTGCATAACAACAATGAAGTCTCAATGGAAAAGTAAGTTGAGATGAAACCCCTTATAAAGATGGTATCCTTAAATTAAGGATAAATAAATCACATAATAATGTGTGAAAAATATAAATACACCCAATATAAGTGTATATTAAGTGTAAAACAATCATAGGACATTCACACATATTCATAGGATGTCATATTCAAGAAGTACAAGCTGAACCCAAAGAATTTAAATTGGGTTAAGAAGTTCCCTTGAAACAATTTGACAGCCTAACAACGTCACATTAAAATTTAGAAAATGAGTTGATGAGATTAAAAGGGTATCTCAACACTGGACATATATTTTACATAAATAAGGATATAGAAGAACATATCGCAACATAATAAAATGTAAATTAACAGACATAACAAAAACAAGTCTTTTAAAAAGAGGAGGGTGAATGGTTCTCTTACCGATTTGGTAACTTAAAAAACACAAGACACATTAAAGAAGGATCATATAATGAAGATGTAAATACTCATAAATGAAATTATATTACACAAAGAGTACAATCATGGGCAGTGCATATACCACACAATAGGAAATAGTGGCCAGTATTGCATTAATCTCACGGGAATAAAAGTGAGATGAAAAACTCTTACATCATTGTAATCAATCGAGTAATATGACCAAAAGATAATAACCAGAAAATGAATCACAAAATACCATGAATATAAATAGAATCATGATAATATATATCAATGTCAGTATACATTACACCACATGAAATAAATAAGTGGTGAATAATGGAAATCTCATGGGATTAAAAGTAAGATAAGAAAATCCCTTACCTCATGTCCGACTTGACTCGATCATTCATTAATCTCCTGAATAATAAAATATAGTTAATTTATACTTTATTAAGAACCTTGTTAAAGTTTATAATTTCTTTTATATCAATTATTACCATGTTATAAACATTATTTAATCATTTAAGTTAATAAAGGTCATTTTGTAGATATTTGGTACTGAGTCAAAAATGAGCCCCTTATATTTACAAGTTGTCTATGTGGTTAATAGTCCATTATATCCAGAATGATAATAATGATGTAGATATCATATATATCTTATATATCCATTATATAAATTTATTTATAATAGTACATAACATTTAGATGTAAGAAATGAAATGCACCGGTGATAGAGATGGTAAGCCGTACGTACGCATGAGCGCTACTTCCATTTCTATTTCATATTTAATGGAATTAAAACATAACGATACAAAGTAGTATTAAAATTCCAGAATTTTATCATATATAATATCATTAAATCTATCCTTTATACATACAACATATGGTATGAACGAGTCATATCACTTTTAAGGGGCGGTAGTCCGCACTTCCTCAAATGAAATTATCGCGTTTACCCATAATGGAAACCATAAATGTATGATATAAATGAAAATTACAGAAGAATATAGAAAAAATAAAAAAAATATATATCATATATAAATACAGTGCCATCATAATGGCCACCATGAGAGTAGGTAGGAGATAATTGAACAATCATCGTTTCCTGAGTCGTTAGTTTTCCATCCACAGAAACAATATGTTCTTCACCCATTAGATGGAGGTGTGTGTAAGTGTAGTTTGAATAAATCTCATAAAAAAATAATATTATATTGAGGATATTGGTGTTCTTACAAAATAAGGGAATAAAAAGAGTTTATGGGTTGGAGAAGTAAAATAAATGAAAAGAAATTAAGAGATATTGTTACCTTTTATTTGGGTAACTTCCTTTGGTTTGATCCAAAAGGACTTCTTGAAGTGCCTTCTACCTAACTTAAGGCTTATAGAAGGAGGGTAAGGATATATGGAGATTAATTGGGCAGAGGATGGATGACCCAAAAGGCTTGATAGACGTGTGTAATTGTTTTGAAGTGGTCTTCTTTTATAAGGGGGAGGATGGGCTCTTTAGGAAAGTGTGAAAACCTTATTTTATTATAAACATATCCTCAGTTTCAAATAGTCCAAAACACATTAAAGTCTAATATAAGATGACACATATTATAAATAAAATCATCCAATAGTAAATTTATAGGTTTTGGATATTATTTTAGTCTTTATAATCTTATTTATTTAAATCATTTATTAATGAGGTAAACACTGCGTAATTATTGTGTCATAAATAATTTAATTCATTTATGTCTAAAAATTATAAAAAAAATAACATGATGTAAGAAATATATTTATATTTCCATTTAATATTTTTAGTCCAAAATATAATTTATATAACACCATATAAAAATTAATTTACTCAAATATTATTGTTTATGTCATTGTTTCCTTTACATCAAATTAATTAATCTAAAGTGTCATTATATTTCATAAGTGGCTCCATGGGGTCCCAAAATAGACCCAAATATGACCATGGTCGTCCATTACTCATCCAATAAGGTTAGTACATGTGTTAAGGTAATGTTGAATTATTACAATATTCTTTTTTCCTTAAATTACCCTATTTACCATTAACCGCACTAAATAAAAGTCAAAAGTTACTATTCATCAAAATTATTTTTATCTTATTGAACCAAATTTTACTTCATTATAACAACCATGTATGTTGTATTTTCGAAATTCAACTCACAGAAGTGGTAAAATTTCATTTAAATGAAAAATTCAGTTTTTAACTACTACAAAGTGGTTTCACTATTCATCAAAAACTGATGTTTTTCAGAAAAATACAAAAATTCACCATAAGCTAAATTTGATATTCTGAATTAAAAAATGATTTATATTTTATCAAATTCAAAACATAGAAGTTTCATAAATTAATTTTATAATTAATTCCCACAGTGAAAACAAATAATGTGTTTTTAAGAAACAATATCTATGAAAAGATTGTCACTTGTTTATGTCCAATTTCAAAGTGAAATTCAATCCAATGACCACCATTGGATTAAATGGTAATAATATATTACAATTAACCTTTAAAAATAATTGAAAATATAATATAATAATATAAATAATTTAGATTAAAAGGCACTTTTGAATTAACATACAGTATTTTTCACTATTCATCAAAAAAATGAACTATATCAGAAAAATACCAAAAAATATAGCCAAAGTAAAATTTGATGTCCCCATTCTATAGAAGGATTTTATTTGGTCAAATATAATGTATTAAAGTGACCAAAACTATATTCAAAGAGGTTTCTCCATTAAAAGGTGGTAAATCATCCTTTTAACGTAAATTATGCTTAAAATTAGATTCATTCACATTTTAAGCCTCTAACTTTTACTGGATAAATGTAAATACATTTAACAAACATGTATAATCATATTTTAGTTAGTTTGGTTCATTCTCTCCAATACAACGGCTAGGAGTTAACTACCATTTAAAAAAATAATATTATATTATTAGTGGGCAACGTAAGATTTCAAAGAAACCTGTTGTTGCGTACCAGGTACACTATCGAACATAGAAACCCCTTTAAAGTAAAATTAATATTTAATTCACAAATTTTAATAAATATGAAAAACAATTCATGTTCTCTATTTACCATGGATGTTACATCCTTCCCCCCTTTTGGTAATTTCATCCTTATAATTTTAAAACTGGGCTTGGAAACTTTATTAAAAGTCCCACATCAAAAAAGAGTCAGTGAAACTATCACTTTAAAAGAGAGAAAGGGAATTAAAAATGACACCTAAGACAACATATACTAGGATTCCAAGAAAAAATGGATATGGAGGAGAAAAAAATCATCAAGTTCTGTTGGAGAGTGGTAGATAACTTGATTAGGAGAAAGTTAACCACTAGAAAATCACAAACTCGTGATGTGTTTAATGGTATTTGATTACCCAATAGGAAAGGTAAACCAACAAAGTTGTTTTGTTTTATGTTCCTTTTCATAATTTTGAGGATTTTATTTACTACATAGAATAAGAACATAAGGAAACATACTTACTTTTCATATATACTTTCATACTTTTCTAAATTTCTACAAGAAATGCATCTTTTCTCCCAACGATGTGTATTCAAACTGACTTGGTCACATTAAAATCACTGTAATCATCTTTTAGAGAATCAAATAATCCAGAAAATATAAACTATATTTTTTTCCATGTCTTTAGACATTAACCAAAACCAAAATGGTTTTTGAGAGATAGGATAATACCCCAAAAAAGACTACTCTTAATCTTAAAAAAAAATTCAAACAGAACCCAAAGTTCAACAAAGACCATTTGATAATCAATTGTCCATAAAATTATTAAAATTAATCAAATCTAATATTAAAACGCAAATCTCAGAAGGATTTAATCACATAGTCTTACAAGACGAATCTCAACATTTATATCTAAATAACATCATATACTCTTAAAGTCTCATTTTGAAAAGTAATTAACCAAATCACATATTCTCCATGATAGGATAATAAATTCCATATATAACCCAAAATCAACCTATTATTGACTCATAAAATCATGTAACTAAAAAGAATTAGTCATACTAACTAGGGACTTCATGTAGTCCAGTGGTATGGGGTAAATCCCAATCACACTTTGGTTGTGGGTTCGATTCCCACTACATTGCCCGATGTGACGGGTTGTCACGCGGTTTTCATGTCGTGATATTTCAAAAAATTTATAACATTCCCAAAAAGAGATAACGATGACATATTTTAACCACAAAGTTTTTCTAATAACTTTCATTTTGCATCCGAAAATGTATTAACCTATAATTGCCTCAAATTCAAGGATCATATAAACCTATATGGTTCTTTATAACTATATCCACAGAAGAAAAGATATTTATTCCTTGAATAAAATTTTCATATATAAAACTTCATGTTTGCACATACAATAAAAAGTATCTAATGTAATCTCATCATCAAAAGAGCCTCAGTAATTTTAAGCATTTCACCATCCTAAAATCTATCATAACACTTGAATCATCTTACTCATTCAACGTTCTTCCTGATCCATTAACCATTTGTTTCCAACTTAGTCTGAAATACTCATTTCATACAAACAAAATCATGAATCATATCCTAAGATTCAATAATGTCAAAACATATGTTAAGAAATAATCCATACCTTTCATCGGTCAATGTCAGTTTCTTCATCCTCAATTGGAATGGAATTAGGTATTGGTAAACATATATTTGTATGATCCTGGTGATCCCATTCTGTAAACATCTTCACAGGACATCTGTTTGTATAATGACCATGCACACCACATTTAAAACATTCAATTGATCCCTCAAAAAGAACTTCTTTCCCTTTCCTAGAGTCAACTGGATGCTTATTGTTTCCATGGAAAGTTCTTGCTTTATGACCTTCATTTCCACATCTATAGAATCTTGCTGTACCTTGGAAAATTTTCCTAGGTGATTATTTCCACATCCTTGACACATAGGTTTTTGAACAGACGTACCTTTATGATTATTACCTGAACATCCATAGGGATTTGTTTATCACATATATGATGGCTTATAAAAATCACCAAGGTTCAGGTTGACAATCATGACTCCAGATAGTTAGTTGAGAATAACCATAAGAGTTCGCATTACAGCTATCATTTCATTCAATTTCTCATTCATAGAACCATCACAGTTTTCTTCACATCCACTGTTACATTGATGCATCCTAGATCTAGTCATTTACTAAAACCTAAAAGGTCAGTGTGAGTATCATAATATAATATATATTATGAGGAGGATAAATACTAAGATATACTTTTTAATGTTATCTTAGACTCATTTACTTTATCAAAAAAATATGAATCTTTCTAAAATCCTAACTATTATGGTTATGTCACTTATGCTTAAAGAATACCCTAGCATATAAAGTTATCTAAACCGACCTCTGATACTAACTACAAGGACCCGACCTTAAAACCACACATAATATTGAATTAAATGAATAATTCACATTGAGGATCTTTTCACCTTTATAGTTTTAGAATATTAAGACATAACTATTACATCTCAAAAGATTACAAAGTAGACACTTCTACACAGTTTCCATTTTTTTTTACAAAACATGAACTCTTGAAAAAAAGAGTCATGTCTAGTTCCATGTTTAAGATAGGATGACTTTTCCTTTATCCCATCCTTGACCCTATTCCACATTATTCCCTGTGAAAAACATTTCAAAAACTTGCGATGAGGATAAAAAGCTCAGTAATGGATACACAAAGAAGGAAAACTGTTAGTTTTTCAAAACAATATGTAAACCATGAATATTGCCATAAAACCCATATAAAGAACACATAACATATAAATGTAACTTGGGACATTAACATACTTAAATGGAATAACCATACGGTCGACTTCCACACATATCACTAAATGCAATAGCTATATAGCTGACTTCCATTCCCAATGCATTGGTGATTATAATGTAACCACCCGTCCTGGTTTTCACAGCACCACCCATCATACAGTGTTCACGTACCCACCCATGAAATGTCTAAGTACCAACACAACCCATAAAATATTGCAAATATAAACATTTCACTAATAACATTTCATTTGAAGTCATAGGAAGAAATTTTAAGATATTGAAATAATCAATCCATTTTCATAAAACATTTAAAAAGAGATTTTTTCCAAATCATTTTTTTTGTTATTTTCATAAAACCCACTTGGAAAAGTGGGAACCGTGTTACAGCATACAATACCAGAATTCAGAAGCTCGGCCTAAATTAAAAATTCAAAAAGTAAAGCCACTAATACCTAAATCTCGCAAATCACACACCGCCGATAAGCGTGCTGACACCATCATTATCACAACACAGTAGGCGTCATCATGTCATCGCCATCCCTGACAAACATCGATCCATTGTCATGCCATCCTCTAAACCCGTTGTCACAGTGACACAACCCATTTCCAGAGAACAGAACCACCGTCAAACACCATTCCAAAAGAACACAATAAACCATCCAAATGAAACACCAGAATGTTGGAGACAATTGGCAGGCCAAATCAAAATTCATCAAATAAAAAAGAAATCAAAGGCTAAATCCCCAACAGCCTCTAAAACTTACGCCAAAAGTGACACCACATGACAGCATCCTCATACTCTTCAAAGCACACCATCGAACCAACATCACTACCAGTTCTGCCATGAAATCACACCTCACGCAAAAAGAAATCCATATCCAAATCACGCAAACATAAAACCATAAATAAAAACCATCACCGCAAATCCCCGAACACCAGGCCTTGCATGAAAAATAAATCACATAAATATGTGTGAAAAATACAAATACACCCAATATAAGTGGATATTATGTGTAAAAAAATCATAGGTCATTAAAAAATATTCATAGGATGACATATTCAGAAAGTACTAGTTGAACCCAAATAATTGAAATTGGGTTATGAAGTTCCCTTGAAAAAATTCGACAGCCTAACGATGTCACTTTAAAATTAAGAAAATGAGTTTATGAGATTAAAAGGGTATCTAAAAACATGGAAATAAAGTTTACATGAATAAGTATATAGAAGAAAATATCCCAACATAATAATTTGTAAATTAAAAGACATAACATAAAGAAGTATTTTAAATAGGGGAAGGTGAAAGGTTCCCTTACCGATTTGGTAACTTATAAAACATACGCCACATGAAATAAGGATCATATAATGAATATGTAAATACTAATAAATAAAATTATATTACACAAAGATTGTACTCATGGGTAGTGCATATACCACACAAAAGGAAATAGTGTCCAATATAGCATGAATCTCACGGGAATAAAAGTGAGATGAAAAACCCTTACTTCATTGTAATCAATCAAGTCATATGAAAAAAAGATAATAACCATAAAATGAATCACAAAATAAAATGAATAATAAAAGAATCATGATAATATATATCAATTGTAGTATACATTACACCACATTCAATAAATAAGTGGCGAACAATAGAAATCTAGTAGGATTAAAAGTGAGATAAGAAAATCCATTACCTCGTGTCCGACTTGACTCGATCGTTCTTTAATGTCCGGAATAATAAACTAAAGTTAATTTATACTTGCTTAATAATTGTTTTCATGTTTATAATTCCTTTTATATTAACTATTACTATGATAGAAACATTATTTAATCATTTAAGTTAATAAAGGTTGTTGTTTTTTTGATATTTGGTACTTGAGTAAAAAATGAACACCTTATATTTACAAGTTATCCATGTGGTCAATAGTCCATTATATCCAAAATGATAATAAAGATGTAGATATCATATATATATTATATATCTAGTATATACATGTATTTATAATAGTACATAACATTCAGAGGTAAGAAATGAAATGCACCATTCATGGAGACGGTAAGCTGTACGTACACATTAATGATACTTCCATTTCTATTTCATATTTAATGGAATTAAAACATAATTATACATATTAGTATTAAAATTCCAGTATTTAATCATATATAATATCATTAAATATATCCTTTATACGTACCACATATGGTATGAATGAGTCATATCACTTTGAGGGGGCGGTAGTCCGCACTTCCTCAAATGAAATTATCACGTTTACCCATAACGGAAACCATAAATGTATTCTATAAAAGGAAATTAAAGATGCATAAAGAAGACATAAAAATAATATATATCATATATAAATAAATTTCCATCATAATGGCCACCATGAGAGGTGGTAGGAGATAATCGAACAATCATCGTTTCGCGAGGCTTTAGTTTTCCATACACAGAAACATTATATTCTTCACCAATTAGATGGAGGTGCGGGAAAGTGTAGTTATACTCCTTCTCATAAAAACATAATAGTATATTGAAGATACTGGTTTTGTTACAAAATAAAGGAATAAAAATATTTTAGGGGTTGGAGAAGTAAAATAAAGGAAAATAAGTTAAGAGAAATTGTTACCTTTAATTTGGGTAACATCCTTTTGTTTGAACCAAAATGACATTTTGAAGTGCCTTCTGCCTAAGGTAAGGATCCTAGGAGGAGGAGAGGGCTGTAGAGAGCTTAATTGGGCCGAGGTTAGAGGACCCAAAAGTCTTGAGAGGTGTGTGGAATTTTTTATAAGTGGTATCCTTTTATAAGGTGGAGGAGTGGCTCTTTAGGAAAGTGTGAAAACATTATTTTATTATAAACTTATCTTCAGTTTCAAAAGGTTCAAAACAAATTAAAGTCAAATATCAGATGACTCATATTCGAAATTAAATCATACAATAGGAATTGGACTTTTTTTCTATATTATTTTATTCTTTATAATCATATTTATTTAAATCATATATTAATGAGGTAAACACTGCATCATTATTATGTCATAAATAATTTAATTCATTTGATTTCTAAAAAATATAAAGAAAAATAACATGATGTAGGAAATCCTTTTATATTTCTAATGAATATTTATAGTCGAAAATATAATTTATATAATAGCATATAAAAATTAATTTACTCAAAGATTTTTGTTTATGTCATTTTTTGCTTTACATTAAATTAATTAATCTAATGTGTCATTATCTTTCATAAGTGGCTCCACGGGGTCTGAAAATAGACCAAAAAATGCCCATGGTCGGCCATTACTCATCCAATATGGTTAGGAAATGTATTAAAGTAATTTTCAATTATTATAATATTCTTTTTTCCTTGAATTACCCTATTTACCTTTAACCGCAGTAAATAAAAGTCAAAAGTTACTACTCACTAAAAATTATTTTCATCTTATTGAACCACATTTTACTTCTTAATAACAACCATGTATGTCATAGTTTCTAAATTCAACTCACAGAAGCGCTAAAATTTCATTTAAATGAAAACCTCAGTTTTTTAACTACTACTATGTGGTTTCACTATTCATCAAAAATTGCTGTTTTTCAGAGAAATACCAAAAAATTACTCTATGATAAATTTGATATTCTAAATTCAAAAATGAAGTCTATTTTACAAAATTCCTAACATATAAGTTTCATTAATTAATTTTATAATTAATTCCCATTGTGAAAACAGATAATGTGTTTTTAAGAAACAATATCTATCAAAAGGTTGACACTTGTTTATGTATAATTTCAAATTTAAATTCAATCCAATGACCACCATTGGATTAAATGGTAAAAATATATTACTATTATACTTTAAAACTATATAAAAAGATAATATAAGAATATAAATAATTTAGATTTAAAGGCACTGTTGAATTAAAATATAGTATTTTTCACTATTATTCAAAAAAATGAACTTTATCAGAAAAATACCAAAAATCTTCCCAAATTAAATTTTGATGTCCCCATTCTAAAGAAGGATTTTATTTGGTGTAATAGAATGTATTAAAGTGACTAAACCTATATTCAAATGGGTTTCTCCATTAAATGATGGTAAATCGGCCTTTTAAAGTAAATTATGCTTAAAATTAGATTCATTTACATTTTAAGCCTCTAACTTTTATTGGATAAGTATAAATACATTTAACTAACATGTATAATAAAATTGTAGTTAGTTTTGTTCATTCCATTCAATACAACTACTATGAGTTACTACCATTTAAAATAATAATATTATATTATTAGTGTGAAACGTAAGATATCAATGAAACCTGTTGTTGCGTATCGGGTACACTATCAAACATAGAAACCCCTTTAAAGTAAAATTAATATTTAATTTACAAATATTAATAAATATGAAAAAATGTCATGTTCTCTATTTACCTGGGATGTTACAATATAAAATATAGTTTTCTTATAAATACATTTTAGAACCATATTCAATGTTTTTTATGACATATTTAATTTTTTATGAACTTTTATAACCTGATTATTACCATTTCCTTGTTAAACTAACGTTTTGGGTAATAACAGCTTCGTTTTTCATGTATGTTTTGTTTTTTGTATTTTTGATCCTCTTAATTTTACCATGGTTCCATCATATTAAGAATGTGAAAAATGATATAAAAAATATGTATATTCAGTATATATTTATATATAGTAATCCATAAATTTAATAAATTTAAAATGTAATACATCATTCATGGAGATGGTAGGTTGGAAATGCCTATGAACACTGTTTCCATTTTTTCAATAGATGAAATGATGGATGGTTAAAAATTATATTACAATTATATAATTAAATTTATGTAATATATATAATATATTTACATTACAACTATCTATATTACTTTCCATGGAATGTGTAAGTGGAGAACAAATTAATTCGCATTACATGGTGGTAGTCCACCGTACACCTGGTTGATGTTATTGTATATCCACAGAATAGAAAGAAAGAATGAATAATTTCAATTATAATTAAAAAATTATTGAAATATAATAAATATCATATAAATATGTTATATACATCATTATGTATAGATGTGATATGTGTTGATGGATAGAAAATAACATCAATTCACATGGTGGTAGTCTGTCGTACATACGATCAATAGTTTCGTTTTACATTTGATGGAAGATGAGATATATTTAGTTCATTAAATTTAAATAGTAAAATATCATGATGTGTTATATATTGGTTTTATTATATTTTAACTAATAAAAAATGAATTATGGTGGTAATGTATGATTTTGAAAAAGAAAGATTTTAGTGAAGACGATTATCGTCGCTTAGGACATCCCCATATAGATATCTAATTAAGGACCTTGTGGTTGGTATTTTGCGATGATCAGAAGATCTAAAACATGTACACAAATTTTTATTAAAGAATTATTTCATGTTTTGGTCTAGAAAAATTTTATAATAGGTCTCTATATGTTTGGGGATGCGGTGGCCTTTTATAAAGCGGGAGGAGTGACATTTTTGAATATATTCAAAACTATTCAATAATGGGAAGTCACACTCACCCCGTATCCCAGAATAATTGGTTAGTAATGGATTTTATGTATTTTATGGACATGTTACACTTCATATATATTAACCACATGTTTTTTACATGATATTCAATATCCTTTAGGTTTACTTAATTTTACCATTTTAGTTTTCACCAAAGTAATTTGTTTCATTTTTAACCTATGTAATTTATAATTTAAGAATAATATTAAAATGATTATTAGTATGTAATTTTCTCTCATGGACTTTAAATATTAAATAAAATTTATTTAATAAAAATTCTATATTTTTGAGAAATTAATTTTTACACAAGCGTATGAAATGCACAAAACCTCATTTTAACCTTAATCGTAAAAATTATTTATTTTTACCTTTTTTAATGTTTATTATGAAAAATTAATTTGAAATTATTATATCAATTTTTTATTCTAAATATGTATTCCATTTTATAAAATTTAAATGACATAATTTTAATAATTTAATTTTAGATTAGTTATGCAAATGTGATGAAAAATCAGTTTTTAATAGACAACATTTTCAAATGTGTAAAAAGTTTTTTCATCATAATTCAATATGAAATTGATTTAAATGAAATAGATTTGATTAATTATAATATAATTTAACTAATTGTTCTTTTTTAACCATTTTAAATAAAAATGTAAATTCATAATGTTTTAAACCAAAGAGGGAATTTTCCATAAAAACATGTATTTTTACTATTTATCAAAAAAATAATATTTTAAAAAATACCCAAATATTCACCCTAATAATTTCTTTTAATGGTTATAGAAAAATTATATTAATTTTATCAAATAAATTTTTAAAAATTGGAAAAGATTTAATTTATTTTTTGTTCAAAAAAAAACAATTAATTTTTTTGAAAATTGTATTTTCGAAGCATATTAAGAATTTAACAAAACATTACTGATTTTTTATAAATATAATTCCATTATATACAAATTTTTTACTAAAAATTTAAAACATGTTTCTTACTATTCATACATCCAAGTTTTACATTATGGTTATCAGGGTTTTAAAAAATAATAATATTAACATTAACATGTGGTTCATTAAAAATCTGGCGTTGTGTGTAACACAAGATATCGAATAAATTAAATTTATTCAAAAAAATATCTTAGAATATTGGGGTGTTCCATTGATTCCATATTTCACCATAGTTTATGTAAATCATTATAAAATGGGTTACTAATTGTTTAATCCATTACAAGTGGAAGTGTCTCCCATAGTGATGGAGTTGTTGTTCATAGATTTTATAAATGATTAACACATTTTTAGACTATAGATTTCTGTTTAAACATGTCCTTATAAATTGTGAAAACAATATTTCTATAAAAAAATTCTGTGAATAATATTCCTCATTCATATAATAGTTGTATTGATATATGGCCTCAGTTCATGAAATATCTTTGTCAGAAAGGTGATATTACTCATGAATTAATTGGAACTAAATTAAAACAATTCGATCTCTCTAAAAAACAATTGAATCATTAAGGAATAAATTGCATCATAGTTGAATATAATATTATTTTTTAGAACCAAGTCCACAGGTACCATGATTGGGTAGATGTGTCACTGATCAACTTGTGTGTTCAAAGTTGATTTTTGTGGAAAATTATATTCTCTGTAGCATATTATATTTATTAATAATGATGAAAACATAATTTATGGTTCTCCATGGAGGTGTCTTCTATACTTCGAGTTGGTAGATAATGATAAAGGTGTAGATACTTAGTATTATCATGATGGTTATATATATGTTATAATGATATGTTAGGTTACTATCTTGATTATCATTACAGGATCATATGAGTAATTATAAATTCTATAATTCAATTGAATATATTTTAAAAGGCATTTTAATTACATTGTGTTGACAAAGGCCAATATTTATCAATTCCCATTAGGGATGAAAATGGTGTATTTTCTCATCATTTTTTCTTATAACACTGAGAAATAACTTATTATAACCCAATGCAATAAATTTCCACTTGAACCTAAAGAATAAAAGTTATAAATAATTTAAAACATTTTACAAACCCCAACTGGATGTCATTGATTTCTGTTTTCATTCAACTAATTTTTTGATAAATACTGGAACACTAATCAATATCCATTATATATGCTGATGATGTTCTATTTTATAAAAAGTCTTGATTAAATTTTTTATATATACATATATTATGGTTGTGTCTGTGTATACTCATATGTACTATATATATATATATGGTTCATATGTATATATATAAATATTTATAATTTTTTTATATGTGTTTTATACATACAGACACACACACAGAAACACACGTACATATATGTATAAGTATATATATGTTTATTTAAATACATATTCTTTTATGTATCTATGTATGTATGTATGTATATATATATTATTTATAGTGTGTGTACATATACACATGTATTTATATACTATGAAAATACATTGATATGCATATATTTATATATATAATCGATTTTTTTTATTTATATAATATTTTTATATATGTCATATATTTATATACTATGTTTATGTTTATATTATTGGTGCCTATATATAGAAATGTCCATATATAAAAATATGCATTTATTTATATATTTATAGGCATATAATGATATATTTCTTTAGATGAATATATATTTTTATGTATGTATGTATATATATATTTTCTATTTGTAGTATAATATATATATATATATTATGTATATACTGTTTTTTTTGTTAAATATTTTTTTCTCAAATATGTTTTTGTGTGCATAGACAAGTGAAATTTAAAATATTTATATATAAATAACATGTATATCAAATATTTTATAGAAAAAATATATATAATTTATAAAATCATTTATATAGTATATATATAATATGTATAATTATATATATATATTATTTATATATATTGTTTTTATAAATTGTTCAATTAAATATGAATAATATGAATTGAAAATATATGGATGTTAATTATATTACTAGTGAGTATGAGGATAGTGTCATAGAGTTCATTAAATTTCCAACATACGATGAGAATGAACCTTTTAGGATAATGTGCATGTTTTTAAATTATTGTTGTTCATAAACAATCTGTACAATTAAATTAGAAGATCATTTGATCCATTAAGAAATTGATTGAAGTTATAAATATGAGAATAAACATTGAGAAGTTTTAGATGTATCATGTAAGTGGAATGATGATATGTTTTATGGGACATCTGATATATAGACAATCATGTAAGATGATGTAGATCATATTTATGAAATAAAAATGGGGTTCAATGATGAACATATTGATTGTCGAAAATAATTTGATAGATTGAGTAAATAAATAGAGATGTCATTTTATGATGGGTTTACAAAATAAAAAAATATACTAGTAGCACTAAAACTATATAAAATAAAAGAAGAAAATAAATAGAGTGATGATAGTTTCATAGAATTAGTATCTTTATTAAAGGATATATTACCAAATAAATTATAATATTCCTTTTGAAACATATATATCTAATGTAATGCAACTTTTAATGGCTATGAGATACAAAAAAGACATGTTCTCTAGAATGACTAAATATTTTTTCTAAAATAGTATGAATATCAATATAAACGTGTCAACTGAGATTCAACTTAATATATCCAAATATAAATCACTAGCATAGAACGTTTTATAGTAATGTTTAATCACTCCTAACTCAATAAAAGTTTGGATACAGTAAGTCTTGTAACATGATACATAGATAAAAGAATTCATTATGGAAAAGATCAATATATAGTAGATTCTCCATACTAGAATAATCAATCCCTATAGTGTATAAAGAATCCCTTATTGCACATGGATGATTATGTTGAAAAATTATAATTTTCATCTTTTTTAATAAATAATGTAATGTATATTCTATTTTTATTTCTTATTTATGTACCAAAACGTCAATTTAATGATATTTAGATTTAGTTGTATCAACATATTGAATATTTAAAATTGGTTTAGGTTACCAGACATATGCATTATTTAAGATGCTCCCAATAGAGTAGGATTCATGTTGTGTTCCATGTTTCTTAGTATAATAAATGACCTTCCAACTTATGGTAATTTTATAGGGTATAAGATTAAAGGAAGGTTACAGTATCCAATTACATAAGAAGATACAAGCTTTGTTAGGTTAAAGAATAGTATGGATTGACCTGACCCACTACTACCACACTTGGGTCGGTAAAAAGGCCATATGTGACACCTCAATCCTATCTCTAATTGGCCAGCGGTTAGTGAAATTCACCAAGAATTCACATACACAATTTGCGAGGCATTTTCCATTAAAAATTCAATTAAAAAACATCATTGATATAATGGAAATCAACATATACATATTACATTCATCGGTAAACAAAAATACATGAAACTATTTTTACATACCATTATACTAGAATACCATAATAAAAAACATCATCAAATAATTATTCATACAATTAATTACACACTCACATGATATAAACTTGTTTATAACTAATAACCTCAATTAACTCCTCAATGAATCGATGCAAAATTATTTTATAAGACACTTCCAATGAACACCATTAGGCCTACCTATAGAGACTATCACCTCTATCTCCACATCAACATGCTCACCTATAAGAAATTTAATATTTCAACAAAAAAAATTACATATATGTACAAGTTCCCAAGCACAGGTGAGTAGAAATACCTAATATGAAATGCACTGAGAAACACTAAATAGATTCTCTTGAATTTATAATAATAAAAACATAAAAAATCATAAGACATAGTCCCAAACTCATATTTTTATACTACCTAGACTCTATTTAGATAAAATATCATCTATCATACATTAATAACTTAAAAATAACATAATATAAAAAATATGTGTATATTTTATATCCAAAATTTACATATTTCATCACCCATAAATCCAAATTATAAGAGAATCATATTCCCAATCCCACCGCAAAGATCACTCCACAAAAGAAAAACCTAATAAATAGATGCTCACAAAAATAGATCCCAAGAACCAACCAAACCCTTTCCATGTGTAATATATAAAAACTCAAATCACCATATTATTGAAACAAAATCGACTAATAATAGAAATAAATAATGTGTACCTTACATAATAAAATGATGTTGTCATTTCCTTCATTATGTACTTGGTTATGATCACTAAGGAACAACAGAAAGTAAATTCCCTATGAGTTGTAACCATGGGATATTCTAGGTCACCTAAATACTGTTGGAAGGACTTTCCAAAACTCGATGATATAAAATTATTAAGTGGTGTTAAGGAGTATGAAAAAAGTGAAATTGGGGTGGGAGAGAGTATCATATGTTTTGTTTTAAGAAAATATAACATATATATATTAGATTTATAGCATGCCTTCTTTTATATAGTTATACAGATACTCCCTAAGAATTTTTATTTACTCATGTGTTTCTCAAACACATGATTGAATGCCTTAAGATAAACTTCATTTAACCATTGACTCTATGCACTCCAATATATTTAATAATATGAAATATAAAATCAATTATAGCTTATATTTTTGAGATTCAATAAATAATTCCTTAATTTTTTAATGGCTAATTACGACATATTATAGAAAAATATCAAACCATTCGATTTATAGCACTATAACTCAGCTATATTTTATAGTATGACATGATATTGAAGACAAGATATGATATATATATATATATATATATTTTATAATGTGATATAACTATAGGGTAAAATATAAAAAAAATCCATATATATTTCACACTCTATGACACACAATATCATATTTTATGATATCACATGGATTTGGGAAAATTTGTTTTAATCTTCCGCTTTAACTGAAACCTAACAGTCATTTGTACCATTTCACATTATATTATACCATATATTATAACTTGATAAAGAAAATTGAAAAGAACTTTTCGAAATATTTAAAAAAACCTCTAGAAATCAATCATAAATCTCACAATGTATCACATTTTATGAAATACCTTACAAATAACCATCTAAAACTCTATTTGGATAAACACTAAAATAATTTTTAAATTTCCCCTTTTAGTTTTTCAAAATCATTCACTATTTGGTTTAAAAAAATTGTAACCTTATGGGCAATTGAAGCATTGTCAAGGAATATGAATCTCTAGATCAATAATGTATGGAAAGGGTTTCCTATTTCATATAATCAATGATACTCAATCTACAAAGGGATATGGCATGATATTTATCAAAAAAGGAATCTCTATACCCATATCAACCAACTATATCATATTCAAGCATGACTTTTCAAATGAATCCATTGTATAATACCTGGAGTGACCATGTGGAACATATTATTTCAATCACCTATAACCTTATCAAATATTATATACTACACAATTATAGTCTAATTGAGTCGATGAATACATCATATGTCCTTCATCTAGTAGATGAGAATATAATATATACCTCATTAAATTAGATAAGAACACCGTATGTACCTTATATGTATGATCATACCTTTCATAAATAAATCTAAATAGATGTCAAAGATTTTATACTAATTATATAATAGTAAAAAAAACATCTTAGTTGAGAAAAATCCTATGACATGACCATCAACATACTCATCCACCCCTAGTTAGCTATGACTCATGTATTGTGTAAGAAAGGTATCAAAGTATGAAGGATATCATGCTATGTATCTTTCCAACTTCATTT
Organism: Viscum album; assembly: GCA_963277665.1. Classification (NCBI taxonomy): domain Eukaryota; kingdom Viridiplantae; phylum Streptophyta; class Magnoliopsida; order Santalales; family Viscaceae; genus Viscum; species Viscum album. The sequence continues at coordinate 1,552,929,911 of OY728125.1, read as the reverse complement.
AGTGGACACTCTAAATATGAACTATTCATCCCTAGTTTACTAAGGACATGGTGTATGACACGCCATGTGGTATACTTCATGGTTCATTTGGTGCATAAAACCCATTATGTGCCTCATGAGCATATTTCCCCTCTCAATATAATAATAATACTCATGCTAACATTAATTTTGTTTCACAACCTATAATTCTACATCATTAACATCAGATAGGGATAACTTAGAGTCCTACTTTGATTGGTCAAGTATCATTAAATGTCATGAGATGTATATTAGTATATACACATATGCAGCCACCATGAAATAATAATAACATGGGTATTTACTTTTTTATTGAATGATGTATTTCATAAGCTTAAAATAATTAAGAATGTATTAACAAAACCAAACATAACCACCACTCAAACATATCATCTATGATAGAATTTTGGATCAAATTTATGATGGTTTCACTTTTTGTGGCATTATTAGGCTCGTTACATTTATATAGTTCCTTACACATCCCTATGTAACCATTTAATAAAAATATCCAGCTAAAATATTTATTATGTAATATAATTGAAGAAACAATGCTTCATTAATGGTGATATTTAGGAATCATATTCCCAATATATAACTCCAAAACATATTCAAACACATTAAATCTGTATAATTCAATATTATGAAGCTAATAACTTATATTTTCAAGTTAGAACATATTCATAGTTTACTGTCATCATTCTAGAAACTCTTTCCAACATAATTTTTTCAATTAAATATTTTTTTTAAATAATGTTACGGATTACATTGTCTATTTACTAAAATATCATACACTTATTTAAGATATTAACTATAATTCACTTTTTTATTGTAACTAAATTCAACTCTTTACATTATTTCTTTACCACTATTATGTAAACTAATTTAGGATATATATTGAAGAATACTTTTTTGCTTCGATTTCACTTGTCAACTTTTAAGATCTATAGGTCTAAACATAGGCCCACTAGACACTTAAAAACCATACTTTTTTAGAATATAATGATAAATACATAAACTCCTTTGTGTTTTTAGATAAAACATATTACATTTTATTGGGAGTAGTTCACAAATAATGTATTATTTTTATATCATATATGGAATTATATGTGTTTGAATTACAAAATACTCCATTTTTTATAGCATAATTCCATGCCATCATATTTTTAAAAAACACATTCCCTAGAAAAACCAACTATATCCTTTTCCCCTTTTCAATCATGATATATAATTTGGATTATTGACAATATTTGTTATCAAAACTATCATAACATATTATTGATAATATAACATTATTTACAAAAATACTCTGATATGTACTAAAATAGATGAAAATAACTAAATATTTGTTCTAATATAGATATGATTTAAATTATCCACTAAACCCAAAACCTTCATGTAGAACCCAATTCTCCAATAATCAAATGTAAAAATTATGTTTTTGTCTTCAACTCTTAAATTAGTTCTTAATTCTTTTATTTTTACCACACAATTAAAACTTATAGTTGGTATCATATCATTTTAGAATATAATAATTTAATTATATACCATAAATATCTGAGGCCGAATCTCCTCAAAATATCTTACAACCATTAAATTATTATGTGTAGTTCCTTCTCTATTGACCAAGCTTTTCATAATAAAAGTGGTGTTCATCCTTTATTTTCCATGTATTTTATGGCATTGTAGAATATCTATGACCACTTATATTGTGTATATGGCCATAAAATTTACCATTATCCATTTTCATCTAATTATTTAACTTGATCATGGACTTCACATTTCCTACTCTTAGGTCATGAATATATGAAGGAGGTCAAATAAACTTCAATTGAACTAATTCATGTTATTGTTCATAATAAACTATAAAACCATTATGATAGTGTCTATATTATTCAGAATTTGGCTAGATAACTCCTATGAGGAAAACCTAGTCACTCTATGTCTTTGGTATACCTAATCATATTAATCACATGAGTGAGAATGATGTTCCTTATGAAATTTTTCAATGAAATAGATACTCCAACATGTCATTTATCTCAAGCCTTGTACGATCATGATAAATAATTTTTATGTTGTATAAGATCTTTTAATCATCCTTGGTATTGTGTTTACATTTATAGATGGGTTCCATAGTTATGATAACGATGTTTGTGTATTATAATCAGTCATTAAAATTATTATCATAAGTATTTAAATATATTTATTATAAGTAATAACTAGTAATCTACTTAATAATGGGTTCCCCCGACACATTGAATTTTTCTTCTTCCTTAAGATCTATTCCTATGTTCTGGTACTGGTAAAGGAAATTACAACCATTTAGTTCATACTTATCCAATATAGATCACAATGTATTAATTAATTATTATGATTCAATTATCTACAATAAAAAAGTTTATCATATGTGTATAATGTATAATATTCATTTAATAAAGAGTTTTATCAAATGGGATCCCATTAAAACGTTGAACCCATTTAAAATTAATCATATAAATTAATAGGAAAAATATATATTCAGTGTGAAAATGGAACTAATTTTGTGTAAAGAACATCACATAATTTTTTGGACATCATCCCAATCACATTATATATGAATTTTAGATACGTGGGTGAAAAACAGTTTTCCAATTCCATAATATAGATAAAACCAAGTCTTTTCATATGTAATATCTTAACCAATTGAATTTACTGGTTATGTGTAACTGAAATCTCATAGTGGTATTTGGTTACATAACTCTTACATTTACCCATTACAACTTTTCCTTGAATAAGGTAATGCATGGGAACCCCACTTCGGAACAAACGTAACCAATTGGTTAATTTAGATATTGACGTTTTTTTCATTATAAGGAATATAAAATATAGTATATATTAGGAGATTTAATATCACAGTAATTTCTCATGTTATTCCCTTTATTTATTTATAATTTTTTTGATTCAGTTTTAAATCATATTCCTTTATCGAAAAGAATTTATATTTAAATCATATTTATGTGTAACTCTCGAAGATACTAACAATATTTTTTTCAAACCAAAATCATAAGCTCAATATATTCACACATATAGAAATGAATCCAATGCATATGGTATAAGAAAATATTTTTTTGTAAAGTTTTTTAATTGTATGAAATTATTAATACCCAAAAGAGTAATCTTGAATCCCTAAATAGTCGACCATTACTTTTTATAAATAAAGATGAATATTTTGGAAAGTTTAAAGCTTGAACAAATGTCCCCCTACCATGATATACTTTACCCAAGAGATATTTTGATGAAACACATTTCATTGAGTTATTCACAAAAACATTAAAACCAAATTAAGTGTAGTTAATAGTGGGGATCATGTTTTCTCAAGAGAGGAGGGTGTTTTGGTGATTTTTTCTAATGTATTATGGGTTTAGTGTGTATTGAAAACTATTCATAATGATGGTTGATAACATAATTTAATTTATTTTAATTTTGGTTTGAAAATAATTAGTCTAAATTAGAAAATCCATTATATTTTTTGATAAATTAGAATTAAAATTAACACTCCATAACTCTCTTTGATCAGTTAAAACATCAAATTATTAACCCCACCTAGAAGTTTTGGCTTGAATTAATAAATTAAATAATCATTGAACTCCCTTTCTATGCCTTTTTGGGAGACTAGATACCTCTAATCCCTCCTAATTCAACACACATACCTCCATTATAAAAACATTGTAGAAGTTCATGGTGGACTGTGTGTGCAAACAAGTTAATTAGAAAATAATAATTTAAATGAAAAGAAAAATGGGAATCTCACATATTATAAGACAAGAAATAACATCTAGAAAAATTGAGAGGAAAAAAATTCACATTTAGGGACTAAATTCATTAATCAGGTATGATGAAGTTCTCCTTGGATTGAAAACTAAGGTTTTTGTCTTCCACCATAGATGATGTTAAATAAAATAAAAAAACCAAATTGAAATTTTGAATTATCTCCCAAATCAATCAATCAGCCACTATACATTCCCATATACAATGAATTGTTTCCATATTTATAGAAACTATTTAGATCTACTTAGACACTTTAGAAACTTCACTCTCTATGTTATTATAGTGAACTTATTCTTCTTTATAAGGTGATCAATATGCCGTCAATATCTTCCTCACTTTTAGTGTCCATAACATATTTCTTCTATTCCTATCATGTGTACAGTTCAAGTGTCCAGATTCATTAGTTGGGTGTCACAAAAAATTTCAGAGTATCCTAACTCCATGATCTTATTATTTTCCTCTATGATATTTTTTCCATGTGGATGCTCAAGAGAATTATTTCCCAGTATTGGTACGCCAAAAAAATAACATTTTAATCTTGTTTATAAATTTTCTAAATTCATAATTTCATATTTTACTCCCTAAAATTCAATATATTCAATATTTAAGAACATTTATGTTATAGAAAATTCATACATGATTATAAATTCTTTTTCGGGTTCCATCTAATGTCTTATGATTCCATTAAAGTCTTACGATGCATGAAAAAGGCATATGGGATGTTCCGAATTCATAAACTCTATGAAAAAGATTAATCAGAATTTCATTTTTAAGTCATCAAATTCATATAAAATAACTAAATATTGATATTTCATCTTAGAAGTCACATGATTTAAATATTTTGATACTCACTAATTATATAAGAGATGGAAAAAGTTTAAAGTGAAAATTTATATTAAATGAGAAACTCATAAATAGTGAAATTAATATATGGAAAACAAGAAGGAATGTCTTAGGGAATCATCCAAAAACTATATGATCAGAAAGTGAGTTTAAGTTATGTGCTCTTCTTGATAAATTCACACACAACTACTCCTTAAGAATGTTTCATATGTAAAGCCATAAAAACACATATTCTTTTTAGGCTTTGTCCATATTATTTAAGATTTATTTTAAATAATAAAAATTGTATTAAAAACATATTTCTTATTAATCATAGAGTTTACAAAATCAATTTTTTTAATTAATCCAAAAAAATAAATAAACATTAAATCTCAATATTTAACCCATTTAAATATTTAGATAATTATTTCAAAAAGTTATAAAAATAATTAAATTTCATAGGATTCATTATAATTGTGTTATTAAGTAACATTGAATTTCTTTTCAAAATTTATAAAATATTGTCTTACATAACTCCTCCATACTTACACTATTTCATTCTAAGGAAATAAAAAATTCAACCTAATAAAAATTATTACCTTTCTTATCTACAAATAAAAAAAATAGAAAATAAGAAATATAAATATTTATACATTATTAATAAATATCATGAACCCACTATGAATTTAACACACTAACTATTTAATCTCCATAAAATTTATATCCATTAATTCATTTTTAGTAACAACATGACTTACCACACATAGAGATTTTCCAAATTCACTAGAAGGAAATATTAACATTTTGTTCCTCTCATTATCAGAGTTCATGTGTTCCACCATATGATTTTTATGGACCTAGGTTCTCTACAAGTAGAATAAATGATGACAATTACGAGGATATCTAAAAATTTATCCTATAGTTCTTGGGTTTGTAGGTTTATATGTTTAATTGTTTTTGTTAAAAGAGACGTTTTTTTCTCTTAAGTATAATGTAAGTTAAAATTCAATAATTGTAAAAACAATTGTGTATCTTCATTATCCCTTCAAAATATGGTTCATTTCAAACTCACACACCATTTTACCTTTTTTTGGGTTACAACCATGTGGTGAATAATAATGAATATACACATTCTTTTCTCTATTTTTCATATTCTTTAATTCTTTAATTTTAATTTTTTCTCTTGATTGGATTATTATTCTTTATAAATATAGAACTATATTTTTATATAATTTTTTTTAAATTTAGGGACAAAGAGTAAAAAATATTTAAAATAATAAGGAATTTTAGTTTTTGAACTCAGCACCCAAATAAGCGGTAAACATACATTCACCTAACCTGAAGTATTATATTTATCAATATAATTTCCCTTAAATAACACCTCCCCCACACATGATGATAATTTAACAAGAATTATAACAAGAGATGGGTTGGTAGGGATAATAAATTAATATAATCTTGATTTAAAAATATAAATTTAATGTTCTTAAAATAAAAATAATGGTCAAATGTTATGGTGAAAAAAAATATATTTTAATAGAACAATGAGATTTTCAATGGAATGAGGACATCAATAATGAATATAACATACCTTAATGTTATATATTCAAATAATATCAAGGAAACCAATAATATTTCTACATGACCAAAGACTCTCAAAAAAATTATTAGAATGGATAATATGAAAAAGGGCTTATAATGTCTCTCAGGTAAGGGATTTTGGAAATTTGAACAATCATTTTATTGATTGGGCATTCACTCCTAGTTTACAAACCTGAGTTCAAATATATGAAATTAGTTGAAAAAATTACATAGTAATAATTTAAATTAATCAATTTCTAAGTAAATGAAATCCTTAAAAGCTATAATGGTATTTTTAAATAGTAATGAAATCTTTGAACTCAATTTCATGACAAAAAAACACAAAAAAATATAAAATAGAATACAATAAATTAAAATATTGAAAAATATTTCAAAACATATTTTCATCCTATGGTACTTGTCTTCTCCCCCACACATACTATAAGAATACATCCAGTTAATTAAAGAATGAATTTATATGGGAATAATAAGCATAAAATGTAGGTATCCTAACTGGTGTGAAGGAAAGATAAAACATGGGGTTATTTATTCATATTTTTCAATGAGGAGTTTGGAAACCTCTATTAGTTTATTCCAAAAATTGTCATTAAACATTTTCTACTATTTTCTATCCCTAATAAAAGGTTGATGTGATCCAACTACATTGATATCAAAAACACCAAAAGGAAATGTATTGGAAATCTTAAATGGTATAGTAAATTTTTAATTAATATTATAGTTCATGAGCTTCATTTTAGAAGATAATTACATAACATTGGTCCCAATAAGGATGAATTTTCTTTGGATGAATCTACAATGTAAAGATTTGGATTTTTCAATGTATAATATGTATTTTTCATGTACCTTTCTACTCATATATTCTAGTTATATTATAAGAATATTACTTACTCCTTGTACTTACTGAGTACTAGATTTACTTTTTGTATAGCCTAACATGCTTTGCGTGGAAAATAAATAAGAATATGACATGTTTTTTCCAAAAATCATTTTCTTAGTGGACATATCTAATGGTGTTTTAATGGTAAATCTGTATGACAAATGAACATCCTCTAATTTATTTCTCTAGTCATTTTTGTTGCGATGCATCATCCTTTAAATAACCCCTTTTATTACACTATTAGGGACATTAACATACCAATTATTCTTTGGGTCGAATTAAATTATTGTTTTGTGGTGTAATCCATAACATTTCATGATGGATTCCATGAACTTATTGTAAACAAGTTTTCCCTGATCATTGATTGTTACTTCACATACTCCAAACATACAAAAAATATTGAACAATTGAAACTAAATAACAACCCTTGAATTAGATGTTTTCGTTGATCTTTATTGAATTTATTTAGAGACATATCCAACTGTTAGAAAAATATAGTAAAATTAAAATGATATTTGAAATGGGACTATGAAATTTTACCCTTACACCAAAAATATTTCAGATAATAAAAAATGATTTTTTTTTAATTTTTTGTCTTATATAAATTAATCATGAAAAATTGATATTTTGGACATGTTTTGTTCAAATCGTGTGACTCCATAAAAATTTTTGTCTAAAAAATCAACTTTTAACATTTTCTTAGATATCATTTGAGGTCCAAAATAGACACCACAAACAAGTGTATAACAATATGTAAACACATTATTTAATTATTCCTTGGGTATACTCCTTCTAATAAATAAACCACTATAAAATTTTAATAAATAAGGATCCCAAAAGACAAATTATTTTTATTTATATTTATATTTAATAGTATAATAATTATAAAATAAGGGAACCATTTTTGTGGTAAAAAGTTTCACTATGTTAACATACAATGGTACTTGGGTGAGTTTGTACAACAACTCACTAAGAGGAAATCTTTCATGTATTCTTATGTTGAGGTTTCAGATGAATCCTTTCTTAGTTTTCCATGTGAGAGAGATGATTCGCATGTTTTCAGATCAAAGAAAATATAATGATAGAATATGCAGCATGATAAATCATTTAAAAGATTTATCAGGTCAGTTATTTAATATCCAACGTGATAAAATATTTTTTTTATGTTTATAACGTCTGTTATTTAATAACCGACATAGAAAAACAATCATCACATTGGTTATAAAATAATCGACATGATCAATGGAGTTTTATCACATAAGTTATTTTATAACTGACGTGATAAATCGATGAGATTTGACTTGTCATGATGGCTATTTTATAACCGATGTGAAAAAGCTCCGAGTGAGGCAATAGAGCAGCTAGTCGTGTTTCAGTTATCCTTCGTGGATAATGATGGAGAAGCTTACCTATATTCTATAACAGTTACTCCCCCCTCCTTTAGTGAGTTGGGGAGGAACTACTTGGGGACATAGACTACAAGGCCCGATGTGTTCAGATATCCTCAAGATATAGCCCTGATTGATTTTCTAAAGGTGTGGAGCACATTATCTTCTTTAGAGGATGCACCATGGTACCAGTGATTCTATGAGGGGATGTGTTGAGGGAGTTCCACACATCCCCTTTGGTGGTACATCCTGGTGTGGTGAAGATGTACCGGGACCTTTGGCGTCAGTACTAGTGTCCAGGGATGAAGAAAGTAGTGGTGGGTTTTGTATCGTGATACCTCACTTTTTAGTAAGTAACGACCGAGTATCAGGTTCCAACAGGTGTAGATCAGCCACTTGAGGTATTGGAGTGGAAGAGGTATGGTATATCCATGGACATCGTGACGAGGCTACCACATACGACCAAGGGTCATGACACCATCTGGGTGATCATTGACCGAGTCAACATGTCAGCCCACTTCCTACCCATCTAAGAGTTGGGATCAATAGAGAGCTTAGGACACATTTACATAAAGGAGATTGTATGGCTTCACGGGGTTCCATCAACGATCATCTCAGATCGCGATGATCATTTTACATCCCACTTGTGGATGGGATTATAGGAGGTGTTCAAAACACAGCTATGTTTGAGAACCGCCTTCCATCCTCAGACAAATTGTCAAATGGATCGGACTATACAAACAATCTAGGATATTCTTAATGTTTTTGTTCTTGATTTTGGTCGTAGATTGGAGGACCACCTGCCAATGGAGGAGTTTTATTACAACAATAGTTATCAATCCACCATCAGCATGGCTCTATTTGAGGCCCTAAGCGAGCAACCTTGATGGTCACCATTATGCTGGACAGTCCCAGGAGAGCCAGCACTTATGGGTCCAAAGTTGGTACATGCTACCATAGAGAAGGTGAAAATCATCCATGAGAGGATAAAAACTACAAAGAGCTGGTATAAGTCTTATTCTTGTAGGAGACAGAGACCCTTTATGTTTGAAGAGGTAGACCATGTCTTTCTATGGGTCTCACCTGAACAAGTATTACGAAGGTTTGACCAGGGAAAAAACTATATTTTAGTTCCATCAGACCTTTTCAGATTATCAGTAGAGGAGGTGAGGTGATGTACGGTCTAACTCTTCTCCCACAAACTCACCGGGTGCATAATGTTTTCCATGTGTCACAGATGAGTGGGTACTTGTAGGATCCATCACACACTATTGACTAGGGAGACCTAGACATTGATGATGGGGTGACTTTTGTGGAGTTCTCAGTAAATATAGGGGATCGACCGGAGTGGGTCCTTCTTGGGCAGTCGATTCCTCCGGTGTGAGTTTGTTGGCAGTACGAGAACCTTCAGGAGAGAACAACAGAGTGGGAGTCTCTGATACGTGCACAGTACACCCATTTGTTTACCTAGTTTTTTTTGGGGATTTTGGGGAAGAAAATATATAAGATGGGGATAATGTAAAGACTTAGAAATTCCATATAATTATTTTTCAAATTATTAGGTATTATAATGAGTCTGCAAAAAATTTACAGCACCTGATTCCGAGGTCCGTTTTTCCAGGAATGGGTTTTCGAACTTTTCTTAAGGTATGTTCAGTAAACATGGGAGCGGTATTTTCAAACTTTTGAAATGTTGCTTAGATCAAAATATCAAGGTAAACATTGAATCTACAACACTAGGATTCACTTGAGGGACGTATAACTTTGACTATAATTGGTCGGGTGAAAAAGTCAGTTTTAGAGATTTTTTAAAGAAAAATAAAATAACATAAATTTGTTATTTCTTTCTACTAACGGTTTAGAAGGTGTGGTGGGACTACTAAGTTGTAAAGCCATTTATTGGATTGACTCTTTAGTTTGTAACAACACCATTGAGATTTAGATGTTCATCCATTAATGAACCTCATTAATCTCTTGTTGTGTTAATCACTCATCCCCTCTATTTAAATAAGGATGGAGCTTGGTTTTTTACAGGGAAGTGAGAAACCTGTGATGATGTACCGCGAAGACTTCCACCAACGAAGAATAGAGGCTCGATTGGCGTTGTTGGAGTAATCGATCTGTGATCGACGAACGTCGGAAGCTTCATCAGGAGTGGATTATTCTTCCACAACAGCAACGTCTCCTTCGAATCTGATGTGGGGGTTTTGTTTGAATTCATGTGAATTTTTATCTTTTCAACTTTCATGAAAATTATGATGAATCACATATATTTTTAATGCGATTAAATATATATTTGTCAGGAATTGTTTATTACTCGCTTCATATCATGCTATCCTAGAGGGCGTGAGCCAAATGAACAAGGCCCAAACCCTCCACTTCTTCGGCTTTTTTTGTGTTCTTTGTGGGAGATGTTTGAACTCGACAAAAACATGAATCCAGGAGCCATGCAGTGAAGAAAACAACTTGGGAGGCCTGTAGGAATGTGCGAATTAGAAAATAGACCAATGGAGCAAAATCGGTAGCCAACAGATGTTTTTTCGGCGTGGCACCGGTGCGATAGCACATGCGACAGGTGCCAGCGAGCGATGACGGAAGCCGGCATCGGACATCCATGGTGGCATCATGCAGTGGCCGACCCTCATCTGGTAGAATTGGTGGAAGACGGTTCACCATCACACACCATAGTGAGGAGTTCATGTATTTAATGTTGTGGAAGAGGAGAAGGGGACTCTCACCCTGTGGGTTCCACTGACAAAGATGTGGCACCACGTGGCAATGTTGTTACAGAAAAACTAAACAGAACCTTGGTCCATTAAAGAAAGGGAAAGTCCCTATACAGCCACCCATCTCGGTACCATGCCAGCTAGTGGACTGGACCACTCGACGGGCCACGCCTAGCTGAGGTGGGCTAGACCGGTCCGCAGCCCTGCTGGCCGAGCCCACAGCTCAGCAGGCCGAGCCCACCGCGGCGCATCCCAATCGGGTCGGCGTAGTCTGTTCAGGTTGGGCAGGGTCAGACTTGGACCGGGTAGGGTCATCCTAGAACGAGACGGGTCAGCCCAGGATGGGGCAAGTCAGGTCGATTTGACAAGGTCAGACAAGACACAGACCCTCTTCGGCCTAGATACACTTAAAAGGTTGTATCTCACAAACCAGACGCCTGTTTGATGAACTGTCTACGATGATGGAATCCTTAGAATGAGACAAAACTTTTGATATAATCCACATATTTTTAGAGAAATTTGGAATATTTCTAGGATGGATCTAACCCGAATCCAACCATGTCCTCGCCAATAAAAGGCCTATAAGTCACAGACTGGGTGTTCGATTGATGTGTCGTCTGTCGCGTAGAAACCCTTAGGACAAGGTGATACTTTTTATTAATCCTTTGTGGAACATAGTGGTAGTTGAGGCATGACATATATCTTGAGAAGAGGAAACTATGTAACTCAAGTGCATTGGGTGCGAATAGTCCTATGGCTAGTGGTCAATTGAAGAGAGACCGTATGTGGATCTACAATATAGAGACCATGTGTGGATCAACATCCAAGCAACCCTGTGTGGATTAGTATAAAAAATATCATATGTGGATAAGAATCAGAGCGACCTTGTGTGGATTAAAATCATATCTAACTTCAGTGGATCTGCTTCATAGTGACCCTGTCGGGATCAACATTCTAGCAACCCTGTGTGGATCAGCAGTGATTGACCTGACGAGGACCATCCCTAGCGTCGTCTGTCATGGATCAACAATATAAAACCCTATTTGGATCGATAATGGAACAAATCCTTCATGGTTTAGTTATTGAAACATCCTAATGGATTAAATTGATATATCTTAACACTAATCATATTTATTCCTGAACTCAGAGTTGTATACCTGGTTTGAGTAGAGTCTTTTGATTTGTGCTTTGCGATTGAGATCATGTCTTATGATTTTTTACTTTTTGGAATTTTGAGAGACCTTTGGGGGTCTCGGGGTCACTAATAGATATTATTATACTCACCCATGTATGGGATTCGCCCACACCATGTTGTGTCTTGTGCAGACGATGATCATCATGGCTGCGACTTTAGGGAGTGAGGACCAGGCAGTACACGGAGATAACTGGCTGACGTGGAGAGTTGTGGAGATGAGTTGTACATACCCTTTAGGTGGGATCCTTGGTGAATGATATGAGGATATGTTTTCTTTTGTAGTTGTATCTTTTAGTTGGGATTGTATTTCAACCACTTTAATATCTGTACACAATTTTCTACTACAGTTTTACTACGGGATTTTCATATTGTCATGTTCTTGGCCTATGTGTTTGCAGGTTCAAATTCAATGCCCTCCTATTTTATGGAAATGCCTTTCCAGTTCAAGTCATCAACCCCTGGCCTATGGAATATGATCTTGGGGTAGTCACAACACTAACCCCGGGGGACGGGTCATGACATAGACTATGTGGGAAAATTTCTAAATAGTGGGGTTTAAATTTATTTATGATATATGATAGTATTGTAGATGTTTTTATGGGTCTTATGGTGGGTGCTTTAATTGTGTGATGTTGATGATGTGGATACTTATTCAACTTCATTATAGATCATATGGATAGTCATGATGGATATGTGATGTGTGGGTGAGAGATTATTTTGGTGTATATAAATATACCCCAGTACTCAGGAGCTTGTGTTTACCTTACTAAATTGGCATAAGATACAAGTGCTCACATCATAATTTATTGGACGGTTTAGTAGTATTAGTAAACTAGATACATTCTTGAGTCTTTCATTGCATTTATAAACATTAATGACAACAATATTTTTTAGAATATCAATAATCCCTCAAGAATATCCTTGGATATCATTAAAATTATACTTCTTGTATTCCCAATAAAGGAAAAAAAATAAGGGTAATCTCAAATTCATTGTAAGAGTTTCATAAAGAATAAGTTTTCATGAATCAATAAGAATAATCAAAAAGGAAAGTTATATAATCAAACACATGTTCTATTTAATAAATAACCTTAATATCATGAATAGTAAAGATTATTCAATATTGAATGGTAAATATCTGAACACACATTCCATTTAAAAATAATTGGACTATCATTATTATATAAGGCATAATCAATATATAAAAGTAAATATATGAGAACGCATGCTATCTATTCAATTAAATAATAATTACATGTATCTAGAGGTAATATCATTGTGATAATGTCATTGATAAAAATAAATAAATTCTAAAAAAGATAAATTCTTAATTATTGGATGTCATGATTTTGGGCATCATGATACCTCTAAATTCAAGAAATTTTATTGGCCATTTTAAAACTGATGGATAACTATATACCAGAAACTAATTATTCTAATGCTTGCGAACTGATTCGACTCATGAGACTACATATACATTAAAGGTATATCTATAACTAGGACCCATCCATATCTTCATGTCCAAAGCATTCCTTATATATCTGGTAAGAGATTTGATTCATGGTTAATGGGTGTTATCATCAAATCATTATATTGAGTAAATAAAATGAGTTTTTAAATATTTAAAAGCTAATAAATTTAAATTAAATATTAAACACCATATTTTTAAATTATATAATTTTCATACAGATATAAATTAAAAATAATATGGATATTTAGTAGAAATTTGACATAAAATGATCATAGGAAAGTGAATATTTCAAGGGAAATTTAAGGAATACAAAAAACAAATGAATAACATGAATGTCAATACTTTTGTTGGAAAACATTATATTAAACCATTCATTGAAAGAATAATGATGGTATCAATATTGTATATCCCTTTTTATTATAAGTAAAATAAATTATTTTTTCCATTGATGAATAGAAATACCATAGAAATGATGTTCAAATCATTCTTGATGGAAAAATAATTTTTTATTTCAAACATGTTTTTAGAACTAAAGTGTAAAAGAATGTTTTGAAATCTATTTCCTTTAAAACAAACCTTTGAAAAATATAAATTGATCATTAAAACACTTATGGATCTTGATGGTGGGAAATTCTTTATATTTCATACAAGTTAATATAATGATGCTTTTGGTATTTTTGGTAAATTCAAAATGGGGATTATTGGAAAAAAGAAAAGAAAATTACATTCACACAAGTTTTAAAAAATTAAAACATGGGTAAAAATTTATTTAAGAAATCATTTTCATATTTTTCAAAATATATTTAGAAAATAATTTTTTTTATGAAAATCATTTTCGACTAAAGTGAGAGATGAATTCATATTTTATTTAAAAAATATTTTCACAATCATTTTAAGTAACAATGACTAGAAAATAAAACTATTTCATGAAACAAATATGAAACCCCTAATGAGAATAAAATTTTATGGTTTTATTAGGCAATTGTGAAATAATTTCATAGAAAAGAAATTTAACAATAAACAATATCATTTAAAATTTAATTGTAAAATAAACCATTATAATGATCATTAAAATGAATTGAGAATTAACTAGTGAATTGATTATGTGTATAAAATTTAAATACACATAAAACAAGTTGATATGTAACATAATATAGTCATAATTAGTAATACACATAATCATAGAATATCAAATACAGTGATGACTTAGTATAACATAATAAAAATAAATTGAGTTATGAAATTCATTACCACTTGAAAACTTTTAAGTAAAATTTACATGGATAAAATAACTCAAATTAAAAATAAAATTAAAATTAATTATCAATAAATAATTATATTAAATGTAAAAGGGTATGTATATACACTATATAAAAAAAACATAGGTCTATATCATTTCAATATGCCTCAATGAAGGGAAATTGAGATAGAATTCCTTAATGATTTTAAAATATATTGAATTATCATACCAAATAAATAATAATAATAAATGAAATGTTAAATATCATTATAATTATTATATTCATGATATGACATGTTTAATTGTAATTATATATACCACACAATGGAAATAATTTTTGAATATGGCATACATCTCTAAAAAAATAAAAGACAGACTTGAAATCCATTACCTCAAACATCTATCTGCTTGAACATGAATTACGATCCTATATAATCATTTTAATAATGTTTTTAATTTATTATATATCTATATAATTTATATAATGTTATATATTATTCTTTTATAACATCTTTTCAACCGATCATTAATAATCATACATTATTACTTTGGTTTTCAGTCTCAACTACTTTGTTTTCTTATGCAAGTTTTAACATAAAAGATCTAGATCTTCAGAATATTATACAATTGCATCATAGAAATAATGATAATAATTTCAATATTATCATATTTACTCAATATATACATTATTTATTAATATTCATAATGGTTTGACATGGAAAATAAATCACACTACTTCGTGGAGACTATAAATCGTATGTACGCATGAGCAATGACATCAATCCCTTAAAAAGTGAAAGGGTAAGGAATTAGATGGTAAATTAATTTTAAAAAATATATATCATGTATTATATATCAAATATACTCATTATATTTACCCTTATTACTTTCTATGTGATACCTAAGTTAAAAACCATTCCCATCACTTTGTGAGGTTGTAGTCCACCATACATACATGGGATTTTATCATATTTTAAATGGAATAGAAAGTAAAAAAAGTTATACATGATATTATAATAAAATAAGAATACTTATATAATTAATATTATATATATAAATTTGAACCATCATTTTATATGGCCATAAGATTTATTGATGGAAAAGAAGTCACATAGGTTCGTGAGGTGGTAGTTTTTCCTACACATGATCTATCATTTCATTTCTCATATGATGGAAAAGGAGATGGATATCAGTTATCCAATTAACATAATACCATATTAGTATATGTTTGATACTTATATTCTTATACATTCATTATTGAATTATATTTGATTGATGTGGAAGAGGAAATAAAAAAATCCTTTAAGAATGTTACCTCTTCTTCAGATATGTCTTTAAGTTTTCATTAAAAGCCTTCCTATGATATATTTCTAACCAAACCAAGGGATTGAAGATGTTCCATTATGAGTAATTAATATATTTTATTAGTTATTTTCCATTTTAAATAGGTTTTAATGATTGAATAGTGTTGGATAGGGGTGGTTTTTTATTTGTGCGGAAGAGGACACACATGGAATTTTGGAAAATAATATAGTGTACCAACGTTTTTCACATTCAATAAGGGTCCCAAAAGAAAAATTTCAAAAAATATAGTATATAAGGTAAAATATTGAATTAAAATTGGTGTTTTTATGTCTTTGGTAATTTGTAACACTTATCTTTTAAGTTTAACACCCAGTAAGACTGTTTTCACCGTAATTGTGGGAATTAAATTTCACAAGTTTTACTATTAATTATCCTAAAAAAATCAATTGAAATAATTTGATAATTTAATATATTATTATTATATGTTTTTATACATTTTTACAGATTCATTTTACATAATTTTTAGATTTAATATAAAAATATAATTATAAATGCATAAAAACAATTTTACAAAAGAAGAACATTCAAAAGTTTAAAATATTTTTATATAAGAATTAATTTTTGAATTTTGTTTCAATTATATAAATTAGATAAATTTATATATAATTTAAAAAATTATTTTTTAAAATATAATTTAAAATATAATTTATCTTTGTAAACAACTAAAATGAAAAACCATTTTTTAGTAAAAATCAGTATTTTTCACTATTCATCAAAAATAAATCTTTTCAAAAAATTATGAAAAATTTTCTCAAGGATAATTTTTTAATTTATATTTATATATATAATTTTTTTTCAAATACATTTTTTAAATGTGGTAAATTTTAATTTTATAATATTCGTGCAAAGAGTAACTAAACCACCTTTTAGAAAAATACAATTTTTTAGAAAATATTTCGTCTTAATCCTAATGACACTGATTTTAAGTTAATAAATAGATAGAAAATGAATATTTTTAAACGTATTTAGAAAATATATTTTCATAAATACATTATCCATATTCATACTTTCCAAATTAACAGCTAGGTTATAAGGGTCAAGTATTAAATAATAATATTTTAATAGAGTATTGCATTTCATAAGAAAATTGATGTTGCGTGCATCATAAGCTATCAAAGAGATCTAATTTATTAATGTTAAATATTTCAAAAATTACTAGTCTGTTATATTCGTATATAATCTTGGTTTCATTTGTTATATACACTAGTGAACCCGATTTTCTATTTTGAAAACATTTGTGTGTCACATTCTTCCCCCCTTAAATAAATTGTGTTGTAAGACCCCAAGAATTTATAAATAGATTTATTATAGAATGTGTGGATCACTGAGTCTCTATAATCACAACTTTGTTATAAAATATCCCAGAAAACATAATTTCCTCACTTCTGTAATGTGAATTTCAAAAATCTGATAGATATGGTTGTTATGAGTATGTTATTCATAGTCTGATAAGAAAAACAGAATTTTTGGTGAATAGTAACCTGCCCTTATGAATAGTAACATGACCTTATGAATAATTATATATCTTATTTAATAGTAACCTAACCTATGATAGTATATAAATAATATTCAAGTTGGAGTATGATATACCTATGTTTTTGAATAAGTAAATAAATATTTTAAAACTATTTTTTAAGAATTAATTATGTATTTAATTAAATATTAAATTAATCATATTTAGAGAAATATTTTTGAAAAATGTACTTAATTTTTCGATTCTACACATCAAAAAATGGTTGGGGTGAATTTTTTGTATTTTTTTGAAATACTTGAATTTTAGGAATAGTTAAATTCCATAATTTAAAAAATAAGCTAAATACACTAATTATAGAGACATGTATGATATTATTATTATGTAAGCCCAATTTACTCAGTTTCAAAAGATAAAATTACTATTCTTGGTCATGAAATACTCACTATTCCTTGTCTTTTGGAGAAATAATAAATTAATGAATATAAAATTGAGAAATCCCCTCTCCCCTCCACTATAAAAACACCCAATCACTCCCTCTTCTCTTCACTCATCTCAATCCATGTTATTTCTCCAAATTATGTGAAAATATCCTCCCAAACTCCATTCCCACGACTAGAAATCTGAGGTCTCATAAAAAGACCAAAACCTCTCCTTTAAAGAGGCTCCCAAGGAAGTTTTGTTCAACATGTAAATTCCTCTTTTGAATTCTTTGTATTTACTTCCATGTTCATTTGTTTTATTTTTCTATTATTAACTCACTTTATCCTAATGTAGTGATGACTCCATTACCTTACATGTAATATAATTTTATCATTATAGTGGAATAATTTATCATCAACTCTTCCTTTCACCTTCTTTTATACTAGTATCAAGAACACCATCCAAGAAGTGTCAATTTACAACATTCAAGGATTATTGGCTTTTGATTTCTATTATATTTATAAATTATGGTCATGAAACCATTATTGTTATGTTTGAACCAGATTATTATATATTTGATATACCCTATTTAAGGTTTTTTAATCTAATTGTACAAATGGAATTAAGTTATAATGAAAAATGAGTTCGTTGTAATCTAAACCCACAAATTATCTGAAACAGTTATCATTAAAGTTCATTATAATAATTCATCCTCATGACATGTATCCAAATTATATAAATGACCCATAACACCTATATATGATAATAAATAATATGAAAATTCATTTCTGGAGATTTACATCCATTCCACAAGAACTCTATTACTTTAGAACAAGTGACCCGATTATGAAAATAATGAAAATGAACACAATGGAACAACAAAATTCAATATAATAACATATCATGAAGGTCATAAATGAACTAAATAGAATTATGATAAACTAAATACATGTCTGATAGGTTCTTAAATAAGTTATTAATAAGTCTAATTTCAAATTATAGGACATTATGTTCAAGAGCGGAACACATTCGGACTTAAGGTAAGGGGTTTCTTTATCTCACATCCATTTTTGTGAGGTTTCCCATATTCACTACTAATACTTGTGTATGGTTAATTTATAATTCCCGTTGATGTAAAATATCATTAATATAATTATTTTCATGGAATTAAATGTATCATTTTAATATTATTAATTTTGGTGCATACGAATCGACTGATTACAATGTGATAATGGAGTTTCCACCCGAGCCCCCATTTTCATTCGGGTTACTTTTAGTTTCTAATTACCTCAATGAACTATTGTGTGTTATTATGAGCTCTAAATAAATTCTATGTCAGTGTTATATATATGTTCACCAACTATAATCATTCCTTATTGTATGTATAGTAACATTTTTTAAAAGCAACTTTCAAAATTGATTCCAAAATACAAACCCGATCAAGGGATATTTTCAAATTCTTACCAGTTTTCAAGTGTACTCAAAAATCTGTTTTAAGACACCATTAGTTTTATAAAAACTATTAATTTTATCATGAAAAATAATCTTGGATGATTTATATATTTATGTGAACAAATTTTCCTCTCCACGTTAAAATTATCTTTAATACTTTCCTTAAAATGCTCTAAAATGTTTTATTTATAAAGAATCATAAATACTCTTTTTACATGCTTTCACTACAACTGGACATCATTTATGCCTAAAATATAATTTCAATTTCCTATTATTTTATTTTATGGTATATTCATGTTTAATATATGCTTTCATGGAAAATATAAATGATTTTTTAAAAGGAATCATCTTCCAAATGTAAAAAGGATTTTATTCATCTCTCAATAACTTTTATGTGATATATGCCTTCTTCACCACTTATTTATTTATTGTAATGTATGTACTACCCTTTGGTATATCATATTAAGAGTATAATTTTTTTGATGATATTATAAGGGATTATGATTTGAATGTATCAAGGTGGTATGGGACATATTGAGATGTTAAAGGATTATTTCCTCAAGAATTTGTCAATGGGGTCATTTATAAATATATTCATTTATGTAAAAATCCTTTGATTAATTTTGTACTTAATTGTGGTTTATAAATTATGATATCATCTATGATATGTTGTTGAATGGTTTCTTTTTATTCTGATTGTGAATGTTCTATTTTTATATCACTCACCAAATTAATCCGAATGGTTAGTGGTTATGTTCAATGATTGGAAAATGTTATTTACATTTCATATGTTAGTTTAAATGTGAATTTATATGTTGATTATGTTCACCCCATTAAAATAAGGAATTAATTGGACATATTAAGGGTCAGTTGGGGCCCACTATAGCTCCTCGGTGCATCGATATGTCTCATTAGACAAACTAATGTCTTGGCACAAGGCCTAAAAAAATGATTATTTATGCTCTTCGCATGAGGCCTTGATAGTATGGTTATGTTTTCCCACATTATGCATTCCCTCATAATGGAAATATAATTTATGGTCCATGTGGTTATTCAACTAGAATAATACCCCTAATTATGTTAATTTATAGAGTTACTTAATCAACTCTTATTCCTACCATAATGTGTTCACGTTTTTGTTAATGGAACATGTTTTTATGTATTCAACATGCCTAATATTTATGTTATGATATGTTCTTCTGTATTTCTTACCCTTATAGAGCATTTTACCTCACCCCTTTCAATTTTTTTCTTCCCCTAGTTAAGAAGAAGAGTTCATTTATAGAATTTGCAAGGATGCAGTTCATTAGCTTTTGTTATGTATCATATTTTCTTTCATTTTAAAATGTAAAATGGGGTCCATGTATGTATATAGATTCTTAAAGACTAATAAACTGATCAGTCCTTCGAGATGCTTATTCTTTTTGTATATACCAATGTATTCAAATAGTGCATCGGCTCCAGCAAACTGGAGTCGGTTCCTTACAGTAGGTATCAGAGGAAGTTTTGTAGAAGCCTTGGGAACTAGATTTAGACAACATAGGTTAGAAAACAAATCCCTAAGACTGTCTTCGAGGATAAAAAACAACAACATCCTAGTATATTGGAAAGTATTATATTATGTGTATTTGTCTAGAGAATACAACCCTGCCTGGATACAGACAAGTAGAGGTGGCTCTGGCACAGATTTACCTAGGAGTGAAAACTATGACAAGGAGTTTCAGGTTTGACCTCGGGTATCTTGGTACATGCCAACAGGCCATGATGCACTTTTGGTTTGACACTCCTGGGGGATATGCTTAGGATAATTTACATTTTATTTACCCACCATTTTGAGGTATTAATTTTCCCAAAGTAACCAAATTATATTGTTCTAGGATTTATGATGCATAAAGTTATGCTATGTGCTACACCATGTTTAGAGTTATAGAGAGTTCATAATTTTATGAGATAATATATAACATGGAATTTATTAGATATGGATCCTATCAGAAGTAATGATAACTTCTCCAATGCATGGGATTCTAAGAGTAAAAAAGATCATCTATCTAATAGTCTTAAGCCATCATTTCAAATGAAGATTGTCTCCCACGAATCGTCATCATATGATGAAATAATATCATATGTTAACAAGTTATGTAATGAAATATATGTGTCCTATCGATTTCAAGGGATGAAAAATAATAATAGGGTGGTAGAGATATATGACGATAAAGAGAAGAAGGGAAAGAAGTGTTTTCCCACAAGTGATAACTATGGAAAGAATCACCCTGGTAATTCTTGAAGGGAATGGGTGTTTGCAACAGGTGTGGAGAAAAAGGACACCATGTTCATTATTGTAAGGGTAAGAAATTGGTTTCTAATGTACAATACTTCAACTGTAAGGAGATGATACACTATATGAATCAATTCCCCAATCATTAAAGGAATATACTCCAAATGACGATTTTGGATAATGAGCAAGTTATGATGGTACCACAAATTAAGTAGAATGATTAACATGACTTGTCAAGAATCATTCCATTTGTATATTTTTTTCAGAAATGTACTGGTTGTATGAATTATGAGATATAAATGTATTGTACTACAGTACTCTTTCATTATATATTTGAGGTCATATGACGAATGGTATAGAGGAAAAGTGATTTAGTGAAATGTTATTATTTTTAGAGAAAAAGCATGATTGAGGGAAAGACTACCCTTAATATATATCTGATGTTGAGATAATGATGAATAAATGATTGATTAAGATATGTATTGAATACCTTGGAACTGATTATTGACTTATTGAGAAGTAGACTATGCCATCATCAATGAAGCATACAACACTTTTGGATTTAAGGAATATATCCAATAACATGTATCTTACTTAAGTAATATGGAATAATGCATGTTTCCAATAATGTGTTTAGGTTAATTCATGTTATTATGATATTTCAAGAGGATACATGATAAATTTATTCATATGTTTGGAATTTGGATTTTAGAGCTAATTCATTTTTTAAGGGTTAATGATAATTTCATGTTGGATATATAGAGGACTTCTTTGTAATGTGTTTAATCATTATATTTTGGAATTTTTTAACCATTTATGAAATGGTTTAAGTTGATCATTGTATGAGGTTTTAGAGGTTAATGTATATCTTTACCAAATGAGATAACCCATGATATATGATGAGGTATAGATAGTTAAAATACAATAAAAGGATGATTTTATATGTAGAAATGTATATTTATTCTCTTATAGAGTGGAATAATTCCTCGACTCAAGGAAAATAGTCTTAAATAAAATGTTTTCCTATTATCATTATCATTGTTAATATCGATTAATTTTTTTAGTTTACTATTTTGTAGTAATCAAAAATCACCTAAACATGTCCTCTATCATGTTCCATCAGAACTTCACAGTTATATTTTTCGCCCATGTCCAGTTTTTTTCATCCAACTAATGTCACAACATTTTAAAGCATACTTTTTGGGGTGACCACTTCATCTCCATTAATATTTTTGAGGAGGATATTTTATTAACCATATTTTTGAGGTGGGTTTCCATAAGGAAATTTTCATGTATCAACCATTAACATTCTAACTTCAATTTCAAATTTCGAGGATTAAATTTTTGTAAGGAGGGGACAATGTAACAACAAAAGAATTTACAAATATATTTATTATATAATGCATGGATCACTGGGTCCCAAAATATACCACATTGTTATAAACTAGACAAGAAAACATATGTTTATCACTTCTATAATAGGATTTTTGAAAATCTGACAAACACGGTTGTGATTAGTAATTTATTTGGAGTCTGATAAGGAAAACATAATTTTTGGTGAATAGTAACCTACCCTTATGGATAGTAACATACCATTATGAATAGTGGTATATCCTAATTAATAGTAACCTTACCTATGACAGTATATAAATAATATTTCAGTAGGAGTACGATATACCTGTGTTTTGGAATAACTAATAAATGTTACAAATATGTTTTTTAGAATAAATTATGATTTAATTAAATATTAAATTAATAATAATTAAGAAATTATTTTTGAATAATGGACTTCATTTTTGGATTCTATACGTAAGAAAATGGTTGGGGTGAATTTTTGGGATTTTTTTGAAATACTTGAATTTTTTCTGAGTAGTGAAATACCATAATTTACAAAATAAGCTAAATACACTAATTATAGAGTCATGTATGATGTTCTTATGATGTAATCCCAATTGATTCTGATTCACATGATAAAATTACTATTCTTGGTCATGGAAGATTCACAATTCCTTTTCTTTTGGAGAAATAATAAATTAATGAATATAAAATTTCAAAATTCCCGCTCCCCTCCACTATAAAAACCACCCACCAATCCCACTTCTCTTAACTCCTCTCAAGACTTGTGACTTCTCCAAATTCTATCCAAATATCTTCCAAACCACTTCTCCCACGTAAAAAATTCTTGGTCTCCTAAAAAGACCAAAGCCTCTCCCTTAAATAGTGTCTCAAGGATGTTTGGTTTGAGTGGTAAATTCCTCTTTTCAAATCTTTGTCTTTCCTTTCATATTCATTTGTTTTCATTTTGTATTATTACATATCCTTATCCCAATGTTTTGATGACTCCAGTAACATACATGTACTATAATTTATTCATGATAGTGTAATAATTTATCATCATCCCTTCCTTTTAACTTCTTTTATACTAGTAGCAAGAAAACCATCCGAGATGTGTCAATTTTCCACACTCAAGGATGATGGGCTTCTGATTTCAATTATCAGTCTCAATTTTGGTCTTGAATACATTATAGTAATGGTTGAACGATATTATTATATATTTAATATACCATATTTAAGGTTCTTTAATATCCTTTTACAAATGTAATTAAGTTATAATGATAAATGAGTTCGTTGTAATCAAAACCTAAAAATTAACTGAAACAGTTATCATTAAAGTTCTGTATAATAACTCATCCTCATTCCATAAAACCAAATTATATAAATAACCCTTAACACCTATATATAATTTTAAATAATATGAAAATTATATTCTGGAGATTTACATCCATTCCACATGAACTCCGTTACTTAAGAACAAGTGAACAGATTATGAAAATAAAGAAAACGAACACTGGGGAACTACAAAATTAAATATAATAACTTATCAAGAAGGGAATAAATGAACTAAATAGAATTATGATAAAATAAATTCATGTCTATTTGGTTCTAAAATAATTTATTAATAACTAGGATTTCAAATTTTGGGACCTTATGTTCAAGAGAGGAACACAGTCGGACTTAATGTAAGGGGTTTCTTTATCTCACCCCCATTTTGGCGAGGTTTCCTGTATTCACTACTAATACTTCTGTATGGTGTATGTATACTGACCATTGATTTAACATTTCATTAATATATTTATTTTCATCTTATTAAATGTATAATTCTAATTTTATTAATTTTGGGGCATACGAATCGATTGATTACAAAGTAATAATGGTTTTTTTCACCTGAGCCTCCATTTTCATATGGGTTACTTTTATTGTATAATGACCTCAATGAGACTCTTGTGTATTATTATGTGCTACTAAAACATTCTTTGTGACTGTTATATATATGTTAACCAACCAGAATCAATCCTTATTTTATGGATAGTTACGTGTTTTAAAAGGATCTTCCAAAATTGTTTCCAAAATACAAACCCGATTCAAGGAATATTTTCAAATTCTTACCCTTTTTCAAGTGTACTCAAAAATAAGTTTTAATCCTCCATTAATTAAATAAAAACACTAATTTTATCATGAAAAATTATCTCAGATAATTTATGGATTTAAGAGAACAAATGTTCCTTTCCACATTAAAATTCACTTTAATACTTTCCTTAAAATGCTCCAAAATATTTTATTTATAAAAAATATTAAGGACTTTTTTTACATGATTTCTCCTTAGTGGGAAATCATTTATGCCTAAAATATAATTTCAAGGTCCTAGTATTTTATTTTAATTGATATTCATGTCTAATATATGATTTCATGGAAAATAAAAATGATTTTAAAAAAGGAATCTTCTTTCAAAAGTAAAAAAATATGTTTCTAATCTCTCGTTAACATTTATGAGATATATGCATTGTTCACCCCATATTTATTTATTGTGGTGTATGTAATGCCCTTTGGAATATCATATTAATACTCTCCATTTTCTCGTGATATTCTAAGGGATTATGATTTGAATGTTTCAAGGTGGTATGGGACACTTTGGAATGTTTAAGGATTATTTCCCCAAGAATTTGTTAATGGTATCATTTATAAATATCTTCATCTATGTCAACATCCTTTGTTAAATGTTTTACTTAATTGAGTTTTCACCATTAAAATATCATCTAAAATTTGTTTTTAAAGGGTTTTTGGTTATTATGACCATAGATATTCTATTTTGATATCATTCACCATATTATTCTGAATGGTTAGTGTTTATGTTCAATGATTAGAGATTGTTATTTACATTTAATATGTTAGTTTCAATATGAATTTATATGTTGATTATGGTCACCCCTTTCATATGAGGAATGTATTGGACATAATATGTGTCAATTGGGGACTGATATAGCTCCTCGGTTCATCGGTTGGTTTATTGAGGAAAACTAAGGTCTTGGCACAAGGCCTTGGAAAAATTATTATTTATAGTCTTCGAACGAGGCCTTGACGGTATGGCTTTGTTTCCCCACATTATGCATTCCCTCATTATAAAAATAGAATTTATGGTTCATGTTGTTATTTCACTAGTAGAATACCAGTGATTATGTTTATTTATGGAATTACTTACTCAACTCTTATTCCTACTATAATGTGTTCATGTTTTTGTTAATGGAACTTCTTTGTATGTATTCAACATGCCTAATGTGTATGTTGTGATATCTTCAACTGTATAGCTAACCCTTACTGAGAGTTTGAACTCACCCCTTTCATTTTTTCCTTCCACAGGTTAAGAAGAAGATATCATTTATTATTTTTTCAAGGATGCAGTTTATTAGATTTTTTTAGGTTTCATATTTTCTTTCATTTAAAAATTTAAAATGCGTTTTATGTGCGTATCTAGATTCTTCAAAACTACTAAACTGGTTGGCACTTCAGGATTCTTATTACTTCTGTATATACCAATGTTATCAAATAAGGGACTGGCTTTGGGTAGCTAAGGTTAGGACCTTACATATGTCCTCACAATATAATTTGGTCTTTGTGATCAAGGGCTTGAAATTGGATAATGCCTTTATTCAAAACCCACATCTTGAAAAGGGTTAATAAAAAGTCCTCTTTGTGAGATAGAAGGGGATGTAAAAAGGTCGTCGGTAATAACACATTTCAGGTTTCCAAATACAATAACATTGGTGGAATATAATGATATGGGAATAGAATAAAAGCATAAATAATTCTAGAGAGTGATATAAATCATTGATAATAATAAATATAAAAATCAATGGAAAGTTAATTACCTAAAATATATAATTTTAGATGATTAAACAGAAAATTTTATTCATTGGATATAATGGTAATAGGATGAAATTTTTTTCAAAATCCATTTTCCTAAAGTTGAGTAATTATTTGCCATCTTGACTATGAACATATGAAAATATACTAACTTGATATATTTTTATTTCATAAGAAAAATTTAAGATTTTTTTATTCCATAATCAATTTTATCTTCACCATTTACTCTAATAAATTAGTCTCGAAGATTGATTTTTTTATTCCTAAAGCACAAAAACAATATTTTAATAGATCATAAAATCCATAAAAGGGTGAAAATTACTTCCATATGTCTCTAAATAATTCTCAAATCTGATATGGCTAGAGAAAGTTATCTAATATAAAATATTTACTTATATACCTCAATTTTAACATGACTGGTTCAACATCAATATTAATATATAAAATAATTTAAGTATAAATGATGATATATTAACCATACCATCACGTAGACCAATGGTTGGTGCAACACCCATATTATCCATCAGTGGTGGGTTCATGTTCAATTTCATTTCAATATGTTATAAGTTTTCACTAGATATACAAGTTTTCCATTTTCGAAAACTATATTTATATAAGTTTGATAATCTTTAGAAGGATTAATAACACATAATTATATCAAAATAAATGATATGGTATGCCATAAAGGTTCTCAATAACATTAAACATATGGCCATATAATGTAAGGGAATTCATCCTTAAATAAACGTTGCACCGAAACATATACAAACCCAATGGGTTGTATTTCAATAAATCTCTCCCAAAAACATAAAATTCGAAGTATTAAGACATTAATATTATTACAAATATTGAACTAATAAACCTATAAAGGAATAAATAACAATTATATTAATGAATACATATATTCTTTTCATATTTACCAAAATCATTATATTTTCAGGAATCTTATAACCAAAATTCAATTGGTAAAAAATACATCAATAATATAATTCAAGAATCACAATAGATAAATACTATAAGTATTTAATTTTAACATAATTCCTTCATTGGTCAAGGGGTAAATCTTTAGATAATGAAGTTGAATCAAACAATTCCCTTGTTCACCACTTTTATTAAAGAAAACCATAAATGGATCTCTATGATGGAATTTAATTCCTTCCATTATACAATTTATTTTTCCTTGTATATTCCTTGTTTTATTCCCCTATTTCTCACACATAAAACATTTTCGTGATCCACTGCGACACTTTCATTGGTGTTTATTTCAATATTTATAACAACAAAAAAATTGATTCTTCTATCCTCTTTATACAATAATACTTAAGCTCTTATCTAACTCCATCCTTCTAGTATTTTTTGAGGTTGTGGGTTGGTTACAATATAGGTTGTTAATCATATTTCATGATAACTGGTTAGGGATAATCATGATATATTTCAATACATTCATATACCATTTGGTTGCTTAAAATCACTACATTACACTTCAAATTTAATGATAACATGATTTCTTCAGGTTTTGTTCATTGACTAAAACCAAAAATCATTGTTTGAGTAAGAATAATCATTGTGGGAAACTACATAATCATGAATAATAACGTATCATATTTCTAAATCAAGACACCTCCTTTTAAATATAAAATTCCATATTCTTAACCTATGTCATTAATTTTCATAATATATTCATATCTATCAAAAAAAATTGTAAATAAATTCTGAATTATCCAAATCATACCCCCTGATAGTGTTAAACCAGGTGTGAAATAAGGCCCATTATCAAAAACCCACTAATACTCGATTCCAGATCAATGCTACATTTATACAGTTTTTATCCATAGGTAAATCTATGCAAAATCAAGTCACAATTTTAGTATCCAAAAATTTATGTATTTCAAGGAAAACCACATAATCTATAACTTACCAAAACATTATGATGTTCTTCAATACTTGTCCACAAACACTATCATATGCTTATGTTCTATAATATATGTTTTCCTTAATCTTGATCCCAAGGTTTCTACTAAAATTTGTTTTATACCAACTATAAACAATTCTTCCCTAGTATCCCAAAGACATTGGTTACATACCCCATTATGATAGGATAAAAGTGGTCATATCCTCAAGGACCGAATCATTCTATCGTTTTGGTAAACTAGATATGTACTTGAGTATTACATTATATTTTAAAACAAAAAATTAAGAAGTTATATATTTTTTAGAATATCATTATCCATCAAGAATATTTTTGCATATTATTCATATTTCAATTTCTAAATTCCTGGGAAAGGAAAAAAAATAAAGTTGATCTTAGATCTATAGTGAGAGTTACTTAATGTTGATTATATAATTAATCAATAATCATAATTATCATGGAAAGGTAAATAAATTAAGAAACATTCACTTTAATCCAAAAAATACATATCATTAAAATATAAAGATTAATAAATATGTAAATGTAAATATATAAACACATTTTACATTTAATAAATAACTTGACTATTATGATAAGATATGGCATAATAAATATAAAAAGCTAAATGTTTGAAAATAATTTCAATTTTAGTAATAAACTAAGTATTCAATGGATCCATAGATAAAATAATTGTGAAAATACCATGGATAATAAAAACAAAATTAATGATGAAGGAAATGATTTATTATTGGATTTAATGGTCTGAGGCGTCATGATACCTATAATATCCATACATTTCATAAGAAATCTTAAAACTGACTGGTAGCTATACACCGTAAAACCATTTAACTATGGTTATTCTATGAATTTATCTCATGAGACTACTGATGCATCAAATGGATATCTATAACCCAGCCCCACACATATCTATAAGTCAAAATAATTCCTCATATACCGAATAATCTATTTAATTGATGAATAATGTGTTTTATCATTGAATATCTATATTGAATAAAAAATAAAAATTTATCAATAATTTCCTCTATTATCAAATAACATTCATTATATAAAATCATATGTATAAATGATATATGGTATAATAAATAATTATATCCATGCAAAATAATATGGATATTTAAGAGAATATTAATGTCTAATCCTCATAGGAAAGTGAATATTTGAAGGGATGGTTACTGTCTAATAAAAAATGAATAAATAATGTTAATATAAATACATTACCTCGTCAAAAATGATCATAAAAAATAAATTCAATAAATAATGATCATATAAATTCAACATATCTCTAGTTGATTATAATAAAAATAAAGGGTCTTTATCATTGATGAATAAAAATACCACAAAATGACATAAAAAATATTCTTGAGGAAAATATCATTTTTTCATTTAAAATATTTTCAAAACAAACTAATTAAAAAAATTGAAAAAAAATTATTTTAAAATATCCTTTCAAAAATATAGATGAATTTTTAAAATGTTGACTGGTCATGATAATAGTAAATTCAGTATATTTCGTACACATTAAAGAAAATATTACATTCACATTTTTAATAAAACCGTAATGCGATTTTTTGGAAAATGAAATTAATATTCCTTTTAGATAATGTTTTATAAATTCAAAATGGGTAAATATTTATTTAATAATTTATATTGTTCATTTTAAAAATATTTTAGAAAATATTTTTAGAATCCATGGTTTTGGACGAAGTAAGATTTTCGACCGAAGAAACTAATAAAGACATATTTTATTAAAAAATAACACAATCATTTTAAGTAATTAGGATTTAAAAATTGTAATATTAATTGAAAACATAATGAATAAATATATGAGAAGAAAATAATTGTTTTACCATCCAATTATCAATAACTTTATTTAATGTAAATTCAAGCATAAACGATCCCGATTAAAATGATATTTTGTAATAAACTATTACAAATATCATAACGCTGAAGTGAGAATTACCCCAAGAATCAATTATGTGTATGAAATTTAAATCCAAATAAAAAATTGGATATAAAATGTAATATAGTAAAAAATAGTTACCTATATAATCTTTGAATATCACAGACAATGAAGATGTAATATAAAAAATGAAAGCAAATGAGGTACAAAATTATTTTCCACTTTGTAACTTTTATGTAAAAAAACCTTGGATAAAATAATTCAAATTGAAACATAAAATACCATGTATTATTAATTAATCATGATATTATATGAAAATTAGGTATTATATACACCATAGAAAATAAATTATGTGTAAAACATTTCAATATGCCTCAATGAAGGGAAATAGAGACAATGTTCCTTACCATTTTTTAATCATTTCAATTGTAAACCCTAATAATTAATCAATTGAAATGAATGTTTAAATATAATTAATTAAGGTTTATTAATTATTTAAATTTTAAATGTTTATTTATAAAAATCACATAAAAGAAATAATTATTGAATATGGCATATGTCTCCCAGAAATAAAAGAAAGACTATAAATCCATTACCTCAAACATAATTTTTGTAGAACATGATTCAACCTCTAGTATAATTATTTTAAGAATGTAATTAATTTATTACATAAATATATTAATATTTAAAATATCATTTATTATTATTTTTTAAAATCTTGTCACCCATTAAATTATAATCTTTCATTGTTACCGTTGTTTCTCGTGTAGGTGTCTTGTTTTCTTATGCATTATTTAATGTAAATATTACATATATTTAGAATATTATATTGTTATATTAGAGACATAATGATAATAATGTAATTAATATCATATTTACTCATTATATAAAATTTTATAATAATTATTTAATTTTGGTAATGGAAAATGAATTGCTTTGCTCCGTGGAGACAGTATGTTACATGTAATCACAAGTGACAATATAGTAACATTAAGGAGTGAAGTGGTTAAAAAGTATATGGTATATTAATTTTAAAGAATTTATATCATTTCACATATATCACATATATTAATCATATATATCTTTATCAATTAACATGTAAATAAAAAGTGAAAAATAAATCATATCGCTTCGTGAGTTGGTTGTCTGTCGTACACACAAGTGATATTGTCCTATTTTAAAAATGAATAGAAATTAAAAGGGTAAATGTTATTTTATAATTCCATAATTTTAATTATATCATAAATATTATATATATATATATATGTGTGTGGGAATTCAACCCATCATTATATCTGACAATGAGAGTTGTTGAAGGGAAACATGTTACATCAGATCATGTGGTGGTAGTCCCTTGTACATGCGATTGATGATTTCATTTTCCATTTAATGGAAGAGGATAAGGATATAGGTTATTACATTAAAAAAATAAAATCTAATTATTTTGGATATATATGTTTTATTGTACTATATTGATTGAATATTATTTTAGTGTCATGGAATAAGAAATAAAATTAAAATGGTCATTTGAGAATGTTACCACTTCCTTAGATGAAGTCATTAAGATTACACCAAAATCATTCCTTCTTTGACCTCGTTAAGAATGATCCAAAAAATCTTTTTAGGTATTTTTTTTCAAATGGATTTTCATATGTGAAGAGTGGAGGAGAGGGGTGTCCCTTTATAAGTGGGGGTGAGGAGAAACATTGGATTTTTGAAAAGAATAAATTATACCCACATTTTTTACATGAATAATTGTTCAAAATTATATATTATAAAAAATAAGATGTTATAAGTTTTAAATATTTCCATTATATTGGGTTTTGACAACTGTTCGGTCATATTTAACACTTATTTTCTCATTTACCCCCCCCCCCCCCTCATTTGATCATTTTCACTTTAATAGTTGTAATTATTTGTTACTGTTTAACAATTAATTTTTTTAAAATAATTTTAACTTATTATATAAAATAATTTATTTTAGTTAAAAATTTTAAATCCATTTTTCAAAATTCAATTCACAGACATAGAAGAATTCAATTTAATATTAAACTAGTAAACACGACGAAAGAACAATTTTTCCAAAGAAAAATATTGAAATATTTAAAAATATTCTATATCTAAAATCAATATGAAACATTTTCCAATGACCTCAATTAGTTATATATTCATATTATTTAACTAATTTCTATTTAAAACTAAATTGATAAATAATTTTAATTTGTAAATAATTTAAACAAAAATGCAATTTTCATTAAAAACCAATGTTTTTGACTATTCGTCAAACAAATTAACATTTTCAGAAAATTGTAAAAAATTCAAACAAGTATAAAGTTTGGATTTATATTTAAAAAATGAATTTTATTTTGACAAATATATTTTCTAAAACTGAAAAAAAATCCTTAAATTATAT
Source organism: Viscum album (assembly GCA_963277665.1). NCBI lineage: Eukaryota > Viridiplantae > Streptophyta > Magnoliopsida > Santalales > Viscaceae > Viscum > Viscum album. The sequence goes on along the minus strand of OY728125.1, from coordinate 1,552,896,340 downwards.
GTGCAAAGCGTGACCAACTCGCCTTTTTTGAAAATAATTTATTTTGAAAACATTTATATTTCCCTGAAATTACTCTTATTGTATTAATAATATATAGAAAACCAGTTAAATTTTTAATAAATTTTTAAAAAATACATTTCCATTAATTAGTTAGTAATATTGATACCAGACACTCAACCACTGACATGGCTGATGCACCTCCGTACCCATTTCATATTACAATTTCAGTACATTCTCTTATGGAGGATATGTAAAAACTTCTTGCCCACACCATATCAACTCCAAAGGGATGGTTTTCAGCATGATTGTTCATGAATATTATGAATGAACGCTGAATTATGTGCAAAACACATGATTCTATCATGTATTTTTGCATAGAAACTATGGATGTGCATTAGTTCCTTGTTTGGTCTAAAAATTCACACAAGTACGCAACCACACATTTTCATGTATGCATTTTGTACTGCTAATTATAGCACATTGGTTTACAACCTACTGTTAATAGCATTCACTTCTTCTTTGAATTCTATATGGAGAGCTCGTAGTGACATGATGTTTGAAGGTAAGCACACCACTCCATAGTTCGGTTTATCTCTATCCATCTATAATTATATGATGTAGTTATTGTTAAAACTGGAAGAATGAATAATATACATACTGATTTGACTATAATACGACCCATGGGAGTTTCATTCCAGCCATGGACACAAAACATGTTCCAGAACTTTTGATAGATACCTCTAATCAACCCTTGGTTGAATGTAAACGTCGATGGGGAAGCCTCTGTCACACCAGGCCCCTCAGATTGTAGAGGTGTCTTTCGAACATGTCATGGTTTGGTCAAAGGGTGTTTCTACCACTAAACTAGCATTGGAGTTTCTTATGAATCTGAGTTATGGATGATGATACATGCAGTTGGATATTTTTACTAATATAACTAGAATGTAATTTGGATTGAATTTGTCTCCAAAATAGTGGTTAAGTATTTTAAAAACATAAATAAGGAATTTTCCTTGGTGTATCCTATGTCATTGGGTTTAATGTCTCAATAAGATTACTCAAATCAACTTGGTTGTCTCATATTTTTGCAGGGAGGAAATTCACATAGCTGGTATTCTGTCGAAGAATTACTTTAGGTATATGGCAATGGCTTGGTCCATCATGGCCCCCCAAATAATGTGACCTAATCTTGGAGGATGAAACTTGTTGTAAAATTCACTCATGTTTTTTTAATAACCCCATGCGACTCTTAACTCATCCTTCTATTAAATATGTTTCATTGGAAAGTTTCCATCGGATACTATATTTTATGGTTATGTGTTGCATGCCTCACAAGTTATTAAACTGATTGAACATATTAAATATAAATATATCATAAATTCTCAACATGTTATATTCATATCTAATATCAATTTTTTATTTCATATAGGATATCATAACTAATTTTATTCTTCAAAAATCATGTGATTTTACACTTTGAGGTGGAAAAAGTTCATGTGGTTAGTAATCATTCCAATAACTATTAGGTGAGGTGGGGAGTTTCCTTGAGGTTGGACACCCATAAAATAAAAATAAAACCATGATCATGGATCAAAATCCATATTTGGCATGACCATGGTAGTAGGTGGGATAAAACCGAGGTCATTTTTATGCATGGCTATAGATCAGCATAGATCAAAAATTGGAAGGCTCCATATGGACCATCGACATAGTTTGGAATAAATTCATTGTTTTATATGGTCCATATATATGGAACCCATCTATATGGACCATGGAAATATGTGACCATTGAGTCACTTGTAACTAGAGTATAAGTAGAACATGGCCATAGGTATACATTTTCCATTATAACTTCTGTCATTTTAAATGTATCGTAATCATAATTTTAAATCTATAATGACTAATATATTTAAATATTTATATATATGTATATATATATACACACATTATTAATTATAGGATTTTAATAGAACAATATATAAAATATATATGAGTTTGTGGGTTCAACCCACCATGGATAGATGTTATTTGAAGTTTTACATGGGCCATACCAATAGCCGGCAACCATAATCATATACATATTATCATTGTGTGTATTCATGGAAACTCATCTATGGAAACAATCACTATCCAATGAAATTTATAACATAGGACCATGGTCATTCCCAAACCATGTTCCTAGAGTATTCCATTGGAAATTCCATAACTAGGCCTCTAGAACATGTCAATATGGTGTGTTTATGGATAAATATACTATTTCCATGGTTAGGGCGCATGAAAATCAGACTATTTTGTAATATTTCCAAAAAAATAAATGATATTCCTAATGGGTTTATAGTAGCTCAACCAATGAATAATTATATCTTACTATATTCTATATGGGTGGATTTCTATATAGTGGGGATGATTTAGAGGAACCATTTCAGATATAATCAACCCTTATAAGTGGTGAATCGATGTTTAGAAACATTGGATAAAATTTACCATTTATCCCTTAGCCTCTTTGACCTGTTAAGATCATGATGATCCAATCCTATTTTACATACGAAATGAAAGTATATGAATAAAGGTAAAATATGGAACAAGATATGTTTATAATGTTAACAACTCAATAAGAGTACTTATTATTTTTTGAATGTGGTGATGATCAGTACATGGACACTCTGGTATAATGAGATACAAAATTCAATGGGTTTACTAGAAACAAATTAACAACAATTTGATTCTCTATACATTAAGAGGGGTAATGGAATGAATCTTGAATCCATGTGTTGTTTAATACCTAGTCCAACATGAATCTCTTCACTAGTTTTTTATACAACCTCAACATATAGAATTTACCATATTCTTAATGGTAATTCATAACACTAATAAAGTATTTGACATGTTAATACTTAATTTGGATTCAAGAATGCTACATTTTTCGACACTTTATTATTCTTTTCTTTGTTACTTTCATAGTAGTGGGAAATCACCATTCCTTATTCTTTCTACATCTAGAAATTTTTCATCTTTCATCTTCGTCGGATCCAATCCATCTGATATCTTCCTCTATTCTTATATATATGATGTTGATTCATCTAATCAATTTTTTCCAGATCATTCTTCTTTTCTTATTATAATACGTGTTGATATGATATTTTACACCTAATATACATTTCTAGGATGAAATTATTACACCCTCTCTATCTGATTTTAAATAATATAGAATCTTTTTTTTCATCAGGGAAATACCTTTTTATTATTTATTTTTTGGTACTACTTATTTTAGTTTATTTAATTCATCTGAAATATTTTACTCAATCTAATACATTCACATATGATCATTCTTCCTTAAATTATAAGGTGATTTAGTTCCCTCTACTGATTTATCTTTTTCTATTACCCCACCTCCATCCATTACTCCTCATTCAAAATATAGACCTAGATAATGAAATATCTCATGGTTTGTTGTTTTTACTTCATTATGAATCTTTAAAAATCATCAAAATTCATATCAGTACAACTATTTTTTATCAAACATTCATAATAGAATAGTACCCCTTTTGTAGGGATTAGTTCTCTACATATTAAGGGTAAGGTGCATACATAAAATTCATATTTCCCACTTATTGTTTTAGTGACACACATGGAAATTTTCACTTGTTTTCAGTAATAATTCATTGTAAAGGGCTGTATTAAAAAATATTTATAGCAACTTTAATAGATCTCAGTGTAAAAAATCACCATTAATTATCTTAAAGTAATGAATAAGATCACAATCTTCCTTTAAAATAATTCAACCATTAATCATTCATATCAGATCTACATAATTATTAATAACACTACCAATATTTTTATAAATATACTCATAAATCCCATCTGGTATAACTTCATAACATATCTGTCATCTAGTGAAACATAATCATGTATTATTTCGCAACATTATTGGATCATAACAGAATTACATTACATGAATCTTCCTCTGATTGATGAAATGATTTACGAAACTTTCCTTAGATATATATTTTTTCTAATGAATCTATTTGATATTTTGTTTGAGTTTTTATTCACAAAACTTTCATAGGGATTTTCATTATCTAATGGTGTCTTATATGATTGTTAGTTTATCTCTATTTTATGAACCCTTAGACATAATTTGTGCTTCTTCCATCTAATAGATTTTCATAATGCTATATAATTAATTTTTAATACTCAACTAGATGAATTTAGAATAATTTATCTCTGATGACATGACTTGAAGAACTCTTTCAGACAAAACTATTTAAAAACCTCAATAATGTTAATATAATCATATTTCAAGGAAATGTTATCCTAATTGACATTACTGAAAATCCAATTTCAGAGAACATATTATGGAAACTTCTTTCTAAAAAATTATCTCAAAATATTTTATCCAAAACCACAAATCAAAAACATTTTTAGGATGAATGTCACATTGATATCCTTCTATGATGAGGTCAATAAAAAACATATATATCTAATCTCACTGATAAGAAACCTCATCAAAATCAATCTAATTATCCTTATATGTTTTCTATAATTTTTTCAAAAAAATTATGATCATTTATAAACCATTATCTATAGTATTAAAAACAATTATTGAATCTAATAACATACATCAGAAACTTCTTCTCAATCAAATGATTTAGGGAATCCTCTCACTTCATTAAGAAATAACTTCATTCATATATCATAACACATTTTTTTTAAATGTTATCTTCATAAGGAAATATGTGCTCAATTATTCAAGGACATTATTTATTTCACAATCCATTCTTCATATATGCCTAGCTGATAGACTTCAAAAATATCTTCATTCAACTTTATCTTTATACATAGCACAACGGAATTGTGATGTTTGTTCAATAAGTTACTCATCTATTAGTAACTAATGATATTATTGAAAATTTGCCTTCAGTGGTTTCCCAAACCATCCATTCTCTGATTTGAATTTATATATTTATTTACCTATTAGAATATGTTAATTGTATTTCCAAATTTACAGCCGATGGAAAATAAATCCAATAGAATAGTTCAGAAACCACAATCATTTCATCATTACAAACCCCATAAGTAAAATTCTTAAAGAAACAACATAAATAATCTTCCAAAATATCAATTACAAATGTGATTCTTCATAAAACCTATAACATGTTTCAGACATTGATAACATCTCCCCAATCATAAAATGTTGAACTCAATATTTTTAAACAAAATTAAGAAAAAAATACTTGAGTAATTTTTTTCAAATTTCATATTCCATCCATTTGATATCAAATTTGTGATCGGGATTGGATTCTTCAACTGAACCTTTAAATTTTTTCTTTTATATAACTTTATCAACATACTAAAACTAATGATATCATTTTATTTCATTTAAAAAAATTGGAAACGAATAATAACAGTTGAAAGAAAATAAAAAATACACAAAATTCAGACTCAAAAGGATCTATCTTTGTATTTGTTGGAAATACATTCAATGTATATTCTAAATTAATATGTTAGTATATGAATCTTTCTACTCCTATTTTTCATTCCACTGTTATTGTCTGAAACATCCCTTCTTTTCACTTTATATCCCAATTATTGAAAAAAAACAATGGTCATGGAAATTGGAATCAATTTATATTTAATATATATGGTCCCATCATTAAACATTAATTAATCTATAGATATGTTGATAATTTGAGTTTGATTCACATTGAGTATCTTTTAATATTTATAGATTTAGAGAATTAGGTCATAACATATACATAACATATTGAATATTACAAGTAGACACTTCCACTCACTATTTGTTTTTCATAAAACTAAATCTATTCAAAACAAAATATAACACTATTTCATGTTTTAATAGCATAAATTTTCCTTGAGCCCGTCCTTGACTATATCATCATTATATCCTATGAAAAACATTTCAAAACATGGTATGAAAATAAAAATATCATTAAGGGATACATAAGGAAATAAAAGTTTTAGTCTCTCAAAAAACATGTAAACCATGAAAATTTGTTCATAAAATAATATTTTTTACCTTTAAGAATTAGAAAAAACACTTAACTAAATATAATCTCATTGCTTACCTTTTTTAACAAAAATATTACCATAAATCTTATATAATAAAACATATAATATATAAAGGTAACTTAGGACATAAACATACTTAAATTTATTAATTATACGGTCGACTTCCACACATGTCACTTAATGGAATAGCCATACGACCGACTTCCACACCCAATGCAATTGGTGTTATAAATTAACCACCCGTCCTTGGTTTATCATGGAACCACCACTCATTTGGATTATCACAAAACCACCAATAATTGGTTTATCACATAACCACCCATCAAATGTCCAAGTACAATTATATAATCATAACCCATAAAATATTAAAAATATCAACATTTAACTAATAATATTTCATTTTTAATAATAAGAAATCATTTCAAAATATTGAAATAATCAGTCCATTTCAGCAACCATTTTCAATATGAAAACACCCAATAATGGAATAATGTATTTATTTTCCTTTAAAAAACATTAATTCTTATATAGGAATCCAAATATCAAATAACAATTATGACGGTAGAGAGGTCGTTGTAACAACATACGTAAAAATAATTCTGTTTATTATTTAGTAAAATGATTCAAAGAAAAAATATTTATTTTGAATGAAATTAAATTTCAAAGGGGTTTATTATACATTGTTTAAAATAATGAGGTGCATATTTTCAAAATATGCCTCAATGAAATGATATTGAGACAAAGTCCCTTACCTTGCATCCAAATCATTACATGTGTTCCTTGTTATTCCTGAATAATAAACATAAGTTAATTTCAAAATTCATCATAAAATTTTAATGTTTATTTTTCCTTTTATATCACATATCACCATGTTTTAAAAATTACATAATTATTGAAGTTAATATCAGTCATTTTGTCGATATTGGGTACCTGAGTCGAAAATGAAGTTGTTTTGATGTAAGTTTCCCCTATAGTCAATATTACATCATCTATAGAAAATTATTCATGATTTAAATATCATATATATCAAGTATATATTTATTTATAATATTCCATAATATTTGGAGATATGAAACGAAATGCATCGTTCATGGAGATGGTAGGTCATACGTAAGCATGAGTGCTACTTTCATTTCTTTTTAATACTAAAAGAATAAAAATAAAATGATATAAATTTATATAATAATAGAATTATTATATTTTTGACATGTATGTCTCATAGGTTTAATAAAATCAACCATTATAAATTCTATGTATAGCATGAACGAGTCATATAACCTAATGCGGTGATAGTCCACACATCCTCATATGAAATTATTGTATTTACACATCATATAATGCATAAAGGAATGTTGTAAATGAAAAAATACCAAATAAAAGAGACAATATAAATATAATTTATATCATATATATATATATATAGTTTCATAATAATGACCACCATGAGAGGTCGTAGGGGAAACTATAACAATCGTTATTTTTTGAGGCAGTAGTACAAAGAAACAATGTGTTCATATCCAATAGATAGATGTGTGTGTAAGTGTAGTTAGAATCATTATCATAAAAAAGATCATAATATATTGAGTATAATGGAGTTTTTATGTAATAAAATAATAAGAATAGCATAGAGAGTGGAGAAGGAATATGAAAGGAATGAACTTGAGGAAAGAAATTACCTCTAAATTAATTACCTTTTCAATTTGAGCCTAAGGCCTTTCTTGAGTTTCCATATGCCCAAGGAAAGGATTCTAGGAAGAACGAAGGGACGTTGGGAGATTATTTGGGATGAATTTGGATGAGCCAAGGGTCCTGATAGGTGTGAGTAAATTTCAGAGTTGATTCCTTTTTAGAAGAGGGAGGATGGGCACTTTTGGAATGTGTTGAAATATTATTATATTATAGAATTATTTTAGGTTTCAAATGGTCCCAAAGCAATTTATTTCAAATATATGATGTTTTTGGGTAAACAAAATCTCAACCAATAGGTTTTAGACAAGTCTTGGTCACAAATTAAACCTCATCTTTTAGCTTTAACCCTTAGTTATCTAATTTGAATCTTACCATGTCTTCTTATATATTCAAACTATATGGTTAATATAGTTACTATAAAATGCCCATAGAACCTCATATCATTAGTTAATGACATTTTTAACATTATCTAATGAATTTGGAAGAATATTAGATTTCATAGACTATTATATCATTTAATAAAATGGTTTTTTTAATCATTTATTTCATTTTTTATTCCATTCATATATTGTATTTTTGAAAATCCATAATAGCTTGATTCATTTGAACAAGATTAATTAATTTAAATATAACAAGTCGTACTAATCCCTAAAATTTTTTTATGGCATAAAATGTTTCCAAATAAATTTATTTTAATATTTAAGAACACATTTATTTAAATCATTCATTAATAAGGTAATTAATACAACATCATTGTGTCATAAATAAATTTAATTTTTTTGATGTATAAATTTTATAAATAAAATACCATGAGGTATTAAATAATTTTATCTTTCTAAAGACCATTTATAGTTGAGAATATCACTTCTGTAACCCTGTATAAAAATTTTTTTACTAAAAGATGCATGTTTATGTTACATTTTTCTTTACTTTAAATGAATTCGTATAAAATGTCATTTTCACATCCAAGTGGCTCAATGGGATCTCAAAATCGACCAAAGAATTCCAATGGTCTGAAATATCTCATCTAATATGATTATAACATCTGTTAGGGTAGTTTAATATTATTATAATATTATTTTACCCTTATTTAACAGATTTACCCTTTAACCATGGTAAATAAAATAATTACTGATGTTACTATTCATAAAGTCTAAATATTAAAGGTACCTATTTACTCAGTATGGACCACATGATTTCAAATATGGAATCCATTTCCTATATTCAATACACATAATTGGGAAAATTTATTTAAAATTAATTCTCATTGTCAAAACCAAAAAGTGTGTTTTTAATAAGTAATAACGATAAAAAGATTGACATGTATTTATGTACAATTTCTAAGTGAAATTACTTTCAATTAACAACATGTGATTAAATGATAAAATAATAATCCATTTACACTTTAAAACAAATAAAAATAATAATCTAACTATGTAAATAAATTAGATTTAAAGTTAGTTTTGAATTAAAATGTATTATTTTTGAATATTCATAAGAATATAAACATTATCATTAAAATACCAAAATTTAATCCAAAGTAAATTTTGATGTTATTATTATAAATAAGAAGTTTATTATTCCAAATAGAACATATAACATTGAAAAAAAAAGAATATTTAAGAAGAGTTCCCCATCAAAAGGTAGTAAAAAAACCTTCTAAAAATATTAGAGTATATAATTCTTAAAATAGAATCCATTATTTTTTAAAGCGTCCAATATTCATTGGAAAAATGTAAAAAATTAATAAATATGTAAAATAATAATATAGTTAATTGAATTCATTCCTGACTATAAAATGTCTTGGAATTAACTACGGTTTAATATAATAATATTATTATGTTATTTTTCAGTATAACTCATTGTTGTTTGCAATGTAAGAATTCGGAGAAACCTGGTGTTGCGTGTTGTGTACGCTACCGGAAAAAATGTCCCCTTTAACATAAAATTAATATCATATTCATAATTATTAATATAAATCAAAATTCATTATTCTAAAAATACCTATTTCGTTACATCATTCCCACCTTATAGAAATTGTATCATAATTTTTAAATTGGGCTTGGAAACATCATTGAAAGTCCCACATCGAACAGAGACTATAAAACAATCACATTAAAAGAAATAAAGAGAAGTTAAAAGGTCACTTGAGATAACACATACTAGGATTCCATGTAAGAAAACTTGAATATTGAAGAGAAACTAAGTGTCATGTTCTAATGGAGAGTGATAAACAACCTGATTAGTAGAATGTTAACTTCCAGAAAACCATAAAATTGTGATGTGTTAAATAGTCTTTGATTCCACTGTAAGAAAATTAAACAGACAACATTTTTGTTTTAGTTTCCTTTTCAAAAATTTGCAGAATTTATTTATGATATTGTCAAAGAACATAATGAAATATACTTACTTTTCCATTATAGTTTTATCATTTAACAAATTTCTTGCACAAACAAATATTTTCTACAAACAATGAGTATTCAAGATGGCTTGGTCACATCTAAAGTGATAGAATTAAATTCTAGAGAATCACATAATTTACAAAAGAAACCCTCTATATTTCTCATGTCTTTAGAAAATAAATAAAACCAAAATGGCTAGTACAATATCAGATAATCCCCAAAAAGGATAATCCTTTATAGAATTAAATACTACTTTTAATCTTCAAAATTCCAAAAACCCAATGTTCAACAAAGAACCTTCAATAAATAAAATTATCCTTAAAATTAATCAATATAATACAAACTGAGATTAAAACCTAATATTTAGAAGGATTTATCACATAGTCTTCCAGGATAAATCTTAAAATTTATCTCCAAATAATATCGACTACTCTTAAAGTCTTATTTTGAAGAGTAATTATCCTAATCACATATTCTCTATGACAGGTTAATAAATTCCATAAATAACCCAAATCAACATATGTCCATGATAAAAAAAATACATTCTTCCAAAATAAAATTCAACCATTACTCCTCAAATAAAATCCCATAGTATTCTATTTTCCAAAGGCATATAGTGTCCACAAAAGAGTGAGCATCTTCAAAAATAACATTTATCACTTAATCACAAAATCATTTTCCTATACTAAGAATATCTATTTGATAAAACATAAGTTCCAAAATCAACTTATTCTTTATCAATGAAATAAGTTAACTAAAAAAATTAAGTCATAGTAATCGGGGACTTCATGTAGGTTAGTGGTTGGCGATAAATCCCAGTCACCCTTCAGTTGTGGGTTCGATTCTTGCAGCTTTGTTTGATGCGATGTGTTGGCACATGGCCTGTGAGTTTTCCTTCTTCAAAAACTATATAATTTTATAAAATTACAAAAAAATATATAAATTCATCAAAAATAACAATAACATATTTAATCCTAAACTGTTATCTTAGACATCGAGTTTTCATCCCAAAAAGTAATAACATATAATTGCTACAAATTCAGGGATCGTATAAGCCAAAATGGTTCTTTATAACTATATCAACTAAAGAAAATATAATTCTTCCTCAAATATCATTTTCACATAAAAAACTCCAGGTTTGCACATACAATATAAAAGTCTTATAATTTAATCCCATCAACAAAAGAACATTAACACTTTTGTACATTTCATCACACAGATATCCGACATAACTCTTGAATTTATAAAATGTTGACATCTTAATCATCCAATATTCTCTATCATACCTTAACCAATTTTTCCAACTTATACTATAATAAATCTATCCTTCAAAAAAATCATGAATCGTATCCTAGATTCAATAATGTCAAAACATCATCTAAGAAATAATCCCTACCTTTCATAGGTCATTATCAGTTTCCTCGTCCTCAATTAGAATGGAATTAGGTATTGGTAAACATATATTTTTATGATCATACTGATCACATTCCCAAACATTCTTTGTAGGACGTCTATAATCATAATGACCATACACACCACATTTAAAACTTTCAATCGGTCCCTCATAAATAACTTGTTTCCATTTCCTAGAGTTAACTGAAATATTTATTTTTTCTATGGAAGGTTTTTCCTTTATGACCTTCATTAACACATCATTGAAATCTTTCAGTCCCTTTGTGGAATTTTCATAGATGTTTCTTTCCTCATCCATGACACATTGGTTTTTGAATATACTTACCTTTATAATTATTACCTGAACATCCATATGGACTCATTTCTCATATATATGACCCAAATGGCCCGAAGGCCTTTTTTTATTGATTTTTTATAACCCCCCATTCAATGGATCATGGGGAACCCTTAAAAGGACCATATGATTATATATTACATGTCACATAGGCTTATGAGACATTACATGACTCCATGGTCTTAGTGAATTACATCATACTACAACTACATGGAATTTCCCCTCCCCAGTATCTACATCATGATGGTCGATCTCTAGCTTCACATGTTCATCCAGCTAATCTTTCCGTTCATGAACAGGATGGTCCTGATGGCATTTACATACCCTATAATTCATCCAAATATTTTGTTTATTATCTGGTGAGTGCACCTACTCTGAATTCTACTCTGGGATTCTCCTTTTTGTAGAGTCTGTTTGGGAAAACTGCACTAATCATGTGGTCTAAAGGCCTTGAGGAGGCCCGAAGGCCTTCTGGTGGACTAAATGCCTTATTGGACTGAAGGCCTTGGGTGGCCTGAAGGCCATGAATATACTAAAGACAAAATTGGTGGCCCAAAGGACCAAACCAGTGAATAGTTCCAACTGCTACAGTACTGAATAGTAACTGCTATAGTACCCGCCACAACACGTCTATAGTAACCCAGAAATTATCCATATGCCTAGTTTTGATCTCAGGTCTCTTTGATGAACATGTTGAGTCCCCACCAACTAGGATGAATATCGTGTGCTTTCATGCATATGTGATGCCTTAGAGAAATCTTCAAGATTCAAGTGGTCAATCATGACTCCATATAGTTTGTTACAAATAACAACAAGATTTATCATTGCAGATCCCATTTCATTTGATTTCTCTTTCCAAAAACCACCACAGTTTCTTTTATATCCATTATTACTTTTGTACCTACTAGATCCAGTCATTTACTAAAACCAAAAAGGGAAGTGTGGGTATATCAGTAAAATAATCATATACTATATTATGAGGAGGGTAAACACCTAGATATACTTATTCATGTAATCTTAAACTCATTAAATTTATCTAAAAGAACTATGAATCTTTATAATATGCTAACCATTATGGTTATGTCACATATTATTAAATAACACCCAAACCTCTAAAGGTATCTAAACCGACCTATGATACCAACTATAAGGCCCCAGCGTTAAACGTAACTTAATCTAGAGATATGTCCATAATTTTACTTTAAATCACAGTGATGATATTTTCAGCTTTAGAGGTTTAGAAAATTAGGCCATAACATACAAAAAAAATCTTGAATATTACAAGTAGACACTCCTAATGACTATCCTTTTTTTCAAAAAAATGAAATGTGACATTGTTTCATATTTTAATAGAAAACTATTTCCTTGATCCCATCCTTGACTCTATTCTTAATATGTCATGTGAAAAATATTTCAAAACATGATATGAGCATAAAAATCTCAGTATGGGATACATAAGGAATGAAAATTGTTAGTCTTGAAAAAAAATAAAAACCATGAAAACTTTATCAGAAAGTAATAATTTTTACCTTTAAGAATTAACAAAAACACATCACTAAATATAATATCATTTCATACCCTTTTGTAACCAAAATATTACCATAAATCATGTATAAATGAAAATATAACATATAAAGTTAACTTGATACATAAACATATATAAATGGAATAACCATACTATCGACTTTTACACATATCACTAAATGGAATATCCATATGGCTAACTTCCATACCCAATGCATTGGAAGTTATAACATAACCATCTATCCTTGGTTTATCACAGAACCACCCATAATTTGGTTTATCACATAACTACAAGTCATTGTTTTATCATGTAACCACCCATAAAATGTCCATGCACCATTATATAATCATAACACATAAAATATTGAAAATATCAACATTTCACTGATAACATTTCATTTATAATAAAAATAAATAATTTCAAGATATTGAAATAATAAATCCATTTCAAAAACCATGTTCAATATGAAAACACCAAATAAGGTAATAATGTATTTCCTTTCCTTTTAAAAACAATAATGCGTGTAGAGGAATGCAGCTATCAAATAATTATTACAGTGGTAGAGAGGTCGTTGTCATCACATACAATAAAAACATTAAATTTTTCATTTAGAAAAAAAATCATAGAAAAAAGATTTACATTGAATGAAATTAAAATTCAAAGCATTTTATTACACACCATATAAAATAAAGAGGTTTATATTATCAAAATATTCCCCAATGAAAGGAGATTCAGACGATGTCCCTTACCTTGCGTCTAACTCGTCACGTGCATTCATTGTTCTTCCTGAATAATATAATTAAGTAAATTTATACTTGAATCATAAGATATTCATGTTTATTATTACTTTTATATCACTTATTACCTCATTATTAAAATTACATAATAATTTTATTTAATATCTGTCATTTTGTATATATTGGGTACTTGAGCTGAAAATGAACTTGTGTTTGATGTAAGTTGTCCTTGTAATAAAAACTACATCATCTCCAGAATATTTTTCATGATTCAAATACAATATATATCCATTATATATGTATTTATAATAGTCTATAACATTTGAAGATAAGAAATGAAATTCCCTGTCATGCATACATTAGTCTGTACATAAGCAGGAACACTACTTTCATTTCATTATCATGCTAAAAGATTAACAATAAAATGATAAAAATGTATATTATAATACCAGTATTATATTTATGTCATTTATGTATCCTATTTTTAATAAAACCATCCTTTATAAGTTCTATGGATAGCATGAATGAGTCATATCACTTGAGGGGAGATAGTCCATAGTTCCTCAAATGAAATTATTGTATTTACATATCATGGAAAGCATACAGGTATAATATAAATGAAAACATACATAAGAATAGGGAAAATATAAAAGATGATATATATCATATATAAATATAGTGCCATCATAATGGCCACTATGATGGGAGGTAGGGGAAAATCGAACAATCATCGTTTTATGAGGCATTAGTTCGACACACACAGAAACAATATGTTCATACCCATTAGATGGAGGTTTCTGTAAGTGTAGTTAAAATAATTCCCATTAAAACACCATGGTAAATTGAGGATACTACTGTTGTTATTTAATAAATTAATAATAAGATCATTGGGAGTGGAGATGGAAAATAAAATTAAATAACTTGAGAGAAGACGTTGCCTCTAAATCGGGTACCTTCTTTTGATTTGAGACTGAAGGCTTTATTGAATTGTTTTATTCCCATGGAAAGGCTTCTACGTGGAATTTATGCATATTTGGAGCTTATTTTGTACATATTGGGATGAAATAAGGGGTTTGAGAGGTTTGAGTAAGGGTTAGAGGTGATTACATTTTATAAGAGGGGGGAACTTTAGTAAGGTGTTGAAATATTATTTTATTAAAAAATTATTTTTCTTTTAAAAAGTTTTCGAAGACATTTATTACAAAGATCATATATTTTTGGTCGAAAAACTCTAAAAAAATTTGTTTTGGACAAGTACAGATCAAAAATTCAACCATATATTTTATATTTAATACTTAGTTATCTAATTTGACTCTTATGATGTCTTTGTGTATATTCATATTATATGGTTAATGTAGTTACAATAAAATTTCATAATAACCTAAAGTGGTTAATTAAAAAAAATTTAAACATTTTCTAAGGTATTTGGCTGAATATTATATTTTTAGGACTATTATGTCATTTAATAAAATAGTATTTGTTTTAAAAACACTTTTATGTCAATTTGTATACAATTCATACCATTACATTTAAAAAACCATAACATCATGATTTATTCAAAAGAAATTCATTAATTAAAATATAACAAGTCATAATCAAACATAAAATTCTTGTATATCATAAAAAGTTTCAAAATAAATTTATTTTTATATTTGAAATCTCATTAATTTAAATAATTTATTAATAATGTAATTATTACATCATCATTTTTTGAGAAATAAATTTATTTATTTGATTTATAAAAAATAGAAATAAAATTATATGATGTATTAAATAATTTTGTATTTCTAATTACTATTTATAGTTTAAAACATCACTTATATAACCCCATATAAAAATTATTTTACTAAAAGATACATGTTAATGTTTTGTTTTTCATTACTTTAAATTAATTCTTATAAAATGTCATTTTTACATACAAGTGGCTCCATGGGGCCCTCAAATCGACCTATGGATTAATATGGTTGTAAATATCTCATAAAATATGATCATGACACGTGTTAGGGTAGTTTTATATTATTATAATGTTACTTTTACCCTTATTTACAAGATTTATCTTTCAATCATGGAAAATAAAATAATTTTTGAAGTTATTATTCCTAATACATAAAAATAAAAGGTAAATTTTTACACAATTTAGACCTCTGGATTAAAAATAAGAAATAAATTTTTTCAAATTCAAAACTCATAATTTTATGGAATTAATTTAAAATTAATTCCCATTGTTAAAACCAAAAAAGAAAGGTTTTAGGAAGTACTGACTATCAAAATATTGACATGTGTTTCTATCCATTTTCAAAGATAACTTACTTCCATTGATGAAAATTGGAATAAATGATAAAAATATAATCCAATTACACTTTAAAACCAGTTAAAATATTAATCTTACTACATAAATAAATTTGATTAAAATGTAGTATTTTTTACTATTCATAAAAATATGAACTTTATCGTAAAAATACCAAAATTGCATCCAAAGTGATATTTGATGTTCTGATTCAAATGAAAATATTTATTTTGTCAAATAGAACATATAAATGTGACAACAACTATATTTAAAAAAATTTATCCATCAAAAGGATTTCAAACATTCTTCTAAAAATATTAGAATATTTCATGATTAAAATCGGATTCAATCATATTTGAAGCCTCTAATATTCATTAAATAAATGTTAAAAAAAATTAATACATATGTATATTAATAATATAGTTAATTCAGTTCAATATTTCTTATACAATGGCTAGGCGTTAACTACTATTTAAAATCATATTATTATTATCTTATTTTTCAGTATAACTCAATGTTGTGTGCATCGTAAGATTTTGGAGAAACCTGTTGTTGTGTGTTGATTACGATATCAGAAAAAATATCCCATTTAATGTAAAATTAATATATAATTCATAAGTATTATTATGAATAAAAAAGTATTATTCTATAAATACATGGGTCATTACATAAGAAATGTGTCATAATTCAATTAATTTTATGTCCATGTAATCCAAGATCTATATAGAAAGAAAAAAGATTTTATTTAAGGAAAAAATACATTTATAAACTGATTTTGATAACTCTTGTAATTATAACTTCTAAACCTATCATCAAAGGTTATCTTGTTCTATTCAAGGGTGAATATAATTAAAAGAGATATGTAACATTAAATGAAAAATAAACCTAAAAATAATATGCTGACTTCAACAAATAGATAAAAAACATTCATGGTTAATAAGAATGATAGGTTTCCATGGAATAATTTCACACTTATTCTATTATTATATCATTAATAAAAATCAATTTATCTCCCTTTTTGAGAGTTTTATATGTGTAACCAATGACGATTGATAAATAAAAAACATACCTTTACCAAGGACATGATCTGCAATAAATTTGGAGAATAATAATATTGTCCTCATATAATGCTTCTGAAATCTTGTACTACATTATCCAATGGTTTTACCCCCCAATTATACTTTTATTTTATTATTCATAATGATTATAGTCTTCAATAGATATTATTTGAAAACTCTATGATTATAAATCCTGAAAAAGTGATATATTATTATCTGTATTTTTCTTCAAAAAATCCTCATCTTCACTGTAGATTATCCTTTCAAAGAATATATAGTGAACTAGTGTAGAAAACATTCCCAGATATAAAAAACCTAACATTGGATAGCCATGTTGGTAGACATTCCTATTATGTATTTTCTCTATCTAAGCATATGACTCACACTTAATTCCCTAATTTGTATGGGGAAATGCAACAAACAATGATTAAGGGAATATGGTATATCTTTTTCTCTTCCTAATGTGAACAAAAAGGTTAAGATGATTTTTCTTAGAAAAGATTATCTACTTATTATAATAATCACACTTGCGCATAAGAACTTCAGTTTTTTAGGCTTCATGTAACTAATCAATTCTTAAATTTTATTGTGTGTGAATTATTTTCCCATGAACTTTTAAATAACTTATGTCACCAGGTGAAACTTCATTTTATTAAGAATATTCTTTATCTTTGAATGATTATGGAACAATATTTTAGAGTGTTTCCATAAATTTTTCACCTTACACATATAATTTCATTACCTTCATGTGGAATCATTTCCTTTTATTTTACACTAGACATAACTTTTTCTTCATCCATTTTTCTCAGTTGATCCGAATATACTTTCCAAATTAATAACACGTCATTATGAACGTTGGAAACATGTTTATATTTTTATAATTACTTCTTCTTAGTTCTAAGAGTTCTTTTTGATGATGTACTTTTCTTAAAAATCATGAATTTTCTATCCAATGCCTTCTTACCTACCTACATAACATTATATTAAGAGGAGTTTTTAACAAAACAATTTTTATTACTTCCTAAGGATGATTTTTATTACTTATAAAAATTATATGGTATTATTTTCTTATAAAAATTGTATATATGTTGATATAGTCATGTGAAAATTTTATAACCATCAACTTTTCCAACATCACATCCATTTTCCATCATTCCAAATCTACTATATGTTTTTAGTTTTTTCTTAAGCTGTATTATTTTTTTCTGTATCTATAACGACTCCCCTAAAAATGGAATTCCATTCTGCTTTAGAATTTATTGTATTATTCCAATATTGAAATGATAAATTCATGAATATGTACATAAACAACTTTGACACAAAAACATTCATCATTTTTTATTTTATATGTGCATGATTTGGGTTTTCTTCAAAACATTTTGGGATCATATTTGGAACAATATTCTACATTCCTTTTTTCTATCCACCCTAGTCATGGTGGTGGGATTTTAATAATCATTATTCATCTATACTTGTATATATTTTTTAGAAATTCACTATTTATGAAACCGAATTTATGGATTTATTTGCAAGATGCTAAGGATTATGCCTCTTTATTCATTGTTTCTAGAGATGGATTGTTAAATTGTTTCATGATTTTATTTAAACTTTTTTTCATATTTTATCCTTATAGTACTCCAATGGGAATTGTGTACCCTCAGTAAACTTCTACATCTTTTATAAATTCCCAATATCTATCTTCTAAATCAGGGTCAAACAAAACATCTAATTGCTAACATCTCTTATTGAGGTTTTTTTTATGATACAAAATATTATTCACCTTTTATTTATATACCTTATTCATTCTATAAACTTCTTCATCATGAATCTTAACATGGTTTTTTTACATATTTAATTTCTATTATTTTCTTGGATTGCACTTCCAATTAAAAATCCTTGACATCAATACATTTTTTATTCCTTTATTCTGGTTTAGGTCTCTTTTCATTCAAAGTATCCTCGAATTATTATTTCACATTAACATTATTGATATATTTCTATTCAAAATTTAAGGAACATGTTTCAATATTTATTCTTTTAAGGATCCATGCAATATTTTGAGTTTATATATTCTAATAAATTCTCTTATAATGTCTTATAGATGTTATGTGATTCGTCTTCAAATTGGGGGAATTATTTTTGTATAATTTGAAACACTCCATATAAAATAATGTATATTTCATTGGAAACACATTGATAAATATATTTGAATCTATCAGATGATATTTCTTGATAATTTATTGATTGATCATTATCACTATTTCTTTGGGATGATTTCCTTCTCTTTCATGGAAACGTTATTCACCATATCTTTATTTTCTAAGACTAATATACTTAGTTTTTATCATTTCATGGAGAAACTGATACTTCCACTTTATTAGTCAATATGGATTGATTTTATACCATTCTTTTCTATTACCCTAGTATTTTAATAATGTTTTTTGTAGAAATATATTTCAACTTGGATAACTAAATCATTAAAAAAACAAAACATAACTTTTAATATTGGAATGAAACTTGAATATTCAAAAGTGAATAAATTAAATATATATAATCCAACAGAGGGGATTCCAGCCATTGTTAACAATTTAATGGACCACTTTTGGATATAAAAATCACTGATTGGGGGCAAATCCAAGTTTGGAATTTTTTGACCAATTTTATCTTTTTATCCCTTTAACTGTTAAACCTATTCAGATCATTAATCTTCTAGCATCTTTTCCATATTTTATGCATGTATAAGAAAGTAGGTAAAAGATGGTGCATCATAAATTTTCAATTTCGTTACTCAAAAAAGTATGTACTCCTTTCCATCTAAATTGAAGAATAGTACTAAAATTCTCCTCTATAATGACATAACAAAAATAATGGTTTGGCTAGAAAAAAATTATTCATTTTGTGAGTCCCTACCATTTATGAGGGGGATGAATATAATGTTTAATCCCTTGAATATTTATGTCCTAGTCCAAATTATATCCCCTCAATGGTTCTTTACACTACATGTAAAGAAAGTATTCACCTTCTTCTTATGGTACTTTGTAACACCATGAAAGTAGTCCACCTATTGATACAATGGTTAAATTTCACAATAATTATTTTTTATACACATTATACATGTCCACATTTTATCATTCATAGATGTGGGAAAGTAACATTCATTCTTCTTATTATGTCTAAAGATTATTTATATTATAACTTCATCTAATCCATTACATCTGATGTTGATTCATCTAATGATAGTTTTTTGGATCCTTCTTATATTATTCTTACAACACCTATTAGTCTAGTTCCATATGTCTGATATATTTTTTCCTAGTGGAAATTCTACTCCATATCTATCTTATACAAAATAATATAAAATATTTTCTTAATATCTAGGAAATATTTTCTTCTTCTTCGTCTTAATCAACTGGTACCTCTTCATCTTGTACTCCTGGTCCATATAACAGATTATAGTCAGTTAAATACATGTATGGTTGATCCTTCTTCCTTTCTTCATCTGGAATGTTAGCTCTGTCCTGTTCTATATCTCCATCTGTTACCCCTAATTTATTTTGGTACTATTCTTTCAAAACATTGACCCAGTTGAGAATAAATACCATGATTGGTAGTCAGTAATTCCTTATTATTCATTAAACCTTTAGAATAACTAACATTTATACAAAATGATTTTTTTATTATGAATTTAAAACTAAAACTTATATATTTATATAGTTATTTGTTCCATACAAGGTTACAGTCAAGTGGGTAAATCAAATTTAAATTTCCTAATAAACATTTTATGTGACCGACTCAAAAAATTTCTAGTACTGAATATATTCAAGATTACTAAATTAAAGGATATGAAAAATAATTATTGGAACTTATATAGATCTCAATTTCAAAAAAAAAATCAATCCACTTGAAATCTTTGATAGAACCACTATCTTTTTTTGTGATCTTTCATATGTTGATTTTTCATATCAAAATAACCAAAAAGATATATCATTACAAAATATTTTATAATTATTCAAACATTATGCATTATAAAACATAAAAAATTGTTTTTCTTGGTTAATCTTATTTTGGTGTTCCGTAAATACTTCAAAAGAACATCATTGATTTCTTTTGCAAGATTATCTCTCTAACATATGACATGGTACCCAAAACATTCATTCCATAACTAATTTTTAATGATGACTCTGTTTGATCTACCTATTCAATATTTATTAATCATACATTCACAAGGATATGTCTTAGTCTAATGGGTTCTCATATGTTTGTTATTTTTCTTCCATATGATGAACCCTCCATTGTTATTTGCGTTTTTATTCCTAAATAATTAATAAAACATGGTAAAAGTAAATTTTAATACTCATCCTAATGTCTCTGTATTTATTGTCATCAGATTAAATTTCTTAGATACCTCTCTCTGATGAAATTTTTTAGAAAATGCATCATAGTCTATCAGATCAGATTAAATAGATAATGTATTGTGATGAACATTACTCAGAGGATGATTTCAAGATGGCATGATCAAGGCCCCATCGTTGCTTCAATAGATTCAGACTCTTCCTTTTCTAGTGGTCCATTTAGTGGCATATGAATCATGACCCTCTGGCTATAGAAATTTGGGTATGTTTTCCCAATCTTCCCTTTTCATTTCAGAATCCATCAGTTATGCATTTTCTAGGGAACATGATTGGTAGGTATATGAGTCAGGATAGTTCAATGGAAGCCTTCTGTCATCCTATCAATCCTTACGTCTGTGTTGACCTAGACATGTCTACAACCCCATTTGAGTATGTACGGATCACAATTGGAGAAGAGTATAGATGCAAGAAGTGTGTGGTGTATGAAGATTTGACTTATTTTTTTCTCCAGATACAGGTGTCTGGGTGATTTGCTAGATGCTTTTCGTAGGGGGTCCTAGGCTATCATGTGGAGCTGCAATATGAGACAAGAAGAACCTTAGGTGAACGGTGATGGAGAGGTTATGGTGTAGAGTCTCATTATGGTTTACGATCAAGTGGTGGGGGGATGTCTTCGGTAGCAGGTAAGTGGAGGAGATTATTCATGGTGTAGTAGTGGCTACTGATACGACACTTGAGTCAGGGCCGGGCAGGATGAGGCATGACATGCTTTCCACAAAGCCTCTCATGGATAGGGAGATGGAGGACTATCTGGATTAATAGAAGGTGGCTCAAACAGGAATTCGGGAGGTTTTGAATAAGAATGTGGCAGTACAGGTGGAGGAGAGAGAGGAGAGTGGCCTTGCTGAGTTTTCTGAGTCGGATGGTGGTGTGTTGAGGAAGGGGAACCAGAAACCTGCTTTGGAGGTGGCTGATAAAATCAGATTTGGTAAGGCAGGGAGTTCAGAATCCAAGTATCGGTTCTCAATCCAACTGAGCAACAAATTTTAAGCTCTTTAAATGGAATTCCTTAGCTATGGCCTGACTAATTCGTTAGAGGTATACCAGGGATGCTGTCATGACTGCAATGGAGATCACATCCATTCAACAGAAGAAACGTCTATCCCAAAGAGGATCAAAAGTAATAAAAGGAGGAAAGGGTGGAGGGATTACTCCTCCTTGCCACCTCCACTTGAGACTTGTTCAACAAGGAAGTAAAACTCAGAAGGTTTACAAGGACGATTCAAGACAATAGGGACATGTGGCAAATGGTGAGAAAACATCGAACTTACCATTAAGCTCAGAGGATGAAGTGATTGAGAATGTCCTTCTTCTTAATGCTTCAGAGGAGGATGTAACCAAAATTATGGGGATGTCTTTAAGAGCGACCCTTAATGAGGAGAAATACTCTTTGGTGGAAAAAACATGACCTCATTATTTTCAGGGGGTTTCAACAAAAGGCAAGATTAACATCAAGGAGTATATATAGTCATAGGACCATATTTCCTCATCTTTTTAAAATTTGGTGATAGAGGCTCTGGAAACCCAGGTAACTTCTATCTCATGGAAAATACTTAAGGAAAAGGAGTTAGGTAATATCAAATTACTCTTCAATTTCTCGGATATCCTTCATATGGGTTTTAAATCACGAAGCCTTCTACTATGCATGCCATTTGGACTTGGAAGTAAAGAGGGAATGAATATTCTATCAGTTTCAGGCCCAACTTTACGCAGGACAGCTAGTCGAGTGGTCATGCATTTGTGGGGTTTGTTGTCACGAGGTTAATGCTGGGGGAGGCAGATCGGGTCGGTGTTTGGACGTTTTATGTTTTTCCTAGCTAGTTGTATGATTGACTTTGTGGTTCTTACTTTTCCCTTAATGTGTTTTGATAATAAATTTTTTATTTTATGTCATATAGAATGTTCCTTCAATGGTTCCCCAAAATTTACATTGCATTATTTGACTATATAGCATTCTTCCTTTATTGGGCTATGTCTTATATAATTTTATTATTTCATCTAATGGACAGTCCATCCAATTTCATAGTTTCAAATCCTCCATCTAATGGCGCAACATGGTATCCCTTACATGGTTATCCTTACATTAAAATAAAATTACCTTAATGTGGGTATTGGAAAAATCAATGTACATATACACAATTCTCAAAATACATTTATATAGGTCTTCACAAACCATACACAGGTTCCCTTCAAGTGCTGGGGTTTCTATATATAGGTCGTAACATGACCCTTAAGTAATTTATAATCCTTTTCCTAGTTGACTATGTGTTATGGACTTTATCTTATCATCTTTTTCTATGTGACATTATGCATTCATCTACCCTATATATATCTTTTTATCTTTATAAACTCCTTGAGGAATCACCTTAAAAAATTCATTCTTTTATGAATGTTTCTTAAGGAATATATTATAATATTGATAATAAAGGTTCTTCTCCAACAAACATAGAACATTTTTTAAACACTAATAAAATATCACCAATATTTATAAGTTAATCCCAAGGACATCAAATAACTTTCTTATGAAAATAATTCTTTATTTCTTTCGTTCTTAAATCATATTCCATCCATAATATATCAAAATAGTAACCATGTTTCAATACATCACCCAATCATTACAAAATATTCTTCTTTGTAACTTCACCAACATATTTACACTAACAAAATTTCTCTATTCCATTGAAAACCATTGAAACCTTATAACTACCAATGACGAAAATTACAAATCACACATAAAGTGGGATCAAAAATTATTTATAGATAATTTGTAATATTTAGAGGGATAGGTACATAAATATTATGATGGACATCATAATAGGTTCTTTATAGGTGGATTAATATATGGTTTAAGAAATTATATTGTGAGTTAAATGAAATTGGATAACTTCTTTTATATAGAATGGTGATGCTGGAAAGTTTAAAGGTGGTAATATGTTGGAATGTGTAGTGAATGTGATGTGGTTAGAAATGTGTGATGATATTTCTTGGAATAGAATTGGTTTAATGGTGATATTTTTTGAAATATGGGTGATTAATTGTTTTTATTTATTTATTTTTTTGCACCGACGCATTAAATGTATTTATTCACATTGAAACACGTTATTTCTTGGAGGAACCTATTGAGAATACATTTTTCATAATTGTTTCTTTGTATAATTTTTTTTCATATTACTGGAATGATTTTCTAGAAGTGTTGGGATGCCAAATAACAAGAAAAACGAGTCGTTTTGGCTGAGGATTTTTCAAATTACTTCATTGAGGTATATTTATATTAATAAAATTTTGGTATTTTTCCATTTTTAATAAGATTTATATAAACTGGAATGCATTTCCATACATTATTCATTTATTAAGTTCTGAAATTTAATTATATTAACCATGTGTTTTTATTGTTATTTTATAATATTTGATTCCTTCATTATATGTGTGATATTAAACCCTTATAGTTACTCTCAATCTTGTTGACACTTGCAGGTGGGATTTATGGGTCACACTCAAACTTCTTTTTTGAAAAATTTGATTCTTAGTGGGGATGGGTGTTATGAAATGGTATAATTGTGAGGTATTATAAGATAAAATGTTCAATAAGAACTTATAATGAGTATATTCATTTTATAAAGTGTATAGTTTTTCTAAAAATAGGGTGGACCATAGAATAAATAAAACTATAAGGGATGTGTCTTTCCAATATATTCTTAAATGTGGATCTTAATAGTCTGTCGACTATACATGAGTGATGGTAGGTTATTTGTGAGGTACTAAATAATTTTTGGGCATGAATCATATAGTTTAAGGTTGTAATGACTGTTTTTGTGTTCTTTATGGGGTGATTATCCATATGTGGGGGAAATAATATAAATATTTCATATATATTTGGTAGATTTTTTAGTATTGTATAAATTCTTCATATATATATCATTAAGTGGATTTCTAAATTTTATTTTGTATATATGTTAATTTTAAGACCCTAATTTATCATTAAATAAGAGAATTTAAAACAACCACTTGAGGTTTTGAATTAGATATTTGACATAGATGTCATGTGATCTTGAATGGTAGAATTCATAGTGTTTAAGATATAGAAGTAGTCACGTTATGGGAGGTCTATTTGTAGTCATGAGGCTGAGGAATGGTTAGAGAATGTGATGATAGCTTTTTAGATAATCTATATTGGAGATAAGAATTGTATTCACTTACTATTGAGAGTTATGGTAAGGTTTATCATTTCAATGTTTAATGATATTCCTAGGTAATGATGATGTAATAATAATTGTAAGGAATTTATTGGAGGAGTTATTTAAGAAGAAGTTTCATTTGATGAATCTTATAAATGAGAGTAAACATAATATATTTATGATTAATCAAAGAATATATTCATTTTGATAATTTTACGGGAACATTATGAAGTGTTTTTGGTATTCAAAAAATATTATTATTGACAAGAAGTTGAGAGATCATCATTTATAAATATATTTGAGGACTGAGATTTAGTGGATGTTGGGAATCTATTATTTGACTTTATTTATAAATATATTTGAAATTATTTTGATGTCGAAGATTTTTTATATGATAACATGGTTATTTATAGGGAGTAAACAGTAACGTTTATCTTATAGTGGATATAGAGGTGTAAACTCTCTATTTTTTAATCAATTGATGTTCGAGAGGGGTTATTGTATTTGACTACTAATGAGATATCACTTCTCTTGTATTGAACGTATGTACCTATCTTTTGGTACCTGGGTCATTAGATGTTTTTCTTATTGTGTTATGGGTCATCTCTAATGTTTATGATTATCTTTTTAGGGTGTGTAATGTAACGAACCAGACCCGGCCAGTCACCTGAATAATTCCAAAAGGGTTGGGTGTTACTACCTTAGGCGCACCTCCCTAAATGCCAAAGGCTACCGACTAGTAGTGAGGGTCTGTTAGGTATAATGGGGAGGCTATACCCTCTCAGAGGATCATAGTAAGGGTACTGGTCCAATTATAATAGTAAAGATGCAGTGGAATTTAAAAGACTCAGAAGACTCGAACCAGACCCACAGAGCAGAAGCATAGTCAATATAGAAAAACAGTGGAAGCAGTGAATATAACTACATCAGCAGAAATAAACACAACAGCATGCTAATAACATGTAACTACTACTGAACAGTAAAACATGAATCCAAAGTAGGTCTTACACAACTGAAAATAAAAATGGTGTCAATGGCATACCAACATTGGCTACAGCAAGTAAGCATGCCGATACAAAAAAGAAAATAGATCAAAGTAAACCCTAGATAGTTATGACCTCAATGTCCCTACCATCTCTATGCAACAACTAACGCAACCCAACTCTTGAAACTAGCCTCTTTCCTACACGTAAATCCATAATGTCTGCACGCATCCCGAAGGGCCCGTGTTGGGTGTGAGACAAATATCAGTAGAATACCACCCAACGGTGCATACCAAATATATGTGTTTAGGAAGTTATGCCTTTCTAAGGAGAGTAGTAAAGAGTACAATGCACAAATAAACACAAACTCCACTGGTACTCAATAGCCACCATGGAGCGTCACCTGCTTCGGCCAACGCCGGAATCTCTATCGTGTAACCCGGCACCACGTGCCACCTCACACCTCGTGTCTCAAGTACCGACATCCCGAAGGCATGCCCAAAAATAGTAACCCGGTACCAAGTGCCCCCTGAAACCTCATGCCTCAAGTACCAACGTCCCGAAGGCACGGCCAAGAATAGTAACCCGGCACCATGTGCCACCTGACACCTTGTGTCTCAAGTACCGACGTCCCGAAGGCACGCCCATCCCCTGAAGGCTCCTCACCCCCACGTGGATTTCTATGGTAAGCACCGCCAACCAGAAAACCTAACTGCAACTACAGGGGCCTCTACCCACACGAGTTGTCAAAAACACCTCATCACGGAGTATCTCTGTGTGCACACTACTCAATGTCCTGGGTGAGTGGTAATCCCAAAATAGTACCTAATCCACCAACACATCTGAAACCCCGTGTCCCTGCGACCATGCCGCTCAAGTCTGATGGCATCACCATCCTAGTAACGCGGTCCATGCCTAACCTGAAAGTCCTTCTGCATCAGGCCGACGTCCATGACGCCCAATCCCGTGGTCAAAACCACCCAAAGTAACCTGGGAAAATCCCCAACATGTGATCAGCGTCACTCAAGAATAACTGGTCAAGCCCAACACAACCCAAAAAGGGTCCAGTAGATTCAATTCAGCAATTGCATATATAACATATTCAAACAGAAAACGTAACCAGGAAAAATGACTAAACAGTTGAATTGCACTATGCAAGGTCTTGTCACATACCAAAACTGAGGTCTTAAATGCCTCTAAAAATTATAACATGCATAAATAATTTAAATTAAATAGTTTAACACTTTAATATTTCAAATAAAACCATTTTGGTGTTCCCTGACCAAAATGCCCCGATGAGTCACGGCCCCTCACTCGGCCCGCTCACGCAAACTGGTCACATGGAATACCCAAAAGCATCCCATAGGTCAAATAAACAATTCAGAATGAAATAACAGATATAACGGGTCCCTCTCAAAATACCCGAAAACGTGCCGAAGGCCGTGTCACCCAAATAACCATGAAAACACAAAATGAGGTATGCACCACCTACCTGAGACTTGTACAGCGCTACCCCTCTGGTAACAACCGCCAATTTAGTCTAAAACGGGGTAAATCTACCAATGATTCAATACCATTCAGATGCCTATAACTCATTCTGGAATGAAAATCATACAAAATGGCCAAAGAGGAATCGAGGCCCTACGGAGGGGGTTCCAGCGCAATAATCGGAGTTCGAATCGGGTCTCGGACAGACGATCGGGAGAAGGAAAGAGGTCTGGCCGACTTGGTTCACGAAACCGGGAGATATATTGATGTTATGCCTCAATATGAGGCTACTGACTGCTTTAACGCAATAAAAAAGTACACAACATGTACTTTAGGACTACACGCCGTGTATATTTCATTTAACTATTCATAAGATGGCAGGATTCTGCTGACTTACTTTCCGAACCAACCGACATGAGTATGCGGCGTGTACCGATGGGTACACGGTGTGTACCTGGTTTCTCTTCTCTTCCTCACCGACATACCCACACGACATGTATATCCATCATACATGGATAGACTACACGGTGTGTCTAAAGGGAACACGACGTGTCCTTGGTTCTACCCGGCCAACGGCCTACACGCCCTGTATGGCCACCACACGGCCGGGTTACACGACGTGTTTAAAACTACACGCCATGTAGTAAAAAAATTCTACATGGTCACAACACGACATGTACTTCCCAAGAACACGGCTGCCACTCACTTAACATATACATGTGGTGTACTTTAAAGTACACGGCGTTTAGTCTACAAATTTCCAGAAACATCCCGTTTTCTCTAGTTTCCTCAGAAACCAGTCAAAAAATTCAAACAGGGTCGGGATTTCGACCCCTTCTGAAAACCCGGGTTCTTAAAAACTCCCCACATTAACATAGCTCGTCCCCGAGCTATCAACCAAAACCCGAAGATGGCCCCAAACATACCACTCCATTCAATGTAACTCGGACTTCCCCGGTCTCAATAGTCCCATCTAAACTCTTCCAGGGGCTCCCCACCATAGGAATCGCGTAACCCGGTCTCAACCCAACAAAACTAAAAAAAACAGGGTTTACTGACCTGTTTTTCGGACGCATAGTCCTCCCATGACACATTGTCACCCCTGCACCTCATTGGTGCTCCTGTGCCACTCCTGACACCCAACGTATCCCGCAGCACATCAGTGTCCGCCTCCACGATGTCCTGGTGCCTGGCACCTCATGTAACCTGCATCCTCGATGCCCCGATGCCCAAGGCACCTCAAGTAACCATCATCCTCGATGCCCAGATGCCATGCATCTCATACATATATATAAAGAATATATCTTGCACCCGATATGGTGCCAATACAACTGACTAGCATCTCTTCAGTCCACATAGATCCTGTGAACCACCTGCACTCAAAACAGACATGCCTCTATAGGTCATGCCAAAAAGGAAACATGGAGATCACGGTCACATCATGGTGTAACTCTAACCTTCATCCGTTCACCATCCTGCTCAGCCTCTGGAAACTCCACGACATGCACATGGCCTGAAACACAGCTTCCTGATGCCTGACCCCCCTGCGATGCTGCTCCCGTCACCGGCCACTGACCCCTCAGCTGGGTCCCACCGTCTCTGTCATGACCTTCACGCACAGCTGAACCTCGACTACCCTCTCTGGGTACAGAACATGAACCAACTCCAGATGATGCAGTCTGTCCTGGTCCCTGCATGTCGGCTATCTGAGAAGGCAGCCTATAAAACCTATCCAGATGCCTGTCTTGTCCACATGCCCGACACTCCTTCGGAGGCCGATTGCACTGCGCCCAAATATGTCCTGGATGTCCACACTGTACAAAAATCACCGAAGAACTCCCACGAGGTTGTCTAGCTGAATCCCTGGCATGACTGCCCTACCGGAACACGTCACGTCCTAGTTTCTTACTGTCTGAGCCATCACCTGAAGTTGTCACCCTGACCAAGCAAGATTTCTCTCTCTCATTTCCCTCGGCTATGAGTGCCTGATTCACCACCTCGGAGAAGGAACCCAGCCTGAAGATGTTCACCTAGACCCAAATGGCGTGTCGTAAGCCATCCTCGAAGCGACTCACCCTAGCGGAATCATCGCTCCACATACCAGTTGCAAAGTGAGACAACTCAGTGAAAGTAGCTTCATAGTCCTTGACAGACATATCTCTATGTTGAAGAGTCAAGAACTCTTGAGATCCCGCTTCCCTCAGTGTCTCCGGGTAGAAGTGCTCAAAGAACCTGTCCACGAAGTCCTCCCACGCCAGTCCCTCGTGCCTATGAGCCTGAACCTGTATACCCCACAAACGCTTCGCCGGTCCTCTCAGCATTTATGTCGCTAGCTTGACCCTTCGCCCTGGAGGCATCTCAAGCTACTCGAAGATCATCTGCATACTCTCTATCCAATTCTCTGCCGCCTGTGGACCACCCTCACCCGGAAAAAGCGGTGGGTGCTACGACTAGAACTCCCACATCAGATACGCTATAGAAGGCTTTGTACCCTATGTGCCGCTGTCAATCCCCTGCAAGATGCATGCCAGGCTCACTCAGAGCTTCTAGTCAAGCCACAACCTGAACGATGCCAAACCCGGCTACTGTCCCGACTGCACTGGATCCTGAACCTGATCCTATCCCTGGGCCTGTATCTGCGGCTCATGCTCTGTTTGCACTGAATTCTGACCCTAATCATGCGGCACTGTATCATCTCCGTCCTGACGCTCCATCGAGTCATGAAGGAGTAACCCGCTGAATACCATAAATTTTCAGACATCCCATATACAAATACATCAATATACTCTACACAGATAAGGAAAGTAGTAATAGGTAGTGCATGACAACTATGCTTACTCCCCCTCACCGCAACCCATGGCCCATGGCATCCCAGCCTCATTGCCTCCTTACCCACCCTCAATAGGGCCATGTATCAAAGGTACCTCAGGCCATGCCCGTCCTGAAAACTCATGTTTCCTCAAAGCGACGACTGAGTCGCCCAATCCTGACAGTTACACTGCATCAACCATAGTTCCTTCCTTCTCTCTTAAGAGCCAGACCCAAATATCCTACAACATGAAATTCTACAAATATATAAATCATGACACATCACATTACAACAACGAGAAATTATATCAGGAATTTCACCTATTCACATTTCAAAGTAGATAAAGCATGGAAATTAATTTTTATTCACATGGAATTATCAATTCACAAAGCAAACATGCAATTATGAAATTGAAATACCCTAAAATGCGCCTATCAAAAGCCAAGCACATTAGCCTTTCCATACCAGGCCAAGGTCCAATTCTCCCTTATCGCACCGGGTCAAGGGTTATATATCACAATCAATAACATCACACACCAACTGAGACACCAGGGTGGAAATCATATAAAATGTAATCTGAGAAAAAGAAAATAGCAATTCCCACCCATGGAAACTTGGTCCATCCCTCGTACCTGGGGCTACAGGCACCCAAGCCTAATCTGTGAACCCAGTTCCAATAACAAAAACTTATCTCTAGTCTACCATATCCCAAATAGTAAAACCAGCAGAAATAAAAGAGATGTCTCAATCTCATTTGTAGCCAAAAAAACACTGCTACTAAATCCTTGTCAAAAACTCCTTTGATACCACTTTGTAATGACCCAGACTCGGCCAGTCACCCGAACAGTGCTAAACGGGTCAGGTGTTACTACCTAAAGCACACCTCCCCTGAATGGCAAAGGCTGTCGACAAGCAGAAAGGGTCTGTTAGGTATAGTCGGGAGGCTATACCCTCGCAGAGGATCATAGCAAGGGCACTGGTCCAGTTATAACAGTAAAGATGCAGCGCAATTTAAAAGACTCAGCAGACTCGAACCAGACCCACAGAGCGGAAGCATAGTAAATATAGATAAACAGAAGAAGCAGGGAATATAACTACAGTAGTAGAAATAAAGACAACAACATTCTAATAACATGTAACTAATACTGAATAGTAAAACATGCATCCAAAGCAGGTCATACACAACTGAAAATAAAAAGGGTGCCAATGGCTAACCAACAGTGGCTACAACATGTAAGCATGATGATATAGAAAAGAAAACAGAACGAAGTAAACCCCAGCTAGGTATGACCTCAAGGTCGGTACCATCTCCATGCAACAACTAATGCAGACCATCTCTTGAAGCTAGCCTCTTTCCTGCATGTCAAACCATAACGTCTGCACGCGTCCCGAAGGGCCCGTGCAGGGTGTGAGACAAATCGCAGTAGGATACCACCCAACGGTGCATACCAAATATATGTGTTTAGTCAGTTATAAATTTATAAGGAGAGAAGTAAACAGTACAATACACAAATAAACACAAACTCCACTAGTTCTCAACAGCCACCATGGAGCGTCACCTGCTTCGGCCAATGCCGGAATCTCTGTCGTGTAACACGGCACCACATGCCACTTAACACCTCGTGTCTCAAGTACTGACGTCCCGAAGGCACGCCCAAAAATAGTAACTCGGCACCAGGTGCCTCCTGACATCTCGTGCCTCAAGTAATGACATCCCAAAGGCAATCTCAAGAATAGTAACTCGGCACCATGTGCCTTCTGACACCTTGTGTCTCAAGTACCGACATCCTGAAGTCACACCCATCCCCTGAAGGCTCCTCACCTCCCACGTGGCTTTCTAGGGAAATTACCCCCAACAAGAATACCTAATAGCAAATACGGGGGCCTCTACCCACACGAGTGGTCAAAACCACCTCATCACAGAGTATCTCTGTGTGAATACTACTCGATGTCCTGGGTGAGCGGTAATCACCAAATAGTACCTAAGCCACCAACACATCTGACACCTCATGTCCCTGAGACCATGAAGCTCAAGTCTGATGGGATCACCATCCTAGTAACCCAAGCCATGCCCAACCTGACAGTCATACTACCTCAACCCAACGTCCATGATGCCCAATCCCATGGTCAAAACCACCCAAAGTGACCCGGGCAAAGCCCCAACCTGTGATCAGCATCACGCAAGCATAACCGGCCAAGCCCAACACAACCCAAAAAGGTTCCAGCAGATGAAATTCAGCAATTTCATATATAACATATTCAAACAAAAGACATAACTAGGAAATACAACTAAATAGTTGAATTGCACTATGCAAGGTGATGTCCCATACCAGCACTGAGGTCTTAAATGCCTCAAACAGTTATAATAGGCTTAAATAAATTAAACTAAACATTTTAACACTTTAATATTTCAATTAAAACCATTTTTGCGTTCCCCGGCCAAAATGCCCCGATGATCCACAGCCCCTCACCCTGCCCGCTCATGCAACTTGGTAATAAGACATACCCAAAGGCATCCCATAGGTCAAATAAACAATTCAGAATGAAATAACAGATAAAACGGGTCCCGTTCAAAATTCCCGAAAACGTGCTGAAGGCAGAGTCACCAAAACAACCACGAAAACACAAAATTAGGTATGCACCACCTACCTGAGACTCGTATGACACTACTCCTCCGATAACAGCCGCCAATTCACTCTAATACGTTGTAAATCTACAAAAGATTCAATAACATTCACACGCCTATAAATCATTCTAGAACAAAAATAAAACAATAACTAAATAGGAATCGAGGCCATACCGAGGGGGTTCCAACGCACTAATCAGAGTTGGAATCGGGTCTCAGACAGATGATCGGGAGAAGGAAAAAAGTCTGATCGACTTGCTTCGCGAAACCGGGTGAGATATTGGGGTTCTGCCTCAATACGAGGCTACCGGCCATTTTAACACAAAAAATAGAAGGTACACGACATGTAATTTAGGACTACACTCCGTGTATATTTCATTTAACTATTTATAATAAGGGATGATTCCTCCGACTTACTTTCTGAACATACCAACATGAGTACACGGCGTGTACCGATGGGTACACGGCGTGTACTGGGTTTCTCTTATCTTCCTCGCCGACATACCCACATGACATGTATATCCCTCATACACGGCTAGACTACATGGCGTGTCCAAAGGGAACGCGGTGTGTCCTTGGTTCTACCTGGACAACGGCCTACACGCCATGTATGGCCACCACATGGTTGGGTTACATGACGTGTTTAAAACTACACGCCGTGTAGTAAGAAAATTCCACACGGTCACCACACGGCATGTACTTGGAAAGCACACTGCTGCCACTCGCTTAACATATACACAGCGTGTACTTAAAAATACACGGCGCGTAGTCTGCAAATTTCTAGAAACTTCCAGTTTTGTCCAGTTTCCTCAAAAACCAGTCAAAAAAAGCAAACAGGGTCGGGATTTTGACCCATTCTGAAAACCCCAGTTCTTACAGGTAGAGGATTCTTGTGTAGAGTGTGACTATTAATGGAAATCCTCATTAAGATTTAGAGTAAAAGTTTTCTAATTAACAGTATGATAGATGACCATTGGTTCCACTAAAATAGGGATTTCATAAAAGAAGAAATAATTTTTAATCTTAGAAGAGATGTGACAAAAAATATGTAGAGGTTGATTGTAACAGTAGCGAGTATGAGGATTTTCATATGGGAAACTACACACCATGGATGTTAAATAAGATAAGGGACCATCAGTGGAGAAAGTAAAAACTTTTACTTACACCACTCTTTCATCTAATTTTTCTGATTTTCACACTTCAAATTCTCTTTTAAAACAATCCATATATTATATATTATATGTTCTAGTATTAAGGGTTCAAATTCCATTAGTTTTTATTACTCCATAGAATGGTTGGACTATTATGGATGAGTTTGTAGTTGTTAATTTGTTATATGATGAGAATTATTCTCTTGGAACCTTATATTCTTATTGATACAACCTTATTAAGGTATCTTATGGTTGGATTTGGATTCATTCTATACAATTATATATTTATTTTCATATATTGATGGTGATTTGTATATGTTTATATTTTATTCATGTGGTGTTATTTAGGGAAAGGGATTCCAATTTTAAGATAAAATGGACAAATAGATAGTGTAATACATCCTATTAGGTGAGTTTGATTCATAGTATATCTAAATTGGAAATAGATATGTTTCCTTGTGTTGTGAGGGATTATGTTGATCAATTCACATAAGATTTAATGAACTTAGCTCTGAGGTGGTAGATTTAATTTTTTATTGATCTTTATCCTTTTTCTTATCCTTTTTCTATCGAATCAAATTTTATATTTCCTAATAGTATAAGAGATATTATAACCATGATGGATGAGTTATTAAAGGGAGGTTTTATTTTAAATAGTTTGTATCCATATCCATATTTAATATTTTTTTCAAATAAAGAATATGGAATCATGTGGTTCGACATGGATTATCAATAGTTAAATCAAGTAATTCTAAGGAACCGTCAGCTACTATAGAGGATGGATGATTTATTTGATCTCTTAAAAGTGAAAACTACGTTTTATAATATTTATTTAAAATATATTATCATATATTGTTTCATAATGAGTAATTCATCCCTAAGATAGCTTATGTAATGAACCAACCTCAACTACCCTTGATTTGGTCACCAGAGTTTGTCATTGAAATGGTTTGAAGGGTATTCTCGATCACCATAGGCAGGGAACTAGTATCATGCATTATATTATACTCTATTTGGAATGGTTTCACCTGATAGATAAATAAAAAAATGAACACACACCTTAAATATTGGCTTGAACCTCTCACAACTTGGGGGAAATACACTCATTGAAAATTCATTTCCACTACAAAATTGAAAATAAATATAAAATAATAAGAACCGACATCCCACATAATAATAAACTAATTACAATACCAATAAAAAATACATTACAAATATAATAAAAACAATTCTGATATGATATATAAATAAGGATGGCGATGATACATCGAAAATACCAAAATGAATGCATAAAAAATATATAACTATAACCTCCTATATCCATGCTCAATTGAGGGGTCTACACTTTCCCCCCTCTATCTCCCAAAAAAACCTTGAGATCACATTACAAATTCAAGTTGGTCATAAATAAACTAGTAATATAATAGGAGTGGGCACTAAAATTTCCAACTGGTATCCTCCCCACACCCCATGCATAACCTTTAATAATAAAACCATTTCATTCATGTTTAAAATAAATTTATAAAATAATATTTCTTGTTCATTAATTTTTCAAAAAATACCAAATAACATCCATTTGAAAAATGATTAATTAAATTAAAAAACTAATTTCTAGAACATGTTTAATTCTTCAAAAACCCATTTTAATGAAGTTGAAACATTTAAA
The DNA here is from genome assembly GCA_963277665.1 of Viscum album. NCBI lineage: Eukaryota > Viridiplantae > Streptophyta > Magnoliopsida > Santalales > Viscaceae > Viscum > Viscum album. The sequence goes on along the minus strand of OY728125.1, from coordinate 1,552,859,555 downwards.
TAAAAAGATTAATAGTCTATTAATTTAGTTTTTTAAATAGACCTCTAGGTCAGAATGATTAAAAATGCTTTCCTCGTGACATTTTATAGAAGTAGAAAAAATAACTAAGGAATCATAATATAAACATTCTCTAATATAAACGTAGAATAGATTTCAACCACTTTTTACTCCTAGGAACCCTTTTGATGAACCTGGACAATACTAACAAGATTAATATATATAAATATAGATGTAAAATATCAATAACTTACAATATGTTATTTGTTTACCCGACCTAGACGAATCAAGGGGAAATACTAATGTTAATAAACACTCACATTTGGGCCAATATCTATGTTGATAATCATCCACTAATGCAGCATGTGTTCTTTGGAATTTCACCTGGCTACCCATGGATTCAAATGAAAAGAATGGAGGTGGGACAAAATAATCATATATAATATTACTATATATTTACATTACTAAACCTCAATCTCACCTTAAAATTACCTATGCCACAACCACCCCATCATTCATGAATAATGAAATGGTAAAAACATACCCCAATAAAGAATTTATCACATGTCAAATTAAATCCACCATTTCCATAGACATTGTCGAAAAAATGGGGCATCTCTCATGGTAAAATATTCTATGAAAAAAAACCCATCTTTATAAAGTGAAAACTAGTGCTTGAATCATTTCCAATGAAAATAATTTATTTAGATATATTTGGAAAACAAATCATATACCCATACAAAATTATGTAACTTTAAATGTATCTAAATAGCCTTAAAAACTATATGCGTCACTAATATGTGTGTAAAACTATATTTAGAATTTTGAAAATCCTAAAGACCTTCTTTGATGATTGAAATCATTTAAATGAGCAAAATAGAAATTTAAACTAATATGATGTGTGATTGGTATTAGGAACCCATTTTAATACGTGGGAACTAAGAGAAAACCATTTCACAACCAATAAAATTTTGGACACATCATTGATATAAAAAAATATGAATATATGATATAAAGCATAAAATACATTAAATCTTATTTTTAAAACCACATGAAATTATAGTAATAGATTTCAATAGTAATTCACGGGGCAACCTACCTTAAATCCATCACATCCACTAATAATAGTGAAAATATACCTCAACTAGGTCTAATATACCTAAAATACCAATATAAACTTTATGATGTAGTAGACCAAAAAATAAATCTAATATAAAAGGAACTAATGGTCACCATGATTTTAATTGGGTAATAAAAACAGGGAATATGGATGAAAACTGGAAGAGGAAGAAAAATGAAAAGATTAACTTAAAGAATCAACTTATACCATTTAGAAAATCCAAGAGACCACAAATGGAAAGAGATTAAACTAAAGGGGGGTGTCACATCGGGCATTGATTTTGGATTAGAGGGTGGGGGAAATTGGGGTTAAAACCAGATTGGGGTTGGGTTGTAAATTGAAAGAAAATAATGGCTAAGGTATGCAGCATGGTTTGGAAAAATGATTTACCAAACCATGTGATCATTTCTACATATCATGGGGAATGCCACACAAATTTGGATGCATGATTTACCGAATTGTGCATTTACTCTTTGAGCACCATTGAAATTCTTTGAAGGATTTTCACATCTATCTTTTATGCATAGTACTAAATATTGACCAACTATTTACCTAGCACTAAACCCAAAATTTTAAAAATTTAAATGATGTTATTCCCAAAATCATGTAAAATAACAAATATCAACATGAAATTGAATTATTAAAGAAATAAACAGTTTAGGTGTGATAATTATCCTGACCAAAACATATTTCAACCAAAAAGGATCATGATGATTGGTTAATCAATGCATAGTGTTAAGTCTCAAATCCCTCATACAAATAAGACCTAATAGACTAGAGATGAATGATTCTATGGATTAAAAAAAATAATTATCCTTCATAGAATAAGTGTAAAACCTTTAAATATTATTTCAAATACAATGAGAATCTTGACTATAGCACAAAAAGGATAAAAGTAACCTTTTATAGATCCCTGAAAAATACTTAAGTTCATCTATAAAGAAACATATTATCAATATCCAGATATAATTCCCTAGTTCATGGTCGTATTGGGGAGGAAGTAGAACAATCCTAAAAATTTGAACTCTTATCTCCAAAAATTAGAATAATTTGTTGACAAAGGATCAAAGAATAATTTATATCACTTAGAAAAAGAAAAACTACATTAAAAAATTATTGAATGTGATAACTATTCATCATGAGAGTTCCTTCAATGGTGGTATCCTTAGTATATTAATAAATTTCACTAATAAACAACCTTAAAAATAATAATAAACATCAATAGGCCTTAAGAAATACCAGAAATTAAATTAACATAGGAACAATACCCAAAACCACTAAACACCATCATCGAAATTTAAAATTAACTAGAATATATATCCACTATTAATAGATTACACAAAATACAAAAACATCATCATCAAAAATGAAACATTGACATAAAACTAAAATAAGGAATATGATATATTGTAAGGATTACTTTAATTGTTATCCCCGTTGGAATTATGTTTTGTAGATTAAACCTGGGAATCCTATGAAAGGAAAAATATGGTTATACCTCTCTTACAAGTGACTCTTTTCCAAGAAAATATACAAGTCTACATGATATCCCTAGATAATGAAGTTCTTGGTAGATTTTTAAAATTACTTATTCTTATGACATATATTCCCAAACTTATGGAACACGAGAGGCTTACTCCCAAATAAAGTGATAGGGGAAAACATGGTGGTAATTTAATATGACAACATACTATTTGAAACTTGAATAACATTCCATTTCCATGATTTAAGATTTTTTACTTATTTTGATAATAGTGGATGTAAAACCCATATATGATATCCCATTTAAACCATATTTTATCCTAATGGATTTTATCACTGCTTCTTTATATGTGTTGAATCCAAAAAAACAATGATCATTAGAGATTCAATAAAAGCCCACTTCCATAATAGTAATCTTTTAATGCATTTTTTAAAAACTAGTATATAAAGGTGTGAAATGATATTTGTAAAAAAACAAGAATACTCTAATACTGATGAGCTACATCCGTAGAGGATATAAAAATTTTTAGCCTTTAGTAGCTTCATAGTATCAAGAAGTATAACTGTATAAACAATTTATTAAAACCATTATAGGTGTGGTCCTTCAATGGTTTCATCCACATAACATTCTTCCACCAATTTGTTCTCATATCATCCAACATGAAGGCTATGAATTCAATATTTAGAATATTTGGAATTATATTTTGTATTGTAATCATCTGGATAAAACATATATATAATTTTTTCCCAGGATAAATCTGGATTCCTAAAGGAATGAGGTTGATTCATCTTAAAATATTCTTGAAAAAAATATCTACACTAAGCCAGAATAGGAATATCATTATCCTATATAACTGAGGAAAGTATAAATGTTGACTTAGAAAAACCATGATCAACTTTATGGTCTACATGAAATGAATAACCCATAAATACCTCTTTAGAATCCATTAATACTTGGTGGGGCATACTCTAAAATAACACGAAACTTGAACACCATCACAATAAGGCTCAATACACTGACACATAGAACTTAATATAAATTACTAAGAAACTCTAATAACTATAAAATGTAATCATCATTGAATCTAATGGATTTTAGAGAAACTACTTTTGAAATTAATTGTCATCATTTTGAATCCACCTTTCAACACACATTATTTTATTTAAAGAAAAAAATTACCATTCTATATTTACGATTCTCAATTTCAAAAATTTATAAAGATAGATACATTTTCATAATATATCAAATCAGAATTCATAAACCTGCCATAGTGACCATAAATCTACAAAAATAGATCATAATTTTAAATAATAATAAAAAATTACACAAAACCAAAGAATATTCACACTCCAAATTGATCAGGATCAAGGCTAGCTCAATCCTAAAATTCATTAAAAATAATCAAACTACTTAAGAATTAATAGGTGTTTTATTAATATTCTAGTGAATATCGATCCAAAACTCATTACCCCCCTAAGTAAGTATAAAATTTTGGAATAAAAAAACTACATCGATATCATCACTTTAATAATTCATTTTGACCGGGAATCTGCAACTCCATTAGCTTCCCTATATGCATGAGAAATAACCGAACTGATAATAGTAATTGGATGAGAAAATTCAATCTATTGTGGGACAACGTTCAAAATAATACTTCTGGTTCTATCTTTCAAATCATCAACCACAAGCTTTACAATTTGAATCAATCAAGATATAATCCCATTCATGTGGTCAACATACTTGATGGTATGAATTATGGTCCATAATTTTATATCACACACAATTCTCATACCAATGTAATGATATAAGAAACCATTGATGAAGAAAACGTTTGTACAAAATAATCCTCCACATCTACCAGGACATGGACTTCTATAGGCCTCCCCATCAACATTAATCTTGATTCCATATTGTGGTCATGTGAATCCATCTAATTGATTTCAAGGCCAAAGGTTATTAAACCTATCAGTCACACTTAAAAAATGTTAAAATATTCAATTTAAAAATAGTATTATGGATCACACCTATTTAGATTTTTTACAACATGTTAACATTCCTTATCATGGCCATAATTATTGAATGTAATGATATATTTTGATTTTAAAAAACCACATCATTATGGGAATTCTAGATTTAGTTGATGATCAATGTAGTGTCTACCATCAATATATTTTGTATCTTTTAATTGGGGATATTAGCAATGATAGATTCAAGTTGGTACTATATTGGACTATCTATACATATGTTTATTCCAAGTAAATATTGTACTTACTCTTAGATATGGGAAAAATGAAATTAATTGAAAACATTTCATAAATATTCAGTTTAAAATAATATATATGTATAAAACATCTTGTAAATATTTCTGAATTTATTAAAATTGAACTATTGTTGTATAACACTGAAGTTCTCACAAAAAAAATTAACATAACCTAAACAACCTAAAGAAAAAATAGAAAATACCCCAGTCTATTATAAATCAACAATATGGAAGAATAAAGAAACTAAAAATTTCCAAATAACTAAAATACCAAAATTACGATTAATTTGTAACTACACATAGAGAAGTCTCATGGTATTTTAAAATATTCACAGACCATGTGAAGCTCACTAGATAAATATCTATATAGTTCCATGTTTTTTATGTATTGTTTTTTAAACCATGTATTTTAATCACGAGACTCTGTAATCCCTCCTATATTTCAGTTGAAAAATAAAAATTTTATAAATAAAGATCAAATTCAGAAAAGAAATCACACATACACAAATTAAATACATAAAGAACACAACAATAGTCAATGAACCATGTTCAAATTCCAAGATTCAATCTTCCTAGAAACCCATCATATATCAAGTTTCATCATAAGGAGGTGTTGATCAGGCACCCACCTATGATCTATCTATGTAGTTTTAATGACCCTATATCTTTTTTATAAGACACACAAAATATAAAACATTATATGATATGATTTTTTCATGAACTAACTTGGTCCACCCGTGATCCAAGCTCTCTAATAGGGAAGAAAAAATATCCAAAGACAATTTCTTGTACACTAAGGCTAGAAAAATTTCCCAATATCAGATTATAGTCTATTAGGAATGGTTACACCCGATAGATTGATGGATAAACAAAAACACCCACCCATATGTTTAGATCCATCATCCAATAATAAGGAGGGGTCTCACCCATGAAAACAGTTGTTTTCAAATGAAATGGAAAACAAACGGAGTATAATTAGAATAGACATACAACATAATAATAAACTAAGAAAAATCAAAATAAAAAATACATCCCAATATTATAAAAGGAATCCTGGTAGTATTTATAAATATTGAATCATATGATATATTGATAATGTCAAAAATAATGTCATAACAGATCTAGCACCAAAAACATGTATCCCTATGCACAAGAGAGGTTTCTTCACATGCCTCCTCCATCACCTAGACCAAAAACCAAATAGAATACACCACAACCATTTGAGGCATAGAGAAACCAATAATATGATAGGTTTGAGGATAAAATTCATAGTAGTTATATTCCTCAAAAGCCATGAAAAACCATTAAAAATAAAACCATTTAAAGCTATATTGTAATAAATTTAGAAAATAATCTCCAAAATATATTATTTTTTAAGTAAATTACAAATGACTTCCATTTGAGATCTATTTACTTATGATAAAAACCTACTGTTTTCTAATGCAATATTAATCCCCATAAAATATATTTTAATGAAGATTAACCATATAATGAAAATGAAAAAAAGATTATAAATTATTTTTAATAATATAACACCATGTGAGAATGTTGGAAAATTATTTCCTCATGGAATTTAAAAAAAAATTAATAATAGAACTAAGTAACAATAAAACACATAAATCAATATAATTTCAAAAAAATATCAAGAATAATGATAAAATAATTTCCCTATGAATGACATAGAACAACTCTAACATAATTAATATACAGAAAGATCATCACTAGATATCAACAACCATGCCTCACACATGACATGACTAAGGGGAAACTCCCATAGTAGTGAAACTCTCGCCAAAGGGCCAATAGTTAGTGTAATTATCATACTCTAGTGCAACACATGTTCTGATGCCTCAAACATAAAGAACCATGGATTCCCATGAAAAATAATTGATATGATCCAAACAATCCTCATATATAATATTACAATGTCAATAAATAAAATATCTCAATGTCACCTATGAACAAACATCACAAAAACCTTACCATCATTCAAAAATAACAAATTGATATAAATATACCCTAATAGGGAATAAATTACATAACATTATCTCACTACCATTTCCCTTAAAACTACATGTTGCAATGGGGAATCTATCAAGGGATAATATTTTTGGAAAACCCATAATTATATGGTTAAAACCTAGAATGAAGACACTTTCAAAGGAAAATTGTGTTAATAAAAACAATAAAAACCAAATCATATTACCATCATGATATATCGCCCTTTCAAAGTAGCTCAACATCCTTAATAAATAAAAACATTAAATATTGTGGTTAAACTCCACTAAGGTTTTTTTTAAACATAAAAACATATTTGGATGAAGGAATTCATTTAAAATATCCAAACTGAGAATCTAATAAAACATCATGCATTATTCATATTAAAAAAACATTTTAATAATTAGTAGTTATGATAAAATTCATTCATATTAATTAAAAACTAAAACATGTAAAACTTATTTAATATGACCTAATAAAAATATATGATGTTATCCATAAATAATATAAAAAATATATTGAAAACCGCATGAAATTAAAGTAATATGTTTAAAGATTAATGTATTAGATAAAATATGTTAAATAAATCATTTCAATTTCCATATCATAGTCCAAGAAGATCTAAAATCCAAAATGAAACCATAAGATAGTAAAAAACACAAATAAATTTAATCAAAAATAAATAATCCTTCTCCATGAAATTACTAGGGAAAGAAGATAATGAATAATGAATAAATTATAGAGAGTAATTAAATAATAATATATAAACTTTAATAATTGACATCAACCCTTATACAAATCAAATAAATCAACATATGAATGTCAAGAAATTGAAGGGGAGAGGTAGATGGGTTGATTCATTTAATGGGAGATTGAAATATTGATTTAGTGTTAAAATTATAGAGGGGTGTGATGTTAAATTTAAAATATTTATTGACTTGTACAAAATAAATTGTTTAGCCATAGGGTTTCCCAATCAATGGGCCAATTGTGTGAGTATTTCTAGATGACTTGGAGAATATCATATGATTTTAATTTCATGATTTACTAAACCATTAACTAATCATAAAAGTGCCTTTAAAATTTAATATAGGATTTTAATGGGTATGATGTACAGATAGTGTAACCATGTGACAACCATGTTACTTCCACTATAACCCTAAATTACAAAACATTCAAAAAAATTACACCTAAAACTCTGATAAAAAATATTAATAAATACAAAATAAAATAATTTTATAAATGAGGTGTGAATGTTTATCAGTTTTAAAATGGATACTTTGATCCTATAGTGAGGTCACTTAAGGTTATGAATGCACCACTAGTGTTTATGAAATTCATGGATTAATTTTTTCAGCCATATTATAATTGTTTTTTGGTTATATTTTTTTATGATATAGTATCTTATTTGAAGATTTGGAAGGATAATGGGAATCATCTATGAATAGTAATGGAATTACATGGAAATCATCAGTTGTTTGGGAATAAATATTGGTGTTAATTGTAGAAATGTAATCTGCATTCTCAGGGTCTGGATATTTTTATCCGTAGAGTACTAGTAGATCCAAAAAATATTATAGTGTTTGTTTCAAGGAATCCAGTCAATAATGATTTTGTTGTAAAAAACTTCTTAGTATTAATTGGTTATTATTTTATTTTATATTTGAGTTTTCATCAATCTTGAATCTATTATGAAAATTAAAAAATAATCGTAATTTTTTTGGATAGACAAGTTCCAATTTTATTTTGGTAGTATAAATTAGAAGATAATGAGTATTATAGATCATAAATAACCTATGTTGTGTTTTTCAAATGAGTTCTAAAAAATTTTATCATCAGTGTTTTGAATGCGACTTGATGCTAGAGAGATAATTAATTTATTATAGTTCTATCCAATTACTTCCCAAATAATAGAGATATTATACCCTTGATTTAGATCTTGTGGGAGTTGTATTTTCACTTATTCATTGAATACATTATTTTCTTTGAGAAAACGTTTTGTTTTTTCCCAATCATAAGAGTATGGTATATTTCTTTTGGATATGATTTTAAATTTTTAGTGAATAATGTGGGTATAATTTTTATATTATTATGATTTATAAATCATATTTACTTCTAGAAAGTGTAATAGTTTTCATAACTCCTTGACATTGATGCCTCACAATGAGTAAGCATGATGGTTGATAGATAAATGGAAGGTTGTGGAATTTTTCGAATCACATTAGCATAGTTATATAGAGATAGAAGAAGAATCATATATTTATCATATTATAGTGATATATTTATTAATGTGTATGGAAGAAGAGTCAAAACTGAGATATTTGGAGGAAGAATTTTATGGATTCCCAATCACATACAGTGTTTCAATAGATAGTTTGACTAATATTGAAGAGCATATGTGTTTTTTCAAAGGAATCTACTTTCTTCCTAAAGATTGTGTGATGAATTTATATTTGAATTAAATATTTCATTTTTAATAATTTTACATGGTGTTGAAAAAAATAAGACTTTGACGAGGGGTTTTTTGGTTTGGGGTGAATAGGGTGGTAGATGGGCTTATTTATGGATTTGTTTTATTCAAATAGGTGATGATTGATATTTACATTCATGTTGAAATTATTATATCTTATATTAATTATTTGGTATAATTAGTTGGAAATATTTATGGACTTCATTATTGGGTTTTCTCATACATTTTGAGGGTTTGATTCTATTTTGATTTTTACAGAAATATTGATGAATTCACATCATTTATTACTAATTATAAAATCATGTTCACTTTATAATTTAATATTGTTTTTTTGACTTAGTTAGTGAAGATTCAAAACGTTATGAGGATGATAGTGTCTCATTGAAATGTACAATTTTCACTATAGATGTGGATAGTATTATAGTGTTACATTGATACCCAATTGCTACTTACCACTAAATTTCACCCATCGATTGATTGTCAAATAAAATGAGAATAGTATAATATTTTTACATGTGGAGAGAATGTATTTTGGATGTTTAATTATTATTCATGTATTTTTTTATCATTGGTGAAGTTTTCTTATAATAAAAATTTTCATTACTCCCTTATTATGAAACATTATGAGGTATTGTATAGAAGACTGTGAAATTTTCAACTACGTTGGTTAATGATAGGTGAAGCTACTACTGCTTATATCAAGATGGTATCAGATATAGTGATGCTTTTTCTTATTATGTTGGACCAAATTAAGACTACATAGAGTAGAGAAAATTTATATATTAATCAAATTATGATATCATCATATTTTTTAGTAAGAGATTAAATGCTCTTTAGAGTTTCTTCTCATTTTGGACATCAAATTTGGTGTATTCAAGTCATCACTGATATTTATTATTATATTTGAAGTGTTAAAATATATTATAGATTAAGATTAGTAATTACAGAGATGTCCATGGTTTGAAAAGTTTCATGACATATTTTAGTTGTTGTAGATTCTGAATAATTATGAATACACTTCATATATGATTGATTATTGTAATGTAGGCATAAAAGAAAATATGTGTTTTTGGAGTATCCAGTGTAAATTAATGATTAAAAGGAGAAATTCCTATAGTAATTAATCACTCTGTTAGTTAAAGTTCATTGGAGACAAGGTAATGTCGATGAAATAAATAAGTATAGTGAATTGCATAGTTATCTGTGGTATCAAAATTTTATTTGAATTAATAATATTTTATTAAGGTGGAATAGTGTTATATTGATGAAATTTGAACACATGTTTGTTATTGTTATTTAAAATTTTTAAAATTATGGTGGATTATTTATTAAGATATATTTTTTTAGAAATATCTTTATTATGGATACCCAATTATATATTTTTTGGATTTCGGAATTTTTTTGAGATTTTCTAGATAATAATGGTAAATTAGTAATTTTTAAATTCTCATAATGGAATTTCAGAATTATACTAGCTTAAAATAATGGTGGATACCCCCCCCTTAGAAGTGGTTTGGTAATTTTCTTATATGATTGGATTTTTCCATAAGTGATAGGAGGTAAAATAATTTCCTTATTACACATTTGTTTAATAAGTATATTATTAGTTGGATAATTTAAATAAAATACATATTATTAATTGTGGGATATTTTTTAGTTTTCATTATTTGGAATGTTAATTTAAATTCACAAGGTTAATTGAATAAGATTAATTAAATAGAAATTAATATAATGATTAATATGAAATTATGGTAGAAAATGATAGAGGAGTTAAGTGGAATTTAAAATAAATTAATGGATATAGGAAAATCATTTTTTCACTATTTGAAATATTATTGGCTGTTATTACTCTTCTACATTTTTCCAATGGAAGATAATTATTAGGGATGTTACATAATAGTGAATTTGACGAAACAAATGATGGTATATTATAAAGGATGATATGTGGTGATTAGCGAAGGATAAAATTAAAGTGTATGCCATCGAATTGAGGTAAAAAACTAAAATTATTGTCTTATTAATAACAATTTGGAATTTTTAATGTCCATATCTTTTTATGATGGTTTTTGTACTCAAAAAATTCAATGTAATGATTATACAGTAAAAATAATTTGGGATGATTGATAAAATCAGGATTGGGAGAATAATTATTCTTATTTAATAATTTATTTATGATAGATTGTGAATTTTATGAATTTTTATTATATTTCATAATTAGTAAGGATATATTATAGTAAACTAATGGAAATATAATTTTATCATATTATAATATCAATTGATAAAGTCAGAATAAAATTGAATGATGGATTTTGATTAATTAAATTATTGTTTAATCTTGATTATAATTCTAATGTAAATTATACAACATTTTTTTATACTAAAATATTGATTTCGATGATTGTTTGTTGAATTTATTAAATATTGATTAATTCCCCATGTAACAAATAAAGATAAAAATAGTTTAAATTTATGGAAAAAATATTTTTGAGGTAGGAGAGGAAAAAAACATAAAATGGAAAGAGTCATTATAATGTTTAATGGGTTTCATGCCAGTCTACAAAATATTGGGTATAATTATTGATTTGTACTATGGTATAATTTCATTATAATTCACACTTACCCTTGTTATAAATTCATGGGTCTTAACACTTTGGGGGTGTTGTAGGAATTTCGGTGATGTAATATTACATGGGGTGGTGTGATTTTACTATAGTATGTCTCATTGACACAGTTTTGTTCCATCTAGTAGGTTTTGTGCAAACTAATTTTTATAAGATTATAGTTTTTTGAGATTATATTAAAGTCAATATGGAACTGAAAACTCACATGGAATTGAAGATAACCACTCTAGTGATAATTAATAGATGTGTGAATGTGAAATTATGTGGTCTTGGATGAGGCTTGATCGAATGGGGTCAACGGAGTTGTATTTATATATGATGGGGTTGTAGTTATAGTTATTACGAATATATGAGGAATGATAGTGATTTGGTATTATTATATTCCCAATAATTATATGTGTTAAGGCCTAAGTGAAAAAATTGATGGATGGAGGGGGTCTAAATCAAATTATGATTTGTGATATTAATTTGGATATTGTGACCAGTCATATAGGGGTGGCATAGATTCTGTGATTATGGTGGTGAGAATGAAGTGTTTTCTCTAGGAATTATATGGCTACACATGATGGATAGGTCATTTTCTATTTTGGAATATAGGTTGTGGAGTGAAGAGTCTCGTAAGGTGGCCACCCAATAATATTTTGTTAGTTCCTGTGGGATGATAACTACCCAATGTGTAACAATCCATCGAAGGATACCCTTACCTTATACCAATTTCGGACAACCATAAGGTAAAAATATTATTCCAAATCAGCATATGATATAAACTAGTTCCATGTGAATCCATTTTACATGTTGGGAATGGGTTTTCCTTATAAGATATTAAATTAAATAAATCATTCTAATCATAAACCCTGTATAAATACACTATATATCATCTAGGAGATTCATATTGAATAAATATTAAAGAATAGTGCAAAATTTGACATGTAAAAAAGATGAAAAATGCAATATTGTAAATTAATAAACATATAACAAAAAAAATACAAATCACATTGATACTATATACGACCATTATTTACTACCACTAAAAGATAAATTTATATTAATAGAGATAATTTCACTATAACATAAGGATTAAATATAGTGTAAATTATTAGATTCCAAGATATTAATTATCCACCATTATACAAAAGTCATAAGTGAGTTAGCCTAATGAAGGAAAAATAATCAAAGTTTTTATATCCTTTTTTTTATTTTTCCGAATGTTCATAAGCATATTTCCCTCTTTTCATGTGTGTTGAATAATTTTATTTTGGTTCTAGTGGTTCATGAATTCCTAAATATTTTCAGCGATAGTCTATTGGAATAATAATTGTCCATTAGGAAACATGATGATCAATACTTATTTAGATTCCATCACTAATAGGATTTTTTCATGTCTCTAAAAATAAAATGTTTTCATCGAAATAATATGTAATCTATATATAGTGAACTATCTTTAAAATAAGAAACACTAAAAGCTATGATCACTGTCCAATTGTAGTCAGAGATAATTCCTCTACCTCATTGGATAAAATTTTCATAATAATAATCATTGTTGAGTTTTGGGACTATGATTGGATGAGACAATTTAACTAGCTTCTGGAATTACCAATTTAGTTCAGCCATAAATTAATAAATGCAAAAATAAATATTTCATAGATCCATATCGGGGAAGCACATCCCCAAATCAGGATTTAGTTATAGCACTTTATACATCAACTACTAGATAATACAATTATTAGTTTTATGTTTAATACCATTATCAAAATTCCATAATACCAAGAATCTATTAACAAGGACCACAATGTGAAATGTTTTTTAATATATATTGAAACCCCCACCAATAAACCATGATGTAAACAAATCACTAAACAAACCAAAAGGTGAAGTAATTATCTAATAGAATTAAAATTCAAAATTCCTAGATATATTCCAAAAATAGGTAAATTATATTCTCAATATGCAGGTTCTTACAGCAATAGAAATTCAAAATCCAGATCCACTCCCCTACATTAAAATATATTATAAGTGGATATTTAATAATGTGAAACAAGTCATATGAGGGCACAATACATAGTTGTGATGAACTTATCCTATCAGGCCTTCCCCTAAGGGTAATCACCATGAGGGATAGGTTAAATATGTTTCTAGGCTTTAGTGATAAAATACTCTACACTAGAATGAGTAAAGACACAATGGCCTTCTTCATCCAATAGTAAGATACTATTATAAACTGAGTTTTTTTCATTTAAAAAAAATTAATGAATAACCCTATAATAGGAGATAATATTTTCCCATTATGATTTCACTCAAGACACTATGCATAATCATTAGAAACATTTTCTTATAGTGAATGTTTGAGGTACCAAATAAAACTAGCATTTCAATTCTCGAATAAAAATAAGTAACATTAAGAATCTTTATTTTAAAATTATGAATTACATGGAAAGTGATTATATAATTTTATTAAACAAAATTATAACATTAAAGAACATAAATTTAAATAAATATTTATTATCAAGATATATAGACCACACATTGTGGGAATAGGACAATGGATATTAAGTTCTAGGAAAATATTAATCTATATGCCATAAAAAATAAATCAATTTATAAAAATAAAATAAAAATAATCACATCTTAAACTAGCGAAGGATTCTAATGGACTAATAAATAATGAAATCCACTAGTCATGATATTATCATGTTCTATATTGAGCTCCATTAACGGTGAGTAGTTTTTTTGAAAAGATACAAGCATTAATTCTGTCATTTAGAAGTGTTTTCCATATCAAGGGATAATCATGATATTTCCATTATCTAGGGTGATACCATGAACAAATGTGGGTTCATGGTGGGTAATCAACATAATATTGCAAGGTTGAGTGTCCATGTACTCCTATCAGGGCAATTATCCTTTCTTCCAAACTATGTACTAGGGGATTTCATTGTGGAATATCTAAATAATTGGTTCTAATATTTCAATACCTATTTCATGAAGCACTGAATTATAAATAAACCACCATGATTTACCAACACAGAGTAATATTAGTGAATTTATGAATGAAATTTACATTACTTGTAAAAAAATGTTATACATGAGAAAAGTATATTGATTAGATCAAATACCACCCTCACCCATGGATTCAATCACAAAACTAATTTCTATAATTCCTTATAATTTTTGGTAAAAATCACCATAAAATAATGTTCACTATTTTATAATAATTCATTAATTTAATTTAAAAAAAATGAAATGTGATTTTGATAACTCATAACCAAAGTCATAGATCCAAGGAAACAACATTCTAATATAAAAATACTTTTCATTTGTATCAATCATGCATTCCAAATAACGAAAATTTATGATCCCTTGAATTAAAAGGGTTATATATATTTCCTTATAACATAACCTTACTTATAGATAATATACACATAAATAAAAAAAAATCCTTATATTTTTTAAAATCCATTAAAACGTGAAATTAAATAGTTATAAACAATAAGATTTAATCCCTTGAAACCCTCTTTAATTAATTAAAAAAATACATTTTGGCACATTAACAAACATATTTCGATCACTAGATCCATGAAATGTGATCCTAGAAAATCAAGTGTACAAGTAATCCTTAATGTCAAATGTAGATTGAAAGAATAAAATAATAAATCATTCCAAACTAATACATTTTACTGGTGAACATATTTTCATTAAGATATTAAGTGATTCATGGTTTTAATACTGACTAAACATGAATAATTGGAATTATTTTTATATGATTTATGATTAGAAGAATATATAACGTATTCAAATAGTTATTACATAGTTAGAGACTGTTAAAATCAAAGAATGTGTGTCTTGAGAATGATTGGGATGAAGGATAAGAAACTTTATGTACTCATGAAGAGATTATTTCAAAACTCCAAAGTAATGGCGTGATCATAGATTCAGGAAGTTTAAAATGAATTATATATTATAATCATCATGTTACTCCCATAGAAATGAATTTGTAGCACAACTAAAGCATAATATACTTGAATTTTATTCTAAACACATAAGGTGTGTATAAAACATAATTTCACCATCGATTATGGTAGTAATGGCATGAATTGATGAATGTGGATAAAATTGGAAATTTCATAATAGTCACATTGAGGGGAAATTAGGCTTTATTATATTTAATATTTGATGTCAATAAATGAGGTTGAAATACAACTGATTGGAAGTGATGGAGAATTATGCCTCTTATGGGGATTTTGAATATGAAACTACAAGATATAGTACTTTGGTAGTGATAAATCTCATTTAACAATGATAGTTCGCATTGAGGAGATCAGGTGGGTTTTCATTTTTTATGAACTATGCACATTCATATCATGAATTTTAACACCACACTTTGTCTAATATGTTGATTATAAATAAAAATCATTATCGAGTCCTTAAAGGGATTAACAATTGGGATCGTCCACTTAGATTATTGACACGACATTGACCCAGGGATTTCATACTTAGGTTTTCTTTCATTTTTTTTAGGTTTTCATTATGTTGTTTTGGATTTCATAATTTGGATTTGTTCATAAAATTCAGATAAATATTAGTATTTTATTAAATTGTTTCATAATATTACCATTCAATCATCTATTTAATATAATTTATTTATTGGTGATAAACCATCAATGATGAGTGGATTGTATCATAGGAGAGAGTGGAATCATTATATGTGGGTGTGTATTCTTTTTTTTCTTTCATTCCTCGTATGATAATCTTTATCATTACTATTTTTTTGATTAACTGTGTATCTTATTAATTATTAAATCATTGATAAAGGATATTTTATAACAAAAGAAACAATATATAGTATAGGTAATTTATTCCTGAAAAGTGAGTATGAGTATTATTTTTTATTTTTGACAAGGTTTTAATTAACATTTTCTATTTTGATTCTTCAAATAATGAGTTATTAGGATTCAGAAGTAGTAGTGAAAAAATATGTCCAAAATTATTACAATTACATATATAACCATGAAACTATTGAGTTTTATTATTTTTCAAGTGGAGTATAGTTTTTATTTTAATAAGAACTATCCTCGGATATTGATTCCTCTCCCTTTATATTTTTATTATATATTCACTATCTAGGAGTCACTAACATAAAAAATTATTTTATTCAATGTGGTCTGACAGTATTGATATGACTAAAAAGATATAATATATTCATTAGAATTACCACTATGATTAATAGTTCCTCATGGGATCAACATCATTCAAAAACAATAATAATCCTTGGTTTTTAATGTTGGATTAAGGGAAATAGTTTTTAAAAAAATATATTGTAAAGAATTATCGATGCCTCATGATCATTTAATGTTATAGTGTTGTTTCTAAGGAATAATGTAAATTATTGGGAATTGTAAAACTAACTACTTAAGTTAAAATAAATAATTTCATCATTAATTCTTTCTAATTAAAGTATAGTTTTTATTTTTTATTTTTTTATTATATTGTTTGTTTATTTGTAATGATGTGTGATTGATGGATTACAAAATGAAGGTGTATTATGACACACCAATAGAGTCCAACAATTTTCAAGTAGAGTATATGATATACAAAATTTAACATTCTAAATGGTGGATAGAATAATGATAAGGATGGAATAATTTAAAAACTTATGGTTTTGATGAATTCTAAAATCAATAATGTAGTGACACCTACATTCATCTATGTGAAGAAGATCCTAAATTTCATAAATTTTATGGAAAGAAATGAGATTAAAGTAATTATTAAGGTGATCATGGATTTAATGGAATATATTAGTAGGACACAAAAGAAATAATAATCGAAAAATGTTTAAAATACATTGAAATCAATGATGTGAAAATAAAAGAATTGGGAGAACTATTTATGGAATAAGTGGATATTGTCACTAAAATTATAGAAATTGGTAAAATATTATAATCAATATTTAATAACTTATTGTCACATCATGATTTCTGGATTAAAAAAATTAAGAGAGGTATAATAATTTATTTTTTCTAATGTGAAGAAGAATAGGGAAAAGGATAAAAAAGTGGTTATAATTTTATGAAATTGTTTAGGATAAGAACCACCAACACTTAAGGAGGAAGAAAAAAATACAAAATTTGAAAGAAAAATATTATTAATCAATGTTGATGCGAAGAACATAGATGTGGTGGTGATGGGTATGTATAAATGTTTAGTTAGATTTTGAATTACTATTTCATTATTTAATACATTATAAAACGTGTATTTCACTGAAAAAACGTTTCATGACACTACAATGGAGAAGAAGGAGAACTATTTTAGGAAATGACTACAATTTAGAATCAGTTTTTAATCATGGATTTGTAACACTGTTTTATTATATTATTATATAAAAATTAGGTAATTTCAAGATGGGAGACCTTCAACAAATCATCCACGATAGGAAACCAGATTTTTATTAATTGATTAAGGATAATTTTTAAAAAGTCTTTTAAGATATATCGTAATGGTCAACTCTATTTATCATATCGTTAATAAAATGGATTTAACCTTACACTTGATATGGTTTTTTTATTTGTTAGATTCAAAATAAAATTAATATTTTATGAATAAGAATAACAAAGGATGAAATTTATGAAAAGGGGAGTATTATTTTAACCTTCATAAGTTTTTAATTTTCTTTTTAGAAACTATTATTTTTGAAAAAAACAAGATGAATAATTATTACTAAAAATGAATTAAATTCACACATATTATATATGAATTTATTTCTTGAACTCATTGATCTATGAGACATCATAAATTATGAACTATATTTTTCCCTATTTGGAAATGTTGATTGATCATTGTCATAATTGTTAATGATATAGTTGGATGTTATTGTAAGTAAAATTATTTTTTAAATTATATTGTGTTTGTAATGTAATTTTGGAAAAAATTTCAATTCATGGTTTTGATTCTTGGATGTAATTAGTTAATAAAATAATTATTATTTTTCATGATAGGGCTCGGTTGACCGTTTTTATGTGTCTATTTCTTCAATGGAATTATGGGATTTGTATAAAGGTACTTATTATAAAATATTTATTAAGAGATTATCTATATATACATAACTATGATAACATTATTTTGTATTCTTAACAAATAAATATAATTTTGAACTGTATTATGATGATTAAGGAAATTGATTGATTATAAGTTAACTTATTTGATAATGAGTCCTTCTGAACATTTGATCATTTAATAAGGATTAAAAACCATGAAATTCCTTGATAGGAATCCCCATTATAATCCCAATTACCCATCTAGGCCTTGTTATTTATTGTTATTGCTTGATTATTCTTTTGATATTTAAATATGGAGTTTTGTGATTCATAGTAATTTCATATGTGATATCTATGAATTAGTTTAGGGGAATAATATATTTTTCATTTGGGTAGAAATGTTCAATAATAATCATTCATTTTTGTTACATTGTGGTTTCAAAAAAGTTTTCTCAAAATATTGGGAAAGAATAATATTTAAGACAAAAATAGTTTGATTAATTTTAAAAATTCTATAAAGTGGAAATCAATTTAAATGTCATCAATTTTTAGCTTTCAACCCAACTAATAATGATTATAAGGGGTGTATTTTGTATCATTTAAAAGGAAATTTAATGGTTGCAGTATCCTTAATTCATCTTAAATGAAGATCATTCATTATGATTGAGAATTTTAGATTCCTTTTTCTAACTTATGAGTTCAAGTTTTACATCATTATCAACCAATACTTCAGCCTCAGATTTATTAGAACCTTATAGAAATACCCTATGATTTTTTTCAATTTAACATTTAAGTTGATATTTAGATTATGTGAAATCATATAGAAAAAATTCATATAATAGAGAATGAACAATGATATGATTATATAATATTGAGAGGTGAGTGAAATTAATTTTTTATAAGGTAGATCATAAGTGGCATGGATATTGATGAATATTTAAATAATGTCAGTGGAAAAGGAAAAAATTTATTTGATTAAAATAGTACCTAAATCATGATATTTTTTAGGAATTTTTTTGTGATTTATAAATACTTAATTATTACATTATTACTATGATCCTAAAAATAAGAAATTTTCACTTGTCAGTGTATAGATCCATTTTTAAGGGATATAGATATTTTTCATCAATATAAAAAATTATTCAAGTTTTGGGGATATTAATAGTAGATAAATGTGCATATATTTTCAATATTATTTTTAGTGAATTTTCTAATATAGATGTGAATAATCCAACCCTAGTAACCCATATTCAGTAGTTAATTTATTAGAATGTCACTAGATACAAGAAACATCATCCTAAAGAAAGTAATGCTTTAGTTATATGGAAAAACAAGATATATACATGAATATCATAGAACAATTAAAAACATAAAATATAACCTAGTATTTTTTTGAGTAAACCATTATTTACATTAGCATATCCCTTCATATGAATTATAAAATAATTCTTATTATCTTAGGGAAAGTAAGTATAATAATGTGGTGAGATCATATGATCAGTAAGGGTATGCGTTCAATGGAAGCTATCATGAATAAATAAGGAATAATAAATTTTTAATGTTAAATAGATGAAACACATTACATTTAATGAATAAGTTGAAATTGAATAATAATATGGTAGAAGTAAATGAAGATCACAAAATTCAATAAAAATAATCACATGAGATTGAAACGTATCCATTGATATTCTAACTAATTGAATAATCATATGGACATGAATAAATAATATCATAATGGGGTAATCCATAATTTTAGACATCATAAACATACCCTTAATGTCTCATTCAATGATATATTACATAAATGGGTAAATAATTAGCCAAATACTCAATCTATTCTGTCTCATGAGACCAAAAACATCCTTGAGGGGATATATGGGACCATTATGATCAAATAATAATTCCAATGCATTTCTCATATGAAAGGGGAGAAACATAATCACATAAAAATTCATATTGAAAAAATTGGATAAAAACATTAATAAATTCCAAAATCAATACAAATAATCTATATAAAATTTCATATTAGAAAAATTAATTTGAAATATTAATAATTTCCCCAATAAAAAAATAAAATCATAAACCATCATGAGTAATATAGAAATTGGTATCAAAATAGTGCATCCCCAGTCAGACAGATCATGAACCATTTGGATAAATAATATGTATGGTATTATTACGACATATTTTAAAGTAACCAAAAGTAAAATGGGGGGTTTTTTGTTGATAAATAAAAATACCAAAATAATTCCATTAAAACATTATTAAAGAAAATAACCTCTTTAAATTTAAAATATGGTTTAAAAACTAATAATTTCCAGAATTTTTGAGAATTTTTTTCAAAAATAATTATGGAGACTTGTAAATTATTATTCAAAGAAATGAGTTTTCATGACAGTGCGTAATTATATACATGTCGTTGAAAAACATTGATTTTCCATTATTGTAAAATAGTCAAAAGTACCTCATTCAAAAAATTATTCCTTTAAAAAATTCAAACTGAAATAAGGGTAAAATTTACATTAGAAATTATTTTTTAGGATATTCTATGAAAAATGAAAATATTTTTATAACAGATGGAAGAGGAATAAATATTATTTTCAACCTTTGGGGGAAATGAAGTAAGATTTAATTAAAACCATTTTATTAATATTTTTATGCAAGAAAGTAGAAAAAATTGTAATTTTATATTAAAATTTCATTAATAACCATTTTAAAAAAAAATTATTAATATATTGAATGATATTTCATAAAATTTTGTCATCCAAAACATTATAATAAACAATCCTGATAAACGATGAGATTGTAAAATAAACCCATACTACTTTGATAAAATTTGAATCATAACCCGCATGACATCAAATTAAACTAAAAATAACATGAATTCATAGATCTTAATTACATAACATATATAAGGGGTAGTATATACACCACACCAAATAAATATGTGGTGAATATGACTTATGTCTTATAGAAGTTAAAGTGAGATAAGAAACACTTTCCTTAAGTACAATTTCCATCCCACTTATTTAAAAATCCATTATAATAAATATATATTTATTATAAATATATTAAAGAAAAAAATATTATATATAATGCATTATATTATTTTCATATAACTTTTTATCACCTTTTTATTATTAATTCTTCATTAAAAAGACCGTTTGGGGTAATAACTACTTCATTTTTCAGGTATGTTTTGGTTTCGTGTTTTTTTCTTGTACCAAGATGACAGTAAAATAATATAAATGATATTAAAATTTATATAAATATCATTTATATTAATTGATTTAATATTTATAAAAATCCATAAATGTTAGAAAATTAATTACACTGTTCATGGAGAGAGAAGGTTGTACGTACGCATGAATGTTGTTTTCATTTTTTGAGGGACATAGTGAAATAAAGTGAAATAATAAATCACTATAACTAAATAATTATTATATAATTTAAATCATATATTTGAATCAAATATATCATTAATTTCATCTATTTCAAAATAAAATAAAAAATGAATCACATCCCTTCATGGATATTGTAGTCCACACTTATAAATTAGTGATGTTATCATTTTCAAAATGATTTAAAGGTAAGTTGGTATATGTGATATTATCATTATAGAAGTATAGTTATGTAATGTAATATATATATACATAAAATCCATCATTATATCTATACATGAGAGGTGATTATGGAAAATGAATTACATCGTTTCATAAGTCAGTATTCCACCATACACACAGTCAACGTTTTCATTTCGCATTTTATTTTAGTGGAGATGAATATAGATTATTAAATTAACATAATAAAATATTTGTATATGTAATATTATTGTTTTTATACTTGAAAATATCTAGAATATAAAAAGGATTTAGATGAAGAAATATATTGTAAATACATTGTTAAGAATTATAACTCTTTTTTTGGAGATCCCCATTATCATTTATACATGAATCCTTCTTAGAATTGTTTTATGATCAAACCAGGGACTATATGTAGCATTTAGGGATGTGAGTAAGATATTTGGATATTTATTGTATTATAAAATATACTTTGTATGTTTTAAGAGGATAGGATAGGGGTGTCATTTTATAAGTAGGGGAGAGGATACACTTAGAATTTTTTTGAAAGAACAAAATTAACTAACATTTTACACATTAAAAAGGTTAAAAATGGATCATTATTTATCTTGATATTGTATAATGTCTAAATATTTCCATTGGATTGAAATTATATAATTTTATATGTCATTTTATAGCTTATCATTTTAGTTTAACCCCTTGGTAAACTAATTTTAACCTTAACCACAATATTTAGTTTTTACTCTTTTGGCTATTAATTATGACTACCACAAAAGTTAAAATTATCACCTAATATTAATTATTCAGAATAAAAATATATATTATATTTCTTTGAAATTTAAATTGTATAAGTTGTATAATTTAATTTAATATTAAACCCACAATCATTTCAGAAAATTAGTTTTCAATGGAAAAAACATTATTAAGTCTAATATTATTTTATCTAAAATATCAACTTGGAATTTGTTAAATTGAAATAAGATGGTTACTTATAATATAATTTACCTAATTTAATATTTTAAAAAAAATTAAAAATAAAATTAAATATTTCAAATGATTTAAACCAAAATGAAATGTTAATTATAAATCTGTATTTTTCATTATTTATCCAAATATTATTGGTTTCAAGAAATATCAAATAAATCCCTATAAGATAATTTCTACATGATGATTTCAAAAATTTAGAGAAGATTTTCAAATATATTTTATAAAAATGGAAAAAAACTAAAATAATTTTGAAAAACGCGATAGTCTTATCTGATTTGATTGATTTTTAGCCATCATATAGGTTTCCTTTTTTTCTTAAGCTATATTATTATAACTCATATAATGTTCCCAAAATATGATGAAAATACATAAAAATTGCATTATTTATCAAATCTCTTTTTAACCACAATGGTTTTCTATATGACGTATTTGTTTTCACAAAAAACAAATAATCTTAATTGTTTATTATTGCCTTATCTTAAATTATCATATTCACCCTAATGCATATAAATAATGTTAAAATAATTTCTTAAAAATATAATTTCATTCTTTCTCAAATAAATCTTTCACTAAACTCATAATAATCCTAAGGGTTATATTACCATAAATATCTCCCAAAATACTCTTAATTGAGATAAACTATCATCACAAAAAAACTCAAAAGCGGTTTTAAGAAATTATGATTATAATCAAACATAAAATCATAAAACCATAATGGTATCGATAAATCTTAAGTTAGTCTTATATGAATAAATATATGCTTCCAAAAATTAACCCCATCCTTATAAGTTTCATGATTCTTTTAACCAAAATACAATTTCAAAAAATGATTCAATGACATAATTCTGGAATACTAATAAAAAAATACATTAACCCTTTTAATTCAATGATTGGTATATCATAGGTCATTCTTTTGTATAGTATTTATCATTTAAAATAGGTATTCAACATGTATGATGTTTAGGTTCCCCATATTTAAGAAAATGAACTATAAATTTATCTTTAAGTTGAAATTTATTTCTCTCTATTGAAGACCCCACTTTCCTCTACAATTCATTTCTTTATTACCTTCTTTTCTTGGAATATAATATTTTCATTTTCCATTGATATACACATATAGGTGTCTCTATCAAAATTTCTGACATAAAGATAATTGATCCATCTTTCCTCCATGGTCTCTATCACTCGATCTATTAGAAGACTCCATCCTTCTCTACTATGTTGATTTTGAGAGTTGGTTAATGTATAAGTTGTTAATTATTTATCATGAAAACAATCTTAGAATAATAATTCTATTTTCCATTGAATTAATTTCCCCGTTTGGATTCTCATAATCAACACATTTTCCATTTATTCAACATTTACATGATTCATTTGGGTTCTAGACATTAACTAAATCAAAAAAATCATATTTTGATAAAAAAATAATAATAGGGGAAACAATATAGTCATTTATATGATGTATAAGCCATGAAAACTAATTTTTAATCAAATAAACCATAGTATTAAACTAGTATAATAATTATAATCATCTATGAAAATTCTTCATGATGGTTTATAAGGTAAATGTGAAAGAACCCAATCATATCCCCCAGGAATGTAAAAATAGCTATTCAGCATGGCCCAAGATCATGAACTGGGTGAAGATTTATTAGAATCCCAATGCACCATTTTGGAGTTATTACCAAAAGTTACTACTATGATAGGTCCATATCCACTTCTTGTATATTGATAGGGATATATTTATAATAAGAAAACAAAATATCCACCTTACCAAAACATTATGATTTTTTCATATACTTAAACTTATCCTCAATGTCTGCCATAGAGTGAGTATTACTAATCTACATCTTCCAAATGAAAGATCCAAAAGTTTGTACTAAAAATTCTCTGATACCAACTCTAAATACCCCGACCCTAGTATCATAGATTTTATTGTTACATTATTACATAGACACTATATATAACTAATCACATCATGAAAGACCAAATAGTTTAGTGATATTGGAAAACTAGATACATAATTCAATATCACATTACAATTTTAAACTAGAAATACATCATAGTTTTTTCTTTCACTCAACCATCATACCATATAATATATCCCTTCATATCAATCAAAATACACTTACTAGAATAATAGGGAAGGTAAACGTAAGAAAGTGTGATCTTAGAAGTTTAGTAAGGGTATCAGTACAACAGAATATATCATGAATAAATATAGAATAATCAATTTGGAAAGATAAATAATTTATTCACATTCCATTTAATTAATAAATTGAACATGAATAACAATATGGTAGAAATAAATGATGATTAAATAATTATATATAAATAATCATATGATCTTGAAACTTAACAATAGATATTACAACTAATCGAATAATCACATTGACATTAATAACTAATCTCATAATGAGGTAATACATGATATTAGACATTATAAACATACTATATTTGACGTTTTCCATGAAATATTACATAAATGGGAAAATCATCATCCAAATACCCAATCTAGTTTGTATCATTAGACATACCGATGCATTGAGTGGCTATAGCAGGCTATGCCCATCATGTAATAAGTATATTTCATTCCACATATGAAAGGGGAGAAAATATTAATGTAAAAATACATATTGAAAAATTATCATAAAAATTTTAATAGTTTCTATAATCAGCAAACATAATCTATTGAAGCATTCACATTGGAATCTGGTATAGTAGATGTTAACAAATTCTACAGTCAATAAACATAATCAAAAACTATACAGAGTAATACGAAAAATGATATAAAAATAGTACATCCATAGTCAAATTAATGATAAACCATCCAAAATAATAATAATGATGGAATAATTACTACATATACCCAATAGAGTATAAGTAAAATTAGTGTATTTGTAAAAAAATGACATTTAAACATTATTAAAAAAATTATCACTTTTTTACTTTGAAATTAAATTTTACAAATAAAAATATCAATAAAATCTGGAAAATTATTTTTTTAAAAAATTGGGAATATTTTAATGTAATTATAAAATATATGAGTGGCTATGATTGTGGGTAATTCCAAAAATTTCTCTCAAAAAATTCATTTTACACTATTTTAAAATGTCAAAACTACATCATTCGGAAAATGAAAAGAAGATCCATTTTAAACCATTTTGTATAATAAGAAAATTGGGTAAAAAATCATTTAATACATCACTATAATGATGTTGAAGACATTTTTTAAAAAAAATTAGAATACAATGATGTTTAAGAAAAATGATTTTCAACCAAAGAGTGAAATAATGTCTTTTTTTCTTTAAAACATTATCTCAATCATTTTAAGTACCAAATATTGTAAAATGGTAATATATATTAATAAGATCATAAATAAACATATTATAATAAAATTAATTAAATTATTGAGATATATATCATAATATTTCATTATTGTAATCTTAATGGTAAACATTTTTATAAATGATAAGATTATAACATACAACTCATGCCAATTTGGTAACTTTTGAATCATAGACCCCATAACATCAAATTAATATCTAAATCAAATTAATTTAAATTGATTCATAAAATAAAACATAAAATGGTTAGTATATACACCACACAAAATATGTAAGTGCTGATTACGACATATATATCATGGATTTCAATGTCAGATGAGAAACCTTTAACTCTTGTCTGATTTCCTTCATATGTGTTTGAACTTTCTATAGAATAAATATAGATTAATTATGTATAAATTAAAAAACCATAATAATATATATTATGAAATATGTTCATTTAATATAACTTTTTATATCCATTTTATTTACAATTCTTTTTTTAAACAAATTTTTCCAGTAAAAACAACAATTTTCACATATTTTGGTTTGTAGACTTTGGTCCTTGTACTTTGATCATAGATAAATAATTTATAGAATATTAAAAATGATATAAATATCATATAAATTATTTATATAAGTATTTATGAAAATACATAAATTATATATATATAATTAATTACACTGTTTTGGGCGATGGTACATTGTACGTATGAATGAACGCTTTTTTCATTTTTTGAAGTAAGGAGAAAAATGTATATAAGGAGTAATTAAAATTTAAGAAATCAATTATTATATTATTAAAATCATATATGTTCATAATGTTCTCCTTATTAACAACTATTTTAAAATAAAATGAAAATTTAATCTCATCATTTCATGGAGGCATTAGTCCACACGTACGAACAACTGATGTTATCTTTTTTCAAATGGTTTAGAAGGTTGGAAGGTAATGTGATATTATAATTCTAGAAGTAATATTTTTTCATAAATATTTAAAATAATATTTAAATCCATCATTATATCGATCATTCATTGGTGGTGATGTCAAATGAATTATGTCGATTAGTTGGGCGGTAGTCTATCATACACATGGTCAGTAGTATCGTTTACCATTTGATGGAATTAGAGATGGATAGAGGTTATGTCATTAACATTATAAAATATCAGTACAGGGATGATAATTTTTTATTTAATCATTCTTGTAGAATATTTTAATAATTTATTAAAATAAATATAAATAAGACACATGGTTAAGATCTATACCTCTTCTTTGAAGAACCACTTTAACTATATAAAAAACAATATCCAATAATGTTTTCAAATATGAACAGGGACTCTAGTTAGTGGGGAAGGATTTAATTCTAGTATTTTAGAAGTGTTTCTCCAAACCAAAGGTCTTTTTATGTGTTATGAGAAGAATCTTGGGGTGCTCATTTATATGTTTGGGATAAGAAACACATGTTATATTTGAAAAGAATAACATTTACTCACATTTTACAGAAGCTACAATGCTAAAAAAGGGATCATTATCAATACTTTGATTATATAGGGTCAAAATAATCCCATAAAATTTAAATTAAACAAGTTTTATATTCATTTTACCCCTTCTTAGTTTATTTAATCCCCCGGTAAACTTGTATTAACATTAACCGCGTTAATAAAGTTTTACAATATTAATTGTTCCTTTGGAATAAATATTAATTAGAAAACATTAAATAATTTTAATTTTTAGGATTCCAAATATTTCATTTATTTTTTAAAAATTTAAATAATGAAACTGTAATAATTTAATTTAAAATTATACCTATATGAACATTGAAAAAAATTTATAAAGGAAAACATTTCATAACTATAAAATGTTTTTATATCAAAAGTCAAATTAAAATTTATTTTATTTAACAAAAGAGGTTTCATTAAGATATTATTTTACTAAATTAATTTTTGAAGTTGTTTTATAAAATTAATGATGTAAAGGATTTAAACAAAAAATACATTTTCAATAAAAATTAGCTTCATTCACTATTCATTAATGAAATAATATTTTCAAAAAATTAAAAAAAAATTAACTCTAGAATAAAAATTTACAAGATTACTTAAAAACCTAAGTTCATTTTTTCAAATAAATTTCCTTAAATTGGAAGGAATTATTTTCAAAATAAGATTGAAAAACGTGATGAAATTGGTTTTTCCAAAAATATGGTTTTTAAGGCTAACCCATGATTTATTATTTTGTCATTCCTAGAAAAACAATTACCTCAATGATAAAAAAATTATTTAATATATATATATATCAAAATAAATCGACAATATTGGTTACATTAACTTATTAAAATAAAAACACATCGTGAGTAAGAAAATAGTTTTCTAGAAAACCATTTCTATTAATTTGAAATGATTTTTATTTTTTATTCTAATCAATTTATAACTAATTAATTTTTTTATACTTTTGTAACTTATATGACTTAATAATTGAGTTATTATTATTCATAACATCCAATTTAATGTCTAGGTGATTACTATCACATTATATATTAATAATTTAATTGTATAACATAGTTTGTTTAAAATTTTTGTTTCATATAACATAAGACACCAGAGAAATAAGAAAAAAATTAAAGAGGAATATATTATAAATTATCATGGTGTTATAATTGTACTAAATGTTTTATAAAAATTTTTCATTGTAATTTTATGATTGATGATTATAAGGTAGGTTAAATATTATATGGTTTTTTTAGAGGGTTGATGTTGTGGAATATGTATTCCCAATGTGGTGGGGATTATGGTGAGAATAATATAAGGACTAATGAAGTAATCACAACATAAATTCTAATCAATGATTTCAACATAGAGTTATTTTTTTAAAATGATGATATCTTTGAATAATTCATTCCATGGAGTACTGGAAGTATAGTATAGATGAAATTTATTTTCAAACATGACGATTTTAAAAATGATTATCATTTCATAACCTATGGAAGTCACATAGTGATATGGTCAAACATGTTAGTACATGTAATTTCTTAAGAGTCGTGATTGTGGATCATTCCTCTTGACATCGTGGAATATCTTCAGTCAAGGGAAAATGAGAAGATAATCTATAGCACCATGATTCTTGGTGGAATTTGTAATTTTTTGTGTGAAGATAAATGTATCACGCTATGATGACGCTCACTGAATCATGATTGGTCCATCTTATGAGATCATGTGGGATTTCATTTTCCATGAGCCATTCTTTTTTTGTCTTTAATCATGATGTATTTCCATTACTAGTATTGTTACTCTAAATAGTAAAAGGAATTGATTCTTTTAGGGTATTAGCTATTAATAATTTCCATTTGGAGGAGTTCCCTAGAATTGACAAATCGGTTATGTAGATAGTTTTGATTTCATTTTTTTTTATTTTCAGATATCATACATTGGATGTGTTCATGAAATTAGGGTATGCCCTCTAATTTTATTCAATTATTTGCTTTTTTTATCTTCTATTAAATGGTGTATAATTCCTTTTTTTATGAATCATCAGTGATGAGTGTAAATATTCATAGGATAGAGTATGGTCGATAAATACATAAATTTATCCCATGTTTCTATTCTTACTTACTCTTGGGAAGATATTATTCATTAGATTTATTATAATACTGAATTTTTATTTTATTTATTAGTAAGTCATTAACCTATTGTTTTCTTTAATGGATGAAACCCAACATGGAAGAGGTGATGAATTCATCAGATGAGAGTTTTATTTCTAGTTTTTTATAAGTTCTTATTAACCTTTAGATATTTTTAATCCTTTTATTATGAGTTTTGGGAATGATAAAGAAGTATAGATAGAATACTTTCTAATAGAGATCAGTTACATATTTAATCATAGAACTACTGAGTTTTATTTTTTGTTAGTGATGTTGAGGTGTTCTTTTTAAAAAGACCATACTTGGATAATGAATCCCATTGCTTCACCCTTTTTATAATTTTTATCTATACTTGAGACACTAACATTTTAATTTAGTTTAATCTAGGTTATTATATAGTATTAAAATGGATCTGTAGTTGA
Source organism: Viscum album (assembly GCA_963277665.1). Taxonomy (NCBI): domain Eukaryota; kingdom Viridiplantae; phylum Streptophyta; class Magnoliopsida; order Santalales; family Viscaceae; genus Viscum; species Viscum album. The sequence continues at coordinate 1,552,828,627 of OY728125.1, read as the reverse complement.
AACATTTTTTGAGTGGTTATTAGGAATCCTAGTTCCTCATTGTATAAATTTCACTCTTTCACTACAGTATTCTTTAGTGGTTTTTATTGTTCGGAGGGAAATAAAATTTTATTATTAATTCACCATGAGGGGATAATGACTCCATGTATCCTGCCAAAAACAACCTTAGTAATTAATATTTTAAATATTTTCAAGAAAAAAAGGATCATAAAACAAAAAAAAATCAATTTTTATATAACTATATATAAATGAAGGATGTTACCTTCTAAAAATTCAAAATCCATTGAAAACTGGTGTATATAATTCTCTAATGTGGAAATTTGAATATTAGTTGATGATAATGAACACTAGAAATATAATACACCTACATAAAAGATATAAATAAATAAAATAAAGCCTTTATTTCCCTAAGGACTCTCAAAAGTGGAATAATATAGAAGAAGAATATGAGAAAATAGTAAAATAAGGGTTTAGATATACTTACGTGGAGAAAGATATAAATTTTCATAGTGGTTTGATAAATAAAATGAAGGGTAATGGTTATTTAAAGTAGGTTAGCAGAGGATAGTGATTTTAATCTTAATTATATACATGGTGAATAAATATTGGATCATCCTATTCAAATATAATTAAAAAATATACATAATATGTTTCATATTTTTTTATAGGCATTGAGAATGATTGAAGAGCACATGAAACGTAAATATGAAACCTTCTACCAAAGTAGATGAACATAATTTCACTATTCATTTTCATGTGATCGAGCATTAGATTTCACCCTATGTTTACAAGATTGAAAAGTTATTCAAAAAAACAAATATTTTTTCTAAATTCAAACTAAAATCCATGAACTATAAATATCGAATTTGTTACATAAAATTTCATTGATGGTTTCATAATTCTAAAAATCATATCACATTCCTCCCTTATAAATTTCCACAGGAATTACTTGGAAGAAATATCTAATGCAATAAAAACGAATATAATTAAAAAAATAAAATAAAGAATAATATAGCCACCCTTCAATAAAGAATAATAGAGATGTGGTTGAATCGGGGTGAACTCTAAATAAAATTTACCTTCATTAAAGTACCCTTGACCTTATGGATCTTGTCCAATCATTTTAAGAAACACATTAAATATCTATTTATATAATCATTTATCACACTAAATATTAGATAATAATGAAATTATATAAAGCATAACAAAACAGTGGGACTTTACTTTGGCCACCACTACAGGATAATCAATGGAGCTTCATGAACCACCCAAAATGGGAACCCCTCATACGCCTACGTTAAAGATGAGAGTTGAATCCAAGTCCCATATCTAATAAGATATAGTATTATGACTAGATTTTGGGTATGATTCATAAAAATAAGAGGCATTATGTTTGATTTTTCACCAAGATGGATTTAATTTTCCCAAGGAATTTTAATTTTCATTATCGGGTTTAATGAATATTTAACTAAGACATGGAATGGGGTCTTGAGAGTTGGAATGTATCAAAGTGGTATTTTTTTAAAATTAATGATTCTCAAGATGTGGAAAGTGTTTTTGATGATATTTTGAGGCTTGGGGTTATGCTTCTAGATTTCTAGAGTTTTCTGGAATGGGCACATGGTTTAGCGTGCACGATTTAGGAGAAACCATGAGACTCTTGGATGATCAAGAAGAATTCAAAAAAAATTAACAAATAATGATTTATTTTAATGATTAGATCATCCTTTGGAATAAACTATGTGAGGAAAAAGTATGTATTATTTGAGGATATGTAGGTTCTGAGACATGGAGCATGAGCTGTGAATGATTTTAGAAAAACAGGGTGCCTTGCTATAGAGTATATGAAATGAAAAAATCATGGTTGGTGGATGGTTTTCAAAATCATGTTTCACAACCATATGAAGATAGGGATGTTAAAAATTCATTGTGCACGGATAGATATCAGTATCGAAAACCATGCATCCAAACCAAGTGGCTTCCTACAAATTCATTAAAAAAGTATTTTTTATATTTCTGACTACCATGATTTTATGTCAGCCATCCCCTTTATCTCTCCCTCATGTGAATGAACCATAAGAGGGTTCACATATCCTCCCCTCATCATCGAGTCTCTACAAAGAGGAGATTTAGTGGTGATTATTTGGCATTTAAGGTGATATTTATCTTCCTCCTCCATTCATTTCTTCTTTCCCATTGTTTCCTTCTAATTTAAAATCAGTGGGTATAAGGTTTTGGTTTTCATTCCACCAGATCATAGTGAAATCATTCAAGAACGAGGGTGATTTTTTCAACTTTGGTATAAGAGATATTGAGATATATTCTACAGTTATTTTCCTTGAATTTCATTTAACCATGTCTCTATGGTGGTCTTTCTAAGGTTTTCCTAATTAGCTAATTAATTTAGTTATTTATTGGGTATAGAAACTTAGTTATATTCAAAGGAATGGTGTTGGGGATTCATTGTTGACCTTCCATGGTGCTTCTTGGAGTTTCTATAAGATATGGGAACTGGGTGAGTTTTCCATCATTATTCTATTTTCAGGTTTAGTTACTTAATTAAATATATTTGTTATAGTTAATTAATTATTGTTGTTTGGTGTAAGTAAATATCTTGGGTGATTATGATGAGCACTATTTGGTACTGAGGTGTTAAGATAATTATTCTATGGGACTTGATATGGTCACCAAGCATTTGATATGTTTTGGAAATCGTTATTCTTGAGGTAGGTGATCTAATCGATTTACCCCTAGTTTTTTTATTCATGTGTATGGGATGTTATTATCTATTAGAAAAATGATATTCTTTCTCCATTGATTTCACAAATTTTTATGGTCTTGAGATTGATACCATAGACCCTCCATGGACCACGTTCGGTCTGTTAAATATTGTGGGACTAGACTTATGGACAACCAAGTGTTGCGTATCCATTGAGAGGTGTAATTTCTTGTTGTTAAGTTTTGGTAAAGGATTATGAGGCCTTTTTTAAATACATAGATGGAATTTTTTTTATTTTGATTCATTTGTGCATTCCAATTAGAGAAAACTATGTTTTTAAATGGAATATTTTTCGAAATTGGGTTTTTTACCTCCAAGTGGTTTATGTAAAGGGGTTTGAAATGGATAAAATTATTTCTTTAAAATTTGTGTGTGGTTACCATTTGTAAATATTTCTTGGTGACCCTTTTTATGGTATTCAAGGAAAATGAATTTTTCGACCTTTTTTGGTTTTTCAGTGGAAATTACCAATATTTTTTGGGTGGAATCCTAACATTGATAATGTTGTTTTTTTTTGTGTTTTTTGTCCTCTAAAAGGGGTTGGATTTAATTTTTATCCTTGTGTTCATTTAATGGCCCATTGAGACCATGATTTGTGTTTTATTTAGGAATATAATTGGATATGGGAAAGTCTTTTTGTGTTTTACTGTTAAATGGGTTGAATTACTTTTAACGAATATGTATTTTTTTATCATGAAATTGATTAATGGTGAATTTTTTTAATGTGATGAATCTAATGGATCATGATATGATTAAATAAATTATATTAATTTATAACATAATGGTTAGGTATGGTCAACCATGACGTGTCGAATCTCAGTGGGATTAATGGATTGATTCGTCGTTTTTTCTAACTTGAGGCTAATGGTTTTATGATATAGGACTGATGCTTTACTCCCTGGTTTTGGGTAGGCTAGACTAATCTTCTAGGTGCACCAGTGTTCAATAGTTATTCAGTGGAAGGACAAAATATATTAATCCTAGAGGTATAAATATGGAATACATATCAAGGTTGGGTTGGAAGGACATAGAATTCTGAGTACCAGTATGAATTACTAACTAATGATCCATGTTTCTTGAACTATGATGTATGGTTGTGATGGTTATAAATTATGATATGAGTCCCAATTATATTCATGAACTGATACTCCATGTTTACCAACTTGAAATTTAGTAGTTGGGATGGATGAACATGGCTTACCAAATCCATATTGGATTCATGGACTAATGCTCCATGATTTCTAACTAGTGACCTTTGGGATATATGGTTCATACAGCCATTGTTGTCTGAGGTCATTTGATGGAAATCTGTTATTTTTTATAAAAAATAATAAAAGTTACTAATTGAAAATTTTTCAATAATGAAACTTCTTTTATTTACCTGTTTATATAATGTTTATTCGTACACCTACAAAAACTTTTTTAATAAATAGAATTTTCATTATAAACCATTGATGATGGAATGATGAGTTACACTAACACACTATTAGGGAATCCATTACACTTGGGTACCCAAGAAGCTCTGCCATGATTATTACAGGCACATGTTCAGGGTGAGGCCGATATTGTGTATTGTTGGATGAGTGGGATTATTCAGGTGATATCAGGTGACTGGATGGGTTTATATCTATGATGTTGTGGGTCCCATGGAATTATCTTTATTTTTGAATGTTATATAACTGAATTAGTGGGTGGTTGGTTGTATATATGACATGGTTGTTCAAACCATAATTTCATTTCACTTTATTACAACATGTTACATTTTTAGTTTTTTTTCATTCTGCATACTCTGATGTGTGTGATATTTAGTTACTCTCTTATTTTTTCACTATGATTAATGTGTATAGTCTCCACATAGTACTATTTTCTATCCCGGCTTCTAGTTGTCAGTCTCTAGCATTAGAGGAGGTGTTCTTAAGTTTATGTTACAAACTATCTTAGGGCACCAGTTTAATGGATCCCAAGATGTGACATTATAATGTGGAATCAGAGGCTAGTAACCATCCTATTATTTTACTTTTTAGAGTTCATAAAAAGTGAAATGTAGGAATGTGTCAGATCTTGATATGGATATAGGGATGGTGCATCGCAAACAACATTTTTATTATGAATTCTAGGTTATGATGGGTTGGAATTGATGTTCTGGATTTGCGATGTTATGGTTGTATGTGATTTTATCTTTGAGTGGTGCACATTTTGTTTACATTTCATTATTGATTGTGTATTTCAGGCTCTTGTACCATTTTAAATTGGCATAGGGATTTGTTTTGACTCTTGGCCTATATAGGCAAGAGGTGCTCATGCAATATGATTGTCATGTTATATCCACATGTTATTGGCCTACTAGGGGTGATTTTGTGGACCTTCCTATGATGTAAGGTTTTTTGGATCTATGATGAGGAATTCCATGGTGAGGATGTTTTCATGGTCCTCATTCAAATTTGGTGTAGTGAACCTGGTGTTTCTGTTCAGTGTAACTATATGATCATTTAATCCCATGTGGGTAGTTTTTTAGGCTGGTAATATGTTTAGGTTGATGAGGGAGTGGTTTGATATGCTGATGCTCGAACATAGAATAATTTATTTAATGTGGATAGTTCAATATTGTGTGTTTCATTTTTGATATAAGACCTTGTGGGAGGGTGTTTTGTTTTTCTAGTATCACATAACAATGAGACATGTGCATGTTTTTTCCCCATGATTTATGACATCTTCACATGACTCCATTCACAGGATCAATCGTGTGCGTCTATCAAGGGTGACCCATGAGAGGGGTTGACCATTTTATGAGTTCTTTTGGGTCTTTGGGGTACTAGATGATGCATTTAACTATTTATAATTGCACAGGTATGGGGCATCCTAGCATGTGTTTTTGGAACATTCAATTCCATTTTTTTTAAGAGGGACACTCAAGAGATAATGGTTTACCCATGTGGTTGGTTTCTATAGGGGTGGTCTTGTTTGAATTCCTAGACTAGGCAATAGGTGTTTACACAACTATTCCTAGTGGGTATGAAACATATTTGGAGCACAAGTGGTTCCCAAGGAAATGTATTTTTTTGGGAACATTTCCACTTTGGGTGGTTACCATGCATATGAGTTGGATATTGGTAAGAGGCATATAAAGGTGTACGGTTTTCTTGAAATGGGAGACTCTTAGAGTGTTGATTCATTGGTAGAACATATAGGTAGGACCAATTAGGTGATAGGCATGGTTAACTTTTCATGCATCTATATGAATGAAATGAGAGCATATATGATCCTAGTTTAAATTTTTGAGTGATGATCAAGAATTGAGTGGTTGTACTAGTGGTTTTGGTTTAGTGAGTTTCATTTAGTTTTCTTTAAGAACAAAGGGCTCTCTTCCATGTTAAAGAGGGAAATGTGGGAGATTCATAGACAGTGGATAGGGATTACAAGCTAGGGTATCATAAACAATAACTCTTTAGAGTTGGAATCATGTTTTGTGTTGGTATCCAACATATAAAAACCAAATCTTAACATACATACACATTACATTACATATTCAGAATACTTAAAACATTAAAAAAAACCAAAAAATCATATTAGTATAGTGCATTTGGAAATATTGAAACATAAACACTGGTATATAAGTGAGATATATTATCTCCCACTAGGTTCTTAAGGACAAGAACCCTTCTTAGACACATCATAAATAATAAATATCTTCAGAACCTATGGAAGGAATATATAAAAAGTGGTGAGATCAGATGCTCGGTAAGGGTAAACTATGGATTCGCGCAAGAATAAATATGAGCGCAGGGGTTTCAGAATGTGATCATAACATTAGGAGATCATACCCTTCATATAAATGATCATAAAAATCAATAATTTCATAAATCATGGAAGTTCATAAAATATAAATCATAAGGAAATAAAGAGCATAAGAAATGAAATAATATCATAGGAATACAATATGGAATTATGGAATACACAGACATGTGATATTATTATCTATAAGGCAAGACTCATTTCAAGATCTTATCATGGAACGTTATGGGAACCACACCTACTTGTCAGGATAGACCACCATCCCCAGTCGCAATACTTTCCTTGTAATGGATTTGGATTCCCCCATCATCTCATAGTGGATCAGGGTTCCCCATCTTTAAACTTCAATGGGGCTACTTCTACTGGGTGGGACACACCACTATCCCCAGTCATATTCCTATCCTAATAAGGGATCAGGTTTCCCCATATTCCCAGAGCAGATCAAGCTAATAGACTTGATTCACATCATTATATCAGGAGACAAAAATCTCTACCCATTGCATTGGAGGGATATATACGACCCACCCATCTCATAATTTAATCATTCATACATGTTCCACAAGATAATAAAATATTAATCATATCATGACCAATAAAAAGATATGGTTTTTATAATGTAACGACCTAAAGTATTATTAATGAAAATTCCTCTTGATCTGATTTAATGTATTATTATATAAAATGGCTATAAAAAAATATTCAATTATTTAATTTTATGTTGTTTTATTTTAAAATACCATCAAGATTTTTCATTTTGGTTAATATAGCCATTGAACAGTGATCATATGATTAGAATAAATATAGGGATTTAACCAATCCAATTTACACAGACAAAGGAAGTGATGGCTTAATCCAGTAGAATTTCCACATACGAAGCGAAGTTTTTGGAGCTCAGAAAGGAGGTAGCATCACTGGGATTCACTTTTCATTAATCCCAATCTGATCTTCAACATGTTATGATATAATGGAACCGCTTACGGGAGAAGTTGGAGTTAATAGAGATTATCACACGAGTGGTGTTATCCAAGACGCCCCAAGAGTCTATCACCTTCGCACACCTTACCCTTAGGACTTATACATATGTAATAAGGGGTTATGTAAAAATACCATAGTACAATGTTTTTATTCATTATTTTTGTATATAATAAAGAATATATGTTCATTTTATTATTTTACTTTGTAAATACTTTTTAAAGCACAAATTATATTTTTAGTTAATATTCAATTAGGAAATATATTTAGATTAATTTATGTATTTTTTAATTAAATTATATTTTAATAAAATATCATACTAATAAATTTTTAATAAATATAAATGATCGTATAATTTTTATGAATACAACTGTTATTATTATTAATTTTTTAAAGTTGTTTTTTGTCAAAACCCAATAATTTTTTATAAATGTCAGTTCTTATTTTAAAGCATAAAATTAACATATTTAGACAATTATTTAGATAAAATTAATATAATTTTTGGATTAAAGATTCCAAAATTATCTAACAGTGTTTTTTTCTTAATGTTATGATACATTGAAATTCTTGGGTAAAAATTAAATACAGTTTAAATACAAAATGTGTTTTATAACATCATAATGACCCAATAATGATGTAATAAAATACTATAAATAGTATCTTTCGCCCAAATTATGTTTTACCTAAAAAATTATGAAATTTTTTATTTTATTGATTAATTTTAAAGTACCTTAGTGGACCCTCAAAGACATATAAAATATTTTATCTTTTTAAAATGATTTCTTTGAGAGCGTGACTCACCTCCACATAAGAAATCCTAATATTTTAATAATTTCGGCCATTTTCATTATAAAATATTGTTTTCGAATCCCATTTGGAAAATACCATGGGAAACATCCATGGTATGGTTTGTGGTTTTGATTATATTAATGTGTGGTGTCCAAAACCTAAATAACAAATAATTCCTTCTCCTTTTTTATATAAACACACTCGTTATCCCAATACTCTTCACTCAAACCATTTAGATCCTGAAAAACCCCTACCCTCCTCTCTATAGAATCCTCAAAAGGTTCCCCAAGCTCCCATAATCTCCTCTTAATCATCCTCCAATCCTTTGGGATCACACTTCCATGTAATGGATTTTATCCTTTCTCATTTTTGTCAAAATTTCTTTTTGTTTTTATACAATTTATTCAATTAAAAATGTTGGGGTTTGACTTTTAACCTCCCCCATACAGCCCTCCATATGTTTGAATGATGAATTAACTCTTAATACTCATTAATTCCTCCCATTTACACATATTTCCATGATGAAATTCCATACGGAATTTCTCTTTCTCATTTTCATTCACGCGATTCATTTATATTATAAATCTAAATTCCATTACGTATGTTGGGAAATGTATCTATATGAACCCCTTAATATCAATTTAATATACATATGATGATATACCTCTTTATTTCTCATCAAACCTTTTTATTAATTCTTATGCCACGTTGTTATGTTGCCGAAACTACACCGCAATTCTCCAAATCAAAGTCATTGTGTAGTGAATAGCATGCCCATTTCTCTATCAAGGATATTCACCTTTATGAAAATTTTCATATTTATTATAGATTATCATGTATGAATTCCACATTAATTTATCTTGGAATAAATTATTATTTTTAAGGAATCCAAGTTGTATGATTTTGTGGCACACTTATTCATGAAATTGAAATGATTAAGAAGGGTGCACCCTGAGAGCACTCCAATGAATTGGGTAAAGATTAGTATCATGATATGTCAAATAAAATGAGGGTTTACTCATGCTAATTCAAGTGAAATAAGGGTTTACTCATTCTCAATGTGCAATGAACATTGGATCATACTAATATAATGTTAAATGTTGTGGCCACATTTCCATGTTATGATAATCATGATATATCATGCATTTTTGTTCATGTTTCTCTTGTGATCCATTGATATTCCAATTTCCTTACATGTACTATATTCATCAGGTTATTCATTTTTTAATCCATTACTGAGAATTATTTCTCACCCTTTTCTTATTCATGTCCTCAGGTTATCCCACGCAATGATAAGTACGAAGGAATGATGTGGTCACGTAAAAGATGTTTCAATAAAGATGTTGCGTTTTATGTTCTAAGTTGTTATTTAAGGTTCCTAATTTCCCATGACACTAGACCTTTCAATCCCCAGAGTTACCTTAAGTTCATGGCTATGTAATAAATCATGTTTGTGTTTGTAATAAAGAGTAGGGTTGTTATAGTTGGTATTAGAGGACATGTTTAGTTATTTTTGGTATTAGGAATCAAAAATACTAGTAAAATATTTAGAGATAAGACTAAGTACAATAAAAACATCCCTAAATTTTGGTGATTATTGAGTAAGTGGTTTATCATGAAAATAAATCCCTAACTGCATACGAGTATTTAGAGGCATGTCTAGAAACAATGTATATAGCGGTAAAACCTGAAAACACTTCATTGAGCTAGACTTGAATGGGAACTACTGCACGACAACAGACCTTGATGCAATTTTTGTTACGACACTCATAAGGGATATTAGTGGGTAAATTCATGATCTTATTATGAACCATTGTCAAGGGAACAAAAAATTCCCCTAAGAATATATGTTGGGAAGTAGATCATGGATAACATAGATATGTTAAGGAAATAAATGTAATTTATAAGTTATCCCTTGTTTCATTGGATTACCCTTTATGTGTTACACATAATTTTTATTGTATTCAATCTAGTGGCTGATAATAGGAGGAATCATGATAGCAACCGATGCGAAGATCAATGTGGAGACAGTTCTAATGAGATTCCCAATTCTATGGGAGCAAGAATTACAAATGTTTTCACGATGATCTCTCAGTTAACTCAAATTTTGAATATAAACTTGTGAAAAGAGGAACGTTCAACCCCCATAATACAGAACAAGCCATAATTGAGACCTTCATGAGATAAATTCTTCCTTAATTTAATAGATCATCTGATCCATCAATCTCAAAAAATGGATCAACTCCATAGAGAAGATCCTCTCCATCCTTCAATGTTCCTAATAAGAGAAGATTCTTATAGATTCTTATTGTATGGAGGGTGAAGCTAATAAATGATTGAAATTGATAAAAATACAAAGCCTGACAAAGAAATTAAGGCATTGAAATGGAAGAATTATTGGAAAACCTATTTCAATAATTATTTTCCATGCACCCTCTGACTTAAGATGGAAAGGGACTTCATTTCCCTCATGAAAAAAGAAAAAGAATTTGTTGGAGCGTACGAGGAAAAAATCCCAAGGCTTTCATTATATTCCTCTAGATTTTTCATTACCCCTAAATTCAGGGTTGACCGCTTATTTGGTAACTAAAACCTAGCATAAGAAAAGCCCCATTGATCCAGGACTTTGAAAGCTATGAGGAAATTGTCTGATTTCCCCTCAAATTTGAAATGGAGATCATCGAATCTCAAAGGTATCTTGGGGATAAGAAGCGTAAGGTGGAAATTAATTATGTCGGTCTAATGGATAAATACAATGGTGATTTTAAATTACAACACCCACTTTCCAAACGCGGGTAAATAAGAACCCCGTAAATTTATTGAAGGGGATGAGGAAATGCTTTCGGTATGGAAGATAAGGGCACCTGGCTATCAACTGCAGATAAGAAAAATCCATGGATGTGACAGAGGAGAAGAACACTCCATTAGACCATCAACACACTGTTCATTTCTTCAACTAAAAATAACTATAACACTTTTCAAACCAGTGTCCTAAGACAATGATTTTTGAAGGCAACCAACAACCTGCAACGCTGCAAGCGATAACTTTTTACATCACTACTGCCGAAATTAATCACAAAAATGAAGTGGTAATAGGTACAATATTTTTTCAATCAATAATAGAAAAAATACTTTATGATTTTGGTCATATGCATTCTTTTATTTACATAAAGTTTAGTAGAACTATCCAAACATCACCACAAATCATCGATACAGAGAGGACAATGAGAATGAAAAATGGGGAATCATTATAACCCATGAATGTAACTCATCCATTTAAAAATTTGTGGTTTTACCTTCTTGAATAAAATCTCCATACTCTTTTAGGTGTAATTTGATGCAATTATTAGCAAAGATTATATTTCCTCATATAGAGCCCACATAAATTGCTGGAAGTGGGAAATCACTCTGCATACAGAGAATCGACCCACCGATTATGTACAATTTATAGGAGGAGGATGAATATTTTTATCACCATAATCTCTAGCATAGATATTATTTCCCAATGAGAAAACATATATTTCTCATTTGATTGAGTCTAAGGAATAAATCCTCATTGAAGAAATGCCTACTGTGAGGGAATTTTCTGAACTATTTCCCATTTAATTGTCTAGTTTTCCTCCTAGAACAGATGTTGAGTTCTCAGTTGATCTTATACCTGTGGAATTTCCAAAATCTGAGAATCCAAATAGAAAAGATTTTGTGAAGAACTAGGATCATACGAAACAACTATAAAATAATCTATGTAAAGGGTTTATACGCCCAAGTGCTTCACCATGGGGTGCACCCGTTCTCTTTGTCATGAAGAAGTGTGGATCAATGTTCCTTTACAATGATTATCATGAGATCAAGAAAATCATGATAAAGAACATGTAACCTATGCCTCAAATTGATGATTTGCTTTTTCATCTACTTGGAGAAAAATACTTCTCTAACGTGGCTTTTCGGTCGGGATATGACCATGTAAGGGTGAAGAAAGAGGATATCCCTAAGACTAGTTTTCCTATATGTTATGGGAACTTTGAATTCTTATTAATTATTTTCAGAGTCACTAATGCTCGAGAATTCTACATGGACTTTATGAATAGAGTATTTATAGATTACCTCGACAAATTTGTGGTACTCTTTATAGATGATATTCTGATTTAATCCAAAACCAATGAGGTGCAGAAGAGAATCAAATCACTATACTAGAGACCTTGTGAAAGGAGAAGATCTATGTAATGTACCACAAGTGTGAAATCTAGTTAATGGAAGTTTCATTATTAGGTCATATCATCCCCAAGAAATTGGATATCTATGGATCCCTCCAAGACAGCAGCCATTTAGGGATGCCGAAGGCCAACATCGGTGATGGATTTTCGTAGATTCCTTGGGTTAGCTAGATATTTTTTCAGATTTATGGGAAATTTCTCACGATTTTAAAAACCCTCTTACCGGGATAACTCTGAAAGGAGTCATGTTTTATTGGATTGATCAATGAGATGATAGATTGGAGGAGTTGAAAAGTATACTTATCACTATGCTTGTGATCACACTACCCACAAGTGTAATTTTTTTTGGTATTTTGTGATGCTTTGAAGAAGTTAATGGGATATGTGTTGATGAAAAATTAAAAATTCATTACCTATTCTTTAAGGCAATTCAATATTCATGAGAAAAAACTATCTATTAAATGATATGGAGTTGGCTGTAGTAATATTCACTTTAAAAATTACGCGATATTACCTATTTTGGTCAGAATTATTAAGTACATAAAGATCACAAAAGCCTAATGTATATACTAACACAGAAAGAGTTCAATATGCTCCAATGAAGATGGTTAGAGTTGATCAAAGACTATGACTGCTCAATCAATTACTACCCTATGAAAGAGAACATGGTGGAAGATGCACTAAGTATAAAAGGACCCAATTATTTTATCATTGATGAGAATTGAAAAGGATCCAATCTTCTTAGATTTGATGAATAAGGACATGGAAATCATAAAGAAAATAACATCATCAATGCTCTCATAAATGATTTCTCAACCATGTATTTTGGAATGGTTAATGGATGATCAAAATGATGGTGTAAAAATTTAGAAGGCAAGTAAAACTATCAAAAAAGGAAAATCCTAGGAGTAAAATGTTAATGAAGAAGGAATTGTGAGATTTGGGACAAGAATATGTGTTCCATAAAACCTAGAGTTAAAGAATGAACTTTTGGATGATGCACATAGTTTGAATTTCTCCCTTCACCCAGGAAACACAAAGACATATTGACATCTCTAAGAAGATTATTGGTAGGATAACATGAAAAAGGAGATCACTGAGTATATATCAATGTGTCAGGTATGTCAGTAAGTGAAGGCTGAGAGGCATAATTCTAAGGAGATGATGCAACAATTACTCATACCATCATGGAAATGGGAGAACATCACCCTGGACTTTGTCCGCGGACTTCTGAAGACATCCAATCAAACAATTCATTATGGGTTGTTGTGGATCGTCATACAATGATTACACACTTAATTTCAATTCAATTGGATTTATCATTGGATCAACTAACATTGATATATATTAGACAAGTTGTAATGAATCATGGAGAACCACTATCAATTGTATCTGATCAAGATCCAAGATTCACCTCTGTGTATTGGAGTTTTCTTCAATGTGCTCTGAATACAAAGATGAACTTCAGTACGGTTAACCTTCCTCAAACTGATGGTCAATCTGAGCATACTATCAAAACATTTGACGACATGTTGAGAGCATCCCCAATTGACTTAAAATGAGGATGTTATTACTATCTTCATATAGTTGAGTTATCTTGAAATAATAGTTTCCACTCAAGAATCCAAATGGATCCTTATGAACCCCTATATGGGAGGATGTGCAGAACACTGACATGTTGGGATGATATTTGGTAGAAAAAACTCCTAGGTCCATAAATGTTCGAGGAAATAATGGATAAGGTTAAGACCATCAAGCATCACATTAAATCTACTTAGAGTCAACAAATGAGCTATGCCGATAATCTTCGATGAGACCTAGATTTTGATGTTGGAGACGTGGTATTCCTCCACATATCACTGTGAAAGATAGTTATGAGGTTTAGGAAGAAGAAAAATATTTCCCAAGGCCCATCGTCCCTTTTATATCCTTGATCGCCTTGGAGTAGTGGGATATTGACTAGAACACCAACTGAACCTATCTCAAGTACATTATTTATTCCATTTATCACTCTTGAGGATGTACATACCTGACCCATTGCATGTACTCAATCTAGAGGTGGAACCATTGGATAATGAACTCTCCTATGAAGAGAAGTAGGTATAGATCTTAAATCTTCAGTAAAAAGTTATACGAAATAAGACAATTCCCCTAATCGAAGTGTTGTGGAAAAACTAAAATTTTGAAGACAAAACATGGGAATTAGAGGAAGTGATGAAGTAGAGTTACCCTCATCTATTTTAGTGAAGGAAAATGAAATCATGAGGGTGAAATTTCTTAAGGGGGGAAGATTGTAATGACCCAAACATTTATTAATGATAATTCCTCTTGATCTGATTAAATTTCTTATTATATAAAACATTTATTTAAAACATATTCCTTTCTTTGGTTTTATGTTTTTGGATTTTAAAATACCCTTATGGGTTTTTTAAATTGCACATATAGCTTTTTAATAGTGATCACATGATTAGTATAAATGTAGGGCTTTATCGTATCCAACTTACTCAAAAAGGGAACTAATGGCCTCATCCAGTATAATTTCTCCATACGAAACCCTTTTTTGGAGCTTGTAAGGGATGTTGCATCACTATGATTCACTCATTCCCAAGCCCAAGCCAAGCATCCACATATTAAGCCTGAATGGAACCACATATGGGAGAAGTGGAAGTTAATAGAGATTACAACCCAAGCGATGTTACCTGAGCCACCCCAAGAGTATGTCACCATCGCAAACCTAAATATAAAAGTTTTTTTCAGCTATTATTTGTTTTACCTTAAAAATAATGTGATTTTATATATATTTTATAAATTTTATGGTACCTTATTAGACCCTCCAAGAATTATAAAATATTTCAACTTTTAAAAATGATTTTTTGAGAGTGTGACTCATCTCCACATAAACAAGCCTAATATTTTAATAAGTTAGGCCATTTTACTTATCAAATAATTTCTTACACTACCATTTGGGAAATAACCATGGGTAAAAATGATGGTATGGTTTGTGGTTTTGTTTAGTTTAATGTGTGGTGTCCAAAACCTAAATAATAAGGAATTACTTCTCATTTCTTATATAAATCCACTCAAGATCCCATTACTATTCACTCAAACCATTTGGAGATTGATCGACTCATTCCCTACTCTCTCTATAATCATTCCAAGTAACCCCAAGTTCCTAATAAGCCCCTTTGAATCATCTAATAAGCCTTTGGAATCACACATCTAATTAAGGGATTTCTTACTTTCTCATTTTTTTTCCCAAGTTTCTTTAGGTTATTATACATTTTTTTAAAATTAAAAGTGTTAGGGTATGATTTCTAACCTCACCCATACTTCCCTACCTATGTTTGAATAATTAGAGTCCTATTTATCTCCCATTAATTCCTCCCATGTATACTTGTTACCTTTCCAATTTTTCTTAAGTAATTTCTCTATTATCATTTTCATTCAATCAATTCTTTTATATTAATCATCTAAATTTCATTATGTATATTTGGAAATGTATCTACTTTACCCCCTTAAATTCCATTTCATATAAATATGGTGAGATACCCCTCTCTCTATCATCAACCATTTTTATGAATTCTTTTGTCACACTGTTATGCTCCCAAAATTGCATCGTGATTCTCCAAGCTAAAGGCATTGTGTAGTGAATACCATACCCATTTATCTATCAAGGGTATTCACCTTTATTCACATTTTCTTATTGATTATAGAGTTTCATGAATGAATTTTACATTCATTTTTCACATAATAAATGATTATGTTTAATGAATGCATGTTGTCTGATCTTTGTGGCTCACATATGCATGAAACGAAATTATTAAGAAGGGTGTGCCTTGATAGTGCTCGAATGCATTGGGTAAAGATTAGAATAATGCTACGTCTAGTTCAATGAGGGTATACTAATGATAATTCAAATTCAATAAGGTATTCATCATGCTCCATGTTCAATGATCCTTGGGTCATGCTAATATAATGTTAAATGTTGTTCCCACATTTCCATGTTATGATAATAATGCTATATCATGTCTTTATGTTCATGTTTCTCTTGTGCTCCATCGATATTCCTATTACCTAACACGTATTATATTTTTCATGTTATTCCTTTTTTACTCCCTTAATGGGCTTTATAGGTCACCCTTTTCTTATTAATGTTCCCAGGTTATCCCATGCAATGTTAAGTACGAAATAATGTTGTGGTCATATAAATGAAGTTTTCAATAAATATGTTGTGTTTTATGTTCTAAGTTGTTATGTAATGTTACTAATTTCCTATGACACTAGACTAATAAATCCTTATATTTTTATTAATTGAATGTATACATAATAAATCAAGTTTTTTATGTAATAAATAGAATGGTTGTTATAGTTGGTATCAGTGGATAAGTTTAGTTATTTTTCAGATCATGATTAGAAAACCCTCATAAAAGCCTTATGGATAAGACTAAGTATAATAAACAACATCCCTAAACTTTGGTGGGTGTTGAGTAAGTGTTTTATTATTCAAATACATCCTTATCTGGATACAAACAGGTAGAGGTGGATCTGGCACATATGTATTTAGGTGTATAACCTGAAAACACTACATTGAGATAGACTCGAATGGGAATCAGTGCATGGAAAAAGGTCTTGCTGAACTCTTGGTTTCAACAATCCTGTGGGATATTATTTGGGAAATTCATGAGTTTCGTATTAACCATTGTTAAGGGAATAACAAAATTCCCCTAATAATAAATGTTGGGAAGTAGATTATGGATAACATAGATATGTTAAGGAAATAAAAGTAATTTATAAGTTATCGGGTTTTTCATTGGATGCCCATTTATTAGTTACCCATAAATGTACTTTTATTCCATCCAATAGACAACAATAAAAGGAAACATGCTAAAAAAATGTTAAGATCAACGTGATGATTATTCTAATGAGATTTTCAATCCGATGAGAGCTGGAAATTGAGTTTATTGCCTTCATGAAAAAAGAATATGAATCCATTGGAGTGTATGATGAGAACTTCAAAAGGCATGCACGATACTCCTCAAGAATTGTCATTACCCCCGAATGGAAGGTTGACTGCTTCTTTGGTGGGATAAAACCTGGCCTATGGAAATCCCTAAAGATCCATGAATTTGAGAGCTATGAGGAAAATTTCTAATGTTCCCTCAAAGTCGAAATGAAGATCAGCGAATATTAGGGGTATCATTGGGAAAAGAAGCGTAAGGTGGAATTTAATTATGGATGTCTTATGGATTAATACAATAGTGCTAAGAAATTAAAACACCCCATTTTCTAAAGGTGTAGAAAGAATCACCCCAAAAAATTCTTGAAGGGGATGAGGAAATGCTTTAGGTGTGGAAGAGAAGGGAAACTAGCTATTAACTGCTGACAAGAAATATCTGCTATTGTGACAGAGGAGAGGAACACTTCATTCAACCCTCAACGCACTGTTCATTACTTCAACTGAAAATAACCAAGGAACATTGAAATACAGATCCAAATACAAGGGGTTTTGGAGGCAACCAACTACATCTAAGGTAACAAGGATGAGCTTTTTCCATCACTCCCGCCAAAGTGAACCCCGAAAATGAAGTGGTGATAGGTATTCTAGTTATTAATTCAACAATTGAGAACCTAATTTCTAATTCTGGTTCAACACATTCTTTTATATGATAAAGTTTTAGTAGAACTATCCTAACACCACCACAAATCATGGAAGTAGAGATGTTTTTTAGAACGGAAAATGGGGAAATCATTGCAACCCATGAATATAACTCCTCTACTATCACAATTTGTGGTATGAACTTCCTAGAGAACCTCTTCAAAATCCCTCTAGGGGAATTTTATGAAATTATAGGAATGGATTTACTTTCCCTATATATATACAACATAAAATTATGTGAGAGGTAAATCACTCTCCATATGGAGAATCAACCCCCGATTCTGTACAAGTGAAAGGAGGATGATGAATCTTGCTTAACACTATCATCTCTATCACGAATATTACATCCCTATGAGAAAAAATATCTTTCTCAAATGATTGAGTCAAAGGAAGAAACCATCCAGAAAGACCTTCCAATTATGAGGGAATTCACTAAAGTGTTTTTTTAGGAATTTTATGGTCTTCCTTTTCGAATAGATGTTGAATTCTCGATTGATCTTATACCTGGGGAATTTCTATTATCGAATAATCTATATTGAATGGATGTTGTAGAGCATGAGGAGCTGAAGAAAAAACTACTGGAGATTCTAGATAATGGTTTCATATGCCCAAGTGCTTCACCTTGGGGTGCACCAGTCCTCTTCATCAAGAATAAGGACGGGTCAATGCGCCTTTTCCTTTATTATTGGGAGCTCAACAAAATCACGATACTGAAAATGTATCCTATTCCCCAAATTGATAAATTGTTTGATCAACTATATGGAGAAAAATACTTCTATAAGGTGGATTTGTGGTTGGGATATTACCATGTAAGGGTGAAGAAGGTGGATATCCCCAAGAATGGTTTTTGTACAATGTATGAGAACTATAAATTCATAGTAATTCCATTTGGACTCACTAATTCTCCTGAAATCCTCATGGACTTTATGAATAATGTATTTAGAGATTACCTTGACAAATGTTTGGTAGTATTTATTAAATATATTCTAATATAATCTAAAAACAAGGAGGAGCATGAGAAGAATCTAAGCATTGTAGTAGAGACATTGTTAAAGGATAAGCTCATTGAAAAGTAGAGAAAGTGTGAGTTTTGGTACAAGGAAGTCCCATTCAAGGGTCATATCATCACAATAAATGGGATATTTGTGGATCCCTCCAAGCTATACACAATTTAGTGATGGATGAGGCCAACATCGATAATGGATATACGTATCTTCTAAGCGTTATCTATGTATTATCTCCGATTTGTGATAAATTTTTATGATTTTTAAACACTCTTACCAATATAATTCGGAAGGGATTCAAGTTTTATTGGAGTGATAATTGTGAAGAGGTCTTCAGGGAGTTTAAAAGGTGGCTTATCACTACACCTGTGATCACACTACCCACAAGGGGTGATCTTTTTGTGGTATTTAGTGATGTTTTGAAGAATGGAATGGGTTGTGTGTTGATGAAAAATGAAAAATTCATTGCCTATGATTTAACGAAATTAAAATATAATGATCAAAACTATCCAACACACGATTTGGAGTTGGATGTAGTAATCTTTGATTTAAAATTTTGGTGACATTACCTCTTTCTGGAGAAGTGTGAAATATATATGGGTAACAAAAGCCTCAAGTATATATTAAAACAAAAAGAGTTGAATATGCGCCAATGAAGATGGTTTGAGCCGATCAAAGACTTTGACTACTCAAACCATTACCACCCTAGAAAATTGAACATGGTGGAAAATGCTCTCTATTGAAAGGACAGAATGATTCTATCATTATTGATAATTGAAAAGGATCCAATAATCATAGATTTGATGAAGATGTACATGGGAATCATAAATAATGGAACATCACTAATCCATTCATAAATGATTTCTCAACTAGCTCTTCTAGAAGGTTAATGGATGACCAGAAGGATGATCTGAAAATTCAGAAGAAAGTGGAAATGATCAGAAAAGTTAAATCCTCATAGTTCAATGTTAATGAAGAATGAATTGTAAGATTTGGGGCAAGACTATGTGTTCCATCAAATCTGAAGTTAAAGATTAAACTTTTGGATGATCCATATAGTTTAAATTTCTCCCTTCTCCCAGGAAACACAAAGATGTATCATGATATTTTAGAGAATTATTAGTGGGATAACATGAAGAAAGAGATCAATGAGTATACAAAAAAGTGCATGTTATGTCATCAAGTGATGGATGATAGGCATAAGTCTAGTGGGATGACGAAACCATTACCCATGCCAATATGTAAATGAGAGAACATCCCCATGGACATTGTCACCAGACTTCCAAAGACATAAAAAGGAAATAAATCTATCTGGGTTGTCGTGAATCATCTTAAAAATACTGCACACTTCGTTACAAATCGAGAGGATTTATCATTGGAGAAACTGACATGGTTATATATCAAAGAAGTTGTAACTCTTCATGGATTACCAATATCTATTGTATCCGATAGAGATCCAAGATTTCCTTCTATGTTCTAGAAGAGTCTTCAACATGCTCTGAATACTGAGCTGAACTTTTTTATGGATTATCATCCTCAAATAGATGGCCAATATAAGAGGAATATCCAAATACTCGATGGCATGTTGAGAGCATGATCAATTGACTTCAACGGGGGATATGATCAACATATTTCTCTGGTTGAGTTCTCTTACAATTACAGTTTCCACTCAAGCATCCAAATTGGTCCTTATGAAGACCTGTATGGGAGGAGGTGCAGAACACCGGAATTTTGGGATGATTTTTGGGAAATCAAACTCCTAGGTACAGAAATGGTTTTTGAAATGGTGGAGAAGGATATGACCATCTAGTAGAACATCAAACCTACTCAAAGTTGAAAAAAGAGTTATTCTAATAATCATCTATGAGACCTATAGTTTGATGATGGAGACACGGTATTCCTTTAAATGTCTCCATTGAAGGGAGTTATGAGATCTGGGAAGAAAAGAATTCTTATTCCAAGTTACATAATCCATTTTTAAATCCTTGATTGCATTAGAGAAGTGGCCTATAGACTAGAACTCCCACCGAACCTATATCAAGTACAAGATGTATTCCATGAAAAACTTTTGAGGAAGTACATACCTGGGCCATCACATGTACTCAATCCAGAGGTGTTACCATGGGAGAATTACCACTCCTATGAAGAGAAGATGGTGAAATATTATATCATAGGGAAAAAGTTCTATGAAATAAGACAATTTCCCTTGTCAATGTTTTTAGGAGAAACCAAAAGTTTGAAGAGGAAACATGGTAATATGAGAAGGTGATGAAGTAGAGTACCCCTCATCTATTTTATTGGGGGAAAATAAAATTTCAAACGTGAAATTTTTTCAAGGGGGAAAGACTGTAACTACCTAAACATTTATTAATGAAAATTACTCGTGATCTGATTAAAGGTATTATTATTTCAAATGGTTATATAATACATATGTACTTCTTTGGTTTTATTTTTTTGGAATCTAAAATACTATTAATAATTTTTACCATTGCTAATATAGCTGTTGAATAGTGATCACATGATTAATATAAATATAGGGCTTTAACAAATCCAACTTACTAAGACAAACGAAGAGATGGCCTCATCCAGTATAATTGATCCATACGAATCCCATTTGTCGGAGCTCGGAAAGGAGGTAGCATCACTAGGATTTAATATTGATCATTCCCAATCCAAGATTCAACATATTTAACCTTGAATGGAACTACCTATAGGAGAAGTGGATGTTAATAGAGATTAAAACTCGTGCGATGTTATCTAAGCTACCCCAAGAGTATGTCCCCATCGCACACCTTACCCTTGGGTCTTCTTCGGGTTTTATGTGGGGTTATGTAAAAATACCCTAGCACTATGTTTATGTGTATTATTTTTTTATATAATAAAGAATATATATTCATTTTTTATTATTACTTTGCAAATAGTTATAAAACACAAATAGTATTTATAGTTAACGTTCAATTAAGAATTATATTTTGATTAATTAATAGAATTTTGAAGTAAATAATATTTTAATAAAATATTATTACTAATAAATTTTTATTAAATATAAATGATTGTATAATTTTTATGAATACAATTTTAAATTTAATTATGGTTTGAATGTAGTTTCTGTCAAAATACTTGAATATTTGAAAAATGTCAGGTTTTATTTTAAAATTATAAATTCACATATTTATAAAATTATATAGAAAAAAGGAATATCATTTTTGGATTCAGGATTTCTAAATTATCTAATGGTGAATTATTCATAATTTTATGAGATAGTTGAATTTTTGGGTAAAATTTAAATACCGTTTAAGTACAAGATGTGTTTTATGACATCATAATGACTCAAAAGTGATGTAATAAAATAATATAAAATTTATTTTTGGAAAATATATTTTTTAGATTGAAAATAATGTGAATTTGTTTTTCGATTTATGTTAAGGTACCTTTGTAGACACTCCAATACTTATAAAATATTTTAACTTTATAAAATGGTTTCCTTCAGAGTGTGAATCAAATCCATATAAGAAACCCTAATATTTTAGTAATTTCCAACATTTTCCTTATAAAATAATTTTTTACACTCTCTTTTTACAAATTCCATGGGCAAAAACCATGGAATGGTTTTTGAAATTGATTAATTTAATGTGTGGGGTCCAAAACCTAAACAATAAATAATTACCTATCCATTCCTATATAATCCCATGTAATCTCCCATTCCTATTCAATCAAGCCATTTTAATATATACCAACCCCTGACCTCCTCTCTCTATAATCCTCCCAAGGGGGCCCAAGCTCCGAAGAGGCCCTTCTCAAGCCTCTCCCAAGCCTTTGTAATCACACTACTAAGTAAGGGATTTCCTTCTTTCTCTTTTTTGTAAACATTTATTTATGTTGTTATAAAAAATTTTCAATTACAAATGTTGGGGTATGAACTTTCATGTCCCCCATAAAACCCTCCCTATTTTTTAATGATTATAGACTTTTTTATATCTCATTAATTACTCCCATGTACACCTGTTACCAGGTTGAAATTACGTATGAAATTTTTCTCTTCTCATTTGGCATTCAAGAAATTATTTTATATTATCTATCTAAATTACATTATGTATTTTGGGATATATATATATATATATATATATATTACTCCATTATTGTCAGTTTCATGTACATATGATGATATAAAGCTTCTCTCTCATCAGCCATTTTTATGAATTCTTATATCACGACATTATGCTGCCGAAATTGCACCATGATTCTCCAAGGCAAAGTCCTTGTGTTTTTAATACCATCCCCATTTCTCTATTACAGTTATTCAACTTTATGCACATTTTGTTTTTGATTATATAGTTTCATGTATTAGTTACACATTCCTTTATCATGGAAAACATGATTATGTTTAATGAATCCATGTTGTATGATATTTGTGGCAGATTTATGCATGAAATGAAATGATTAAGAAGGGTGTGCCCTAATAGAACTCCAATGCATTGGGTAACTATTTGTATCTTGATAATTCAAGTTCAATGAGGGATTACTCATGCTAATTCAAGTGAAATGCGGTTTTACTCATGCTTCAGGTGCAATGAGCATTGGTCCATGAAAATATCATATTAAATGTTGTTGCCACATTTCCATGTTATGATAATCATTCTATATCATGCCTTCATGTTCATGTTTCTCTTGTGGTCCATTGATATGCCTATTTCATAACATGTAATATATTGTTCATGTTATTACTTTTTTTTCTCCCTTAATGTGATTTATAGCTCACCCTTTTCTTATGCATTTTTTCAGGTTATCCCATACAATGTTAAGTATGAAGGAATGTTGTGGTCATGTAAAAGATGTTTTCAATAAGGAATTTTGTGTTTTATGTTTTATGTTTTTATTTAATACTATTTATTCCCCAATAAACTGGGCCTATTTATCCTTAGAGATGTATTAAGTGAATGTTTATGTAATAAATCATGTTTATGTTTGTATTAAAGTTCTGGGTTGTTATATGTAAACATCCTATCATAATTCCATGAAATGAAATCGGTAAAAATAACTTTTCATCACGTCATAACCTATGGAAAATCTATAGGGTTCATAATCATTTCATCAAAGCATGGCCCATGAAAAGAAGTAAGTTTCAAAATCATATAACTTGTGGAAGGGAAATTGATGTAATTATCATTATTCCATAAAAACATAAACCATTCAACAATGAATATGAATGAAGCCTTTAGATAATTTTCTATAAATGAATGATTAACATCAACTGATTTCATGTTATACGTAAAATAATTTGGAATGGTATTTTCAAAATACTTGTTGAAGAAAATATACTTTCCTCTTTGAATAATTTTTTTTAAAAAAATATACATTTTGAAAACCTTTTTCATGAAAATTAACATGAAAAAATATAAATAAATATTTGAAAAACGATTCAAAGCCTTTTTGTTTGAACAAATATAAATAGAGCATGAAAATTCCCTTAAATCCATTTTTTTGAAACCTTATAAAATAATCTTGAAAATGCTATGAAACCCCTATCATTGTAAACTTTTAAAAGAAGGTTGAAAACGTTTTGAAAACCATTTCTTTGAAAATAATTTAAAATAATTTAAAGGAGGATTGAAACCATAAAAAAATTAAAGTCATTTTTCTTGGAAAAAGATATTAAAAGATCATATTTGAAAACATTTTCTAAAACATGGTTCTTGAAGTTTATGGAATGTGTCTCGAAGAAGGAAAATTGAGACAAAACTATTTATCCGATTTGGTAACTCTTGAAGCATAAATCCCATTAAAAGGATTCCATAAAATGGATATGTAAATGACTTTAAAATTAAGGATAATAATAATTTACTATATTCATGGGTATTATAATTCCCACATAAAATAGATGAGTGCTGAATAAGGAGTAAATCTCATAGAAATAAAAGTGAGACTAGAAATCCCTTTACCCTGTGTCTTGATTCTCATAGTACTCGTTAAAAACATATGTATTATAAATTTATGTTCATTATACATGTTTTCATTACCATATTCATATATCTAATATAATATATGGTTTTATTAGGACTTTATATACATCCTTGTTAACAATTTCTTATTAATATTGTGCTTCAAGTAATATTCGTTTTGTTTTTCACATGTTTCTTAATTTGTTATATCTTTTTTCCTTATATATATATATCATGATTTATAGAATTTAAAACATGATATAAATATCATTTTTATTAATTATATTTTTAATATAATAATCTATACAATATATATGTATAAAATAGAATACACCATTAATGGAGACGGAATGTCATACATATGCATTGACATTGATTCTGTTTTATTATCACATTAGAAGAAAAAGGAAAATGAAATATATGTGTATATGTATATAATAACATAATATTAGAATTATTATTTCATATATATCATATAATATCACTAAACACATACTTAATACATTCATTGTAGCGTGTGAACAATCACATCGCTCTGAGGGGTGGTAGTCCGCACATCCTCAAACGAAATTATCGTATTTACACAAGATGGAAATCATAAAGGTATGTTATAAATAAAAATTAAATAAGAATAAATAAATTATAAATATCTTATATTTATTATATAAGTAGAGTTCTCATCATAATGTCCACCATGAGAGGTAGTAAAGGAAAAAAATAAACCATCATCATTTCAGGAGGCCATAGTTCGCAGTACACTTAAATAGTATGCCCACTACTCATTAGATATAAGTTTGTGTAAGTTTATGTATAAAACTTAGAATAAAAACGTTATATTACGTTTAGGATAATATTTTTCATATACAATAATGGAATTATAATATTTTAGTAAGTGGATAATGGGAAATAAAAGGAAGGATCTTGAGGAGGAATGTTACCTCTTCATTGGGTAACTCTTTTTAGTTTTCACCAAAGGGATTCCTTGGATTTAGTTATTACCAATGGTAGGATTCAAGTAGTAATATAGGGATTTTTGGGAATTGTATTGGGTGGATATTGTCTTAAACTACGTTGCTTTAGAGGTATAATGATGTGGAAGATTTTGTGGCCTTTTATAGTGATGGAAGGGGGAATCTTTGAAAACATGATTGATGTACCCACGTTTTTACCTAAAAAAAGTCATATAAAAAATAACAAAGGTTTTTGGAAAAAAATATGTTCATATAATGGGTTTTTTAATGTGTACAGATTATTTTTTCTCTTAATTTTATGGTTTATTACTTTTGTTAATCTAAATTTTTCCTTAATCGATGTACATAATTTTAATTGATTTCACTAATAGTTTTGTTCAAAAACATATTTGAACTTATTAGTGATTATAAATTATTCTAATTCCAAATATAGAATCTATTTTCCCATATTAAAATCATAAAAGTGGAAAAAATAACTTTAATCTAATCTTGCACATGGGACAACAAGGCATGTTTTTATATTAAAAACCTCCAAAATATTGCTATATTTATAGTCAATTTTAAATTTAAATTGATTCCAATTACTAAATTGGATTAATTGAAAAACAATATTATCTAATTAAACATTAATACAATATTAAAATATAAATTATCCTTATTAATATATTAGATGAAAAGAAATTTTGAAATAAATTTTAATATTTTTCATTATTCATTAAAAAATGAATCTTCATAGAAAAATACCAAAAATTCCTCATAACCTAAATTTATTGTTTTTTTTCAATTATATAGTTTATTTAGACATATCTAATCTATAAATGTTCCAATAACTAGATTTAAAATAGGTTACCCATCAAAAGGTGGTAAAAATGTCTTAATTAAAATATAGTACATTATGCATAAAATTGAGTCTATTTTTATCTTAAGCCTATATAATCTATTGGATGAATAAAAAAAATATTTCACTGAGTATATAATATATATATCACATTAATATCCCTCAATAATTGTAAATAATTTAATTTATTAGGGTAAAACAACTTTTTGGGCATAAAAATAATAATATTTTCCTTCAAATTCAATCAGTTTTCATATTCATTTCTAATTCATTAGTAACCAAGGAATTAATTTTATATTTATTTAAAACATATATTTTAATAAGTTAGTAAACCATTTTCATAACTTCTAATTTAATTTCTAGGTTATATTAAATAATACTTTAATAGAATATCATTTTCTTTATTTGGTTTTTCTGTGTTACACAGCCCATCGAGGAAAGTTATTATTATGGATAACACAATCTATCCTCGGTGTACCGTATACGGAAACATAAATTTTATGTTATGTGTAATGAATATTTGACATGTTTTTTCTTATAATGCAAGACAAACATTGTTATTTAATATAAAAATAATAATTTCAGTGTTTCATGGAATAAAAAATAAAAAATTATTAAATTAATTCATAAAAAAATAAGTCAAAAAATCTTGGTGTGTTATACCCTTCTCCCCCTTAAAATTAATTTCACCCTAAAAATTATCCTCAGTTATCAACAGTTTAATACATGAAAATTTCATTTATAGAAACCCACATCATAAAAATTTATACTAAAACCTTCCCGGAAAACTGAAATATAGAACCATAATAGTTACCCAAAGTTACATTTTACAATGTTTCCATATAGGAGAACATCAGTTGGGAGTAAAGATTTCACCTGGATGAAAAGTTTAAATATTTATAGGGAGTGATTGAGGTTATCAATCAGAAACATGTGAATTTTCAATGAAAAGTGGGAGGTCTAAAATCCATAAATTTGTGATGATTTAAAAGGATACCAGTTCAACAAAAAATAAGGTATTAGGACAACACATTTTTTATCATTATCCTATCTATGAGTAATTATTTTATTGGAAAACAATATAAGTAAATATAATAAATTTATATGTTTTTATAAAACAAATTCATACTTTGGTTGTGCTTTTATCTATTTCTAATTCATCAATTACTTCCATAAATAGATTTCTAGAAATTACCTTTGAGTCATAAATAACTATAACAAATTTTTAGCAGATCTTAAGGCCCATAAATGAAAGAAATGTATAACTATTTGTCTATATCTATCCTTAAAAATCATTATGGATAATAAATTAATCTCTAAATATAAAAAGTAATACTATTGTTTTATCATAAATATTTATTAATCCAAAATTATTATTCATTAACTTGGAAAACTTATTGGCCAATGGTAGGCATGAAACCCTTATCATCTTTTAGTTCTGGGTTCAAGACTCATGAACTTTTCAAACGTGATTTTCTTTCACCTGACATAAATTATGTCCATTTCTAAAACCACACTAATATAACATTCAAAATAAATATGATTGAAAACATTGAAATAAGTTCAATCACTGAATATCCTATAAGCTAAGGTTTTCAATAAAATCTCAATACAGAAATACTTACTCCAAAATATAACATAAACATTTCATGAATTGTTAACCTTATAACCTATCTAAAAGTTGAATATCCAAATCATTATAAATAAATTCAAAAATTTATATTAACATTGATTCCCAAAATATCACAACACACCACAGGGTTGTCACATTCATAACATGTGAATACCCTCATCAAATATTCTCTTGAAACATGGTAATAACCTAAATTATGATAAATCCATTTGGAAAACAAGCATGATTCCTTAGTGAAATGATTACTAGATACATTCTTCAAATACAAGATGTTTCAAAATTCATCCATAATAACATAGGCTACTTTCTCAATAACCCATTATAGGGTAATTTTACCTTTGAATTTACTTTTGATAGATGACATATCCTTATCCAAACACCATTATCTTGACATCATAATATAATTAAGGGTAACCATCCCAGAATAAAAATATCACTTTTCATGTTCTTAAGCACCATTCATCATGTCCTTTTTAATCCTTAATGGAAACTTAAACAGAAAATTCTTATATATTTCATGATTAATATAACATAATCATTTAATTCCAAAGAAAAAATACTTCATTCATCCAAATTTATTCTAAAACCATTAATCATGCTTCATTAAATTATTCCTTAATAACTCTTTCTGAGAATATAAAATATAAACCAAGTTTTACAGTTCCACAACCATAATCTATTCATGCTTGTTTTTATTAATGTAATCAATACTGATAGAACATTTCATACCATTCAAATTTCATTTTCGCCTCATTGTCTTCAGAAGTAATACAAATACTCTTACCACTTTCTTGATCCTCTTTAACAAATTTACAGTTGGGAAATAAATTTTTATAATGGTAATACTTTATACATGTAAAACATTAAATGTTAATTATGTTCCCTCTAGTTATCTCTATTGACTAAAACTATAAATCATATGGTGAGAACACATATCTTAAAAGAAAACATCATAATCCTGAAAAAATAATTACTTATAGGAATATAAATCATGAAACCTTCTTCTTTAATATATGACGCCTTTAGTTTATCCTAGTTTATTCCCAGTTGTCCTCTACTTAAATCCTTCATTATGGTTTGTAAAGATATTCTCAGTTCCAAAAGAGTATCCCTTGGTAGTGTAAGGTAATGTGTGCAGCAGGTGCTATTGTTATATAGCAGGATACACTATGTCAAGCTCGATTCACATTGTCAGATTTGTTACCCCTAGGTACATATCTTCCAGATCCACATCCACTTGTAGTATACCGAAAAAGAGGTATTTCGAGGAAACTGCTAACTCTATCCTTTACCAAAATTCCAAGACATTTTCCAAAATACTAACTCAACCTTATACTTATCCTTAGATACATACCAATACATATCCTGAGAAATAAAGAAATGAATATCACTTGAGTTTTCTCTTCCTATATTACAAAGGATAACTTAAAATTTGATCTTATACCAACTATAAAAACCGAATATTAGCATATATAAAAATTGAATTAATTATGTGTAATACATAAAACATTAAAAAAAAATATACTCAAAGGCCATATTAGTCTAGTTACTTTAGAATAATGGAAACATAAACACAGATACAAAGGAAAGATACATAATCTCCCACCAGGTTCATCAGTACATGTACCCTTTATAGAAACATCATAATTAATACCTATCTTCATAACCTTGGGAAGGAAAACATAAAAGGGGTTATCTTAGATGTTGTGTAAGGGTAAACAAGGGAGACATGTAAGCATAAACATGTGTATAGGGGTATGATAACATGATCATAACATTAAATGAGCATATCCTACATATCAAAGATCATAAACATGAATAATAGAATATATCCTGGTAATTCATAAGAAATGAATAACAGTGAAATAAAGTACATAATCTATGAAAACATATCATATGAATAAGACATGGAATTGTGGAATACATAGACAGGTGATATCATTCCCTAAAATACTTGACCCATTTCTATAACATATAATGTCACTTCATAGCAGCTGCACCTATTGGGAAGGACACCCCACCATCCCCAATCACAGTCCTTTCCTTTTAAGGGATGGGTTTTCCCCCATCATCCCAAATTAGATAGTTTTTCCCCATCTTCTAACATCATGGTGACTACACCAACTGGGTGGGACACACTACCATCCACAGTAGCAGTCCTTTACTTGTAAGGCATCGAGTTTCCCCTTTTCCCAGAGAGGATCACAAATGTTTACATGATTCTGATCATTATCTAATGATATTTAAATATTTACCCAATTAAAAGGATGGAGATATAGGTCCCACTGATCTCATAAAAAATTATTCATTCTTGATCCCCAAGATAATAAAACATTTATCGTATAATCACCGATAAAAAGAGATGATTATTATTAACATCTTATCTTATTACCATGAAATTAAATGGGTAAAAATACATTTTCATATCCATTTAATCAGTGCATAACCCATGAAATGAATCAGGTTTCAAAATCATATAACCTGTGGGGGAGAAATGGGTTTCGTAAGAATCATTCCATAAAAACATAAACCCTTTAGGAAATAATATGACTCGAGCCACTGGATAATTTTCTATAATGGAATTAGTAAAATCAAAAAATTGTCATATTACATGAAAAATAAAATTTAATGATATTTTGAAGATTTTCTTGATGAAAATATTGTTTCTTCTTTGGAAAAGTATCTTTAGAACATAAGATATTTTGAAAAACATTTTCTTGAAAATAAACATGAGACCATATAAATAAATATTTGAATAAAAAACAATCCTTTTAATTTAAAAACATAAAAATAGATCATGAAAATTTTTTAACAATATTTTACTTGAAATCTTTTAAAAGAATTTTAAATATGTTTTGAAGCCCATTCCATTGAAAAGTTATAAAGAATCTTGAAAACGTTTTGAAAACCATTTCATTGAAGATACATCGAATTCAATCAATGGAATATTGAATACCATAAAACATTTTTAAATCCCTTTTCCAGGATAAAGTTCTTAAGAGAACATATTTGTAATCATTATTTGAGACATAGTTCTTGAAGTTCATGGCATGTTTCTCAAAAAAGGAAAATTGAGACAAAAATTCTTTTTTATTTTCATAAATCATGAAACATAAAACCAATGAAATAGAGTTGAAAAAATGGATATTTAAAAACCCATAAAAATAAAAATAAAAATAGATAATATATTCATGGTAAGTAAAATCACCAAAAAAAGACATTAGTGGTGAATAAGGCATAAATCTCACATAAATAAAAGTGAGATTAGAATTCCCCTTACCTTGTTTCTTGAATCTAATTATACTCATTGAAACCTAAATTAAAATAAATTTATGTTTATTATACATATATTAAAGAACCATATTATTTTATCTAAAATCATATACGATTTTATTATGACTTTATTTTACCAATTTGTTAACAATGTCATGTTAAGGTTACACTTATGTTAATATTCACTTTGTTTTTCACTTGTGTATTAATTTATTAAATATTTGATCGGTATACATATATCATGATTTTAAAAATGTAAACTATTATATAAATATCATTTATATTCAGTATATGGGTATTATAATAAACTATAGAATATAGTTTTAAGAAATGTTACACATCTTTTATGGATATGGTAGCATGAACATATGCATGAACGTTGTTTCCGTATTATTTCCATATTGAAAGAAATAATTAAATTACTTATATGTATATATGTATATAATTACATTAATATAGAACTATTTTATCATATATATCATATAATTTGACTAAACATGTCTTTAATACATTCCATGTAGTGTTTGAACAAATCACGTCACTTTGAGGGGCTGTAGTCCACACATTCTCAAATGTAATTATCGTATTTACACAAGATGGAAATCATAAAGGTATATTCAAAATAAAAATTAAATAGAAAAAAAAGAAAATATAAATATCATATATATTTATATATATAATATAAAAATATTTTCCATCACATTTTCCACCATGAGATGTGGTAAAGGAAAAAATGAACAATCAACGTTCGTGAGGCGGTAGTTCACTGTACACATAAACAGTATCTTTGTTGCCCATTAGATGGATGTGTGTGTAAGTGTAGGTAAATTAAATTGCAGAAAAGTATCATATTCTTTTTATGATACTGATTTTTTATACATTCTTTGAATCAGAATAGTTTAGTTAGTATAGAATGGAAAATAAAATAAAGGAACTTGAGGTGGGATGCAACCTCTTCTTTTGGTAACTTCTTTTGGTTTTACAGAAATGGATTCGTAGGATTGCTTTCATCCAAAAGGGATGATTCAAGGTGAGAGGTATTGAATTTTTGAATTTTATTGGGAAGATATTTACCAAACCTAAAATGTTTTAGAGGTGGAAAATATGGAGATTTGGTGGCCATTTATAAGAAAGCGAGATGACACACTTGAAATTTTTGAACACAAGTTAGCTGTACCACACGCTTTTACCAAAAAAAAGTAATTAAATACATAAAAAACTCAATAATGTGTTGTTTATATCTGAAATATATACATAAAATGGGTGTCTGAAAATATTATTGGTCATTTAGACCCTAAATTTTAATGTCTAGTCCCTTGTCAAGCTTACGTTTTCCGTGATTTGTGTAATTAATTTTAATTAGTTTCATTAATATTTTTTCAAAAAAAATAGAAAATTTAAGATATTATAAAATTTTATAATTAAAAAAATTGAATCAATTTTGACAAATTTAAATAAAATAAGTGGAAAGAATGATTTTAAATTTAATCCCGCAGATAGGATGACAAATCAGTTTTTTAAAGTAAAAACCTCCAAATGATTGTTATGTTTTTATCATCCATTTAAAATTGGGATTCAGTCCAATTAACTACATTGAATTAATTGAAAAATTCATAATCTAATTAAACATTAAAACCAATTTAAATTATATTTTATCTTTATAAATAAATTAAATGACAAAGTAGTTTTGAATTAAATTTCAGTATTTTTAATTATTCAGTAAGAAAAGAAACTTCACGGTAAAATACTAACAAATTACCATAACCTATTTTTTATGTTTATATTTAAATTATTAAGTTTATATAAACATATATAATCCATAAAAGTTCCAAAAATTGGATTTAAAATAGGCTCTTTATTAAAAGGTGTTGAAAAGCCTTAATAAAAATATAGTATTTTATACATAAAATTGGGTTTATTTTTATCTTATGCCTATAAAATATATAGGATGAATATAAAAAATATTTTATTAGATAATATATATATATGTGTGTGTGTGTGTGTATATCACATTAATATCACTAAATAATTTTAATTTATTTAATTTATTTAGGTAAAACATCATTGTGAGAATAGATATAATAATATGTTCCTTTATATTCAATTGGTTTTCATATTCGTTTATAATTAATTAGTAAAAGATGAATTCATTTTATATTTGTGTAAACCATATATTTTCATAATTTTCTTAATAATTTTCATAAATACTAATTTAATGGCTAGGTTATATAAAATAATATTTTAATAACATATCATTATCATTATTCGGTCTTGCGAGTTACATAAGCCCTTGAGGAAAGTCATTGTTCCGTGTAACAAAAGGTATCCATGATATTTCATATAGAGAAAGATAAAATTTATATTTCATGTAGTGAATTATTACATTGGATTTTCATATAATGTAATCCGGACATTAATATTTAATATAAAATAAACTATTTCATTTGTTTTATGAAATGAAAAATATAAAAAGATTAAATTAATTAAAAAAATCAAAACATATCAGGGTGTTACAACACAAGAGTGTGTGTTGTTTAAGTATTAATTGTATCTTGGTTAAACTAGTGGATGGTGATGTGTAATTTCATCTAGTTTGTGGATCAGACATTATAGGAGTGTACACCCAAAGTTATTGTGTAGAGAAAGTGGCTATGAGTAGGCTTAGAAATGACGTGGGTGTGATGTGAAGCTTATGAAATGGGATGTTGGAACTTTTTATGATTTTAATTTCCCCCAAAAATAGAGGTTACATTGAAAATGGATGTGTGGTGGTGGTTCTCATCTACGACGTCTTGGAGTACTACTAGTAGTGACTTCATACCAAATATATTGACATTGTCTATGGTATACGGAGAGGGTAACAACTATATTCCAAGGTAACCCAATTTCTCATTGGGATATGGGGACTCATGGAGGTTACACTCATAGAGCGAAGAATGTGATTTTATATGGTGGGAAATGCACCATGGATTGTTTATGGGAGAGCTCCTCAGGATGGATCAAGTATCGATGAATGTGAATACTATCCTCAGATGTTTGGGATGTGTGATAGTTGTAATTTTGATATATTGTTTTCTGAGAGTGAGAAAAAAATGTCAAATTCATTGGTTAAGATTTTTTGGATTATGGGATGAAACATTTTATGGTGTTTGGGTATTTTGGGGATGAAAACACTTCTTTTGTTGGGGGTGGTGTATCGGTTACAGAGATGTGGAACTTATACTGGATTGGTTGTGGGTGTGTAGAACTAAATGTAGATAGGTCATGGTGGAATTGTAATGATAATGAAAAACCATTTTTGTGTGTAATTAAATTACTTAGGGAATCCTAATAGGAGATCAGTTGTGGTATATGATCATGTTGTGTGTTTGCTCGGGCTCAAGGTTGTTCTAGAAATTAGTTCACATATAGAATCCAATGGGTATGTCTGGGTGCCTGTGTAATTCTTATGGGTTCTTTGGAATCATGATCACTAAAATGTTGATGAACCAACAAGTGAAGAAATGGGTTTCAAAAATGATTTGGGTTCATAGTTATAGCGAAAGTACAAGTTTGGTTGGGTATTCCTGATAGAAATGGTGTTAGGTATCAAAATTTAGTGGTTATAAGCCAAATAATGTGGTGGGGAAAATAGATTAAGGGTTTATCAGGTGCTTCTGTAATAAAGTTTCCACTTTTATGGTATTGGATAAACTTCATCATGGTGTTTCAGTTTGGTAAAGGGTGTTAGCTTGTGTTTCTAGCTGATTAAGGTCCATGAGTTGCAGGTTGTTCAACGATAGTGTTTAGGCTACCAAATTCTAAATGTAGATAATAGCCAAAATGTGGCTACCAATATAGTTTGGTTGGAACATATTGGTAACAATAGATATATCTATAGTAATATAAGTTTTATGGTGGGGAGGTTGTCAGTTCACACGTCTAGATGGATCAAAAATTACAAAATAATTTGAATTTTCATTACCAGACCAGTCAAACATTAAACCAAGATTCATAATTGGTTTTTGATATTTTCAATGTCTCTAAGTTGTGTTTAGATATGAATAGTTATTCTTGGTTTGTTTTAGGGGTGTTTGGATGAGAATCGGATGCTTTGAGATATGTTTATCATGTTCTGGCATTTTCTAGAACACGTGAACGATTTAGGAGAAACTGTGTGACACCTTGACTCTCAAGAGGTTTTCATTTCAATTTAAATTTAGAATGTCTAGCTTTCATATTAATAACATGGTTTGGGGTTAACTTTGTATGGAAAAAAGGAGGAACCGTTCAATGCTTAGGAGGTTCTCCGATATGGTTAATGATCTGCACACAATATTTGACAAATTGTGCACCTTGCTACAGAGGGGAGGAAGTGCTAACAGCACGTTTGGTGCATAGTTTTTAAAAGTTCATTGAAAAACCATGTGAATCTCATGGTGTTGGATAGTATGGTTCAGAGGGCTGTCACATGGTTTGGAAAATTATATGGCCAAACCATGTACCTTCCCATAATCTTACTAAAATTGTATTTTTATCATTTTACACTCTAGGATTTTATGTCACCCCTCCCAATTATCTCTATCTCATACAAAAGAACCAAAAATAGGTTCTCTTACCTTACAATATATTTTAATACTCTCCAAAAAGGTGATATGGTTCTATTTCATTGTCATTTTAGGTGACATATATCTTCATCCTCCCTCCATTTCCACTTTCTTGTTGTTTTTTCTTTCTAAATTAAGATTTGTAGGTTTAAGGTTTTGGATATAATTCCTCCATATTATGGTGGAATAAATAAAAGATGATGATGAATTTGGAATAATTTGGTATAATATATCTCAAGATATATTTTTGAATTTTTTTCATGGAGTTTTGTTAAGTTATGTGGTAGTGGTTGTTTTTCATAGCTTTTACCAAATGAATTAATTAAATTAATTGTTTATTTGGTTTCAAATATTAAGGGTTTTCCCAAGAAAAGTTTTGGTGATCCCTTATGGACCTCCCATGATGGTTTCTTGGAGTATTTCTGGGATAGGGTCTCCATGTGAGTTTTCCAACATTATTACATGATGGGATTTAGTTTAATATTTTTTTATATTTTTTTATAATAAAATAGTTTTTTTCATGTAAGACTAGATATTGGGTGATTTTGATGAGATATGTTGCGTTCCTGGGGGTTTGGATGATTCTTGGATGGACCTTGGAATGTTTTTGTGGTTTTTATATATTTCTTGAAAGCTCCATTGATGAAATAGGTGGCCAAAGAGATTTAACCACAATTTTGTTAATTTATTTTCATTTGTATGTTATATGCATCTTAAGAACACAAGTTATATGATTACTCATTTGATTTTTCAAAATTGATATGGGAATGATATTGATACATTGGACCCTCCATGGACCCCATTGGATTCATTGGATGTTGTGGGACTGGACCTACGACCACCGAAGGGGTGTGCCATCTTTGAAAAATTGAATGTCCTCATGATGGGTTTTCATAAAATCTTATGATGCCTTTTGAAATAGTTAAATGATACATTTTGTATTTTGATTCAGTTTTTCTTTCTAATAATTGAAAACTACGTTTCGAAATGAAATTTGTTTTAAAATGGGTATATTACCTCTATGTTGTTTAATTGAAGGGGTTTTAATTGGATTTCCATTTTTTCTTTGAAATATGTGTGTGGTGACCATTTGTGGAAATTTGTTAGTAACCATTTTTATATTTTTCAGGGAAAAGTATGTCATATACATTATTAGGTTTTTTAAAAGGAATACCCACATTTTGATGGTGGATTCCAAATTTGGACAATGATGTTGGTTTGGTGTTTTATTTCATTTAAAAGTAGATTGAATGTTAATTTTATCCATGTGATGATTTAATGGTCTTTTGGGAGCATGAGAAGTGTTGAGTTTTAGAAACTAACTAGGCAAGGGAAAAAAGGGTTGTGTTTGATTGTCAAATTAGATGAAAAAAAATTTAATGAATTTTTATTATCTTAAAGGGTGAAATGGTTTAATAGTGAATGTGGTTATGTGGTGAAGTAAATTGAACATGGTTTGTTTAATGAAATTTTAATAATTGATAATTTTATAGTTGGGGATCATTGTCCATGAAGTGTCAAATCATAGTTGGATTTAGAAACTGATGCTCTATGTTTTTTTGACCTATGACAAATGGTTTTGAGATATATGACTGATGCTACACTCCTCAGTTTTGGGCGAGATTGACTGATTTTACAAGGACCCCATTTTACCATATTTATTCTGGGGAAGGACCGATTCTACTAAATCAAGGGTATATCCATGACATTCTATATCATGGTTATGATGGTTGTACATGATGTTATAAGACCCAGTTGGATTCATGGAATGATAGTCCATGTTTTCCAACGTCTGACCTAAGGGTTGGGATGGTCATAAATGCTGATCTGAGTCACGGTTGGATTCAAGGACTGATTCTCCATGTTTTTTGACATGTTACCCAATGGTTGGGATGACCTAACATGGAATACCAGTTCTTGGTTGGATTCTTGGGTTGTGGGTCACTGATGGGAAACCACTAACCAATATGATATATGTCTTACAAAATAATCTTTAGTAGATATGATTTAATGAAAATAGATAATATTTTGAAGAAAGAATAAAAGTGATTAATTGAACATTGTTATATAATAAAACAAATTTTATTTACCTACTTGTCTCTGGTTTTTTCATTCACCTTCATTCAATATTGTACTTACTGGTATTTTAATTATACACCATTGGTGGTGTCATACTATGTTATACTCACATACTTATTTTACCTTCATTTCATGTGGGTACCTGATCAACTCTCACGTGTTTATTTTAGTAAAAAGTTTGGGATGAGCCCCGAATTGAATATTGTTGGTTGAGTGGAATTGGTCGGGTGATATCAGTTGACTGGATGGATTTACCTTGGTAATTTTGTGGATACCCTTATAGTTTCTTTATTTTTTTTAAATTATGTAACTGTAATATATGGTGTTCGATTATATCTATGACATGGTCATTCAGGCCATTATTGCTTTTCAATTTATTACAACATGATTCAGTTAAAATTTATTTATTCTTTCTATATACTCTGATGTGTATGATGTTTTCTTATTTACTTCTAGTTGTGAAATATGATATAGGGGAATATTCTCCTCATATTTCCATATTTATCCTCTGCTACTAGTCTGCTCCCTCAATCATACTAGGAGGTGCGCTTGAGTTCATTTTGTGAACAGGCTCAGGGTACTGGTTTAGTTACACCAAGGCAAAATGTTACACATTATGCTCATATTTATCATGAATATAATAACAAACCAACTAGTTACTATTATAAGACTAATATAAGAAATATCACACAAAAATCCCACAATAGAACAAATGGCATACAAATACAAGTCTCTAAATGAATATAAATTAAAACTCCCAATTAGTAACATCAACCACAGCTCCATGATCTAAACATATAAGATCATTCTTGATCTTTATACACTTTCTATAAAGATAAAGGGAAATTTTAGTATACATATATATGGGTGAGAATATAATGATAGACAATAATATCCTTCTTAATACCGAAAATAAAAATATTTGTGAAGAATCTAATTCTTTAGTGAATAAATAATAGAACAAACAAGAACATATTAGGTCAACTATCAGCCATCCTAACAAAAGATCACTCGTAAAATATCATATCATAGTATAATAAAATTATATTTAAGAATATAGAGTATAGTGTAATATACACCACTTATCCTTTATTTTTTCACTTTTACTCCCCAATAGAAAATGACCTTACATTCCTGTCCCTTTTACATCCATACAATCATACCAATCAGGCCTCAACTAATCTAGGTTAGACTGTTGCCCTACGATACCAAGAATATACATTTTATAACATTATCATTGGAAACAATAATAAAAAAACCATAATTTCTTTAAAATAACTTGTGTCTACATATCAATGAAAAATATTTCTTCTGTCATAGTGAGGTATCCGGAACATGGAGGACATTAAACTCATTTCATTCCCTTAATATGAACAATATTCAATATATATAATATTTTTTTATCCCATCATCAGCACATGAATCACACATTCATCCTCTAAACATTACAACTACTCCATGTTTGGAATAGAGAGTATGAAAGAGTTGGTTTTCAGATATACATTACCTCACTAACATAGTTGTTTAGGGAAAACTCCCAAAATACAAACAAAAAATCATTGGTAAGGTTTTTTTATTTAGGTTAATTTCATATGAAATCATATAGAAAAATCTAGTCTAATATAGCCACAATAATACCCATCATGTAGAGTTTCTATCAAATCCCCATTGCTACATACCAGGATTATCACCACATTATCACTGTTATGTGATACTATCAATACCAACTATTAACAAATAGTATCCCCAAATCCCACACACAAAAAAACCAAAAAATTAATATTCATAAATTCTCATTTTATTAAACATTTCCCAATTATAATTTTACTAAATTTCATATATATTTATGTCATAGTGAAATTAAGTTACATATTTAAAGGAAAACCATTTTTACCAAACTAAAACCATTACCCATTCATCAAAATCCTTTGAAAATAATTTTACATCCCATTATTATTTCAATTACAACCACCCATTTCTATGTTTATCATTATCCATCATATTTCATTACTTATCAGAAACTAAAAAATCCTCTTAACATGAACCGACCACAAAAAAAATATCCCACAATAAATATAATGTCTTCCATTTAAACATTCCACAAAAACCACTACACCATCACTCGTTAGTTTCCCCCACTAACACAAAAAAACACTCCCTTTCCAAGCCAATCAGGTGCAGCCACACTACCTTACACATTCAATATCCAAATCACCCATAAAAAATACCAAATGACATCCCCTAAATGTTCACATAATTCATATCATGGTTATCAAATAAACTAACTGTGGAAAAATATTCAATATTAGTAATAAGTCTCTTATATAATTCCCTTTCTAAAACATAACATAATATTAAATCAACACCTCTTTTACATGAATCAAAAATTAAATTCTTGCCTCCATACAACTAATTAATTACAATATTTATATAATTAACCATTAATAAAACGTGATTTAGTCTTCTAAATCATAGTAGCAACACTATACATATCTCAAAATAAAAAAATTTCATTGACACCATCAAGAAACCATCAATCATATAGATAAATCCAGGGGAAGTGTTTCTAAATATGATTTAATCCACCCCATTAAAATAATTATTCCAATTAATTATCTTTATTAATCAAATCCATACTATAAAGAAAACAATTTAAAGATCCTAAAACATCAAAATTTGAAACATAAATAAACTAATAGTCTATGAATAACATTCCTCAATCTAAGCCTCACATGTTTTTCTTATAACATGGACGGTGATTGTCACAAAGCTAAAACTCCATGATAGAAACTCAAAAAACCCGGTAGTATAAAATTCCCAATAAACTCATGAAAGGTGGATATAAAATCCAAACGACATTACTTTAAAAACCTTCCCAAATGAAGAACATAGAGAAAATCCAAGGGAAAACAAGGAGAAACTTTCATCTAATAGAAAATTCATGATCCCATATATAAAATATTATATATATTAAAGGGGGTTTAGATGGTCTCTTTAAAAATACCTATTATTTAATAAGGATCAAGATAATTTGAAGAAAACTAGATTTAATGTTTTTACTTGTATGGAGAAATACTTTGTTGCATCATGATATACTAGCATCACTCCCTAACATGGGAATATCAAACTAGACTTTAAAAATCACACTGTATATCCCAAAAATATATCCCTTCTTAAAATTGATCAACTATATTCAAATCATTAACATCATGAAAGGTCAATTCCTGAAAAAGGGTGTCACAATGTGATGTCACTTGAAAAAGAACCACAGAAAATTTTGTCCAGATCCTTACAATATGAATTTGAGGACTATGCTACAATAGTAATCTAACATAACTCTAGAAATAAACCCTATATATTTCACACAATGATGGCCATGAAAAATGTAGAAACTCCCATATGGAATAATCCTATAAATACTCTCATTGGGGATTCAATCCATGTCACTGAGGACATGCTCTGAACATTGTTAATGGAAAATAAAACAAACTCTCAAATGTAGTTTTACCCCATGACTAGTAAATTGAAAAAGGAATATCAAACCCCCTTCAAACCCTATAATGTAAGGTTCCAAACTACATAAAACCTCCTTCAAAACCTTCATGTGTGACACCTTCTGTCACATCACTACTAATATTCATGTGAAAACTCAAACCCATGAATAATATTCTATAGGCCCATGACAGATCCACTATTCATTAACATTTCAATTCCATATCAACCCCTCTATTATAATAAGTATTAAAATTTATGACTCAAATTTCCATTCTAATACCTCTTTATAAGAACAAATATCCCATATCCTATAATACATTTCTTTCTCCATTTTCCTCTTGACACCTCCAACACCCAAATTAGGTAAAAATATATCAGAACTATTTCATTTTTTTATCAAATTCCTCTCAAATGATACGTATCCCCATGAATCAAAACCATCTCTAGATAGAAACAGATGATCTCCAAATAAAACACTTCCCCAGAAGATGCCGCTCAATGAGAAAAAATCCCTCACAAAACATGACATCATATTAAATAAAAAATATCAAAAAAATAAGAACTAATGATAGTAAATAAAAAAAAGACATAAAAATCATGGCATACAATTCATTACAAAATCAAATTTATTATCCTAAAAAACAACGATGAAAACGTCTCAGTTTACTGAGGGTGCATCCGTGACTCATGATCCAATGTGTATTCCTCGAACCCATCATGATTCCACAATACCTAAACTGACCAATTAACTCACCCATGAACCACCTACTCCTGATGTTCAAATATCATGACTAATATCTCTGTGAACATTCCATTATCCTTTATTGTAAACTCTCCCAAATTAACGAAAGAGTAATCATCGTGAGTATACATTTGAAGCTAAAACATTTGGATGGTTTTTTAGATCTAATCCAACTATTTTGGGGAGTTCTCTCTGATATACCACCTGTATGATATTCTAAAACACACCACAAGATTCAATAAACCATAGAGAAATCTTACACCCCTATCCAGACCCCCACTACCCCTTGTGAGTGGAAACAATTAGGCACACATTATCAACATCTTGATACACTACAGGTATGATCCTCTAATTAGAATAATAATTCTTGATGTCTTTTTACACTTTTATCTACTATGAAATAAATTTAAATTTCTCTGATGTGATCTATACTATGTTTAGTCTAAGGTCCACTAGCTCCCCATCCTAAATCATGTACAAAAGAGATACTTAAGAGAACCCATATAATTCCTCAAATAGAGATAAGTCAATGGATGAGTGATAACTACTATTATAACAAAACCCAACCAATGGAAATTTTTCCACCCATGACACAGAAGAATTAAAACCATAGGATGAAAACTTATCCTCTAGTGTTTGAATGGTTAATCTGATCTACCCATTAAATAATGAATAGAAGGTAGTACAATGGTGGATCTAAGAAATGAAATCACAATGAAGTCCTCCCCAAAATCATGCAGTTAAATGATGATCTTGGTTAGAGATAAAAGTCCTTAACACCCTGTGAAACCTTGATATTCCATACATATATAGCCTCACAAGAACATCCACCTCTCTTAGATCTGTGATTGTGATAAAAAGTATTGACTTCTTCAACTATTCCATTTTCAAAAAAATAGTACCAAATTCTCCATTAGTTTAGGGATAAATGGTGGTGAAATCATTAAAGTATCCACCCAATTCAACACAATGTTATCCAATGACTACAAATATGACTAAACATATAGTTCCCTGCCTTCACATATAAATAGACTAAACATTAAAACAAGGGATCCTACATAAAATATATTATCCCTAACCACCAAGAAATGACTCTGTAATGAATGGTAGATATTGGATATTTTAGGATACACTACTAAGTGTGAGCTATGAAACTCATACAGAAAATACTTCCACATCCCTAATATAGAAAAATAACCTATGTTGAGATAATATCTAATGTTGAATCTCCCTTGACCATCCCTCTAGATAATCACTA
Source organism: Viscum album (assembly GCA_963277665.1). Lineage (NCBI taxonomy): Eukaryota > Viridiplantae > Streptophyta > Magnoliopsida > Santalales > Viscaceae > Viscum > Viscum album. The sequence goes on along the minus strand of OY728125.1, from coordinate 1,552,784,607 downwards.
TGAATGAAATAATCCCAACTCACATCTACCTTAGAGTCTCACAACTGAGATAGCTCCACCTAAGACACTAATGATGATTTCAATATAATTTGATATAGGAAACCACTACCAAAAACCTCTTATGTTTTAAATATATCACTGTTATCACTCTTTAAAATCTTTAGACTCATAAATGACACGTCCTTATGAATTCATGCTCAGAATATCAGCAACTATATTCTCATTCCCATAGGTGTATGAAATATCATATTCAAAGTCCTATATGAACTCTATCCACCTTCTCTAATGAAGATTTAGATCCCATAGAGAAAGCATTTACTGTCCTATCCTATGAACTATGATGACTATAAATAGTTCACTGATTGGTAAGGTCATAACAACTTTAGAGAATTTACCACTACCACCAACTCAAGATAATTAGAGGCATAGTTACACTCATGGGGATTTAACTATCGATACCCATATGAGATCAAAACCATCTACTATATCATGACACAAACAAACCAAAAAGAGATATGTCGCGCAAGAAAATAAAAATTAAATTATCCTATGGGAACCAGAGAATTTAAGAATTGATCAATTTACACTTATGGTAGTCAAAATAGTTTTGAGACTGATTGGTCCATAAAAATAATTCTTCCTTTATAGTTAAGTCTTTTAACAGATCTATGATCTTGGAGAAATTATACATGAACCTCCGATAATAGACTATGAGACTAAGGAATCTAAGAACCTCTATTACATTTTTATATCCTTCCCATGAAACAATCCACCCAGTCTTTCAAGGATCTACCACCATTACATAACGAGACACCACATTCCATACAAAATGAACTCCATGCATCTAAACCATACACATAGACTCTTTTCCATTATCTAGTAGTGATTAATGACCTATAAAATAACCAAAAGTTATTATTAATACTCCTCCTCTAACATCATGTTAATGATAAATTCTCCAATGAACGCTACTAAAAACTAATCTAGGAACTCAGTGATTATAGAGCTCAAGATACCCAAGAAAATATAAACAAAATACATTAAAATTAGTATCAATACTGAAAACATGATATTACCATAATTAATTTAAAAATTATTCTCCAATATATCCTCTCCTTTCACCCACATTCGCTGATAATAAAATGACTACTAAAACTTTAAAACCTAGTTTTTTCCATTCAATAGGTGAAAAATAATCATTCCTTTCAATGAGATCATGTTTCTTGATTATCAACTGATTCAACCACCAGTAATCTATATAAAACCCCAGTCCACTATCTCCATTCTTTAATAATAATACTAGGTCACCCCATGGTGGTACATTGGGTAGGATTAAACCCTTCAATATTAAATCATCTATATCGGTCGTCAACTCCTAAAAATTTTAAGATGTCATTTGATATGGATCCATCAAGATCATGAGGAACGGGTCGATAAATATATACTAATTGTGATGTCATGTTTAGGGGATATCATTACAACCTACTCATGTAATACATATAGAAATTGTTCAAAAACTATTGGGATTTCTTTCACCTATGCCTCTACTAAATCCAATGATAGTTCTGCAAAACGAGACAATAGTTTTCTTTAATTACTAAATACAATTTAATAATCCCACTCAACAAAAATTAAATCATGTTTTCAATTAAAATCATAAAAATATCACCCCCCCCCCTCTATAAGAATTAAATGATCTAATGAATTAAATAATACCAATCAATTTCAGAGAGTAAATCAAATGGATATATCTTCAGATGGATGAAATCTATCGATGACTAATGTTATCTCATCATAAAATCACAACCCTTACATAAATTGAACAAATTGGACTATCATATAATAAGCATGGTATATAATTGGTTAATTATAAGCCTATACACCTTGATTCCCACAATTAAAACCAATGTGGTCTAAATAAATGAATCTAATACTGAAAAATCAAACATGGAAAATGAAATAGTAAATGGTCAGAAAATGGTGGCTCAAATAATCTCTTCCCTAAATGATATTTTCATTTTCATTTTTTGAAACTATCCATTTTCTCCTCCTCTACCTCACTATTGACAAACACCACTATGGAAATTATTATCCCTTTGTCTCTGAGGGTAGGGTACATAATTGTTTTATCCTATACCAGCTCCAACTCTACTCTATTGGAAATATTCATATTCTACCTAATGTTGATATACATTTGGAGGTTAATATTTTTTATTCTTATGAGGATTGAAATCTTTCATTCTATTCATTTCTTTGAGAATTTACATACATTTATATCATCAACCCCTATGTCCTATAAAAATAATGAATAAATAAATAGATCTCACAATGAAGGACCCTGGAACACCTTGAGAGAGGATTGGTGAATCAGGGTGTTAAATTTTTCATTCAAACTGATGGATCTTATTATAATGTTGGTAGGAACCTATTAAACCTATCTGAAGAGGAAGTTCATAAAATAAATAATCACATGAAAAGAAAAGAAACATCAATTTTACTTGGTTCACCACTAAGGTCTATGTCCATGGAGCATATGCTGACAGTGTGTTGGTCATACCAAAAACCAATACTCTTCACAAGTTGTGGATTACAAGTGTTTCGAACAGTCACTCTATGCTAGGAAGACTGCCTTTACAATGTTTTTGGGATAGCATATTTCATCCCTCAGATCACCTCAACTGACTCCCCCTTGCTCACTGTGTTGGAACATTTTTTACTCAGTTTATATACCTGAAGGTCATTTCAATGTTTTAGAATTAAATCATGTCTCCTCAACTTCAAATGGATGATCTATTGATGTCGTGTAATCACCCATAGATTTAATTTATTTCCCATATGCTAATATGTTATGGAAATAAATTTCGCAAACTCATTTCGTCAATTTTCATGATTCCTTGGGTGTTCCGCGTACTGTTTCCTTGGTATGGTGTGCGGACCACCTCCTCTATGTACCTTTGTTTCTTCTATGTACCATCCATCTCCTCGTTGAACATCCCTGAAACGTATACTTCCTTACTTCATGTACTTCCCAGCTTCTCCACATATGGTCCTATTCTGAATACTACCTTTCTTCGTTGTGTAATTCTAGAGCTTAATGCATGAACCACACTCTCTTACATAGACTATTTTCCTTAAGAGGGTGATTCTCTCCACGTACCTTCTCCTCCTCCATGAACCACTTATAACATCATCGTATTTCATCCTGAAATTTTAATCTCCAAACTGATCACATAACAATGGAGATTACTACTCTTTAAATGGGCACATAACTCCACAAATTTTACTAACCTGATTTACCCAAATTTTCAATATGGGACAATTTTCACTGTATACTGAACTCCATCACTGTACTGTTAGCCTCCACCACATACATCTCAGGTATTGTGAACCACAGAAATCCCGCAAACATTCTGCGTTCCACATACCATATTCCTTCATCGCGTACCGTCACTATAAACTGTTTTCGGTTCTGCACGACGCTCCGCATACGGTTCCCACTGCTAGGTTCGCGACCACAAACCATTCCTGGAACATGGTATGTGGTCCATGTTTTGAGTTTTGTGTTTCCCGTATTTTTCCAATTTTCTTTGTTGTTTCGCATACCATTCACTTCTATGTGAAAACACATTGTTTTCTGACACCAAACTCCCAGTTTTGTGGAAACAAATGATAGAAAACACTTGGAAACTGTGCCAACTTCAATAATTATTTCAGCCTAAAACGTATGACCTCGTTCCTTGTGATCTACCTAGTCATCTATGTGAAAATTGAAAAGATACACAAACCAACCCCTATTATTATCAATGAACTTCCTTGGTTCAAACCCATAGTGGATGGAAGGGAACTGTTAACTCTTTGGAAATGAGATGAAGATGAATTAAAAGATTTACTATAGTTTGAACGTTTAAATTCCCCAACATATGATAACCAATACAAATATCCATCCTCCTTGGAAATCTTTGATGACTCCCCTCCAAAAAAACGATGTTGTTCATTAATCCTATATGTTTCCTTAGATTTATAATAAACCTAAAAATAATAATCCAATTAAATTTATCTACTAAATATTAAATAAATGGGTATTAAACCTCCTTCGAACATAATTCTCTAAACCCCCCTTACATAAAAATAATTCATTTGATGAAATAGTGCTTTTTAAATAGGGTCTGAACCTCTAATACACACAGGCTCCCAATGTTAAGGTTGAATAAGTCTTGTCTCTTCCTTTTTAAAATTATTTAATAAAAAAATTCAACATGAAATTAGAAATGAAGGTCCTCTTATGTAACATATTATTCCTTTTAGGCCCTAAGACATAGAACCCATCCTAGGTTTGCACACCCCATGCATCTAGTTGATAGCTAAAAAACCTGATACTCAGCCCTATCTTATATTAGGGTAAATTTGTTCTTAATTTTCCCTAAACTGACCCCATTCTCAAAATCAGATACACTCCCATCATACTTCACCCATACCTAATGATGGAACTCAGGAAATAGCTTTCCCAAATCTCATCCTCCTTTGTCAGGTCAATCCCTCAGTTATCAAATGGAACATCCTACTAATCATCGACATCCTATACCACATACAGAAGATGGTTGAGAGGTATCTCTACAAATATAATAAGAAATATCTAATGTTTGGTTGCATGGAATACATTTATAATTCATTTTATTAAATTAATTTTTATTTTCCCATAAATAACCCTAATTTGAAGACATCCATAAAGAAGTATAATGAGCGTGCCTCTCCTTAGGTAAATTTCATACATTTGAAATTACCTAACCTAGGGTTTTTAATTAACTTATAGTCCCAATATGAGACATCATGGGGTCTTAATATCCTAGGTACTAACTGATATCTTTTGTTACATCACATAGTAGGTACAACTATTGTTTTTTCCTACAAATCCCATGAAATAAACAATATTTCCAAACTCCATTATCTATCTTAATCTCATCCATATATTTGGTACAACTTTTTTACACCCTTCACACATGAGGTTTCCCACCTTATCATATAATAATGATTCTAGGGACCCATGAGGACTACCTCCAATATTCCTTAGGTTGGATATTAGCATTGATGGTATGAAGTACAAAAATTTGATACAATACCCTCATATATCCTAGTAACATAATAAGTAATCTTTCAAAAAATTACACAATAAAAATAAAATTTAAATTCTATAATAAAATACAATATGTGAAATTCCATAAATATAAAAGTCCCCAACTAAATTCAAAAGTATAAATCTTAAGTAGAAACATTAACCACAACTCTATGATCTGGACAAGTAAGGTCCACCTTGATATCAAAAAATGCCCTGAAAACAGGAAAATAGTTTATATATAGGAGTGAGAATACTTGTATTCTCAGTAGAATCCTCCATAGGACATATCACGAAAATGTGGGATGACTATACTAATTCTATCGTGAATGAATAATTGAACCAATAGGCACATATCTAGATAAATATCACCCATCCTCACCAAGGAACACTCAAAAAATGTCACAACTAGGAATAATTAAATAATGTCGAAGAATATATAAAATAGTGTACCCCACAACACTTCCCGGCTAGTATTTCTCTATCATGCCAAAAATTCAAATGTTCAGGCTCCATAATCCCATTCATATCCACACAATCATAACAATAATGCAACACGTGATGTGGAATAGATGATAATTGTACCGTACTGTACCCTAATAGGGACAAACATTCCTTTTAGAACTAGTAAAAACTGACCACAACCTTAATCGTGTCCATATACAACCTATTCACATCTGAACCACACACCTTTAATCCATCATAGTAAGTTATCTCGAATTTAAAATAAATAATCCTTATTCCCTCCTATTACCATGCACGACCCCCGTTATAATTAGCACATATCATCACATCATCAAATTAATCAAACATTGATCATCTAGAATTAACATTCATTCAAAAATTGGAAGAGAGAGTGGGAAAGGTAGAGAATTCATCCATCCATTACCTCTCAAAACACAATGTTTAATGGAGACCACCAAAACCCAAACCATTTAGGTATTTAAAGGGTTATATTACTTGGGTGAGGTGTTTGTGACATCGTAATGAAAATGAAAGTACAATACTTCCTTGCACAATCCCAACCTAGAGGAAATTTTTCAAAAAATCTCTACCATATCCCATGATCATCACCACAGTATCACATTTACACACTTCATTCATTTATAATTTTTAAACCATATGCTATAACCATTTACACACAAAACATAACAAATAAACATTCCTAAATTCTTATTTAATCACCCCATTTTCATTTCCATAATCACATTTCACCATCCAACATACATTAATCATTCTATTTAATTTAATATTTAATTAATATAAATTCTTACCCATCACACATAGTTATTTCCATCCATTATCTATTCATTTCAATCATTACCAATTCATTTACAAGACATAATTTCTTCAATTATAGCCCATTCCCATTTTGGAGATTATCATTACTCATCTTATTCCATTTCTAATGGGAAATTAAAAAACTCACAATCAACAATCAACCAACAACTAAAATGAAATCCCATTACATATCCCATTAAATCCTTGGAAGACATCCTTACAAACCCCAACACCATCATTTTTTAACACCACCACCATTATCACAAAATATTTCCTTTTTACTCCAACCAACCACTACCCAACACATCTCATATTCAAGCTACCCATAAAAAATGTAAAACATTAATCCATATAATCATCACACAGTTCAAATAAAAATGAAAAAAACTAACAACATTGAAAATATATAATTCTAGTAATAAATAAATTCCATAATTCCCTTTTAAATATTATTCATAAATTTAATTCAATGACACTTATAAAAGAAACAATAAATTAATACAATATTACATACAAGTGATTCATTAAATTTTCCCTTGATTAACCTTTTATAAAGTGTAAATCAATCACTTTAATCATAAAAATAAAAAAATCCATGTCTGAGGAATAATATAATTTTATAAATAATATTGGGTTCTCATTGTTAACATAAGAAAAGATAGGGAAACATGTAACCAATTATAATTAACCCCATCCCCATTCATTGAAGCAGTAAAACTCATTATATCATTAATCTAATATATATTATCCACCCAATAAAAAGAGTAAAATGAAACTTCCAAAATATAAACATAAATAAAAAAAATCTCATGACTCTAATACCCCTAATCAAATCCTTACAATCATTATGAAAGAACAAGGAATAATATCGTCAAAAATCTATAACTAGGTGAGATAATCCCCAAAAACACTGAATTTAACAATTCCCCTTAAACCCATGACCTGAGGCTGATAAAAAAAATCTAAAATGCAACCACAACCTTCTCAGTTGAAGAATAATGAGAAACCAGAAGGGAAAAGTGGAAAACTCATCTTATAAGATAGAATTATCAATCCCATGAATCCTAGGGTCAAAATAAACAAAATTGGGATCAAATATAACCAATGATTCACTTTTTATTTCTTATTGTTTGATTGTAATGACCTAAACATTCATTAATAAAAATCATATTGATCTAATTAAATGTCTTATTATATAACATGTTTATATAAAATATGTACTTCCATGGTTTTATTTTTTGGGATTTGAAAATACCATTAAGAATTGTTACCATTGGTAATATAGTTGTTGAATAGTGATCATATGATTAATATAAATATAAGGATTTAACAAATTCAATTTAACAATAAAAAGGAAGTGATGGCCTCATCTAGTAGACTACCCCCCATACAAAGCCCATTTTTTATAGTTCGTAACGAAGGTGGGGTCATTGGTTTCCGCTCTTGATCTATCCAAAGCCAAGATTCAACATGTTAATCTTAAGAGGAACCACTGATGATAGAAGTAGAAGTTGATTGAGATTAACACCGGAGCAATGTTATCTAAGCCACCCCAAGAGTTTGTCACCATCACACACCTTACCATTTGCTCTTATGCGGGTGTTATAAGGGTTTATGTAACAAGACCATAGCACTATGATTATATACCTTATTTTTGTATAGAATAAAGAGTATACATTCATATTTTTTAAAATCACAAATAGTATTTTTAGTAAATATTATATTAAGAAACATTTTTTCATGAATTAATGTATTTTTGAATTAAATAATATTTTAATAAAATATTATTACTAAATTACTTTTTATTAAATATTACGTATCATATAACTTTTATAAATATAATTGTAATTTATATTAAGGTCTGAAAGCTATTTTTGTCAAAACCAATGAAATTTTGATATAGGTCGGTTTTTATTTTAAAAGTAAAAATGCACATATTTAGAAAATTATTTTATTAAAATGAATATTTATTTTGGAATCCAAATGTCTAAATTATACAATGGTGAATTTTTCATGATTTTCTGAGACAGTCGAATTTTTTATGTACAAATTAAATATCGTTTAAATATACAATCTATTTATGACATCATAATGACCCAATAGTGATGTAATAAAATACTATAAAAATTATGTTCGACCAATATATGTTTTACCATTAATATAATGTGATTATAGTTTTTTTTATTTTACAAAGACTTAGTGAACCCTCCAAGACATATAAAACATTTTTTGTTTTTAAAATTATTTCCTTGAGAGTGTGACTCTCCACCACATAAGAAAGACTAATATTTTAAGATGACCATCCATTGGCCATATAAAATATTATTTTCCACTCTACATTAAAAAAACCAATGGGAAAAAATCATGAGATGGTTTGTGATTTGGATTAGTTTAATATGTGGTGACCTAAACCTAAATAATAATGAATTACCTCGACTTTCCTATATAAACCCACACAAAATATGACTTCCTATTCACTCAAAGACTTTTGATCTCAACCAACCTATTCCCTTATATCTCTATAATCCTCCAAAGGTGACCATGCTCCCAAGAGTCCTCCCTCAGTCCTCTCCCAAGCATTTGGGATCACACTTCCAAGTAATGGATTTCTTCCATTCTCATTTTTTCCCAAATTTCGTTATGTTGTTATAAATTTTTCTAACACTTTCGTCGGGGCACGTGCATCTGTCTGTTTGAGAAAAACAAGGATGTGCTGGATATTTCCCCACATTCCCGCTTTTCAAAGGCTGGTGGCATCTTTCACTTATTCTGGGACATTTTCTCCTTGAACGAAATGGGATGATGGGATGTTGGTTCCTCCTTCAGTGGATTCCTCCTCATAAATCGTCACATAGTCTAGGTCTCACTTATTTATTAAGACATTGTTTGTGAAACTCATCCAAGTTCCACATCTTCATGGATGTCAGTTAATTACATAGCTTCTTTCTGGACATTCCAAGGGGTCTGGCTAGGGCAGAAACCTTCGGTTGGGAGAGTAGTCATGTTGGACATCATTGGCATGTCTGGAATCTTGAATACTAGCACATCTGGGATTATTCTTTTTATTATATATCTTCTCAATGGCATAGAAGCCCGAGGAATCCCACATCAAATTAGGGGAAATATATTCCATAGTAATGTCTCTGAGGTTTCCCTTATAGTCCCATGTTTAACACATGGTATGTCATGAGTTTAACATCTATCGGGGATGAATTTGGCTGATCAAAACTCCGACTAGAGTGGAACAGATGGGTGAAACCCCTTGAGGGAACACTAATGCTAGGAGGTGAATTGGCATGATCTCACTGGGATGTGTCGGCCCAGATAAGAATCAGGATGGATGTTGGATGGATAAGTGGAGTGGATGGAGGATGAAATGGGGTTGATCTGAGGGCGACAATGACGTTGGACATGAGCCACGAAGATACATCCTATGCATCCCCGTGGAAGGAATCAAAGTCTATGTACTTCTGGATGTGTTATAGGATCAGAGTGTGCCCAGAGGACAGTGACCCGATGATATATTGTGGCTTATGTATGGTTAGAAGCCTGAGGATGGTTTGACGCTCATGGGATTACCAGATATTTGGGTCCTAAAAAAGGGGACTACAACAACTTTCTATCAATTGAGGAACACGAAGGATTACCATCGACTGGGGTTGACAATGGCTTACTTCTAACTGGATTTTATAACGTCTTATCACTGAATGGATATCACAATGGCGTACCACTACGTGAAGTTCACAATGGCTTACCATTGGGTGGGGTATCACAACAGCTTACCAATGGGTGGGGCTTATAATGTCTTACCGCTGGATTGGGGCACAACAGTTTATCGCTAGATGTCAGACAGTTTAGTGTCATTTGGGAAAAATGGTGTGTAATTTTTAACGTCATGCGGGATGGTTTGGACCGATGTGGAGATGGTTGGGACTAATGGATGGTTAGATTGAACCTCATAGAGGCTTCCTACGTACCTTGCCTTGGAAAGGATCAAAGTACCTATAGACCAGGAAGGTGGGAACTGATGTGATGGGGGTCGGAACCAATTGTTGATGGGAATGAACCCCAGGGGGGCTTCCTACGTACCTTTCCATGGAAAGGATCAAAGTCCACATATTTCTAAAGGGTGTTGGTGAGCTGACGTGATGACAGTTGGGATCAATGGGTGTTGAGCATGATCCTCAGGGAGGCTTCCTATGTACCTTGCCTTGGCAAGGATCAATGTCCATGTAGTTTGAAATGGTGTTTGAGGATTATACACTAGGCTTCCCAGGGAGGGTGTCATGGTCGATGCTTATCCTAAGCCCACATGAGTCATTCTCGGCATGAGAAACTAGAGGCAGCAAAGACCTAACGATCATGTCAAGAAAGGTGCATTCTAGAGAAGTGCAGTGGGGGAATTCACGTGATTAGCGGCCCAAAATGGAAAAAGGTTATTATACTTGGTTAGTATCTCAAATAGGAAACAAGTGCTTACGCTTGGTCCACAGCCCAGATAGATGTAGATTGAGACACAATCCAGGGTTGAGTCCTGGTGGCGACAGAGCCCAAAGGAAGAGGGATTTGGAACCGATTAAAGGAGAGCTCTGATGCCCATCCCCCCTCTCTAGTCTTTGGCCAGGAAGAAGATAGGAAGAGCAGGGCTGATGCCTCCCACAAGAAAGGATAGGGGCTTACACAAAGGTGGTTTCCCATTCCCCACAGATAGACGTTGCTCTGATAAATAGGATCTCATTCCACGTGAGGAATGACCTTACTCCCGTGTAGACCATTGGGTGTAGATAATGTCCAAGATGGGGTACCCCATATATAATGCATGGGGAGAGTCCACAATTTAAAATCATGTGTTGAGGACAAAGGTGTGCGGAAGTTTAACGTCCTACAGGTTGGATGAGGTGGGTTAACTCTGCACCCCTAGGACTTACAAAACTAATACCCACACGCCCTTGGGGAAGGGAATGAATCAGTAATGTCGTGATGAGGGTTTGTCATGTAGTGATCCAATGAGGGGTCCACGTTAGCATGGATATGCTAAGAATAAATAGGTGTTATCCTGCCTATGAGAAGAATCATGAGGCAAAGCAATGCAATGGAAAGCGCTACCCAATGGACTTTGAAGTTACTTAGTACAAACCTAGAGGGTCGTATGAGAGAATGATGTGTAATGTAGATTTTTTGGGCATAATAGCACCTAAAGAAAATGTCTAGAAGAGAGAAATAGAAGTGAAAGATTATGGACAAGGAGGGAAGCTTGTGAACAAATGGAGCAGCTGCGCGGAAAAGGCTGCAGAGAGAGGACCCAGAGGTTTGCGTGCAATAAGAGAGGGTTTCACACAATTGGAATAGCTGCATGTAAAATTCCGTGTGTGCACGAAATTGTGGATGTTTGCGTGAAAAAGGTGTCCATGGTTTTTTTCACAAGTCAGTGGAGTTGCGAGCAAGGAATGCTCGAGTTTTTTCACCAAATTTGGTGGAGTTGCGCACAAGGAATGCACAAGGTTTTGTTCTCATGGGGAAGGGATCGCGCGCATGGGGTCCGACATTTAGGGACTTGGGAGAGGGTTAAGCTATAGTGGTCCCGCGTGATGGAGGATCCCTGGGAGACCTGTCAAGGAAAATCCCGTAACTGAAAGCCATCTTTTCTCATGGGAGAGGTGGATTTTGTGCAGAGGAGACGGTTCAGTTTCTTCAATCGTCGGAAGTCAAAGGGCCGCCCTCTTATTTATAGGCACTTGGGGTAATGGGTCCATGCATAAGTTGATCGGCATGGAAAAATCTAGTCCTAGTGTCGATGGCATGAACTATTATGTTCTCGGTGTCTGTTGGGTGCAAGTTTATGCACACACGTGAAAAACTTCTCCAGATCCCACAGTTTTTCATGTGAGAGATATGTTTTCCACACGCCTTTTGTTTTTTTTTTCATGACACTTCTATTCACCCTTGAATTGATCACTAAGTCGAAATATTTCTTCGTTTTATCTACAAATTCCTTCTTTAGGCTTTAATAACATTTCGGCATCTATAAATTCCTCCCTAGGAATCAGTTCCATGGGGCCATGCAAAGGTCAAGTTCTTAGGGAAACTCCGAGATGTCACATCTCCTGAGGTTTGTGTGTGAAAAACACCTAAGTTGTGCATAAAATCATGAATTTTCATGTAACCGACTTTTCGTCTGTGCGGAAACCCTACTCAATGCCTATAAAATTCATTGAGGGTCTTGGAGACCATACAAATTTTCTCGCGCAATAAGTTCTAAGATCTCATGCATGAAAAATCTCACTTGTTTTTCTTGTAATTTGACTTCTGTAGCATGTAATTCCCCATGTTTGGTTGTGATTTTACATGAAAATTCAATTTTTTTCGCGCCGCTACCTCAGTTTTTCGTGTCGCTTTCGGATTTTTCACACTTCGTACCAGTCTTTCTGCACGATCTCTTTTAGACCTTACTAGAAGAATATAAATACTAATCAGGCAGAGGCTAAGAGAGAAGCTGAATATGCTACTCAAAGGTCTAAGATGGTTGTGAACCCTGAGGTTTAGGGTGCCCGGGAGGTTGTATCCAATAGCCAAACTCCCTCCAACTTGTTGACCCTAGCCCATAAGGAGTATGTGCTATCTGGAAACCTACTGATATAGGACTTCACTATTTTAGAGGAGTTACATGTGCTGGGATTCAATTTCAACACACCGTAGTCATGATTAATCTGCGAGGATGATCTCGCCTAATATAACATTACTAACAATGACAATACTTCTAGAGAAAATAGGCACATGGATATTTACATACCGAACCCCAGGACAAGGACCATCTTTGGGAAAGAGTCGGTCGCCAGGTTTTCTCTAGTACACTACACAAGTATATTCTAACAAAGTATCACCGATGAGACTAAATTATGGTTGCAGGATTAGGACTTGTGGTATGGAGGCAATTTGAAAAGTTAGTGGGCCTATCCGTATTGAGTACGCCAAACCTGTGATCATTTTGTGGCTAAACTATGGCACATTGGGTTGTTTGAGGTAGTGTGGATGTCACCGTTCAACTTCTATCACCACCGTGAACTTAGGCTGGAGACATTCACTCATTGGTCCCCTGATACCAACACCTTCCATATCCACTATGGGGAGGTTGGTATCAGCCATTGGGGTGTTCATTTCATCGGGGGATCCTTTTGGATGGGCACCAGTATGAATAATTCCTCCTAATAGGGAATATTTGGGGAGACAGATCATAGACACCCATTTTGAAATGGCATCTACTTGATCTATCCAAGGAGAGTCTGGAGGTCAAGGACATTATTAAAGGCATTTTTGATAAAAAAAATTTAGCATGTTTCTACAAAAGACTTGGAAATCAAGATGTCAGGGAGAGGGAGATGGTATCTGAGCAAGGCATAGAGAAGCAAGAGTGGATCATATTAGAGTATCCTAGAGGGGGGGAATATCAATCCTAGGGTTTTGGTGTGAATGAATATCTAGATCCGAACATCTGGTCTAGTTGATTTCTTGCAACCTTCCTGAGCAGGTGGCTCATGCCAGTGAGGGACACAAGGATGGGGGTTCCTCCAGCAACATTGGTAATGGATGTTATTATGGCCGCTAATCAGTGGTTTAAATTGGGGGTCCCCGTGTTGGCGCATATTTACGCCATCATAACACATATTTCGAGAGGGGTTTTACTGAGGAGGATCTATGGCCCTTTCAAAATCTTTCATGAATGGATTGTGTCTCACTGTGGTGGATATACATTTCCAAATTCCATTCTTCCCCTGAGTAACAGTCTACGACCCTCCTTGTTGAACATTGTTGGGGTCATGTCGTTGACACTCAATGAAGAGGGGGTAAAAATTAGGATCATAAATCACGCCAATTTTACCTTTAGTCCTTACCCTACCCTGACTGTCTAGATGATAAACAATGGGCAAGGCTCACTAGAGAAAATAGAATACTTACAGTGCATCAAAGGTGGGGTGTTTGTGGCCCGGGTCCATGGGAAGATTCTTTGCGAGCCTTACATGATATAAGGATTTTCCATGCAGTTTGGTTACCTCCAGCGAATGATAAAGAATGTGTATAAAGAGGACTAGGAGGAGAGGAATCTTTGTGTTGTTCACAAAATTTTGTTGATGTTTAAAACTTACGGCTCAGGAGAAGTCAATACTTTGACCCCCAGTGGAGTGGAAATTGGACTTTTGATGAAATACTCTGAAAATTAGGCTATGGAATACCCTGAAGGGCTTTTGCAAGAGTTAGTCTGACAGCTCAAGGTGGCCAGTGTAGAACCTGGGCAGTGAGAGAGCAGACATGTATTTTTAGAGGAGGAATGGTCAGGAGAAATTCAGACAACTCGGCTCGGGCCCTCCGGGACTATAGAAGTGGGAACATCACATGATGTGGTTGTGACTTTATCATCCACAGGAAGAGGGTTTCATGAAAAACCTCTTATAGCAGTCAGGGAGATTTCAAGGAAGTAGATAAAGCACGTGCTTCATCCTTTAGATGATTCAATCTTCCGTACATTTTGGTCATCCTCGTTGACCTTATGGCAGTTAATGGGAACCAAAACCCTTTGGAAAAAGATATTACGAGACATAATCTAGCTTATAGAGGTTGGACTTATTCAGATTGATGATAAGGTGAACATCCATTTTCAGTATTCATATTTTACAGCCATGTAAAACTATGCATGCCAACGGGGTCAGCGTGAATAACCACTTTACCTGGTGAAGGTGATACTCAGCTAGAAGCTTGATCTAGGGAGGATGTCATCTGAGAATGACGATAGCGATTAGGAGGCTGAGGGTATTGATTCAGGAGAATAAGAATGAGAAGAAAGGCAGAAGGAATATGGGAAGATGAAAATGAGCTTAGGTCTATCAGTCTCAAGAGATATCCCACCCCAAGAGTCCTCGAGAGAGCGGCATGATTGAGGGCTCTGACAAGTAAATAGCCGAGTTACTCTAGGTATGACTCAATTTCCATCATATCCTTTCCTATTTTCATCGTTTGAAATCATCAATATATTTTTTTATCCTACTAAGACGCATTTTGGTGTCAGCCAAGGATCTCCATCCAGAGGGGAAGAATACATGCTGATTGAACAGGGTGGGGAGCCTACACACATAATTTAACAAACAAGTGTTGAAGGATCCCCTACAACGACGTCTCCTGTAGGAATTGGAACATCGTAGGTTGATGATTTTGGCTCATGTAAGTTTCATCACTTAGATGCCTGTATTTATCAACAGAGAGCTCAATTGATCAGGGTGTTCATTGTTTGTGTAGTAATCATAGCCTTGGAGGTTCGGTAGGCCACTGATTCCAGGCCATCTGTGGATGCCTCGCTGGAGAATGCACCGACCCACTCGGGACCCACTTCTCAAGCCGAGCCGGCCTAGGCACTTGGTGAGAAATTATCTGGGGATAATGGTGATATCCATGTCATAGTGGGATCTGATGTTGGTGGGGGTAATGTTTTCGGGGCTGAGGCAATATATGAAGGCCTCCCACATGTTGAGGAGCATAATCCCTTGGAATGAGTACCAGAAGAAGACCCTACAGCTGATCTCTTGGATGTTTTCCCCAAGTATCGACCTGCAGAACCTGAGGGGAAGGATGAATCTGATTCAGAAGTAGCCGATGAGAGTCGGATGACGCAGCATAAGGGGTGTAAGTGCATTATACGTTTCCTCAGTCATCCATAGGAAAAATGGATAAAATAGATGGGATCACTCCGCACCTGGTTGTTCTTTCTCTGTGATGTATGGTTTGATGCTCACCGTATTCATCTAACAATATGTGACTACATGTATGAGAAGATTAGAGAGAACAACCAATGATCTAACATATACCGGCACTAGAATGAGTCAAGGAATACCCAGGAAGTATTGAAGGCGGGTCCGGAGGTCTGACACCTTAGATAGTAAGCTAAAGAAAGGGAGGGATTCATCGCAAACTGCACCGAGCTTGTGGAAAAATTGAGGGCCCAGCTATCAAATGCCCAAGAGAAGATAATGGAGGCGAGACACCTTTTGACTGATCTTTAAACTAAACAGTAATTAGTACAGGTTAGGTTCAATGAGCTGCGCTCTACAACTACTGATGATGAGAAGGATCTCCGGGGATTGAAAGCAATACTGGAGGCCACAAACTAGAGGTTGGAAACAATGGAGCAGTTCATCCAAAATGATGGTCCTTAAGGGCCATATCATGGCTGAACTAATAAGATTATTTCACTTTATTTTTTATTATCCTGAACTACATGTATGAATAGATTGTATACTTGTTTTTTTGTTTAATACATTTCAACCACAATCCTGAAATAAATATAAATTCATTCCTAAGCTTCCGTGGGTCATGTCTGATGTGAGAAATAAGGGATTATTGCACTATTAATTCATTTTAATGTAGGAGTGCCAACCATACTTTGGACACCCGGGGAATAAATGACTGATCTGGGCTTCCGAAAATAATGCAAAAGACCTAACTGAAGAATAAATACCTTGGAACATTTGAACTATTGCATCCTCAATATGCTCTAGTGCATGAGCGGGGTAACGCCAGTGGTGTTAGAATCAATTTGAACACAGGGGAATGGAATTTGTGAATCACGGTGACCAAAATTTGGAACATTATGGGGGTGGCGTGACAATAAATGATAAATATTGGCCATGTTCTAAACACAGTGTCCTTATTGGATTAGCCTGATATGAGGATAACAGACATGGGCCGAACACTGACCATGTTCGAAACATGGGGCCTAAATCAGAATGTCATTCATTAGTCTCCTAGAGCATTTGCTCAGGACCGTAGGTGGGCCATAGGTTGAGAATCCTTACTGTTAGGGGGTTCCTTTAGACATAAAGGGGGATGAGGGTTCGAATAAATGGCATGCATATCGCGAAAGGAAGAGTGTTGGATTGTTTGAATAGAGTCCAACACACTTGAAATTATTCCACCATGGTAGAAACACATCAAGTGGAATTGCTAGTCTGATCAGAGATCATTCCTACTTCAAAAAAGGACCTCTATGATGTGGAATCTAACACATCCCATAATTGTCGATATAACGACCCATACTTTACATACATTGTTATTAATTCAGAATTGAAGCACACTTATTACAACATATAACAAAACCAAGAAAGGACCGTATAGGTATAGTGTCTTCAGAAACTGCGAAACATAAACAACTGGTTCATAAAGAATCTACTTTGCCTCCCATTTATTTCATCATATCTAGAGTCCCTTTTTGGCATATTCTACTTAATAACCATCTTCCTGACCTGGGGAAATAAAACATACAAAAGGGTGAGCTCAAATGCTCAGTAAGGGTAAACAAAAGAAATATCAATCACATCATATACATAAGAACACAACTTTTGGAAATCTTATCCTGCAAAAGAGATCATAATATCATAACATGGGATAAATCATAGAGGTGAAATGTAATCCCAATAATCATAACTTAAAACATGAAACTTTGTGTCATACACACATAATCATAGAGAATCATTTCTTGTTAGTCAAGACTCATTTCCAAGACTATCTTAGTGGACAAAGTCCCTTTTTGAACCGAGTCACCCACGTTTCAGTCCTGTTTCACTGAACCGGTATAACCTACCGTTCCAGCCATGTATATCTCATGAGATATAAAATCTTTACCCAATGCATTGGAGGTAGATATAGGTCCCACCCATCTCATAATGATACCAGTCTTATGTGTTCCACAACATCATAAACCATACATCATAGCATAACCCATGTAATAAAAAATGGGAATCTTAAACATCGTGACATCATGAAACAATTCATATAAGATAAAGGAATTCATAAAAATATTTCCATGACAACATAATCAAATCCATGTAATAATAGGGATAGAAACAGAACCCTATATTGTCTTAGATGGAAAATAATTTTGATAAAACTCTTGAACTCCATTCTTGAGGAAAATATCCTTTCTACATTAAAAACATTTATCCGTTCATACAATTTTAAACTAAAAGAAGTTGATTAAAAATAAACTTGAAAACTTGTAAAGGAAGCTTCTTGGAAATAATTTTTTGAACATCCATTTATGCCGTATAAGTTAAAAAAACATTCTTCTCGTACTTTTGTCGGAAAAGTCAAAAAAGTACCTCGTATGAAAAACGACAAAAGATTCCTTTCATATATTTTACTAAAAACTCACCGAAGGGTAAAATAGTATTTAAACAATTGTAGGTGAATGGAAATAATATTACATATTGAGGAAACATGAATGTGGATGATAAAATACACCCCAGTAAATACTAAAGTATAAACAATCTCAGATAAAAATGAGATTGTGATATTTCCCTTACCTTAGGTCCGATATGCTTTGTACGTGTCCGAAACTCCTGTATAATGATTTAAATAATGTTATTGACTTATTACAGAATCATAATTATTTTTATGATATCATATATGGTCATATTCTTAGCTTCTTATTAGTAATATTTCATTGCTACTTGTTATTCGGGTGTTTATAACTTTTTGTTCTTATGCGTGTTTTGTCGAATAAATTCTTATTCATCTCTTTAGGTTATAGATACCTCATTACCAAAATTTTATTAGTGTAATATATATCATATTCATTCATTAAATTCATTTAAATAATAATTATGAAATGAAGATCATGTAGAACGAGTCACATCACATTGTGGAGACGGTATTCCGTACGTACGCACGAGTGATGATATCGTTCCTATGATCGTGTAATTGTATTGGAGTGTGTGTATACTATTTAAGAATCAGTATCACTTTATAATAGTCATATATAGTCATTATTTACACCATTATACCCATCCAAGTAAGGTGGTGGTGGAAAATAGATTACACCACGGCGTGGAGACGGTATTCCGTACGTACGCACGCGCGGTGATTTCTTTTTCCGTAGGATGGATAGATGGTGAAATAGGGTTGTTTGATACTTATAATAACATATCAGTATATTAGTGATACTGATGTTATTACTTCATAATGAAACAACTCAAGAAGAAGAAGTGGAAGAAGAAATAAAGATGAAATAATCGGTAACGGACATTACCTCATCTTTGAAGTGCTTCTTTGAGACCTTCTTTTAGGGCACTAAAATTGGTATTTTAATAAGACCAGGACCTCTAGGATGTCTCTAGGGAAGTGGAGAGGAGAAAGTGGCAGGGTTTGTCCGAGCATGATGGCTCAAAGTGGTGTGAGGAAGAGAGGGAGGAGGTTCCCTTTTATAAGTGAGGAGAGGGGCACCTTTGAGAAAACTAAAAATATTATTTTATTATAAAGTCAAGTTCGGTTTTAAATAGCTCCAAATTGATATATTTCGATGATAAGGTGGGGATGGGTCTAAGTCATCTCATCCAATAGAATTTAGACAAGTTTAGGTTCCTATTTTTACCTTATCATTTAGATTTAACATTAAGTTAAATAAGTTTACTTTTACCGTGTCTTCTTGTGTTCTTATACTATAAGGTTAATAAACATACTATAAGCAGCCAAACGAACCCCAAGTTGTTTATTATTAATATATATAACCTTATCTAAGTAATGTTACCGAACCATAGATTTTTAGGAATAAAATAACCATTACTAATATAATATTAGTTTTAAAAACTATTTTATGTCAATTTTGACACTATTTAGTAATTTATTTTTGTGAAAATCATAACAAAATTATTAGTTCTAACAAAATTAATTAAATCACTACTAACATATCATATTAACCTAGAAAATTAGTGTAATTCATAAAAAGCCTCAAATTACATTTATTTTGGTGTTTATAACATCAATTATGTCAATATTTCATTAATAAGATAATTACTGCATCATAATTGTGTCATAAATAAATTAAATTATTAAATGTCTAAAAATTACAAATAAAATATCATTATGTAGGAAATCTTTTTAGATTTCTAATGAATATTTATAGTCGAATTTATCTTATGTATAACCTTATATTAAAACTTATTTACTTATTAAACTTTGATTTTAACTATTTTAACCCTTCTTTAAATAAATTAATAATAAATGTCCTAATCTAATCCAAGTGGGCCTAAATGGTCATATTTTATTCCTAAGTTTGTTTTTGGTCGAATTACACTTATCCAATAGAATTATGACATGTTTTAGGGTAATAATAATATCATCTTTACCCTTAATTACCCTATTTACTTTTAACCGTGGTAAAAAAAGTAAAAAGTTACTATTCACCAAAAATTATTTTCATCTCATTGAACCACATTTTAGTCCTTGATATTAACCGTGTCTCTCGAATTTTTGAAATTCCACTCACAGAAGTGGTAAAATTAAGTTTTATGAAAAATTCAGTTTTTTAACTACCACTTAGTGGTTTCACTATTCATCAAAAATTGAAAGTTTTCAGAAAAATACCAAAATTTTACCCTAGGATAATTTCGATATTCCGAATCCAAAAATGAAGTCCATTTTGAAACAATAAATTTACAAAATTTCAAAAAGTGGTTATTACTATTCATAACGGGTAGTTTTAATAATATTTTAATAGCATATCATTGTTTAGTGAAACTCGGTATTGCGTACGACGCAAGCTATCGAGGATGGTCGCGATTTCGTGTAAAGCAAGCCAAGCAAGTGTTGTGTAAAAAAGATTCCTTTGCTGATTTATATAACATAAAAGTCTCGGGTGTTATATTCTACCCCCCTTAAAATGAATTTCTCCCTCGAAATTCGTCACTTTGTAACAAACTGATGAGGATACCTCTCCCTCATCATATCCTCAAGCTCCCATGTAGCTTCTTCTAATTGGTGGTTCCTCCATAAAACATTCACCAATCGAGTGGTCTTGTTTCGTAGGACTTTTTCGCTACCATCCAGAATCTCTATCGGTTATTCTTCATAAGATAGATCTTGCTCCAGCGGTACAACTTCTAAGCTGAGTACATGTGAAGGATCAGGTATGTACTTTCTCAGGAGAGATACACGGAACACATCGTGAACTTGAGAGAGATTCGGTGGAAGCGCCAATCCGTAAGCTACCTTCCCAACACGATCCAGTATTTCGAAAGGACCGATATATCTAGGGCTCAACTTCCCCTTCTTTCCAAATCTCATGACTCTCTTCCAGGGAGATATTCGTAAGAAAACTTTATCACCCACTTCAAACTCTAGGTCTTTTATTCGGTTGTCGGCATAACTTTTCTGTCAACTCTGAGCTGCTCTTATGTGTTGTTGAATAGATATGTCCTTTTCTGCCATTTCATCAATGAGATCAGGTCTTAATAGCTTTCTTTCCACAACTTCATCCCAGCAAGTTGGAGTCCTGCATTTCTTTCCATAGAGAGCTTCATAAGGATCCATTTGAATACTGGAGTGAAAGCTATTATTATAAGAAAATTCCACCAAAGGTAGGTGTTGATCCCAACCACCTTTGAAATCCATAGAGAAAGATCTCAACATATCTTCTAGAGTTTGAATTGTTCTCTCAGACTAACCGTCTGTCTGAGGATGATAAGCAGTGCTGAAACTCAACTTTGTATCCAGAGTATGCTGAAGACTTTGCTAGAACTTCGAGGTAAATCTTGGATCCCGATCAGATATAATAGAAATTGGTACGCCATGCAATCTTACCACTTCCTTTACATATATCCTGGAAAGCTGATCCAGGGATAAATCCTCTCTAATAGCAATGAAGTGTGCAGACCTTGTAAGACGATCAACTATGACCCAGATAGAATTATTGCCTTTGGATGTTTTAGGAAGTCCTGTGACAAAGTCCATAGTGATGTTTTCCCATTTCCATTCGGGTATGGGTAATGGTTGTAACATCCCCTTATACTTCTGTCTCTCAGCTTTAACTTGCTGACAAACCAAGCATCGAGAGACATATTCAGCAACATCTCTTTTCATGCCATCCCACCAGAAGTACTCTTTCAGGTCCCTATACATCTTCGTGCTTCCAGGATGAATAGAGAATGAAGAACTATGAGCCTCATCCAGTAGCTCCTTCTTTAATTCCGGGATGGGAGGAACACAAACCCGATTTCTAAACTTTATTATCCCATCACAATCAAGGTTGAATTCAGGAACATTTCTCACCTTCTTTTGTAACTTGACATCTTCTTTCTGTGCCTCTTTAATCTTCACATGTATAGATGGTTGAACATTCATTTGAGAAAGATAAGATTTTTCCCCTTCCATTATAATTCCAAGATCCATCCTTTGTAAATCCATAAATATTGGATCTTTTGTGATCCTCATCATGGATAAACTAGCATGGTCTTGTCGACTTAATGCATCTGCCACCTTGTTTGCTTTCCCAGGTTGGTAATGGATTGAGCAGTCGTAATCCTTAATCAGCTCCAACCATCATCTTTGACGCATATTCAGCTCCTTTTGTGTGAAAATATACTTTAAACCTTTATGATCAGTATAAATATCACACCTTTCACCATAAAGGTAATGCCTCCAAATCTTTAATGCAAAGATTACCGCAGCTAACTCCAAATCATGAGTTGGGTAATTTTGCTCATGTATTTTCAACTTTCGTGAGGCATAAGCTATCACCATATCATTTTGCATAAGAACACACCCCAATCCCTTCTTGGATGCATCACTGTAGATCACAAACCTCTCTCCACTACAAGGCATTGTGAGAACAGGTGCACTAGATAACCTTCTTTTCAAATCCTTGAAATTCTCTTCACATTCCTCCATCCAGACAAACTTAACTCCTTTCCGAGTCAACTTGGTGAGTTGATTAGATAATCGTGAAAAATATTTCACAAAACGTTGATAATATCCAGCCAAACCAAGAAAACTTCGGATCTCAGTCACTGTTGTTGGTCTCGATCATCTTTCGATAACCTCTGTTTTTGCTGGATCCACAGATATCCCCTCTTTTGAGATTATGTGACCCGAAAATGAAACTTTTTGAAGCCAAAATTCACAGTTGGTAAATTTGGCATAAAGCTTCTCCTTTCTCAGGGTCTTCAATATAATTCTCAAGTGATCTTCATGTTCTTCCTTGCTCCTTGAATAGACAAGAATATCATCTATAAAGACTACCACAAATTGATCAAGATAGTCTCTAAAGACTCTATTCATCAGATCCATGAAGATAGCAGGGGCATTAGTAAGACCAAATGGAATCACTATAAATTCATAGTGTCCATAACTTGTACGTAATGCTTTCTTTGGTATATCCTCCCTTTTGACCCTTAATTGATGATAACCTGAACGAAGATCAATCTTGGAAAAGTATTGAGCTCCGCGTAGTTGGTCAAATAGGTCATCAATGCGTGGGAGAGGATATTTGTTCTTGATAGTGATCTTTTTAAGTTCCCGATAATCAATGCACAATCTCATTGATCCATCTTTCTTTTTAAAAAACAGAACAGGTGCTCCCAAAGGTGATGCACTAGGGCGTATGAATCCCTTATCAAGATTCTCTTGGAGTTTCATCTTCAATTCCTGCAACTCAATTGGGGCCATTCTATAAGGTGTCTTTCAAATAGGCAGAGCACCCGGTACGAGTTCTATTGAAAACTCAACTTCACGATTTGGTGGATGACCCGGTAATTCCTCCGGAAAGACATCATCAAAATCCCGTACAATGGGCATATTCTTAATCGTGAGTTTCTCACCAACCATTTGAGATAAATAACCTTCATTTACTGGAATCAATACCCATAAAATGGAAGAAATTTCCACTGGAAGGTTATGTTCATCCTTCCATTAATAGACGATCATAGATTGATCTGGAATATGAAATGTGACTTCCATTCTTTGGCAATTGATATGAGATCCATATAAATAAAGACAATCCATGCCAAGAATCACATCAAATTCCACTATAGGAAGGATCACAAGATTTGCAGGAAGCACTTTCCCACAAAATTCAATCGGGGAAGAATTATAAACTTTTGATGTGACTGTTGTGCCATTAGGTGTTGTCACAACTAACTCATCATCTAATTGTTGAGGTAATATGGTGATACCCTTAGAAATTTTTTCAGAAATAAAGGAGTGGGTGGATCCAGAATCAAATAAAACATTTGCTACTTTAGAGTGGATGGTAAGTGTACCTTTCACCACATTGTTATCGTACTCCACATCGCTGATAGAAATTGCATGTGACTTTACTTTGTTTTTAGCCTTAAGAGTTTGTTGACGTCAACCATCATCATCAACCCTTGGATTAGGGCATTTATTGGCATAATTCCCCATCTCCTTGAACTTGAAACATTGAAGTGTAGTAGGTTCATTCTGTGTATCCCTTCCTTTGTTTGCATCATTAGACATCTTCTTCCCATCATCGCGGCATTCAAATGCCCAATGACCTTCCTTTCCACATTTGAAACATTTACTTGTCCCTTTAAGACAACTCCCTCCATGTTTCTTTCCACACTTTGAGCATAAGGGAAAGCTCATCTTCTTTTTAGTGTGCTCTTTCGATTTTCCTTTGAATTCCATTTTCCTCTTCTTATCAAACCCATATGACTGATGGGTTACTCCAATCCCCATCTCAACTTTGAGAGCACATCGAACGATTTCCTCGTAGCTATTGAAGTCCCTTATGGCAAAGGCCCTTCGAAGACTTGGTTTTAAGCCACTAAAGAATCGATCGATCTTACTCTCAGGTTGGATAATAATACCAGAAGAGTACCTTGCAAGTCTTGTAAAATTTGCTTCATAGGTACCAATAGATTCATCATCCTTTTGCTTCAGTTCGAGAAACTCTTTCTCCATCTTTGTTCGGAGAATACGAGGGAAGTATTTATTGAAAAATAAGTTCTTGAACTCGTCCCATTCCATGGACTCAATTTCATCCCTTTTCTTCGTATTCTTAATAAGATTCCACCATTGATCAGCATCACCCTCCAAACAATACACTGCTAGGATGACTTTATCATGCTCAGAACATTGAAGAACTGAAAATATCTTTTCAGTAGTACTAATCCATTGTTCAGCAACTAATGGATCAGTAGACCCGCTAAAAGAATGTGGACGCTGCCTCATGAAGGATTCAACAGAATGTTTCTCCTTCCTTTGATCGTTTGGAAGTCCTACATGATTCATAGCTTGCGAAAGTTGTGTGAGCATGGCTACAAGATTTTGCATTCCAGCTCCCGTAACGTTTGGTTGCTCATGGGGACAATCATTTCATTGCCCATCGCATTCCGCATTAACACGATTCCTTTGGGTTCCAGCCATTGACTAAAACCAAGAAGAATAGTGTGAGCAGCACTAATTATAATAGGAAAACTACATAATCAAGAATAAAATTTCACACTTAAGGTCTTATACTAGGTTATTCATGGCCATTTCTAAAACACTAAGATTGTGTTCTATGCTTAGACTTATCCATAGGGTTCTTACTAAGGCTTTCACATCCTAGTTTCCAAAGGTTGACTATACCTTTCCTCTGATACCAACTATAACGATCCATACTTTACATACATTGTTATTACTTCAGAATTGATGCACACTTATTACAACATATAAGAAAACCAAGAATGGACCGTATAGGTATAGTGTCTTTAGAAACTGGGAAACATAAACAACTGGTTCATAAAGCATCTACATTGCCTCACATTTATTTCATCATATCTAGAGTCCATTTTTGGCATATTCTACTTAATAACCTTCTTCCTGACCTGGGGAAATAAAACATACAAAAGGGTGAGCTCAAATGCTCAGTAAAGGTAAACAAAAGAAGTATCAATCACATCATATACATAAGAACATAGCTTTTGGAAATCTTATCCTGCAAAAGAGATCATAATATCATAACATGGGTTAAATCATAGAGGTGAAATGTAATCCCAATAATCATAACTTAAAACATGAAACTTTGTGGAATACACACATAATCATAGAGAATCATTTCTTGTTAGTCAAGACTCATTGCCAATGCTATCTTAGCGGACAAAGTCCCTTTCTGAACCGAGTCACCCTCATTTCAGTCCTGTTTCACTGAACCGGTATAACCTACCATTCCAGCCATGTCTATCTCTTGAGATATAAAATCTTTACCCAATGCATTGGAGGGAGATATAGGTCCCACCCATCTCATAATGATACCATTATTATGTGTGCCAAAAAATCATAAACCATACATCATAGCATAACCCATGTAATAAAAAATGGGAATCTTAAACATCGTGACATCATAAAACAATTCATATAAGATAAAGGAATTCATAAAAATATTTCCATCACAACATAATCAAATCCATGTAATAATAGGGATAGAAACAGAACCCTATATTGTCTTAGATGGAAAATAATTTTGATAAAACTCTTGAACTCCATTCTTGAGAAAAATATCCTTTCTACTTCAAAAACATTTATCCTTTCATACAATTTTAAACTAAAATAAGTTGATTAAAAATAAACTTGAAAACTTGTAAAGGAATCTTCTTGGAAATAATGTTTTAAAAATCCATTTATGCCGTATAAGATAAAAAAAACATTCTTCTCGTACTTTTGTCGGAAAAGTAAAAAAAGTACCTCGTACGAAAAACGAAAAAAGATTCCTTTCATATCATTTACTAAAAACTCACCGAAGGGTAAAATAGTATTTAAACAATTGTAGGTGAATGTAAATAATATTAAATATTTAGGAAACATGGATGTGGATGATAAAATACACCCCAGTAAATACTAAAGTATAAACAATCTCGGATAAAAATGAGATTGTGATATTTCCCTTACCTTAGGTCCGATATGCTTTGTACATGTCCGAAACTCCTGTATAATGATTTAAATAATGTTATTGACTTATTATAGAGTCATACATATTTTTATGATATCATATATGGTCATATTCTTAGCATCTTAGTAGTAATATTTCATTGCTACTTGTTATTCGGGTGTTTATAACTTTTTGTTCTTATGCGTGTTTTGTCGAATAAATTCTTATTCATCTCTTTAGGTTATAGATACCTCATTAAAATAATGTTATTAGTGTAATATATATCATATTCATTCATTAAATTCATTTATATAATAATTATGAAATGAAGATAATGTAGAACGAGTCGCATCACATCGTGGAGACGGTATTCCGTACGTACGCACGAGTGATGATATCGTTCCTATGATCGTGGAATTGTATTGGAGTGTATGTATACTATTTCAGAATCAGTATCACTTTATAATAGTCATATATATTCTTTATTTACACCATTATACCCATCCAATTAAGGTGGTGGTGGAAAATAGATTACACCATAGCGTGGAGACGGTATTCCGTACGTACGCACGCGCGGTGATTTCTTTTTCCGTAGGATGGATAGATGGTGAAATAGGGTTGTTTGATACTTATAATAACATATCAGTATATGAGTGATACTGATTTTATTACTTCATAATGAAACAACTAAAGAAGAAGAAGTGGAAGAACAAATAAAGATGAAAGAATCAGTAATGGACATTACCTCTTCTTTGAAGTGCTTCTTTGAGACCTTCTTTTAGGGCACTAAAATTGGTCTTTGAAGAAGACCAGGACCTCTTGGATGTCTCTAGGGAAGTGTAGAGGAGAAAGTGGCAGGGTTTGGACGAGCTTTATGGCTCAAAGTAGTGTGAGGAAGAGAGGGAGGAGGTGCCCTTTTATAAGTGAGGAGAGGGGCACCTTTGGGAAAACTAAACATATTATTTTATTATAAAGTCAAGTTCGGTTTTAAATAGCTCAAAATTGATATATTTCTAAGCTAAGGTGGGGATGGGTCGAAATCCTCTCATCCAATAGAATTTATACAAGTTTAGGTTCCTATTTTAACCTTATCATTTAGATTTAACATTAAGTTAAATAAGTTTACTTTTACCGTGTCTTCTTGTGTTCTTATACTATAAGGTTTATAAACTTACTATAAGCATCCAAACGAATTCCAAGTTGTTTATTATTAATATATATAACCTTATCTAAGTCATTTGGCCGATCCTTAGATTTTTAGGAATAAAATAACAATTACTAATATAATATTAGTTTTAAAACCTATTTTATGTCAATTTTGACACTATTTAGTAATTGATTATTGTGAAACTCATAACAGAATTATTAGTTCGAAACAAGTTAATTAAATCAATACTAACATATCATATTAACCTAGAAAATTAGTGTAATTCATTAAAAGTCTCAAATTACATTTATTTTTGTGTTTATAACATCAATTATGTCAATATTTCATTAATAAGATAATTACTACATCATCATTGTGTCATAAATAAATTAAATTATTTAATGTCTAAAAATTACAAATAAAATATCATTATGTAGGAAATCTTTTTATCTTTATAATGAATATTTATAGTCGAATTTATCTTATGTATAACCTTATATTAAAAATTATTTACTTATTAAACTTTGATTTTAACTATTTTAACCCTTCTTTAAATAAATTAATAATAAATGTCCTAATCTAATCCAAGTGGGCCTAAATGGTCATGTTTTATTCCTAAGTTTGTTTTTGGTCGAATTACACTTATCCAATAGAATTAGGACATGTTTTAGGGTAATAATAATATCATCTTTACCCTTAATTACACTATTTACTTTTAACCGTGGTAAAAAAAAGTAAAAAGTTACTATTCACCAAAAATTATTTTCATCTCATTGAACCACATTTTAGTCCTTGATATTAACCGTGTCTCTAGGATTTTCAAAATTCCACTCGGAGAAGCGGTAAAATTAAGTTTTATGAAAAATTCAGTTTTTTAACTACCACTTAGTGGTTTCACTATTCATCAAAAATTGAAAGTTTTCAGAAAAATACCAAAATTTCACCTTAGGCTAATTTCGATATTCCGAATCCAAAAATGAAGTCCATTTTGAAATATAAAATTTATAAAATTTCAAAAAGTTGTTATTACTATTCATAACAGCTAGTTTTAATAATATTTTAATAGCATATCGTTGTTTAGTGAAACTCGGTATTGCGTACGACGCAAGCTATCGAGGAAGGTCGTGATTTCGTGTAAAGCAAGCCAAGCAAGTGTTGTGTAGAAAAAGATACCTTTTCTGATTTATATAACATAAAATCTCGGGTTTTACAGTCGAAGGGTATCCTGAACTTGTTTTGGGTAAAGCTGCAGTTATAGGATTCCCCAAATGAGTTTGGGCCATGGGGCCAAAAAATCAGTGGAACATGATTTACGATTATTTTGGATGAACCTGAAGGAAAAATGCTCGGGCGTTCCTATGTATCCAATGAGGATGGGAATCAAGCCGTACATAGTTCTGGAAGACATTATTTAGTTTAACGTCTTGCGGAAAGAACGCAGAGTGATCGTAGTTTATGGTCATAGATCTCAGACCAGGGATGGTAGGAAATGCGGGAGACACATTTTGAGGTAAATATAAAACCATACATGAATGAGGACCTGGATTCCATATCACTATGTGTTTCTTGGGGAGTTTTTTGGTAGATATACTAAAATTGAAAGATAGGATGGGCCAGAGGTGAAGTGCACGAGCATTCCTACATATACTAATAGAACGAGAATAAAGCAAAACGTAGGTATAGGGGTGTCATGGTAAGGTATCAGTTCCAGGGATGATATGGTAATGCAGGTCTGGACCAAACACTAAAATAAATGGCATTTGATAGATCTTGTTGGTCCATTAGGATAGATGTGTGGGTTTGTCTTGTGGAGTGATAAATTGTCGATCGAGGATCCTAGAGTCACCACAAGAATCAAGCCAAATACAGGCATTGAAAATTGGTATGGAGGATGATTAATACGAATCATGATGTCCCATCGTGTGAGGACATCACGATGCGCATAGTTTTTCATCATGCTGCCAGGACAATCATGTCACAGTTTAGGGTCATGTGATGGGACCAACCATGTATTTTAACATCATGCAATAATGACGCAATAGTTTAATGTCATGTGGGACTGGGTGACATAGTTAAACATCATATGACTTGGAAATTAGGGGGAATGCACATGACATGATAAGGCATACCCGGCGTGAATGTGGACGAGGTCCACATCACACCACGTGAAATTTTGGGGAAGGAACCTTGGGCTGAGGGGCCAGAAAAGGTTAGAGCATAAGATGATGGATCTATGGAAAAGGCATCTAGGTGTTCCTATATGTCCCATTAGGATGGGAATCAAGCCATACATAGTTCTAGAAGGTGCGGTTTAACGTCATGTTTGGAAGTATACAGTTTAACGTCATGTCGGACACCATACAGTTTAATGTCATGCGGGAAAAGAGGTAGGGGAACTACCTCCTAAAAAGGGAGTATGTGGTGTGGCTATAAGAAACCCGATATGAAT
The DNA here is from genome assembly GCA_963277665.1 of Viscum album. Lineage (NCBI taxonomy): Eukaryota > Viridiplantae > Streptophyta > Magnoliopsida > Santalales > Viscaceae > Viscum > Viscum album. The sequence continues at coordinate 1,552,753,934 of OY728125.1, read as the reverse complement.
GAAGCCATAATCCCAAACATTCCACACAACACCGTACTACAATCTTCGGGGCCTAAAAGGTAGAACAGAAGAGATAAATTAGTGGAACTCGAGTTGGACCCAAAGACAAGATATTTGGGCATTCCTATGTATCTCATGGTGATGGGACTTGATCCATACATAGTTATAAAGAGAGGACATATAAAGAGATCTTAGTATATGGTCAAATAGCTCGTACCATGGAGAAGCTGAACTCTTCCATGTAATTGCATACCTCAATCCAATCCCTATGACCAAGTGAGTCAAACTCGGTGTGGGAAACAAGGGATCAAGAGTTCTTGGTAACACATGGAATACACGTAATGGGGACGTCGTTCTGAAGCCCTGAATGACTACTTACCATGACTTTTTCCTCATAACGTGAAAATGCGCTCTGTGGGATATTACCAAGAGTGTCGAAATCCCACTTTTACATGATGGGGTGGAAAATGATATGAATCATGTAACTGACATTTAAGGCATAATGATGCTGGAATGATGATGGAGGATAACTTTTGACCATGTCTGAAACACAACATCCATATCATGTGACCTGAAATGGGAACATCAAATGAGAATCAACCATTAACCTCATTCACAATGTGGGACTTGTATCAATTTGTTGTTCGAAACCCTTGAGGGTGTTGGCCCGTAATGGTAGGAGAGCCCTTGGGCCAAGAATCCATGACATTTGGGGGTCCTTTTGGATATAGAAGATGATGGAAACCCAAATGATGTGGCTTTCAATTCATGGAGAGGCCTGTGCTTGCGAAAAGTACGATAAAGGAAGGGGGTATATCTCAAGGGGATATGTGTGGCATGGCAAAATAGCCCGATGTGAATAAGGACATGATTCTATTCCACACTGCCCAGTCATAAATTAGAACTCAATCCAGGGGGCCGAAAGGGTCGAGGGACCTGAGGCTGGGCATCCCGGCCAACAGAGTCAAATGACCTCTCATTCAGGTATTACCGTACCTAAGATCCTAAGACCATGTGAGAAATGCTCAGTGTGGGAAAATATAAGTAGGGCTAGGATCTCCCCATCATATAAGGGTTCGATCGCTGGAATCACACTCCTGCCCGAGGCAGAATTAAGCATGAAGAGACAATGGTGATGAATGAACCACTACACTCAATGTTTGGGACATATGGGGGTGGTGACAACGAAAAAGGATATATATTGACCGGATTCGAATCACATCATCCATATCATCTGACCTAAAACGGGAATAACAAATGAGCATCAATCGCTGACCATAATCGCAACGTGGGACTTGTATTAATTTGTTTGATCAAGATCCTTGAGGTCTTTGTCTTGTAATGGTAGGAGATCCCTTAGGCTGAGCATCCAGGCCATTTGGGGGTCCCATTGGATGTGAAAGATAATGAAGTCCAAAGTACATGGACTGTGTGAAGCATAAATGTTCCTGTGCAATTTAAAGTCATGTTGGATAGTAGAAGTGGTGGAGAGCTTCAGGGGGAGGGATACATGGTACGGTAGTGATGAACACAACGTGAATGAGGTAAAAATCCTACACCAAACCATGGGCTTCGACCCAATGGGAAGTCCTGAAGTTTGGGGATGGGCATACAAATAAAATGTCTAACAGTTCCTACATATCCCATAAGGATGAGAATCAAGACATACATTGTTCTGTAGGCCATGCATTTTAGCATCGTGTGGTGGGGACACGGGAGGAGAGAAGAGTGAGGGAGGTCACATGGTGCAATCATCATAATCCTGACATGAGTGGGGCCCAATAAGCCTACAAGACACCATGTGGGATCCTCCAAAAGAACTATACCTAGAGGGGATAGTTAAAGAGGAAAATGGGGCAAAAATCAATATGATGTGTCAGAATGTTCCTACGTATCCCATGGGGATGGGCATCAAGCCATACATAGTTATTTTAGTTTAACGTATTCCAGGATGACAGACAGTTTGACATCTTGTATGAAGAAATGCCATTTAATGTCATGCGGGATGACATATAATTTAACGTCATGTGGGATAGTATATAGTTTAACATCATGAAGAATGACATACTATTTAATTTCATGGGGGACTGTATACAATTTAACGTCATGCAGAACAACATACAATTTAATGTCATGTGGGACATTTTATAGTATAATGTCATGTTGGACTGGACAGTTTAAGGTCATGCTGGACCCTAATGCAGTTTAGGGACACATGGGACCGTAAAACTTAAGGTCATGTGGGACTAGGCGACTCAGGAAAAGTTTTCCTTGAGGAACCTGGAATTGATGGGAGGAGTTATATGCTCACCATCCACGGTAACCAGGGAGTATATCCCATTGGAGTAAACCTTGGGAATGATGTAAAGTCCTTCCAATTTGTGCTCCAACTTTGGTGGTTTCCTTCAAGGTATCATTGGTGTCCTCATGACCAATACCAAGTTTCCTTGCAAGAAGGAGAGCAGGCGAAATTTCTTGTTGGAAGCACTAGTTATCTTGTTCTGATGCCTTTACAGATTTTGTAGGGCATGAAGCCTATTGTCGTCGAGTGCTTCCAACTCAGCTAGATGGATTTCAGCTACTTTATCTGGCACCTTCTGATAATTGATAGTTGTGCGCAACGAAAAAAATTGAATCTCTATGGGTATTAAGGCCTATGTTCTGTATACCAAAAAATATGGGGTCACCTGGGTGGAATTACGAGTTGTCGTCTGATAATCCTAGAGGGTGTAGGGGAGCTTTTATGGCCAAATATTCTTGTTCCGACCAACCATTTTTTGTATAATGTTGGAGAGGGTTTTGTTGAATGACTCTATCTATCCATTTTCTTCCCCATGATAATGGGAGGTATGGTTAGAATGTATGTTTTACTTAGCATACAGTTTCTTCTGCTCAGCTACTCAGAAGTTCATGCCTTTAACTGTGAGGATGGTGTGAAGAACTCCAAATCGGTAGATGATGTCGGTGCTCAAAAAGTCAATGAAAGAATCGGCCTTGACTCCTTGAGTGGAACTACCTATTCCCACATGGAGAAGAAATCTATAGCATTCAGGATGAATTGGCACAGGCGAGCTGTCGCCGGTGGATATGGTGCCACAACATAAAGTCCTCATAGTGAAAATGGCCAATAGTACATGGTAGTATGGAGAGGCTTTGGCGGCTGATGCATAAATTTGGCATGAATTTGGAATGCATGGCACATTTTGGAAAACTCGATGAAGTAATGGATCATGGAGGGCCAAAAATACCCCAGTCTCTAGATCTGGGTAGATAGTTTTGGCCTAGTCTAATCAGCCCTGCAGAAACCTGTATGAAACTACTCCATGACTTGGGAAATCTTGACTCCTTAAATGAAATAGAGGATAAAACCATAAAACTCGCACTCATAGAGGAACTACTCATGACCATTACCGTCCTAGAGGGTTAGCTATAAGGCACAACATCAAATTTTCTCACGCTCAGCCTGATCTATTGGGATATTACAATTTTGGAGGTACTCAACAAAGGAGGTTCTCCAGTCAGGATTCACTTCAATTACTGCATCCGGGGGACCTAGGAGTCCTGACATGGAGGCGTCGGCGGTAAGGTGTCTTACATGTGGGCTTTCACCGTCATCTTGAGTGAAGAGATCAATGACTCTCTGTTGTGCCACATGGAGAATAAGATCATCTAGTTCAGGCTCAGCAAGTGATGCAGAAAGGCGGTCTAGGGAATCTGCTCGACCGTTATGAAATCATGGGACATGAGTGACTTATGGCTGAGATGGGAACTAGGCCATTAGCTGGAGAGTAAGTTCCAACAGTGGTACGAGATCTGGCTTTCTGATGACAAAGTCGCCATTGATCTGCTTGATGACTAGTTTGAAGTCTCCTTTCACATGAAAATAGGTTCTTCCAATCTCGAGGGCCAGCTTGAGGATAGTAATGAGATCCATATACTCCACCTAATTATTGGTGTAACCTTCTAACAACAGGAATGAATACAGCAGAATAGATTGTTCTGGGGTAATGACGACAATACCCTGTCCTACTCTGTTAAGCCTAGGGTCATTGAGCCTTCTCCTTATGGGGCTCTAAGAAGAACCATCGAAGGTCATTTGTTATCATGACATGACTTGGTCTACCGAGAGAATCACAACATTGAGGAAATTGAGATTTAGGTAATGGTCCGTAAGAGATGGATGGGCACCAAGGAAGTCTTCCAAATCTTTCCCCTTAAAAGCCTTCTAAGGGAAAAACCTGATGTCGAACTACTAGAGAATCACTTCACACAGAGCTAGACAACATTTCAACATGGGGAGGTTCATGATGTACATCAGCGAATCTACTGGGAACACAAGTTGTACCACATGGTGTTGTAAGTAATGTCGCTATTTTGGTACTACGAATACCATCACAAGGCAGCTCTTCTTTATAGGGGAATATCTAGTCTACATATCGTGGATCATGCGGCTGAGGTAGTAAAGTCTATTCTTTGTCCCCTCATTATTCTTCTAGGTGAGATGGGCACCTAGAAACCATTCCAGCGTGGTCAAGTAAAGGACCAGTGGATTTCCAGAGACAAGTGGCATTAAGACCAGAGGCTAGAGTAGGTACTTCAAGTTTTCCTTAAAAGAAGTCTGACATTCTTTGTCCCACTCATAGATAGTTCCTTTCTTCATGAGCCGTGAAAAGGGCTTACACATTCCAACCAGATTCACGATGAATCAGCATATGTAGGACAAGTGTCCTTGGAAGCCTCAAATCTCTCAAATATTGTGTGGGGGAAATCTAACTAATGGAATTAATCTTTTTTGGGTCAATCTTGATGGCCCTGTATCTGATAATGAAGCCGAAAAACTTTCCAGAGGTGACCTCGAATGCACACTTCAATGGATTCATCTTCTGGTGGTGGGAACAGTGGAAGACGAACACTTTCTCATGGTCATTGAGATAGTCCTAACACTGGTGAGATTTAACTACCAGATTATTCACATAACATTACAAAAATGTTCCAAGGATTAGCTTAAATATGTGTTTCATAGCTCGCTGATAGGTGGCACCTGCATTCTTTAGACCGAAGGGCATGACTCGATAACAGAAAGTACCTTTTGGTGCCCTGAACGCCATAGACACCTCATCCCCAAGGGCCATTATGATTTGGTTATACCCTGAGTACCCATCCATGAAGGAGAGGGATTGGAACCTAGACGTATAATTGATCAACAATTCTGTCACAGGAAGGGGAAAATCATCTTTCAAACACTAACGAATGAGATCCCAGAAGTTAATGAAGACTCTGATCTGTTCATTCTTCTTCTTGACTGGCACAATGTGGGCTAGCCATTTGGGGTACAGGACTTTCTTAAAGAAATTGGATTTTATAAGCTTATCTACTTATGCCTCAATCATGGAACCATGAGAAAGTTGCATCTTTCTGGGAGGTTTCTTGAACCCATGATGATTTTCTGGGAGACTGAGGTGGTGGATGGCTACCTGAGGATCTAATCCTGGAATCTCTTCATAACTCCAAGAAAGTACATCCTGGTGTTTTTAAGGAAGTATATTTACTACTATTTCTCCTCTAGGGGCATGATGGAATTGATCAGTGTGGATATCAGGTTCGCCTCGCTATCGAGGTTCACCTACACCAATTCATCGATCATGGCATAGACACCCTCTTCATTGGCGGGGTATCATCCTCTAAATACACTTATACAATTATGGAGGAGGGATCCTCGATGGGAGGTGTTCCCTATGAGTTGAAGGATCCCAATGAGAGCCTAGTTCCAGCTTGAGCAGTAGTGGACACTACATCGGGGAACCCCTGTGTCGCTGAAACCATAGAAATGAAGGTTTTGTATCTGATCCCATCTAGTCTTTGGCCCAATGGTCCATGCTTGATGATATAAAACAAATAGTGGCACGTCTACTTGATTCGGTGAATTCTAGCCCAGTGAAACAAGCAAGTATGATGTATTGTCATTACCATGGGGCGGACATTCTGATACCTTATGGGAGTAGGAGGGTTTGAGACCACCTAAGCCAGATTTGTGTAAGAGTATGATGTGATCTTCCAGCATTACTTAGACTTGGGAATGTGTTCCCCATAATTCCAGAAACAAAAAATCATTTTCCCATGTTTGGGGATGTATCCTCCAACCGGTGTATTGGAAAGATGTAGGCATCATCTAGATCTATCCACAGGTCAGTCGCGGCCCTGGAATGATCAACCTCATTTTCCTGAATCTTCTTGTCTTTTCTCTTGTAATAGTCAGCATCCATATAGATGGATTCAAAAGCGGAAATGGGAGATGTGTCACCATGAATCATGCCCACTTGAACATTAAGGGAGTACTTGAGGCACTGCTGATACGATGAAGGAACAGCCGCATGCAGGTGGAGCCATGGCCTGCCCATCAACGCATTGTAGGTGGTGTCCTGGGACACAACCATAAACTCGGTGCTAGAAACTAAACCACTGAACTGGGTCTTCAAGAGGATCTTGTCGACTAGTGTATGCTCCATACTATTATAACCTTGTATTCTTTGTTCATAGGGACTCAGATCATCCTTGGACAACCCCAATATTCGTAGTGTCTGATTTGGGATTAGGTTGATTCTAGAGCTCGTGTCGACAAGGCAGTGATGAACCTCCATGCCATTGAACTGGACGGTGATGTACAGTGGGTGAATGTTCCCCTGTATGGGAGAGCCTTCATCTTATTTAGAGAATGAGATGATGGAATGGCATTCAGCATTCTTGACCGCCTCAACATGAAAGGCTTATGTGGCTGCTACATTTATCTCAAACTATAGAAGGATTATTAAAGCCTCAGCGAGGGCCTCACACATATCTGACAATAGGAGATGGTCCTCAAGGATAGATAGCTTTACTAGAATGATGGAATGATGATTTATAACATCATACTTCCATGCCAAGTGTGAAATTCTACTTACAAGAGGTCGCTCTATGACAGGATGTAAGGTGGGCCCTGCCAACTGGACATGCGGCTGACTGGTGCTAGTAATATCTTTTTTCTCACTACTCCAAGCCTACAGAGTGACTATTGGATGAGGGCCAGATGACTAAGACCGGTCTGGAGCAAAGCATGGATGATCACGACACAGTTGAGGTGACTCTTCCTTATCCAACAACATGAATGACAGTGAAGGCGGACATACTGTCACCAGATGAGAATACTGCACATGTTGAGCTCTTTGTTGGGCCTAATTCCCAGTTTCGATAGCATGCACAACCTGGCTAGATGTACTAACTGAGGCACTCTGACAGCCCATATTGTGGTGGCTCTGCCAACACTAGCGATGGTTGGTGGCATTTGGAGGATCCACCTAGCGCTCATCATTGTCAAGAATAATGTAGGGGTTTACCAGGTCTACGGTATTAAATAGGGGATACCCTTGACCGTCATTCATTGATTCATCCACTACTAGATGGATTCTGGGAGGAATCACTATCTCCAGGGGCATGAAATCGCAGAGAGTATGTGATGACGATTGCATTGGTGGGGGACCTTGTTTTCCCTTGAATTGCTAGTGATTTCTCTTCTGAGAATAGGACTACTGAGACGAAGATGCATAAGTAGTATATATGGCTTCTGAAGGCTATGGACGATTCAGGCATACACAGATAACACCATGGGCACGAGTGATAATTTTACGATCTATCCAGTCAACATACTTATGGGACCCACTGTAAGAAACCTGATTCCACTCTGCTTCGTTATCACTGCTATTTTTTGGCCTCACTAAGACATATGCCACCTGTTTCGAAGCAGGTCCTAATCAGACTATGTTGTTATCCACCTGGTCTTGATGACAGTCTTAAAACACATAGCACTGTTTGAGGGTATGCCCCAGGATCGAGTGATTGGGATAGTAATTAGAGTGATTAGTGAGGTTCACATCTTTTGGCCTACTGCACTCATGAAAACGAACAATCCCCAGCTCCAAGGCAGTATGGAAGAAGTTAGGGACCTGAGCCTCATTGAACGAGTATGTCTGGTTCCTCTTGTCTGGGAACGGGGCCCTGGGAGACTGAACCTAGCGAGGGGATGGAGGATCATGTAAAGGAGGTTGAGTGTTGTTGTCTCCCCTAGGCAGTGGCAGTGCATTGCGCATGGGAACATTCCAATTATGAGGTGGGTGTTGTTCGGGTGGAGGCTCCCTCTGAGGTATAGGGCCTATGCAATGCCGTCGAGGCAGCTCCACTGGTAACAACAATAGTTTCTTGGGGCCTCTATTTGATCCACTATGGCGAGCTCGACCTGGCAGCCCTTCTCGCGGGGATTGAAGGAGATAGCAGACATGCATTCTTAGCCTACTGTAAGGCTTACTCAAGGTATTGTGCCTTATCAGAGAAGTCTCAGAATCCCGTTGGGTAGTTTTGGGTGATCAAAGAGGGACAAGTTCTGTCTTTACATTCCCTACGCACATTGTCAGCTGTTTCACCTGATTCAGTGGAATGTCAAAGGATTATGTGAGCCCTTTCCACCAGGAGACAAAGTCTACAACGTGCTCATCAGGTATCTCCTTTTACTTGAAGAGGTCTGCGATACTCATGTACCGAGTGGTGGAACTGAACTGGTAGAGAAATTTCCTACGTAGGTCGTCCTATCCAACTGCTGATCCAATGGGGAGCTAGTTTTACCAGACGAACGCAGGTCCCTCCAATGTCTACACAAAACACTAGAGTTTGGTGGCATTCTGTTGTGCGGGGGTTCCCAATATGGGTCCACACCTTGAGAAAAAGTTTCCCAGGTGCTGTGGTGGGTCCCCTATCCCATTGATGGGGGAAATTGTGGGAATTCCGAAAACTGGGGGTGCTGGCATATCATCCACCCATGCCGGATATGGATCTCCATCAGGCGGTATTTCCTCCTATCATGTCTCTAATGCCTCGAGGCGGGCAATGAGTGCCTCCATTGGATCATCTAGGTGAGGGTTCTTTCCTTGATTGGGATCCCTGACCACCAATGCATTGGTAGGTTCTTTAACATGACAAGCAATCCCAACGGCTATTGTAATGACCTATGGAGTAGCTGGGGGAACCTCATCTCGGTCCCTAAGATTATATCCCCGCTCGGGTGGATTTGGGGACTCATACAACACCCTCTTACTGTATATTCCAACCTCAACCCTGTCTTCATGGCCAGGATTGTCAGGGTCACCTGGAGCCAATTCTCTAAGGAAAAGTTGTGCCTTCCCCTGCTGACATGGCCGAGAATTACTGTAATTTGGTAGTCGCTCTGCAGCACGTTCAACAAGGAGGTTTTCAACCATCTTCTTATGTTCGGCAAGTTGATGATGCAACACAGATTTTTCAGGGTCATCTTCTGCCTTCTACATTGAGCCAAATGGTTCTGAGGGGTTGACAGCTCTGAGGTGCTCCTTGCCCTTGTTGGGATTTTGGCTGAGGGCCAACACCTAGATGGGAACCAGATGACCCAATAGATTCTTTTCCTGATGAGTAATCCTTCCCAATGGATCCAAGTGGTGTGAAGATCTCTCCGTGGGTAGGTCCTCTCCAAGAATATCTAGATCAATCTCACCCCCTGGCAGGTTATCCATGTTAACTACGACCCTACCTAGAGGCATATCCTCTATGTCTCCTGGGAAATCAGGCTAGCAACGAATGGAACTAAAATGGAGGGTCGTGTACTAACCCTAACCAAGGATTTTCACATGGGGAGAATCCTTCTTGATTATCCAACAGAGCACCTTAATTCTCTGGACACATCATTGTTGGAGGTCCCTATGGCGATTTGGTGACTCAGGGCGTTGGGCCACAGGGGGTGTGGCCAAATCAAAAAAACAGAATTGTTGGCCAATGTCTTCTATGTGCACCTGACTCTTGGGGTAGGCCACTCATCAATGAAAAAGATGGAAATGAGTCGCCCAGAGGGTATGGTGAAAAAACTCGATCTCTTCCAGTATGAGGGATTCCGGCACACTGAAATTCGTTGTTGCAACTGGAAAAAACTTTTCATGGAAATGGTACACTATGAGAACATCCCACAACATCCTTGGTCCAGATATGGAGTCTGACCCTTCATTTTCCCACTCATTGTTCGGAGGCGGTTGGGGAACCGGTAGTGGTACCGAAGTAGACCGCTAAGATGTTAGGTTTTCTAGTGGAGAATACGACCAGTGAGCTGACAGGCTACCACATCTCGGTCTATACTCTGAATAGTGTAGTGACTTAACCACTACATCGTGGTAAGATTGGATAGTGATCGCAGTTTAGGGCCCAGGGACTACAAATATTAGTGATGGGATACACTACTACTCGTCCACCATTGGTCCCCAGAATAGATCTCTATGATCTCTAGTCGAGGTAGATAGTGCTTCTAGTGATGATGGTGAGATTTCAATGCCGTAATCTGTGGAGCTACCATAATTTTGTCCTCCTAGATATGCCTGTATAAAGAGGCGAAAATATGATGCACCTCACTTTCTATAAGTATGAGGCTGATGTGCCTTGTTCATGCCCTGACCCATGACACGAAGAATCTAGATGAGGGTTCCATCGCTGAACTGTATTCCACCTCAGAATCTGAGAAGCAGACTTGATTAATCAGAGTCTGAATCTTCTCGATATTCTTTTTATTGTGGCGAAGACCCACCCTCCTACCCCGGGATGGTTCTTCAGGATAGGGTTGATTTATGACACGAGGAGGACCATCAGCCATATTGGTGCTAGGGTGTAGTGGATTTCCACTTGAGTGAGATGGGGAGTGAGGAGCACCTGGACAGATATCAAACAGAACACAGGGAGGGACTTCATTTACAATGACTTATGTGTATAGGGAATCTTGATAGAAAGTGATGGTGTATATAGGACCTCCCCTAGAGTAGATAGGATCATGTGTAGGACCTCCTTGCTTGTTTCCACTAGCATCATCAGCATGAGGAGGGTCCTCGTACAGGTCATTCTGAACACTGGTAGGACCTCCGTGCTGGGTGCTGGTGAAGTGAAGATGACCTTCATTCCACTAATTGATATAGAGAGGACGGCCTTTTCTAGCTTCTAAAAGGACATGGGGAGGTCCCCCACACTAGAGAATGATAGGATGTGAAACGTACCCACACCGTCGGCCTACGGCATGAGGAACAACTCCATACCCGATGTAATGAGCTCGGGAATGGATTTCATACTGAGTGTCACTGTCATGGGGATGACCCTCATTCAGATTGAAGGTAGCATGGGGCAGAACTATATGCCAAACATGGATGTGGGGAGGACCCATGTTCTTTGTGGTGGTGGTATGTGTAGGACCTCTGTACTGGGTGTCATTACTGCGGGTCAGTCCAGGGCGGCCACTACCTTTGCTGATGACCAAGAGTGTCAAACCAGCCTGCCTATAGGGTAGTTGGGGACTCGATCCTAGTCGGGTATATAAGTTCCCCTACTCAGCATACGTAGGTTCCTGATGATATATGTCAGTGGTGGCTCGAGCAATAGTAGTTGCTCATGTTGACGCCCCTTGGAGGGAATCCTCCTCGACATGCACCTGACGCTGATGACGGGTCAGCCAAACTGGGGTCGAAGATGCAGGTTTAAGGCTTACCTACTCTGTGAATTGTGGGACTAGGTGGTGGCGAGGGCACGACCTTACGGGAGCCCCTGAAATGGGATCCTGGCCGGGCTGGCCCAGACATCCCCTACCATGTCGGTGTAGGGAGGGATTCATCGAAACGTCCTAGGGAGAGGCTTTCGAAATAGTTGTACGTTGGATTGGAGAGGAGTTTCCCTCTGCGTGGCCCTTGGGGGAGGTGGTGGAAACGAGGCGCAAATGCCACGAAATCCAGGCGGGCCATATCCTGAGTCGAGATAATCTCTTCCTCCTTGTATCGGTGTACGAGTTCGTTTATCACGCTTCATTGAATGAATTAATATGGGGAGATGTGGTGTGGGTGCCTAGCAACTGTGGCATGGAGATTGTTGCAGAAGCGTTGGAGCCAGATGGGATTGTCGCGTCGGAGCTGCCCCTGCCCCAGCGTCACTGGGTGGGTGGAAATATAATTCTTGATGCAGCAACATGGTTCCTGAAAGCTATGAGATTAAACCATGAGTGTTAAAACAAAGAAATCGACATCCAATGACCCAGCACAATTTTGTCTTCCATTTCCGGTTAGAAGGATCCATGCTGACAACATTGTAGACTGGGATGTCCAATGTTTTAACTGTCCCGACTTCTAGTGAGTTTCAGGTCGGGCCCACTATCTTCTTGGTGGGACCCTGCGCCTGATACCTGGATCCAATGACATGCTAATCTACTTATGCCACGAATTCTACTAATATCCACATTGAGGAGAAGAACTTCATGTCAGGTTCACCATTTTTGTTTCTGACATTTTTGCTGGGGTGAACACATCCATTGTTTTAAGGATGATGAGGACGTGCTGGCTATTGCTGCACATTCCTGCTTTCCAAAAGATGGTGGCATCCATCGATTATTTAGGGATGTTTTCTCCATGTTCGAAACGAGATGATTGGATGTCAGTTCCTCCTTGCAAGGATTCCTCCTTGGAAATCTTCACCTATTCTGAGTCTCCCTTATAAATTAAGACATTTTTCTTGAAACACTTCCTAGTGACACATCTTCATGGAAGCCGGTTAATTACACTGCTTTTGTCAAGACATTCCAAGGGTTCTTGACAGGAAATCAACCTTCGATCAGGGGAATAGTCATATTTGACATCCCTAGCATATCTAGACACCAGAACACTAGTGCGTCTAGGTTTCTTCCCCTTATTATAGGGCTTCTCAAGGGCTCAGAAGCCTGAGGAATCCCACGTCGAATGTGGGGAATTATATGTCATAGGCATGCCTATGAGGTTTTCCTAAACATCCCATGTTTAACACAGGGTATTCCGTGAGTTTAATGTCTAGAGGGGATGGATCAGACTGATCTGAACACTGACTAGAGTGGATCAAATGGGTGTAACCGTTTGAGGGAACACTAATTAGAGGAGGTGAATTGGCATGATCTCACCAGGATGTGGTGGCCTGGGTAATAATCAAGATGGATGATGGATAGTTAATTGAAGTGGATGGAGAATGAAATGGAGTCAGTCCAAGGGAAATAGTGATATTGGGTTCGAGCCTCGAAGAGACTTCCTATGTATCCCCGTGGAAGGGAATCAAAGTCCACGTAGTTCAGGCTGGGTTATAGGATCGGGTTGTGCACTGAGGATAGAAACCCGATGATATACCGGGGATTATGCATGGTTAGAAGCCCAAGGTTAGTCTTACGCTCAAGGGATGACAAGAGATGTGGGTCCCAAAAAATGGGACTACAACAACTTATCGTCGATTGGGGAACACGATGGATTACCGTCGATTGGGGTTGACAACGGGTTACCGCTGACTGGAGTTTACAACGACTTACTACGGAATGGGGATCACAATATCTTACCAATGCGGGAGGTTCACAATGGCTTACTGTTGTGTAGGGGATCACAACGGCTTTCCTCTGGATGGGTTTTACAATGTCTTACCACTGGATGGGTGCGCAATGGATTACCGCTGCATGTGGGATAGTTAATTTTCATACGGGACAAAAGGGGCGTAAAGATTATTGTCAGGTAGGATGGGGGTGGACAGATGTGGAGATGGTCCAGACCAATGGATGGTGGGATTGGCCTTAGAGAGGATTCCTACGTACCTTGCCTTGGCAAGGGTTGAATTCCCTATTGATAGAAATGGTGGGAACCGATGTGAAGGGGGTCGGGACCAATGGTTGTTGGGCGTGAACATCAGGGAGTCATCCTACGTAACCTTCCATAGTAAGGATCAAAGTTCACATAGTTCTAGGTGGGTGTTGGTGAGCTGACGTGAAGATGGTTGAGACGAATGGGTGTTGGGTTTGAACCTCAGGGAGGCTTCCTACATACCCTGACTTGGAAAAGATCAACGTCTATGTAGTTTGTGATGGTGTTTTAGGATTACACTCTAGGATGCCCTGGGAGGACGTCATGGTCGATGCTTACTCTATGTCACTGTGGGTCATGATCGGTGTGAGAAACAAGAGGTAGTAAAGACCAAATGATCACGTCAGAAAAGGCGTGTCCATGGGAAGTGGAGTGGGGCTTACACGCGGTTAGTGGCCCAAAATGGAAATAGGGGATTATGCATGGTTATCATCCCCAAGAGGAAACAAGGTCATACACATGGTCCATAGCCTAGGGAGATAAAGATTGGGACTTACTCCAGGGTGGAGGCCTAATGGCGACAAAGCCCAATGGAAGAGGAATTTTTCACCGAAGAAAGGAGGGATTCGATGCCCATCCCCCATCTCTGCTCCTTGTCCTGGAAAAAGATAGGAGAAGCATGGATGTTGCCTCCCGCATGAAAGGCTAGGGGCTTACCCCAAGTTGGTTGCCTTTTCCCCATGGATAGACGTCGCTCCGATAAAGAGGATCTCATTCCATGAGTGGAATTCTCTCACTCCTGTGGAGACAAGTGGGTGTAGAGAATGTTCGAGACGGGTCATCCCATATATAATGCATGAGGTGAGTCTATAGTTTAACGTCATGTGCTAAGGACGATGGTGCTTAGCATTTTAACGTCCTGCATCTCTGATGAGGTGGGTTCACTCTGAACTCCTAGGAATTTCATAACTAATACCCACCCACCCATGGGGAAGGTAAGGCATCTGTAACGCCATGATGAGAGGGTGTCATGAAGTTATCCAATGAGGGTTCCATGTTATCACGTTTATGCGAAGAAGAAATAGTCGTTAGTGTGCCTATGCGAAAAAGCATGAGGCGAAGCAATGCCACAGGAAATGACACCCAAGGGAATTTGATGTAACTCTTTACAAACCCGTAGGGTCATACAGGGTAAGGGTGTGTAATGTAGATGTTTGGGGTGTAATAAGTGCCTAAATATGTTTTCCAGAAGAGGGACATCAAATTGAAAGAGTATGCACAATGATGGAGGCTTGTGCGCAAATGGAGCAGTTGCACGGAAAAGGTCGCGGTGAGCGGACCCGGATGTTTGCATGTAATAGGAGAGGTTTTCAAGTAATTGGCATGTAATAGGAATAGATATGTGTAAAAGTATGGGTGTGCGCACATTTGAGGATGTTTTCATGAAAATGTTGGCTGAGTTTTTTCACACAAGTCAGAGGAGTTGTGTGCAATGAATGCACGGGGTTTTGTTTGCATGTCGGAGGAGTTGTGTGCAAGGAATTCCCAAGGGTTTTCACGAAAGGGGAATGGATTGAACGCAAGTTGTCCTAATTTTAAGGACTTGGGAGAGGGTCTTTAAATAGTGGTCTTGTGCAAAGGAGGACACCTGGGAGACCCATCATAGAAAATCTCATACCTGAAACATATATTTTTCACGCAGGAGAGGTGGATTTCATGCAGGGGAGAAGGTTCAGGTTTTTCAATAATCAGAATTCAAAGAGATTACCTTAAATTTATAGGCACTTGGGGTCATTGGGTCTACATGAAATTTGATCGGCATGAAAAAATACGGTCCTGGTGTGGGAGACACGAAATATTCTGTACTCGGTGTCGGTTGGGGGCAAGTTTCTGCGCCCTGTGTCGGCTGCATGCAATTTTTTATGCCCGTGTGAAAAACTTCTTCAGATCCCATGGTTTTTCGTGTGTGATAGATGTTTTTTTCATTCCTTTTGGTTTTTTTCACATGGCACTTCCATTCTACTTGGAATTGATCACCGAGTCAAAATATGTCTTTGTTTTATCCGTAAATTCCTTCTTTAGGATTTAAGCACATTTTGGCATCTACAATGAACATTATTTTCTATTTCAAATGATGGGGCATGATTTAGCACCTCTCGATACTTCCCTATTTATGTTTTAATGATGGGAGTCCCCTTTTTCCCTCATTAATTCCTCCCATTCACAACCATTACCATGCCAAAATTCCGAAGAGAGTTTCTCTCAGCTTGTTCACATTCAAGCAATTCTTTTGTATTTAAAATCTAATGTACCATTACATATGTTGGGACATGTATCTATATGAACCCATTACTTTCCATTTCATGTACATATGATGATACAGCCTTTTCTATCTTATCAATCATTTTTATGAATTCTAATTTCATGTTGTTATACAACCGAAATGGCACCGTGATTTTCCAAGATAAAGTCATCATGTTGTGAATACCATGACCATTTCTCTATCAAGGGTATTCACCTTTATACACATTTACATATTGATTATAGTGTTTCGTGTATGAATTCCATATTCCTTTATCATGGAATAAATGATGATATTTAATGATTACATGTTGTATGATCCATGTGGCACACTTATGCATGAAATACAATGTTTAAGAAGGGTGTGCCCTAATAGCGCTCCAATGCATGGCGTAAATATTAGTACCATGATAAGTCAAGTGCAATGAGGTTTTACTCATTATAATTCAGGTTCAGTGAGGTTTTACACATTCTCCAAGTGAAATGATCTTTGGCTCATGCTATTACCATGTTAAGTGTTGTTTCAACATTTCAAGGATATGATAGTCTTGTTATGTCATGTATTTATGTTCATGTTTCTCTTATGTTCCATTGATATTCCTAATGCCTAACATGTATTTTATTCTTCATGTTATTCCTTTTTTACTCCCTTACTGGGCTTGATATTCCTCCCTTTTCTTATGCATATCCTCTGGTTATCTCATGCAATGCTAAGTACGAGGGAGTGTAGTGGTCATGTAAACGAAGATTTCAATAAAGATGTTTGGTTTCAGGTTTGAAGTCATTATATAATGTTCCTAAGCTCGAAAGAAACTAGACATTTCAATCTTCTATGTTGTTACAAGTGAATTTTTTATGTAACAAATCATGTTTAATAGTGTAATAAATATTTGGGTTGTTATAGCTGGTATCATAGAATAGTTTTAGTTATGTTTGGACTAGGATTTGGAAACCCTAGTGAAATACTTAGGGATAATACTAAGTATAATAAGGAAATACATATATTTTGGTGTGTATTTAATAAGTGGTTTGTCAAGAAAATACATCCCTTTCTAGATACGAGTAGGTAGAGATGGCTCTATCCCAGATGGACCTAGGAGTGAAGACTCCTACAATGAGTTTCAGGCTTAACCCAAGGTAACCTAGTACACAAAAACGGGCATTGATGCATTCTTTCTTATGAAACTCTTGGGGGATATTATTTGGTAATTTCATAAGATTAGTATGAATTATTATTAATGGAATTAAAAAAATTACCATAAGAATATATGTTAGAAAGTATATCAAGAATAAAATTGATTGAAGCCTACATGTTCATATGTTAAGGAAATAAATGTTATTTATAAGTCATATGTTTTTCCTTGAAGTACCATTTATGTGTTACCCCTAACATCCCTTTTATTCCATCCAATGGCCAGCAATAGGAGGACTCAAGTTAACAACTGATGCGAAGATCAATGTGATGACTGTTCTAATGATCTGCCTAATTCGATGGGAGTAAGAATCGTGAACGTTTTCATGATACTCTCTCAGTTAACTCATTATTTGAATAGAAACATGGGACCAGACGAACGTTTAACCCCCATAAGAAAGAAAAAGTTATAATCCAGAGGTTTATGAAAAAAAGTCCTCCTACTTTTAATTGATCATCTGATTATTCAATTTCAGAACAATAGATCAACACCATTGAAAATATATTATCCATCCTTCAATGTTCCAAAAAAGAGAAGGTTATCTTGGATACTTGTCATATAGAGGGTGAAGCTGATCAATGGTTGACATTGATAAAAAATACATAGCCTGAGGAAGATATTGAGGTGTTGGAATGGAAGGATTTTCGGGAAAAAATCGACAAATATTTTACATGAACCCTATGACTTAATATGGAAAGGGAATTCTTTACCCTCAAGAAAAAAAGACAAAAAATCCATCAGAGCGTACGAGGAAAACTTCACAAGGATAGCATGATATGCCTCCATCATGGTCTTTACCGTTGAATGCAATGTTGACCACTTCTTTGTTGGGATAAAACCTAGCCTACAGAAATCCCTGGAAATCCATGACTTCGGTAACTATGAGAAAATTGTCTGATGTTCCCTGAAAGTAGAAATGGAGATCGGTTAATCCCAAGGGTATCATGGGGATAAGAAGCATATGGTGGACTTCAATTTTAGTGGTCTGATCGATAAATCCAACAGTTCTAAGAAGATAGAGCACCCCACTCGCCAATGGTGCACAAAAAAACACCTCAGAAATTTCCTGAAGGGGATGAGGAAATGATTTAGGTGTGGAAAAGAAACTCACCTAGCTATTAACTGACGACAAGAGAAACCCGAAACGACGATAGAAAAGAAGAATTCATCATTAAAACCTAAATGCATTGTTCATTGCTTCAACTACAATGAAAAATTCACCTTTGAAACCATTTCCCTTAGCCAAGGGTTTTGGAGGAGACCAACAACCTCCAAAGCAGCAAGGGAAAATTTTTTCCATCACTACCACAGAATTGAACAAAAACAATTAAGTGGTGAGAGGTGCGCTAGTTATTCATTCAATAATAGTGAACATACTTTTTTACTCCGATTCTATGCATTCTTTTGTATCCCGAAAGTTTAGTAGAACAATCCCAACACCACCACAAATCACTAAAGGAAAGATTACAATGAGAACTATAAATTGGGAAATAATTTCATCCAATGAATATAACTCCTCCCCTATCATTATATTTGGATTGTTCTTCCTGGATAACCTCATCATACTTCCTCTGGTGGAATTTGATGCTATTATGAACATGGATTGTCTTTTTTATATAGAACCAACATAAATTTTTAGGAGAGGGAAATAACTCACCATATTGAGAATCGACCCCCAATTCTACACAAGTGCAAGGAGGAAGATGAATCTTCTTTAGCACCATCATCTCAAGCATGGATACTACTTCATTATGACCACACATATCTGGCTTAGATGATTGAGTCTATCGAATAAACCATCCTTTAAGACATGTCTATTGTGAGGGAATTTTCAGAAGTGCTTACCAATAAATTGTCTTGTCTTCCCCTAGAAGAGATTTTGAATTCTCAAATGACCTTATACGTGGGGAATTTCTAATATCCAAAACTCCGTATAGAAGGGCTATTTTTGAGCTTGAGGATCTGAAGAAACAACTACATGAGAATCTAGATAAAGGTTTTATATGCCCAAGTGCTTCCCCATGGGGTGAACCAGTCCACTTGGTCAAGAAGAAGGATGAGTCAATGCACCTTTGCATTGATTATCGTGAGCTAAACAAAATCATGATAAAGAAAAGTATCCTATAACCTGAATTGATGGAATTTTCGATCAGCTATATGGAGCAGAATACTTCTCCACGGTAGATTTGTGGTCGGTATATTACCGAGTAAAGGTGATGAAGGAGGATATCCCCAACACTACTTTTCGTACAAGGTACGAACACTATGAATTTATAGTAATTCCTTTCAGACTCACTAATTCTCTAGAAATCTTCATGGACTTGGGAATAAAGTCTTTTGAGATTAGCTCGAAAAATTTTAGGTAGTCTTTATAGACAATATTCAAATATACTCCATAACCAAGGATGATCATGAGGATTATCTAATAATTTTTCAAGATACCATTCTAAAGCAGAAGCTCTATGTAATGTACAATGAGTGTGAGTTATGGTTGTAGGAGGTCTCCTTCTTGGTTCATATCATCACAATCAAGGGGAAATCTATGGATCAATCAATGATAGCCTCAAATGAGATGTGGTTAAGGAAAACATCGGTAACTAATATCTGTAGCTTCTTAGGGTTAGCTAGATATTATCGCTGATTTGTGAAAAATTTCTCATGATTGTCCAACCCTATTACAAAGGTAACTCAGAAGAGAGTAATGTTTTGTTGGAATGGTGAATGTGAAAAGATCTTTAAGGAGTTGAAAAGGAGGATTATCACTACATCCAATCTCACATTACCCGTGAGTGGAGAACATTGTGTTGCATTTAGTGATGCTTTGAAAAAGGTCTTGGGATGTTTGTTAATGAAAAATGAAAAATTTGTTGCCTATGCTTTAAGGAAATTGATGTTTCAGGAAAAAAACTATCAAAAAACATGATCTTGAGTTGGCTGAAGTGATCTTCGCTTTATGATTTTTGAGGAATTAACTCTTTAGGGAGAAGTGTGAAATATATACCGACCAAAAAAGACAAAAATATATATTCACATAGAAACAGTTGAACATGCACCAACGAAGATGATTTGATCTGATCAAAATCTGTGACTACTAAATCCATTACCACCATGGGAAAGCAAACAAGGTGGCAGATGTACTAAGTATAAAGGACTCATCGATTCTATCATGTATGAGAATTGAAAAGGATCCAATATTTTTAGACTTGATGAAGATGTTCATGGGAATAATAAAGATGGGATCATCATCAATCCTTTCACAAATGATTGCTCAACCATCTTTTTGGGATAGAATAAAGGATACTCAAAAGGATGATGTAGGAATTTAAAAGAAGGTGGAAACTATTAGAAAAGGGAAATCCTCAGAGTTTAATGTCAATGAAGAAGGAATTGGGAGATTTGGGTCAAGACTATGGGTTCCATCAAATCTGGAGTTAAAGTAGAATCTTTTGGATGAATCGCATAGTTAAAATTTCTCCTTTAACCTAGGAAACATTAGGATATATCGAGTCTCTAAGGGCATCACTAGTGTGATAACAAGAAGAAAGAAGATCACTGATTATACATTAATGTTCCTGGTATGTTAGCAAGTGAAGGCTGAGAGGAAGAAGTATAAGGAGATGATGCAAGCATTACCCTTACCAGCATGGAAATGGGAGAACATCACTATGGACTTTGTCACCGGACTTCTGAATTCATCAAAAGAAAACAATGCTATTTGGGTTGTTGTGGATCATCTTACAAAGACTGCACACTTTATTTAAATTCTAGAGGATTTATCTTTGGATCAACTGGTATGGATATATATCAGAGATGTGGCACGGATGCATGGAGTACCAATATCGATTTTATTCAATTGAGATCCAGGATTCACCTCTACATTTTGTAAGAGTCTTTAACATTCTCTAGATATTGAGATGAACACTAGTATGGATTGTCATCATCAAATTAATGAAAAATATGAGCAGATTGTCCAAACACTTGAAAACATGTTGAGAGAATGGTCAATGGACTTCCAAGGAAGATGAGATCAACATCTACCTCTTATTTAGTTCTCATACAACAACTGTTTCCACTTAAGCATCCAAATGGATCCATATGAAGTGATATATGGGAATAGGTGCAGAACACTAGAATGTTGGGATGATGTTGGGGAGCGAAAACTCATAGGTCTGGAATTGGTCGACGAAATGGTGGAGAAGGTTAAGACCATCCAGCATCACATTAAATCTTCTCAGAGTCGAAAAAAGAGAAATGATGATATTCTTTGATGAGACCCAGAGTTTGATGTCAGAGACATGGTATTCCTCCGCATATCACCGTGGAAGAGTGTTATGAGATTTTCTAAGAAGGAAAATCTTATTCCAAGGTATATCGGCCCTTTTGAGATCCTTGATCGCATTAGAGCTGTGGCCTATCAAATAGCACTTCCACCCACCATGGCCAAATTACATGATGTCTTACATGTATCCCTCTTAAATATGTAAATACTAGACCCTTCACATGTAATCTCTTATAAGGTTTTACTATTAGAGGATGATATTTTTTTTTAGGAGTACGCAATGAATATCGTTGATTGTTGAGATAAATATCTACGTAACAAGACTGCCCACCTGGTCAAGGTACTATGGCGAAACCATAAGTACAAAGTGAAAAAAAGGGAACTGGAGGAGGCAATGAAGGAAAAGTACCTACAACTATTTCTAGCATAGAATGTAAAACAAAATTTCGAGGGTGAAATTTCATGAGGGGAAAGATTGATAAGACCCAAACATTCATTAATGATAATTCATCTTCATATAATTAAATGTCTTATTATGAAAAATGGTTATATAAAATATTCACTTCTTGGGTTTTATGTTTTTGGATTTGAAAATACCGTTATGAATTGTTATCGTTGCTAATACTGTCATTGAGCAGTGATCACATGATTAGTATAAATATAGGGCTTTAACAAATCCAATTTACTCGGACAAAGGAAGTGATAGCCTCATCTAGTAGACTTTCCCTGTACGAAGCGCATTTTTTGGACATCAAAAAGGAGGTGGCATCATTGGGCTTTTCTCTTGACCAAGCTCAATCTAAGCTTCAACACATTAATCCCAAGCAGAACCGCCTATGGGAGATGTGGAAGTTGATAGAGATTACCACCAGAGTGATGTTATCTGAGCCACCCCAAGGGTCTGTCACCATCAAACACCTTACCCTTCAGACTTATTCAGGATTTATAAGGCGTTATGTAGAATTAATTTAGAACTATGATTATGTGCATTATTTTTTTATAAAATAAATAGTATACATTCAAGGTTTTTTAAGCACATATAGTATATTTAGTTAATATTCAATTAAGAAATCTATTTTGATGAATTAATGGATTTTTAATTAAATATTATTTTAATAAAATATTATTTCTAAATTAATTTTTATTAAATATAAATGATCGTATAATTTTTATGAATACAATTATATTTTTTATTATGGTTCGAAAGCTATTTTTGTCAAAACCCATTAATTTTCGATAAATGTCGGTTTTAAATTAATATAAAAAATTCACATATTTATAAAATTATCCAAATAAAATGAATATTATTTTTTTAATCCGGACATCGAAATTATCCAACAGTGTATTTTTCTTAATTTTATGAGACAGTCAAATTTTTTTCGTAAAAATTAAATACTGTTTAAATATATAATGTGTTTAATGACTTCATAATGACACAATAGTGAAGTAATAAAATACTATATATATTATGTTCAGCCAATATATGTTTTACCATTAAAATAATTTTATTTTAGTTTTTTATTTATTTATTTTACAAAGCCTTAGTAAACCCTCAAGACTTAAAAACGATTTTATCTTTTTAAAATGATTTCCTTGAGAGTGTGACTCACCACCACATAAGCAAGACAAATATTTTAAGAAGTTCTTCCATTTCCCTTATAATATATTTTCTTCCACACCCCTTTGGAAAATCTATGGTCAAATAACTTGGTCTGGTTTGTGGTTTGGATTAGTTTAATGTGTGGTGACCGAAACCTAAATAATAAAAAATTTCCTCTCCTTTCTTATATAAACCCACTAAAGATCCCACTTACTCTTCACTCAAAGCCTCTGGAGATCGAACAACCTCTTCCCTAACCCCTCTATAATCCTACCAATTCACCCCAAGATCCCAATAATCCTCTCTAAAACCACACCCTAGCCTTTGGGATCACACTTCCAAGTAAGGGATTTATTCCTTTCTCATTTTGTAGAAATTTTATTGTGTTGTTATGCCCTTTTATTTTGAATTTCAAAGGTTGGGGTATGATTTATATCCTCCCCAATACATCTCTATTTATGTTTGAATGATGATAGACACCTATCTCTATCATCAATGTCTCCCATGTGCACCCATTACCATGTCAAAATTCGGTAAGCAATTTCTCTCTCCTCATTTACATTCAAGCAATTATTTTGTATTATGAATCTAAAATTCCATTACATATTTTGGGAAAGGTATCTATATGACCCCCTTACTATCCATTTCATGTACATATGATGAGAAACATCTTTCACTCTCATCAACCATTTTAATGAATTCTTATGTCACGTTGTTATGGTGCAGAAATTAAATCATGATTTTCCAAGCCAATGTCATTATGTGGTGAATACGATGGCCATTTCACTATCAAGGGTATTCAACTTTATGAACATTTAACTATTGATTATAGAGTTTCATTTATGAATTACACATTCCTTTTTCTTGGAATAAATGATGATCTTTAATGATTCCATGTTGTATGATCCATGTGGCACACTTATGCATGAAATGAAATATTTAAGAAAGGTGTTCCCTAATAGCACTCTAATGAATTATGTAAAGATTAGTATCATGATACATCAAGTTCTATGAGGGTTTACTCATGATAATTCAGGTTTAATGATTCTTTACTCATGTTCTATGTGCAGAGAGCCTTGGATCATGATAATACAATGTTAAGTGTTGTTTCCACATCTCCATGTTATTGTAATCATGATATATCATGCCTTTATGTTGATGTTTCTCTTATGATCTATTGATATGACTATTGCCTAACATGTATTGTATTATTTAGGTTATGAGTTGTTTAATCCCTTACTGGGCTTTATATCTCATGATTTTCATATGAATATCCTCAGGTTATCCCATGCAATGATAAGTACGATGGAGTATAGTGGTCATGTAAAGGAAGTTTTCAATAAAGATGTTGTGTTTAATGTTTTAAGTCATTATGTAATGTTACTATGCCCCAAAGACACTGATACTCTCAATATTCTATGTTATATCAAGTGAATATTTTTTGTAATAAATCATGTTTAAGTGTGTAATAAAGAACTGGGTTGTTCTATTGATATAATTCAATTGAAACTGATTGAATTTTGAGGGGCTATCAAATTTATTATTGTACCCAAAAAATTGAGTCACAAAACCACATTAAATCATCATGTATCAATATCAAAATATACAAATTCCCATTCGAAATCATGTCATGTCTCCCACATATCTCCCCTGTGTTAGAAAATGTCAACTGTCTTTTAATAAATATCATCAATGAAGTTCATACCTCAACTAAGGTTACTATGGTGGGATATCGCTCCAAATGAAATCACCAAATAAGATTGTAGATCATGTAAGAACAATATGAAATACCATGTTGTGATATTCATCTAGTAGAAAATAGGAAATCAACCCTCAAAAAATTACACAAAGATAACCATGATCTGTTTCATAACACCCATTTTTTAGTATACTAGGAATCTACATTCTAGGGATTCATGTAATATTTCCATGGACCTCCATATAAAGTCCCTTCATGGAAATTAGAAAAATCATGAGGCACTATCATTACATGAACTACTACCTCTATATCATGCATATTAAATCAAAAAATCGTACCATAAGATTTAGCAAATTTTATAACGTTCATTACCCAAAATTCAAGAATATAGAAATATCTAAAACCCACGTTTTGTACTCCACAGGCATTGACACCCTCCATCACGAAGCAACCAAGATTTTAGTGAAAACACGAACCCATGTGGTTCATGAATAATAAAAAATAGACCTCCTCTATATCATGACACATTGACTACATATCTACTACATAATTGTTCCTTTCCCTACACAACATGACTCAAAAAGCCATGATGTAGCCTCCTTCTCCAAACATAAATCTTTAATCTAATATAAATTCTCTTCTCTAACCTACTCCCAACACATCCAACACTCAAATAACACAAATTTACATGATAGAAAGGTGTTGGACATTATAAGGATCATACAAAAGTTTCTATGTTTATATAATTGAACCATTTTATTAATTATTTAGTTTACATTGACATATAGTTCATGTTCACTTCATGCCAAGTTCTACTACCCATACAGTGTTTTGGAAAGACTCATTATTGATCCAAGGGGAAATAACACTTCTTCACTTATATTCAATTCTTTAATGAAAAAAATTTCTTTTATATAAGTAAGAGTATCCTCAATAATTTATAAACCTGATTGTCTCTTGAAAATCAGTATTGGGAACCAAAACTCATTACAACATCAAGTAAATAAATGATAATATATTGAAATCTAAGGTTTTTTGTTTCATATATTCCATGTCTAAATGATAATGAATAATTTATGTGAAAGTAAATTTAAGGTCTTTCACATAAAAAAAGTAGTAAGATATTCTCCTTCCATGTTTTTATTATTCCAAGATATAATAGTCATGTTTCATTCATTTTTCTACAATTGGATATAGATATTTAACTAGTTATTCATCTTAAATATTAATTTCTTTAATCAAAATTAAAATGATCTATGGAACTCCATTGTAAATCTATATACACTACTCATAAAACTATATATAATAGTGTTATCAATTATATAACTTTTTAGAATAGTTTTAAGTATTTTTTAAATCACTCCAAGTATATTACCATTAATTAAATGGTTGGGATTGGTTATTCCTTCCATTAGTCATTTATCATCATTTAATGTGTCATATATAATAACATATGGTAATATATAAAAAATTGGGCAAGTAAATTATATACATATAGATCTAAATATTCCTTTTTTTAATTCAAATCAAATCATTATGATATTCTAGAAACATACACATAATATTGTAAGATTCTGTATTACTAAGTGATTTACTATGATTCACTATTGTTTTTGGTCTAATTTCCATCACTGAGGTGTGATCCCTTTCAATGGTCAGATTCATTAAATTTCATCAATATATCATTTAAGATTTCTATGAGGATTACTACATGTTCTACAACTTCATAGTGAATTTTCTATAGTATTCAACACATTGCTGTGTGACAAACTTTTATATGATGAATTCCCCAATAACCACAAATTTGTTTTTTCCTAATATGCTAAAATAGTTTCATAAATGATGTAATCTCTATATAGCAGGGAATACTTCTCAAGTATTCACGATTTTGCATCATGATTCATGCACTGTGGCATGATTCCTCCAATTCATGACATTCTAGAACTGTAGTTATTTCTCCCAGCTACTCACAATGTCTTGGATTCAACAGGAGGTGTCTAAAACACTCTTGTATTTAACTATTCATATCTCCCATTAAAACATTTTTATCAGCTTCATAATGAAATTTCTTATCCATTTTAACAATTGTATCTCAATGATATGTTCAGTTAATCTGATATAAATTTTTTTGTTTAATCGCATGTGTCTTTAAAAAATTTCAAATTTGATTTACACGATATCTACTATAATGTTATCCTTATGGTCTTAGTTTAGTTTCCTTCCACAACTTCCATATTAATATGAAAAAAATAGATTTATGTGTGGTTTATTACACTTTAGTGAGGCCTCCAAATATTTTCCCTGGTTAATCTTTTGTAGTGATAAGATTATCCCTATATAACACCTCATATTGTATAGAACTATACTCTATAGCACAACCAGAGTAACTAACTCATTGTAAATCATTATGTAGATTATACTTCAGATGATGTGATAATAAATTAAAACATAGTCACTATTATTTTGGAATTATTTTATTTTATTAAAAACCCACTTCCACTATTTTCCACATAACGATGTACACAACTCTTTCATCCTTAAACACCTTATAATACTAGAATAGGTAATTTCATACTTCCACAAAATCCCAGTAGTCTAAATTTCAATCTCAACATTCCTTTTTTATCAATTACATGAATACATCACCAAATTTGGTTTCCATAAATGGTTATTATCATTATATCATCAAAGCACACCCATGGACCAAACCTTGAAATTCCATCTTTATTCACTATTAACATATTCAAAACATACAATTAGAAAATAAAACAAAAAATTATCTTGGTTGAAATGGTCTTTATTTATGGATGATGTTGAAAGTACCACCAGAATTGTTGGGTTCTCTATGTAACTAAAAATTATCCATTAAATATATGTATTTATAGTTAATTATTCTCAAACATAATTTTCTAATAAAATGGAAATGTCATTCTTAATAACATCATTTTCATTTCAATTTACCCCACTTGTTAAAAATAAAAATAACTACGAAGTCTTCAAAAAATGTAATTATTTGTTTCCACCATTTTTTCCATTTAGATCTCATTATTATACCTACAACGGGAATCTAACCTTTATCATAGAATTTGATAGGTGTGTCTTCGTTAATTACACTTCATCTTTAAACAATATGATTCATAAAATACCATTTTCTTCTCCTATTTATACCATCTCAATTTTATATAAAAGAATGAAACATTATATTAATAGAGACTAGTATCCCACATTATCCAAAATGGGCTTGATACCATTTATAAAACCAAAATATTTTTGTACACATGTTTCACTCCAAATTAGGGTTTTACTACTTATATTTATCATTTCAACATGTATGACCAGATTCATATTTGAAAATCATGGTGGCATCTTGATATCTTTTATTAATTTAAATTTATCCTAGATACCATTGATTCTTTCAATGACACCTTTATTTATATGTACTTTATCTATCAAAAATTCATATGTACCTCATTTCAACATTTACACACCCCATGGATTGTATCTAACCCCTAATTATACACAAAATCGCCAATAGTTTAAGATATTTATGCATAGTTAGAGACATATATTTCTCTACCATCATCTTGAAGATATTTGTGGTTATTAATAATAAACAAAATATTTTCTTCTAAAAGGATTTCAATCGACTATAGTGGTTCTACTTTTCATGATAAAACTTATATAATGGGTTAATTATTTGTGATTATTTAACCTCTTAGGTTACGACTTTTCCACTTGTGCGACCTTTATCCAACTTATAAATTTATTCCCTTCGATTTTCCATAGTTGTATATTTGTTCATTCTTATTCAACTATAGGAGGGATTATCCAACATCATTCATATCTTACGCTATAGTGTGTTTTTAAACCACATAGTCATGCCCCAAGATTCTGTTATTTGATACACATTAATAAAACATTATGTTTATTTTTTCAGGTTATGTTTTCTCATAGAGTGCACACCAAAATATTTCATAGCTGAAGAAACCTCTTTTTTTCCTCTACCATATTCACTTTCCATGTTATTCATGCACCATTCATGGATATTTATCACTATATTCCTCTAATATGGTTAATTTTCATTCCATCACAATTTAATTTCTTCCAATGAAATCGTTCTGTCAATTTATTATTCAAATCTTTACCATATTTTTAACCATATATTAATTTTTAGCACAAATAAAACATCTCTTATTGATGTTATACCTCTTGTAGTCATTCCCTAATTGAGATATCATTGAAACATATTTAATTTTACCTTTCATCCCTTGTTCTTCAATATAAATACTCATATTGAGGATAACCAAGCATAACATATATAAATTTTTGTTCATTTTAGATGAATAGTCATTATATTTTACAATAATACAAACCTAAGGAATGTAATGCTTTAGTATATTTTTATACGAGATATTTAAACATAAAATTTTACAAAAGATATTAAACAACTGCTAGATGTTCTTATATCATACTATTATTCCTATTATCCCCTCCTTAAAAGAAATCATTGTAATATTGGGAAAATGGAAACTTAAGAAACAATTAGATTATATTTTCAGTAATGTTAAACATAGAAGATATGAGTTAATTATTATAAGTGATCAAAATTAAATTATAACATTATCATAACAAAATAATTTCAATCCCAAACCATTAAGTATCATTAATCCTATGTCATGGAATAATTATTCTTTACAAAAACAAAAAAATCATATGTTTCTGTAATAATAAATAATAAATCATGATTTACTAGATCATATTATTAAAATATAAATATGCAATAATCCTAATCTTGTAACATTTTGGGTATGCATATATAGTAACAGCTTCACTAATTAAATAATAATGTGAAATCAGGTCCTCACATAAGCTTATGGACATGAAACTAGATCTATGCATAAATATATGGATATTAAACTAGGTATACACATAATATTTGGATCATGAATTTAGGTTCAAACATCGCATATTTATCATGTGAGTAATACAACTTTAACCAATGCATTAGAGGGCTATAAAACCCTACCATATAATTATCTAAAACCATATATGTACCAAAAGATCATAAAATTATTAATCAATTCATCATATCATAGATAATGGAATTTCAATGGAATTCATTCCATCATTTCATCAAAGTATAACCAATTGAAATGAAAAAGGGTTCATTAAAATTTCATTATTAATTAATTAACCCAGTAGAAAAGAAACGATTTTTATAGAATCGTCTCGGAATCATCATCATCATTAGCTATCTAGGAAAAGAAAATAGATGGTTCTATAATATCATAACCTTATAGAATCATGTATATCCTTAAATAATTATTAAATATATTTAAAAAAATAAATATCATTTAAACCTTTCTTTAAGACCATGTGTAATATATCTTTTTATTTAGATAAGATATTACCTGAAAAATCTTATAATATTCATAAAATAATTTTCCATGAAAATATAAGTGTAAAATTGTAAAGAAATATTAAAATAAAAAACAATCATGAGGATGGGAAATTAATTGAACTTGTATATATTAAAAGAGATCAATCTTTTCAAGCTTCTGTAAAAAGTCAAAAAATGACTTGATTGGTAAACATTTCTTTAAAAAGAATATTTTAAAACCATTGTAAATAAACTAAAAGGTAATGACAAATAATCATTTTAAATAATTTTATGTATCTTGAATTTTTTTTAGAATTTCATAGATGTGGAAGAAACATTTCATGAATAATATAAGAAATGAGGTTAGTTATTCATAAAAAACATTTTTTCGATTATTTTTATGTACCAAAGAGAGTAAAATGGTAAAACAAATCCAGAAATAAAAAATTATTATAATATATATAGGGTTTAAATTATAAGATCTACATAATTCTCTTAAATGTAAATTCAGTATAGAAATTCCTGAAAATACATGACGTTATAACTTAAACCCCTTTCCTAAAGTCTTGTCTTTCTTCATATGGGTTAAATCCTTATGTAAATTGAATATATATTTATTAAAAATTTAATAACACACCATATTTTGACATAAAATACCATATAATATTTAATTATAACATTTTCTATCTTATTTATTAACAATTTTATATTAAAATTATAGTTTTTGGTTATAACGATTTGGTTTTTTGTGTATGTTTCATTTTAGCAATTCTGATCCTTGTACAATGGCGATGGATTAAAAAAACAGAGGCTTAATAATGATATAATTTTAATATTTATTTATTATATAAAATTTCATAACTTATAATAAAAAATAGGTGGTAAAAATTTCTTTACATCACATCATAGAGACGGTAGTCTATACGTACATATGAGTGATGTTTTCCCTTTTTGATAGATGGAATGAAAAAATGGAAACTAATAATTAACATTTATATAGCCATTATTATATCCCAAATATCATATATATTCATTTAAAAAATACTTATCACTATCCATATAAAAAAAATTAAAAACCAATCACTTCTCTTTGTGGATGTGGTAGTCCACACATATGCATGACCGACATTATCGTTTACCAATAGATGGGAATATAAGAAGGTAGAAAAGATTATATAATTAAAAAAAGAATAACTATGTCATTAATATAAAATATTAAAATTAAATCCTTTATAACAACCAACCATTAAATATCATAATGGAAAATTAACCATATCACTATGTAGAGAAGATAGTCCACATGCTCACACGAGTGATACTTTTATTTCCCATTTGGTGGAAAGGATGTTGAAAATGGCCATCTTGTATTTTTAATAAAATATCTAAATATTGATAATAAAATATCCATTATTTTAATATGTATACACTACAACTATAGAGAATAAAAAATAAATAAACTTTCAAAGATTTGGGTAAGATGAATAACTCTTTTTTCAGATACCTCCTTTGATTTACACCTTAAACCTTCTTAGTATAGTCTTAGGGTAAGATCAGAAGTTCAGTAATAAATGTAAGGAAGATGTTAATGTTTTTTAGGGTTTTTATAATCTATAATTTTCAAATTTAGTGAATAATGGAGTATAATTGGTTCCCTTTTATAAGTGAGGGGAGGGACATACATGGAATCACATGAAAGATTTAACTAATAAAAGTTCACTATATTGTGAATGTTTAACCAAAGGGACCTGACATAGATGTTTGGATAAAAATGTTCAGAAATTATTCTACCAATAATATTAAGACAATTTTCTGTGTAATTTGTACCATTACCCCTTAGTATAACCCCTTGGTAAACTCATTTTATCCATAACAGTGGTAATAATTTGTTTAACTTTTTTTTAAAAAAATCGGAAAAAACATTAAGTTGATTATAAAAAATTATATAAGATGTTAAGATTAAAATTATAAAATAAATTTTTTATAATTTTTTATTTCTATAAGTGGTTGAAATTCATTTTATATTAAATGTTAAAAATGCAACAAACCCATTTTTCAAAAAATTAATTTCTAATCATAAAAATGAATTTATTATTGTTCGATGCATAGTAAAAACCATTTATTCAAAGTTTATATATTTTAATAAATATATTATATCATAAATTAAATAAATTTATTCATCAATATATATTAATTTATTTTACTAAGATAAAACATATTATGTGAAAAGGTTTTCAAGAAAAACATCACTTTTTTCATTTAAATGATTTTGTTTTCATTTATAACCAATTAATAGACAATGAATTGATTTCATACATGTGTAAAAACATTTCATAATTTATTTGATTCCATTAACAATATCCAATAAAAAATATAATAAATAAATACCACATTAAATAATAAAAATAATAATTAAATAGTATATCAGGGTTCATTAAAACTCAGTGTTTCATGTAACACAAGATATCAGAAAATTAAATTTATTTAAAGAGATAAACACCACAAAATATATGTGTCTAACACATGGTGTTTCCCATTATTCCGTAATAGTATCACATAGTATTTATATTTCATTATGATTCTTATCTTTTAAATGTATTATGAACATTAAATTTTACCATCAATTTCTTTTTCTGACATTTTACCACTCAAGTTTAAATTATTCTATAATTGGGATATTATTCTTATCATTGTTGGTTTTTAACCTACAACAATGGCCTTTAATCTTATAATACATCTCATTTAACTGTGGAACCATTTCCCCAAACCCAAATCCTTCTTCATTTATTGATTTTAGCCTCTCGTTATATTATTTTTTAAGTGGGATGATTTCATATTTCATTCTTCATGGCCATTTTTTCACACTTTGTGAAAAAATTCATCAGGTTGGTCAATATGGCTCTTAATTATTGAACCCTTTTTCATGGAATATTTATTCAAGGACATGTAAACATAAATTAATCTTATATTACACATGTATATATCTTATTTTAATTCATATTCCTCTTGATGTATGATTTCTAGCTAATTTATTTTCCTTTATAGGGAAGAAATCTTGTTTTTCTCACTGAATGAACATTATGAAGATCGACTTCCAGATGTAATTGAAATTTATTCCATTAAATTAAAATCTAAATAATAATTTATGGGTAGATATGAATTTATATATTTTGAAATATGTTCTAAAATGATTTTAAAAGAAATTAATAGTGACCTCAAACACACTTACCTCCATGGGTGTTCTCTTCTTCTTAGGATTATTCTTATTTTTCCACATATTTTTTACATTTTTAATAAGGAATTATTAATTTTTTTTATAAAGTATCATTACTATAAAATTCTCCGTATTATCTAATGTTTTTTTCCAAATCTATATTTACGTATACTGATTTTCATTAATTTTTCTCTAACAAACTAAAAATTATCAAAAGCAATAGCACAACCATCAATCATTTCAAAAACTAATTATAAATACCTCTATTAAAATGAATTTTTGTCTAATAATATATAATTCATTAAAATTAGTTTCATATATTATTATCATGAGAAATATATTCCATAAAATCATCATTAAAATCTTACTTAAACCAAAACATCTTATTTTTTATCCATAATATTTAGTGATATAGAAAACTGGAGAGTTTGTAATTGAATATGTGTTCCAAAAATACAAAAATATATATTTAGTGACTGAACCATATATAATAACCCATGTATATAATACTACATTTTGGTAATAAAATGAATGTGCCCACTATAATAGGATCAATTTTTGGACCCAGGTGGTTGAAGGTGTTCTTAAGAAATAAAAACTTATTATAAAAAAATGTTAAGAATGTATTGTCTTTTGTTTTCCCCTAATAAATTATGTAGCATTGTTTATATTTAAATAAAAGGATATCATTTGGAAATTTAATCTGATATATAATATAATATAGAGTTAATTAGAATTATTTCATCAGAGAGGTTTTATGTCAATTACTAGACCTTATTAGCTCATAGTCACTGGTTACACTATAAAATTGAAACTAGATATAAGGAACCACATCTCCAAGGACCAGATATTTTGTTAATATTGGAAGAATAAATAAATATTTGATTCATGTTTTAAAATTGGGGACATAAAAAAACATATAATTTTCATTGAGAACATCATTATTCCCTTTAGCATATCCCTTTATATCATTCATGATACACTTATTAACATCTTTGGGAAATGATACATAAGAAAGGGATGATCTCTAATTCCAAGTAAGGGTATTCATACAAAAGAATAAATATTTAAAAAATCGTACTCAATATGTGACGTTAAATAACTAAAACACATTCCATTTAATCAATAACATAATAAGAAGAATAATAGGGAAGGGATAGATGATGATCAAATAATTCCATATAAATAATCACATGATATTGAAACTTATCCATAGATATTCTAAAAATTCAAATAATCACATGGTCATTAATAAATTATCTCACAATTAAGAAATTTGAAATATCAGATATCATAATCATTCCATTAAGACCTCGTGCTAAGAAATATTACATAAACGAGTAAGGACTCATCCAAAAACCAAAGATAGTTTAGGGCATTAGAAATACCGATGTATCGGGGGGGACATAGAAAGAATTTCCCCCCACTTATGATGTCCAATAAATTCATCATATAATAAGGGATAAAAAAATCACGTAACCATTTATGTTGAAAAAATTGAATTTTAAATGTTAATAATTTTCCCAATCAATAACCATAACCAATATATACATTCATATTGGAACCTAATGTACACAATGATAATAATTTCCCCAATCAATAAACATAATGACTAGTTAATGTGAAATTAAATCTATGTTATTTCACATGAACAAAGTAGTAATATATTCTCCTTCCATGTTTTTATTATTCAATGATATAATAGTATTGTTTCATTAATTTTTCTATAGTTGTATATAGATATTTAACTCTTTATTAATCTTCAATATTTATTTCTTTAATCAAACCTAATATGATCAATGGAACTCCATTGTAAATGTATATACACTACTCATAAAACTAGATATAATAGTGTGATCAATTATATCATTTTTTTAGAATAGTTTTAAGTATTTTTTTAAATCACTCCAAGTATATTACCATTAATTCAATGGTTGGGATTGGTTATCCCTTCCATTAATCATCTATCATCATTTAGTGTGTCCTATATAATAAAATATGGAAATATATAAAAAATTGGGTCAAGTAAATTCTATAAATATTGATCTAAATATTCCTTTTTTTAATTCACAGAGAATCATTATGATATTCTCGAAACATACACATAATAGTGCAAGATACTATATTACTATGTGATTTACTATGATTCATTATAGTTTTTGGTTTGATTTCTGTCACTGAGGTGTGATACCTTTCAATGGTCAGATTCATTAAATTTCATCAATATATCATTTAAGATTTCTATGAGTATTACTGCATGTTCTACAACTTTATAGTGAATTTTATATAGTATTCAACACATTTTTGTTTGACACACTTTTCAAAGATGAATGCCCCCAAAACCTAAAAAAAATAGTTTTTCCTAATTTTCTAAAATAGATTCATAAATGATGTAATCTTTATATTGTAGGGAATACTTCTCAAGTATTCACTATTTTTCATCATGATTCATGCACAGTGACATGATTCCTCCAATTCATGACATTCTAGAACTGTAGTTATTTCTCCCAGCTACATAGAATGTCTTCGATTCAATAGGAGGTGTATAAAACACTCTTGCATTAAACTATTCATATCTCCCATTAAAACATTATTATCAGCTTCATAGTGAAATTTATTTTCCATTTTAACAATTTTATCTCAATGAAATGTTTTGTTAATCTGATATAAATTTTTTGGTTTAATCACATCTGTCTTTAAAAAAATTCAAATTAGATTTACATGTTATCTAATGTAATGTTATTCTTATGCTCTTATTTTAGTATCCTTCCACACCTTCCATATTAATATCAAAAATAATAGATTTCTGTGTGGTTTATTACATTTTAGTGAGGCCTCTAAAGATTTTCCTTGGTTAATCTTTTGTACTGATAAGATTATCCTTATATAACACCTCAAGTTCTATAGAACAATACTCTATAGCACAACCACACTAAATAATTCATTTTCAATCTTTATGTAGAGTATAATTAAGATCATGTGATAAAAAATTAAAACATAGTCATCATTATATTGTAATTATTTTATTTAATTATAAACCCACTTCCATTATTTTCGAAATAATGATGTATACAACTCTTTCATCCTTAAACACCTTATAATACTAGAATAGGTAATTTAATCATTCCACAAAATCCCATTAATCTAAATTCCAGTCTCAACATTCTATTTTTATCAATATCATGAATAAATCACCAAATTTGGTTCCCATAAAAGGTAACTATCCTTATACCATCAAAGCACACCCATACACCAAACCTTAAAATTCCATCTTTATTCACTATTAACATATTCAAAAGGTACTACTAAAAAATAAAAAAAAATCTTGATTGTAATTTTCTTTATTTATGGATGTTTTTGAACGTTCTTCAATAATTGTTGGGTCCTCTATGTAACTAAAAATTACACAATAAATATATTTATTCATAGTTAATAAATCACACACCCAATTTTCCAAGAAAATGGTAAAGTTATTCTTAACAACATCATTTTCTTATCAATTTACCCCACTTGTTTTAAAATAAAAATAAATACGAAGTCTTTAATAAGTGTAATTATTTATTTCCACTATTGTTTCCATTTAGATCTCACTATTTTACCTACAATGGACCTCCACCCTTTATCATAAAATTTGATTGGTGTGTCATTATCAATGCCGCTCTATCTTTAAACAATATGTTTCATGAAATATCATTTTCTTCCCCTATTTATACCATCTCACTTTTATATAAAAGAATGAAACATAGATTAAAAGAGACTAGTATCCCACAATATCCATAAGTTATGCCTTCAAGAATTTCTACCTCGAACACCACTTATTGGAAACCACTTATAGGCCCTCTTATATGATTTTATCACATTATAAAGTAACTATATTATTTTAATAAATATTATGTTAATTTACCATTAATAAATTTGTTTAAGAAAAAATTCTAAGCCTTATAATTCTTAACTTGGTGTAGGAACCAAGGGTCTAAGTCCTTAATGTCAAATGTTTCAATGTCACTCACTTGCTTACATAAACACTTATAGTAGGAGCTCTCAATTGTTTTTAATCAAAACCAATATTCTCAATAAATCTTACAAAAAATCATTTGTAAATAATAAATAAATATTCATGTGTGAATTTCATAACACATGTTAAATAAATATATATAACTTATTGTTGATGCTCCATTCTGTCACAGAGTCCAACAAATGGAAAAGGGGAATACCTTAAGCACAAAGAGGGTCACCCATTGATGAATATAAAAAAGTGGAAAAGGCATGGCCAAGGATCCCATTTGGATTGAGGCGTGCAAGTTTCCTGCGCACTGCGCCTGTCAGTTGTGCGCCACCTAGGGGTTGCGCAAGTAACTTGCGCGATTTTTTTCCCTTATTCACACAAGGTTCCCAGTGGCCTATAAATATCCCATGTGGGCCCCCCATTTCAAGGACGAATTTTCCAAAACTCAGATTCAAGTTCTGGTCTCCCAAGTCTTCAACTCAACTCTTCTGAAATCTTCTAAGGTGACTTTTTACCTAGAATGAAAGACTTGAAAGAGTAGGATAAGGCCTAATGTTTAGATTTCATCAACACTTCTGCGCCTAAGTGTCCAGACCTCCTTAAAAGTAGAAATAGTTGTGTTCCACTATAACATTTTCAATGAAACTTGTGCGCCTCCCTTTTGGGAATTTCTTAGGATACTACTAAAGGCTTGAGTTAAGTATCACCCAAGTATTAACCTATAGATTCTCCATCACCCAGGTGAACCCATGCCGTGCAAGTACACTTGTGCGGTCAATACTTGTAAGGCAATTTCATTTTTGTGCCTCTGTCCTGCTCACCTCTCCTCTTCAAGATATTATCCCTAGAACACCTTTTCAAAGCCATTTATGGCATGACCCTTTTGTTGGCTTCCTTATCTAAAATGAATTCTGTGTGAACCTCTCCCAAAACCTTGTGACTTACAAGCTTTATGTCACTACGGTTAGAGGATTCCTATATAACATCTTCCTTTAATGATGAGAATATCTTTTGGTTTTGGGCCTCCTACTGAGGAGTAAGCCCCAATCATAGTTTCCCTTAACCAGGGCCTCCTTCTCAGGAGTAATCCCCAAGTCTCATGTCCCCATAACCTGGGCCTCCTTCTCATGAGTAAGCCCCAGTCATAATTTCCTTTAACATTGGGCTTCCTTCTCATCCGTAAGCCCCAAGTTATATGTTCCCCTTAATTGGGTATCCTCTTTAGGAGTAAACCTCAATTTAAAACTCAAAATCTCTATAATGTACAAATAACTTTATGGACCATGATTCTGGGCTTCTTTCCTGATGTAAGTCCTGGTCTTCATCTACATGGCCAGTCATATATACGTAAGCCCCACATCCTTTCTCACAAATGCATTTTTCGTGGAACCATCATCATGTTTACTAATATCACTTGTTTCTCACACCGAGCATGGATCACATGGGCTTAGAGTGTAAAAGTAATCATGACATATCTTTCTGGGCCATTAACCATGCATAAACCCCATATTTCTTCACCCGAACTACATGGACTTTGATATCTGCCTTAAAAAGTAGAGTACGTAAGAAGCCTTTATAAGGTTAAAGCCCATATTTCAGTAATTATTTTCTATCCCATAAGACGTTAAACTATATACTTCTTATCAAACTATGTGGATTCTGATTCAATTTTAACAAGGACACGTAGGTAGCCCATCTGCGGGTATGATCCCAACTCTGAAATAATCCCTGTCTTTTTGAATGACAATAAACATCAATTACCCAACTGAATGGCATTAAAACTAGTATGGTTATCATAATAACCAAGATATTTCTATATAATGTATTTAAGAATACCATTTACTAAGAATCTCTAATACATACGGATGATTCTCTATTGATGAAGAACCTCAAATACATATAAAAGATTCCTTAAATCCCATACATATCAATCATTGATTTCTAAATCTAAAGGAAAACTCATTTTCATATTTCTTGAATTAATAAGGATTCATGAACATAACTTAAATCTATGAGAGAGTCCCAGAGTAGACAATAATTCCCCTAAAAATGGTGTGATGAGCCTGACATCCCATCCTCTCAACCAATGGAAATTATTAAGCCTTACCGGTCCACAACTAATGAGCACCTACCTGTGGAAAGTAGGTCCAAATGGATGTATAATCAATGGATGTTTCCATTTCTATGAATAAAACCATTTGAAACTGATTAAAAATTATGAACCTTAAACAAAAAAGGTCATCCCCATTTCAAGAAGAAACAAAAAAATGGTGAACCCGACGTGAATCCTTAATGAAGTTAAATGATGTTTTACATATTTGTTATGAACATATTTATCCCAATATGAGGGAGAGAAAGGCAATAAAATATATTCATATCCAAAAGATGTAGTCTAGCTAGACTTATCTTGATTATGTCTGCTAAATCAAACAGTAACTCTTTCTCAATATCTCTTTGCAAAAAAAATTGATTCTTTAAGGTTCACACTTGTGAATGCCTCGGCCGCTACTCCTACTGGATCCGTGTCCGCTCTGAGGACGATATCACCTACTCAACATCTTCAACACTGGGTCTAGAATGAATTGGTGAGGTAATATCGTCCACACAGTACCATCCCACCTCTGGAGGCCGCTCGATAATCCCTCCAAGTTAACAACTCACCCTGGTTGTCCTGACAGTGACGACCAGTGGTTAGGAAGCAGGTGGGGTCAACCGCTGTTTCCAACCATTTTGGATTGTTATCCCCGAAACGCAACAACCAGTACCACCAATATTATAGGTAGGTGAATGTAGAGATCACTCGAAGCCTTGATTCAAGAAGACAAGAGCCCTTCCTGAGGACTCCCACCAATAATCACTGCCAGACTCATGCAGTAGTGCACCCTCAACATGAGGAGGGTATTAGCTCTTTGTGTTCGGCTCAGGTTCCACAGACCCAAACATACAAGACAAACCATTAGAGGCAAAATTCGGCTAACAGGGATCAGGTCCTTACCTCTACCCCCTCTAGAGAAGTCCATCAATATAACTTGATGGAAAACAATGAGCGAACATATACACTTGTCTGTCCTGATTTCACTGCCCAGAAGACTCATATGGCACTAACACACCAATCCCTATAGGCAACTCTGGAAGAGTACTATAGGGAGGCACATACACCTGTTAATAATTCATCATCATGTCAGTAGGCTCATCTGACTGCATCCCAAAAATCTCTCCAATCAAATGCGGTGACCACCTCTAAACGGAAATATACACATGTTTACACTCATTAGTTCTTCCAGTAGTCTCGTTTGCCAGTATTGAAGGAAGTTCATCGATCATATTCGGTGGAGAAAAATCTACAGACACATACACCTGTGATTCATCAAGATACCCAATAGTCTCATTTGGCAGCTCTTGGACATGTCAATTGGAAAGCTCCAATAAAAAAATAGGAGGAAGACAAAACTTTCTGCCCCCCCCCCACAAGATTACTTTCAGAATTCACTAACAGAAAAAAGAGGACATGAGAAGGAACACACATATAATCCAAACATGGAATGGACGTATATTCTCATTCTGGTAGCTGAATTCACCAAGAACATTCTGATAATGGTGAAAGAGCAAAAGCAAATCCCTGCCCAAATTCTGGACACCTGTTAGAATAATATAACAAATTGAGTGAAATAATAGGGAAAGAAACATAAATCTATCCCTATCAGTGGAGTGACTTATCAACATGTCATCCCAGAGCAGATTTACACCTCTATTCCAGTCTAGGAGGGTCATGGGGGCATACTCCCCCATTCCATACAAACAATCAAGTCGGGCACATACACCCGATTTAAATGAATATAATTAGGCTAACATGACCATTTCTCACGAGCATGCACATACACCTACCCATAATAACCACTTTCGTAAAAAGGTTGTTTCCAAAGTGAGTAAGAAGGTGTCCAAGAAAAATACCCATCCAGCACAGTTGAAAAATCAAGATCCAATCTGCAATATGGCCTTTCTCAATGCTGATGTTCTTGAAGCCCTCAGACAACTGTCTGTCACAACTCAAGATTCTACTCTCTCGTTTCCAGATTCTAGAAGTAACAAAAATAATTTTGAAGGACTTCATCAGACACATCCTCATGAAGGCTTGATTCATGACAATTCGGTCAATCTCAAAGTATCATCTTCAGATGGGAGCCACGATAACCCTATGTGCGGCCAGAAGACCAAGGAGCAAGAGGTTTCATATTTTTTTGTAACCTATCATTGTGGTCCTCCCCATGATGATGAATTAAGTACGAGAGTACTCTTCGTAGTATTAATTCGCATTCCCTGTAAAATTCTTCAATGGACAGTGCAGTAACAAGAAATCCTTCTTATCTTGAGGCACTTGAAAATGTGAATCCAGTCATGTCTGATGCCTTTCCGGTAGCAGGTGAAATACTTTCTCAATCAGAAGATATCCCAGGGTGTAGGTAATTCTGCAAACCACACCAGTGGCATTCATCTTCTAATTTGAAAAATGAATTCTCTACCCATCTTGTTGAATCTGATGAAGTAACAAAGAAGCACCATCTTTGTTCCAATAATGTAAAATAATCTCCATCAAATGACAAAGAGGAAGTGCTGAATATGAGAAAACAATTGGAGAAATGTAAAATACAAGTCATTTTTTGGCCTCTGGCTAACTCTCAATATGATATTCTAGAAACGTTGATAGAATATTTTATTCACAATATTCGTCTCAACATATGGATAACTCTTTTTCACTTCAAAGAAAAAATATTATCTTATAATGAATATCAAAATCATGTTAAGGTAATAGAAGGGTTGCAATGCCAAATTGACTTGGCATCTCTATCAGTTTCCCAAAATCCACTGGTTGAAAAGCACTAGATATCCCTTCAGCATTCATGCCTTGGCATGTTAAAAAGGTTGCACTAGTTAATTACCAATTCCCCATCTGGTATTCATATCAGGGGATGGGGTGTTCATGGATCATTGCATTTCACCATGCGCCCCATTCAATAAATCCCGCCAAAAGTGGTCCCATGAAATGTTATTTACCATGGCTAGCAACATCTAACTAGTTTTTTGTGTAATCAAAGTCTTTCTCAATAACATGCCTCAACTAATTCTTCCCAAAGTTAGTGATATAAATAAAAAGTTTTCGAATTACTTTTTCATCAAGAAAATGAGAATATCAAATAGGCTTCTTCTTTACAGCATGCGCATCATCAGGTGAAAGAGGTGTCAGAAATAATCCAACGATCATCTGAGCTAGGTGATTTGAGTGGATATAGGATGATGCATTCGACCAATTTCAGGACTAAATTCCGCAAAATATGGAGAGATTATAAAAACGTTTCAGATGTAGCAGCTAAAGAGCCACCTCATCTTTCCAGAATGGGGACTCTTTTAATCCATCCTTTAGGATCAATAGACATGATTCGAGGAGTTGAGAAGAAAAAACAAGAACATCCCCAGTCCACCAGACTGAGGACTTTTTCAAATTCTCAATCTCTCAGTGAAAGTCAGACTTCTCTCGATTAGGGAAGAATCCACAAGAGGAAGGCATATCCGAATTACCAAGAGATTCCCACCAAATTACAGTTCATCAAGAAATTCATGAGGGGTCA
Source organism: Viscum album (assembly GCA_963277665.1). Lineage (NCBI taxonomy): Eukaryota > Viridiplantae > Streptophyta > Magnoliopsida > Santalales > Viscaceae > Viscum > Viscum album. The sequence goes on along the minus strand of OY728125.1, from coordinate 1,552,710,986 downwards.
ACCAAACAAAATTCAAAATCTCATAAAGGACATGGACAAAGATAGTATCATAGAAGCACTGACAGAAGGGATGCAATGCGTTATGTATCGATAAATGTCATCATTGCCGTTGTCACTAATCCGCCAGAACATGCGGCTCACTCAGAGGAATTAGATGAAGAAATTCATGTTCAAGAGGCTGTACACATGGGAATAAATGAAGGAGGTGTGCATACCAGAATCCAATGGGTTGCCCAGAGGCAAGACATTCTTTTAGGTAATTCCCTTCTATACTCCAAAAACGCACATCCCAAGGAAAAGGGTAAAAGTCAGGTTATATCTCACTCTACCTTTGGTGAAGGCCAAGCACACTCATTAGAGGAAAGGTTCGCACAAAAAGAGGAATAAATGAAGGAGTTAAGTAGGTAAAATGCCGAACTACTTCAAGGTAGTCTTCCTCCTAAGCTTGCTGGAGTTAATCAGTCAAGAAAATTTTTTGTAGCTATTGGGATGGATCAAGAATATTCCCCTTAACAAGTACACCCTCACAAGTCCATTCCTATGGGTCATACGTGACAACAACCAGCAATTCTACCATTAGTGGCAGTACTGGTCGCCACACCCATCCAAACTCCAGTTATTACACCTTCTCAGTTCTAAGATCAACTATATGTTTCTATAAAATTGATGATTACCATTGAGTCATTAATAGCTCAGTTGGAAGCTATGGAAGGTTGATGTGCACAGGTTCAACTGGAAAAGAGAGGTTACCCGGAATGGGTGGATGAAATTCCTCCCCCATCAAATTTTTCGAATACCACATTCCCAATTTTTAATGGTTCAGGAGATCCAAAACAACACTTAACACATTTTATTTCTCATTGTGATCCAATAATGGGAACTCCTCAACAACATGAAGCGGTTAAGCTCGGGTGTTTTGTGAAGTCATTACAAGGTCTTTCTTTTGTCTGGTATACAAGTTTATAATATTCTTCAATTACTGTGTGGGAAGATCTCTTTCAAAGGATCATTCTTCAATTTAGCACAACATTTCCAAAGATGATATTTTTTGATCTTACCAATTGTAAGAAAAGGGGGAATGAAATATTTTTAGAATTAATTGCTCTTTGGAAGGGATTAACATATTCCCTAAGTTTAGAACTTCCTCAAGAAGTGTTTCTGCCAATCTATGTGGAAAATCTGCATGATTAATTACGCACACCGTTGATCCCTGTGAAATACACAGGAGGGTTTAAAGACCTTAATTCAATTGCTTAGCAGATAGAAGACTCTCTTATAAAGATTAAGGCTAAAACTCTTGTAATTCCATAAGTTCCAGGAAGTATAATAGGGAAATCAGAGACTGATATAGTAACACTTAAACAAGCACCTGTAACTGCTTCTACTTCAAAACCATCATCATATCGAAGGTATCCACCTCCGGAACTTCAATAACAATAGTTGCCTCATCACGATGATCAAAGAGATCAATGGCGCAAATAGTTTAAAGATTTGAAGAAAAAGATTTATTCTTTCCGAAATGAACAAGTTCCTGGTTACTTCATTACGGCTCTAGAAAACAACATGGTTTAGTTTTCAAGGCCCCAAAGTCCGAACAAGGATGGATATTAAGACCTACCCAACTATTGCACATTTCATAAAATGTTGGTGCATCCCATTTAGGAGTGTTTTTTCTTCAAATATCTCCTACAAATGATGGTGGACTTTAGACAAGTAAAACTGAAAGGTTCTTTAACACAGGTAGCATGTGTTACTACTACTGATCCAGAGGAATAAGGTGGGTGGCATAAAGTCAAAATTAAAAAGTGCACATAAATATGATGATTGGATGGTCAGAAAAACGTTAAACCAAACTCAGGCCATTTTACGAACACAATTTAATCAACCAATTGTGTCTTCTTCTATTTATGACATAGTAAAACCCCATTCATCAGAAGGAAAATCCTCAAAAAAAATTAGTGTAATTTGAAGAAAGAAGATCAGTCAGAATAAGACGAGCTCATGTCAAAGACTATGTTGCCTTTGACTCTGGCAGATTTTATGCCATCTGCTTCAAAAGCACAGGCAGTGCCCCACCAAACGACACAGCCTGAACTGGTTCATCAAGAGGAATCTTCATCAGATGAAGAATTGATCTTTGGTTCTGTTAACCAGATTTATATAATGGATCTGTATGCCAATGACTATTTTGATTATGATGATCCTAAGTTCCCTGTATCTAACATAGAAATTAAAGGAAGTGACTGAGGTCTAGGATACAGGGGAAGATGTGGATATTCTAGAAACCACTATTTTAATCCTACCCCTGCTAGATCTGTATATACGGCAGAATCTCATGGAAAATCCCTTCAGCGGGCTCAACAGGAACAAGAAAGTTCTTCCACACATGGAAGATTCAGTCCTGACACAGTTATTTTGGAATACCGGTTAGAGGTTACACCTTATTCCTCTCACCAAGTAGATAGAACTAGTCAGTCTAATCTACCTATGCCAGGATGGTTTCCAATTCCTACCTTGATATGGGATGCATCTACTGCCATAGAATCAAATTCCAAGGCACCTGCAAAACCACATTTTCATGATGGGAAACGAAGAACTTTTGACCAAAATTATGATGTCTTGAAACATTTTTCCCAACTACCGGCCAAGTTATCCATTCTATATGCATTGAATCTATAAAAAGATCTTTAATAGGCGCTTATTGAGGCTTTGTCAAGTCCTCAAGAATTCGAAACTGAAATTGCTGCAGCTGAAGTCTACTATATTGAGAATGATCCTGCAGAATGCCATGCGATGATATCTTTTACAGATGAAGATAAATATGATATTATACATGGAAATATTAGACCTTTGTAACTATCTAGAAATTTCAATGACATAGACATCCGATAAGCTTTCATTGATATTGGCTCAGGAGTCAACCTCATTCCTATTCGTATACTTCCTCAATTGGGCCTCACCAAATCTGATTTATCTCCTTCTACTTTGATGTTACAAGGATATGATAAGAATGAAAAAGAACCTCTGGATGAGATTACACTCAAGATTTGGTTTGGCGACCCTGTGTCTAATTAAAATTTCATGGTTGTTCATCAGGAAACAGCCTTCAACATTTTTCTTGGAAGACCTTGGCTACATCAACATGCGTCTGTACCTTCGTTGTACTATCAATGTCTCAAATATTGTTTCAATGGTCAAATTGGGACATTTTATGGTGACAAGGCCCCATTCAAAACATGTGAATCTCAATACATTGAGGGAGAATTTTATCACATGGAGGTAAAGGAAAAAATCCAAGGCAAAGAAGGTCACCAAAATTAATGCTCTGAATGGTTTGGAAATGATTCCAGTAAACCCATTCATACATGTGAGTATAGATTATGTGCTGCCTATCAGTCAATTTGATAGGATATACCTAAATCCAAACACTCTTATGGAAACTTCCATAATGTCAATTACGACAATCAAGCCAAACAACATGGGAGAAATTGTTGATTCACCAAGCAATGATGACAACTTAGATGGAGATGTCTTTATTTCATCTGCCGAAATCCAGAAATTCTATACTTCATTAACCAGGTCAGAAAGAAATTATAGCAGTACCAGAGGAAAAAAATGATGTTGATTATCAATCCATCATCTCCCCTCTATCACCCCAAGAAGACCATTCATCATCAATAGGGTCAAAAATGGCATCCACATCTTCAAGATGTTCAAATTTTAACCCCCCCCCCCTAACCATGGAAATTCTGCTTCATCATCTACTATGCAAGTAGAAACAGAAGAAGTAACACATATTGAAGAAGAAGAAGAGGAAGATCGTAGGGATGCTGCTCCAGTATTTGAAGAGGGTATCTCTACCACTGTGGATGAACTCAGAGAAAACAATCTAGGTAAAAAAGAAGGTCCACGCCCCACATTAATTAGTGTAGCCATGACTCTTGAAGAGAAAGAAATGTATATTTCATTTTTAAAGAAAAATCATGATTTCTTTTCTATGAATTATACAGAAATGTCGGGTCCTGATCCCGATGTTCCCACTCATCATTTGGGTTTTCCAGAAGAACATCGAGGATTCAATCAACCAGCAAGAAGAACACACCCAACTTATGCCTCCAAAATTGAAGCTGAAGTTGATAAGATTATAAAGGCTAACTTCATTATAGAAGTTCAATATCCCAAATGGATGGCTAATATTGACCCTGTGAAAAAGAATAATGGAAAAATTAGAGTTTGCATTGAAATCAGAGATCTTAATCGGCATTGTCCCAAGGATGATTTTCCAGTTCCGATCACAAAACTCTTAATTGATGAAATAACTAACAACGAAGCTCTTTACTTCATGGATATTTACTCTGGGTACAATCAAATACGAATGAACCCATAAGATGAATATTCTACCGCCTTCAGAGCTCCTCAAGGTGTGTTTTGTTTTCAGGTAATTCCCTTTGGCCTGAAGAATGCAGCTGCAACGTATCAACGTTCCATGCACCATATCTTCAAACCCTTTTAGGGAAATTTGTTGAATGTTATGTGGATGATTTGGTAGTTAAATCTAGACAGCATTCTGATCATTTGGCCATTCTGGAAGTAATATTCAACAAACTTCGACAACACAATTTGAAGATGAACCCCTTGAAATGTGCCTTTAGGGTAACCTTAGGAATATTTATCGGCTTTGTTATATGCCATCATGGTATCAAAGTTGATCCTAAGAAGAATAAATCAATCCTTGACATGTCACCTCCTATAAATTTGATGGAATTAAGAGGAATTCAAGGACACTTGGCTAATATTTAGTGTTTCATTTCCAAATTGGAAGGCAAGTGTTTACCCTTCACCAAATTAATGAAGAAGGGAGTTACCTACCAGTGGACTGAAGAATGTCAAGAAGCATTCGATATCCTCAAGAAATATCTCTTGAGTCCACCAGTATTAATGCCACCTGTTGAATTAAGACTTCTTATTCTCTATGTCACAACTTTATAGTGATCATTGGGTGCCTTCCTTTCCCAAAAGAATGATGCTGGTAATGAAAACATCCTTTAATATCTCATTCGGACTATGCTTGTGGTAGAAACTCAATATTCATGTATTGAAAAGTGCTCCCTAGCATTAATATTTGTAGTTCATAAATTGAGACACTACCTGAAACATCATGAGGTCCAATTGGTATCTCGTAATAACCTGCACAAATGTATCCTTAGTCGTCCATTGCTTACCGAGCATCTGTCAAGGTGGGCAGTTATTTTGCAGTAGCTTGATATCCAGTACGTGTATAAAAAGGGAATAAAGGGCCTTGATATGGCCGATTTCCATGCTTAAAACCCATCTATGGAGGATACATATTTAAATATATAACTTCATGTTGAGTATGTATTCTCTATTTCTGATAATCCCCAAACATGGGAAATGTACTTTGACGGTGCCTCCAGATGTCCAACAGGGAAGAAAAGGTATGATTCTAAATTCAACAAAGTTGGGTTAAGAATCATGCTTATTTCCCCAGAAATGGTACTAATACCCTATTCCTTCTTATTATTAAAAGGTGGTACAAACAATAAAGCAGAATATCAAGATCTCATCATAGGCTTGGAATTGGTGCTTCAGGAATAGGTGAACCACTTGAAGGTAAAAGGTGATTCAGATTTGGTAATCAAACAAATCAATGGGGATTATGCCACTAGAAAGGAAGAGTTAATCCCTTTGTGTGATTACGTCAGAGATTTAATGGCAGAATTTTCCTTGGAACTGACATTTTCTTATGTCCCACCACCACAAATTTCCCAAGCCAATGCACATGCTAATGTAGCCATAGCCTTGGAAGATCCAAACCAGGACGAAACAATCATCAATATTTCCCACCGTCGTATAGTTTCACCTTATGTTCAAATCATAACAGAGGAAATCAATGAAATCAGTCCCATTTCTGAACCATATGGTCATACTAGAGGATGGATGACACCTATCAGGGAATACCTTCAAAATGGAACACTCCCACCTGATAGTGCTGGGAAAGAACAAGTCTGGTGATGTGTGGTCAATTTTACTCTTTATAATAGCCCAGGTCAACAAAAAATTCTCTACAAGTGAGGTTTTTATGGAATTCTCTTCAGATGTATTGATGGTGAAGAGACAATGGTTGTCATGAATGAAGTACATGCATGAGTTTTTGGTGCCCACCAGTCTGAACATAGACTTTTTGGTCAAATCCAAAGGCTTGGATACTTCTGGCCTTCAATGATGCAAGATTGTGTTGATTTCACTAAAATGTGTCATTCTTGCGAAATATGTACCAACATAATTCATCAACCCCTAGAGTTGATTCATATAGCTAAATACTTCTGGACGTTTTCTACATGGGGAATGGATGTAGTATGACCTTATCCTCCGGCTACAGATAAGCATTTTAAGTATATTCTTACTACTACTAACTTCTTTTTCAAATGGGATTAGACAATACCTCTCAAAGACATTGGTGCTAAAAGTATTGTCAGCTTTGTCAAGTCTAACATCACTACCAAATTTGGTGTTCCTCATACCATATTGACGGATAATGGCACCAACTTTTTTTCATCTGAAGTAATAAAATTGTATCAAGAATACAATATCAGATCCAACCATTCATCTCAATATCAAGCAGCAGCCAATGGTCAAGTAGAGGCTTTCAATATGACTCTTTCAAACATACATCAAAAGATGGTGGATAAAGATGAGAAGTCATGGCCTAATAATCTTTTTCATGCTCAATGGGCTTGTCGGACTATCACCCGCATTGCTACACGATCTACTCCATATTCATTGGTATATTGAACGGAAGCAGTATTTCCTATTGAAGTCCAATTACCCTCACTTAGAGTCTCCATTTCTGATCAGTTATCTAAAAATGAACAATCTCAATAGTGATTGGATGAATTGGATCGACTAGATGAAAAAATATTGTGCACAATGCACCATTTAGAAGTCTATCAAAATCGAATAGAACGAGCTTTCAATAAAAAGGTTCGTATTTGTTCATTCAATCAAGGAGAATTCGTATTGGTCCTCAGAACACCAATGATACTAAGAAAAAATCCTCCAATACTTTAGCTAAAGTGGGAAGTACCTTACTCAATACATAGGGTCCACTCCAATAGAGATTAGTCTTTAATCTCAATGGATGGAGAACTCATTACAACTCCAACCAATGCAAGATTCTTGAAGAAGTATTTTCTGTAACACAAATACAACCTTTTGTCCTTGTTGTAGGACATTAAACTGCATATCCTCTCTATCGTCCAACATTTCATTAAATTTTTCCCCTCTATCATCCAACATGATGTTAAACTGTGCCCCTCTATCGTCCAACATGACGTTAAACTGTGCCCCTCTATAGTCTAACATGATGTTAAACTGTGCATCATCCAACATGATGTTAAACTGTGCATCGTCCAAGCTGCAAGACGTTAAACTGGAAAGAACCCCATGTCAGTGACACATGACATTAAACTCTGATCTCTGCATGCACAACTATCTTTTAAACTCTATTTCCTTGCGTGCCCTGGGCAACTGACCATGTGTTCCCCAGGAAGCTAACCATGCATAATCCCCACATCATCCTTCATGGTTACATCTTTCACGACCCGATCGTCGGATTTGTTGCTGCTTCTTGTTTCTCACACCAAGCATGACTCACGTGAGCTGAGAATAAACTTCGACCATGAAATTTTCTCTGGGCTGATAATCACGCTTAAGTCCCAACATCATCTTCGGGTCGTTGTCCTCAACTACACTCGGATCATCAAATCCCTCTCAATTGAACTATGTGGACTTTGATCCTTCCCTCCTAGGCTGGGTACGTAGGCAACCTCTTGAGGTTCAATCCCAAAACCAATTTTTCACATTGATTCACCTTCATCCCATACGATGTTGATCCGTGAAGCCCCCATCAACTGCCTTATTCTTATCAGTTCACATTCGTCCTACATGATGTTAAACTATGTATGTCCCATCATCCTAGCTATATGACGTTAAACTATACCGTTCCCTATTGTCCTTACTGCAAGACATTAAACTACATAGCATTGGTCCATGCATATGACCTTCAACTATTTTCACTTTTTTCATGTATGACAATAACCTGCCCAAATCCCTAATACCCTCACTCAAAATTAATCATCATTGACATGGTCTCCAACCATGTCATGTTTCAAGAACTACGTGTGGCTTGATTCTCATCCTTATGAGATACATAGTGACACCCGAGTCTTTAATCTTGTGTCCATCTATAATTAAAATAAAGTCCTTTTCCCCTTATATGTACGGACCTAATATGTACAAAGGGTATTTCAAGAACTACGTCCAGCTTGATTCCCATCCTCATGGGATACCTAAGAATGCTCGAGCATTCCCCAAGTCCATCCCCGAGCCTTTGGGCCTAACCCCAGACTCCACATTTGGTCCTAGGGCTGGAAAGTCCCCCTCGGAGCACATGGTGTGATGTGGAACACCCTAGTATTTATTCACATCAGGTTTATAACAAATTCATGATGTATATCCCTAACTATGGTCCATGCTCTATAACCTTAAACTAAGATCATCCTTGCTCTCATCCTACATGACGTTAAACTGTATTTCAAGAACTATGTGTGGCTTGATTCTCATCCTAATGAGATATGTAGTGACATCCAGAATCTCAATTCAGGACCTAGCAAAAACATTATACAAATCATATTCATGATTTCCATAACCCTTTTCTTGACTTCTGGTAGCAAAATGTCTGATATCTAATAGTTCTTATGCATGACTATGCATCACGTTCCCTTATAGAGCCTTGCATAAGTTGTCTACGTAACGGACATGTCAACCAAAAGATGCTAGTATTTGACTATGGAACTTATTCCCTAGTTGTCTCTGCATAACTCAACCTCCATAATGGGTTTTTCAAGTAATGGTAACTTTATTCTTAGAAGAAGCCTCTTTTGTCCCTATTGGTCTTAACGACGATATGTTGGGATCTGAAAAAAACCACCATCCTTAACATATTTGTTCCATAATCTTTTTCATGATCTGAATGTATTATGTCCTATACTGTTTCTATCTCTGGTTTTAGCCATATGATTTAAAAACCACAGATACCTTTTTTCCCTATGTTTGGGTCAGACCTTCGTAGAAGTCACATTCCTCCAATTTGTTGACAATTCTGATTGGAAATATCCTCTCCATATTCAAGTACCTTTCTCCATAAAGCAGACTCTATGCTTTGGGAAGTTTGAGTCCCCATAAAACTTTATTCAGATTTTAGCAATATAATGTCAAATTTCTGAGAGTTCTTTTTCCCGACTATGCAGCATATTCCCTAAGGTGGCCTTGCATAAGTTGTCTACATAACGGACCTGCCCGCCAAAAGATACTACTATTTGACTATGCAACTTATTCCCTAGTTGCCCCTACATAATTCAGCCCCCATAATGGGTTAGTAAAGTAGTGGTAACTTCATTCATAGAAAAGACTTCCTCTAATGCCTTTTAGCTATTTTTCCATGTCATTTGTCAAATTTGAAATTTCTCAAGTCATAATTTACAATTTTCCCCCTCCATACATGAACATGGTAATATATTTCGAAAAAAATTATCAAGAATTGAGTCAATATCATCCATTTGGACATAGCTATTGGACATTAAATATTAGACTTTTTATTGACCAACATGCATAACATTAAAATACCAATAAAAAAAGGCATGGTACTCATTAAAGTGGGAACCTATAAAGGGTACTCTGAACAAAAGTCGAGTCCCAGCTCAATAGACATACATTTTGTATGATTTTAGAAATATTGAGAAATTAAAAGATAAGGTTTGTGGGGTTGATTATATAACCCTAGTAAAACTCAAACTACATTTACCAGACCCATTGTATTATGTAAAAATAAAGATAAATTATCATGATTCAAGATAAACTATTTTTCATTGATGAATACGATTATAAGAACATTCACAGACTGGAGTCTCTTCTATTTTCTTTCAGAAATTACAGAAGAATTTCAACAAGATTTCTCATTTATTTCACAGCATCCCGAGCTTCATCAGAAGCCACTTAAAGATCATTTACCTGACCATATTCACTCTCTTTAGATCGAGGAATTTCTTCTTTGGAACCTTTGGTGACTTTAATACCATCCTCTTGGACTTCTTCCAAAAAATAATGAAGATGGTAACGATCCCCAGTAACAGCATCTAGCTCTTTCTGAAGGTGAAACTGCTGGACAATCTTCTCCTTGATCATTTTCTTCAGTTTCTTCAACTTTACAGCATGATCATCCTTAGCTCGGGACAGTGCAGCCTAAAATTTATTGGTATTGAACAGCAATCTGGCTCTGATCAGGACTTGATGACACCTTGGCTCTTGCTCCCTCCTTCGAATGTCTTGTTTCACTTAGACATTGATTTCCTAATATCCAAAGCCTCCAAGTCCCATCATGATGAATATGGATGAATGTCATGTAATTTTCAAAGGCATCCCTTCAAGAGGAACCTCAGATATTATCTTCCATATATTTTCACATGCCTTACGCCGTGATAATTGGACGCCTTTTGCACCTCGGGGTCTGATTCAACATTGCTATCATAGAGAGAAACATAGTGTGGGATTAATGCACCTAAGGAATTGCCATGTTCTGATCCTTCCATGACCCTGGTTGCTTCCCCTTCTGTTACTGTTTGGGATGAGGTTGGGGCTTCACCTCTAGATCTAGCCATTGAAGTTGACAGCCCTATTTGTTCAATTAAAAGTATGGTTAGTTTCAAAGTACAGTAAAAGTTGATTGATTATCTTGCAGGTTAAGTAAGCCACAAATATCATCATATTTTACCTAACAGTAGATCAGAAACTTGTGAATACTCCTCCCCATCTTTCCTAGCTTCAACAGGATTTTCAGGATGGGTTTCAGGAGGGTCTATCGTGTTAAGTTCCACCTGAGCCAGTGTTTCTGCAATAATAGGTTTCACATCTACACCCCTTTCAAGCATTTTTGGTTCAGAAGTTTCTTTAGATAGAACTGTATATTTTTAACCAAATATGGTTAGATGTGTAATCATGAGAAGATTAAAAGAACAAATGATGAAACTCATGTCCAGTTGATAATATAACTAGATCTCAAAAATCCTCTTAAATCACATGGTAATTTAATATGTTCTAATATTTCTTCAAAGGATATTCCAAGTTTCATAATTTTATCCAATAATGTCCCAGATCCCATGTTTGTCTCACTAGTGGGAGCACTCGGCATGTATTCTTGGTGACTTTCATCTGGCAATCTCTGTCCCCGGATATCTTCTTTAGAGATAGTGGTGGGGTTAGATTCGGTGGTTTCCAAATGTTCTGATTCATGTGTTAAATCTAAAACATCACAGACTGGAAGTTAGATGTTGTCTCATTTGAGGTTTTATGAAGTATTGTTAAATTACCAGAAGTATTTTCTCTCATGTAATCAGAAATAAGAGCGGCGTGGGAAACAGACGCCGACTCATTTTCTCTCATTATTTCTTTAATAACAACCATTTGACCAGGAACTTGTGGCTATTCTTCAACACCCCCCACTGTACTCTGAGGATGGTCAGTCCTTTCCCTTAATGGGGAAACTGAAGAAGCCCTTGAAATCCTGATAAGGTTGGGCACTTTTTCATAAGTTAAGATTTATGACTCCCAGAAAGACTTACTACTACTGATAAAGAATTTGATTGTGGACTTCATTCTTCGATGCTTTTGCTTCTTGTCCTTTTTGGGAGGAATGGAATAATAATCTCTGAATAAAGGTATCAAAGACAACAATGCCCTTTCCAACTTTTTATCCATGGATTGCTGGCCTAGAGATACTTCGTCCGGCTCACGAGGAGATTCAGTGGCTCCAATAGCGGTGCCACCAGGGCTATACCGAGGTGAAGGGATTTTAGTGGTTCTTTCCATCACAAGCTTCATGATGAAGAATTTTATTTCCTTAAATAACAAAGCTTTGACTAAATTCAATTTTCAATGCAAACATAAATATGGAAAAAACGAAAACATACATCTTCAGCAGCCACGTAATCACACCAATCTTCGTCTCATGAAGGACCAATCCCCTTAGTGGTACCATGGTCCATCATCTCCTTCACCAGCTTAGTGACAAGAACTGACTTATTAGTGGAATATATGAGTGTTTACAGCTCTTTGATGTATGCCCTCACTTCATTGGGGTTTTCCTCAAAATGGATGTTAGTAGCATCCCATAGATTCCCCACTCCATGGATATGCAGCCCTTCGCATAAGTCCATCTAGGGGGTTTCAGCATCACAATATAAACTACGCCATGTCCGGATAGCCTTTGGTTGTAAATATTCATAATGTTCCACAAAAGGCCGCGAGGTGGGTCCTACAATCTATGACTTCAACTTCTTCCCAGCTCCTGCAATCACAAATAAAGGATAACAAAATGAAACGTGTTGCTATTTAAAATAATTGTGACTATATTGCCTCAATGATGTAACTCACCATGAGTCGATGGAGTAAGTCCTTTTACTCTGGCAGGTGGATTATATCTGGCACAGGGCCGCTTTGATGCATTTCGTGCCTCATCATCCCCATCCTTAGAATCCATTGAATCAGCCCTGGGTGAGGAACCCGGTGAATCAGCTTCGGGTGAGGAAGAGTCACCTTCCAAATGAAAAGATAATTTTATAATGGTTCTCTTCTTTGTCCCCACCCGAGGGACCGGCTAATTCAATACCACTTCGGGGTATGATGTTACCCAGATCCTGGCATACCATGTAGTCAATCAACTCACCGCTCCAATAGCTAGTAGATCCAATATCACCCCAGTCTTCTCCATAGGCGTCAACTACCATAGTTGATTAGAAACCATCAGATGTTGCTCTAAACTAACATACACTAGAGGGGATAAGGTAATTTGTTGCAGACATTTGAATTGATGTGCAAATTTTTATGGAGCATAGGCCTCGCATATACATTCTCCATCAATCCTCGTGGCCAGTGTACTGTCTCTACATGCCATCATATATGCCCTTAACTCCAATATAGTTGTTTCATCATCAACAAATCTCCCTGTTGATAGATTTCCATAAAGAAATAAATGAAACTCCTTGAACATGCTCAGCCTTATCTTTATATCATAAGCGTTGAGGGATAAGGGAGAAATTCTAGAAAAGGATTTCATAGACAACCATGAAGGACTTCTAGGAACCTGTACACCACTTTTTATAGCATATGTCTGGAAGTGAGTGGTTATCCATCCACATTAAACATGGAATGGTCCCACTATTCTTAGAGGAGACTTACCCAGATAAACATGAAGTATGATCCTATGAATATTTTCCAAAACTGGGGTGGCCAGCCTAAACATCTTCCTTTCAGCCAGCTGGGCTGCAATAAAAAAGGTCCCCGACCTCACGCCACCTTTCAAATCCCAAACTGGTAAAAGGTAAACACTGAGCCACAAGGCCAAAATCCTGCCAGATAGGTCTTCGCTGAAATTTTTTGGTTCACTTAATACCCCCACCTATCAAACTCTCATGCTTCCAAAGTTGGACAAAATCTTCTCAGAGCACCCCTCTTTGCAGCTCTTGGGAAACTAGTAGGACGAGTGCAGGAAGGTCCCTCCTCTTTCTTCTTAATAAGAAACATGTCCATCCAATCCTATGGATGGATATCTTTTCAGGAGTAGTTTTTTTTGCTTTCATAATCATAAGCTTGTGGAAAATTCTCATTAACTATCCATCCAAAGCCAGAGACTTCTCTGAATCATTCCAGGTCACCTCGAGGGGGGGGGGATAAATTCTATCAAATATATTAGCCAAAATTTGTGCCCCTAAAATTTTTTAGACATCCCACAAACTGATTCCTAATTATCCATGATTCATATGGAATTAATTCGTTTCCAGGATCCAACGACTAATTAACTCCGGCACGAAATTTTAATTCCTATAAACATATGTCTGCCCAGCCCAGACGACTTCATATATAGAACCTCCTTTGAGGTCATCGACAAACTCTACATATGTTTGTCGCACCCAATATGCCCATATCCAAGTTGGATTCACACCTCCTCCAGGACGGAATTCCCAACTCTTTTTCTATCCCTTAGATTGGTCCATCTAAGAATTTCGGGAAATAGAGGGATAGAAATGTGACTGCAGCTCAAGCTTGTGAGGCTTCAGATCAAGAGCACATGGGATATGATGCATTATTAATGCCTTCTCCACTGTTCCAGAATTGGAAAATGATCATGGAACTGAAATAATTGCTGAAGAGAAATTGGTGTAAGTATGAAACCAGGAATGAGGAATATAATTCTTTGCCTCTCGAATGTTGACTCCTTAAATATGACCATGGCCATATAATGGAAAGTAGATGCTATGTGGGAAATTGACATGATATTTTTTCAAGTAATTAGACAAATTAGGGAGAGTGATGTCGTAGATATCATAATAATCATGGCCAAAGATGTTCATCAAGTCATCTATTCTCTTGCTGGCTAACTCATCAACTGATCCAATTCTTTTGGGAGCCATTGAATCTACACAAAGATCAAACAATCAACTCTAAAGTAAGTTTGGTTTGTGAAACTTTTTGAGGTAAATCAAAAAATGGAAAAGGAATTAATCCTTGAAAGTCCCAAACATGGCATGCAAGTCAAAAGTATCACGCAAGTATTGCCTCTGTAGTTATGGTGCAGAAATCAAATACCTTATGCAGAAGCACGACAAAATAAAAGAAGGGTGATTCGCTGAAGAACTGAAGCACCTGCATGACGAGAGCTCAAGTGCTGGAAGTAGAGTGAGTTTACGTGGGAGTGAGCCTGTATATATAGGTGATCCATGCCACTTGTGCGCCATTCCTATGCACCCCAGCATCTGTGCGCCGAACTTGCGTGCCACCGACCATTGTTTCTCCGGTTTTACCTTAGAGCCATATCCTCTTTCATTTTTGGATCCAATTTTGAGGGGTGAATTTTGTTAACGCTCCTTTCCGTCACAGAGTCCAATGAAAGGCATAGGGGAATACCATACGCACAAAGAGGGTCACCCTTTGAATAATATAAAAAATTGAAAAAGGTATTGACAAGGTTCCCATTTGGATTGAGTTGTGCAATTTTCATGCGTGCCTCGCAAGTCACTAGTGCGCCACCTATGGGTCATGCAAGTCACTTACGCAATTTTTTCCCCTTCTTCTCCCAAGGTTCCCAGTGTCATATAAATAGCCCATATGGGCCCCCGATTTCAAGGAAGAATTTTCCAATACACATATTTAAGCTCTGGTTGCCCATGTCTTCAACTCAACTCTTCCAAAAGATTCTAAGGTAACTTTTTACATATAATGGAATACTTGAAGGAGTACGATAAGTCCTAATCATTTAGAATTCGTCAACACTTGCACTCCTAAGTGTCTAGGCCTCTTTGAAAGTGGAAACACTTGCGTGCCACCCTAACCTTTGCAATGAAACTTGCACACCTCCCTTTTGGAAACATCATAGGATAATACTAAAGACTTGAGTTAAGTCTCACCCAATAATTACCCTATAGATTATTCGTCGCCTAGGTGAACCCATGTCATGCAAGTGTACATGCGTGGCCAAGACTTGATCACCAATTTCATTTTTGTGCATCTCTCTCGTTCACCTCTCCTCTTCAAGACATTAGCCCTCAAACACCTTTTCAAAGCCATTTATGACATGGATCCTTTGTTTCCTTCCTTATCTGAAAGGAATTCTGTGAGAACCTCTCCCAAAACCTCGTGACTTACAAGAATTATGTCACCATGGTTATAGGTTTCTTATATAACCTCACCCTTTTAATATGAGAAGATATTTTGGTTTTGGGACTCCTTCTTAAGAGTAAGCCTCAGTCATAATTTCCTTTAACCTGGGCCTCCTTCTCAGGAGTAAGCCCCAAGTCTCAAGTCCACTTAACCTGGGCCTCCTTCTCAGGAGTAATCCCCAATCATAATTTCATTTACCATTGGGCTTGCTTCTCAGGAGTAAGACCCAAGTTATAAGTTCCCTTTAATTGGGTATCCTCCACAGGATTAAACCTCATGTTAAAACTCCATATCTCTATAAAGTACAAATACCCTTATGTTCTATGCTCCTAGTCTTCTTTCCTAAAGTATGTCCTAGTCTTCACCTACTTGGGAAGTCATACATACGTAAGCCCCACATCATTTCTCATGACTGCATCTTTTGTGGCACCATCGTCAAGTTTACTGATACCTTTTGTTTCTCACACTGAGAATGACTCACATGGGATTAGAGTGTAAAAGTAATCACGCCATCTCTTTTTGGGCCATTATCCATGCATAATCCCCATATTTCTTAACCCGAACTACGTGAACATTGATATCTGCCTTAAAAAGTAGAGTATGTAGGAAGCCTTTGTAAGGTTCAAGCATATCTTCCATTAATTCTTTTCTGTCACATATGACATTAATCTATATCCTTCTTATCGAACTACGGGGGTTATGATTCCTTTTTAACAAGGATATGTAGGTAGCCCATCTGTGGGTATAATCCATATCTGAAATAATACATGTCTTTTTGAATGACAATAAAATTCAAGTGCCCCACAGAGTGGATTTAAAACCAGTGTGGTTATTATAATAACCAAGATATTTCTATATAATGTATTGATGGATTCCATTGACTAAGAATCTCTAATACATATGGATGATTCTCCATCGATGAAGAACCCCAAATACATATAAAAGATTCTATAAATCCCATACATATCAATCATTGATTGCTAAATCTAAAGGAAAACTCATTTTCATACTTGGTGAATTAATTAGGATTCATGAACATCACTAAAATCTATGAGAGAGTCCTGGAGTAGGCTATAATTCCCCCCCAAAAAGGTGTGATGAGCCTGACCTCCAATCCTCTCGACCAATGAAAATTATTAAGCCTTATCGGTCCACAACTAATGAGCACCTACCTTGGAAAGTAGGTCCAGATGGATATAGAATCATTGGACGTTTCTGGTTCTACGAATAAACCCATTAGAAAATGATTGGAAAGTTTGAACCTTAAACAAACAAGGCCATCCCCATTTGTTGAAGAAACACTTATTAAGATAAACTTTTGATACCACTTGATATTCCTGACATTTATTTATTCACATGTATTCACCTTTATCAAATGAGGATAATATTTCATGAATTTCTCATTGAAAAAACCACTTAATTTCTTTAATTATTAACAATATGTATCAAGAAAAACATCAACATGAAGATACCACTTTTTTTCACAAGGCATTATTTCTAGTATCTTTTAGTATCCTGAAATATAATCAAATGAAATCACATTATTAGTTTATAAAAAAGTAGAACATTTATTCAACTATGAGTACAGATTCCCTTTTATCTAACCATAAAACTTCTTTATCATGTTCTGGAACCACATTTATAAAAACCAATACAAAATTCTGAGTTCCAAAATAGGCTTCATACCATTTAAAAAACCAATATATTTTTTACACATATTTCACTCCAAATTAGGATTTTACTACTTATATTTTATCATTTCAACATGTATGACTAGATTCATATTTGAAAATCATGGTGGAATCTTGATATCTCTTATTAATTTAGATTTGGCCTTGATGCCAATGGTTCTTTCAATGAAACCTTTCTTTATATGTAATTTCTCTATTAAAAATTCATATGTACCTCATTTAAACAAGTACATGCCCCATGGATTGTATCTAACCCATAATTATACACAAAATCATCAATAGTTAAAGATATTTATGCATGGGTAGAGTCTGTTTTTTCTCTACCATCATCTTGTAGATAATTGTTGTTAATAATAATAAATAAAATATTTTCTTCTAAAAGGATTTCAATCCACTGTAGTGGTTCTTCTTTTCATGATAAAACTTTTATAATGGATTAATTAATTGTGATTCTTCAACCTCTTAGTTTTGGGCTTCACCACTTGTGTGACCTTTATCCCACTTATAAATTTATTTCCTTTGATTTTCCACTGTTGTATATTTCTTCATTCTTATTCAACTATAGGAGGGATTATCCACCATTATTCATATATTACTCTATAGAGGGATTTTTAAACCACATAGTCATGCCATAATATTATGTTATTTGATAACCATTAATAAAACATTATATATATTTGTTCATGTTATGTTTTTTCATAGAGTGCACACCAAAAAATGTCATAGCTGAAGAAACCTATTTTTTCCACTACCATATTAAATTTCAAGGTTTTTTGTGCACCATTGATGAATATTTATCAATATATTCCTCCAATATGGTAAATTGTCTTTCCATCACAATTTATTTTCTTCCAATTAAATCATTATTTCCATTTTTAATTCAAATGTTTACTATATTTTTAACCATATTTTAATTTTTATCACAAATAAAACATCTCTAATTGATTTTATAACTCTTATAGTCATTCCCTAATCAATATATCATTGAAACATAATTAATTTGACCTTTCATCCCTTGTGCTTCAATACAAATACTCATATTCAGGATACCCAAGGATAACATATATAAATTTTTGTTCATTTTAGATGAATATTAATTATATTATACAATAATACAAACCAAAGGAATGTAATGCTTTAGTATATTTTTATATGAGATATATAAACATTAAACTTCATAAAAGATATTAAAAAACTGCTAGACATTCTTATATCATAGTATTATTCTTAGAAATCCCCTCTTTAAAATCTATCATCATAATACTTGGAAAATGGAAACCTAAGAAATAGTTAAATTATATACTCACTAAAGTTAGACATAATAGATATCAATTAATTATTAGAAGTGATAAAAATTAAATGAGAACATTATCATAACACCAGAATTTCAAACACAAACAATTAAGTATCCTTAATCCTATGTCATGGAATAATTCTTCTTCGCAAAAAAAAAATTCATAAGTTTTTGTAATCACAAATAATCAATCATGAACTACTAGATCATATTATAAAAATATGAATATGCAATAATCATAATCTTGTAAAATTTTGGGAATGAATAGATACTAACAACTTCACTCATTAAATAATAAAGTGAAATCATGTCCACACATAAGCTTATGAACATGAAACTAGATCGATGCATAAATATATGGATATTAAACTAGGTATACATATAATATTTAGATCATGAATTTAGGCTCACACATCGTATATTTATCACATGAGTTATACATCTTTACCCAATGAATTAGAGGGCTATAAAAAACCCTACCATCTAATTATCTAAAACCATAAATGTACCAAAAGATCATAAATATATTAATCAATTCATCATATCAAAGACAATGGAATTTCAATAGAATTCATTCCATCATTTCATCAAAGTATAACCAGTGAAAATGAAAAAGGGTTCATTAAAATTTCATTATTAATAAATTAACCCATTGGAAAACAAACGATTTTTATAGAATCATCCCTGAATAATCATCATCATTAGCCATCTAGGAAAGAAAACTAGATGGTACCGTAATATCATAACCTTATCAAATAATCTATATCCTTAAATAATGATAAATTATATTTAAAATCTTTAAATATCATTTAAACAGTTCTTTAAGACAATGTGGAATATATCTTTTTATTTAGATAAAATTTTAACTAAAAAAATACTATAATATTCAGAAAATAACTTTCCTTGAAAATATAAGCCTAAATTATAAAGAAATATTAAAAAAAACTATCACGGGGGGTGGGAAATTCGTTGAAGTTGTATATTTTAAAAGATATTATATTTTCATGCTTTTGTAAAAAGTCAAAAATGACTTGATATGTAAACATTTCTTTAAAAAGAATTTTTTTTAAACTATTGTAAATAAACTAAAAGGTAATGAAAAATAATCATTCTGAATAATTTGATGTATCTTGGAAAAAGTAATTAGAATTTCATAGATGTGGAAGAAAAATTTCATTGATAAAATCGGAAATGAGGTTAGTTATTTATAAAAAAACATTTTATCGATCATTTTTATGTACCAAAGAGAGTAAAATGGTAAAAATAAATAAATAAATCCAGAAAAAATTACAATAATATATATAGTGTTTAAATTATAAGATCAACATAATTATCTTAAATGTAAATTCAGTATATAAAATCAATAAAGGAAATGACATTATAACTTAAACCCCTTTCCTTAAGTCTTATCTTTCTTCATATGGGTTAAAACCTTATGTAAAATGAATATATATTTACTAAAAATTTAATAATCCACCATATTTAGACATAAAATGCCATATATTATTTAATTATAACATTTTTTATCTTATTTATTAACAATTATATATTAAAATTATTGTTTTGGGTTATAACTATTTTGTTTTTAATGTATGTTACGTTTTAGCCATTCTGATCCTTGTACCACAGTGATGGTTTAATAAACATAGGCTTAATAATGTTATAATTTTAATATTAATTTATTATATAAAATTTCATAACTTATCATAAAAACTGGTTATAATAATTGATTTACATCACATCATATAGATGGTAGTCTATACGTACATATGAGCGATGTTTTCTCTTTTTGATGGGTGGAATGAAAAAAATAGAAAATAATAATTAACATTTATATAACCATTATTATATCCAAAATATCATATATTTTTGTCTAAATAATCCTTATCACTGTCCATATAAATAATAAATTAAAAACAAACGACTTCTCTTTGTAGAGGCGGTAGTCCACACATATGCATGACTGACATTATCGTTTACAAATAGATGGCAATGTAAGAAGGTAGAAAGCATTATATAATTAAAAAAGAAATAACTATGTCATAAATATGAAATATAAAAATCAAATCCTTCATAAAAACCAACCATTAAATATCATAATGGAAAATTAACCATATCACTATGTAGAAGAGACAATCCCCATGCACGCACGAGTGATACTTTCATTTCCCATTTGGTGGAAACGAGGTGGAAATTGGTCATCTTGTATTTATAACAAAATATCTACATATTTATCATAAAATATCAATTACTATAATATGTATACATGACAACTATAGGAAATATGAAATAAATAAACTTTCAAACAGTTTGGTAAGATGATGAACTCTTTTTTGATATACCTCCTTTTATTTACACCTTAAACCTTCTTCATATAGTATTAGGGTAAGATTAGATGGTCAATAATATAGGTAAGGAAGAGGGTAAAGTTGTTTTGGTTTTTATATTCTATATTTCTCAAATTTAGTGAATAATGGAGTATAATATGTTCCCTTTTATTTGTGAGGGGAGGGATATACATGGAATCACATGAAAGAATTAACTAATAAAAGTTCACTATATTGTGAAAATGTAACCAAATGGACATGAAAAAGATGTTTGGATAAAATTTGTTCAGAAATTATTCTACCGATAATATTAAGATAATTTTATGTTTAATTTGAACCATGATCCCTTAGTATAACCCCATGGTAAACTTGTTTTAACCATTAAATTGGTAATAATTTGTTTAACTTTTTAAAAAAAATAGGAAAAAGGATTCAGCTGATTATAAAAAATTATATAAGATGTTAGAATTAAAATTATAAAATACTTTTTTATAATATTTTATTTCAATAAGTGGTTGAAATTCATTTTATATTAAATGTGAAAAATTCAACAAACCCATTTTTTGAAAAATGAATATCTAAGCATAAAAATGAATTTATTATTGTTTGATGCATGGTAAAAACCATTTATTTAAATTTTAAATATTTTAATAAATATATAATATCATAAATTAAATAAATTCATTCATCAATAGATATTAATTTATTTTACTAAGATAAAACATATTATGTCAAAAACAATTTCTTGAAAAAGATCACATTTTTTTCATTTAAATGATTTTATTTTCATTTATAACCAATTAATAGACATTGAATTGATTTTATACATGTGTAAAAAACATTTTATAATTTATTTGATTCCATTAAAAATATCCAATAAAACATATAATAAATAAATATCACATTAAATAATAATAATAATAATAATAATAATAATAATAATTCAATAGTTTATCAAGGTTCATTAAAAATCAGTGTTGCATGTAACACAAGATATCAGAAAATTAAATTTATTTAAAGAGATAAATATCATAAAATATATGTGTGTTACACATGGTGTGTCCCATTATTCAGTAATAGTATCACATTGTATTTATATTTCTTTGAGATTCTTCTCTTTTAAATTTATTATTAATAATAAATTTTACCATCAATTTCATTTTCTGACATTTTACCACTCTAGTATAAATTATTCCATAATTGGGATATTATTCTTATCATTGTAGGTTTTTGACCTCCAATAATGGCCCTTAATCTTCTAATATTTTTCATTTAACTATGGTTCTATTTCCCCAAACCTCAATCATACTTCCCTTCTATATTTTATCCCCTCTTTATTTTGTTTTTTAAGTGGGATGATTTCATATTTCACTGTTCATGTCCATTTTTTCAAACTTTGTGAAACAATTCTTCAGGTTGGTCAATATGGTTCTTCATTATTGAACCATTTTTCATGGTATCTTCATTCAAAGACATGGTAACATACATTAATCTTATATTACACAAGTATATATCTTCTATGAATTTATATTACTCTTGATGTATGATTTTAATCTGATCTATATTCCTTTATATGCAATAAATCTTGTCTTTCTCAGTGAATGAACATTATCAAGATCGATTTCTATATGTAATTTAAATTTATTCCATTAAATGAAAATATAAATAATTATTCATGGGTAAATATGAATTTACATATTTAAAAAAAATTCTAAAACACTGTTAAAATAAATTAATAGTGACCTCAAACACACTTACCTCATTGGGTGTTCTCTTCTTCATAGGATTTCTATTCTTTTTGCACATATTTTTTACATTTGGAATAAGGAATTATTATCTTTTTTTATAAAGTATCATTACTATAAAATTTTAATTATTCTCCAATGTTTGATTCCAAATCTAACTTTACATGTACTTATTTTCATTAATTTCTCTCTAATAGACTCCAATTATCAAAACCAATAGCACAGTCAACAATCATTTCAAAAACTCATTATAAATACCTTTATTAAAAGGATTTTTTATCTAATTATATATTATTCATCAACATTAGTTTAATATAATATTATAATGAGGAATACATTCCATAATATCATCAATAAAATCCTACTTAAACCAAAACATCTTAATTTTTACCCATAAATTTTAGTGCTATTGAAAACTGGATAGTTCATAATAGAATATGTGTTCCAAAAAATAAAAAAATATATATTTAGTAATTAAACCATATATAATAACCCATGTATATAATACTAATTTTTTTTAATAAAATGAATGTTCCCACCATAATAGGATCAATATTTGGACCTAGGTGGTCGAAGGTGTTATGAAGAAATAAAAGCAAGTTATAAAAAATGTTAAGAATGTATTGTCTTTTGTTTTCCACTAATAAATTACGTAGCATTTTTTATATTTCAATAAAAGGTTATCATTGGGAAATTTAATATGATATATAATAAAATATTGAGTAAATTATAATGATTTTATCAGATAGGTTTTATGTCAATTACTAGACCCTGGTAGCTCATAGTCCCTGGACACATTATAAAATTGAAACTAGATATAAGGAACCACATCTCTAAGGACCGAATAGTTTGATAATCTTGGATGACTAAATAAATATTTGATTCATTTATTAAAATTGAGAGCATAAAATAGAACATATAATTTTCATTGAGAACATCATTATTCCCTTTAGCATATCCCTTTATATCATTCATTATACACTTATTAACATCCTTGGGAAAAGCATACATAAGAAAGGGATGATATCTAATTATAAGTAAGGATATTCATACAAAGGAATATATCTTAAAAAGATAAAATGATACTGAATATGTAAAGTTAAATAACTAAAACACAATCCATTTAATCAATAACACAATAAGAAGAATAACATGGAAGGGACTTATGATGGTAAAATAATTCCATATAAATAATCACTTCAGATTGATACTTATCCATAGATATTCTAAATAATCAAATAATTACAAGGTCATTAATAAATTATTTCACAATTATGAAATTAAAAATATCAGATATCTTAACCATACCATTAAGACCTCATGCTAAGAAATACTATATAAATGGGTAAGGACTCATCAGAAAACCAAAGATAGTTGGGGGCATTAGAACTACCGATGTATTGAGGGGATATACCAAGAATTTCCCCTACTTATGATGTCCAATAAATTTTTCATATAATTAGGGATATAAACCCACATAACCATTCATGTTGAGAAACTTTCATTTTAAATGTTAATAATTTTCCTAATCAATAAACACAACCAATAAATACATTCATATTGGAACCTTGTGTACGAAATGATAATAATTTCCCCAATCAATAAACATAATCATAAAACATCTATAGTAATATGGATTGTGGTATCAAAATAGTACATCCCCAATCTAACTAATCATAAACCATTGGGAGAAAAGAATATATTGTATCATTAAAATATATTCATAATTGATTATAAGTAAAAAAAGGGTTGTTATTGTTGGTGAATATAATACCATAAAAATACCATTAGAAAAACTCTCTATGAAAATATCCATTTCACTATTAAAATAACATATAAAAGTAAAAATTTGATGAATATTAATAAAAAAATATTTGAATAGTATCATGAAACTGGAAAATAAACATTTCAAAAATTGAGTTTCATGATGGAGAGTAATTTTATACATTTTGAAAAACATTCTTTCTCACTATAATAAAAGGGTCAAAAGTTACTCATTAAAAACCCAACAATAATATTCTATTCAAATAAGTTTTTAAAAAGTAAAAGAAGGGTAAAAACATCCTTAATAAATAATTTTTTATAATTCTAAAAACACTTAAAAAAATTTATAATACATGGATATTGAAGAAAAATGATCTTTAACTAAAGAGTAAAATAAAGACCACTTTTCAAAAAAAATCTTAATCACTTTAAGTAACAATGAAAATAAATTTTAATATTAATTTAAAATATCATGAAAAAATATAGGATAAGATACTTAAAAAGTTTCTTTATAGATATATTATAATATTTCATCATCATAAATATAATCATAAAAAATCCTTATAAACTATGAAATTGTAATCCTAAAACCATTACCTATTTGGTAGAATTTGAATCGTAACCCCCATAGATGAATTAAATTGAAATAGACCATTAAATATCATTAATATGCATTGATAAATTATAAAACATATCAAATTATCTATATATAAACCACATAAAATAAGTAATTTATTAGTATTGCATATGTCTCATGGATGTGAATGTGTTACGAAGAACTCTTACCTCATGTATTCATTCCTTAAAAAAATTTAAATAATCTAGTACAGTAAATATATATTTATTGTAAATACATTAATATGCCATAATCATATATATTATACAACAAATTAATTTCCTATAACTTTTTATTACATGCAAATTAACAAATTTTTATTAAAAATATTGTTTCAGGTAAACACTACTTCGTTTTTCATACATATTTTGGTTGAATAGTTTTATTCCTTATACTATGGTGATGGATAAACCATATATATATTGTTAAACATGATATAAATATAATATATATTCATTATAAAAGTACTTATTATTTTATATAAAATATATGGATAAGAAAATGAGTTACATCGTTCATGGAGATGGTAAGTCGTATATGCACATGAACATAGTTTTCATATTTTTGAACGATGTAACGTAAGTAAGGTGAATAAAAATTCACACTTGGAAATTAATTATTATATCATGTAAAAAATATATGTTTATAAATTATATCATTATTACAAATCATGTTAATATAAAATGAAAATAACACATCACTTCATTGAGGAAGTATTCCACACACACGCACAAGTAACGTTATCATTTTCGAATGGATTATATAGTAATAATATAGATGTGAAATTGTCATTAAAGATGTACAATAATGTATTAAGTATCATATATATATATATATGTTTCTATGTTTGTTTGTGTTAAATCCAACATTATATCCATCTATGAGTGGTAATGACGGAAATTGAATTATATTAGTTTCATGAGGTGGTAGTCTACCGTGCAGAGGATCGAAACTTTCATTTCCAATTTGATTAAATATGGAATGGATTTTGGTTATTATATTAACATTATAACATATATGAATATTTATTATAATTTATTATTATTTTATAATATTCGGATATGATTTGAATATGATATAAGAATAATTAAAATGAAGACGCATGATTAAAACAATACCACTTCTTTTCAAAACCTCTTTAGGCTTATACCTAAAGCCTTCCTAGAATGGTTTTTTGATCAAAAAAGGAACTCTAGGTCATCTGAAGGAATGTAATGAAAGGATTTCTCCAGTTATTTTCTGAACAAAATGGCTTTTTAAGTGTGAATGGGAGAGGAGAAAGGGTTTCTTTTTATATTTCTGGGAAATGACACACATGGACGTTTCGACAAGAATAAATTAAACCGACGTTTTTTATATGAAAAAGGCACAAAACGTGTAATTATAGAACCTAATATGATATAATTTCCAAATAATTCTATAAAATAATAATTAGATAAGTCTTTAGGTCATTTTAACAGATATCATTTTTGTTTAAAACATGATAAAACTTTTTTTAACTTTAATGGTGGTAATTAATTTTTAATTTTTTGCTGTTCATTATGAACAAAAAATATGTTAAACATATTATCTTATATTAGTAATATTATTTTTAAAATATAATTAATTTAACTAAAACTCCATTCAATGAAGTGGCATAATTTAATTTAGCATTAAACCAGCATTACGTGATGAAAAAATTATCTTCAAAGAAAAAACATGCAAAACTATTAAAAGGTTATTGTATCAAAATTCAATAAGAAATTGATTACAATATCTTAAATAGGATTAATAATAATATAATTTAACTAATTTTTCATTTAAAACATTTTAAAACGACTTCGAACAATGTAGATTTTCAAAATGAAAATTCAATTTTCAATAAAAATATGTATTTATCACTATTCATCAAAATAATAATATTTTTCGGAAAACTCTAAAAAAGTAACAATAATATAATTTTTACTTGATAATTTCAAAAAAAATTCTACTTTTTCAAATAAATTTTCAACTAATATATAAAATTAATTATTATCTATGTTCACAAAATGCTACAAAATCACTTTTTAGAGAAATAACATTTTTTAGAAGAAATATTTTTTGTTAAAATGAAATTTATTTAAATTTTTAAATAATTAATAAAATATTTATTTATTTTATAAATTTTTAAAATATAAAAATTGAATTATTTATTTAGCACTATTAAAATCCATAAATTTAATAGGTATGTTATTATGAAATACTATATTATAGTTCATTTAAATTCAGGGTTGTAAGTATCGTATTCTATTGAAGATATTAAAACAATTTAAATGAATTATATCATGAAATATTGGTGTGTTAAAATACCAACACCATAATTAATGTCCATCCTTGTAATTTTAACTTCTACTCAGAAATCTGGGGTTTGATATTTGAAAATAACTTTGTTGAAAACCTACATAATAGAAAGTAATAACAAAACATCCTCTTGACATGAGAAAAATGGAAGTATAAAGATCATATAAAATAATTAATAACTAGATTTACATGTAAGAAAACATTAGTGGTAATTGAAAATATAGACATTCAATAAAATCAAACTAATTTCATAGAGTGATAATGGTCATTGATCATAAGAAATTGAAATATCCCTTTAAAACCAATTATAAAAAATCCATTAATATATTTTTGGTGAAAAGTATATTAATTTATTATAAATAATGATACATGTATAAAATTTTATTTTTCAGGATAATTATCATAACTTTGAGGGATTATTTTACTCTCAAGAAAAAAAATACCAGAAAATATACGTATTCGATATATATTTTATTTCTAAAGAACAATTTCTTCCATTACTTACACATCTATCAACTTCCACTACATTTCTTACTCTAATAATTGATTATCCAAGATTATCATTTTTATAACAAAACAAATAAAATTATCTTTTAATGGATCATATAATCGAGAAATCATAATATTCGATTAATCCTATCATTACTAGAACAAAACAATTTAGCATAATGTAATAAAATATTTAAAATGAATAATAATATACATTAATCACAAAAAATTGATAATAAAACAAAATAATTGAGATAGATAATTCCATACATAAATAAACCTACATCTCAATTATCCTCATGGAAAAATATTATTTTAACCTTAAATATTATTCTATACCCTTCATATTACACCTCTAAATACATAATATAATTCTTCTGAAATAATACTTTATGGTATACCAAAAGCTCAAATATATACCTCAACCTAATAAAATGTCTACTAAAATATCATTAATCCTCTCAAAATAAAAAATATTAGATCCTATTATACGTTTCAGAAAATTAGTTTAATATTTATCCATCAAATAATTTTAGAAAAACAATTTCATAGAAACTAGAACATTGCATAAGCGAATGGTAGGCACTTTAAGTTTCCACTCTTACGGTATGGGTTCAAGCCTCGCAACCTTTATGAATGTAGAGGGTAGTCACCCAGCAAGTGGGATTTCATTTTTCTAAAACTATATTAATATAATTCCCATTAATTGTCCAAAAAAATTGATACACTTCATCAAAAATAATATTATTAATCAAATAATTTTTTAACATCTATGGTTTTATATATTTCTTTTTTTAACAGTTTCGGGTCAAGGCTCCTTTATTGAAAAATAAAAAAGTAAGAACCTCCCACAGAACTAGGAAACAGGGAACCCATTACATACAAGGGAAGAATTACTTAAATAAAAAATAACCATAGGTCAAAATGATCATGCAAGTCCAAAGGAATGAAACAAAAATGGAAGCACCAAAAAAGCCTCATCACCCCTGTCACTAGACAATGCAATAGTGACATTAGTCAAAATGATGTGTCACCCCCTATTCCAAGAAGATTCACTATACTGGTTGTACAATATATAAGATAACTTCTCTAACCAATGTGGAATGTAGAGGAGATCCAAATGAAAGGTTTCATCACACCCTTCCCTATTTCAAGACAACCACAAGAAAAAGAATAAAATAAACTCAAAGATATGTCATCCTAATGCAATATAAAATAATACTAAAAAACGCTGAGATAATGTAAATGGAGGGGTTCCCATATGTCCATAAATAGTGATGATGAATGGATAAATGATGGATTTCATCACACACAACCTTTTTTTAAGGACACCCACCTAGCAGCACCTATAAAATGTTGTATTTATTCTTAGTAAATAAGGAAAACCAATTTTCGTAACTAAATATTCACCCCAAGAACAAACAGAACCCGGAAAAGCATATAGAATATGATAAAATATATGTTATTTACTCCTAAAACCATCACCAAAGTAGAATCCACAACCCTATCATAGATCAACCATACATGATCAGGATGAACAATTCACACATAACCGAAATAGAGAAATGAAAACATAAGACCACTAATCTGGGGTCTAATGATAGTGAAAAAACAACAACTTGCTTCCATTAACAATTGATAAAATATGAGTGGACAAACCATGTCTCTCAGATAAAC
This sequence comes from Viscum album, assembly GCA_963277665.1. Classification (NCBI taxonomy): domain Eukaryota; kingdom Viridiplantae; phylum Streptophyta; class Magnoliopsida; order Santalales; family Viscaceae; genus Viscum; species Viscum album. The sequence continues at coordinate 1,552,681,275 of OY728125.1, read as the reverse complement.
CAAAGGTTTATCACTCATTTTAGATGCTCCAGCGAGCAACGATTACTTCATCACTTCATCCATCAACATCCAACCTGTCACCATCTCCTCACCCATATGAACATTCAAAACCATTTCACCGACCAGAAATAACCTTCCACCCTACACCGATCCAAGTACAAGAATATCGAAGAATGTCTATCATTTTCCCCCCATAAATCATACATCGGAGACAAGAACAGTTCTAAAGATTATATTTCAAGACCAGAAGCCCAGAATTTGAAGGCTCATATTTGGAGATCCCACACTAACTGATGCCACAAATTGAAATTCCAATTACATCACAATTATATCTGGGGTTTGACTCCAAACACAAATCATAGATGATAGAAAAGGACCTACTAAGTTGAGAAAATGAATAAGAAATAATTGCTTTATAATACTTTGATCAAATGATAATACCTAAACTTATAAAACCATGATTCAATCAATATATCTAATGTTAATGAAGACGTATTTGATTCTAATATACAACATAATCCTTATATGGTTCATGATCCATATATCAAAAAATCAATTGATAAAAATTATTCTAAAAAAATAATTACTAGATCCCAATATATAAATATGTCCAGCCTATTACTCTAATGATTGCTATAATATATGAAATTACCAATTCTAAGACTTTACACTTACATTAAGGGATTAGATCAAATAATTATCATGTTCATATTCCTTCTTCCATATTTCATTTATAAAAAAATAATATACTAGATTAGATTATAACCTTATGAAGCATAATTTATACTCCAAATACTATTGAAAAACACAATAGAAATTGAAAAAAATATGCATATATAATCCCATGAAAATAAAAATGGTTTATTTGGGATGTTTTTCAAATCATTAAAAATATATTCAAATCCCTCAAAAAAAATTTATGAAAATTTAAATTATCCAAAGTATATTCCCTGCGAATGTCAAGCGAGGTGTGAAAAATGTCTTACTATCATGCTCTAGGTACAAATCGTGTCAAATCCTTGTGCACACTTTTTGTATTAATTACCTCAAGGTACAATTTTTGTATATCCACATCCACTTCCATTATCCAGACATGAATGTATTACTATGAATCCCATATAATCTCTCCCTTAATAAAACATTAGGTTGTAATCCTACACTTAGACTTATCCATAAAGTCATTCATAAGGCTATATTTTATCATCTGTATTTTCTTTAATCTAGTTTCCAAGTGTTTTTCTAAAAATATTATAATACCAAATATAAAAACCCCATCCATATTATCCCAAATTTAGTGGTTAATTTATTACATTTTAACTATCTGCAAGGAATCATATCCTCGAGGACTGAATATTTTACATGTCTTAGAAGCCTAGATACATACTTGAATCTCATTTTATAATTCAAAACGTAAATTAGAACACATATATTTCATTAATAAAACCACTACTACATTTAGCATATACCTTCACATAACTCATTATAAACTTCATGGTGTATTGGGGAATGCAAGAAATAAGAAATTGGTGTTCTCTTTTACTCATTACGTGTATGCATAGAGTAAAAAATATCATAAATAAATACGGAAAAATGATATGGAAAGGTAAATAACATAAACATTTGACATTTAATCAATAACATTAAAATTAATATTAATATGACTAGATTAAATAATGATTAAATAATTTTTTATAAATAACCACATGGGATTGAAATTTATCTATTCATATTCTGTCTAATCAAATAATAACATGGACATCAATAATTAATCTCGTAATTTCGGAAAAGAGAATGTCTTACACCATAACAACTTCATCAATGAATCAATCAAAGTAATATTATATAAATGGGTCAGTCCATAACCAAAAACCCATTGTATTTTGTATCATGGGTCATACTAATTCATCATTGGGATACATCAGGCCATGTCCTTCGTATACCAATCCCAAGACATTCCTCAAACGTAATTTGAGAAATATAATCAAATAAAAAATTATTATTGAAAAAATATCATAAAAATGTAAACAATTTCCCCAGTCACTAAACATAATTAGAATAAATAATAATATGGGAAACTAGCATAAGAAATGTTAATAATTTCCCAATCAATAAACATAATCAAAAACCATATAGAGAAATATGGAGAATGGTATAAAAATAGTACATCCTTAAAAAATGATCAACGACCATCTAGAAAATAATAAGGATGGTATCATTTGGACATATTCTCAATGGATCATAAGTACAATGATGACTTTTGTTGTTAATGGATTGATATACCACAAAAATTACACTAAAATAATATTTAAGAAAATATTCATTTGAATTTGAAAAATCATTTTAAAAACTAAAAATTTCCATAATATTAGGTTGAATATATTCATTGAAAATAATTACGTAATTATTTAAAGGAATATTTAATATAATGAGTGGTCAGTATGGTAGTGAATTATATATATCTCATTAAACAATATTCTATTATCACTGTTATAAAATTTTAAAAGTACCTTGTTTAGAAAAATACAAGAATATTCCTTTTAAAACCAATGTATAAAAAGTCATACATGGGTAAAAATTTATTTAATAAAATATTTGGGGAATGTATAATATATTTTTTAAAATTTATTTTGAAAACATGTATATGGAAGGAAAAAATATTTTCCATAGAAGAGATAAATAAAGTTACATTTTCTTAAAAACATATTCACATATATTTTAGCTGAAAAATAAAGGTAAATTGTACTATTTCTTTAAAATATCATGAATAACTATAAGATAATATATTTCATTAGTTTTTTGAAAAATATATAATAAGATTTCAGAATTTTAAACCTAATCATAAGCAATCCTAAAAAACTATGATATTGTAATCATAAAGCTATTACATCTTTGGTAACCTAGGATTCATAACACCCCTGGAATAAATAACATCAAACGAATCATTAAATATATTAAAGATAAATATATTAATGATATAAAATATCAAAGTGTCAGTATATTTTATAGACAAAAGAAATAATTTTTGAATTTTAAATATGTATCACGGAAGTAAAAGTTAGATGAGTAATCCATACCTCATGTATGATTTCCTTTATACAATTTCAAACCTCCTATATGATAAATATATATATTTTTATTAATATATTAAATATGAATAATCATATATTTTTGCCATATATTATTTTATTGTAATTTTTTATCACTCTTTTATTAATAATTCTTTTTTAAAAACACTATGTTGGGTGATAACTGCTCATTTTTCTTGTATGTTTTGGTTCAGTAGTTTTGGTCCTTATATATTGATAATGGTTTCATAATTTCCATAATATTAAAAATCATATAAATATATATATATATTATATAAGTATTAATAATTTTCCATAAAATTTTTAGATAAAAAAATGAGTTACACCGTTCATGGAGGTGGTAAGACGTATATACACAAGAATGTTGTTTTCATATTTTTGACAGCTGGAATGAAATAAGGGTAAATAATAATTCACCTTTATAGAATAATTATTATATCATATAAAAAACATATTTTCATAAAATAAATCTTTATTACCATCCTTGTCAAAATAGAATTAAAAATGAATCGCATCACTTCACAGAGGTGGAATTCCACATGTACACAAGAGCGATGTTATTGTTTTCCAAACAGATTGGAAGGTTACAAGATAGAAGTGATACTATAATTTAAAATTATATTTACTTGATAAATATATAATATATATATACACATTAAATAAAAAATTATATCCATCTATGATAGGTGGTTATGAAAAAATGAATTACATCTATTTGTGATGTGGTAGTCTGTCGTATACACGATCAATAGTTTTCCTTAAGATTTGATGGAAAATGGGGTGGATATATTTTATTTAATTAATATAATGACATATTATAATATTTAATATATTTTTGTTATTATTTTATCATATTTGGATAATACTAAAATTTGATATAGTAATAAATAAGACAAAGATTCATGGTTAAGAACTATACCTCTTCTTCAGAGAACCACTTTAGGTTTTTACCAAAATCCTTACTAAAATGGTTTTTTATTAAAAAAGAGAATCTAAGTCATGGGTAGGGGTGTATGGAATCTATCTGGGTATGTATTTTATAATATAGAATAATTTTAATGTTTTATAGGGAGAGGATATGGGGTGTCCTTATATAAGTTAGGGGAAGACAAACATCAAATTTTTGAAAAGAATAAATTATAAACATTTTTTCGCAATTCAAAATGATAAAAAATAGATCATTATTAATTTTAAGATAAAATTAGGTAAAAATATTTCCCTCCCATTATATTTGTACAAGTTAATAGGTATTTTTAATCCTTATATGTTTAGTTTAACCTTTGATAAAAATATTTTAACCTTAATCATGCTAATAAAGTTTTACTATTTCTACTCCTTTTTATGACCAAAAAATAATTTGAACCGGATATATTGTAATAATTATGATGATTTAAAATATTTAATACATTTTATGAAATTAAATACACAAAAGTGGTATAACATAGTTAAAAATTAAACTCTTATATGTGATGAAAAAATGGTTTTCTAATGAAATACATTAAAAAATATAAAACTAATTATATCAAAATTAAACATGAAGTTGATCCCAATAACTTATATTAGATTAATAATAATATACTTTAACTAATTTTACATTTAATTAATTTTAAAAGAAAAATAATATTTGAAAATTATTTGAATGAAATAACTGTTTTCAATAAAAAACGATATTTTTCACTATACATAGACAATTATTCATTTTGCTAAATTTCCAAAAAATTAGGTTCAGGATAATTTTGAAATGATTATTTTAAAATTGATGTTTTTTTAAAAAAAATTATAAAATTGGCCAAAACTAATTTTATAATAAGTATAAAAAGCATGATGAAATCATTTTTTATAAGAATATAGAGTTTCAAAAAAATCTTTTTTAAATTATTTTAAATTTAATATATAATTAAAGAATAACCAATGAGATTATTTAATTCATGTTCAAACCATATAATTTTTGGAATTTATTTATTTTTATTTATATCCACTAATGTAATATCTTTCTTATATTGATATACTATATTATAACTCATTTAGACTTGGGGTTATTTGTATTGAACGCTATCAAAGAGATTAAATTTATTTAAAAAGAATTATATCATAGAACATTATGATGCCACATGTTATAAAATGGGTATCAAATTATTTTTTGATGAATTTTTATTCATTTATTCTTATAAGTTTATTCGGATCGAGTGTTCGAGGAAGTAAAAATTTAGTGATGCTTTTTTTTCTCAATGTTTCCGACATCATGTTAATTATAAAATATTGTGATCCAAGATAAGATTAAAGTGGGATAAAATCATTTTTATTAAAAAAAATCAAAATATTAATTTCATAGGATGTTCACCAAACAGATGCTATCAGACTTCAGTTTCACTAATTATAGATTGTGTTTGATGTTTTAGAATAAGAGCTGGTATGAAGTTAGGTGTTGTGTAAAGGTATTTGAGTAAGATTTATAAGTATAATTCTCTAATTCCATAAGATTAGTAATGGTATATGAAAGAATACAAATTGTTATTAATAAATTGAATCATTTAAATCGTAGTAATGTTTCTAAATTGTAAAGGAAAACTATTGATAAATTTCATCAAAATAAGCCTATATCATATGAAATACATCAAAACTATTGTACATTTTCAATAGGTTATAGTCTATTAGATGAATATTATTTGTTTTAAAATGTTTTTAATTCGGTATATTTTTTTGTTTTATGAATTTGGAGTAGTTTCTCTATAGATATTTTATATTTTCTAGAATGGTTTATAAAGTTAATGATCAAACTGTTCTCATTCAAGTCATTGGATGGTAAATGTTTTGTGGGGGAGAAAATAAACATTTTCCAGTGATTTAACGTATGAAAATAGAATATAGTTTCATTGGATGGTTGTTTTGTTGAAAATTGTTAACCAGTGAATGATTACACAATTTTATAAGATTTATTAAGTTCCTCCAAATTTATGTTTGAGGATGTTGATTGATGTATGAGGATGCTCGAGTATTCGTTAATCTTCAAGAACCTACAAGAAGTTATGATAAGAATCCAACTTAATTAAGGTGAGTGGGAGGTCAGAAATTCGAGTTTTAATTGTATGGGATAATATATTTGGTTTCCCACCATTACTTATATGAGTGCACCTCTATAGAGGGTTATTTGTATAAACTAAAAAAATGTTCATTTCACAAGATAAAATCTTAGTGGAAGAACTACAGATTTAGATACATGATTAGAATGACCTATTGAATATTAATCATGAAAACCTATACCATATATAGATTTAATATCCGTTAGTATCATGATGTTCATTCATCGAAAGGATTATCCATATTGGGTAATGATATATCAGTCTAATTGTTGACGTAGCATCTATCGATGAATATCAGAGGAGATTTTTTATAAGAATGTATTATATTGATGGTATTCTAGGGTGATTGAATTGATAGTGTGATAGTATTAGTTTCAATATAAAATAATTTACTAGAAAAACGATACCAGTAAAACTCATTTGATGAACCCATTGGACGAACTCGTCATAATAATATCCCTCATACTGAAGTACATTCTTTCCTACTTTATAAAAATAATGTGAAGAACAATTTCATACATGAAATTCAACTCTCATGACCCGACCTACCTCTAGACATGATCCTCGTCATTTGACCCCATGGGTCTCCTATAATACCTTGGTTTCCTTCCCACCACAACAAAATATATTTCCCGCCATGGTCACTTATTAGACTTATGAATATCCACACATGACAACACATGTTCTTTTAGTGTGTGTTTTCCTCACTCGCAAACACCCTAGGAGACTTCCCAGGAGGTCACCCTTTATGAACCCAACTATAGGCCAAGTATAATTAACTATGGAGTTTTAATTAGGTGGGATCCTGAAAATAATGGTTCACCTTATCAAAATTGGTAGTTACCATTTAGTATTTGAAGTCACACATTATTTGTGGTGTTTCACTCTCCGACCATTTAAACTACAAACCACTAATTTTGGACCCAAAAACATAAACTTAGAAAATGATTCTATTCTTTCATCTGAGAATTGGTGCTCATGTGATTTTTTTGGACCTCAAATTCTTTGATCTGTGAATTAGGTTAAATTAACCCATAGTTATCCTATAATACATTTGTTTTCTTTCCCAAAACTCTATAAAATATTACCCACTGAGGTAAATTATTATACTAATTATTATCCCATTTTACCATCAAATATTATTTTAGTGTTTTTTATCTCACTCACACACACCTTGGGAAACCTCCCAGAAGGTTACACATCTTGATCACTAAAATAAGATAATAATTATTAACTATGGAGTTCAAATCTGGTATCCTCACAAAAGGAATGATGATCCTTGTTGGCATGGGTTATAAAATTTTATCTCTTAAGTCTTACTTTTTAAGGGGATTCATAGAAAGTGTACAAAAATACATTTATAACAATGAAAATATACTAATTCTTATTGGTTAAGGTTTCATATAGTTATTTCAAAAAATATTGTTACATCAGTTACCTGTGCAAGGATTTACTACACCATTAATTGATTATAGTGCAACGTAACAGTAAGGATATTTAATACATGTTTTACCATATAAAAAGGGGTTTTAATGTGGATTTTATGATCATGTATGTTTTACAAATCAAGTCAAGTACTATAATATTTTAATGAGTATTAATCCTTATAAATAAGTGTGTTCGTATGTTTTTACTTTTGTTCTTACTTCTAATGAATTCATATATCTCTAACAGGAATCCAAGGTTGTTTCATAAGGAATAAAATATAAAAATAAAATATCACTTATTCATATCTCCATATTTTATTGATCATATAGGTAATTATATTTCCTTTAAATTAGTATCATATCTAAGGTTCCATTTATTTAATTTGTTTCTGATTTTTGTTGAAAATAGAGGCTACTATGGATGTTAATTGCTCTATAAATAGTAAATGGATTCATGTCTTTGATTTGATGAACTGTCATCATTTTAAAGATAAAATTTTTCTTATCTAATTTCAAATGGTTATGAAGTTTGTAAAGTTATTATAAATTCTTTACCTCTTTGAGATGAATGTTCTACATTGAAATCATCTGAATTAAAAAATATGTAGAGAGATGGGTGATCATGAATGTTTTTACATTCCACACTCTCAAAAAGTGAGTTATTTAAGTTCATAGGAAATATAATGGATAAAGTCATACAGAAAAATAAGATGAAAATCAATGAAGGAAATAATAAATTTTAAAAGTGAAGTTACACATCTTAAGAATGAAGTATGTAGATCATAATATGGATGATTATGGATCTACTGGTGACTTATTAAAATGGTTTAATGGTATTTTAAGCACTATAATATGTCTTTGTGAGAATTTGAAATATTATATCACTGTTTGAAAGATATTATAAATTATTCATGATAAATTTGATGCTAAATTTTCATCCTTATAAGATATAGATCCTCACACTTTCACAAGATTATCTACATATCACCCTTATCACTTAGGAAATGAGAAGATAAAATTTGGTTGTATAGAAGGAGAAAGATTATCATAAAATATTCGGCAAGGATTAAATGAAAATAAATATATGAAAGTTTTAGTTGAGTATTATTCTAGTGACTTTGAATTCAAATATGAGGTTATTAATATTTCTTTTAAATCTATGTCCTTAATTTTAGAAAAGGATAAAAGAGGCATATGAAGGTAAAATAAAAAATTACCTATGAAGTTTCATGGATGCAGAGCCATTGGGAATTTTTCAAACAAATTTCCATAATGCAATGAAAATGAACAGATCAATGAATATGTTAGAAAGTAAAAAATACACATCAATAAGAAGAAACAAAAATCCAATTCAAACTCTAATTCAAAGGATAATAAGTTATCTAAATAAAAAAAGAGAAACGTTTTGTTACTTATGAGGAAGATAAATATAGTGAAGATGAAGGTGAAAACTAAAAAGATGATGTTGAAAAAATATTATTGTGATAGTGAATAAAAATAATTTCAATCAGGATGAAAGTATTAGCCTTGAAGTTGAAGAAAAATAAAATCAAATTGAGTTGATGCTCAAGTGGTTGTTGAAAAAAATTATTATAAATAATGTAAGACATGAAATTAATAAAAATAATTTTTGATATAAAATCCTTCAAAAAATAATCAATCACCGTATCATGAATACAAATACATGGTTCTAAAATAAATTTATAATCCGATGAAGTTTCAAGCTAAAATGAAATACATAAACAAAAACCATAAATAAGGGTTGAAGTAAAAGTAGGAAGTGTTAGAAAATGTACACTAAAACATGTTAATGTTTGAGAAAGAAATTAAAAATTTACAAAACATAGTTGTATAATTTTGTGAATTTTTAAAAAAATTTAAAACATAGGTGGATCGATAAAATAATAATAAAATATAAATAATAATTTGTAATATTTTTATAAGAAATATAAATTTAAGAATACCATTTATATTTACAAAACAAGCAATACTGCAAAACTTTATGTTTCAATCAATTCAAAGTACAAACCAAAAGGATACAAAACTAGGTACTTATTTGAGGATAAAAATATGATTTCACAACGTTACCACAACTTTCTTTCATAATAAAATACCAAATTGGAAGGTAAGAAATTTTACGAAAAGAAGTGACACAACTCTTGATATTATTTAAGATAAAAGTTAACTAATATTTATATGGTATCTTCTATAATTGTAGGGGATTTAGAAATAAAAAACATATTTTTTGGATTAATAATCAATGTTATGGTGAACTAAAATGATACATTATGGAATTTTTAAGGGGGATTCAGCCCACTTAAAAAAATATAACATGAGAAAGTCAGTGTAAAGATTAAAAATATAATCCACCTTTTAGACACTATTTGAAAAAATGTGATTGGTCTAGAGATATTGAAAAAGGATTTCCTATCATGTTACTGTCGTAAAATATTTTTAAGAAAACTCTAAAAATTCACATGATATGAATTAAAAGGCATGGAAATTAATTTTTTGTCAAAACTTCATTAAATTCTATAAAATGATAATGGCCATGGATTTTAGATAGTGGGTGTTCTTCTCATAAGAAAATATATTTAATGTTATCAAATAATGTAAAATATTATAAAGAACATACACCGGTTTTTTGAAATGATGAGTCACATAGAATCAAAATCCTTGGACCTACCATCATTAGCGAAGAACAGTTAAAATTAAAAAGAAAATTGTTTGTTGATGGGCTGAAATAAATTTTTTTCATTACTTTGTGATGAAGGTAAAAAATGTTATTTTCATAAGATATGGTTTTATTTTTAAACTTCTTAAAGATGAGAATGTTATTTGACATGGAAAAACAACCAAGGGAAACATCTTCCAAGTTGTTGATACTCAGAGTTCATGTTATACATGCATGGTTGATAAAAATGTACTATGGAATAAAATGATGGGTCATATGTGTTATAATAATATGATAAATATTATAAATTGATAAATTATTAGGTACATTAATAACATGATAAAAGTAAGAGATTCGTGTTGTTCCATATTCTATAAAGGTAAAATTACAAAATTAGTTACTAATAAATTTGAGATTCATTCAACAAATACCATGATGATGATTCAATTTAAAATTTATAGGCTTATGAGTAAGTGGTCCAAATGGTGATAATTACTTTATTTATTTCATTTAATACATTAATAATTTTATACATATTATGTTTTTTATAAATATATATAAGGCTCTCAAATAGTTTTAAAATTTTAGGTGAACTGTGAAAAAAAAGAATTTGGATATTCTTTTAAGGAGAATAATACTGAAAATGTGGAAGAATGTACAAGTGGTTAACATTGATATTATCTTAAAAGAAATGTAATTCATCAGGATTTTTGTGCACCATACATGCCATAATAGAATAGTGTTTACAGATAAATTAATAGAATTTTCATGGAAATTGAATGAAATACACTTGATGAACATGATACTTCTCAATATTTCTGTAGACAATATATCAGAGTAGGTGTTTATATTTAGAATCAATTTTTCTACTGAATGAATTTATTATGACTATCTATGAGATTTATTAAAACAAATCACTAATTCTAAAACCCATAATGGTGTATAGTGGTCCTTGCAATATAAAATTCAATGCTGAGAATAATAGAAAATTTGATCAAAGAGGTGTTGATGGAATATTTCTTGTCTACCCTCATAATAGTAGAGGATATATAAATTATAATATAGAAATTTTAGAGATCCTTAACTCTATAAATGTCAATGTTTTTAAACATTTTAATGATAAATTTTATCAGATAATTTCAAATTGGGAGGAATTTAAAGATGAAGTTGTTGTAGTGGAACAAATTGAAAAATTTCTTAATGATAATAACAATGTCAAAGAAAATCAATATAAAGATACTTTCTTATTAATATCGTGTGATGAGGAAATAATATGTTAATCCCATCTAAGGATTATAATTCAGTTATATGTTCATAAAATCATTGGATATTAACTAAAACATGTTAAAATTGAATAAAATAATGGTTGGTTTCACATACATCCATATATTCACACATTGAACAAACTGATTTTGGTGAATCTTTGGAACACCAAGATTAGATTGATTCGATGAATGAATATCTATAACTGATTTAGAAGAAATATGCTTGGTAAATTTTAACCAAACCAACAAATAATAATGTGATTGGTACAAAGTGTGTAACACCCCGACCCTAGAATCCCAAATCCGATGCATTATTTTAGTACATTGGCATGATTACAAGGAATCAAGTCACAAAGGACAGATCGGTTTAGAAGTTTTGGAAAATAGATTACTTATTTGAACTTTACAATACAATTTATAACATAAAACACAACATAAATAATCCTTTGAAATATACATTATTCCCCTATCTTAACCCTTCATATCATTCACAATACACTTTTGGAGTCCTGGGAAAATAAAACATAAGTAAGGGGTGAGCTCAGATGCTCCGTAATGGTAAATAATTTAGCAAAAGCTATAAAAATTTATGGAATGATGTGAAATAAAAACAACAGCCTTTTACACATAAACTGGAACATAATATGGAAAAAATAAATCATACACTTCCACATAAATATGCACATGGATATTCTACTAGATGAATAATCACATGTAAATACTAATTTCATAATGAGGGAATACATAATGTCGGACATCATAACAAAATAGTCAAGGACTCGTGCCAATACTACAAATTATTTTTTTTTCAAGGCCCTGTGCCAAGACACTAGTTTATCTAATGAGACTTAATGATGCATCAAGGATCTATAGCGGGCTCAACCCATCACTTACTAAGTCCAATGGATTCCTCATATAAAAATGTTGAAACCTAACACAAACATTCGTATTAAAACTAGCATACAAAATGTCAATACATTAACCATACATCATGAATGGTATAAAAACAACACATCCATAGTCGAACATATCGTAACTCATTCGATACAATAATGAATATTCTATTATACCAAATCAACCATAATCAATAATAATATCTATTATATAATGTTGACATAGTTTAAAATGATCAATAAACCTCTTTGAGTGAAATGACCCTTTTTGTGAAATCAATTAAAATTAACGCATTTATAAATTAAGTCATTTAAAAGATATTTCTTAATAAAAGTGTCCCATACCACTTTGAACCTTTTTAAAGTAATTAACATTTTAAAACAATCATGTCCATATAAATAAATCCTTAAAATCATTTTTAAAACATGGATATTAATTAAAAAGATTTAGAAAAACAAATCATTAAAACATTTAAAATGTTGATCTTTATAAAGAGAACCTTTAATAATACCTTAAAATATTCATTTTGAAAACATTTTTATGAAACATGGAAATGGATGATAAAAATATCCCAGTAAATACTTACACATAAACAATCTCAGATAATAATGAGATTGGGAAATTAACCCTTACCTTGTAATTTCATTTGGTAGAGGGTACGTTCAACCTTATGTATAATGACCATAGTATGTTCTTAAATTCTAAAAGAACCATATTAATATTTATGATATATACTTGATTCATTTATGTATTTCTACTACCTATTTAATAATAATTTCTTTGTTAAAAAACATTTCGGGTAATAATTGCTTTCTTTATCATATATGTATTAACTTGTTCTTTTAGATCATATAAAATATATAATAATTTAATTGATTCCAGAGTATAAAAAATTATTTATGTATCACATATATTCAGAATATAATTATGTATAATAGATTTCTATATGAAATGGAAAACACCGTTTTTTGAGACGGTAGGCCGTACGTATGCATAAACGTCATTTCCATTTTTATATCGTATTGAAAAGAAGTAAGTGAATGAGATATATTTAAATATATAAATATATATATATATAGTAGAATTATTATATCATATATTACATACTTATTAATAATATATTTATTTAAAATCATCGTTGAATGGTGAACGTGAATCTCATTGCATCGTGGAGACGATAAGCTTTACGTATGCACGAGTGATGATATCAACAAATTAATGGTGGAATAGTATTTAATTTTAATGTATATTGTATATAAATAATCATTAAAATGTTATATTTATTATTTACTTCAATTATACTCATTATTATACCCATCCAAATAATGAATTGTTGAATAACAAACTACAGCACAACGTGGAGAGGGTAAGCTGTACGTACACACGAATGGTGACATTTTCATTCATAGGATGGATAGAATAATTAATATGGTTGTACCATATATATAATAATATCTCATTATGTAGAAGGTATAGGATTTTTTTTTTATGGAAACAAAAAAGAAATAGAAAGTGCAAGAAGAAAAGAACATTGAAAAAGGTGATGAAGTAATTACCTCTTCTTCGGGTTCTTCCTTTTGTTTTGATCAAAAAGGCTCCTTAGAATGGATTATGATCAATGTAAGGCCTCTGAGTTGAATTTGGGGTAGTTAGGAAGATATTTTAGTGGGTTTTGGCCAATCCAAATGGATTTGGATGTGTGAAATTAAGAGAAGAAGAAATACCGTTTTATAATAGAGGTGAGGTTCATTTTAGGAAAAGCTTGATATATTATTTTATTATAAAATCATATTCATTCTATAATGACTCAAAGAGGATTTATTGCAATTATAAGGTGGGTATGGGTAGATAAACTCTCAACCAATAGGTTTTAGAAAGGTTTAGGTCACTATATTAACCTTATATTTTATATTTACATCTTAGTTAAATACTTTATCTTTTACCATGTATTTTTGTATTATTATTATTAATGGTTAATAAGCATACTATAACGAGCCGAGATAACCCCAAGTGAATCATTATTTATATATATAAACTTATCTAATTCCTTTTGTCGAACCGTATATTTTTAGGAATATTATATCAATTAATAATATTGTATTTGTTTTAAAAACTCATTTATGTCTATTTTGACACTATTCAGTATTTGGTTTTGTTTAAAGTTATAAAAACTTTACAACTTAGAAAAAAAATTATTTAATCAACCCTAACATGTCATATTAACCACGAAAATTCTTGTAATACATCAAAAGTCTCAATTTAAAATTATATTAATATTTATAAAATCAATTATTTTAATCGTTCAATAATAAGGTAATTACTCCATCATCTTTGTGTCATAAATAAATTTAATTATTTAATGTCTAAAAATTATAATTAAAAAACCATGATGTTGGAAATATATTTATATTTCTGATGAATATTTATAGTCAAATTTATGTTATGAACCATATATTAAAAATGATTCAGTTGTCAAATGATGAATTTAACACTTTTAACTCTTCTTTAAATAAAAGAATAATAAGTATCCAAATCTAATCGAAGAGGACCAAAAGGATCATATTTTATTTCTAAGGTTGATTTTGGTCAAGATACACATATCTAATAGAATTAGGCGGTGTGTTAGGATAATTATAATATCATTTTTACCTTTAATTACCGTTTTTACTTTTAACAGTGGTAAATAAAATTCAAATGTAACTATTTATGAAAATTTATTTTTATCCTATTGAACGGAAATTTACTTATTTAATTTAAAAATTTCGGTTTAATTTTTGAAATTTAATTAACAGAAGTGGAAAAATTATGTTTTATGAAAATTTGCAAATGTGCCTAAAAAGCAGGTAAAAGGCGTTAAAAAATACTACAACATTTTATACATCTAATCTTATTATATAGGTGATTTAAGCCTTTAATCATTCACAATAGTTTGTTTCAAATTAAAAAATATATTATCCAAACTATTACTTCTGATCCCCCCTAGTAGTACCCTTATTGACCAGGGATATACATGAATTATATAAAATCAATAGATTAATTTATTATTAAAATATATATATATATATATATATATATTCCTAGATATGCCCACATAATTTACTTGTGTATTCTATGAACTATTCACCCTAGAGATTCAACATCAAAAGTTCCTTTAAATTAAGACATAAATATATGACATGTTTTCTTGATATCAATTGTTTAATCATGTCACTTAATCAAAAGTGGTGATAAATCACTTACTAATAATCTGCCACTTCAATTCTAAAGATAAAGTCTCATATCTATGAGGAATTCCCAAAACCATACACCAAAATTGGGTTTTACTACTATTTTGTAAAGAACCAACCAATGTTACCCTATACTAATTCCAAATTTATCCCATTATAATGCTTAGAAAGAATCCATAATCAAAATAGGCTACCAAACAGTTCCAATAAAATCAATATAACACATTAGGACTGATTTCCCCCATTAAAATTTAAAACTAAATGAATGATTATAAATAGGAATACGGAATGACAATTATGTAATTTAGATAATTCATCCATATAAAATAAACAATATAGAATAATTAATTACCGAACAAATACAAAAATTCACATCATACTGTCTTTAATAAAGAACCATAAACTAATAATAATATCCCAATCATTTTGATATTATATATAATCATGATTTAAAAATAAGTTAAAAAAATTAAAAATTAATGATGAGGGGATAATGTTTATGTGTCTTGACATATGTGGTATATCCTAATACATAACCAAATATAAGAACAGAATAGTGAATTCCACCTATTAATTACAATTGAGATAACTCCACTAGACAACACTAGAATATTTGGATCAATGATAAGGGTTAACTAATATAACATGTGGTGCCATGAATCGACCTACATCTAAAAAATAATTCTTCAAATCCTCTAATGTTGTATGTTTGGTGTGATATAAATTTAATAGTAGGATTCTTCCAAATCAATCATTCTCAAAATTTAAAATAAAATTCTGTGTAGTTATATATTGAAATAAAATATCAAATTACCATTTCAATTCTCATATGATAATAAGTAACATAGTATCATTAATTTTAAAAGTGTTACCTTTTAATAAATAAGGATGTAAAATTTTAATGAAGTAAAATGATTATATAAAATTATATACATTTAAATGGGAATGTTTTCTTCAAGAATGACTGACCAACAATCATAGAAAGTGACCAAGGGAGACTCTGGTAAAGGAAATTCTAGGTTCCTTTTACTGTAAAATAACTTATGCACATTGGAATAAAAAATATAAATATCCATCATAAACATACATAGACCCTTAATAGGCTAATAAATGATATAATACAGTGCTGAAAACATTATCACATTCTACAATAAGTCATATTAAGGGGTATCCAAAATAATGGAAATATATTGTCTATTATTTTGTAATGTACTAGTTTCAGGCCATTGAATGGATAATAATTTGAATTCTACATTCCATGATTTAACTGGACACTAACATGGCACCATGGTTGGATAATAAGTATAGGAATCACTAGGTTGAGTGTCTCTTTAATCCTATTAAGGTACTTGTACTATGATCCCACCCAAGTACCAAGGGCCTCTGATAAGTAAAATCTAAATTGTAGGGTTTAATAACTCAATATATAATTCATGAATCCCAAATTTTATAATAAACAAATAATATTTACCAATTCAAATTCATATAAGTTCATTTAAAAATCATAAGTACATTACAGATACAGACTTAACATGCAAGATAAAAGTTCTTTTATTACACCATATAGCAACATAACCCATTGATTACATTATAATAATAATTTATTTTCTTATTTCTATTCTATAAAAAATATTCCCATAAACAATATCATCTATTTCATAATAATTTGTTATGTGCATTTCAAAAAACACCAAATTTAAAAATGATTGTTTAAAAAAAGAATATTTTTTAAGATTCCACTTTCTAATATAAAAATATATTTAATTTTTATCAAACACACATTAAAAGTCACCAAACATCCAAGATTTTTTAATTTAAAAATGTATAATATAATTCCTAATAATATAACCATTAATATGGAAAATCTCAACATTAAAATAACAAAATAAGTAATTAACATTTGAAAACACTATTAAAAATTAAAATTAAATGAGTATAAATATTTATTAACTTCATAGTTCATCCCATGAAAATATATTTTGTAAATTCAAAAAATATCAAGCTTTACATTTTTTTTAAAACACTATATATGCACTATTTCAATGAAATGATATGTTAGTGAATTAATTGTACAGGTTTCTATAATTTCAAAATAATATAGAAGTAAATAAATAAAAACTCATTCCAAAAAACATTATTAATTAATTACTATATATATAAATTGAAAACAATTTGATAAAAAATAAACCGACAATTTAAAAACCAAATGTCAATTAATGAATAAAGCTTCCATAAATAATGAATCTATTTCCAAATGATGTTTATCCATCACAAAAGTTGAGGAAGAACCCATAGTTGATGATTAAAAATCCAAAATACATAAAAACCCCAAATAAAAATCATGAAACAAGAAACTATAGTCATTATTCCCAGGGGTAACGTTGAACAAGGAAGAATATGGAAGAATGAGAAGAGAAAAGGGGAATGTATGGGGTCTAAATGGACTTACAAAGAGATATTGTTAACTTTTTGTGGATTTTTTATTATTAAAATAAAGAAAAAGGGGAGTCACCAGGGGGTCAATGTGGGAGAGTATTTGAAAGATACTTTTGGGAGATGTGATAGAAATAGAGTATCATCCCATTTACAATATATCTTAATAAGTTTTATATACTCAGGGATTAAACTTTTAAAATGATTTTGTACATGGATATAGATCCCATGTTTCCAAACCATAATACTTTTTATTAAAAGGTTGAGGCGCCAGGTTTCACTATTCATTTTCATGTGCTCTTATGTGGGCATTCACCCAACACATTAATATAAGAAAAATTATCCAAAAAAACAACTTTTTTCCTAAAACAAAAAAATCCAAGTCTAATGAATATGATATTAAATACATAATGGTGATATCATAGAAGTCACAAATAGCTATAGGTTATTGTAAAAATAGTCCCTAATGGTAGACACCCAAAAACCTAGTGAGAATAATTTTGTTTGGGTAATAAAAAACCTAAAAAATGGTGATATCTTAGCTAGTTTCATACTGGTGGATAGTAACTAAGTGAGAATAATGGATGATTAGAAAGTTCCATTTTAGTACAAAAGTGCTTAGATGTGATTATAAGTATCTTAGTAGGTTTCATATGTTGGATCGTTAGAGTAGATTATGAATGAAATACTTACAAGTGGGGGTGAATTTTATTTTAAAAACATAGTTTAAAAGATTTAAAATAAAAAACCACAAATCCCATTAATTTAAATTTTACGAACTTAGACTTATTCCAATTAACAGAGTCACATAATCAGAATCATAATATGTCAGATTATATCAGAGTAAAGAATAAGTATAATCACAATGGATCTGATTAATAACATGGTATTGTTTTTATCATAATCTGAGTAACACTAATAAAACCAATTATATAGAAATTTTTTTACTATAACTATCTATCTATTATATGCATAGTTTAATAGAAACATGTAAAAAAAGCAATACAATAGATATGTAAATGTAAAAATGACTTACAAGATATTATTAAAAGATTTACCTCTTTTAACCATAATAGTAATTAATTCAATAAACTTGAATAAATGTATATAATATTATATAATTACAATAAAGTTTGTCTGTCCTTGTTGGGAAATCCCTCCACACAATTATAAGAATAACTATTTGTTCTTGTCCCCATAAGCCTCCAATATGATGATCGGTGTTTTTATTCCCATCCCTTTAAGCTCTTGATCCAATGGATCAGATTCATTATCTTCATATACATGGAATAACTCTATAATAACATTGATCTGACATGTATTATAATTGAAAAAGTTCATAAGGAAACAACCCTGACAAGGATTCCTTGGAACTATTAACTCTCTAAAGAATTTCAAGGACTAAGAGTGAGCAGTTCATGCTTTTCAATATTTGGATGAAACAAGTTGAAAATTAAATCTTGTATCTCAAAAATCTTAAAATTAATCAATATTTATAAGATATTCTCTAATGTTCTTATTTCATTATTTTTTGGAGTGTCCTTGGATAGCTAGTTCTTGACAGCTCATTGGTAACTAAATTCCCAACATCGTATTAATTAACACCATTATAATGTTTAAGGTATTATTTATGATAAAAAAGTATATGTATTCTTATTATAACCTTATCTTAGTTTGATGTACATCCTTAACTATTTTTAACATGATAATATTTTTGAGATTCAGCCCAATATATTAGATCTAGACTCAGTATGATAGTCATGACTTTTCTGAGTATGATAGAGAAGACAAAAGTCTAACTCGTAGTCTGATTAAAGATGAATCTAATAATTGTATTCTTACTCAATATGATTTTTTGTAATGAATAATTTAATTTTATATTCGTAATACTTTATAAATTTTTCTATATATAGTAAATGATAATGTTTTCAATAAAAAACATACTAAAACACCTGGAATATAATGAGTTAGTTAACATGTTTTAAGAATGTTTTTGTTACTTCCAAAACTAATGGAATATAAAATTAATAAGTAATACATTTGTCTCAATAATATCACCCTTTTTGTAAATCAGAAACCTCAAAAAATAGATCAAAAATAACTTTAAATACTTATACCCCTTTTATTCTTTTACGAACAACATATTCATTGTTATTCCTTAAACCTTAACTCTCCCTGAGTTTGTAATTATTTTGAATATGATTTCAAATATGAGGAAGAGTATTAGAATAGTTCTTCCATAAATAATATTTCTCCCCCTTTGTAATTTTTCTCATCCTAAGGATAGTATATCATTTTTTAAAATAAATCAACCCATTTAGGATAAATCACCCCTTTTAATAAAATTTTCTCCCCTTAATAATTTTTCTCCCCCTTTGATAATAATTTCTCCCCCTTTCTGATTATCACAAATAATGGGGAATAATATTATGTTTCCTAAAAATATAACAATATAAGAAACTAAACAATCCTAAAATAACTAATCATCCCAAAAAATAAGACATAATATAGAACAAATCAGAATTTGAAAAAAAGTCAAGCATAACAAAATGGAATGAAAATATAATTAAGTCATTATAAATAAAAAACTTTTAAAAAATAAATAAATTTTTGTGCTTAAAAAATCATTCTTTCTTCATCAATGTCTTTACAACATGTTTTATCTTATTGAACTCATGACCAATCATTCTTTATCTTCACAATTCTTTCTTCTTGAGTCTAGTCTTGATTCTACATCCATTAAAATTACATTGAAAACAATTTGTTTTGATATCTCAATATGATTATTTCACTTACACAAGATCAGAGTCTATTCATGTCCATCTTCATATAATGGATTTTTTGTATAAAATCATTTACACCCACTATTATATCATCTGTAGCATCTTTAAATTCCTCTACAAACATGACTCTAACAAACATATCTTTAAATAACTAGTTTAAAGATTCATCTGATTATAGAATATGTTTATTTATCTCAAAAACTATTCATCATGCACATGACTATCTAAATCAACCTGGATAGCCCATTTAACCATTTTATTAGAAGATATTTTTTGATCTTATGAGTTTTCTGGAAAATTATCAAATACTTATTCAATACGAATCAATCACTATATAAAAACATTTATGGATTAAGATTTTTCACTAATACTATTATAGATAAGCTGGAATATTGGTTCAAGATTAGAAAAATATGGAACATTTACTTTTAATCTTCTCAAAACATGATGAATATAACCAAAATATTTTGGGTTATCATTTCTATAGAGTTTGATTGATCAAGCTCAACCAGATGAGGTTTTTTTCTTAACGTTCTAACTTCCACTCCTTTTCCTATATTATGATATTTCTTTAAAAATACATTTAATACTACCTTAGAATCATTATTTCCATCAGTACATTCAACAATATTAATATCCTCGTTTATTCCATCATTTTCATCAAATATTGTTTTTGAATGTTGATATTCTTGTTATATATTTGATGATGATTTTGATACCTATTATGAAGAAGATTATTATTATTCAGTACTAGAATATTTTTCATCTTTATTGGACTTGGAGGTTAGATTTGTTTATTATGATGATAACGATGATGAATCTTATGATTCTTTATCGGAGTGAGTTTCATCATAATCAAATTTTTATTTATCTTCTTGCTCCACCTCTCCTTATTTAGCTTTAATATCTTATTATATTTATTCATATTATTATTCTTATTAGTAATCATCCCATTATTTTACTTGTTTTTCTTTTCCTTCATGTTCTTCATCAATTTTCGTATCAAGATCATCGTGTAACTACCTTTCGGTTCTAAGAGCTAATTTTTTCTACTAATTCAGGGGCTACTCCTTTTCTAGAACAATTAGAACATATTTTTCCTCACCAACCTTTCCTTTACCCATTATTTAAAATGAATGTATATCATCTTGTATGATAGAAGATAATTTGAATTGTAAACGTGCTTCTATAAATACATGATTTGTTTGGGATGTGGGAAAGATAAGCTTCTAAGAAGCCATCTCAACACCATTTAATAAGACATATACTATTTGAGATTATTTTATCCTCTTCTATCAAGTATTTTTCTTCTATTATTTCTTTAAAATCCCTACATATGGGATTATATAAATTTTTTCTTCTATGGGGTTGATTCTAATTTTCATATCTCGTGTCGTCTTCTCAACCATACATTTCAACATTTCAACAAACACTTCATCACCCATCTTATTTTCATTGTTTATTTTGACTAGAGGAAATTCTTCTTATTTTATTTTCTTTTTCTTATCCTCCTCATGTTTTCTGCATGATTTCACATTGGTGGAATCCCCATCAACATTTTCTACAAACTTGCTTGATTTGGTATAAAAAAATATCATTCTGAACATCATGTCATCACTTTTAAAAGAAATATTATCTCATATTGGATACAATTTGATTAATAACATGACAATATCCATAAAATTCAAAAGAAAATTTCTTATAAAGGCTATAAACATAATAATTGTTTACTTGATTGAATCAATTTTTAAATTCTACACTACGAGAAGGATAAACATGACAAGGTAGGCCTTTTCCATATTTAGAAGATAATAAAGAATAATAAAATCATATATATTCAATGTGTCTCTATGTCCTGTAATCAAAATCAGATATCCCTGCATCCATAAAGTTACTACTCAATTATCCAGAGTTAGGTGCGATTCATTTCTAACTTTTTCATATTCCAAAAAAATGAATCTTGTTCCTTATTCTTATTAAAAGTTCCAATATTGTTTGGAAACTTTTTAAAAGTTAAATACTCTTATCCATCTGAAGATACTCCAACTAAGTGAGAATGTTTTTTATAATTCAAATTATACATTTTCCCATATATTTTGAAATAAAATTTTTCTTTACCATCTTCTTCAAAAACTAAATGGATTTAAAAAACTCATTAACTACCCCAAGATAATAAATATAGAAGACTTTGTCAATCATTTTGACACATACTGATTCCCATCCTTAGAATTAAATGATATACCTAAGAGTGCAATAGTATTTCTCATACTATTCTCTAACAACCAACCTATCCCAAAAGACAACCCACTTAGAAAAATCTTTCTTGATTTTCATTAGATCTGGAAACTGGCATCAGAGATCAAACGTAAAGGATTGAAATCAGATTGGGGAACATGAAGGGTACATCAAATCAAAATAAAAATATTAGAGTAAATGATGTGATATGGGTAGTGACCCACTCTTATATAGTAATTTGGGTCTATGGTTCATCTTCTACAAGATAATCATTAGTTGAGATTCAAACACATTCCGAGCTCGTTGTCAGGATTAATCTAATGAAAGTTTAAAAGAATTTTTTAAATATATATATTTTTAAATGTTTTAAGAGATTTAGGAACATTCTAATTAGAAAACCATAATATTATTATAAAAATCAAAAATTTATAAAACTAAATTTTTTAAAACATCAACAACTCTAAACTAACGTAATGAGATATTGTAAAAAATATAGAAGAGTACATTTCTGAGTAGAATATGTTATAAGTATAATTAACTTGTTCTTACTGGTTTTTTTAATATATTATAATTCTTTCTTAAAAGAGTATGATTTCAAAATTTATATTACTAAATTAAATTATGAAATTTTTTAAGAACTGATTATGAAAAATTTGAAATAAAAAAACTGATTATGAATAATTTAAAATAATAACTAAATACGATTTTTTTTTAAAAAATATTTAATTCTAAAAATGTAATAACATATTCATATTTGGAAAATCAATTTGTGAATTCCGACTCTAAATTTATTTAAGAATTATGATTCCAAGAAACTCATTATGATAAAGGTTTCAGAAAAACAAAATAAAACAAAATGGTTTTGATAAAACATAAAACATATGTAATATACCAATAAAAATGAATATCCTAATGTATGGAGATGGTTGAAAAATAAGTATATCTAAATTGATATTTTACATTTATAATTCCTATATTCTATTATATATATTCAAATATATCAGAATAATGAGTTTTTGGAAAAATATCTTCATGTTTTTCTTACGTTCCAATTAATTGTAAAAATATATCTCCTTTGATTTTGTGGTCTTGATGGAAATATTTCCTTATATCTATGTTCATAGAATTTGAGTTATGTTCTATGTTTTTAAATAAAACAATGGTTCTTTTAGTATCATAGATTATTTTATTTTTATTAAAACTCATTCCATAGTTAATGAGTGTGTGTTACGTCCACAACACTTGATCACAAAAACTTCCAACTGCCCAATATACGACTTAAGCAATGGAAATTAATATAGAGTATTGTTCTTACATTAACAAGAAACTAAATAATATCATATTTAATGTAATGTTAAAGATTTATTTTTCCTATCCATTATAAAACCACCAAATTCAATATCTCAAAAAAATTAATTTAAAATAAATTCTTGAAGAATAAAATGTCATAAATCCATAGTTCCCTTAATATATCAAAAAAAGCCATTTTACATTGTCAATATGGGGTTATTTTGATTGTATTGATATCTTGCACAAAATCATACTGAAAACATTATCTATAGATGACTAGCAATTAAGAAAATTAAACTTTTTGTTATACCTCAAAGAATATTTTGATCAACTTGTTTCCAAACTAAATAAAGTTGTAAAGTATTTGAGTTACTGATGAAAGTACTAATACTTGTAGTATTTTATTATTAGAATTTCATAATAGGATATTTTATATATTTATATATAAATATAAAAGTTATTTATGTTTTTTTTGAAATTTTAAAACCCAGAAAATATGTTAACTCACCCATCATACTCATTTCAAACTCAAATCCCATAAGACCCACAATAGAATCTATTAAATATTTTTTAGTTGAACGAAATATAATGTCATAAATAGAAATTTATACAATTATAATTTTTTTATTTACTTATTTAATAAAAATAGTTGGATATGTTGATCCCTTAACAAAATTGTTCAATGAAGAAATCTAATTAATCTATCATACCAATCTGTAGAAGCTAATTTAAGTCAATATAAAGATTCAAAACGTTTATATATATTTTATGGAAGTTTTTTATTTAAAAAAAAGGGTTTTTTCAACAAAAATATCCTCCTAATCATATATATTAATAAAATAACACTTCACATACATTTGAAAAAGTTAGAAATTAAATAATTTTACAAAGGCTTTAAGTATTCAAATAGCTTTGAGTCATGTTATCAGTACATAGGTTTATTCATAATAAATTCCCTCTTATTGATTATATAAATTACAAATATGTATAGATTTATTTCTAAAAATTATTCCATTTTCGTCAAAATTTTAGGAAATAACCATTTTACTCAAATTATAGAATTTTCTATAGTTTATTCAACAAAATTCCATACATTATTCCTCTAAAACTCATTGAGGTCATCATGAATTTACTTAATACATTACTTATCAAATAAGGCCTCATCAGGATTCTTATGTTTATATTAGAATAAGAAATCAAGATTTTCCATTTAAATTCTTAAATAACTTCTACTCTTATCTGATTGATCTTCATCCCCAATGACACTTTCACTATGATTATTCTTAAGAAAAACTAATTTCATTATTTTTCAAAAGTAAATGCTTAAAAAATATGTTGAAAATATTCTTGAGGAATAACTTCAAAACCTAATTATTAAGGTATTTAATTATAAGAAATACTTTCTAACAATGTTTGAAATTTGGTTTTAGAAATAACATATGAGGATGTAGGTTGGGGATATTTGAAAATAAGAATCATCAATTTCATCAAACTAATCATGTATTGTTTCTTTAATAGTATAGTATTTTTCGTTTAAAAAATCTATAGGACATAGAAGTAGTAGAATTACCTATAAATATTATTTCATCAGATTTGGGTGAAAATTTATGTAAGTTATATTTTGTATTAATAATTAATACTTTGAAACCAAAAAACCATGAAACAAGAAACTTTTAATTTTATTCCTTTCCACAATTCAAAAGTAGTTTTATTAAGAAAATGTTCAATGAAGACATTATTTATAGTATAGTAGGTAGTAATAACTACATCTTCCCAAAAATTATTATCAACATAGTATTCACTTAGAATAGTTAAATTTATTTCTTGAAGAATCCAATTTTTTCTTTCAAATACACCATTTTTTAAGGTTAGTGTTACTAAAAAGTTATGTTCAATACCCTTATAACATAAAAACATTTCAAAATTATACATTACAAAGTATCCAAAATGATCAATATAAATAGTTATCAAGGATAGCTATTTCTCATTTTTAGCATTGGTTACAAAAGATTTAAAATAACTAAAGGATATACAATTCATTATAAGAATATAGACCCACGTATTTCTAGTGTAATAATTAACCAAGACATATAAATATTATTTTTCACCAATACTCTCAGTTTGAGTAGGAGCAAATAAGTCTATGGGAACTAAGTGTAAATCCTCAAAAATTGTTCACTAATAGATTTAAAACATAACTTTTGTCTCTTACCATGTTATCAATGGTCAGTGACTTTTGATGTATCAAACCTGTGTTCTGGTAGATCATTAACAATTTTCTAATTAGATTATATTCTAAGGTTAAAGATTATTAACCTTCTATGTCATTACAATGATTGATCTTTCATTTCACTTAGGCAAGGTATGTCTTGGATCCTATGTTATTCTATGTTAAGTGTACAAACATTTTCATGTCGATTGGAAGAAATAATAAATTCACCCTTGGGACTACGTACAAAAGATTTATCATTCCTAAAGTTCACAAGGTAACCATCATCTCATAATTGAATTATAATTATAATGGTGTTCTTATAAGAAAAAATTGAAATAAGAGCTTTTTCAAGAAGAACAACGTTAACTATTTTGAAAATCTATCCATGAACATTATCATCTTAAGTTACTTTTCCAGAATTCATCTTGATTATCTTCATGAAGAAGTATTTATTTCTAGTTATATTCTTATAAAATCTACTATCCATGTACCATATTTTTTCTGGAACTATCTTTATTATCCTAAAAACAAAAAATATTACATCTTCATAACCAAATCATTGGGTCCAAAGATGACCTAAAAGAACATTAGGTAGCACATTATTTTAAAAAAAACAAGCTTTTAAAAAACATAGTTACTGAACTTTGATTAAGGAACAATTATTCTTCAAGTTCTCACCACATTGGTACTTAGTTAAAAAAGGTCCACATTTTTTAATAAAGTGATTTTTTCTAAAAAGAGTTATTTTCATTATTAAACCCCATTATGGAACTATTACTGTGAGGTCTAATATGTTTATAAATTAAATCAATCTTTTTCTTTCTAGTGATAAACTTATAAAAATTTTCTTCACACTAGAGATTGTAGAATTTTTTTTGATAACTAAATTTTTATCCTCGTCAATTTTAGTTATAAAACTACATGTTGTTTCTAAAACATTTTTCTTCGAACAACATTTTTAAAAATCTTTTTGAATATAAATTTTCAAAATTCGTTTTATTAATATATTTAGAAATATATAATACTTCAATTTTCAAAACACTTATTCTTGAATCTTCCTTATAATGTTTATCATTATCTTCATTAATATTTTTCCCAATCTTAAAATTCGCACTATATAAAAGTTTTTTAAATATATAAACTTCATCATAATTGGGTCAAGTATTGTCTTCTATTGAGTGGTATTCTTCATTAGAAGATGTAGAATTTTTCTTATCCGAATAATTTCTATTTAAAGACATATTTTTTAGATATTCAAAATTATATACCTTTTCTACAAGACAATGGTTAAACAAGGGTACATATTAAAAAATACATATGTTCCTCCATCCCAAAATATCATTATCAGGGTAACTTTATGAGGAATAATAATTAATAACTCTCCATGTGTCAGAATATTTCAATAATTTCTTTCCTCTATATTTATGATAATTTTTGGAATTTATTTCTAAATTTATTTCTTTCCTATCTTTCCATTTCATCATTAGATAATCTAGTTGGATATATTCTACTTTCTCACATTCATAGGAAGTGATCTCAGAATAATTCTTGCAACATTTATCCTTATGAATCCATTTTTATTAGTAAAGAAATTATTTCTTTCCAGAAATCTTGTTCATTAATCTAGCTAGATTGGATTACTCATTTCTCTAAATGTTCTGAACTACTAGATTCAGATAGAACAACAACTTTCTTATTTCATGAATATTTTTCATCTTTCTCAATTGACTGATCTTTAGAAGAAAAAATATATGTAATAGAAAATCAATAGACCCATTTTTATTTATAGCTTTCTTAGTATCTATATAAAGGATTCCCTCATATTTCGTAAGAGTTCCAATGACATCATCCAAAGAAATATTATTAATCTTTCTTATCTCTCCTACATCTTTTTTGTTTTATTCCAACTTATTGGGAATGATATCAATAATCTTTTCAAAAATAATTTCATCATAAACACGTTTTTCACCAATAGATTGTAAAATATTTATGATTTCAAGAACATTTGGTGAATTGTTGAAACCGATTCTCCAAGAAGAAAATAAAAGTCCTGATAGTCCTCTTAAGTGTAGATATTCTGGTCTCAACAACATTAGTAGTTCCTAGGTGCGTGACTTTAAGATTTTTTCAAAAAAAAAATTGATTCAAATAAAAATATATAATTTTATATACTTATTTTCATGGAACATAATATATTATTCCATACCCTATAATTCAACTAATACTCTTTTTTTAATGATGTGTAAATGTATTGAATACTCTTATCATAAATCTTATCATATTTTGTAAGCATAACAAAATTATCAACTCTAGTATTGATAAAAAAATCATATTATCTCTCTAGTACTCATAATTTTCACCACTAAAGATAGGTGGTCTATTTTGATTTAGATTATCTATATAACTAATATTAAAACATTTAATCTTAAAAACAATTCTTTTCTACATATACATGTTATTGTATAAAAATTTATAAACTTGAAGTTTATAACTAAACATAATAAAACATATAGTTCATAAAAGTAATAAAAACTCAACAATTATAAGTAGTAGAAACTCGCTTCGATACCAATTGTAGGATCGTAAGTGTATCTTATGATGGATATAATTATAATAGGGGTGAATTGTAGTTAAAAAAATATTTTATTAGATTTAAACTAAACAAAACACAAAGCCTAATAAAGTAACTTTATCTAAATCAGACTCAGTATGTTTATCTAAGTCCAAAATTTAGAAATTGAATATATTTGATTACTTAAGAGTAAAAAATATTCTCAATAAAAATAGATCATTTTAATATCAAATTATTTTTTAGTCATATTCATAGTAACACTAATAAAACCAAACTATTATCTATTATCTATTCTAAAGCTGGGTTCATCCAGCTTACGTATCACATCAATAGGAAGCTGCATCACCTAATTTCAATACATACCTTTCTCCGTAAAATTTGTTTCATCGAACAGGTTCCCCTTTCACCCGTACAACATCGCCTATCCATTCCATCTTAGGGTTTAGGTCCTTCCTATCATGTTTCTCCTTGGCACCTCCTAAGGTTCCCGCTCACCCATTACCATGACGCCTCTATGCTTTTGGCTTTTATTACCAACTTTTTTTCGGTCACATCCACCAGTTACTCTGCTTCCGCCTCCTCCAATAAAATATCCTCCACCTCTGGCTCCTCTCCCACTCAAAAACTATTTCAACATCCATACGATTACCACTTCGGATCCATCCTTCATCATTTTCTCCTTTTCTGGATGCTCTACAAACACCTCTTCCAGTCATGTATCCTCCTCTTATGGGATCCTCTCTCCCTCATGAAAACAGTTGACTACTTATAACCCTACTCATAAATCAGTCTCCCGATCCACCTCCAATGGATCCATCACATCTGGATCCTCTATAAACATCTCATCCTACTCCGTCTCCCTTAGCCTTTTATTTTCATTACATAATTAAAGTTTTTAGTGCATTCACACTTCAACTAAAAAGTTGAGAATTGGTGAGTTCATTGAATTATCTATTTGTTTATTTCAAAGTAGATAAAGATGGATTTTTCCCTATATTAATTTTCCTCTTATATTTCTTTTTTCAATTCTAATCATTTCCATAAGAAGGAAATATTTACTATTCAGTGGTTTAAAAGAGATAAACAACTTATAATCGCTTTAAAGTATTAATATACATCATCCCTTACTAAATGTAATTCTATTTTCTTTTATTATAATCCATAATATCTATATTATAATTTTCAATTCCATTAATGTGTGACTATTTTAATATTTTTAGTACCTTCATACTTAATTTTAAAAATTTCTGTAATTTAAATTTGTTTTATATTTCATTCAATTAACTTTTTTGTTTTATCTACCATTTCTGTGTGCATTGGGAAAACCATAATTATATACCACATTGTTTTGAAATTTAGGCTTCTAATGGAAATTATAATATATATTCTCATCAATTTTCTTCAATTCCAAAGAATGAACTACTTCACTTCCTCTCATTCTATAAAAAATACAATGGGATTTTTTTGGGCATCTTGTTTTTTGTATGGAATGGGAATTACAAGGGATATTTGGTTATAGTATTATTGTTACTTTTTTTCCACACTATACTTTGATCAATTTAATTGTTTCCATTATTTATATTTATAGGTTGTGGCTATTAACAATTCTTGAAAAAGAGATACCATAAGAATTATCCCGAGAATAAGTTTTCTACCATTCATTAAAAAATTGGTAATATTTCATGATTTATTTTTTCAGTGGATATGATTTTTATTATATGGTCTTGAGTGTTTACGTTGATGTTACATAGATCAGTTTTCTTGGAATGAAAAATGAGATGCAGATGAGTTTAGTATGGGAAAGTGTAGGGGTTAAAATATATTGTTTACTCTTGATTAGAAACTCAATGATACTAATATACATTGTTAATATATATAATATTCATTTGATTTATTATTCATAAACACCATTTTAGTTCATTTTACACTTTGAACATCATTTAACATTAAGATTGAAAATCCTCCAAATGCACGATTACATGGTACATTTTTTGAACACCACATAAAATACCCAATGGTATTGATTTTATTTTAATATTTAATTTTTAGGTATCTCATTACATTAGTAATAATTATACTTTTTAAGTACTCAAAGATTCACATTGTATACCACCAAAATGGGCTTTCATGGCAACACATTCTGGGCAAAGTAAACTGGAAAGTAGCCCAATAATGAAAATGTAGAGGCTAGGATCCAATCCCAATGATCCTAAAATTTTAACTAATGATTGAGGAAATAATTTTGAACATTTAATCCAAAGGTTAAAAGATCTAATTATGATGTTTTAAGAGATTTTCATACAGCCCAAGTTGGAGATAAAATTCTAGTCCAGATTCTACGGCCCAGAAAAACACCCATCATTTCAATAATATATCACAAACCAAAATTCTATTTGGGATGAAATTTTACATGAAGTTATGAGACATCCGGGGATCCAGGTTTTTCTTGTATTTCATACTCTAATTCTTCCATATAGATGGAAATTTCAATGCCGTTGTTCTGTGGATGTAAGCTGGCTTCTACTTCAAGTCATGAGTGGAAAAGTATAAGTTCCACAATCTTTCCACCACCCTAGCCCTACCATACTCATATGTGATTACATTCATAAATGGAGGCTCAACCCAATGCTCCCAAAATGCCTATTTAAGTTAGTGGGGTAAGAGGATTTCTTCATCTTTGGTGTTTCCTTTCATTTTTATATCATGCTTCATTTTTGTTGTCTCAAGTGTTTCTTTCACATGTATGTTTTTCTAATTTATCATATTTTCTTAATAAAAGTTCCTATTTTCCTATTATTATGTTTTTATTCATATCATGTTGATATTATTGGCTCATTGTGTCAATTTATTTACACCAAACCTTGTTAAATTATCAAACAATGGTGGAGTGATCGTTATTTCATTGTCTTTTTTTTTACTTCTTCAATTATTCCCTCATGAAGGGGTTCTCTCGGTAGCCCCGCACTTAGGGGCTATACTCTCGAGAGTGCCCTCAGGGTTTTGTTGTTGGGAGATGCAGTTCAAACAACATGTTCTTTGGCAGAGAGAATGGAAGTGTAACGACCCAATCTTTTTCAGTAGTATATTAACTTACTCTTAATGATTTAATAGAGATGTTAATGGTTAATGCAGAAAGAGGAGTTGATGGCTTTATCCAGTAGACTCGAACATTATGAATCCCACTTATTAGAGCTTGGGAAGGAGGTGGCATCTTTGGGCTTCGCTTTGGACCAAGCCCAAGTCGAACACCCACATGTCAAGCTTGAATGGAAGCGCCTACGGGAGAAGTTCAAGTTAGTATAGATTACTACTAGGGCAATGTTATCTGAGCCTCCCTCATATTCTCTCACTATAGAACACCTTACACTTAGGTCATATGCTGGTATTATAAGGGGCTATGTGTCGAGACCCAAGCTTCTTTGTGTAATTCTTTGGGATAAATAAATTGAGATTTATTCCTTTTGCGAAGTTTGTGAAATTTCCAATGTCCGAATAATTTTAGGATGTATTTATTGATGAATTTTGAAAGAGAGGATATTTTAAAATATTTATGTAAACCATAAATAATTAATGATGTGTAATGATTTTCAAAAAGTGGTCTTCTGCAAAAGTGTTCAGTAAGGAATTTGGAGTCTAATAAGATCAACTTAATTTTTGATTAATAGTAAATTATTAATAGTGATTTTACGCTTAGGATTAGTAATGTGACCAAATGGTTTAGTAATCTCACTTAAAGAATGTTTTAATATAATTTAGACACCTTGATTAAGTAATGAGATTCAATAAAATGGGTAAATAACAGTTTCATAAATTATTAGTCAAGTATTAGTTTTCTCTGGTTAATAGTTTTTTAATTAAAAATTAAATTAAAAATAATTAGAAAATTATTTGTATAAAATGAACTTTATTTTTGAACTCAGAGCATCGATATTATGTTATGGTAATTTTTGGGGATTTTTCTGAGAAAAATGAATTCTTAGTGAATATCATTTTTATTTAAAAAGTAAATTAAAAATATTTAGAAAATTATTTTTATAAAATGGAGTTCATATTTTTAATAAGAGCATCGATATTTGGTTAAGGTGAAATTTTGGGATTTTTCTGAGAAAGATGAATTTTCAGTGAATAGTAAAAAAGCAGTTTTAGGGTTTCGGTATGTTTAATGACATCATAACTGTGTCGTGATGATGTCATGAGACATTTTAAGGTTTGGGCGACCAAAGGTGATGCTTTATTGTATTGGGGGACCCATGTGGCTTAACTCCCTGGGAAATATCTTGGGAGAGCACATGGTTTTGAGAAAACCACTTGTGAGGTGTCCCTTGGCCATTAATGCCATGTCCTCTCACTTTCCCTATAAATACCCACCCTTTATTCCTTTAGTCATCACTCCCAACTCTCCCCCAACGAATATATGGTCTCATTACCTCCCAAGGAGTCCTCCCAAGGTGCCCTAAATCCTCTCAAGGTCCCAACCTTTGAGTTTTAAGAGTTACGATTAAGGTAAGGGATCCGACCTCTCTCTTTCTTTTCAAGAAATATCTTTTATGTCATTCATTTTATGCTCCATGTTCTTATCTGGTAGGATGTTCTTTTATATTCCTCTTACCTCCCTTTTCATGTTTATATGATGATATATCCCCTCTTACACTCATCATTTCGTTTTATGAATGTTTAAGTGACGTCGTTAGGCAGCCGAATTTTTAAGGGATTCTTTCATTCTTCTCATTTTCAGGTTCTATTTTCATGTCAAGTCTTTAAAGTTCCTTTTTATTATGTTGGGGTATGATCTCTATACCTATCATACTAATCATTTATGTTTATATGATGAGAGACCCTATTTGATCTCATCAATTCATTTTTATTGAAGTTTAAGTGACGTCGTTAGGCTGCCGAATTTTCATAAGAGAAAACTTATTTTTGTCTTACTTCCTTCTTTTTCATTTCAAATGGTATTTCCTTAAAATTTCATTACCAGGATTCATATCTTTTATATTATGTCCCTATACTATCTTTAGAGATCATTTATGAGTGGGTGACTCATATCCCCTCTCTTTTCAATGTTTTCTAAAACCCTGTAACGTAGTCGTTATGCTACAAAATTTTCGTTTCAAAATGCCTCTCTTTTTCTCAAAATTATTTTATGTTATTAATTGAATACTCAAATATCTTATTTATAATATGGTATTCACATATATATCAAAATGTTCTATTTTAAATTCTGGGATTTACATACATGAAACCTGCTTTCCCTTTCAGTGGGTTTAAAGTGACATAAAGATCATGTCTTTAAAGCAGTTTTTAAAACGTTATGATTATGAAATGAAACCCAATTCTTTTATGCTATATGGGTTGTTTATGAAATGATTGATGATGATATATGTGGATCACATGATAATAAATACATGTCATGGGTGCTCCCAGAAAGCGCTCCAATGCATTGGGTAAATACATAATCTCTAGAGATGACTTTTTAGACTGATTCCTTGGTGAATAACCTTGGTAATTTTTAATGACACCTTGGGGATGGACCTTGGTGAAACAAAATGATTTCCAATATTAAATGTTTCAGCCACATATTCAAGTTATTAAAAATGTTATTTTTATTATGATATATCTCATGATTTCTTTCTCATGCCTTAAAGTTCTTTTCATGACCTTATTGAAGTATCTCAAGTCCACATGTAAAATGTTTCTCTTGTTTTCCTTACTGGGTCATCTGCTCACCCTTTCTTTTGATGTATGTCCCTAGGTTGAGATGCAGTTATTAACCTAGGATGAAATTATGGAGAATCCTTTAAAGTGTTTAAGAAGAATGCTTTATGTTGTTTTCATGTATTATGTTCCTTGTTTCCAAGACACTAAACCTTAAAGATCCTCAGTTTTGTCTAATGTAATGAAAGTTTATGTTATAAAAAGGCGGGATTCTATAGTTGCTATCAGAGGATGGTTTAGTTATTTGTGGAAATTAGGATAAAAAACTTTAGGAAGAACCCTATATAAAAGTTTAAATATAAGAAAACATCCTGGTATTTTGGTAAGTTTTGAGTAAGTGGTTTATCAAACAAATACATCCATGTTTGGATACGAGCAGGTAGAGGCGGCTCTAGAACAGATGTACATAGGGGTAAAACCCGAAAACACCGCTTTGAGCTATACTCGAACGGGAACTGGTGCACGATAATGAGCCATGTTGCACTCTTGGTTACGACACTCCTGGGGGGATATGTTTGGTTAATCACATGCTTTTTATGAATCATTATGAAGGAATTATAGAGAAATGTAATTGTGTAAGAATTAAGTCTTAGTTAAAATATTCCTAAATGAAATAAGTTCCTCACTAAAGTTTTATTCTTTTTGAAAATGGCAGGAAATAGGAGGAACCGTGTAGATGGTGACTGCAATGCACCATGTGATGGTGGCCCTCTGATGGAAGCTGGAATGTAAACATTCATTCGAATGATGAACCAACTGACTCAAGTTATGAGTAATAACTTGAATCATGCTGAGAGGCCGATCTCACCATGAAGGGAACAACATTCTGTTAAGTCCTTCATGCGTCAACGACCACCATCATTCAAGGGATCTACTAACCCATTGGTTGCGGAATAATGGATAATATCCATTGAAAAGATCTTTTCTGTACTCCTTTGTTTGGAACAAGAAAAATTCACCCTTGCTGTTTATCGCCTAGAGGGAGAAGCTGATCAGTGGTGGTCACTGGTCAAAAACACGAAGCCTAGAGGAGATACGGAAGATATGGAGTGGGAAGAGTTCCGGGGAAAATCTTTAATTAGTATTTCGCTCGTTCCATGAGAACAAGAATGGAGAAAGAGTTTCTTGAGCTGAAGCAGAAGGAGAATGAATCTGTCGGAAGCTATGAGATGAACGTCACTCGACTTTCACGATATACCTCTATCTTTGTCATGGATCCAAGTGGGAAGGTTGATAGATTTTTCGGTGGACTGAGACCTCATCTATGGAAGAATTTAGCCAACCGGGACTACGATAGTAATGAGGAGGTCGTGCGGAGTGCAATAAAAGTCGAGCTAGAGTTTGGTGAGACACAGTGGTCTCATAAATCACATGACAAGAAGAGATCGTTGGAGCCTAGTTTAGGGATGACTTTTGATCAGGGAAGAGGTTGAAAGTAAATAAAACTTACCACATGCAATAAATGTGGGAAGAAGCATCCGGGGAACTGCTTGATCGGAAGTGGCAAGTGCTACAAGTGTGGAAGAGGAGGCCATATTGCTTGGAATTGTCATAGTGAGGTGAAGCCTCAACTCCCCAACACTAACGACAGAGGAAAGATGGTTTTAGCCTTACCCGAAGTCCATTGCTTCAAGTGTGGACAGCTTTGGCACTATGCTAATCTCTGTCCAAATCCAAGGGCAGTGGAGGGGAATCACCATCAACCTCAGCAAAGGCCAGGGGATCAAGGTCATGCTTTTTCTATCACAAAAACTAAAGTTGAAGCTCTGAATGACGTGGTAGCAGGTACTCTTGTTGTCCTCTCAAAACTAGAAACTACTTTTTTTGATTCTGGTTCTACGCATTCCTTTATTTTCTCCAAGTTTGCAAAGAATATAGAATAAATCCCCAAATTGCTTGAGGTAGAGTTGTCAGTCAAGACTCCAAGTGGGATTATACATGCATCAACAGTGTTTAGAGACTCTAGTGTT
Source organism: Viscum album (assembly GCA_963277665.1). NCBI lineage: Eukaryota > Viridiplantae > Streptophyta > Magnoliopsida > Santalales > Viscaceae > Viscum > Viscum album. Next base: position 1,552,644,412 of record OY728125.1, on the reverse strand, counting down.
AACTTTAGTTAGCACAATCTTATCTCAAATCTAGTAGTCATTCCCATGTTGGAATTCGGCGTTATACTAGGGATGGACTGGCTCTCAAAGTATAATGCTATGATCAAATGTAGAAGTAAGGAAATCTCAGTAGTCTTGAATAAACGACCTATAGTTATCTTCCAAGGAGAGGTATCCCAAACTGATCCCTACCTAGAAGCACCTCCTATAGATTTCTTTATGGAGTTAATCGGTGATGATGAAGAAAGAAAAGGGAGCATACAGATAGAAGATGTTCCAATTGTTCAGGAATACGTGGATGTATTTCCTGAGGATTTACCTGGACCTCCCCCAAAACGAGAGGTATAGTTCTCCATTGAACTCGTACCTGGATCACAACTGATATCAAAGACCCCATATAGAATGGAAAATGTGGAGCTGGAAGAGTTAAAGAAACAACTCCAAGACTTGTGGGAGAAGGGGTTTACCGACCGAGTGTGTCTCGTTGGGGGGCACCAGTTCTCTTTGTGAAGAAGAAGGATGGATCAATGCGGCTATGAATTGATTATAGAGAACTGAACGGGGTCACAGTGAAGAACAAATACCCTCTTCCAAGAATTGATGATTTATTTGACCAACTTCGTGGCTCTCAATTCTTATCTAAGATTGACCTTCGATCTATTTATCATCAACTGAGGGTGAAGAAGGAAGATATTACAAAGACTGCCTTCCGATCAAGATATGGGCATTATGAGTTTACTGTTATGCCCTTCGGCTTGACTAATTCTCCTGCTATTTTCATGGATTTGATGAATAGAGTCTTTAAAGACTACCTTGATAACTTTGTGGTAGTTTTTATTGATGATATTTTGATATATTCAAAAAGTCGTGAGGAGCATGAAGATCATATGAGGGTTATTTTGAAAACTCTTCGAAAGGAGAGGCTCTTTGGAAAGTTCAGCAACTGAGAGTTTTGGTTACAACAAGTGGCTTTCTTGGGGAACATCATAACCAATGAAGGAATCTTGGTTGACCCTGCAAAGACAATGGTTGTGGAGGACTGGCCTCAACCCACAATAGAAACTGAGATTCGTAGTTTCCTTGGTTTAGCGGGATATTATAGGAGGATTCTGAAAAACTTTTCACGGCTTTCTAATCCACTAACCAAGTTGACTCAAAAAGGGGTTAAGTTCATATGGACAAAGGAATGCGAGGAAAGTTTCCAAGATCTGAAGAAGAGATTGGTTACTGCACCTGTGTTAACACTACCCTCTATCGGAGAAGGATTCGTTATTTTTAGCGATGCATCTCTGAAAGGGCTTGGGTGCGTCCTCATCCCAAATGACAAGGTAATTGCTTATGCATCTTGACAGTTGAAGATTCATGAGCAGAATTATCCTACGCATTATCTAGAGCTAGCGGCAGTTGTTTTTGCTCTAAAGATATGGAGGCACTATCTTTATGGGGAGAAATGTGATATATACACTGACCACCAAAGATTAAAGTAATTTTTCACACAGAAATAATTGAACATGAGACAAAAGAGATGGTTGGAGCTTATTAATGACTATGATTGTTCAATTCATTATCACCCTGAAAGAGCAAACAAAGTCATGGATGCATTAAGCAGGAAAGACCATGTTGTTCTGGAAACAATGAGGATCCTAGGAGATCCCTTGATTAAAGATCTAGTAAAACTGGACATGGGAATTATAAGGAATGGGACATCATCAACCCTATCCCAAATGATTTCTCAACCTTCATTACTAGATAAGATCAAGAAGTCTCAAAAAGAAGATCCTTTTCTACAGGAGAAGTTGGAGGCTGTAAAAGATGGGAAGTTCCATGATTTCAATATTGATCAAGAAGGTGTATTGAAATTTCGTACAAGACTATGTGTTCCATCTATTCCGGAGATAAAGAAAGAACTGATGGATGAATCTCATAGCTTTACTTTCTCTATACATCCAGGAAGCACTAAAATTTATAGAGACCTTCGTGATCATTATTGGTGGGATAACATGAAGAGAGAGATTTCTGATTACACTACAAGGTGCCTGGTGTGTCAACAAGTAAAGGCAGAATGAAAACTTCATAAGGGGGTATTACAACTGCTACCCATACCAGTATGGAAGTGGGATAATATCACTATGGACTTTGTAACTGGTCTCCCAAAAACATTCAAAGGAAACAATACGATATGGGTTATTGTGGACTATCTCACCAAGACCACCCATTTTATCTCTATTCGGGAAGATTTCTCTCTGGATCAACTTGCCAAGATATACGTAAAGGAAGTGGTGAGGCTGCATGGGGTACCACTATCCATCGTGTCTGATCGTGATCCAAGATTCACATCAAAATTCTCGAGAAGTCTTCAACATGCTCTGAATACTGAATTGAGATTTAGTACGGCCTATCATCCTTAAAGTGATGGCCAATATGAAAGGACTATTCATACTCTCGAAGACATGCTAAGATTATGCTCAATGGAATTTAAATGTGGATGGGATCAACACCTCCCATTAGTTGAGTTCTCCTATAACAACAATGTCCATTCGAGTATTCAGATGGCACCCTATGAAGCTTTGTATGGAAAGCGATGTATAACTCCTACTTGTTGGGATGAAACTGGTGAGAGAAAGCTTTTTGGGCCTGATCTCATGCAAGAGATGACAGAATAGTATCATGCCATCCAACAACACATAAAGGCTGCTCAGAGTCGGCAGAAGAGCTATGCTGACAATCATCGAAGGGACTTGGAGTTTGGTGTTGGCGACAAAGTCTTCCTTTGAATTTCTCCATGGAAGAGAGTCATGCAGTTTGGGAATAAAGGGAATCTCGGCTCTAGGTACATTGGCCCCTATGAAATCCTTGATCGCATAAAATTAGTGGCCTATCGTCTAGCACTTCCACCGAACCTAGCTCAAGTTCACAATGTCTTCTATGTATCTCTCTTGAGGAAGTACATACCCGACCCTTCGCATGTACTGAACCTAGAGGTGGTACAACTGGAACATGACCTCTCTTATGAGGAGAGGCCAGTGGAGATCTTAGACCGTAGAGACAAGGTTCTACGAAACAAGACTACCCACTTTGTGAATGTGTTGTGTAGGAATCATAAATATAAAGAAGCGACTTGGGAACCTAAGGAAATGATGAAGCAAAAGTACCCTCACCTTTTCGACTAGGCCTCAAGTATAAATTTCAGGGACGAAATTTCTTAAGGGGGAAAGAATGTAACAACCCAAGCTTTTTGAGTAGTATATTGACTTACTCTTAATGATTTAATAGAGATGTTAATGGTTAATTCAGAAAGAGGATTCGATGGCTTCATCCAGTAGACTCAAACCTTATGAAGCCCACTTATCAGAGCTTGGGAAGGAGGTGGCATCTTTGGGCTTCGCTTTGGACCAATCCCAAGCCGAACTCCAACATGTCAATCTTGAACGCAAATGCCTACGGGAGAAGTTCAAGTTAGTAGAGATTACTACTAGGGAAATGTTATCTGAGCCTTCCTCAGATTCTCTCATCATAGCACACCTTACACTTAGGTTATATGCTGGTGTTATAAGGGGCTATGTGTCAAGAACCTAGCTTCTTTTTGTAATCCTTTGGGATGAATAAATTGAGATTTCTTCCTTTTGCGAAGTTTGTGAAATTTCCAATGTCCAAATAATTTTAGGATGTATTTATTGATGAATTTTGAAAAAAATGATATTTTAAAATATTTATGTAAACCTTAAATAATTAATTATGTGTAATGATTTTGAAAAAATGGCCTTCTGCAAAAGTGTTCAGTAAGTAATTTGGAGTCTAAAAAGATTAAATTAATTTTTGATGAATAGTAAATTATGAATAGTGATTTTATGCTTAGGATTAGTAATGTGACCAAATGGATTAGTAATCTCACTTAAAGAAAGTTTTAATATAATTTAGACACCTTGATTATGTAATGAGTTTCAATAAAATGGGTAAATAACAGTTTCATAAATTATTAGTCAAGTATTAGTTTTTTCGAGTGAATAGTTTTTTTTAATTAAAAATTAAATTAAAAATAATTAGAAAATTATTTTTATAAAATGAACTTTATTTTTGAACTCAGAGCATCGATATTATGTTATAGTAATTTTTGGGGATTTTTCTGAGCAAAATGAATTCTCAGTGAATAGTGTGTTTATTTAAAAAGTAAATTAAAAATATTTAGAAAATTATTTTTATAAAATGGAGTTCATATTTTTAATAAGAGCATCGATATTTTGTTAAGGTGAAATTTTGGGATTTTTTTGAGAAAGTTGAATTTTCAGTGAATAGTAAAAAAACAGTTTTAGGGTTTCAGTATGTTTAATGACATCATAACTGTGTCATGATGATGTCATGATATATTTTAAGGGTTGTCCGAACAAAGGTGATGAATTATTGTATTGGGGCCCCATGTGGCCTAACTCCATGGGAAATATCATGGGAGATCACATGGTTTTGAGAAAACCACTTGTGAGGTTTCCCTTGGCCATTAATGCCATGTCCCCTCACTTTCCCTATAAATACCCACCCTTTCTTCCTTTAGTCTTCACTCCCAACTCTCCCCCAACGAAGCTCTGGTCTCATTACCTCCCAATGAGTCCTCTCAAGGTTCCCTCAAGCCTCTCAAGGTCCCAACCTTTGAGTTTTAAGAGTTACGTTTAAGGTAAGGGATCCAACCTCTCTCTTTCTTTTCAAGAAATCTCTTTTATGTCATTCCTTTTATGCTCAATGTTCTTATGTGGGAGGATGTTCTTTTATATTCCTCTTACTTCCCTGTTCATGTTTATATGATGAGATATCCCCTCTTACTCTCATCATTTCATTTTATGAATGTTTAAGTGACGCTGTTAGGCTGCCGAATTTTTAAGGGATTCTTTCACCCTTCTCATTTTCAAGTTCTATTTTCATGTCAAGTATTTGAAGTTCCTTTTTATTATGTTGGGGTATGATCTCTATAACTATAATACTGATCTTTTATGATCATATAATGAGAGACCCTATTTGATCTCTTCAATTCATTTTTATTGAAGTTTAAGTGACACTGTTAGGCTGCCGAATTTTCATAAGAGAAATCATATTTTTGTCTTACTTCCATGTTTTTAATTTCAAATGGTATGTCCTTAAAATTTCATTACCATGATTCATTTACTTTATATTCTGTCCCTATACTATTTTTATATATCATTTATGAGTGGGTGACCCATGTCCCCTCTCTTTTTAACGTTTTCTAAAACCCTGTAACGTAGCTGTTATGCTGCAGAATTTTCATCTCAAAATGCCTCTATTTTTCTCAAAATTATTTTATGTTATTAACTGAATACTCAAAGCTCTTATTTCTATATGGGTATTCACATATATATCAAAATTTTCTATTTTAAATTCTAGGATTTACATACATGAAACCTGCTTTCCCTTTCTGTGGGTTTAAAGTGACATAAAGATCATGTCTTTAAAGCTGTTTTTAAAAGGTTATGATTATGAAGTGTAACCCATTTCTTTTATGCTATATGGTTTGTTTATGAAATGATTGATGATGATATATGTGTATCACATGATAATAAAGAAATTTCAAGTGTGTTCCCAGATAGCGCTTCAATGCATTGGGAAAAGACTTAATATCTAGAGATGACTTTTTAGACTGATTCATTGGTGAATAACCTTGGTAATTTTTAATGACACCTTGGGGATGGACCTTGGTGAAATGAAATGATTGTCAATATTAAATGTTGCAGCCACATCTTCAAGTTATGAAAAATATTATTTTTATTATGATATATCTCATGATTTCTTTCTCATGCCTTAAAGTTCTTTTCATGACATTATTGAAGTATCTCAAGTCCACATGTAAAATGTTTCTCTTGTTTCCCTTATTGGGCCTTCTGCTCACCCTTTCTTTTGATGTATGTCCCCAGGTTGAGATGCAGTAATGAACCTAGGATGAAAATAAGGAGAAGCCTTTCAAGTGTTTAAGAAGAATTCTTTATGTTGTTTTCATGTATTATGTTCCTGGTTTCCAAGACACTAAACCTTAAAGATCCTCAGTTTTTTGTAATGTAATGAATGTTTATGTTATAAAAAGGTGGGATGCTATAGGAAGGCATTTACAGGTTTGTCCGGGTCTCTAACGTGGCAGCATTTTCTTGACTCAGCAACGGTCTTTGGGCGACGGAGTTTGTGGATCTAGACAAGTTGGGGTGGAAGGAATATTCACGAAGCAGACTGTGCTTGTTTTTGGGAGTTACGACATGGACGACAGGCTTCTTGGAAGTGAGAATGGAATGTGTTTTCAGATATTTGTCTGGGACACCATCGTTGCGGCGTTTTCGCATCTCAGCTATAGTATTTGGGTGATAGCATTCGTGGAACATACCATGTGGAGGCAGAAGGAGTCAGTAGTAAGATGAGGGATAAACAAATCTTATGGTCCCTGTGGAGATTCTATTTCAATTGATATTTCATAGAATCGATGTTCGGAAACACTATGTTGGAGACCTTCATCCACGACTGAACAAATCTAGGGCGTTTTTGAGCTTGCATGGAGATGGGGTTCTGAACCTGTTGATGGTTGAGAGAGCATCCTTGTTGGATTTGAAACCAGATTTCATTTGCATTGGGGGTCGTGGTCGCTACTGGTATGGCTTATTTGGGTGTCGATGGCTTTTCCCTACATCTTTTTTATTGCTCTTACTTAAGCATTTTTTGAGCCTATGGGAAATCATATGGAGGTTTATTTTTTCTTTTTCTTGGTATGATTTTCCTTGTTGATGGTTTTCTACATCTGTGGCTTATGTGGGGTCCGACCCTGTGATGGTTGAGGTTTCCTGCTCTGGTTATTATGATGATAATTCATGTCAGGTTTTCTTGAGTTTATGTAAAGGTGATGCGACAGTGATGAGACTTGGTATTACTGGAAATTCATGTTGTTTCTGTTTTTTGGTTATCTGATCTGATTTTAGGATTACCCCATTCTCTCTGAGGCAGATTAGCATGATGGTCCTTTTGGTCCTTTTTTATGTGAGTTTGAGTGGCTAGTTCAGGGAGATCAATGACATTGATCAGTTTGATAGTTTTTCTGTGACTTTTGGGTTTTATTTGGAAGTTTCTTAGTTGCTATTTTTTGAAATAAAAAATGGATGGGATGTGAGGAAGTTTTTGGAACTTGGTTTTATTCTAAATTTTGATGGTGAAAGAAACCAACACTTTTTGAGGATCCTTTCCAGATGACTATACAGAGCAAGACGATTTTATTTGTACATGGTCATTCGGACTTGGAAAAATGAAAGGGTGTGGCTTTTCCATCAGTACCATGCCCGTGCAACCTATCGTGAGATAGCTTGCTGAGCGGTCATGTGAGATGGAGGCTTGAAATAACTTATTAGTGGCTAGGGAGGGGCAGTTCCTAGTAGTCTTGATCTGGGTTTTTTATTGTATGTTATTATTTCTTGTATCCCACTTTTTCCTCATAAGTGATTTTGAAATAAAATAATAATAATTTTCAGTAAGTCAATTCTTTCCTCATTAGTCTACTTCCTTCTTCCGTTAAAACCATTACATCAATGGATGGATAACCCATTTATGGGTTGATCCGAGGAATAGAAAGGGGTTGTATTGGATGTTATTTTTCACCCCATTAATTTTTAATCACTTATTTTAATTGAGATTTTTGTTTTATTATTTTAAAACTTTTGTTATCCTTGTTGAATTTTAAGGCCACATACTTCAAGTTCTAATACGAACCTTTTCCTTGGATTGCTCATAAAATTGATCCTCCAAGTGTATAGGTGATTAGTATTATGGTTTTTTTGTATTAAACCAGTAAGTGATAAAGTTGTCTGATCTTCTTGAAGAAACCCATCTCGAATATAAGAAATTAAAACCATTTAAAAAAATCATCCAATCCACCCCAAGTGGTAACCAAGGATCAACTAATTCTTTTCAATTTAATTAACTCAATTCTCTTAGAGTTCACATAAACACATCTAAAATCAACCCATGTTGGCCACTTCATATCCAAAATAGTCAATAAAATGTATGTGTCTGTAGGTTATTTCTTAGGTCTCTAAGGATTCAACAACCCAAGATAAACTAAAAGCGACTGTTTAACCCTAAAAACATGGGTAAATTTGGGAACGAACAAATTTTGGAATCGTTACCATGAACCAAAGTATGTTATCTTAGACACTATCATCCGTTTATCACAAATAATTCTCTATCTTCACCACCCCCTCTTTTTTATCACCCCGATTTCACTCTTATGGATTCCTATTTTGAACAAATCCAAACATGGAAACCCTTTCCCTTATTTGACTACCCCACACAAAGTGTGATGTAAAATGACAATACTAGTTTGTAATTGTGTGAAAATAAAAAACAACAAAAATGTTTGAACTGTAATGACCAACAAACCATACCAACCTATGATGACTTTCAATCCCAACAAATACAATATGAGCATCCTTGAATGAAATTCTAACAATATTGGTATCATCATTGAGAAGACCATTTGGATCAACCCCTTTCCCATCCTAATCAAAAACCATTACTTGATAAATTATGTAAAAAATGGAGATAATGACTTCTGAGGTTTCATCCTTGAGAGTAGAACTACAATGCATTGAAACAGTTATGTAACTCATTCCCAGTCAAGTTTCCCATTCCTCATCACTCATAAAATAATCTTTTCTCCTGAAAACCACACATGAAATTACGGAAGAAACAACCCAAGGAATTGGGGTTGATGAATAAGATCAAGGAATTGTTGAAGGGTTATTAAATCAAGAGGAAATTTATTTTTTGGATTCAATAGAGGATAATTTGTCATCATAGATTGACTGTCTGCATTATATCCCCACTGATGATATTTTAGAAACACCAATCACTGAACCATTGGTAGAAATAACAATCATCGATTCCATAATCATTTCTAAAATAGATGTTTCTCACATTTTGGCTGAATCTTCTATTCAAATGGCACCAATTCTATTGAGAAATTTAGAAAATAAAACTGAGTTAGATTCATAATCACGACCTATGTCTGAATTCCCTATCCAAACCGAACTTAAAATTATTATCCTTCTTTCCCCCACTCATGTATCCCTTCATAGATTATAAACTTGACCTTTAATTTTTAATTAATTCTTCTATTTAATACAAAAATTTTGGAATTATCATTGATGTCTTAGGAAATACTATAGAGGAAACTAGATCAACCAATTCTATTCTTCCTTCGATATTCTCACTCATTATAAAACATAGGTTCTCACATGAAAAAAATTATAAAAAAATAGATATCAATCTAGTGGATATGAAGAAATATGGGGTCCTTAAAATTTTGAAATTTTGAATTGTGTAAGTTAGGGGGTTCATATTGAGCTAACGACGTTAACCAAAAGCGCTGCATGAGAGGCAACCCATTGTTTTCATGTTTCTTACCGTTGTGAATCATTTTTTTTAATTTTGATATATATATATATATATATATTGTTTTAAAAAAATTACCTTATATTATTGACATGTTTTTCTTTTATGAATAAGGATCTATATGAAAGGGGAGATCTATATTCATCTATTTCACGTGGTGTGATCCCTGGTAAATACCTTACCCAAAATTTTAAAAAGAAGACAATGTATCATCATCTTAATTTATTTTATCTATTTTATGGTTAAAATAAAAATAAATAATAATAATAATAATAATAAAGGACATGTCATAGGTCATGGAGAAAACCCCATCAGAACCGGAGAAGCTGCAAGAAATCGAACCCAAGACCGGAGGGAGATAGGGGCACGGGCTTTCCACGGACCTACGACTTATAGTGTATCATTCTTCTCTAATTTATATATATATACACACTTAAATTTTACTTTTTTTATTATTTAAATATATATATATATATATATTTTCCTTTTTCCACTGGGAAACTCTACAAGTGACATTAATATCAAAGAACTAAATTAGAGCAGCAATAACTCAAACTTCAACCACCTGGTGACTTCATTATATGATACACATATTTAAAATTCTTTTTATAACTCCTCTCATCTACCTCTACTGCATTTTAAATTTTATTTTCTTTGAATACTGCAGACATTTTTATTTTATGTTACGGGGTAAAAAGAATGAAAAAAAAGTAATTACTTTTGTGTGCATAAAAATATGTGCAGAAGAAAAAAATTATTTAAACTTAAACATTATAATAATCATTGAAAACATTTTAAATTAAATTATAATAATTTTTAATTCCATAATTCTTATATTTATCCATGTATAATTTCATGATCATAGATTTTAGAAAGTGTGGATGTCTAATGTGATATTTTGTTGTTTATATTTTCATCCAAAAAAATCACAACGCAGGTCCTCTAAATTGTGGGGTTTTATTTTGAGTTCATGCGGTCCCCCAAATATATAGAATAGGGTTGGTGATCATTTTAGTTTTAATATGAGTATTCAATAAAAGAAAAATAAAAAATAAATAAATTTTAATGTAGAGCAACGAAATGACCTAAAGCATGGCTTTCAGCACTTAGGGATCATGACTCCATAATTTTCTGGCCTGGATTTAGTAACATTATCTCAATTTGAGGTAATTTGACTTTGTTTTTGACTGATTTAACTCAAGATGATTCCCGAGTTTGTGGGATTCACTTGGCACCCTAAGGTCTTTGAGCCAGGGTGTCATCGGCAAAGTATCGCTACATGGGTTGACTATGTTGAGTGAAATATCAATTAACATAGAAAAAAATGAAAAGAAAACCCAAAAAAACAAAAAACAAAATACTCATGTTAATATTGAAATGGGATTCCACTTATTGCTACCATTATTTCCCCCTTGAAGAAAGATGAACCCCCAAGTCTATTGTGATGCACAACACATCATCATGATGAATTGATATTGGATGAAATATGGTGATTAATTTGAACAAAGGAATGGTCCTGGGATTGGGATATGCTTATAAAACTATCTTGTTTTAAAATATTTTGATAGATTTCATTATTTTTTGGTATAAGGGTTCATAGTGATCAATGTGAATTAAAAAATATTTGAATAGGGAAATCGAATTTCCTGTTTTTGAGATATATTTTGCTTGGGACTAGAAAAACTCAAGTTGGGGGGTATGATTAGCCACTAAATGAGAATAATATTAATTATTAATATATATATATATATAATATTAATGTGATCTATTATTCATAAAGACCATTTTAGTAATTTTACACTTTGAACATTGTTTCACATTATGATTGAAAGTCCTTAAAATGCACTATTAAATGGTATATTGTTTAACACAATATAAAATAACAAATGGTCTTGATTTTATTTTAATATTTAATTTTCATGTTTATCATTACAATTGGAAAAATTTATATTTTTGGAGTACTTGAAGATTCACATTAGAAGACCACCAAAATGGGCATTCATGGAAACACATTATGGGAAAGGTAAACTGTACAACATCTCAATAAAAATATAGTAGTGGCCATGATCCAAGCCTAATGATTTACAACATTTAACTGATGATATAGGAAATATTTTTGAACATTTAATTAAAAAGTGAAAAGAGAAAATTCTGATGTTTTAAGAGATTTCCAGGGGACCCAAGTTGGAGATAAAATTCTAGTCCAGATTCTGTATCCCAGAAAAACATCCCTTCATTTCGACAAGATATCGCAACACAAAATTCTAAATGGGTTGAAATTTTACTACATGTTATAAGACATATGAGGATCCATTTGTTTTTTCTACGGACCACTCTAAATCGGTCATCTGGAAAACTATTTCGACACCTCTGTTTTGTGGATGCAATCCAACTTCCACATTAGGTCAACAGTGGAAAAGTATAAGTTCTACAAGTTTTCCACCACCCTAAGCCTACCATATTCATGTGGGATGACTTTCACTATTGGAGGCTCAACCCAAGGCTCCCAAAATTCCTATTTAAGGTAGTGGTGTTAGAGGATTTATTCATCTTATATGCTTTCATTCTTGGTAATTTTATGTTCCATTTTTTATATCTCACGTTATTCTTTCACATGTATGTCGTTCTAATTCATCATAGTTTCTTAATAAAAGTTATTATTTTCATATATTCTGTTATTATTCATTTCTTGTGGATATTTTTTTCTCATGGTGTGAATTTATTTACACCAAACCATGTGAAATTATCACACAATGGTTGAGTGATCATTATTTCATTGACTTTTTTTTAATTCTTTAATTTTTCCCTCATGAGTCTACTTCCCACTTCCATTGAAACCATAGAATAAATGGACGGCTAAACCGCTTATGGGTTGATACAATGGAGTATAAAGGGGCTGGATTGGCTGTTATTTATCACCACATTAATGTCTAATCACTAGTTTTAATTGAGGTTTTTATTTTATGATTTTACAACTTCTTCATCCTTGTTGAATTTTAAGGTCACATACTTCGAGTGCTAATACGAAAATTTACATTAGAGTTATCATATATTTTATCCTACATGTGTATAGGTTATTAGTATTCTTATGTGTCAGTATTAAACTAGTAAGTGATGAAGTTTTTTTATCTTCTTTAATAAAACCATCTCGAATATAAGAAATTGAAACCGCTGAAAAAGAATATCATCGAATCCACCCCAATTGATAACCTAGGATTAAGTCATTCTCTTGAATTGAATTCACTTAATTTTCATAGAGTTCACATAAACCCATATAAAATCAACCAATTCAGTCACCTCATATCAAAAAATATTCCATAGAATATATGTGTCTGTAGGTTACTTCTTAGGTCTCTAAGGATTCGACAACCCAAGCTAAACTACAAGAGACGGCTTTACCCAAAAAAAATTGGTAAATTTAGGTGAGGAAAAATTTTGGTGCCATTTAGAGGGAACTATGTAAGTTTTCTTAGAGAATATAATCCTTTTATCACACCTAATTCTCTATGTTCACCACCACTTCTATGTTCTCACCATGATTTAACTCTTATTTATGTCTATTTTGAACAAATCCAAATAACGAAACACTTTCCCTTATTTGACTATCACACACAAAGTGTGATGTAAAATGAACATCCAAGTTTTTACTGGTGGGAAAATGTAATTCAACAACAATGTTACCACTCCTATGCTCAACAAAACAACCCAACCTATGATGACTTTCAATCCCTACAAATACAATTAGAACATCCTTCTATGAGATTCCAAAAATATTATAATCCTCCTATAGAAAACCATTAGGATCAACACATTTCCCATCTTGATATAACCCCATTACTTTATAAATGTTTTCAACAAATTAATATAATGAATTTTGAGGTTTCATCCTAGATATTATAACTAAAAATCATAGAAACAGTTATAGAACCCATTCCAAATCATGTTGAACATTCCTCGTTATTCGTAAGAAGAATATTTTCTCCCAAAAACAACACATGAATATACTAATGAAACAACCCTCAAAATTGGGATAGATGATGAAGATCAAATAATTTTAAAGGGTCTTTAAATATGGAGGAAATTGATTTTCTAGATTAAAAATTGGAGAATTTGACATCATGGATTGAGTGTCCAGATTATTGCTCCATTGATGATATTTTAGAAACACAAATCACTAAACCATTGGGAGAAATCACAAACATTGATTCCATACTCATTTCTGAAAATGATATTTCTAATTTTTAGGTTGAATCTTATGTACAAAAATTACCAATTCTATTGAGAATTTTAGAAAATAAAACTAATATGGATTAAAAATAACAACCGATGTCTGAATTCCCTATCCAAACAGAGCTCAAAATTATAATCTTTCATTAAAAACTCAAGAATACCTTCATATGGTCTAAACATGACCTTTTAGTTGGAATTATTTCTTCTATTGTAACCAAAAAAGTTGGCATGATCATTGATGTCTTAGGTAATACTGAATACGAAACTAGATCATCTAATCTTCATATTCCTTGGATTTTCTTACTCATTATAGAAAAAACAATTCGCATGAAAAAAATTATAAACAAAGAATCAATCTCAATCTAGTGGATGTGATGAAATATGGTGTCATTAAAATGTTGAAAATTGGTATTGGGTATGTTAGGGGTTTCTTGTCGAGATAAAGACGTTAAAGAGAGGCGATGCAAATGAGGCAACCCTACGTTTTCATGATTCTTAATATTATGAATCATATTTATTTTTAATTTTAATATATATAAATTTTTATATATATATTTTTAAAAAAATTACCTTATAATGATGACACGTTCTTTTATTATGAGTAAGGATGGGTATAAAAGGGGAGAAACATATTAATCTGTGCCATGTGGTGTGATCCCAAAGTAATACCTTACCCAGAAATTTAAAAAGAAAACACGGTGTCATGAGTTTATTTTATTTTTTCTATTTTAAGGTTAAAATAAAAATAAATAAATAATAATAATAATAATAAAAGTACATGCCGTGGGTCATGGGGAAAACTCTATCACAACCAGTGAAGCTGTGAGGAATTGTACTCGGGACTGAAGGGAGACATGGGCACACACTTTCCACTTATCTACGGCTTATAGTTCTTCCTTATTTTCTAACTTTTGTATATATACATATATTTTACATTTTTACTATTTAAATATATATATATATATATATATATATTATTTTGTTTTTTTCTGTTTTCCACTTGATAACTCTTCAAGTGAGATAGATATCAGAGGACTAAATTAGAGTAGAATGAACTTCAACTTAAATCACAAGGTGACTTCATTCCATGATCCTAATATTTCAAATTCCTTTTATAACTCCTATCATCAACCTCTACACCCTTCTAAATTTTATTTTCATTATACACTGCTAGAAGTCTTATTCTGTTTTGGGGGTAAAATAAATGAAAATAATTAATTAATTTTTGTGAGCATAAAAAAATATGTGGAAGGAAAAATTTCTTAATTCGTTAACATTATAATACACATTGCACACTTTTAAATTGAATATCCAATAATTTAGCATACCCAGAATATAATTTGAACCATTAATAATATCATGAGCATAGATTTTTGATATTGTGGTTGTCTAATATGATGTTTCGTCATTTATATTTTCATCCAAAAAAATCCCAATGCACATCCTCTGGATTGTGGGGTATTAGTTTGAGTTCATGTTGTCCCCAAAATAAATATCATAGGGTTGGTGATCATTTTAGTTTTAAAATTAGTATTCAATAAAAAAATAAAAAAAATAAAATTTGAGCATAGAGTAGTGAAATGACCTAATGTGTGGCTTTTGACACCTATGGATTGTGACTCCATAGTTTGTTGGCCTCGAGTTAGTAATTTTATCTCTATTTTTGGTAATTTGACTTTTTTTACTGTTTAACTCGAGATGATGCTCGAGTAGGTGAGATTCACTAGGTACTCTAAGGTCTTTGATCTTGGGATTCATCTGCAATGTCTCACTACATGGGATGACTATGTTGAGTGCAATATCAATTAACATTGAAAATTTTAGAAAAAACAAAAAAAACTGAATACTCAACTTAATATTGAAATTTGATTCCACCTATCGCTCCCATCATTTCCCCCTTAAATAAATATGAACCCCCCATGTCTGTTGTGATGCACAACACATCATCATACATAATTTATATTGGATAAAATATGGTGATTAATTTGAACAAAAGAATGGGATATAGATTAGGGTATTCTTATAAAACAATCTTGTATTAAAATATTTTTATGGGTTTCATGATTATTTTTTATAAGGTTTCTTGTTGATAAATGTGTATTAAAAAGTTTTTGGAAAAGGGAATTCGAATGCAATATGTTTGAGATATATTTTTCTCAGGACTAGAAAACCTCAAGTTGGTGGGGTGATTATCCATTGAATGAGAATAATATTCATTGTTAATATATATAATATTGATGTTATTTATTATTCACAATATCAATTTTATTGTATTTTACACTTTGAAAATCATTTCACATTATGATTGAAAGTCCTTCTTAAAATGTACTATTACATGGTACATTTTTTAACACCATATAAAACACCCAATGGTCTTGATTTTATTTTAATATTTAATTTTCATGTTTCTAATTAAATTAGGAACAATTCATACTTTTGGAGTACTTGATGATTCACATTGCAAGACCACCAAAATGGGTTTTCATGGAAACACATTCTGGGCAATGTAAACTAGACAACTGCCCAATAAAGAGACTGCAGCGGATAGGATCCAAGACCATTGATTCTATAATATTAACTGAAGATATGGGACATCATTTTGAACATTTAATCTAAAATTTACAAGAGATAATTCATATGTTTTAAGATATTTATTGGTGGAACAAGTTGGAGATAAAATTATTGTCCGGGTACTGGGGCCTAGAAAAACATCCTACCATTTCGATAATATACCGCAGCAAACAATTTCATTTTGTCTGATATTTTACAGGATTTAAGGATCCATATTAGGCTCAATTTCTTTATTCTATGGACCACTCTAATTCTTCCATATAGAAGGTCATTTGGATTCTTCTATTATGTGTATGAAAACTAGCTTCCACTTTGGTTGAAGAGTGGAAAAGTATAAGTTCCACAAGCATTCCACCACCCTAAGACTACCATACTCAAGTGGGATGACTTTTACAATTAGGGGATCAACCTAAGGATCCCAAAATAACTGTTTAAGGTAGTGGTGTGGGAGTATTTATTCATCTATTTTTCATTCTTTAATTGTCATGTTATGCAGCATTTTTATTGTCTCAAGTTTGTCTTTTACATGTAAGTTGTTCTAATTCATCTTAGTTTCCTAATAAAAGTTCATATTTTCCTCTCATTCTATTCATATATATAAAAATTTGATACCATTGGATCAGGGTTTTAATTTATTTACACCAAATGTTGTGAAATTGTTACACAACGGTTGAGTTATCATTATTTCGTTGTCTTTTTTTACCTCTTAAATTCATCCCTCATGAGTATACTTCTTACTTCCATTGAAACCATAGCATACATGGAAAGATAAACCGCTTATGGGTTGATCCAAGGGAGTGGAAAGGGGCTATAATGGATTTTATTTATCACCCCATTAATTTATAATCACTTATTTTAATTGATATTTTTATTTGATGATTTTAAAACTTCTTCACCCTTGTTGAATTTTTAAGCCACATACTTCAAGTGGTAATACGAACCTCTACCTTGGAGTGCTCATAAATTTGATCCTTCAAGGGTATATTTGATTAGTATTATTTTTTGTTAGTATTAATTTTGTATGTGATTAAGTGGTTTCATCTTATTGAATAAACCCAACTCAAATATAATAAATTGAAACCGTTGAAAAATAATTTCATCCAATCTACCCCAAGTGATAACCTAGGATCAACTCATTATTTTAAATTGAATTCACTTAGGTCTCTTAGAGTTTATATAAACCCATATATAAGCAACCCAATTTGGCCACTTCATATCCAAAACTATTCCATATAATTTATGTGTATGTATGTTACTTCTTAGGACTTTTAGAATTCGACAACCCAAGCTAAACTACAAGCGACCACTTAACCCCAAAAACATGGGTAAATTTTGGGGAGACCAACTCTTGGTTATCAAATGTAGTGAAACATTAAATTATTTTTAGTATGTATATATTCGTGGTCAATATGTTTGTGTCATATATTAAAATACTTTAAAACAACTAATTATGTTGGATTTTTCTATTACATGTATAAGTATAAGAAACTTTTGGGGTATAAGATTTTTGTAACATTTTATAAATGCTTAATATTAATTATTAAAACAACCATAATCAATTAAGAAAAATGTATTCATTATAAATCACGATCAAAATCATGAAAGAGAATTACAAGTCAGTATCTCATGTTTTTTCAATTTTTTGATTTTCCATTAGAGAGTTGTATGTTATTTGAGTAGCAATTGAATTGAAGGTTTGTGGTAATTTTTAATTATAGCTTGATATTGATATATTTTTTATAATATTTTTATTTATTTTTATGCATCTTGTAGTTATTGTTAATTATACAATTCTTTTCTTACGGTATCCATTGAAATAAATTGTAGGGAAGGGGAGTTCCTCTAAAAAACATTGTGAAACTAGTTCCTAGATTAATTAGTTAGAAATATCTTGGGAAAGATTACTTTTAATAATTAATTATGTTATTTTTCAACAAAAAACCTTTCTTATTTTATTTTTATTGAAGAAAAAATATTATAGGGACTTTGGCTATTATTCAATAGAGACTTGATTGTGAAACTGATTTAGTTTTTGAATTTATTGATGGGATATGCTCAAAGATGAGTTCCTATATAAGTATGTTTCCATTGAGTTGATAAAATGTTGGGTGTTAAGCCTTTATCAGAAGATATTGACAAATTTTACAACTTTATAAAAGAGTAGTCTGAACATGCATGGTGGATAAAATATATTATTTTTGAAAAAATAAATATCATAGTCATGTAACTAATTTTAAATAAGATAATGTTTTTTGGAATGGAAAAGGAAAATCAAATACTGATATGGATGGTTTTGGTGTACATGATTTTTTCTACATAGGGTATGCCCAGGACTGTTTTATTTCACCATTTCAGACTTTTTTTCGGCTCTGTCTCAGAGTGCTTATTGGAAGCTGATTACAATACTATTTTTTGTGAAATAAATTTTCTACTTCTAATCATTTAAATGGTTTTCTTCTAAAAATTAAAATAAGTGTTTTTTTTTCAGAAACAAATAAAATGATGCTTATTTTTTCATAATGAACAACTTATGTGATAGATTCTATAAGAAATTTTCAATAGATGATATCTTAAAAATGACAGTTTCATTACATAATAATTTGTTCTTTCTAATTTGTTTCAGAGATTATTGGAGATTTACATTTCCCATATCTTATTCAATATTTGTATAACTCCAATTACAAGATGCAGATTTTGTTAGAAGATGAAAGGTGAGTTATTTCCTTTTTAGTAGATCTCACAAAAAAATTACATTTTAACTTATTTCTTATATATTTTAATATAGTGGGTTACAAGTGAAATTTAGTTTCTGGGGTGACTATGCAAATCCAATGTCACATTACATGGATGAAAATATTGGGTCACCTACTATTTTAATGTTACATCTTTTCAGAGTAAGAAAATTGAATAGTATTATTTCTAGAAAGACAACGAATTCAAGCCCTTTCTATTACTCGTTAATTTGATAAAGTGTGAATAATTAATCATATAATACATTTTATAAAATATCATCAGATCAGTGGCTTTTCAAAATTAAATAGTGGGATTGAAAATATTAAGGTATAATATATTATATTCAATTCATATTCTTAACACTATAAATAAATCACAACTTACTTGAATATTGATTTTATCCTTCCATCGTAGGATCATAGGAGTGTTTAATCTTTAAGAAGTAGAGAAAAAGTAGACTCAAAATTGTTAACATAAACTAAAGTTTTATTAACAATATATATATATGTGTGTGTGTGTTATCTTCCATACTTGTTGTTTATGAGTCCGTTATTTAATTTTGTGATTATAGTTACTATGAAAAAAACTAATTCTTTTAACGATAATATATATGTAGAAAAACATGTTGAATGCATTTTTCAGTGAATATGTTTTTGAGAAAATTCATTATTTATCTCTAGATAGTGTTAGTAAAACAAGTGATTAATAAAATCTAGACTTCTAAATGAAGGATAATTTAAAAGGCAAAAATGAAAAAAATGGATGATATTTTTTGTTCATATGATAGTTAATACTACACCAGTAAATTAGTTCCTCTATTTTCTTATATGTGATCAGAATAAATAATAACTTCAATTTGAGTATTTCCTTTTGGATTTTACATTATCAGAAAATTACTTCAATTTTGCACCACATTGTGTGTAGATTCATATGTGTTCACCCCATTATATTTGGAAAATATTTTCAGGTTCCACTAATATTTCATGATTCTCCTTCATTGCTAGGAAGATCAGAATATGCATGAACATAATCATATGTTGTAATAGTTATGCTAGATAAATTTTTTATCTTTATTGTAGTTAATCCTTTTTCTTTGTTGTTGTTTTATAAGCTTCACTGTACATAATTTCATTGTTCTCATATTTGGACTACTCTTGTAGATGTTATTATCTTTACTAGTATTTTTCTATTTCATTATATTCAATGTAATAAATATTAATTCAGGTTTTCATTCAAGAATTTAATGCGACAAGGATTACTGTAGCTTCATTTGGTAGATATTCAGCTTCTTGGGATAGACAATCTGTGATATAATGCATGAGTTGCGGAAGATTTTCTATTGTCATTGTCTATACATTCTTCTACCTGTACTACATCTCAATTTTCATTCATGTATTTCAAAACTGGACCATTTACATTTACAAAAATTATCAATGAACTAAACTAAGGGATTTATATTTCTTCTTTTCATTAAAGTAGTAGTGTGGATAAACCTCTATCAGAATGAAATCACTATAGTTTGTGGACCATATAAGCAATAGTTGGATTATTTTTCAGATTAATCACACCACCATCTATATGTATCCTATTCCAAGTAAAACTGCTTTCCTACCTCTTTTAATGTATGGTTCTGAAGGTTGAGAAGCAGGTTTCGGTTTCACTCAGTCCAACTACCTCTAAAACTGATCAACTGAATGACTATCTTACTGGATATCCAGAATGTTATAACATTATAAAAAATTCTTTGGGATGCATGTGGAATCATAATGATGCTTTTTCATTAAAAACTAAATTAAAGCATCTTAAATAGCGGCACAAGGGATGGTGTAGTTCCAAATCTAAAAAATATGACAATGACATTTCCTCACTTGAGAATGACCCAATTCAAATTCAGAACTCCAATACCTGCTCTGATTTCTCTTTGGATACTCAAATAGAAATATTTGCCTCCCTAAAACACAAATCTCTTCTAAAATTTAAAGATAACATGCAAAAGCTAAATGGCTTTCAGATGGTGATAGAAGTACTAAGTTTTATAATTCTCTCCAAAGAATTAGAAAATTCTGTAGACCTCATTACTTTGTTATTGATTCTGACACCCACCTTGAGATTGAGGAGGCTATTGCTAATCACATTGTCTCTTATTTTCATAAATTGTTCAATGGTCCATTTGTTATCAAAGATCTACTACCTGATATTGTTGTGACTATAGTGACTGTTGAGGACAACGACTATCTTTTATGAACCCCTATTGATCATGAAATCAAGGATACTGTTTTTAGAATTAATCCTAATAATTCCCCGAGTCCTAATGGTTTCAATAATGGTTTCTTCCAATGTTGTTGGGAGCTTATTCATAAGGATGTTTGAAACCTTTTCAAATATTTCTTTTCCAATGGTGTTCACCCACAAGGTCTAAATGACCAATTCCTTACTCTTATTCCTAAAGTGGAAAATTCTTCTAACATTCATCTTTTCTGTCCTATTGCACTTATTTACACCATTTACAATATTATTTCAAAACTTATTTATAATATACTTTCTTTCATTTTTATTATAGTTGTTTCTTTGAATCAATTTGGCTTTATCAAATGTAGTTCTATACAAGATTTCATTTTTCTTGATTCTGAATGCACTTATATCTTAAAAAAGTCACTATAGGAGGTAGTGTTGCCATAAAACTTGACATTATAAAATCTCTTCAAACCATGGATTGGAGTTTCATTTTTAAGGTTCTAAAAAACCTTGGGTTTAAAAAATCATTATCTAGTATGATAAGAACATTATTCAACTCGGCCTCCATTTCTATCCTCGCCAATGGTGCCCCTAAGGATTTCTTTAAATGCACCAAGGGTGTTAGGAAAGTAGGTCCTCTTTCTGCCATTCTTTTTCCCATTTTTGAGGATTACTTAAGAAGATTACTCACTCCCCTTGTGGAGAAAAACAAGATTAAACCTATCCAGGAGTCTAGAAACTTAAATGTTCCCACAAATCTCTTATATGTTGATGAAATCATTACGTTCCTACAAGTTGATAAAAGGAATGTCCAAAATCTTAATAATGCTTTGTCTCATTATAAAGAAATCTCTGGTCAATCCATAATCTTGAACAAATCCTTTGTTTTCTTTGGGAAATTTTTTTCTTCTAACAGGAAAGGTAATATAATCAATTATTTAGGGGCCAAGAAAGGTTCCATCCCCTTCACATATCTTCGTGTTCTTATCTTACAGGGAATACTTAATTCCAGTAAATTTTACAGAATTTTTGATCAAATTAGAAATCATATTTCTTTTTATAAGGGTAAAACACTTTCTATGGGTGGTATAATTTGTCTTGAGAAATATAAAATTGTCTCCAAAATGGTTTACTCGAAGATGGTATAAAAATGGCATACTGGTCTTCTTTAGAAAATTAACATTTACATTAAAAAAAATTGGATCAGAATCACAATTGAAAGGAAGCTTGTGACCATACCTTGGGCCACTTGTTGTAACCCATTTGACATAGGTGGGCTTGGAATCAAAAACCTTAAGCACATTAATTATTCTCTTCAAACTAGGTTGACATGGTGGTTGCTTCACAATTCCTCTGATTTCACTTATTTTCTCAATAAAACGATTCCTTACTATGCTTAAAAATGAAAAAATGAGCTACATCACTTCTTCAATCTGGCCATCTATTAGGAAATCATTCACCAAAATTATGAATAGCTCTAGATGGTTGGTTAGTTCTAATTCCGAAAATAATTTATGGCTTAAAAATTGGACGGGTGTTCCTTTAATCTTCATGATGCCTCCCAATTCTCTTCTTGATAATACCAATTCGACCATCAGAGATGTTGTTAACTCTCATGACATCAACCATCCAATTATCATCAATCGTGTTATTAAAAATTATCCCTTCTCCAAATCTAAGGATTTTCTCGTTTGGGAACCTACTTATAATGGTGTCCATGATTCTAAATGTTTCAAAAACTACAATTTCATAAATTCTGATTCTAGATTATATTGGTTGAAATATTTTAGGAATTCTTGGATTAATCCCTCGAGGCTTACTCTTGGTTGGTGTATTTCTCATAACAGAGTCCCGAAAGAAGCTTTCCTTTAATATTCTATGATTCATCCTTTTTCTAGGTGTCATGTGTGGAACCAACATAAAGAGGATGTAATAATTTTTTATGTATTTTGACACAGCTGCAGCTCATTTGAATTACATTCGTGACATTTTTTTTTATAGATGGTTACTTCTTGATTCTATCAAATCTCAATTGCAGCGTTGTGTAGATTTTGAAGCATCTCAAAAAATCTAGAAACTTTTCTTGACTATTGTTTCTGAGCTCTTAAATGTGACATATTATGATAGAAATAATATTATTTATAATAATTTCTCATTCAAGCTCAGTGCAGGTAGGATGCAGATTCTCACTACCATCAAAGATGTTGCCTCGATTCCAAAATATTATTGTGACAACACTATTGGTGACTTTGAGATCCTTTATAGCATTAGGATTTATGGTTTATACAGATATCCTAGATGAACCGTTGAGGTATTCTCGCAAGCTCTGCCTTAAAGATTTCTCAATGTAAATATCGATGGTTCCTCTAAAGGCAACCTGAGACATGCTAGATGCGGTGCTATTTTCAGAGACTTTATTAGCAGGTGTCATGGTTGCTTCTTGAGGGGTTGTGGTATGACATCCTCTCAAGAATCGAAAATAAAGGAGGTGATCCATGTCATTGAATTTGCTAAACAAAAGTGTTGGACAATATATGGATTGAAAATGATTCAACCACTCTCGTCTAAGTTATTCGGAAATGGGTGGTGCACCTCACTTGGCTTCTCATTTCCCATTGGATGAATTTCCTTGCTTCGCTCATGGAAATACACTACATTTCCACTCATGCCTTTCGTGAAGCGATCATGGTTGCTGATGGCCTTTCCAATAAGGAAGTCAGTCAAAACATTACTGGGCTAGATGATTTGCTTAGTGATTTTCTCCCTATTTATGATAAAGATTGTAATAAGATCTCATATTTCAGACTCATGTAATCTACTTTTTTTCTATCTTTAATAAAATTTTCACTGGTCTTTGACTGAGGAAGTAGCATAAATAAATTTTTCTAAGCCATCATTTTTCTTATTTTATTGTTCATTTGGGAGTTGGAGAAACCATTATATTCCCTTACTTGTCTACATCTATTAAATATTCATATTTGGGGTGATAAAACTCTCAATTGTATTTTATTTGAAATTGAGTTTATTTTTGGGTAACAGTTGTTCTATATGTGATAAAAAAATCATCACTCTCATCCTTCCTCTTTTCATAAAGGGGGCTTGAGGTTTTGAAGTAGATTTCAATGGAACCCTCTCTTCCTACATCTAAATTAGTTCATCTACAATATTTTCTTTTGGCCTCTGTATGTGTTCCCCAACATTATCTTTGTTTTTGATGATTATGTACACATGAACCATCTTACAATGAATATTACATCTGCAACAAACTTTTTCTATGATTACAAATGTGATTTTTTTATAAATAATACTGCATACTAAATGACTGCCCATTCTTATTGAACAATATGAAAAAATCAAATCTTCTTTGAAAATAGAAAATTAAATAATATCCAATAATGTTTACTATCCTCCATATATAGTGACATAGTTAACCGAACTATCAAATTTGGATAAGTTCAGTCTCATGTAGGGTTAGACAAGTTCTATATGTGATCAACATGGATTACTTTCATCCTTCCTCTTTTCATGCAGGGAGCATCAGGTTTTGAAGTTGATTAAAGTGGCACCCTCTCTTACTGCCTCTAACTTTGTTCAACTGTAAAACTATGTTCTAGCATATATATGTTTCCAACAACATTATCTTGGTTTTTGATGATTTTTTACACATGCACCATTTACAATGAATTTTACATCTGGAACAAACTTTTTCTATGATTTTAATTTTGATTTTATATAACTAATAATGCATACAAAATGACTGTCCATTCTTATTGAAATTGTATGAAAAAATAAAATCCGATTTAGATACATACCTTATGACAACAACCAGGATTGGGTCAAAAAACATACCTTAAAGGTAATGAAACTGGTATGTTTTTTTATGATCTGTTTTGTATTACAGTGACTTGTCAATCAGTTTTTTAATAGCTTTTTGATTATCCTAATTACTCTAATGGACTTTTCAAACGGGTTGTAGTACTATACCAGGATCAGGTCTGCAACCGAATAAGTGAAGGTCATGATACAAAAATCTCATTCCTATTCAGAAGGATCCCAAAAATGGCAGTTACAATGTTTCTAGCTTTGATTGTTAAGTTGCTAAAACATGTGATGCAGCTACAGTTTTAACAACACATCATCTTTTTACCAATTATTAGGACTAATATTTTTATTATGGTATATTTCATTGGTTGGGTGTCCTCATTTTCCAGATTCCATTGCTGCTTCGCACCATATCATGATTCCTTATACCATGTCTTCTTCTCTGCATATTGCGCTATCGAGGCCTGGAATTTTTTTAAATTTTTTATAGGTTAACGCCAATCTGGATAGAAATTTACTACAGTAGGAGATATTTAACTACATAAATTCAGATTTTGTACATGGAAATGAAGGTTTGTGTTATTATCTTTTCCACTATCAATAGTATTTTATGGGAATGAAACAATCAGTCAAGGGAGAGAAGAACTGTTTCATGTCTATTTTTTAAGGTAAATGTAAAATTATAGGTTTTAGAACATGGGTTTCTGGTGGAAGGGAGATACTTGGCTATGGCCTTCAAAATTCGGCAACCAAGTGCTTGGAATATGAGGAAGTTCAGGTTTGTACAAACATCTGTATTGTTCAATTTTTATAAAAGGAGAATATTCATGTGTTCAACTATCAGCTATACATTTTTCCTTTCATTATTAATAGTTTTATATGAAATTGTGTTTTTTATATGAGATTTTGTTTTTCAGCAGCTTCTTATCCATGCCCACCAACCATGATGACCAATAGACTAATTCATTTAGAATGAAGAAGAAATTGATCAACCTCATCCTAATAATTATTGCACCACCTCTAAAAGACTCCATGTCGTCGATCCTACCTAACTATGTCCTCATGGTGACCATTTTCAGATTATTGCATGTTGCATCGTATAATGCATTCGGTAAGCGGTTCGGTCTAAATTTCTCTAGTGATTTACCAACATTTTTTATTTCTAAGGTGGAGAATGATATATTGAGAAGAATTTTTGAATTTAGGTCTGATACAAGAAGGGTGGTAATGCGGTTTGGGATGATGTCACTCCCAAACTACTATGGGTCTCTCGGACTCTGTTGCTTTAACATGGAAGATGAAAATGTGGGAGAATATGGGGCGTTAATGGTTCAAGAACTCATGGATTCAAAAGGAACATTAATAGATGTGTATTCTGAGTGGCTGATCACAATGAAGCCAAAAATCATTTTGTACCAGCTGAAATTATTTATAGAGGTGGAGAAATCAAAATATCCATTAAATGGGTTGTTCAACAAATTATGAGATGAGTTTTCATTTACTCAATTATTATTGGGGGGATGCTTTCCTTCCCATTCTACCATTTTTTTCTCAATCCTTTTGAGTGATCCTGTGACTAGAGAATTTTGTCTCATCCTAAAAAACATTAAATCTAGTACATATTTCTGGAATGGGGTTGGTTGATCCAGCATTTGGGAGACTATGTTCTTTGGAATCTTCTATAAATATAATGGAAGGTGTGATGCATTTAATTTTACCCTTTTGTTGTTGTCACATGTTGTTTCTTACATAATTTTATATCTCAAGGATTGACTTCCCACTCCAGAATATTTTGTACATTATATTCCAATATATGTACCAGTCATTTTTTTAAGCATTATCAATATTAATATAAATTATTATGTTTGAAAACTGGTATTCTATTATTGATAATAACATTTTTTTTATAATTTCATGCGAATTTTTGGGTGGAGTACCAGTTTTATATAAATATAAGTATGGTGACTATCTTTCAATTATATGCATAGCGGAATGTCAACCTATTAAAAACTCATTGTGATAGCTATATAAATGTAATAATGACTTAAAAGATATTATTAAAATATTTTCCTCTTTTATCCATAAGACTAAGGTAGAAAATAACCTTGGGTATACACTATTTTATACAAAATGTATGTATGTATTTCCTTACCAGTAAATCCTTTTATATGATGATCAGAATAGCTATGTCTTCCTATCACTGGAAGACCTTGATTTGATGATCTATATTTTTATTCATATCATAGGAATCCCTCAATATAAAAGATCATATTCACCATCTTCATATCCATATAAGACCTTGATTTCTATATTAAAGGAAAAGGATTGAAATAGAAAAGGTTCATAAAGAAACAACACTGAAAAGGATTCGTTAGAACTAACAGCACTCTAAATAAGTACAAAGACTTAAGAAAAATCATTCCATACTCTAAAATCTCCATATGACTTGGCTTGCGAATGAAATATCATAGCTCCAAACTCTTTAAATGGATCAATATTTGTTATAAAATCTCCAATGGTCTTATTTCTATGTTTTTTTTTAACGACCATTAATAGATGGTGGTTGACAGTTCATTTTCAACCAAATAATTGAAGTTTTTTTATTAACAACATTACAGTTTTAAAGGTATTCTTTAAGAAAGTAACAAGTCTATGTATTCCGGATATTAACATTGGATTTTCTGATGGACTTAGTTAAAAAAATTCAATATTATATTATTTATGATATTTAGTCAGATATTTTGGAACTAGAATCAGTCAGATAGTTATGATTATATTTAGTATTATAGAAAACAAAATTATAACATCTGGTCTGATTAAAGATGAATCTGACAATTGGATTCTAAGTCAAAGCAATTATCATAATGAATAATGTAATTTTAAATTATTAATACTTTATAAATTTTCATTTTTTTGTAAAATATAATGTTTTCACCAAAAATATACAAAACAACTTGGGACATAAAAATTTAGTAAACATTTTGTGAGATTTTTTTTGTGATTTTAAAAACTAATTGAATGGAAAAGTAAGAAGTAATACTTCTGACTTGAATCATATGGGTGGATAGAAACATGGTGGAGTTGATTTTATATTGATTTTACTAAGTGTGGAAAACTTATTGGATGTCAATTAGTGATGGTGTTATTATAGTGGTGGTTATAAGAGGGAACATGGAGACGATGTGATGTTGTTTAGAAAATATGATGATGTTATGTAGAATGAAAGTGGTGGGATTGTTTAATTTTTGGAGATGCATGTGATTAAATTTTTTTAGTTATTCAATACACTTATGAATTAGTATAATTTATTCACATGAAAATATAATAGTTATGGGTAACCTAATTATTAAATTTTTATTCTCACGCCTATGTTACATAAACTATTTGTTAGAATGTATGGATATAGTTTGAGGCATCCAAGACTGGAACACCCAGTTCTGGTTCTACAAAAAAAACATTTCACCAAGGATTTAATACCAAGTGAGATGATCCAAGATAATCATATTTTTATTCTACATCATTTTCATAAGTTAAGCATTACATTTCACAAAGAATAACATGATCCCATGATATGAAGTTTTAGCACCTTTGAGGATCGGCTACATAAGTGATTTTTTTCTGATATTTGTGATAATTTTTATATAATAAAACAATGTTGGTATCCTTTGAAGACTCTTCATATTTTTTAAAAATCTTCATAAGCTAGGAAATAGAAAAATACAAATTTATTTGATCTTAGATGCTCATTAAAGTAAATATATAAGGTGAGAATTGATGATCATAAGTGGGCATAAGATATGTATGTGGGTATGAGAATGAAACAAGCGTTCATGAAAATAACATTAGTTTATTATATACAATTAAACATGGAAAATACTACATAAATTAAGGATTTGATCATAATATAAGACATAATCCAACAAAGAATGGGTAAAATTAAAAATAATTGAATTTGGCAGAAACATAAGTGTGGAAATAATTAAATTGTGGAATATGAATCACTAATCATTTTTAAATAACATTGTATAGTGGGAATCAGTACACTACATAAATAACTTAATAGAGTAGGTATCACTACCAAATTTATATAAGCATTGGGGAGAAATCATCACTGTCTTATTACCATAACATAGTGGATTAGGTGTCACTATATGAATCGCATAACATAGTGGAGAAGGAATCAATTTCTGATTCCCATAGAAGTGTGGCCATCAATACTAGATCCTCATAATTATTTCATTAGGTATAATGTAACCAAAACCCTAGTTACCCAGAGTTGGTGAATTATTACATAACATTGGCATGATCACAAGGGATCAAATCCCGAAAGGCCAATTAGTTTAATAGAATTAGAAGTACTAGATACAAACATTAGTTTTACAATACATTATGAAATGAAAAAAACAACATTGTGTTTCCTTTTAACACATCCATCTCCCTTATACTATCCCTATAGGTCCGTCATAATATAGTTCTTTTCATCTTGGGAAACTTAATACATAGAAAGGGGTGAGCTCAGGTGCTCAGTAAGGATAACAATATAGAAGAGACATTCATAAATAAGCATAAAAATTTAAGGCAATGTATAATACTAAAACACAAGCCTTTTAAACATAAACTTCAGCATAATATAGAAAACATATATCAAATAATATCATTTATATATTCACATGGATATTCTACTGGTCAAATAATTACATGTAATATCAATAGCCAATTTCATAATGATAGAATTCATAATGCCTGACAACATAACCAAATAGTCAAGGCCTCATGAAAAGACTACAAATTAGATTTTGTTAAGGCCTTGTGAAAAGACACTAGTTTGTCTAATGAGACCTACCGATGCATCGAGATCAATAGCGTGCTCCACCTGTCACTTATTAACTCCAACGTATTCTCCATACGAAAATGTCGAAACATAACATAAACATTCATATTAAAACTAGAATACTAAATGTTAATACCTTTATCATAAACCATGAATGGTATAAAAATAACACATCCACATTCAAAAATGTCACAAAATATTCAATACAATATGAAATATTATATTATAATAAATCAGCTTCAAACAATTGTAAAATCTATCAAAGGATGTTGACATAGATGAAATCAAATCTATTTGAGATAAATATCTATTTTTATTTTGAAATCATTTAGAAGTAACATAATTATAAAAGAAAACATATATTTTGAAAATATTATTATAATATTTTAAGGGAAGCATCTATGATGTTATAACGGTGGAAAATAGCCACAGTCACTGTATAAGTTAAAAACATTCTTTCCTTAATTTTGTCGAAATGGTCGTAAAGGACCTTGTTTAGAAAACGACGGAATGATTCCATTATAAAAATTCTATGAAAATTGAAAAAATTGTATAAATGACTTTAAAAAATAGTCTATGAAATAGTAACAATGTTTTGAAATACGTTTTTAAGAAACACATATGTGGATAATAAAGATGTCCCAGTAGATACTGATGTATAAACAACCTCGGATACTAAAGAGACTGTAAAATTAACCATTAACTTGTAATTTTCTTTCATAGAGTATATGTTAACCTCATATATAATAGTTAAATAATTTTTATTAAACTATACAAGAAGAAAATACATAAATATGATATCATATATCATCTTCTAATATTGCTTTGTTAATAATATTTCAGTAGTATCATTGATTCGGGTGTTAACTGATTCATTTTCCAAATTATGAGTGGTTATGTGATCCATTTTTGTTATATATAGGATGTATTTTACTCATATCCATAATGATATTAAGTTCTTAAACATTATTTTTAATCATAAAATGAAAATTATTCTTTCATTGTTATGATGGGGAAAAAATTTACCGTGTTCGTGTAGACGGTAATCTGTATGTATGCACGAGCGACAATATCATAATATTGATGGTGAAATAATTTTTAATTGGATGGTATCTCATATATAAATAATAATTAACATGTTATATTTATTATTTATATTATTTATACTCATTATTGAACCCATACAAATAATGATGTGTTTGAATAACAAACTACAGCACTGCGTAGAGACGGTAAACCGTACGTACGCACGAATGGTGACATTTATTTAGTAGGATAGATAGAATAATGTATATGGTTGTACCATATTATTAATAACATCATATTATGTATAAGTTACTGGAGTTATTGTTTTGTTATGGAAACAATAAAGAAAGAGGAAGTGGAAGACGAAAAAACATAGAAAGAGGTGGTGAAATTATTACCTCTTCTTCGGGTGTTTCCTTTTGGTTAGATCAAAATAGATCCTTAGGTTATCTTATGATCGAAGTAAGTCTTCTACGTTCAATTGAGGGAAGTGGGGAGGATATTTATCATGGGGTTTCTGAGAAAAAATTATTTGGAGGTGGGATTTTAAGAGAAGGGGGAATACCCTTTTATAAGAGAGTTTAAGGTCACTTTAGGAAAATCTTGAAATATTATTTTATTATACAATCATATTTTGTTTAGAATGGATCCAATAGGATATATTTAGAGGATAAGGCTGTTATGGGTCAAAAACCTTGAAAATAAAATGTTTTATATAGGTTTAGGTTACCATATTATCCTTATCTTTTAGATTTAACTCTTAGTTAAATAGTATAACTCTTACCATGTATTATTGTATTATTGTAATAAATGGTTAATAAACATGCTATCAAAATCCAAGAGAACCCCAATTGGTTCCCTGTTGATATATCTAACCATATCTATGTCCTTCGGTCGATCCATAGATTTTTTTTAATATTATATCAATTAATAATATAGTATTTGTTTTTAAAACTCATTTATGTCAATTTTGACACAATTTGGTATTTTGTTCTTGTGAAATACATAAAAACTTTATCACTTCAAAAAAATATTTAATCAACCATAAAATGAAATATTGACCTATAAAGTTAATTTAATTCCTCATAAATATAAATTTATTTTTATTTGGATATTTATAATATCAATTATTTTAATTTTTCATTAATAAGGTAATTACTGAATCATTATTGAGTTATAAATAAATTTAATTATTTAATGTTTAAAAATTAAAAAAAATACCATTATGTAGGAAATATTTTTATATGTTTAACAAATTTTTATTGTTGAATTTATCTTATGTATAATAATATATTACTAATGTTCTAGTTATTAAACTTTGAATTTAACACTTTTAACTCTTTTTTAAATAAAATAATAATAAATGTCCTAGTCTAATCCAAGTGGACCAAAAGAAACATATTTTATTCCTAATTTTGATTTTGGTCGAAATATGATTATCTAATATAATTAGAACATTTGTTAGGGTAATTATAATACCATTGTTTACCTTTAATTACCCTATTTACTTTTAACCGAGGTAAATTGTAGTCAAAAGTTACTATTCACCAAAAAATTATTTTCAGCTTATTGAACAACATTTTACTTACTAATTTCAATTGTGCCTCTCTGATTTTTGAAATTCAATTCACAGAAGCGGTAAAATTACTTTATATGCAAATTTGCAAATTCTCCTAGAAGGTGGGTGAAATACGTTAAGAAATAAATAAAATTTTATACATCTAATATTTTTATAAAATGAATCCAATGAATTACATTGAAAAAATATAGGTATTATGTATCTATTTTTACCTAAAATAAATTTAAATAAAATAACTAATTATTTAAATAAAATGTTAGTTTTAAACAATAACGCAGTGTTTTTCAATATTCATCAAAAATTGAATGTTTTCATAAAAATACCAAAAAATCACCCTAACCTAATTTTGAAAATTCGAATAAAAAAAAGTACATTATGAAATATAAAATTTATAGATTTTCAAAAAGTAGGTATTACTATTCAAAATGGCTAGTTTGATTGGTCGTGGAGTTATAGAACTTGACGTTGCGTACAGTGTAAGTTATTATATTATTCAAAGAGAAACGTACCATAGTAGCTTGGGGTGTTACATTCTTCCTTATTTCAAATAATTTGGTCCTCGAAATTTCTAGAATATTACTACATAAAAGGATTCAGGAGGTTCTTCATCATAAGTTCCTCGAGTTCCCACATTTCATCTTTTTTCTTATGGTTTCTCCATAGAACTTTTACCAGGCGTGTTGTTCGGTATCTCGACACTTGTTCTCTGGTATCAAGAATCTTGATAGGATCTTCACAGTAAGAGAGATCGGGTTTCAGTTATATTTTTTCATAGGTGTGTACATACGTTGGGTGAGGCATGTATTTTCTCCATATAGAAATGTGGAACACATCATGAAACTTAGAGAGACTTTCCGGCATTGCCAAACGATAAGCTAAAAATCCAATTAATTTTGGAATTTAGAAAGGTCCAATGTACATGGGACTTAATTTTTTCTTTTTACAAAATTGTATTACACCCTTCCATGGATATACCTTCAAGAAAATGTTATCTCCTACTTTAAATTCCAAATCATTCCTTCGGTTATCAGTATAGCTCCTTTTCCTACTTTGAGCTGCTTTGATGTGGGTTTGGATAACCTTCACGTTTTCCATTGTTTCCTGAACAAGTTCTGGGCCTACAGGTTTTCTTTCACCAATATCATCCCAACTAGTTGTTTTTCCACGTATCGTTCCATATAACGCTTCAAATGGTGCCACGTGAATACTTGAATGGAAGATATTTTTATAGGAAAATTCTACCAGAGGTAAATATTGATCCCACATACCTTGAAAGTCAAGTGAGAAAGATCCCAACATCTCTTCTAAGGTTTGAATAGACCGTTCTCATTGTCCATCTATTTGAGGGTGGTAGGAATTTCTCAAAAGAATTTCAGTATCCATGGCCTTCTTAATACTTCTCCAGAATATTGATGTAAAATAGGGATCACGGTCAGAAATAATAGATAGGGTTACTACATGAAGTCTTACAACTTCATTAATATATGGTCTTGTTAAATGTTCATGTGGTAAATCTTCTCTTATAGAAAGATACTGTGCGGACTTAGTAAGATGATTAACAATGACTCAAATTGAATCATTACTTATAGTATTATTTGGTATCCCCATGGAAAATTCAATCGTTATATCATCCCATTTCCACTCAAGTATAAGATGAGGTTGCATGACTCCTCTACGATGTTGTCTTCCAGCCTACACCTATTGAAAAACCACACATCTTGACACATAATCAGCAATTTCCATCTTCATTTTCCCCACCAAAAATGTTATTTCAAATCTTTATAAATCTTAGTGCTACCCGGATGTATAGAGAAATTGGAGATATAGGCATCATCCAACAATTACCTTTTTAGATCAGGTATTTCAGGAACACAATGTCCCTTCCCAGATTTCAAAATTCCTAATTCATATACGAATTCAATCAATCACCCATCATTCATAGCTTTAATTTTCTTTTGAAACTGCCCATGGTC
Organism: Viscum album; assembly: GCA_963277665.1. Taxonomy (NCBI): domain Eukaryota; kingdom Viridiplantae; phylum Streptophyta; class Magnoliopsida; order Santalales; family Viscaceae; genus Viscum; species Viscum album. Next base: position 1,552,609,989 of record OY728125.1, on the reverse strand, counting down.
AGTTTGATAACTTTTAATCCTTTCTAGTAAAGATGGTTTGGAAACCATTTAAAAAATTATTGATGTTTCACCTTCTATGATTATTCCCATATCCATATTTACTAGATCCATGAACATAGGATCTCTTTCAACTCTCATCTTGTTTAAAACTCCATGATCCTTTCTGCTCAAAGTATCTACCACCTTATTTTTCTTCCCCAAGTGGTAGTGTGTAGTGAAATCATATTCCTGGAGTAGTTCGAGCCATCAACATGGCCTCATGTTGAGTTATTTCTGTGAGAAAATATAATTCAAATTATTGTGATCAGTATATATCTCACATTTTTCACCATAGAGATAGTGTCTCTATATCTTAAAAGAAACAGTTATAGCTACTAACTCAAGATCATGAGTTGGATAGTTTCTTTTATTAGTTTTTAGCTCTCATGATGCTTAGGAAATAACTCAATCGTTCTTCATAAGTACACAAACAAGTTCTTTCTTTGAAGCATCACTATAAATAACAAACACATCACTCCCCAATGGTAGTGTCAATATAGGAGCATTGGCTAATATTTTCGTCAATTATTCCAAAAATTCTTCACACCCTTTTTTCAAAACAAATTCAACCCCTTTATGTGTGATCTTGGTTAATGGGTTAGCCAATCGGGAAAAATTATGGACAAAATGCCGATAATAACCTGCTAAACCAATAAAATTGTATCCCCTGGCTATACTTGTCGGTTCTGGACATTATTGTCTTACCATGGTCTTTGAACGATCATGATAGATTTCATCCCTGGAGAAAATATGGCCAAGAAAAGAAATTTCATAAAGCCAGAATTCACACTTGCTAAACTTCTTATATAATTCATTTCTTCTAAGGGTTTTTAGAAAAGTGCACAAATGATTTTCATGATCATTGTATCTTTTTGAGTATACCAAGATATAATCAATAAATACCAATAAAAAGTCATAAACATATTCCTTGAAAACATTATTCATTAGATCCATGAAAAAAGGGGCTGAATTAGTCAGTTCAAAAGGCAATACTGTAAAATCGCAATGCCCGTACCTAGTTCAAAATTCTGCTTTCAGGATGTCTTTATTTTTCACACAAAACTAATCATATCCATATCGAGGGTCAATATTTGAGAAAAATATTGATATCCATGAATATGGTCGTATAAATCATCAATGTGAGGTAGGGGATTCTTGTTCTTTATTGTTGTAGTATTGATCTCCTAATAGTCAATGAACAACTTCATAGATCCATTATTTTTCTTAACCAAAATAGCAGGGTATCCCCATGTAGAAACACTATAGAAAATAAATCCTTTATTACTCAATTATTCTAGTTGATTAATTACTTCCACTAATTCCATAAGGTTTATTCTATAAGGGGTTTTTGATATGGGCCTTGAACCGGGAATTAAATCAATGGAAAATAGAATTTCTCAATCTGGGGGATGTTCAGGTGAATCCTCTTGAAATAAATCAACATATTCTTGCATAATAAGTTTGTCCTATATTTTAACATTCATTTACACACCCATAGTTATTTCATTCTCTTCCCCCACAATAATTGAATTTAGTATAGCTACTAGGGGTGTATCTAGATAAGAATCAGGTGGTGAAGTTTCTACTCTAAAGATAAAGTACTCCTTATCATCATAGAAAGTTGTAACCTCCTTCTTCTTACTATTAATTGTTGAATCATGGTCTGAAATCCAATACATACCAAGGATTATATCAAATTCAATTATTGGTATGACGAAAATATCAGCAGATAAAGAACATTTATATGGCCTAATGGGAACCGATTCATAAAACATTGTTGAAATGATACTTCCCTTAGGAGTTTTGACTAACAACTCCATTGTTATATCAAATTACAATTATCTAATTTTCATAGAAAACTGGGAAGATATGAAACAATGTGATGATCCATAATCAAATAAATAATTGGCTAAAATTGAGGAAAACAATAAATTACCTATCATCATGTCATTCAAAGATTCAACCTCAGTAGTCGTGACTGAAAAAGAACGATCTTTCTCCCTTTTCCTTTTATGAGGTAAGTTTCTTTGGCACTAAAAAAAATCATTTGCATAATGCTCCATTTCTCTAAAATTGTAGCATTCAACATTGACAGCAACTTTTTTCCCTTGCAATGACGAGCTGGGTGGCCATTTTTACCACTCTTGTAACAGACTCCCATTCCCTTCAGGAATGTACCAGGGTGTTTCTTCCCACATTTACTACAGGATGGAAATTAAAATTCTCTCTTTTCCCCCTTATTTATATTTCCAAAGTGTTCAGAAGATCTCTTCTTCTCTTGATTTTCTTTCAAGTTGTAAGACATAGAGAATTCCTTTTCTCTATTGATATGACATGAGACAATATATTATTATGATGAGATGTATTTTGAGACTAATTCTCGAAGGAGAAATGGTTTTAAAACATAAAATAATCGATCAATATTACACCATGGGTTACATATAAAATCTACTGGATGCCTTGATAACCTTGTAAAGTTATCCTTATACTTTGCAACATTATCATCCTCCTTTTGCCTCAGACTCAGAAATTGTCTTTCCATATTCTCTTGATGGTCACGAGGAAAGTATTTTTCTAAGAAAAGCTATTTATACTCCCTCCATTCCATATTTCATACATCTTCATCTTCCTTTGTGTTTTGAACTAATGACCACCATTGATCTGCATCTCCCGTGAGGTGATAAACTGCCATTACATCTTTTTCACTTTTGATACTCCCCAAATCATGAAATATTTTCTCTAAATAACATATACATTGCTCAGATACAAATTGATTTTTAGTCCCATTGAATCTTGGTGTTTGTTGCCTCATGAGGTGGTCTAACATTGATCCTTCGCATTGTGGACCAGGGTGCTCTATATGGGTAAGGTTATTACTCATAACCTAAGTGAGTTGTCCCGATATGGTGATAAGCTGATCAGCACCAGTTGCATCACTAGATCCACTATAATTATCTTGAGTAGGAGGTAAATCCATACATGGATTACGTGAATTGATACGGTTTTCATTCCTTCCATGAGGAGCCATTTCTAAACAATGGAATACACTAGATTAGATTATGAATCGGAATACAAAATTCCAAACATGTAAAACACTTACCATAAATTGAACAGTTTATGGATATAATCCATTATAATAATAATGTTTTCTTTGAGAATATATATACTCATAATTCCTTCATAATGGTTTATAAAGAAAATGTGAATTATCCTAACCATGTTCCCTAGGAGTTTCATAACCAATAGTGCAGCAAGTCATGTTGTCATGTACCAGGATACCCTAGGTCAAGCCCGAAACTCCATATCAGAGTTTTTAATCCTAGGTATATCTGTGCCAGAGCCACCAATACCTGCTCATATCCAAAGAGGGATGTATTTTTTGGAAAACTCAAAAATATCTACATTACAAAAATTCTAGAAAGTTCTTTTATATTAATCCTCAAAGTCTATCTTGGGGTAATGTTCTCTAATCGGAGTGTTTCTAAATCTAGTTTCCAAGGATTGTATAAAACTTCCTCTGATAAAAACTGTAATTCCCAAAACCTAGTTACCCGGAGTCGGTGCATTATTACATAACATTGTCATGATCACAAGGGATCAAATCCCGAAATACCGATCAGTTCAGTAGCCTTGTAAGCACTAGATACCAACATAATTTTTACATTACATTATGAAATGAAAAACAACAACATTTTGTCTTCTTTTAACACATTCATCTCCCTTAGACTATCCATGTTGGTCAGTCATATTATACTTAATCACATCTTGGAAAAAATAAAACATAGAACGGGTTGATATTAGGTGCTCAGTAAGGATAACAATATATTAGATACTTTCATAAATAATCATAAAAATTTAAGGCAATGTATAACACTAAAACACTAGAATTTTAATTTTAAAATTCCGCATAATATGGAAAAGATAAATCAAATAATTTCATTTACTTATTCACATGGATATTCTACTTCTCGAATATTGACATGTAATATCAATAGCCAATTTCATAATGATGGAATGCATACTGTTGGTCATCATAACCACATATTCAAGGCCTAGTACCAAGACTACAAATAAGATTTTTTCAAGGCCTTGTGCCAAGACACTAGTTTGTCTCTACAGACCTACCGATGCATCGAGGAGCTATGGCGAGATCCACCCATCACTTACTATGTCCAATGAATTCCACATATGAAAAGTATGAAGCAGAACATAAACATTTGTATCAAAACTATCATATGAAATGTTAATAATTTAACCATAAACCATGAATAGAATAGAAATAAAACATCCATAGTCAATCCAATAACAAAACCTTCAATACAATATGGACGATTATATCATAATAAATCAACTTCATAGAGTTGTAAAATCCATCAAAGAATGTTGGCATAGATGAAATCAAAACTATTTGAGAGAAATATCTATTTCCATTTTGAAATCATTTAAAAGTCATATAATTATATAAGAAAATATTTATTTTCAAAATATTTTTTTAATATTTTAAGGTAATCTTAGAAGGTTTTATAACGGTGGAAAATAGTTGCAATCTCCTTATAAGTTAACAAATATTCTTTCTTTAATTGTGTCAAAAAGGTCATAAAGAACATATGTTGTTTTAATATAGCTTTGTTGATAATATTTCAGTTGTATCATTGTTCTGGGTGTTAACTGATTCGTTTTCCATTATATGCTGTGTTATGTAATCTATGTTTGTTCTGGATAGAATTTATTTGATTCATATCCATAATGATATTAAGATCTTAAAAATTATTTTTAATAATAAAATGAAAATTATTCTTGAATGGTTATGACGTGGAATGAATTTATCACCTTTGTGGAGACAGTAATCCATACGTATGCACGAGCGACACTATCATTATACTGATGGTAAAATCATATGTAATTGGATGGTTTATCATATATATATAATCATTAACATGTTATATTTATTATTTAAATTAGATTTACTCATTATTATACCCATCAAAATAATTAATTGGTTGAATAAAAAACTATATGTAACACCTCGACCCTAGTTACCCAGAGCCCGTGCATTATTTGAATACATTGGCATGATTACAAGGAATCAAGTCCTGAAGGACTGATCAGTTTAGCAGTCTTGGAAAATAGATTACATACAATAACTTTACAGTACAATTTGAAACATAAAACATAGAATATATAGTTCTTTTATAATTCCATTTTTTCTCGTAGCTTAACCCTGCATATCAATCATAATACACTTCTTGGAATCCTGGGAAAATAAAACATAAGAAAGGGGTGAGCTAAGATGCTCAGTAAGGGTAAATAATTTAGCAGAAACTTTCATAAATAAATATAAACATTTAACCCACTGTATAACTAAAACAAAATCCTTTTAAACATTAAATTCAGCATAATATGGAAAAAAATGAAATAATTCCATTTACTTATTCACATGGATATTATACTAGTCAAATAATCCCAAATAGTATCAATAACCACTTTCATAATGATGGAATTCAAAATGTCATACTAACATAACCATGTAACCAAGGCCTCATGCCAAGACTACAAATAATATTTTGTCAAGGCCTCATTCCAAGACAATAGTTTGTCTCACGAGACCTACTGATGCATCGAGGAGCTATAGTGGGCTCCACCCGTCACTTACTAAGTCCAATGAATTCCTCATATGAACAGGTTTAAACATAACATAAACATTCGTAGTAAAACTAGCATACCAAATTTCAATACATAACCCATAAACCATGAATGGTATAAAAATAATACATCCACAGTCAAACATATCACAAAACCTTCAATACAAAATTTAAGATTTGTATCATAATAAGTCGACTTCAAAATAAGTTTAAAATCCATTAAAGGATTTTGACATAGATGAAAATGAATTGTAATACTATTTGAGGTAAAAATCACTTTTTCATGAAAACATTTAAATGTCATACAATTTAGAAAGGAATACATTTAAATACATTTTTGAATCAAAGTGTCCCATGCCACTTTGAAAATTTTTAAAGTAATTTTCATTTTAAAACATTCATGTCCATTTAAATAAATCCTTAAATTCATTTTTGAAAACATAGACATTAATGAAAACGGTTTACAAGAATAAATCTTTAAAACATTTAAAATGATGTTTTAGTAAAAATTCCCTTAAAAGAATCCCTTCGAAAATTATTTTATGAAAAATGGACATGGATAGTAAATATGTCCCAGTATATACTTACGTAAAAACAATCTCAGATAATAAAGAGATTGTGAAATTAACCCTTACCAATTTGGTAACTTACAAAAAATACCCCCCATGAAAGAGGTATCATACAATGAATATATAAATACACATATATTAATGTGTATTACACAAAGAATACAACTATGGGAAGTATATACACCACACAAAAGCTAAAAGTGGCAATATGGTATGAATCTCACGGGAATAAGGAGTGAGATGAAAACCTCTTACCTTATACTTTTCCATGGTTGAGGGTAGGTTAACCTCCTTTATAATGGTGAATTAATTTTTATTAAATTATACAATATTCATATACATTAATATGATATCATATATGATCTTTTAACATTGCTTTGTTAATAATATCTTAGTATTATCATCGTTTCGGGTGTTAAAGGATTCATTTTACTTTATATTATTTGTTATGTGAGCCATATTTTTTATGTATGGGATGTATATTATTCATATATAGAATGATATCAAGTCCTTAAACATTATTTTTAATTATCAGATGACAATTAGTCTTCAATGGATATGATGGGGAATGAATCTCATCATGTTCGTGGAGACGGTAGTCCGTACGTATGCACGAACGCTACTTCCATTTCATTTTTTATTCTAAAAGGAATCCAAAACAAATGATACATAGGTATATTATTATTCAAGTATAATATAATATCTTATATTTTTAACTTAAGTTCATTAACACCTTCCTTTATACGTTCCATGTATGGTATGAACGAGTCATATCACTTTGAGGGGGCGGTAGTCCGCACTTCCTCAAATGAAATTATCGTATATATATAAAACATGAGACGAATAATGGTATGCTATAAAATGGAATTAAAGAAGATTGTATATAAAATAAATATCATTAGTATCATATTTAATTATAGTTCCATTATAATTGCCACCATGAGAGGTGGTAGGAGATAATTGAACAATCATCGTTTCGTGAGGTGTTTGGTTACCATCCACAGAAACATTATGTTCTTCACCAATTAGATGGAGGTGTGTGTAAGTGTAGTTCGAATACTTCTCACGAAAATAGCCTAGTATATTTAGTATACTTTTGCTGTTACAAAAGAAAATAATAAGAAGATTTTAGGGGTTGGAGAAGTAAAATAAAAGAAAAGAAGCTAAGAGAAATCGTTACCTTTAATCTGGTTAACTCCTTTTGGTTTGAACCAAAAAGGACTCTTGAAGTGCCTTATTCCAAATTTAAGGCTTCTAGGAGGAGGATAGAGGTGTAGGGAGATTAATGGGGAAGAATTTGGATGAGCCAAAAGGCTTGTGAGGTGTGAGGAATTGGTTAGAGGTGGTGTCCTTTTATAAGGGGGAGGATGGGCTCTTTAGAAAAAACATAAAGTATTAATTTATAGTAAATTCATATTCAGTTTCTAATGGCTCCAAAGTGGATTATTCAAAGTAAAATGTAGGGATAGGTTGCAAACAACTCAACCAATAGGTTTTGGACAGGTTTGGGTCACCTTATTAACCATGTATCTTAGTTTTAACTCTTAGTTAATTAGTTTGACACTTACCATGTCACTTTGTATTTTTATATTATATAGATAATAAACATACTATATATATCCAAGAGACCCCCAAATGGTACATTAATGATTCACCTATCGTGATATAAGTCCATTGGCCTAACCTTAGACTTTTAGGAATTGAATATCATTTAATAATATAATATTTGTTTTAAAAAGTCATTTATGTAAATTTTGACAATATTTAATAATTGTGTTTTGTTAAAGTCTTAAAAATTTATTAATTAGAAAAAAATTCATTTAATCAATCCTAACATGTCATATTAACCAATAAAATGCTTTTATGCAATCAAAACCTTCAAATTATATTTATTTTAACATTTATAATACTAATTATTTGATCCTTTCATTAATGAGGAAAATACTGCATCATTATTGTGTCATAAATAAATTTAATTATTCAATGTCTAAAAATTATATATAAAATACCATTATGTAAGAAATATACTTGGATTTATAATGAATATTTATAGTAGAAAATATAACATATATAACCATATGTAAAAAAAAATTTCTAAAAGATATATGCTTATGTCATTTTTGTATTTACTTTAACTTAATTAATATAAAGTATCCTTATCACCTACAAGTGGCTCCATGGGGTCCCAAAATCTACCCAAAGATTCCCGTGGTCGGAAATGTATCAACATATAGGGTTAGGACATGTTTTAGGGTAAATTAATATTATTATAATATTATTTGTTTACCCTTATTTACCGGATTTATCCTTTAACCATGGTAAAAAAAAATATTTACCGAAGTAATTATTCAAAATGTTTAAAAATAAGAGTTGCCTATTTTCAAAATTTGGACATCCTGATTCCAAATATGGAATCCATTTTTCTAAATTCAAAACAAAGAAGTGGCAGAAATTAATTTAAAATTAATTCTCATTGTCGAAACAAAAACCCTGTTTTTTAACAAATAATAACTATCAATAGATTGACACTTTCTTATGTCCAGTTTAAATATGAAATTATGTCCACTGACAAAAATTTCATTAAATGGTAAAATTATAATCTAATTATACTTTAAAATCACTAAAATTCATAATTTATCACTATTAATTATTTCGATTTAAAAAGTTTTTTTTAATTAAAATTTAGTAATTTTCACTATTCATCAAAATATGAAAGTTATCAGAAAAGTACCAAAATATCACCCTAAGATAATTTTGATATTATGAATCCAAAAATGAAGTATATTTTACCAAATTAAAAACCTAAATGTTAATTTATTAAATTAAAATTAATTCCCGCTATTAAAACCAAAGGCGTATTTTTCATAACTATCAAAAGTTTGACACTTGTTTATGTCCAATTTCATGGTGAAATTACATACAATGACCATAATTAGATTAAATGGTAAAAATACAATCTATTTATACTTCCATAACATTTATCTTTATAATTTAACAACATAAATTATTCTGATTAAAAATGTTGTTTTCAGTCAAAATATAGTATTTTTCACTATTCACCCAAATATGAAAGTTATCATAAATACACCAAAACTTAATTGAAACTAAATTCTTATGTCCTTATTCTAAAGAAGAAGTTTATTTTGTCAAATTGAATATATAAAAGTTTCAAATATTGGATTTGAAAATGCTTCCCCATTAAAAGGTGGTAAAATTGCATTTTTTTAAAATACTTCATTTATTTGAAAAAAAATGTATTTGTTATTAAATTATGTCTAAAAACTCATAATATGGATTCTAAAATTATAATGATTATATAAAGTTCAAAATTCAGTTAATAAAATTCATAACTGCTTTTTAATGGCTTGTTTGGTAAGTCAAGGTGCACTAGAACTCGGTGTTGCATGTAGTGAAAGTTATAGAATTACTTTGAAGAAATAACGTACTATGAAATCTTGGGGTTTTACATTACTCACTCCGTCAATAAATTGCATCCTCGTAATTTGAAAATATTTTTTGAACATAAAAGGTTGAAAATGGAAAAGACCTCTGGGAAAACCCACATCAAAAATTAGGTTAGTAAACTTTAGTCTTAATATGAGTAAAAGGGAAATGATAGGGTCACCACCAAATTTTGATCTTGATTAAAAGAACATTGGTGGAAATTAAAGACATATTATTGGAGGAAAAACGTAAATATTTATAGGTAGTGATTGAGTTCATCAATCACAAACAATTGTAAATTGAGGGTCTTAAATTCATCAATCTATGATGATTTAAAATACCATCGGTTCAACAAAACAAATGGTATTAGGATAACACATTTTTTTTAAGATCCCCTTCACTAATGTATAATAATTAATTTCTTAATTGAATATGAGAACAATAAAAATATATACTTGACAAGTAGATTCCCATCCTTTAACTATGTTCTACCACAAACTCATATTTCACTCTAAAAGATAATAGAACTTAAAAATAATATTCTACTTATCCTATTCATATAGGGTTCAAAAAAATGAATTTATAATTCATCTAGAAGAATCATTAAAAAAACTACATCATTAAATCCAGGACATCACGTGGGTCAGTGGTATGTGATACACCCTTGTCGTCCTTCGGTTGTGGGTTCAAGTCTCACGGCCTGGCTGGACGCGACACATTGCCACCTGACCTCCAGGTTGTCCTTTTTATGGAAATCCAAAAATAATCTCAAACTAGACTTATCCAAAATACTTCTATCCAACTCAAAGTCCAAAATTTATAAGGTAGGAAACACAATGAAAATATTTTTTCCCACATAATAGCATGTGAACACCTTCATTGTGTATTCTTTTAAAACACTACAACATCCTGAAATACCATGAAACCTTATTGATTAAATTCATGATCCCTTATTACTTATATAATACTAGATATAATTTTTATATCCAAAAACATTGAATATTCCAACAATGATGAAATAAAAAACCATTAATCAATGCCATGGTAGTCAAGAATATCCAATATAATTTATCCAAATAAACCATCACTTATTCCAAAATTACTAAATCAGTATCAAGACCATATTAAGGATTACCTTTACTTAAATCATGTATTTTCAAAAAAAAGTTCAAATTGTTTTTGAGTCACTTTTCATAGTACCATATAATCTCAAATCCTCAATGAAATAGTACATCAGTACAATCCTTATTTATCTCTATAATTCATATAACCAGTACATCGTTGATACAACACTCAAATGGAATAATTCTTTAATAACAACATAATAACACTATTCATTCCTCTTCATTTGTGGTGGTATCATAACTTTATTATTATCCAATAGCATCATTTGGGGCATACTCTGATGATTTGAACATTGATTCACGTAGTTTCCCCACTCCTTGCAGATGAAGCATTGTACATTTGAAACCTTTTTCTTACCCTCGCAATCACGAATGTGGTGTCCTTTTTCTCTACACTTATGACATACTCCCATTCCCTTAAAGAATTTTCCAAGGTGATTCTTTCTACAGTTATTACATATGGGAAAATCCGTCTTTACCTTCTTCCCTTTATCTTTCTTTCTCCCTACCATCCTTTTCTTCTCCTGATTCCTTTCAAATCCAAAGGACACCGAGAACTCTTTACTTATCTTATGAAAACATGATACTATTTCTTCATATGATGATAATACATGGGAGACTATTTACCTTCTAAATTATGGCTTAAGACCATGAAAGATATGATCCTTCTTACTCTTTGGATCATGCGTATTGCTGGAGTTCTCATTCCTTCTACTAGGCACCATTTCAAAAAAATGGCATACACTAGATTAGTTTATGAAAAAAAATACCTAATCCCAAACTTGTAAAACACTTAACATAAATTAAAAAATTTATGGATATAATCCATAATCATAAAAATGTTTTCTTTTAGTAAGTATATACTCATAAACCCTTCATAATGGTTTATAAAGAAAATGAGAATTATCCTAAACATATCCCTCGGTAGTGTCGTAACCAAGAGTGCAACAAGGCCCATTGTCGTGCACCAGTTCCCGTTCAAGTCTAGCTCAATGCGGTGTTTTTGGGTTTTACCCCTAGGTACATCTGTGCAAGAGCCACCTCTACCTGCTCGTATCCATACAGGGATGTATTGCTCAGAAAACTCACAAAATATCTACAATACCAAAATTCAAGGAAGTCATTCTATACAAATCCTCAAAGTCTATCTTAGGTCTATGTGTTATAATCATGGTTCATCTAAATCTAGCTTCCAATGTTATTTCTAAACTTCTACTGAAACCAACTGTAATGTCCCGACCCCAGTTACCCAGAGCCGGTGCATTATTTTAATACATTGCCATGATGAAAAGGAATCAAGTCCCGAAGGAACGATCGGTTTTGCAGTCTTGGAAAATAGATTACATACATTAACATTACATTATAATTTGATACATTAAACATAGCATATATAGTTCTTTGAGAATTCCATTTTTACCTATACCTTAACCCTACATATCAATCATAATACACTTCATTGAGTCCAGGGAAAATAAAACATAAGAAATGGGTGAGCTCAGATGCTCAGTAAGGGTAAATAATTTAGCGAAAACTTTCAAAAATAAAAATAAACATTTAAGACAATGTATAAATAAAACAGAAGACTTTTAAACATGAACTTGAGCATAATATGGAAAAAAATTAAAATAAAATAATTCCATTTACTTATTCACATGGATATTCTACTAGTCGAATAGTCACATGAAATATCAATAACCACTTTCATAGTGATGGAATTCATAATTCCAGACTAACATAACCACGTAGCCAAGGCCTCGTGCCAAGACTACAAATAAGATTTTGTCAAGGCCCCATGCCAAGACACTAGTTTGTCTCATGAGACTTACCGATGCATCGAGAAGCTATAGCGGGCTCCACCCGTCACTTACTAAGTCCAATGCATTCCTCATATGAACATGTTTAAACATAACATAAACATTCGTAATAAAAATAGCATACGAAATGCCAATACTTTACCCATAAACCATGAATGGTATAAAAATAACACATCCACAGTCAAACATATCACAAAACCTTCAATACTAAATGTAAGATTTATATCATAATAAATCAACTTCAAAACAAGTTTAAAATCCATTAAAGGATTTTGAAATAGATGAAAACGATTTGTAAAACTCTTTGAGAGAAAAATCCCTTTTTCATGAAAACATTTATAAGTCACACAATTTAGAAAGGAAGACATTTAAAGGCATTTTTGAATCAAAGTGTACCATACCACTTTGAAACATTTTAATGTAATTAACATTTTAAAACAATCATGTCCATTTAAATAATTCCTTAAATTCATTTTGAAAACAAGGACATTAATGAGAATGGTTTACAAGAATAAATCTTTAAAACATTTAAAATGATGTTTTAGTGAAAAGTCCCTTAAAATAATCCCTTTGAAAATTATTTTATGAAAAATGGACATGGATAGTAAATATTTCCCAGTAGATACTTACGTAAAAACAATCTCATATAATAAAGAGATTGTGAAATTAATTGTTACCAATTTGGTAACTTACGAAACATACACCCCATGAAAGAGGTATCATACAACAAATATGTAAATACACATAAATTAATGTGAATTACACAATAATAAAATTATGGGCAGTACATACACCACACAAAAGGTAGTATTGGAAATATGGTACGAATCTCACGGGAATAAGGAGTGAGATGAAAACCCCTTACCTTGTACTTTTCCTTGGTTGAGGGTAGGTTAACCTCATGTATAATGGTGAATATAATTTTTATTAAATTATACAAGAATTATATACATTAATATAATATCATATATGATCTTTTAACATTGTTTTGTTAATAATATCTTAGTATTATCATCGTGTCGGGTGTTAATGTATTCGTTTTCCTTTATATTATTTGTTATGTGAGCCATATTTTTGATGGATGGGATTTATATTATTCATATACAGAATTATATCAAGACCTCAAACATTATTTTTAATTATAAAATGACAATTATACTTTAATGGATATGATGGGGAATGAATCTCATCGCGTTCGTGGAGACGGTAGTCCATACGTACGCACGAACGCTACTGCCATTTCATTTTTTTATTTTAAAAAGAATCCAAACCAAATGATACATAGGTATATTATTATTCTAGTATAATATAATATATTATATGTGTTACTTATGTTCATTAACATCTTCCTTATACATTCCATGTATGGTATGAATGAGTCATATCACTTTGAGGGGGTGGTAGTCTGCACTTCCTCAAATGAAATTATCGTATATATATACAACATGAGACGAATAATGGTATGCTATAAAATGGAATTAAAGAAGATTATATATATATATATATATATATATATTAAATATCATTAATATCATATTTAATTATAGTTCCATCATAATGTCCACCATGATAGGTGGTAGAAGATAATTGAACAATCATCATTTCGTGAGGCGTTTGGTTGTCATCTATAGAAACATTATGTTCTTCACACATTAGATGGAGGTGTGTCTAGTTAGAATACTTCTCATAAAAATATCCTAGTATATTGAGTATACTGGTGGTGTAACAATAAAAAATAATAAGAATAGTTTAGGGGATGGAGAAGTAAAATAAAAGAAAAGAAGATAAATTGTTACCTTTAATTTGGGTAACTCCCTTTGATTTGAACCAAAAATGGAATCTTGAAGTGCATTCTGCTTAAGGTAAGGATTCTAGGAGGAGGATAGGGATGTAGGGAGATTAATTGGGAAGAGGTTGGATGATCCAGAAGGCTTGAGAGGTGTGAGAAATATTTTATAAGTGGTGTCCTTTTATAAGGGGGGATGGGCTCTTTAAGAAAAACTTAAAGTGCTAATTTATAATAAATTCATATTCGGGTTATAATGGTTTCAAAGTACATTATACAAATTATAAGGTGGGGATAGGTCGAAAAAGACTCAACCATTAGGTTTTGGATAGGTTTGGGTAACTTTATTAACCTTATCATTTAGTTTTAACTCTTAGTTAATTAGTTTGACACTTACCATGTCACTTTGTATTTTTATATTATATAGTTAATAAACTTACTATATATATCCAAGAGACCCCCAAGTGGTCCATTAATTATACACCTATCATGATATAAGTCCTTTGGCTGATCCTTATATTTTTAAGAACATAATATCATTTAATAATATAATATATTTTTTAAAAACTCATTTTTGTCAATTTTGACAATATTTAATAATTGATTTTTGTTAAAGTCTTAAAACAATTATTAATTCGAACCAAATTCATTAACTCAATACTAACATGTCATATTAACCAATAAAAATCTTTCATGAAATCAAATCTTTCAAATTATATTTATTTTAACATTTATAATTCTAATTATTTAATTCTTTCATTAATGAGGAAAATACAGCATCATTATTGTGTCATAAATAAATTTAAGTATTCAATGTATAAAAATTATATATAAAATACCATTATGTATGAAATCTGTTTAAATTTCTAATGAATATTTATAGTCGAAAATATAACATATATAACCCTATGTAAAAATGGTTTTTCTAAAAAATATATGCTTGTGTCAATTTTGTATTTGCTTTAACTTAATTAATATAAAGTGTCCTTATCACCAACAAGTGGCTACATGGGGTCCCAAAATCGACCCAAAGATGCCCATGGTCGTACATGTATCAACCAATAGGGTTAGGACACATTTTAAGGTAAATTAATATTATTACAATTTTATTTGTTTACACTTATTTACCGGATTTATCCTTTAACCATTGTAAATAAAATATTTACCGAAGTAATTATTCAAAATGTCTAAAAATAAGAGTTACTTATTTTAAAAATTTGTACATCCTGATTCCAAATATGGAATCCATTTTTCAAAATTCAAAACACAGAAGTGGTAGAAATTTATTTAAAATTAATTCCTGTTGTCGAAACAAAAAAGCGTTTTTTTAATAAATAATAACTATCAAAAGATTGACCCTTTCTTATGTCCTGTTTAAATATGAAATTATGTCCAATGAAAAAAAATGATTAAATGGTAAAATTATAATCTAATTATACTTTTAAATCACACAAATTCATAATTTATCACTATTAATTATTTCGAATAAAAAATTTGTTTTTAATTAAAATTTAGTAATTTTCACTATTCATCAAAATATGAAAGTTATCAGAAAAGTACCAAAATTTCACCCTAAGATAATTTTGATATTCAGAATCCAAAAATGAAGTCTATTTTACCAAATTCAAAACATAAATTTTGCATTTATTAATTTCAAATTAATTCCCGCTATTAAAACCAAAAGGTGTATTTTTAATAACTTTCAAAAGTTTGACACTTGTTTATGTCCAATTTCAAGGTGAAATTACTTACAATGACCATAATTAGATTAAATGGTAAAAATATAATCTATTTATACTTCCATACCATTAAAATTTATAATTTAACAACATAAATTATTTTGACTAAAAAAGTTGTTTTCAGTTAAAATATAGTATTTTTCACTATTCGCCCAAATATGAAAGTTATCAGAAAAACACCAAAACATTCTTGACACTAAATTCTTATGTCCCGATTCTAAAGTATTTTGTCAAATTGAATATATAAAAGTTTCAAATATTGGATTTAAAAAGGATTCTCTATTAAAAGGCGTTAAATTTCATTTTTTTAAAAATACTTCTTTTATTAGAAAAAAAATGTATTTGTTCCTACATTATGTCTAAAAAACTCATAATATTGATTCTAAAATTATAATGATTATATAATGTTCAAAATTCAGTTATTACATTTCATAACCTCTTTTTAATGGCTTTTTTGGTTAGTCAAGATGCATTAGAACTCGGTGTTGCATGTAATGAAAGTTATTGAATTACTTTGAAGAAATAACGTACTATGAAATTTGGGGGGTGTTACGCTATACCACGACGTGGAGACGATAAGTTGTATGTACGCACGTATGGTGACTTGTCATTTATATAATGGATAGGATAATGAACATGGTTGTACCATATTTATAATAACCTCACAGTATGTATAATTCAATGGATTTATTATTTTTTTATGTAAACAACAAAGAAATATGAAGTCAAAGAAGAAAAGAACTTTGAAAGAGGTGGTGAAATTATTACCTCTTCTTCGGTTGTTTCCATTTTATTTGATCAAAATGGCTCCTTAGTATGGATTTTCATCAAAGTAAGGACTATAAGTTGTAGTGAGGGTATTTGAGGGGATATTCGAGTAGGTTTTGGCAGAGCCAAATGGCTATGGAGGTCTGATTTTGAGAGAAAGGGAAGTACCCTTTTATCAGAGAGGTGAGGGTAACTTTAGGAAAAGCTTGAAATATTATTTTATTATTCCATCATATTTGGTTTATAATGGCTCAAAAAGGATTTATTTCAATTATAAGGTCTGGATGGGTCTAAAACCTCTAAAATAATAGGTTTTAGACATGTTTAGGTCACCATATTAACCTTATTATTTAGATTTAACTCTTTGTAAAATAATTTAACTTCTACCATGTATTCTTGTATTATTATGATAAATGGTTATTAAACATACTATAAAAAGAAAATAAAACACCAATTGGTTCATTATTGATATATTATACTTTATATAAGTCCTATTGACAAACATTATATATTTAAGAATATTATTTCAATTAATAATATAGTATTTGTTTTAAAAACTCATTTATGTCAATTTTGACACTATTTGGTATTTTGTTTTTTTGAAAGTCATAACAACTTTATCACATAGAAAAATATTTATTTAATAAACCCTAACATTTCATGTAATCTTATAAAACTATTTTAATTTATCATAAGTCTCAATTTATATTTATTTGGATATTTATAATATCAATTATTTTAATCTTTTATTAATAAGGTAATTACTGCATCATTATTGTGTCATAAATAAATTTGATTATTTAATGTTCAAAAATTATAAATGAAATACCATTATTTAGTAAATCTTTTTATATTTATAAATAATATTAATAGTCTAATTTTTCTTATATATAACCCTGTATTAAAAATGGTTTAGTTATTAAACTTTGAATTTAACACTTTTAACTCTTCTTTAAATAAAATAATAATAAATATGCTAATCTAATCCAAGTGGCCCAAAAGGATCATAATTTATTCATATGGTTGATTTTGGTCGAAATAAACTTATACAATAGAATTAATACATGTGTTAGGGTAATTATAGTATCATTTTTTACCTTTAATTACCATATTTACTTTTAATCGTGGTAAATAAAAGTCAAAAGTTATTATTCACAAATAATTATTTTCATCTTACTAAACCACAGTTTACATTATGATGTCAAAATTGTCTCTCAGATTTTTGAAATTCAATTTAAAAAAGTATAAAAATTATGTTTTATGCAAATTTGCAAATGTGCCTAGAAGGTGTGTAAAAGACGTTAAAATTTTAAATAAAATATTATAAATTTAATATTATTATAAAATAACTCCAATGAATTACATTGACCATATATAGTTATTATGTATCAATTTTTACCTAAAATAAATTTAAATTAAATAACTAATTAATTATATAAAAAGTTGGTTTTAAATAATAATGCAGTGTCCTTCACTATTCATCCAAAATTTAATGTTTTTAGAAAAATAACAAAAATACACCCTAAGATAATTTTGATATTCAGAATATAAAAATAAAGTCCATTTTGAAATATTAAATTTAACAAATTTCAAAAATTGGGTATTACTATTCATAACGGCTTGTTTGATTGGTTGTTGTGTGTTAGAACCCGAAGTTATGTACAACGCAAGTTATTGTATTATTCAAAGAGAAACGTACCATTGAAGCTTGGGGTGATACACATAAAACATTATTATATTAATTTGAGGAAAATTAAGGACCCAAACCTTTATAATAATTGTCTTTTATATATGTTAGTTTCTTTAAAACATGAAAGTGTTCACAGATTATACATAACTTAATTAATCCATAGAAAAGATTTCGGTTTCATGAAAAATATTCATAGAGAATTAGATAATAAACCTTGGGAATGAATTATGTTTTAGGTATAATAAATATCTCAGGTGTAACATAAAAATAATTAATGATATTTACAACGATGAAAATACCTTTTTATGATAATTGCATAAATAACATGAAAATAAGAGGAAATAACCGTTTTAAAAAATAATTGTGAATTAAATTTATTTAGAAAAATGTTTTGAAACATGGAAAGGAAGATTAATTGATAATGATGGTCATAACAGTGAAAGAGTGTGTTATCAAGGAAATAATATAAAAATATATTTCTAGAATGTTTTAGCATTATCATAAAAAAGATGAAGTCTCGGGTCAAATTAAAATGTCATATTCAAAAAGGGGAACTAGAAAAAAAATTAATATATGATTTGAAAATAAAATTAAAAAATGGATACTTGAAAATACATAATGGTTTTATAGAAGAAATTTTATGTGGAATATGAAAAATAAAATTTTCATAGGAAAAAAGATTTTTAATGCCTTAAAATACCAATATGAAAACCCACATTATAAAAATGATGGTAAATTTCATTTTAAATGGGGAAAAGGGAAATATTAAGGACATAAAAAAACATTAAAAATAATTTTTCCAAATAATTAGAACATTCGTGGGGAGGGAAATTGTGGAAATTGGAAAAAAACATCAAATGGGATGTGAATTATTCTCAACCATACTATAATTTTATGACAAAGAAATTCATCGAGGAAGATTTAAATATAAGGTGTAATTTTCCCTAGATAATGAATAAGGAAAATAATATTAAGTTAGACATAATATAATATTGTTAACTTATTAGCATTAAGATAATGAAGTAACATTTTAATATAAATAGAGGAATTTTAAGTTAACAGAATCTCTTACGGCTTTTCAATCACTTGAATCAAAAGCCCTTAAGAAAGAAACATGAGATAGGATATTAAATCACTTTAATTTTATGAAAGGTATGATGAAATTATCTCATATAGTATTATATACACCAAAAAAAATAAAAAAAATATTGAATAAGTAATTTGTCTTAACAAATGATATTTTTTTGAGAAAAACATTTTCCTTTACCCTTTACTTCTGAAAAATTGATTTTGGATCCTATATCATAAACATAACTATATTAATCACAACCTTATTAATATCTAAAACTATTTTTATTCTTTAATTATAATCATTCATCATTCATTCCAAATCTCATTAATATTTATTTTCATTATCAGATGTTAGTAGTTTTGACAACTTCGTAAAGGTTTTATAATGTTAACTTAAACACCATTGTTTGATAACAATTTCATTGTTAAAATTTTATTAAATGTCAATAAATAGTTTATAAAATTATTTATTCATATCTAGATTAATTTAATGAAAACTGTGTGCATTGTTTGTGAGAGAGAAATTCATGGCGGTCTTGTTTTGGGAATTTTTATGAACAAAGGGTGGTAGATTAAATATATTTTAAATAGTGATATATACTTTCTAGAACCCTAATAAATTATTTGTTCATTAAAGCCAAATATTTTTATTAGTTACATTTCCATATTCCTCCATTATAAAAATTTATATAATTATTCATGTTAAAGGTTAAACCAACCTAAAATTGAACAAGCCATAATTGATGGTTTAATATAGTTATGAAAGTGATTACTTCATTGTAATATCATTATTCCAATTGAATAAGTATAATATGTATATTATTTAAGTTTATTAATCTTATTTTAATATATTTATATAATCAATAAAATTCTAGAGAGATGGAAAATGAAATAAGTAGCTTTATGGAGGCCATATTCTTCATACACACATAGATACTAATATAATTTTATTTATAATGGGTGAATATGAGGAAATAGTCCATTTTTTAGAATATTAATCATGATTTAAATAAAATATTAATACATTATATAAACTTTTATTAACATCGATTTATGGTGGTAATGAAAAATAAAACGTCTTGTTTATGGAGATGTTGGTTTGTACAAACACATAACAATGTTTTTATTTTTCCAAGGAAAACGGTAAAAGGTAGGTAATGCTTATTCCATAACTATAAAACCATATTATTACACAAATAATAATTAATTAATCATGTTATAATGGGTAATATAAGTTTGGAGGTGAAATTTAAATAATGAAAATGTTTAAAGAATGATTACTACATTAGTAGAGAATTTAGACTTTCGCTTGAAGTACTTCTTAGAAATTGAGGGCATAAGACAACTTCATTTGAACAAAGTTTTGTATAAGTATAATAAAATAATATGTGATGTATAATAGGAATGTTTTCATGGAAGCATATATTTTTTAGAGTTTCTTTCATGTGTTGTTTAAAGACCATTTTATAAGTGGATTAAGTGACATTGTTTTGTAAATATTACTTCTTAATACGTAAGGAATATATGCTTTTCCTGGAAATTTAATTCCAAATTGAAATATAATGGATATAAAATTATTTATGTTTGATACTCACCATAAACATTCATTTCTATACATGCTTTTTTACTTGTTTTATCTCTTTTACACATAGATAAAATATGTTTACCTCAAATTACCTTTACCGTGGTGAATACATTTTTATCCTCTGTATCAAATTTTTATGAATAAAAAAGACAATAAAATTATTAAATAATTTGAAAATTATTATTTAAAATAATTAAACCTTTATATAAATGATAATTTCATACTTTGATAAACATTATTTTTAATATTATGCACTTTACACAAAAAACAATTTTTAGAGAAAGTGTTTTTTAAGAATCTATATTATGTTTAGGAAATAAATTTCAATGTTATTTATTTTTCATGACAATTACTGTATTATTTTTTTTAAAATAATATTTATGTGGAATTTAATGCAATTAAAAATTAAATTTCACCTTCATAAAACTAAATTAGAAGATAAAAATTAAATTGGGATAAAGACTTATTTTTGCTTCAAAATGTTAAAAATGAGATTTATAAATTTAACATAGTATTTTTAATGAATTAAATTACACTATAAATACATTTATTTTCATGAAAAAATATTTTATAGAGACTTATGTCATGAATAGGTCATGATAAACTCCAAAATACCGTTGCTTTAATGAAAACTATATTTTCACTATTTACCTAAAAATCAATCATTCTAGAAAAATACAAATTATTTATTATAAGATAATATTGTTATGATGAATCAAAAAACTAATTTAAATCTTTTTTATTATAATTATAATTTTTATGAATTTATCTTCTAAGTAAATATGTAAAATATAATAAATATCTATTTTTATCAAAAAATGACTTTTTAAACATTAAGTATTCTTAATCTTATTTCATATCATTTACTAATTAAATGAGTGTATATTTTCTTGTAAATTTATAAAATCTGATTATAATAACCCATTAAAAATAATAAATCCATTTTAAGATAAAATTATACAACACTTCATAAACTTTATATTTCCGAAATATTAGTTTTATATTAAATAATCTTAACAAAAAACCTTGAAAATTAATTTGTTTTACTCTAAAATTTTAATTTTACTAATCCATGGGTATTAAAATATTTATTTTAATAATATAATTGAATTATATAATAATATTATATCCCACATATAAATATATAATTATATTATATTTAAATATCATAACTAAATATTATATTTTTATTTATTTTGTGTATTATCCTAATGTGTTAATGTTTATCTTGTATTTTAATATTTTTCCCAATAAAATGTATCAATGTTTTAATTAATTCAATTTTATTTTTAAAATACTATATTTAACATAGTATTTATTTAAATCAAAATTGATACTAAAATTTTAGGGCATTACATTCTACCACTTCAAATAAATTTTATCCTCGCAATTTTAATTTTTCTCTCTTGTTAGAATATATGTTAACATTCATTATATATCTCGGAAAAAAAATTTAATTTATAATGAAATATCAACCTCACTAACAAGGATATAACTATATTACTCATCTCGTGATTGAGTATTTTGACACATATAATGGAAGTAATATTTATAAAGTTTCCATAGTTATCATTGCACTCATAGTTAATGATATATAAGTTTAGGATTTAAAATGTGACTTACTAATTATCACAATTGATATGGTATATATATATATATATAATAAAGGTCAAAAATCACATAAAATTACTCTTAAAATAATGATTACTTGACCTCCATAAATAATATTCCCACAAAAATTATCTTAGGTTGCATTAATCTTATAACTATAAGATTTATTCTATAATAAAATCCATACAGAATTTAATTAATTAAACTAGGAAAGTTACAAGATATATTGGATTGGATGTATCTATAATCCAATAATACATCCTCAAATCAGAAGTGGATGTTATGTGTACTTTATTTATCATGATCCAGTTTAGTGATAGTCATTTGTTAGGGTTGTACTTATTCTGTATGTCTTGGTGGTTGGGGATTCCTATTTCTTTTATATCCTAGGTTAATGGAATCAAATTTAATAATTCCCAAACCACTATATTTTATGTATTGAAGTGTTTTTTATGTATTAATTTATAATTTTATAACTTCTATTGTATTTCAAAGCCTATTTATATCTCTCTGACAATCATGATATTGATGGTCATTACTTGTACACTTCAAAACATTTCTAATTCCATTGAGACATTCCCTTGTATTATTTTCCTAGATAATTTACACATAAGAAGTTAAATATACATTCACCTTTGGTATTTATCCCTAAAACATCCATGAAAGATCATATTTCTATTCATTAGTTAGTATAGGTGATTTTTATAGTTCCAGTTGTTAATCACAACTCATATTAGCTTGATAATGATTACCATATTATTTTTATAAAAACATTCTATCTCATTTGTATTCTCATTTTGATAATAAACTTGGTGTCCATTTTTCCCATGGTTAACTCATTTATTTTGGGATTTATCCATTAGTTTACATAAAGTAAAGATCATGTCTAAAATACTTAAATTAATACAAATGATAAGTAAAATTGTATGCATAGACATAATAACTCACAAATTATATGTATAACATATCCTATGAATCTATTGGATTCAATCTAGGACGTCCATTCTCATTTTTATATTAGTTTATCTAAAAAAAATTATTTAAATCCCACATAATGGTTTATAAAGATTAGATGAATTAAACAAAGAATATCCTTAGGGAGTGTCATACAATGTGTATATTTTGGAAACATTATCATTTACTCAGTTAAAATATCATACCAGTCATTCAGTGTTATTTACCCAAGGTACATCTATGGTAGATCATGAATCCACTTGTTTTTATGCACATAGGGATTTTATTTCTATGAAACCACATATTATTCACTTTAAAAATATTTTTTACATTGTCAAATACATAGACATATCTCAAGGGATTTCACTAATGTACTATCATCTTAATACCCAAAAATAACGAAACTAATTCCCCAAGATGACAAAACCATACTTTGATAACATTTTAAGAACCCCAAACCCACAGTCAAACGTTTAATGCTAAAAAATACATTACACATAAACATTGACACCATGTGATATGACCCAAGATAAACAAATATATTTTTTAAATAATTTCCGTCTGATAAATTTTACATATCATAAATAAAAACAAAATCCCATGAATTGATGGATAATGTGTCTTTCAGGATAATCTATTTAAAATAATTATTTTAAAATATTTTCCAAAATTTATCTATAACTGAACCGCAGTAAAATACTTTCTAAACTCCTCAGAAGTTATTCTCATCATCATAACCTGGTTATGGAAACATAATAAATGGGTGAACACATATTATCATTAATCTAATCATAATAGATGTAAATTGATTGTCATAAGTGATAATATGATAAGCATGCGGATGTGAGAACATATTCAATGTCTAAGAACATATCATTAGGAGATCATACCCAAATAAATATGGAACAAAAAAACATCAATAAAAGAATATATCATTACATAATATATGATCCAACATAACATGTGTGTGATGAAAAACATATTAATATAAAAAAACATAATCATAGATGTAATAAAATACCAAAGAAGGGATCACTACCTTTCTCTACATAACATGTTAGAGAATGAATTAATATATGATTCTCATAACATAGTATATCAGGGATCCTAGCCTGATTCTCAAAAATATTCCGGTGTATACACCACTACCTAATTCCCATAACAAAGAACACCAGACATCATAATAAATTTCACAAAATATAGTAGAACATGCCTCACTTTTTTATTCACGTAATGGAGTGAGCATCAATACATAATTCCTATAATTATCCCCTAAGATATAAAAATTTTCCCAATTCATTAAAGGGATATAAAAAAATTATAATAATATTCCTTTTTGAATATTATTTTAAATGAATATGAAAACATTCATACTTCAAACATCATTTAATTAACCCATGGATATGTGATAGGGTTCATGAGAAACATTCCTAGAGAATTCAAACATCCATCTAGAGATTGAAGTAGGATGGTGGAATAAGAAATATTCGCAATCTAATAAAATGAGAATTAACTATTCTTAGATAGATGAAAAACTCCTTTTTAATATCATTGGATAAACGCCTTAAAAATAATAATAAATTTCCATTTTCAATAAATTCATTAAGAAATAGATTAATTTTGTAAAAAAAATTTAAAAATGAATATAAATAATTATTGATGGGAATTTCCATAATTAATAGATAATGTATTCATGTTGAAAATGATAAAAAGATATTTTATAAAACAATTTTTAATATTATCATAAAATATATATTATGGGATACATTAAAAATTAATTTTTGAAAAATGATTTTAATTTTTTAAAATAAATATTTATTTAAAAAATAAACTTCAAAAATTTAACCTTAGAAAATATATGTAGGTTTTATGTAGAAAATGTGTATTAGAAGATAAAATATATAATTATTAAAGGAAAACCCCTTTTAAATATTTTCAAACACAATTATTTAAAACCCTTATTATATAAAGGATAAAAAATATCCATTTAAAATGGAATAAATAAAAATATAGAGGTCAAATTAAATGACTCACAATTCAATTTCCAAACACATATAACATTTTAAGGATAATAAAATATTGACATGGAGGAGAAATCATCATCAAAGTGGATGAGAATTATTCTCAACCACGTTATAATTTTGTGAGAAAAAAATTAATCAAGGAAGAATATTTGAATTTAAAGTGTCATTAACACCAGATAGGGGGGAAGGAACATAATAGTAAATTTTAAAATAATAATATTGTAAAAATAGTGACATTATGTTCATGAAGTAACATTTTAACCCAAGTAAAGGAATATTGTGATAAAAACTCTCCTACGACATTAAAATTACTTCAACCGAAAACCCTTGGAAAGAGAACATGATATGGATCTTTAAATACATTTTATTTTATGAAAGGTATAATTAATATAAATCATAGATTATTAGATAGAATAAAATTATAAAACATGTTGTGAATATGTCATGTATCTCTAAGAATGAAAATTGAGATGATAAAAACCGTTACATTTACTCTCAAATTCCTTGAAATTGATTTAACTCTAGTATCTGAAACATGACCATATAAAACACTATATTATAACCTTACTAATATATACTAATATTAATACTATTTAATTATGATAATAAATTTTTATTTCATTATCTATTTATCATTTAGTTATATCATAGAATATTGGTAATTTCAACTGTTTCGTAATGGTTTAATAAAGGTAATATCATACCCAATTCATTCAAATAAAGATCATCATTCCAAGATTATAAAATATATTTAAATGAATTTTTTTCAATGATTTATTCCTCCCAATTTTAATTTCATAGAAACTAAGGATATGGTTTGTTTGAATAGATTCCATGATGAACTTTTTTCACGTTAATTTTAATGTACAAAGGGTGGTATATTAAGAATAAGTTAAATAATAATATAACCATTCCAGAATGACAAAAATATTATATTCTCAGCCTTTTAAAATAATTATTATACTTAATTTTATGTAGTCAACCATGTTATAAATTTATATCACTGTTCATGTAAGCAAATGAACCGACTTGAATAAGAAGATGATATAATCAATGAATAAGAATGGTTAATAAAGTGATTCTTTTTGCATAATAGAATTGTTAAATTATAATAATTATATTTTTATAAGGTTTTGAATACTATATTAAAATATTTGGATAAATAATAAAATATTATTGACATGGTAAATGAATGATGTCACTTCATAGAGTAAGTAGTCTACACTTACACACAGATTATGTTTTCATTTTCTATAGAATAGGAAAACGGTGTGAAATGTTTTCCCTTTTATATAATATTAATCATGATATATGTATAATATTAATCAATTAAATAATATTTTATAACCATCCAAGAAATTAATTTATGAAAAATAGAACATCTTATTCATGGAGGTTGTAGTTTACAAGTCCACATGACGACCTTATCATTTTTCTAAGGAATAATATAGAAAGTTAAGTAATGTTTATTTCATAAGTCGAAAGAAAATTATTATATAAGTAATACTGAATTAATCATGTTTTATTTATTCATATAGGTTTTTATGAGAAATAAATATAATGAAAAAAATAGAGAGTGATTATTACTTACTTTGATAATTTGGAGATTTTGTTGAAGTACATTATAGAAATAAAAGAAATATGAGAAATTATTATGAATATAGGCTTATGAAATTTTAATTGGCTTCTGGGATAATTATAATGGATATATTTTCATGATAACTTTATATTTTTAGAGTGTATTTGAGGTGGTGGTTGATATCCCCTTTTCAATGTTGGGTGAATGGTATTTTTGAAAATATATCTTCTTAATATATAAATTTAAAAGGTTTCACATCGAAAGTGGTTTCCAAAGTGGAAAATATTGGAGTACATATATGTTTTAGTTAATTCACAACACATAAACTAGTTTTGAGATATGGTTTTTTTATTTTTTCAGCTATTTTACACATGGTTAAAATCTTTTTTCCTTAATTCACCTTTATCATGGTAACTACATTTTTATCCACTTTTTTAATTATTATAAATGAAAATGAAAATGTTATTATTAAATAATTTGGTTATTCGAATTTCAAATATAGAGATCATATTTTAAAATTAAATTTATATCGGTGATAAAAAATTGTTTTTAAAATTAATTCACATTATGTATAAGAAAAATTGTTAGAAAATGTGTATTTTTAAGTAAAAGAATAATTTTAATGTAAATTTGTAATGGTTTTTTTATTTTAAATGACATTAAATGATTTATTATTATAAAAATAAGAGTTATGTATATTTAAATGCAATCCAAAACTAAATTACTCATTAATAAGACTTGGTAAAAATATAAATATGAAAAAGTCACACCACTAGAGAAATCAGCTTTGGAAAAGGTGAAAAATGGGTGGCCGCCTAAGGGTGCTTCCAAAACTGGGTATTGGTGAAATGTAGGGGTGGACTCCAATACTAAATAATTTTTTGTCAATGCAAAATTCCCACATTCCTTCTTCATGTCATCCCCTACCAACTGTTTTATTTGTGCTGCCCATTTTCTTTATCATCTTCCATTTTTGTATTCCCACCTAGTATCTCCTACCCCGGTCACCTTATGTATTGTCCACCCTGGAAGTCATCGTCACATTTATCCACCCTCCTTCCACCACCATCCTTCCACGCATATCATACATTTCAATTCCATTGTTGTCTTCTCGTACATGTGTCTCACCTCCCAATCCCAACCTATCACCGCACATTATAAGACGAACATCGCCATGCTATCTATCTCTGCTCATCGATGCCCCCTCCCCCATCACCCTTATTTCCTCCCCCATTTCTCTCACACATGCCCATACCCCTAATTCCTTCCATTCTTCCCCATCCTCA
Organism: Viscum album; assembly: GCA_963277665.1. Lineage (NCBI taxonomy): Eukaryota > Viridiplantae > Streptophyta > Magnoliopsida > Santalales > Viscaceae > Viscum > Viscum album. The sequence goes on along the minus strand of OY728125.1, from coordinate 1,552,581,264 downwards.
ACCATTCTTCCCTCATCTTCACCCATTCCCCCTCTTCCTTCATCATCACCCCTCGCCCCCATCATCGCCCCCACCCCAACCTCCGACTACCGGTGCAGTTTTTTTAAAATTTAGTGTAGTTGCATAAGGATTCCATGGAAGAGGTATTTTCTACACATTCAACAGCAACATCCAAAATCAATCATTGAGTGGTGTCCCATTTTGTGAATTACCCTTCCTTGACCAATTTTGAAATCCATAAATAACCATTTTTCTACTAGTGTCCTAAGGATAAAAGATTACTTAAGTTTAAACATGCTAAAAAGGGGTTTTCAATATTTCAAATAGTATTGATAAATTAATAATTTTACTCTTTAAATACATTATTTTTTGTACAAATGTTTTTATAAAATTTTTAAGTCTTTTTTATATCATGATAAAGTAAAAAACAATATTATATAAATAAAAAGTGTATTTTTACTAATCACCTAAAAATCAACCATTCTTGAAAAATTCAATAAAAAACATTCCTAAGATAGTATTTTTATGATTCTTCCAAAAATTATTTTCATCTTACGAAATTAAAATTATAAAAAAAAATTATAAAATAAATTAAATTAAAATGTAAAATATTATGAAAATATGTTTTTATAGAAAATTATTATTTTAAAAATTATATATTCTTAATATTATTTAATATTATCTTCCAATTAGATGAATGTTTATTTTATTTTATATTGATAAATTTTAATTAGAATAATATTTTAATAGTTATCAATTTAATACACAACACTAAAAAAATAAGTCTTTCAGAAAAAAACATTCATATTAAATAATATTCACTATATACCATTAAAAATAATTATTTATATACTAAAATTTTAATTTTACAAATCATTTGATATTAAAATATTACATTTATTTTAATAAACAGATCATATAATAATATTTTTTCCTATAAAATGTGTATATTTATATTATAATAAATCAAATAGATTAAATATTATATTTTAATTTCATTTTTTTCATTCTCAAAATGTATGAATGATTATCACATATTTTAATATTTTATCTAAATAAAATGTATCAATATTTTTTTATTTCGATGCTATATTAGAAGCATGTTATTCATCATAGTATTTATTTAATTGGAAATTAATACTAAATTTTTAGGGTGTTGCAATGTTTGTGGTAATGTAAAGAAACCTTATCATATATATATATATATATATATATTGGAAATAAAACATAATACAGAAAGAGGATTGTGGATACATAACTACGGGGGTTTAAAGTACTGGAGGCTAAGGAAATCCCCTCTGATGATATTAACCCCTATCATCTTTAGAGTGTGAAAATTGTGTATACATAACTGCTTTGAGCCTGGGATATCCAAAGAGGCCAGATAATCATCTTCCTCATTCCCCTCCTGCTAGGTGTGAGTCACTCTGGTATTATTGACTTACCTCTCATGACACTGGCAGATAATGTATTCAATTGACCAAGGTGTCATACCATGTCCTTGGAGTGAATTAAACACCTATATGGAATCAATTTCCACCTCCACGTGCTGCATACCGCTTTTCCTGAATGTCATGAATCATGTAGACAAGGTCTTTTCCTCCACTTGTAGTGAAGTTCCATGACCAAGTGGGACTGTGAAAGCTAGAAAAACTGACCCATTACTGTTGCATACAAGCCCTCTTCCTCACATGTCGCCCGCAACGCACAAGCCATCGGTGTTCATCTTCAAGACTCGAGTGGGGGGATGCCAACTGACCCAGTTACCCGAGGAGATGTAAATTCCTACCATGGTACGAGTAATATCATGCATGATCTGCTGCAAGTTGGTAGCATCTCGTCACATGCTGATAGCCTTAATCATGTCCAATAAAAGATTATGGGTTCTTATGATGATCACGCGCACCGAAAATTTCACCCTTCATGAAGCCACTAGTTCTGCTCCTTCTATAGACTTTAACATCCAGCCTGCATGACCATTGTTCGCACCCACCTCTATGCCCCCTATCTCCCCGATCCATGAAACCATCTATTTATAAAAGGTTGATCCTCCATTTCGGGTATGGAGAACACAGTAAAATCACCGATGAACATTCACACCTCTACTACCCATTCACTCCCAAATAAAAAGATATATGCTCTCTCCTCTATATTCCTACAATAGAAACCACACTTAGACGCCATATTCACCCTGCATATTTGATGTTCGCGTCCGTGGGGAGTGATCTATTCCAGATTCTCAAAAGTAGTAAATTATACTTGGTAGGGATTTTTTTCCACCATAGCATATCATTCCACTCATCCCCTGTAGCCTGAGTGAAGGAGACTCTCGGATAATATTTCACCATGAAATATCTTAAAAGAGGTGGGGTGAAGACACATTTGTCCGGAGTAGAGTCTAGTCCAATGAGCTGGAAGATATCCTGTTGGTCACAATTCAGCACTGTGTTGGTGAACATTGGATAGCGACTATCCACTAAAAGGAAATGGTCGTGACTGGACACCCTGGGTACCCTTTAATCTCCCCACTCCAATTATCATGCCGGAAGGAAACATCTTCATCCCACAATCTACTACGATATGGTTTCAATGGGGGGACCATGGGTGTCATCTCTGCCAAAATAGGGGATGTGTGTTCATCTCGTACTTCCCAACTCCCCACGTAGCACTCATTCATGAACTACCCCAAAAAGGGACTGATGCTCGAGAGCCTCCCACACCAATTTGGAATGCATTCAGGTAATAGTATCATGAAGACTCCTAACATTAATACCACCTTCCAAAATAGGCATCGCCATCCTACTCTAAGCTACCCAGTTTCTTCTTCCATCTGACCTCGGATCCCATATGAAACCTACTATAACCCTATCCATATTACAAGTAACACATTTGGGTACCTTGATAGTTGATAGATCTTGAACCGGGGTGGCTAGAAGTACGCTATTACCACCTCAATCATTCCCCCAATGTAAAAGAAGTTATTCTTCCAGTTGGGGACCCACTCTATTATTCTACACACCTGTGGGTCGATGTCCCAGATGAGAAGCCTCATCAAAGATATGGGGGATCCCATATACCCCAGGGGAATCTTTCTTTTCTGCATTCCCAGACTCTGAATCACCTTGTTAACCCCTCCTGTAGAGCAGTGGATGGAGATTTAAAAACTACTCTTCACCGTATGGATAACCTGACCGCTCCAATAACTGTACTCCTCCAAGATGTAAGTCATACCCCTCACTACTATATTCTAAGAATTCATGAATATAATAGCATAATCTGCAAACTTGAGATGTGATATTGATTGGAACCACCTCCTCCGTCTATATGGGGATATCTCCCCTCTCTTAATGTTGCGTAGAATAAGACAGCTAAGCACATCCTAGACCATGATGAAGATAGTTAGAGATATCAGATCCCCTTATCGGAGCCCCTACCTCACTTGGAAGAATCCAAACGATTTCCCCATAAACCTGATCATCATTCACGCAGATCTAAAGCACTAAAAGATAAAATTTATATTCAATGGAGAGATACACATACCTGCTAACACTCTGTTTATGCACCCCCCCCCCCACCCCCCACTCTCCTCGGTCGTACGCCTTTTTCATGTCATGCTTCACTTTCATGTATGACCCATTCATTTTGAAGTTGATTTCAATGATAGTTTCCTTGTCCAGTGCAATGTCCCCCTAGATGGAGTGTCCCTTCAGGAATCCATGTTGTTCCATGATAATACATTTAGGAAAATGAATGGATAAATGAGTATTACTGATAATAGAAAGCATCTTATAGGAACAATTACACATTGTTATCAGTCATAAGTGCTACACCGAGGTATGAGACTTGGACTTGGGGATGAGCACCACCATGGAAGAAAAAGATTCCTGGGGAAATAAGCCTCCTTGGAAGTAATCTTGGATTGCCTCAATGATATCATCTTTCACCCTCTCCCATCAAGCTCGGTAGATTCCACCTATGAAACTGTTCGGACCCACCACGCTCTCTAGTTTCAAACTCATCATGTCACATTGAATATCCTCTTATTGACGGATGGCCCTATGGAAATCATTATCACGATCTGATATTTTTTCCTTAATAACATCAACCCCCCACCCCCACCCCCTCATTGCCCTCGGGTACCCATTTAAGAACTGCGCTCTAGGGCCATTTAGAAGGTCATGAATGTAGTTTCTATCCATCCACCCTCCCACCTCCCTATCATTGGTGAAAGATACATCCTCCATATCTATGTTTGTTTTAACCCATATGCTTCTTTCCTTAATACAATCTTGGAAATATGCCATATTTCTATCACCTTCCTTGACAACTTTATACCCGCATCCTCCCGCGCCTTAAATTTATGTTTGAGAAGCATGTCGGTCATGAGCTCTTTCCTACCAGTGAGATCACAAAAAAAACATTCATCCGAATCCACTTCAAGATGCCATTCAATCCTATCCACATTCTTCATGACTACTTCCAACTCACAATCAGACATATTCAAATCTTGTGACCACTGATGTAGTTGTGTCTTAATCCACTTGAGCTTAATATGGAAGCCTTTCCTAGTACACCCATGGGATTGCGTGTTCCTAGATTCACGCACCAAATCAGTAAAACCTGGGACCTGAGTCTAGTGATGGAACAAAAGAAACCAGGCCCATTGTTCATGCCCAGAGGATAGGGAAACCAGTAGTGGGGAATGATCTGATAGGCCACATGGTAGATGCACTGCTCGAGTATTACCAAATGTTTACACTTTCTATATGTTAGCTAAACATCGATCCAGACAATTCCATGACCTGCGACTACCCCGTTGGTTATTACACCACGTCAAGTGATCTCCAACAGATCCAAGGTCTATTAGTCCCCTACTATCCATGAAATGGAAAAAATCAAGGCTAGCTTTATTATTAAAAGTTCATCTTCCCTCCCACTCCTTCATATCCACAATGACATTGAAATCCCCTCCAATGATCCAAGGTAGGTTACCCGGATCAAACACACAGATATCCTTCCATATGGTCTCCCTTTGCTGAGCATCACACCTCCCGTAGATGAAGGAGACTAAAAAATATCATGTGTTAAGGGTATCTTTCACTATGATGAATTGATCCCTTGCCTGCACCAGATCGACCGAAATCCTACTATGCCCGAAAATACATATGTTAAAGGATGTTTCTATTTCATACCATGATTGGTAAAGTTATTAGACATATGGTATTTTTCCCTATGTGGAAGGATTTATATGACTTGTAATGAATTTATATACATTAATCATGTATAATAGCTAGAAAGTTTATTAAATTAACCATGGTATTGTGGTATTTTCATTTATAAAGGGTAATTATTTATATATGTGTGTGATATTATACCCTTATTACTAGTCTAGAACCCGTTTCTTGTTGAATAAGGCCTCAGGGGTCACATTTTAACTCATATTTTACACAGGTGGAGTCCTAGAGGAGTTGGGTCATGAATATTACAACCAAGATAAAAAACATGAGTACTAATGTCTAAATTTGATATATATGAAAGAGTCAAAAAACTAATAGTAATGTGTGTGTAATATAATATGAATAATATGTTTTTTAATATATTATGAAATTTAAGATCTTTATGAGATTATTTAACATCCACGAGAACTGGGGGAACTGGGGACCAATTAAAATAAGAGTTTAGAATACAGTTAATGTTTTGCTAGTGAAAGTATTTTATTAATAAAATTTTTAATAAAGAAACTTATCAAAGTATCCATACAATATATCAATAAGGATCACTAAATAATAAGCATAATGATGATAGTATTTTAAATGTCAGAAAAATTTCTCCATTCTCAATAAAATCAAACCTAATATCATTTATTTTATAAAAAAAATCAGTTGATGATTATTATAAGAAGAGATAAATAATGATCCAGCACCCTAGTCTCTCATAAATTTTATAACACTACCAAACTATTTTAAATCATATTTATTTATTTTTATATTCATGTATGTGTCATTAGGTTCCCCAAAAAGTGTTATCAAAACATTTAATTGGAAGAAATGTGATAATTTCTAGCATATATGTCCTGACTTGACCCTTTTAGAACTCTAATTGAGCTAGAAATGAGATTGAGAGTTACCCCTGAAGCTCTTCACAAATATAAAATGGTGTAGATACTAAAAATAAGGATGTAAAAAGGAAAATATTGGAGACATTCCCCAGTTTGGAAACAAAAAATAATAAAACTATAAACCATGTCCATAAGTATAAAAATTAATTTCCAAAAAATTAAGTAAACACTTGCATGAGTATATAAAGAAGAAAAAAACCAAACCTTTAAATGTTAACAACAATTATAAACACCAAAGTATGTCTTTTCAAACTTATAACAGGGTCAACTCAGGCCCAAACTAATGTTACTTAGTATCACTCTAAATATGATCCATTAAATATAAAAAAATAGTGAATGATTACATTTTCATAAAAGTATACTAATTTGGATCCTACTACAACCTATCATGATTCAATTGAGAAGTAATAAAAATATCTTATTTAATGAAATATTTTATTATATTAAAATTAAATAAAAAATAAAAAATAAAATATTAACATAGATAACCTCCATAGTATATCATTTTTAACATGTCGATGATACTAAAACTGCATAATAATTACAACCCCAGGTTATCCACAACTAAAATTATAGTATATATAACCATAATAATTACCATACAGTTTAATTAGGACCATAAGTCTATAATGAACAAACTACATGATAATGTAACTATAATAAAAAATTTCATATATGTTGTGCAAATCTAACATCCATCAAACTACCTCAACCATAAAGAATTCTTCATAACATCCATAACCATTATAGAACCTAATAAGAATTATTATAAAAAATACATAACATAACATCAATATCAATCAATGTGGAAAGATTATCAAAACAGTGAAATTTTATTATAACATAATAGACATAATGATTTCCACTATCCTTGACTTACACATCCCAACCTTTATACTAACTTCCATAAGTGAAGATCCCATAGAGATTATTGTATATTGATAAATTTTATTAATAAATAAGTATTTAAGAGATAATTTCATTTGATAAATTATCAATATAGAATAAATATTTTAATAAAGAGTTGGAAAACTAATTAAAATATCATTATATCTAATTGTATAATTTTTATATGACACCTACATTGGAATAATATTGTGAATACTTTATTAAGATTGTTAATTCAAGATTTTTTATGGTGATGTTTTATTTTATGTAGTGTTAAAAAGATTAAGGTTTGGATGGAGAATCTTTAGAGTTATGTTGATTATAATGGAATGATTTTTAGTGAAATATTTTTACGTTGAAATGTGTTGAATCCATGATAGTATTTACTCATATTTGAGAATCATTACACAAAAAAATTATTATGTGGGAGTTGTTTTTTAAGGAATTAAGGGGAATACATTATGTAGGAATTATAATATAATGGAATATTTATCATAATAAAATTTCATTCCATAAATAAATTGTGTGCCGATGTAATTGAGCATTACATATTGAGATTTATGGCCACACAATAATGTATTCTTGTAGAATCCAAGTAGATTTTTGTGAAGATAAATATAGGTTTTTGACGAAACACATTAAATTATAGATAATTTAAGACCAATGTAAAGTTGATTGATACCAAAATAATTTAGTAGATATATAATCTATTAATTTTTTATTTTAAGGATTGTGTTGTAATTTTAAATGTCAAAATAAATGTTCTCAATGTTTTCTAAAATTGGTTTTTAAAATAATGTGAATCTTGAATGGATGTGAAGTTGAAACATGAGAGAGAAAGAAATAACTTGTATAAGAAAACCTATAGAGTACTTTGATTGGGGTTTTAGGGAATATAAATGGTGTCACATTATCTATAATCTAAAGGAAATTGGAATGGAAAGTGATAAATTGATCAACTTATTAGTAATTTTTTTATCATTATTAAAAAAATATCAAAACAATCATTAACATGACCCAAACCACTAATACCCAACCTGGTCTAGCACTAAGCAGTGTTTACCCCCCCCCCCCCAACACCAAGACTACTTTTATCAATCAAGGGATAGTGACTAGCACTAGTAAGGAATAATATAAATGGGAGTATTTAGAATACAACAACCTACAATAGATATAGAAATCTAAATTAATATATAACCATCTACCAGTAGCTAAATATACATATAAATTATTTATCATTATAATATATGGATGCATGGGACCACACATGTTTGAAAAAGTATCACATTATAGAAATTATAAAAATATCTAGTAGTATGATATGAAAAAAATATGGAATCATAGGTTACCTTATAATTCATGAACAAGTGGTAGGCTATAAAAAAAACTTATTTATGACCAATAGACATGAAAATTAAAATTCATGGTAAAATCAACCTTTAATATAGCTCACCTAAAAAATTCCCAACACAACTCCACTGATGATTACATGTCATATACAACTAGAGACTCTCAACATAACATAGTACTAATAAAGTTAGAAATCAATTTCCTTGTAATATGTTGTATCTCATAGAAAACCATGGGAAAAATCTGGATCTAAAAATAATCAAATCTAGCTACATATATAATACTAAATGGAACATGAGAATATCTGAAATCCAATTATTTCCAAACAACCTAAAACCTCAAAACACCTCTATTACTTTTTAAAATTATTGTGAAGAAATAGTCTTTATCACATAAACATATTTCAATTCAGGGTATGTTGTCCCATATGGTATATTGTTCCCCATCACATGGGGAAGTTCTAATTCCATGGATAGATTACTACACCCCAAAACATAAGGGAGTATATGAACTCAATTTACATATCTTACTACCATACCATCTATGACTATCTATAGTGGGTGATAAATACCTCTCTAGGGTGTGTATATAATTTAATGGGGCTACCAGACCCTATTGAGGACTCATACCTTACCTTATATGACTCTAATCATCTCGGGGTTGTCTACTCTATATATGGATAGCTCACACCCCATAACAAATGGGATGTTTCCTACTCAAATAAGTATATAAAGGACCTTCTCCATGGTCTTGATGAGTCTCCTATTGGGGTATCTACACTATTTATGCTCCAAATTTATCACCCATACTTATTCATCTTATTTACAAATCTAAGTAACTCATAGTTTATATAAATATTTAAAAAACAATCATTACTAATGATGATACATGATTTAATTTATTATATAGTTCAATAATTTAAGAATTTACTATTCTTTCCTATCTCTAATAAATGGGTGATAAGATATGATTAAAACTATATAAAACTCATTATATATCATGTACTATCATATACATAGTGTGTAGGTATCAAAAGCAATTGTGATTGTGATGCCATAGTTCTGATCATGTGGAGTCAACTTGTAAAACATGTTTTATTATTATCCATGGAATGTAGGACCTACAATCTAGTCAGGAATGTATTATAATGGGAGTCTGTATCTCCTCTCCAGTTACATTACATGCAATCTAGTCCAAATATTATGTTGGACCAGAGTGTTAGACAAAATGTACTCACGTGCACCCCATACATGGTGAATGAATTGAATTAATAGGCCATGTATTGTTTATAGCCACTTTTAAACCATATATCCACAATGGAAATGTTATAGGATGTGTGTTATTTGGAATATAATCATGCAGCTGTTTTTTCTTCATTATACAAGTTCCTCCTCATTTATTTGACATTTTCTGATTTATCCACCCCCAAAAACAGCTAATACATTACCTAAAGTGTCACTCATAATCTTTTACACTATTAATAATAAAATATTCTTCATGGTCTCCGTCACACCTCACGGAGTGACATTCTATCTATTAATTATCATATGCATAAACTGTAGTCATCACCAAAGCCCCATCAGGCCACCTCATCACAACTTCTATGCCATGAATGGTTCAACCAAATTTGATATATAGGCATTTCACAATATCATCATCTAATATTTAAAAACCAACCAATATAAATTTTGGATCTTATTATCCAATGTGAGAGGGATGATAAATGATGTATTATGGTTAGTGAGAATACTGACCACTAGGATTTCCATTCACAACAAATTAAATAAAGAATTAAAAAATAAATTTCATTAAAGAAAAATTTAATGATGATAAAGAGAATTTTTCATGATAATTAAATATGTCAAAAAAACATAGGAAACAAATATAAATTTGTAGAGAACCGGTATCATTAAATTCAATAAAAATCTATCCAGAGAAATTATAAATATTTCTCTAATGTAAAATAATTAATTATCATAAAATATCAAAATAATAATAATTAATCCAGGAAAAATGTCATAATATCCCATGAATTTATCAAATAATTTTCTATAAATATTCATAAATTAAATTTATGATAATGAAAAAATTAGAGTTAGAAAATCCCAGTATCAAGGGAAAAACATTACATATTTTAAAAAATAACGTCCTTAGATTGTGAATCTATCAAATCCTTAATGATTAGAGAAAGTATAAACACCATCATAAAATAATACAAAATTAAAATTATACAACCTTCTAGAATTGGTGAGATGTGGAAAGATGGGTGAGAATTGTATCATGTCGTGGAGGTGATCCGCAAACACTTCCACTTATTTTTCGATCTATGAATCTTTTAGTATTTACCTAATAATTATCCCACACATAATGCCTTAATCCACCACTAGGTATTTCCTTTCATTGGAATATAGAATAGAATAAATTGTCTTATGAAAATATTTATTCTAAATTATCAGGTCATGAAAATAAAATAGTGAAATATCTAAAAATGCATTGTTCTAGATACAAATATTGAATTTCAAAATTTCACCTCTCCTAGGCTAAAGCTTTCATTTTGAAAATAATCATGATTTAAGGATTTCAACTACGAATAATTTTATAATATTTCTATAATCACGTATTTGATAAAAATATTTTGTTTATATTGTAAATATTAAATATCCTAGAAAATTATATATCTCATAAATTGAACAAAAAATTCCTAAGGGTAAACACAACATCCATTATAAACCTTTGTGGTGAATTGTTTTAAAAATGTTTTTTTATTCATTGAAAATTAACATTTTTTAATAAGAATAATATTTTTATTCATGAATTGGACCTAGTCCATCATAATGATAACTATAATAAATTTGAAAGTTTATGATTGTTTGAACCAAAATATATAGTGGGAGAAAAAAAATTCATCAAAAAAGTTATTTTCTAGATTTGGATGATAAGACTGAGAAGCACAAAACTTAGATTATTGGATCCATAATCATTAGATTTAGATCATCATATCCAAAATAACCAGAGATAGAAATTTTGTCTGGAAGTTTTTCTTTGTTGTAATCAAATAAAGGATGAGGATTCTAAGTAAAAAATATTGAATTTGCAGAGTGAATAATTCATAATGATTCGGAAAACGTTTTTTAATACTATTAATTCAGGAGTTATAATGTTATTTAACATTATAATCTAAATGGGAAGTTGATTTTTTGATCATGAATTTCACATAAATCATGAATTATACTCATGATAAAATCTTTTTAGTGAATAACATAATTTTAATGGTTATATCAGTTCCATAAATCAAGAAAAGAAATTCATTGAGTAACAGTTAAAGAGGTTTGAGACTTGTTAATGTTTTTGAGTTGAGTTATCATCAGATACAATTTATTGAAATGATAAATCCATTAAAATAGGGATTCCATCATTAAAAAATATCCATTGGAGGTAGAATCATTAAGAAAGAAGAAAAATGAATGAATCTGATGAAGTATGAATAAATTCACTGTTGTTAAGTGGATTCATCATTGAATAATTTCCATCATTATGGAAAAATCATTGTCTTGATATTTTCATCATAATGGGAATTATGTCGTAATGAGATGAAGAAGAAATAAAATTTGTAATATACTGAAAATGAAATATAAATCATAATGAGTTAAGAATGAAAAATAAACCGTAATGAGTTGGGAAGGAAATAAATTCATAATTAGATGAGAATAAAATAGATTCATAATAACCTAAGAAGGAAAAATTTTCATAATGAGTTGAGTAGGGAAGGTTTTCAAGTTCCCCGAATTTGTTTTTTGATTTTCTTATAAAAACATGATCAGATCATTCATTTATTTTTACCCTGTAACATAAGAAAAAAAAAGAGGAGTGTTGAAGAAATAACTTGAAGACATTTCTACCAATAGATATCATGAGATGGATTAGACAACTAAATTTTTATTTACCATATTGAGAAAGGTTATATTGAGAAGATCATAATGATTTAATTGGATTGATTCAATTGGACTGATGAAGGTCGTATTGGGAATTTGGTAAGATTTGGAATAATAAAGATTGAGAATACATTCATCATACTGTGTTCATAGAATCCTAAATAATCATATTGAATTAATCAAATCTAGCATCATCGGATGGAGAAAATTAGATCCAACCAAATCATAATTAGGATTCATACTGATAAATTATGGGTCATTTTTTAAAAAATTCCTTAATATTTTTTTTTGATCGATATTTTTTTATAATAAAACATTTTAATGTGATGGGGGTTAGTATAATCATTCTTATCGGGAGATATAATCTGTCTAATTGGAGTTAGAACAAGTTTTATTCACTTTGTAATATTTATTTTCCATATACCCATGGCTGTGGCTATGGAAAAGATGTAGGTTCTCACACTAAGGTTTAACCTTGTAAATATTGTGTTCTTTAAATTATTTCCTAATTTTTAATGTATTAATATTTACTAAAAAGGATATAAATCTTAATAGGTTCCAGGGGTAAAGTTTTCAAATGTTTTGAAACACAAAAAAGTGAACAATTAATTCAACCCTCCCCCCCCCACTTCCCAATTTTTATTTGATCCTTTGGAACATAAATTGGTATCAAAAGAAAGGTTCACATATTGAATCCCTATCATGGATAACATCAATTATTTCAAAAATAGATTAATTCATAAATTTGAGCGAAAAAGAATATGGATGTAAAAATGGGATTCTTCTTTATCTAATATCTCTTAGCCTGGAATTTGTTAATGCTACTACTATTGGTTTTCCATATATTGATAAATATGATTCTATAACTTTGTTTGATTAGATAAATGTAGGAGTTAAATGGAAAGGCTTGAAATTCAATCCTTATATCCTTATCAGGGAATATTTATCTGATGGTGATGGGTCTCAATAATTCAAAAATTATTTCGGACAAGATGGAAAATATTTTCAAAGGCAATACTAAAATGAAGGAGGAAAAGATATAAATAAGGTGTAGTGATTATTAAGTCATTAGAATGAGAGATGATGAAACTATTGATGAATACTTCACTAGATTAAATGAAATTGTTTGAAAAATTAGAGAATTTAGAGAATTCTTGGAATATTCTATAATTATGATGAAAATTAATACGAAACATTTTGCATAGGTTTGATTCTTAATTTACTCTTTATAAGATATGTATGATTTATATCCTGATGAATTTCATAACTTTATTATTACTTATGAAAGAAAAAGAAATATCCCATATTAAAAGGAATATGAAAGATTAAATCCCTTTTGAAAAAATGAAAATGTTTAAAAATAATGATGTTGATAATGTTGATCCTTATTAATATGAAGGTAAAGAGGATGATGAGTTTAATGATATAATGATGTCTCCTATATTTAAGAAGCATCAAAGATGAAGAGTAAAGTATGGAGGTAAACTTCCTCTCAATTTTTTTTTGAGTGTGGTCGAATCAGACACTTCGATATGAGTTTCTCTAAGATGAATGTTGGTGAGTATCGAGGTGAATTTGGTGAAAAACCTCAATGGAATAAATGAAACAAAAATGATAAAAAAGAAAAATCATCCAGAAAATACTAGAAGATGTATACGAAAAATTTAATATGTATCTTGAGTTAGAAAGATGAATTAAAACCAACTAATAATGATTCTTCTAAAGATAAATGTTTATAAAAATTCAGAATCTTCATTGAAAAAGTTGGGAAAACAAAAGATTCATCATATAATGAAGAATGTGGTGAATAATATTTTAGACAGTATTGGCTCAGAATAGAACTTGTTGCATGTCTTGAGAAAAACAAAACTCTCAGTAAATAAATTATATTAATAAAGAAATATTTTGAATAAGTTTCTAATATAAGAAAGATGACATCAAGTAGTGTGATTAATACATTTAGAAGATCCTAATTTACAAACTATGAATTTCATAATAAGGAATGATGATTGGGTATCTCAGTAACAATCTAGAATCTAAGGAAGAAGAAGATAACTAGTTTCAATAAATACTTCTTGACTCTGAAACTACCCTAATTAAGATGATTGAAATTTTCTAAAATTCCTATAAAGTAAAATATGGAACTTCTATATTTTCTAAGAAGTGTCAAAACAAGAATCATGTAAAATCATCACACACCAAAAATAATGTTTCATCTAATTTTTCAAATATTTTAGGTGTTGGAAAAAAGTATTGGGAAATTATTTTTGGATAATGGAAGTGAGAAACCTATCACATCTACAATTACCCACTCTAATGGAAAATGGTCCACATCCTGAGTATGATAGAGCATAAAGAAGCTATTATCATCAATAATTTCTCTATAGAGAACGATGTTATATTAATTAAAACTTACGTTTTATGGTTATTGTTGGTGTTTTGGAATCTACGGGAAGAAGGAATATAATTTTTGGAACAACTTATCCTTTTATGGAATAAGGTTTGAGAAAAGTGGAATAAATAGTGAAAGAGGAATGAGAAACCTTCCTAATATAAAAAAATTTGAAAAAGTAAATTCCCCAGATGATAGAAATGTTCCCAAAAGAAACAAAGATTTATTTCTGGAAAAGGTTTTTGGAAGATGGGAAAAGGTTATTCATCAGGACTAAAAATGTATGATACTCATTTCAGAACATGATTGTTACAATAGAATAGACAAGGAATATGGAAAGAATAAAGTTGTGGAAATTGATTTTATTGTAGATTCAACCTTGAATGAAAGAAAAAAGAAAAAACCATGGATATTTGATAGTAGTTGTTCCTCAAACATTACAGGTGATATGATGCTCTTGAAATATGTTGAAAATCATTATGGAGGTTTATTTACATTTGGTAATTATAGTTTTCTAAAAATTAGAGGAATCGGAATGGATGAGATTGAATAATAAAAGTTGAAATCAAAGGAAGTTTTATTTTTTGAATGGATGAAACAGTACTTACATAGTTTTTGTCAGTTTTGTGATGATAGAAAATAATTTGTTTTTAAAATATATTATTTTATCATTAGATGTTTTAAATATGGAAAAATTATCAAAAAGAAGAAATAAATAGTGTTAATATTTTCCAAAATAAGAGAATTTCATATCTCTTATTACTTGAGTGCTGAAGATGAAGATAAGTTTTAGCATCAAAGACTTGGCCACTGTGGGCAGTAGATAATGAACAAACATTATAAGGTTAATGATTTTAGAAACTTTCAAGAATTGAAAAGAAGAAAAGAATATTTTTTATTTCTTGTTAGAATGTAATGATGAATAATAAAAGTAATAAGAGAGTCAAGATTCAGTGTACCATACCTCTTGAACTTATTCATTATGATTTATGAGTGGTGATGAGAAATCCATCCACAAAAATTAGATTTATACCTTATCCCTTTTATTGATGATTTTACATGGATTAAAAACATCATGTTTATGAAACACAAGGTAGAGGCCATGGAAATTTTAAATTTATTCAAAAACAAATTTGAGAAAGAAATTGGGTTCTATATAAATAATCTGAGAATTGATTATGGAACCAAGTTCACAAAAAAATAATTTTGAATCTTATTTTAGAAAAAATGGTACCAAACATCCTTATAGTTCTCCCAATAATCCACAACAAAAATTTGTAGTATAAAGAAATAATATAATCCTAGTGGAAATAAGAAGTAGTATATTATAACAATAAAAACTTTCAAATCCCTATTCGATAAAAGCTCTTACTAATATTTTACATGTTTAAAATATAGGTTTTTTGAGAATGGAAACCGACATGAATCCTTATAAAATGTGGAATAACAAAAAACATTTATTTAAATACTTATTTTTTTTGAAGTTTATGTTTTTATAAAAAATAAAAATATGTATTTTGCAATGTTTTATGAGTAAGATGAGGAAGGAAATTTTATGGTTTGAACTTAAAATGCAAGAGGGTACAAATGCTAGAACAAATGTTTACAAAAGTAGGTGGACTCACATGATGTGAAAGTAATTGAAAATAAAAAGTTCTTACCAAAAGTTTTGGATAATCATGATGAGAATAAACTAGAGTTTTCCAACAATAATTAAAGTAAGTCAAAAAATTTCTATCAAGATTCAAAACATTCAGGTGACGAGGAAAGTTCAATTGGGAATGAAACCATGAAATTTCATACTTTACAAAACATGTTGAGTCTTAGAACATTATTGGAAATAATAAGGATCCTTTTTAGATAATAATAAATTTGTGATTAGATTATCAGATGTCACTTATCTCAAAAAATGAAAAAGAATCATTTTCAGAATCTATTTAACACAATGAATGCATGGATGATGTGAATGAAGAGTTGGATCAGATTGAGAAGAATGATGCAAGGGAACTTGTTTCATGGAAAATAAATAAAAATGTTATCATAACCAAATGGGGTTATGGAAAAAATTTAAATTAATATGGATATGTTTCAAGAAGAAAATCCGGACATGTTTATATGGATATGTATATATGGAATGTGTGGATTTAGAATAAGCATTTTCTCCAGTAAAAAGATTAGAAACTATTAGAATGATTCTTTCATTATCCATACTTTGGAATTAAAAATATTATCATATGGATTTAAAATCATCTTTTTTAAATGGTGAGATAAATGAAGAAGTTTACATTGAATAACCTTGTGGCTTTATACATTATGAGGATGAAAACAATGTTTCTAAACTGAAGAAAGCATTGTGTGGGCTGAAACAAGATCAATATTCTTGGTATTCAAAACGTGGTTATTTTTATAATTTTAAGTTTTTCTAATGTAAAAAAACTAATTGAAAGGTATATGTGAAATATATTGACTCTGGATCTCTAAATGTAATTGTGTACATGGATGATATAATTGTTTTAGGGATATAGATGATGTTTTTAAAACATTTTCTGAAGAAATATTGAAGAATTTTAAAATGTCAATGTTGGTAGAATTAACTTTCTTCTATGGATTACAATATCAAAAAATAAAAATACATTTTATTATATCAGGAAAATTATGCAAGGGAGTTGTTAAATAAGTTTGGGATGGAATAATACATTGATGTTACTACTCCTATTTTAGTGAGCACAAACATGAGTAAAGATGAATCAAAAAAAACTGTGAATCAGAAAATATTTTCGGAAGCTGATAGAAAGTAATCTTTACCTTACTACCTCAAGACTTGATATTTTTTATGATGTGAATTTTTGTTCTAGATATCAAATTAATCCAAAATAATCACATATGTTGGAAGAGAAAATTATTCTCATATAGGCAAAAGGAATAACATCACAAGGGTTATTATAAAAAGAAATTATGAGAAAAGATTAATGGCTATACTAATACCGATTCAGTTGGCCTTTTTAATGATAAAAAATAAACATCCTGAGGAATTTTTTTCTTGGGTAAATGTTCTTGTGAGTTGGCATAGTAAGAAAAAAAATTATTAACTTTGACCACAGCGGAATCTGAATTTTTTGCAGCTACAACAGCTTGTAATCAAATGTTAATGATAATGTTTCACCTAGAATATTTGAAACGAAAATATTATAAGCCATTGAAGATAATTTCTGATAATCAAAGCACAATATATCTTTCTATGAATCCATTCCAACATTTAAGATCAAAAAACATTGATATAATATTCCAATTTATAAAAGAGAATGTTTTTTCTGGAGATGTTTTGATGGAATATATTTCAACAAAGAATAAGATTGCGAATATCATTACACAATAAATTCTGAAATAATGGTTTGTATAATGGAGACTAAAACATCAATTTTATGATACTCCCATTTAATCCTAAACCTCATAAAGAAGCTCCCCCACCATGCATTGGATTATGTTGTCAAAGGGGTAGAGAAAGAAAAAAAATTATTTTTTGTAAAAAATATTTAATTATCGTTCATAAATAAATATGAAACTTTAGTTATTATAAAATATGATATAGAAAATGAAAATTTAGAGAATAAAATATATAAGTGAGGGAGATTATATCTTTACATGGATGTAATAATTGATTTCCGTCGAGGGATATAATTCCTTTAAAAAATTTACTTTATCCAGTAGTGTGGTGCCAGGACACTCTCTTTTAAGAAAGGATATGTTTTGATTAAAGAAAAAAAACATGATTTTTTTTACAAAATAAGAGTAATGAAAAAATTATAAGAGTTGGAAAAGTTGTTAACGAGGGTTTTCAACAAATCCAATGGGGGAGATTAAAGAACCTTAATGATAAATTGTATTCCCAAAGTTTTTAAATTTGTTGAAAACTAATATTTTTGTATAATAATGTTTTTGTAATTATGGAATCAGATCCATTCCATCACAATGAGCTTTGTGATAATGTTATAAATTTTTAAAATCTTAAAACCAAATATAAATTGTCAAAAATGTGTTTTTATTTAAAAAAGTTGTTTTTCAAACTCATAGGATCATACTGATAAGTACGAGACTCATAGTATTAGATCCATTAGCATCAAATTCGTATCATCATATTCAAAACAATCATAGGAAGAAATTTTTGTTTTCTTGAAGTTTTCATTTACCATAATCCGAGAAATAAATTGGTTTTTGAGTTATAAAGATAAATGTTTCTGAGTGAAGAAGTCATAATGATACTAAAAATTTTTGTTGGAGAATGTTAAGTTAGGATTTAGAATATTCTGAAACTTTTTTATCTAAATAAAATGATTCATTAATGATCATGAAGTTCTCATAAATCATGAAACATAATCATGATAAAAGCTTTTTATTGAATAGAGTAATCACATTGTTTTATCAGTTCCACAAATCATGGAAAAAAACAAACCAGTAATAGCTATAGAGGTTTGAGACTTATCAATGTTGCTGAGTGGAGTTATCATTAGATACCCTTGATCATAATAAAGTGTCCATAATAATAGGTATTATATCATTATGAAATATCCATCAGAGGAAGAATATTTAGTAATGAAGAAGAATGTATGAATCTTATGATTTTTGAAGAAATTCAAAGTTACTAAATGGGTTCATCACTCAATGATTTATATCATTATAGAAAAAATAATCATTATGGGGTTTCCATAAAAATTGGAATTCCATTATATTTAGCTGAAGAATAATGAAAATTCATTAAGAGTTGGGAAATAAAATAAAATTGAAATTATCCGAGAAAGAAATAGAATTTTTAATAGTATGAGAAGGAAACTTATTCCTAACGCGATGAGAAGAAAATATCTTTATAATGAGATAAGAAGGAAACAAATTCATAATGAGCTGAGAAGGAAACAAATTTGTAATGAGATGAGAATGAAATATATTCATAATGATCTAATAAGGAAACATATAAATAATGATCTAAGAATGAAACATATTCATAACGATATGATTATAAAGAAGACTAAAAAATAAAATTCTAAATGTTTTATAGAGTGTTGGAGAGTTCAAACTTGAAATTATATTTTTTTGTAAACCTCAGATAAATATAAGGAGGATTAAAGAAGTCAAGGATAATGTTTAAATGCGAGAGATTATTGGTGGTTTGAAATTTTAGGAAGTGAGTAAGTTTTCATGTTTCCCAAATATTCTCTGGGTTACCTATAAATACTTTCTTAGATCATTCATTCATTTTCAACATGTCACACAAGAAAAAAAGGTGGAGTGTTGAAGGAATCAAGTGAAAGTAATTTCTAACTAGAGATATCATGAGTAGGATCGGACAAAAAAAATTAACCATATTGAGGAAGATCATATTGATAATATCATATTGAGTAATTAAGATTGATTTAATCAGACTGAAGAATATCATATTGATCATTTCAGTAAAGTTTGAATAATAATGATTGATAATTATTTCATCAAACTTACCTCACTTGATCCAGAATCACCTTATTAAGTGAAATGAATCCTGCATCATTAGATTGAGAAAATCAGATCAATCGAAATCAGACTGAGGATTCAAACTCAGTAATTATTTATTAGTTTCAACAATTAATTTATTCATTTTTGGGATCAATTTTTTATAATAAAACATTTTAAATTTAAGTGAGTTAGTATAATATTCATATTAGGATATAGAATGTGTCTAATAGGAGTTGGTACAAGATTTATTCACTTAATCGTAATCATGAATTTACATAGACCATCTTGATTGGCTGTGTAAAGGATTTAGGTTCTTACACTATGTCTAAATTTTCTTAATCTTCTCTTCTTTACTTTCCTTCCAAATTTTCAGGCATTTTTATTTCATAAAATGTTGATAAGGATATAAATCTTAACTGGTTTTAGGGGTTAAGTTGCTAAAAGTTTTGAAACTCAAAAAGTGAACAAAAAAATAAACCCCCCCCCCCCCTCTCATTTGTTATTATGTCCTTTGGAACTTCAATTCCAAACTAAAAGAAGATATTAAAAACATTTTATATAATTCACTATGGTAAATTTACTATTTTACCACTTTAGCGGACATATAACGTTGAATCTCAATATGAGATATGTTCTAAATAAAGAAAACATAGTTCACTACATCCACCCCATATTTAAATAAATTCTTCACTAAAAGGGAAAAACATGAGCTACTAGATCAAGAAGATTATAAAATAACCATTTATTGAAAAAACCCATCATTTCACCCAATTTCTCTCCAATAGAGGTTAATATTCTATGTTAAACTTGGACACAACCACATAAGATAACATCCTCTATTCCTTCCACTTATATTTTTATTATCTTTCATGAGTTTTTAACCCCTCATGGGAATCATTTAGATCAATACATTTCAAGGGTGAAGACTTAATAACATCAAATGCTCAATATATAATAATCTTTCTATAATTCATCACAAAACATCTCATTCAATGGTATCTTACCTCTATAGAAAAAAATAAAACTACAAACCACCATCTTCAACCTTAGACAGTTTCTTTGTCAAGTGTATGACCTATAAGGAAAGTATGCTCCCTAAGATTAAATTAAACACTAAAAACTATCAAAACATAATAGTCAATAAATATTAGACCATGACACTGGTGTACTAACTAACCCCCTTACACAAATAACTATAAGATCATACAGGTATTTATCCACAATGTATGTTATAACTCCTTGTCACTACCTGATAGAGTTCACCTTACAACATTTCCAAATTCAAACCGAATTATATCACAATAACCAAAACTCAATTATTCATCTATGGAAAATATGAACTACCCAACTATACCTTAGGATCCAAAAATATAACGTACACTACTATAAATATCACTGTATTTTTTCTATCCCTCTTCGCAAACATTATTGAAAAGAAAGTATAAAAATAGTTATAGCTTCATCAAAATACCATGTAACCGACTTTTAACTTATTTGTGACCCATTACACCACACACTAAAGAGGAAGGTCATGAATCATTCAGATGAACCATCTGTGATAGCTTCAAACACTAAGATAACATATTCTAAAACTCAAAAAACATTAACCATACCCTTTGAAATAATATCTTTCACAATGTAGCTAAAATTTCCACATGATAGGTATAGATAAATTCTTAGTTAGTGCAAATATACTAATAAAAAATGTTATATTGGGGGTGTTCCAAGATTAACATTATTAATCAATGTTACCCCAAACAAGCCTCATGTGAATACAATGTTTTATCCTAATAAGAAGATAATACACTTAACACCTCTACAAAAATCATTACATGACTTTATATAGAATATATGGTCAGAAATGATCTCATTGTCAGTATCCACAATATATTCCTATGTCACTCAATGAAGAGTCTTAGGGTCAAAAGAATTAATCAAACATAAAAAAAATTATGTATATTAAAAAACAATTTCAAAAAAATTATCCTCTCAGACAACTCCACCATTTTCTATGCATATAATCTTCTCTTATGGACAGAAGATATCAATAAATTAATATGCCGAAAGAAACATTGTCCTAAATTGTTTTAAAAAAGGGTTTTTATTTTTCTAAAACTATCCTTTTTTTATAAGAACTTTTATTAATTTATTTATTGAATCTAGTCCATTGTAATGAGATTTGTAGGAGAATATTAATGTCACTAAAATGTTGAACCCAAATATAGAGGGGTGAAACGGTTTTGTCTTCAAAATATTTAGTTTTTGAACTCATTGGATCTGACTAAGAAGAACCAGACTCAGA
This sequence comes from Viscum album, assembly GCA_963277665.1. Lineage (NCBI taxonomy): Eukaryota > Viridiplantae > Streptophyta > Magnoliopsida > Santalales > Viscaceae > Viscum > Viscum album. Next base: position 1,552,558,801 of record OY728125.1, on the reverse strand, counting down.
GTATTAGATCCATCGACATCAGATTTATATCCATAGATCAAAAATGATTAGAGGAAAAACCGTGTTTGTTTGAAGTTTGTATTTTCTGTAATCAGAGAAAGAAAGAAGTTACTGAGTTAGAAAGAAATATGTTTTCTAAGTGAAGAAGTCATGAGGATGATGAAAATATTATCTTAAGAATGTTTCATAAAAAGAAATAATGTACTCAATCCTTCCAATATAAATAATACAATTCATTATTAATCATGATGATCTCATAATTCATGAATCATACTAACACTACAGCAGAATAGGCATCTAGCGGTGGTTTTTTTTCATTTAGTGGCGATTATAACCGCCGCCTAATACAGCGTCGCCAATATTTTCATGGCGGTTATTTTTGTTTTGCAGAGGTTTTAGGGAAGCGTCGCAGCTGCCACATTTCACGACGATTTTAGCGGCGGTTATAACCGCCACTAATAAATTCAAATCCAGCGCCGTAAAACCGCCGCTAAATCCAGAAGAACCACCGCAAGATGAGACTGCCAAGATTCAACTATTTCACGACGGTTATAACCGCCGCTAAACGTATATTTTATTTTACGTTTAGCGGTGGTTTTGAATGTAACACCCCAAGCTTCCACGGTACGTTTCACTTCGAATAATGCAATAGCGTGTGTTGTACGCAACTTAGAGCTCTAACACACACCACAACGAATTAAACTAGCCGTTGTGAATAGTAATAACTATTTTTTGAAATTTTATAAATTTTATTAATCAAAATGGACTTTATTTTTGGATTCGGAATATCGAAATTAGCCTATGTTGAATTTTTGGTATTTTTCTGAGAACTTCTATTTTTTTATGAATAGTGAAAAATACTTAAAAACAACTTTTTTAATCAAAATAATTTATAGTGATAAATTATACTGTTTAGTGGTTTTAAAGTATAATTAGAATATATTTTTACCATTTTATCCAATGGTGGTCATTAGAATTAATTTAACATTGAAATTGGACATAAACAATTGCCAATCTTTTGATATAAATTGTTTCTTAAAAACACGCTATTTGTTGTAACAGCGGGAATTAATTATAAAATTAATTAATGCAACTTATTTGTTTGTAATTTTGTAAAATAGACATCATTTTTGAATTCGGAATATCAATTATAGCTTAGGGTGAAATTTTGGCCTTATTCTGAAAAACTTCAATTTTTGATGAATAGTGAAACCACTAAGTGGTTGTTAAAAACTGATTTTTCGTTAAAATGAAATATTACCACATCTGTGATTTGATTTTCAAAAATCCGACATACATGGTTGTCATTAAGAAGCAAAATGTGGTTCGATGAGATTAAAATAATTTTTTGGTGAATAGTAACTTTTCAGTTCTTAATCGCGATTAGAGGTAATTAGTGTAGTTTAAGGTAAAAATAATGTTTTAATAATATGAGATGAACATGAAACTTGTACTACTCCTATTGGATGAGTCATGGCAGACCAAGACAACCCATGGGTCAACTTGGGGACCCCATGGATCCACTTTGGTTGGAAAATGACATTAATATATATTTATTTAATGTTAAAATTAAATTGACACAAACATGAGTTGTTTGACTAAAACAGTTTTTAAGTGGGGTTACACAAGTCCAAATTTTGACTATAAATATTCATTAGAAAGATAAGAAGATTTCCTACATCATAGTATTTTTTTTATAATTTTTAGACATTAAATAAATTAAATTATTTATAACATAATTATGATGCAGCGATGACCTCATTATTTAACGATTTTAATAGAATGAAAAGATAATATAAAATCCAAGGCATACACTTGTCCAAAGACTATTGGATGGGTATATTTCGAACCCATATCACCTTATCCACGAATTATATGAGTTTGGGACATTTATAATCCGAAAAGCATTGTATAATAATGTAACATTTCAATCTTTCCAAAAGAGCCCCTCCTCTCCACTTATAAAAGTCCCCCACCTCTCCCACCTCATTTACACTTTCAATCCATTTGGTTCGGCCAAACTCTGCCCAAATAATCTCCTAACTTCCCCCTCTTACTCATAGAAGCCTCACTTTGGGCATAACTCTTACCAAGGAAGCCTTTGGCTCAAATCAAAAAGAGTTACCCTATTTTGAGGTAATGTCTTCTCTAATGCTGATTTGTTTTATTTTTCTTCTCCAACCCCCTAAAATCTTTTTATTCATTTCTTTTGTAACAACACCAGTATCCTCAATATACTAGGATGTTGTTATAAGAAGTATTCGAGCTACACTTACACACACCTACATCTAATGATTAAAGAACATACGGTTTCTGTGGATGGTGAATTTCTGCCTCACGAAACGATGATTGTTCAACACTCATATAACACCTTCAAAGGTGGCCATTAAGATGTCACTATATTTATATATGATATAAAATATGTTTATGTTTTACTTATGCTTCTGTATTTCTCATTTATGGCATACTTTATGATTTCCATTATGGGTAAAACGCGATAATTTCATTTTAGGAAGTGCGGACTACCACACCCTCAAAGTGATTTGAATCATTAATGCCATATTGAGATGTATAAAGGATGGATTAAATGGTATTATACACTATATTATACTGTAATTATATTATAAATTTATATCATTATGATTTCATTCCATTAAATACGAAATAGAAATGAAAGTAGTGTTCATGCGTACGTACGGCTTACCGTCTCCATGAACGGTGCATTTCATTTCATACCTCTAAATGTTACGTGACATTATGAATGAATGTATATACTGTATATATATGATATATATGATATCTACATCATGAATATAATTCTGGGTATAATGGATATTTCACCACATGAACAAATTGTAATTATAAGAAGTTTATTTTTGACTCAAGTACCAAAGATCGACAAAATGACCGTTATTAACTTAAATAATTAAATAATGTTCATAACAGGGTAATAAGTGATATAAATGGAATAATGAACATAAAAAAGGTTCTTAAGTAAATATAAATTAACTCTAGTTTATTATTCAGGAGGTTAAAGAACAGTCGATTCAGGACAAGACGCAAGGTAAGGGAACTTCTTAACCCAACTTCCATTCTTTGGGTTAATCTCCTACTTTCAAATTATGTCATGATATTATTATGTCATATATTTTATTTGTACTTTATTTATGTGTACTTATAGTGAATACAAATAATATATCTATTTTATTTTAAAAATTATCTTTGTAAGGGAATTTCTTAACCCAACTTCCATTCTTTGGGTTAATCTCCTACTTTCAAATTATGTCATGATATTATTATGTCCTATTTTGTATTTTTACGTTCTTTATGTGTACCTATAGTGAATACACATAATAGATATATTTTATTTTAAAAATGATCTTTTTAAGGACTTCGTCTCAATCTCCTTTCATTGAGGCATATTTGGTTTTATACACAACTTTCTTTTATACGGTGTATAAACCCCTTTGACTTTTACGTTTATTCAAAATGAATCTTTTTTTATACGAAGCATTTTGCTAAACGACAAAAGGGAATGTTTTTCTTTCCGTACTTATGCAGCGACAACGACTTCTCCGCCGCCGTGACCATTATTTGAGTTTCGTCTTCCTCTACAAGCCATCATTTTTTTAATGAAAAATAAATACAAAGTTTTAACTTTATTTTATGTTGGTATTGAAAATGGTTTTGAAAGCGTTTTTATTATTTCAATGTGTTGTATTGATATCTTGTGATTGAAATGTGGAAATGTTATGTTTCCTTTATGAATGTTTATGTGATATGATTATGTTATGGTTTATGATATGTTTAAACCTATTCATATGAGGAATGTATTGGACTTAATAAGTGACGGGTGAAGCCTGCTATAGCTCCTCGATGCATCGGTAGGTCTCATGAGACAACTAGACGTGGAATTGGCCGAGGCCCTTTCCCAATTTGATTTATGGTTTTGGCCGAGGCCTTATTCATTTTAGACGTCTTGGACGAGGCCTTGACAAAATGTTTCAGAATGTTTGGCATTATACATTCCCTCATAATGAAAGTGGTTATTGATATTGCATGTGATTATTCGACCAGTAGAATATCCATGTGAAGAAATGAATGGCATTATCTCATTTTACTTTTTCCATATTATGTTGATGTTCAAGTTTAAAAGGCTTTTGTTTTAGTTATACATTGCCTTAAATGTTAATGTTTATTTATGAAAGCTTCCGCAATATTGTTATCCTTACTGAGCATCTGAGCTCACCCCTTTCAATGTTTTAATATTTTCCAGGATGTGAAGAAGTATTTTATGAATGACCTGCATGGATAGTCAGAAGAGGATATGAGTGTGGACTATGGAGACTTTGTTATTGTGGTTTTTCACTTTATGATGTAATGTAACGTTTACGAATGTATCTAGTGTTTCCAAGGCTACTAAACTAATCGGTCTTTCGAGACTTGATCTTTTGTGATCATGCCAATGTTACGAAGTAATGCACCGACTCTGGGTAGCTAGGGTCAGGGCGTTACAGTTGGTATCAGAGGCAGTTTAGTACTAACCTTGGAAGCTAGATGTAGATAAACTCTGATTAGAGCACATAGCCCAAAGATAGACTTTGAGGATTAGTATAGAAGAACTTCCAAGAATTTTGGTATTATAGAGATGTTATGAGTTTTCCGAGAAATACATCCCTGTCTGGATACGAGCAGGTAGAGGCGGCTCTGGCACAGATGTACCTAGGGGTAAAACCCGAAAACACCACTTTGAGCTAGACTCGAACGGGAACAGGTGCACGACAACGGGCCTTGCTGCACTCTTGGTTACGACACTCCCGGGGGATATGCTTAGGATAATTCTCATTTTCTTTACAAACCACTATGAAGGGTTATGAGTATATACTTCCTCAAAGGAAACATTTCTTTTTATGATTATGGATTATATCCATAAATAGTTCAATTTATGTAAAGTATTTTACAAATATGGAATTATGTATTTTATTTCATAAAATAATCTAGTTTATGCCATTGTTATGAAATGGCGCTTAGTGGAAGGAATGGAAACCGTATCAATGCACGCACTCCGTGTAGGGATTTCCCTCCTGCTCAAGATAATTATGGTGGAGCTGGTGATACAACTGGTGTTGATCAGCTTCTCACCGTACTGGGACAACTCACGCAGGTTATGAATAATAACCTTACTCGTATGGAGCACCCTGATCCGCAACGTGGAGGATCAATGCTAGACCGTTTCATGAGGAAACAACCACCAACCTTCAATGGGAGTACAAATCCTATAGTAGCTGAGCAATGGATAAATTCCTTAGAGAAAATATTCCATGCCTTGGGGAGTAGTGAATGTGAGAAGGTTGTCATGGCAGTTTACCGCCTCACTGGAGATGCCGATCAGTGGTGGTCGCTGATTCAAAACACAGAGGAAGATGATGACGTATAGAATATGGAATGGAGGGAGTTCAAAGAGATGTTCTTAGAAAAATACTTTCCTCGTGACCATCGAGCAGATATGGAAAGCCAATTTCTGAGTCTGAGGCAGAAGGAGGATGAGAATGTCGCAAAGTATGAGGCTAACTTGACAAGGTTAGCGAGGCATGCTTCCGATTATATACGTAACCCAAGGAGTAAGATTGATCGTTTCTTTGATGGGTTAAAACCATTTCTCCGTCGAGCTTTAGTATCACAATCCTTCTCATCATACGAAGATATTGTCTCGTGTTCTATCAAGACAGAAAAGGAATTCTCTAAGTCTTATGACAATAAAGTAAAGCCAGAGAAGAAGAGAACGGTGGAACAAGAGATAGATAAAGGGAGAAAAGGAAAGAAGGATTTTCCATTATGTGGTAATTGTGGGAAGAATCATCCTGGTACGTGCCTAAAAGGAATGGGAGTTTGTTATAAATGTGGAGAAAAGGGTCACCAGGCTCGTGATTGCAAGGGAAAGAAAGAGGCTGTTAAAGTTGAATGCTACAATTGTAGGGAAATGGGGCATTATGCAAATGAATGTCCTAAGCGTCAAGGAAACTTACCTCAGAAAAGGCCAAGGGATCAAGGCCAATCTTATGCTGTGACAACAGTTGAAACGGAATAATTAATGTATTGGTGCTTTTGGACTCAAGGATTATATTCTGGTTATAAGAATAATGTGATATATATATATATGGATTGTACTGCAGTACTTTTTGATTTCAGTAAGGTTTTAATATGATTAAGGTAATCATATTTTTAGTATGTGACAATAAGAGAAACTTTTCTTTGTTTGGGGAATCTGATGTTACAATTGATTTTGGAATTAAGAGACCTTTTAGAGAAAGTCTGGACAGAGGTAGTTTGGATAACTATAAAGGTTGGAGTGGATTAAGTTGATCTTTGGATAGTATTGTTTATGGTTAAAGCATTTCTGAAGATTATTTTTGGAATATTATAATACTATAGTTTTAGGAAAAGGACAACCTGCAGGGTGGGGAATAACCCGTCGCATCGGACAAAGCTGCAGGAATCGAACCCACAACCATAGTGCGACAAGTCTTTATTTCCTACCACTAGCCTACAGGAAGTCCCTGGTTATTACAAAATAGTTTTAATAATCTAAATGGCATGTGTTAATATTTGTAACCTTATACAATTAGGATAAAAAGAATATTTTTGAGTTCCATTACCATTTGGAGTAAAAGATGGGTTTGTGGTAAAACTTTATTAACGAATGAAAGTATAAATAACAAGTATGTATATTCCCTTACGTTCTTAGTAAATCTCTTAAATGAATTCCTCAACATTATAAAAGGTAACTTAAAACAAAAATTTTGTCGGTTAACTTTTCCAACTGGGGATTCAATGACCGTTTAACCAGTCACAAGTTTGTGATTTTCTTGTAGTTAAACTTTCTCTTAATACTGTTTTCTATAACTCTCCATCAGACCTTGATGGTTTGTTTCTCCTCCATATCCATATTTTCATAGAATCCTAGAATGGGCTATATCGGGTGACCTTTGTACTTATCTTGCTTTCTTTTAATGTTATATATTTATTAACCTTATTTCCGATGTGGGTTTTCCTCAACGGTATTTTCTCTTTTCAACCTTTTATTTTCAAAGAAAAATTTCAAATTGCGAGGACGCAATTTATTGAAGGAGGGGAGAATGTAACACCCCAAACTTCCACGGTACGTTTCACTTCGAATAATGCAATAGCGTGTGTTGTACGCAACCTCGAGCTCTAACACACACCACAACGAATTAAACTAGCCGTTGTGAATAGTAATAACTACTTTTTGAAATTTTATAAATTTTATTTATCAAAATGGACTTCATTTTTGGATTCGGAATATCGAAATTATCCTATGTTGAATTTTTGGTATTTTTCTGAGAACTTCTATTTTTTTATGAATAGTGAAAAATACATAAAAACAACTTTTTTAATCAGAATAATTTATAGTGATAAATTATACTATTTAGTGGTTTTAAAGTATAATTAGAATATATTTTTACCATTTTATCCAATGGTGGTCATTATAATTAATTTAACATTGAAATTGGACATAAACAATTGCCAATCTTTTGATATAAATTGTTTCTTAAAGACACGATATTTGTTGTAACAGAGGGAATTAATTATAAAATTAATTAATGCAACTTATATGTTTGGAATTTTTTAAAATAGACATCATTTTTGAATTCAGAATATCAATTATAGCTTAGGGTGAAATTTTGGTCTTATTCTGAAAAACTTCAATTTTTGATGAATAGTGAAACCACTAAGTGGTTGTTAAAAACTGATTTTTCGTTAAAATGAAATATTACCACATCTGTGATTTGATTTTCAAAAATCCGACATACATGGTTGTCATTAAGAAGCAAAATGTTGTTCGATGAGATTAAAATAATTTTTTGGTGAATAGTAACTTTTAAGTTCTTAATCGCGATTAGAGGTAATTAATGTAGTTTAAGGTAAAAATAATGTTTTAATAATATGAGATGAGCTTGACACTTGTCCTACTCCTATTGGATGAGTCATGGCCGACCAAGACAACCCATGGGTCAACTTGGGGACCCCATGGAGCCACTTTGGTTGGAAAATGACATTAATATATATTTATTTAATGTTAAAAATAAATTGACACAAACATGAGTTGTTTTACTAAAATAGTTTTTAAGTGGGGTTACACAAGTCCAAATTTTGACTATAAATATTCATTAGAAAGATAAAAAGATTTCCTACATCATAGTATTTTTTTTATAATTTTTAGACATTAAATAAATTAAATTATTTATAACATTATTATGATGCAGCGATGACCTCATTATTAAACGATTTTAATAAAATGAAAAGATAATATAAAATCCAAGTCTTACACTTGTCCAAAGACTATTGTATGGGTAGATTTAGAACCCATATCACCTTATCCACGAATTATATAAGTGTGGTACCTTTATAATCCGAAAAGCATTGTATAATAATGTAACATTTCAATCTTTCCAAAAGAGCCCCTCCTCTCCACTTATAAAAGGCCCCCACCTCTCCCACCTCATTTACACTTTCAAGCCATTTGGTTCGGCCAAACTCTGCCCAAATACTCTCCCAAATTCCCCCTATTACTCATAGAATCCTCACATTGGGCAGAACTCTTCCCAAGGAAGCCTTTGGCTCAAATCAAAAAGAGTTACCTGATTTTGAGGTAATGTCTTCTCTAATGTTGTTTTGTTTTATTTTTCTTCTCCAACCCCCTAAAATCTTTTTATTCATTTCTTTTGTAACAACACCAGTATCCTCAATATACTAGGATGTTGTTATTAGAAGTATTCGAGCTACACTTACACACACCTACATCTAATGGTTAAAGAACATACGGTTTCTGTGGATGGCGAATTTCTGCCTCACGAAACGATGATTGTTCAACACTCATATAACACCTTCAAAGGTGGCCATTAAGATATAACTATATTTATATATGATATAAAATATTTTTATGTTTTACTTATGATTCTTTATTTCTCATTTATGGCATACTTTATGATTTCCATTATGGGTAAAAGGCGATAATTTCATTTTAGGAAGTGCGGACTACCGCCCCCTAAAAGTGATTTGAATCGTTAATGCCATATGTGGGATGTATAAAGGATGGATTAAATGGTATTATACACTATATTATACTGTAATTATATTATAAATTTATATCATTATGATTTCATTCCATTAAATACGAAATAGAAATGAAAGTAGCGTTCATGCGTACGTACGGCTTACCGTCTCCATGAACGGTGCATTTCATTTCTTACCTCTAAATGTTACGTGACATTATGAATGAATGTATATACTGTATATATATTATATATATGATATCTACATTATAAATATAATTCTGGGTATAATGGATATTTCACCACATGAGCAACTTGTAATTATAAGAAGTTTATTTTTGACTCAAGTACCAAAGATCGACAAAACGACCGTTATTAACTTCAATAATTAAATAATGTTCATAACATGGTAATAAGTGATATAAATGTAATAATGAACATGAAAAAGGTTCTTAAGTAAATATAAATTAACTCTAGTTTATTATTCATGAGGTTAAAGAACGGTCGAGTCAGGACAAGACGCAAGGTAAGGGAACTTCTTAACCCAACTTCCATTCTTTGGGTTAATCTCCTACTTTCAAATTATGTAATGATATTATTATGTCATATCTTTTATTTGTACTTTATTTATGTGTACTTATAGTGAATACAAATAATATATCTATTTTATTTTAAAAATGATCTTTGTAAGGGAATTTCTTAACCCAACTTCCATTCTTTGGGTTAATCTTCTACTTTCAAATTATGTCATGATATTATTATGTCCTATTTTGTATTTTTATGTTCTTTATGTGTACCTATAGTGAATACACATAATAGATATATTTTATTTTAAAAATTATCTTTTTAAGGACTTCGTCTCAATCTCCTTTCATTGAGGAATATTTGGTTTTATACACAACTTTCTTTTATACGGTGTATAAACCCCTTTGACTTTTACGTTTATTCAAAAGGAATCTTTTTTTATACGAAGAATTTTGCTAAACGAAAAAAGGGAATGTTTTTCTTTCCGTACTTATGCGGCGACAACGACTTCTCCGCCGCTGTGACCATTATTTGAGTTTCAGCTTCCTCTACAAGCCATCATTTTTTTAATGAAAAATAAATACAAAGTTTTAACTTTATTTTATGTTGGTATTGAAAATGGTTTTGAAAGCGTTTTTATTATATCAATGTGTTGTATTGATATCTTGTGATTGAAATGTGGAAATGTTATGCTTCCTTTATGCATGTTTATGTGATACGATTATGTTATGGTTTATGATATGTTTAAACCTATTCATATGAGGAATGTATTAGACTTAATAAGTTACGGGTGGAGCCCGCTATAGCTCCTCGATGCATCGGTAGGTCTCATGAGACAACTAGACGTGGAATTGGCCGAGGCCCTTTCCCAATTTGATTTATGGTTTTGGCTGAGGCCTTAATCATTTTAGACGTCTTGGTCGAGGCCTTGACAAAATGTTTCAGAATGTATGGCATTATACATTCCCTCATTATGAAAGTTGTTATTGATATTGCATGTGATTATTCGACCAGTAGAATATCCATGTGAAGAAGTGAATGGCATTATCTCATTTTACTTTTTCCATATTATGTTGATGTTCAAGTTTAAAAGGCTTTTGTTTTAGTTATACATTCACTTAAATGTTAATGTTTTTTTATGAAAGCTTCCGCAATATTGTTATCCTTACTGAGCATCTGAGCTCACCCCTTTCAATGTTTTAATATTTTCCAGGATGTGAAGAAGTATTTTATGAATGACCTGCAGGGATAGTCAGAAGAGGATATGAGTGTGGACTATGGAGACTTTGTTATTGTAGTTTTTCACTTTATGATGTAATGTAACGTTTACGAATGTATCTAGTGTTTCCAAGGCTACTAATCTAATCGGTCTTTCGAGACTTGATCTTTTGTGATCATGCCAATGTTACGAAGTAATGCACCGACTCTGGGTAGCTAGGGTCGGGGCGTTACATTGAACGTTTAGCGGCAGTTTAAACCGCCGCGAAATAGCCGCCACCTTTCATTTAGCGGTGGTTTAAACCGCCGCTAAAAAGTTTCCGAGAAATTAAAATTACCTGATTCTGCTGCCCCACAGCCTGAAAACCAAACCAAAACACATATAACAGAGAGAACAAGTATAATACATGAAAACAATGTTAGGGAAATAGGTGAATCTAGAGGTTGAAGTGAGTCAATGGGTAGGAGAAAAGATAGGGGATAGTTCAAGAAATATAGAATTTAATCTAGAAACAAGGTAATCAAATGTTTTAAATGTAAACAACCTGGACAAGGGTGACTTTAAATATAGTAATAATGACCATTCCCTATTAGTTGAAGAAGACTTCGACACTACTAATTTGTTAAATGTCACTGATATATCCATCTTATATGAATAGAACCAGGATTCATGATGCTCATTCCACATGTGCCCAAATAAGGAATTATTTACTGAATAAAGGGAATTGAATAATGGTGAGGTATTTCTAGGGAATAATACGAGCGGTCACATCATGGGCATAGGCTCAATTTTACTAGAGCTTCATGATGGTTCTGTTAAAACTCTTGAATAATTTAGGTGGGTACCTGAATTAAAAATAAACCTAATATCCCTAGGAACCCTTGACCAGAAAGGGCACGGCTTCAAGTCTAGATCTGGAAGCCTTAGAGTTTCCCAAGGATGTCTCACTGTAATAAAGGGAACCCTTCGCAATGGTCTGTTTGTGTTAGATGGAAAATTGTATAGAAATCAGTTGAATAGTTATTCTGGTTCATAATGTGATTCCACGACCTTATGGCATAGGATACTAGGGCATATTAGTGCCATGGGTCTTAGTGAGCTTAAGAAACAGTGACTTTTAAGTAATATCACTCCTAACAGTTTACCTTTTTGTGAAGACTGTGTATATAGGAATTCTAGGAGAATCAACTTTAGTAGATCCATGTTTAAGGCTAAGGAACCTCTTGAATGTGTACATTCTAACTTGTAGGGTCCTTCTAGGGTTACCTCCCATGGTGGTGTTTTATACTTTGTAACCGTTATTGATGATTTTTCTAGGAGAGTGTGGATTTATATTATTAAGCACAAGTCAGATGCCTTTCAGACTTTTATGAAATGGAATGTTGCGGTAGAGAGTGAGACTAATAAGAAACTTAAGGCCTTAAGAACTGATAATGGTTTATAATATATATCCAATGAATTCATTGAATATTTTGAATATGAAGGAATTAAGATATATCGAACTGTTTTGGAAACTCCATAACAGAATGGGTTAGCAGAGAGAATGAATAGGACTGTTCTTGATAGGGTGAGGTGTATGTTATCCCACTCAAAACTCTCTAGGTCCTTCTAGGCTGAGGATGATTCAACAGCAGTGCACCTCATTAACTATTGTCCATATTCTGCTAACTCCTTTATGACACCTGAATAAATTTCGAAGGTCACACCCCCAAATCTGCTCACCTTAGGATATTTGGATCCATAGCTTATGTACATTCATGTAATGATAAGCTAGCTGATATGGCTATTAAATGAATATTCGTGGGATATCTAGAGGGTGTTAAATGGTATTATTTATGGGTAGATAAACCAGGTTACTAGAAATGCATCGTTAGTCGCGATGTGGTCTTCCATGAATCTGGTGTGACCAGTGACAAAGTACCTAAACCTGTTGTAGCTCCTGATGAAGCTGCAGGACCATTAGAGGTCCCAACACCTTTAGGTGTTGATGTTTTTTTAAGATCAGTTGACCAACCTCAGTTCAGTGTTGGTCCTGCTCATTTGGATACCCAACCCCAGCCTAAATTAGATCCCAATTTGGAATCCAAACCTGAGGACCAAGAACCTATTGGCCTGATCAACAATCGGATTACTTGAGATAAAGAAAGGAGAGTTATTAAACCTCCAGCCCACTTCAACTAGTAATACATTGGTGCCTATACTTTCAATGTAGCTTAGGAATTGTTTAATGTTGATCCTAAAACTTTTAAGTAAGCTTTTAAGTCCAAAGAATATATTAATTGGCTGAGATCAATAAAAAAAGAAATGAATTATCTTCTTAAGAACAACACCTGGGTTGTTGTTCCGAAACCCAATAACCAGAAAGTTATAGGTTCAATATGGATTTATAAGAAGAAATAAAGCAATGTAGGAGAGTCTAAAATCAAATTCAAAGCATGCATGGTATCTAAAGGTTTTCTAAAATGTGAATTCATTGATTATAGTGAAATATTCTATCCTTTTTTAAACATTCATCCATTAGAATTATGCTTGCATTTTCTGCCAAACTTGATTTGCATGTTGAACAACTCGATGTAAAAACCACTTTTTTACATGGCAGTCTTGATGAAAGCATTTATATGAATCCTCTAGAATGATTTTAAAAATTGTTCAAACCAAACCATGTTTTTATTTTACATAAGTCCTTTCATGGGATTAAATAGTCTTAAAGACAATGATATAAAAGGTTTGATTCCATTATGATTGAGAATCAGTTTTCTATAAGTAGATTTGATGCATGTGTGTATTTTAAAACTGTTAAACATGAGTCTTTTTACCTTTTATTATATGTTGATGACATGTTTTTAATATGTAAAAATATAAAGATCATAAATTCTGTTAAGCACCAGTTGAACTGTGTTTAGGGTGTGGATACTAACCACATACCGTATAAGAATGCAATGGAAGAATACCTTATCAAGGATTGGAAAAGGCTGTTGAAAGCATAGTAGTCATTATAATTAAAAAATGATAACAAAACCGACTATCAGGACAGAGAAGTGAGCAGATCAGATTGAAAAAACAAAACTTATCCAGAAACTCTTAATGTTGAATGAAAAAAATGTATAGGTCATAGTTAAGAGCATAAATCATTCCATAATCATGCATGTATGAGGCATTAAATTACCATTTCCGGATTGATGTACCCCATTAAGAATGAGTACTTCTTATTCTGTTTTTCTCAACTGATGTACCCCTGCAAACAGAAACAGTATAGTATGTACATCTTCCTTTAACGCACACCATATGCATCATTATCTTTCCTACAGAAGGTTTAAATCAAACCTTTTATGCATTGACCAGAATTGTGTGCTTTGCACTTGTTGAATGGCGCCGGTTCTTTTTCATCGTGTAGTAAGGATTCGTGGAAACACTTCTATACAGTGCTGTATTTTTTGGGCAATGACAGCACAGTTTTTAAATGTTGCAACTACTCATAAACATCAAGGCATGTCAATCTATCATGAAATCCATTTCTAAGGAATTTGAAAATATAGAGTCATGAATAAAGGGATATAAATCTACTGGGAGGCTTACCGTTTGCATCTGTGTACTCCTATTTCCTTAAAAATTCGATCTTCTATCATCTGGTTTCTCCATGAAACCATGTTACGACAACCTGAAATCATATTGAAATAAAATATTAATGAATAAAAGAGAATATAAGTGGATAAAATATGAACACCATTAAAATACATGAAATCTGATTAATACCCTAATTAAATTGATTATTTAATCTAAATTCATGTATAACCTGAATGTTGTTCATACGTTGACATCATCCTTGACAAAGGGGACACCATATTATGCATTACCTTGTGGTCTCTGAGTAATCTTGCTACATATCAAATTTACAACATCAGTATACAATAAAGAAAGCAAAGAACAACGAACACCTTAATGCAAAGATCAAACATACTTCAAATAGGCTCACTTCTGGATAAGAGAGTCCTAAACTTCAATTGTAAAACAGAGTAGTCCGGTGCATGCTGTAAATCCAGAGCCATGCATCAATCAAAGCCGAATAGGTAGCAGTCCGAAATCATCAAGTGAGATGGATTTGATCCATCCTTGAAGCACTCAGGATCCTCAGCAAACCCAGACAGCCATGAATATAGCATATTCAATGGGAAATGAGGCCGCCAAACCATCCAAATAGAGGAAACCCAAAACAGTCAGATATGTTCAAACAATAAACATGCCAACTGAAAACTCAACTGACCATAATCCAGGCAGATATAGAATTGGATGACAGCTTCAATCTAGATCAAATTGGTAATCAGCTTTATGTACATCCTTCTTCTCTATGTATAACTATCCTATGTGCACATGACTTGTGTGACATTAATAGTAGGTAAATATTATATGTGTTAAATGGGCATGTCTCACATACACGTTATATGGGCATGTCTCACATACACTTTAAATATTAATATGTATCCCCTATACCCCCCCCCCAACCCCCTTGCATCAGACCCCCCCTGCACCATCCCCCACCCCCCAACCAAAAAATCATTGTCTCATGAAAATAAAAAAGCAGTCCGGTGCATTCTATAAATCCAGAGCAATATAATATTATTCAGCCTCATGAAATATAATATTTTTCAGCCTCATGCAATATAATATTATCAAACTCTTATAAACATAGTTAGATAAAATCTACATGTATTTCAATGCCTCATCAAATATAATATTATTCAGCCAAAGAAATATGATTGCCCAAGAATAATCACAAAAATGTTTCCACTTCACAGAGAATAATCTAAAAGCTCAATTTTAGTTTACACCATAACCAAATCATAGAAAGAAGAAAATAAATCTGCAAGGCACATACAATTCATAAAAATGCTCATAACCATGATTTATAAAGAAGTCATAACCAAACACATAAAAATAATAATATAGAACCCTTGAAAAAGTTCTTATTAGGCTAATCAAACAATTTGTTCCTAAATGATGTATATCACGCTTGAGAAATCAAGACATAAAAAGAAACATCAGAAATCAATAAAATGCATAAAAGAAAAATGAGAAATCTAGGAAATTTTAGGACATGAAAATGTGTGGTGGAAACTATGTGCCACAAATTTTACATATAAAAACCAACTGTTTTCATATTACAAATCAACAATACAACTACTCAGGGTCTGATGATGCATCATCACCCTCTCCACCTTCATCTCCACTTTGTGTTGTCACCTGTAAGAACGTTATATTGAAAATTAAATACGATTGCATATTTATATTAAAACATTAAACCAATGAAAGTTATAAAACTAAAAGATTTTGATTTTTTGTGATTTACCTGCATACCACCAGTCGATGCACTACCACCGGGGGCATATCTGCTCATCTGCTGACGTATTTCCATCAACTCTTTCTACAATGCAGATATCTGATCCCCCTGCTGGTGAACTGTGTTTCGTAAAGAAACAATCTCTCTCTTATCATCTCCGGGTATGGGCTGACTAAAGTCAGGAGTAGATGCAGCTGTTATCCCCAATGGCCTGCTAAAAATCTCATATAGTACGGGTCCCAAACCCATCCCGCGCACTCTCCCAGCATGCTCTTTCCCAAGGACCTTAGCAACCGGGTCATCCTGGGAGACTGAGTAGGACTGCACAGGATTGGCATCCCATAGCTCTTTAATTTTAACATATAAATCAAATATCAAAATATATTAACAGAGTAAAAACTGATAATAAGTTATTATGATGAAAAATTGACTTCATACCCCAACTTCTTTAGCAGGCTTGTTAACAAAACTTCCATCTGATTTCTTATGAACATCCAACCACAGTTCAGTCCTGGATGCTTCATGCTCTATACTCTGTGACTCCATTAAACAAAGATAAATCAACAATTCAATATATTATGCAGATAATATTGTCTTATAAATATTTCAACTAATTAAAATATTACCAATGTCATTCGGATTCAAGAAAAACTTTTTGAGCCCGCAGTGTTCAGGATGACTTGCTTTGCCTGGTTTGATGCCTTTTGTCTTGAAATATCCTGAAATAAATAAAAGGAAATTTAATACTGATGTATTGAATGTCATGTCCTTTTAATATACATGTATAAATGTAAAATGAGGATAATATAATAATATATATTTCAATACCATTCTCTTCTGATCACGATGTCTGTCAACAAACACTTTCCACTGCTCTTTCGGTACCCCACTGGGTAGCTTCTCAAACATTTGCTGCGTGGTCAACAAAGTATCGTTGACATCACACCAAAATCTCCATTTGAAATCTTTCCACTTCTTACCTAGATTTTTCAACGTCCACTTCCGTGCTATCACATCAGCAACGGTAAAGTGGAAGAACATCTGTATACAGAAATTCATTTTGCACATATTAGTAACATGACATTCAATTAAACCATAATGTAATAAATTTACCTTTATTTGAGAATAAAACACTTCATTTTTCCAGCTTAAAGGCATATGTATCCAATATTCATATGAAATGGGAAGGGAAATGGGCTCCGCTGCCAGCTGGCCTATAATCTAGCCAAGTAACCTCGTGGCATCATCCGTAGGGACCCCGTAAGAATCAAATGGCACAACAATCTTCTCTCCATTCAGATTCCAAACATCTAAACTTTTTATATTTTTCTTCACAGTTGCATTTTTGTCATCTTCAATGAGAAAACAATTAGTATAAACAAAATGAAATAAATTTATTTAATTAAAATTTGTACCTATGATAGTGACACTCCAGTGTGTCCGGGATGAACTGGAAGGGGCACGACATTGCCCCACTGCTGAGCCTCTTGAAAGGGGAGTCGACGACTCACCCTCTACTGGGACATCCACAGAAGGTGTGAAAGATGGTGCAGGGGGGGATGGTGCAGGGGTGTCGGCACCTAGCGTCTCAGATGTCGTGGGGAGGGAGACAAGTGGATCTCCATCTGTTGCAGAACTAGATGAAACAATATACCGCTTCTTCCTTGGCATTCCTGTCATTTAATCAAATAAAATTAAGTTCAGAATATATATTGCAAAAAAAAATTCATAAAAAAAAATTAAAAATGATAATAGATTCCCAGTACTAACAAAAAAAATATATATACCAATGATAATGAATGACTACAGAAATAAAACAAGTGGTTGCTGAATAAATAAATAATTGTACATACAATCATTTTCTCCTTCAATAATGTCGGTTTCATGCTCCATTGCTTCATCTACTTCATTCATCTTTGCTAGACTAATATTTTCAATATCATGATCGACAACTAATTCTGCTTCCTCTTGCTGATTAAATTCAATTTCAGAGGTCAAATTTTCCACTTCATCACCCATATCATACAAATCTCTTTGTATTACATGAGCAACTACACTCCACCCTTCATCGGCAATATAATTCACATAATATACCATTTTTTCTTTTGATGCTAAGATATATGGATCATGCAGTTCACGATCACCAACATCCATCAAGCGAGAGAAGTACACATAAGTAAATTGCAACGAATCTCTTTTAACACCTCTGATAATATCGACCCATTTTCATTTGAATAAAACAACCAAAAAATGTCCATGGTAGTTTAATTCAATAATATCATACAGCTTTCCATAGTATTCCACTTCAGCAAATGTAAATATACCACTGTTCTGTGTTTTCAAACCCACTTCTTGATCGACTGTATGAGATCTAAAGCCATTCACATTATAAGCGCCGAACTTTCTAACTTCTTTTAGAGGAACTCTAGAAAGAAACTTCAAGTCTTCTGAAACCTTTGCTCGAGTATCAGTATTCATGATCTGAAAAAAGAAATATACTTTATTAGATTCACAAAATATATGTGTCAAACTAATATTCGTATTTAACTTACACGTCGTGCAAACCATTCTACAAGCTCTTTATTAACAGCTTTTGTTATATCTTTCTCATTTCATGTTCGGCCTCTCATTCGTCTCTTTCATTGTATCCTCAACTCTGCAATAAATGGATCTGCAATGTCACTATTCAGCAGCACATATCTATGTGCCTGTAATAATTCCAGTTCAGTCAGTGTCGCATTTGAGGTCCTCCCAACTGATCGGCCAATAGCAGGAAATATTTTGGATTTCTGATGTATTTGAGATTGAGTCGATGTGTCATCAACATGTCCAGCTCGATTAAATATTGTCTCAATATCATCTAAGTATCGAGAACAAAAGTTAAGATACTCCTCATGCAAATAGCTTTCAACAATTGAGCCTTCTGGTTGAGCTTTATTTCTCATGTATGATTTCAAATGTCCAAGATATCTGTGAAATAAAATAAACATAATTATGCATTTAATTAAGTACCAAAAATTGTTTACATAACTGGAAAACATATAAATAAAGTACCTCTCAATTGGATACATCCATCGATAATGAACGGGGCCTCCTAATTTAGCTTCCTCAACCAAATGCACAGTTAAATGCATCAGTACAGTAAAAAATGGCGGAGGAAAGATCATCTCTATTGTGCAAAGGGTAAATACAATCCTCTTCTGGAGGTTCTCAAGATGAAATGGATGTAGACATTTCTGACATAGTTGTCTGAAAAATGTGCAGAACTGCAGTACAACAGCAGTAATTTTTTCAGGTAATAATGTACACAATGCCAATGGTAGTAACTGTTGTAACAAAATATGTGAATCATGACTTTTCAATCCATGTAACTTACGATTCTTCAAGTAAACACACCTTGAGATGTTACTTGAATACCCATCAGATACCTTAACATTCTTTAACATTCAAATGAATGTATCTTTATCCCTATTTTTCATTGCAAAAATTGTCGGAGAATACTTTTCATTCTCATATGGCCAGAGATCGCGTTTTATGTTCATTGCTTGTAAGTCTTTGCGAGCATTGAGTTGATATTTTGACTTTCCATGCTCATTAAGAAATGTGAAAATCAAATTGTCACAGACATTCTTCTCAATGTGCATCACATCAAGATTATTCCTCAACAAATTAAATTCCCAATACGGATGTTTGAAGAATATACTTTTTTTCTTCCATTGTTGTGTTCTGGTTTCTCTTGACGATGCACTTAGGACCCATTTTTCGCTATCATTCAAATGATGAACCTTCCCAAATTGTGTTTCAACATTTTCAAGCTATTTCAATATTTCAAAACCATTTAACAACTATGGAGGTGGTCTACGATCAATGGAACCATTAAATTTTGATCTGTTCAGCCGAAATCTATGAGATGCATCAAGAAATCTTCGATGACACAAGAAGCACCATTTTCTACTGTGAGGTAGCCATTTGGGCTCAAAATCAAAGTTACAAACGGGACATGACAAACCCGTGTAAGTGTTCCAACCAGATAAATTCCCAAGCCCAGGGAAGTCACTAGTGGTCCACATTAAAGTAGCATGCATTGTGAACATTGTTTTAGAAGAAGCATCAAATTTCTCAACACCGTTGCTCCATAACTCCTACAATTCATCAATCAAAGGCTACAAGTATACATCAATATCATTTCCAGAAATTTGTTTTCCAGGAATAATCATCAAAAGGATAAAATATGTTTCTTGCATACACATCCACGGAGGCAAATTATAAGGGATCAAAATAACTGGCCAAATTCTATAATTGGTACTCAAAGTCCCAAATGGGTTGAATCCATCGGCAGCCAATCCCAATCGAACATTCCTAGGATCAGCTGAGAAATCGAGATGTAATGAATCAAATGTCTTCCATGATTGAGAATCTCGTGGATGTCTCATTAACCCATCATTGTTATTATCTACAGAATGCCACTTCATGTGTTCGGCGGTTTTCGATGACATGAATAATCTTTGTAATCAAGGTTTCAAAGGAAAGTAACACAAAACCTTTGCAGGTGTGCTCCTTTTCTTCATCTTCTCCATGAAATTATGTTCATTAAGACTTCCAACATCACTCTTTTCCTGCCATCTAGAAGAAGAACATTTCTTGAAATTATGTCTACTTGAATCCTCTCCCCAATAAAGCATACAATCATTGGGACACGCATGTATTTTTGTATAATTCAGACCAAGCTTGTTAACAACTTTTTTCATATCTTAAAAAGATTCTAGGATTTTTGCTTCCGGAAATGAATCACGTATCAATTCCAATATCATGGACATTGCGTTATTTGTAATTCCACATAGACATTTTATGTGATACAACTTCAGCAGAAATGAAAGTTTTGAATATTTCAAACACCCACAATACAACTCTTGATTTCCATCGTCAACTAAATCATGAAACGCATTTTCCTCAGTGAAGTTTTCTCTTACATTTGGCTCCACAGAATCAAGAGGAGGATCCAATGATATGTGACAATCTTGATCTTCCTGTGTTATAGTCTCAAAAACATCACTTGTCACGTTGCAATTTGTAGCACCCTCTTCTGGTTGTTCTGATATGTTTTGATGCTGATAGTGGTGCCTTGCAGTGATGAATGCATCATTTATTAGGTTTTTCATTTCATTTTTCATTGTCGACAAACTTGGGACCTCATTCTGTGGATTAACATCAGTGCTCAATCTTTCTGTAACGTTCGATTCTTCATTCCAAATCCAACACAAATATTGATTAGGGAATTGCTTCAGTATTAAATGTTCATAAACCTCATCTCTCTTCAACCATGTTCTAAATTTACATTTAGTACATGGAAATTTTATTCTCCCTTCAACGGATCGATTAGAAATTGCAAAATCTAAAAACTCATTCAAACCCTTAACATACTGAGGTGTGTTCCTCGGTAATGTGATCCAACTTTTATCCATGTATATCAAAATGTGCCTACACACAAAAAATTAGAACACATAGTTACTACTAAATAGAGAAAGAGATTCATATATAAAATAGTATAAGATTTTAGAAACATAATATAATAAAGATGATCCCTTGAGTTAGATATGAACCCTTAGTGTTTGGGATAGGGGAATTTTCTTTGGTAAAGAGAAATAGTGTGATAACAACGTGGTAGCTACCTTACCATGAAAACCAAAACACATTGTTAATTTAGAATAACCCCAATAATTGTGAGAAACACTTTTACAAAGGTGTGGATTCGCATTTTTAAGCTGAATTGGATTTAATGGAATCCTAGAATACAGTGGGATATTGCTTATGCAGTGGGTTCCCCTATTTGAATTGACAGAGAAACTGATAACCCAAGGTATGGGCACTATGCAAGAGTCCTCGTCAAGATTGACCTAGCAAGAACTCTAGTTGAGGTGGTTGTCCTCACCACCTTCGATGATATGTTGAATCTAGAAATTATGTATGAGAGAAGGCCTAGGTTCAGTGGGAATTATAACATTATTGATCATTCGATTTATGAATGTAGAATATTAACAACCTATGACAGGTGTAATCAATGAGGCCATCATGATGGAGACTGCCAGAAGATGAGGGCGAAGGGAAAAGATAATTTGATCCACCCTCTGAGAAGCATCCCTCTATCAAGTCACTCATCACTGAGCTGATACTTTCCCCATCTATGAAAACTCATAATGAGGTGGCCCCCACATCCCCCCAGGATGATCACTCAGTTCATGAGTCAAGACCTACTTGTACTTTAGGTTCTACCTTAGGGGGAACAAATCTTGACTTAATTGTTGGCCCTGGTCCAGGCCAGGCCAATCTCTTGGAGGATGACAGGGATGGATCAACATCAGATGTTGGTGGCACCAAATTCCTCTTACCTATTCCTGCTATAACTATTAATTTACAGGTTGGTGAGGGGCTAGAATTACTCATTGCTATGGAAGCATTACAATGATCCTTGGCTCACCCAAGTCACCAAAGGCACCAGCCCTCCAGGCACATTCTCAGGTTGCACCTACAGCGGACTCGGCGCTTGCCTTCTCTGGAGGTGGATAGGGTATTGATAGGAAGTAGGGGGGATTTATAATAGGCTATTGCGGCTCTGGAACCTGCTTCCGCCCTGTATGATGTAGGGTTTTCGAACACCACTACACACTTGGCAGATAAGCGCATGCAGGTGGTCAGCAATCAACCTTCTGTTAATAAACAAATCGATGTAGCTCTTATCACCTCTTGTGACAATAAACATCCTTTCCCAATGCTTTAGTACACTTATTGAATTGAATTTTATATTCAAAATACACCAACACAAATTCTGGGTGTCCCTCCAATTCAGTTCAGAGACCTCAGGATGTCATAGTGGGCTCCCCCTTAGAGGGGACCTCAAATCACTCATCTGGGGAGTCTGGCACACTGGGAGACCTTTTAACTAAGTTCACCTCCCTGAAGGATAGGAAGTGTGTGAAAAGGAATCCTGATGGAATGTCCCCAAAGGTTGATACATGTGTTCTAAAAAAATTCTCACCCCTCTAAAGTAAATACTAGGCAGATGATGGTGATGACAATCATGAGAAGGTGGATGATGATGATACAAGCAAATCGAATCCTGATAAAATATGCATTGTCCAAACACCCAAGAAGAACGGTGGGAAAGGTAAAGAGAAGAAGATTAATCAATGAAGACCCTCTTTTAAAACTGTCGAGGGATTAGGAACTCTCCTACTACCTCTTCCCTCAAAAATTTTCATTCACATAATAGGTCGATTCTAGTTGTAGTTGCTGAACCCAAAATGAACTTTGGGAAATGGAAAGGGTTTAGTTGGGCTTCTCTTAAATAATAACTGTTTGCACACAATGGAGATCTCAAGGGCTCTGAAACCCTATGGGTTCTCAAGCATGATGATATTCAGATTACTTTTTATGAGATTTGTTCCCAAGTCATCACTATCTCTACTGTTCTAGGCGGTGTTGTCACCACATTTTCATTTGTATATGCATCCTATGCCTATACCAGGAGAAGAGAGCTTTGGAGGGATCGAAAACAAATTAATGAACAAACAAAAAGTAATTTGGATATTGTGGGGGATTTTAATACTGTCCTAAGGTTGCATTAAAGGTTGGGTCCTCATTTTTCTCATAATTATGCGGAGGAATTTGAAAGCTTCTTAGATAAGTGCAACCTAATAGAGGTCCATATTATAGGGTATAAATTCACATGGGGAAGGATTATAGGAAACAGAAGACAAGAAAGTAGTATTTACAGGTGATTCTTCTAGATTAATGATCATTACTCTATCGCTGAAATTTCCAAACATACACTTGAAAAGTTCCACTCGGATCACAATCTTCTTATCATCAGGATTCTGGAAGGTCCCACAAGGTCATCCCCATTACCATTCAAGTGTAATAATGCATGTCCTACCATTCATGGATATAGGAAAATTGTCATTAGTGGATGTAATAGTGTCATTCATGGCGGTCCCTTTTTCACTGTCACGTCTATGCTCATGTGCATTAATGCCCAGAATAGGGAATGAAGCAGATGATCCTTCTCCATGTTGGATGATGACATTAAGGAGGCCTAATCTTGGCTTTAACATTGTCTAATTTTAAATCAATAGCATAACTTACCATAATGATGTATGAGATTTCTATAAAGAAGTTGTATTTAATTTTGGTGATAATAAGGATCTGTTTCCAACAATAGTAAACTAGAATAATTTTTTGATGTCATATTTAATAATGGTTGAAGTCTTTGAATGTACTTATGATGGAAATTATGATTTCGACACTTCCTCAATGGAAATCAATTAAGTAAGCCCTACAGAAATAATTATGTCTTTTTCGAAAATCCAAAAGTGTTAGAGATGGTAGAGTAGTAGGAGGAGTTTCAGTTAGTGGATGTTACTATGAGGTCCTTTAACCACAACCCCTTGGAGGCCCATGTCAGGCATAAAGAGCTGGGGGCTAGGGCAATGGACAACTTCATGCTTTGGATGTCTATGATCCAATGGCACACGAGATGATTTGAGTTATTATTTTTGTTTATTATAATCTTTCCTTAGTATTATAAAACATAGGTTCTACCCATTATTTTATCCCTTGACTCCTTGTGTGATAGTTATAGATCAAAGTTGAGACATTATCAAAATAATTTCGTCTTAAGGTTCCTACCGGGAACACTTCATTTGAAATTTCATTTACTTGTAGTGAAAGGTATAAATTATCCCACAATGGTTAATGTGAGATCATTTAGTCATCACAATGGATCCCTATGATGTCATCATGGGCACATATTGGCTCTT
This sequence comes from Viscum album, assembly GCA_963277665.1. Classification (NCBI taxonomy): domain Eukaryota; kingdom Viridiplantae; phylum Streptophyta; class Magnoliopsida; order Santalales; family Viscaceae; genus Viscum; species Viscum album. The sequence goes on along the minus strand of OY728125.1, from coordinate 1,552,533,835 downwards.
TATGGTCCAGGAATAGATCGACTTTCTCTATAGACTAGTCAGGTGCCTATAAACTAATTGGATGAGGTTCTCCTTTTATGTGATAGATATATCAAGGAAGTTTTGGTGGATGTTGTGAATAAGAGGTTTCAACCTATCACCCATCATTTGGATGGGGCATCCCTTGGATCCATAAGAAATTTAGGCATCTGGGTTCCTTCAATTCTGGTTGATTATTTGAAATTTTTTTCTGATGTTATTTCAGGAATACTTCCAAGATGGGAGATGAAGATTTTTAATTTATTGGATCATGGTATTTCACTAATATTTTTTGTGGCATATCAGATGGTACCTACTGCGCTTCATGACCAATGGTTTCATTTTGAAGACCTTTGTGGGAATTGTTTCATCAGACCGAGTATTTACCCCTAGTCAACTCCATTAATGTTCAAGAAAATGTTTGAAGAGATTATATGGCTTTGTGTGTATTGTCGTTTCCAGAACCCGAAAATGATAAACATGAATTACCCCTTTTCAAGGATTGATAAAAAAATTCACCAGTTTTGAAGCGTGATATGGTTCTATAATATTAATTTCAGTAACATCGATCACTAGTAGAAGGTTTGTATGCCGGATATTCCAAAGTTTTAATTATGATGTCACTTCAAACACTTTGAGTTCCAATGATTCAGTTTTCTGTGATGAATTACCACTATATGTTTATGTATTTGATGAACCAGTTTTTGTATCCATACATGGACCACTTCCATGATTTCTTTATCGATGACATACTTTTCTACTCTACGTTATTGTAAGAGCATGTAGATAACTAGAGGACGGTTAATTATTTTCTTCGAGACAACTAGATTTACATAAATCTCTCGAAGTGAATGTTCTGCATAAGTGATGTTCACTCTCTAGGGAATGTCATTTCTGAACGAGTTTTACCCATTAATCTAGAAGATATCAAATAAGTTCATTGGTGGGATCCATCCAAGGATGTGTCACAGTTAAAGAGTTTTCTTGTCTTGGAGGGGTACTATATAAAGTGTGTAGAAAACATCCTGAGAATCACAACCCATTTGACCACCCTGACACATAATTGGAATTTTTTTACCTGGTTTGAGTAATGCCACAGGTCCTTTGGTGAGTTTAATTTTCCGCTATAGATATAGTGACTAGTCTTATAAATAAAAAACTCCTCACACAAGCAAAGAGTACCAGTTATCCAAGAAACAATAATAAAAAAACTAATATCAAAACAAGTAAATAATTAGAAATCAATCCCTAGGGTTTTTATAGGTCGTCGGGGAAGCCGGGTCGCCGGGGTCGTGGGGGGCCGGGGTCGCCGAGGTCGCGGGGTCGCCGGGGAATTAGGTTCTCCGGGTTGCGAGGTCGCCAGTGTCACAGGTGTCGCGGGGGGCCGTGGTCGCAGGGAAATCGGGGGGCCAGGGGTGCGCGGGGTGAGAATGAATGGTCGGGGTGGGGGAAGGGTCGGGGCCATTAAAAAAAATGTTTTGCGGCGGTTTTTTATAAACCGCCACTACAAAACCGCCGCTAAATGGTGGTTTTGTTGTAGTGTAATGATAAAATCTTTTAATGAATATAGGAATAATAATGGTTGTATCGGTTCCATAAATTAAGATAATGTTTGTCAATGAGTAACAACTATGAAGGTTTGATACATTTCAAAGTTGATGAGTGGAGTTATCATCATATACACTTTATCATAATGAGAAATCCATCGTAATGGGTATTCTGTCATTATGAAATACCCATCGGAGGAAGAATCATTAAGAAATAAGAATGTTGTATGAAGATGATGATATTTTAAGATATTCAAAGTTTTAAGTAGATTATTTGTTGAATAATTTCTATCGATAGAGAAAAATCATCATAATAGGATTTTCATCGTAATGGGAATTTTATTTTAATGATCTGAAGAAGAAAGAAAATTTGTAATCAGATAAGATGGAAACATGAATCGTAATGAGATGAGAAAGAAACAGAAATCCGAATAAGATGAGAAGGAAAATGATTCTTAATTGGATGAGAAGGAAACATATTAATAATAAGATTATAAGGAAAAATATTCATAATTATCTAACAAGGAATCATATTTGTAATGATCTGAGAAAGGAAGAGATTTGTAATGAGATGATAAATAAACAGATTTGTAATGATCTAAGAAGGAAAAAGATTCATAATGAGCTGATTAAGAAGAAGAACCAAAAAAATATTCCATATGTTTTATGAAGTATTAAATAGGTGAATCTTGAAATTAAATTATACATAAATCTTAGATAAATCTAAAGAGTATTGAGGATGTAAAAGTTGGATTTCAAATTCTATATATTTTTAGACTATAAAATTTTTAGAAAGACATGAATGTTTTTAATTTTATAACTTTTGTTTTATGAGTCAACTATAAATACTTTCTCATATCATTTGTTCATTATCAGCTTGTCACAAAAGATGGAAAGGTGGAGCATGGAAGAAATCATTTGAAAGTCATTCCTGGCTAGAGATCTCATGATGATAATCTGAAATTTGAATTCTTATTTATCAGATTGAGAAAAATCATAATGAGATGATCGTATTGAGTTAATCAGATTTAGTCAATCAGACTAAAGAATATTGTATTTATCATTCGATCATATTTTGAATAGTGTATGTTGAGAATTATTTCATCTGTTTGAGTTCATCTTATGCAGAATTATTATTTTGAGTGAATTGGATCCATCATCATCAGATTGAGAAAATATGATCTAGTAAAATCATACTAGGGATTCACTGATTATTTGGGTTATAGTTTCAACAAATTATTTATTCTTTTGTTTTGTTTAATCATTTTTTAAGAAATAATTTTAAACTAATGGTAGTGAGTATAATATTTCCAATTTGGATATAGAAGGATTCTAATAGGATTTGACAAAAGTTTTATTCCCTTTATATTAATAATGAATTTCTATAGACCCATGGGAGTGACTATGGAAAGGATGTAGATTCTCACACTGGGGTTAAAACATGTAAATCTTATGTTAATGTGTTTCCTACTTTTTCATGCATGTGTATTTACTGAAATATGATAAGGATATAAATATTAACAGGTAGTAGGGGTTATGTATGTAAGAGTTTTGAAACACAAAAAAGTGAACAACTAATTCAACCCCCCCCCCCACACACACACACACTTCGTAATTGTAATTCCATATTTTGTAACTCCAAATTGTGTCTGAGAGAAGGTTATATTGTTGAATCCTTATCATGGATAACAAAAATTATTTCAATATTAGAGGAATTCCTACATTTGATATCAAAAATTATTATTGATCAAAAGGTAGGATGATTCCTTATCTCCTATCTCTTATCCTATAATTTTTTGATGCGGGTACTATTGTTTTTCTACCTACTATGAAATATTCTCCTATGATTTTTTTTGATAAGAGAAATATAGAAGATGATGTAAATTCTAGAAATATACTACTTATGTCCTAATCAAGTAATTTTTATCAAAATATGATGGGTCCCAATACTTTAAAAAGTAAATGGCACAATATGGAAAATGTTTTCGAAGGGAATACTAATGTGAAGGATGCAAATATAAAAATCCAGTGTAGTATGTATGAAACAATTACAATGATATATTAAGAAACTATTTATGAATACTTCACCATAGTAAATGAATTTTTTCGCTACATAAGAGGATTTAGATATGTCTTGGAAGATTCTATAATTATAAAGAAATTTATGAAAAACATTATGGATGGGTTTGATTCTAAAATGTCCACTTTATAAGATAAGGATAATTTATCACTTGATGAATTTCATAACATTTTTTTGGATTATTAAATGAGAAAAGATCCAATGTTTAAAATTAATATGAAATAAGAAATGGATTGTATTGTTATGAGAATGTTGAAAATTCAAGATGTTGAAGATGTTGATCCTTGTGACTTCGAAGGTGAAGAGGATAATTAGTTGAATGATAAAATCATGTATTTTATATCCAAGAACTATTGAAGAGGAAGAGGAAATTATGGAGGTAAAATTCCTTTAAATTTATAGAGTGTAGTTGAATGAGACACTTTTATATGAATTTTTTCTAGAGTAATAATTGCAAATATGAATATGATGCTGATGAAGAACCTCGATGGAAGAAATGATAAAAATGATAAGGAATAAAATTCATTAAAAAAATTTCAAGAAGAAATTCACTATAAATAAAAGAAGTATGTTGAGTAAGAAAGTTGAGTTAGACTCTACTGATAAGAATTTATTTATAGAATAATGTTTAGAAAAATTCGGAACCTTAATTGGAAAAGTTGTGGAAATACAATATTCATCAGATAGTGAAGAAAGTGGTGAAGAACATTATAGAGAGTATCATACCAGAACATTACTTGTTTCATGTATTAAGGAAAACAAGATCTCAAGAAATAAATTAGAGTAATGAAGAATGATTATGAGGATGTTTTTTATGGAAAACAACATGTAATAAAGAAAAAGGATGAATAAATTCAAGAGATCATAAGTTACAAATTAAGAATTGTTGAATAGGGAATGGTGACTAAAGTTATCAGTAAGAAGTTGAATGCTAAGGAATAAAAAGTTAAAAAGTTTTGATAAAAACTTATTAAGTATAAAAATACCATGTGGAAGATAAATGAAAACTTTACCGAAGACTAAAAAATAAAATATGAGCCTTCTAAAGTTTCTAAGAAGGATCAAAATAAGAATTATTTGAAATATTATCCCAAAAGAAATAAGTTTTCATCTGATTTTGATAATATTTCTGTTTTTAGAAAAAGTATTAGGAATGCTTGGGTGGAAAATGGTTGTGAGAAACCTATCACATTTAAAAAATTAGAATATACACTCTAAACAAAATATTTTTCACATTATTATAATGATAGATTAGAAATAATCTATCAACCTCAACAAACTTTCAATAGATAATGACTATATTTCAATAGAAAATCACGATTTGATGGTTATTTTGGTGTTTTGGAATATATGGGTAGAGGGAATATAATATTTTTCACAATTTTTCTTTTCATGGATAATGGTTTGATAAAATTTGAAGAAATAGTGAAAGTAGAATGAGAAATTTTCATAACTTACAAAAAGATGGGAAAGTGAATTCCCAAGATGTTCGAAATTATCAAACATGAAATCAATTTGATTTTTTTGAAAGAATTTTCTAAAATATTTGATAAGGCTAGTAATAATTTTAAAAAATGTATGACACACCTTCTAGAACAAGTTTGTTACAACAAAAAAAAGGATGATGGAAATAAAAAATTTGTGGAAAGATCATTTGTCATTGAGATAGCCTTGAATGCAAGTAAAAACGATTGAACCAAGGATAACTAATATTGATTGTTCCTCATGCATGATAGGTGATTTAATGATCTTTAAACATGTTTAAAATAATGATAGAGGTTTTTTTTACCTTTTTAGTGGTAGTTTCTTAAAAAATAGAAGAATCGGAATGACTGTGATTGAAGAAAAAACATGAAATAAAAGGATGTTTTATTTGTTAATGGGATGAAAAATAATATTATTAGTGTAAGTCAGCTTTGTGATGATGGAAAATACTTTATATCTATAATATAATCTATTATTATAATAAGTGTGAAGGATAGAAGAAATATCAAAAAAGGAGAAATAACTAGTTGTAATATTTTCCAAATATGAGAGTTTCATAAATCATGATAATTGAGTGCTGAAGTGGAAAATAAGTTGTGGAAATGAAGACTAGATACCTTGATTAGAAAATAATGAAAAAACATTCCATGTTTTCTACTATTATAAACTTTCCAACATTAAAAAGAAGAGAAGAAGATGTTTTTATTACTTATGAGAAAGGAAAGATGGCTATTAAAAGTAATAAGGGAGCTAGGATTCAGTCTACCAAAACTCTTTAACTTATTCATTCTGATTTATCTGGTCTGTCAAGACATCAATAAAAAAGAAGAGTTATAATTTATCACATAGTAATGATTTCTCTCAAATGAAAAAACATCATTTTTATGAAACATAATTCAAAGGTCATGGAAATGATCTTGTTTTTCAGAAAAGAACATGAGAAAGAAATGGATCCTTATATATACAATTTGAGAATGGATAATGGTAGTGCGTTCACACAAAAAATACTTTTAAAGCATCTCTAAGTAAACATGGTATCAAACATCAGTATAGTACTCCCTATACCCCATAAAAAGGAGTATCATAATTAAATAATTGAATCATTGTCTAAATTTAAGAATTATGTTAGCATAATACAAACATTCAATATTATATTAGAGAGAAGTTTTTGGTACTATAGTACATATTCAAAATATATGTTTGTTGAGACTAAAAATGAATATGAATCCTTATTAAATGTTGTATAAAAACATTCATTTAAATACTTCAATGATTTTAGAAGTCCATGTTTTCTCAAAATAAAAAATCTAGATTTTGGAAATCTTGATGGGAAAGCCGAGGGAGGAATATTAATAGGCTATTCACCCAATAGAATAAGCTACAAATACTGGAATAAAAGTTTACAAAATTTAGCAGACTCATACGATGTGAAATTTATTGAAAATTAAAATTCTTTAAAAAAAGTAGTTGCGAATAATGAGGAGAATAAACAATATACCTAAAACAATAGTGAAATTAATTCAAAACATCCTTATCAAGATTCCGAATATTTATGTGAAGATTAAAGTTTAGTTCGGATAGAAACCTTGAAATTTACTACTCTAAAAATCATGTTGAGTAGAAATAAATTATTCCAAATCAGAAGGCTCTAATTCAGAAAATAAGTAATTTGATATTAGATGATCATACTTAAATTATCTAAAAAGTAGAACCGGAATTAGTTGTAGAATTTATTCAACGCAAAAAATGGGTGTATTATATAAATGATGAGTTGGATCAGATTGAGAAGAATCAAACATGGGAACTTACTTCACCGTATTTACATAAACAAGTTATTAGAACCATGTGGGTTTATAGAAAAAAAGTTAAAAGAACATGGATATGTTTCAATTATCAAATCTAGGCTTGTTTGTTAAGGCTATACACAGGTGGAAGGTGTGGATTTAGAAGATAGTTTTTCCCTAATTGCATGATTTGAAACTATTATAATTTTTTTTTAATTAGTTGAACAAAATAATTACAAAGTTAATCAAAGGTTGTGAGATAATCTGTCTAAAATGATGATATTGAGGAAGAAGTTTACAACAAACAACCTTGTTGGTTTCTACATGATGAGGATGAAAAAAAAGTTTGTATACTGAAGAAATCTTTTAATGGGATGAAATAACCTCCATGTTATGGGTATTCAAAACATGACAATGGTTTGAGACTGTTAAATTTTTTTGAAGGAAAATTTGATAAAAACTTATATGTGAACTTTGGGGATGATAGAGCTGTAATTTTAATTTTTTATATGGAAGATATAATTTTTTTATTTTGATAGATATTATGTTTTTAAAACATTTTCTAAATAAATGAAAAATAATTTTAAAATTTCAATGTTGGAAGAATTAACTTTCTTCCCTGAATTACATGTTTAACCTAAAGAAAAATAGATTTCCTTTTCTCATGAAATGTAAGTCAGAGAATTTTTAAAGAAGTTTGGGATTGAAAAATACAAATAAGTTTCTACTCAAATTTATATAATCTAAAATATGAGAAAAATAATTCTAGGAAATGTTTGAATCAGAAAGATTTTCTGAAGCTGATAAGAAGTCTATATGACCTTATACTATCAAGACCTAATATTTTCTATGTTTCGACTTTGTGTTATTGGTATCAAATTAATCCAAAATAATAACACATGTTTAAAGAAAAAAAATATTCTGAGATATGTCAAAGGAAAAACATTAAAATGATTGTTATACAAAGGAAATTATATGATGAAGTTTCATGGTTATGCTCATGCTGATTGGCCTAGTTATTTTATTGATAGAAAATAAACATTAGGTGTCACACTTCTCTTAGTTTAACTATGTATAATTTATCATAACAAGAAATAATTTTTAGAAACTTTGACCATAGTTGAATCCAAATATGTTGTAGATAGTTAGTATTGTACTCAAATTTTGTGTATGAAAGATCAGTTAGATGATTTGGAAGTAAAAGTTTCTAACCCATTGAAGATGCTTTGTGATAATCATTATAAAATTTATCTTTATAAGATTATTGTCTGACATTAAAGATCAAAACACATTTATATAATGATTCACTTTCTAAAATAGAAATTCTTTGTTGGAATTGTTTTTTTGGGATACATTTTAACAATGTACCATATTATTTATATCTTTACAAAAGTGATACTGAAAGAAATTTTTGTGGAATTAAGGCTTAAAATTCTTATTTAGCCTCCTATCATGTCTTTTTAAACAACATAAGAAGCTCCCCCACAATTATTTGGATTATGTTGACAAATGCGGAGAGATAGTATCAACTTTCTACATTATAAAAAGTTTTTACTTATCTTTATTCAATGAATCTAATGTTTTGGTAATTATAAAATTGGGTGAGAAAAATAAATGTGATGGAGGAGAATATAAAAGTGAGGGAGAGTTTATATTTACCTGGACACAATATTTTATAACCACCCTGGGATGGAATTCCTTCAAAACATTACATTATCCAGTAGTGTGGTATGAGGAAACTATTTTTTTAGAAAGGAGATGTTTTGATAAAAGTGGAAAAAACGAGATTTTTTTAAAAATTGTGAGTTGTGAACAAATTCTGGGAGTTGGAATAGTTGTTAACAAGGGTTGTTAACAAATCTAACGGGGTAACTTGAAGAACCTTTGGGATAAATTATTTTTTCAGTGTTATTGTATATTTTGACAACTAAACTTTTTATATAAGAATGTTTTTATTCTCCAGGAATGAGGTCCGGTCTATTATAATGATCTTTGTATGAAATTTGGATGTTAAAAAAAGTTTGAACCAAAATATATAAGGGGATAAAATGTTTTTTCCTTTAAAAAAAATTTCGGACTCAGAAGATCCAAATGAGAAGAATGAGGATTAGTGTATCAGATCCATTAGCATTAGATTCAAATCATCGGATCCAAAATAATCAAAAGAATAAATTATGATTTTCTATAAGTTTATATTTTCCATAATCAGAGAAAGAAATAAGTTGTTGAGTTAGAAATACATATGTTGTTGAGTGAAGAAGTCGTAATGATGCTGAAATTTTTTCTTGATGAATGTTAACTCGGGAGAAATAAATTTCTCCAACTTCCTAATAAAAATTATATAATGATTTTATAATCATGAAGTTCCCATAAATCTTGAAACATTCTCATGATGAAATTTTTTGATGGAATAGAGGAATAATAATTATGGTATCAATTTTAGAAATTATGAAAAATATTTTAAATGAGTAACACAAGGGGAGTTTTGAGACTTGTCAGTTTTTTTGTTTGTATTTATCATCAGATACACATGATCATAATGTGGAATCTGTAATAATATGGATTATATCATTGTGAAATATATATAATTGGTGGAATATTTAAGAAATAAGAAGAACGTTTGAAGGTAAAGATGTTTGAAGAAATTCAATGATCCTAAGTGGATTCATCGTTGAATACTCTATAAAATTATAGAAAAATAATCATAAATGTATTTCCATTATAATGGGAATTGCATCACAATGAGATGAAGAATAGATAAAATTTGTAATGAGCAGAAATAGAAGCAGAAATCATAATGAGCTAATAAGTAAAAAATAAATCATAATGTGTTGAGATAGAAATAGATTCATAGTGAGATGATAAGGAAAAATATTCATAATGAGCTAATAATTAAAAATATTCATAATGAGATTAGAATTAAACAGATACATAATGATATTATAAGGAAGCATATTTGTAATGAGATAAGACAGAAACAGATTCATAATGTTCTGATTACGAAGAAGACTCAAAAAATATTCCAAATGTTTTATGAATAATTGAGGATGTAAAAATTATAATTCAATTTTTTGTAAATCTTTGAGAAATTTAAGGAAGATTGAAGAAGAAAAATTTGAAGTTCAAATGCGAGATATTTTCATATTTTTTAAATTTGAGCAAGTGGGGAATGGTTTCAAGTTCCCTATTTTTCTTTCTGAGTCACTTATAAATACTTGATCAGATCATTCATTCATCGTCAACTTGTCACATAATAGGAAAAGGAAGAGATCTTAATAAATCAACTGAAAGTAATTTTCTTCCATAGATCTCATGAGGAGGATCATATACTGAATGTTTGTTAATCAGATTGAGAAATATTGTATTGGGAAGATCATATTTAGTCAATTAGATTGAGTCAATTGTACTAAAGAAGATCATATTGAGAATTTCAGCAAAGTTTATGTAATTTATATTGAGAAGGATTTCATCATAATATGTTCACAAGATCAATAATCATCGTATTGAGTGAATCAAATCGAGCATCATCAGATTTAGAAAATTAGATCTAGCCAAATCAGACAATGGATTCAGATTGAGCAACTCTGGAGTAGTTTCAAAAAACAATTATTTTGCTAAAAAAATTATAATAAAACATTTTAAACTGATGGTAGTTAGTATAATATTTTATATTAGGAGATATAAGGTTTTTAATGGGATTTGGAACAAGTTTTATTCACTTATTCTTAATAGTGATTTCTATAGACCAACATAAGTGGATATGGAAGGGATATAAGTTCTCACACAAAGTTCAAACCTTGTAAATATTGTGTTCTTTACAATACTTCATACATTTTCATGCATGAGTATTTACTAAAAGTTGATAAGGATATAAATCTCTACACATTTTAGGGGTTACATTCCAAAAAAAATTGAAATTCAAATAAGTTAACAACTAATTCAAATCCCTCCCCCAGTTTTTATTCAATCCTTTGGAACATCAATTCCAATATTATTACATAATCCATCATATAATCAAACTTCATATACAAGAAAAAATAATCCAGTTCCAAAGATATAATACCATAGTAGAACGAACCTCCTGTATCTAGGTCTCACGCATTAAGAGTTCTTACTACACCTTATTCTCATAAAGGGAGAAATAAAAAAACATTAATTACATATAATGTGTATCCTCAAATTGAGATTATGTGAGTTTATCATTAAAAAATACCAATAAAAGTTTTATCAGTTCCACTACTATAGTGGGGATGTCTATCACTATTAGTGACACCACTAAGAACACACACATTGCTTATAGTGATGCACAAATATAGTCTTTGATATTCCCTCCACATGGAAACAAAGATTATTATATCCAAACCATAGATCTTATTTACAAAAAGGCAAAACACATTCCCACTATTCAGAGGGGTTCACATTTGGATTGATAAAACCTTCTTATAAAAATGTCTTTTACTTTTTCCAATATTTTTCAAAACATGATTAGGTCATAAAATATATTATTCGACATCGATTTTTGGTCATAGAATAAACATAGATACTGAGATCAATCTGTTGAAAATCAAAACACTATAGATTCTTATATATAAACATCTATGTATTCTTAGTGTATTATAAGAAACTAATCCCCTATAATAATAAAAATAAAAAGTCTCAACCAACCAATATGTGGGATTTTCAATTTTAACTTATATAAAGTTAGCCTTGCTCTTTATAACCGAGGGCCACACTCACCATTATTAGTGAGTCACGACCAATCGACTTATCATCACAACAACATTAAATGATATAAATCTACTTAAATTTGTGTACTGAGTAACTAATCCACACCAAGTATTATATTATAGTGTCTATCTCAACCTGATAATTTCTTACCAAAGAAATATCCAACTAAGGAGTATTACCTTACATTATAATCAATTATTATTAAAGGGGTATTCTCCACCAATAATATTTTTTATCCAAATGTTATGTATAGTAGTTCTACTAAAATATGTAGCTCCAAATCCAATAATAAATCTAGAAAGGAATGTATTAAAAAATTATACATGAGTATATATTATAATGTAGGTTGGAAATGGTATATACCATGGACCGCATGTAGAATTTCCAAACTAAGACCCTCTTTCACCAAAATTCTCTAAACCCCAGCATGGGTTTATGTGTACGTGAACACAACCCTAAAGAAACATCTATAAAAATATCACTTAAACATATAATATTATAGAAATAAATAATTATACATAATAAATTAGTAATTTTTTAGGTTTGTGAACCTCAAAATTAACTCATATACTTTCATACTACCATAGAGGTTTTCCAAATATATAGTGAACTTTAATCATATATATCAACATAGAATAAAATTATAACAAAATAGAAACATAAAATAAAACTATAGAATAGTAATCACAGTGATCATTTTTATAGAACAATGAATTTTAATAAATCATCATGACATAAAGGGAGATTGTTGTAAGACTATCAATATAATCAGTAGATATCTTAACATAGTGATAACATGGATCACCATAACAAATCCTATATTTTTTAGATTATGAATTCCATGAAACCTAAAAGGCCTCAAATGTTGGAATGGATGAAACTTATTTAGTCTATGGCTATTCTATTACATCATATAAAGAAACATCATCCACTCTATATAAAGTTCGAGTTTATGAAAAATTGACGGGGAATATCTATTTTCATGTGGGAAAAGGATACTAATTAATTGGACTATTTTATCAAATACTTATCACCCAATTGATTTTTAATGTGATGACCTAGAATAGGTAGATGCTCTTCAGATCCCTGCCAATAATTGCCATCTAACTATCAACTGGTGGAATCCAATGTTCGATATAATAGGACCATAATTACTAAATAATATTTGGGTGACCAGATATATAAAGTCCATGAAAGATATTTGTTTACCACTATTTAATTCATGGGTTACCTTATACCTGTAAAAGATTCATTAGAGTTCAAGTAGGATAATTGGTTATCGAAGTAATAGAAAAAGGATGAATCATTCAACCCATATATGATGGTATCTCTAGTCTAATAATTTAACTCAATACCCACTTCACATAACATGCATAAATCCAAAATGAAAAACATCACAGGACTACTAACTTTGTACTTCAACCCCAGAAAAAAACTATTATGAAATCATTCTACCTTGATCTGCTCCACCAGGACCCCATCAGGGCCAGCAATAAGTCATGTATACCACCGAAATCCCACCTCTTATAAGACAGGGGCCATAGAATATCAGAAAAAATTTATAACATTCATGGGATTCTATATCTTATAACAATTACAATTAGATATGAAACCCCAATATACAATATAACCATCAACCATAAGTTATATACAAATATTAATAATAGGTCATCATAACATAATAATATATGGGAGAATAGATATCCAATATAATTACATATAGTCAAAACCTAAAAAGGGGTCATATATAATTGAAATGATACAATAATAATGGTAGATGCATGATGATGGATAATGCATCATCGATGTAAGAAGTCCTCAGATGATCCAATTGATAAAAATCACCACCATTTAGAAACACTAACAACCATTAAGAATTAGCTTTGTACAATCAATATTCATCCGAAATACTATATGGTAACCTCTAAACTATTCTTTTCTAGTAAAGACATAACATATTTATAAATAATTTTCATATATTGGTGAGTATAAAAATATTGAAAATGATACCTTGAAAAAAAAATGGAACCATAGGTCATATATATACTTTAGAACAAGAGTTAAAATAGAAAGAATTACATGATATGATTATAATATAGGGAAAATGTAGAGACCTTGGAAAATTCACCATCATCATATCACATCTCACAATTCTTAACTGAACCCCATTGAGGATCGCATATTAGGTATAACCAAAGATGATTAATATAACATTGAACCCTCAACTTCTAGATTCTATGTATCATATTTGTGTTGCATATAGAATACAACCACTGGCAGAGGAAAAATTCCCAAATCACTATAATCATCTTCTAAAAAATTTCATGTTAAAGGGAACCTGAGAATATCATAGAACATGTGATGTTTGAACTACATGAAGCCCCATAAATCCAAAATTTCCCCTATAATAATGTAGTTTAGAACTATACTTCATCTGAAAATGTAAATAAATTGATCTAAATAAATCCCCTATGGTGGATTTCTATCAGAAACTTGTGTACGTATCAAATCCATTGATTGAGGGAAAACCATGATGTATAGGGAAGTATTCGAACTCTATCTTATAATATTTTGACCATGCCATATATCTTCATATATATTACTGAAACCATACATTATTGGGGTGTGCATATTTGTTAAGGGGGGGTATCGACCACTGTGGAGAACATTCACATAGCCTTATGGGATATTCATTAGATAAAGGGGTTACCCGCTCCATAATAAGTGGAAATCACACCCATAAAAAATAAATTATATAAATTATTGAGTATATAGAGGACTAGTTCCAAATGTCGCTCTCACACCTCATCACTGTAAATATGATGTTAATGTACTCTATATTCATTTAACACCTTATATTGAAACATATATCTGTGATGAGACAAGGTCTACAATGTTCTATATGAAAAACACTTAAAATAAACTATTCATTTTCCAAATTTTGACACATGGGAGATGAGATATGAGAAAACACTTAAAGAATAATTTTACACCTCATGTACCATATTTTATATAATCTACAAGTATTGAATGTATCCATGAATATTTCTTGGTTTCATGGATCATGTGAAGTCAACTAACACGACATGTCTCCGTAAGGTACCTGGAATACGAGACCTATGAAATAGATGGGAGTGAATAGTTATGGGATTCGATGTCATGTCATTGAATACATGGAATGTACTATGGTCTACATGTCATATGGACCAAGGTATAAACTGAATTATTCTCAGTTACTTTCTAAGTTATATACTCCTCGATACATGGTTTCTAAACTGAAGTCACACACCATGTGATATTTATATCCCAATGTAAATTGTAGCACCAAAAGGAAAGTTGTACATGATGTGTTGTCTTTGAACTATATATTGTATAGTTAGGTTTTCATTACGATCTAAATTCCTCATAATCTCTTCCACTATTTTTGTTTTTTACATCCATGATCGATCCTAATGAAATATATAAAGTGTAACCCATGCCTTTTTCCCTTATCGACCAAGTCCAATGCGAGTGGAATATTTATTAAACATAGCTGTATTATTGTTAATTTCATTCATAATCATCTTCATGAACTCAATTTTTCACTCAATCCCCATCATTCCACCCCCTCACATAATCCATTATTAGGTTAGTTCAAACATCACCAGCCACTAGCCCTTTATTCAATTCCATTATCCAATTTCAAACTATTTTTTCATGAAAGGGCCATGTATGATCATCTATTTAGAGGGTAATGGTGAAAATGGGGTGGTGTCTATTGATGATACCAACAACCAAAATTTCCATTCATTACCATGAGAATGAAGATGTGGGGAAATTTCTGATAAAACCCAATGTTGATCAAGAGAAATTTTTATGAGAAATTGAAATTTTATAAATTTTTAAGGAATAAAATATAAATTTTTAAAGAATTAATATCCATAAATTCGTCAATAATATGCCTAGAGAAATTAACAATATTTTTAAAAAATTTAAAAAAATAAATAGCACAAATTATCAAGAATGACCACATTAATCAGAAAATAATTTCATAATATCCTTTAAAATTTTAAAATTATATATATTTGAGATTCATAAATCAAATTACATGAGAATTAGATAATAAAAAATGATCATATGTCAAGGTAAAAACATCATAGCTTCATAGAAATATCATCATTTGATTATGAATCCATTAAATTCTTGATGATAAAATATTTATTTATTTAATAAACCTTAAATATCACTTAAAGAAAAACTAACTTTAAAATTCAACCTTATGTTAATAACGGTGCCCCGAAATCAACCAAACCAAAATAAAAAAACTCATACAATCATTCTCTAAAGTAATTTTATCATTTTACCCCTTTATCAGACATGGCACATTGAATCTCAAAAATATTATAACCATGGAATATAAAAGTTTTTAAAATATTATTTAATTATTACTTATTCTTATTAAAAATATGATAATAACATGGAAATTGGTATTTCAACCAATGGACACCATCGAATGAGAACTCAGTAAAAAGAGTGTGTACATCATGAAAATTTCATATACATTGTGTATTATATCTTTTTTATCTCTCATCATAACTAGATTTCATTCATGATTACTAGATTCCACCAAAATTTGAATAATTAAATTTAGATTTGTTTTCTAGGTAGCCAATTATTCAACCACCCCCCCCCCCAGTATTTTTTTCATCCCATGCATTATATGTATATTCGGTATCTGTATAGGCCACTTCATTCAATTCATTATCATAAATAGTTATTCTTGTGCATTTTCATAGTAGTGGTTCCAATTATTCCTGAGGATATGGGAATTTTATTTAATTTTATTTATCAAATAGATCTAAATAAGTATTAATTCCATGAATTGATAGTCTAATTCTCGAACACAAATTATTTCATCTATGAAAAAGAGTTTATGGTTCTATAAGTTATTTATATTATCTCTAAAATTATTGAAATATTTTATAAATGTGTTCATATTTTTTAATTTAGGAATACCTACAATTTTCTTGATAACAATAACTTTGAATTCATGTGATAGTTTTTAATGTGTTACTCTCAGCCCTCTATGGAAAATATTTGACACATGGAATGAGCATAACTATAGAAAATTTAATTGAGAAAACATCATGATATATATAAGGGTGATAATAAATTCAAGGAGTTGTAATTATAAAACATGTTATGCCCAAATTGATTAAATTAACATGGGATAAAATGGTTTGAAGGATGGGTTATTTATTAAGAAGAAAAAATTTTAACTTGATTTAAATATATGGAAAACAATTTCAAGATTATATGATGGTTATGAATAAATGAGAATTTCCTCCAAAAACATTAATGAAGAAAACAACATGGTTATTTAGAATTAATACTGGAATAATTATACCATACATATGATTAAAAAATTTTTGATAGCATATTGTTTGAGAAGGGGGTTATCCTTGATGAGGAAAGGTAAATATAAAATTGATACATAGTTAAAATTGTAAAAACATTTAGAACACTATAAACCTAAGAGTCTCATGAGGAGGAATATTATTACAATGATGATTTCATAAAATTTAATAAGTTTTTTTCTTTCATTCAATGTTAATTTTTTATTCAGAAACCCAAAAACTCATAGTAGAGAAAATGATATAGGAAAAGAGAATATCCATAGATAATAGACATAAATTAATGAGGAATAGATCCATTATAAAGATAAATAATAAGACACTCATTTGGACTTTTTTTACTAGAGGTATTTTTATTTTAAAAATTACTTTTCATCCTAATACATCTCCCCTCTATGCCTTCCTTTAATATATTCTTTCACATTATAAGGTAGTAGACTGGGTCATATGGGATACTTCAATTTTCATTCATAGAATCCACTAATGTCATGGATTTAGATTCCACCACCAATATACTAATAATCTAAATCTGTCACATAATGGTCCCACGATCAATAAATCTAATCTTGGTCCCAATAGAATTGTCTAGACCATATAAGGCAATGAATCTTAAGAGAACTGAACCACTTCCTTAAAAAACTATCCCACCTCTACTCATCTAACAATGCATATATGGCCCATCAAATTTTATTTTAAAATCCATAATTTTATTATTCCACTTCATCCATCATCACATAGATACTAGACTATACCCTAGAGGAAAAAACATTATTAGGAAGTAGTCCCCTGATGGGGGATAAGGAACTCCCACCCTACAAAAGATTTATTAGTTCATCTACCACTGATTTCACTTAAATGATAATTATAATATGATTTTAAAAATTTCCCTCTATCTCTCTCTCTCTTTGTTTCTTTCCTTCTAAAGAACCCAAAAAACCACTGCAAACACCATGCCATGGTCTTTGGTAACATTTCCATGCTACTCCACCCCTTAAAAACCAAGCATTGAGAAAATATCCTTGGGAATCTATATGCACATAGATCCCAATTTTCTGGAAAACAAGGTCTTAGATAACAGTATTTAATACACTCTTAAATAATATAAGTAATGAAAATTCTGAGCCCAGGTTCTTGCAGCACCAATAACACAAATCAAGGATGATACACCACCTTCGAACATTCTCATTCATAGGGATGGATCGATGTTTCCCATGCTAGACCAGGAATTTCAATATGGAAGTAATATCCTTGCACCATAGCTTACATTCCCAAATATCTATCTCATGATATCCATGAACAAATTAATAGAACACTTCATCACTAAATAAACAATCCTTTATCTCTATGAATATGTGCTTATCTAGCTCTTCAACCATTTTGATATTGTTATAAATGATATAAAGCATTTTTGATATCATTGTAAAAATTAACCTTTGATTCATTCTCAAATTTCTAAAGGAGATACCAAGAACTAGGTAACCTAAGAAAAATAAAGAATCAAAAATAAAATTTTCCTTCCAGAAACTCATGCCTCCACAACCCACCACCCTACTAGCGCAATCTATTAAAATATCCAACTTCTAAATAATGCTTCTCACAAGATAATAGTAATTCCTATAGTTCTCATCCAATCCTATCCAATCCTCTCCATACTATTATTTCATGAACCTACACAAAAAAAGGGTTGATTTTGATATAATCCCATGAATTCCTTGACTACATGCCTTGAATGGTGAATGAGATGCAACATAAATTTATAAAACCCTCTTCAAATGGTTTTTCAATCCTACTCTAGGATTATCGGTGACAATTAGATTCATGATTGGAATCCCATATAAATGACATCATAGTTTTTTCAAGATTGTTGATGATTCCTTTTGGCCCATTATTAATCGAGATAAGAAGTATTGGAATTGATGATAGAATGATTTTTACTATAGTTACTCTCCCACCAAATGAAATAAACCAATTATTCCAATTACAAATTCTGCTAGTTAACTAATTTATGAAACCTTCAAAGAACACATTCCTAGTCTTATTTTTTGATATGGGGGCACCAAGGAAATCCATTGGGAAACGGCATATCTTAATTCCAACTTTATCTTGAATATGGTTTCTTTGACCATGAGAACAAAACATCAAGATAAAAACACTACTTTTCCCCTGATTAATCCATTGACCACTCTACCCACCATAAGCCTCCATTAATCTTTTGAATCAATTGATATAGTTTTTCCATCCATTGATAAATAATAACATGTCATCTAAGAAATTAAGTGGGAGAGAATACCTTACTCATATCTATTTTTATAGTGAAAGGTCCTCCACTAAACAAAATTGAAATATATTTTTATAGTAAAATCCACCTAATCAAGGATAAAGATGTTGGGAGACACTAGATCTCACTTACATAAACCATGTAATGTTTTAAAGAAACTAAATCTTCTCCCCATAATTGAGATAAAGATTCCAAGAAAAGAATACTACCTGATGAAAAGGTCACATACCCATTCCTTGAAACCAAACTATCCCATAACCTTATAGATGAAACTCTACTCTATGTGATCATAAGCATGATCTATATCAACCCTAATCATTATATTGGGTCCTGGAGTATTCACCTTAATTTCATCAGTCGTGTTCTTACAAATACCAATAGCCCGGGGAATATTTCTCCTACTCAAGAAATCATCTTTCTCATTAGAAATAATTCATTTTGAGGCCTGTAAAAGCCTTCTATTCATAATAAATATAATAATATTATATAAAAAATTACATAATAATATAGGTCCATAATTATTTATTTAAATGAGATCCTTATCCTTCAGGATAAACAATATAGTAGACGCACAATTGGCTCTTTGTAGTGAACCAACTTTTTAATAGTGTTGGATATCCTCAACCACCTTCTACCTAATGATATTCCACATGTCCTTATAAAAGGATAAATGAAAACCATTAATACCTAGATCACTATCCACATTCATTTTGACGATGGCATACTAGATTTAAAGTTCAATCGTGTTTAACTATAAAAACCATTATACCATTTTGATACCTGCCTTAGAATGTTGAAAAAAAATGATCCTCTATGCCTACCACCAACAAACTTCCAAATTTTATTTTTTATAACCAAATATAACCCCTTAAAAATTATATTTATCCTTTACCCGATCAAACTCCACATCACTAGTGTACAATAAATCCTCTATATTAAGATTGAATATTCTAATCACCTTCTTATCCTTTAGAAAAACTATTAAAAACAATATTTTTATCTCCCTCTTGAATCTGTAGATACCTTGACCATTACTTTGAGATCCATTCAATTTTCAACATCTTCTCGACCAAAATTATTTCCTTACTATCCATGTAAATGAAGATGTTGTCATCCAACCCCAGCAGAAGGCTCACATCTATCCTTTGAATTTCATTTTAATCTCCACCTGACTGATCTCACTATTATTTCTCTTCAACACCCACTCCTGAATCTCATTCTTGAGATGCTTGAGATGGATTTTTAACCCATAATTGATCCACCCGTCATAATATTCTTCATTCAAATCCTCACCATATACATGAATCTTTCATCCCACACCCAATTAGATGAGTAAAAAAAACATGTAATAACCCTCTTGATATAACCATTTAGATTAAACATATGTAGTTAATGATCTGGAAAGGATCTATTGAGATGATTCACCTTATCTTGCAAAAAAAAATTAATTCTTTATGGGTTGGAAAAAATAATCAAAATACTCAATATCCTACTCCTAACCATTGGTTTATTAGACCCGGTGAAAGGGTCCCCAAAAAAATCCATTTCAAAGATCCTATTATTCATAATAAAAATCCTAATATAAAGCATGTAACTTTTCAATAAAAACGCCTTTTTCTTATTTAGACTATCCACTAATGTGTCAAAATGTACCCCCAAAATCCATGACATGCTTCTATATTGGAGACCTGATAATTAGTCCCAAAAAACCTCTGTTTTTTCATTTCTATATTTTTAAAAAAAAAGGTAAAGATAATACATAAGATCCTAGTATTCACTATGGTAGAACTACTTTGAGACATTACATCAAAATACTCCAATGAAATTATGGTTTTGCATAATATCCATATATGACTATTTAAAATACATCTATGGATGGATTCTGAAAATCCAAATATTCCTACATACACCCCAATGTTCTTCCAATCCATATAAGGTTCTAGCATAGTCTGCAGATATATGTTATTCTTAAAAGATTAATATGATAGATACATGGACTTTTCTGATCCCAAAGACCCCATCCAAATGATAGTAGAAATCATATAATAAAGTATGAACCATTATTGAGTCACATGAAACTGAAATTATAATCTGATCGAGATGAATTATCATATTTCCTCACCATAGAATGATTAAGTCTCTCTCCATAAAAAGAAAATGTTTCTGATTTAGGAACACATACATTGGAACCTAAATAATAAACTAAGTCCTCATTGACCCCATAAACTACTAGATATCTAAGATGATTTTCCCCAATATACTCTAATAGTGGAGAAGTAAACTCTTCATTTTTCTAAGTATCAACCACATCAATGATATTAAAGTTAATAGCTCACTCTGACATGTAGGAGGTTGAAGTAGGAACCTATTGAAACAATGGTCTTTGAGATGATCAACCATGAATGAGAATCTGATATCAACTTAGAAGAATTATCTTTCTCATTCGATGAAGTGAAATGACACATACCCAAATTTTAAGGTAAACGATCATAATTGAAAAGAATACATAGTGTTAGATGATAAATTATTTCTTTCACTAAAGGAGGATATGGACATTTCCAAAAAAAAAAAAACCTACACAAGTGAAAAAATATCAGATCAAAAGTGGTAAAGGAGAGAACATGTTCTCCTAAAGCATAGAAATAGAGGATATATGGATTGTATCCCTCAAAGTGGGATTCATCCCACCATTAACAAGAGGAACAATAATATGTTGAACAATGACCAATGACAAACCACCAGTCACAGAGGTAAAGGAATCCTTCAAAATAACCACACTTGGATCAGTTGAAAATGAGTCCGGAAGGAGACCAACCACTAAAGAGTGTGTTGAGACTCCTACCAACTTAATTAAATGACACAAATCCACAAAATGTCCATGAATATAACGATCCACATAGAAACAATGAGGCTATTGTTAAATCCCACACTTCTACCATGAAAAACTATCATTGGGATAGATAAGAACGTGATAGGGAAAGGGCACTAAGAGGTCTGTTACCACACAGATGTCTGACAAAAAAGATATCTGAAAACACTATGTTTACCCCTATACATACAAAAGAATTATCTCAAGGCATCTTCAATGCTCTATAAGATCTAGGTATCACAACTATAAATCATCTCAATAACCACATTTTTTCAAAAAAAAACCTTTGCTAGAGACCCCACCTATAGCCACAGTTTTTTGGAAAATTGTGGCTATAGGTTATTAGTTATTGGTTATAGAATTGGTTCTCGAAAACCATACCTATTGGTGGGTTATACATCCATATTTCTATAAATCAATGACTATAGATTACCATATAAAATAAAATTCCGCGTAGGAAGAAGGTGGGAAAATCTATAGCAACAATTTTAAAATACCATGGTTATAGCCTATACCTATATCCATGGTTTCATTGAAACGTGTCTTCAGGGTTTACATGGACTTAATATAGTCATAGGTTCTAAAACATGGCTATAGACCATACATATTTACATGTTTTTAATTAATTGTGGCTATAGATTCACCATGGATTGGCTATAGCCACGGTTTTATAAAACGGGAGTTATATGTTCCCCATGTAGTGGATATGGACATGGTTTCACTTCTATAGCCATAGGTTTAAAAATATATATAAATATAATATATATAATATGTATATATATATATACTAATAATTTTTTTTATCATAGTGGTTAAGTGACGGAGTACTTGTAGAGATGGTACAGGCTACGATTCCTACCATTTTCATTTTATGTTAAATTTATAATGTCACGGTTTCTAGAACCATAGATATAGACCCTATTAACTTGGAGGAAAACTAAATAATTATCCATTTAAACTGTGGATATAGCCTACTCCACAGTTGAGGGTTGTAGCCACGGTTCTAATAATAGTGGTTATAGCTTCTACTGCCATAGTATAAAATTTTGGCTATAGATTTGACATGTATCCATGCCAATAGGTGGAATGACCTAGTTAAACAATAGTTATAAGCTATAGTGACAGTTTTTATGCCTATATAAATGGTTTTTTGACAATACCTATAGGTTAAATTTCAAGTTGTGTATTCAATAGTAGAAAGGGAATCCCAAAAGCCTCATGTAAACCGCCACTAATCTCAAATACTTCTAGAAATGAGCATCCCAAGACTATCTACATTTAGGGAACTGCCGAGAATGACACACCTAGGCCTCCCTTGACTATCCTTTCGTGGAATCCTCTTGAGAAAAAAATGAACACAAAAGGTTAACCTATAGAGCAAATAAACCTTCATAATATGTCCCAACCCTAAAGATCTTACAAAATTCCTAATGAATAAGAGATATAGACACTCATGCATGAAATTTTCCACCAAGGACCAACAATGGTAATCTAAAACAAATAAAATCTCTTTTTATAAGAGATCCACTATAGGTAAACCCTCCCCTCGATCCATGTAGCGAGGAGTGAGATGAATTCTTAGGGGTATCTAGAAACCAGACCGACAAAGCTGATGTAAAATAATCTAAGATCACCACTTTAAAAGACTACACCCTAATAGGGCATCAATAGAGAAATATTACTTAAATATCAATGAAAGGATAATTCTTCAAAGAAAAAGAATCATATCTGAAAATTAGAATTTAAATATTTTAATGAGGAAAGTTAAATAGAATATGAGGATTTTAAGATCAATGGAAATTGAGTTTTTATGAATAATTTATAATAGCATGAAGCTATCTAAAGTGAAGAAGAATAAAATAATAAAGAAGATAGTAGTGATGATGAGACACAAAAAAATTAGTTAATGATGGATATATTGGGGTGTTTTAATAAAAATATAAATATCGGGAGTGATAATAAATCAAAAAAGATAAATAATTTATTGTTAAAGTAATCTTCTGCTGAATAAAATGTTGAGGATATTCTTGATATGGTTATACAGTTCACATGGGAGAAAAATTTTCTACAAAAACTTCTTCATGAAATAGAAAAAATAATTAATATTACTAAAAAATACTTGATTACTATGAATATAGAGGTTAATAATCTGGAGAATAAGTTGATCAAATATAAAAAACCTTTGAAAGAATTAATGAAATTGGAGTTCAAAAATTCTACCATTAAAAAAACCTCCAAATAAGTTAAGTGGGAAAATTAACCCACTCAGAAACATAGATAATTTCTTAATAAACCCTGAACTACTATGTTAGACACCCAGGATTATGAAAAAAAATCATGGAAGGATGCAAAATAATAGGAATCATGTAAATAGTTAAACAAATAAAGTAAAAATGATGATTGTTACTGCAAGTAAAGGTAATAAAATCATTAAAAGAATGAGGTGTGGAAGAAGAAATATTTTGAGGCTAAGACTAAGGGAAAATAAATGATATATTAATAATCTCCTATGTTTGTGAATTTTAAAGAGAGTCATGGAGTTTAAATCCAATTGAAAATCAATGAGTATTTATTTAGGAATGAAATTTATAACTAATGAGATTATATTTTAATGGAATATATTTGTGAGGTAGATTTTATGGGAAAAAATATCATGTGTATTTGAATAATATATCTCTCCCAAAATCAATGTATTCTATGAATTGAGGGGGGTCAACCTTAACTCAATAGAGGCTAATATAGGAAAATTTTGAAATAATATGTCAAATCTCACTATAATATTGATGATCATAATGAAGTGTATGGGAGATGTGAAAAAACCAAACACACCACCAACAAGTGTCACATGATACTATAAGTGAAAATAAAAAATATAACTCCAAAAAATTAAGATGAGGAGTAATCAAGCATAAAATATAGTGGTTGAAAATGAATTTATAGTAGTGAAAAGATAAATGATGTTAACATATGATGGTGTTCCCTCATCAAATATCTATACAAATAAAAATATATTGAAAGGAATATAAATTTATACTAGATTATCTATTACTTTAAAAATAATTATATTATTAAATATGAGAGGATTTGGACACACAAAAATTTGAGAAAGGAAGTTTTAATCCAATGACGTTCACTCTATTGATGGGTTAAGGAACATTGTAATGAGTGTCTACAAGCTATGTGACAATAGGAATGAGGTAATATTTTTAAAAAAAGATGTTTCATCAGCAGAATAATGGATTTCATAATTATCGTGAAGTTATAATGAACAATGGGAAACTAATTTTATATTTAAAACAAAAAATAGTTTATTCATGAATTTAATGAAGTTAAAATATATTTGGAAAAGAATAATTACTTATTTAGTTTAAAATAACATAGATAATATTTTTGAATATGAAGCTATAAGTAATTTAAATATTTTTAATAGTGAAAACCATAATACATTTTATGAGTGATATAAAAGAAAGATGGTGAAAAAGAGTCCTAAAAATTAAATATGAAAACAAATAAACCCCTTGATTTGGTACAGTCGGATTTATTTGATATGGTGATCTTGAACTCAACTAGTTGAGATAAGTACATCATTACTTTTGATAACAATTTTATACACAACAATTATATTTATTTTATGATGGTTAAATGTTAAACTCTTGACTAGATTAAGAAAATTTGGATATGTGATAAAAATAATATTAGTTGTTTTATCAAAATATTTTTTGTTCAATTATGGAATAGATTACAATAACTAATAGTTTGAAGAATGTCTTGATATATTTAAAAATTCATTAATTTATTTTCTCATACACACCGTAATAAAATAATGTAACAAAGAATAAGAAACACATTTTAATAGATATAGGTATAACCTTATTATCATAGAATGGATCATTGAAATATTTTAAGAGATAAGCCAGAATAGTAGCTATTTATATTTTCAATCGATGCATACTACAAAAAAACATGTGATTAGTACACCTCATGAGATAAGGCTTTGAAAGAGGCATGGATTTGAGAGAATAATGGTATTCAACCGCCTCTATTATATCAAAATAAAATATATAAATTTTTTAATTATAAATAAGAAATATGATGTTGGAATATTTCTTAGATATGCACCCTGGTAAAAGAATTTACAAATAGTTTAACATGAACTTGATGAATATAGTCGACAACATTGATGTAACTATCATAGAAAAAAAATAGACATCTTTTTTTAATGATAAGATTAAATAATATATTGGTTAAATAGTAAGAGACCATGGGATTAATTAATTTACAGTACTTTATTTTCAAAATTCACATGATGATTCAGATATTCCTAGTGATGAGAAGGACCTGAAGTGAAGAGAAAAAATGTTTAAAAGACTTAAGAAATAAGTTAATCCTGAAAAAAAATCATTGAAATTTAAGAAAGGGTGTTTATTCTTGAATAATTATGATTAATTCAAATAATACCATCATTCATTTATCATATGTTCCAAATATTATTCATGAAGCATTGAAACATAAGTATTTTATGGAAATAATGGAAGAAGATTGAAATCAAATTGATAAAATGACACATTTTAATTTGTATCCAATGTTAAAGAAACAAATTTTATCATGATGAAGTTTATTTTTAAATATATATTCAATGATAAAAAATAATTAGTATTAAAGAGGTATCATATATTATTAATTAATTAAAATTAAATCAAGGGTATATATTTTGATATGACTTTTCTTATAGATAATACTAATGAGCCAATCTTACATAATGTAAGATTCAAGAGATGACACTATCATTATAACACATGGGACCATGTTTCCCATAGATGAAGAAATATGTTTTTTGGATCAAAAAATGAGTTCATAAGTCTTATGGGAAGCCTAACCTACATGAATATATCTAGAGCTGATATTCTGTTTTCAATACTTCTTATACATTATTCCAAATTAATATTATATATTCACATCAGGTATTATTGAAACACATCTTACACTATATAAAATAACCTATTAATTGTATATTGAGTTATGATAAAGAT
This sequence comes from Viscum album, assembly GCA_963277665.1. Classification (NCBI taxonomy): domain Eukaryota; kingdom Viridiplantae; phylum Streptophyta; class Magnoliopsida; order Santalales; family Viscaceae; genus Viscum; species Viscum album. The sequence goes on along the minus strand of OY728125.1, from coordinate 1,552,506,623 downwards.
TTATCCTTATAAATTTATTGATAATATACTATTCATTGGGTAGGTAATGTTGAATATTTAAAGTCAACTTCTAAATTTCCATTCTTTATTAAAACATTCATTCCAAGACCCCTTAGGAAAATTATGGAATATTTTTTTATTGAAGATATTAACAAGGTTTTTTAATTGATTATTGGAAGATTCTTATGGATTCATGTTAATCCATCCTTGTTAGGAAGTGCTTGGAAGCTATTAACTAAGGGATCATTGTGGGAGAAAAATCACATTCTACAGACACGACTTTGATTCATTGAATATTTAATCTTTGGGAAGTCTTCACTGCAATGTATTTTTCTACACAATAGAGGAAACCATGGAAGAATACAAGGGGTCACATTAAATATTTTCCATTCCACATACTTCATGGTTACACCGTAGTGATGATTGGAGTAATCCAAAAATATGGCCCAGCTCAATCAAGGACTACACATTTGAATCCAATACACTATATGGTGGATGATATCAAGAACCACATAGCCAATTGGGTTGGAAAGGATCTTGTGCATGCAAGAACCCATGTGTTCAGGAACAAATGCATGTGAAGGAAGCCCATGGTGCAGGGTGGTGTTGTGGTGAAGCTGTTGGCACATGGGTTGGTACCATGGTCATTTGGTAAAATAATGTTTTGGAAAGATATTTTATATAGAATAAGAATTGAGGAAGAATATTTGATATGGAATTTATAAATTTTATGAAATTCCATAATTATATGAACCATTGTGTAGGGAACTTCCATATGAAAGTTTGATATTCCATAGAAATTTAAAGGTTTCTATGTCATGGATGGATGGCAATACCATAGTGTTTTTGAATGCAACATGGCCATTTTGTATCAATAATTTATTTATAAAGAGTCATATAAAGACACTCTATAGTAAAAGTGGATATTCCATAAATTGTTCTGTGATTAAATGTTTTAGTGTAGATCACGTTAAGGGATCATAGTAAAGTAAGGGAATAGTTCACGTACAACATCCATGGACCTGGAAAACTGTAACAACCCATGCCATAGTATGTAAAACATTATGAAGATAAGGATAATTAAATAGGGGTTTCACCATAGTGAAATAAAATAGTATCATGGCATATAAAAAAGAATATAATGTTACATTATATCATAATATACCACTCCACAAATAGGTAGTTTCAATCTGCTGGAAATTTAAGTCCAAAGCTAAAATAAGGAGTAATTTATTGGATATTTAGGTGTATAATTTATATTTTATAAAACATTTTGATCCCATTAGTAATAGGGGGAACTTATCACAATCTGAGTAAAGGTATGTTTAATCATACACAATGGATTTAAAATATAAAATATAGGACGATATCGAAAATGAAAGGTAGCTTGATAAGAGACCTTAAGATTTTGGCTATAAGACATATAGTGTTAGAGAATAAAGAAATTTATGAAGTATTATCTAATCAAAACACTATCAGGTTGTATAGAAGAGACACGGCATTAAAGGTGTATTGTTTGTATAAAATCTCATCAAGAATATCAAGGTGGTTACAAAGGGAGTGGTGAGTTTAACTCTTTATTGAGAGGTATTGATCATTCTCATTATGTTTGAATAATGGGTTCAAAGGGTCAATTACACCACTCCATTTTTGTTAACTGATAGAATCATTTCACTCAAGTGTTTGTGGTGCATTGATTTATCATTGATTGCATGCTCCTTGGACTATCTCGGTTATGGTGAACCAAGTAAAATTCATTGTTTTTTTACTACATTAATCGATTATCAAAAGAAATGTAGGGAGAAACTAAAGTGTCACTTGCATCAATAAAAGTGTACATAACATCTATTCATTGATTTAAATAGATGATTGATAGTGTTTCTACATCATAAAGAAAACACTCATAAGTGGATATGGATAAAAATATATTCAATGCATTATGGGGAGCCTTGAACTACCCTATTTACACCAAGGTAATGTCTTGTAAAGAATCTCATTCAATGTGGGAAAAGATACTAAATATTTATGAGTTCAAAATGAAAGGAAGAATGTACTATAGAATAAATATGGATACCTAAGGATGAGTCTGATCGAAACTAATGATGCATTTTTAGATATTTTAAATTCTCTTTTTAAAGATATTTTCATTCTTTGAGATGATATTGAAGATACCAAGATCATCAAATTAATATTAAGAATAATTACTTAATTTTTTAAATCTACGGTGTCTCTACATGAATATATGAATCCAAGGATGTATCACTAGATATCAATTATATCACACATGACATATATTAAATGAGAAATCATGACAATGAGTCCATAGAAAAGGAAAAATTAAGAGAATATTTATTTAAGGCAATAAAAAACTCTTTTTAAAGAATATATGGATGAAGATGAGTTTATTGGTGTGATAGACATATATTCCTCTAACATTAAGAGGGAAAAATTAAAATTCAAAGGAAATATTCTACTTGTTTTTTTCCAAAATGGGACCATAGTTTATGTCACTTCCATGTTTTTTTATAATAATTTAAGATAACAATGTTGGGGGATATGGGAAGAAATATTTTAAAAGTTATAAAACATTAAGGAACCACATTGAAAATTCATCAAGAGTAAAAAATAAATTATCCCATGAAGATGATTGTTCAGATGAGTATGAAGTTGAATAAGTTGAGGATTATAGGGACCCTAGTAAATATACATTAGTTATTATTATTGATAGACGAAAAATTGACAATAGTGATGATGAAAATGATGATTTTGTAGGGAGAGTTAATCTGAATGTTGAGCTTGAGGAAGACCTTGAATAACTTAATAAATGGATGGATAAACCAAGAAGGAAAATGAAATTGTTCAAGAATCAAAGATAATTATACCACAATAACAAGAAAAAAAGTCAAAATTGAAATATAAGATTGAAAATTGGAAATCATGAATCATTGGAAAGTCCATAAATAAAGTGGAGATAAAAAAATTGGGTGAACATGCATGTATCATTTAAGTCTTGAAAAATACAGCAAAACAAAAGGTCAATATGAGTAAAAAACATGAATAAAAATTACTTGACTACATTTTCATGACATGTCAAATTGATTACTATTTAAATATGGTTTTATAGTCTAGGTCTTACCCTAGGTCGTCTATCAAGGAGAATTGATAGGTTTAGAGCATGCATTATTAATAAAAAAGTGCTAAAAAGGCAGTGGTTTAGGAAATAAATTTAAGAAAATAAATTAATTTAAAGAGTCTAATAGTTGATAAATAAAGGTGGTGATTAAAGAATAATGATATAATTAGGTCATTTGAAGTTCACTACACATCTTTTATAGTTCATTATACTGAAAATTTTAAATGGTTTAATGTAATTATTTTATTTGGGGTTTCTCAAGATCTTGATTCCCCTAATGCCTCTTAAAATTATGCACAATGAAGAAACACTTGACACAACAATCATGATATAAATATTTAGACTGCAAGAATAGAATAATTAATACCAAAGAATATTGCAATCTTATGATTTTGTGTGAGAAAAAAGGATTATTGTGTTGTCCAATCAGAATAACCCAATATCCCCAATTGATATCTCAACCCAGTCAGTGTTGAGATAAAAAGTGGTTCACTTAATTATAATAAAAGAAATGTATTTATAGGATAATAGTATCAAAATTAAACATTAGTGAAATATTTAAAACAAAAATTACACAAAACTAGTATAAGAATAGGTGTCGGAATTCCCTCCCAAGTATGTGTAGTACCCTTAAAATTATCTTCCTCCATTTAGCTTGTAATCGAGAATAGGAGGAGGATCGGTTTGAACTAATCATTCATCTTTGATACCCCTATGAATGTAGGGGACTCCATAAATACTTGGATAATGAGAGGAATATTTTGGGTCTCAAAAATACCATATCTTTTCCTCCTGGCCAATCATTCAAATTGGGATCCCAATTTATCGTTTTACATGAAAATTGGATGGTGGTTTGGAGCCCCTAGATTTAGAGAAACCACTTAGACCACAGTTTTAGACCTCTAGATAGTCATATCTTAATTTTAATAATACTATAATGATGTATCCTAAATTCTTTAATATCTCCACCAAACATTTGGAACCATTTCGACAAATAAATCTTCATATATCGATAGAACATAGCACATCACTTTTGACTTCGTGTAGATTCGGTGGCTTGGACAGATCAATATGTATGGGCCACCAAATGGAAATATTGGGCATGCTTTCCTTCAAAAAAATTTATATACAATTTAATTTTGGACCATCCCACAATATATAATCCCATTTGGATTAATATTTTAGTATTGGTGTGTGTTTCAGTCAACTAGTTTAATTGGTTCCTGTGTAGTTTGACCGATTATTCATCTACTTCATCATGTTCCATCAAAATCACCTCCAACTACAATTAAATTATCAAAACAAGAAATATTTTACTTTTCAATATTTATAAACATAAAATAGTTTATTAAAAAATTATGTTAAATTTGTTATTAGTTTTATAATTTTCAATACAAAACATGTTCAGCACAACAGTGTATTGGTGGAAATGAAATAGTGAATCGTTGTGCGATCACACCCCCACACCTAAACATTTTCACTACTAGAAAAATTCACATTTCAAAAAAAACATGGACATATTCTTAAATTCATGAAAACCTAACATTAAATGAATATTTATTTCTTAATAGAAATGTGATCAGGTCAAAATCACACTAAAGAGTTATTTTTAGTGATCGTGGAAGAAGACATCACAAAAATTATATCAGAATAAAATTCTAAGAGATGAATGATACCATTAAAATAAAATAATTCAAAATTTAATCATGTCACTAATTCTCCATGCATTTTGTGACAACCATTTCATGGTATTCTTTCTAAATTCTATTGATTAATTATAGGGTATTAAAAAAATGGTTACATGATCCTTTGAACTGAACCTTCCCTACATCCTTTGCAATAAAATTTCTAAAACCACTAACATAATCATTCCTAAAAGTAAAACCATATGATCCTGACCTAGATATTCTCATATGGTGTACATTTCATCACTCCCCATAATTTATATTTGTGTTTTTGGTATTTTTTTATGGGGTTGTACAATAGTCGGATAACAGGTACACACACATAGTTCAATATGGTACAGTAACGAAATAGATCGTATAAGGAAAGAATGTATGGAAAAATAATTTTCAAAAGTAGATAAAGTTTACCGAATTAATATAAACCTTTTATTAAGTAATATCTTTTCACACTTCTTGGTTGGGTGTTAAGATGTGTGTAGAAATTAAGTGAAACAATTTTCCATTAAACTATTCACACAAATGGTACCATTATTCTCTCAGGTTTAAAAATAATATAAAAATTTATATAATTTTAAAAAAACCAAATTTAAAAATAAATTCACGCCATAGTATTGATTTCTTACTGAAATTCGCATTTCATCATATTTTAATTGAATGTTAAAAGAACATGAAATATGAAAATTCGTCATACATTTTCAATAACATCCATGATTAAGTGGGAATCATTTTCCAATATAATGTGGGCATCATAAAGTAACATTCTGGTGCAAAAGTGAGGGGAGAAGTGGGGAAAGTAATAATACTATTTATAAAACTAAAAAGAGAAAAAGAATAAAGATAATGGAAATTACTAACTAACCCATGAATGTACCCATCCAGCTGAACCAAGAGTATGTAGTGTCCTCACAATAATAAATGAGAAAGTGGGAAGGAAGGATAAAAACTTGTTAGTGTTATTCGTAGAAGTATTGTTGGACTTGGAGTGCTCCATCAGGGACTCTAGAAGGGATTAGTTGAAGTGCTTAAGCCAAACCCTATAGAAATTTAAGGTTTTTATGGTTTCTTCATTTTGAACGTGGACAAAACCATATGGATAAACATTAATAACCATTTATGGACCAAACCAATGGTGAAAAATCTTACCAAGATAAAACATCAGCCTTATATTGTGAAGGAGGACCTTCTTCTCAATGTATAATTGATGATGAAGGATAAGACAGTCATGGGAAGCCATGGTTTACTCCCTTTAAATCCATGAGTTCCCATATGAATCTATTTTCATTTCCTCCAACTCTTAAATATACAACTTCTATTGATCACATGCAATATAAATATTATATATTCATTTTTTGATTTCCTAGTAGGCCCGGTGATCTATCTCAACATAGAGGAGAAAACTCTTTCCAACCATTATCTGATATGGTGACATACCAATGAGAGTTTTGAAAGAAGTATGGTAATCCCATAATGAATCATTAACTCTAAGACTCCAATATTTTCTATTGGTTTGAGTCATTTTTTCAAGAATCTATTTTACCTCTCTATTCGACACCAAGGAATGACTATTAGTTTGTGGGTGATATGCAGTAGACACTCGATTCATGAACCCATATAGACACAAATTATATTCCATTTTTTGGTTGTAGAAATGAGGACCATGGTCACTAAATATGAACATAGATAATCCAAACCTACAGAATATTTGGGTTCCAAAAAAATCAACAACATTCTTGGAATAATCAGCCCTTATGGAACGTTATTATACTAATTTTGACACATAATCAACTACCAAAATAATGTACATGTTACCAAATGAATTGGATCATGGCCCCATTAATTCAATTCCCCAAACATTGAATATTCTATGTAAAAGAAATTTTTGGTGTGGAATTTCATTTCTATTAGGGACATTCCCCAATCATTGACAGCGAGAACAAGATTTATAGAAATCATGGGCATCCTAAAATAATTTTGTAAAAAATATACCAGAATCAATGACCTTGCAAGCAGTTCATTGGGGACCAATGTGGACCCCATAATAAAGAGTGTGAAAGAACCTAAAGACCGAATAAAACTCACTATCAAGAACACAATTCCTAAGGACTTGATCACTACATATTATCCAAAGGTAGGGGTTATCCCAAATTTACCAACATAACTCATGTTTTAGATAGTCATATTGGTTTTTTAAATAAGTATGAATATAGGATGCTACCAAATAATTTACAATTTCATTATACCAAGGACAAAAATCTTTCACCTGGTATAGTTTCTCATTAGGAAACATTTCATTTTTGGGAATACATGGGGAACAGTCAATGTCTGTGGATGGGAGGATCCTACATATATGTTCAACCACCACATTTTCTGCTCCATTTTTATCTGTAATATAATATTAAATTCCTGAAGTAGGAGCATTGGACAGATGAGACATGGCTTGGCTTTCAGTTTATTGTGCAGATACCAGATGGATACATGGTCTGAGAACACAGTGATTTTGGACCATAAAAGGTATGGCCTAAATTTATCCAAGGAAAACACAATGGAAGGTTATTCTTTTTCAATTATGGTGTATTTTTCTTGGGAAGGGTCCAGTGTACATGAGACATATGCAACAACATGTGGAGATCGGTTAAGCCTTTGTGATAAGACTTCCCCAACTGTATAGTTAGAGGCATCACACATGATCTCAAATGGTAAATCCCACCAAGGTGTTTGGATTATCGATGATGATGTGAGACTCCATTACAATTTATTAAAATAATTCTCAAATTATTTATCAAAAACAAATTATTTTTTGTTTTAGAAAAATTGGAAGAGGGGTAGTGAAATCTTACTATAGTCAGGAATGATATAATAGTAAAATCCAGCAAGGTCGAGGAATGATACCATAGACCATAAATTTTTTGGGAATCGTAGGGAAAAAATGAAATCCACTTTTGATTTATCTGCTTGGATACTATTCCAATAAATGAAATTTCCTATTAATAAACCTTGTCTTACCATGAAATGGAATTTCTCATAATTTAATAAAAGAATCTTCTTAATACAACTAAATAGGACAGAACCTAACCTAATTAAACATTCATCAAAGGTGTTTCTATACAGAGTTACATAACCGATGAAATCATCCCATAAATCTAAAAAAATATTAACCATGCATCATTGGAAACACCTGAAGTATTGCACAGACCAAATAAGATCCTTCTATATAGAAATGCGCTAAAGGGGAATGTTAAGCTTTTTTTCTGATCCTTGGGGGCAATATGGATATGAAATTATCCCGAATACCCATAAATAAAATAGTAATAGGAATTACCTACTATCCTATCTAGAATTTGATCAACGAATGGAAATGGTAAATGGTTCTTCCTAGTGTTTTGGTTTAGTTGGAAATAGTCTATAAAGACATGATGATTATTCTGCACACAAGAGAGAACCAATTCATTCTTTTCATTTTTAATTACCATTATACTTGTTTTTTTAGGAACCACTTATACAGTATTGACCCATTAGTTGTCATTGTTGGGGTAAATGATTTTAGTAGCCAATAATTTGGTTGCCTCTTTTTTAAAAACATATAAGAGGTTTGGGGAAGTTGATGTTGTGACTATGTCGCATGTTTAACCACATCATTTAATACTATATGACGTGTGAAAATTGATGGTATAATACTAGAAATACCATAAATTTTCCTTTCCAATTGTTTTCTATAATCCCTCAAATGTTCAAGAATCCACCATTCATGCTAACGAGGGAGTGAACTAGAAATAGTAATAAGAAACATGTTCCTATTCTCAAGCTATGTATATTTTAAATCATTACATGGTTTTTTAGTTCCAATTCAAGGGGTTGTTGGATTGGTGGGAGTTTGTGTGAAAGTGATAGGTCTATAATTTTATCTAAATTATCAATGGTATTATCCTAAGATGAGGAATGATCTTTTACTAGATTAAAAGTATCATCGATTGTCATGTGATCCTTAGTGTTCATGAAATCATCAATTAACAAGCATGCGTGACATTTATATATGCTGGTAAAAGATTATATTACTGATTTATTTCCATCCATTTCATCCAATGAAAGAAACTCATAAAATGGATCTGGGGAATGAGAGGTTGTATTTTAGAGAAAGGGAGTACATCAATTGAATTAATAGAGAGAGTGGAATGTTCCGCTGAGGTGTGCTTCATGGAATCAAGGATATTGAAGTGGATAGTGACACCCCCAAACTCCATAGATAATATACCACTATGGAAATTAATTATTATATTTGTCGGTTTCTAGAAGGGCCTCTCCAGTATAATCAGGGAATGTCCATTCTTTATATCATCTTCCATTTTCAGCACATAAAAATAATAAAAACAAATAGGTGTTTCACCCTCACATGAATATCCTAGAACACACCCGAAGGGTGTGTTGTATTCTTATTTTTAAATTGAACAAAAATTATAGCGTGCTTCAGTTCCCCAACATGAAATGAAGAGTAAATAGGGTGAGGAATCACATTTATATAAGCACCTAAATAAATCATAACATTGGAAAAGGAATACTCCTCTATGGTGCAAGGAATTCATAATGTTCCCAGATCATTGCATTTGGTGGGAAGTGGTTTCTCTATCAATCCTAAGACATTCTTCCCCAAGCTCAACTTCTCATCACCTCGAAGACTTCTTCAGTGTGTACACATCTCTTTGAAAAAATTGGCATATCATGGAATTTTCACCCCAGCATCTATTAAGGGGATGTTAACCTAAACTTCTTTGAATGTTTTTAACATTTATTTATTGAGTTCAGTTTCTTTTTGTTTTTTTTTTGGTGTCCCTTTGGGTAAATTGAATATAAAAGTTTGAGATATGTGACTCATCAATAAACACACTCTGTCCTATAGAAGGGCTTCTCTGAGGGAAAGAGTTTTCAGATTTTGACTAATTTCAATTTTTGGATGGTGTTTTCATCAGGAGGGGTGATGCCAAATAAGGTTTAATTTGGATTTTAAGTTGATTTCAAATCCTAATTATGATTGAACAGAAATTTCCATTATCTATAGGGTTGAATACTGGTAGAGAGGGTAGTTTACCCAACCCATGACTTGGGATTTTCCCCACCGAGTTGGCTAGTTATCCTAATTGGGTTTTTAGGTCATGAATTGTAGCTTGGGTGGTTTATTGGAATTGGAGATTGTTGGAAGACAATTTTTTCATCATGTCTTCTAGGTTATGTTAGGTTTTTTAGGGGTTGTTAGAATGTCCTTTTTTATGATTGTGAATTTCTGGGTGGTGGTGGATGACTACTCTTCCCCTGTTGGTTCCATGGTTATTATGGTTGGTTGAATACCCCCTTGCCAATATGCTCGGTTTTTCTTCTACCTATGGTTGGATAGATATTAAGGTTTTTTTCAAAAGGGTTGGTTATAGGGGTGTCCTGTAAATATTACCTCACAACTCTCAGAAGTTTCTCTTAGTTGGCCGAATGGTCGGAATAGTGGGTGTTAGAAGATCATATACCATAATGTATGGGATGAGGAGAATGGTATTTACCTTGGGAAATATAATGTTTTCAAAGATGGGTACATCCCTCTTCAATATTCTTGTCTACCTTCTTTTCAAACTAAATACTTTTCACCTCATAGACACCTCAAATAGGTACACCAGACCTTGAATCGAATAGTTGAGTGTTTTGTGCCATGTTTTGAATCAGGGTCCTTGTAGGAATTTGGGTTTTTATCAGCTAGTTCACAACCTATAGCAGTATCAATCATATTTCTATCAATGTGAATTAAACCTTCCTAAAAATAATGAATTAAAATATGATCACTTAATTAGTGGTGTCTATAGCTTTAACATAACCTCTTAAATATTTCCCAATATCCATGAACAGTTTCCTCTCAATATTGTATTATCCCAAAAAATTCATTCCTTATTGTTGTGGTTTGAGAGGCTGAAAAATATTTTTCATGGAAATGGTGTTTTATGTCAACCCAATCACTAATTAGTGAATTAACATAATTTAATTAATCATTCACTGTATCTTCTAATGAAAATGGAAATTATCTATGCTTTACTTATTATTCATCCACCTTAGATGGTTTTAATGTAGAACACATTATATAAAATTATTATAAGTTCTTATGTGGATCTTCTCTACCGATTTCATGGAATCTTGGTAATAAATAAATTAAACCAGATTTAAGTTCAAAATTTGGTGCCTCGCCTTGTAATAGAAAATAGGTGTGTTGGATATCAACATCAGGTGAGGTTAGTTAATTTAATGTTTGGTTTTTTCATCCATATTATGAATGATTAATTTATTTGTTATATCACTTATAGAATAAGAATAATAATGATCAAGAAGAAGTTGGATGTGTGATGTGTCCTCCTTCAAATGGTTGTCTTGTGTGTCACGGTGTCGCTGACATAGGATCCTCTCCGGTTCGGGTTAAAAAGGAGGTAAATCTCCTAGAATAGAAAGTGTCATTCATAGAACCTACACAGGAGTAATATTTTAGAAATCAAATAAAAAATTAAGTTTGGTAAGAAGCAAATAAATTGTTACAAAATTAAAAATATTTTTAAAAAATGCACACTAAAAATAAAAGTGCTCCCGACAATAACGCCAAAATTTGACCACATTGTCATCACACGTCATATTGATTAAGATTTAATGATTATTTTATAGTCTAGGGAATACCCTAGTTAATATCTCAAAGTGTTCTGATAGGTTTAGAGTATGTTTTTTTAATAAAAAGTACTAAAATAGGGGTTGGTTTTGAAAATAGTTTTAAGAAAATTATATAATTTAAAGAGTTTGACAGTTGATAAATAATGGTGGTGTTTTAGGAATTATGATAGATTGAGGTCATTTCAAGTTAACTACACATCTTTTATAGTTCATTATTTTGAAAATTTTATATGGATTAATGTAATTCATTGGTTGAGGGTCGTCATGATCTTGATTCCCCTCTTGCCTCTTGAAACGAAACACAAACAAGAAACCCTTGACACAACAATCAAGATGTAAAGGTTTAAACCTCAAGCATAAAATAAAGGCTACTAAATAATAATAAAATTACATAATTCTTGGTCAGGAAAAAAGGTTTCTTATGTTATATAATCGGAACAACCCAATATCCCCCACTTGAAATCTCAACCCAATTAGTGTTGATATAAAAATTGTTTCACTTAATTGTAACAAAATAAATGTATTAAGAGGAGAAGATCAAAAATATTAAACATAAGGGAAAAAATTTAAAACACAAATTAAACAAAACCAATAGAAAAAAATGTATCATAACTACCTCCCATATATGTGTATCTCCATTGAAATGATCGTCCGCTATTTAGCTCGTCATCGAGAGGAGGAAGAGGCTTGGGTGAAATTTCACCTTCATCTGTGATCCCCCAATGAATATAGGGGACTCCAGAACTTCTTGGATGAGGAGAATACTCATTTTGGTCTTCAAAATAACATATGTTTTCCTTCTGGCCTAACTTTCAAATGGAGAGCCTAAGGTATCATTTTATAGGAAAATTGGATTGTGGTTTTGAGCCCCTACATTTAGTCAATCCTCTTGGCCAATGGTTTTGGACCTCTTTATAGTCTTATAAAACATTGAATAAAATTAAAAAATAGTATACCCACCTCATGAATATATCCACCAAAATATTTTCACCATTTAAAAACCATAGCTCGAGATATTGACAGAACAAATCACACCACTTTTGACTTCGTACAGATTCAGTGGCTTAGAAAGATCTATCAGGATGGGCCACCATATTGCCGAATTGGTAATGGATTCCTTCATACAATTTGTATCCCCTTTAATTTTTTACCCTTCCATAAAATATTATCCTATTTAGATTCACGATTTTGTTGAAGTGTGCGGTTGAGTCCACTGGTGTTCTTGGATCCTGCAAAATTTGGCATATTTTTCTTAAACTTCATCATTTTCCATCCAAATCACCTCCAACTAAAATGAAATTATCAAAATAAGTAACATTTCCCATTTTAATAGTGATAAAAACAAAATAATTTAATCAAAAATGACGTGAAATTTGTTATTATTTTTAAAATTTTCAATAAAAAACTAGTTTAGCATAGTGGTGTAACGGTGAAAATGAAATAGTGAATCGCGGAGCGATCAGTCATAATTCGGAAATAGATGTTTGAGAAACAAGAAAGGATCCTTAAACCTATAATTATATTGGGTTTCACAAATAAACTATTCATAGTGGAGGAAAAATAATTCTCATGAGTAACCACTGTAGAGTGTATTTCTTTTCCAAAGGTCCAAAGCTTTATAAAAAAGGGTCGGTTATTATAGAGATTGATAAAATATAGAAGATAGTCATGTCTCATTTTAGGATATAGACATCCACTCTATAGAGGAATATGAATTTGTGATAAGATCAAAAGTCAAGATTTCATGCATTAAGAAATTTGAGAATAACAACAAATCGTATGTGTTGCTATTATATAAAACTATGACACATTAAATATATCCAATCCATTGTAAAAACATTTTCATAGAGAAAAAACACAAAAATTAGGAAAAATCCATCATATTATTATGATTTTAACACTTATTGTTTTTTTTATAATGGATATAGACACAAGTTTTCATGTTGTTCTTTATGGGTACAATGATAGATGATTCAAGATTCCTAGAAAAGGGGATATTAGTAGTTGAGAATCTCATCCAACAAATTGAAAACTAAAAAATAATTTTAAATCTTTCAATATGAAAGGTATATTATTGAACTAAAAGAGTTTCAAAAGTATCCATATTCATAAGAATATCCTAAATAGTCATGGAAGAAGAAGAAATTGTATGAGATGGAATTGTTTTAATGTTTTCTTGAGAGAAATAAGCATTTCCCTTTTCAGATTTCTAGAAATTATATGTACCTAAAAAGAACATAAATAAAAATCATATTATAGATATCATATATAACAAAGTTGGAGTGGTTGGTTTTATAAATAATGAACGAATCAAAATTTTTGGTCCTCAGAAAGACAATGTTTGTGGAAAATATCTCCATGATATAGATGTTCTCTTGGTTGAGGTTCTTAGTCACATTGTTTTTAGTGTGAGTATAATTTTTACTCATAGCATGCTTTGTAAATGGGAAATATGGGGTACAATATTAAAAAAAGGATTTCTCACTTGTCCTACAGAGAATAGGAACTGAAGGGTATCAATATTTGATCAATGAAAAAAAGTTGTACATGTTTCCCAAAGGAGTTGAACAAAATATATGTAACAATTAAATTCAGAACATAATAAAAAATATGTTTAAGTCCAATAGAGAATGTGGATTTTCTAGTATCACATGTGTCAACACACATACATGTGAGTCTTGTCAAAGGGGAAAATATTCTCTAAGACGTATAAGCTAATGAATGGAGTGTCATCAAGTGTATAGGATCATATTCATGTAGAATTTTGTTGGCCAATTTATATTAAATAATATGTTAGAAAAGGGTATTATGTTTTATTTATTAATTATTTCAGTGGTATGGATTGTTATACGTTTTTTACTCATAAAATTGTATTGTACAATCACATATTTCAACACAGAAGAGAAGATGAAAACATGATTGGGGTAAATTTTCAAAAGGTTAACTATGATAATGGTATGGAATTAAAAAATTTCCAAGTAGAGAATTATATAAAAAAACATGAGATTTAACATTAGGTTTTATCGGTGATAAAACCTCCACAAAATGGGTTTATTAAAAGAATAAATTGTATCATTAACAACAAGGAATGAATTATGGACCTAGAAAAATCCTTACCATAGAAATATTGGAAATAATTGGTCTTAATAGCAGTGTAAATATCTAATTTGTTATTTTTATATCTAAATGAAGAACACAGTCCCTATAAAATATGGTATTTAAATAATCCCACGATGAAATAATTTTTAGTATTTTTAATTAAGTGCTTTATACTAAACAAATAGTGGAATAAAAAGTTTTATATTTGGGATATGAAGACATATTTTTGGTATAATCATCCAAAATCAAAGTATTTCAATTCTACCAAAAATGGATAGGAAAAATATTTGAAGGTTATGAACTGACTATAAATGAAAATGAACATATTTAGGATTTTCGTGAATATATTTCAGCTTCGTTTGAGGAGAATTTTCATATAATCTATCCAGAATGTAACGTGGATAGTGATAACGATGTGTTTATTTTAGGGGGTGTTCTGAGGGTAGTAAAAAACTTGAATTAATTCCCTAATTATGAAATATATGTATTAGTAATATTTAATACAAGTAAAACAGTTTAGTAGTTTAAAATTTTGAGACATTAATGAAATATTTATCTTTACATAATTTTATTTCTTTGATAGCTTGTGTTACATGTAACAACGAGTTCAAAAAAACCACATAACATTTTTAAAATATTAAGTGTCTTTTATAGAAAAAAAACCTTAAATTTTATGATATGAATAGTCATGGATAAATTATGAAAAATATATGGTCTAAACATTTATAAAATTATATCATTATTTTTTAAATGACTAAAAATAAAAAGAAAAAAATATTTGAGAATAAAAGTGATGTTTTTCTGAAAAAAAAATATTTTTAAGTGTGAAATTTATTTTCAAATTAATAAATTAAATTAATATTTATTGGTGAATGATGTTAAAAATATATATTATTTAACTGATCAAATGTTTTGGATATCCAATAAATATTTTTCTAGATATGGGATAGGAATAAATCTAGTTTTATTCTTGAAACATTTTTTTTTCTAAAAAGTGGTTTTTTGTCAAATTTTACCCTCTTATATTAAAATCAATTTCTTCCACTTATATGTGTTTTAATATAGAAAATTAATTTCGTATTTTTAATTAGGTTTTTTAAATTTGGAAAATAGACCCCTTTTCTATCAATATGAATAGTAACGTTAGTAAAACTTATCACCTCAGTAAAGGGTATATGAGTGTAATCTAGGATAAAAATAAGTTATAAGTCCATATGTTTTCATAGTAATTAATTTTGGATTAAGTAAATTCAACACCTATCACCATAGTTACAAAAGTATGTTGTTTATGGATACATTTTTGTGAAAATTAGATATATATTATTTAAATCAAATAAAGTTAAAAAGTGCCACTCTCTTAGCTTAAAATATATTTTATATATTTAGATAGTTAAAAACTAGTAATGAATGATTATTGATAGTAATTTTTTTCTTAATGAAAAATTTTTAAGGTATAGATTTATTTTTACTTTTTAATAATTATATAATGACATTAAATTCTTATGAAACACCAATGTAATATTACTCTAACTAGTAAAAAATATAATAAATGATTTTAAAAATATTAAAAGTAATATAATTTGAGTTATTAAATGTGTTACTTGAATTTTTTAGATTAATATGGCATATAGCTATCATTTTAAATAATTATATTTGAATAAAAACATAGTATTTGTGAATATTAAATCAAATTAAATGAGTAGTGGTAATATTGACATTAATGATATTTTATTAAAATAATACAAGCTAAATTATTTAAAAAACAAAAAAGTATTAAAAAATGAATAATATATAGTCTAAAACTTGATCCTATGTGCATTTATATTCCATTTGGAGCCATTTTTATTGAGAATGACTTAATTTTATTTTAACCTTTAAAGAAATTACAATTTTGTCTTTCCACTACCTTACCAATGGACACACTTCCTTTCTCTTTTACATAGTATTTTTAGTATTCTTGATAGAAAATTCCCTACAAAAATACATTATAAACATACCTATCCACATTCTAGAGTATTTTTCCTTCCCAATAGACTAACACTACCTCCCATAAGAGGAAATATAGAGGATCTATTTCAAAGTAGTGGCAATTTCTTTAACCCATCACTTTCTTATTTATTCTACTATTACATAATATTAATAAATTATATTGTTCAAAAAATAATAAATTAATTATCCTAAATATAATGAAATAATATTATGATTATGTAACCTCATTTATTCACGATATGTCCATAAAATGGGAAGTGAAATTATCACTTGTGTGTAAGTACGCTTACCGTCCCCACATAGTAGTACAATTCATTTTCAAACAACATATTTCATATAGGTATATTTTGATAGGTATAATTATTATTTATGATATTAATGAAATAATTATTCTAGTTTAATGATAGTATCATATCTACCTTCTTACCTTCCAAACTATTGGAAAATGATAACGTCATTCATACATACGTGTGGACTACCACCTCTACGAAACGATGTGAATTGTATTTCATTTCTATTTTACAAGGATAGTAATAATGATAGATATGATTAATATATATGATTAATATTACATGATAATGATTCTATAAAGATGAATTACTACTTAAATTTCTTTCATTCTATTCGTCCTAAAAATGAAATCAACGTTCATGTGTACGTACGGTCTGCCTTCTCCATGAACATTGTATTTCATTTTCTATCTCTATAATTATATATGGATATAAATATATAACAAAATGAATATGTTTGATATAATAATAATTTACATGATTATATTTAAATTAATTATACATGATTTTAGAGAGCATTCAAATAAAGTTGAACTTCATGTAAGGTATTTTCATCTCACTTTTATTTCTATTGGAGATGTGTTATATTAACTACTTTTTCCTTTTATGTTATGTATTTACTAATCATGAATTCATTTTATGATAAATATTATGAATTTTATATTGATTTAAATATCTATATAACATTTTTTTCTTTCTTCAGGATTATGATTCAAAATATACTAAAGTGGTATGTGTTTGTTTAAAAATCTCATCAATATTCATAATTGTTTATGATTAAGTATCCACTAGGAAATATTTCTACTCCAAATCGAGGTTTTCTAAAGAAAAACAAAAAAATTACTATTTTCAAATGGTTTTTTATGTAATTTTTATCCATGTTTCCCTTTTTAAAAAATGGATTGAGAATAATCTTCTAATTATTTTTCAAATGAGGTACTTGGTAACTTTTTCGAGAAAATTATAAAAGGAATGTTTTTTAACTCATAATAAATGAATGTAATTTCCTATTTTCAGGAAAATTATTTTCATTTAATCGTCCTTTAGTGTTTTAAAAGGTTATTTTAAAAGATATTTTTTTCCTTTGTATGTGCACGGTTTTTTTCATATGTGATTTCAAAATATATAGTGTCTTTTCTACAAGAAATATTTCATGGGATATTTCAAATTCATTTTCCATCTAAGATGAAATCCATTGATGTTACATAAGCTCTATTGGGGATTTGATCCAATGATACCATACTTATTCTATTTCTAAATGGTTAATGTTTGTGATGAAAATATTTTTATGAAACTAGTTTATTATTCATGGGTTATGTTGTATTAACGTATTTAGGGAAACCTTTTCATTTCATGGGTTCTGATATGATTAATGTTTTTTTAAATTTTGGGGCCAAAGCATCAATTTTATTATTTAAAGAAAAGACATCTTTAGACTGTGTAGAGGGAGACCCATTACATTGCTAGAAGGCCCAAGGCCAAGTGGCCTGAATACAGGGCTTGAAAGCCCATTTGTTTGTCCCAAAGGGCCCCTCGGTGAATAGTACTATTAGAGTACCCTGGGCTGCTACAGTACCTGATACACTACCGCCACTGCTACAGTTCCTACAACAGTGCCTCCGCCGCTACAATTCCATCACGGCTACATATGTATATTTTATATTTTTTTAAAATTGGCTACATTATAACCAATTATAGTGGTTAGGTTATTACCAAGGATGGTGGTTATGTTACATCTAAGGCCAGTATTTATATTGTAAACAAAGACGGTGGTTACATTATAACTGAGGACATGTGGGACCCATATCTCCCTCCAATGCATTGGGTAATGATTGATATCCCATGATATAAATAGAACTAAAATAGTCAGTGAACCCAGATTAATAAGGGAAATCTTTCACTATGATAATATTGGGATTAAACTTTGACTACTATGACAGTTTTAGAAGTGAACACATTACACTATGACAGTTTTGGAAAAGATCCTTGACATCTAAGGAAATGATTTTTACTATTATGTTTATTCCAAAAACTCAGGTTCTATGCTTATTTTATTCTCTCATAGATCATGTTCTATGATTCATTTAAGATTCATATCTAATGAACAACGAAGCTTTATTCCATGATTCAGGGTTATGATCTTTTATGTGTAGGGTGTAGTTTTTAAAAGTTATTTACATATTTTTATATCCTCATTTTCAAATTTTGATTATGTGATCATTGATATCTACTTTTTTCACATAATAAGAATCATTTCTCATCCTTTATTATTTTTCATTTCCCTAGGTTATGAATAAAGATATTATGTATGATGTTTCTAAAAATGGTGACAGTTATGAAGAACAAAGTGGGAGACGATTTAGTTCATTTATAAATTATATGTTTATATATCCTAGTTTCTAAATATAATAGAACTATATGATTATGGCATGGATTATAATGTTATGAAATGAATATTAATCTAATATTATGTTATATCTATGTATAAAAACTATCGGTTACTATAGTTTTTATCTAGGAATGGTTTAGTTTTCCTTTGTAAACAATGATGAGAAAACATTAGTAATAACACTAAGCATAAGGATATGTATAGTAATAATCTTGAATGAAATAGGTTAAACTAAATGCTTCATGGAAGAATGTTTCTTGATTTAGACACCCTATGAATTATTTTTCTTGATTATGTTCTTTCCCACCATGATTATTATTTCCCATAGTTTTCTTTTTTGTTTCAGTCAAAGGTAAGAACCTAAGGGAATCATGATAATACTAAATATAATGTAAAATGTAATTATTTCTCTTATGAGAAGCCGAATATTTTGGTAAATAAAATAAAAAATATTTTTCTATTCTCACACAACTTTTCTAAGATATGAATCTTGTTGAGCCTCTGGATGAGAATAAGAGGGAACAACATTCTCTTGAGTCCTTCATGAGGAATTTTTCCCTAGTATTTAGGGGTGCACTTATCCACTTGTCAGTGAGTGGTGTATTATTACCATTGGAAATATATTTTCCAATATCTAGTTTTTGGATCATGAAAATTTTGTTCTAGGTATTTTTTAAGGAGAATTAGATCCATGGTGGACTCTTATCAGTAATTGTAGAAAAGAGGAATAAATCAACTCTATATAGTGGGATGCGTTTAAGGGGTATTTTTCATTTAATAAATCCCTCATATTCATTACACAAGTGTAGATAATTATTTTCTTTAACTCAATAATAATGATGGAGAATATATTTTTACCTTTAAATCTAATTTAACTAGACTTTCAAGGTATACTTTTGGTTTAATCATGATCCTTGAAGTCAAATTTTATTGATTTTTTAGTGGCTTAAAACCATGTCTTGTAAAGGATTTATCCATAAGATACTTTAGTATCTATGAATTAATCATTTTATTTTCACTAAACATGAAAATAGATATTTTATATTCCCATCATTCGCACAATTTTGATAAGAAAGGGAAGATCAAGTCTCATGAAAAGTCAAATAAATCACAGACTGGAATGAAATTACCATTACATACATTCAAGAAATGTAGGAATAAACATCATAGGAATTTATTTCATAAAATTGGTAGTTACTTTAGATGTGGTAATTTTGTTAATAGAACCATTGAATCTCAAAAGGTTATGAAAAGGCTAGTTGATACAATGGAATAACGGAAGATGCCAACTAATGCACCACCGTTACTCCAATGTTTCGAATGCAAGGAGTATGGGAAATATTTGAATCAGTGGATAAATCTAAATATATTTATAAACAACATGAATAAACTCCTAATTTCATATATAAAGAGATATCTCATGTGATCATATCTTCCAATGTTGGTAACGAGAATTATGTTGTAAAAGGAACACTTTTTATCCACTCTAGAACTACTAATGGAATATTTTATTATTGATGTACCCAAATTTTATATATAAATAATTATATAAATGTATAATAGTACCACCTAAACTAATAAATGTTGAGTTAGCATTCAAACACCCAATGGTAAGATGATTGCATCTCAAGATTCTATTTCTTCTCTAGTTGACGTTTGTAGGAATGTTCCACCTACCAATCTTGTTATTTTTCCCCTAATTCACTTTAATGTTATTTTTTGAATAGATTAGATTTCAATAAATAAATAACAAATAAATTTTTGAGTAAGGTAAGTAACCTTTTATATATCGAACAAACTTATGATCTTTATTCATTGTTATAAAAAAATGAAATTCTGATGAAATTTGCATGCATCATATGTGTCAAGATTCCTATTCAAAAATGAAATTTATCTCATATGGTTGTGGGGAAACTAAACATAAAAGATATGACTATTATGTGGGAGTTTATAGATTTCTTCCGGAATATTTTTCTTTATCTTACACTAAATCTTGAAGTCGTGTTTTAAATAGATCTCATGCCTAGTTCTATACCTATTCAAGAGACTCCATACCGAATGGATTCAATTAAGTTATAGTAATTCTATAAGAAACACTTGGAGAATCTTGATAAGTGATTCATTCGGCCAGGTGTGTCGCTTTAGGGTTCACCAGTTCTATTTTTTAAGAATAAAGATATATCAATAAAAATCTGCATTGATTATAAAAAACAAAACAAGATCACTATCAATAACAAGTATCTTATACCACATGTTAATTAATTGTTTCTTCAACTTAATGGAGCTCAATACTTCTCTAAGAATGACCTTCATTCTATATATCATCAATTGAGGTTCAAGAATGAGGACATACCAAAGATAGTATTCAAAACAGGGAATAGAAACTATGAGTAAATGTTAATACCATTTTTCCTTAATAATTCCTGTTATATATTATTGGATTTAATAAATTGAGTTTTATAGGTTATATTGACCAGTTTCTAGCATTATTTATAGATGTTATTCTTATATATTCAAATAGAAAGGAAGAGGATGCAGATCACTTGGGGATTATGCTGAAGCCCCTATGGAAGGGGAATCCTTGTGAAATAAATTAAGTGTGACTTTTTTCTTCAGAAAGTTTCATTCTCAGGTCATATAATCTCATGTGATGGTACATTAGTAGACCCATCGAAGATAGAATTGAAGGAATATTAGACCAGGATAAACACTATGACTGAGATCCATATTTTTCTAGGTTTTCATGGATATTATCAACACTTTGTGGAGAATTTATTGTGGCTATAAAATCTACTCACCATGTTAACTAATAAGGGAACCAAGTTACATTGGATAGATGAGTTTTTGGAATGTTTTAGAGAACTGAAGAGAATGTTGGTCATTGCACTTGTTCTTAAACTACCCTATAGTGGATAAGGGTTTGTAATATATAGTGAAATATAAAATAAGGGACTCAGATAATCCTCATGTAGAATGACATGGTTATAGATTATAAATAATGAAAATTGATGTTATATGGGAAACATTACCCAACTCATTATCTAGAGCTAGCTATAGAAATTTTGAAATTGAATATTTGATGGTCTTATCTTTATGAATAAAGGTGTGATACATATACAAATCATAAATGTTTAGAATATATCTTCACTCAAAAAGTGTTGAATATGCACCAAAGAAGATAGTTAGAGTAGATTAAATGTTATTAATGGTCAATACATTACCACCCAGTGAATGAGAAAACAATGATAGATTCATTGAGATAAAAGGATCATGTTGGCTTATCCATTATAAAGATCAAAAAATATCTGATGTTTCTGGATGAAATATTGAAGGAAGTGGATAAATATTATCGTTCTAAAGTGAGTTTTCAATCATCTATACATTTGAAGATTAAAGAGACATATAAGTAATATTTAGAGCTAAAAAAGCAGGTAGGGTATATTCATGAGTTCAACCTTGATTTTAAAGGAATCATAATGTTTAGAAATTTTGGATGTGTCCCATCTATACAATATACGAGGATGGAGTTGATGTATTAAGATTATACTTCTTAATTCTCTATTCATACGATAATTATAAAGATTTATAGTGATTTCAAAGAGTATTTCTTATATAATTTCATGAATGGATATATTATAGAGAATGTTTCTCCATGCATTCATAAAGTTAAGACTAAGAGGTAGAATTATAAGGGGATGTTTGTTGGGCTGGGAAAACTCTGTATGAAAAAATAAAATGATTCCATCAATGTGATAAAGAAAAAAATGAACCTGAATCCATGGTTTTTTTGAAGAAAATATTCAAAAGGATTGAATCTGTGAAGGGTGGGTTGATCCTGCGAAGTGAAAATTGCTTTGTAAACTACCACTATACAACAAATTCCTCCACTTCACAAAGTAAACCACTAGTGAAATAATTTTATGGATGATATGAAACCTCTGGAACACATGAAAGAACCCACAATAATTTTTGGGGATGAATAGTGATTCCCCCAATGTGAATGAAAATCACAATTATAACATCCCAAAATTCTAGAGTAAGAATGTTTTATTTGTCAACATGAATGACATGTCACAACAAGTGCGTAAGGGAATATAATATATCAATAATTTATAATAAATTTACTCTTTGAATAAATTCAATATATTTTATATATTTCAATATACCAGACAACGTGTTAGATTATGAAACATGAAACAATGGGTTTATTCATTGGTTTGAACAAAACAAAAGATTGAGTTTTACTGAAGAATAATATAATATTAAAATATGATTATTTAATATAATTAAGTGAAACCTGGTCGTTAAATGTGTAGTTATGAATACAATTAACTAACTTATGTAAATATATGTTTTAAACAAATTTAAAATGAATTCATCAGTAAAAAATTAATTAGAAATGAATATGAGAACAGAGTGAATATAAAGAGAAATATTATTATATTTATTTTCACAAAGCTGTTTTACCCTGATTGATGTAATAAATAACAATTATTTGTTGAAATTAATGTCATATATATATACATACTATTTTTTAGGTTCATCCAATATTTTCAACACGGATAAGATAATAACAAACCCTATTTTACACATAAAATTCTATATTTTTTTTAAAAGTAGTTTTTATTCCTTTCAATGGAGAACCCATTATAAATCCAAATTTTGACCCTTTTATAAATTTTATATATCAAAATAAAAAACTTCTTTGAAATAAGTGGTTTTTCATCTAATTTATTTATAAGAATAAATTATATTTTTAAATTGTTTAAAATTTTAATTGGATAAAATTTTTATTAATTAATACAATTTATTTCATTTTAATTAATTTCACTTTGAAATTTACTATAAGAATATAGCAAACTTTTGGACATTTTTACCTTAAACCCTCACATTGTTGTCTCATCTATGGGATTAAATTTAAATTAATTTATAACACTTATGTGAATTTAATTTAGAAAAATGTGTTCCATATTTATAAAAATCATGACTTATAATGTATAATAAGGGAAAATTATTTTTTTACTAAAAATGTTAGTGAATTTAAAAACAATTAATTATAATTATTTAGGTAAAATTAAGCTTAATAAAGGATTAAACCATTGATTTGAGGGCCCAAATGACCTAGACATGTCAAATAAACACAATATTGCAATATCTAATCCAAAACAACTACCATTATTTAGTTTTCTTGGTTTGGTATGACTTTTTTTAGGTTATAACATGTGTACACATAACATGTTTCCTAAAATTCCAAGTGAGCCCTTTTCCTTCCCTATAAAAGGCCTCCACCTATCCTCATTCTTTACACCTATAAAACTGCTTAGGCTCACCAATATCTACCCTTATTTCTTCCCAAATTACCTCCCCTAGACCATTAATCCTTCGTTTGGTAATAAAACCATCCAAGGAAGCCTTTTGGTACAAACCAAAATTATTTACCCGATTAAGAGGTAACATCTTCTATCATGTTTTTAAATTTTATTTCCATTATAAACCCCATAAAATATACTTATTCCATGATTATATAAAAATTCAGTATAATAAATATAATATTATGTTTTTATGTGAATTTTGATACCTACAATTACACACAACTCCATATAATGGGTAACGAACATATTATATCTATGTACGGTGAACTACTACCTCACGAAACAATGATTGCTAATTTTTCCTTTACCACCTATCATGGTGGCCATAATGATGGAAATTATGTTTATATATGTTATATATGATATTTATAGTGTCTTTATGCTTCTATATTTTTTATTTATAACATAACTTTATGCTTTCCATCTAGTATAACAATGATAATTTCATTTGAGGAAGTGTGGGCTACCACCCTCTCAAAGAGATATGACTCATTAATGCCTTACATGGAACATATAAGGGGTGGTTTTAAAAACCAATTGTAACATATATAACATATATATGGTATTGGAATTGTTATATAAATATTTATCATTTATTTTTCATTATTTTAATACAATAATGAAATGTAAGTAATGTTCATGCGTATGTTTGTCCTACCGTCTCCATGAACGGGGCACTTCATTTCTAATATAAAAATATTATAGACTACTAAAAATACATATATAATGGATATATATCATAATTATTTCATCTTTTAAATTCTAAATATTGTGACATAATTATATAATTAATAGGAACAATAACTCATAAGTCAACACGTATGTAAGAAAACTAGGAAATTAAAACCCGAAATAGTAAAAATAATGAAAGAGTGTTATCAAAAGGTTAATAAAATATTATTAGAAATTAATATATGATATTATAAACATCAGTATGGTTTTTTATACGTTTTTAACAAATTTTAATCCACAATAATGGAGGATAAATTCCACACAAAAATGGAATGGTTAAGGTATGGGAATTCATCTCAATTTACATTCCATTGAGACTTGTTTATTGTTATGCACCAACTCACTCTTATATGGTGAATATACTTCCCCTAAGAAGTAATACCATGCATATTATTATTCTAAAAATATTATAAAGTTAATTTCATTGATGGCAAATTATTATTAAATGTTTCAAAGTGGTATGGGACACTTTTCAATGTTTAAATATTATTTTTCCTCAAGAATGTTTTATTGTCAACAACCCCTGCTGTTATTTATCCTCCTATTCGTTATTATTGATAAATCCATATTATTTATTCAAAATGGATATTTTATAAGGTATATTATTTATTCCACATATTTTTAATGCTTTGTAAATGAAATACATGAGTTAGGGACCATTTAAGGCAAGCCCTATGGGATTGGGACTAGTTAATGAAATCCCCTAAATGCACCGATAGTCTTGTAAAGAAAATTAGTTGGAAAATAGTTTAAACTATGTATTTGGGGTAAAGTTAACATATTATTAGGAACCATGATGTCTGATAATTAATAATTTCATTTATTAAGAATTTATTTTTTATGTATACATGAGTTTTTGTGTCGACATATCTATGGATGCATTTCATTTTCAGTCCATTGATTTAATGGCATGTGTTTTAAGTTTCTTACCTTTCCATATGAAAATTACTGTATCTAGTTATTTTTTTGGAATTTATTATTAGTTATTTACCTTTCCATGTTAATCTATTCATATTTACTCATTATTTCTTCCTCTTTATTAACCATTTGATCTCGCCCTTATTTTGTTTCCATTCCCCATGTAATGAACTAAAACTCTTTGAATAAGAATTCAAGGAGGAATTCTATTTTATTTTGTGTATATTGCATGTATTTTATATTTTCCAATGTATTGTGGGTATCATTTATTTAACATAGATTTCCAAGACAGCTAAATTGATCAGTCCTTTGGGATTTGATTCCTTGTAATCATGCCAATGTAATAAAATAATGTACCAACTCCGGACTTCTAGGGTCGGGGTGTTGTCATTGGTATCAAATTGTGGTTTAGCCGAAACCTTGGAAACTAGATTTCAAAATGTATATTATAGATCACAAACATATCTTATATATTAAGGATAATAATACATGAACATCCTAGAATTTGGGTAAGGTATTGATTATGTGGGTATTTCTAAAAATACATCATTGTTTAGATACTACAAGTGGAAGTGGTTCTACTATAGACATACATAGGTGTAATTATTTTGAAAAGGTGTTCCGGGTATAACTCGGGATAACCAGGTACATGATAATGGTCCTTAGTGTGCACCTAGTTTGACCCTCTTGGGGGGATATTCATAGGATTGTTCAAATTTTCTTTACCTACCATTAAGATGCATTTGAAAATGAATAATTCCCCAAAGTATCCATAGTTTATGATTCTAGTATTCATTATGAATAAATTTATGTTCTATAAAATATTGGTAATTATACATTATGTTATTATTTAATCCATCAAATACCATTTTTTATAAATGGCTAGTAGTATAGGGGTTTTTAACCCCACCGATGCACGTGATCCAAAGTGTAAGAAAGACCAAATATTTCTTGGTATTAAGACAATATTTCAATGTTAAATAGTCTCCCAAACATTCTCATCATTTGAGTACATAGTATCATGTGATAACAACATTGGTAAATAATTCCTAATGTCCCATGCCTTCGAAGGAAACCAAGAAAAGAAGAGGCTATTTGAGCATCATGATAAAGAAAATGAGTCAAAGAATACGAAGGAAAATAAGGATTTTCTAACATGTGGTAATTGTAAGGGTAAGAATATATCCAACAACATGTGTCATATATAAGGAATAAGGATTAATTCATGGTTCAAATAATTTTTTATGGGGATTCAAGTTATTACAATATTTTAATAGGATACATGATGAAGTTATTCACATGTTTGGAATGTGAAAATTTAGAGATGCTATATGTTTATTAATGGATAATGATAAATTCATTTTGGAAATTGAGGGACCTTATCTATAAAGTTTCGGATCATAATCTTTTAGAAAAGTTGACTTCTTATAAAATGGTTGATCATTGCATAATATTTTAGAGATTAATGTATTAGTTCACCATATGATGCATCATGTTCTAAGATATGAAGTAGAAATATTTGAAGCCATAATCAAAAGAAAATATTATGTTTATAGAAATTTATATTTACTTATATTCTTATACAGTGAAATAATTCATTAACTATAGAAAAATGGTTTTGAAACAAAAATTGTGTCCTACTATCATCATTACGATGATATCAATGAACTTTACTCACACCTATGGTTTGTGGTTTTGTGATCAAAAACATTAATCTGAATATTTTCTCTATCACTCTCTACTGGAACATTATTTTTGGACTTTTTTCCCATATCCTTGTTTCCATTTCCCACCTATATTCCCCTATTAGGGAACTTATTTACGTGACTGTTGTACTTTCCTTTTTCTTTTATTAATAGGATATGTTATTAACCCTATTTATGATATAGTTCATTCAAAAATAGTTTTTTTCAAATATCAATCCCTTGATTTAGGATATCAAGGTTGAATTGTGAGGATGTATTTTAATTAAGTAGGTATAATGTAACACCCCAAATATTCTAGAGTAAAAATGTTGTATTTGATGGCATGTATGACATGAAACACCAAGCACCTAAGGGAATATAATATCCAAAAAATTTATAAAATATTTACTATTTGAATAAATTTAATATATTTTATATATTTCAATATATGAAACAATGATTTAGATTATGTCACATGAAACAAGAAGGTTCTTAAAGGACTTGAGTTAAATGCAAGACCGAGTTTTGTCAAACAATAATATATTATTAAAATATTTTTTTATATAATGATATATAACCTAGATGTTAAATTAGTAGTTATGAATAGGATTATAAAACTTTTTTAAATAATTGGTCTAAACAAAAATAAAATTAATTCATTAGTTTCAAATTATTTGGAAATGAATTTGAAAATCTATTGAATATATAAGAAAATATTATTATTTTAATGTTCCCAAAGTTATTTTACCCTAAAATATATAATTAATAACAATTAGGGGGTCATATTAATGTAATATATATATATATATATATATTTAATATAATATTTTTTGTGTTCATCCAGTAGGTTTGATATGCATAAGATAAGAACAAACCTTATTTTACACTTATTATACTATATTTTATTTAAAAATAGATTTTCGGGCTTTTGATGGATAGCCCATTTTAAATAAAAATATTGAACCATTAATAAATTTAATATATCAAAATAAAAATATTATTTTAAATAAAAACATCAAAACTAGGTTAGGGTTAATTTTTGGTATTTTTTAGTGAAGATTCATTTTTAAAGAAGAGTTAAAAATAATGAATTTTAGTTCAAAACTGCTTTTTCATCTAATTTATTTGAAATGTTTAATTATATTTTTAATTGGTTTTAAAGTTTATTTATATAATAGTTTTATAAATGAATATAATTTATTTCATTGGAATAAATTTCACAATGTAATTGACTATAAAAACCTAGAAATTTCATGGATATTTTTTCCTTAAAACCCTGCGTTGTCATCCTGTCTATGGGATTAAATTTAAACTAATTTCTAACACTAATGTTATTGGAATTTTAAAAAAATGGGTTCCATATTTGGAATCATCGTAATTTATTTTTTCTAATAAGACTAATTTAGTTTTTATCAAAAAAAAATTGTGAAAGTAATTAAAATTAATTATAATTATTAAAGTAAAACTAATCTTAATAAAGGACTAAACCTTAAATTTACGGGATAAAATAACCTATACACTTGTCCAACCACAATTTTATAACCATTTAGTGTTCATACACCTTCCATAATTGATTTTATTTTGTTTTTACCACTTTAGTTAGGTAAGATCATGTGTACACCTAACATTTTTTCAATAATTCCATGTGAGTCCTTTTCCTACCCTATAAAAGGTCGCCAACTCTCCCCTTTCCACACACCTCTCAAACCACTTAGGTTCAGCCACACTCTTCCCATATATATTCCCAAAAATTTTACCCTCATACTTGAATTTTTCTATTAGGAATATATCTTTCCAATGAATCCTTTTGGTTCAAACTAATAGTAGTTACCCAATTAATAGGTAACGTCTTCTCTCGTGATATTCAATTTTATTTCATTATCCACACCATAAAATATATTCATTTAATTATTATAAAACAAAAAAGTATAATTAATATATTATTATGTTTTTATGTAAATTTTTATACCTACACTTACACAAAACTCTATATAATGGATAACTAACATATAGTTTCTCTGTACTGTGAACTAATGCCTCATGAAAAAATGATTATTCATTTTTCCTTTACCACCTACCATGGTGTCAATTATGATGGAAACTATATTTATATATGTTATATACTATGTTTATAATCTTTATGTACTTATCAAATTTTTATTTATAAAATACCTTTGTCATTTCCATCTTCTCTAAATATAATAATTTCATTTGAGAAAGTTTGGACTACCGCCCCCTCAAAGCGATATGACTCGTTCATGCCATAAAAGGAACGTATAAAGGATAGTTTTAATAAAAATAAGTAACTTATATAAAATATTTATTATAAATTAGTTATGATATAAATATTAATCATTTAGTTTTCATTCTTTTAATACAAAAATGAAATGAGAGTAGTGTTCATGTGTACAGACGTCCTACCGTCCCATGAATGGTTCACTTCATTTCTAATATAAAAATATAATATACTAATAAAAATACATATATAATGAATATATATGATAATTAATTCATGTTTTAGATTCTACATATGATAAAATAATGATATAATTAATAGGAACAACAAATAACAAGTCAACACAAACTTGATAGAACTAGGAAATTAACACCCAAAAAAGTTAAAATAAGGAAATAGTGTTAACGAACAGGTAAAAAAATAATATATGAAATTAATATATGATATTATAAAAATTATTATGGTTCTGGTATAAGTTAGTAAAAACCCACTATATAAAGGTATAAATACCACACATCAAAAGGACGGTTAAGGTAAGGGATTTCAACACAATTTTCATTTTTTTGAGACTTGTTTGTGGTTATGTACTAACTCACTCTTATATGGTGTATATATTTCCCTTAAAATGTTATAAAATAAATCTTATTATTCTAATAATATTATAATTTTCATTTAATTCATATGAAATTATGATTTTAATGTGTCGATGTGGTATGGGACACTTTGGAATGTTTAATGTTTATTTTTCCTTGAGAATGTTTTACTATCAACAACCCTTGATGTTATTTATCCTCATATGAGTTATTATTGATAATAAATATTATTTAATAAATGTAGTTATTTTATATTGAAAGTATTTTATTCTAAATATGAGGAATGATTTGGACATGAAATACACGGGTTGGGGACCGTTTAAGGCAAGCCCTGTGGGCTGGGGACTGGTTAATTCAAGCCCCTCGATGAAACGGTAGTCTCATGTGGTGAATTAGTTGTCCAAGTATTTTAAACATTATCTTCATGGTAAAGTTATCATTTTCCTGGGAAACATGACGTTCAATAATGAAGAATTTCCTTTATTTATAATTTATTTATTATTTATCTATGATATTTTTTGTTGACATATCTATGGATTCATTTCATTTTATGTTAATTTATTTAATATCACGTGTTTTCAATTTCATTCATCTTCATATTTATATTTCCTTATCTAGTTTTTTATTGATTGTGTTATCATTTATTTACATTCCCATGTGAATTTATTCCTATTGATTCATTATTTTTCCTCTTTACATAGCATTTCTGAGCATTTGAGATCATCTTATTATGTTTTCTTTTCCTCAGGTTGTGTAGAATAACTCTTTGAATAAGAATTCAAGGATGAAGTTTATTTTTTTATGTATCTTTATTGTATTTACTATTTCCCAATGTATTATGGGTATCATGTATGTAACCTAGATTTCCAAGACTGCTAAATTGATCTGTGTTTCAGGATATGAATCCTTGTAATCATGTTAATTTAATAAAAAACTTCATCGGCTCTAAATGTCTGGGGTTGTGGAATTACACGCATGAAAAAAAAATTGTGATATGAGATTTCATGATACCACTAGAACCCATGAATGAAACCTAGTCATTTATAGTTCTAGATGTTGATTTACACCCCCAAAAACAATGTCCCCATGAATGGAATCATTTTTGTGTTGATGCCTCCTTCATGGGCTCTCGCAAAAGAAAACGTTTGGCCTACCATGGATGACCGGACACACTCGTATCCATTCCCTCTCCTCTTCTATAAAAATACCCTGAGAGGATCGAAAAGAGAGTCCAAAGAGGAGATATACATGAAGAGTGATGATAAAGAGATGCAAAAAATTTAGCGGCATAGTAGAATTGGGAGAGAGATATTGATTCCAGGAAGGTAAACCCCCCCCCCCCCCGCATAACATTATGTAGGAAAGAAAAATCATCCATCCATCCACAAACTTAAAACCCTATTATGTACATAATTCCATATGGAATAAAGAGATATCCCCTTTATAGAAAATAAATATACAAAGAAAAACACTATTTTGGGTGGAACCCTACCCCACATAGAAAAATGATATACGGGAAGAACTCGATCCCACATAGAAACATGCTACACTGACAGAACCTATCCCTTCATAGCAACACTATAAATGGGAATAACCAAGGTCTAAGTTTCCACAATGCTATGAAAATAGTACCCTAACCCTCGTAGAAACAAGCTATGTGGTGGGAACCCCATCCCACATAAGAACCTATGACATGGAATAGGGAATCCAAGGGATTTCCACTATCCACCACCCATCACTCCCTTCCATCATATGATCAAAAACCATATTGTCCCCTTCATGAACCATTCTAATGGTATTAGTCCAAGGATACTTCCAAATCCGTCTAATAATTATGATTAAATCATTAGGCTCATCAGTGAGTCCTTTGGAGTCTACATACATGTGGTAAGAGGAGTCAGATGTGTAACCACCTGATCAAGGGGGGCCTCAGAATGTAATAAAGTCCATATTCACGTGGTAACAAGGGTTATGGCCTTATAGGTGCTCAAATGAACCTCCTATATCTATGGATTGAGGGTAACCATAATCCTTTCACTTTAAGGAGGTCTGACATTGGTCACTTCTCTCATCCCATGGAACTAGAAGGGAATCCTTACTGGAGTAATACTCCCGCCATTATTTTGGGAGGAAGCACTCTTACTCCTCTTCACCGGCCCAAGACCTAGTCGGATGGGTACCCATATGGTATTATCCTAGCTACCAAAATAAGAGGATTCTAAAACATTCGAAGTCCTCTATCTCCCCCTTTGAGATCCAACATCCATCCATCAATGGAAAAAAGTGGATCGTGTGATGTTTAGATCTATTTTATCATATTGTTTCTAATACCAAGAATGATTCACATGAATGTATAGGTTTTTGATGGTTATGAAATATGAACAATCCCAAAGAAATATGGGCCGCCTACATGGTATAAGCCCCAATCATTCTCTATGGGGCTTTTACATGGTATAAGTGCTAATCAAGCTTTTTGGGAACCCTACGCAGTATAATCCCCAATTATGATCCATGGTCCTACTACATGGTATAATCCCCCATCATGTATCA
The DNA here is from genome assembly GCA_963277665.1 of Viscum album. Taxonomy (NCBI): domain Eukaryota; kingdom Viridiplantae; phylum Streptophyta; class Magnoliopsida; order Santalales; family Viscaceae; genus Viscum; species Viscum album. The sequence goes on along the minus strand of OY728125.1, from coordinate 1,552,473,271 downwards.
TTGTCCCTTTACACGGTATAGACCCCAATCAAGGTCCATGGGCCTCCTACATTATATATTCCCCAATCGTGCTCCATGGGCCTCCTACATGATATAAGCCCTAATAATGATCCATGGGACTCCTACATAGTATAAACCTCAATCATGCTTCATGGTCCTCCTAAATGGTGTAAGCCCCAAACATGCTCCACTTTTCTATGGTATGGTAGAAGCCCCAATCATGCTCAATGGGAATATTTTCGAGTGTAATCCCCAATAAAAATCATTATTCTCAAAACATGGGCATCCATTTGGGTATAATACCCAAAACAATGCCATGACCTTAAAAGTACCATATTCCTAAAGAATAAACAAATGGGAATCCTCCATAGGTGTAAGCTCCAAACCTACCAAACTATGTGATCATTGATTCCCAAGTAATTAAGATACATAGGAAGCCTCCCAGAGGTCTGAACCCATCACCAAAATTCACCCTGCTGTTCTTTGGGCCACATTCCTAGTAGGGTTATATACATTAGGGACACAAAATATCTTCCAGGTACCTCATGACACCTCATCATTAGTAACAAACCAAAATTTTACTAGGAACCTTTCTTCTAGATGTCCTTATCGCATGATGTTAAACTGCATGGTTTGGTCCTAGTAACATGACATTAAAAGGTGATGTGTCCTATTGAGTGGCATCAAAGTATTATGGTTCTAATTACCCTATTGATGATATGAAGGAATCCCATATTATGGGTTTTATACTGACATAAAAATAAATCATGTCCCCATGGATGATTCAAAACTCTAGAGAACCCCACTATGAGGCAGAAAACCCACATCGTTCCAATAAACAACCAAAGAATCTATGATCCCAATACAAAAAGGATACCAATGATGGATAAAATATGATACATAAAAATCACTCTGTTACATAACTTTATGTACATAGAAATGATTCTAGAACCATGCATAATAAAAATTGATTGTTGATTCAGGATGATCATTATATACATACTTGGGAATGAATAAAGGGTTTTTGAACATGTCTTAAATCTATAAGGGAATCCTAGAATATGAAATAGTTCCCCCCCCCCCAAGGATTTTATGATAATTAATTTCTATCCCCTCAACCAATGTGAGTTATTAATTTTTATTTTCCATGTTACCTAGATAACTCCTGCCTTTAAAAATTAGGTCCCTGAGTCTTCATGGATATGAGAGTTGTTCGGTGTTTTCAGATCTATGAAAAAAAAACCCTTTGAGGATTGTTTGAAGATGATGTAACTGATTTCAATGATTTCACATAATTTAATACCATACAATAAACCTTTAGGTTCCATGAATCATTTTTAAAAAATGAAATGGTGAACCATATGTTAATCCTTAACTAAGGTGGTGATGTTACCCCTGTCAGGCCACATTCAAATCAAAAATAGAGGAGGGAAAACAAGACCATAAATTACACATGTAGTCATGATATTATACTTTTATGAGGATTTTTTTTCTATTTTTCAGAATTATTATCAGAACTTTTTGAGAATAACTCTCTTCAATCAAATGGAATATCACTTACATTTGTGGAGACACACATCAGCTACTACAATAGTCGAGTCCTCAACCAAACAGAGGACTCCATCGTCCACCCAGTGCCTTAAATGATGGGTTTCAAATGAATTGGTATGAGAGTATCACTATAATGGTACTCTCCTAACCCTGTAGGCATCTTGATAGGCCCTTCTATCTAAGAAGCCCTTCCAGCCTTCTTCCCAGTGATAGTTGGAGGTCCATAACTAGACTACCCTGAAAGCCATATCAAACCTTTTTGGGATCCTATCCATGGAATGTGGTCAGGATTTACTCCCTCGTATTAAGAAGGATGAGGAATTGGTCACCAAAAACATCATCCTTGTAGATAGGGGTCTCATTTGAGGGCCCCTACTAGTAATCATATTTTTCAATGTTGTATGGCTCAATATCGCCATAACGTAGAGGATACCATCCCATGGGCCAAGATGAATTCAAACAGACCCTGGTCCTTAAGATGGATCATGGAGGGAGACGTTCAAAATATTAGGAACATTCCATCATCATTATTCCTACTAAATAATCCCTCCAAGTAAATATGGCAGCATGCTATGGGAAGAAATATATTTCTGCTCATTCTTAACAAGTAGTTTCATCAAATACAGTATAAATTTACTAGAATACACATATTCCTACTCATGCACATGTAGATCATCAGTCAAATATGATAAAAGACTATGAACAGATGAAAATACCAACTCATTCACATCAAGCCCACCAAGAAAATATGACAGCAACCCATAAGAAGATGAAAATTCCTAGGTATGCATATTAAGACTATCAGTCAAATACAATTGAAAACTATAAAAAGATGAAAATTGTTCCTCATTCACATCAATACCTCCAAGAAAATATGAATGAAACCAAATATAAGCAGATGAAAATTATTGGAGATGCATATCAAGATCGTCAGTCAAATATGACAGAAAACTATGAGGATATAAAAATTCATGCTCATTCATATCAAACTCGACATAAAAATACTATGTAAACTAGAGAAATCAGTCAGCATGTCCCCATTGTAAATCAAGGATAGACTCGTACCTCATCGCCCATATAATTGGACTTTCATTCCTTACTAGTAGGAAATGCAGGACTAGATCAGGAACATATTCCTGCTCCAACACCAGAATGGACGTATATTTTTGTTCCCACCAAGGACATGTCTCAACAAATCTTAGAAGAGATTTAGGATCAGATATAAATCTATGACTATATCTTATATACTTTTTAATATATAATAAAATTCACTATAATAAATATTATTTAGTTCTACAATCCCACCTCCTCATGTGGGATGACTCATTCAAAAAAAGGGGTGGTCACTCAAGAGTAGACATGTATCCCTTCTCTTATCTTGGAGGGTCATTCGAAATATTTCGTGATAAATAGACAATAGGATCAGAAACAAATACCCATTATAACTAGGGGCACTAGTTGACTTCAGTGACCACTCCCGGGAAGGAATATATCCCAGTCATAATGTTGGAATCTTACAGTCATATCTCAGAAGCACCCTAGGATCCACTTAAATAGACACCCATATATTAAGGTCATCGCATACAGCAAGCATTCCCAGTCTCTAGTAAGAGATCACCTAAAAATAAATACCTTTAAAGGAAACTAGAAAATAAGGAGCAGACTCAAAGCATGGCTCTACTATATGTTGGAGTTATTGAGGCCATCAAATATATATCAATGGTTTCTCAACATCCTATCAATCCTTTACCAAATTAAAGAAGTGGTGGTAGTAATTATGAAGCTACTCCCCACAACAATGTTACCGGCAACTCTAGAGGTCCACTCTAGAGCATATACCATGAAGTATTCCTATGTGGAGACCATCTGATCAATAATAATAGTTTATATCTTGATAAACATCATGATATCCCTCCTTGTGGCTAGAAGATCAAACAATAAACAATTCTTTCCCTTTCTATCATCTTCCTTCAAGGTCTTACCCATTGTATACATTGTATAAATTTCATATGCAGTTAAATACTGATCTATGATGGTAATCCTCACCATGATGGAATCTTCTATGAATGTCATCTATACAGTGACATTTTATTCCATCAACTAGGTCCTCCCCTTTCCATATTAAATATGAGAAAGACCTAATATTCTAAGTCACTTGGTAATATAGGGTCAGACATGATACATACCCCATAAATAACAAGAGACATACTTTCTCAACATGAAGATGGACCATGGAAACTCTCATCCTCTGAGACACCACTGGGACATTTCTATCCCAACAAGACCTCCAATAGCCATGATAATTGTTACAAGAAAGTAAATAGGTTCCCATGTTATACTAATTCATTAGAGGAGTATCTAGTAGAATAAAATATGTAAATGTTTCTCATGAGAATAAAATTGATCGGGGATGACATTACCATTATGTTTTGGCCTTCATCCACTTTTCATTTCGATATTTTTTAGGGATTTTTAGAATAATTCAAATACAAGATCTGTCAAAATCTTGAGAAAACTCTCTGCCACTTAAAAGAAAATTCATTTCCTTATGATGGGTATAAAAACCATATTAATATCTTGGGAGAAATTTGTTGAAAATTTGACTTGGAAGCCCTTTCGTCTATGCAGTAACGATGATCTGAGATGTGGTAAATGATCTTTAGTGTGAGTGACTCAATGCATTGCATAAGATGCATCATCTAATTGGTGACACATTGCCAGGTGTCTATATCTAGGGATGGGGGGACATGGATCTTTGTATTTTACCTCACACCCCATTCAGTATAACCCACTGGAAATGAAATCCAATATTTTTTTAATCCAATGTGGTTATTAATAAAAACCCATACATAGAAAAAATTTCACTCTCAACAAGAGTCATCCTTGAATAAGTCTCAACAGCGGCAGGCCTAATGAGTGAAATCCATTGAAAAAATATTCAACCAGGTAACTGATAACATTCAGTATGCTTCTCTCTTAATAGGTATCTAATCATCAAGAACTACTAATTTCTACAGAAATTGGTAGTTCGCATGAATAATAAACATTATATGCATCCCACGCTCAAACAAAGATGCATGAGATCAAGAGAAAGACAACAACAGTAGTACTTGTCATAGTATGGGATCAGCCCTAACCAACAAGGATGGCAGTATTTTTAAAACAAATTCCACCATAAGGCCAAAAAATATTGAATGACAAGGAAAAAATAGAATGGGAGGAATCAAATCCTATAGAAATGGGGGAATTTTTACCTCAACCACTCCCTCAATAGAAATCAGTATATTCCCACTTATGTAGGATGGAAAGTACTAAGGTCTTCCATTATGTCTTGTCTCATAAACCATTTCCTCTATAAGGGAGGCATATAACCAGGATGTATATAGGTTCCCTATGAATCACTCTTCTCCAAGAAACTTGAAGAGGATCCCAGAAAGGAGGGGATGGGTCCAACAAAGGGCCCAAACAATCATCCTACCATTTATCAACCATTATGGTTCCCATAAGACATTATGAATCGATGAATGTCATTAATGTAAATTCTACACACAACACTCCAAATGAATCAAATATGAAGGATCAGGGATAGGATGGTTCCATCCAAAATGTGGTCTACACAAAGATAAATGAGTAAGGTGTGCATACCCTGAATAAGAGAGTCGCCCTGAATTTGGGTGCTCCCATAATCAATCCATTGATGTTTCCACAGAAAATCACTAACAAGAATAATGGAAAGTCCACATAAAATATTCATCCTCCTCTCAATGATAATGAGTTACCTATAATTGATGACGGATTCACCTCTAAAGAAGAAGAAATTAAATAGTTGAGGTGAATCAAAACTCAATTACTCTATGGTAGAGTTCCAATCGAATATGCTACCCGAGGAGAGGCTCAATGCATAATTATAGAAGGTGTACCTCATGAATAAGGATTCATCTCCATAATTGAAACAAGGTCAAGACATCCATCCAACTCATCACCTGGACCATCAGTTTTCCTAGACCTGGTTATGGATGGATATCAATATTTCCCTCCATTAAAGAGACAATTGTAGATGTTTCAAGTGAACCCTCAAAAGCTATCCCCAGTCAGATATCCACCATAGATAATGGTAGAACTGTCACGTCATACCCTACCAATTATTTCATCCATCGAATCTCATGTTCATCCAAACACTCATCAATGTATTATAGACACTACTAAGTTATTGAAAGATCGATTAGAATATGTGGAGGAGTGGTGTGAACCAATACAGTGAGAATGAAATCCTTACCTCAAAAGGGTGAGAAACCCCCCATCAACACAAATCATTGAGAGTCCCATGTTTTTAATTTTCAATGGCTCAGGTGACTCAGAACTACATATGACACACTATGTTTCCTATTATGATCCCACAATGTAAACACCTGATCAACAAGAAGCAATGAAACTAATATTCTTTTTGTGAACCCCGCAAGGGACAAACTTTGTATGGTATACTAGGTTTTTAGCTCAGTAGATAATGGGATGGGAGGATCTCAATCAGAAATTCAAATTTTACTTCATCACATCACTGTAGAAGAAAACAATCAGTGACCTCTTGATTTGAAAATAGTGAGAAAATGGGAGATTCTCAGATTTCATTTCTAGACGGAATGTTTTAACCTACTCTCTGAACTGACCGCATATTTATGAGGATATTATCTCTCTATGCAATGATATCCTTCATAGAAAGCTACGAAAACAACTCATCATGGTGAAATATACTTATGGTTTTTGGGATTTCACCTCTATTTCATAAATAATGGATGAATCAGTAAAGAGGACCGAGCTTATGTCCTAAATAACAACACTAGTCCTGAGTAAAAGAGTAGGAGAGGTGAAGGTGACATCTGTTACACTAAAACCAACCTCCACACCTACTCCAGCTCTGAAGCCTACATAGTATCATGTAGAAACCCCATGTTTTCAACAGTAACCCCCTCCTTGTATGGATGAATAGGTAGGAACTAGGAGAATTCAATTTGAGTAATTAAGGTACAAAGTTTACTCGTTCTCATATGATCAAGTCCACAGCTATTTTACAGATGCTATGGAAAATGATTTTCTCTGCCTGTTAGAGTCCAAGAGACCTAACTTGGAATATTGTAACAACCATTCAGATTATTTCCCTTTCACTAGATATTGGGACACACCATTCAAGAATGATTCATCTTTAAATACATCCTGATAAAAATAGTAAATTCCAGATAGGTAGTGTTGGGAATGCCACTACCCCAAGTAGTGTATGTTTCAACCAGAATCCCTAGAGAAGGAGGTGACTTTCAAGAAGTTATTAGAAGAAGGGAATTTTATTTTGATATTTATATGACTTGAAAGATAGCCATCCAAAGTCATGGTATTCTTCATGAGTAGTTGAAGCAACAGACTATACCCCCAACCACTACCACTGAAAAACAACCAATATCATCAACCCCACGAACCTCCATGATCCAGCCTTTAAAAGAGTGATATTTCTATAAATACTTGGAGTAGGTTTCAGATGATGACCTACATCAAGGGAATTTTTTTTTGAAACTCTTTAATTTTATTCCCTCTTATCAGAAACAATGGGTACCGAACTACCAAACAAAATGTCAAAAAACGTCCATCTAGAAGAAATCATTATCGGATGAGGAGTTGATACTTGGTTCTATTAATTTCATTCACTTAATAGATCAATTATTTAATTATGAGTATGGATTTGAACTTCAATTCCCAACAGCTTATTGGGGAACTTGATGAAGATGTCGTATAATCTAAGGATACTGAGGATGGTGTAGTTGCAGCAGGAACCAAAATTCCAGCCACATACCTACTTGAGCTATCAATTTGATGAAAATCATGAAAGATCAATTAAAAATGTTCAACAGTGGTAGGAATGTCCATTTTTTCTTCTAAAAGACACCCTGACCCTACCACTTTGGAATATCAATTAGAGGGGGTATAGGATCCAAATCACCCTTAGTGGGTAGGCAGACCTATCCGACACAACTCACCAAGGATAAGAGCACCTCCAACTCTTGTTTTGATTGTTTCTCCATCAATATCATATACTAAAGCCCCTATAGAACCTATGAAATATAATCCCCACCAAGGGATGCACTGGACTTTAGACAAGAAAGATTACATCCTGAAATAGTTGGACTTGGTACTAACCAAACTATCAATCATAGATTCACTAATTTGTTCAAATCCCTTAAAGAAGCACTCATAGAGGCTTGATAATCCCTAATGAGTTTGAAGATGAGGTTTCAACTATTTAGGTCTTCCAGATAGATACTAGTCATGAGGAATGTCACACGGTTATCTACTTCACAGATCAAGATGAAGATATCATTCTACATGGCTAGATCATACTCTTGTATGTGTCCATAAATATAAATGGGGTCGATGTTCTAAAAATATTCATCAATAATGGATTCAGATTTAATGACATTCTAGTAAAGGCACTTCATCGGTTGGGTTGAAATGAGGATAACCTAATACCTTACAACATAACACTATAGGGATATGACAAAAGTAATAAGAATCCATTGGGATTAATAAATCTCGAGGCTCAGTATGGAGACCTCATAGCCTGCTCATAATTTATGGTTGTTCAGTAGTTTACGGCATTCAATGTCTTTCTAGGAAGTCCCTGGTTGCATCATCATGTGGAATTCCCCTCATCATACCATCAATGAATCAAATACTTCATTTATGGAAAAATTGGGACACTACCCACCAATAAGGCCTTGCTCAAATCCTACGAGTCCATTATATCAACAAATGATTATATCAGAGGGAATGGAAACAACCCCTGGTTGATGGTGTTACTAGGGTCACATCCCAATATGATCTGGAATTTATCTCATAAACCCCTTCAAATAGCTCGATGAAGAGTATGTCTTTACCATCAATTAGGTCGATTATACAAGGCCAAATACAATCTCATAGTCAATAATATTTATGGTTTCAATCCTTAACATTGAGTCCAGAAGTTTTGAAATGTTTGTTGAATTTCTAGACAATGATGAAAGCTCGGATAAAAATACACTAATTCCATCCCCAGAGCTCTAGGAAATCCTTCCCTTTCCCATTTAGGATGAATAGGTTTTCTCCTCACCTAAATAATATGAAGAAAATAACAATCTATATCTCCCTTCATCCTCTCCAAAGATTCAAGGAAACACATTAATGTCAGTTAGGTTATAGGATGTTTTTTCACCTTTATAATTCCTAGATATTGGAACCTCCCCATCTATAGATAACTTAATAAACTACTTTATACCCATATGGAGTAAGATGAAAAATTTGAAGATGAGGAATAAGAAAAGGAGGATAACCAAAGGGACACCCCCACCGACATTTGAGTAGATAATTTCAGCCACCAATAAAAATCTCAGATAAAGAAATCTGGGTACATAAGAAGAACCATGACCCTCCTTAATTAGTGCATCCATGTCTTCCAAAGAACAATAGGTATATACATCCTTCTTAAATCATAATCATGATGTATTCACCAATAATTATAGTAAAATGTCGAGTCTTGATCTCTTGATAGCCACTCACCACTTAGGCCTACTTGAGGACCACTGAGGCTTCAAAAAGGTAGCAAGAAAGACAGATATAACACATTATACCCAAATTGAGGCAAAATTTGACAATCTCATTAGATCAAACTTTATTTTGTAGGTCCAATATCACAAATTGTTGGCCAATATCATCCAATTCAAGAAGAAAAATGAGAAAATATGACTTAGAATCAATTTTAGGGATCTCGATAGGTACAGGGCAAATGATGATTTCCCAACCTCGATCAAAGATCTATTGATCGATGCAATAGAAATATATCAGGACCTCTCCTTCATGTATGGATATTTCAGAAACAATCAAATTATAATGGCCAGGGAAGAGGAAAAATAAACTGTCTTTAGGTCCCCCTATGGATTATTTTTCTATTGGGTAGTTCCCTTTGTATTTAAGAATGTCGGCACTAAGTGTCAACATTCTATGCATAGAATCTTCAATCCCTTCCTATGAATATTTTTTGAATGCTATTTCGATGACCTAGTGGTAAAATATTGGCAGTGCTCCAACCACGTGAAAGATCATAACACCATATTCAACAAATTATTGTAGCATAACTTAAAAATAAACCCTTTTAAATTCACTTTCAGCATTACCTCTTTCAAATTCCTCAACATCATTTTAATTTGTCATGGCGTAGAAGTGAACTCTGAGAAGACAAAGTCTATCCTTGGAATTTTACCTCCTATCAACTTCACCAAAATTGAGAGGACTCCAAAGACACTTGGCCAACAGTCACCCCCTTATGGCCAACCTTGGTGTAAAATTTCTTCCCTTCACTAGGTTGATGAAAAAGGGTGTCACATATTAGTGGAGTGATGATTTTTATGAAGAATTTGAAAACCTCAAGAAATATCTCTTTATCCATCCAATGATGATGCCTCCTATCAAATGAAGACCTATTATTTTTTATATATCATTCTTAGAGTGATCTCCAGGTTCCTTCCTCACACAAGATAATGACACAAGCAGCAAAAACAGCCTTTATTATCATAGTAAAACCATTAATGATGCTAATATGAATTATTTAGATATTTACAAAAGATTTATAGCATGAATATTTGTAGTCTATAAGCTGAGGAACAACTTTTAACACCATGAGGTCCATTTGGCCTCTTATAAATACCGAGTCAAATACATTCTCAGCCATCTAATGTTGATCGGGCATCTTTCACAGTGGGTGGTCATCCTATTATAGTTTTATATTCATTTCTTGCCTCAGAAAGTGATTAGAGGCCATGTGTTAGATTATTTCATAGAATATCACCCCTTGGAAGAAAGGACCTCTTTAGATACTGGTCTACCAATGGAATTGGTTTTCTATATTCATTACGGCCATAAAATATTGTAGATTTATTTTGACTGTGTATCCAAAAGTATGATAGAGATAGGGATGGAATACCCTAGTCTCAACAACGTGGGGCTAGGAGTCATGTGTATCTCCCTAGATAAGGTAGTCTTTAATTACTCATTCTCGATGTCTAAAGGTTTCAAGAACAATGAAGTAGAATATCAGGTTCTCCATGAAGGGATAGAGTTAGCACATTAGGTGCATGTAAAACACTTAAAGATAAAAGGTGATAATGAGATGGTCATTAAGTATGTTGAATTTGATTATACTATAAAAAAGGAAAGGATAATCCCCTACTCAAAAAAATATAGGGAATATTGGAGGAATTCCCTTTGTATCAGACATTGAATCACACCCCATGATCAAAAAATACCCAAGATGATACACTAGAGAATCCATCCATGGCTCTTGCCGATCTGGTGTGAGATGAAATTTTCATCAGCATTGGGAATCACTGGATGGTCTCAAATTTTTTTCAATACAACACATAAGAGATCAAGTAGATTAACACAATACTTGAACCTTATAGTCCTACCACTATATGGATGAATCCCACTATAGAATACCTTTAAAAGGGAGAACTCCAACCAAACAAAAGAAAGAGAGAGAAAATTTAAGGAATAGAAATTAAATTTTTTTCATTTTTATGGAACAAATCACGAAAATGAACTCTATAAGAGAAGCCTTGATGGTGTCCTTCTCAGGTGCACTGATGGATAAGAGACTGTTGTTGTCACGAAGGGAGTGCACACCTGAGACGGTGAGGATAGCTAGTCTGGACTCAATATTTTCCACTAAATCCGAATGCTTGGGTACTACTGGCCTACTCTAATGTAGGACTTCACAAAATTCATCAAAAAATTATGATTACTATTAGGTTTATGCTAACACCATTCACAAACCCCTAGAGTTTCTTTACCTGACCAAGTAATCCTGGTCATTTTCCACATGGGGAATGGACGTCATGGGACCATATCCTCCCGCTATGACCAAGAAGCTAAAGCACATTATTATAGAAACCAACTTTTTAACCAAGTGCGCCAAAGATGTACCCCTCAATGAAGTCAGGGTAAAAAAATTAGGATTTATTAAAACCAACTTCATCTCTAAATTTCGTGTCCTTCATACAAAAAAGATGTACAATGGAACAATTTTTGTTCTGTTGAATTAGATAAGATCTATGACTAGTATAACACCAAGTCCAACCATTCATCCCTCTACAAAATAGTGGCTAATAGAGAGATAAAGTCCTTCAACAAGACCCAATAAAATATACTCTAGCTGATGGTGATAATGATAAATATTATTTTCCTGACACGATCCTAAATTTTGTGTGGTTTTAGCAAACCGTGACCTGCACTGACACATAGGAGACCCCATTCTCATTAGTATACGGGACAGATCTGGTCATCCCATCAGGGTTCAATGACCTCACTCTTCATTTCCACCTATGATCAATTATCCATGGATGAAAATTATGGTAAATGGATGGATGAATTGGAGTTATTGAATGATAAAATATTTCATACCTTACATCATTTTTAAGACCACTCAAACCTGATTTCATGACCCTTTAACAAAAATATTCGCCTCCGATCTTTCCTTTAAGGAGAGATGGTGTTGTTCCACATGACTATGATGATACTAAAAAAGAAACCTTCAAAGATTGAATATAAATAGGAGGGACCACACAATGTACATATTTCATACTCAACTAGAGCATATTCTCTGATTTTAATTGACAGAAAACTTACCACGTCTCCCACTAATGCAGGTTCCAAAAGAAGTGTTTTTTGTAATCACATGGACAATCATACTGATCACATGAAATTCAAATTCATGGTAATATAGTCCTAGTGTCATGATGTTAATATTAATAGTCGTTCTTTGTCTCATGACCTTAAAAAGTATGACATCTTCACCCATATAGTAAGATAATAAAATTCATGACATCTATTCCCTTACTCTATGATGTTAAACTACACGATAATCATTGTTTCAATCAATGATCCACCACACATGAGTAAGATCTCTACTAGAGAAAGATGAAACACCCATGTCCCCACAGAAGAGTTAGATCCAAAAAGGGGGTCTTTCCCAAGAACTATGTGTTGCTTGATTCCTGTCATCGCATGATGTGTAGTGACGCCCAAGACTCTAATATGGGACCTAGTCACAATACTCATTTATCTTCACATCAGGTGACCCATTTCAAAGATGTAAGATGTTAAACTATATGTATCCTCAAGAAGTAAAAGTCAATTGATTATCAATTCAATGGGATACATAGAGATTATTTGATTTTACATCATAGTCTTGCCACCCCAAATGTAAAAAAATGACCCATCCATGTGTACGAGTCAGACCGATTAAAGGAGCATTCCCCAAGAACTATGTGTGTCTTGATTATCATTCTATGAGATACATAGTGACACCAATACATCATATCATGGGACTAAATATGAAATAAAATAAATTCCTCTCCCATTCATACAAACTAAATAGATTTGGGGGACTTCAAAGTGTGTCTTATTTATAGGTTTGTTTCAAGAAAAGTTCCCTCTCTCAATACATGAGTCCGATCTTTATAGTTAGCACATTTAGAACTATGTGTATCTTGATTACTTCCTACACATGATACATAGTGGTCCCCAGATATCCAATACAAGTTCCAACCACAACAATCAACCTATTAATTGTAAAAATTCCACCATCTACATATGGATTAGACCGGTATTAACAGTTCCCATGAAAAACTATGTGTGACTTGATTCCTATCATCATAGAATACATAGTGATGACCATATATCTACTCCTAGGTGCATCAACAAGGAAGGAAAAAAATACCATCCTTCTATGTATATGTAAAATTTATATAGTGATTATTCTCATAGCTACATGTGGATTGATTCCTATCATCACTAGATATGTACTATCACCCAAATTTATAATTCCAGTTCTAGCTGCAACATTTCCCCATTTCAGGTCAAGTCACCTTCACCCTTACCATATGAAATTAAACTTCATGGGGACCTAAAATTCTGGGTTGATTGATTCTCACTACAATGATATATGTAGTGACACATGGATTTTAAAATCTCATCCATCCACCAAAAATTTAAAATTATCATATCCTTCATTTTATCACCTCCATGTAGTGGAATAAAATTTTTATTCACCTTCTTCACACCAATCATATCTCACGTGGTCTTAGTAGTTTTGGCATGGTATTCCCCAAAAGATCCTGATGTTTCAATCCACGTTATGGTTTCCATGGTCTTGGTATCAAGACCTTGGGGTCCGAACCATATTTCCTATCACATTACATTAAATTGTATGGTCAAAACCAGTTTAATAACTATGCATGTATTGATTTATACTATCACAGAATCCATAGTGACACAAGGGTCTTTTTTATTAGGTCCATCCAAAATATTTCATCTTCATTTCGGGGAACCTGTGTCCTTATTGAGTAATGTTACACTTCATAGAGAATGTCCTTGTGATATGAAATTAAAATTTATAGTACCTCAAGAACTATGTGTGTCTTGATTCTTATTTCGATGAGATATGTAGTGATTCCTAGACCATGTATCATAGTTTCATCCATGGGTAGAAATATTACACCATCTATTATAGGCAAAAAAAATTCTATATAGTAGATCCCATGTTTGGTTTCCCCATTCAGGGATTTATAATGGAAACAAAAAATCCCCATGTATATCAGTCAAAACTATGTACATAATTTCACACTACATGGATAGTCATAGTCTATGTTTTCTTATGTACCTGAGAACATTCCTCCATTCATCATACTTTATTCATTATGATATTTAGGATCTTCACAATCTTCCTCCGGCTATCGGAGATGGAGGGGGGGTCAGTGTCCTAAGGACATATTTTTATTACAATACATAATATTCCCCAATTGGCTTGGAAAAAGTTTCCCACAAAAAAGTCTTGTCAATAAAAGGAAAATACATCCTTAGTAGGGGACTATTTTATCTTCCTAATCTCCAATGACATTTTTTCTCAAAATCATTTCTCATGATCTAATAAAACTCAGAATCATGGCTTGAATATTCTTTATTTTTCATGTATGAGGAATGTCATAACATCCTAGTCAAATGAGCCTCCTATTACTTATTGTTTCCATGATATATTTTCCTAGTTGTGTGACCTAAAACTACAAGACCACATTCCATCCAAGTCACATGATATTTAACTACTTGACTAATGTTCTAGTCACATGACACTAAACTTCAGGATGTCCATAAATATGTTTGTCTTAATTCCTTATTTTGAAGGATATTTAGTGACACATGAATATCCAATCTCAGGTTCAGTTGTGACAAATGTTAAAAACAAACCTACATGAGGAACCATATAAGAACTATGCATAGCCTAATTCTCACATTTTAGGATATGTGGAGACACTTGGATCATATATCCTAGTCTGAACACAACAAAAACATTTACCTCAAACTTCTATGAAATATTTATATCTTTATATAAGGTACCAATACATGTATCACCTCATTTGTGAGCTCATATTGAAAAGAAATTTCCCCTTTCCCACATATAAGTTTGATCGATGTGTGGGGAAAACGTCCCTGAACTATATATGGATTGATTATTTATTTAACAATATACATAGTGATGATGGGACCTTATATCTCAGTCCTATATATAATGAAAAAAAAAATCCTTCTTATGTATTGTTTATACTGACATAAGGGAAATGTTTCTACCCATTCTCAAAGAAATCATCATGAAGTGCTCCTTTCATATTTAGGTACTTTCTTTCCACGAACCAAATGTTGTGTCTAGAGAATTTTGTATCCCCATAAATCTACATGGCCATTGGAAATGGGGTTTCAGTGTCCTTGAGACACCATTATTAGACTACGAAAAATATTCCTTCATTAGATATGCATAACCCTCTCATGAAACAAGGTCTATCAACCAAAGAAAAATTAATCCCCATGATAAGATTTTCTTATCTTTTTATTCCCCAATGATGTTTTTCCCATATCCCTCATCAGATTTAGAAAACATTATATTAAATCTTAAAACTATTCACCTTTATACTTGAGGATTATGGAGTATTCTTGTGAATATTACAATAAAAATGGAAAATCATTTATCCCCCAATCAAAGCTAAGGTACCTCAAATTGCAGACCTCAAATGTCATTTCGGTATGTCATTAAACTACATGGATCATGTCCTAGTTTTCTAAAATTAAAATACATCATGCTTCAACCCTCCTTTACACAATCAAAATTCATGCAGGAGTGGTTTCTCATTCATGTTTAGTAGTGATATGGATTCCATCATAATTTTCAAAAAAAATCATTCCATTGACAAGACACCCTTTGATGTCTTCAGAAATCTGAATTTTTCACAAATTACTTGGGCATCGAAAATGGGGGGTCAGAATCCTATGGAAACCCTTGTTTGAATATTCACAATATTCTCCAGTTGTTTGTGCATAAGTTACCTATAAAAAGGAATGTCATTCAAAGCCATGTTTATCCCTAGGAGAGGCTTCTCCTATCTCCGTACCCCCACCCCCAACAACATTGTGTTGGAATCCATTATTATGGATACTCCTCATTTATGTTCATCATATCATGTATCATATTCAGAATTCAAAAAAAACAGTGTCCATAAATCCCCCATTGATATCCAAATAATACTGGACCATTCTCAGTCAGTAATCCATATTGGGTTCGTCTCCCCATAATTCATAGCTAAAGAAGTTTAACCTAAAATATCATTTGAATTAGTCTGGTTTTCAATACCCTAAACTATCCCTGAAAATAGACTCAAAACTCACTAGGTAGAAAACCAATAAACAAAACCCTGGGTAGAAGTAGAGATATTTCTCTCTAGACCTATGATTTGTATATTTTAGTAAAAAATATTGATCAATCAAAATAAAATTAAAAAGGAACCAAACATGTTAGGTTGAAAACCCACAATGGGTTTCCTAAGAAAAATTCTGGTTATTCCTGCTAAGGACACACCACAATGGACTTAGGAAAAAATTAGGGCAGTAATAGAAAAGACAAAAGGTTATTAGGGTTTTCCATGTAACACTAAAAAGATTAAAAACTATGCTCACTGAGCCCATTGGTTTTGGAAAAAATTAGAGTGTCACATGATTTGTTTTCATCGAAAATAGTTCTAAATTAGACCACTTTCTACATTGGTACAACCTCCTCTTCATACAGATCGGAACCTATTCCAATTGAGGCATTTGTAGGGTCCTAAAACACTGAATAGAAGGAGAAAATAATTCCATGGATTTTTTAAAGGTAAAAATGAAACTGAATCCATAGTTTTGTTGATGAAAATTTCCAAAGGGGGAGAATCCATGAAGGGAAATTTGATACAATGAAGTGAAAATAACTTTATAGATCGCTGCACTGCATTGAATTATACTACATCACAAAATAACCCACGAATGGAACCACAGTTGATTTTGGGGACAGATGGTGATTTTCTCCCATGTGAATGACCTTCCCCGTGAATAAATCATCCATAGGATTGGACGGTACCACAATCCCTCACTAAAAAAACTAAGTTATTTATAGGGGAGGATGGGGATTTATGCCACCATAAATGAAAACCCTCGCAAATGAAATTATTTTCATCTCGGGATTTCCTCCTTGGGCTTAGAGGAAAGAAGCCACATATCCCACCATGGATGACCATCCATGCTGGTATCTGGCCCTTTTACTCTTCTATAAAAAGACTATGAGGGGGTGAAAAGAGAGTCTGAAGATCAAAGATCCAAGATGAGTGATGAGAATGGGACAAAAAAAATGGAGCCTTTGATATGAATTGGGAGATAGTCACTGATTCCCAACCGGTAAACCCACCACATAGAATTAAGGAGGAAACAAATCTTACATCCATATGGGAACTTAAAACCCCTTCACACACACTATTATGTGGGGAATAAATTGATGGGCCCTTTTTATATTAGCACCCCATATATAAAAACTATATGTGGATGCAAACCTACCCCACATAGAAACACGCTATAGGGATGGAACATAGCCCCAAGTGGCAACACACTGCATGTGCAGAGCCTAAGTCCACGTAGCATAATGAAATGTGTAAGGTACCCTCACCTATGTAGAAACATGATGCACAGAGGGAACCACATCCCACATAAGAACCTATTAAGATGAATTGGGAATAATAGGCCTTTCTACTATCCACCTCCCACCACTCCCTTTCATCATACCATGGAGCCCCGTATTAGACCCTCTGCAGACCAGTCTAATAAAATCAAGTCAAGGCCTCTTTCCAATCCACCTAACATGTATGATCATATCATAGGGAACATCAGTGTGTCATATCAGGTCTACATACTCGTGGTAAGTGGAATCAAGTGTGTAACCTCCTCATACATGGGGACCCTCATAATTTCTTCAAGCAAACATTATCATGCTAATAATAGTTTTGACCTTGGGGGTTCTCATGTGAACCTCCCCATTCTAGGTATTGATGAGAACCACTGACCTTTTCCTTCAATGGGGGCTTGTGTTGGTCACTCCGATCTTCCCTAAGAACCAAAGGCGAGTCCCTACAATAATAATCCCTTAGCCCTTATTGTGGGAGGTAGTGCTCTTTCTCCTCTTTTCTAGCCTAGGATCTACCCAGATGGGTCACTAGATGTGATTATCCTAGATACCAAATAAAAGAGGAGATGGGCACATTCAAGGCCCTCTATCCCTCCCCCCTTCCGATCCAACATCCATCCACCAGCTAAAAAAAGTGTATTGTGTTATCTTTTTATCTACTAATTTCTCTTTTTTATCACATTGATCATGAATCATTTTTCATTAGAGGTTAAAAGATATCATGAAATCTTCACGATCCCAAAGAAACATGGTCCTCCTATATGGTATAATCCCTAATCTTGCTCCATGGGCATCCTACATAGTATAACCACCAATTGTTCTTTATGGGATACATATAAGGTATAACCCCCAATCATTCTCCATGGTCCACAGACATTGTATAATCCTCAATTACACGCTATGATCCTCCTACATGGTATAATCCCCAATCATGATCCATGATCCACCTACACAGTATAAGCTCCAATCATCCTCCATTGGCCTTCTACATGGTATAATCCCCAATACTACTCTATGGTCCTTCAAAATGGTATAATCCTGAATCATTTTCTATGGGACTCCCAGAAGGTATACACAACAATCATTCTCCATGGGCCTCCCATATGGTATAGTCCCCAATCTTATTCAATGAGAATCTTCCCAATGTAAGCCCCAATTAAAATCACTGATCCTTAAACAAGTGAATCCTTCTAAATGTAAGACCTAAAATCATTACATAACCTTCTAAATTACATATTCCCTATGAAGCAGCACTAAATGGTCCACCTTTAATGGTCTAATCCCCAAACCTACAGAAATATGTCATCTCTTATTCCCAACTAACTAAGATATGTAGAAAGCCTCCCCAAGGTCTGAACCCAACACCCAAATTAACCCTAAGGTTCTCCAAGACACATTTATGATAGAGTCATATCCATAGAGGAGACCACATCTCTTCCAGGTAACTCAATCTTTATTAGCATAAGTCCCACACCAAATGTTTACTAGGAACCTTTTTCCTGGATGTCCTTATCACATGACATTAAATTATATGGTTTGGTCCTAGTCACATGACCTTAAAAGGTGATGTGTCCTAATAAGTTTCACTTAGCTATATGGGTTCTAATTCCACTCATCAGGATATATAAGAATCACATATTATGGTTTCAATCCCGAAATCAAAACAACTCATGTCCCCCTTGGATGCTAGAAAACTCCACAACACCCCACTATGCATCTTAAAACGTGCATCTTCCTAACAAAAGACCAAATAATATTTGATACCTATACAAAAATGGTTCCAATGATGGGGAACCTCAGATACCTATAGATCTCAACATTGATGGAGAGCCTCATATACATATAGATGATTCTAGAACCATGTACTTTTATAAATGATTGTTATTTTAGGGTGATCTTCATATACCTAATTGGGAATGAAAAATGGATTCATGAACATATCTCAAATATATAAGAGTGTCCTAGAATAGGAAATAGTTCCCCTAGAAAGTGTGTGAAGAGAATGAATTACAATAATCTCAACCAATGGAATTTCATAAGTGTTGTTGGCCAAGTTACCTAGTGATAACCTGCCTTTGGAAAGTTAGTCCCTAAGTCCTCAAGGATTTGAGAGATATTGGGTGTTTCCAGCTCTAAGGTAAAAATCTATTGGAGTCCATTTGAAGATGATTTACCTGAAGTCAAAAATTGTAGATAATTTAAACCCCTATAATAAACTACCAAGATCCATGAATATTTTTTTCTTAAACAATGTTACAACTATTACCCGTACCAAAATAGAAATCAGAAAACTTCAGCATTGTTTTTTCGTCAACCTCCCCAAAACATATAAAGAGGTTACTGATATTTGGTTTGTATTAAATCTCCTTAAAAAGTAAGAAAATTTCATTTACTCTATATAAAATCACTCCTTAGATCAACTTACACAATTTTACATTAATGATGTGGTAATATTTAGTGGACCAGTACATTTAATTGTATCTAATCAGGATCTCATGATTACCTCAATGTTTTTGAAAAGTATTCAATATGCTTTGGATATAGAGTTAAGTTTCAACACTAATTGTCATCCTAAAATAGAATTACATTCTGAGAGGACCATTCAAATTATAGAATAAATTTTAAGATCTTTAACTATGGATTTCAAAGAATGTGAGGATCAACACCTTCCTTTAGTGTAAATTTCTTATAATAATACCTTTCATACCAGAATTCATATGGATCTTTATAAATACATCTGTGGAATGATGTGTATTACACTAACATAATGAAATAATGTTATATAAAGAAAAATATTGGGGCCAGAACTAGATTATTAAATGGTAGATTTTGTTAGATCCATTCAATAGTACATAATGAAATATTGGAGTCGACTAAAAATTTATGTTGAAAATCATTGTAAGGGTCTAGAGTTTGATGTTGTTAAAAAGATATTCCTAAAAATATCTCTATATAAAATAGTGGTGAGATTTATAATGAAGGGAAAGATAAACCTTTGGTATATTAGTCCTTTTGATATTATCTATTGTATCGGGGTGGTAATTTATTGATTTTAACTTGCACTAAATCTCTATCAAGTTCATGATGTGTTCTATGTTTCTATCATGGGGAGTTATATACTTGATCCTTCATATGTATTAGAATTAAATTTAATACCCCTAGATAAAGATATTTCTTATGAATATTAACTGGTAGATATTCTAGAATAAATAGATAAAGTTCCACAAAACAATACCACTCACCTAGTCAAAATTTTGTAGTGAAATCACTAATTTGAGGAAACTACATGGGAACCTAAAGATGTGATGAGGTAGAATTATCTTCATCTTTTTGTATCATCGTGAAATATTTTGAGGGAAAAATTATATTTAAGGTGTGTATAATGTAACATAATAATATTTTAATGAAATACTTCACTTTAAATAATTTTATTTATTTGATAGCTTGTGTTATGTGAAACAACAAGTTTAGACCAATCGTGTAACATTTTTAAAATATTATGTGACCATTATTGCCATGATATGGGATTGGTGTGTATGAATAGGTATAAAAAATTATGAAAAATATACATTATATATATTAATAAAATTAATTCACTATTTATCATATGATTATAATTAAAAATAAAAAAAAAATTGAAAATAAAAAGTGATGTTTTTTTTGAAAAATTGTTTTTATGTGTGAAATGAAATTTTACATTTATAAATTATATTAATAAATATTTGTGAATTATTTTATGGAAATATATTAATTCCCTGATAAAATTTTTTAAACATTCAAAAATTATTTTTCAAATCATAAAATATGAATTAATCAAGTTTTATTTATAAAAATGTTTTTTAAAAGAAGTTTTTTCCTTATTTTTCATACCTAGTTTTAAATTAATTTCATCAGTTTTTAAATATTTAATTAGATAAAATGAATTACATATTTGGAATTAGGATGTTCAATTTGGGTAAATATTTCCCTTTTATGTTTTTTCAATATGAGTATTGTCATTAGTATAATTAATCTTTTTGGTAAAGGGTAAATTGAGTTAATCTTGGATAAAAAATAAGTGTTAAGTCCATAATGTTTCATCCTAGTTATTAATAGGTGAATTAAATTCTACTCTAAGAACCTTATTCGACAAATTTTGTTATTTAATAATCAATTTTCCATGAAATTTACATATATATTATTTAAATAAAATAAAGTTACAAGGTGTCACTCTCTTAGTTTTAAATATATTTTATGTATTCACATATAGAAAAAACTAGTTATGAATAAATATTTATTATAATTTTTAGATTATGTAAATTATTTTCATTATATAAAATTTATTTTATTTTTAGTAATTATATGATGACCTTAAATTCTTAAGCAACACCAATGCAGTATTTCACCAGTTAATAAAAAATATAATAAATGATTTTAAAAATATTTCAAGATATATAATTTGAGTAACATAATGTGTTTCACGAATTTTATTTACTAAAATAAACTATTTTCAACATTTTTCATAATTAAATTCTAATTCAAACTTTGTATTTGTGTCTTTTAAGTCAAATTAAAAGAAAATTGGTAACATTGACAAAGATTATATTTTATAAAATTAATACTTTATTATATTATTTAAAAATAATAAAAATGGAAAATGGAAAAATGGGATAAAATATGGTTTGCAATTTCATACACTAGGCATTTATATCCCATTTTGAACCATTAATCACGAGAATGACTTTACTGAATTTTAATCTTTTAAGAATTTCCATGTTTGTCCTTCCCCTACCTCATAAAAGGACACCATTTCATTATATTATACCCACCAATTTGACCCTTATATATCAACCATACCCTACCAAAATCCATTATCAATTTCCATATTCACATTCTATAGGTCATGGGATTCCCAAAAATAGCAACCCTATATCCCATAAGAGGAAATCTAACGGTGTCATTTCAATGAAGATGTATTTGCCTGAACCAATCACTTTTTTTTATTCTTCTTTTACATACTATAAGTATTCAATATCCTTTATAAAATAATAAATTAAGTATAATTAATATAAATAAGTATTATTATTATTAAAAATATATTTATTCAACCTCCTTTTCTCATATAAGAAGTGAATGTATCGATCGTGCGTACGTACGGCTTACCGTCTCCACATCGCAATACAATTCATTTTTCATCACAAAATATTGTGGATGGTTATTATTATGGGTTTGCTTTTTATTTATGTTATTAATTAAATAATTGTAATACTGAAATTATGGTATCATATCTACCTTCTTACCTTCCAAAACATTAGAAATTGATAATGTCGTTCGTGCGTATGTGTGGATTACCTCCTCCATGAAGTGATATGATTTGGATTTAATTAATTTTTTACACGGATAGTAATAATGATTGATATTATTAATAAATATAGTTTATATAATATAATTATTATTTCTAAAATATGAACAATTATTTACCTTTCCTTCATTCCAACTGTCGTAAAAATGAAAACAGTGTTCATGTCAACGTACGACATGTCGCCTCCATAAATGTGTAATTACTTTTTATCTCTATCATTGTATATGAATATATATATATATAAATATAATGAATATAAATGATATAATAAGTATCTAAATAATTATATTAAATCATTAAAATAAATTAAAATTTATTATATAGAAATTTAGAGATCTTTCAAAGAAAGATGAACTCCATGTAAGGAATTTTCCTCTCACTTTGATTTCTAAGGGAGACATTAAACATTCACAAACTTTTTATTTTTTGTGGTGTATATACTACCCATGAATGCATTTTATGATACATTTTATGAATTTTATGTTTATTTACATATCTATATATGGTTCCCTCTTTCATGGGGTTTACGATTAAAAATATTAAAAAGTGGTAATAGTTTATTTTACAATCTCATCAACGTTCGTGATTATTTGTATTTACGTCTCCATTAAGGAATATTTCTTTTCGATGTAAAATTTTTCTAAAAATTCATTCAAAATATAATTTACTATTCTCCTATTTTGGATTAAATTAATTTTAATACATGTTTGAATATTTAAAAAATTTATTGAAAAAACATTCTAGTAATTTTCTAAATGAGTTATATTGTTTTTTTTTCAAAATAAATATAGAAGAAGTTTTTTTAAACCTATATAGATTCAATGTAACTTACTAACATCATGAATTTTATTTTTATTTAATTTTAATTCAATATTTTAGAATTTTATTTTTATAGAAAATTTTTTCCTTCATATGTGTTTAGTTTTTTTAATAAGTGATTTCAAAATTGAACGGGTATTTCCCCCAAAAATATTCCAAGTGATCTTTGAAAATAATTTTCTATGTAAGCAGAAATAATTTGATGTTAATTAAGCTCAAATTGTTATATGGTACAATTATACCATCCTTATTCTTTCTTTTAATGGTTTCTGTTTTTGATTAAAATATGTATATGAAACTCATTTATTTTCCACAGGTTATGCTATGATGAAACATTTATGAATCCTATTTATTTTCATGGGTTCTGATATGATTTATGTTTTTTGATATTTTGGAACACAAACGAATGGTTTTAATTATGTGATGGTTGTAACATTATAACCCAATATGGTGGTTACATTATTAACAAGTATGGTGGTTATGTAATAACCAAGGATAGTGGTTATTTTATTACTGAGGAAAATGGATAAGTTATACCAAGGATAGGTGGGACTTATATCTCCCTCAAATTCATTTGGTAATGATTTATATCTCATTAGATAAATATTACTAGAATGGGGAGTGAACCCAATTCAGTAAGTGTCTTTTTCCACTATGATAGTCATAGTAGTGTACCTTGGCTACTATGATGGTTTTTGTTGTGAACCCATTCCATAATGATTGTTTTGGAAATGATTGTTCACTACTAAGGAAATTGTTTTTTTGATTATGTTTTTTCTACAAACTCATGTTCTATGACAATGTTATGATATCATGGATCATGTTATTTTATTCCTTTATGAATCCTATCTAATAATCTTCAATGATTTATTCCAAGATTGATGATTATTATTTTTCATATACAGGGTATGGTTTTCATAAGTTATTTCCAAATTCCCATACCCTTATTCTTATGTAATATTTTAGTGATCATTGATACCTCACAAGTTTACCCTTATTGAACATTCGAGCTCACCCATTCTTATGTTTCCATTCCCAATGTTATGAATAAATGTACTAAGTATGATGTGTCTAAGAAGGGTAAAATTTATGAAGAACAAAGTAGGAGATGATATAGTCCATTTATGAACCAGTTTTTTATGTGTCCCGGTTTCCAATGATACTAGACCTATGTTATTATAGTCATGATTATAATGATATTTAATTAATATTCATATAATAATATGTAATATCTAAGTATAAAAAACATGGTTCATTATATGTTGATATGAAATCATTGATAAAAAGATAGTAGAAGAAGGGATAGTCCTGAATCAAACACCAAGGATGAAGGAACACCAGAAAACATTATTATTATATCACGTCGTACTCAAATATTTTTATGATATTGATCTTGATAAAAGTTAGGTAAACTTCATCAATGAAAAACCTGATCAAATAAATAAATGCTAGACTTGTGATGTTTTGTCGTGGATAGAATGAAATATGTTCAGAACCAAATGGTTTTTAGGAGACAAACTAAATGAAGATGGTATTTTGATAAGGAATATGGCTTGTATCTTATGAAAAATCCATTCCCAAATTGATGGGATTGACATTTCTAGAACATTTTCACCATTGACATGGCTTAAAACCCTTAGATTATTTCTATTAATGACCATTAAAAGTGGTTTTATTGTATATAAAAACAATGAAAAATCATATTCATTAAATGGAGTCCTTAAAGAGGAAATATAAAATGAGCAACTAGTTTGTTTTCTCATTGTTGATGATGATGGAAAAGTGTTTTTATTGAGGAAGGAATTATACAATATGAAAAAATAACCAATATCTTGGTACATAAAGCAAGATCAGTACCTCCAGAATATTTGTTATCATAAATGAGGGGTTGATCAAAACCTATACCTAAAAAAGGACCATGTTTTAAGGATAGTTTTTCTGATTTATATTGACAATATATGTTTTGGAGGTTTTTGTGAAATCCAATTCTATAAGTTCTTAAATTTAATGAAGTGAAAAATTGAAATTTCTTAAATTGGTGAATTTTCATTCTTCCTTGAGTTGTATGTGTTTAAAAAAAGAATGATATGTTTATTTCCAAAATAAAATATTCCAAATATGTGTTAAAACTACATCAAATGAAAAATTACAAACCTATGGAAACTTATATGGAGACTTTAATGAAATTATATAGAGATGATGAGTATGTCAAAGTGGATGTGACTCTTTATAAGAAAATTATAAGAATAATATATTACTTTACATCCACTTATACCAGCATTGTTCTTTCTACATTTCAAGCTAAAAGATATCAATTTCAAACCAATTGAAGTCACAAGAAACATATGAGATAGATATTTTTGATATATATACCAAATAACTGGTTATAGGTTTTATTATTATACAAATTCAAAAGATCAATTGGTGGGATATATCGATGTTGATTGGGCAGGTCCATATATGAACTAATGTCTACCTGGGAGGTGTGTTCAACATTGATAACTCTTTTATTTCTTGAAAAAAAATAATTAGTACTACATATACTTAATCACTATAAATGTGGAATATATGGGGATAACTCAAGTATGTACTTAGTTTATAAAGAAGTGAAAACTTCTTTTTTCATTGTAATTAATGTGGTATCTCTAATTTCAACTATGTGTAAAAACTATAGTGCTGTAAAAATTATAAAAAATTATATTCAACACTCAAAAACAAAGCACGTAAAAATAAATTAACATTTCTTAAAGGGGATGTTGAGCAACATGTTGTCAAGATGGAGTATGTGTTGAGACAATATAAAATTGTGGATATCCTGGTCAAAACATTACCCAAACTATATTTGGAAATACATCAATTGTATCTTGGAGTCTATCCAAATCAATCTCTTCAAATAGACTTGGATATGTGATCCCCATTCATCCAAATTAATTAATTCAAGAGAAAGTTATGCATTCTTCATTTTCTCATGTTATGTGATTCTCACTCTTCTTTATGCATCTTAAAATAATTGTTCTTTATGATTGTTTACAAATGGTGAAATTATATGTTTTGCTAAGTGGGAGAACTACCTATCAGGTAGGTAGTGAATTTTTTGTAAATTTGGGGCTAAAGGGCATGTGATGGAAACTTAAAATTACAACATGAAATGAAATGATGTGTAATATTATGATATGTCTTCCATTTTATTCTTAGTTATCACATAAATCATTGTCACATGTGATCTTAGATTTCACAATTAATGAGTCATTGGTGCACTACCTAAAATATAAATGATTGCTTATATTTGTTTGGAATTGTCAACAAACCCAAAGAAGGATATTATTGGAAAACCCCACTCAATAGGTTTGTGTGGTTTGTGTTTGTTAACCTATTTAAGAAGGGTGATAAAGTGATTCTTGTAGGATTGTTATGGATTTATTTGAATCCATCATTGATATGAATTTCTTAAAAGATATTAAATAATATGTCTATATTAAAGATATATCCCAAATCATATAACCTTATTTATATCAAAAAATTTGATGTCTTTTAGTAGTCTAAAAATCAATGAAGTCATATGTGCCACATACGAGATAATGGAAAATTAAATAGGATCATATAAAATATTTTCCATACCTCATTATTCCTATATAAAAAATATTAATTGTTAGAGGAATCTAGAAATATGGAAAAGCCCAGTCATGTCCCGGACCGAGGAAACTTCTAAACAAGATAGTGGCTGAGTTCAAGTGCCATATATAAAAGAAAGATATAAAGTATAATATTCATGTGAGAACCTATTTGTAGATGAACATGTACTATTGAAGTTAGGCCATGGTGCAGTTTGATTCCACGGTATTTTGGTTGTAGCACGGGTTGGCCCAATATATGTTTTTTGAAAAAATACTGGGACCTGGTCGATTATGTGGAATAAATTTCATGAAAAATATCTGATGTGGGATTATGATATTTTAGTCCTCACCATAATGAGATGAAACTTTGTGTATGGGACATCTATATAGAGTTTTCATACATTTCAATGATCTTGTAAATTTTTTGTCTACATCAAGGACAAACATCTATCTTTTAGTCTATCAAAGGGAAGATGACTACCCCACAACAAAGATTTAATTTATAAAGAGTTGTATGAATCCATTCCACAAAGAAAGTTTCTACACAAGCGTTCGGTGAGAAATGAAGTTAAAGGGGATCACACTGAGGGATCATTTGTGAGTAATGGAAGAGGTAATGCATGAGTCTTAATGGATATACTCAACTAAATTTTCCCACACCATAGTATGTCAGATCATTCCACAGTAAAATGATCCCATTAATCATATGGTACACTTGGAACAGTCCTAGTAAAATGAGTTTCAATCCTAAAAATTGGATTAAAAATAAAGGAGTGGATAATTTCAAAAAAAATAATGGGATATTGAGAGGATATTTCAAGATTTTTTATGGAAGATATAGAGGAAGGGATACATATGAAATTCCTGGAGGATTATCCCATTAGAACATTATCAGGCTATGTGGAAGACACACACTATTCAAAGTGTATTTTTCTTATCCAAATCATTTTAACAATATCCACATGTTCTCAATGAGAATAGTGACTGCATCTCTTTATAGAGAGGCAGTGAGCCTTCTCATTCAGTTTGAACAGTGTGTTTGAAGGGTTAGTGAGATCGATCTATTATATAAAAAAGGGAAGTATTTTAATATAGTGTTTTTGGTGTATCGATTCATCATCAATATAATTATCCTTTGACTATCCTAGTTATGGTGAACCACATAAAATTTCCTATGTGCTATTTAATTTTTTCACTGATTATATAAAGAGAGGGAGATAAATGAATTGTTCATCACATCAATAGAATATGATCATGGTCAATGGATTCAAGGGATAAAATATGTGTAACCATATTTAATCCCCCCTACTCTAGAAAATTCCATTGATAAGGTACCAAGAGTGGAATATGTGTTTCTTATAACTCTAGAAAAAATTAGTCAATTTAAGCACAACAAAATTTTGGTATGTTGAAAAATAACAAGTCACAGTAGAAATATTGTGGAGGAAGTCATAACATACAGATATGGGAATAAAATTTTCATAAAAATTAATGATTTAGTATGACAATAAAAGTATAATAAATTTAACCAAAAATGTAGTGTAACATTCTAGGTTGAAGAATATTTCAATTTAGTGTCACTTTGTTAAATAGTTGGTGGAAAATATAGATATTCTATTAGAATGTGTTTTAACATATGATCAAGTTAAAGATATATTCATAAAAACCCCCAAATTATGGATGTATTTAACCACGTGATAGTTTTATTGGAAGGGAAGTCACTCCCCAAATTATTATAAGTTATTTAATTACTATATATCTATTTTATTCTATTTAGTTTTTTGAACAAGTGGAAGAGTATGTAAAATAAATTTTTGTTAATAGGGATAAAATTGATTTTTCTTTCAAGTGATGATAAATGGAGAGAAATGATAAAAATAATTTTCCTTGTAAAAATCTTAATTTTAGATCACCTATGCACTTTCTATAGGGAGATTCATCTTATATTATCTAGTAGAGTCTCACAAGGAGACACCAAAGCATATATATTTGATATAAAAGTGTTTAGTAACTACCCAAATATGTATTCATCACATGTTAATCGGTTATTCCTTACTATAGAGTTTATTATATGTGACAGGGTTTTCCTTAGAGTTTCATCTTGTTAGACACACTTCTACATATAGAGTTAGGGTAAGTTTGTTTAGATATTTTTGGGGTTATTTGATGTTGTAAAGAAGATATGTATATTAAAGTAAAAATTATTGCTTCCATGGAGATTCCAAGAAATTCATGATGTATTCCATGTATCTAAAAATACAAGATATTTCCCAAATCTTTTATATGTGATAATTTTCTATGATGTTGAGCTATATATTGATGTATCATTTGAGGAATCACTAGTTCAAAAAATAAACTAGAGAAAAAAATCATATGTGGGAAGATGATTCCCCTAATATATGTACAGTGGCCCCATGAGCATATCTGAGAAAACATATAAGAGTCTAAGGTTGATATATGAGTGTGGTTGCTGGTAATTGTATTGGTGAACACATATCACGAATGTGTTTATTATTGGTGGGGAGGTTTTAACACCCTGAATATTCAAGGGTATTGATTTTTTTATATATTTTTCTAAACCATGGGTTTTTCTATAGTTTTAATATATTAGAAGTGTTGGTGGATGTCAGGGATCGTTATTTGGGGAGCAAGAAATTGTGTATATTTCTTTTATATTATATATAGAAGGCATCACTGTAGTATGTTTTGTTTCATCATGGAATATACTATGTAAGATTAAAACTTTGGATAATATGGTAGGCAATGCCATATCCTGAGGAATTATACTATATGAACTAATCATAGAGGAAATGGGTCATTCCACAACCCATGGGTTTTTTCATGAAGACTTGAGATATGTCAAAATCTATTTTCTAGAGTTTCTTAATACAACATTAGATTTGGTTTTCATGTTATGGATTATATGGGCATACCCCAATGCACCTTAAAGAGTGAAATTATACTATGACCTAGATGGTCACACCCCAATAGTCCCAATTTATTATTTTATTTATATAATTTTAATAAAATAAATTAAATAGTAATCTTATAAATGGATTTTCATTTTTATTTTCTTGGAATCCACATGACCATATCACTTTCCGATTAAGAATTTCATTATCTAAACTTGCTTTTATCCTTAATTTGAGCTTCAATGGAATGTTTCTCTTTCCTAGAGGATCTTTCAGGGTATGTATAAACATCCACATCCATTTTATTCTTTTTTCACTATTTTAAATTTCTTATCTATATGTCTGTATGTTATAATTTTTATTTAATTTAACAAAATCATTTAATTGGATCTAAATCATATAGTTATTGTAGAAGAACAATATTTTATTATATCCATATAGGCAGTTCCTAATCTTTCTTCTCTATAATGTGATTTTCATGTGATGCATGGTATACAATCATGGTAAATGTGTGGTCTTAAACAAAAACATAATTTCAATTATTTCCCTTGGACCTATATGAGTTGAGTAAGTATTTTTAAGGTCAGGAGTAGTAATCTATTCATAGTTCTTAGAATCTATAGTCACATATGTTTGTGCACTAAATAAAAGTGTTGTAAACATTATAATGAAACCATAATGAGGTGTTTCATTATTTATTTTATGGTGTAGTATAAATTTTTAGGAACCAAATAACATACTAAGATAACGTTATGTGTATTTATATAAGAGTTATCTTAAAGTTTACCTAGTATAGGGTTTTTGTGTTTCCATGTATCCAATTGTATTGCGTTGATTTTCTCAATTGATGTGGGTTTTCTGAATTGAGATATATTGTTCTAGGTGTTACTTCCATGGATATGGAAGGTTGAGATTACCGTTCTGAATATGGGGCCAAATTTTGTATTCGATTGGGTGGGTGATGGATGTTATGGCCAAATTTTTATTAAATATGAAGTTGGGTTGTTGTTTTAGTTATTATTCCATGATATGGTTAATGTTATAGGATTTCATTCCCTACTATATTGATTTTTTTATGAGTGGATATTGAGACTTCTTATCGTTTAGAACGTTAAATACATGTGGATGCCTTTACCATTTGTCTTCTCTTTGTTATATGTCAGGATTGAGATGCATGTGGTTTGATATCAATATAGACATGGGGCCTCCATTATAATTTTTCATTGAATTTATTTTAGATTGGATAGATATGTATGAGGGTTTATTTCATTAAAAATATGTGCATGCCTTTCCAATTTTTCACATTGTTATACGCTGATATTAAGATGACTTAGGGAGATACTATTATAAACATGGGGTGGATATTCCCCATTATATTTTCATTATTATCTATAATTATTGATATATACTTGGGTATATATTGATATAAAAATTATAATTATTTCACATTTCTAATTATATTATTTAGAGCAGGGATTGAAACTCCTATGAATATATTTTTATATAGACTTGAAAAAACATAAAATTTGTATTATCATTATTTTGAGTAGTGGTTGAGATTTCCTTGGGGTTGAAATTGTATCATAATAGAGAATTTACTACCCAACTCACATAATGATACTAAGTTGATATGTTCAGACATATATTGACACTGGTTTAGGTAGGTATGATCACTCATGGGGTTCCTTTTTAGAACTTGAGGGTAGAAAATTTATTTTCATGGTTATTATTTTTTTATTATGGGTATACCACTTCATGCATACATTTATATATATTGTGTTTACTAGGGAAACTATTTTTAGTGTCCTATTGAGTTTTACTCATAGCCTACATGAGCATCTCAGTGTCTGTGATGAATTTATATTTTATGAAATAGTAAGGGAGAGGGATTTTTTTCTAATAGATGAGTTTGAGTTCTATAGTAAAGATTGTAGGTTGTACTAAGTGTGGACCCTGGGATTGTTTTCTATTCTTGTCTAGTATTTTTTATTTCTAAATCACGTTATATATTATGGAATGATATGTGATCTTCTTGATTTATGTTTAACTTGTATGACATTACAATTATTCATTTTGATATAATATATGTCATGTTATTTCTTTATAGTGGGAAATTAATTATAATGTATATATCTTTTTCATATTTTGACTAATAGTATATATTATTACTTCTATTTTTATTTATGTTTCTTTTTATTAGAGGTTATAGTCTCCCTAGGGTTCCTTATTGACACTAACTACTAGACATCAGGATCTGGAATATATGGAGTCATTCTTGAGGTATTTTTTCATCCCTATTTTAGTCACCATTCTAGAATTTTGCATCCAAACCTTAAAATATTTGTATATAATTCAAAAAAGGATAATGTGTACATTGAGTCTCACAATTCCAACTATATTGATTTCATGACTTGAGAAAATATTAATGGGAGTAGTGTTATTCTACTTATTTCTTATGAAAATGTAATGAAACGTTGTATACTATAATTCTTTCACCAATAATTAGAACTAAGTTATATCTACACCATATATCCATAATATATCGTTTAACAAATACCCAAATTTCACCAAGTTATGGAGTCCGACTTATCTTCAGACAAACCTCGTTGTTACTATTCATAGAACATACATTCAGAATACCCAAACATTATAACCCAAATTTTTCTAAGAACTCACAGTGGTTTATATAATTAAGTAATTATATTTTATAATATAAATAAAATGATCCACCAACACTTAAAATCCCATGATATTAAGAAAAATTAGGCATAATTCACCTCATTGTAAAATAATATAAAAATACTTTGGTTTCAACAGCACAATCTACTCAATATAACCATTAAATATATGATTACACATTTAAATTAATATCACCTAGATGAAATTTTTAGGGTCTATCAATCTAATGAGAGTTGTCGACCAGCACCTAAATAATTTATTTAGAGTGGGTGGTACTCAATAAAAAATATGTGTCTCATGTCTAATAGTAGATAAACACTATCATATTATATAATTTTTATCATGAATATGACACCTATGTTCGATGGTTAAAATTAAAAAGGATATATATATATATATATAATTAAAATCACACTAATCATGTTGAAAATAATGTTATTATTTTTCAATTTTATGTACAACTATGGGGGAAATGTATTGAATCATATGAGTGAATTTTGAGTTTTTTTACCAGATTAAATTTATGAAAATGGAGACTAATTAAGAATTAAAAAAATATTCATGTTTATATAATTATTGAAAACTAAGGATATATATTTTTGGTCAATCAATAATTTCTCTCATGATAGAATAATCATCTAGGAAATGGTGAAAGATTAAATTTTGAATAAGGAGTCCCAAAATAAATTTAAGGGATATACTCTTTAATTAAAAGATATTATTATATAAATTTAAATGAAGAAAAATTATATGAGAGAATAAAAATAAAAACCCAATAAAAAATTGCAATGGAAGAGGATAAAATCCAAAATAAAATATGACATGAAATGCCTTCATTATGAAAATACTAAACACTACATATTAGAGTTTCATAATTTGAGGGTAGATTCAAGAAGTTTAGAAGGTAAACCCAAAAATAATGATTTTTCAGTTCCTTATGATTATTTAATAATTGTCTTCTAATATTAATATTTCAACTTTGAAATATAATACTCGATGTGGGTTATTTATTTAGCCACCCCAAACTTTTTCATCACCTGGTGAGATTTATTTTTATCTTACACTCTAGGGTGTTTTATACCAGGGAATATGGGAAATTATTTTGTATATAAAATTACTAAAATTGGTATTTCTATGGATTCTAATATTGGATGAGATGTTTTGTTGAAGTATGTGTTTTATATTCTTGTTATTTGGACTAATTAGATCTATAATGGAATAATCAATGATAATGGATACATTAGTTCTTTCAACAATGCATCATTAAATATTATATATGCTATCCTAAAAATAGAGAAATTAAATAATAATATATTCTCAAACACAAATGAATTAAGGGTATGTGGTAGATAAATCAGTGCATCTAAAATAAATATGTTAAACCTAAAATGGATCACACATGGCTAGAAAACATGGGTGATAAAGGACTCAGAATGATTTTTAGGAAGGATATCCTTATAGAAATTAAGGGTTTGAAATTATATTCTTTTACATCATGGTAATATAGTACATAGTATAAATTAATACTTATTATATATCAAGAAAAGAAATCATTTTATATTCAATGTGAATTTATGTTTGTATAATGATAAACGAGTTAGTGGGGTATTTTAATGAAATTTAATGTTATAGACTAAAAAGAAACAATACAAAATTTTATGTGTGTGTTTCATTAAAATGGAGAAGAATATAATGGTTAAAATAATACTTAATGGGTTTTAGTATCAGTTTGAGAAAAAAATCCCAAAGATAACTCATCATAATGGAGTTATATATAGTATTAATAGAATCATCTCTGATAGAGTCATGTGTATGCTCTAAAATTTAAATCTTCCAAACTTTTTTTAAGTGGAGAAAATGATGAGTGAAGTCGAACATATCAATTTTTATCCATCACTTCCATTAAACTACAATATATGATAATTGGATTAGATATGTAAATAAATTTTGTATCAAATATTAAATAAAATGATTGTTGGAAATTTATTGATATACTGAATAATTTGAGGATGATGCTGAATATAAAAAAAAGCATTATATCTTTATGTTATATGAATTTCAATAGTTCAAATTTATATTTTAGGATCTTATCAACATGATGATCCTTGGGATAATAGATGTGTAATATATTGATGATCTAATGATGGAATATTTGGAAAATTTATAGAAGCAAAAATATGAATAAACTACAGTAAAATTATAACATTTCTCCCCACCATAAATTCTAAATATTAGTGGAGAGATTCTAGGTACAGACGATACATTATCACCAGTTAATATGACTTTATGTACTAATATGTCTCCACTATCTATTCTTAAATAGATCCCAATATATTAATGTCACCCATAAAATGAAAACTAATTCATATATTTTCATTAAACTAATATGTGGTGCTTAATAATAGGGTATAACCCGACACTTATGATGATGTTATCAAAATTCATCAAAAATATTGAATAGTAAAAATTGATATCAGATGATGTGAGATCCTTATATAATAACAGCACATTCAACATTATTGAGTTGCCACATTTAAATAAGCCACTCAAGAATACGTTAGTGTAGATAATCAAAAGTGAAGATGGAATCTCAAAACCATAATTCAATTTAAAGATGGTTGTGAGGGGTTTTAGATAAAATAAAAGTATTGACATTGATGGAATTTTTTCTAGTGTAATAACATTGATTTTTCTCATTGTATTCTTGGATTAGTGGTCATCTATAACCTGAAGGTGCACTAAATTGAGGTAAAGACTGAAATATAATATGTTGATCATGATGAGGGTATATATAAGAAGCATCCTAAAATATTAAAAGTGAGACATGAAGAAACTATAGTGTGTAAACTTAAGAAAAGTTATATTGTTTAAAATATCACCAATGAAATCGTGTAAGATATTTTACTCATATGTGGATAATACATAATAAAACAAATATTATTAATTATTATCATTTAATGAAAATTATTTATAATATATATTTTATTACCCTATTAATTTATATTACTTTCTTTTTGTAACTATTATTAGTATGTTAAATA
The DNA here is from genome assembly GCA_963277665.1 of Viscum album. NCBI lineage: Eukaryota > Viridiplantae > Streptophyta > Magnoliopsida > Santalales > Viscaceae > Viscum > Viscum album. The sequence goes on along the minus strand of OY728125.1, from coordinate 1,552,437,212 downwards.
AGTATTTGAACATAACTTACGAAATTAATAGATTAAAAGAAGTTATGAAAATTCCTAGTGTAAATGTTGTTCATGATAATTGAAAACATGTAATTTGTCTATCTCAGGAATAGAACATTGAGAAAATTATTGAAATATTCAACATTAGTAAATCTAAAATAGTATGTTCTATATATGTGATCAATTTTCTGATAATTCCTAATCTAATAATATCCTATAAGGTGGGGAATGAATAGATAGATAAATTATTTATTAGTCATCAATAGTTACTCTAATGTATGTTATATTGATCACTAGAGTGTATTTTTCATGTTGTGTATCTTGTGATCCAATTCAATACAAGTATAGTAAAGTAACATTTTATAATAGTTAAATAGATAATAAGGTATCTTTGTTGTATAACCAGTCCTTATTTATTTTTTGTAAATAATAAACCTATTTTTCAATGATATATAGATGTTTATATTATTGGATATATAAATAAATAAAAATATATATTTTGATACATAATATCATTTGTAGGAATTTTTTCCCTTATAAATCATGATTACAAAATTTTTATTCCTATTCAACCACAGTAGTGTAGTATATCTCAAACATCATAGTTTCTAAATAGATATTGCCAATAACGACTTTTCTAAAACAGCTATGATAAAAAAAATAGAATCATTATTCATGTCCACCTTCAATGGATGGTTCAAATAATGTTTTTAATGTTGAAAAATAATAGTTTTTTAATGATCATCATTATAGATATTATATAAGTCTAATCCCTTTGACCATAATGAAACTCTTAATGTCATTTTGGACTAAAAAACATACATCTAACGTAAACATAACCAATTTAATCACTAAATAATAAATATTAACAAATAAAATAAAGGGAATAATAATGATAAAATGAACATGAAACGGGTTATTAATCAATTATAAAACCAATATAGTTTTATTAATTAAGAGGGTATACATATGAATGAAATAAGTTCATACTCTAGGTGAGAGATTTTGTTTTAAAAATATTATTTTAATGCTTTCCCCCGAAATTCATTTTCTTCTATTATGATTTTATTTAAAATGTTTCAAGAATGTTATTATTTATGATTCAAATATTTATAAAGGTTAATTTTAATTATTTTTAAATTTCTTCATACTGGATTTCAAGGGAGTATTTTGAATGTTTTTTTCCAGGTTATTTTCAACTTTTTACAAAAGTAAGAAAAAGAATAATTTTTTAATGAATACAAATACACCAACATTTTATTTTAGTTATATTAATTATAATTTATCAATATTAATATAAAAGATAACATATTTTTTCAAAGAATAATCTATTCCCACTCATCTTGGATTTTTATTTTATTTTTAAATCTAAGAAAATGGAAATTACTATTCATTTTTATGAGGTAACTGAAAGTGTTATTGCACTTTGGATTTCATTAAAATTCAACATAGTTTTAGGGTTAAAGTAAAGTATATATATGTTCTATTAATGTTATGGTTCTTGTAAGATTTTTAATAATGATAGTGGAACCTAATAGAGCTTTAATAATGGGTGAGACTAATATAGCTCTCAAATGTATTGGGGAAAGTTATTAAGTTTATCAGTGAATCTTTAATCCTAAGATATGTAAGAATTATGTGGTTGGGTGATTCAATTTTAAGGATTATTTTTAGGATTAATGAAAATATAATGTCTCAAGTTTCCTATATTATATTCTTGAAATGGTTTATAAAGGAAATAGTTTTTTTCAAAGGGTAATTAAATGAGTTTATGTTTTTATGAAAACGTTATGACATTTTTAAAAAAAGTTAAAATGATTATTTTTCAAGAAAAGGTATTAATAAATTTTCGTGATTTCTAAGAATCTCTTATGATTATTATTTTTAATGTATAATTTCAGAATCCTTATTTTTATAGCTATTCATAAATAATTTTGTTTGTGAAATGTAAATGTTTATTTGAGCTCAAATGTTTATTATGGAAAAAGGAAAGTATTCTTATAGATTTTTTAGGATTTAATAAGTCTAATGGTTTTATTTTATTTTATATACCTTATTAATATTTTATATCATCCCATGTTTTCAAATTTTTTCATAGGGAATAAGGATGAGTAGGAATTTTGATAATTCTAGAGTTTCTATTTTGGGAGTTACCTTGAATGAAGTAAGTGTTCCTTTATAAAAAACATGTTTTGTAGGAAAAATTGTTATTGTATAGAAATTTCCACTTTTAATGTAGCATATTTCCAAATTATATAAAACTATAATCCTAAAATGGTATTTGGATGTAATAATTGAAATATATAGCATACATCATGTATTTTATGGGATGGTTAGGTTATGTTAATTAAATTCGGTATCATAATATGGTTTTAGATAACTTTAGAGGTTAATATGGTGCTAAAAGACTCTCTTAAGATATTATAATTTATTTTCATATTATCATTAGGTATCTTTTAATTAGTTTCAAGTTTATTCAAATAATCTATGTTTATTCAGAATAGTTTTCCAAGGAGTAAATTAGGTAGCTGGGGTAGAAAACCATCAGGAGTATAATATCCTTATGAACCATTAACATGATAATGTTGTAATTGGAAGAGAGTAGTTTTTAGATATTTCAAATTAGTTGAAGTGGGATAATGATAGAAGTATCAAATAGATAGACAAAATTATCCATTGAATAATATTTTGATATTAAAGCATTTCATGAAATAGATTCTTATAGATTTTAGAAGATCCACTGACCTTATGAAAGATAAATAATGGAATAATATTTTTTAGAAGTTATTTGAAGTTATATTATGTTTTAATCATCATATGGTTACCCTTTCTATTTATCATTTTGAAGGTGTAGTTAATAAATAGTTGTGTTTTATTAAGAACACTAAGGAAAATGATGAATTATATGTCATGAAATAGATGGTATTTAAATATATTTTCCTTGAAAATTAATTTATTAACGTTATCTAAATTAACATGTAAATGAAATTATCAAAGTTAAAAAAAATAATGTGGACTCTATTTCCTCTTATGAAGCTAATTTTACTATATTTGATAGGTTTGCACCAAATTTTATTCTGGATCATGAAAGTAAAATTTATCAATTTCACTCTGGATTGAAGAAATATTTATGATGGTATTTTTCTAATCATGAGTTTTAAAGTTATAAGAAAATTATTTTCTATAACAAGACATCAAATATAGAGTTTTAGAAAAAATTCATCAATATTTATAAGAATAAATCCATGTGGAAATCAATGTGAAAGCATTAATCAAAGAAACCTAAAGGTAGTAAAATTCAATTTCCCTTTTTTGATAAGTGTAGTAATAATAATTCAAGGGGATTTCTTATGGTATTTGGGAAGTGCTATCAATTTGGAATTATAGAACGCATGGGTTATAAATACAAATAAAATAGAAATTTGAATGGTTCTATCATTAAAGAAAATTGAAAAGTGAAATATTTTAATTGTACTGATATGGGTCTTTATGTGAATGAGTGTCCAAAGAAATGTATGAAGGATATTAATATTCAATAATATAATAAAAATTTGTGGGAAAGTAATTTATTATTTTTGGTTCATAAAATAATGTGGTGATAGGCATATTTCTTATTTACTCAATTTATGCAAATGTCTTGATTGATTTAAGACATGCACATTATTTTATTTCATATATATTTACTAGTAAAATGAAAATATCACCTAATAAAATGAAGACAAAAAATTTGATAAAAACACATGTTGAAAAATTTTAACCAACATTTTTTTATTGAAACATTTCTATTATCATTTATGGAATAGAGTTTCCTAAAAATATAGTTTCTTTACTCTTAGTAGAGTTTGATGTTTTTCAAGGTATTTATTTCCTTTAAATATATCATGATAAAATATATTGAAGAGATAAATAGGTCATATTCAATCCTCAGATTGAATTTCAATATGTATATAAGAATTAGTTCACATCATTGATAATATATCCTGAATATGTGAAACTAATTAAATACAGGATTGAATGTTTTCTTACACATATTATTGAAAATAACGAAACAAAAACAATTAGTTATTTTCATTTTAAATGAATATATATATGTATTTACACATTATATTCCTGGTTTTATTCATGATCAAGAGGTTTAATTTAGTATTTAAATAGTTATTGACTTTAAGACAATTTCAAGACCTCCTTATAACACAGATTGTTTTTAGTTTTTTAAATTAAAAAATAATTTATATGAGTATCTTGATAAGGGTTTCATCTACCCTAGAAATTCACCTTGTTGTTTTCATGTTCTTATTTTAAAATAATATAGTTATATAAGATTGTTCTATAATTATTGAGCTCTCAATAATAATACATTTCAGAAAAAGTATCCTTTAACTCATATCGATGACTTGTTTAATCAAATACAGGGATTGTAGTATTTTTAAAATATTTATTTTTAGTATTTCAAAAATTATATAAAAATGATGTAATATAACATTTTAAAGATGGAAGTTTAGACTAGGTCTGACCATTATGAGTTTGTGGTTAATCCTTTTCGGTAAAAAAATCAAATTCTATATTTATAGATCTAATGGATATAGTTTTCCATGATTATTTGTATAAATATTTTGTTTTTTAACATTTAAATTTTTGTATATTACAAAAACTATGAATCTCAGGAGAAAGATCAAAGAGTTTTTTAGGAAAACCATAATATAAAATTGGTTTTGTATAAAATTTAGTAAATGTGAATTTTGGTTATATAAGATTTCTTTCCTTGCACATGTTGTTTATAATAATGGAAAAATAGTTGATCCTACTAAGAATAAAGTTGTGGAATAGTGGCCAAAATCATTAAATGACATATAGATTTAGTGTTTTCTTTGATTAGTGGGTTACTATTAATAGCTTGTTGAATACATTTCTTGGTTATCTGGCCCACTGACCAATTTAACTTGAAAATGAGTTAAATTCACATGGAAAAAAGAATATGATGAATGGTTTTTTGAATTTAAACTAATATTGGTTAATTGTTTTTTATTATCCTTACTATGTAGAAATAGTGATTTTTTTATTTATAGTTGTAGTGAATTGGATGGGTCTTGATATAGAATGGTTAGGTTATCATGTATGTGTCTCGTTAATTGAAGCCCCTTGAAAAAAATTATCCAACACATGACCTTGATCTTGTTGTAGTAGTTTTTTCTTTTAAAATCTTAAGGCATCATCATTATGGGGATAAATGTGAAATATATACTCTTAAAAAAATTTAAAGTATATATTAACTATAAAATAGTTGAAAATCAAGTATAGAATATATATAAATCCAATTAAAAATTATGATTTCACCATTCACTATCATCCAGTTAAGGAAAATAGGGATTATGATTCCTTAAGTTGAAAATATAATGCATCGTTAACTATGAAACATTTTTAACGTGATCTTTTGGGGGGTTCTATTGCCAATAAAGACCCAAGCACAAATTTTATACAAACAAAGAAGAGGTTACATGAGTCGAAAGTATAGAATCATATTACAATCCTTTTCATGTAGAGGTAGCAGATCAGTCAGGAGATCATCAAGCTAGGTAATGTCTTGGATTACTCCATTATTAGCAATACCATCTTCAACCATATTATATTCATGATAAATATGAGTTTTAAGGTAGTTGATGTCATGAAGCGAGTAAGTTCAATCCATCCAATAGGTACAAAACTGGCATGCAAGGTGTACCACATCATTCCAAATTTCTTGCATAGTGGTGGTCGAATCACATTCAATCTAGCGGTTATTCCAACCATAGATATTTGTTAACGTAACAGTATGTATCATACCCATAATTTTGGCCTCCAGAGAAGAGGCATTGCTGCAGTTACCGTGAAAGCATCTGAGGATCTGACCAAGGTGATTCCTGAAGATAGCACTACAACACGTGGGACTTGGATTTCCTTTGGAGGCATCATCCACATTTACTTTAATCCAACCAGAAAAGGGAGAATGACAAAACACTTCAAAGTCATGGCGTAGTTGACAAAATTTTCCATCAATTTGAATTTGTCGCAAAGTTGTGAAGTCATCAACAGTGTTATTTTAGTGACCCTTTTTCATCAATGAAGCTTCATGTATGGTAATAAGGATCTGCATCTGACATTCATTATGATTCAGTGAGTAATTTTTATGAATAATAGCATTTCTATCATACCAGATCACATGATGTAACTCAGCAACAGCAGCAAGGAAGAGGTTCTTAGTTTGCAGAGAATTTTCCATTTCTGCACATATTTTTAGTTGAGTGTTGACAGATTCAAGAATCAACCATATATAGTTAAAGATGTAAAAAATTATAATTCCAAAGAGAAGAAGCAGCATAACAATAAAGGAATAGATGATTAGTGTATTCTCTATGTTTACTACAGTGTCTACAATTAGAGAAAATTGAAATACCAAATGATTGGAGGCATCTGTCTCTGCAAACTCTGTTGTGATCAAGGCACCAAATAAGAGTGAATATTAAGGGTTTTATCCAGGGTTTGTCAACATTTTTATCCAACCAAAATCACTTTTAGAATTATAGAAAAAATGATTATAAATTTTTTTTGAATTAAGAAAACCATTGTGTGTAGGTTCCCAAATTAAAAAGTAATTACTGTTGGAGAAGGGGTAGTTGTTAATGACATTCATAATGGATTTAGGTAGATGATCATTTTTATAATTTATCGTATATTTAATTGATTAATTAGAGTTCTCATGGGTTTTTTAATGACGAATCATAGATATTAGGGGGATTCTAGATTATTTATCCAACTAGAAATTTTTTGAGGAATCCTTGGTAACCATCCATCTAGAATTATTCAAAATTATGGAAAAATATTTATTAATATGTGGATATATAGAAGAGCTAAGAAAATTAAATTTTCATCCATTTAATATTCCAATAGATGTATTTTTGAGAAAATAAACATAATTTAAATTATGGTAAAGAAGGTTCCAAGTGAGTCTAGCCTGAATAGCCTCATTAAAGTACCAAAGATTTTTTATGCCAATCCCACCCTTTTCAATAGGTTTGCAATAGGTTGACTTGGGGATTATCATAATCTTTCAATCCAAAGTGTTACTAGTTTAAATGAAATTTTTTATTGAGATATTATTTTTTTATAAGCCCAATGGGCCATTTATAAACCATCAGAGAGTAATCCATTTTAGAAACAACAGTGGATTTGACAATGCATATTCTACCTACCATAGAGAGGGATTTACCTTTCTAAGAAGATATTTGGTTAAAAACATGGTCAACTATTACAGAAAAGTGATATGACATGGTTCTACCCAAAAAAATGGGAACACCAAGATTAGTAAAAGGAAAAGAACCTTATTTAATTCCTAATTCACTGATAATATTACATTTCCTACTAGGAGGAAACTTTTTCCCAAACAAGATAGAAGATTTCTTCTAACTAATGGCTTGACCAGAAACCACATCATAATGAGAGAGATCATTTTTAGATTTCGAATATTTTTTTCATCACCTTGTAAAAAAGGAAGATATCATTATCATATATGAGGTGGGGGGAGTATTCGCATTCCTATAAACATGAATGGTATTGAGATTGATCTAATACACAAGACGAGTGAGGAGGAAACTAAGGTAATCTTCCACAATGGAGAAAATAATGGTAGATAAGGGGCCACCACGCCTTACACCTTTGGTGAATTTGAAGTATCCCTTGGGAGAGCCATTGACCAAGATGGAAATAGAGGCCGAATTGAAAATGGTCCTGATTATAGTAATAAAATAATCATTAAAGCCAAAGAATTGAAGAACCTTGAAGATGAAGCTCCAATCCATGGTGTCAAAATCTTTTTTAATATCTAGTTTGATGAAAATTGTACCCCCTTTGTTAACTTTGTTTGGGGTATTAACACACATAGAGGAAAGACAAATATAATCCTGTATGGATCTACCCTTAATAAACCCATATTAGTTTTAGGATACAATTTTTTCATTGATAGTTGTATGTCTATTTTCAATGATATTAGTGATGATTTTATAAAGTGTGTTAATACAAGAAATGGGTCTAAACATGTGGATCTTAGCAGCATTGTCCAATTTAGGAATCAAAGAAATAAATTGAGCATTGATACTATGAGAGAGGACACCATTGGAAAAAATATATTTGACAAGTTTACAAACATCCAATTGGATAACATTTCAATAATGCTAAAAGAAACCATTATTAAAACCATCAAGACCCAGAGCACTATCAGGATTCAAACTAAAGACAGTGACTTTAATTTCATGATCAAGAGGTATGGTTATAAGGAAAGTGTTATACTAATAATTATCCCCATTTTTAATGACCTCAAGTAAGAGTTATTTGTAATTTTTACGACCGTTAAAGATGGATTCAAAGTAGGAGACAATATGACTAGAAATATAATCCTCATAATATAAGAGTTTGTCCCTATCTTTTAACAAAGATAGTGTTCTGCAAGCTTTACTAACTCTATGAAGCGAGTTATATAACTTAGTGTTTCTATCACCATCAGATATCCATTTAATTTAAAAATTGTTTCCTCATGTTCACTTTAAAGGTGATAAAAGAGTTTAGTTTTACTGACAGGTTGATTTATTGATTCAGATCAGTTTCGAAATCAGAGTTAGTGTTTATTTTGATGTTATTTAAGATCAACCTCAAGAAGATGAATGTTATTCTTAATTTGTATGGCTGTGGAACTAAACCAACTTTTAAGAATCTGTTTAAGGCATTTTAACTTAACAGAACAAGAAAAGGCATCATTATAGTATGGCATAGAAGGCCTAAAAATTTGATAATATTAGTGAATTCGACATTAGAACACCAAACATTTTTAAACCTGAAAGGTAGCGAGGGTTTAATATTTTTGATGGAGACATTGACTATAATGGGATGGTGGTTAGAGTGCAACTTGTGGAGGTTGATATTGGAGATAGTATCCCATTTATCTAAAATAGGGACATTGGTGAAGGATCTGTCTAACTTGGAGGAAACCAAATTATTGTAATGACTTCTATTAAAATTATATTTTGGAACCAGTAAGATTAATTTCTACAAGTTTTTTGTCATTAATTGATGTTTTAAAATATCTTTTAGAAATATCATCATGAGACGGACCAATTTTCTCACTTGAGTTAATAATAGCATTAAAGTCCCCAATAAAAAACCAATGAGTATTGATATTGATACCTAAATAGGTAAGTACATTCCAATAGGGTCTCCTATTTTGATATATATTCTTATAATAAACAATGGATCATAAAGAAATAGTGCCAAAAAATTTATAGGTCACAATTAAAGGCTTTCTCAGTAACATTAATAACAATTACATTTTCTAAATAAGAGTTCAAGAAAAACCAAAGGGATTAAAATTTGTAATAATTTTTGTTTTCACCTATAAAAGAATAATAATGCTAGCATAAAAGGGAGTTATTAGATGAGAAATTAGTTTTGGGATCAGAAATAGAAAACTACATTGAGTGATGATTTTTAATCATTCTCTTTTAAACTATAGACATGTCAGATTAGGAAATACCTTGATAATTCCAAAAATGTATCTTCATTTAAACCTAGGTTTAGAGCTAGAAATCCCTTTTTTTGTTTCTTAATACCTTTTTCCTAGAATATCTTAAATTTTTTTTAGATTTACATGGGATGTTAATCTATTTCTCCATACTTTTAAGAGAAGCTAAGGGGTTGTTTATTAAGAATTACTTAGCATTATCCTTGAGAGATTTGGGAAAAGAGTCAGTCACAGGTGAATCTACAGAATTCCTAATAGTAATATCTGTATGATCCACATCTTGAGTAATAATAAGATTTTAAGATTTCACAGATATAGAATTTCAATTAACTATTTGAGAACCACACATAGAATGAATAATAAATGTATAATCAAGAGTACGTGAGCCTATTGAAGAAATAGGTGTTGTATAACCCATTTTTTTGTTTGAAGGTGAAACCAATTGACTATTTGGAGTAGTCAATAGCAACACCTTCTTGATAACTATTTCGGTATTTAGTGAGGAAATACTTGAAAATGAAGTGTGTTGTGTTTTCTTTGTGCCATTAGAAACCTGCTGCTTTCCATGGTTAGAGATAGATTTTAAATTATTATGGTAACCTAAAACAACCAACTCATTAGTTTTAAATTCATGTTTGTATTTTTTATGCATACATGTTATTATACAACCAAGGAAATTATGGTATTTTCAAAACCATGATATTAAAGGGGGACATTCAATATAGGTAGTACTGTCAGTATATAAGTTCTTTTCCTCACGAAGTGTGGTCGTTGAGATAGAAATATTGTTTTTTCAGCATACTTCTTATCAATATGAGGTTCCTAAATAACCAAGGAAATATTGGCATTTTCAAAAAAAAATGTAATAGGGGGAGGGATGTTGCATATTGTAGGGACAATATTGTCAACATATATATTTTTGTTCCTCACCCGGTGAGAATTTTAGGGAGTTAAAATTTGAGTCATTCATAACCCTACTATGTAACACTGGATGATGTGATTTACACTCTAGAACTTTATGAAGAACTCGTGAAGGGTCAAAATCCTTCACCAGTTTTTTAGGGAAACTAAGGTTTGAGTCTGAGGTTATAGCTTCAGGATCTATTTGGGTTTGTTTAAGAACTTCTATAATAATTGTTTCAATTTCATTAGATATACATTGGTCATCAGTTTCATTTTCATGTTCTTCCACTAAATCAGACAAATATTTTTTCACTTCAACCCCTAAGGTATTTAAGGTCTTGGATTTGATAACCCACTTTCAATGATTTTCTTAAAATATTTGGTTTTATTAAAGGCAAGGCCTTTATCTTTCTTTTGTTTTTTAGTCTCATTCCATTCAATACAATTTGGTTGGGAAGCCAATTTGTGCACTACCCTAAAATTTATTATTGAGTGTCCAATTATTTTACAATACTCACAGAAAGAGGGATTTATCTCATATTCAATCATCACTTCAGCCCTATAATCCTTAGCATTAAATGCAATGGTGTGTGGTAGCTTAGTTTCCAGGTTCACTTACACCATTACTCTAGAAAATAATCCTAACTCACCAGTTATGGTTCATTGATCTATATTCAGGGGGTACCAATACAATAAGTTGAATCTATTAAGAACTTTGGGTTCCAAAAAAATAAATTGAGATTATGAAATCTAACCCATACTTATGCCATAGTGTTCCTTTGAGTGTTCGGATTAAAAGAAATATCATATTTAGATATACATAGAAGTCCAAGTTTGAGTTGAAAATTATGTATCCTTCATACCCAATCTAAGTCTTCCTATGAAGAGAGAAGTATATGGAAATAACCCTTACCCAGCAGGACCAGTTTTCAGTATGAAAATGACCAACAGTGAGTAATGGGAAGCATTAGATCAAGATACGACCAAGGTTTGTCACCCTTTAATAATTCAATGTTACCCATGGTATAGAACTTACACATTTTAGTCTGTTGTTAAATCTCTTAGGGATCAACATCCATATAAAATTCTCTATCATCAGTTTTTTTGAACATAGGAGGCTTCGTCGGGGCTGTTTTGGGTAACAATGATCCCTTCAGATCCTTGAGGAAAGAGATCCCCCTATATTTAGCATTTGGATCATACCCTGAATCAAGCTCCTAAAGGTTTTTTCCTCTTTAATTTGAGTAGTAATGGAGTTAAAAGATCCCTCCCATTCCGAATTGACGGAGGATGTTAATCAATTAATTTAGCAAGGAGGGATCCTAACATCTCTAACTTTCTGCTACTTCAGGATCGAGATTTGAGGGTTCACTGAGTCATTCAGAGAGATGCCTCACATCGCGTCACACATTTTTAATAAGATCATTTAGTAAATGATTCAGTAAATGTTGTCTTAGAAATTTTGTTTATAGAAACTTTTTATTTTTTAGATCAGGTATCATTTTAGTCATAATTACTAGAAAAAATTAGGGAGTCTCATAAAGAAGTCCATGGTTTTTGTAAAATGGTAGAATTGGTTAACAAGGATATGTTTCTTAAGTTTAATATTGATAATGAAGGTGTTATCAGATTTGGTAAGAGGTTATGTGTTCTTAGTGTTTCCCGATTAAATAATATATTATTTAGTTAATCTCATAGATCTCAATTTTTTTCATCCTTGTAGAACTAAAATATATAGATACCTTAAAAAATATTATTGTTAGGAAAGTATAAATAAAGTTATATTAGATTTTATCAGAAAATTATTGAATTTTCATTAGGTTAAAGCTAAATGATAACTACTACATAGGATGATTCATCCTTCCCGGTTATATAATGGGAATGGGGGAACAAATGCATGGATTTAATGGTGGTATTAACAAATACATCTTGGGTTAATGATTTCATTTGGCTTATTTTTTATAATTTTACAAAATGTGAACACTTTTTATCAATTAGAGATAATATGTCATTATATTCCCTTTATATAATTTATCGTAAATAGATATTTAGGTTAAACGGAGTTCCCCTATCCATATTATATTATCGTGATCCCAATTTTACATCAAATTTTTGGAATGGACTTCATAATTTGATGGATTCTAAATTAAATTCCAACACAAATTTCTATCATTAATCTGGTGGATGGTTAAAGTGTAAAATTTAAACATTATAGGATATGCTTCAAGAATTCTCATTTGATTACCATGGATATTGGTATTATCATATTTATTGAGTTTAATTTTCTTATAATAATAGTTTTCATTCAAGTATTCATTTGTCACCTTTGAAGGTATTATGTAGAAGGTAGTGTCAGACACTAACATGTTGGGATAAAGTCGATAAGTGGAAATTCTTGAGACCAAAATTGGTAGAAGATGTGGTAGATAATAAATAAATTTCATATAATACTAATTTTTATAAATATATTTTACAGATTCTTATATAATATGATAATTTTATATGATTTTTCAGTTAGGAATAAAATGGTTTTATTTAAGATTAAATGTTTTCCATGAAATATCTGATTATATTAAAAAATAAATTTATTAATTTTATAGTTTTAAAAATGGTTAAATTAACTTTATTTTTTATTTATTTTATCAAATTTATCTTATTATGAATATTTGGTATTTTTTTAAATGATTATTTTCAAGTGAATAGAAGAAAATTGTGATTTTTATAAAAACATTCAACTAATTTCTTGTAATTAAAAATTAATATTTGGTTTTGAATAGTTTTTAATGATAAATAAGTCCCAAGTTATTTAAAAAAATAAAAATAATTCCATATGGATCATTATTATATTTTATTTTGGTATAAAATTATCTTTATTCTAAAAATTACATTTTTCTAAAAAATATTTTTCATTGGGTTTTACAAACATATATTGAAATTAATTTCTACCACTTAAAAATTGAATATTCAAAAATGGATTTCATATTTTTAATTAGGAGTCACAAATTTTTATGATTTTCAATATCATTATTTTCTATAATGAATACTTACTATAGTAAAACAATACCTCCTCTGTAAAGGTTAAAAATGTTAGCGAGGAAAGTTAAATTAATAGATAAAGAATAAAATATCTCAAAAACATTAATAAATATAATTTAATGGATATATTTTTACCATACCCTATATTAGATTCTAAATTTGACATTTTTCCACATGATCTTAAGATAGTCATATATTATATTTATAATTTAATATATTAATAAGATTGTAAAACACCTAACTTATAAAATGAAACCTCCAATCCTAAATTATTAACATCTTTTGATCCAATTAAATTAACGAATCCCAACCCAAAAATAATTTAAAAAAATCCTCACCATGTCTTAGTTGTATCATTATTCTAAAAAATAAAATTCTTGAATCCTTAATGAGTAAACCAAAGGGAAATATATGAGGATGAGGTATAAGTCCTAACCGGCCTATTTAATATTTATTTCTTCTTTTACATTCTTATAATATGTTGAAAAATATTTTAAATAATTACATTAGTATCCTAGAAATTTTTAAATGTTATTATTTTTATGGAAAAACTCTAATCTATCTCTTTTCCATCCTTTGGAAAATGAAAAAAAACATTTTTGCATACGTGTGGACTACCACCTCCACAAAGCGATGTGTTTCATTTCCCCTCACTTCCTCACATGATTGGTTAAAATGGAATGAATTAATATGTATTATATTTTTTAAATTGTTATGATTATGTATTGATATGAAAATACTTACCTTTTTACAATTTCCACCCTTTGTAAAATGATAAAGTCGCTCACGTGTATATGTTGAATACCACCTTCGTAAAGCGATGTGATTCGTTTTTCATTACCACCCTAACATGGTTAGTCATGAGGATGAAAATAATGAGTAAATATGAAAATTATAACATAATTATATTTCTTTAAACTTAAAATATTATATAAATAATTTATATTCCTTCCATTAGACAAATGAAAATATCACTGATATGCATGTGTTGACTACTACATCCATAATACGACATATTTCATTTTCCTTGTATGCCATCCATGGAAGGTTCTAAAAATGTGATCCCAATATAAAACTAATAATTTTTTCAATATTAATATTCTATATAATATCCACCCTTGGTACCATTAACCAAATTTAACCTATCGAAGTCATTTTGGACTTATAAATCAAACGACATCAAAATGTCAAAAGTGAACTTTCCAATTTTAGTAACTAAATAAACAATTGTAACAAATAAAATATAGGTAATAAGTATGATAAAAATGAAAATAATTTCTTTTATCTATTATAGGAATAATTTAATTTTATTACTCAGAATTAAAGGCATACGAATGAAATAAGTTGGAACTTTATGTAAATTGATTTCATTTAAAAAATTATGTTTTTTTTAATATATTTTCTTACATTTCAATGATCATCTAAATATTTCAGTAACGTTCCTATTTATGATAAAAATATTTATAAATTTCATTTTTACTAATTTTCACGATGTTTAAAAATAATTAAAAAAGAACCATATCATCATTTTCTATATGGGTTAGTTTTTAATTTTTTCAAAATTACAAAAATAATGATTTTTTCAACCTATATGGATTGACCACCCTATCCTTCTATAATCACCATTATTTTCTATCAATATTCCATTACAAGTTAACATGATTTTTAAAATAATATTTTATTCCTAATCTATTGGGGTTTTTATTATAAAAATTATAAGGCTACATAAATTTCTTCTCATTTTTATAAGCTAACTAAATGTGTTATTGTTTATGGTTTTTAATTTGAATTTAAATGAGTTTGATCATAAAATAGAAATAAATATATGTTTTATTCATTCTATTTTTCTTTTAAATTTTATATAAAGAACATTTTATCCCAAAATAGATTTAATGAAGGGTGTCGATATTATATCTCTCCAATGCATTGTGTAATGTGATGAAATTTTCTAATGATATGTTACTCCAATGAGATGAGGGAATTATCCTGTTAGGTGTTTACATTATAAGACTTATTATAATGGTGAAAATAATGATAATTTCCCAATGTACCTATATGATATTGTTTTAATTTTATATAAAGGGAATATTTTTATTTCAAATGGTTAGAAAATGAGTTTATTTTTCAATGGAAATTTTATGACCACTTTAAAAAAAATTAAAGGTATTTTTTTCAAGGAAAGGTATTTATGAGTTTTCATTTTCTCCAAGAAAACATTATGGTTATGATTTTTCCTTTATTATTTTATAATAATTTTTTATAAAATTTATTGAGAAGTTATGTTGTTTTCAAGGAAATTTAAATGGATATTTATCTCAAATATTTATTATGAAAATGCAAACTTAATTATGGATTTTCATGATTAAAAATGGAATAATTGGTTTAACTTATTTTACCTCCCACGCTGATATTTGTTTTCTCATCCCAAATTTTTAGATGTTTTTACAGGTCTCAAGGATGAGTATAAACACTAATAAACATATATTCCCAATTATGGTAGTTACCTTGAATAAATTGATAGTATCTTTATAAAGAAGGTTTTGTGGGAAAGTATACATTCTATATAAATGCTCAATTTTTAATTTTATAGATTTTCTAATTTCTTAAAAATCTATACCAAATAAATTTTGTGATGTAAGAAATAAAATAAACATCATAAATCATGTAAATTATGGGACTATTTTGTAATGTTTTTTATAATGGAAAAATAATTACTGAATTTATGTTGATTGCATAAACACAAACACAATATATATTAGAGTTTATAATATATGTTAATTAATTATTAAGAACAAATATATTAGTGAATTAGTAAATATAATAATTATTTATCTCTTATGAATTTATTTATTATAGAAATAATATAATGATATTCATTAATAAAAATAAATATGTATTATTCAATAATTTATAAATGGAAAATACGATTGATGGGTTCATTTAATTTCCCAGTAGAAATGATATCAATTTATTTAATATCATTTAATAAATATAGTATTATTTATTTTACAAGTGATAATTAAATATCTATGATTTTATCACATTTCATATAGTATGATAATTTTAATATCGTAATTTTACATGGGGTTATATATAATAAATAAATTAGATAAAGGACCTTAGCACAATTACTAATGTTTTAACAATAAGTATATAATCCAATTTATATCATTTTAGAGGTGTCTTAGAATTAGTTTGGATAATGAATTCTCTCTAGGGAATTATCTCAATATTGGGAGAACCTCTCTAGAACTCTCTAAAGAATATAGAGGGAATAATCCCCCTCATCCCTCTCAAGAATTTGAGTATAGGAGAAACTTTTCTCAAGACTAAAATACTACTTATTTTAATCTAGGATTAACTATATATATGGCATGGTTCCTCAATATTAGAACCTAGAATACCAAAAATGAAATTTCATGATTTTTGGAATATGTTTGGAAACGATCGGAGGAATTTTTTTTTTGGACTCTTTACTATAATGATGGTACAACTAGAGCGGAAACTAGATTGATCAACATAAAAATGTGTTATAAATTCATTTTAATTATTGGTTTTAAATTAATAATAAATTATTGGTAAAAATATCATATCTATAAAGATTCCAAGGAATCATTTTTAATTTGATTAGATTTTATCCATTGAAATTGATAAAAAAAACATTTTTAGGAATGGGACTGCTCACTTTCATTATTCATTAAAACCTTCATGATGTTGGTTAAGCTAGCATGTGCGTCTTGCTGGGTGATTTTGAGATAGTAAAGTGTACCTTAATTAGATTCACTATATGATCCCTTATAGGAATGGTGTGAACCATATTTTCTATCACACTTGGAAATGGTTTTATGTGGAATAATTGTTTCCATATCATAGCATCTGGGATTCTCTTTAAATGTGGAGATCTTAATACACTCATTTGCTTTACATTTAATAATGAACCTTTTTGAGTTGGTATTGATGGTTCCTGGTTTTTACATATTTCCAAGAGAAATAGTGGACTAAGATTTGAAAGTTAATTATTATAAAATCATGTAATGAGTCATGTGGTCCAAGCATATTCTTTTGTTTTGGATTTTCTAGAATGTTCTTGAATAGATAAAACCATGTGAGGAAGTAAAAATATAATCAAGGTAATCAAAATGAATGTAGAAGAAGAGAAAGTTTTTTTCTTTTTTGGATGGGTCCCAGGATCTGATAATTCCTAGATCCCTAGAGGCCTATTTAGTATATTTTATAAAAAAAATTTCATACATGATGTTTTTTATGAGCTTATTGGATTAGAATCTTTAGTTTTTCATTCTTATTGATTAAAAGGGTTGAATATGGGGGGATTTGATGACCCAATATTTTCCCCACCATCATGACTTAATTCATTTATGATTTTCAAGCTCATAGGACCTCTAATGGGGTAAAATTGTAAATTTACTGTAGAATAAGTCCTTATAAAAAAATTATGATAGTTTCATAGACTTCAAAACCATGTAATAACATTTGGGTTAAGTTTTGGTGAAGTTCCAATCTAGTTGGTTTTAATAGATATTTAATATTTATTATATAAATAAATATTTATCTCATGAGTGTAAATGTTGGTATCCCCTTAATGATTGTTCTGATGAAAATTTTGAATCCATGAGTATGTCTAGAAATTAGTTTTATACCTATATGAGGTGTAATTTTAGTGTTGTGTTATTAGGTCCTGGACAGACCATTTTTGTGTGATTAAATGTTTACCTCATTAACCTAGGTCCATGATATATATTTTTGTTTCAACACACACCAAGGGTGATCTTCTATTGACAACATGAACCTTAAAGGTAGTATAGGTGACTAGATTTCTTTTATCAAGATGAAAATAAGTGAACTATGGATCGATGGGGATGAATTTTTAAAGTGATAATAATTTTTTCATTAAGTTATGATTTTTTTCTAATTACGTACCTTGTTCATTTGGTAATTTTATCCCTATAAACTCATGATCAAATAATAAAAATTTTCATGGTTTCAACATGGTATAAATCATAAGATAATAATAAATCAACTATATAATAAATTTTCGATCATGTATTTTTTCAATAAAATATTCATTGGGAACGTTGAGTTAGAATCCATGGGATTTTGATAATTTCTTTGGATTATGATTAAATATTAATATAGTTTTGGTATGATATTTATGCGAATTCTATCACCTTGATCCGTGAAAAAATAAATTAATAATTCTCATTTTTAATTTACTAGATCTATTCAATGAATAATTATTAAATAACCAAAATTGTTCTTCATGTTTTCAATAACCGTAATTTTATTATCATGGAGTTTATTTAGTTATCATGAATGATTAAAATTATTTTCCCTAATTTGTTTTACTTTATCTTTAAAAAACATAAAAATGTTTGGGTATTATTTTTTATAAATATTATTATCAAATGTAATTCTTGTGATTCATATAAAAATGTTTTTTTTAATATTATTATATGTTATTAAAACATTCATCATGAAATTATTCTCATAGATTTCTTCTTAAATGAACTTTGAACGAAAACACATTGAAAAAAATTTGGTTGTGGTTCCCTTTAATGAAAATAGTATTCACATTGAAATTTGGGTTGTCGAGTCTTCTCAGAACACCATTTTTCATCTAACAAACTCTTTTCCCTTGAACTTATCTCCTCATTTTGAATCAATGGTGAAGTAAAGACAAGGAATGGTGACTAAATAATGGATTCACTGACATCAGTGGAGCATGATAGCAGGGGTAGTTTGAGGATATATAATGTGATTCAAACTAAATAGTGGTTGTGGTAGGTGTTTGAAAAACTGATATAGTTGGGTTGTTTCTAATGACATATGTCCAAAAAATCCACGATGAAATGTTTGTCTAAATCACTTGAGTAGAGTTGAGTTTCATCTAGTGAAGGTATTTCTATTGGAAGAAGAAATGATAGAGGATTAAATAGAAAATTTAGGCAACCAAGTGTCCTAGATTAGAAATTTTTTTGCTACATGTTATTTATTCATATTGGTCACATTCCATGAATTATAAATTCCATAAATAACTATGGTTTACATCATTTTAAAAAAACTCATAGTGTGTGACTTTCAATTACATCCCATTTTATGAAAAATAGTCACTAAAGACTCTTTTTTTGGTGGGTTAAACCATTATAAAATTATTTCATAGAGGTTAATATTAAACAATATGAAATAACGTGTTGATAGATATTTTTTCGAATATTTTTTAATTTATTGAAGGTATTATTAAATTTTTAAAAAAAATATTTAAAATTTTCATTGTATCATGCTGGAACACTGAGAAAGTGGGTGAAATTATATACCCAACATTTATTGAGTTGAACTATATTTCTAATTTGTCCCCTATTAATACCTGAACCTTTTCTAGATTAATAAATATGGATGTTTTGATGCACACTGAACCCTCACTTAATTATATAATAAAAAATTAATAATAAAAACTAGAAACCCTGATTTTTAGGGTTTAGCTCTGATATAGAAATGTTCCCTTTGTTAGGTTCGGCATCCATCAATAGATAGATTATCACTATTATATTACAATGATTAAAATTACTTAATCAAGTGGAACACAAAGGTTGGGTAGGTATCATCCATGCTCCCTGAGGTAGGTGTCTTCCACATCCTTGATCTTCAAAATAAACACATATGAGGAGATCCTTATACTACACCCCACTATATGAGCTATCTCATGAAATGATGTTGTCATATTCAGATTAGTTGGAGTCTCTTATAATACTACCACTATTCTTCAATAGCTCCTCCATAAACCACTAATTGAACATGAAGAGCTTTTATATCCATACTGTAGAATCTATTCAATCATTATCTTACACTTAATCTACTCTATAAGTCACCTCTATAATATATGAATATCATGGGTTAAGATAGTGTTCTTTTTTCACACCTTCTTCATGATATTCAAAATACCAATTGCATTTATGGATTCATCATAAATCTTTGATGCATAGGCACTCTTCCTCCAAGATGCAGTCAGCTTATTCTTCTTCAATACATATATGATCTCCAATGGAAATAGAATTTTTTTTATATTCCTTCTTCAACACTTCAATTTTACTTTGAATATAACAACAGTGTTGGAGGGTCTCTGAAGAATTACACATTTTTATTCTCCCCAATTATCTTTTATATTCAAATAATAACATGAATATTATTCTCAATATTTGATTTATTAATACTATATAAATCTTGTTTTGTATGTTATCTTTATAACATAAAATCGTGGATATTGTCTATTTTGAATTCTCCCAAAATCCTCTAAAAATACTTGTAAACATTTTTATTCAAATCACAAATAAATATAGGATAATTTTCTCTTTAAATATCCTCAAAATCTAAATCATTTAAATCATATTTAATTCCTTTCACTTGTTCACGGATCTGGGCACTACAATGTTGAAATTTTTCTTACTGTGTGGAGCTCTCAATATTCAAGATTTAATCAAATTTATTCAAATTTATTTTGATATATATATATATATATATATATATATTCGAATTTCATAGTAATCATTATCTATTTTCAATATCTTTCACTAATAAAATATTTATTCTATAATTCTCAAATATTTTTGTCCAAAACATATTTTCTCAAAATAGATGGTAAAATTAACAATTTCTCTATGATTTATGCCCTTTAATAAATTCTATACCAAGAGCTGATGGTTTATAATACATTGAAAGTATTATAAATTTAGTGACTTCATTTTTTCTTATGATAATTTTCATACAACATTTGATACTTTAACAAGACCTTATATGTATAATGAAGTCACTATAATGTATTATAAGTAAACGAAAAGTTTTACACACTAACATAACATTTTTATGAACTCCCTAGTACTCAAATCCTTTTTCAATTTATAGAAAACATAAAATTATTACATTTCCTATAAATACCTAATTAGGTATATATAAAGTAATGAAAAGTTTTCACAATATCTTATGAAGTGTGTACAAATAAATATGAAATATTCATTCCAATTTCATTTCTAGCATCAAAAAAAATGTTACACTAAATATTCAATAAATTATTTTCAAATCGCAAAGTCTTACTAGAAGTTGAAAAAAATAGATTTAATAGCTTTAAAACAAAAAATATGTACTTATAATATAAATCATAGAACTTATTTACTTAACTATGAGTCACATTTAATCACATAAAATGAGTCTAAAAATAATTTAAATATTATATTATTTAATATATAGAAATTGTGACCTCTATAATCTATAGAGTGGTCTTTTATGAATTATAGTATCTTTGACTTCATGAATATCTTCTCTCTAATCTCCCCTTTTTCTAACATCCCAAACTTGACTTCAAAGATATAATAGAATGTAATAATTTCCAATCAACATTACTTGTCATTTAACATTGAATATGAGAACCCTAAGAATCATATATTTTTATGTGCCTGTCACATATAACTTCCCCAACTAGTTATTCCATGTAGCTGCATAAATTTTCTCCCCTTATCATTTATATAACATCATCACCTCATCTCTTGAAAATAAATTTTAACAAATTTCTCTCAATGATAGTTTTCCGTATTAAAAATAAATACAATACATACATGGGATCTTTAATATTTTTGTTTATATTTTCAATCAGTACATATAAATATTTATGTTAATATGTGTTCCATTGTATTCTCCCCCTATTAAAAATACATTTAAATAAAATTTAAGGGAATGAGTTCTCCTCTTCAACTACCTTCAATAATTTTACAAAAACAAAATTTTCTCATAGTGTTTTTTTGGAATCACAACCTAATAAAATAATTGAGAGAAGGATGACATCAAATGTTCCATAGAAATGATTCATCGGACATTTAACTCTAATTATACTAAGGATACCCTACTGTGGAAAAAAGAGTGAATAAACATAGATATCATGGTTATCTGTTAAACCGGCACAGTGAGTGATCTCACTTTCTCTTTCTCATTTTGGGGGTTGAAGGATAGGTTTATCATAAATTAGTTTCCATTAAACATCTCTAATGAAATCATTATATCAATTTAGGTGTATGACATGTTAATCCCCCTCTTCAACATAATATTTTCTCCCCCTAAATAATAGTTTTTATATAATTCAAAATAAGGATTGGAGATTAAGGATTTATCTCCAAAATAAATTATCATTATCAGTAGAAAAAAATTAATTATTAAGACTTAATTGATTAAATAAATATTTTTTTATACACTCTACATCAATGAATATACTCATTTAAGCTTCTCAACATGGTTGATATTAACCAATCATTCTCTTTAATTTTCTTTTTATGATCTCTAAATTATCAATCACACTATGATGACTTACTATAAAGTCCAAAATTAATATTTTAAATGTAGTTATCATTGATAAATGACTAAATTCAATTCCATGATTTGGACATTTAAAAATAGATAAAAGGGAATCATGTGAGTTTTCAAAAAAAATTCAGTACAAGTAGCATGACTAAGACTTATAAATCCACCCAGAACATCCATTATTTTTATGTTAATTTTGATGAGAAATATTTATGCATGGTTTACTCATTGTTTTATAATTTTTGACTTTATTGGACATCATGGACTTCTTATTTTAAACATTATTCTTCTGTAGAATAGGATTTTTCACCTTTTATAATAAATAAAATTTACCCAATGGTTTTTTTCTTTTCTATTTGATCATTTTATGTATTTTTGTTTAATATTGAAGAATAATCATATTTTTTATGAACTATGACCAGATAATTTAACTTTCAATATAAGTCTTAAAGGTATCTTGGGTATTTATTTTTGGAAAAACTCTCATAAAATTTGATTTATCATTTATATGAAGTAACTAGTTTTAATTTAGCATCTGCACTTTTTAGAGATTCCTCTATTTTTTAGTATCTTCCAACTCTATATGATAAATTATAGAACCTCTCTTTTAACATATTCATCTTTCATAGAGGTTTCACGTGGTTTATTCAAAAAATATTTTGTTACCTTTGATAGGTAACTATTTGACCAATTATTATGGGTTTTCTTTAATCAAATAAATCCTATTATTTCTCTCCTAGATTGACTCTCTTATTGAATTTATTTTTCATTATTTAATATTGATTCACATGGAATTTTTTTAATGGTCCATGGTGTGTCTCTTATTACATTAGTGGAAGAATTTCTTATTTATTATGAAACACTTTGTAGCATTCGTATTATATTTCATGTGATTTTTTTCCCTAGTTTTACCATTCTTTTGACAATCACATTTCTTCACTTTCTTATTAATCAAGGAAAATTAATTCCCTTTTCAAGAATAGTCATTTTATATTTTGTTCATTTATTCACATCATCATATGAATTCAAATTTATGACGCAAATCAGTACTCCTCATAGACATGGAAACCTCTATTGAAGTATTCATATAATTTCTTTAGGTAATAACATCTATTCATAGTGAAAATATTTAGTCATATTTTTTAATTCATATTTTGAACAACATGTGTTTTTTCTTCTCCAACTTTTGTCCCCATTGATTTAGGCCGCATATTGCTTTCATAATTTGAATTATTTTTCTAACACTCAATTTAAGGGGAAGTTGAAGGCTCTAATTTTTGAAATTTGTATTTATCCTCAAATTCATTCTTAGGATTATCTCTACAATCTCAGGAATTATTTAGATTTCATGGATCAATGGTTGATTATAAATATTGAGTAGTCAAGGATATTAGGGATGATTGGTGTTTCTCTATGTTTAGTGGAAGTAATATTATTCCTTATATGAAGAAGTGGAAGTGTGAAGATCCAATATGGTTTGGTGGCAGTGGATCCAGTAAACCATCCCAATTTTTGATATTAGGTACTTTAGATTGTGGATCTCATATCTGTTACCAATATGGAAGGACTGAGAATAATATGACTTAATTCCATGTTTACCATTTGGATTTCCCCCCATGTGTGAATTTAATACATTTTCAAAGGTTCTATAAAGTTATTATATCACCCCAAAGTGTTGTAGTCTCCTCATCACCTTAGGGTCATATTTTTAGTCAGATGCCTTTTAGGTAGTGGGAAATAAAACTCAATAATATGGATATATGATTGTCTCATCCTATAGTCAGAGTCTTATATGGGTAGAGTTATAAGAAAGTGGTAAACCTGAAACATAGAAAGAGACTAGGTAGTTACCTAATGTGGATCCATATCATATAGAATATGAGACAAATTTAATGATGGTGAGAGGTATTATACATATTTAATTTTCTATTGTGGTTGATTCATTTTATAGTGGTTCATCTCAGTCATTTATTTTTTTCCTTATTTGTGGAATTTTTGACACATCTATAAAAGATCATTGAATACTTTGTAGTGATTTTGAAACACATCGGAAAAAATAAAGAACATGGATATAATGTTCTTCCATTGTTATTTATATCTTATATATGCTGCTATCAAATAATCTACTCATCCTTAATATAATATATTTTTATTTAATTATCATAAGTTAAAAATGGTGGT
Organism: Viscum album; assembly: GCA_963277665.1. Taxonomy (NCBI): domain Eukaryota; kingdom Viridiplantae; phylum Streptophyta; class Magnoliopsida; order Santalales; family Viscaceae; genus Viscum; species Viscum album. Next base: position 1,552,412,191 of record OY728125.1, on the reverse strand, counting down.
GAGTATTACTAAGTATCCCTTTCCACATTTTAATGATTTTTTTGGTAATTTAAAAGGGATGTGGTGGTTCTCCCCAAATAAAACTCTATATAAAACATCATCTACTCTGAGATAATGAATCTGATGTTCCCAAAATGAATTTTAGGATCAGATACATCCTTTTTTTGCATGGTGTAATCTAAGACTTATAAGGATCTTGATAATTATTTGAGGTTTGTTTCCAAACCGTAGACAAGAATCTCCATTATTCCAAGCTATCAAAGAGCATTTTTATGATTCAGGGAATGATTTTATTGGGAAATTTGGTTTATGATTGAAAATTATTTTTTTTTATTAAGAAAAAACACTTTTACGGGAAAAGTGAGAAACAGTAGGTTCCAGCAAACACCCAAACAACCCAATCAAAAAATGTAAGAAAAAGGATACCTCTTTCAAGCAATAGTATAACCACCATCCCCATGCAGGGCACTCGGCGATCCCATGAAATCATGGTCCCTCCCGATGTTTCCATCCCTCCAAAATAGCCATGCCCTAAATGTCCTGCAAAGAAGCTGATAGAAAGATCTAGCCCAACCAGAAGTCCTGCGACGTACCGACAAACAGCACACAAACCACACAACACAGAAAAACAACCATGCCAGACCAAGACACCCCAACCCATGCATGTAGACCACCCAATTAACTAGGAGCATTGAAGATGAAACTAAGCTTACTAGATACCATGTCCCGAAACAATTGCCAAGATAACGAAGAAACCTGTATGTTTGGGGAAGCTGACAGAATTTTTTCAAATTCCGAGGCCAATTTGGTTTCTAAATAGGGTATTTTGTTCAATTATGGAGATGTTAGAGATGTTATGTATTAAGAGAAACCACCCAACAAATGATCCTGAACATTAAATGGTCATTCATACACTAAATTACTGATGAAACTGCCTATTTTGGGAGAAGATTATGTTCAAATTTTTCATAAGAGAAAAGTCATATCCTTTCTCATAATGAAAAACGAATCATAGGAAAAGGTGGTGGGATTAACTACTTCATGTAATTGAATTTTATATTTCATACACATAAGTAAAAAATGGAATGTGTTTGGTGTTTCTATTAGTAAAAAGTTATCTTATCAAGAATTTAAATAACCTTTTGATAAATGGTATTTAATGGGTTTCCTTCCTCACATACACTAATAGGTGAAAACTGAGAAGTAGTGTGTGTTCCCAATAAGAGTTCAAATGGAACCATACTTATTAAAACTCATTCATCAAGAGTAACCAATTTATGAATATTTTTAAGACATTGGGAGAATTATATATGATGGGTAGACTATCATGAGTGGTATCAGTATTTTTAGTGTTTTTCTTTTTTGGGTTTGATATTCAATTAGTATAGTTGTGTTTTTGAGTATTTGTGTGGATATGTGCAGTATAATATGCTATTATCTTGGATAGGGACTCATGGTTTACCTATCTATTATAGAAGGGACTCTAAGAGGTTTTGGTATCTCATTTGAAGTTAATCATAGCTTACCATCCATGGATAGACTGATGGATAAGGTGAATGATTGAGAATAGAGAGGATGTGCTTTGTTCCAATATCTTTGGCTGTAGAGGCTCATAGGAAATACATGAAGGAATGGTGGAGATTTTCTTTAATAATAGTTTCCAGTCACCAATTAGGATGGATCCATTCGAGGATTTTTAGGTTATCCTTGTCGGTCTACCCTATGCTAGTCTAAGACAGCTGACACTCCCTCAGTGGGATGAGAATTGGGAAAGATAATATGATTAAGAATAAAACCATTATATATTTATTAGAAAAAATATCAAAGTATCCACAAGTTTTATGTTTATCATTTTAATTATCCCTTGAATTTTTCAGTAGGAAATTGGGTTTTCTCAATGTTATAACCTTGATTGGGTTGTCATAGTTTTTGAGATCAAGGAATGATTTATCTATGACATGTTGGATTTTTGATATCATTGAAAGGGTCATAAAAATTTATTTATGAGTTTTTTATCCTCCCAATTGAAATTGAATCATAACTTATTCAAAATCTCTTTACTAAAAATGATTTTTTGAAGACTTTATCATATTCGGTATGAGGAGGAGTATGAGCTGGAATTGGATACCCATGTGACTCAATAACTATTTTGAATTGAAAACTCCTAGGTAAAATTATTTATAGTAAATTTTTCCCATTAGTACATGTTTCATGGAAGCATGGGAGATATTCTCATGAATCTTGGTAGTGAGAGTTATTTATAAGGGAGTGGTGGCCTCACCTATTTGTCGATTATTCATATTTAAGATGAAATTATAGGTGTAGTGGTTAATATTGTAGGTGCATTTTCACCAACAGAGGGTCACTTTTAGGTATTTTATATATTATATATTAATTTTTATTATTATACATCATTTACAGGTATTTCAACATTAAAAAAAAAAAAATTGGGAAATTGGGTTATTGCATGATTCGATGCCATAAAGAAACCTTACAAAATTTGACTACAGTTAATAATGTGGGTTTTCATTAATGGATCATGGTTTATATAACCATGAAAGTTAACCATAAAATTGATTAAGCTAAGTAGTGAGACACACCTAGTCGTTTCATGGTGTGTAAAACAATGCAGAAAAATTGTTTAGACTACCTAAAAAACTAAAGATATGAAATTGATTCATTTACCTTGTAAATTTTAAACCCTCTAACCCTTTTATCTCACCCCTCCCCCCATTATACTCAAGATCCTCCTCTTTATGTGAGAGACCTAATATCTACAATTTAGGGCTTCAATCAAACGATTTTACTCTATTTTTATTCAAGTAATATCTAAATAAAGTGTTCTTATTTATTCCTCTTGGTTCTTTTCCAATTTCTTCATGAGTTTCACTTTTACTTGAAAACATAGAGGCCTAGGGTTTTATTTTTCTCAAAACTCATTACTTGGATCTTGTTTTTTATATTTGATCTTTTCTATTTGGGAACCCTTGACTTTTTATTTAGTGGTTTCCCTCAATTTTGAATGTTTTTAAGTGTTTAATGTGAGTGGTTTCATATGGTTCTATTGTTTTATAAAATAAAAATGATTATTCTATTTTCTAATGAAAGTTTTAATGAATATTTTATATATTTGGGAATTTATGATGTGCTTATGATATGTATTATGGTCATTATAAATTTTTTACATTTGTCTAAGTAACAAAATTTTTTTCAAATTCATGTTTTTACTTTGTTAATAGAAATGGATTGTTATGGATTGTTGGAAATCCATCTGAAAAATGGAATGTGAAATATATCATATGGGATTAGTGTGTAGTATCCTGAGCATATTTGTGGGTAATACTGGTGTTATGTGTCCATTTTATATTACTTCACCCTGAAAAAAATATATTATAGTTGGATGAAGGTCATCGTGTTATGGATGTGTGTCAACACACCAATACACCAAGGCATGTACTCCTTAGTGGTGGATTGTATATTATGTCATTTATGTGTTTCACTATGTTTCTAGGCCAATATATGATATATTTAGTGTTTTTAAACACACTTGTATTGAAAATTAGTTCACAAGTTGATATGAGGACCTAGGGTGCTTGAAACCTTTGATAGAAAACGTTTCTCCCTTATTGAATCTTTATTGAAAGGAATATCTTTATGGAATTTAATTTTATTTCCAAATTTTTAAAGTATGTTACTTGATTTCTTTCCCTCTAAAAATGAAAAAAAAAATCAAATAATTTATTTCAATATATAATTTTTGTATTTATCTAGAAGGGGTTACTCATGAAAAAAATGGTAAGATATTACTTGGCTTGTGTTATTGAAACACTACATGCAACTAATGGGAGTTTGTATAACTTGTTTTAATAGGATAATATAACGGAAAGGAACCATATGAAGGTGGTGGGTGTTTATTCTAGTATACTTATGTTTCTTTGTGGTGATATAAAACTCCAAGTAGTTTTCTATTTGGGAATTCCATAAGAAATTTGAATATTTGGAATTTTGGAGTAGGGTTGCTTCTAAATGTGGGATTTAGAATTGGATTATGAAAATTTTTAGCATCATAAGGTGTTGAGTTTTTATAATTATTAACGCCTGAGAGGTGCCTTGGGTTTTTTGGTGAGTCTATAGATATTTAGGTTTAATTTTATAGGTTTTAGAGGGTTTATGACCTAGTGCATCGTTTTCATTTCATGGTTTAGGGAAAAATTTGCGGTCACCCTTACATGGAGAGTTTTCCCATTAAATTTTTATATGCAATACTAGTCTATATTCTTAGATAATAGTTAAGTTTGAATAATTTGTATTTTATAGAAAACCATTCAAGGTAGTTATACATAGGTTCAAGGTGCACGGTTGATGAATGGTTGCAGGTAAATCATGAAAAAAATGCAATTTCCTCTTAGTGAAATTTTTTATGGGTATATCACGGTGTTGATACATTTTTAAATAAACCATGCGATGGTGGCGTGATTCAATAGAGAAACCCACATAGTTGGTGAATAGTTTGGTAAATTTTTAATCCTGTAACTTTTTCTAAAATATGAGAAATTACACTTATACCCCCCCCCCCCCGTTAATTTTTAAGGGTGAATCTATATCATTTCTGCAATCCTAAGTGTGATATATAGGGGGTCTCTCCCCTTCTCTCATTGAATATCCATGTATTTAGGTGGGATTTTTATGCGATATAGGTAGCTTTTATGGTGAAACCCCCTTGTAATTTATCCTTTGATATTTATCTATGGTTTCCATCTTATTTTGATGATTTTTGTTTAGGTATTTGAGATTATTCTTGTGAAGAATGGTGGAATAATTCTTATATAGTGGTGGTTTTGGAATATCATTGTTATAGGATTTCATGTGATGAAGTATGTATGTTTTCACACACAGTCTTGATTGGGATCCATATATATATGAATTTATTGAGGGTTTTAGCTTAAATTAAATTTAATTAGTGTTTAAATCGATACTAGTTTGTAGGTATTTTTATATTCAGTGTTTTAGGATCATTCTGTTAGACATTATCATTAATTTGGTTGTGGTTTTGATGCATCAGAAATGTTAGGTGAGTTATTAGGTGCTCATTTATAATTGAATTAATTTTTGAATTTAATTTTAATTTTTTAATTAATTATAATTGGATTATAATTATTTTAATTATATGTTTCTTCATGTGATCGGTCCACTTGATGATAAATTTTTTCCAATGAGACTTTGATGACTTGGGCGAGAGTCATCATGCGATGATAAAATTATGTAACATCGAATAAGGTAGGTGGCCCCTTTTCATTTACCTTTGGTTTATACATTCAATATCTATGATGATATATGTCAGTTCAATAATATGGGTGATAATCCTTTTGATTAAATAAATTACCAAATTTAAATGAAATTCCTAAACTGAACAAAGTTCCAAGGGCCACGATGGACCCTAGTGAAATGGATTGAAGCCTAGGATTTCGATTGTTGATGACTTGAGTATAATTAATTACCTTGTGATATATATATTCATAAGGGTGATAATTAAATGAACTTAGTAATAATAAAAGGCCGAGATGGGTGATTTAGACTCCTTGAGTAGGATGTGTGATTAGTGGAGAATGATTCTCCCATATAGGCTACATGGGAACCTTGAGATTCCTTAGAGTCTTTGGGATAGTTGAGATGTGCATCGGGTGATTATTCTTTTCCCACTACTATATAATAATTAAGTGGATAATAACTTGATAATTTAATTTTGGGTTGGGTGAGAGGACTTACCTAGGAATACTTGGGAATGGAATGGTCTTGAGTTCATCACCTTTGTGTGTCTATGTATATGAAAACGATGAGGTTGTGATATGTTGATAATGAAATTGAGGAAAATTATTCTCTCTAAGTGGTGGGATTCTCCCAAGTGATAAAAATTGTATAGAGGAATCCATGAAGGGTGTCTTGGTATAAATGTGACCTAGGGGACTCTGATGGGTTCCCCAATGATATGTAGACACCAAAGAGGGTGTGAGTGATAATGGGTAGTAATGGTTTTTGGTTTTATCATTGAACCTAAATAGTTGATGTGATTATATTATAGTTGTTATTAGGTTAGGTCATCTAGTTTTGAGGAAAACCTTATGTTGTGATATGGGTTCGATTATAATTTTTACCCCATTGATATGTAGGATATGTGTAACACCCCAAGCTTCAACGATATGCTTCTCTTTGAATAATACTCTAGTGTGTGATGTATGCAACACCGAGTTCAAGCGCACCATGAACTATCAAACTAGCCATTTAAAAGGTGGTTATGAATAGTAATAACCATATTTTGAATTTTATATATATACTATATAATTATAACATTCATATTTTGTGTTTCTTAGATATAATATAAGGACAAATAAAATTTTTCAGATAAAATAAGTATTTTTCAAAAATCCAGTTTTTCTGCGTTTTAATGGAGAACCCTTTATAATCCAATATTTAACACTTTTATATATTAATTTTGATTAAATGAAATTCTTATTTAGAAGTGGGAAATAAAATTTTATTTTGGATAAATTTTTGGGGGTTTTCTGATAACATTCATATTGTGATGAATAATGAAAGATACTAAATTTTAATTGAAAACAAATTTTTTAACAAAAATAATTTATTGTGTTAAATTATACATTTTAATGGTTTTTAAGTATAACTATATTATATTTTTATCATTTAATCCAATTTTGGTCATTGGATGTATTTTCACTTTTAAATTGGACATAAACACATATCATTCTTTTGATAGTTTTTACTTCTCAAAAACTAGCTTTCTAGTTTTGACAGCGAGAATTAATTGTAAATTAATTTATGAAACTTCTATGATTTGAATTTGGTAAAATGGAAATAATTTTTTTATTAATAATATCAAAATTATCTTAGGGTTGATTTTTGGTATTTTTAGGAAAACTTTCAATTTTTTTGATGAATAGTGAAAAACACTGCGTTATTTTTTTAAAACTGAATTTTTATTTAAATAGTTATTTATTTTATTTAAATTATTTTTAAGTAAATATAGATACATAATAATTATTTTAGTTAAATGTAATTAATTTGAGTCATTTTATAATAAAATTAAATGTATAAAATTTTATTGATTTTTTTAACATTTTTTACCCACCTTCTAGGCACGTTAGCAAATTTGCATAAAACATAATTTATCGCTTATATGAATTTAATTTCAAAAATCTGAGACACACGGTTGACATCAGTAAGTAAAATGTGGTTCAATAAGGTGAAAACAATTTTTGGTGAATAGTAACTTTTGATTTTTATTTACCACGGTTAAAAGTAAATATGGGTAATTAAAGTTAAAATCATATTATAATTCCCCCACTGCAGGAAAACTGAATATTTGCAATGGACGATTTTCGATGGTATACCGTCGCAAAAGACCTTTTGCGACGGGGCTCCGTCGCAAATCGCCTAGTGCCGAAAACGGCGTCACAAATAGGTGTTTTTGCGGCAGGCCCGTCGCAAAAAGTGTATTTGCGACGGTATTTTTCCCCCGTCGCAAATGAGTTTTCGTTTATATATAAAAAACGTATTTGCGACAGGCCGTCGCAGATATATTAGTTGCGATGGGTCATAAACCCGTCGCAAATGCGAAATTTAAAAAAAACTTGCGATGAAGGTATTTGCGACGGACCGTCGCAGAAATGTTTTTCCAACGGGTATTCTTCCAGTCGGAAATGTTACAATAAAAAAAATATTTACGACGGGAAATCCCGTCGCAAATATTCCAGTCGAAAATATTAAAAAAAATAAAAAAATAATAATTAATAAAAATCGTATAATATTATATAAAAATAATAATAATATTAATAATATAAAAAAATTATATTATTATAATATAAATAAAAAAATATATAAAATATAATTATGAAATATTAATATAAAATAATAATAATATGAATATAAATAATATAATATAATATAATAATACTAATATTAATAATATAAAAAATTAATATAATATTATTATTATTAAACTATGTATATAATAATAATATTCATACTAATAATATAAATAAAATTATATTATTATAATATTAATAATAAGAAAAATATATAATATAATTATGAAATATTAATATCAAAAAATAATAATAATATAAATATAAATAATATTATATTATATATTATGAAATATTAATATAAAAAATAATAATTATAGTACTAATATTATTAATATAAAAAATGAATATAATAATATTATTATTAAAATAGACATACATATTTATGAAAAAATAATATTAATATTATTAATATTAATAAAATTATAAAATTATAAACTTCTCAATATTAACAATAAATATAAAATATTAAAAGTAATATTACAAAAATAAGAAGACATTAAAAATAATAATGATAAGTAATAAAATATTAAAAAAATAAAAACAAATTAAATCATGCAATATTCGTACCAATATGAAAGAAGAATTGTAAATAGTTAAGATGACAATAAACTACGAAGTCAAATGTTTATTACATCTAGAAAAATCACTGGGGCTGGATAATCTGGAGGACCTGGAGGACCTAGAGGAGGTGGTGGAGGAAACTCCATCCCTAAACTATGACTCAGATGACGCATATACTCCATATACTCCTGATGTTGCTCCTCATATCGATGTCTCTCCTTATCCTGCTTCTGACGCATCTGCTCATGCCATCGACGCATCTCCTCATCGTGCTGTTGACGCATCTGTTCCTGGCCCTGACGCAAATCCTCTATAAGCTGACTCTGAGCACGCAGTTGCTCCTGATACTGTGAGGCAGAAGATGATGTCTCTCCACGAGCTCCTCTCAAGCTAGTCGTCGACATCACAGCAGTACCATAATAAGCTGCAGGAGTCAAATGAGAGCCGATGCCAACTACTCGGCTCTTTTTGAATCCATACTGGGTCGCCTGCATCCATGTCTTCTCATCAAAATGGTGGGCACTAATCTGATCACCCGTTTTGTCTTGACTCTCAACCTGTGTCTGAGAGGTCACGGCCTCATATGACTCCTTAAGTTTCAATTAGAAATTAAAATAATGAAAAGATTATATGCATTTAATTTTCAAACTGAAAAGAAAATAATACTGACCACAATCTGAAGCTGGTAGTCACCTCTAATCTCTCCAGTAGCCGGATCAGTTTATATCCTCCGATAAACGTCGTACGCCGTAATACCGGGCTGCTCGGCTTCCTATATGAATATAAAATAAACTGTTTATATTTAAAGTTGTATAAAAAATTTAAAAAAAGTACTTACCAGACACTCTCTATGCGCACTGAATGTACGACTACCAGCTCAATGTGTCACCTCTTGTCTCCCCCGATTCTGTCGACACAATGCAGATCTCCTCTGAAACCCAACACCCAACCAGTGTGTACATAATCCATCCCAAACGTGAGATGAAATGTACTCTGATCGGTGGGCTCTACAGGACTCATCAAATTCTGTCACTCCGACTTTCTTCACAGCCGTCTTTCTCAAATTATGCAAAAACTGACGGAAACGGACACGCATAGACACCACCCATTCCGCGTGGATAGTGGCACACATGCTCTCGTCGATGCGATACCATAAACCCTAATATAAAGTTATTAATGAATTAAATTTCAAAATACATAATATTTACTTACGTACCAGCCAATGATCGAACATGGCGGCCTTCACATCAGCGGGAATCTGATCCCTTGTGAGTCAGGGCTGAGAAAAATAATTGTGCAAGATAGCACTCCCCTATCCAATAGTTATATGTGTAAAACTGTGGAAAAAGAACAAATAATCAAACAATTATAATATTCATAAATTAAAATGAAAGATAACTAAAATACACAGGTTACCATACCACCGCGTGTGCGCATCGAATCCAAGAGGTGGACGTCGCTCCGGGATAGGATCTGGAATCATCAGTCTGGCAAGACCACGCCCCCTCCAAGTGCTCCCTGTAGTGCCAATAGCCTGAGGGTGAGATGACTCAAGAACCTCATCATCCATAGGTAGATCAGCCTCCAGCAACTGACAAAACGTTTCCGAGTCCATCTGAAACATGAAATGATTGTTATTAGAAAATAGTTGAAAATAACTATTATGTATAGATATATATTTGTTATGATTCTAACCAGCATTTTACTGTGTCAATGTACATCTTCATCGTCATCTTCATAGTTGTCAATGTCAATGTCTTCATCTTCCTCATCAACATCATTAATTTCCATATTAGTTTTACTATCATCATCTCTTGTCATTTCAAATTCAGTTGTAACATCTTTGAAAACATCATCACCATCGACCCTTAACCGTGGGGTGTCATCCTCGATATTCATGTCTTTTTGTGAAAAAGATGTGTTTTGAGGAGTGTCCTGAAAAATTTTATTTCCTTGCACTTCAGTGGAACCACATTCAGTTTGAGTAAATTGAATTTCTCGAGATTTAACTTTTATTATACTCCACCAATCATCCAACTCTTTTGCAGTAGCATAGTATTTTTCATAATAAATTTGATGTTCTTGATGATCTAATAAAAATGGTTCGTTTAATGCAAGAAGACTTTTATGTTTAATATCAACAATTCCATGAGTCGGATGAATACGCAAGCCTCTCTCAGTATCCAACCATCGACATTTAAACATTGTTACATAATTCTGTCCCAAATAACACAGTTCAATAATTTCTTCAAGCATGCCGTAAAAGTCAACTTCAATATCTCTATGATGTGATCCCTTCAAAAAAAACACCACTATTCATTGTTTTCTTTGATTCCCCATATGCACGTGTATGAAAGCGATAACCATTCACCACATATGCATTATAAGATTTAACCATTTTGGATGGTGGGCTACTCAATATACGCAATAGACTATCAATTTTATCAGCATGTACAGATACCTGAAAATTTGTAAAACATTTATCACTATTACAGGTAATAAATTGATTTTATATGTAAAACCAAAAAAGAATGTATGTTACCAGTTTTTGAAACCAGTAAGCAAATTTTTTTTGCTGACATTCTTCTAATCCAGCTGCTGTAATTTGTGGAGATTGTTTCTTAATATGATCATCATATAACCTACAAATAAAATATGATTAATTTACTGTAATAGAATATATAGAATAAGGGATAAGAGCACTCACTGTACAATTGGTGACATTTCTTCAAAGTTGAGTAGAACATATGTATGAGCTCTATGATGTTCATCATCTGAAAGCCATCTATCATGAACTCCACCAAAGCCAAGTTTGGGTTGATTGACAACAGATAATTGATTTTTCATGTCATCATCAACATTCCCCTCGTTCCAGCCCATGCGGTTAAATTTTGAGGGATATTCAGATTCAAAATAATGAGATCAGAATAAAGCAATTTCTTCTTGCAAATAAGATTCAGCAATTGAGCCTTCAACTGATGCTTTGTTACGGACTTTTTTCTTCAATTTCTGCATGCATCTCTCAAATGGCTACATCCATCGAAACTGAACTGGAACTCCACATTTTGCTTCATGTGGAAAATGTAATATCAAATGTTCAATCGAGTCAAAGAAAGCCGGCGGAATGATTTTTTCCAGTTTGCATATAATTACAACAATAGCTTCTTCCGGTTTGCTTAGTGTATCGTAGTCTGTTGTCGTCGCACACATGTCTCAGAAAAAATATGATATATCTGTTATCAAATCCCAAATCTTAGAATTCAACAAACCTCTTAATCCAATAGGCATAAGTCTTTCCATTATAACATGACAGTCATGACTTTTTAATCCGGTAATATGACCATTTTTAACACATCTGCCCAAATTGGAAGCATAGCGATCTGGAAGTCTCAAATCTGCAATCCACTGACAATACAATAAGCGACTGTCTTTGGTCGTTGTATAAGCTGCTTTTGGCTTCATTAATCTCTGTGATCTGACATTTTCAAAAAATTCAATTTCTGGTCGCCTGAAAATTTGGGCAAGATCTAATCGTGCCTTTACATTATCTTTTTTTTCAGTGTATCCAAAACTATATGAAATAAATTATCAAAATAGTTCTTCTCAATATGCATGACATCCAACATGTATCGGACCAACAAATCAGGCCAATATGGCAGATTCCAAAAAATGATCCATTTTTTCCAATTGCGTTCTTTCCCAAAACCATGAATTTTCTGTTGGTTTATTGTCGGTCCAAAAGTGATGGAAGGTAATGAAAATAACACTGATTATAACTCTGTACCTGAGATCACTTTTGGAGGTTCATCTCTTTCAATTATGCGTTTTTTGAAATGAGATTTATTCCTCCGAAAAAGATGATCGATTGGAAGAAATATGTGATGACAGTCAAAATAGCAAGGTTTTTTTCCATTCACAAGCATAAATGTTTTGTTATCTCCTATACAGTAAGGAAATGATTTTGGACCATTTGTACTCCATCCAGATAACATACCATATGCCAGGAAGTCACTAATTGTCCGCATCAAAGCAGCTTTCATTACAAAATTATGTTTCGCAACAGCATCATATGTACCAACACCATGACTCCACAATAAATTTAACTCATCAATCAATGGTTTCAAATAAACATCAATATTATTTTTTGGATGTCCTGGGATTAATAATGTCAAAAATATATAAGGCTCTTTCATTAAAATCTATGGAGGCAAATTGTACGGAGTTATAAAGATAGGCCAACTGGAATACTGACTACCAAAAGATCCAAATGGACAAAAACCGTCAGTAGAAAGACCCAGTTGCATGTTCCGGGATTCTTAAGCAAAAGACGGATGCACTTGATCAAAATCTTTCCATTAATCACCATCAGATGGATGAATCAAGATTTTACCATTTGAAATATTGTTTTTGTGCCATGACATCATTGTCGATGTGTTCTGAGACATAGATAAACGCTGCAACCTGAGTGTAAGCGGGAAATATCTCAACTATTTTAGAGGAATCAATCCAGACTTCCCTGATTGAGCTTCTTTATACCTCTATTGTCCACATGTGGGACAACTATCCAACGACTCATTTTCACCAGAATATAAGATGAAATCGTTTGAACATGCATGGATCTTCTGATAACTGAGGCCCAGATTATGAACGAGTCTCTTGCTCTCATAATAATTAGCAGGCAGTACATTTCCTTCAGGTAACAGTGCTTTAACCAAATAAAATATCTGATCAATATAGTTATTTGACATTACATTATCTTATTTAATAGCCATAAATTTGGAAACTGCTTCTAATTTTCTTATCTTGAAACCAGGATATAATGCATCCTCAGCAGACCTGAACAACTCAACAAATTTAGATGGTGCCAACTCGGGAGGTAAATCAACATCATCCTTGATTTCTATTTGTTGAAGGGATGACCCTGCAACATCATGTACTAAATTCTAAAACCGTGATGGATCTGAAATCAAATTATTAGTATCTTCTCTGGAACTGCGTTCACCGTGTTGATACCAAAAAATATAATCTGATTGAAAACCATAAAGCAAGAGATGTTTCCCAATGATGTCAAATGTCTCAAACGTTCTCAGAGCACATTTTTTACAAGGACACTTAATTGTCCCTTCTGAAACAAAAATCTGGGTTTCATGATGCAAATGATAAGAAAGCTTCAACACCATCAACATATACAGGATTTAAACAAGAACCGTTTAGATTTCTATGGTGATTTATCCAAGAACGATCATATAATAATGATTCATGTTGATTTCCTTGTTCCATATTCATATATATGTTTCTAAAAAATTTAAAACCATTACTATTGTTAAATAATTTGATATAAGAAAAACAATATCCTAAAAAAAGAAGATACATAGTTATAGTTATTTCTTAGTAATTACCAATAATTATAGGTGACATAGTTAATTTGTAATCATCCCCACTAATTATTATTAATTTAGAAATACTTAGCAATACTTGGCAAAATGAAATATGCTTGAATAATGAAATAAAATTTTTTAATCATCGTTGTGGAGATTATATTACTAATTATTCTGATTTGTCTGACGGCTCATCTCTTTTTAACTTTCTCCTGACTGAAATCAGTATGAAAAACTTTCTCTGACATATGTTAGAGCACATTTTTCATACTGATTTTAGGGGGAGAAAGTAGCAAAGATATGAGACATTGAACAAAAGGTAGTAGCCAATCTGCTGTAAATTGTGCCAATTTATAACCATGTACTTGAATTTATTTGATTCTTGATTAATTATTAGTAATTATTACTAATGATTACAAATCTCAATATTTCCAATAGATTTTGCTCTATCCTTAACATGTTCAAATCTTAAAGAGTTTTCAATTTTCAGGTCATGCCCAATAAAAAGTTTGTGTCAACCTTGTCCAATTTAAACATTATAATTTCCCTTACATGGTTGATCATCTCGCAAGTAGTGTTGCAATAGGACGACCCAAGTAATGAGAAAGACATGACTTGGGTTGTCCTATTGCAACTCTACTTGCGAGGTGATCAGCCAATCAAGAACAATTATAGAGTTTTCATTGGACACAGTTAATGCAAACCTTTTATTGGGCATGACCTGAAAATTGGCGACCCTTTAAGATTTCAACTGTTAAGAATAAAGAAAAACTTGTTGAAAATATTGATAATTTTAATATTTTATAAATATTTTATAATTTTAATAATATTAATATTTTTTTATAAATATTAAACATATAATAATAAAATAATTGTATTATTAATATTATTTAATTATTAATATTAGAGTAATATAAAAGTTTATATTATGTTACTATTTATGTTACTATTTATGTTACAAATTATATTACTATTTATGTTACTAATTAGAAATGCGGAGATATGCATATAGGTCGGGTGGTTAATCAATCATTGAATAAAAAAACAAACGTAATTGACCGCTCATCTACCTCAATTTTCTTTTCATTTGTGTGTTGAGGTTGACAGGAAACTTTTACCTCCACATGTAATATGTTCTTTTACTATCAAAATTATAAACCTCCTCACCTCTATGTTGGCGAGGAGGTTGATAATTTTGATAGTAAAAGTAGATATTACATATAGAGGCAGAAGTTTCCTGTCAAGCCTCAACACGCAAATGAAAAGAAAATTGAGGTAGATGAGCGGTCAATCACGCTTGCTAATTTTCCTAATTTTTTTTAAGTATTTCCTAATTCTTTTTAATTATTTTTAATTATTTTTAATTATTTTTAATTCTTTTTAATTCTTTTTAATTGTATCCTAATTATTTTTAATTGTTTCTTAATTATTTTTAATTGTTTCATAATTATTTTTAATTGTTTCCTAATTATTTTTAATTGTTTCCTAATTATTTTTAATTGTTTCCTAATTATTTTTAATTGTTTTCTAATTATTATAATTATTTCCTAATTATTATAATTGTTTCCTAATTATTATAATCGTTTCCTAATTATTATAAGTGTTTCCTAATTATTATAATTTTTTCCTAATTATTATAATTGTTCCCTAATTATTATAATTGTTTCCTAATTATTATAATTGTTTCCTAATTAAATATAATTGTTTCTTAATTAAATCTAATTTTTTCCTAATTAAATATAATTGTTTCCTAATTAAATATAATTGTCTTCTAATTATTATAATTGTTTCCTAATTATTAAAATTGTTACCTAATTAAATCTAATTGTTTCCTAATTAAATCTAATTGTTTTCTAATTATTATAATTGTTTCCTAATTAAATCTAATTATTTCCTAATTAAATCTAATAGTTTCCTAATTATTATAATTTTTTCCTAATTAAATCTAATTGTTTTCTAATTAAATCTAAATTTTTCCTAATTAAATCTAATTGTTTCCTAATTAAATCTAATTATTTCCTAATTAAATCTAATTGTTTCCTAATTAAATATAATTGTTTCCTAATTAAATATAATTGTTTCCTAATTATTTTAATTGTTTCCTAATTATTTCTAAGCAATTAAATCTAATTAATTTTTAATTATTTGATAATTATTTTAATTAAATCTAATTAAATCTAATTATTTCTTAATTATTTCATAATTATATATTTATTTATTTCTAATTATTACCAAAACATCCTCTGGGAGTGTCGAACCAAGAGTGCAGCAAGGCCCGTTGTCGTGTACAAGGTTACCCCGAGTCAAGATCGAAACACCTTTTCAGAGTTTTCACTCCTAGGTACATCTTTTCCAGAGCCGCCTCTACTTGTTCTTATCCAGACAAGGATTATTTGGTACAACCACATAATCTAATTATACTATATAGCTACTATACATTCTATTAAAAAAATAAAATTAACAATTAAAAATAAAATTAACAATTAAAAAAAATTAACAATTAAAAAAAATTTAAAAATAAAAAAATATAAATACCTTCTATATTTTGAAGTAATCTGCGCCTTCTAACTCCTTCACTCCTCTTCTCGAAAGAAAAAATTAAAACAAAAAAAATCTAATCAGATTTGAAAGTTAGAGAGAGAGAGGGGAAGAGAGATCTGAATGTTATGGAAAAAACAGGTGGAGTGTATATATAGGTTAGATTATTTGCGACGATATTATTTGCGATGGGATACCGTCACAAATACCTTCGCCCGCATTAATTACGGGCGGCGGGTAAAAGGGTTTTTGCGATGGGCCCGTCGCAAATAGCTGCCCGCTGACATACTATTAGCGATATGCGGATATCCCCATCGCAAATTCCTATTTACCACCACCGGTAGTGGTGACGGGACCCGTCGCAAATAACCCCCGGGGAATAATTTTTTTGCGACGGGGCAATTTACCCGTCGCCAATGGTATTTACCACAGCCGGGTAGTTGCGACGGGGAGAAGGTTACCATTGCTAATAGGATTTAACGCGGCCGGTATTTGTGATGGGACCCGTCGCAAATAACTCCTAGTGAATAAATTGTTGCGACGGGACAATTTTCCCGTCGCAAATACTATTTACCACCGCCGGGTACTTGCGACGAGTAGAAGGCTACCCGTCGCAAATTGGCTTCCCACGTTTTGGCCCGCAAACCGCGCCATAGCTATTGCGATGGGTCCTGTATTTCCGTCGCAAATAACTGACCATTGGAGATGGGAATATATTTCCGTCACAAATACTCTTTTCCTCGAAGTTTTTGCGACAGTAATAAAGCCCGTCACAAATATCTCATCGTAATAAGCGGTTTTTCCCGTAGTGCCCTAACACTTGTCCTAATTCTATTGGATAAGTTTTTTTCGACCAAAATAAACCTTAGTTATAAAATATGATCTTATTTGGTCCAGTTGTTTTAGATTAGGACATTTATTATGTTTTTATTTAAACAAGTGTTAAAAGTGTTAATTTCAAATTTTTATGACTAAAACATTTTTAATATAGGGTTATACATAAGATAAATTCAACTATAAAAATGCATTAGGAATATATAAAAATTACGTACATCATGGTATTTTATTTATAATTTTTATACATTAAATATTTAAATTTATTTATGACACAACGATGATGTAGTAATTACCTTATTAATGAAAGATTAAAATAATTGATATTATAAATATCAAAATAAATATAAATTGATACATTTGAAGGATTCCACGAATTTTATACATTAATATGACATTTTAGGGTTGATTTATTTAATTTTTTGCGAAGTAATAATGTCTTTATGATTTTCACAAAAACCAAATAATAAATAGTGTCAAAATTGACATAAATGAGTTTTTAAAACAAATATTATATTACTAAATGATATTTTATTGTTAAAAATATAAGGTTCGGCCAAATGACTTATATAATGATATATATATATCATTAAAGAACCACTTGAGGTCATCTTGGCAGTTTATATTAAGTTTATTAACCCTATAGTCTAAGAATACAAGATTACATGGTAAAAGTTAAACTAATTAACTAAGTGTTAAATCTAAAAATAAGGTTAATAAGGTGACATAAACTTTTCTAAAACCTATTTTTAAGGTATTTCGACCCATACACACCTCATACTCTAAATAAATATATTTGGATCCATTATATACCAAAAATTATTATATAATAAAATAATATTTCAAGCTTTTCATAAAGTGACCATCGCATGTCTTATAAAAGGGTACTTCCCCTTATCTTTATTCCACACCTCCAAAGCCATTTGGCTCGGCCAAAACCTGCTAAAATATCCTACCAACTACCATCAATTAATCAAATAGTCAATAATTTGATCATAAATCCAACCTAAGGAGCCCTTTTGATCAAATCAAAACAAATCACCAAAAGAAGATGTAATAATTTCACCACCTCTTTTAATGTTCTTTTCTTCTTCCAGTTCCTCTTTCTTTGATATTTTTATACCAAAATAATAACTAAAGTACCTTATACATACTGTGGTGTTATTATAAATATTTTATAACTACATTCATTATTATATCCATCCTATTAATAACAATGTCACCATACGTGTGTACGTATTACTTACCGTCTCTACATCGTGGTGTAGTTTGTTATTCAACACTTCATTATTTGGATGGGAATAGTAATGAGTAAAATTGATGTAAATAATAAATAAAAAAATTATTTATTCTGTATATATTATATACCATCCAATTACATATTATTTTACCATCAATTGAATGATGTTGTCACTCGTGCGTACGTACAGATTACTGTCTCCACAAACGCGATAATATTCACTCCCCATCATAAACATTCACGACTAATTTTCATTTGATGATTTAAAAATAATTTTTATAAACATAATATCATTCAATATATGAATCAAATACATCCTATACATAACAAACATGACTTATGTAACAAACCATATAAAAGAAAACGAATCAGTTAACAACCAAAACATTGATACTACTGAAATATCATTAACAAAGCAATATTAGAAGATCATATATGATATCATATTTATGTATTTGGTTATTTTATAATTTAATAGCAATGATTTCCCCATTATATAGGAGTTTGTCCTACCCTATACTAAGGAAAATACAGGGTAAGGGGTTTTCATCTCACTTTTATTCTCATGAGATTCATGCTATATTTTCCACTATTACCTTTTGTGTGGTGTATGAACATTCTATGATTATATTAATTTTGTAATATACTTTAATTTATGGGTATTTACATCATCATTGTATTATCCTTATTTCATGGGGTGTATGTTTTGTAAGTTACCAAATCATTAAGGGAATATCAAATTTCAATTTCCACTCATTCGATTATACGCAAACTTCATTGATTATTTTACACCAAGATTATGTGTGAAATCAATATTTATTTACTTATTTAGTAATTTCCACTCCTCTTTGTGTGGATATACATTTGATACACACAATCACTCTATTTATTAATTCTCAAGTCATCGATATGAATTTCTTAAGTGTAATTTTAACACAATTTTTATTCATTGAGTTAAACATCCAAGTCATTAGTGTTGTTTTTACAAGAATATGTGTAAATGTCCTATAATTTATTTACACTGAATATCCAATAATATTGAGTGTATTTATATTTTTCACACATAATTATGTAATTGATTTATCCTTAACCTAAGGATACGACCTTTATAAGGGATTTCATCTCAACTTACATTCCATTGAGACTTCTTTGTTGTTATGCGCCAATTCACTTTTATATGTTGTATATACTGTACTTTGAGGTAGTATATCATGAATCCCATTTTTCTCATAATATTATAATGTTTCTATTACCTAAATTATTTGTATTCATGTGTCTCTAATTTGGTTAGGAACTCAAACTAAAATATCATTTTCAATGTTTTAAAGAATATTATTCTAAATCTTTATCATTACAGTCCCAGTTTTAAAAATGGTTTTAAGGATTTATTTATTTGGACATTAATGTTTTAAAAATAAATATCTTTTTAAAAGTTTTAAATTGGTATGGAACACTTTGATTCAAAAATCTATTTTAAACGGATTCTTGAAAAATAGCGAGGCTTTTAAATGTTTTCAAGAAAATGTGGGATATTTATCTCAAATAGTTTTGATGATTATTTTCTTCTATGTCAATATCCTTAATTATTCTTGATTGAGGTTGATTTATTATAATAAAATCTTCCATAGTTTATTGAATGAGTTATGTTTGTCTGTGGATGTGCTATTTTTATACCATTCATGGTTTGTGGTTAAAATATTGACATTCCATGTGCTAGTTTTAAAACGAATGTTTAGATTATGTTTCATCCTTTTCTTATGAGGAATGCAATGGACTTAGTAATTGACGGGTGGAGCCCTCTATAGCTACTCAATTCATAAGTAGGTCTCATGAGACAAACTAGTTTCTTGGAACAAGTCCTTGGCAAAATCTTATTTGTAGTCTTGGCAAGAGGCCTTGACTATGTGGTTATGATGTCCGAAATTATGCATTCCATCATTATGAAATTGGATATTGATATTTCATGTGATTATTTGACTAGTAGAATATCCATGTGACTAAGTAACTGGAATTATTCACTTTATATTTTCCATATTATTCTGAATTTTATGTTTAAAATGCATGTGTTTTAGTCTTATAAATTGCCTTTAAAGTTTATAATTATTTATGATAGTTTCCGCTATATCGTTATCCCTACTGAGCATCTGAGGTGACCTCATTCTTGTGTTTTCTTTTTCCTAGGATTTGTAAAAGTATATTATGTTTAACCTGTAGGGATAGTCTAATATATATGAGTGTGTTCAAAGGTGGCACAATGTTTTTTTTATTTATTTCCTGATGTAATATAAATTTTATGTATGTATCTAGTACTTCCAAGGCTACTAAACTAATCAGTCTTTTGAGACTTGATCTCTTGAGATCATTCCAATTTTTTGTAATAATACATCGACCTTGGATAACTAGGGTCTGGGAATTACAGTTGGTATCATAGGAAGTTTAGTAAAAACCTTGGAAACAAGATTTAAAAATACTCTGATTAAAGAACATTACCCTAAGATAGACTTTGAGGATTACTAAAGAAGAACATCCAAAATTTTGGGTATTGTATATATTATGTTGGATTTCCAAGAAATACATCCCGGTATGGATACGAGTAGGTAGAGGCGGCTCTGTCATAGATGTATTAAGGGGTAAAACCTGAAAAAAAAACTTTGATCTAGACTCAAATGAGAACTGGTTCACAACAACGGGCCTTGCTTCATTCTTGGTTATGACGCTCTCGAGGGATATGCTTTGTATAATTAAAATTTTCTTTACAAACTGATTTGAAGGATTTTAATATAATATGAGAATAAATAACCTTGGTTAATCCAAATGTGTTTTAGATTAAAAAATATGGTGTCATGATATTCTCTAAATGATTTTATGACTATTTTTACTCACAAAATGATTTCAGGATTTATTTAATGGATGGATTCCAAAGAAGTCATAGTAACAATGAACATGATGTACAAGGTGGGAATGATGGTGGATATGAGAAACTAAATGGAATGTTGATAGGTGTATGATGCACCCAATTTGTGTATACATTTTCCATATATATAATTGAAGATAAAAACATGTTTTCATCAAATATCTGTTGTTTTATGAGCATATTATTTGATTTTGGTGATTCTGTTTACTTTCAAGAGCTTTCTGGATAAATACACGAATCAAGGGATGCATGTAAAAATTTTGAAACTACACGGTGTGTACTTTTATACACGCCCTGTACATCCAGGCAGGGACACAGACCGAAGGAGGGAGTACACGCCCATGTCACCAGGAAGAAGATACACTCCGTGTGTGGCGGCTCTACACATCGTGTACTACTTTCTAGAAGCGGTGGTTGCCGAAGAAAAATCCACACGCCTATGTGGCCGTTGATGAAGACATGATGTGTTTGAACTTTTACACGCCGTGTCTGCTATTCTAGAAGGGGATGGCGGCCAGATTTTTGATACTACACGCCGTGTATGGTGGCGCTACACGCTATGTACACTCAACTTGTAGGCGGCGCCATGTGAAAAACTCAAAAACGGCGTGCTCGGCCACCTGCCAGCAGAGAAAATGGCGCCAAAACGCATTGACGAAAAGTACACAGCGTGTACTTTATATACACGCCGTGTACTTTATTTTTCTATAAAATGAGGCCTTGACCTACGGATTTAAGGAGTTAAGAACCATTGAGAGGAAAGAGAAGCTCTGATATCACCATTCCTGAAGCTACTGTCGTCACTCCACCATTCCATCTTCTGATACTCTATCTCAATGCCTACATGATGAATCCGTCAGGTATCACGTGTGTCGTTTCTCTCCTAAATTCTATGTGTAACTAAACCCCTCATGTTGGGGATGTGGATGATGGGATCATAATTTGTATATTGTTTTATATAGTTGTGTTTGAATCGTTGTAATTAATCTTACTCTTCTTAAACCACTGTCTAATATAACTGAGAATTTTTAGCTGGACCAAGGGAAGGATTCTCAGCGATACAAAAGAAAAGTAATGGTGAAAAAATCCATGACCATTGGAAGGTTTTCACCGATTCAAGTAATGGACTGGACGTAATAAATAATTAAGGACATTGACTACCAGACCAAGGAGTCAACTGCTCTGATTCCAAACAAGAGAAACCGAACCAAGGAAATCTTGTAACAAAATGAAATCCAAAATGATTTAATTATTATGAACAACACAACCATTTAGACAAAGTGTATAAGAACTCCTTATTCACCACAGCCCTGACACGTCTTTTCTTTCTATTTCTATGAACTCTTTAAATTTACTCGTTGTTTTCTTTCAAACTGTATCCATTCTTCAAAGTAAATCAATTTAGTTTCAATCAAAACCCAAAAATCAACCCAATAGTTTCTAAATTTTGCATACGTCACCTAATTAAGTATTAACTCAATTAAATTCATGCACGCCAGTGTTTCCTGTGGATCGACCCCAAACATATGCTATACTAAAGTTCTAAGAACGGGTAATTAATTTGGAACGCATATAACTTCAATCAATGATAAGCGAGGCCAAATTTTGGCACCGTTGTCGGGGACCCCGTTTGGTTTTAGTGCTAAGATTTAAATTGTGTTAATAATTGATTTAAGTGAAAATAAAAATCAAAAATTATCAAAAAAAACTCTTTTCTAAATCCCATTTCAAATTTTCTTTTTATTATTTTTCCCTTTTACGCCTGGTTTTCATTTTTGTGTTGTGCAGAGCTTAAAGTGTATGTTTAGACACTTTACACGATCCAGAAGTGCCGAGTCTTCGGAATTAGTTCCGCTTGACCTGGAAATTGAACGGACCTTGCTTCATCGTCGGCGTACACAGACAGAAACTCACAACCATCAACCACAACCTATGGCGAACAAGGAAGAGGGAGCACCAGCCGTAGATGCTACGACTGAGAATCAATACCAGGATCAGCAGCCTCCCACTGCTGGTCTACCAGAGCAACCTCCTGGAGCCTTCATAGAATTCCTCCCAAGGGATTACCAATGGCCGCCGTAGCAACTCTTCCCACTCCCATACTTTTCCCCTCATGAGCAGTTTATGCAAGATCCACCCCATCAACAACAACCTCCAAGACGTACCCTTATGGAGTACGGACTTCCATCAATTCATAGAGCTGATACGGGCATTGTTCGTCCTCTGGTCCAGGCCCAGCACTTCAAGATCAAGCCTGCTATCATGCAGCTGATCCAGAACACAGTCCAATTTGGAGGCCTGGCCAGTGAGGACCCGAACGCCCATCTCTCCAACTTTCTGGAGATCTGCGATACCTTTCGGTACTATGGCGTGTCTGAGGACGCCATACGTCTTCGACTATTCCCTTTTTCTCTATGGGATAAGGCAAAGGACTCGATCAAGGGGTTGCCATAATGATCTATCCTCACCTGGGAGGAGCTAGCCCAGGCGTTCCTATCCAAGTACTTCCCACTATCCAAGATGGTGACACTCTGGAATGAGATTCATAACTTTCAGCAGCACGACTCTGAGTCGTTGTACGAGTCCTGGGAACGCTTCAAGGAGATGTTATGAAAATTCCCCCATCACGGACTCCCACTCTGGATGCAAGTTCAGACCTTTAATGGAGGACTTACCATGAATACCAAGTTCGTGGTGGACACTGCTGCTGGAGGTACGGTGATGCGAAAGTCCCCCGAAGAACTATTCGAACTACTGAAAGACATGTCAGCCAATAGCTTCCAGTGGAACTCAGATCAGGGGACTCAAAAGAGAGGTATGCACAACATTGATGCTACCACTATGTTAGCTGCTCAGTTGGACGTTGTGTCCAAGAAAATCAGCGCATTGAACCTCAAATGAGCATCTCAAGTTCATGCGGCGAACTATCCAGCATGTGGCGACTGTGGTGATAACCACATCATGGGAGAATGCCCGGGATCAGCTGGAGGCCCCTCGACGATCAAGGTGAGTTATGTTGCCCAAAATCGAGGGCCCAACTAGGACCAGTAGTACCAGAACCGGGCATGGCAAGATCAACAGAACAAAGGCTGGAGCCAACAACAGCAGAATCCTCCGCCCCAGCGACCGCCCAACTACAACCAGCCTCCATATCAGAACCAATTCCAAAGGCCGCAACAACCCTAGAAGGGTCCTTATCAGTAAAAAGGCTATCAATACCCTCGTCCATAGCAGCCACGGCAGCCTCCTCCTCCACCGGCTCAACAACTACCTCAGCAGGAGAACACCTCAAGGTTAGAGGATCTGATGACTAAATTCATATCTACTGCTGAGACTTAGTTCCAGAATCAGGAAGCTTCGATTCGAGGCTTGGAGAATCAGATTGGCTAGCTGGAAAATCAACTCTCAAAGAGGTTGCACGGTACACTACCGGGGATCACTGAAAAGAATCCAAGGGAGGAGGCCAATGCTATCATGCTTCGAAGTGGGAAAAAGCTCCACCAGAACCAATCAGCACAGCAAGGTGAATCCACACCCACTGTTGAAGAAAAAGGTACCAATACTGACCCCTCCTCATCCAAAATCCTGCAGAAGGAGGCTTTACAAAATAAAGAAAAAGAAGTAATACAACCATTCAAGCCTGCCTTACCCTTTCCGGAAAGATTGAAGCAGAGGAAGCTGGACCAACAATTCAGCAAATTCAAGGATATTTTCAAGAAGTTACATATCAACATACCATTTGCGGAGGCCCTGTCACAAATGCCAACATACGCCAAATTCATGAAGTAAATCCTCTCGAATAAGAGGAAGATGGAGGATTTGGGCGTTATTACACTAACAAAGGAGTGCTCCGTAGTGGTTCAACATTCCATTCCTCCCAAACTCCAAGATCCAGGTAGTTTCACCATTCCTTGTACTATTGGATCCTACGAGTTTGGGAAGGCCCTCTGCGACTTAGGGGCCAGCGTGAACCTCATTCCCCTTGGAGTTTTCAAGAAGCTGGGACTCCACGAGCTGAAGCCTACCCGCGTCGCCTTTCAACTTGGTGATCGATCCATCAAGCACCTGAAGGGACTACTCGAGGACGTACTGGTAAAGGTAGGTAGGCTGATTCTCCCTGCTGATTTCATCATCCTCGACATGGTGGATGACCAGGAAGCACCTCTTATACTTGGAAGGCCTTTCTTGGAAACTGGGAAGGTACTGATCGATGTGCACTAAGGGGAGCTTATTTTTCGGGTAGGTGATGAAAGAGTTTCCTATAACATCCTCAAAGTCGTCAAACATGCTTCCTTGTCAGAGCATGAGGACTGTTATGCAGTGTCCACCATGGTTAATCATTTTAGCGACAAAGGGGATGAACTGGTATCTTCTTTTATTTCGAATAATTTAACTGATCCAGATATTCTCTTAGAAGAAGCACCAGAAGACTTGCAATTCATAGAAGGCCAGGGTGGCCACTATGGGCAGTGTGTAGTTGTTCCTGATAGTTTGGAACGGGACAACATAAAGCCATGTGTGCCTTTGATTTTAAAGGCACCTGAACTCGAACTGAAACCTCTTCCATCTTCCCTCAAGTATGGGTATCTAGGACCCAATCAAACTTTGCCTGTTATACTTAATGAAGATCTATCGTAGGGGAAGGAAGATTCACTTCTGCAAGTTCTCAAATAGTGGAAGCATGCTATTGGGTGGACAGTCACTGATCTGAAGGACATCAGCCCTACCATTTGCACTGACAAGGTGCTACTTGAAGAGGGTGCCAAGCAATCTCGGCAACCACAATGGCGCTTGAATCCTCCCATAAAGGAAGTTTTGAAGAAAGAGGTGATCAAATTATTGTATGAAGGCATCATCTATACCATCTTGGATAGTCCGTGGGTGAGTCCTCTCCAAGTGGTACCCAAAAGGGGGGGTATCACTGTGATTTCAAATGAAAAGAACGAGCTCATCCCTACACGCACTATCACAGGCTGGCGAGTTTGTGTGGATTACTAGAAGTTAAAGGATGCAACAAGAAAGGATCACTTCACTTTTCCATTCATGGATCAAATGCTAGAGAGGCTAGCAAGGCACAACTTCTATTTCTTCCTCGACAGTTTTTCCGGTTACAACCAAATCTCAATTACTCCAGAGGATCAGGAAAAGAGCACTTTCACTTGCCCCTATGGCACATTTTCTTATCGAGGGATGTGTTTCGGCATATGTAATGCCCCCTCCACCTTCCAGTGTTATATGTTGGCCATCTTCCACGACATGGTGGAACAAATCCTGGAGGTATTCATGGATGATTTTTCCGTTTATGGAAAATCATTTACTATTTGTTTACGGCACCTAGAGCTTGTTTTGGAAAGATGTGAGCACACTAACCTAGTCTTGAACTAGGAAAATGTCATTTCATGGTGAAAAGTGGCATAGTCCTTGGCCACAAAATTTCAGCGAAGGGGATAGAGGTGGACCTGGTGAAGATCGAGGTCATTTCACGACTACCAATACTGACTTCCGTCCGCGCCATCCGCAGCTTCCTGGGGCATGTAGGATTTTACAGGCGGTTTGACCGCGACTTCTCCAAAATAGCCCAACCCCTCACCAATCTTCTAACCAAGGATTCCATATTTGAGTTCGATGACCATTGTGTCAGATATTTTGAGCATCTAAAGAAGCGCCTTGTGGAAGCTCCAGTTATGATTTCTCCCAACTGGTAGGAAAAATTTGAGGTGATGTACGATGCGAGCGACTATGCAGTGGGAGCAGTCTTGGGCCAGCGACTTGACCGGATTTTCTGACCTATCTATTATGCCAGAAGGACGGTCAACGAGGCACATATTAACTACACCACTACAGAAAATAAGATGCTCACAGTGGTTTTTTCATTTGACAGGTTTCGTTCTTACGTAGTGTTGTCTAATGTTATTGTTTATACTGACCATGCAGCACTAAAGTACCTACTCAACAAGAAATAAACGATGCCCCGATTGATCCACTGGGTAATCCTCCTACAATAATTTGATCTTGAGATCCGGGATAAGAAAGGGAGTGATAACTTCATTGCAGACCATCTCTCCCGCCTCGAGCTACCACACTTAGAGAAGAAAGAAGATCGGGAGATCAGGGAGGATTTTCCTGATGAGCACCTCTTTTCGATCAGTGAAACAACTCGACAATGGTATGCTTATATCGCTAATTTTCTAGTTATAGGTATCATTCACCACGACCTCTCTTTCCAGCAAAGGAAAAGATTTTTCTCTGATGTGAAAAGGTACTTCTGGGAGGATCCTCTGCTATTCTGATCCTGTGCAGATGGAGTGATCCGCCGTTGCATCCCGGAAAATGAAGTTCATGGTGTCCTGGAGTTCTGTCATGCCTCACCAGTAGAAGGACATCATGGGCCAGACCGTATCATAGCTATGATCATGCAGTCTGGATTTTTTTGGCCCACCATGCATAGAGATGCCCGGGCCTTTGTTTCCTGTTGCGATCGGTGCCAGAGCACAGGTAATGTAGGACATAGAGTCGAGATGCCTCAGCACCCCATCCTGGAAGTTGAGATTTTCGACGTCTGGGGCATAGATTTCATGGGTCCTTTTCCCTCATATTTTGGGAACACTTACATCCTGGTCTGCGTCGAATACGTCTCCAAATGGGTGGAAGCTACTGCTACAGCTCACGACACAGCCAAGGTAGTCAAAAATTTCTTGAAGAAAAATATTTTTAGCAGGTTTGGAGTTCCACGAGTACTGATTAGTGATAGAGGGGCCCACTTCGACAACACACTAATGAGAGGAATATTGTCGAAGTATGGAGTAAAGCATCAGATGGGGACACCTTATCATCCCCAGTCTAGTGGACAGGTAGAGCTCTCCAATCGTGAGCTCAAGCAGGTCCTGGGAAAAACAGTGAACACTTCACGGAAGGACTGGTCCAAGAAGTTAGATGATGCCTTGTGGGCATATCGGACTTCTTCTAAAACACCACTGGGAATGTCCCCGTTCCACCTCGTCTATGGAAAGCCCTGCCATTTGCCAGTAGAATTGGAACACAAAGCCTACTGGGCCGTCAAAGCCCTGAATTTTGATCTAAAGGCAGCTGACGAGAAACGGAAGTTCCAACTGTCGGAACTAGATGAGATCCGATTGGAGGCATACAAGAATGCCAAGTTGTATAAGGAGGAGACAAGAGCCATTCACGACCGGATGATATCACGGAAATCTTTCCAACCCGGTGATCAGGTACTTCTCTTTAATTCTCGTCTTCGCTAATTTCCACGGAAGTTAAAGTCACGTTGGTTGGAACCATTCCTTGTTATCCGCATATTCCATCACAGAGTGGTCGAAATTTCTTGAGAAAATGGTCATCCATTCAAGTTAAATGGGCATCACTTGAAAGCTTACCATCCTACAGATAACATAGTGGGAACGTTGTCCACCATACTCCTCAGGTAAGAAAGGTAAGTAGGTCGATCCAACGACCTAAAACAAAGGCGCTTCCTAGGAGGCAACCTAGAGGTTACATGCTGTGTCCCACTTATATACATGGCGTGTACTAAACCTTTTTAATTTATAAACTTAATAGTATAAATCTATAGAATAACATATAAATAACCAGGGATGATTCTGGTGCCGATGGCAAAGTCACTGGAGTTTATTCGAGCCATCCTCGGTTCAAATCCTCCTGACCTACCTTCGGCACAGGGTTCCTCCTTTTAATTACATGAAATGTGTGGTATTTTAAATATATATATATATACATGTGTTTAATAAAACCCATGGTGGGGATGGGCCGGTTGGCTAGAATCGTAATCAGGTTTCAAAAGACTAGGGTCGAATCTAGTCAACCGTCCCATTTCCATCATTTGTTCTTTTAATAAAACCACACGACATGTAATCCGATATACACCGTGTGCGGCATGATTTTTTCAACTATAAATGAAAATCTTTTAAAAAATAAGAAATTATATGCGGGTGAAGTTGGCGGATTGGAAAAGTCTCGGTACCAGGTTCACAAGACCCGGTTTCGAATCGCGCTAATCTCCCGGCTTCACCCCCATTCTTTCCTAAATAAAAACCACACGCTGTGGTTTTCTTTCTTTCCATGTATATAGGCCATATAGAATAAATATATATATATATATAATAAATATGAACAGAAGGACAACCTTTGCTCCAGTGGGTGAGGGTGTCCGTTCGAATCGGCCGATCGCTGGTTCGAATCCCGCCCCATGCACCGGACCAAAGATTGTACTAATCTTTTTCTTATTTTAAAATACACGGCGTGTATTTCCCGATATACGTCGTGTATAGGTTTATGTATAATATAATTTGCCGATATATTTATTTTTAATTTTTAATAATAATTATTATATAGTTTACTATAATAATTATATTTTGTAATTAAAAAAAATCAGGATACACGGCGTGTACCAAAAATACACGCCGTGTACCGTGGCTATATAAGTCGCGGGCCACCCGACTTGAGGTCGTGTCGCACTGCCGCCCCATTCTTCCCCTTCTTCCTGTTTCTTCTCCCGAACGCCATCCGAACCCTCTTTGCCATATCCGTCGATTTGGGGCATTTCACGTTCTGATTCTTCTCACATTGTGATCCTCAGTCCAGGTACGATGTTCTACACCCTCTATTTCAAGTTTTTAGAATCGTTTAGGGTGTTAATCGGATCGACCAACTGTTCGGCTTCCGCCTGAACATGGCCACGATATGAATAACACACGCCGTGTATATCTGTACATGGCTACACACAAAATATTTTGAAATTTGAATGTACATGATGTGTATGTGCGGTACACACCGTGTAGCCCATTTCCTTTGGCCCCTTCATGTGTGGTGATTAACACGGCATGTCACCCCATGTGCCAGAACACGGCGTGTATATTAGGTACACGTTGTGTCCTTTATATCTGTATTCGGCCCATGTCTCCCCCTCTAAAAATCCATGTTCTTCATGTTCAAAACACGTCGTGGCTGGTACTTACATGGCGTGTGTCGTTTTCTTAGTACTGATAGCAACATGGCCATGTCCTTTTTATTACACGACCACCTGCACTTTAGTGTGAACATGGCGTGTATGTTCGGTACAAACCGTGCCCTATTACATGGTCTCTTTCCACCCTCGGCGTGTCTTTCCAGAGAACATGGGATACTCTCCATTTCTGACTACACGTCGTGTACTCTGGAGTACACGCTGTGTAATTTTCTTTTCCAGTTTTCTCACATTTTCTTTGTTTTGTTTTCTTTCCTTTTTCTTTTTCTTTTGTTTTGTTTTCTATTTATTTCTATTTCAGGATATGGAAGATCACGATCCTTCCTACGGGAAGTGGATAGCCTCCGCCACCGAGGACGAGAGGTCAAGCTATCATCGGATCCGACTCCGACCACCTACGCAGCTGGACCCTGACGTTCCGGTCTTTGAGCTCCCTCCGTTGGCCATTCTGCCTCCACTCACTCCCTCAGATGAGGCGGGGCCTACTTCTTCTGCACCAGCTGCCACTTTCGATGTACCATCATCCTCAGCAGCTGGTCTTTCTTCGAGCACACCTTCCACCAAGCAACCTTCTTCTTCGGTGTATCCACCTCCAGAGCTAGATGTTGCTACTACACCGGCACCTGGGCTGGGACCTGCAGGTTCTCCCTATCCCTGCACGGTATTCCCGGTCACCGACCTCGCATATGACAGGATCCGACGTTTCTCTCGTCGGCCGATACCATTGAGCGTTCGGTACCTTGACAGCAGCATTCCGCAGCGGCTCAGTATTTGGGAGGAGTTGGAGGTACTTCTCGGGCACACCGCACTCCTCGAGATTTTCCAGGTTAGTACTCCTATGTTCCGAGATTTATTTTTGGATATTGCGGCCTCCTTTGAGTTCAATGGAGTGGAGTACCGGGACACACCTGGCGATGTGGTTCCAGTAATTTGATTCCAGCTAGGCGGCCGGCGTTTTTCTCTAAATATGACATAGTTTGGCCGAGGGTGCGGCTTCTACCCCCATCCTATCACACCGCCCCCCGTTTCTGACTTGACCCGGCCCGAGTGCTCTGACCTTATTGCCATGTGGTGGGAGATCGATGGGCCTGACCACCGGTACTCCCCCACTTCCCAGAAGAGCACTCTTATAGCCGACCCCATCCTTCGCTTCACCCACCAGTGCTTCAGCGCCATAATTTTCCCCCGCCATGAAGATATGGGGGTCGTGACCGGCCGTGACATAGAGCTTCTTACCTGTGTCATCCGGCAAGCCTACCCGGACCTCCCCTATCTTGCCACCTCCTATTTTCACTCCATGTTTACCAGCCGTCAGGGCAACCTGAACGGTGGGTTTTACAACACCCATATTGCCCACCACTTGGGGGTATTCGAGCCCTCATTACCTCATGACTTGATAGGTTCACCCCAGCGGATGGACATCCTAATGATCATTCACATGGGATTGGTCCGGAAGCAGGGGGGTTCCTACATCCTTGCTCAGGCTCGTGCCCCGCCACCTGATGACCATGCCCTAACTGTTGACCCCGCTCCTCCTTCACCACCCCCTCCAACTTCTCCACCTCACCCACCTCCTACTGACCCCACTTCTTATACCCTTTCATATACTATCCCAGCCCCTATCCCACCTACCCCTGCACCCTCGGTCGATCCGGCCATTTCCCTCCGCCTAGCCACGATGGAGTAGAAGTTAGCCCATATCATCAGCCGCCAGGACACCATTGCACACCATTTGATTCGTCTGGACGGCCTCCAAGACCGGATGGAGCATCTTTTGGTGCATATAGCTCAGCATCTTGGTGTTCCACTGCCTCTGCCACCAGCCTCTGCCTCCGTTCCTGGCCCTTCTACTGCTGCTCCACCATCGTCTCTTGCGCCGGCCACCTCTTTCGTTCTGATGCCTACGGTGATCTCTTCTGCTGCCACTTCTGTCGGGCCAGGGCCTGCTGCTGAGCTTCCAATCCCGCTTCTAGCACCTACGACTCCTACTTCTCCAGCTACCCTTCCCGATGCCGAGTCAGAGCCTCACCCTTCCACACCTCCTGCGCCGTCTCTACTGGACGATTCTGTACAGGATGATGCCTCCGCTGAGGTGACCCCATGATAGTGACATTTTCCTTTATCCTATATATCTCTTCTTTCATTTTCATTGTTGTGATGTTATGCATGTTTGTAGTTTCCTTTTTTCTCGACAGTCACAGGTACGGGCATGGAGCACCTTGGGCATCACTTTTCACGAGTGGAGTATTTTTCCATTTCTATTTTCTTTCTTTTTGGATTTACTTCTTCCATTAATTTCCCTCATTTTTCCCCCATTTTATTCCCATTGCCCACCCTTTACCTTTCTGTTGCACTTGGTGGACCATGTGCATTATTAAGTGTGGGGGCGCATCTATATCTTTCACCTTTGTATTTTCTCTTAAACCAACCTAGGAGACATCATTATTAGACTCTATATTTGAAAATGTAAAGCAATTTTGGTTAATCAGTCTTATAAATGCTAGAGTTATCAGTAGGGACTTTTGGAAAGGTTACATGCTTTTTAGTTTTTAAGTATTTTAAAATGATTACTGATATAATTTCAATTTCAACCTTTCATCCTTGATTAAATTACATTAATTAAGCTAATCATTTATATGCATGTCATGACCTGATTGTCTCTTTATTTTTTTTCCACTCCTGAGAGGTATTCTAAACCATTTTTCATATTTTTTTTTCTAATACCCTCTTTCTTGAGAGATTCTTAGGATATGCATCACTACCATAATTTGCAAGTTTTTCTTTTCGACAAATAAAGAAATTTTTGAATTACTTTAATGTGATTGAGGCATTAGATTGTTTCAACCCCTTTATCTTGAGACCTACCCTACATTTGATCTTCGTTAAGCCCATAAAATCCATGAAAAGCATTTATAGGAAGCCAAATTACAAGCTTATTTCCCTTCCTACCCTATTTCTTTTTAAACTTTGCATGATTATTCATTTAATCTTTAAAGAGGGAGTTGGAAATACATGGCATATTTTTGTGTACAACCATGAAATAAAGTGTGGGGGAGTGCCTCTTGATTATCTGGGGCAGAATGGGTTCCAAACATCTACTCATTGTATTCATAAGGGATGCCCTTGTGTTTGGTTGTTTAAAAAAACAACAAACAAATAAACAACAAGGGGACCTTATGCTTATTTGCCCATAAACCCTACTTGCCTAAAAAAGTTGGTGATGATTACAAAAGCATTTGACTGAGCTTTTGAAGGATGTATTTTCAGTGAGCTTTTCTTTGAATATCATGAAATTTTGTTTAAAGGAATTATCCATCCTTTTTCAAACCTCAGAATTTATTTTCATATCTGAACCTACCAACCCTTAGCCATAGAAACATCTGAACCTTATTGATAAAGCCCTCATGATTTTTGTAATTCAATTTTTCTGAAGTAGAGAACAAGATATCTTGCAAACCTATGGATAGAGTGTATATGCCTTGGATTGAGCATAGCTTTGATCAAAAACATCTTGATTGTGGAGTGTGATTTTAACTGGTAAGGTAAATCACCATGTGGAATGTTTATTTTTGAAAGGATGAAAAATGTGTTGAAAGAGGATGGGAGTAGTTAATTACATTATATATGAGGCATGATTTTAATATCTTATGAATTTAATTTGTTTGTGCCTTTTAGAATTTTTCCTCAATAAATTTATCATTTATACGTTTGATTAATTAAATGCCTTCCTTTTAAAGTATAGGCTCTCTTAATTAGATGTTGAGATTTTGCTTGAGGCCAAGCAAAAGACTAAGTGTGGGAGAATTTGATGCACCCAATTTGTGTATACATTTTCCATATATATAATTGAAGATAAAAACATGTTTTCATCAAATATCTGTTGGTTTATGAGCATAATCTTTGATTTTGGTGATTCTGTTTACTTTCAAGAGCTTTCTGGCTAAATACACGAATCAAGGGACGCATGTGAAAATTTTGAAACTACACGGCGTGTACTTTTATACACGCCGTGTACATCCAGGCAGGGATACGGACCGAAGTAGGGAGTACACGCCCATGTCACCAGGCCGAAGATACATTTCGTGTGTGGCAGCGCTACACGCCGTGTACTACTTTCTAGAAGCAGTGGTTGCTGAAGAAAAATCCACATGCCCATGTGGACGTTGATGAAGACACGGCATGTTTGAACTTTTACACGCCGTGTATGCTATTCTAGAAGGGGCTGGCGGCCAAACATTTGATACTACACACCGTGTATAGCGGCGCTACATGCCGTGTATACTCAACTTGCAGGCGGCGCCGTGTGCAAAAGTCATAAATGGCATGCTCGGCCACCTGCCAGTGGAGAAAATGGCGCCAAAACGCGTTGATGAAAAGTACACGACGTGTACTTTCTATACACGCCGTGTACTTTATTTTTCTATAAAATGAGGCCTTGGCCTAAGGATTTAAGGAGTTCAGAACCATTAAGAGGAAAGAGAAGCTCTTCTATCACCATTCATGAAGCTATTGTCGTCACTCCACCATTACATCTTCTGATACTCTACCTCAACGCCTACACGATGAATCCGTTAGGTATCACGTGTGTCGTTTCTCTCCTAAATTATATGTGTAACTAAACCCCTCGTGTTGGGGCTGTGGATGATGGGATCATAATTTGTATATTGTTTTATATAGTTGTGTTTGAATCATTGTAATTAATCTTTCTCTTCTTAAACCACTGTCTAATATAACTAAGAATTCTTAGCCGGACCAAGGGAAGGATTCTCAGTGATACAAAAGAAAAGTAACAGTGAAAACATCCATGACCATTGGAAGGTTTTCACCGATTCAAGTAATGGACTGGACGTAATAAAGAATTAAGGACATTGACTACCGGACCAAGGAGTAAACTGCTCTAATTCCAAACAAGAGGAATCGGACCAAGGAAATCTTGTAACAAAATGAAATCCTGAATGATTGAATTATTATGAACAATACAACC
This sequence comes from Viscum album, assembly GCA_963277665.1. Lineage (NCBI taxonomy): Eukaryota > Viridiplantae > Streptophyta > Magnoliopsida > Santalales > Viscaceae > Viscum > Viscum album. The sequence continues at coordinate 1,552,376,864 of OY728125.1, read as the reverse complement.
ATTTAAACAATCTACATAAGAACTCCTTATTCACCACAGCCCCGACACGTCTTTTCTTTCTATTTCTAATAAATCTTTAAATTTACTCGTTGTTTTCTTTCAAACTGTATCCATTCTTCAAAGTAAATCAATTTAGTTTCAATCAAAACCCAAAAATCAACCCAATCGTTTCTAAATTTTGCATACTTCACCTAATTAAGTATTAACTCATTTAAATTCATGCATGCCACGGTTCCCTCTGGATCGACCCCAAACTTATGCTATACTAAATTTCTAAGAATGGGTAATTAATTTGGGACGCATATAACTTCAATCAACGATAAGCGAGACCAGTGTAAAAGATATTTTGTTCATGCCGGATTAGTTTTCCAACAGTATGATCAAATACATATATATTAACCAACTCCCAGAGTCAACAAAGAAGAGAAAGGTGGTGAATGATAAGAGCTCCAACAGTGGAGACCATGGAGAAAAGAAAGCTCAATTTCCGTCATGCAGGAAATGTGGAAAGATACACCTAGGATAGTGTCTCAATGGAACAAATAAATTCATTATGTGAGGGAAATAAGTACATAAAGTAAATAATTTTATAGGAAAAATGATGATTATTATCGAAGAAAATAAAAATGATCCCAAGAATCCATTTAATGTCATTTGTCTTAATGTAGGGGACTTGGGAATTACCCGAGTGAATGCCCTATTCTAAATGATAACCTCTTGGTCAAGGAAGAACATATATGTAAATAAATGGATTGAGAAATGCTTAAAAGTATTAGTGATCTTTGTTGATGGGATTACATTGGAATAATTTTCTCTAGTATGTGTAACCCTGTAGTTTGTTATATGAAAATTATATTTGACAATGAATTATATTTTTTATTGTGAATATATTTATAAATAACAATTTAGGTTTATATGATCCTTGAATTTTAGGAAATTACAAGTTATTAAATTTTGGGATGAAATTGTGAGGTTTGAGAAAACATTTGTGGGTAAATTATGTTATAGTCATTTTGGGGAATTTATCTCATTTTGGTAATGTTTTAAAATATATTTTTTGAAAAAGGAAAATATGCAGACTGTGTGACAACCCATCGCCTTGGAAAAAGTTACGGAAATCGAACCCACAGCCAAAGTGCGACAAGGATTTATCACCTACCACTGGACTACGTGAAGTCCCGGGTTAGTGTGACTAATTATTTTCAGTTAAATGATTTTATTGATCAATAATAAGTTTATTTGGGATCTTATGTTTATCAAATGGATATCTATAGTATAGGAAAATTATTTGGTGGTTAAGTGATTAATTTTATTTTGGATGACATTCACTCTATTAGGAACACTATATGCCTACGGAAAATAAAATACTATGGGGTTTCATTTGAGGATTAATGGTGGATTTTTATCTATGTTTTTATTATGGAATTATAGCGATTTAGGTTATTTATAGAAATTATTAACCTATCATAGAGAATATGTGATTAGGTTAAATACTTTTATGTATGTGACTATAAGAGTAATCAATGTTATTTGGAGATACAATTTAACGTGGAAGACTACATAATAAAATTCTTTTTAGTTCTGGGTTTAAATCTTAGTTTGGATTATATTGAAAGATTTTAAGGATAATTGTTTATTGAATGATATTTATTGATCTTTGGGTATTGTTGGTGAAATTTTATAAATTAAGATTATTATTTATTTCTTTAAAGGATTTTCCTTTTGGGATCATCTGATCATGTACTAAACATTTTGGATTAGGTTAATTTCTAAAGATATAGAAAATATATAGTTCATCTTTTTGGGATAATAGGATTCTCTGTAAGTTGATTCTAGTGCTTTAGCTATGACCAAGTCATATTGAATACTCATCATTTGGAGTTTAAGATGAGTTTGTTGTTGAAATTAGTTAAAGTATGGAACTCCACTTTTCTAGTATTTTTTCTTATTCTATGAAGAAATTAATTCTTAAACATTAGGGAAAGGATATTAATCCTAAAAATGTGTTATCTTAATACCTTAATTTATTCATCATAGATTTATGGATTTGAGGCCCTCAATTTTCCATTCACATGTTTGTGATTGATGACCTTAACCACTCCTTGTAAATATTTACATTTTTCTTCCAATTATAATTTCCACCAATGTTCTCTTATTTGAAATCATAATTTGTGGTGACTTTTTCATTTCCTTTTCCCTCTTATTGAGACTAAAATTTATTAACCCTATTTTTGATATGGGTTTTCGGTATTTTCTATTTTTTTACCTATTATTTCCAAAGAACAATTTCAAATTGCGAGGATGTAATTTATTGAAGGAGGGAAGAATGTAACACCCCAAGCTTCCACGGTACGCTTCTCTTTAAATAATACAACGGTGTGCGATGTACGCAACACCGAGTTTAAGCGCACCATGACCTATTAAAAAAGACATTTAAAAGGCGGTTATGAATAGTAATAACCATATTTTTAATTTTATATATATCCTATATAATTTTAACATTTATCTTTTGTGTTTTTTAGACATAATATAAGGACAAATTTAATGTTTCAGATAAAGTAAGTATTTTTCAAAAAATGCAGTTTTTCCACCTTTTAATGGTGAAACATTTCTAATCATATATTTGACACTTTTATATATTAAATTTTATGAAATTATATTCTTCTTTAGAAGAGGTAAAAATCAATATAGTTTGGATATACTTTTTGGTGTTATTCTGATAACTATCATATTTTGATGAATAGTGAAAGATAATAAATTTTAATTAAAAACAACTTTTTTAATAAAAATATATTATATTGTTAAAGTATACAATTGAATGGTTTTGAAGTATAATTAGATTATATTTTTATCATTTATTCCATGTTTGTTCATTGGAAGTAATGTCACTTTTAAATTATACATAAACACTTATCATTCTTTTGATAGTTTTTACTTATCAAAAACCTTCTTTCTGGTTTTAACAATGAGAATTAATTTTAAATTAATTTATGAATCTTCTATTTTTTTTAATTTTTTAAAAGACACATCATTTTTTGATTCAAAATATCAAAATTATATTAGAGTGAATTTTTGGTATTTTTCAGAAAAATTCAATTATTGATGAATAATGAAAAACACTACGTTATTGTTTAAAACCAAATTTTTATTTAAATAATTATTTATTTTATTTAAATTGATTTTATGTAAGAATAGATAAATAATATCTATATTATTTCAATGTAATTCATTGGAGTCATTTTATAATAAAATTATATGTATAAAATTTTATTGAATTTTTTTTAACGTTATTTACCCACCTTCTAGGCACGTCAGCAAATTTGCATAAAATGTAATTTTACCACCTCTATGGATTGAATTTCAAAAATATGAGAGACATGGTTGACATCATTAAGTAAAATGTGGTTCAATAAGATGAAAATAATATTTGGTGAATAGTAACTTTTGACTTTTATTTACCATGGTTAAAAGTAAATAGGGTAATTAAAGGTCAAATGATATTAAAATTACCCTACACATGTCCTAATTCTATTGGATAAGTTTTTTTCGACCAAAATCAAACTTAGGTATAAAATATGATCCTATTTGGTCTACTTGGATTATATTAGGACATTTATTAATATTTTATTTAAAGAAGAGTTTAAAGTGTTAAATTAATTTTTTTATAACAAAAATTTTATTAATATAGGGTTATACATAATATTAATTTGACTGTAAATATTAATTATAAAGTTAAAAGTATTTCCTACATCATGGTATTTTATTTATAATTTTTATACTATAAATAATTAAATTTATTTATGACACAATGATGATGTAGTAATTACCTTATTAATGAAAGATTAAAATAGTTGACATTACAAATATACAAAAAAATGTAAATTAATATTTTTGATGCATTACACAAATTATATATATTAATATGACATTTTAGGGTTGATTCAATGAATTTTTTTCGAAGTAATCATGTTGTTATGACTTCCACAAAAACCAAATACAAAATAGTTTCAAAATTGACATAAATGAGTTATAAAAACAAATATTATATTATTAAATGATATTATATTCCTAACTATCTAAGGATCTGCCAAAGGACATATATAATGGTAGATATATAATTAATTAACCACTAGAGGATCTCTTAGTAGTTTATAGTAAGTTTATTAACCATATAGTGTAGGAATACAAGAAGACATGGTAAAATTTAAACTAATTAACTAAGATTTAAATCTAAAGGATAAAGTTAATATGGTGACCTACACATGTCTAAAACCTATTCGTTGAAAGGTAATTCGACCCATCCCTACCTTAGCCTCGAAGTAAATCCATTTTGAACCATTACAAACCGAAAATGATTATATAATAAAATAAAATTTCAATCTTTTCCTAAAGTGACACTCACCTCTCTTATAAAAGGGTACATACCCTTCTCTTAATTTCACACCTCCAAAGACATTTGTATAAGACAAAACCTGCTCAAATATCTTCCCAACTAACTTCATGTAAACCTAGAGGCCTTAATTTGATCATAAATCCAACCTAAGGTTCCCTTTTAATCCAATAAAAAGGAAGCACCCGAAGAAGAGGTAATAATTTCACCACCTCTTTCAAAGTTTTTTTCTTCTTCCACTTCCTCTTTCTTTGATGTTTCCACTCAAAAATATAAATCCACCACCTTATACATAAATTTATTTTATATATATATGTGGTATAAACATATTCATTATTCTATCCATCCTATGAATGAAAAAGTCACCATACGTGTGTACGTACGGCTTATCGTCTCCACGTCGTGGTGTAGTTTGTTATTCAACACTTCATTATTTGGACTAGTATAATAATGAGTAAAATTGATGTAAATAAAAAATAATACATTTCAATTATTCTTTATATATGATATACCATCCAATTAAAAATGATTTTACCATCAATTGAATGATAATTTCTTTCAAACGTACATACGGATTACCATCTCCACAAACATGATAAGATTCATTCCCCATCGTAACCATTCAAGAATAATTTTCATTTGAGGATTTAAAAATAATATTTAATAACATAATATCATTCTAAATATGATTCAAATACATTATATACATAACAAACATGACTTATTTAACAAAACATATAAAGTAAAATGAATCAATTAACCACCAAAACAATGATACGACTGAAATATCATTAACACATCAATATTAGAAGATCATATATGATATCAATTTTATGTATTTGGTTCTTATGTAATTTAATAACAATTATTTCACCATTATAGAGTATTTTATCATACCCTATACTATTTAAAATACAAGGTAATGGGTTTTCATCTCACTTTTATTTCTGTGAGATTCATACTATATTTTCCACTATTGCCTTTTGTGTGGTGTATGTACTGCCCATTATTGTATTCTTTGTGTAATATACTTTAATTTTTGGGTATTTACATCATAATTTTATGATTTTTCTTTAATGGGGTGTATTTTTCCTAGGTTACCAAATTGGTAAGGTAATTTTAAATTTCAATTTCCACTCATTCGGTTTTACGCAAACTTCATTTATTATTTTACTCCAAGATTATGTGTGAAATAACTTTTAATTTACTTAGGTAGTAATTTGAACTCCCCTTTATGTGGATATAATTATTATATGCATAATCACTCCATTGATAAATTCTCAAGTCATCAATATGAACATGATAAGAGTAATTTTAACTCAATTTCTAATCATTGGGTTAAACATCCAAGTCATTGGTGTTGTTTTTAAAAGAATATATATGAATATACTATGATTGATTTACATATAATATCCAATCATATTGAGTGTATTTATATTTATCACACATAATTATTTAATTTATTTATCCTTAACCTAAGGACACGGTCTTTATAAGGTATTTCATCTCAACTTACATTTAATTGAGACTTATTTGTTATTATGTGCCAATTCCCTTTTATAAGGTGTATATACTATTATTTGACATAGTATATCATGAATCCATTTATTCCCATGATATTATAAATTTTTAATTACCAAAATTATTTTTATTCAAGCATCTCTATTTTGGTTAGGAACTCTAACTAAAATATCATTTTAAATGTTTTAAATATTTATTCTTCTAAATCTTCCTCATTAATGACCATGTTTTAAAAATAGTTTTAAAGATTTATTTATATGGACATTAATGTTTTAAAATTACAATTACTTTTAAATTTTTTAATGTGGTATGGAAAAAATTGATTCAAAAATCTATTTTAAATGGCTTCTTGATAAATACTGAGACTTTTAAATGTTTTCATGAAAAAGGGGGATATTTATATCAAATAGTTTTGATGATTATTTTCATATATGTAAATATCCTTCATTATTCTCAATTGAGGTTGATTTATTATAATACAATCTTTTAGATTGTATTGACTAAGTTGTGTTTTAATTTTGATGTTCTATTTTTATCCCATTCCTGTTTTGTGGTTAAAATATTGACATTTCGTATACTATATTTAATATGATTTTTTAGATTATGTTTCAATTTTTTCTTATGATGAATGCAGTGGAATTAGTAATTAACGGGTGGAGCCTTATATAGCTCCTCAATGCATCAGTAGGTCTCATGAGAAAAACTAGTGTCTTGGCACAACGCCTTGACAAAATCTTATTTATAGTCTTGGCACGAGGCCTTGACTATGTGGTTATGATGTCTGGAATTATGCATTCCATCACTATGAAATTGTCTATTGATATTGCATGTGATTATTTTACTAATAGAATACCCATGTGAAAGTAAATGTAATTATTCAATTTATCTTTTCTATATTTTACTGAAGTTTATGTTTAAAAGGCTTGTGTTTTAGTCTTATACATTGACTTAAATGTTTATGATTATTTATGATAGTTTCCAATATATTGTTATCCCTACTGGGCATCTAAGTTCACCCCTTTTGTATATTTTCTTTTCCCAAGATGTGAATAAGTATATTATGTTTAACCTTCGAGGATAGGCCAACAGATATGAGTGTGTGAAAAGGTCTCACAATGTTGTTTTTATTTATTTCCTCATGTAATATAAAATTTATGTATGTCTCTAGTACTTCCAAGGTTACTAAACTAATCAGTCTTTTGAGACTTGATATTTTGAGATCATTCCAATGTTATGTAATAATGCACCGACTCTGGGTAACTAGGGTCGAGTCATAAAAATATGAGATGATTTGGATTGAACAAACTTATCATTGGGATATATTGAGATACATGGTATAGATTGGATGTTCCCATTTGATTTGGTGTTAGTGAAAACTAATATGAGATGTTTCAAGAGGGATTCACTACTCCCCAATGAGTTGTATACGTGATATGATCCAAAAGGGATGCACTCCCCCCCCTAAGTGGTCAGTATACTATGATATGTTTTTTGAGGGTTGGAATGCCCCCAAGTGATCAGTATACCATGTATTCATTAAAATTCATCCTAGGATATAGTCATTGAACCAGATACTATTTTATTTCCTATGATGTTCTCTTAGGAAATGGTGATGCACCTTATATTAGTTTTCACTATTGTATGTCATGATTATAGACATTAAAAAACTATATGGAGTGGGTTTTAGTCGATCATGGGTGTCATGGTAGATCTTAAGGATCGAAAGTGGTTATCTCTTTACACTTATTCGGTTACTTTGTTTTTTTTATCAGAATATCACATGCACATAAAATGAATTTACGGGTTATATATGGGACTATGTTGAGGGTTCGCTACTAATTTATACTCACACCCTTATAAAGAGGCTATGGAACTTGGGTACTCAAGAATATTTTTCTAGTTTCATGTTTAGATTGGGCAGATGTTTGAGGTTTCTTGATCGAGTGGGATAGATTGGATGGTATTAGATAAGAAGGTGTGGCCTAGGTATTTTAGTAGAGAATCAGTGTCATTTATTCATTTATGTATTGTATATGGGATTGACCTTATGGGTGATAAGTGTTGTGTAATATAATGATCATACTTTTGTATAACTTTATGCTTCCACATTAATTTATTATTAATGATTATATTTATTTCATCCACATAGTCTGAATATTACTATTACATATGTTTTTTGGTTATTTTCTATTTCTATGAAACACTTTCATATGGGGGAATAGTGTCCCATAGTAACACCCTGGACCCTCATTACTAGTTGGCATCCTCTAACATATGAGGTTCCATGATTAAGGTTAATTAGTGACACAGTCCTATTAATGTTGTATGAACTAGGGCTCGAAGGTTATGAAGGTTCTGGGCGTAGAGGAAGCATGTGATGGGTCATGCCTAAATTTTATTTTTGCTATGTTCGATGATGAATCTGAGATTTAGACAACAACAAATGTCATGAACAATGTAATTGAATCAAAGAATACATAAAATGGATAAAACACTGAAACAAAAGAGCAAGATCATCACAGATTATTTATAAATAATTTATGTAATTAAATAATTACCTTGTGAGAAATTTGTTCTTAGTTGAAGGATATAACAATGGGTATATGTTGTACTATTGTAGTGTTGTATGATCAAGGGTATATTCCCTCTTGTAGTGATCCATTAGTGTTCCATAAATCAGTGAACATCATCATAGGAATCTTAATGTGCTACCACGGTAGATCTCGATGCTTACATCGTTCATCTCTAATCGCCTTTAAAATTGCTTCCAAATGATTCTTATTGATCTCTATATACTAAAGAGTTGAAAGTGTAGGTATATTTCTCTAGGTTCTTAATAGAATTCTTGTAGAATGCAACTCTCTTTGGATTTGAGAGGATTTTATAGACTCGTTCTACATAAAAAAATGAATTGGATCTGAGGAAAAATAATATAATTGGATTTATATACTACTAGGGTTAGAAATGAATAATTTTACAAGTTATTTTTAATTTATATTTAATCCCTATAGATCCCCATGTCTATAATAATAATATTATTATTATTTCATGACATTTTCTGAACCTGCGAATTTAAATTAAATAATCTATATTTGAAAAACATTCAGTATATATTATTTCTCACCATGAATATAAACTAGGTCTTCCATTACTCCACAATATTTATCCAACCTTGAATAATGACTATTTATTTTGTAAATAAATATCACTTCGTTACTCACTAATAAATAAATAAATATTATATTCACTAAATAGAAAAAAAAATATTAAATATTTCACTCAAATAATATTCTCTCAAATAAATGGTAATGAAATATAAACGGTCAAGAAAATATGAATAATTAGTAAACCATGAGTGGGAATAATATTTCTTCAACATGTTAAATAATAAATAATAATGTATTATTTAACTAGGATTTTGGATACACTTAGTGTCTTTCCATCTAGGCCTCTTTCTCAGTGGCATTTAGTAAAACAACCTAAAGTCCATGGTTTGCATCTAACAATACACCAAGTCTCACATATAAAAAGAAGTTAATGATGTGATGATATAATAACTCATGCAGATTCTCACATGGTAACATAATCTATTTATCGTGATATATCTAATCAAGAAGTTTTCATGTTTGTGTCATCAAACTATGTTCTCAAAGTATTTTTCTTTCAATTTATGGAAATTAAACATTTCAATAGAAATCCATGTCCATGGATTTATTTAGGCTATATCGTTTCCATCAATGGGCCTGAGGTATCAACTTTTATTAAATAATATAAGGGGAAAATCCATTCTCACATTATTCATTAAATTATTATTACTCGTGACACACCTAGAATATCCTACCTCACTGAAAACATATTCCATCACGATCTTCATCAATGTGTCAAAGTACGTGACTTATAATACTCATTTTTAATAATATTAAATTCTAAGGATCAATACACATGTCGATAGATATGAACAAGCAATAAAGCATTTAACTTTTTTATTTCTTACAGGAAGGTCTCATTCTCATAATATTCTACACTAGAGTTCACCAAGGTTGTGAACCATGAGAATATTTATTGAAGTCTTATGAGTCTCCACCCACAATATCATGAATCATTTGTATCATTAAAAAGATTTAATTTGAGAATATAACATATATTTAAGAATACTGTTGTGGAACTCCGGGGTTCTCATTATAGCAGGGAATTGTTGTTACCTTTTAGTGTGATGGTTACTCTTAAGATATTATAACATACTAGTTTACATAGTTGAAAAATCATTATGTAATAAATATTTTGTTAATATTAAAAATTATCAATATAGGTTATGATAAAGAACACAAAATCTTTTTCTAGGGAACCAACTCCAATAGACTCTCACTTTTACTAGACCAACTGCTAACAATCTTCAAACCAAAATATCTCACATTATTCTCAAGCATCTACTAATATAGTCCATTATTCAAGGGATCCACCATTTTTTTCTTTAGTGGGAACTCTGATTACTATAACTTCGCCCCTTTGATAAAAATACCTCAAGAGGTTATACTTCTGAAGTATATGCTTTGTCAGTTGGTGTGGAATTGGCTCTTTTCCAAGAGCTGCCATTGCAGTATTATAACAATAAAATGTGATAGGGTATTTAGTTTTAGGTACCACATCAAGCTCCTAGAAAATGTTTCATACCCAAAAGGATTCCATGGATACATTATAAGTTGTTAAATACTTGGAATCCTCTTTAAATTTAGTGACAAATGGATTCTTTGAACTCTTCCAACTAAAAACTCCTCCATTGAGATATAAAACATTTCATGATTGTCACTTCTGATAATATTGATCTATTTGAAAAAAAAATCTATATAACCCCTAATGGATAGATACTCATCTCCTTCATACATTGGTAACATATCCTTAGTTCTTCTTTGATACATGTGCATAGCCTTAACAATATACTAATTGTGTTCTCAGGTATCTACTTGATATCTTCATAACATTCTCAATTCATTAGAAACATCATATATATTACATAATATGGTGTAAATGATTGATATTATCACTAAACTTTATGATATATTACTCTTTATCTCATTCTCATGCTCTGTATGAGGACACATTTTCTTAAAAAATATGTATACCATGTGACACCAGAATCAATCCCCTCTTGGATTGTTCCATACAAAATCACTTTAGTATATAGTTAATTTATTTACTTTTAATAAGATCATTCTTCTTTTTGGATTTATCATGAATGATCTTGATCTCTATAATATAGGTTGTTTCACTTAATTTCTTTATAGAGAAACCCTTGTTTAACTAGTCCTTAATAGACTGTAATACTGGTATGTTGTTTCCAATAAGTAATATATAATAAACATATTCTAGTAGGATAACGATTTCATTTCCACTAAACCTCTTTTAAACACATGGAAAACATACATTATTAATTAGACTAAATTCTTTTATACATTCATCGAATCAAATATTCTATGACCTAGATTCTTACATCAATCTATAAATGGATCAATGATACATGAAAATATTTTTGGAATCACCACTAGTCGTAAACCCTTCTGGTTGTGTCAAATAGACATCTTCCTGAAGTATCCCATTAAGGAAATCCATTTTGAAATCCATGTACCAAATTTATAGTCGCGGTAAGATACTATAACAAGAAGAATTTTGATGGATCTAAAAATGGAAACTGTTGAAAAGTTTCATCATCATCAATTACTTAACATTGTTTAAACCCTTTATCCATTATCTTTATTTATAGGAATTTAACATACCTTACATGTCCAGTTTTCTCTTGATTATTCATTTTAACCCTAAGATATTTACATCAACTCAAACATCGAGCGAAACCCAAACATGGTTCTGATACATTAGATCCATTTCAGAATTCATGTCTTCTAGACAAATTTTTTCTTTAAGATCTCTACAATCTCTTTGTATGAGATTTGTTCATCACTATCAACCAATAATAAGTCACCATATTTGGTGACTAGAAAACCATATACCTCTGGTTCTCTTACCACTCTAGTGCTCTGAAACAATATGTGTATTTAAGGAACTACTTCTTCCACGGGGACTAGTGAAATATGTTTCTATGCCAACTCTTGTGTATCTTGAGCATCAACTTAATTAAAGTCAATTTAGTTCCCAGAATAATTTTTGAGTATGTAGTCCCTTTCAATAAATAAAATTTTTCTAAAGATAATCACTTTCTTGTCTAAGGGGTTGTATCGGTAGTATCCCTTTATGTCCTTAGGATATCCTATAAAGATTCACTTTGTTCCCATGGGTGCTAGTTTTTTTCTAAGAAAGGCTTAACAAATTCCTCTCAACCAAATACACGTGTATGAGACAAAACATGTTTCTTTCAACCCCATAACTCAAAGGTAATTCCATTTTCCATGTTACTTGGTTCTCAGTTTAATTTATATGTCATAGTTTGTAATTCATATCCCCAAAAGGATAATTGAATATATACATGATTCGTCATTGACCTTACCATGTCTAACAAGTTATGGTTCCTCCTTTAAATAACACCATTCAACTATGGTATGTAAGGTTGAGTGAGTTGAGATAGAATCCCAAACACCCATAAAAAATTAATAAACTCTTTGTTATGATATTCACCACCTCAATCCGATCTAATCTTCTTTATCATTATTCGAAGTTGATTCTCTACTAAATTCCTAAATTATATGAATTTCTCAAAGTACTTGGACATATACCTCATCATGTATACATAGCCATATCTTCTCAAGTTATTAGTAAAATTTATGAATTAAGAATACCCACCTCAACCTTCTACTATAAATGGTCGAAAAAAATCGATGTGTACCAATCCTAGAATCTTTGTAGCCCATTCACCCTATCTACAAAATAGTGGTTTGGTCATTTTCTCTTGTAAACAAGCATGGAATATTTCAAGAGTTATTAGCTAATAAAATTATAAATAACCATATTGATAGATCTTTGTCCAACTCTTCTCATTTACATGACCAATATGGTGATTCTATAGTTGAGTGTTATATGAGTCATATGAACATGATTCGTTATCTATTTCAAATACTTGGTTTTCATAATTTAATACATAAATACCATTATATAAAGGCATCATACCATAACATATTTTGTCTTTATAAAAGAAAAAATCATTCCCAGACATCAAAATAGAACCATCCCCATCTAGTAATGACACATAAATTATGATTTTGTTGATAGTTGGTACATAATAACAATCCCTTAAAACCTATATTATTCTCTTTAGAAATGAAAATTGATAGTCACCAACGGCTAGATCAGCCATCCTTGAACCATCTTCATCTCTCAAATCCATATCTCCAAAAGAAATATTTTGGAATCTACTTGGTTCTAGAATTTGGAAATAGATATGATCACCATAATATATATCTAATACACAATGTGTAGATATTGAAATATTACACTCAATAACGAATTCACCATTAGCTTACCCTTAATTTTGGATATAGTTACTCTTCCATTGACCTTACATTCTATAAGAAAAATATAATTCCTCCATTTCCTTTCCCTATCGCTCGATCTTTATCTTCATGGAAGGATGGTTCTTGGGATCTTTATACTTGTTATGATTCTTGGCCCCCTTTTCCTTGTACTTAATTTTCTTATTAACTATAAGGATTGTCGGTTTGTCACGCCCCATGTCCTTATCCACTTGGAGAATAAATTTAATGAGTTTTTGAAAGACTCTTCTCATTATTTATAATTTTATAATTAATAAAAAAACTAGATAAGATCTTGGGTAGTGAAGAAATTATGATATATATTCCAAAATCATTTGTGAATTTAATACTTTAGATGTCTAAACAATCAATGTAACAAATAAGCTTGTCTACATGTAGTCCAGCTAGAAAATACCCTCTAATATTAGTTGTAAACAAATTATTGGTGATGTCATGTCTATATTATCTCAACTTATCTTGATAGATATCCCAAAGGTGATACATCATAGTCTAAACATACATGTCCTCATATTGCTTTAAAATCTCATTGGTCATGAATGATAGTATAAAACATTAAACATTTATAGCTTCGTTAAAATTTTTCTCATAGAGATACAACTATTACTCAGTAGCATCATTACCAAGTGCATTAGGAAATGGGTCTTTAAGCACATATAATTTACTTTCATGGTGTAAGATAATGTGCATACACCTTTTCCACTCTAGGAAATTTTTCCATGTGATAAGGTTATCCTTTTCAAGTATGGATGGTAGTGATAGGTTTGAATTCATTTTTATTTTTCTTTCTATGAATAAGATGATCAGATATTTATTACTTAGTCTGATAAAATTTATACAAAAAAAATAAATATTCTATTTATTAATCTCCAATTATTTTATCAAAACCCAACATTCCTCACCATTGGATATGAAATATCATGTGGCTTGGACTTTCAAGTATAAAGGATCTTTATTCCCATTATCATCACCCCACCATTAGATGGTGAAGCAATTTTAAGGGGTTTATGTGGGCATTTCGATTGCCAAAAATATTAACTCATGGTTCATTAATCTATTGAGTGGACTCCCCAATCTAGTAATCCATAAATTTGATTTCATCAACTCTTGTCTCTCAGTTACACCACATCCTTCTTTGTTAGTCAACCATTGATGTGAACTAATTTATGTTATCCCAAAACATTAGGTTATAATTTTGTGATAAATGAAATCACACCATCATTGGATGCTCAATCACTATAAACAATGGTTTGATTTTAACTGAAGTAGTGGATGTTTATACCGACATAAAATTTATAATTGAGGGATTTTATCATTTCTTCTTAAATTTCCCATTATTATCTTTAATACATACGTTTTAAAATTAAGTGGATTTAATTAAGTGATTAACCATGTCTTAGATAATATTTACACATAAGACAATATATTTTAGTTCTATCTTGCATAATTGTTAATTAATTAATTGATGTGATCATGAAAAACCATCCATGATCAAATAACCATAAAACTGGACAGAAATAAAACAATAAATTCTTTTGATCATTATCTTTTACTAATGGTTTGTTTATCTAGAGGATGGTAAACTAACTTTAGACCAGGGGGAAAACACTTTTAAATAATTAAGGTTTGAGTTATATCTTTTCACATGTCCACCTACGTATCTCTCTTAAATTGGTTTCACCTCACCTCCAAACATGAACCATCTCCACTAGATTAGGAGATCCATCCATTACATATTATTTTACTTACACATAGCTGAGGGGAAATGGTCTATATAAAATAAACCATGTGCATGCAGGGCCTTACATAATAAGAGAAGACATGACACACAGTACAAAAATTTAATTTAATAATAAAAAAATTAAACCAATCACATACAAACTTTTGGTATAAGATCATGATCATCCACATGCAATAAATTATTCATTTAATAAAATTAGTATTAAACTATAATTTTTCATACTTACTATAAATCACACTTGAATCAATTAATTAACTTTTTAATTAATCAATTATTTCATATTAATTCACATCCTAATTTTCTTGATATTATAATCCATTTTCATTTTAAACAAATTAGATAAATTTATTTAAAATCAACGGTTTATAATAAAAATGAAAATTTGAGACAATACACTTAATACCCAACTGAACTACCAAATATTTATTATAATCATATAATTTTTACTCTTTTGATATGTGGTATACATGAATTATCAAATAATTTCAGGATGTGTACGATCAACTTAATGATTAGAATGATTACATGATTATTTTTTCATGTTGTATGCTTCAATGAATGTAGAGTAATGACAATAATACGACTCATACATGATATGTATATTTGAATATTATACAGTAATTAATTAAAAAAATTAAATGTATTAAAAACATCATAAGGAATCTCATATCATCTTAATTACCACATTAAAGCACATGTTTATAAATTTTTCATATTATAATAAATTAATTTTAATTCTAAATAATTTTTTAAAAGTAAATTGTGTGTACATTGGATCTACATGGCATGTATGTTTTCTCAGCCTCTATCTGTGGCATAATATTAGGGACTCATCATGTAATTGTGGCCTAGAAAACATTGGAGTACATGGTGTGTACATGGGATACACATCATGTGGTCTCCGAGTGACATGGTCACCATTTTGGTAGGTTGTGTAAGAAGATACATATCCCATATGTGGCTAAAGGACTACAAAATGTGTATAGAAGTTACATGCCATGTACTTTGGATAACTATTAGCCAGGATAGCCTAGTAAACATGAGGTATATAATTAAATTCAACAACTTTAAAAAATTAAAACATCATGAATTAATTTCTAATTGATTCTTGGTGTGTTAAACACTAGTACATGGAATATACCTCTAAGTTACAAGATATGTACTCTTGGGTTATCCATCCAGAATCATCGGCACCTCTAGATATGATATTTGAATTTATTTCCATCGTAAAATTAAACAATTAAATTATATTTATGAAAATAGAATATGAATAGCAAGTCTCACAATTTTTATTAAAGAACGATTAAACAGGAATTGAAAAACAATTACTTAAGATTAAATCAATCAACATTATTTAAATAATTATAAATAATTATATGAAAACTCTGATACCAATTTATGTTTCCAAGAACAGTAGAAGCATGTGACGGTTCATACCCATATTTTCTTTTTTTCATGATCGATGATCAATCTAATATTTATACAATGACAAATTTCTTGATCAATATAATTGAATCAAAGAATACTAAAAATGGAAAAAATGCTGAAACCAAAGCACATGATCATCAAATAATATTTATAATTAATTTAAGTAATTAAAAAATTACCTTATAGGGAATAATTTCTATATTGATGGATATGACAACAGGTCTATGTTGTACCATCCTTTTATTTTATGAATCAATGGAAGATGTCCTATAGTGGTTATTGACATGTGTTCTATAAATCCTTAAATTTCATTGTATGAATCTTCAACTGCTAGCACGGAATAACTTGATGGTTGCATCGTTCATCTATGATATCCTTGAGAATAACTTGAAATGATTTTTTTATCTCTCTATAATCTATAGTGGTAGGTAGAGTAATATCACTATCTATTCACGAGAGTGTTCTTATAGAAGCGAGCTCTCTATGGCTTCAATAGGATTATCTGTATTTCGTTGAGCACAAAAAAAACAAAATAATTGGTTATATTGAAATATAATATAATTGGGTTCATATAGAACAAGGGTTAGAAATAAATAATTGTAAAAGTTACCTTTAATGTTTATTTAATCCCTTTGGAACCCCATGTCTATAATGATAATATTATTATTATTTCTCGACATGCGCTAAACTCAAGAATTAAAATTAAATATTATTTATTCAAATACTTTTCAATATATATTATTTCTCACTAGACATATAAACATGGTTTGAAATTCCTCTAAAATATTTATCAGGCCTTGAATAATGAAAATTTATTTAATAAATAAATATCACTACAATATTCACCAAAAAATAAATATTAATTTCACTAAATATAAAATAAATATTTATTAAATATTTCACTCACATTATATTCTATCTCATAATTTTTGAAGGAATATATGTGATCAAGAAAATCTGAATGATTATTAAAACACATGTGGGAATAATATTTATTCAACTTGTAAAATAATAAAAAATAATATATAATTTAACTTAGATTTGGGATACACTAAGTGTGTGGCCCTCTAGGACACCTTCTTAGTAGCATTAGGTGAGCGGCTAAAGTACAAGGTTAATATCTAGAAACATGTCAAGGTAGCTAGAGAGAAAGGATTTACTTACAAATTGACATAATACCTCATACGGACACTTACTTTGTAATATAATCCATTTATCATGATATCCTAATCAAGTAGGTTGCATGGTGGTTTCATCAACCTATGTGCTCGATGTCTCTTTCTTTGAATTTCTAGAAATCAAACTTTCATATAGAAAACCATGGACATAGATTTATTTAGGATATATCATTTCCATTAGAGGCCCTGATAAATCAACTTCAATAAAAAAAACATAAGGTATAAATCCCTTCTCTCATTATTCATTAATTAAATATTACTTGTAACACACCCAACATATCCTACCACATTGCAAACATATTTCATCATGATTTTCATCCATACATCAAATTGCATGACTTATAATACTCATTAATAATAATCTTAAATTATAAGGATCAATACAAATGTCTGTAGACAGGAACATATAATGATATATATAAATGTTTATTTCTTAATAGACAATCTCAATCTCATAATATCCTATAGTAGATTTTACCAAGGGAATACACCATAAGAAGATGTGTCAATGTCTACTGAGTATCTACCCTTAATAACATGAATCATTTTTGTCCCTCAAATGATTTCATCCAACTATAAAACATGTATTTAAGAATACTATCATGGCACTTTTGGGTTCTCATCATATTAGGGAATTGTAATGACCTTTTAGTGAGATAACTAATCTTAGGAAAATATCACATACTATGTTACATAGAAGAAGAATCATGATGTAATAAGTGGTTTTTTATATTAAAAAAATATTATTATAGGTTATCATAAAGAAAATAGAAGATTTTTCTAGGGTACCAACTTCAACAGGTTATAGGTGAAATGGTAGGGACTTGACCATCAGGTCACATCGAGAAGGGTAGTCATCTTTTGTTTATTTTTTGTTGGTTTTTAAAATCATTTTGTACTAACTACTTGTAATACATTCCATATATTTTTTACTTGTATATATATATATATGAATCTCTCTTTTGACATACATTTTTGGATGATTTATATATTATTCTTACATGTTTTGGAGTTTTATTTCTATTCTGCATTTAATTTGTATTATAATTGACTGATTGTATTTGAGGTAATGAATTATCAATTGATTAAAATGTCATGAAAAGTCCATAACATAGACTCATTTGATGATTTCATGGGTAACATTATTCCAAAATTTATTTATCAATTTTTAAGAACTAGTTAACAACCTATGGATAATGTTAACACCTTTTAGGCAGTGCCATGGGCCAACTCAAGTTCCTGATTTAAAGATAGACCAAGATGGTTTATAATAGTAGTGGAATATAATAGTCACGAGTCACTAATACACATAAATAATTCATTAATTTTACCATAATAAAATATTATGAAAATAATTCATATATTTTATTCAATATTATCCATATGGGTGTAAAAATAATAATATGTGATATATAAAAAAAAGTCACACTTATTGATATATCTCTTCAAATGATTGGATTTAATTTGTTGGAAAATGATAATTCTAAAAGAATAATATCTATAAAACTATGAGAAATACCTTTTCCATGTAAAAAGTATCTAATTTCAATGATTTTGATGGAGGTAACATATTTACGATATGAAATGTGGTGAAGATGATCATGTTTATAACATGTTTTAAAACTGATCAAACCTTGATTGAAATCACAATGAGTTTTGCAACTAGGAATGTGTGATCGAATAATTCATATGCTGAAGCATATTGTTAATAAAACCTTTAGTAGAATATTTGTAATAATGATGATGATGATGAAAAAAGAAAGTAATGTGAAATTGATCAATAAGAGATATATAAAAATTATAGATGGCTAAAATCTTCCAACATTCCATTAACATACTACATATATATTTATTGGATAATCTTTGATCTTATGTATGAGATTAATTCTAAATATATCCAGTCCAATGGTTGGAATTACAAATGTTATAGTAACCAAAATTATTTCCATTATAAAGGGTTTATAAAATTAAAAGTCTTCATAATTGAATACTTATGACATCTACGCATAATAAATGATAATTTATAATACACGAGTAAAATAACTATTTTTAACATATTAATTTTTATGTTAGAACTTTAATGTCTAAAATTTGAAAATATTCCCCACAGTGGTTATTCAGTAACTAATGTAAAAAACCACTACCCTGGTATTGTATACGTCACTTTATAAAAAAACAATGAGGGGAAATTATTTTTAATATTGGTTATTCAGTAATCAATGAAAAAACAATGATATAATAATTTTAAAATAGTTTATTAAATAAATGACTTTTAATACAGGTCTTTAACATCATTTACTAAATGACTGATGTTGAAAAAAAATTGTATGTTCAACATCAGTTATTTCTATAACTAACATTAAATAGTTTCCCATACACACTAATTTTATTTGTTTTCCATCTAAAAATTTCACTTTTTCCTCTAAAATTTTAATTTTACAATTTTAATGTCAGTTTTATAACCAATGATAACATATTTCTCACCGATAATTTTATTGGACCGCATGCAATTTTTTTCATTTTCTCTCCCAATGTTTAATTTAATCCCTCCATTACTTACATTTTTTATCTCCCTCTATGTTCCTCGTTATTCATACATAGATTCCACGGTGTATCATGTCATGAGGAAATATTTCCAAAAAATAATCCAACTCTCAATGTCACGACCCATCCCCTACGGCCTATTCAATGACTACACCAATCCCACCTCAAATAGGTCAAGGGTTGTTGACTAGCACCGAGTACCCATATACCATAAACGGGAGGCATTTACCTAAGTACTTTTACAGACACATGTCTCTAATAAAAAGTGTTGAACTATAAATACTAGGTAAACATGCATGCATACAATTAAAATACCCACATAGAGTAACAATACAAAACTAAAAATTAAATAGGTTCATAATACAAGCCCAACCAAAAGGAAAAGTACAACCTCCTTAAATTCATCTACAGAAAACTCTACCTGAAGTGTAGATATATACACAGTTTTGTGAAGTTTCTGAATCATGACACATCTCTTTGTCCTCTCCCTATGGAACCCTATCCTCGGTCCACCAAGGAATGTGTAAATAATTGATCATCTTCACAAGACATGAAACTTATGGCAAAGATAGTCCAGGGGTGAGTAATAAAATACACAATAGGGACATCGAAACCATAAGGGAAAAATAACACTAAGAAAAACATAAAGGAAACACACGAAGTACACCAAAAAGAAACAAACAAAGTACACCACAAAGGAAGCACATGAATTATAGTCAATATGGTCATCTCACATAGGTATAAGTCTAATGCACAAAGAGATGGATTTCCACTTGTACTCTATAGATCCCTCAGTCTCTATGACACTAGAAGTGTCAGTTGTGCACAACGAATCAATCGTGCATGGAGCATCGATGGTGCACAGAGTGTCAATGGTGCACTGAGTTTTGGTGCTGCTCAGAGTGGCGATGGTTCCCAGGGCATCGGTGGTGCCCGAGGAATTAGTGGCACACGGGACATCAATGGAGCATGTACTGTCGATGGTGTATGAAGTGTCACTAGTACATAGAGCATCGATGGTGCATAGAGTATTGATGGCACACGGAGTTTTGATGGCACATGGAGCATCGATGGTTCAAGCATCCCACATGTCAAATAGTCACCAATATCACATAGTCACATCCAGCCACAAGATTTTTCATGTAGAATGCTTTTTCTAGGAGAACCTACACCTCAAGCCATTAGGTCATATGCTATTATCCAAAAAAACTCACCAAGATTATCTCAAAACTACCATCTCTTCTCAAGGGTCCCAACTCCATAAACATCTTGTCAAATGGAGACATGGTTTCAAAGATATGTCCAATTTAGTAAAAAGGGTTATCTCCGGGTCCTACCTGACCTAACCAGGCCGGTTTGGGCTGGCTCGAATTGGCCTAGCCTGATGGGATTGACCTGCAGCCCACTAGGCCATGTATTCCAACCCACTAGGCCACCAGAGAGTCCTAATTATCTAGCCCACCCCGCGTCGCACGGGTCGATTCGTCTCTTCAGGACATGAGGCACCATGGCTATGTCCCCCTGGTCCACATGATCACCCGACCATGTGGCCAACCGGCTCCCCAAGTCATCGTGATGTCAGGCCACATTGCATGTGGCCAGCCTACATCGTCCACCAGATCTTGCGACCTCACTGGTTCCGTGGGATCCTGCTTATGCGGCTTCTGAACCACATCCCTCCACATCTTCAACCATGGCCCCTATCCTCCACCCATGTCTTGCACCGCTATGGGTCCTCCTCTTGTGCAGTTCTGCCTGAACCACGGCTGCACGCCTCGCCGGAGGGCCGTCTGGCTTGTGCCCCACCAAAACCCAACCTCTCGTCGGGCCGTGTGCTATCCTCACTATCGGCCACCCTATTGGTGGGCCTCCTTTCTTCAAACCCTCCTCTATAAGCCTCTTACTACCTATTGTTCTCTCTTCTCACCTCCTCAATGTCATTTCGGATTACAACCCTTAGTCTCAGATCATTGCACCATGGATTGTGGGTGCAACGATCGATCGTTCGAATAGGGTTTCAAAGTTCAAAGAACTCACAAAGAACAATAAATATTTATGGGGGATTAAACACATGAACACCCAATTAATGGGTGTTGGACTTGTTCATTTCATCCTTGATCCATTTATGTTAGCAGGATCACGAAGAAACAACAACAGCTAAATCACCAATATTTAATCTCTTTAATCACACAATAATTATCCCTCCTATAAGAACGATCAAATATTGGATCGACCTATTCGTGGGTTGTTCCAAATACATCATTTGATTCTAAGAATGGGAAAAGATTAAATTAATATATCTACACCCATCCTTGATGATTTGATCAGTTTTTGTTGAAGAACAGAGGTCTGTGTCGTTGTCGATCCACAATCTGCCAGTGTTTGTCATTAGGAGAGAGCATTATTTTTCATTACCTTAAGGGAATTCCAAGGTTATGGAAATAACCCTAAATTTCTCTGAAATGAATTATTAAAAAAAATAACTTCTACGTCAATATGTAAAATTTAATAAAATATATTTTTTAGATATTTTAATAAAAATCAAATCCAAAAACTAACTTCCACCCTTGAGCAACACTAGTCGAGGTTAGGCCTCACCTAAGGTAAAATCATTGTTATGAACAAAAATGTTTCCTCCAATTTCTGATCCGGGAAACTATTTATATTTTCTTCCAATTCAGAGATAAAATTTTTGCCTGTTTTAATTGAAAGTAGAAACTTTTTTCACCGTATAATTACGGGCACACTGAGCCTTGGAATTTCACTTCGTCTCAGCACCTAGTCTCATAATTATCTAATTTAATTTCTAAATATAAATTTGGGAAAATTAGAGTAAATATATTCTCCCCACATTATATATTTATGTTCCTAAAATAAAAAAACAAGGGCTACTCAACAAATAAGATGAGGGTACTGAGCACAAATCTGATCCTCCTGCTCTAATGTTCTCTCCTAGAGATTCTCATGCTACCACTAAAAGTGCAATAGAGAAATTGAATACTGATGAGGGATCCACTATCATCGATCCTCTATATTCACAATGTAATCTATAAAATTCCCCCCAAATTCAATTTCCATCTCTCCCCAGATGATGACGTGTGATGGATCATGCATGTACCTCCTCATCTACAACACGTTGAAGAAATCATGCACCCAGTGTAACTATGGGGGTAGGTCTAGGCAGTACGACACCTCACAAACTCTTCCTAGAATCTAAAAAGGGTTGATGTATCTTGGAGATAACTTTCTTCCCCATAAAAATATCTAAAATCCCCGTCGAGGTGAGACCCTAAGGAACACATGGTCTCCCTCCCCAAACTCCCAAGGCCTCCGCCTCCGATTATCATATGACTTCTACCAGCTCTATGTAGTCCTCATCTACTCTCGGATGATATACACCTTCTCGGTGGTGGCTCGTACCATCTTTGGACCCATGATTACGGACTCACCTAGGTTCGTCCAACATAGTTTTGACCAGGATGGTCGCCCATACAAGGTCCTAAACAATGCCATACTAGTGATGGAGTGATAGATATTGTTGTATGAAAACTACACCAGTGGATGGTGATCCTCCCAACTATGACCAAAGACTATGATTCAAGCTTGTATCATGTCCTCAAGAACCAAGATGGCCCTATCCACCTGGGCATCTGTTTGGGAATGAAACATAGTGCTTAAGCACAGCTAAGTCCCAAACACCTCCTTAAATACATTCTATAACTGGGATCTGAAATGAGCATTGTGATCTGAGATGATCATTGATAGCACTCTATGAATCCAAAATATCTCCCACATGTATAGTCTTCCCAAGATCTCTAATGAACTCTGTTCATGGATCAGCAGGAAGTGGTCCGACTTAGTGAGTCATTCAACGATCACTTGGATGGTATTGTGTCCCCTAGATGTGCGCCATAAACCCATCACGATGTCCATAGATATCATATCCCACTTCCACTCTAGAACCTCAAGTGGTTGGGTCAATCCCATAAGAACCTAGTGCTCTACCTTCACTTCCTGATAAGTGACGCCTCTAGAAATGAACTCCGCCACTACCTTCTTCATACCTAGCAACCAGAACGGATGTCAAAGGTCCTAATAGATCTTCTTCACTCTAGATGTACTGCCAAAGGGGATGTTTGAAACTCCCTCATGACCTCCTCCCACAATTTCACTGGTACTAATATGCGTCCTCTAAAAATATCGATGTGCTCCCCACCTTTCGAATATCCATCAGGGGTATTCCCCGTGGACATCGGATCACCTGTAGTCTCACTGTTGTTATCTCCGAGTTGTGCATCCCTATCTCATTTTAAGAGTGTAGGGGTTAAAACCATCAACTTGAGATAAGTTTATCCATCTCCATCCACAAATGATATCTATAACACATCCAACTACTTTAATGCCTCACTCAACAACAACAAGATGGTTCTCTTACTTAGAGAAACTTCCACCACATTTCTCTTCCTATGAGTATAGAAAATCTCAAACTCATAGCCCTAGAGGAACTCTATCCATCATCATTGTCTCAATTTCATATCCTTCTAGGAGGATTTATAATTGAGACTCTTTTGGTCAGAGTAGATGGTAAACTGCACTCCAATCAGGTAGTGTCGTCACATCTTCTATGCAAAGACTACTATTGCTAGCTCAAGTTCATGGGTCATGTAGTTTTTATCGTTCTATATCAACTGGTTTGAACCATAAGAAATCATAGCTTTCCCATGCATCAGAACACAACCAAGCTTGGTCCCTGATGAATCACATGACACCATATACTCAACACTCTCTTTTGGTAATCTCAAGATATGAGTGCTTGTAAATCTTTGCCTCAGCTCCTAAATGCACTACTGGAACTTCTCTATCCACATGAATTTCTTCCTCTTACGTTCTAATGTCTTCAAGGGTGAAACTATCCAATAAAAGTCAGGTACAAACCTATGATAGTACCCAACCAAACCCATGAAACTTCACACCTCAGTAACACTCTTGGGTGGCTCCCAAACAAGCACCACATCAATCATCACTGGATCGACTTCATCTCCAGCCTCAGAAATGATGTGTCCAGGAAATTAGACTTATTGAATCCAGAACTGACACTTTGAGATCTTCCTATAAATATGGTTCCCTCGTTGTGTATCCAGGACGATCGTCAAGAGTATTGTGTGTTCCTCCTGGAATGTCGAGTACACTAGGATTTCATCAATGACGACCACAAAGATCCAGTCTAAGTAATGTTGAAAAATCATTATCATGAGTCTCATGAACCCTGCTGGGACGTTTTTTATGAAAAATGGAATAACTAGGTACTCGTAGTGGGCATAAAAACATCTAAAGGTTGTCTTTGATACATCCTCATCCTATACATCAAGCTGGTGATAGCCATATCTGAGGTCTATCTACAAGAATCACCATGCTCCCTTATGATGATCAAAGAGGTTTACAATCCTTTTTAGTGGTTAATTGTTTTAAAAGTCTCCCAATATAGGCACCATAGGTCCACACATAATCTCAATATCCCATAAATATTCTTGGAAAACAAAACTAGGGCCCCAAAAGGTGAAACATCGGGTCTCACGAAGACCTTCCCCGGCAAGTCTTCTAGTTATACCCTTAACTCACATAGCTCTGTGAGAACCATCCGATATGAAGGTGTAGATATCAGTGTCATCCTGGGGTATAGATCAATGAATAAGTCAACTTCCCTTTGGTAATTTAATCTATGGACTTCCTAAGGAAATACATTCTCATATCCATCGACCGTTGTAGGAAACTAAGGACTCATCTCATCTACTGCACCGAGGGTCATTCTAGCCAACTAGTGTGTGGTCAGATACGCTCTCATATGTGTTAGCCATACTATGCTGCTTGGGTTTCCTTTTCACTAAAAATAGAAAACCTAGTCCCATATCCACAGACACACAACATTATGTTCTTAAAACAATCAATATGGGAAAGGACTGTGGATAACTAGTCTATACTAAGGATGATGTCGTATCTCCTCGACACTACCACCAAGAGATCCCAACCAAAAATCTGACCCCCAAGAGTAAGGGCACATGGTTGGTACTAGTATGTGATAATCAAATCTCCTCCTATATGAGTCTCTAAGCATAGGGATCAAGTCAATGGTTCCAATGGAATCTTCATGCGTTGAATGAGGGTCAAGGCAAGAAAAGAGTGTTTGGAACCTATATCTATAAAAACTATATCAGGGATGGAAATTACATAGATCATGCCTATAATAATCTCTGGAGCATCGGGGATGTAATACTTCATCACTTGATTTTGGCCTTATCCCTATCCTCCAGCTCTTTGAGCCCATGGTGGACCACCTCGGGAGTGGTGGTGGTGATACCTTGAACATCTTCCCACCTCCTGTTGTCCATCCAACTCCTCTGCCATGTTCACCGCCTAGAAGATTGACATGTTCATGCCCTTGCCTATGCCTCAGTAGTCTCTCGACCATTGACGGGTTGGAAAATCTCCAGCTAGATGTCCCTAACCACCACAGGAGTAAAACATCTAGTCCTTCAGGTGAATTTCTCTTCCCTTAGATCCTCACATCACTGGCCACATATCATGGGTTCATCCCCTGATCTATCTGATCTCCTTAGATCCCTACATCAGCTATCAGCTACCTACTATTGATGATTCAGCTACCTGACGTCAGTGGTGGCTCTCACTGCTGGTGTCTGCACTTCCAGAAATCACTCCACTAGAAGAGTTCACTCTATTATTCCATCATATATAGGGATATTAAGAGATATCATGGATTCCCTGATCTCCTAGCGTATTCCCAATAGAAAGTTATGATCCTTGAAGAATGGGATGTGTACTATATGTTTGGAGCATTGATAAAGATCTGTAAATCTCCCCGAGTACTACTCTACTGTCTAGATGCCCAACTGCAGATTTAGTAGCTCCTGTATAAGCACATAGAATAATGTCACTAGAAATAACTCATCTTTAAAGAGTTTCTCGAAGTCTTTCCATGTTAGGGTCATCTCCTCTTGTGTTTGGATCACTAATCTCTACCATCTCCCCACATAGCCATGTAGTATGCTTGCGTCTAGGATTGTTATCAGGTCAAGAGCCGTCCTCGCCATGTAGAAGACACACGTAACCATCTCCAGCCAATCCTCAGCTGCTTGGGGTATAGAAGAACCCTAAACATGATAGGTTGCTTCCTATGGAACTCATGCAATGAACTCAGCCTACATGCATCCTCTATCGGTAATGTTGGTAGTAACTACTGCTCTCTAGGTGGTGGTATCACTACTACACCACCCAGGGGTGCTATCTGTGGTTGAGGTGCATCATCACTAGGATGATCATCCTCATGATCATGGATCAGAATCCTGGATAGTTGTTTTCATGGAGGTACCATGAAATAGATTAAGATGTACCATATTCAATAGAGTATGTCAGGTGAGCTGAAATTGACTCAATAAGAACATGAGAACACACTCAATCCTATATGATGCATGTACCAATTATTTTTTCCTACAACTATTGTTTTCAGGTACCAATTCGAAAATTATAATTCAAATACCTAATGTATGGATATGTCGACTGCCACACCCACATTGGAGTCCCTGATCTGAAATCTGAACTCAAAACACTTAACATAGTCACTCCAAAACAACCTCATGGACTCTTGGTTCTTTAGGTAGAACCAACCTCCTCTGATACCACTTGGTCACAACCTTTCCCTATGAGCCCATGTTGTGACTACCCCAATCCCACCTCCAATAGCCTAGGGGCTGGTGACTAGCATTGAGTAGGAAGATCCCCTAAACTAGAGGAATTTTTCTCAGTACTTGTACAAAAGAACATGTATCCAAGAAAACTTTATAAAATACAAACAATAAGTAAACATGCATACATACCATTAAAATAACCACACATAGTATCAATAAAAAACTAATAATTAAAGGGATCCAGAATAAAATCCCAACCAAAAGGAAAATTTCATGCTCCGGAAATTAATCTGCAGAAATCCCTACTTGAATGGTAGGTACATAAATATTTGTCTGAAGTTTCTAAATAACACATCATCTATATGTCCTCTCTCTAAGAACTCCCTACCCCTATACACCAAGGACTACCTCAAATATTCGATCATCTACACAAGAAACGACACGTACGGGCATATCCCATGTACGAGTGAGTAAAACAATACTCAGTAGGGACCCTGAAACCATAGGGAAAAATACCAATAAGAAATATATTAAGTATACCATGAAGGAAACACAAAAATTACACCACAAAAGAAAGACATGAAATATGCCACAAAATAAGTACACTGAGTACACCATAAAGGACACACATGAAGTATAGTCAATACGGTCAACTCACATAGGTATAAGTCAGAAAAGGTCAAAGGTCATCACGACCCTCAAAATTACATTTATTAACCTAAACTAGAACAGTGGTGCAGGGTCGATCCACAGAGAAGGAAGGTGAGTGAATTCTAAGGTTTTTGAATTTTAAACCCCCCTGTTGTCAGCATTGAGGTAAACATATTATTATTTTATTATTATTATTATTTTATTTATGAAGTGGAAATAGAATGAGGAAACAAGATTTTCTACAAAGAAACTAAAATTTAAACTAACTATGATAAACTAGAGAAATAGAGTATACTAGTATTAAGCATTAAGACAAAGAAGTGATATCAACAAAGTACTCATGAATTCTAAACTACTAGTATGAATGGATATCCTCTCCACATCTTACAATCAAAGAACACCTCAAGAAAGACTAAAGAATTTCCATCACCAAGAAACTCAACAGGTATAGGATTAAGTCATGGAGTTCCCCACACCAAAAATTAATTGAACTGCAAATAAGTTTTAAAAATTAACATTTGGAAAAGAACTCACAATAAACTTCCAATGTTTAATTTGTGAAAGATTTGAAAAATGCATTCAAAATCAACCTCGCCAGTCAATTTTGTAGTTTGAAATTGAAAACATTGAAGTGTGAACGATAAAAAGATTAGAAACAGAGTCAGTCTCACCAACTGATTCTAATTTTGTAAAAATATAAGCAAATTAAGTTTTACATATCATAACCAGAATGTTTTAAAATTACCGTGCTGAGAAAGTTCAACATATGATCATATTGATTAAAGATGTGAAAAACATCCAAGAATAGGGTATAAAAATTAAGGAAAGAGGAAAGAAGAACTCCCTCAATGATGCTCTGTTCTTGGGCTCTTTAACCTCTATGTCTTCTTTATCATCTCCTGGGAGGCTCTGCTCTCGAAAAGTATGGAGTGGAATGAAAATGAGAGTCCCCACTTTCATCTGATGTGTTCGTGGAATGAATGAGCATCCAAATGCCCTCTAAAATACTGATGTATCTCTGTTTTAATACCCTCAGTCATCTACTGCTTGTCACCTCATTCTTCCACCGACATAGTTTGTGTCATAAATACGCACCACACACGTGCGTTTTTTTGTGACTGGCACGTCGCACTAGTTTTCCTCACGTAATTATCTCCCGCTAAGTTAGTTAAGTGAATTTGGATGGGAACTCACTTCCCGTATGAGCCTGTAATGTTAGAATAGAAAAACGAATGAATGAAAACCTAAAGAAAGAAAAAATAGTTATTTTTTTAGTTTAATGTTATAGTAACTAGAATTATTTCTTAAAAAATCTTAAATGATAGTTATTATAAAATATTTTTGTTATAATTATTAATAATCAAATATTTAATTAATAAAATTATTATGTTTTAAATTTATTATATAAAATTATGTTATTAGTGTAAGTATTATTAAAAATTAGTTATTATAATTAATTAAATAGTTAAATTAGATCTAAATAAATTACATTATTATTATATTTATTAAAGATTCAATATGTTTATTTTAGTTAATAATTAATTTAACAAATGAAAAATTATTGTTTAAAATTGATTTATTTAGTAATCTTATATTTTATTTTATAACTTATCTATTTATAAATATTATAAAAGGTTTTATATTAAAATTATTACATATTAAATTATATTTATTTGATTAACTTATTAATTATTTGCTTTTAATTTTACTTTATTATCTTTATTATATTTATTTATTATTTAATTCATCCCCCCGCCCCAAATCTCGGTGCAAGGGGGAGGTCCTTCTCTAGGAAATAGGTCTGTGACTCCCTGCTACTGTGCGGCGGTGAGGTCCCTTCTTCAGCACAAGGCTTCTCCTGCAACACTGAAGTCATGACTCCTGGTGGTGGTAGCACAAAGATTCTCCTCGGATCTTTGGTGCATCTTTCCCTTAACTTGGCCTCTCATAGGTGGTATTCAAAAGCTTCAGGTGGAGACATGACTTCTGAATGACGCGTAGACTCCATATCAACTCCACATAGGGTCACAGAGAGAACCTCACCCTCAATCAGGTCCTCCTACAGAGTAGCGGAAAGGGATGCGGTGACTTGCGGTTACTTATTCGCAGCGATGGTGCGGGTATTCTCTCTTCACCGAGGCACGACACCAACTCAAGCATCAGACTTTGGAACCCATATTTGGGCACTATGGGTAGCAGCAAGCTCTTCCTTCCCCTCCTTGGATCTATGGTGCGGTTGCGGAAAAGGTTCTTCCTGACATCAGATCGAAAGATCTCTTACACAGCAACGGTGACATCAGGTTAATCTCCTCCCAAAATCCAGCGGATGGTGTAGCTCCTCCTCCGCCCAACTCCAACGGACTGTAACGACCTGAAATTTTTTTGAATAAATCTTGTTTCCTAATTTTATGTTTTATTTTATTTCATACTCAATAAAACTTTTTCATTTAATAAAATTAGTATAATTAGAATGAGACCATTGGGTTTCAAAAATTATATGACCATTGGTCAATATGACCATTGGAAACTAAATGTTGTGATTATTGTTTCTAAATACAAGTGATCTTGGTTAATTGATATAAAATGAAGATTCAATGGCCTCATCCAGTAGTATCGGGCCAATCGAAGCTCATCTAACAGAACTTGGTTAGGAGGTAGCACCACTGGGCTTTGCTCTGGACCAAACCCAAGCTGAACTTCATCATTTGAAGCTAGAACGGAATCGCCATCGTGAGAAGTTCAAACTGATATAAATTACTACTCGTGTGATGTTGGTCGATCCGCCCTCAGATTCTCTCACCTTAGCACACCTTACACTTAGGTCCTATGCTGGGGTTATAAGGGGCTATGTAAGGAGACTGTAACTGCCTTGTGTAATACTTTGATTTAAATAGAAATTTTGATTTCTTCTTATGATGAAGTTTGTGAATTTCAAAATGTCTGGATAAATATAGTATGCATATTCTGGATGAATTCTAGAAAAAGGATATTTGAAAATATTTATGTAAACCTTAAATAATTAATTATGTGTAATGATTTTCAAAAAATGGTCTTCTACAATTATGTTATGTATGAAATTTAGAGTCTAATAAGATCAACTTGATTTTTGATGAATAGTAAATTGTGAATAGTGATTTTACGCTTAGGATTAGTAATGTGACCAAATGGATTAGTAATCTCACTTAAAGAAAGTATTAATATAATCTAGGAACCTTGATTAAGTAATGTGATTCAACAAAATAGGTAAATAACTGTTTCAGAAATTATTTGTCAAGTATCAGTTTTTTTCAGGTGAATAGTGTTTTTTTAATTAAAAAGTAAATTTAAAATATTTTGTAATTTTTTTTATAAAATGGAGTTCATTTTTGAACTCAGAACATCGATATTATGTTAAGGTAATTTTTTGGGATTTTTCTGAAAAAAATGATTTTTTGGTGAATAGTGTATTTATTTAAAAATTAAATTAAAAATATTTAGAAAATTATTTTTATAAAATGGATTTTATTTTTGAAATTAGATCATCGATATTTGGTTAAGGTGAAATTTTGGGATTTTTCTGAGAAAGTTGAATTTTCATTTAATTTCGAAAATACAGTTTTTAAGTTACGGGTGTTTAATGACATCATTAAATGATGTATTAAGTATGTAATCAATATGGTCGACTTATTAATAGTAATTTAAGGTATGAGGTGTCCCAAGTGGCCAATAACATGGGAAAATACCATGGGTAAGCCCATGGTTTTTCCAATACCACCAATGAGGTGTCCCTTGGCCATTAATGCCTTGTCCCCTCACATCCCCTAAAACTACCAAGCCATTCTCTCATCCTTTAGATTCCAAAATCATTATCAACGAATTTATGGTCTCCTTACTTCCCAAGGAGTCCTCCCAAGGTGCCCCCATGCCCTAAAGGTCCCAACCTTTGAGTTTAAAGAGTTACGTTTTAAGGTAAGGGATCCTACCTCTCTCTTTCTTTCCAAGTACTCTCTTTTATGTCATTTCTTTTAGGCTCCATGTTCTTATGTTGGGTATGTTCTTTTATATTAATCCAACTTTCCTTTTAATTTTCATATTATGAAAGGCCCCCTATTTCTCTCATCAATTCATTTTAAGAATGTTTAAGTGATGTCATTAGGCTACCAAATTTTTAAGGGATTCTTTCACCCTTCTCATTTTCAAGTTCTATTTTCATGTCAAGTATTTCAAGTTCCTTTTTATTATGTTGAGTTATGATCTCTATATCTATAATACATATATTTTATGTTCATATGATAAGAGACCCTATTTGATCTCATCAATTCACTTTTTGAAGTTTTTAAGTGATGCTGTTAGGCAGCCAAATTTTCATAAGAGAAATCTTATTTTGTCTCCCTTCCATGTTTTTCATTTCAAATGGTATGTCCTTCAAATTTAATTACCATGATTCATATCCTTTTTATTCTTTCCCTCTATTATTTTATGTATCATTTATGAGTGGGTGACTCATGTCCCCTCTCATTTCAATGTTTTCTAAAACCCCGTAACGTAGCCATTATGCTGCAGAATTTTCGTCTCAAAATGTCTCTCTATTTTTCTAAAATTCTTTTATTTTATTAAGTGAATACTCCAAAATCATTATTCTATAAGGGTATTCACATATATATCGAAATTTTATATTTTAAATTCTGGGATTTACAGACATGAGACCCACTTTCCTTTTTGTGGGTTTGAAGTGACATAAAGATCACGTCTTTAAAGAAGTTTTTTTAAAATGTTATGACTATGAAATGAAACCCATTTATTTTATGCTATATGGGTTGTTTATGAAATGATTGATGATGATATATGTGGCTCTCATGATAATAAAGACAAATTTAAGGGTGCTCCCTGATAGCGCTCCAATGCATTGGGTAAAGATTTAATCTCTAGAGATGACCATTTGTTTAACGATACCTTGGTGAATAACCTTGGTAATTTTTAATGACACCTTAGGGATGGACCTTAGTGAAACGGAAATGATTGTCTATGTTAAATGTTGTGGCCACATTTTCAAGTTATGAAACACGTTATTTTTATTATGATATGCCTCATAATCTATTTCTCATGCCTTAAAGTTATTTTCCATGACTTTTGATGTATCTCAAGTTCACATGTAAAATGTTTTCATTGTTTCCCTTACTAGGCCTTCTGCTCACTATTTCCTTTTATGTATGCTCCCAGGTTATGAGATGTTGTAACGAACTTAGGATGAACAAATAATTATGCCTTTCAAGTGTTTAAGAATAATGTTTTATGTTGTCATATATTATGTTCCTAGTTTCTAAGACACTAAACCTTAAAGATCCTCGGTTTTGTATAATGTAATGAAAGTCTATGTGATAAAAAGGTGGGATGTTATACGGACCCTCCTTTGAGATACCACAACCAGCGGCGGGTTAAACCGCCTCAGCTCCT
This sequence comes from Viscum album, assembly GCA_963277665.1. Lineage (NCBI taxonomy): Eukaryota > Viridiplantae > Streptophyta > Magnoliopsida > Santalales > Viscaceae > Viscum > Viscum album. The sequence goes on along the minus strand of OY728125.1, from coordinate 1,552,342,785 downwards.
CTATAGCGCGGTGGCTTGAAGTTCATCAAAGCGGTGTGGAAATTCTTCCCCTCAGAAGCTTCTCGCGCGTTGGCTTTAGGGTTTGATTTCAGTTTGAGGGAAAAACTAGTTTGAAATTGGGAAAGTGCTTTGAGTCTGATTCTGGTCCGGTTTCGTAGTGAGATCAGAGGTTTCAAAACTAAGTTAGAATTTGTTTTGTGTCTGATTTTTCTGTTGTGTTTGTGAGTTTCAGGAGAGTAAATGGTGAGTGGAAGGAAGGAAGGAGAAATCGAGGTAGTGAGAAAAAAAATTCATAGGTAGAGGAATTGGTGGAAGAAAAGGGTGACAATAGGATTGAGATGCATGGTGCGTGATGGCAGGTCAAAAAATGGTGAAGCTTTCAGGAGTTTTGAGACAAGGTAGAAACTATCAGTGGTAGGGAAAGGCTAGAGTAAAAAAAATGAACTATCGGTGTGAGGGTGACGCTAATAAAGGAAATGGATCGGGGAGTGGTCAGGAAAAGGGCTGAAGTAGAGGATAAATGGTGAAACCGGTCTGTGAATCGGTAATAGTGGGAATGGGATAGACCGAAAGTTATATAAAAAACAGTACACCGTTAGTTGAAAAAAATAAGTATTAGTGAGTATGTGAAATGATCATATGTTTTTCATCGGTGAGTAATGACTCACCGATATTTAAAAAAATGATAGACGGGTAATTTTAATAAATTAACTCACTGAAAAAAAAGAGACATTGATAGTGAAAAATGAGATACTGAAACTGAAGCGCAAGAGTAACTGAAACTGATGAAAAGGATCGGTGCGTCGAAACATCGGTGCGTCGTGAGAGACTGATGATGTTTCAAAGTAATCAGTGAGTCACGACACACCGATAGTTAAGAAAACATTAGTGTGACAAAAGATCGGTGTGACGCAGCATCAGTGCGTCAACTCACCGATAAAACAAAATGAGATGTAGCCAAAAAATTAATTTTAAGAAAATATTAAAATAAAGAAAACATTAATTAATTTAAAAAAGAGATTTAATTTAAATTATTTAAAATTATATAATTAACTGTAACCAATGACTAACTAAGTTATTTAACAAACTATAAAAATAAAGGCAGCTTAATTATTAACTAAGAATATAAATGTTAAGTTTAATTAAATTTTTTTCTAAAAAATGCAGAACACCTACAAATAATTAACCGCAAACATAAGATTAAAATAATTAGAATTAACTAAAGATATTAAATGAAAATTTTAATTAGTTAAATGAAAAAAAAAGAAACTTAACATTAAAAACACATTACTTTATTAAACATTAACATAATTTCTTAACTTATTTAATAAACAGAGTAACTAGATCATTAAATAAAAGAAAAAAATAATTTATTTTAATAATTCTATATTAATTAGTAATGTTATAAAAAACTAAACAAGACTATTACAAATAACTTGAACAACTAATTAATTGATAAACATCTAAAATTATTAAAAAGTAAACTAGATTATGATTTTAAAAATAAAAATTAATTTAATATAATTAAAATAATTAGAAAGACTATATAAAAGGACTAAAAACACATATTTAATTATAAAAATGATTAATTAAGATAATTAGTGATAAAATTACAAAAAGTTGCATTATTTATTAAAACGTGTCAAAATAATTAATTAAATTGATAAAAATTAAACAAAAGATGTCGAATAACTATGAAAAAATCGGGCCACATAAAATTCCCCCACACTTAAGCATTGTTTTTCCTCATACAATTCCATGCCTTATTTCCTTTGAAAAATAGTGAAGTTTTTATTATGATTAAGATCAAAATGTAACATGTCCAGAACTCAAAAACAAGGGACAAAACATAACACTGGGCTTTAAGAAAATGAATTACTCATATGAATCTTTCCAATAACAAATACTCAAGGGTAATTAAGAAAAATATGAATCATCAAGCAATGAAGATCTCATGCCTCATATTTGATACTACTTAATGACTCACTTCAATCTAAGATTATGTTCTAAGTCCAAGAATGACAAGAGGTAAAACATCAATGGAATTAAGATCTTGACCCTAGACACTTTATTTATTAATTTCTGAGCCACGTATCATTGTGCTAAACACTATGCAATGCACTTATTCAAGGTGAACAGAGGGCTTAAAGTTAACAGAAACACACCAAGCATCTAGGGTCTCAGAAACTCACTGTGGGATCCCAGATTCCCAACTTACTCCAGTTCCAAAAGATTTATATAAAATTCATTTACATTAGCTCATTAAGATGATTACTTGTACTAATTAAAAGATGAATGAGGCCCCTAAAATCAGAATCATGCTTCCAATCCCAAAGGGTATGATCATAATTCCATTAAAGGGGTACCCATATCACTTTCAACGAGGAGGTCCTTCTCCATGAAAGAGGTTAGTGACTCCCTACTACTGTGTGGCGGTGAGGTCCATTCTTTAGCAACAGGCTTCTCCTGCAACTCCAATGGCGCGACTCCTGGTGGTGGTAGCACTAAGATTCTCCTCAGATCTTCGGTGCATCTTTCCCTTGACTCGGTCTCTCATAGGTGGTATTCAAACGCTTCAGGTGGATACATGACTTATGAATGCCACGTAGACTCCAAATCAACTCCACATAGGGTTTCAGCGAGAACCCCACCCTCAATCGGGTCCTCCTACACAGTAGAAGCATGGGATGCAACGACTTGAGGTTCCTTCTTCACAGTGACGGTGTGGGTATTCTCTCTTCACCGAGGCATGACACCAACTCCAGCATCAGACGTCGTAACCCATATTTGGGCACTATGGGTAGCAGAAAGCTCTTCCTTCCCCTCTTTGGTTCAATGGTGCGGTTGCGGCAAAGGTTCTTCCCAACATCATATCGGACAATATCCTACACAATAGCGGTGAAATCAGGTTGAGATCCTCCCAAAATCCATTACATGGTGTGGCTATTCCTCCACCCAGCTTTGACGGACCCTCCATTGAGATACCACAACCAGCGGCAGGCTAAACCGGCTCAACTTCTCTACAGCGTGGTGGCTTGAAGTTCATCAAAGCGGTGTGTCAATTCTTCCCCTCAGAAGCTTCTCTCTTGCTGGCTTTAGGGTTTGATTTCAATTTGAGTGAAAAATTGGTTTGAAATTGGGAAATTTCTTTGAGTATGATTCTGGTCTAGTTTCATAGCAAGATCTGAGGTTCCAAATCTAAGTTAGAATTTGATTTGTGTCCGATTTTGCTGTTGTGTTTGTGAGTTGAGAGAGAGGAAACAGTGAGTGGAAGGAAGGAAGGGGAAATCTATTGGGACCACTTTGTGTATGAAGATTCTATTTGTTGTCAACAGTTGTCAATACTTGTCAAAATGAAGAAGGAGATGAAGAAGGACTAAAAAGATAGTGGAGATTGGACGAAGTGAGGTTTCCTGGAGAATTGTTATGGAATCATAGAATTGGATGTCATACTTGAGAAATTCTCTAAGAATATCAATTCAGACGATTGTTGAACTAATACTAAGTTCATAGAACTTATGTCAAAGGTGACACATTGTTTAAAATAATGAATAATAGTGAAGTATCATCCATCTAAGGATGATTGAAGATGAATGAGGATTTAATCATCTATCTAAGGATGATTGAAGAAGAATTAGGATTTAAAGAAGACCATACAAGGATTCAAGATTGCATAAGAACCATGAAAGCGCTTACATAAAGAAAATAATCATATGATTTGCATGAAGTAGAGAATGATGGTTGAAGAAGAAGAGAGAGTGTGGAAGGACGTGGCTCTAATAAGGTCATGAATTACACATTGCCTTGAAATCAGATGATTGTTGCACTGTTCTTAAAGTTTCAAATACATGTATCAAAGGTGATACATTGTCTGCAACATTGACAGTATTTGAAAAAGCTTCAAGCCTCCAATTTTGGATGAAGAGAGATGATTGGAGTTCTTTGGAATTAACACTCCAAAAGGAATTGAGGATTTGAAGTGAGGATTAAAAAGTAATTTGGAATTCATATTCCAAAAAGAATGAACAAACAATGATGATGATTTGATGATTTTTATTTTACAAATATCATAAGTTTGGAGAACTTGTGATGGAAGCCTTATGAAGAGCAGAGAGAGTAAAAAAGTGATTTTGACAATGGAATGAAAGTGGCGCGCAAGTCATGAGTGGCGCGCAAGTTTTGGCATGCAATTATTGGCGTGAAAGTATTGGCGCGCAAGTGTAAGTGGAACGCAAGTCATATTTCAAGATCATCACATAAAAATTTGAAAAATGAAATAAAATGGTGTGCAAGTTAAATATTGGCGCGCAAGTCAAAAGAGGCTTGCAAGTTAAAGATTGGCGCACAAGTCAAAATTGGTGTGCAAGTATAAGTGGCGTGCAAGTGTGGCACGCAAGTATAAGTGGTGCACAAGTGTATGATGTGCACAAGTCATATTCCAACATCATCATACCAAACTATGAAAAAGGAACGAAAGTGACGAGCTAGTGATGGAAGGGTGCGCAAGTGATGGAGTGGCATGCAAGTGATGGAGCGATGCGCAAGTAGTAATGGCGCGCAAGTGTATGTGGCACGCAAGTCACCAAAATTCCTATAAATAGAATACTAGCCTCCTCATTTTTTAAGGCTCAACACTTATGAGAAAAATTTGCGCTCTGAACGCGCAAGTGTAGAAAGCGGCGCACAAGCCGAAGTGGCGCGCAAGCTGAGGGTTATTTATAAGGCAAACAAGTTTTTCCACGAAGGTATTGTCACGCAAGTTTTTCCGTGCAAGTATTTTCATGCATGTACTGTTGCGCAAGTATTGTTGTGCATGTTTTGGCATGCAAGTTTTGGCACACAAGTTGTTAGAGGTGCGCAAGTGAAGAGTGTGTTTAAGCCAAAGGTGGCGCACAAGTTTTTAGTTGGGAACAATTGTGGAGCACAAGTATTTGGTGGTGCACAAGCAGGGAGGCGTGCAAGAAGGGTGGAGCACAAGTAAGAATTGGCACGCAAGCTGTGAGTTGTTCTATAAGTTCTTACCAGCATCTGATCAACTGAGTTGTGATTCTAGAAAGAACAATAAGAAGAAGAGCTCAGTGAAGATGGTTTTTCACTGAAAAAAACGTGTGAAGAAGAGTATGTTTCAGTGCAGCTTGTTTTGAATTTAAGAAGCAGAAGAAGAAGAAGAAGAAGAAGAGAGTGTAGCATACAAGTTTGCTGCATAATGAGAAGATAAGAAGGAAAATATTTCAACTACATTCCATATGCATGATCACATGCATTTATGAACAAGATAAGAACTCACTCTGATGATGCCATGTAAGTTGATCTTCATTTCCTGAATAATCACATTGGTATATGTGATTCTTTATAACAATGAAGAAGAAGTTTTAGTGCATTTTTTTATTCCACTAAAGAAAAGGAAGAATCCTAGTGCATCTGGTTTTTCACTAGTGAAGAAGAAAAGAAGAAGACAAGAAGAATTTCTTGAATACTGTTTTGCAAGTAATCAAGTGAAGAGTACTGAAGAAGAGCAAGAGCAGAATCTACCTTTTGAAGAAGGAAGAAGACTGTCTGCATAGGCAGTATAAAGAACCAGCTAGAGGCTGCAAGTTGGACTAGGCTATCACCAGTCCAAGGAAGAGGATTGTTTCCCACCCCCTCCAAAGTGTAGGGACTCACACTTGCTAGAGGATTGTTTTTCTAGACACTACATTGTAAAATAATATCACATTATATTGGAGAATCCATGAACAGGTCATATCCATGCATGGAAAGGACATAGCTACTCTTATTGAGTGGTGAACCTTGTAAAAATATCGTGTGCATATTCTTACTGCTTTCTATTATTTCATGCAATAGGGAAAAGAGAATAATAGAATCAAGATCCTAACAGGACAAGAGGTATAGGGATAAAAATTGTAATTGGTTTAAAAATTCCCCAACACTGATTCACCCACCCTCTCAGTGTTAGGTATATCCCAAACTGGTCCTCTCAATTGGTATCAGAGGAAAGTTCACCTCTGTTGGATTCTCTACAGTGAAGTTATTCTCTTTTGAAAACTTGAGTTCCTTTAGTGATACAACAATGAAGAGCAGTGTTTGTAAAGATTAATCTATCTCTGAGCAGAAAGATATATCTACCGAGACCTTGATAAATAGGAAAAATAAAGGGAAGATAAAATTGAATAAGAATTCCCTCTTATCTAAAGTAGATAAAGCATCTGGGTCTCCATATCTGGATGACATTAAAGACACACCAAACATGGAAAGTAATGAAAAGGTAGCTCAAGTCCCCACCAAGAAGATGGAAAACCTTCCTACCTCAACTGATCAAGAGGTATGTGTTAGTACATTTAGAAATTATCCTCATGATGAAAATTCTAGCACAAGTGGTGATGAAAAATCTACAACATCTCAAGAAATATCAGTTGAAATATTAAAAATGATTCTGCATGGTATTTCTGAAGAAAATACATCCCTGGTTTGTGGATAATTTCAATGTATATAGGAAAATATAACTCAACTGGAAGAAGAAACTGATGTTTTGGAGAAAGGATTACAAGAAAAAATTATTGAATGTTTAAAACTCTCCAGACAGGTTGGAGCCATTGAAGCAACAAAGAGGGGATTTGAAGTAATTTCTTCATAGTGGCTCAAAGATGTTGAAGATAAAGAGGGGGTAAATAAGACTATAGAAGATATGATACATGCACTTGATGATGATCTGAAAAGGAGCAATGATGTCAAGGAATTATATTTGGAAGATGAATCTAAGAAGATCAAAGAATGTGACTCTTTGTTACAAAACAAAGTAAGGATGCATAAAGATGAATTTGAAAGATTAAAGAAATATTGTGAAGAGAATATGACTATGATTGAAGACTGGGAAGTCATCCTCAATATGAGATGCCTATAATTTGAAGCTCAGTTGACCAATCTTGAGAAGACACATTTTGAGACTCCAAAAAAGAAGGAAACAGTTGTTGTCAGTACTCAATGCTCACTGGAAGATTCTATTGTCAAAATACCTCCAACATATGATAAGAAGATCATGGATTTACTCATTGATCTATCACAAGCAGCTAAGAAAGTAAAGGTACCATCCATACCAACTTGTACGCATGGTTCTAAAATTGTTTCTACAAAAAGTGCATGTTGGAAGAAAAATTCTAAACAAATATGGATGAAGGAAAGTGAGGAGATAACTATCACCATGGATAGGGTTAATGGGAAGAAGAGTGTGGAAGATAGCTTCCCACAGAAAGAACAACATATCAAAAAGAATATTTTGCAACATTATAAGTATGATGGGAAGAATTCAAGGATTGTTGGTCAATGTTGGTGCTATAATAGATTTGGGCATTGTGCACTGCATTGTTGGTATAATCCCTTAAATGAAAAAGTATAGAGAAATCCCATCTCTAGGGGGAGAAATCCGGAGAAGAAAAAGATACATCCACATATTTAGAAGCATTTGTATACTGCAAACAGATTTTTAATGTTAGATAACATCAGTGATGTATGAAATAGGAGTGGTCATATGAATGGTGCATGTTCATATAGGATAAGAAGACCACAGAAGCTGGGTAAGAATGAAGAAGCATCCTTGGGATGAAATCAAATAAATAATATGAAAACAAATTCACCCAGGAAGATTTCAAGAAGGAAATATGAGAAGTCCTTGGATTCTAAATCCAAGAAGGTGAAGGGTGGTGCATCCAAAATAACTACTAATAAGGAAGTCACTCAGAAAAATACATGTAGAATATCCAATCATGATGCCTCAGTCCCTAATGATATTTTGGTGGTTTTTCTAGAAGATATGGAAAGAATGAGAAATATTGAAGATGCACAAGCTAATATGTGTGCTAAAAGAAAAAATAAGATTCTACATGAAGAAAAGGAAGTTTTGTGTGTGAGGTGCAACAAGGCTAGTCATACTATTAAAAGATTCTTTGAATTTACTCCAGCGCAACAAGAATTCCTCATAAAGATGAAAGCTACACTAGGAGATTCTAGTGATTTTGAAATCCCTTGAATAAATAATATTCACACGCAAAGAGATGGAAGAAATAGCGAGGTCTATACAATCACAGTCAGCATTGAAGATCAGTTGTGAAAGTGTGAAGAATGGAGCATCTAGGTTGAGAAGATCATCTCAACCTTGTTGTTCACATTGATGGAGAAAAGAGGATCCACCTTATTACATTAAATCTTTTTGTATTGTACTTGTTATTATCATAGAGGGAATTGATGGTGAAGTAAGATCTCAAGGGGAAACTAAGGATTCAGTGAGGAGAAGTGTTCCCTTGAGGGGGAGACACATGAAGAAGTTGTCAGAGTCATTATCTCAATCAGTATCAACATCAGTTGGTATAAAATTCAATTACTTTGAAGATTATCTGAAGATCATGTCATTGGAAAAAGGTATGTCATTTATTAATCTCTCATCCTTGGTTACTCAAAATAAATATATTTTTATAAAGTGGGAGTAACTAGGTCAATCAGTGACATAAGAAGAATGAAAGTGCCCCAAGGCTACTTATCCTGCTAATTACACTTGAATGTTTATTATCCTTTTGTTGAAGTGAGCACGGGAATTTCAGGATTTATTATTTCCTATCACATTCAATATCTGTGTCTTGGAATGAAAGTGGAAAACCCTTGAAGACAAGTGTAGGAGACCTCATCTCATGAGGTATCATGATTAGTGGATAATGGACAAATTTGTTGTCTAAATAAAATTCTCTTGTTTTCTACATTGATCTCTGCTCAAGTAGAATTAGAGTTAAATGATTGATGGGACACTTCTTAAGTGAGGAATGATACCCTCTCTACCATGAACTTTGTATTTCTTGTCAATAAGGGGGAGAGAAAGTGAATTGAATGTTTGAAATGAAAGGGGAGAGAGAATATTCTTATTTTGACATTGACACATTCATTCGAGAATACATTGTGGTATTGACAACAAAATACAAAGGGGGAGATTGTGGGGACCACTTTGTGTTTGAATATTGTATTTTTTGTCACCAGTTGTCAATACTCGTCAAAATGAAGAAGGAGATGAAGAAGGACTAAAAATTTAGTGGAGATTGGCCGAAGTGAGGTTTCCTGGACAATTGTTATGGAATCATAGCATTGGATGTCATACTTGAGAAATTCTCTAAGAAGATCAATTCAAACGATTATTGAACTGAAACTAAGTTCAAAGAACTTGTGTCAAAGGTGACACATTTTTTAAAACAATGAATAATGGTGAATTATCATCCATCTAAGGATGATTGAAGAAGAATGTGGATTTAATCATCCTTCTAAGGATGATTGAAGAATAATGAGGATTTAAGGAAGAACATGAAATTCTTCACGATTGCATAAGAATCATGCAAGAGGTTACTTGAAGAAAATAATCATATGACTTTCATGAAGTAGAGAATTATGGTTGAAGAAGAAGAGAGAGTGTGGAAGGATGTGGCTCTAAGAAGGTAATGAATTACACATTACCTTGAAATCAGATTACTGTTCCACTGTTCTTAATGTTTAAAATACATGGATCAAAGGTGATACATTGTCTGCAACATTGAAGGTATTTGAAGAAACTTCAAGCATCCACTTTTGGATGAAGAGATCTGATTGGAGTTATTTGGAATTAACACTCCAAAAGGAATTGAGGATTTGAAGTGAGGGTGAAGAAGTACTTTGGAATTCATATTCCAAAAATAATGGACAAACTATGATGATGATTTTATGATTTGTATTTTACAAATATCATAAGTTTAGAGAACTTGTGATGCAAGCCTTATGAAGAGTACAGAGAGTAAAGAAGTGATTTTGGCAATGGAAAGAAAGTGGCGTGCAAGTCATGAGTGGCGTGCAAGTATTGGCACACAATTATTGGTGCGCAAGTTTAGGTGGTGCGCAAGTCATATTTTAAGATCATCACATAAAAATTTGACAAAGGAAACAAAATGGAGCACAAGTTAAAGATTGGAACGCAAGTCAAAATTGGCGCGCAAGTTAACAATTGGCGCGCAAGTCAAAAGTGGCGTGCAAGTGCGGTGCACAAGTATAAGTGGTGTGCAAGTGTATGATGCGCACAAGTCATATTCCAAAATCATCATATAAAAATATGACATGGAAAAAAGTGTCAAGCTAGTGATGGAAGGGCACGCAAGTGATTCGGCGGCGCACAAGTGATGGAGTGGTGCGCAAGTAGGAACGACGCACAAGTGTATTTGGCGCGCTAGTCGCCAAAATGCCTATAAATAGATGACTAGCCTCCTTAATTTTTAAGGCTCAACACGTAAGAGAAAATTTTGATCTCTGAACGCGCAAGTGTAGAAAGCGGTGAGCAAGATGATTTGGCGCACAAGCTGAGGGTTATTTATAAGTTGCACAAGTTTTTCCACGCAGGTATTGGTGGGAAATTTTTCCCACGCAAGTATTTCCACGCAAGTATTTCCACGCAAGTTTTGGCATACATGTTTTGGTGCACAAGTTGTTAGAGGTGCGCAAGCGAAGAGTGTGTTTAAGCCAAAGGTGGCACGAAAGTTTTGAGTTGGGAACAATTGTGGCGCACAAGTATTTGGTGGTGCAAAAGCAGGGAGGTGCGCAAGCAGGGTGGCACACAAGTAAGAATTGGAATGCAAGTTGTGAGTTGTTCTAGAAGTTCTTACCAGCTTCTGATCAACTAAGTTGTGATTCTAGAAAGAAGAGGAAGATGAAGAGCTCAGTACAGATGGGTTTTCACTGAAATAACATGTGTGAATAAGAGTAGGTTTCAGTGCAGCTTGTTTTTCATTGAAGAAGCAGAAGAAGAAGAAGAAGAAGAAGAAGAGAGTGCAGCTTACAAGTTTGCTGCATAAAGGGAAGAGAAGAAGAAGGAAAAGAGTTAAACTGCATTCCATATGCATTATCACATGCATTTATGAACAAGAGAAGAACTCACTATGATGATGCCAAGTAAGACAATCTTCATTTCCTGAATAATCACATTGGTATATGTGATTCTTTCTAGGGAAGAAGAAGAAGTGTTAGTGCATTATTTTATTACACTAAATAAAAGGAAGAAGTCCTCGTGAAGCTGGTTTTGCAATAGTTAAGAAGAAAAGAAGAAGAAAAGAATAATTACTTGCCTACTGCTTTGCAAGTAATCAAGTGAAGAGCACTGAAGAAGAGCAAGAGCAGAATCTACCTTTTGAAGAAGGAAGAAGACTGTCTCCATAGGCAGTATAATGAACCAGTTAGAGGTTGAAACTTGGAATAGGTTGTCACCATTCTAGGGAAGAGGATTGTTTTCCACCACCCTCAAAAGTTTAGGGACTCACACTAGCTAGAGGATTGTTTTCCTAGCCACTCCAATGTAAAAGAATATCACATTATATTATAGAATCCATGCACTGGTCATATCCATGCATGGAAAGGACATAGCTACTCTTATTGAGTGGTGAACCTTGTAAAAATATCATGTGAATATTCTTACTGCTTTCTATTGTTGCCCGCGACAGTGAAAAGAGAATAAGAGAATCAAGATCCTTACAGGTCAAGAGTTATAGGGATAAAAATTGCAATTTGTTTAAAAATTCCCCAACACTGATTCACCCCCCTCTCAGTGTTAGGTATATCCCAAACCGGTCCTCTCAAAATCGATGCAGTGAGAAGAAAAATGTGGAGGTAGAGGAATTGGTGGAAGAAAAGGGTGACAATAGGATAGAGATGTGTGCTGTGTGATGGAAGGTAAAACAATGGTGAAGCTGTGAGGAGTGTTGAGACAAGGCAGAAACTATCGATGGTAGGGAAAGGATGGATTAAAAACGTGAACTATCAGTGTGAGGCTGACACCAATAAAGGAAATGGATCGGTGAGTGTTCAGGAAATGGGCAGAAGAAGAGGAGAAATGGTGAAACCAATCTGTGCATCGGTAATAGTGGAAATGGGATAGACCAAAAGTTATATAAAAAAAGGTACACACATAGTTTAAAAACAAATCATTGAGTGCGTGAAACCATTAGATGTTTTTCATCGGTGAGTAATGACTCACTGATATTTTTAAAAAATGAGAGACCGATAATTTTAATAAAATGACTCGCTGAAAAAAAAAAGACACAGATAGTTAAAAATGAGATAATGAAACTGAAGCGCAAGAGAAACCGAAACCGATGAAAAGGAACGGTACGTCGCAGCATCGGTGTGTCGCGAGAGACCGATGGTGTTTCGATGTAATCGGTGATTCACGACACACCGATAGTTAAAAAAAATTGGTGTGACAAAAGATCGGTGTGACGCGACATCGGTGCGTCAACTCACTGATAGAACAAAATGAGATAAGCCAATAAAAATTAATTTAAAGAAAATATTAAAATAAAGAAAACAATAATTAATTAAAAAAGGGAAATTAATTAAATTGTTTAAAATTAAATAATTAATCGTAACCAAAGACTAACTAAGTTATTTAACAAACTAAAAAAAATAAAGGCAACTTAATTATTAACTAAGAATATAAATGTTAAGTTTAATTAAATTTATGTCTAAAAAAATTTAGAACACCTACAAATAATTAACCACAAAAATAAAATTAAAATAGTTAGAATTAAATAAAGATATTAAATGAAAAGGTTAATTAGTTAAATGAAAAAAAGAAACATGACATTAAAAAACACATTACTTTATTAAACATTAACCTAATTTCTTAACTTATTTAATTAACAGAGTAACTAGATCATTAAATGAAAGAAAAAAATTAATTTTTTTAATAATTCTATTTTAATTAGTAATGTTTTAAATTTAAAACTGAACTGGACTATTGCAAATAACTTGAACAACTAATTAATTAATAAACATCTCAAATCATTAAAATGTAAACCAGATTAATATTTTAAAAATAAAAAGTAGTTTAATATAATTAAAATAATTATAAAGACTATATAAAACGAATAAAAACTCATATTTAATTATAAAAAATGATTAATTAAGAGAAGTTGTGATAAAATTACAAAAACTGCCAGTAATTATTAAAAAGTGTCAAAATAAATAATTAAATTGATGAAAATTAATTAAAAGATGTGGAAAAACTATGTAAAAATAGGTCCATATCAATGTCTAAAGCATGAAGAGAAGTATTTTCTATTGTAGTCCATAGGTCCCTCGGTCTCTATGACACTAGATGTTTCGGCAGTGCACGGAGTGTTGATGGCACACGGATCGTCGATGGTACATAGAGTGTTGATGCCACATGGATCTTCGGTAGCACATGGAGCTTTAATGGTGCATAGAGCATCAAGAGTGCATAGAGAATCAGTGGTTCCTAGAACATTGATAGCACTCAAGGAATCGATGGCTCCTTGAGCGTCGGTGGTGCACGTAGCGTCGGTGGTTCATGAAGCATTGGGGGCGCACGGAGCACCAGTGTCGCACGGAGTGTCGGTGGTGCACATAGCATTGGTGGACCACGGAGCATCAATGGCCCACAGAGAATTGATAGCCCATAGAGCATCGATGGCCCACGGAGCATTGATATCCCATAGAGCGTCAATGGGTCATGTAGCCTCCAAGTCAAATAGTCACTAAGACCACATAAGCACAACCAACAACATTATATCTCTTGTAGTGCACTTGTTCCCGGTCAACCTACTACTAAACCCATTAATTCATATTCCAACTTCCACAAAAAAAATCACTTAGAGTATCTCAAAAGGACCATCTCATCTCAAGGGTCTCAATTCCAAAAATTACTCATCAATCAGACACATGGTTTGAAAGACATGGACAATTTAGTAAAAAGGTTCTAATCCTGTCTGAGTTCAACCCAACCCTATTCGACTAACCCGACATGACCCAGTTCGGCTGACCCAACCCGACCCATTCGGTTTGGGAAGGCATAACCTACTGGGCCGCTGGGTCATGTGGCCCAGCCTGCTAAGCAGCCAAAGCGGCCCCGTTCCCCAGCTCGTCCTTCATCAAGCATACCAGTTCTTCCCCACTGGATGTGGCCCATTCTGGCCACATTACCCTAGTCCATGAAGTTACCTAACCACATTTCCAACTATCTCCCTAGGACAATGTGGCACTGAACTTCATTTCACGGGGACATCCCTCCTTCTTTTCCTTGTCCTGCAGCATCGCTGTTGTTGCGGGATCCTGTCGACGTAGCTTCTGATCCGCGTCCCGTTGTAGTTACTATCGTGGCCTCCTACCACAGCCCCTGTTCATTTCCCATGGCCTCCACTTCCATAGGCTCCTCCTCTAGCATGGTCCCGCCTATTTCGTGGTTTCACACCCCAAATTCGTCCACCCCATAGATGGCCCATCCATCTTACGCACTACTGGAACCCGGCCTCCCATAGGGCCGCTTGTTGTCCTCCCCATCAGCAACCCTATCGACAGCCTGTCATTCGTCACACCCTCCACCAAAATCTATCATATTTATGATATTATCTTGTCAAAATTCTACAATTCCATCACAGATTACAATCTTCAGTCTTAGATCATTCCTCCATGGATCGTGGGTGCAATGATCGATTATTCCCATCGAGTTGTGTGTTGTCCTCGCCATCGGCTGCCCTGCTGACGGCCTGTCATTCATCACGCCCTCTTCCATAATCCATCTTATCTATTCTATTCTCTGTTTTCACCTCCACAATTTCATCATGGATCACAACCTTCAGTATTAGATCATTGTGTCGTGGATCGTGGGCATAACGATTGATTGTTCATATAGGGTTTTAAAGGTAAAAGAAAGCACTAAGAATGTGATGGATTTAGGGGGGATTAATCACATGAACCCCAAAAGAATGGGTCTTGTCCTTATACATTTCAGGCTTGATCTATTCATATTAGGGGGATCACGAAGAAACAACAACAGATAAATCACCAAGATTTGATCCGTTTAATACCAAAATAATTATCCCTCCTTCAATGATGATCGAACTATGGATCAACGTGTTCGTGAGTTGGCCTACATTAGTCGTTTGATTCTAATAAGGGAAAAGGAGATAATTAAGAGTTAAACACCCTAACATTATGATTGGATTAGTATTTGATGACGAACGGAGGTCTATTTGGTCATCGATTCTCAATCTGTTAGCATTCGTCATCAAGATAGAGCTTTCTTCTCCTTATGTTAGGGGAATTCCATAATTATGGTAATAAACTTGAATTCCTCTGAAATAGATTATTAAAAAAATAAACCTCCTTTGAGTCAATATGTAACATTCAATAAAATATTTTTATTAGATATTTTAATGACGTTCACATCC
The DNA here is from genome assembly GCA_963277665.1 of Viscum album. NCBI lineage: Eukaryota > Viridiplantae > Streptophyta > Magnoliopsida > Santalales > Viscaceae > Viscum > Viscum album. Next base: position 1,552,327,549 of record OY728125.1, on the reverse strand, counting down.
AAAAACTAACTTCCACCCTTAACCTTAACCGGTCGAGGTTAGGCCCCGCTTAAGGTAAATTCGTTATTCTAAACATAACTTTACCCCCAGTTTTTTGATCCATGATCCTGTTAAAAGGTTATTACCGTTCAAATATAAATCATATACACTTTTAAATTTAAAACTTAACTTTTTCACCAAATCATTCCAGGAAAACCGGGCCTCATAATTTCATGCCATCTTAGCACCTGGTCTCTAAATTTTCCCATTTAATTTCTAAAAATAAATTTGAGAAAATCTGATTCATTACACTCAAATAAGTAAGATATATGTAGGGTAGATAGTGATTCATAGGATTTTGTTGAATCGGTGATGATGATCTATATTCTAATATGATGATTTCATTAATGGATCATGCTTAAGGAGAATCCATGCTATGTCATCTCTCTCTTGCATCTGATTTTTTTATTTCATTACATAGGCATTATAATTTCAATTAATTCTCTTTATGATTTCATAAATGATCATTGCATAACTCATTTCTATAATTCATAACTTTTTATCTTGTTATCAAAAATTTAAATTCAAAATTTAAACAATAATTTGTTTTAGAACCATGTGTTTAATATTTTTGAGTTTTGGTGAAAAATATATTTTTTTAAGGCTTGATATGTTGGTGATGATGTTGTTTCTCAAAAATAGGTATCGAGTTTTGGTTTAAATCCTTTTTCTAGGTTTTTAAAAAAATCATTAATTATTATAATAACCAACATTAAAAACACTTCACAACATCAGTTATTATAATAAATGATGTTGTCAAATATATTTCACAGTAATCATCAAAATAAATCATGAGAAATATTATCTTTAAAAAATTCATATATTAGATGTTAGTTAATTAATATAACATGAAAGGTTATTTTCCACATTGGTTATACTAAATAATCAACATCATAAAAATTATAAATATTTTTCTTCATTATTTTGGCCTTGGTTGTATTAAAAACCAATGACATACATAATTTTTCATAAAAGTTTTTTTAAATTACATTAAAATTATATTTACTATCACTATATTGTATCGTTCTAATTCAGCACTACGGTTTTACCAACACTGTTTAAAATAACTGATAAAAGGTTCTCTTATTATTTCTAAAAAATGATATTAAAAGGTCACCTTTATCAACTCCTTTTTTAGTGCTGATAAAGGATTCCCTTTACCAACATTTTTCTTAGTTTGGATAAACTATATATATATATAATTAAAAAATTAAAAAATTTACATAAAATTATATTTATATGGATAATTATATATATATTTATTCTTAAATATGATTTATGTAATACTAAATTTGTATTTATATTAAATATATAATATATTTAGTAAAAATTGTTTATAAAAAAATTAAAATTTAATCTAAATAAATTATTTACTAATTAGTATCGATTAGTATACAATTAAAAATAATTTCATGTTAGAAAACGTTAATAAATTAATTAAGTTATTATGAAAAGTTGAAACAAGGGAATGAAAATAAAATGGGCAAGGTTTTTTATATGGATTTATATTTAGGCTCTAAAAGATATCACAATGAAGCATGTGAAGGGATTCAAAAAATCTAAACTAAGGGAGACCCTTTTCCCTGCTTTTTCTTAGTCAAAAAAGGTCCAAAAGGCATCCAAAACTAAGTTTCTTGTTGGGATACCATGATTTTTTAATATTCAACACAATTTCATCTTTTTTTAAGAGGCTCTACTTATCTTTTTTTTGTAGATACTAAATTTATTCTCTAAGATTACATTCATGTGGATATTATGGTGTTCAGATTCTACCATTTTTCTTATGGTAGTTCTATTTTTAGTTTCATTTATATATATATGCTTATTTGATTATATATAAATATAAAAAATTAACTGTATAAATAAATTATTAAATATATTCACAAAATATATATCTTCCAAAATATATAATCCATATGTAAATAAAAAATAAATATCCATTTTATTTAAAATAAAAAATTATCGATTTAATTTACCTTATATAAATGTATGAATATGTATATTAATGTACAAATTTATATAAAAATTATATATATAATTGTTTGTGGGTTGGTTTTAACAAATAGATACATATTTATGTATATATTCTAATATATGTACATGAATATTAATATATAAAATATGTATGTATATATATATACATATGTCAATTTGTTTGCTTATTTATATACACAAAAACATATGTATGTATATATAAAAATGCATACAAAAAACATAAACAAACACACAAAAACATGCTTTAATAATATATTTAAAAATTATATAAATATATATATTTAGGGATATATGGATTACAAACATGTGTTTAAATATATTTAAATAAATATATGTATCTTAAAATATTGAAGAAAATAATATGGAAAAGTGGTAATGGTGCTCACTTTGAACATAGAGCACTATTATAGAAACACACATAGTCAGCACTCAAATTGATCATTGCCAGCTGTAAAGAAGTTCTAACATCCTAAGAATTTATAGAGGGTGTATTTTTTTTGCGCTAAAAGTGCACTGATAAAAGAACCATATATTATCTCTAAAAAATTGTTGATAAAGGGTGACTTTTATAAGTTATTTTTAGCACATGTATATGTGTATTTTATCAATTCTTTTTTATCATTTATAAAGGGAGACTTTATCCGTGCTAAAACTAGTGTTGATGAAACCCTATTAGTTACTGCTAAGCTACTATAGAATCTGTAGAATCTCTACAGTAACCTGAAATCATAAAAACAATTTAAATAATATAAATTCCTTAAAATTTTCATAAAAATATTAAAATAAACTAATAATATATATCTTGAAAAATGCACAACTCATATATTACAAATAAACATAAGTAATGCACTACATATTACAATGCACTATAATAAACTTTAAAAATCCAAACCTAAAAAATATTTAAATTCTACCATCATTAAATTCACATTGTACCATCGTTTCAATTCAAATATTACAATAAATAATTTTATTAAAAATAAATTATGTTGATGTACAATTTAATTACAATTGAAAAATATTACAACCAATAAAAAGGAAAACACTCATACCAGGATTTCTCTAATGATCACCGGAACCTACAACAAAAGTATTTGTATTCAATAAAAAAATCATAAAAATAGTACATAAAAATAAAATAAAATTATAATTTAAATGTCATATAATCCATAATAAATAAAAAATAAAAAATTTGATCAAACGACACATTTTCTCATATTAAGGAATTCAGGTTTCATAAGGCTAGTTCTTACAAATCCATAATGACTTGACGATCATTTCCCTAATTTCTCATGTCAATCTAAGATTTTTTCCATGATTATGACCCATATATAGGAAGTTTTTCATTTATTAATAAGTGTTAATAATATAATATTATAGTTTCCATCATATCGGCAAATCCAAAAATCAGATTAATGTGTAGTTGATTGTTAGAGAGAAAATATTATTAGAGGATCATTTTCTTAAGTGTTAAAATCAATAGAAATCCATATTATTGGTTTTCAATCCTTGACATATTATATGTAATTTTAATAAAAATAAAACCATAAAATGGTGGTGATCCATGATTTCTTCATGGGTGGTCATCTTCCTCGGGTGGCTTGTGCCACAAAGTTGGTGTTTGTCCCGAAAGTTAAGGATCCCACTTCCCTTCAGCAATATAGGTCAATCTGTATGTGCAACTTCCCCTACAAAGTCTTAGCCTCCATTCTCAATAAACGATTGTCAGCCCACCTTCCCACCTGGATTTCTGAAGAGCAATATGGCTTCATCAAAGGAAGGTCCATATAGGGGGAAATTGGGCTAGCACATGAGATGGTCGGTGATATCAATCAGAGGTCTTTTGGTTCCAATATTTCCCTAAAGCTTGACATGAATAAATCCTATGATAGGCTGGAGTGGAACTTCATTATCAATGTGTTGTCCAGCATGGGGATTTCTGTGTGGGTGACTGACCTTCTTTTTCGGTGGTTCAGCTCCTCTTGGATCACTACAACCTTTATGGGGAAGCAATATGGTTTCTTTAAAGTGGTCAGGGGCCTTCGTCAAGGTGACCCCCTCTCCCTCACTCTTTTTATCTTGTCCCAAGACCTCCTTAGTCGCCACATCAACCAAAACATCAGGCTGGGCAGCATCCTCCCCTATCGGTCCAGACAGAATGATTTTGGACTTTCCCATCTTATGTTTGCTGACGACACTATGATCTTTCTGAATGGCAGTAATAGGTTCATTAGGGGGATCAATGGGGTCCTAGAGGACTATTTCAAATGGAGTGGACAAGTGATCAATAGGGATAAAAGTAACATCTTTATCCCTAACAGGTGCTCGACTAGAAGAGTGGAGTCCCTCCGAAGTATTTTGGAAATGCAAAGAGGGGTTTTTCCAATGAAGTACCTGGGTGCCCCGGTCTCGCCTGGGAAAATCTGCATTTGTCATTTTGACAAGATGATTGATAAAATCATAGGGAAAATCCTAAATTGGAAGAATAAGTTTCTGTATTTTGGGGGCAGAATAACTCTAATAAATATTGTGCTCTCATCTATACTGATGCATGTCCTCTCCTCTACTAAGTTTCCGAAAGGGGTCATTTCTTGATTGGAGAATATTATGGCTTCTTTTCTTTGGGATGCACAGTATGAGGGGAAACATCATTGGGCGACGTGGAGCAGGATGGCCAGAACTATGTTGGAAGGTGGGATCAATGTGAGGAGCGTCTCTACCACGATGCAGGGTCTCCAAGGTAAACTTGCATGGGAGGTCCTTGAAGGAAGATCATGCTGGGGAAAGTTTATGCAAGACAGGTATGGTAGTAACCTGGACAGGGGAAGAGGCCGACTGTCTACTGCGGGGTGACTGATCCAACCTTATTTGGCATCTCTTTAGGATATTTCTCGCTGGATTGTGGGTAGAGGTGATATTAATCTGTGGAAACATAATTGGGTTGGTGTCAGACATGGATTCCCTTGTTGTCTGGTCCCTGACATTACTTTTTTCCAATCCAGTGCTTTCCCACGACTCATGCACGCTATTCTGGATGATAAACAGTGGGATACTTTTGAAAATATTGTGCTTAGCTCGGAGCCGGACAGGTGTGTTTTTTCAAGGTCTTCCTCAGGTGTCTTCACAGCTAAAGACTATATCAGAATGATTTATATGAACCAAGGCCATGACATATGGGGAGAAGTTCTATGGAAGAGAGAGATCCCAAAGAAGTTCAATTTTCTCATTTGGAGAATCTGGAACAAAGCGATTCCTACAGAGGACAATATCCAATGCTTGGGAGTGAATCTGGCCTCTAAATTCCTATGTTGTAGGGTGGCACAGACTGAAACTATTGATCATCTATTCTTTGGAAGTGACTGGGAAAATTTAGTGTGGCAAGAGTTCAAAGGCTTCGTGGGCAGAAGATCCCGAGGGGAACCGTGTTCTGTCTTTCTGGAGCAGTGGTTCAAGGGAATGAATAACAGTGGTTCGGAAAGGGCTGTAAGGGTTATCCTCTTGATGGCGGGTTGCTGGGGGATCTGGATGGAATGCAACGAGGCCCGCCATAAGGGTATCCCGGGATCCCGTGCGGGTCTCATATTCAAAACCAGGTGCGTGATGGCTGATTTGGTCCGGCTGCGTCATGCATTCCAGGATGCGCCTTCCATTAGACCCCTTCTCACTGCAACCTTTTCTCCCAGTAACGACAACTATAGCAGGTAGGGAAGATGGGTACGCTTGTTGCCCCATCATTCGGGCCTCAAAATGAACTTAGATGGCTCATGCATCATGGGAATGATGCGAGGCGGGGGGTGATCCAGGACCCATGGGGATCAGTGACTCTGGCTTTTTGCGGCACTCTTGGAAGTGGCGATTCCCTTCAAGCGGAAGCCTTGGCGATGTTGACTGGTTTACTCTTATGCAGGAAAAATAATGTCCATCTTGCGGCTATTGAAACAGACTCACTTATAGTGTACAATGCTCTGTGTGGTATTGGCCCCATCCCATGGGCTATTGTCTACACCATTCAGTGATGCAATGGGATTTTGAGAAGTAGCACGAAGGTATGTCATACATAGCGCGAAGGGAATTTTGTGGCTTACTTTTTAGCGTCCATGACAGCTCAAGGGGTTCGCCTATCTTCCTTTTCTGATCTTGTATTCTTCCCCTAGGAGGGTGTCAACCTTGTCCGTGAAGATGCTCTTGGCCTTCACTACTTCAGACCACCTTAACCCTCTTTTTTTATGATCTTTTGCGTTGATTCCGTGTTGTGACTCCTTTGAAAATACAATAAAAATGTTTGTTTGGCAATGAAATTCAAGTTTCAAATTAATATGTGTTTGATTCCTACAAATTAAAAATGACTATATGATTGTTGTTCTAATTTTTACTGTTAATCTAAGATTTATTCCTCTATTAAAACCCTTACAAAGGTGGTTTGTCATTTATTAATAAGTGTTACTAATATAAAATCATAATTTCTATCATACTGAACAATAAAGGCATCAGATTGATGTATAATTGATTCATACATATCAAAAATGATTCAAGGATCATTATAGTAAGTTTTCACATCAATCTAAAATTTTCATCTTGGGTGTTACCCTTTTATGGGTGATATGTCATTTTAATAAAAATGGAGATTTCAAATGGTAATTTGGATCATATATAAAAATATGATTATTGTTTTGAAATGTGGTTAACTATTACAAATCACAAATTATTTGTAATTCATCATGTTGTGTTTTTTTGGTAAATCAAACTCATTTTCTCAGTTTTTTCCACATTTTGGTGACCTGACACTTTAATAATAATATGAATGTCAAACAACACTTTTAATAATTGTGAGAAATTATGTTATTTTATTAATATGTGTCTGACTCCTATAGATCAAAAATGAATTGAAGAAAAATATCCTAATTTTCAATGTGAATCCGAGCATGCTCACTCTTTTATGACCCAAACAGATGTGATTTATCATTTATTAATTATAGTTGAAAATATAAAACCATGATTTACCACATAACAAGAAACATGGACATAATATTAATACATAATTTATTCCTATGGATCCTGAATGATATAGGTATTTTTTCCCTAGTACTCAACACCTATTTTAACTCGTATTTTTGGTGTTGAAACCTTCAGGGGTGATATGTCATTTTAATAAAAATACAAATTCAAAATTTTACTTTGGATCATATGAAGAAATGTGAGCAACAAATTAGTGCTCAATTATTTTATCTTCATATTTAATGACCTGGGGATCATTTTATAATTTTATTAATTTTAATTAAATGTATTTTTCATAGTTTTTTCCCCTTGATGGGTGATATTCCATTTAAGTTAAAAATACAAAGGTGAAATTATACTTTGCATCATACCAAACAATCTGAGCATCATATGGATACTGTATTGATTTATATAGATCAAAAATGATTAGAGTTTCATTTTCCAAAGTTTTCATGATAACCATATGTATTTTTATCGTTTTTCAACCAGTTATGGGTGATATTTAATTTTAATAAAAATACAAAGGTGGAACAGTATTTTGGATCACATCGAGTAATCCAAGAATCAGATATATACGTGGTTGATTCCAAAAAATCAAAATTGTCACAAGTTTCATTATTATAATTTTACATGGTAATGAGAACTTGTTTTCTTAATTTTGACATAGGTGATTTGTTACATTAATAATAATGAGAAGTTAAAATGGTACATTTGATCGTTCTGATAAATTAAGGGATCAGATTGACATGTAATTGATTCAAAGAGATAAATAAAATGAAAATAATTTTCCTAAGTTTTAACACAAATGTGATCTTTTTTCTTTATTATGTACCCTACACAATTGGTTTTTCATTTATTAATAGGTTTTAACAATATGAAATCATACATTACATCATACTCATAAATCTCGGAATCATATTAATTTTTGGTTGATTTAATGGATTAAAAATTATTCAAGGATTTTTTTCCTTTGATTTCACATAAATATGAACTTCTATACTATATTTTGACCTCTCTACAGGTGATATGTCATTTTACTAAAAAAATAAAGTTAAAATGGTACATTGGATCATATCAAGAAATTCATGAATTATATTGATGTGTGATTTATTCTTATGGATCACATGTGATTTAAGGATTCCATTTCTATGTTTTCATGTTAATTTTAACTCATTTGTTCAGTTTTTACCCCTTATATGTGACTATACACTTTAATAACAATATAAAGTTCAACCAACACTTGTAATAATACTGAAAAATTTAGGTACTATATTGATTTTTGTTTGATTACTATTGAAAAAAATGACTCTAATATCATTGTCCAAACTTTTTCACACCAATACAAAAAAATTTACTCGGTTTTGGCCCCTATGGAGGTGATTTTTCATTTATTATTAAGTGTTAATGTTATAAAATAATATTTCCTATCATACTGAGAAATCTAAGAATTTTATTTTTGTTTGGTTGTTTTATACATATCATAATTGAATCAAGGATCTTTTTCTTATGTTTTAATGTTAATATGAGGTTATTTCCCTGGTTTTTACCCCTTTATGGGCGATATTTCATTTTAATAAAATAAAAAATGTGAACTAAAGCATTTGACCATGCTTATAAATTTGAGCATCAAATTATTGCATTGTCGATTCATATAAATCAAAAATGTTCTAATGATCATTATCCTACATTTACCTACAAATACAAACTCATTGTCTTAGTTTTGACCTCTTTTAGTTTAATTTTTACTTTAATAATGATGGGAATGTGAAAATCTGCATCAATTTTATTAATTAACTCATCCTGATCTCTATGAAATAAAATAATAATAATTGCAAATGTAATAGAATATTACCTCTATATGATTTTCAAATATAGTCTAATATCATGTACTTATCCAAATCATTTATAAACAAATTTACTTCTTCTTTTTAAAACATTGATTATTTTAAATCCTCATAGTATTAGAAAAATATAGACAACCAAATTATTAATTAATATTTTAAATAAATATATAATTAACATCTAAAATATCTATTTGGGGATGAGAGTTTTTTAATGGAATATGATTACTTTCAAAATTTGAAAAATGTAATATCCATAATCATGGTCATTATTTTGTTTCTTACACTGTAGAAAATTTAATAAAAATAAGTACTTTTTTATATATGTTTTGATATTGAAATCGTATTATATATACTATGATACATATCCATTTCAAAAAATCATTATGATTCTTGTGCTAAGTCACTAACCTCATACAATGATTTTTTTTATATTTAATAATATCTAAATCATAATAAAATCTTTATTAAAACATAATCTAAAATGTATAATTTTTGTATTATTTGGACAATATTTATTGTAGTGCATTAAAAATTCACAATGGACATCATGTGTGTTTGATTTTTTAGAAATCCAGGCTTTGGATCTAAAAAATAAACCTTCTGGGTATCCTAATTGAGTATAAAAGAATATAGTTCTCCCTAAAATCACAAATGAAAAATTAATGAAAAAGATAAAAATATATTTTATAAGATTATATTTTATTATTTTACCTCTATATTATAGGAATTATGAAGAGGCCTTTGTTTATTATTTTTGTATTCAAATGTTGTTTCTAGTTTAGCAGTTGTTTATAAATTCTTCTTTATCCAATGTAATTTTTTCTATTGAAATGATAGAATGATTAATGAGTCCAAATTTTACTTCACATGTTTTTCCCTTTATAAAATAGTTATGTGTATGCCTATAGAAGAAATGAATAGATTTTAATTATAATTAATATAATATATCAATTATCGTACAAACAGATTATAAAAATTTTCCACATATAAACATTCAAAATTAAGATTCCTATTCATCCATGCTTGATAATTTCATTTATATTCTCAATACCAATCACATATATAATTATCTCTCCATAAAATTGATCTTAATATTCAACATATGAAATATTTTCTTATTTGAATGTTGTATCTGTAAGAACTTGAAATGTTAACAAATGAAATGGTGATTTTTTTTGGGAAAGGAACTATTGGAAGTTTGTTTTTATTTCTTGGTTGATCCACTATATTTTTTTAATCTGATGTTTTTCTTTACTTTCTATTTATCTTATTGTAATAGCATACCTCATTTCAAACCCTTCATTATGAATTGTTAAAGCCTTTTTGTTTGAAAAATAATAATAATGTAAAGGCTATATCAAACTATCCTCATATATCATTATAGGATTAAAAGGATATGATATAAAAGTTATCATAGCATGTTCGACTATGGTAACATTCAGATCATTAATGAGAATAGGTATATCAATGATCAACTTATAATATAATTTAATCCCAACACCTACATGATATTTTTGTAGTTTTTTATTATATAGCATATGTCCTTGTGTATTTTTTATTATACCCTCATAACATGGTTATCAGTAGTTTTTGATAGATATAAATCAAAATCACTTTGTCCCTATATAATTTTAGCATTATCATGTTATCAGTAGTTATTTGGTTTTAATTTAAAAAAAATATGAAAAAATTACTACCTCATAAAAGAGAGATGATTTAGTGGAATGGGTAGTCTCAATATTGGTGGGGTCTATAACATCATGTAGTATTTGTTTCTATTAATTATTCTATTTTACCTCTTTTAAATTACTAGTCCATCAAACCACACTTGATAAAAATTTCTTTTAGAGCATCAATTTTTTCCTACATGTTTTCATTTTCTTATTTCCATCCATCAGTGACATTGATTTCTCAGAAATGATTGGGGTGAAACTCTAAAACCTTTACCTATAATGTTTCAATATTATTTTATCCACTTCAAAACATCTGTAAGTAGTATTTATTATGGTAAAACTGATGATGATTCTTGTGTCTAAACCATAAAAAACAAACATATACAAATATTTTTATATAAAGACGTTTTGAAGAATAAAACATTACTATTATTTTATACTTTCACATGATTCCCATTACTTATTGCATTTTAAACTATTATTATTCCATCATTATTTACATGTGCATCCATCAATATCACATGACATGGGATAAAAGTTGATATGGATTTTGATTCATCAATCTACATATAAAATAAGAAACATAATTCTATTTTGGTTTCAGTCAACATAAAATTATTATATATATTCAAAAGTAATACCAATTTGTTTAAGTGAAGTATACCTCATATTTTATTTCTGGTAAGGGTACATTGGAAATGATTCAATATGTTAATTTTTATAACTCCTTTATTTTTTCATAAATCAATAATTTTGAATAAAATAGAATAATAAAAATAATTTCAAATAAAATATTTCCAATTACAATACACCTAAAATGATTCTTCCTTGTAGTGACTAATTATTTAATCCCATGTTTCTTATAGTATCACATGTGATTACATAGTTGGTGGGTGGGTGTTTAATTTCCCCTCAACATACCTGAGATGATGCTTCGTTAGAAGTGTCTAAAAGGCTATATGATCCTTTATATTGATTATTAATATGAATTTCTTATGAAAATCATCTACAATAAACATACTCTATAAGGGATAATTAAAATTAAATCAATGTTTCATTGTATGAATATTCATTAAAATGAATAATTATAACATAACATTACCTTAATATCTTCCCAAATGACTATCTACAATGCCTGAAAAACATTATTACATGTATCTATATCAATCTTCACATGAATTCAAGTTGTGAGCCTGATGTTACTAATGAAAATTTACTTTTGTGGGTCAATAGGTTGGCCATTCTCATTTTACATAGCCTATAATTTTATTCCATTTCTTTTAACCTTGATAAATTTTATTAACAAGGAGGTGACAAACCGCCAATATTTTTTTCATCCCCATGTTTTTTACCTCCAAAAAAGTCCTAAATATCATCATCGATGATAAATTATTCCTTTTTATTGCTAGTAATATGGAATAGAGAATCCATATTTTACATGACTTGTTAAATATTTAATTTAAATTATTTTAATTCTTGGGAACTTAAAATATTATGTGAAAAAGTGTACCATATTAAATAAAACATTTATCTGTACATTCAACTCTCTTTTTCTTCTTCAGAGGTTGAAGATATTTTTAACATCTATAAAGTATAAATATTACCTCATTAATGTACCCTCAGACATACAAGACACATTATATATTGTGACCACTATAAAATGATTGTGATGTCCCAAATAAAGGTTTATACTCAACAAAATATTCATCTAACCTTATTGTTGTCTGATTCACCAATATAAAAATTAACCAATTTTTGTTTGCAGGATCTGTGACATAAAACACTTTCGCTACATTTTATGTCATTATAATTGATTCATCCTTGTACTAGTCCACATTGAAATTAACCTTCACAAAGAACAATTCATCAACTTTATCTTCCCTTCTTTTATCAATTCATTTAAAACAAAAAAGTGGAACATGAAATTTTGTGTAATCTAACTCATATATTTTTCCAATGATGCCAAACTATGACATATTCCTACAAATTAGAATTCTATAATTAGTATAGGATATGTACATCGCTTCTACTATAAGGGTAACTCCATTATTTGACATCATACTAGATTTTTCATGATCCTTTTTATGTAATGCATAAACATTAATTACCTCACCATTTTAATATTATACATGTTCACTTGGTCCTATAGCTATCCATTGAAGTTATTCAGAAATTGAGTTCACATTTTAATATAAATCCTTTAAAACATTATCAAAAAACATCTTATAAATTGTTTTTCATGTGAATTTTATATCCATATTGCATCCTTTAATGTATTTAAATGCCTAAAAATCACTTTGTTAGATTAAATATTTGCAGAAATATCTCTATCACTGCTTAAAATTTAAAGTTGATCTTTCTCCCACCCTATAATGGTAATTATAAAAAAATATTTTTTAGAAATCCCTTTACCCATAATGCATCCACTGAGACATAATATTGGGAGGCCAATGATATCACCATCTGATTAGTATTTAGTATAGAATTCAATATCTTATTTAACAATAAATCACTATACAATACAACCTTCAGGCTGAATTTTATTTTTTTCATACTCTTTCAAAATCTACATATACAATTTAATGGTTTACATCCATCAACAATATACTGGACCACGTAGCTCAATATCTTAATCCAAGTGAATCATTATTTGAGCCATCATATTCAAGAATTATAATGGGATGTACATTTCTAATTCACATAATTTTAAATAAATATATTTTTCCATAGTTAGAAATATTTATTTTTATAACATTACTATATATTGCTTTAAAAAAACAATCTTGGTTAATTAGTGTAGATAATTTTTTAGGATGAATAAAATGTAATGTTGTATGCATTAAATCATTCATGAAAACATGGACATCATGTGATTTTAGTCCCTTTGACTTCAAGTCAATCATCGATATGATATTATTTATATTCAATGAATAAGCCTCTAAAACCTTTAAATCATTTAGAAAATTGAAATAATAATATCACCCTTTCCTTGACAGAGTGTAAGCTACTGGAGGAAGAAAATTATACCATCCACCCTTCCATAGAACCAACTCTTCCATTATCCTTATGTCAATCATGTCCAACATAGAATTATTACTATATTATTTTATAGTCCATTTTTATGTAACAAAAACTCTATCACATACATTTTTTTGATATGCATGACTTCAAAAAAATGGATAACATATAAGCAACTCTAGTGTGGTAATTTAGAATACCTACTCAATTTTTCCAACCAATTTTCATAATTTGAATAAGGTTACTGAATGTAGTGATAAGATTCATTACATTCTCAAACTGGTGATCACGTGTTAATATATATGATGGTGTACCTTGTTTTTTATTCCCATCAAATGATGTCTCCTAGAATAAATATTTTTTCATCAGGGTAGTAATTAGTAATTTCCTAAAACATAGTCTTTGAGGAATATTTCAACCCAACTATGTTTGTACTTTATATATAGATGGGACACCCAAATATTCCTTTAATGATATATCCTGAAAAATTTCTATAAGTAAGAAATTCATTTATCATCTTGTACAACAAAGCTCATATTATGAACTCTTCACTCCTATGAGAATCATTCAATATAGCATTTATATACCACATAAATTTTAAATCATCAATCAGTAGTGCTATATAAACACCAATATCATTACAATGTTGTTTGAGCATATATAGAAGTTGAGAAGATATAATGTATTTTCACTTCTTGTATAACCATGCTATTAAGTTATACATTACCAATATAACCTCCCATGTATGATGAGTACTAAAAGATTTTAAATGATACTAATAACACTTTTTAGATCAAGATGAAGTGGTTAAACCAATGTCCTAGGATCACCCTTGCAAGATAATATAAAATATTCATATAAAGAAAAATAAATAAATACTTTAAATATGTCTTACCATACACCATGGAGAATTTTCATCATCTCTCATAGGCTTAAGATAGATCACAAATAGTAACTAAAAAACATAATCTCCCTAAACGTGTCCATGGGTTGAGAAGAATGGAACATCATATGTGTGGGATTCTCTATCCTCCATGATGATCAGGAATGTCATGTGTAAATGAGGTAGAAAAAGAGATCTTTAGGATAATAAAGTTTTGACCGATCAAACATAAACTTACATCGCAATGAAGTGGTCTATAATTAATCTGAAGGACACTCTTTGGTGATACATGAATTAACTCATGTGTTTAAAATTCACGATTTCAAGCCTCAACTAACACTTTCTTCATATGCATTAATGTATTTAACTCACATGAATTTCAACTTTTAAAATGTTTCATTAAGTGATATCTACGTGGAAGATCATCTGAAATGATAATTTTTATCATTTAGGTTCCAAACATATCATATTCAGTGGTTGTATCTCAGGAATATTGTAAACTCACAATACATAGCCTCTTATATCATATATAAAACGTCTTTAGTTGATATTCCTTTCCATATCCCACTTACACTAAAGACTCAAATAGTTTGTTCAATTTCTCCTTATATTGTATCATAAAAAATAAATTATGAAACTTTATCCAAAACTACTTTATGATATATTTTATAACACACTATTTGAAAGCTTTCATTAATTTCACATTATATCACATTATATCACGTCATATCAAACCCATTGTGAATACCCATCAATGACACTTTTGGATTAACAATAAAACATTTAGAGTCACTTTATGCGTCAAAATCAATCCTTATTCTGTCAACCCTAAAGTGTAACCCCATGGTCCTTTGTAGAATTAACAAACAAATATGAATATCTGGATCCATATATGTAAGTAGACAGTCCTCTAGAAAAGCATCATTTTCACTGAATCTATAAAGGGGTCTAGCATGATCTCTCTTACACATGGGTATCTTTATACATGTTTTCACTTGTTTACATCATATGAAAATGTGAATTCTTATATTTTCTTTTTGTAGAATACATCGAGTTCCCATGGGACATAGATCACATCACTCCCATATAGTTAACTCATCTATTATTGATTCTCTAAGTGTAAGCTAATATGGTCGATGAATATATAACATGTCATTTATCCTTATGGGTAAATATATTACTTATACATTATCTTGATAGACATATTATATCTATTTGCAATCTCATGCTTTCATGAACAACCTCGGCCATCCATCTATAAGACACCTGAAGCGGTCTGAGAAATGCCCCAAAGCATGTTCCCAATTGCACAGGGCTAGAAACTAATGTTAGGGTCTTATAAAATCATTATTAGGAATGATTTAACCCTTAAACTAACATCAAGATCAATGATAACATAACTACATCTGAGTAAGAAACTTAAACAAAAAGAATCAACTTGAGGCTGAATAAAATAAAATAATATCACATACTTGAGTATAAAATACATAAATAAACAAAAATCAACTAGTCACATATAATAACTATATAAAAAAGCTGAGATATATGAATCCCAAATAAACAAAAACGCAAAGACAACTCCTCATGAGAAAAACCCTATGATACCATGTCTTATCTAGTAAATAGGATCCCTAGACAATAATAAATAAGAAGATCCATTGAAAAAAGGTTATATTTCCCTTTCTTGTGTTCTAAAAACAATGTATGCATATAACAAAAAGAATAAAACTATTTTGAGGTAAACGTCTAATTATGATACGACCATGAATCTATTTAAGGATTTTACCCATGAAAATGATAATGTCTTGCTTAAAACTCATTTTTCAAAGCCAGGTTCACTATTAAAAAAGTTCACTTAAAAATAAAATTTGGAAATCTATTTGTTTTTCTAAAAAAATCCATATTTTAGAATCATGGAAAATGTAGTTCAAATAAAGAAATAAATCCACTCAATATAAAAAAGTTCAATGCATTTAAACAATGAATAAACATAATCATAAATTTAAATATCATTACATAAGAAAGTAATAGAAAATAGGTATAATCGTAAGAGAAATTGTTTATAATAAAAGTATTTTAAACATAAATGCATGGAAATAACATAATTACATAACTCAAAATGATAAAAAGTGTAAGATAATAATGTAAAAAATAATCAAACTTGTCACTAAGATTATGCACAATGTATTTAAAATAAATCTACCATAAGTAATTTGAATCGTGGGATATAACAATATGGGTCTTGTATAACTTAGTCTAAAAATAATAGTTGAATACTAGCTATAAAATTATAGCTTGGTGGAAGCTATCTTAGTCTTCCCTAGGCCCGAACATCCAAGACCTCACTCAGTCCCTTTGTTGATATTTTTGAAGATCTCTCGGTTCTCCTCTTTAAAGGCTCTCTTGGTCCCTTGGAGAACACTTTGGAATATTTTTCGGTCTTCCACCCCAATAGATATCTCTATACCCTGAACAACACACCCCAGTTTTTCCATGACATAAGATAAGGTCTCAATACCAAATTCATCATATATGCCCAATGTCTCATTTTTGATACTCAATACCAAACACACAAACATTCACATGTACCAACACACAAATTCTATTTCAAAATAAATTTAAATAAATCAAATATATAATTTTAAAACTATACCTTACTCATGGTAAAACATGAAAATTAAAATATAATGTCTTACTCATAGTGAAATCAATTTTTAAAACCCAAATTTAATTACATTTGAATCCATAACAAGTTCTTATCACATTGTCCATTTAAAAAACCAATTTCATAAACTATTTATTCCCAAAATATGTCAATCATTCAACACCATGTGTGACCTCTTTAAACCACTTTGAAACCCTTATATAAAAGCACTAATTCCTATAAGATATTTTATCAAATACTACGAGTGCATTAAATCCAACTCCCTTTGAAAACACACTTAGAAACATCAAATTGTCAACATAAATCATGCATCACGTAAAACATGTATAAATTATCATTTAAAAATCTATTGAAATGAAATATTATAAAAAATAAAAAGTCATCTAGAAATAAATATCGATCTTTTGAAAATTCCTTAAATAGAGACACCTACCTTAGAATCATCTTCAAACGTGTCACCTATAACAACAACTAATTGCATCAAAGATAAGAATACCTTTCACACCTAAACCACACTGAAATAAACTAAATCCTATATTAACTATCCTATATTAATACATAGTTGATTCTAGGGTTTCATTAGTATATGAAAGATGAAGAAAAAAGGTATAAAAGGGGAAGAGGAAGATGAATCAATATGAAAACCTTATACCATAATCTAAACCGCTAAGAGATCAATGAGAATACACCATGGATCCAAAAGGAGGAGATACCATGACCATGGATAGGGTTGAGTATAAAGGGGAATAGACTGACTGACTGAAAATTATTTTTTATTTGCTTGTCAAATCACTTTGTAAGGAAAGTGAGAAACTATAGTGTCCAGCATAACAACCAAATAAAATACAGAAATGTCCCAAGCACATAAAAATTCTACCTCTCCCCAGCATTTCCATCGTGTATGGGTCCGCCACCAAGACATGAGCACTCAAACGGTCCCATGCAAAGATGCGCAGGCACAATCCCGATGGCCAGGGCATACCCTCTCAGAGTCCAAGTGCCATGCCGAAGTGGTGAACTCGTGCTCTGAACCTCATCTGAAGAAGAACCATAAAAATGCTGGGAACATAACCCCATATTCAACTTTTAAACCACTGCCTGAAGATAGGTCCTCAAAATCGAACATTCAATCAAATTGAAAGACCGAACATTAGTCAGAAAATGAGAGAATAAAGTCATTGAAATAAAATTTCAACCTGCTAGAGTTCATATCCCTAGACATATTCCAGGAAATATTTGTTACCTAAATATGTGGAACTTCTGTTAACAAGACTTCTAAAGCAGAAGATAGTTTATCCCATACCTGTATGTATTCCTCAAGCTTTAACAACCCCTGGTTGAATCCCCAAACCAGAATCGAGTCCTGTTTGTCAACCCAATAGTATTGCTCCTACTTAAGATTGATTTCAATATTCCAGCCCATCATCTTGGATGCATCCTCTTCAGACGCATTGAGATACAACACCTGCTCTTTAACCTCATCAACCGAACTCAGAATTAAACCCCATGATCCGGATTGATCAGGGTGTTCCAGCTTACATACAGCCTCACAGGCCACCCTCTCATCCACTCTCTTTTCTGCAAAATGAGTCCTCACAGGAGGTGGCAAGGACGAGTAGTCCTTCCTGCCCTTCTTCCTTCTATTGCTCCATCCCCTCGGGATTGTTTCACCAGCAGAGATACTCTTAATTTATCCCATGGAAAGCTTCACTCGTTCCCCATTTGCACATTCTGATTCTTCATGGTGATTGTTCAGCCCTTCCATAGTGAGGCCATCAAATTAGTTTCCCACCTATATGGAGTACTGAACCCCCCTGACCACTTCCTCACAGGAGGAAACACCAGCATTCTTGACCCCTAAATAAACCACAAGGATTGAAGGGACCACCTCCATATTCATCCCATGCCTTCCCAACCTCAGGTCATCTTGTTTGGAACCATCCACTCCCACTATATTCTCCTCCACAAAACCCCCTCCTGCTCTAGCACCTGCGAAATCCCAGACACCCTTGGCCCTTCATGAGTAGCAGTTAGTTGGACCTCCCTACCCGCAACCTTGAATGGCGAACTACTACTAGAGGATGGCCTGGCCAGATCCTTCTTAAGCCTCTTAAACACATTCTCCACCATCGGATTCACCTGGTTATTCAAGGATTCCTTCACGAGAGAGAAAACTCAGGGAGCCCTCTCAGGTAAAAACTCCCTTGACCCATCACACACCCTAAGAAGGCTGGCAGACCCTCCTTGTTGATCTGCCAACCCAGAAGATCTCATATTACCCTCAGTATAAATTTTTGCTTCTCTGAAACTGGTATAACTTGGATTCATACCATTCCTCTTAGACTTCCTACGACAAGCCTCCTTCAAGTGACCTAGTCGCTTGCATTCAGTGCAATAATCAGTCCAGGATTCAAAAACCACACATTGTTTGCAGCGGTATTCTTTGCCCGCCGTGATCCACACATGCTCAAAAGGAACCCGTGACACATCCATTTCTTCACAGATTCTAGGATTCATGGGATGACAAATTGCCTCTGTGAGACTATCTGAACACATGTATCTACCTAACAAATTTCGTAACATAAGGAGAATGGACGGATTTTGAAATGGTAGAGGGAGGTTGGGTAAACTTACCTAGATTTCCATCGAAGGAGGATCATGATTCATATGCAAGTCAAAGGTCCACCAGAGAAGATGAAATTAGAAACCATTGAAGCTTCTTGGAGCGCTTGACCAGGCTTTGATGAGATCAGCCTTTGAGGCAAAGGGTAACTAAAAAACAAAACTAAGGATTACCAATAACCCAATAGGTGTTACAAAACTCCCCACCAATTCACTTAATACTCCCCAAAAAGTCCCTACTAAAAATAGAAACAAAAGAAATGAGTCAAAACCAATACTATATGGAAGAAATTGAGTTGGGAATTAAACCATTAGAGTGATCCCTGGGAAGAAACTCTTGAACATCGATGATTTTTATAAACTAAACCAGCATTCCCAAAAACAAAATCAGATGTATCTAATTATAATTAAACCATGATCAGTGATGTGTGACCTAAAAAGGGAATAGAGACCAAGCATGGGTCTCCCCAACATTTAGAAATCTTCTAAATGTTGTAACAAAAGAGAAAACTCCAAATAAAGACTTACACTATCAAAAAATATCAAAACAATCCATGGAATAATGAGGATCCAATTCTCACTTACTTAAATAAAACCTAGCTTAAGAAACTCACTACCCATATGTTTGATCTAGAAATGAGATTAAAATGCATCACCTCCAAGATGGATAACCTATGAGTATCTCACAACCATAAATAACTTTCGATATTGACTTAGGTCAACATACTCTATGGGTAATCTAAGATATCATCTTATAACACCTTCCCATTGAGAATCCAAAAAATCTAGCACTGTTGATTGCTCAATGACTTGAAGGAATTATTCGTCCTAATTTCTCAAGCACCGAACCAAAGGTCACTCATTCCCGCATCAATAAGAAACCACCTTAAAATGGTCATGATAAAGGAAGAACCAGAATACCCTAAATGAAGACAACCAAGGAAATAAGGTAATAACCCAGGCCTAAAATCTCAAGGTAACACATAAGGTAGAAGGTAAAAACTCAAATTACAAGAACCCAAATTCGAAAACCTAGACGTGCTTTCAAAAACAATTTCCACTTTATTTAATAGAAAACAATATCTTTGAAAACCACCTTTTATAGTCTCTATTAACATTCATAAAACACCTAACCCTTCTTTAAAATGAAAGAAGTATGAGATTCATCCCACTTTTTTAATTACTTGAATTCACTGAAACTGTCTTATTTTTATAAAAACCACTTAACCAACCAAATACTTATTCTATCCTTCTTCAAACAAATCCCCAAAAACTCATTTTAAAGGAAAACACATATCATTTCAAAACACCACTCACACAAGAGTAAAATATATAGAACCTAAAAAAAAATAAGCATGACCAAAGGGCCATGTGAAACAATGGTAACATAAACAAACAACAGTAGAAGATATTGTATTTTATAACTACTATAATCCCCTAAAATATCCAATAAATTAAACCAAAGTGTCATATGAAACCCCCTAATGATAAAAATGGTATCATACTCGCCCACTCAATTTAGGAAATCACACAAACTTCCAAATGGGTTTTTATCAAAATACTAAGAAGGAGAAGTCGCTTCTCAATGGTTTGAAGTTCCACTTTAAATCATTATTTAAAATCAAGATCTTGAAATATATTTATAAAACATCTCAAAAAATAATTTCACAAAATCATTGTAAGAACAATATCAAAAACCAACGTATTTTCATTTGAAACACTCAATGAGCTAAAATCACCCCCTTAAATCACATCACAACCCAACCGAGGCCGAAGAATTTTAAAACATCGCACACTTTTTAAAATATTTTTAAAAAAATTACCAATTCAATTTAAATTTTGAAAATACTACTTTAATAGCCAATCAAAAATCATTAGAAGTTGAAAACCACACTCCCCATTTCATTTCATGCCCCAAATAGCATGAAAACCCATGTAAAATATTACATTCAACTTTAAAACAAATTTTAACTCTAATTTATAATATTTATTTCAAGTCATATTTTAAATTGCAATTATAAAAAAATCCCATATAAAAATTAAAACTCACCGTGAAAAAACATAAAATTAAAATAGAACAACATGTAAGAGTTAACTATTAGAGTTGGGGAAATTCAAAACTTCTATGTAATCAAGGGAATGAAAATACACCAACCACAAGTTCAGTAGAAACCTTGTTGTAACTCATCACCTACAAAGATGAATTCTTGGATAAATCTAAAAGTATCCTCTGAATATATTTAAAGTTTTAGGGAGTCGATAATAGAAAATTTCAAATACAAAAAATGGATGAGACTATCAAGGAAAAACAACTAGGAACAATATCATATATTTCATCAAGACCTTTATTGGATCCACTTACGAACCATAATAATACATGATCTTAATTTCTTACATTTCTAAATCAAAGAAAGTGGTCTCATAACTAAGGTAACAAAACAAATCACAATTTAAAAACATATTTTGAAAAATGTTTTTCAAACCACTTTGAGAATCTCTATTGGAAACCAAACCGTTTTATACCAACCCATAACACCCATCTATCTCAAAAATCATTTAAACCAATGGACAACACTCTTTTTTCAAAAACATCACTTAAAATTTAACACTGTGGAAAATTCACACTCTTTTCAAAAAAGGTATTATTTATCTCAAAAATAGGAATCTTTAAAATAGTCCATGCCCCTTAAATTAGACCACCAAAATCTCTTGAGCATCAAGCCCTATTTCCCCTATAAAAAATTTTCAAACTAATTTGTGAAATAAATCACCTCATAGAAAACACATTCATAATACAACTATTAAAAAATCCAATTTAAGAATTTAAATACTTTTTATAACAAATCCTTTTCAGATTGAATGATTTTTACTCAAAACATTTTTTATTAGCTACATTTTTAAACAAAACTCTACTTGGTTTTCATTAAGAAACCCAACTATCTTTTCCAAACCACCAAAAAATAATTTTTAAAAACAAAACACCTTATATTATTCCAATATTCCATTTTAAAAACTATTTTTAATTTCTTGAAAGAGATTTTTCTAAGGGAAACACTTAGAACACCATCAAAAATATCAATTAAAACCACATTTAACCACGTAAATTTCCATACAAACATCAATAAAAATTTCTCCCAAGTCATAACACACCTATGGAATACACAATTGGAATCAATATGGGATAAAGGGGAGTAAAAATATAGACTAACAATGACACATAAACTATCATAATTATATATAAATTACACATTGGTATCAAAATTTTTACCAAAAATGAATTCTAACCATACAACCTTGGTCTATTTGGTGTTATAATCGAAGCACATTCTCGATCCCCCCAGCCAGGAAACTAGTGCCAAGGTCCCAGAACATCATCGCTAGGAATGATTTTAACCTGTAACACACAACTAGATCAATGATATGATAACTACATCATAAAAAGAAAAATAAACATATGGAACTAATTGGTTTACGGAATAAAGTTAGAAAACATCATAAACAGGAGCACTATGTACATAAATGAATAAACACCACCTTCTCAAAAAAACCATGTATATAAAAAAACTGATACATATACATTAAAATAAAATAAAATATATAATATATATCCTTGTGAGATAAACCCCATTAAAACACATATCCCCTAACAAAAGGTATCCCTGGATAGCAGTAAACAAGAAGAACCACTAAAATCGTGGTTCCCTTTCCCTGGCATATTTCATAAAAAACTGAGACTTCATATGCCCAATAGAATATGAAGCTTCTGAGGTAAAAATACCGTTATGATTAATCCATGAATATATTTAATTATTTTACCCATGAAAACCCATAATTTTATTTTTAAAACACATTCTTCATAGCTAAGTTCACTTGTAAAACATGTTCACCATAAAAAACATTAGAAATCTCTTGGATTTTTTTCAGAGAAAAACAATATTTTAAAATCATGGTAAACATGGATCATATAAATAAACAAATTTACCAAGTATAAATATTATCAATAAACCCAAGCAAGTTATAAACATGATAATAAAGAAAAATATCATTACATAACCATGTAAAGGAAAATAAGCTTAGGCATAAGATGCATAATTTAAAAAAATGAGTGTGAACAAAAAATAAAGGAAATAACATCATTATATAACTCATAATAATATAGAGGGAAAGATAAAAATGAAAAGTATAATAACACATGTAACTAACAATATGCATAAAAAATAAAATTTACTATGTGTAGGTAAAGTGTACTAGGGGATCTAACCATGCGGGTTTAGTGTGACTTAGTCTAAAAATACCAATTTCTAGATTGTTAGTGAAACATAAAAAGATAGAATCTCCCTCGATCTTACACAAAAAAACATACATGATGTATCTCAATCCCTTGATAAAAGTTTTTCAAGCTCTCTCAATCATCCTCTTAAAAGGAAATCTTAATCCCTTGAACAACAATTTAGAAGCTCACATGGTATTCCTCTTCAAAGGATCTCTTGTTCCCATGAACAAAACACCCTAGATAATCCATGATATAATATATGGTATCATTTCCATAGTCACCATAAACACCCAAGGTCTCCCATGTGCTAATCAATGCCAGATACACAAACATTCAAATGTTCCAACACACAGATTCCATTTCAAAATCAATTTAAATAAACCAACTTTCCCAATTTAAAAAATACCTTCCTCAATGTAACACATTTCTATTTCAATATAATGTCTTCCTCAAGGAAAAAACATTTCTATAAATCCAAATTTAAAATTCATTTTATTCAATAAAAAGTTCCCATCACATGATCAATTTAAAAAAACATTTCAAAAACCATTTTTTCCAAAAAAAATATTTAAATCCTTCAACACCATGTGATACCACATTAAAAACACTTTAAAACCTCATTTTAAAGTAATCAATTCCATTGATACATTTTATCAAACACTTGTAGTGCATTAAAGTTATCTCCCTTTGGAAAAACTACTTTAAAGCACCAACATAAATCTTACATCACATCAAGATTGGATAAAGAATCATTTGTAAATGAAATGAATCTAAATTTTATTAAAAACCCAAAGGAAACTAAGAATAAATTATAAACCATGTAAAATTCCTTAAATAGAGACACCTACATTAGAATCAAGACAAACCTTGTCACGTTAAATGAAAACAACTTAAATCAAGGAGGAGATATCCTTACACACCAAAACTTTAATGAAAAAAACCAAATTTCCCATTAAAACCCCAAAATTTACAATAGGGTGTGATAGGGTTTCACTATTCCATTAAAAAGGAAAAGCATATTTAGAATAGGGGAAGAGGAAGAGAAATAAATTATAAAATGGTGTACCTCATTCCAAAATAAAAACAAATCCATGAAAATCCACCATGGTTTCAATAGGAGAAGGTCCCAAGACCAAGTAGAGGGTTTCAAATGCGGGGGAGGATAAATAATCTAAAGGGAAGTTAAAATCAACAAGGGAATAGTGGGAAATTACCGAATTTTTAATGACCTAGACAGCTTGCATGGTTTATCAAACCTTGTTCTAACCATTAGGGGGTTGTCGCCTCACCTATACAAAAGGACACATTGTTACTCCTGAGACCTACATGGTTTAGAAAACTATGATTAGTCTATAAAAACACATTTTCATCAAACCAACACCCTCACAAATCCATCGGCATGATTTTATGAACCAGGAACTAATCATGTGCTAAGGTATGTCTTCAAAAAAAGAATATTTTTACCCCCCCCCCAACGATATTCAAGAACTTTGAGAATTAACCAATGGTTAAATAAAATTAAAAATAGGGAAAACCAATGACCTAGTGGGTGTCTTGAACACTCCCATAATCTATCCAAATCAATTTCCCAGATTTCATACTTATCATATGAGAGGTAAAATCACATCCTTATTAATCTATAACTGATGACATGATCAGTAACATACCAAACCACCCTCATATTAACTAATTCAATATGTATTTTTTTATAAGTAGGGAATCAAAGTATAAATGTTCTCATG
The DNA here is from genome assembly GCA_963277665.1 of Viscum album. NCBI lineage: Eukaryota > Viridiplantae > Streptophyta > Magnoliopsida > Santalales > Viscaceae > Viscum > Viscum album. The sequence goes on along the minus strand of OY728125.1, from coordinate 1,552,301,800 downwards.
TTATGTATTTTACCAACATCATGTGGTGGGGACTCAAATATGATCAATGCACCCCTGGTATATTAAAGACATCTATATATAACTATTTGTAGTAAAATTAGTAGGACATGCAGTGCATAAAGTTAATCATATTCCTTATTTTATTCCTCATGATAATACTTCATATCTCTATAAGACAATAATACTCATTATAACCTTAAAATTTTATCAAATCCTATTGTACTCCATGATGAAAATCTGTTAAGGATAAACTCAAAGTTATAATTTAATAGTTATATTAACCTTACTCATCGAAAAATGTGTATATATGTATATTCATTTATTTATCCAATGTGAAAGAATTAAAATTGAGGTTTCCTCTAATGTCATACATTTTAATATTCTTAAACTCCTAATGAATATTTAACAAAACCAACATAAATAGTGATTTAGCATATCATAAGTGATAATCTTCTAGATTATTATTATGTTTTATACACATTATGGGTTTTTTAAACATTTCATCTTATAAAAACCCTTTCACATATCTATGTAATCTTTTTATAAAAATATCCCCTTAAACTCTTTTGTGAGAAACATCTATGAATAAATCTAGTTTTAATAAATGTGATACTTAGGAATCATATTCCAAATTCAAGTACATAAAAATAATAAAAACTCATAAATTAACAGCATCCAATGGTATAATTTAAACTTCTACTATCTACTTATAACCCTTTTCAGTTCATCCTAATCATCTCTATAACTCTATTCCATCAATATTTTCCATGAAATAATGTAAATACATACATTACTATTTAATAATACGTCTTAAACTTTTTTAGAATATTAATTAAATTTCTCTTTAGACATAGAATGGTATAATAATTTAACTTTTAACTTCTCTTAAGCCCAAACATACTCCAACTAGTCTCTTAGTCACTATATTCCTTTCATAATATCTTACTAAGATACCAAATACCTTTTGTGTTGTATAAATAATACTTATTTCATTTTTATGGTAATATTTATTTGATAAACTATTTTTTCTATATAATATGTCATATTTTGTGTGTCTATAAAATTTTCATTTGAAAATAATACTTTATTAAACTATTTCACTATTGGAAGGTAGGAACACATTCCATTATATTTTAACAAACATTTGTATACACACATTATCCTAGATAAAAACTTTTATCCATATATTATTTGTAAAAAACATTATAGTAATTGATGAATCTTGAAATATTTGTATAAAATTAATCATCTCATAATTCTTCACAATAAATATTCATTATCGGAAAAATACACATATAATATAGTATAAATAAGATTAAAATATTCCTCCTTTTATTATGATTCATTTGATCTTGAAAAAAATTATTTACATGAAATCTTTTGATATAGAATCTTGTTGCTTCATGAATGTAAACTACAAGCTCAAAAAATTATTCCTTTTATTTTGAAATTATATTTTTTTACAACTCATTTTAAAATATAACTTTGGCCCCATATACATTTAAAATTTTATGAATTAGTTTATATAACATTCATACCTGATATGGATATTCTATGGAGCTTCATAATTTAAAGACCTGTGTTTTTTCAAACTGTGAAATTGAATGGAAATTTGAATCATTGATTTCAGATACTCATGGGGGGGGGGGTTAAATGGTATTTTACCCTATAATATGATTTGAATTATTTTTTTGGATAGTATATTGGTCCTGGAATAGGGTGTTTACCCTACTATAGAAATTTTGTGTAATTCTGTACCGTTCAGATTTTTACTGAATATTTAATAATTAATATTTAATTAATTAAATATTAATTTATTTTCACAGGTTCATTCAGTGATATATTACAAATGGATAATTTGATTTATATTTTTTCTTAACCATTGATACTAAATTGGTGTTTTTCATTGTTGGGGTATAAACTCATGTCGGACAATGGGGTCGCACTTGGTCTCCTTTTCTTTCTCTTTATTTTTCTTCCTTATTCTTTCTCCCATTTTATTCTTCTTCTCCCCTATATTATTGTGTATTACTCATATGGGTATCCAATTTCCACAACTAATATAGAAAAGTAAGAGGGAGGGGGAGAAGTTAGGTGCCACCATGGAGATTAAAAGGATTTGAATCGTTGTTCAGCAGCTATGTAGCCCAGATAAGGGGAAAACATTAGTGGATTCTACACAAAAGATTGTATTTTTTATATGTTTCCATAAATCCTCATAGATTTACCAATTTCTTGTTTTAATTCTATATTATGACTACAATGGATCCCCATGGGGTCAATCTATGCTTAAACAATTAGAAATGGGTGTTTCAGTCCTATTTTAGGGGTTCTCATTTATTAAATCCAAATCACACAACATGTGGTTCTATAAACACTTACCATACATTATTCCTATTTGAAGATGATGAATTTTTGGAAATACACACTGTGTAATAAGACTATACATCCTGTACTAGTTCATGGTCATGTAACCTAGTACATGGGCAGAGGGTGATTTTCAAAACTGTATGCCATGTACCTCAGGTACACATCATCTTGTCCCACTTGGCCATGTATCCGAGTACATGGTCAGATATCTTGTTTAGGGAAAATTTTCTTGGTATAGAACATAGCCAAAACCTATGTGGGTTTTATACTATGTAAAAGTACATGGACATTAAAGTACAAATGACCAATCCATGTGAGGCACATGGGTCGGTACATCATGTAGGGTACACAGTCAGTATATGACATAATGATAATAACATGGGTTTTAAATGTCATGTCACTACAAGAAAACTGCCATGTAGCAGCGGTTATTTTTGTGTGTAGCGGCAGTTTAAACCGCCACTACATGGTTTGGTGGCAATTTATAGAAATCTCCTCTAAATTTGTCGCCAGAAAACTATTAGTGGTAGTCATTTCCATTTAGTGGCGGTTTAAGGGAAGCATCATAGCTGCCTCATTTCACAGCGGTTTTACTGAGTTTAGCGGCCGTTTTTACTAGCCCGGGATTTTATTTTATTAGCAGAGGTTATAACCGCCCCTAATAAAATAAAATCCAACGGCCGTAAAACAACCCCTAAAGTCATGAAAACTACTGCAGAATCCATTTGGGTGATGCGACTCTGTAGCGGTTGTTAAAACCGCCACTAAACGTAAAAAATACTTACATTTAGCGGCATTTTTAACCACCTCTAATGTCTTACCTGTATACTTTTCACGGAGATTAAAACCACCGCAAAAAGCTAACCAGAAAAAAGAAATAAATTTTCTACTTCCACTACACTGCTGCCCTGAAAAACAAATCAAAATAGAAATCTAGTTGAGAAGATCTCTTGACGCTTCCAACACTTCCCTATGTTAAATCATTCAGTTCCCTATTTTCATAATTCAATTCACATTAAAAACAACCTTTTATATAGTAAACACCATTTATATTATGTTTTAATGTTATTATCACCTCTACCTTTTCATCAAGATAAAAAACATACATATAATTATTCAAGAAAAATAGAGACACCTTCAACTAAATGTTCTAAAAAAGAAACCCTCTTCATGGTATCAATTATGACTAACTTAGTCATATATTTCATCATCTCAATGAAATAGTTAACATATTCAATCAATATATGATTCCCATATAAAATAAATATAAATTCCATTTCCTTCACCACATTCATAGTTTAAGGATAATATTTCTGAATAAAAAAATTCATGAAACCTTCCTAATATTGGGTCTTTTGTAACTCAATATAAACAATGGTCTTTAAATATTTCCAAATCAGACCCTAGAGGTTGAATGTGGTGAACTTGATCTTATAGGTCTTAGGAATTTTTAAAATACTAAATATTCTCTCAATATCATCCAACCATTACCTTACCCATTAGGGACATTCGTAAACATGGAATATGGAAGGATTATAATTATGGAATTCCCATATCGAATCTCAAGCATGAGTTCAATAAGGATGAATACTTTTTTCCAAAATATGGATAGAATAAGAAACAAATTCAATCATAATTTAACCATTTAGTGGATTTTCTTATCAAGAATTATATTTCAATAGCTTATTTAGGTTCACATGGATTTTTTATGGTGAAATGAATTTATATTTCTTTAAAAATTAAATTCTATCAAATAAATATATAACCTAACACAATCTCATAAAATAACATCAACTCAATCATACATATCAAATAAACATATATTAATTAATACTGAATAAAATTTTTTTATTATATCATAAATTTATTTAAAACATTCACGATTTATATAAAAACATTGAAGGATAAATTAAAAATAATGATGACTTTCTAGTCCATGTAGATAGATTACATGAATATTTAGAATAATCAATAGTCTTTGTATCCTAACAATGCATCATGAAGTTTCCGTATATTTTCATTTTAAAAATGAATATTTCGTAGAATTATTTATTGAATTTAATATATAAAATAGTATAATATTGATATAAATAAAAAATATCTCAAATAAATGATGAATATATATTTAAAACAAAAATAAAAATGTATAACATCCTTTGATAACTCAAGGATATTTAGGAAAAGTCTTGTTCATGAACATCATAACCTGTAAGATACAAACATTCGTTTGAGGTAAGTTTAATTTAAATTTTTGTTTAAGTGCATTTTTTGTTTAATAAAATGATCCTTGAAAACATGGGGGGTTTGGAGGTGCTCCAAGCATTTGGGATTTGAAAAATTAATAAAAGGGGCCATCCAGTACATAGTGCTTGGTTGGTGCATGGTTAGAGATAACCCTACACCGTGGACCAGGGGATGTATGGTCTAAAACCCTGGGATAGAGGTAGTTCCAGGCCACCACATGGGTTTTTCAAACCATGGGGATGGACCAGACAATCCATATGACCTGGACACCTCTTGGACAAAGGCCAAATTGTGCATCTATTTTAATTTGGAGAAATTATCTCCCCCCCCCCTTGAGCCTTAAAATTTCTTACCCAATTTTTCATGCATTTTATCCTCCAACGCCAAGGTTTATTGTAACGACCTGAAATTTTGAATAAATCATGTTTCCTAATTTTGTGTGTTATTTTTTTTTATTTTTATACTCAAAAAAATGTTTCATTTGATAACATGAGTATAATTAAAATGATACCGTTGGGTTTTGACTGTTATATTACCATTGGTCAATATGACCACTGGAAACTAAACGTTTTGATTATTGTCTCTAAATACAAGTAATCTTGGTTAATTAATATAGAAAGAAGATTCGTTGGCCTCACCCAGTAGTCTTGGACTGATCGAAGCCCATCTAACAGAACTTGGGAAGGAGGTAGCACCACTGGGCTTTGCTCTGGACCAAACCCAAGCTAAACTTCATCGTGTGAAGCTAGAACGGGATCGCCTTCACGAGAAGTTCAAACTGATAGAAATTACTACTCTTGTGATGTTGGCCGAGCCTCCCTCAGATTCTCTCACCTTAGCACACCTTACACTTAGGTCCTATGCTGGTGTGATAAGGGGCTATGTAAGGAGACTATAACTACCTTGTGTAATCCTTTGTTTTAAATAAAAATTGGAATTTCTTCTTATGATGATGTTTATGACTTTCCAAATGTCCAGATAAATATAGTATTCATATTTTTGGTGAATTTTAGAGAAAGGATATTTTAAAATAAATGTTTATGTAAACCTTAAATAATTAAAAATGTGTAATTATTTTCAAAAAATAGTCTTCTACAATTATGTTCAGTACGAAATTTAGAGTCTAATAAGATCAACTTAATTTTTTATGAAAAGTAAATTATGAATAGTGATTTTATGCTTAGGATTAGTAATGTGACCAAATGGATTAGTAATCTCACTTAAAGAAAGTATTAATATAATCTAGGCACCTTGATTAAGTAATGTGATTCAATAAAATGGTTAAATAATGGTTTCATAAATTATTATCCAAGTATTAGTTTTTTCGGGTGAATAGTGTTTTTTAATTAAAAATTCAATTAAAAATATTTAGAAAATTATTTTTATAAAATGGATTTCATTTTTGAACTCAGGTCATCGATATTATATTAAGGTAAATTTTGGGGTTTTTTCTGAAAAAAATGAATTTTCGGTGAATAGTGTATTTATTTAAAAAATAAATTAAAAATATTTAGAAAATTATTTTTATAAAATGGAGTTCATTTTTGAAATCAGATCATTGATATTTGGTTAAGGTGAAATTTTGGGATTTTTCTGAGAAAGTTGAATTTTTAGTGAATAGTAAAAATACAGTTTTAGGGTTTCGGTATATTTAATGACATCAAAACTATGTCATGATGATTTCATGAGATATATTATGGGTCGGTCGACCAAAGGTGATGAATTATTGTATTTTGGGCCCCATTTGGCCTAACTTCATGGGAAATATCTTGGGAGAGCACATGGTTTTGAGAAACCCACTTATGAGGTGTCCCTTGGTCATTAATGCCCTGTCCCATCACTTTCCCTATAAATACCAAGACATCCTCTCATATTTTGGACTCCAAAATAATTATCAACGAAGTTCTGGTCTCCTTACCTCCCAAGGAGTCCTCCCAAGGTGCCCCCAATCCCTCAAGGTCCAAACCTTTGAGTTTTAAGAGTTACGTTTTAAGGTAAGGGATCCGACCTCTCTCTTTCTTTTCAAGTAATCTATTTTATGTCATTCCTTTTATGCTCCATGTTCTTATGTTGGAGTATGTTCTTTTATATTCATTATAATGTCCTTTTTATTTTCATATGATGAGATACCCCCTCTTACTCTCATCATTTCGTTTTATGAATGTTTATGTGGTGCCGTTAGGCTGTCGAATTTTTAAGGGATTCTTTCACCTTTATCATTTTTCAAAGTTCTACATTCATGTCAAGTCTTTCAAGTTTATTTTTACTATATTGGGGTATGATCTCTATATATATCATCCTGAAATTTTATGTTCATATTATTAGAGACCCTATTTGATCTCCTCAATTCATTTTTGTTGAAGTGTAAGTGACGCTGTTAGGCTGCTGAATTTTTAAGGGATTCTTTCACCCTTCTCATTCTTTTCAAAGTTCTACTTCCATGTCAAGTCTTTCAAGTTTCTTTTAATTATGTTGGGGTATGATCTATATATCTATCATAATTATCTTTTGTGATCATATGATGATAGACCCATTTGATCTCTTTAATTCAGTATTTTGAAGTTTTAAGTGATGTCTTTAGGCTGCCGTATTTTTAAGTGGTTCTTTCACCCTTCTCACTTTCAAGTTCTACTTTCATGTCAAGTCTTTCAAATTCCTTTTTTATTATGTTGGGGTATGATCTCTATATCTATTATACTGATCTTTTATGATCATGTGATGAGAGACCCATTTGATCTCTTCAATTCAGTATTTTGAAGTTTTAAGTGACGTCGTTAGGCTGCCGAATTTTTAAGTGGTTCTTTCACCCTTCTCGTTTTCAAGTTATACTTTCATGTCAAGTCTTTCAAGTTCCTTTTTATTATGTTGTGGTATGATCTCTATATCTATAATACTGATATTTTATTATCATATGATGAGAGACCCATTTGATCTCTTCAATTCAGTATTTTGATGTTTTAAGTGACGCTGTTAGGCTACCGAATTTTTAAGTGGTTCTTTCACCCTTCTCATTTTCAAGTTCTACTTTCATGTAAAGTCTTTAAAGTTCCATTTTTATTATGTTGGGGTATGATATCTATATATATCATACTTATATTTTATTATCATATTATGAGAGACCCATTTGATCTCTTCAATTCAATATTTTGAAGTTTTAAGTGGCGTCGTTAGGCTGCTGAATTTTTAAGTGGTTCTTTCACCTTTCTCCTTTTTCAAAGTTCTAATTCCATGTCAAGTCTTGCAAGTTCCTTTTTATTATGTTGGGGTATGATATCTATATCTATCATACTGATATTTTATGTTCATATGATGAGAGACCCTATTTTATCTCATCAATTCATTTTTGGTTAAAGTTTATGTGACGCCTATAGGCTGCCGAATTTTCATAAGAGAAATATTATTTTTGTCTTCCTTTCATGTTCTTCATTTCATATGGTATATTTTAAAATTTCATTAACATGTTCTTAAATCCATTATATTCCGTCCCTCTACTGTTTTATGGGTCATTTATGAATGTTTGACCCATGTCCCCTCTCTTTTCAATGATTTCTAAAACCCTGTAACATAGCTGTTATGCTGTAGAATTTTCGTCTCAAAATGTCTCTCTATTTTTCTAAAGTTCTTTTATTTTATTAAGTGAATACTCAAAGCTTTATCTTCTATATGGTTATTAAAATATGTACCAAAATGTTCTATTTTAAAATCTGGGATTTATATACATGAAACCGGTTTTCCCTTTCCGTGGGTTTAAATTGACCTAAAGATCATGTCTTTAAAGTAGTTTTTAAAACGTTATGATTATGAAATGAAACCAATTTCTTTTATGCTATATGGGTTGTTTATAAAATTATTGATGATGATATATGTGGATCACATGATAATAAATACATGTCAAGGGTGCACCCAGATAGCGCTCTAATGCATTGGGTAAAGACTTAATCTCTAGAGATGACCATTTAGACTGATACCTTGGTGAATAACCTTGGTAATTTTTAATGACACCTTGGGGATGGACCTTGGTGAAATGAAATGATTGTCAACATTAAATGTTGTAGCCACATATTCAATTTATGGAAAATGTTATTTTTATTATTATATGCCACATTATTTCTTTCTCATGCCTTAAAGTTCTTTTTCATGACATAGTTGATGTATCTCAAGTTTTCATGTTAAATGTTTCTCTTATTCCCTTATTGGGCCTTCTGCTCACCCTTTCTTTTGATATATATCCCCAGGTTATGAGATGCAGTAATGAACCTAGTATGAACTTAAGGATAATCCTTTCAAGTGTTTAATAAGAATGTTTTATGTTGTTTTCATGTATTATGTTCCTGGTTTCCAAGACACTAAACCTTAAAAATCCTCAGTTTTGTGTAATGTAATGAAAGTTTATATTATAAAAAGGCGGGATTCTATAGTTGGTATCAAAGGATTGTTTAGTTATTTGTGGAAATGAGGATATGAAAACTTTAGGAAGAAGCCTATAGAAAAGTTTATATATAGGAAATCTTCCTGGTATTTTGGTGAGTATTGAGTAATGGGTTGCCAAGTAAATACATCCCTCTCTGGATACGAGCAGGTAGAGGTGGATCTGGCACAGATGTACATAGGGGTAAAACCTGAAAACACTGCTTTGAGCTATACTCAAACGGGAACTGGTACATGACAATGGGCCTTGCTGCACTCTTGGTTATGACACTCCCGGGGGATATGCTTTGGTAAATTCATAAGCTTAGTATGAACCATTGTTAAAGGAACAAAGATAAAATAAAATAAATATTCGTATAAGAATATATGATCATGGATAACCTATATGGGAACCTAGGGGATCACAAGTTAGGGTATATTATTCTTCTACAAGTTATCCTTATATGCTTTAAGTTCCTTTTCATGATTATTGGCTAAGTATTTAAGCCCCTAATTATACTTTCTCTTCTTAGTTAATGGTGGGAAATGGAAGAACATGTCCCAACAACCAATGTGATAGGAAATGAGACGATTACCGTATTAATATGACAGAGATGATTAGGGTATTAAAAGATTATTATTCTTTTGGAAGACGTTTACTATTTTGGGGACCCTATATGATCGAGGCAAATAGATTACTACAGTATTTTCATTGAGGAGTAAGGTTGACTTATATTTTAAAGAATCGATGAATTTAAGGTGGACTTATAGTAATTTAGGTTACTTATGAGAATGATTAACCTATCTTGGGTAAAATATGTTTAGGTTAGCTACTTTTGTTATAAGATGTTAGGAGTGGTTGATGTTATTTTGAGATGAACAATGAAGTTTATTTTGGAAGACTATGTTATCAAATCCTTCTTGTATTTTGGTTTCAATCTTAGTTTGTTTTATTTTGAGGAATTTTAAGGACCATTATTTATGGAGTGGTCTATGATGAACTTTGAGTAGTACCATGGAACTTTGAAGATTTAAAAGTAGTTTCCATTCCTATGGGATTCTTTCTTTTTGAAGAGTTGTTTTACCTTAACCTTTCTGTTTTTGGGATAATGTTTAAAGATATAAGAAATAGATAGTTAATCTTTTGTGGATTATGTGATTCTCTAGAAGATTATTCTTGTGTTTTGATGAGACCAAGTAGTTTTGAATGCTCATCGTTTGGAGAAAAGATTAGTTTTGGTAGAAACTTATTAAAGGATTAAACTCTACATGAGGGTAGGTATATTTCCTTATATTTTTGTTCTATGTAGTAAATGAATTCCTCAAAATTATGAAAAGAAACGTAAAAAAATGTTGTTGGTTTACGTTTCTTACTAGGTAATCAAAGACCGTTTACACACATCCTAAGTTTAAGATTTTCTTGTGGTCAACTTTCTCCTAATCATGTTTTCTATCACTCTCCCCCAGAACTTGACCCTTTGTTTTTCTTCCATATCCATGTTTTCCTCCATTGAATCCTAGTATGGGTTAACTTGGGTGACCTTTGTACTTTCCTTTCTTTCATTTAAAGTAATAGTGTTACTAACTCCTTTTCCGATGTGGGACTTTCAATGAAATTTCAAAACCCAATTTTAAAAATTCCAAGGGCGCAATTTCTTAAGGGGGAAGATTCTAACGACCCGAAATTTTGAATAAATATTGTTTCCTAATTTTGTGTGTTATTTTATTTTATTTTTATACTCAGCAAAAATGTTTCATTTGATAACATGAGTATAATTAAAATTAGACTGTTGGGTTTTGACTGTTATATGACCATTGGTCAATATGACCACTGGAAACTAAACGTTTTGATTATTGTCTCTAAATACAAGTAATCTTGGTTAATTAATATAGAAAGAAGATTTGATGGCCTCACCCAGTAGTCTTGGACCGATCGAATCCCATCTAACAGAACTTGGGAAGGAGGTAGCACCACTAAGCTTTGCTCTGGACCAAACCCAAGCTGAACTTCATCGTGTGAAGCTAGAACGGGATTGCCTTTGCGAGAAGTTTAAACTGATAGAAATTACTACTCGTGCGATGTTGGCCGAGCCTCCCTCGTATTCTCTCACCTTAGCACACCTTACACTTAGGTCCTATGCTGGTGTGATAAGGGGCTATGTAAGGAGACCATAGCTGCCTTGTGTAATCCTTTGTTTTAAATAAAAATTGGGATTTCTTCTTATGATGATGTTTATGACTTTTCAAATGTTTGGATAAATATAGTATGCATATTTTTGGTTAATTTTAGAGAAAGGATATTTTAAAAAATGTTTATGTAAACCTTAAATAATTAAAAATGTGTAATGATTTTCAGAAAATGGTCTTCTACAATTATGTTCAGTATGAAATTTAGAGTCTAATAAGATGAACTTAATTTTTGATGAATAGTAAATTATGAATAGTGATTTTATTTTTAGGATTAGTAATGTGACCAAATGGATTAGTAATCTCACTTAAAGAAAGTATTAATATAATCTAGGCACCTTGATTAAGTAATGTGATTCAATAAAATGGTTAAATAACGGTTTCATAAATTATTATTCAAGTATTAGTTTTTTCGGGTGAATAGTGTTTTTTATTTAAAAATTCAATTAAAAATATTTAGAAAATTATTTTTATAAAATGGATTTCATTTTTGAACTCAGAGAATCGATATTATGTTAAGGTAAATTTTGGGGTTTTTTTCTGAAAAAAATGAATTTTTGGTGAATAGTGTATTTATTTAAAAAATAAATTAAAATTATTTAGAAAATTATTTTTATAAAATGGAGTTCATTTTTGAAATCAGAGAATTGATATTTGGTTAAGGTAAAATTTTGGGATTTTTCTGAGAAAGTTGAATTTTCAGTGAATAGTAAAAATACAGTTTTAGGGTTTCTGTATGTTTAATGACATCATAACTGTGTCATGATTATGTCATGAGATATTTTATGGGTTGGCCGACCAAAGGTGATGAATTTTTGTATTGGGGGCCCCATGTGGCCTAACTTCATGGGAAATATCTTGGGAGAGCACATGGTTTTGAGAAACCCACTTATGAGGTGTCCCTTGGCCATTAATGCCATGTCCCCTCACTTTCCCTATAAATACCAAGCCATTCTCTCATCCTTTGGACTCCAAAATAATTCTCAATGAATTTCTGGTATCCTTACCTCCAAATGAGTCCTCCCAAGGTTCCCCCAAGCCCTCAAGGTCCAAACCTTTGAGTTTTAAGAGTTACGTTTTAAGGTAAGGGATCCGACCTCTCTCTTTCTTTTCAAGTAATCTATTTTGTGTCATTCCTTTTATGCTCCATGTTCTTATGTTGGAGGATGTTATTTTATCATCATTATACTGTCCTTTTTATGTTCATATAATGAGATACCCCCTCTTACTCTCATAATTTCTTTTTATGAATGTTTATGTGGCGCCGTTAGGCTGCCGAATTTTTAAGGGATTCTTTCACCTATCTCATTTTTCAAAGTTCTACTTTCATGTCAAGTCTTTCAAGTTCCTTTTTACTATGTTGGGGTATTATCTCTATATCTATCATACTTAACTTTTATGTTTATATGATGAGATACCCTTTTTGATCTCGTCAATTTGTTTTTTTTTATGTTTAAGTGACGCCGTTAGGCTGCCGAATTTTTAAGGGATTCTTTCACCCTTCTCGTTCTTTTCAAAGTTCTACTTTCATGTAAAGTCTTTCAAGTTTCTTTTAATTATTTTGGGGTATGACATATATATCTATCATACTAATATTTTATGATCATATGATGAGAGACCCATTTTATCTCTTCAATTCAGTATTTTGAAGTTTTAAGTGACGTCGTTAGGCTGCCGAATTTTTAAGTGGTTCTTTCACCCTTCTTATTTTCAAGTTCTACTTTCATGTCAAGTATTTCAAATTCCTTTTTTATTATGTTGGGGTATGATATCTATATCTATCATAATGATCTTTTATTATCATATTATGAGAGACCCATTTGATCTCTTCAATTCTGTATCTTGAAGTTTTAAGTGACGCTGTTAGGCTATTGAATTTTTAAGTGGTTCTTTCACCCTTCTCGTTTTCCAGTTCTACTTTCATGTCAAGTCTTTAAAGTTCCTTTTTATTATGTTTGGGTATGATCTATATATCTATAATACTGATCTTTTATGATCATATGTTGAGAGACCCATTTTATCTCTTCAATTTAGTATTTTGGAGTTTTAAGTGACGTCGTTAGACTGCCGAATTTTTAAGTGGTTCTTTCACCCTTCTCGTTTTCAAGTTCTACTTTCATGTCAAGTCTTTAAAGTTACTTTTTTATTATGTTGGGGTATGATATCTATATCTATCATACTTATCTTTTATGATCATATGATTAGATACCCATTTGATCTCTTCAATTCAGTATTTTGAAGTTTTAAGTGGCACCGTTAGGCTTCTGAATTTTTAAGTGGTTCTTTCACCTTTCTCCTTTTTCAAAGTTCTAATTCCATGTCAAGTCTTGAAATTTCCTTTTTATTATGTTGGGATATGATCTCTATATCTATAATACTGATATTTTATGTTCATATGATGAGAGACCCTATTTTATCTCATCAATTCATTTTTGGTTAATGTTTATGTGACATCGTTAGGCTGCCGAATTTTCATAAGAGAAATCTTATTTTTGTCTTCCTTTCATGTTCTTCATTTCATATGGTATATTTTCAAATTTCATTACCTTGTTCTTAAATCCCTTATATTATGTCCCTCTACTATTTTATGGGTCATTTATGAATGTTTGACCCATGTCCCCTCTCTTTTCAATGTTTTCTAAAACCCTATAACATAGCTGTTATGCTGCCGAATTTTCGTCTCAAAATGTCTCTCTATTTTTCTAAAGTTCTTTTATTTTATTATGCGAATACTCAGTGCTTTCTCTTCTATATGGGTATTCAAATATATACCAAAATATTATATTTTAAATTCTGAGATTTACATACATGAAACTCGCTTTCCCTTTCCGTGGGTTTAAAGTGACATAAAGATCATGTCTTTAATCTGTTTTTAGAACGTTATGATTATGAAATGAAACCCATTTATTTTATGCTATATGGGTTGTTTATGAAATTATTGATGATGATATATGTGGATCACATGATAATAAAGACATTTAAAGGGTGCGCCCAGATATCGCTCCAATGCATTGGGTAAAGACTTAATCTCTAGAGATGACCTTTTAGACTGATACCTTGGTGAATAACCTTGGTAATTTTTAATGACACCTCGGGGATGGACCTTGGTGAAACAAAATGATTGTCAATATTAAATGTTGTAGCCACATATTAAATTTATGAAAAATGTTATTTTTATTAGGATATTCCACATGATTTCTTTCTCATGCCTTAAAGATATTTTTCATGACATAGTTGATGTATCTCAAGTTCACATGTTAAATGTTTGTCTTGTTCCCTTACTGGGCCTTCTGCTCACCCTTTCTTTTGATGTATGTCCCCAGGTTATGAGATGTGGTAATGAACCTAGGATTAACTTAAGGATAATCCTTTCAAGTGTTTAAGAATATTTTTTTATGTTGTTTTCATGTATTATGTTCCCGATTTCCAAGACACTAAACCTTAAAGATCCTTAGTTTTGTGTAATGTAATGAAAGTTTATGTTATAAAAAGGCGGGATGCTATATTTATAAACTATGAGTTGTACCCTATTACAAGGACCATTATTCTTTGATCTTTAGTCATTGAGTGTTCCATTAGCTGTGAATCGAATATATATGTGAGTATAACACTCCTCATTATTCTATTTTATAGAAGAACCATATATTTTTGTTTTACGCTATTCTGAATCCTTAAACCCTTCTTTTCCAGGGTTGTTTTAGATTGGGAATTCAGGGTTTATTTGGGATTGAATGATATTTTGTAGTTAAGTGAGCAGTAATCTATGATATTGAGGTAACTTTCTATGAGTTATATACTATTGTATTGATGTGTATTCATGTCTATATGGATGTGATTTTTTACATTTATATTGAAATTTTAATTTTGTTGAAGAAAATTATAATGTGTGTGTCTAAATGATGTGTTGGACCTTTCAAGGATGTTTTTGGATATATTGATGAAGAGTGGACTGTGTTTATGTCCACCAATGGGGTGTGCCAATCCCTGTATTATACGGTTTAATACCATCTCCCATTAAAAGGAACCAAGGTCTTATATATGGTATGACCACATTTTATCATCATGAAAAGAATATAATAACCATTAACAACGCATGAAGATTCACTATATACACATTCTGCCTCACCAATGTGTCCACAACACTATCCCCTTTATCACTATAAAATGACCCAATTTGTTCAACACATCAACAATGGGTTTAACTCCTAGTCATCCAAAATCTCGACTACCAATTCAAACACAGGCCTAACTGGAATGATGTATACCACACTCGAGAAATCAAGACATAAAAGGAAACATCAGAAATAAATAAAATGAATAAAAAGAAACATGAGAAATCAAGAAAATGTTATGACATGAAAATGTTTGGTGGAATCTTTGTGCCACATATGTTACATATACAAACCAACTATTCCCATATTTGTTCAACACATCAACAATGAAACTAATCACGGTCCGATGATGCATCGTCACCCTCCCCACCTCCATCTCCACTTTTTTTGTCACCTGTTAGAACATTATATTGAAAATTAAATATTGTTTCATATTTATATTAAAACTGAAAACCATTTAAAGTTTTCAAACTAAATGATTTTGATTTTTTCTGATTTACCTACTAACCACCAGTCGATGAACTGCCACCGGGGGCATATCTGCTCATCTATTGATGTATATCAGTCATCACTTTCTGCAAAGAGAATATCTGAGCCCCCTGGTCTTGAACTGTGGTTCGTAGAGAAGAAATCTCCCTCTGAGCATCTTCGGGTATGGACTAACTATAACTAGAATTATATGCAACTGGAATCCCTGGTGGCATGCCAAAGACCACAGATGGTACGGGTCCGAAACCCATCCCACGCACTCTAACAGGAAGCTCCTTCTCAATGACTTTAGTAACTGGGTCATCCTGGGAGACTGAGTAGGAATTCCCAGGATTGGCATCCCATAGTTCATTAATTTTTACCTATAAATAAAATATCAATATATATTAACATCTAAAAACTGATAATAAGTTATTATAATAAAAAATTGACTTCATACCCCAACTTCTTTGGCAGGATCATTAAAAAAACTTCCATCTGATTTTTTGTGAGCATCCAACCATAGTTCAGTTCGGGATGCTTCGTGCCCTAAACTTTGTGACTGCATTAAGCAAAGATAAATCAACAATTCAATATATTAAACAGATAATATTGTCTTATAAATATTTAAACTAATTAAAAGATTACAAATGTCGTTCGGATTCTAGAAAATCTTTTTGAGCCCACAGTGTGAGGGATGACTTGCTTAGCCCGGTTTGATGCATTCTATCTTGAGAGATCCTGAAATAAATAAAATGAAATTTAATAGTAATGTATTCAATGTCATATCCTCTTCATATACATGTATAAATTTTAAATGAATATCATATAATAATATATATTTCAATACCATCCGCTTCTCATCATGATGTCTGTCAACAAAAACTTTCCACTATTCTTTCAGTACCCCTTTGGGTAGCTTCTCATACATTTTTTGCATGGTCAACGAAGTATTGTTGACATAACACCAGAATCTCCATTTTAAATCTTTCCATTTCTTACCAATATTTTTCAACGTCCACTTCTGTGCTATATCATAAGCAACTGTAAAGTGGAAGGACATCTGTATACAGAAATTAATTTTGAACATATTAGTAACATGACATTCAATTAAACTATAATGTAATAAAATTACCTTTATTTGGGAATCAAAAACTTCATTTTTAATTCTTGGATGCATATGTCTCCAATCATTATAAGAAATAGGAAGGGAAATGGGATCCGCTGCCAGCTGGCCAAGAATCTGGCCAAGTAACCCCGCGACGTCATCCGTAGAGACCCCATAAGAATCAAATGGCACGACTATCTTCTCTCCATTCATATTCCAAACATCTGAACTTTTTATTTTTTTTTCCATGGTTGAATTTTTTCATTTTTAATGAGAAAACAATTATTATAATCAAAATGAAATAAATTTATTTAATTAAAATTTGTACTTATGATAGTGACACTGAAGTATGTCTGTGATAAACTGGAAGGGGCGTGTTGTCGCCCCACTGCTGAGGCTTCTGAAGGGGGGGTAAAAGACTCAGCCTCTAATGGGATACTGACAGATGGTGTGAGAGATGGTGCAGGGGGAGATGGTGCAGGGGTGTAGGCAATTGGTGCCTCAGATGTCGTGGGGAGGGAGCTAGATGGATTGTCATCTGTCACAGAACTAGATGAAATAATGTGCCACTTTTTCCTTGTAATTCCTATCATTTAATTAAATAAAATTTAGTTCAGAGTATATTTTTCAAAAAAATTATGCAAAAAAAAAATTAAAAATGATAATAGATTCCCAGTACTAACAGACAAAATATATATAACAATGATAATGAATGACTTCAGAAATGAAACACGTTGTTGCTGAATGAAAAAATAATTGTACGTACAATCATTTTCCCCTTCAATCATGCCAGTTTTCTACTCCACTGCTTCAAAAAATTCATTCATCCTTGCTAGATTAATATTTTCAATATCATGATGGACAAATAATTCTTCTTCCTGTTGTTGATGAAATTCAATTTCAGAGGTCAAATCTTCCACTTCATCACCCATATCATACAACTCTATTTTTATTATGTGAACAATTACACTCCACCCTTCATCCACAATATCATCCACATAATATTCCATTTTTTATTGTGATGCTAAGATATATGGATCATGCAGTTCATGATCACCAACATCCATCAAGTGAGAGAAGTTCAAAGAAGTAAATTGCAAGGAATCTTATTTAACACCTCTGATAATATTGACCCATTTTCATTTTAATAAAACAACAGAAAATGTATGTGGTAGTTTAATTAAATAATATCACGTAGCTTTCCATAGTATCCCACTTCAGAAAATGTAAATATACCACAATTCTATGTTCTCAAACCCACTTCTCAATCGATTGTACCAAATCTAAATCCTTTCACATTATTAGCGTCAAACTTTATAACTTGTTTTATTGGACCTCTATCAAGAAACTTCAAATATTATGACAAGTCTGCTTGAGTATTAGTATTCACGATTTGAAAAAAGAAATATAATTTAATAGATTTACAAAATGTATGTGTCAAACTAATATTCATATTTATTGCAATATTTATGAATTTACACGTCGTGCAAACCATTCTACTAGATCTTTATTCACAGCTTTCATTATATCTTTCTCATTTCATGTTCGACCTCTCATTCTTCTCTTTGTTTGTATCCTCAACTCTTCAATAAATGGATCTACAATTTCACTATTCAGCAGCACATATCTATGTGCCTGTAATAATTCCAATTCTGTCAATGTCACATTTAAGGTCCTCCCAACTGATCGGCCAATTGCAGGAAATATTTTTGATTTATGATGCATTTGATATTGAGTTGATGTGTCATCAGCATGTCCAAATTGATTAAATATCGTCTCAATATCATCCAAATATCTGGAACAAAAGGTAAGACACTCCTCAGCCCAATATCCTTCAGTAATAGAGCCTTCTGGTTGAGAATTATTTCTCATGTATGCTTTCAAATGCACAATATATATGTGAAATAAAGAAATAATATTATGAATTTATTTAAATTCTAAAAAAATTACTTAAATGAGAAACATATAAATAAAATACCTCTCAATTGGATACATCTATCGATAATGAACGGGGCCTCCTAATTTAGGTTCCTCAACCAAATGCACAGTTAAAAGCATCCTGACAGTAAAAACGATAGAGGAAAGATCACCTCCATTGCACAAAGGGTCAATACATTCCTCTCCTAGAGGTTGTCAAGAAAAAATGGATGTAGAGATTTCTCACATAATTGCTTGAAGAATGTGCAGAATTGGAGTACAACAGCAGTAACTTTTTCAGGTAATAATGTACGCAATGTCAATGGTAGTAACTATTGTAACAAAATATGTGAATCATGACTTTTAAATACATGTAACTTATGATTATTCAAGTCAACACAACTCTAGAAGTTACTCAAATACCCATCAGATACCTTCACATTCTTTAAAATTCGAAGGAATGTATCTTTATCCCTATTTTTCATTGCAAAAATGGCTGGAGCATACTTTTCATTCTCATCTGGCCAGAGATCACATTTTATGTTCATTACTTGTAAGTCTTTGCGAGAATTGAGATGATCCTTTGACTTTCCAATCTCATTAAGTAATGTGACAATCAAATTATCACATACATTCTTCTCAATATGCATCACATCAAGATTTTTCCACAACAAATTAAATTCCCAATACGGGAGTTTGAATAATATACTTTTTTTCTTCCACTGTTGTGTTCTGATTTCACCGAACGATGCACTTCGGACCTGTTTTCCACTATCATTCAAATGATGAACCTTCAAAATTCTATTTCAAAATTTTCAAGATGTGTCAATATTTCAGAACTAGTTAACAACTTTGGAGGTGGTCTACAATCAATGGAACCATTAAATTTTGACCTATTTAGCCGAAAACTATGAGATGCATCGAGAAATCTTTGATGGCACAAGAAGCACCATTTTCAACTATGAGGTAGCCTTTTGGTCTCAAAATCAAAGTTACAAATGGGACAATCCAAACCCGTGTAAGTGTTCCGACCAGATAAATTTCCAATCCCAGGAAAGTCACTAATGTTCCACATTAAAGTAGCATGAATTTTAAACATTGTGTTAGAAGAACCATCAAATGTCTCAACATCGTTTCTCCATAACTCCTGAAATTCGTCAATTAAAGGATGAAAGTATACATCAATATCATTTCGAGGCATTTGTTTTCCTAGAATAATCATCGAAATGATAAAATATCTTTATTGCATACACATCCACATAGGCAGATTATATGGGATCAAAACTACTGGCCATATGCTATAACTGGTACTCAAAGTCCCAAATGGGTTGAATCCATCGGCAACCAATCCCAATCGAACATTCCTAAGATCAGCTGAGAAATCTAGATGTAATGAATCAAATGTCTTCAACGATTGGGAATCTCATGGATGTCTCATTAACCCATCATTGTTTTTATCTATAGAATGTCACTTCATGTGTTCGGAGGTTTTCGATGACATGAATAATCTTTGCAATCGAAGCTTTAAGGGAATGTAATGCAAAACCTTTGCAGGTGTGTTCCTTTTTTTCTTCTCCATGAAATTATATTCATTTGGACTTCCAACATCACCCTTTTACTGGCATCTAGAAGAAGAAAATTTCTTGAAATTCTGTCTACTTGAATCCTCTCCTTAATAAAGCATACAATCATTGGGACACACATGTATTTTTGTATAATTCAGACTAAGCTTTTCAAAAACTTTTTTCATATCATAAAATGATTCTGGGATTTTTGCTTTAGGAAATGCATCACGAATCAATTCCAATATCATGGACATTGATTATTTGTAATTTCACATAGACATTTGATATGGTACAACTTCAGCAGAAATGAAAGCTTTGAATATTTCAAACACCCACTATACAACTCTTGATTTCCATCGTCAACTAAATCATGAAACACATTTTCCTCGGTTATGTTTTCTATTACATTTGGCTCCATATAATCTATAGGTGGATCCAATGATATGTTACAATCTTGATATGCTTGTGTTACAGTCTAAAAAACATTACTTCTCACGTTGAAATTTTTAGTACCCTCTTCTGGTTGTTCTGATAAGTTTTGATACTGATAGTGGTGTCTTGCAATGCCGAATGAATCATTTATGAGGTTTTGCATTTCATTCTCCGTTGTCGATGAACTTGGGACCTCATTCTGTGGATTAACATCAGTGCTCAATCTTTTTGTAACGTTCGATTCTCCATTCCAAACCCAACACAAATATTGACCAGGGAATTGCTTTAGTATTAAATGTTCATAAACTTCATCTCTCTTAAACCATGTTCTAAATTTACATTTAGGACATGGACATCTTATTCTCCTTTCAACGGATCGATTAGAAATTGTAACATCTGAAAACTCATTCAAACCCTTAACATACTGAGGTGTGTTCATCAGTAATGTGATCCATCTTTTACCCATGTATATCACAATGTGCCTACACCATAAAAAAATTAAAACACACAGTTACTACTAAATACATAAAGAGATTTATATATACGATAGTGTGATATTACAGAAACATAATATAATAAAGATGAGCCCCTGAGTTAGATATGAACCCTCTAGTGTTTGGGATAGGGGAAGTTTCTTTGGTAAAGAGAAACAGTGTGCTAACAATGCCATATTACTCAATTACCACTTGGTCAATAATAAAAGTTATGCTAAACATTATTCCTATCATGTTTCTCCCAAATCTCCAAATTTTCAACCTTTGACTTTTGAAATCCATTATAGCATCAAAATATAATATTACATAACAAAAATTAACATAAGCATAACTTGGTTGGAATCACAGTTCATGAAGAAAAAAATAATGTTTCCAATCTTGATGAAGAAGCATAGAAATAGAAGAATGTAACCCTTAATTGGTCTTGATTGTGTGACTCTAAATCATAAATCAAATGGTATGGGATTCATGACCATAAATTAAATGACTCATGTTCTAAGACTGTATCTAACTCCTTCAACCAAGGTAGTAAAAGTGGGACATCCCTTATTCCACTACTTCCATTTATGATTAAAGAGTGCATATATTTTCCTCTTTATGTCACACAACTAAGCACTAAAACAATCAAAAAGAGTAAAAAACCCACTATTATCAACAACAGTGGACATTAGTTTTATTGAGTTATAATTATTTATGAGATAATCCATATTCATGATACCATATTTTACCAATTCATATCAGGTTAACTTGAAACATATCTTCATGTAGGCTACCCCAGCTTATGGTCCACACATCATAAACTTAAACAATGTGAACCTGGGTCAAATTTTTCTAACCTTAAACATCATCTATATCGGTAAAAATTGCATGAAATAAAACTATATAAGTAAATAGAAACACAACTTATCATGGTGAACAATTTTAAAGAGAAACCTAGGTCAAAATTGAGTCCCCACTAATGGGATATGATGCTAACCTAATCTAAGTTGAGCATTTGGAATTGAAAAATGGAAGAAATCCTGTTATGTTGAAAATACGTAAAGGGAAACCTAATAAGAAGACAATTCCTTATAAACTAGTCATCCTTAATATGAGGATCAAGAAAACTTTATGGTGATAAAATAAATTACTTAAAGCTTTTGGGGTTCATAATATTAATATAGAAGAAGTCAGGTTGTACTCGCTAGTCCCTTTTTACTATGAAATTTTTTAAGCATTCACTTGTTCTCTCATCCTCAGTTTATCAGTCCAGAGGTATATTTATGAAATATGTGAAGAAATAATTTTGGGGTGATCAAACCCTTTTAAACATTGGAATCCACACTCTAAATCTACCCCTTTGAGATCCTTATCATGTTGGGTGAACTATTTAATCCAAATGGACAAAAAAAGTGTTACAGTGACGGTAGTTATGCCTATACCCATCCATGATCCATATAAAGGAGAAACTAATTCATCCAAATGAACTAACTATAGTGTTAATTTTATGGTAGTTATGTTTATAACTATCTATGATCCATGATCAAAATGAAATAATTCATCCAAATAGACTAAATCTAGTGTTACAGTTATTGTACTTATGCCTATACCCATACATGATCCATGAACCCGTGGAAATATTTCTGACTCAAGCATTTTTGAGAACCATATTTGACTTTATGCATTTACAATTCAATGTTCAATTAGTTTTATATTATTTTAATGTTGTTTCCTCCAAAAATTTCATAGGTTATTATTAAGTGTTATTCAAGCTAAAAAAAATCTACAGAATGGATGAAAATTAAGAATAAAAAAATCTTCATTCATTAATAAAAACAAATGAGAAGAGTATCCATATTCTGGAGTCTCTCTTCAATGTTACAGGTAAAGAAAAATGATAAAAAACTATAATATACTCAAATAATCCAAATCTAAAAAATAATCCAATTCCTGATGACAATTGTTGATGGAATATTGAAGGTTCATTTGTTTAATATCTTTCAATTTATCCAATGGATGTGTCTTCTTAACATGGGAGGTTAGTTTTAAACTCTTTCATATAATGGGCTCAATCATTATGTCTGCTGATAGTAGCTACACCTACACCCTTTCCACATGAGCCTCATATTCTCGTGGTTTATCTATCTTCATATCTATTCAATCATGAGGCCATACTTCTTCAATAGAAAAATTATGCAAATACTTAATGGAATCCTCTATAGCTTTTTCATGAGGGTTAGAAATATTGAATAATAGGAGGCTATATTCTTGGACTACCTATTCTTCTCAGGAAGTGAGAAAACGATGGATAAGAGCATATAAGTTCCATTAATTGAACCTAATTGTGACCAAGCCATAAAAGAGTTGGAGAAGAAACTCCACTTTATCAATATTCTCCTCTATCCCCATGACAATAGAAAAGAATTGTCACCAAACACATTTTATCACATCTTAGTTTTTTCAGTGATGTTGGGATCAAAATACTATTTACTTGATTCTGTAAGTAGAAAGCTAACGATACTGTAGAAGCCTCCCTGTTTTATCCCCCCATAAAGCCACTATAACCAAAATGTATGTAGGAAGCTAACGATACTATAGAAACCTCCATGTTTTATCCCCCCACACCCATGGTGCTTCTAGACCATAGCATGTTAAAGTTGTCTAGACAACACCACTCCCAGAATTCATCACTAAAAAAATGGGTAAACTAAAAAATAGCCTTAAAATCATTAAAAAATAAGAAAATTATTTCATGGGGTGTAAAAATCAACCCCCTAATGACACATTATTTCCATAAAATGTAATTAGTAGAAGTATAAAATTCAAAATTATATAACCCCGTGATACCTCATTTCAAGATGTGGTTGGGTGGGAAAACAACTTTCGGTATCTGAGAGAATTAAATCCAAACAAAAAACACATCTAAGAGGATTAAACTGTTATATAAAATTTTCTCATCATCTCTAATCATATTAAAACAATAAACATGAAACAAAAAACCCAAAATAGGTAGAGCCATAGCAAATATCTCTGCACCATTTAAGGATAAACTAGAATGGTGAAATTTAGACAAAATATACACCTCGTGAAAAAACACAACCAAGAACCTAAATTCCACCAAAATTCCACAAACCCTAAAACTATCCCTCAAATTAACTTCCATTAAAGATCCAAAATCTAAAGTGAAAGACAAACCCACAAAAAATTCAAATTAATAACAACCTTTATTTTTTACCCATGTTGCAATGCTCAACATGGTCCAACTAGAACCTCAACCGCATGGTATTCATGTCCTAGAAACCTCGAAAAGATCAATACCCTCATGTTCTCAATAATATAAATTTTTATATTAGTTATGTTAGCATGATTTCATATGTATTCTCATTTCCAACCCATATGGAACCAACCTCCACAAATCTCAATCATAGGCCCACATAACCTTCATTAGAAAAAAACCCAAATCAATGAGGTATTCACAAGACCAAAATTCACCTCAAACTACCTTATGTCATCCAAAAAAATAATTATAACCGAAAATAATATGGAAAGAGGGAATCCTGGGGAAACATGGGGTTGCGGGGTCGCTGGGGTCACGGGGGGTTGGGGTCGCGGGTTCGTCGGGGTCGCGAGGGGTGGGGGTTGCCGGGGTCGTGGGTTCGCCGAGGTCATGGGGGGTCAGGGTTGCGGGGGAAGCGGGCGAAGCGGGTAGAAGCAGGGTCGGGGTGGGGGGGGAAGGTTCGACAGCATAAAAAAATGTTTTGCGACGGTTTATTATAAACAATCGCGAAAGCATTTGAAAAAAAAAATAGCGGCGGTTCCCAAAACCATAGCTAAAAAACCAAAACTAAAGCCAATTTCTATTGTAGTGTGTTCAACGACAGTACATGCCCAGGTAGACCTTTGAGGTTACACACCATGTACTTAGGTACACATGTCGTATACTTCTCCCTTGATACCCTTTTTAGGGTTCTTCATTTTTTTACACCCTAGAGACATAATTGGACATAATAGAATTCCAATTTGTGTTTTTTTAACATAGTTCATGGTGTTGGAACCCTTGGGTATTTTGAGGACTCCTAAAATCCGTTTTGGGGTGAAAAGGCTATTTTGGAGAAGTTATTCCTCTAATAAATGGTTTCTATTATCTATTGGGAGTAATACCTATTATGAGACCCACCTAAGGGTCATAATAATTATTGATCAACTTGGAATGGGACTTACATTATCATGTACCTATGTATATTGTCATAGTCCCTAGTTAGCGGGACTGGTTTGTGATTTGACAAGCACATAGGTTGGGTGTTAGGACTAACCTAGAGTAAAACCTTTAAAGTAAGATAGACCTTGATCCATCTACACTAACTGATGATTTTATAAATTGTTCCATGAGAAAATATACCTCATGATATGTGATGTTTGGACTAGGCAGTCATGAGTTGTTAAATAAGGGTTTTGGGTTATCTTTATCTATGAGATGGGTGTTGCCCTGAGAGCCTGGTTCGAGTCAAAGGATCCCAAGAGGGATGCCTCCATCTATGTTCTTACCTAGAGGTTCCCATGATGTATTTCTCTACTTATTAATGAACTTAGTGGATCATTTATAGGATTCCTCTTCATTCATACTATTTTTAAGGATCCCAAGAGGGATCCCTTTGCTTATTTTCTGACTTAGAGGTTTCCTTGATGGATTCCTCTAGTATTTTATCCACCCATAGGATCCCAAGATGGATGACTCTACCAATTTACTCTATCTGAGGATCTCAAGTGGGATTCCTCTGCGTATAATTAACTTATAGGATCCCCTACAGGTTTCCACTACATAATTTCATTTCTAAGGATACCAATAAGGATTCATTTTCTAATGTGTGGAACTATAGTATAAAAATTAGGATGTATCTCATGTGTTTGATTTTAGGGGACCTAGTTGGTTCCCTGGTGTTTGAACATCCCTAAGAAAGTTATTTGGGTTTGGGTACATATGGTAGTTTGTGTCACCTTATAACCCATACCAAACATGTAAAATTGAGGGGTTATTTTAGTAGTGGTGGGTTTAGGTATTTTCCTTTCCTCACTCTCTTATTTATTCTCTTAGTTAATTACTATAGATGAAACTAAAATTCTCAGACATTCTTCTGGGTACATGGCATATGAGCCTAATATAATGGGATGCTATAATAGGGATAACAATAGTTACTTCTTGGGTTTTGTATTTTTATTCATATGAATTGATTGTTTCCCCACAAGGATGCCCAGACGTGCTTCCTAGGCTCTATATTCTTTTTCCTACTTATTTAACGATACAATTACTATTACTAGAATTCCCATTATCATTGGGATTCCTCCAAATATGGGGATTACAAAGGATGATATCGAGAGTGTCTTCGAAACTCTCTTATATTGGATCGATCCAATATAGTCTAGTTTTCTTGGATCTAGGTGATGTTAGAGGTTGTTGGGTGGGAACATTTCCCCTAAGAATGGGATACTGATATCCCCAATGATATATGATGAAATCATTGTTTTATGCCTCAGAATCTCCCTAGGATTAGGTGGATTCACCATTATAGTTCTCTCTAGACTTGTGTAGAAGTGGTCTATTGGCCCATTTATTGAATGGATGTCAAGTGTTATCTTGGATCTGAATAGAATTCCATATAAATCACATAAGGTATATACCATTTTCGGATTATATGAGTTACAATTTCATGATTTCCTATGAGCTGGGATCCAGGACTCGAACATCAAACTGGATTACATGTGGATATAGTGGTATGACATATTACTCTATACCATATTAGTAGGATTTCCAGTTGATAACTATAACCCTTCATTTAAATTAATATAAGTGAGTATAGATGATCCCAAGGTTATGACTTGTATCCAGAAGTGGTGACTTACCGTACTTAGATACATTTTCAGTGTAGACTGAAGTGGATATTATCGATTGGAATTATGGACCCATAGATCTACTTGATTATATAGGGATTGAGTGGCACGATAGTCATATTAATGACCTATTCGTAGTATTTATAGTCAATTGGGGTCTTAGATTCATGGACTGAATATGGATTTCATTTTAGTTTAATTATGTAATTTTTTTCTTCATGACATCATTGTGTCTTGTCTAGGTTGAACATATTGCATGAGCATAAACTTATGAAAACAATTTAAAGGTTTACTATTGGGGTGACCTACTATGATTTATTTATCACCCCATATGCGTGAAACATAGTGTGAGTGTAGACCTTATGTCTTCTTCCGTGTTGAGAATAGATGTGTGATGCATTGGACTCAGGCCTAGGGTTACATGATTGAGCGGAGCTTCCTATGTTGAATATTATTGCTTGTATGGGGCATCTGGATGGTGTCTTTGAGACAAGGTATGTGGTTCATCTATGATTTAGTAGTATAGACTTTTACTTATTTATATTTCTTTTATTTACTCATATATATATGATTGGTCCAATAGGTGATCTGTGTTGTATGTACAACATGGTTGTTTGGGAGGTAGTGGCGGGACTGTAGCAGCGGCAACACTGTTGCGGCGGAGGGACTATAGCGGTGGCGGTGCTATAGGAGGTACGGTAGCAGCGCGGGTACTGTAGTAGTACTATTCACCGAGGGGTCCTTTGGGCCAAAATAATGGGCTTTCAAGCCTTGTATTCAGGCCACTTGGCCTTGGGCCTTCGGGCTATGTAATTGGTCACCCTCTACCCAGTCTAAAGAGTTCTTTTCTTTAAATAATAAATTGAGGCTTCGGCCCCATCCTTTCAAAAAAAAAATGAACCTTTAAAACCATAAAAAACATGGTTTTTTGGGCCTTTACTGCATTTCATTTGTATTTCCTTGTGTATATGAATTTTTTCTACACTTTAATTATTTACTAAAATAGATTATTTTTAGTTATTTTTACTATTTATTACTCTGATATGAGTTTATAGTCTCCCAAAGAACAAACCTTGGGCCCTCACTTCTAGTCAGAAGCATCTGGTGTAGGGGGAAGCATACTTGGAGCCTTGCTGCCAACTGGTATTGTCACTATTTTTAGAGTGAGATGGGTTGGGATGTGAAAAGGTGGTATTATATATTTTTTCATGTTGTATTACTATCTAGGATATGATAGATAAGATTATTAGGACTTTTTCAGAGACTATGATGGATATTGGACTGGTGCATCGAGAAGACTTGATCTGATGATAAGTGTTGGTTTCCCATGATAAAGGATTGATGTTCTTGATATTTGGCATTATACTTTTAGATTATTATATCACTTACAATGAACATTTGATGTAGAGTTATTATTTATTATTGATTTATAGCTCTTGATCCATTGGCGATAGGTCATTGATTTATTTTTACTCGTGGATGAAAAATGAAAGTGGTGTCCCATGCATCATATTTGGCATGTAGGGTCCATATTTTATAGTCCTACTGGTGTGAAATTGTATTAACAAATATTAACTAAATTGTCTAAAGTGTCTAAAACAACCCGAATATTGTTTTACCGTATAGGTTCTTGGTGTAATTATACTAAGTTATACCTAAATACATATATATTTTCTTTTGATGGAAGGTCATGTGGATTTACAATGAGACTTTAAAAAATGAGTATGATGACTCATTACTCGTGTTCATGAGGTGAAGTAACCCTATTGGTTTCATAAGTAACTTTATTCAGACATGTTTTACCCCTTGTAGGGAATTTCTACCTTGGTTTGGTTATTTAAAGTTTCTATAACAACCTAATGGTGTTTTACCACATGTCATTGAATGGAATTACATTTAATTGAATTTCATGAGTGATGTGTGGCATAGATCCTTTCAGAAGATGTTGTGTGAATACCATTTTTAAGGACCCCAAAATTTATAAATAACATTCATATTTAATTTGATTAAATGCCTCAATAATAAATAAATTATAGAAAACACATTCACTAATTTGGTTTTTGGACCTCTATAAGTTATATCCTATCTTATTTAAAATATAATTAAATATCATAACCATTGATAGTATAGCCATTATATCATTCTCGTATGATTAGTATATATATATGGTTATGATAAATCCAATTAACACATAAAAATAAATCAATGGCCTCATCCAGTAGGATAATACTCTATAAATCAAAATTATTAAATATTCCAAGGGGTATTGTATCACTGGTATTTTCCCTTGACCAACCCTAAGACAAGATTCAACAACTAAAGCAAGAGAAATCCATTTACAAGAGAATTGCAAGCTCATTGAGATAAAAAACCCAACCATGTTCTCTAAATCACCCCAAACAAATCTCACCTTCACACACCTTACCCTCAGGTAATATCATGGTGTAATAAATGGCTATGTATCTATCCTCCAACACAAAGGATTGGGATCTTCTCTTGGGAATTTTGTTCCTCAAATCCGGGAATATTTTTCTCTAAAATATAGAGACAGATTCCAAAATTATTTATAGTTCTCTTAGTAACCCCTTCTCAACTCCCTGGTTTATTTCTTACCATATTCGGGGATTTAGATATCTTATTGATAGCAGAACTGTCTTACTCCACATTTTGAGAGAAAGCAAAGAACTGGTTGATTTTTTCTCATCGAGGGCCATATATGATGGTGTACTTTTCCCATTTTACAGTATGTATTCTCTTCCCCCTGTGTGTGTGAACATCATTCGAGGTGACTCCCTTGAACTCTAATTTTTTAGACATCATTAACCCTTGTTTTGGCCACAAAAAAAATAAAAAACATAAAGTAGTTCTATCAGAGGATTTAAAGCACAATTAAAAAGGCATGGAGGTGCTGAACCCACCTCCTAGCTCGGACTCTGACCGGTCTAAGATTTTTGGAAATGGGGAGCTATGGGAAATTATTATTCAATCTAAAGAAGAAACATTATAGGATTAATTTTAGATTAATTCCTCAAAATAGGATTCAGATAATATTTCTAAGAGATTTCTATGTGTACACTAATTAGGTGCAGTTGGAGTGGATCAACAATAAAGATCGTATCTTAATAAGAGGGTTCAATACAAAGAAGAACAAATTGGAGGAGTACATTCATACATGGGACAAGTTGGACTACAAGATTTAAGAACTTATCAAGGATGATACAAACTTATAGATAAATAGTCTTCAATGGAATTTATTTAGGATTAAATTATCTAACATACATAAATTTGATTTCAATGGTATGGCTATCTCTTATGGTATTTGATTCTTTTTATTTTGTAACTACATGGTTTCTCACATTACCTTACAGGTTTTTGTAAAATTAAAAAATTAATTTTCATTGTATATACACCCTAACTATATGATGTTTTGTATTTTTAATAAAATAATTTTTATATTTATATTTTACTACTTAATAATGATTAAATAATAAGTTTGATAAAAATTATATTCTGATACGATGAAACACAAATTGTATTTTTAGGAAATATAAATTTTCAATCAAGATGATATTTTTGATGAATTCAATAATTTTTATAAATAAATGGTATTTTAAATAATATATTATTGAATAAAGTTTATTAAATATAAATTATAATATAATTTTATGAATTAAAATATAATTTTTATTAGGGTCAGCAAACTGTTCTTGTAAAAAAATATTATTTTCTATAAATTTATATTTTTAATTTAAAAGCATAGAAACACATATTTAGATATATATTTTTATAAAATAAATATTATTTTGAAAAAAAAACATGTCTAAATTATCCAGCAGTTAATTTTTCATTATATTCTTGGATAATTGAATTTTTCGGTAAAAATTAAATATGGCATAATTATAAAGTATGTATTATTACATCATAAAATCCCAAAAGTGATGTAATAAATATATAGTGAGTATTTATGACCATATTTGTGTATCCCATTTAAAATAATGTGTTTTTGAATTTATTTGAATTATTTTATAAACCCTTAATGAACCATGAAAAACGTATATTATAATTTAAGGTTTTACAATCAATTATTTTTAAACATGACTCACTTCCACTCAATAAGGGTATTATTTTATGTATTTATATTATTTTACTTATAAAATAACAAAATACACTTCTATTTGGTAGAAACCATAGGAAAAAACCCTAGGATATTTTGTGGTTTGGATTAATTTATTATATAGACTCCAAAACATAAGTTTATAAATTAATAAATAAGTCTCCTCTATTTTTCTATAAAATTCCACCCAACCACCAATTTACCTTCAATAAAACCCTTAGATCATAAAATTACTCTTATTGTACCTCTCTAGTTCCCTCCCAAGGTGTTCCCAAGCACTTAAGAAGATCCTTTAATTCTTTTAGAAGTTCCCCCTAAAGGTAAGGGGCTCTCTCATCTTCCTTTTTATTTCAAGTAATTTCCTTATAGTAAGACCCTTTTTTACTTCAAATTCTCCATATTGTAATGTTTTTTAACACAATACTTTATTTTCCTTATTATTTATAGGTAATAAGATACCTTTCTTAAATATCATTTATCACCATCTATAAACCTCTATATACACCCATTATGCTTCCAAAATTATCCTATGATTTTTCATACCAAACATTTGTGTAGTGAATACCCGTAATAATTTACTCTCAAGGGTATTAAACAAGTTTCACCTATCCTTTATTGATTGTGTAATTCTATTTATTTAACCCACACCCCTTAATCATGGGAATATAATTGATTAAATAAAATCTTATGTTGGTTAATCTTTGTGGCACCCTTATGCGTGTACATGAAATGGATGTTATGGTTGGGTCTAGAATTTTATATCCATCCAATGAATTGGGTAATGTTTTTATCTCATGATATTCTATGTAAGGTGCATGGAAAATTATCCTAATCACACTATATTATTATGTATTAATGGTTATCCTTGAATTATGCTTATGATATACTGTTTTATATTGTCCCACATTCTCATGTTGTCTTGAAGTTATCATCTTATATCATTCTTAGATGATAATGTTTATGATAATCACCCCTATAATGTTACCTTGATATGCCTACTGAATAACATTTATTACATTAATCATGTTGTTCTTTTATAATTCCCTTACTATTATTTATATCTCCCCCCTTTCCTAAGTGCGTCCTAAGGTTATCCCTTAAAGTTTTAGAAGATCAAGGAAATTTAAGATATATTATAGAGTTTTAGTCTATTTATTTGAATTTATATTTCAATTTGTTTTTATATATACCTAATTATCCAAAAAACTGTAAGTCTCGGGATCTCTTATGGTTGTATTAAGTGTGTCATTATGAAATAAATCATGAAATATTGTGTATGAATGAAATGGTTTTTCATAGTTCGTATCAAAGAAAAGACTATTTAGTTTTTAGTAATAGGACTAGAAAACTCTAGTGAATGACTTTGGGATAAGACTAAACATATTAAAACATCAATATATTTCAGTAAATTATAGATTAAGTCATTTCCAAGAAAATAAATCCCTATATGTATACTACAAGTGGATGTGGCTCTGGCACATTTGTAGCTTGGGGTAATAACCCCAATAATTGTGCATTGAAATGAACTCAATCATCACTTGGTGAATGATAAAGAGGAATTTCATCACACCTGGATTAGGATTATATATGGATATGCTTTGTTAAATTCACAAGATCATTACAACCCATTATTAAGTAGATAAAAATGTCGATTAGACTAAAAGTTAGGAAATAGATCATGGATAACTTAGATTGTAACCTAGAAATTCATAGGTTAATGAACATATTTAATTTATGATTTATCCATTAAATGTTCATGGTTTAGCATTTATGTATTTAATAGTTTAAAAAACATCCCAAATTTTCCATTCATTTTAGTCAGTGTCTAAAAATAAAAGGAATTGAGTCAACATCTAGTGTGATCAGAAATGTTTCACCTACCCAAATGAGATTACAAACACAATGGGAGCGGGAATTGGGAAAATTTATGGAAAATCATTCTCAATTAAATCATGTTTTGAATAGAAATAAGAACTTGAGGTAAAACCCAAATCCCAATAAGAAATATAATGTTTCAATTATGTATTTTATGTGACAAATACCCCTAACATTCAATGGAACATATAATCCTTCAATCGTAGGATAATTTATCAAATATATTAAGAATATATTTTTTGTATTTCAATGCTCTGATAAAGGTAAATTCATACTAATTATTTTTCATAGTAAAGGAAAATATAATAAAAGTTAGACCTTCATAAAAAATGTGAATCCTGAGGAAGATACTGAGGCGATGGATTGGAACGAATTTTGAAAAAAAAAATCAATAAATATTTTCCCCACTCTCTGATGTAAAATAGAGTGGGATTTTCGTTTCCTAATATAAATGGGTGATTATTTCATCAGGGTGTATGAGTAAAAATTATTAAGAATTTCATAGTATGCCTTAATATTTTTTATTTCTTCTAAAATTAGTGTTTCCCATTCATTGGGGGGATAAATTAGATTCTATGAAAATCATTATCATTTCAAGGCATGGACAGCTAAAACGAAATTTTTTGATGTGCCCTCAAATTCAAAATTGAGATCAGATAATCTCAAGGGTCTCATGGGTTTTTAGATAAGAATAAGATAATGGACTTAAATTTTGGATTTTGTATAGATAAATTTCATGGGGGAAAGAAATTCCAGCATCCCACTTATCAAAAGTGTGGGAAGAATCATTCAAGAAAATTATTGAAAGAGATAAGGAAATGATTTAGGTGTGGGTGGGTGGGAACCTAGCTAGAGATTACAAAAACATTAGAAACCCCCTAATGTGATGGAAAAAATGAATCCTCCATCCAACCCTTATCCTATTTTCTAATGTTTCAACTATAACAAACAGGGATACTATGTGAACCAATATACTAATGGAAGGGTTGTCAACAAAAAATGATGATAAAATTCTACGAGGTCTAAAGAGAAAGGTAAATCCTTTTCTATCACAACTGTTGAGGCTGATATTGAAAAAAAATTGGTGGAAAGTATTTTATTTATTCATTCAATGATAGGAATGTTGGGCATGTTTTGTCTCAATAAGAATCTATAAATAATATTATTTTTTATACTCACAAATACCCTTGTTTGTTTTAGTAATGATATTATGTTATGTGTATTTCAAGAAATTAATATTCTATATAATTCTTATTTTGTAATTATATTCAAGCTTATTATTTGTCTGGAATATTTTTCAAAGTGTTCTAAATGCTCTTAAGCATGTTCTAGAAACATTTTCTATACCATACGTTAAAGAATGTAATGTATGGAACAAACCCTACATTTTTATTAAACCTTATGTTGAAAGATCGGCGTTTATGGTTAATCAACCCTACGTTGAAAAGAGAAAAGGTTTGGACAAATAACCCTACGTAAGTATAGAACCTTACATTTGAAAAAGAGAAAAAGTATGTTTAATGAACCTTATGTATCTATAGAGATCTACTTTTGAGAAGAAAAAATATGGATCAATAACCTTAATTTTGTGATCAACCTTACATTGTCAAACCTATGTTTGGAGAATGAACACTACGTAGTTGAACCCTACATTTCGTATTTTTTCATTTTATGAAGGAACCTTATGTTTGAATTTACAACACAGGATATTTGAATTTACTATTTTATTAGAGTTTTTTGCAATAGTATTTGAAAAATATCATGCCAATTTGAAGCTCATTTTCCAATGATTCAAAGATCATTATGATTGATTCAAAAAATCATATTAAGTAGAGAAATTTTATCTTGTTCTTAAAGGAATCTATGACTACTCTGAGATATCTTATGAATTTGAATTTTCATGATTTATCATGAGATTTTCTTAGATCTAGAACTGAAAATTAGGCTCTATGGTTTATTTATTCTATCATTGTATGTGTTAGAATATTAGTGTGTGTATGATTAAAATAGGTTGTGATATTTTTATCCATATATTGAGACACCATATTCGTGATTGAAACTGCATTCCTGTGAATATGGTTTATAGATCTATAGAAATAAAAAAATACGAATCTATTTTCTATAGAAGAAGAAATATTTGAGAGATATACTTGTTTTGAATCTTGTATTTTCTATAAGTCTACTTCAGCTAATCTTTTCTTCTTTTATTTGAAGATCTATTGTAACCGGATCACTTTTGAACTGCTCTTTCTTGAAGAAACTATTTTCTGAAGAAGAAGATCCACCTACTGTTAGTATTTGTTTCAACCATGAAACTCAACCATATATTTTTTTATAAAAATCATTTTATTGATATTTTCAAGTACTTGTAATCAGTTTTAGTGGAGTATTATATTCTCAATCAAAGATGTGGTTATTCGATTCTCTATTAAAGAACTATAAGAATCTATTTTTCAAGCCTTATTTGTAATGGTGTCAACTTCCAGTAATTTGATGTGGATTGGTCTTATGATATGAGGACTTGACTAGTGAAATTTACTAAAATCACATAGAGAGTAATTGGTGGAGTGCACGAGGGGATATTTATTCCCCGAACCACTATAAATAGTCATGTTCTATATTTCTTTTTTATCTGATGCTCATTATTTAATATAGAACATAAACAATGAGTATATGCATAATCTCTAGTTGACATCAAAATAAAGAGTTGTAAAAGACTTTGAAAAGACACCATTCACCCCCCACTTGTGTATATTTGTATATTATGGCCTTAAAATTGGTATCAGAGGAGAGCTTTTGGAAAAATATAAAATAATCTAAAATTATAAGGTCTATAAAAAGATATAAATGAGTGGTTAGAAAGAAGTAATTACAATGGTTCATGATCCTTATTTCAATGGTAAAAATTATAGATACTGGAAATAACGAATGTTTATCTACTTAAAGAATCTGGAATTTAAAGTCTACCCGAAGATTATTACTCCTTATATAATTCCTAAAAATCCTGAAACATGGATTGTTGCTATAGAAATTGAGCATGATATGAATTCTAAAGCTACAAATTTTATTATCTTTGGTCATAGACTTGATCAATTCAACCATGTCTCACAATGTCCTACTGCTTACAAAATATGGAAAACCATTGCAGTTTCCAATGAAGCAATAGATAATGTAAGACAAATGAGGTATGCAACAGAAAAGCTAAAATTTGATACTTTTATAATGTTTGATATAGAGAGTTTCACTCAGATGAATGTAAGGGAAAAATATATTATCAACAATATTATATACATAGGTGATCCAATCAAACAAGCATATCAATATTTGAAAGTACTGAGATTACTACCTACTAAATATAAAGGAATATCTGTTGCAATTCAACAATAATCACCATTCAATAATCTAAAAATTGGAGAATTAATTGGGACACTGATGATGTATGAATATGAAATGAAAGATAATGTTGAAGATCCTAATGTCTTAGTTAAAAAGGATAATACTGCTTTAAAGGAAACATATCAAAAAATAATAATAAGGAAAGAAATCGAAGAAGATGATAATTTAGAAACATCTGATTTTGAAATGGTACTATCTCAATTATCCAGAAATTTTAACATGTTTTATAAAAAAGGGGGGATTCAAAAAACCCTTCAAAAGTGATGAGAAAGAATCAAGGGAATTCAGATGCTACGAATGAATGAAATTAGGTCATATAAGACCTGATTGTCCTCGGCTAAAAGGTGAAAAAAGAATGATAGAAAAGACATATCATAAAAATGATGATTATGAAAAAAAAGGAAAAAACAAAAATGAAGGATACTTGGAGTGTTTCTGAAGACTTTAGTAGCACATCAAAATATGATTCAAAAAAGGAAGAATCAAAACTGAAATCAAATATATACTTTATGGTAGAAGAAGATAAGGAAACACGTCACATAAAAAGAAAAGATATATGGTATATGGATAGTTTCTTCTCTAGAAATATGTGTGGAAAATCATCAAACTTCAATGCACTAACTCAAATAGATGGAGGTCTAGTCACCTTTATGTATAATTTCAAAGGAAATATAATTGTAATTGGATTGTTGGAGATCCCAAAATTGTCTCAATCAATAAAGTACTATATGTATGAGGGATAAAGCACAACCTGATAAGTATATCTCAACTCTATGATGATGGATATTATTTTGATGTTTCTAACAATTTCTGCCCTATATTTAAAGAAAAATTTCTTATGTTTAGAACACTTATAACAGATAATGCTTATAATTTGGATTTAAATTCTTTATGTAAACAAAAGTTGAATTGATTAAATACTAAGATAAATGAGTATTGTATCTAGAATAGGAGACTAGGTCATTGTAATATTTATTCTTTACATAAATTATCTAAGAAACATTTACTTTATGATTTACCTAGTCTTAGGTTTTATGGTGACAGATTTTGTGATGCATGCCAAATTGGTAAGCAACACAAATCTTCCTTCGAATCTATTAACAAAATTTCTACATCAAAACATTTAGAAATTATCCACATGGATCTATTTGGACCATCAAGAGAATAAAGTTTGACTAAAAAATTATATGTATATGTTTTAGTTGATGATTATTCTAGATTTACTTGGATCTATTTTCTAATACTCAAAATTGAATATTTTACTTTTTTTGATAGTTTTTGTAAAATTGTTCCAAATGAAAAAGGTTTTATATTAATTTTATTGAGAAGTGATCATAGTGGATAATTTTAGAATCAGGAATTCAATTAATTTTGTATAAATCTAGGTATTAAACACACCTTCTCAATGCCAAGAACACCTCAACAAAATGGAATTGTTGAAAAAAGAAATATAACTATTCCAAAAATGGCTAGGACTCTACTGAATGAATACAGTTTACCTACCTACTTATAAGAAGAAGTTGTAAGCACATCCTACTATATCATGAATAGAGTTTTAATATGGACTATTTTCAAAAAGACATCTTATAAACTTTGGAATAATAGAAAGACTAAATTAAATTACTTTATAGTTTTTGGATGCATGGTGTATATCCTGAACACCAAGGATAATCATGGTAAGTTTGATCCAAAATCTGATAAAGGAATATTTTTAGGATATTATTCAACCTCTAAATACTATAGAGTGTTTAATAAAAATTCAAGGATTTATAAAGTATCAGTTCATGTGATTTTTGATGAAACTGACCCTTTTATAAAAGAAAAAAATCAAACTGATGAAATTACTGACTCCTCTGACAACATGGGACTTGAAAACCAAAAAATGATTTTTAAAATAACATAAATAAAATTCAGTTCAGTTCACAAAAACATGATACTCATGAACCTAAAACTATTTTACCTAGACAGTCTATATCCCTAAAGAATCATCCTTCATAAACTATTATAGGAGGAATAGATAGAAGAATATGAACTAGATGAAATACAAGAAACCTAGTTTAATTGTCTTTCGTTCTGTCTCAACTAGAACCTAAGTCTTTTGAAGAAGCCTTATAAGATGAGAGTTGGATGTTAGAAATGTGAGATGAGCTAAACCAATTGAAAAGAATAAAGTTTGAGAATTAGTGGAAAGACCAGAATATTATCTAGTTATAGGAACTGAGTAGGTCATTATAAATAAGCAAGATGATAAAGGGAGTATAACTAGAAATAAATATATATTAGTATCTAAATGATATAATCAGGAAGAATTTATAGATTATGATGAAACCTTTTCCCCTGTAGCTAGATTACAATCAATTATAATCCTTTTAGATTATTCATCTTATATGAACTTTAAATTATATTATATGGATGTTAAATATGCCATTTTAAATGTCTATTTAATGGTGGAAGTTTATGTTGAACAACCTCCTAGTTTTGAAAATTCTCAGAAACAAAATTTTGTTTGTAATCTTACTAAATCTATCTATGGCCTTAAATAAGAAACTAGATCATAGCATGATTGATTAAGTTCTTTTATTTTGAAAAATAAATTTACTGTTTGATTGTAAGATCCAACTCTTTTTAAGAAAACCATTTGTTCTAATATATTATTATTTCAAATCTATGTTGATGATGTAATTTTTGGTTCATCTAATGAAAAAAATAATTATTTTTCATAACGTATGAAAACAAAATTGAAATGAGTATGATAAAAGAATTAAACATATTTTTAGGGCTTCAAATTTATCAAAAATATTATGGAAATATTTTAAAGCAAATTAAATATATTACTAATTTATTAAAAAATGTTTGGTTTTGAGAACAGAAAGACATATACAACTCCCATGTGAGCCAATATAAACCATGTTTTGATGAAGCTGGAAAACCAGTGGAAAACAACTTATATAGAGGTGTGATTAGTAGTATATTATATCTTACTACTAAGAGACCTGATATTATGTTTTTTCACATGTTTATGTGCTAGATTTCATAAAAATCCTAAAGAATCTCATCTTATTACTATCTAATTGATTTTAGGATACTTAAATGGAACTATTTTTCAATATCTTCTTTATCCAAAAACATCTAATTTTAATTTAATATCATATTTAGATGATGATTATGGAGGTTGTAGATTACATAGAAAAAGTACATTAGGAACCTGTCACTTTTAAGAAAATGTTTTGTATCATGGTCAAGTAAGAAACAACACTCATTTTCCCTATCAACAGTTGAGGTAGAATATATGTCTGTAGGTAGTTTCTATGCACAAGTATTTTGGATGAAAACACACTAATAGACTTTAGATTAAATTTTAATAGTATGCCTATTTTATGTGATAATTCAAGTTCTATAAATAATTCAAAAAACCCTATAATTTATTCAAGAACTAGACATATTGAAATTAGGCATCATTTTCTAAGAGACCATGTATTTAAAAAGGATATATATTAATAATTTGTCAACACTGAATAACAAATAGCTGATATTTTCACTAAACCACATCTTATTGTAAGTTATTTTTATTAAAGGGGAGTTAGGTTTATTTAATTTTTAAATAAATTTTAATCTTCTTTCCGTTTTAAAGTTTTATTTTATTTTATTTTATTATATATATTATATTTATTTATTCCAATTTATTTAAGTTAAAATTATTTACGGATTACATTAAATTTGATTTTTTTACTATTTTTTATGCTATATATTTTAGTTAATTTATTTTATCATAAATGTTTTCACACCGTGTGTTTTCAAAAAATTTCATAATTATCTTATATAATGACATGGGAAACAAGGTACTATCAAAAAACTTTTGAATACCTAACCTTTTCTTCTCTCAAACCCTTTTCAAATATAGAACTCTTCGTCTACCTTCATTTACCTCTATTTTCTATCAAAACCCTAGAAATCAAGAACCTCATAGCTTTCATTTCTTAGAAATGAAGAAAACCAAGCAAACCAAATATGGTAAAGGAAGCGATCTGAAGTGTTATTTAGTTTCTAAAAGAAAGATACTTCAAGGAAATGTGGTAGATTTTGAATGGCTCTACTAGATGAATCTTCTTCTGAAATAGGTGTTAGCATTTCAAGGTTTAGAATCAATGTTCAATGAAGAAAACTAGAAGTTTATTTATAATGTAGAACTGAAATTTTTCTATAATAGCATATTGTTAATTTTTGATGATTTTTAAGATACTATTTTCAGAATAATTGAAGATAATGATTTCTCTATTTCATCCACTAAAATTTCCCAATTTTTGAACTGTCCTCATGAAGGGGTATTTCATTTTGATCCACTGTCTATCAGAGATAAGGATCATAAGTCTAAAGATATTATGTGTTTTCTTTTAGGTTCAAAAAAAAATAGAAAGATGTTTTTCAAATATCTAGATATAGATTAAAAAAATTTGGTTAAGTTTATTCAAATCGGAATAGCTTCAAGAATGGCGGAAATGGAGAATATTCTATATCCAAACATATATATCATGTTTCTGTTTTTGAGTGAAATAAAGATGAATTTTCCAAGGTATATGTTCATATATCTTCTCTACTGTTGTCATCTAGATGCAAGGATGACTTTTTATCCTTATGGAAGGATAATAAGCCAAATTCTATTTAAGAAGAATACGATTCTTTTAATATATTCTCAAATAAAATTTCATTATATAAATGTACTCAGT
Source organism: Viscum album (assembly GCA_963277665.1). Classification (NCBI taxonomy): domain Eukaryota; kingdom Viridiplantae; phylum Streptophyta; class Magnoliopsida; order Santalales; family Viscaceae; genus Viscum; species Viscum album. The sequence goes on along the minus strand of OY728125.1, from coordinate 1,552,260,522 downwards.
GTGGGAACATTGAGGAATCTAGATTTTTACTAGAGTAATGTAAAAGGAAAAATCATGCCAGTTGGTGCGAATGACCAAAAAAGATCAGTATCATTTTCTTAGGGGGAGAAAAGTGATGTTGTAAATGAAGGAATTGGTGAAACCAGGGGTGAGGTAATTTCCAATCCAACCTAATTAAAATTGAGATCTATAGAAGAATAAGGGAAAGAAGAAGATGTTCTAGAAGAATTGGTTGTAAAACCAAGGAAAAGAGTAGATCCAATTGCTAAAGAACCAATGTTGTGTTCAAGTGAGGCTAATAAGTCAGTTAATTTAGAAGAGAATTTTCTTGATGAAGATCAATAGGTTGAAATCCAAATTCCAAATCTGAATAATGTTGAATTAAGATTTGTCTAGGAAGAAGATCCAGTTATTCAAGAAGAGTAACAGATGATTTGATCAGAAAACATGTCTACATAAATAGTTGAGAATATGTTTTTCTCGGTTTTTGATCATTTGGATGAAAGACATCAATATGCAACTGAAGAAAAAATAGAACTTCTTGACACTATCTCATGTTCAAGTGAAAAATTAATTTAAAAACCAATGGAAAAGTGTTTGGAAAAGTCTCCTTAAATATCTTTAGCAATTATGGTAGTCGTTCCGTCACAACAACCAGATAAAGGGACATCTAATTGCTGAACTAATTATTTTGAAGAGAATGTGATTAAGCTTAATAAGTATCAGGAATAAAATGCCAATATTTTGAAAGAGATCAAAGTTGCAAGGAAAATTTTACAAGATTATAAGAAAAATTTTGTTTCCAAGAAGTAATTTGATGCTTTTAAGAGGGATATATTGAATGAAGTTGGAAATATTATGTCTGAAGTTGTTTCTAAGTCAAACTTTTCTGATCTCAAGTGGTATTTGGGGAGTCATTTTGGTTCAATAAAAAGTATTTTTGGTTAGACCGGTACATCTACATCTTCTCCTACTACCTATCTAGATTTGATTCGTAGATTTCAGGAAATAACCACTATTATGGCTGACATGAATGATTGTCTTCAAAAATATCTAGTGAAATATTTATCCTCTGTCAGCTATGTTGGACAATCATAAATTTCTTATTGACCAACTGAATTAGAATAAACTGGGTATCAGATTTATACTGAATAAATTAATAAAAAAATTGGACCAGCTTATACAGTAAGAAGAGAGTTTGCATGACTTTTTTAAAGTCAATCATGTTGAAAATTTGTATATTAGTTAAGATTTGAGAGTTTTGATTATGCAGTTCGAGGACAGTATTATGAGAAAGTTGATGTTACAGATGGCAGAGCTGAAATTCATGTTTTAAGCTTCTCAGAATTCTACAAAACCCTAACCAAGCCAAATCCTGCCCAACCTTTTATACCCAAACGATTTTAGTTGACTAAAATTGTTTCTTAGTCACATTAACTGTTGTGTTTATACAATTTTTTATCAATAAAATTTCTTATTTTAATCTTTTTGTGCTTTATTTCATATTATTTTATTTTTATCTCTCCAACCAAAGATATAGTTTTATTTATTTAAATAGATTATTATAACATTAAATTATTGATCTGTGTAAAATTAAATGTGTTTTAATCTTTTTTTATACTTTCTTATTGATCTCAAAAAAGGGGGATAAATTTGGATAAACACGATATTTCTTTTTATTGAAATAATTCTGTCAAATGAAATTTTGAATTTTTTTCTTTTAATTGTATATGAAATTTAAAATTATATTATTACCTTTATGGGTTTTGTGATCATCAAAATAGGGGATATTGTGGGGCATGGATTGTCTTAACAATACTCTATAAATATTGATGATTTTGATGCTCACAAATACCCTTGTTTTTTTACTAAAGATATTACTTTAAGTGTATTTTAAAAAATTAATATTCATTATAATACTTATTTTGGAATTATTTTCAAGCTTATAATTTGTGTGGAATATTCTTCAATGTGTTTAAAATTCTCTTAAACCTGTTCTAGAAACACTGTTCCTATCGTACGTTAAAGAACGTAATGTAAGGAACAAACCCTATGTTGGTATTAAACCTTATCTTAAAAGATCAGTGTGTATAGTTAATCAAACATATGTTGAAAAAGGGAAAATATATGGATAATGAACCCTATGTAAGTATGGAACCTTATGTTTGACAACGAGAAAAAGTGTGGTTAAAGAACCGTACATAAGTATGGAACCCTATGTTGGAGAAGCAAATGCATGGATCATCAAGATTACTTTTATGATCACCCTTACGTTGTCAAACCTATGTTGGAAGAATTAATACTATGTAGTTAAACCCTATGTTTGGTATATTTTTGTTTTTTAAAGGAACCTTATTATAGAATTTTCAACACTGGATATTTTAATTTATGATTTTATTGGAGTTTCATGCAATGGTATTTGTGGAATATCAAGATGATTTAAAGCTCATTTTCAAATGATTCAAAGATCGTTATGATTTATTCAAATAATTGTTTTAAGTAGAGAGATTTTCTCATATTATTAAGGGAAGTTATGACTACTTTGAGATGTCTTATGAATTTGAATTATCATGATTTATCAGGCGATTCTATTTAATCTGGAACTGAAAAGCAGGCTCTTTGATTTATTCATTCTATCATTGTATTTATTAGAATATCGATGTGTGTATGATTAAAAGAGGATATGATATTTTTATCCATATATTCCGACACATATTTGTGTTTTAAAATGCATTCTTGTGAATATCTTTTATAGATCTTCTGCAATAAATGATCAAACTCTATTTTCTATAGAAGAAGCTATATTTTGTACATATACATGTTTTGAATCTTGTATTTTATATAATTATTCCATTGATAATTGTTACTGCTTTTATATGAAGATTTATTACAACTAGATCTCGTTGTAACTTCTCTTTATTGAAGAAAATATTTTTTGAAGAAGAAGATCCATCTACTTTTAGTTGTTGTTTCAACTATGAAGTTCAACCAGAACATTTTTAATCGAAATCTTTTTATTGAATGTTTCCACTGCTCGTACTCAGTTGTGGTGGAGTATAATTTTCTCGATCTAAGCTTGAGTTATTTATTTCTTTCTTCAATAACTAGAAGGATATTTTTTAATCCTTATTTGTAAAGGTGGAAACTACCTCCACTCAGTTTTGGATTGGTCTTATGATATGAGGACCTAACTAGTGAAATTATCCAAAATCATAGAGAGAGTAATTAGTCAAGTGGACTAAGGGATCATTATTCCCCAAACCACTATAAATAGTTGTGTTCTATATTTCTATTTTATCCACTTCTCATACTTTCATACAAAAGATAAACACTACATATCCACACAATCTCTAGTTAACATCAAAAGACAGAATTGTAAAAGATTTTAAAAAGACACAATTCACTCCCCCCCCCCACTTGTGTATATTTTTATATTCTAACCTAACAAGGGAATTTACTATTTAATTCTAGTTATACACATTCATTTATATAAAAAACATATAGAACTATTCAAACACCACCACAAATCATAGAAGTAGAGCTCTTGTACAAATTATTAAATGGGGAAATTATTACATCCTAATTACATAATTCCTCCCCTATAAAAATGTTTGGGCTGAATATCCTAGAAAACCATATGGTACTCCCTTTAGTGGAATGTGATATTGTTCTATGAATATATTTCCTTTCCTTTTATAGGGCCAAAATAAACTTCCAAGAGAAATAAATCACCCAATATATCGCAAATTTCTCTCTGGTTCTATTTAGGTTCAAGGAGTATAATCAATCTCGTTTCTTATCATCATATCTATAATGGATATTATTCTCATGTGCACAAGCGTATCAAGGTGAAATGATTGATACTAAGGATGTGATCATCCTTTAGGATATGCCCATTGTAAGGGAATTCACCTATGTGTTTCTCGGGGAATTTTCTTCTCTTCCTCCTAGAATAGAGGTTGATTTCTCAAAAGTAATTATACTCAGTGATTTAGAAATATCTAAGACTCCATATAGAATGGCCATTTTTAAACATAACGAGCTAAAGAAGCTACTATAAGATAATTTGATACAAGGTTTATATTCCCAAGTGCTTCACTATGGGGTGAAATGGTTCTCTTCATCAAGAATAAATATTTATCAATACACCTCTGTATTGATTATCATGAAGTTAATAAAATCAAGATAAAGAAAAAGTTTCCTCTTCCACTGATTGATGACCTTTTAGATCAACTATGCGGATCCCAATACTTCTCTAAGGTGGATCTTCGGTCAGGATATTTTTAAGAAAAGATGAAGAATGATGATATCCCCAAGACTTATTTTAATGAAAGGTATGGGAAATAAAAGTTCATAGTTATTCCATTTGAAATCACAAATAATACAATAATCATCATGGACATAATTAATAGAGTATTCAGGTATTAAATAAACAAATTTTTGGTAGTCTTTATAGATAACATTTTTATCTACTCCAAAATAAAGTAGGAGCATGAAGAACATTTATATATTGTGTTGAAGACCTTTTAGAAAGAAAATATGTATGCAAAGTAAAGTAAAAAAATGTTTTGTATTAAGTAAGTAACATTCCTAGGGAATGTTATCACTAAAAAAGGATATCTATGGAACCTTAAAAAACAAAGGAAAATAAAGGATGGCCTAGACCAACCACTATGAAGAAAATAAGTAGTTTATATGGATTAAGTATTTTCTATTTTCTATTTATAATAAACTTATCATGAATTCCAATACCACTGACCAATATAACTTGAAAGTGGGTGAATTTTTTTTGGAATGATAAATGTCAATAAAGATTTAAAGATATGAAGAGGAATATAAAAACTTCACAATCTTCTCACATTACCCACTAGTAGGGAATGATTTTTCATCTACATTGATGTGTCTAAATATGGTATGGGTTTTCTACTCATAAAAGATGGGAAAAGTGGTATCTCATGTACAGAGACCCAAGATTTTAATAAATGGTATTATATGTTTTTTGATGAATATTTGATACATTACACAAATACACACCTAATGACCATAATAGTTTAGTGCCTTTGTATTCTTTGAACACAATCAATATAATTTGGTGAAATTTCATCAATGTATCCCACAAATATATTAATCCTTTAGTACTCTTCACAAATATACCCTATATAAGACTTTCTTTATAATCGGGGAAAATGAAACATAAGAAAGGGTGATCTATGATTATCAGTAAGGGTGAACAAGGGAGATACGTAAGATTAACATGTACATAATTGTATGATAATTTGATAATATCATATGAAAACCACACCCTGCACATCAAATATCATAATATTGAGTCATTGCATAAAGATTGAAAGTTTATAAGACATGAATCATAATAAAATCAAATAACATGATCTATTAGAGCATGAAAATATCACAAGACATAACATTTTGGCATACACATAAAAATAAAAAATCATTTCCATATTATTCAATGCTCATTTCCTTTTCTATCATATTAGAATGGGTGTACTCTCCAAACAATTATAGTAGTAAAGGATCAATCTTAAGTCCATCATAGCAGAAAAAATACGTTATTGAACTAGGTTCACTCCCCATTTCATTCATGTATATCTAATGAGATGTAAATCATTACTCAATACATTGGAGGGAGATATAGGTCCCACCAATCTCATGATGAAAACCATATTTATGTGTTGCACAAGATCAAAAAATATTCACCATAGCATAACCCATGAAATGAAATAGGTTTCATAAATATTTAATCATATCATAACCTATGAAAAATATTCAAGCTTCATAATCATTTAATCATTTCACCACAGAATTACTCATTAAAAAACAATTAGGATTCAAAAGAATTTTATCATGGCATAACCTGTGGAAGAGAAACAGGTTTCACAAAGATCATTTCATCATAAACAAAACCCATTTAGATAAATAATAAGAATAGTATCCCTGAATAATATACCAAATAATGAATAGGTAATACAAATAGATATCATATCAGATAAAAATTTATTTTTATCTATCATTTAAGGCTTTTCTTGAGGAAAATATACATTTTTCCTTGAAAAACACTTTTTAAAACATAAAACATTTTCAAAATACTTTTCATTTTGAAATCTTTTATTAAAAATATAAAAATTTAAAAAATATTTAAGAAAACATTTTATTTGAAAATAAATATTAAAAATTGTAATGTAATCTTGAAATTGTTGATAGTCCAAGATAATAGAAAATACTATTTATTCCATGCATGTTAAAAACAAATATTCTTTTCACATTTTTTGTAAAATTCCTACAGAAATTGCTTGGAAAACAACCTGAAGATTAATTTTAAAAAAAATTAAATTTTAAAACAAGGGTAAAAATGTATTTTATAAATCCTAGGAGAATTATAATACATTTTTATAAAACATGGTTTTGAATGAAAAAGGATTTTTGGTTGAAGAGAAAAATAAAGTCAACTTTTATTAAAAGAATTTTCACAATTATTTTAAGTACCAAGGAGTGGAAAATGGTACAATTACTTAAAAATATCCTGAATTAACATAATATAATAAAAATAATGAGTTTATTTATTTATGGATCAGAATATTTTATCATCAAAAACATAATCATAAACAATCCTGATTAATAATGAGATTGTAACACAAAATCTTTATCCCTTTAGTAACTTCGAATCATAATCTTCATGAAGGAATAAAATAAAATAGATAAAAAAATATCATTATTAATAATAAATTCATGATATTACATGTTAGAGGTTTTTTATATACACCTCATAAAATAATATAGGTGCATAACATAATATATATCTCAATGAAATAAAATTCAAATAAAAATCACTTACTGCTTTGGTAACTTGTGAACCGCAAACCCCATTAAATATTGATCATAAAATTGATATATAATTCCCAATAATATTTATTATAATAATAATAAAATAAATTAATGTGTATTATTTAAAATACAAAAAATAAATAATTTGGGAATGTGGTATGTGTCTCGCCAAAGTAAAAAATGAGATGGAAAATCCCTTACCTTAAGTCTCGACTTCCTTCACACTTGTTAAAACATACTATATAATAACAATAATTTTATTATACATATATCACATAAACACACACACACACACACACATATATATATATATATATCATACCATATAAAATTTACTTATGACCTATTATTACCTGTTTATTAACAATTCCATGTTATTTACGCATTTCGTTTTTCTTGTATGTTTTGACTTTTTATTTTTGGTCCTATTAATTTTATCATGGTTCCACCATCACAAAAAATTTATCCATTATTTAAATATCATATATATTCATTATAAATTTATTTATAGTAATTTATAAATGATAAAGATAGAAAATGAAATACATTTTTCATTGAGACGGTAGGTCATACGTGTGTATGAACGTTGTTTCCATTTTCTCGATGTATTGAAAGAAATAAATTTAATTTATATATTATAATTATAAAGAAAAATTTATTTCATAAATATCACATTTAATCATTAAACTAATCTTTATTACCTTCTATGTAAATCATGAATAAATCGCATTGCTTCGTGAGGCGGTAGTCCGTCGTACACACGAGCGACATTATCATATTTCCAAAAAATATAGATCATGAAGTTATGTGTGATATAATATGTCAAAAAGTATAATAATTTCATAAATATCATATATAAACAATAAATTCATCCTTATTTCTAATCGTGGTATGTTCTAAAGGAAGAACAAATGACATCAGTTCGCGAGGCAGTAGTCCACCGTACACATGATCGATCAATTCATAACCCATTTAATGGTAGTCGATATGGTTTTTGGAAATATATTAGAATAAAAAAATTATATTTTATTAATCATAATTATATTACTATATCATCATGGTATAATAATAATTTAAGTAGGTGTAGGAAGAAATAAAACAAAAATGTTCATTGATGAACGTTACCTCTTCTTTGGGTCTCTTCCTTAGGCATTCAACGAAATCCATCATAGGTTGGATTTATTTCCAAAATAAGGCTTCTAGTATGAGAGGAGGAATGTTATTGGTAAGTGATTATGGTAGATATTTTCCAAAAAAATTGTTTTAATATGTGAAGTGGAAAGGGAAAGTAGAGGCCTTTTATAATTTAAGAGAGTGGAACACTTGTAATTTTTTTGAAAGAAATAATTTAACCCATGTTTTGTTCATGTCAAAAGGCTCCAATAATATATAATTATGGATAATATAATGTATGGGGTCTAAATATTTCCATGAAATTAGTTTTAGGAAATTAATGGGTTATTTTTAACCATTATCTTTTTAGTTTAACACCCCACCCCACCCCCTATAAACCGATTTTTAGCTTAACTGGGCAAAATAATTCTTACTATTTTTAGAATTATTTTGGGTTAAAATTTAAGTTAAACTTATTAGATAATATAACTTATTATGATTCCAAATATTTAATATATTTTTATTATTCCATTCACATAATTGTAAAATTTTTATTTAAAATTAATCCCACATACATGAAGAGAATACGAGTTTTTAAAGAGAAAGTGTTCTAAAGGTTATAAAGTTTGTATATATAAATTCAATATGAAATTTATTATAATGAAATAAATTGGATTAATGGATGTATAATTGAAATAATTTTACCTTAAAACCAATTTAAAATGTAATTTTACTCTAAAAACAATTTTTAATAATTTGATATTATAAATGAATTGAAATAAAATTAAGTTTTCAATTAAAATTCATTATATCTCATTGTTCATCAAAAAAATTTATCCCTTTCATAAAATTATAAAAAATTCACTGTAAATTTTTTTATTAATTATGATTTTAATAATAAAGTTTTTTTTCAAATAAATTTTATAAGATTAGAAAATTTTAAATATAAAACAAAACTCATAAATGCGACAAAAAAGTGTTTTTCTGGGAGGTGTATTTTTCTAGAACAAGATGATTTTATATTAACTCTATGAATAATTATTATTATTATATAAAAATAAATTAAATTTTATAGATATATAATATAAACATTTAAATTAAAACCTTCCTTTATATGGATTATTTTAATTAATTAAAATGGATAAACATAATTTAGTTTAAAATAGATTTTAGAAATTCCCTTTTTTAAATGCTAAAATAAACTTATACTAAAATCCAACATAAATTTTATTCAAATGTAATTAAGTGGATTTAATATAAATAAACAGTACTTATGTTAATTTAAAAATATAATGAGGATTTTAAATTATGCATTTTATTGAAAATAAATTATTGTTTTACAAAAAACAATATTTTTCACTATTCAATGAGAATTCACTATTTTCTGGAAAAAAAAATTTAACCTTTAGTTAATTTCAATATTATGATTTCAAACGTGAATTTTATTTTATCAAATAAATTTTATAAAATATTTATAAATTAATTATAATATTTTCTTATAAAATGAAATGATAATAATTTTTGAAGAAAACATACTTTTGATGAATATAATTACATTACAAAAATTGATTGATTATTTTCTAAGAGTTTATAACAATATTTATATTTTTTATTAAATTTCAATATATATTTCATAATGTAGTTAATATTATTCATACGATCCTATTTAACATCTATATTATAATGATTGTATTTAAAATAATATTATTTCATGGTTCGCTAACACTCATTGTTCCATATCATGCTTCATATCATTGTTATGTGTAATGTATGATAAACATCGTGTTGTGTATAATTAAATCTATACTCATTATCTCATGTAAGTAAAGTTAAACTCAATATTTTATGTAATGAAAAATATCAAAAAAAAATTATTTAATTGAAAAAGTATACTTCACAAAATCTCAGGGTATTACATTCTACCAACATAAAATGAATTTCACCATAGAAATTAATCTCAATCATCAAAGGTTTAACATTTGAAAATTCCTTAAAAGAAACCCACATTTTAAAAATGGTTAATAAATAATATTCTTGAAAAAGGGAAAGGGATATATGAAGGCCATCTATAATAACCAAAATTGGGTTTCCAAATAGCAGAACATAGGTGGGAAGTGAAAATTTGGAAATAAAAGAAAATCCTAACTAAATATAGAGAGAGATAGAGATCATAGATCATGGAAAAGTGGTTGATATAGAGAAGATCAATGACCGCAAAACCATAAACAAAAGTTTCATCAAAAAGGTTATTGATATAATAAAAATGATGATAGAAGGACAAAATTTTATTTCAAGATCCTTTTCAAAGTGTTGGGGAATTACTTTTCCATGTAGACATACAATAGATGAAAATGTACATACTTGATATATTTTTATTTTATAGCCATAATTTCATTCTTTGGATGTGACATGATCAATTTCCAATTCATATATTAATTTAAGAGGATATTTTTTCATGTCTGAAGTACTAAATAAGATCCATAAAATAATGATAATTCATTCATTCTATCTCTAGTAAAAAAATAACACTGGTTATCCAATATGGATAAACCATCATATGTTGAAGTAATATGTTAATCAATAAACCCTCATCCAAAGTTAAAATTAAACCCTTCCTTTAATGGTTAGACTTATAACCCATCCAAAATTCAAAATTTATTAATAAGTTCATTAAATTTTTCAAAATTAACATAACATTAATCCTCCAAATATCATTAATGATATCTTAATGGTCACATGGCAATTATTTGAATACCCTAGTCATATATTCTCATAAATCTTGGAAATAATGAGAATTACTATAAAACCTCAATAAAAACATGCATGCTTCCATATTCATTGAATAAAACCATATATTATTGAATATTTTCTATAGATTCAATAATATTTTAAACTCCATAAATGATAACATAAACCACTTTTTCAAAAAAAAACATTATCAGTTCTGACGTCATCAATACTATCCAATTTACTTTATCCATTTTAATAATTCCTAAATACAAAATAAACACCATTTTCTTAATATTGCGAACATGTTAAGGGTTATATTACCTTAATAAAAATTTGACTTTTTCATTAGATCACTTTTTTAGTCCATCAGTTTCATTTAACATAGTTCTGTAAATCCTTAACAAAAAACTTATACTAAATAATCCTTATATATTTTGTGATTCATATAACAAAATACTTGAATTCTAATACATAAATACCTAAATAATATCACTACATTCGCAAACCATTAACTATGATTCATCATCTTATCCCTTAACAATTGTTAACTTTAATATGTCATTTGTAGTATCTTCATCATCATCAATATAACCATTAATTGTAGCACTTTATTGATTATCTTCACGATATTTCCCCATATAACATAAATTTTCATAAATACCATACTTTACACATTTAAATTATGCATCCATTGATAATACACTAAGGATACCAATATTCCCATCCATTACATTGACATAAATTTTCATTTTATTTTGTAATTACTTTTATTGCATTCTTTTCCACAGCCAAAATATATTCTCATCCCTCTAAGGAATTCCCTTGAGGGATTATTTTAATATTCTCAAAGTTTAAGAAACTAAATATTATTTTCTTCATGGTCTCCACTACCCGAACTCTCATTGAACTCTAACCCTCTCTTCTTTGGTGATTTCGGGAGTTCGTTAAGGTGCACATTATTAATCATGATCCATGATAACTGATTGGGAGTAATTATAATATCATTCACTCCATTCATCTTCCCATTTGGATTCTCATTCGAAAATTTTTGGTTATATTCAATGTTAATCTAGTTCCTTTAGGTTCATTAAATTTATTTAAACCAAAAAATAAAAGTTTTATCCAAACTAATCATAGTTTAAAACCACATAATCATGAAAAATAACTTTTATAATGTATAAATCCTAACATATTATTTTTAATATATAATACCATAGGATTAATCTATGTCATTCATGGTCATTATTTAAATAATTCGTGATGGTTTATAAAGAGTTTGTGAATTTTTAAATCACATCTCATGGGATTGTAAAATGAAGTATGAAGCAGGACACATTTTTATGCACTAGGTGAAAATATTATTCATCTCAATGAACCCTTTGGGAGTTTTTACCCCTAGGTACCACTTTTATAGAGCCATATCAACTTATAATATCTATAAAGGGATGTAATTTCTTAGAAACCATTGTTCCTATCATTAAAAAAAATCCAGAATAATTTCCTATAATTTAACTTATCCATAGACTTATCCTTAGATACATCCATTTAAAAATGCTTAAAAATATCCCCAGGGATCTCAATAATGTTTTCTAATCCTAGTCTCTAAATGTTAAATAAACCTATCCTATAATACAAACTATGTTGAACCAGGATTTTCATAAATGGATATTACATTTTTTAGATGAATATTCAATACATTTTAAAAACACACTTCTAAGTACCGTAATAGTTTAGTGCCTTTACAAAAATGTAACACAATCATCTTATTTTGGGGAAAGTTTTTCAATTTGTCCCAAAAAGTTCGTCCCCCTTTAGTACTCTTTAATGACATACCCTAGTTAAACCTTTCTTCCTAACATTGGGAAAGGAAACATAAGAATGGGTGATTTCAGATTCTTGATAAGGGTAGAAAAGGGAGATACAAAAGCTAACATGAACATAAGGGCATGAGAACATGAGAATACATATAAAAACCAAGACCTGCATATGTAGGATCATAATATTGAGTCATGGAATAAATATTTGAAGTTAATAAGTCATGAATCATATTAGAATCAAATTATATGGGCCATGAGAGCATAAAATTGGCATAAAACATAAAATTTTGGAATAAACATAAGCATACAATGTCATTTATATATAAGTATAGGCTCATTTTCAAGTATATCATAGTGTAATGGAATTACCCCCCAAACCATCATAGTAGTCAAGGTTCACTCACAAGACCACCATAGAGGAAAAATTACCTTACTGAATTGGGTTCACTCTTAGTTCTAGTACTTTCTATCTCATGATATAGAAATACTTAGCTAATTTAATGAAGGGAGAAATAGGTCACATGAATCTCATAATAAAAACCATATTTATGTGTACCACAAGATCATAAAACACTCATTATATCATAATGAATGAAATGAAATTGGTTTCATAAACATTTCATCATATCATAACCTGTGGAAAATAGACAAGCTTCATGGTAATTTCATTATAGCATAATCTATGGAAAAATAATTATGTTTCATAAAAATTTTATCATGGTATAACCCATGGAAAAAAATGGGTTTCATAAACATCATTTCATCATAAAAACCATTCATAAAAAGAATAAGAATGTTATACTTGGATCATATCACTATTAAGTCATTGGTAACTTCAACAGATGTTATCATTGCTAGAAAATGATTTTGATAGATCATTTAAAACATTTCATGGGGAAATTATACTTTCTACATTGGAAAACACTTTTAAAAACATAAAATAATTTCAAAATAATTTTCATTTTGAAATAATTTATTTAACATAAAATTTAAAAAATATTAAATAAAAATATTATTTGAAAATAAATATGAAAACTTGTAATGTAAGATTGAAATAATTGAATATTAATTATAGTATGAAACACTGTTTATGTTGTGCATGTTAAAAACAAATATTCTTAACACATTTTTGGTAAAATCCAAATGGAAAATGTTTGGAAAATGATGTAAAGATTCCTATTAAAAATAAAAAATTCAAAAATTGGTAAAATTTTCTTTGAATATAATTGGATAATAATAAAACATTTGTGAAACTATTTTTAGAAAACATGGTTTTGGAATAAAATATATTTCAGGCCAAACAAAGAAATAAATTCAAATTTTCTTAAAAGAATTTTCTCAGTTATTTTAATTACCAAATAGTGTAAATGGTTATTTTTAATTAAAATATCATGAATAATAATAGGATAATAAAATTCATGACTTTTTTAGATATAGATCATAATATTTTATCATTGGAAAGATAATCATAGACAATCCTGATAAATAATGAGGCTGTAACAAAAAATCATAACCACTTTACAAACATTGAATTGTAATCCCTGTGAATTAATAACAAAAAATTTAACTTAAAATATAATGTGGATAAATAAATTCATGATATTACATGTAAAATGGAATGAAAATACACCTCAGGAAATAATATTTGTGCTTAACATAACGTGCATCTCAAAGAAGGAAAATTGAAACAAAAATACTTTACTACTTTGGTAACTTTTTAACTATAAAACCCAATAAATAAAGATACAAAAATAGATATGTAAATAAATATAATTTTTAGGATAATAATCATAAATAAATTCATGGGTAGTAAATACACCACATAAAATAAATAGGTGGTGAATATGGCTAGTGTCCCACCGAAGTAAAAAGTGAGATGGAAAATCCCTTACCTTTAGTATTTAATTCCTTAACACTCATTTGAACCTCATGTATAATAAATATAATTTAATTATAAATATATTACATAATATATAGATTTATATATATCATATAACATATTATTTACTTATGACCTTTTATTACCCAATTATTAACAATTCCATGTTAAAGTCTCATTTCAGGTAATAACTGATTTATATTTTGTATAAGTTTATATTTTTTATTCTTCATCAAATTTCATTGATCATGGTATCCTAGTATCCATATGTTTAACCATGATATAAATATCATATATATTCAGAATATATGTATTGATAGTAATTTATGAAAGATAAATATAGAAAATGAAATACATCGTTCATGGAGATGGTACACCATACGTACACATAAACATTGTATCTATTTTCAAAAGTATTGAAAGAAAAACATTAATTGATATATTATCATTAAATAATAAATTTTATTTCATATATATCACATATTTTCATTAAACTCGTTCTTATTACCTTCCATGTAAAGCGTGAATGAATCACATCGCTTCGCGAAGTGATAGTCTACTGTACACACAAGTTATATTATCATATTCCCAAAAAATGGAATTCATGAAGGTATGTGTAATATAATAATTAAAGAAAAATAATAATATAATATTTATAATGTATATATAATAAATCCATATTTATGTCTAACTGAGAGAGGTGGTAATGGAAACATTAATGACATCCGTTCACGTGGCGATCGGTCGTCGTACCAAGAAATGATGATTTTATAGCCAATATGATGGAAGTGAAGATGTTTTCTGATCATTACCTTAACATACTAAAATATAATTATATATAATATATATATATTATTATATGATCATGTTATAATAATAATTGATGGGGGTGGAGGTAGAAAAAAACAAAAAATCTCGTTGATGAACGTTACCTCTACTTCGGGTATCCTCCTTAGGTTTGAAAAAAAGCCTTTATTGGTTAGATTTATATCAAAAACGTATTTTAAGATGAGATGAGGGATTTTGGGATGTTATTTGATCAGTTTTTTTCGGAACCAAATTTTTTTTCAAGGTGTGAAGTGGATAGTATGAGTGTCCTTTTATAAGTGATGTGAGAGACACACATGAAATGTTTTGAAAGAAATAATTTCACCCACATTATTTCATTTCACATGGATCCAAGAATGAAAAAAAATTAATATAAGTTATATGGTATAAATATTTCCATACAATTGGTTTTCGAAAATATTTGGGTTATTTTTCACCATTATCTATTTAGTTTTAACCCATGGTAAACCTATTCTTACCTAAACTGTCACGACCCGTCCTCAGGGCCCGTGCCGTGACTACCCCAAGTCCGCCTTCCATAGGCCAGGGGCTGGAGACTAGCACCAAAGGCGTAAATCCCAATAACTGGGAAGGCATTGCCTTTATAAAAGTAAACAAAACACACAGAGTACAAGCGGAAGTAATACACTAAGAACAAAAGGAAGTGATGAAAAGTAATTGGGCCAGAATACAAACCCAACTGAAAGTACAGCTACAACTGAACGAAAGTACAATAGAAAAAGACAACAGTAGGAAGAACGGAAGCAGCTCCTGGTTCATCCTCCTAAGATCCTACCTGAAGGGTAGGTACAGATAACGCATCTCCTGGATCATCCACCACGGATCCTACCTGAAGGGTAGGTACAGATAGAGCAGCTCCTGGATCATCCACCACGGATCCTACCTAAAAGGTAGGTACAGATAGCCTCCACAACTATCTCGCTCGTCAACCTCCTCTGAGTGTCATCTCATGGTGAAGTCCACCTTCGGATACTGACTCGCCGTGTGGTCCACCTCCGGGTACCGTTCAGTCCTTGAACACTCGGCCTCCGTCAGCACTGCCCGTCGCCTGCAACCAACACAACGAGGTGCGGGCATATCCCGTGTAGGGGTGAGTATAACGATACTCAGTAGGGACCCCGAGACCCTCAAGGTCTCTCTAAATCCAACAAGGATAACCACAAAGAAGAATCACAACAGATAACCCTTACTTAGGTATAATCCCATACTTATACCTAAGTTATCAAGTAACCCATCTCAATCATGAGGAAACACAAAGGTTATGAAATCATCGGATAACCACTACTTAGATATATGCCCATACATATACCTAAGTTATCATGTGACCCATCTCAATCATGAGGTAAACACATAGGTCAAAGACTCAGCTCAAACCAGGATTTTCATTATCGAAACTGTAACTCATGAAGAGCCCCATCTCTGGAGAGTACAGTGATCATGTCATGTCTCCGAGGTACTGCTCAATAACCTAAGACTGCTGAGGTACTCCTCCTTTCGAGTACTGCGGGTCAGCCATCCAAACATAGTAGTGCTTCCTACCGAGGTCTTCCACCCAAACACAGTAGTGCATCCCCCTAGTAGCCTGCAGAGGTACTCTCCGGACTAGTACTGCGGGTCTGCACCCAAACTCAGTAGTGCTCCGTCCGCCATGGGTCTGCACCCAAACAAAGTAGTGCTCCATCCACTGGGCTAGTCGACTCACTCCAAGTCGAGTCGGTCAAGCAGTCGTCAAGTCTCAGCGGGCTACACGGTCTCCGTACTCCGTACGCTCGACTCCGGGAGGGTCCGCTCCACGAGCTACTGGTTGATACTCCAAGTATCACAAAGTCCCACGAAGAAGTATCTCAAAGGACTGTCTTGTCATAGGGGTCTCAACACAACAGACGACGCGTCAATCGGACGCCCAGTCTTTGAGTTATTAGCCTTTTCATCCCAGGGGCTCGGTTGGTTTCGTGTGTGAACCAACCCGTACATATCTCAACTGTACCCTGAACTCTCATAGGGTATACTCATAGGGACCGTTTCTCAATGTGATCACCAACGCCGCTGACGGTTCGTCAAACGGACGTCCGGTCTAAAAGTTATCAGCTTTTCCGTTCCAGGGGCCCGTTTAGATTTCGGGTACAATCCAACCCAGAAATACTCCAACTACGTCCAAATCTTAGGCGAATTATGAAAAAAGTTCCTTATCAACAAGAGGAATCCAAAAAAGTCTACGGCATGTCTATCGGACGTCCGGACCTCAAGTTATAAGCATTTCCGCTCTGAGGGCCTGATTGGTTTCATGTACGAACCAACCCGGCTGAACCCAAAGTTCTTTGAAACCTTGATTGTAATATACCGAAACGACCGTCTTGATCCAAGGATCACATTGCAGCTGACGGTGCGTCGATCGGAGGTCTGAAACCCATGTTAAGGGTAAAAGACCGAAAGAGGTCCGCGAATAGGGGGTTCGGGCCCGGTCCGACCCGGCTCGATACCCCCAGGGTTGGCCCGAACCGGGTCGACCCGACCCGGGTCCGGGTCCGGCCCGCTTGGGCGTGGCCCAGATCGGCCAGTGCGGCTCGGCCCGGCCCGGCCTGGGCGCGTCCCGGCAAGGCGGCTCGGCCTGGCCAGCGTGGCAAGGCAGCTCGGCCGTAACGGTCGAGCGGTAGAGGGGGGGCACGCTGCCCCCCTATGTGTAACCGCGACCCCCATGTGGGGGGCCACTTCTGCCGGCCATCTGGGGGTTACGACCCCCGACCCTTCTCGGAAGACGGTCGGCCCGGTCCGGCCGGCCGGTTGCTGCTGCCGTGGGACCGCCGGGGTCCCGCCCTCCAGCTCCGGCGCCGGCGGCCGGAAGCCGGCCGCCGCTTCCTTCTCCGCCGTAGCCTTGGTCCGACCGGCGCGGCACGACGGCGCCACGGCCTTCTGTCGCGGCCCCGCTCTGGCCGTGGCCTCTTCGACGTTCTCCGGCGCGGCGCGACTACGCCGCGGCTTGTTCGATTCCAACGGCGCCGCGCTTCCTCGCCCATTCTCTATTATTTTCCACGCAGTGCATCGGCATCGCGCTGCCTTGTTCGTGCCGCAAACAAATCAATCATACAAGAGGGGAGCAGGGTCGTCCGTGTTCATGCGGTCCGAACTCCTCTCGTTATTACGATAACAGGCGGACCAATTTGAAACGAAGAAAGGCGATGATAATAATCGCGAACAAACAAAATAACCCCTACTTGATGGAATCATTGAACGAAGATTCATCGCGGAATTGGACGTCGCGGAAGAAGGCGTCACGGAAGGAGAGGGTTGTTGGCGTCACGGTACACAGTGTCGCGTCGTCGATCTCCGAGGAAGGCATCTCTCACCGTCTTCCTTCGTCGGAGGTTTGCGTTCTTCATCGGCGACGGTGCGTTCTTTGCGTTCTTCAAGGAGGAAGAACGTCCTTCGGAACTTAGAGATTTCCTCTCCAAATCCTCTCTCACCACCAACTATCCTCCCACGAAATAAGACTT
The DNA here is from genome assembly GCA_963277665.1 of Viscum album. Lineage (NCBI taxonomy): Eukaryota > Viridiplantae > Streptophyta > Magnoliopsida > Santalales > Viscaceae > Viscum > Viscum album. Next base: position 1,552,241,800 of record OY728125.1, on the reverse strand, counting down.
AGTCTTATTTAATTAACACTCAAGCCAAAAATTCATTTGAAATTTAAATGAATCCAATAATTAATTACTTGAAAAACCTACTCAATTAATGAGTTGACTTTATTTAAAGGGGGTTTTTCTTTTTGAGATTTACAAAATTAAGAGGGGAAAAGTTATGAACGTTAGGGGAAGGTGAGGGGTTGGGCTCATGTGGGCCCCACCGCACCTTAATCCTCTCAAAGGTAGTTAACAACAAGTGGGTCCCACCCCTAACTCCCTTACTTAGGTTATAACAACATAAGAGAGGGGAAAAGTGTTGTGACACAACACTTAATCCACTTAACAAGAAATGAAAATATAATTGTAAAACAATTATATTTTTATCCCTCAGTTTTTTTTGAACAACTCATCCCGAGAATACGCAACTCCAGAAAGGGTCTTCTTGAGCTATTATCGGTGCTACGGTTTCATCGGTGCCCTCGGATTTTAATTCCGAGCACCGGTTCAAAAGTTAGAAAAACCCGCTCGTTCATTCACTGAACGTACCCGAGCTAAACTTCGGAAAATTATTTCGGGCACACTGGGCCTCGGAATCAGGCACCATCAAAAACTGCATTCTTGTAAAATTCCAAATAAATTAAGAAAAAAATTTCCTTGAAATTTCCAGGTCTTTACATAAACTACGGTAAATAAGTTTTACTATTTTCACTATTAATTATGGTTAAGAATTAATTTGAACTAATTAGATAATATAAATTTATATGATTCAAAAATTTTATTCCATTTTTTATAATTCCATTCTTCTAAGTAGAAAATTTTAATTAAAAATTATTCCCGCAAACGCAATAAGAAGGCGGGTTTTTAAAGAGAAAATATTAAAAAGTATAAAAGTGTTTATATATAAATTAAATAGTATATTGATTAAAATTACCTAAATTTTATTAAAGTATTTATAATTGAAATAATTTTAATTTAAAATTAATTTAAAATATAAGTCAACTTTATAAATGACTTAAACAAAAAATTAGTTTTCAATTAAAATTCTGAATTTTTTACTATTCATAAAGAAATTATTCTTTTCAAGAAATTATCAAAACATCACCCTAATATAATTTTTTATTTCTAATTTAAAAAATTATTTTTATTTTTTAAAATAAAATTTATAAAAGTTGAAAAAATTAAATTTAAATCAAACCCCTTAAACGTATTGATAAATGGGTTTTCATGAAGCGTATTTTTCAAGCACAATATAATTTTATATTAATTATATGTATAATAATTATCATTGAATGAATATATATGTAATTTATTGATATATAATAGATAAATTTCATTTAAAACATTCCTAATTAGGTCACATTTTAATTAATTAAAATGGAAAAACATTATGCACTTTAGAAAAATTTTTAGAAAACCCCTATTTTAAACCATAATATAAACTTATAATAAAATCCAATATAAAGTTTATTAAAAAGTAATTAACTGGAATAAATATAACTAAATAATATTTATGTTACCTTAAAACAAAATACGGAATTTAAGTTAATTAATTTTTTAAAAGTAAATGATAGTTTTACAAAAAAACGATATTTTTCACTATTTACTAAAAAATCAATATTTTATGAGAAATTCAAAAATTTCACAATGAGTTTTTTTGATATGAAGATTTAAAAAATTAAGTACATTTTATCAAATAAATTTTCTAAAATATTTATAAATTTATTATAATATTTTCTCATAAAAATAAATAAAAAATATTTTTGAAGAAAACATGTTTTTATGAATATAATTACTTTACAAAAAATTGAATGATTATTTACTAAGATTTTATAAAAAAATTATATTGAGTAAAAAATTTATATTTATATTTAATATATTATTTAATAATATTCATACCCTCATATTTAATAGCTATGTTATAATGGTCATATTTAAAATAATAATATTTTCCTGGTTTTCTGAAGCTTAGAGTCATGTGTCATGCACACTATCATTATTTCATGTAACGCATGATAAACATGGTGTTTTGTATAACACAAGATATACTCATTATTTATTTAAATGAAATATAATATCATTTTTGTGTGTAATGAAACATATAAAAAATATTTAATTTAATGAAAAAAAAATTCACAAGATCTCAGGGTGTTACATTATGTCTCATGCCAATTAAAGATTCTTGAGTAGAACTACTAAAAATATGATCTAGAATTTTCCAGAGTGATATACACAATAAATATTTTGTGAAATTATCTATATTTGGAGAAATGTGACATATATATAGATCTTAAAAGACTTAAGTGTATTTTCACAAAAAATAAATCGAAATGTGTTAACATATGTTGTTAGAGCTGATTAAGGATTATGATTGTTGAATCCATTACCATCCTAGGAAGGTGAGAAAAGTGGAATACGATTTGATTATAAATTGATCCTACAACCATATCCTTGATATAAATTATAAGTTATCCAATATTATTTAACATACAGATTATAAAAGTGGGAATAATAAAATGATCTTCATCCTACCTTTCTCAAATGGCTGCTCAAGAATCTATACTTGAGAGGATCAAGGAGGCTTGGAAGGATGATGAGGTGCGGTAGAAAAAGGTAGATAATAATATGAAGTTAATCCTTTATAACGATAGAGTTGTATGTTTTGGAACCTAGATATGTGTCTCATAGAAACCATAACTAAATAAGGAACTTTTGGATGATGCACATAGTTCATCCTTCTCTATTTATCCAAGAAGCGCTAAAATGTAAAGAGATTTGAATAAAATCTTCTGGGATATAATATAAAGAGGTTGATTGCATATTTTTTACCGTTATACTTGGAATGAAAAAATTCAAGGATTAATGACAAAATTATGAGGGTAAGATACAACCATTTACCATACTATTCTATAAATAGGTAAACATAACCAAATATTTAATAATAGGTCTCCCCAGGACCCTTAAAAGAAATATATAACGACCCGAACTATTATAAATAAAATTCCACTTGTGATTCAATTTTTTTTATTATTATATAACATAGTTATAGAAAACATATGAAATTTTTTATTTTTATTATATCCTATTGAATTTAAAAGACCATTAAGAATCATTATTATTGATAATATAGTCATTTAATAGTGATAACATGATTAGTATAAATATAGGGTTTTAACAAATCCAATTGACATAGAAAAAGGATGTGATGGCCTCAACTATTAGGATTATACCCTATGAAACCCATTTATCAGAGATTATAAGGAAGGTATCATCATTGGTATTTTCCATTGTTCAATCCCAAGTAGAGATCCAACAACTTAAGCAGGAGTGAAATTGTTTATAGGGGAAGTTCGACCTCATCAAGGTAATGGATCAAATCATGTATGTCGAACAACCCCTTGAATGTATCACTGTTTCACACCTTAAACATAGGGAATTTTCTGGTGCATTAAAGGGATATGTATCAAGACCTTAGAAATATGATTTTGTATATTATTTTGTATAGAATTATAAATATATTTTTATCATATTACCTTTACTTTATAAATTATTTTTATTTTGATATAATAAAACAAAAAGTGTATTTTTGGATAATATTTAAATTCAATTAAGGAATTTATTTTTGATGAAATGATGAATTTTTAAAATAAATCATATTTTGATAAAATTTTATTATTAAAAAAATGTTATCAAATATAAATGATCATATAATTTTTATTAAGTCAAATGTAATTTTTTATAAGGTTCAAAAACGGTTATTATCAAAAAACCCACCATTTCTCAATAAATGTCGATTATTATTTTAAAATTACAAATGAAAATATTTCGACAATTATTTATATAAAATTAATATTATTTTTGGAATCATAATTTCAAAGTTATTCAAGGGTTAGTTTTTCATTATTTTCCGAGACATTCAAAATTTCAGGTAAAAATAAATACCTTATAAATATACGGGGTGTATTGTGACATCATAATGAACCAAAAGTGATGTAATAAATACTATAAAGGTTATTCAGGACCAAATATACGTTTTCACTTTATAATAATGTGATTTTAGGTTAATTTGATTAATTTTATAAATCTGTTACGAATCCTCCAAAACCTATAATATATTTTATGGTCTTAAAATCATTTTTTTAAGGACATGACTCACTTCCATATCATAAAGGTTATTATTTTAATAATTTATTCTTTTTTCCTAATAAAAAAATGAAATTCACCCCCCTTTTTCATAATCCATGGGAATATTTTTGTTTTGTTTTATTTTATTATATAGATTCTGAAACCTATGTTTGATAAATAATAAAGAATTCCCTACTCATTTCCTTTATAAACCCACCTAAGATCCCACTTCTCTTCACTAAAAATCCTTTTATCACAACATTACTCTAACCTAACCTCTCCAGATTCCTCCCAAGGATCCCCCAAACTCTCAATAAGTTCCTCCCAATCATTTTAAGTCACACTCTCAAGGTAAGGGGTCCTCCCTTTCTCTTTTTATTCAAGTATCTTCTTTATGTTTTGTCTTTTATCTTTATCTCCTTATGATGGGATATGTTATTCCATATTCTCAATACTTACCAATTTGTGATTAAATGATGAGTGGCATATTTAAAACTCTTTAATATCTCCAATTAACATTCATACACCCTCATTATGTTGCTGAAATTTCACCACGATTTTCCGTTCTAAACAATTGTGTAGTGAATACTCGTACCCATTTTCTATCAAGTGAGTTCACCTTTATGCACTTATAATTATTTATTGGGTACTTGTATGTATTTATTCCACACTCCTTGATCATGTAATAAATTTTTATGATGAATTAATCCATGTTATATGATCTATGTGACACACTTAAGAGTGATACTGAAATTAAAGTGACGGGTGCGCCCAGAATTATATAGTGATTCAATGCATTGGGTAATGCTTAGTCTCATGAGGCATCATATTGTTATATGTATTAAACCTTATTAATTTATGGAAATTTTTACATCATTATGTATTAGTTGTTATCCTTGACCTATTTTTATGATGCAGTGTTTTAAGTTATTTACACATTTCCCATGTTGCCTTTTTTATTATCATGTTATATCATGTCTCATTATTCATGTTTATGATTCTCACCCATTTTATGCACCATTGATATTCCTATTGTTTAAAATCTATTAATTTATTCATTTTATTCCATGTTTATACCCTTACTCATATTTATATATCACCCTTTTATTATGAATGTCCCCAGGTTATCCCATTTAGTTTTAAGTGTGAGCTAGTTAAGTAAGTTTTCAATAAAGACGATGGCTTTCTGGTTGTAAGTAGTTATGGAATGTACATAATTCCCAAAGACACTATACTTATTGATATTCTTGGTTATATTAATTGTAATCTTATATAATAAATAATATATTAATTTGAAATAAATATAATGGTTTTCATAGTTGGTATCAAAGTAAAAATTTAGTTATTTTTGGGATTAGGATTACAAAACCCTAGAAAAAGACTTTGCAATAAATCTAAGTATAAGAAAACATCGCAAACTTTTGGTAATTATATAGTAAGTGTTTTGTTAAAAAAAATACATCCTTTTATGGATAATACAAGTTTATGTGGATCATGAATACATATGGGTAAAACCTAAAAACATCGCATTGAGCTAGAGTCGACCAAAAACTGTTGCATGACAATGGGCCTTCCTATACACCTAGTTTGATACTACTATGAAATATGATTTGGTAAATTCAAAATATCATTACAAACTATTATTACAGTAATAAAAATACCTATAATAATATATGTTAGGAAATATATCATGGATAACATAGATTGAAGCTTGGAAATCCACAAACTAAGGAAATGGTTATAATTTATAAGTTATCCCTTTAATATCACATACTACCTTTCTTTACATAAAATCTTCATTTACATGGTTCAAACAAAGGATCTTTTAAAATTTAGTTTCTTGGAAATAAGGTAAATAATGTATGAAAACTTGAAAAAAAAATTCTAATACACTCGAAGGGCTTCATAAAGCTTCATACTGAGTACATTTACTATATATCATAACCTAGGGACATACCTTAAAGGAAAGGGTAAGCATAAGGCCTGGTAAGGGGAAGAAAAGAAAAACAGTTTACATGTGACCATGAGAAATATCAATAATAACTTAATGAATATCATAAATTAATGATAAAAGGAAAAGGGTTATAAAATAATAAAAATAACATGAATCATAACATGGATATGTAGAAAAAATATTTAAATGATACATTCATCAGCATATCACTAAGGTTTGTCACCGAGGTGTTGTAAAAATTACCAAGGTTAGTTACCATGTATAGTAAAACAAGAAATATCTAGAGACCAAATTATTTTTCCAGTGAATTGGAGTGTTATCAGTGTACACCCATAATTTGTTTTAATTTTCATGTGAGAAACATAGATCATATTAAATTATTTCATAAACAACCCATGGAGAATAAAATAAAACAGGTTTCATATAAAAATCATGGCGTTTCAAAAGTGCTTTAAAAACAATATCATTATGTCATTTGTAACCCATGGAAAGGGAATGTAGGTTTTATGTATATCAATAATAGACTAAAATAAATCATTTTTATATCTTTTTGAATACCCCATGAAAATAAATAGTCTTGGGTATTCACAAAAATAAAATAAAAGGCAATTTTTTAAAGAGAAGAGAGAAATTTTGAGAAGTATAATCAGCTACATAACGAGTAAAAATATGGTATCAGAAAACATAAAAAATAATGGTGAAATGGGTATCCCATTGATAAAACAAAATTTATAAGTAAGTGAATGAATATAAATGAAATTAGAGAGATTTAAATGAAGAGAAAAGAATAATATTTCCCAAACCATGAAGAGTAACTCCCAATGCTTGAGAATTGGGACCTTAGTGGATCTAGGACACATCGAGAGGACTCCTTGGGAGGTAAAACTATCATATATTCGTGAATAATTAATTGGGAGTGAAATAAAATGTAAACATGGGTGTGTATTTATAGCAAAATTGGAGGATTTGTTTATTAATTTCCAAATATAGGCCATGGAAACCAAGGTAGTTCTAAATGAAAAACCATGGGATTTCCCATGGTATTTTCCCTTGGTATTGGACACTTGGGACATATTTTATGTTATTTTAATACACACGAGTCAACCATAATTTTATATTACTTTTTTTTCAAAAAAAATGAATGTTTTTACAAAATAACATTTTTAGTGTTCAAGTTTCTATTTTAGAATTCTGAAAGTAAATTATATATTTGGAAATTGATTAAAATATATTAAAATAATTTATTTTAATAAAATAACATATTTTAAGTCATATATTGTGGTTAATTGTTTATTACAACATTATAGAATAATTATGATGTCATTAATATACCAAAAAACTCAACCTGTATTTTTACTATTCATAAAAAATAAAGTATTTTATAAAAATCTCATAATTCACCATAACCTAATTTCAACATTCTGATTTAAAAAAGATGATATTTTTTTATCATAATAATTATCTAAATATTATAATTTTTACTTTTAAATATAAAAAAACATTATTTATTAAAAATTATAACGGATTGAAAATTCATAGTAAAATTTCTTACACTTGAAAAAAATAAAATTATTTTGTCATTTATTTTTACATAAGAGTGTTTTAATCATACTATTTCATTAAATTAAACATTATTCATAATAATTTATTTTATTATAATAATTATTTCTTTTCTGAAAGGTAAAATCTCTATTTGAAAAATCAATTTATCAAATTTCTACTCAGTTTTATTAAGAAAAACTATTCTTAAAATTGAAATGATGGAATAATAATTTTATTTATAGACTGTAATTAAACATTAATTAACTATGGTCTTAACACATAACCTCTTATTACACCCGCATACACCCTAAGAGTAAGGTGTGTAATGGTGGTAGTTTTATGGGGTGCCTTGGATAACATTGACCGAGTGATAATCTCTACTAACTTGAACTTCTTCCATAAGTGATTTCATTCAAGTTTCATTTGTTGAATCTCATATTTGACATGGTAAATGGTGAAAAATAGTTATGAGACCTCCCTCGCAAGCATCGACCTATGGGTTCAAATTTCATGAATCTACTAGTTGGTTACATGAAATCTTCTTTCTGAATAAATTATCATTGGTCAAATTTTACTTATAAACACTAATTATAACATTAAAATTATTATTAAGAGTATAGTTCTCAATGGTCATATTTACCAATGGTTTTATTGACCAAAATTTGTATGATAGTCAAAACTCAATGGTCTCATTTTAAATTATACTCACTTATTTAATAAATATATATAGTTTTTTTGAGTATAAAATATCACAAATTTTTTTAGGAAATAAATGTTATTTATAAATTTTGGGTCGATACATTCTTCCCCCCTTAAGAACTTCTATCCATGAAATTTCAACTCGTTCTCTCAGTTTTGAAAAGGTGTAGGTACATTTGAATGGTTTTCCCCTCTAGTTCCCACATCGCTTCTTCATATTTATGGTTCCTCCAAAACACTTTGATGAGGTGGTTATTATTTTTGTGTAGAACCTTGTCTCTACGGTCCAAGATCTCCACTAATTCCTCTGCATAAGAGATATCAAGTTCCAATTGTACCGCTTCGTGATTCAGTTCATGTGAAGGTTTCTATATGTACTTCATTAAGTAATACATGTTGAATACGTCATGTACTTGAGTTAGATTTGGTGGAAGTGAAAGCCCATAGGCCAATGCTCTTATGCGATCAAGGATTTCATAGTGGTTAATATACCTAGGACTAAGCTTTCATTTCTTCCCAAACTGCATGACTCTCTTCTATTATGATATTCGAAAGAATAATTTATTGTTAAAACCAAACTCCAAGTCCCTTTAATGGTTTACAGCATTTCTATTCTTCTGAATTTGATTAGACATTATGTGTTTTAGATAGAATGAACCTTTTCTATCATATCTTTCACAAGATCTGGCCCAAGAAGATTTCTCTCACCGACTTCATCCCAACACGTAGGGTTTCTACATCACATCCTATATAGTTGTATAGAATTCCATTTGAATACTTGAATAGAAGTTATTATTTTATGAGAACTTAAATAATGGGATATTTTTGTCCCATCCACAATTAAATTTCATTGAGCATGTTCTCAGCTTTTCCTCCAGTGTCTGAATAGTCCTTTTAGATTGGCCATCAGTTTGGGGGTGATAGGTCATACTAAAATTCAGTTTATTATTCAGATCATGTTGAATACTTCTCTATAATTTAAATGTGAACCTTGAATCATGATTAGAAATGATAGAAATTGGTACCATCTGCAATCTCATAACTTACTTGACATAAATCTTGGTAAGTGGGTCAAGAGAGAAATCTTTCCGAATAGCGATTAAACTATTATACATGGTGAGACAATCCACTATAACCCATATCAAATTATTTTCTTTAGATTTTTTTGGGAGACTAGTGAAAAAGTCCATAGTGATATTTTCCCACTTCCATGTTTGTATGGGTAGTGGTTGTAATACCCCTTTCAAAATTTTCCTTTATTCCTTCACTTGTTGACACATCAATCACCTTGTAATGTAGTCAAGAAATCTCCCTTTTCATGTAATCCCACCAATAATGATCTTGAAGGTCCCTATACATTTTAGTACTTTGAAGATTTAAAGAGAATGTATAGTTATAATCTTCATTCATCAGCTCATTCTTTATTTCTAGAATAGATGGAACACATAGCCTTGTAATAAATTTTAGTACACAATCTTGATCAATATTAAACTTAGGAAACTTCCTATTATTTACATCCTATATCTTATTCTGTGAAAAATTATCTTCTCTTTGATATTTCTTGAGCTTCTCTAGTAATGATGGTAGATAAATCATTTTGGATAGGGTTGATTATTTCACTTCCCTTATGATTCCCATGTCCAGTTTTACTTGGTCTTTTATTAAAGGATATCCTTAAATCCCCATAATTTCCAGAACAACAGGGTCTTTCCTACTTCATGCATCAACAAATTTTTTTTCTCTTCTAGGATGATAATTAATTGGACAATCATAGTCTTTAAGAAGTTCCAAACATCTACCATCATTACTAGATAAAAAAATTTCCAAACATCTACCATCAGCAAAAAAAATCTCTTTATTTTCTCTTCTATCTCATATTCAATTCCAATTGTGTGAATGTATATTTCAAACTTTTGTGGTTTGTGTATATTTTCCATTTCTACCCATAAAGATAATTCATCCATATCTTTAGAGAGAAAATAACTGTAGCTATCTCCAGGTCATGTATAGGATAATTCTTCTCATGAGGCTTTAACTGTCAAGATTCATAAGAAATCACCCTGTCATTTTTCATGAGGATTCATCCAAGAGCTTTTAGATATGCATCACTAAAAATAATTAATCCTTCTATAATAGAGGGTAGAGTTAATACAGTTATGGTAACCAATATATTCTTCAGCTTTAGGAAACATTCTTCACCCTCATTTGTCCAGATGAATTGGGCCCCTTTTTTAGTTAACTTGGATATTTTATTAGAAAGTCATGAATTTGTTTTCACAGACCTCCTATAATATTATGCTAAACCATGGAAAATATGAATCTCATCTTCTATTGTAGGATGAGGCCACTCCCACACAACCTTTTTCTTCATTGGGTCAACTTAGATTCCTTAGTCAGTTATAATGTTCCCTAAGAAATCAACTTGTTGTAACCAAAATTCAAATTTTCTGAACATACCAAATAGCCTTTTATTACTCATAGTTTGAAATATAACCCTTATATGATATTCATACTCCTCACAAATTTTGAAACATATTATAATATCATCAATAAAAACTACCTTAATGTTATCAAGGTAGTATTTGGAATATCTTCCTTCTCCACCCTCAATTAATGACATCTAGATTGAAGATTACTCTTAGAGAAGAATTGATCCCCATGAAGCTGGTAAAATAAATCATCAATCCTTGGAAGAGGGTAATTTTTCTTCATTGTGATCCCATTAAGTTCTCTATAATCAAGGCATATCTGCATTGATCTATCCTTCTTATTCACAAAGAGAATAGTTGGTCCCTAAGTAGATGCACTTGGTCAAATAAACCCCTTATCCAAAATATCTTGAATTTATTTCTCCAATTCCCCCAACTCCGCATTTTTCATTTTATGTGGGGTCTTTTATATTGGGTTGGATCCATGCATGAGTTAAATAGAGAACTTTACCTCTATTTCTAGGGGAGGTATAGGTAACTCCTTATGAAATACATCAATGTATTCATAAATGATGGGGACATTTTCTATATGTATACTTTCATTTCCTTCTTCATATTTACCGATCATTTATATCAATAATGATATGGGAGGTGCTTATAGACAAATATCAGGTCACAATATATCTCCTTTGAAAAAAAACAATAGAATATCCATTCAAGACTTCTAATGTTTCCTTTATTTTTCAATTGATCTTAGTATTATACTTTGAGAGTCATCTCATCCTTAGTATAGTATGTAATTCTAGTATGGGAATGACTACTAGATTTTCAATGAGATTATGCTCACCAAAGTGAATAATACAGTTTATATACACTTCTGATGCATGGAAAATCCATCTAGTAGTCTTGAATGATAACTCTACTTCTATTAGCTTAGGGATTGATTCTATATTGTTTTCAAACTTTGAGTAAATAATGGAATTCATAGAACTAGAATCAAATAAATTATTTGATATCTTTGAGAGAACAATGAGAGTACCATCCACCACATAATTTAGAGCTTTAACTTCGTTCATCATGATAGAAAAATCATGAACTTACTCCCTTGGCCAATACTAAGGTTGACGGTGATTCCCCTCTACTATCTTTTGATTTGTAAATTAATTAGGAATGTTTCCAAGCTGTCCACACTTGAAACATTTGACTTCAGGCTGGGCCTGCACCATCTTTCCCTTTTCATTAGTGTTGATAAGATGAGGTTTCACCTCACTATGATAGTTCTGATCAATATGGTTATCTCTTTCACACTTGTAATATCTCTTTCTTTTGAGAAAGTAGTTCCCTGAATGCTTCTTCCCACATTTGTTGCATGTGAGATGTTTCACTTCATTGCCTCCTCTTCCATGATCAAAGTTCCTATCCAAGATTAGCTCCACATATCTCTTCTTTTTTTTTTTGATCTATGGGACCACTACATGTCTCCTAAATCTAGTTTAATCTTTAGAGAACTTCACACTATCATCTCATAAATTTCATAGTATCGATAGGCTAGATTCTTCCATAGATGGGGCCTTAATACACTGAATAATATATCAAACTTTCCATTAGGATCCATTACAAATATAAAGGTATAGTGAGAAATCCTTGTAATGTTCATCTTATAGCTTCCAATAGATTCATTTTCCTTCTTTTTATCTCAAGGAATTCCTTCTTTATTTTCATTCTCATCAAATAGGGAAATATATGTTTTGAAAAAAGGTCCCACAAACTCTTCCAACTCTATAGCACCATTATACCTTATTTATTTAGTGTCTTTAATCGTTGACCAAAACTGATAAACTTCTCCCTATAATTGGTACACAACTAGGGTTAATTTCTCTTGTTTTAGACAATTAAGTATATAGAAGATCTTTTCTATAGAGCTTATCCATTGTTCAGTAATCAATGGGTTGATAAATCCACTAAAATAATGTGGTTGTCAACGCATAAAGGACTCAAAATAAATTTGTTCCCTTTGGGGTGAATCTGGTATCTTGGATTGATTAAAATTATTTCTCATAACTTGAGTCGTTTGATTTATCATTCTCACAGATTTTTCTATTCTGGTTTCCATCAAAGGGTCATCAGGGCATGTTTCATTGCTCTCTACATTTACTCAGTTCCTCCTATTTCTCCCATTTTCTAAAATAAGAAAACTTCAATGAAACATGATAATTTTAATAATATTATAATTCAAAAGTAATTTTATATATAAAAATAGCATGCTTAAATATTTTATTCTTTAACAACAAATTCATTTTCTCTATATCCTTTATAATGGTTTATAAAAATATTGTGATTAACCAAATATATCCCCTGGGAGTTTCAAACTAGGAGTGAAGCAAGGCACATTGTTGTGCACCAGTTCCTATTCTAGTCTAGGTCAAAGTATTTTTTTCGGTTTACCCGTAGATACATATGTTTTATACCCACATCTACATGTTCGTATCTAGACAGGTATTTCATTACTCGGAAACCAATTACTTAATATTCCATCAAAATACCATGATGTTTTCCTATATTTATACATTCATAAAGGTTTATTCATAAAGTTTCAAAATCCTAATTTCTACAAATAACTAAAGCATCATGTTATACCAATTATCGCATCCCGCCATTTTTTTACATAAACATTTCATTTACATGGTACAAACTAATGATATTTCAATGTTTAATTTCATTGAAATAAGGTACCCAATACATGTAAACTTAAAAAAATTATTCTAATTAACTTGAAGAGATTAATAATAGGTTTATAATAAGTACATTTACTGATTATTATTACTCAGGGACATAAATCAAATTAAAGGGTGAGCATACTATTATGGAAAAGAAAGGGAAACAATTTACATGTGACCGTGGAAAATGTCAATAAGAACTTGAAGAATATCATAAATGAATGACCAAGGAAAAAAGTGGAATATAACAATAAAAAGTACATGAATCATAAATTTTATATGTGTCTAAAAAATTTAAATGGGAGATTCATAATCAAATCACCATGTTTGGTCATCGAGGTGTCGTAAAAATTACCAAGGTTATTCCCCAAGGTATCATTAAACATGTCATATCTAGAGATTAAATTATTTACCCAATTAATTGGAGCCCAGTCAGAGAACACCCTTGATTTGTATTAATTTTCACGATATCATACTAAATCATTTCTTAAACAAACTATGTATAATAAAAGAAAATTGGTTTTATATAAAAATCTTGTCATTTCAAAAGTGCTTTAAAAACATTATCATTATTTCATTTTTAAACAAAATAAAGGGAATGTAGATTTTATGTATGAAAATACCATAATAAAATAAATATTTTTTATATATGGTTGAATACCCCTAGAAAATAAAGTGGTTGGGTTATCCAAAAAAATAAAATAAAATGGAATTTCTTGAGAAGAAGAGAGAAATTTTGAGAAGTAAAATTGGCAGCAGAACGGGTATAAAATATGGTTTTAGAAAAGGGTAAAAAGAGAAGAGATAGGGGTATCTCATTGATAAAACATAATTTTTAATTATTTTAATAAATAAAAAATTAAATAATATAGATTGACCATAAAATTTATAAGAAATATACAAAAAAGTGGTTCTTGAAATGAAGAGAAAAGAATGATATTTCCCTTACCTTGAAGAGAAATTCCTAAAACTTGAGGATTGGGACCTTGGGGGCTTGAGGACACTATGGGAAGAATAATTAGGAGGTAAAACAATCATATATTCGTGTAGGATTAATTGTGAGTGAAATTAAAAGGATAAAGGGGTGTATATTTTTAGCAAAATTGAAGGATTTGTTTATTAATTTCCAAATATAGGCTTCAGAAACTTAGATAGTGGTAAATAAAAACCATGGGATTTCCCATGGTATTTTCCCATGGTATTAGAAAATTATGATGAATTTTATGTTATTTTAATCCAAAAGAGTCAACCATCATTTTATATTACTTTTTTTGGAAAGTAAAATTAAAGTATTCACAAAATAACATTTTTAAAGTTATAGTTTCCATCTTAGAATTTGGAAAGTAAATTATATATTTAGAAATTGAATAAAATAAATTAAAGTTATTTATATTAATAAAATAACATATTTTATGTTGTGGATTGTGGTTAATTAGTTATTACATTATTATGATGTACTTATGATGTCATTAACAAAACAAAAAACTCAAAATATATTTTTACTATTCATGAAATTATAATGTATTTTAGAAAATTCTTATAACTTCACCATAAAAAAATTTCGACTTAGTAATTTCAAAAAATATATTTATATTATAAAAATAATTTTATAAATATTATAATTTTAACTTTTATATATAAAAATCTTTATTTATTTAAAACTATAGTGGATTGAAAATGCATGGTAAAATTTTTGAAACTTAAAAAAATTATTTTATCATTTATTATTAAATAAAAGTGTTTTAATAATACTATTTAATTAAAATAAAAATTATTTATAATACATTAGTTTATTATTATTATTATTTATTTTCTGAAAAGTGAAATCTCTATCTGAAAAATACATTTATCAAATTTCATCTCAATTTTATTAAGAAAAACTATTATTAAAAAGGAAATGATGGGATAACAATTTTGTTTATAAAATGGAATTACAATTTAACTCACTAAGACCTCAACGCGTTACCCCTTATTACACCCATATACTTCCTAAGAGTAAGGTATGAAATGTTGGTAGTTTCGTGGGGTGTCTCAGCTAACATCGACCGAGTGGTAATCTCCACTAACTTGAACTTATCCAATATGAAATTTCATTCAAGATTCACTTGATATTTCTCATCTTATATATGGTAAAGGGAAAACCCCAATGATAATAACTCCCTACCACTCTCTGAAATAAGTTCTTCAAATGGAAGAACTCTTCAAGTTGAGACCATCAACTCTTCTTTTAGTATCAATTATCCTTTTTCAAATTTTATTGATAAACACTAATTATAACATTAAAATTATTATCAAGAGTATAGTTCCAAACATTCATATTTACCAATGGTCATAATTGAATGATGTTCAAATAATGGTTGAAACTCGATGGTCACATTTCAAATTATAGTCACTTCATTAATAAAGAGAGATTATTTTTTGAGTACAAAATAACACACATTTTCTCAAGAAAAAATATTACTTAAAAAGTTTAGGTCATTTAATTTAATTAAATTGTATTACCATTTATGTATTTAATAGTTTAAAAACAATAATACCTAATTTTCCATTTATTCTATCTAATGGTTGAAAATATGAGTAATCAGGTAAAAACCCAATGTGAAGGGAAATGTGATGACTTCCCCCAATGAGATGCTTAACCCATTCAGAGTGGGGATCAAAAACTTTATAATGATACTCTCTGAAATGAATTAGGTTATGAATAGAAACATAGGTCATGTGGAGTTCCCAAATCTCCCTAAAAAATAAAAGGCTATAATTGAGGGCTTTATGTGAAAAAGGCCTCTAACTTTTAAAGGATTATCTTATCCCTTAATCGCGGAACAATGAATAAACTCCATTGAGAAGATATTATTCATCCTTCAATGTTCGTAGAAATAGAAGGCTCTACTAGCTATTTATAATATGGATATAGAAATTTAATTAGCTTGGAAAATTGATATAAAAAGTTTAGCCTAAGGAAGATATATAAGTTATTGGGTGGAAGTAATTTCAAAAAAATCAATAAATATTTTCCGCACACTTTGTGACTTATAATAAAGATCGATTTACTTGCTCTCAAGAAAATATATAATAAATATATCATGAATTATGATAAAAACAACATAATACTTGAAGGATATGCCTATGGATTTATCATTACCCCCAAATGAAAGGTTGACCACTTGTTTTGTGGTCTAAAACTGAGTCTACAAAAATCCCTGGAAATCCAAGACATTGATAGCTATGAGTAAATTTTCTGATGTGACCTAAAATTCAATATAGAGATCGGTGAATATCAAGTATATCATGTGAATAATAATTTAAAAGTAGAGTTTAATAATATTGTTTTGATGGAGAAATCCAGTGGCGCTAAGAAATTTAAACATCCCATTTTTCAAAGGTACTGAAAGAAGCACCGTAGAAATTTCTTACGGGTAATGAGGAAATGTTTTAGTTTTAAAAAGTAAAAACATCTAGCTAAAGATTTTTGATAGGAGAACCTAACTAATGTGATGGAGGAAAGGAATGATCAGGTAAACCCTCAGTGAATTGATCATTGTTCCAACTGTAATGAACCAGTACACTTTGCGAAACAATGCACTAAGCCAATAGTTTTTATAGACAACCAATGGCTACTAAGGTAGTAATGGTGATATTATGTTATCACAACCACCAAGGTGAATTCCGAAAATGGAGTGGTAAGAGGTATTCTAGTTATTCATTCAATGATATAAAATTTACATTTTAATTCCAGTTCAATGTATTCCCTCATATCACGAAAGATTAGTATAACTATTCAAAAAACACCAAAAATCATGGAAGTAAAGCTTTCAATGAAAACAGAAAATGGGAAATTATTTCATCTCAAGTATATAACTCCTCCCATATCAAAATTTTTGGGATGAAATTTCCAGAAAACCTTGTCATACTCCCTTTGGTATAATTTTATACAATTCTGAGTATGGATTAGCTTTCCTTATATATATCCAACATAAATTTTTTTGAGAAGTAAATCACTCTTTGTATTGATAATCGTCTGCTAATTTTGTAAAAATACAAGGAGTTGGAAGAATATTCTTTAGCAATAACATCTCAAGAATAGATATTATTTCCCTATGAGAAAAAATTTCTAACTCAACTGATTGATTCTAAGGAATGAATTGTCCTTGAAGAAATTTCTATTGTGAGGGAATATAATTATTTTTTTTCAAAAGAATTTTATGGTCTTCCTCATAAAAGAGAGGTTGAATTTTCAATTGATCGTATACCTAGGGAATTATCATTATCCAAGAATCCATATATAATAGATATTGTGGAAATTTAGGAGCTTAAGAAGCAATAAAAGGAGAATCTGTATAAATGATTCATACACCCAAGTGCTTCACCATGGGGTGTATCAGTCCTATTCGTCAAGAAGAAATATGGGTTGATTCACCTTTACATGGATTATCATGAGTTTAACAAGATCATGATAAAGAACCAATATCCTCTCAAATGGATTTATGACTTATTTGATCAGCTACATGAAGCACAATACTTCTCCAAGGTAGATCTATGATCGGAATGTTACCAAGTTTGGGTAAATAAGGAGGACATCCCTAATACTAATCTTTGTACAAGGTACATGCACTATGAGTTTATAGAAATGCCATTCAGACTCACTATTGATCTATAAATCTTTATGGAATTGATAAATAGAGTATTTAAGGATTACATTTAATATTTTATGGTATTTTTTATAGATGATATTCTAATATACTACAAATAAAAGGATGATAATGAGGAGAATCTACGAAATTTTCAAAAGTCCTTACAGAAGGAGAATATTTATGCCATGTAAACAAATTTGGTTTCTGGTTAAAGGAAGTTTCATTCTTGGGGAATATTATCACAAGCAATGGGATTTCTTTAAACCCTTAACAGAAAAAAAAATTAGGTATAGATGAGGAAATCATCTGTGATAGATATTTATAGTTTTCTTGGATTATCTGGGTACTATCATGAAATTATGATAAATTTCTCATGATTTTCAAACCTTCAAACCAAGCTAACTCGAATGGAAGTCAAGTTTGTTTGAAATTATGAAAGTGAATAGAGCATCAGGGTTTTAAAAGGATTCTTATTACTAAAAATGTACTCACACTACACACAAGTGGAGAACATTTCATTGTATTCATGGATGCTTTGAAGAAGGTATCGGGATGTGTGTTAATGAAAATTGATAAAGTGATAGCATATGCTTAAAGTTTGTTGAAAGTTCATGAACAAAACTACCCAATGCATGATTTGTAGTTAAATGCAGTGATCTTCACTTTGAAAATATGGTGGAATTATCTATTTGGGTAGAAGTGTAAAATATATATATAAATCAAAAAATTATTAAGTTTATATTCACATAGAATGAGATGAATATACTCCAACTAAGATGGTTTGATCTGATCAAGTAATATGAATTCTCAATCCACTACCATCCTAGTAAATAAAATAAAGTGGGTGAGGGTCTAAGTAGAAAATATCCTGAAATTTTATCATTGGTGAGAATTGATAGGGATCTGATCTTCTTATACATGAAAAGGATAGACATGGGAATCATAATTGAAGGAACATTATCAATACTTTCACAAATAATTACTCAACCATCTCTTTTGGAAATGAATAAAGATACTAAATAGATGATGTGGGAATTTATAATAAAGTAGAAACTATAAAAAAAGTAAATCCTTAGAGTTCAATGTTATTGAAGATGGAGTTGTAGGATTTGGGTCGTGAATATGTGTACCATTAAATTTTGAGTTAAACGAGGACTTGTTGGATGATGCACATAGTTGGACTTTCTCCATCCATCCAGGAAACACAAAGATGTATCGAGATCTCTAAGATCACTATTTGTGAGACAATATGAAGAATGATATTTTGGAGTATACATCAAAATTCCTTATATGTCAAGAAGTGAAATAATAAAGGAAACAATTCAAGGGGATGATAAAATCATTACCTATACAAACATGGAAATGAGAAAACATCACCATGTACTTTGTCACTAGTATTTTGAAGAAAACAAGAGGAAAATATTATAGATGGGTTGTGGTGGATCATCTTACAAAGAATACACACTTCAGTATAATATGAGAGGACTTATCACTCGATAAAATTTCAAGGATATATATTAGATTAGTAGGAAGCCTGTATTTAACACCACCATAAATTTTATTTGATCAAGACCCAAGATTTTCCTCTAAGTTCTGGAAGAGTCTCCGATATTTTCTAAATACATATTTGAACTTCAGTGTAACTTCTCAACCTCAAACTAATGTTCAATCTGAGTAAACTATCTATACACTTGAGGACATTTTGAGATCATACTCAATTGACTTCAAAGGAGGATGGGATCAACATCTTCCTCTGGTCAAGTTCACATACAATAGCAGTTTCCACTTAAGAATCCAAATGGACCCTTATGAATTCCTTTATGGGAAGAGGTTCATAACACCTGCATGATGGGATGAATTTAGGTAATGAAAACTTCTATGTCCTAGAATGTTCAAGGAAATTGTGGAAAAGGTTAAGGGCATTCAGTAGCACATCAAGGCTACTTAGAGTAAACAGAATATCTATACTAACAAACATCAATGAGGCCTAGATATTGATGTTGGAGACATGGTATTCATCCCTATATCTCTATGGAATAAATTCATGAGATTTGGGAAGAAGGCAAAACTTAGTCCAAGATACATCATTCATTTTGAGATCCTTGACTGCATCGAAGCGTTGGCCAATCAACTAGAACTCCCACCTAACTTATCTTAGGTACATGACGTATATAATGTATCTGTATTGAGTAAGTGAATACCATACACCTCACATGTACTCAATCCATAGGTGGTACCATTGGAGAATGATCTTTCCTATGAGGATAAATCAGTGAAGATCTTATATTGTAGAGACAAATTTCTACAGAATAAGACAATGCACCTAGTCAAAGTGATGTGGAGAAACCACATGTTTTTAGAAGTGATGGGGGAACCAGGGGAGGTAATGAAATAGAGTTACCCTCATTTTTTATTATAGAAAATGAAAATTTCAAGGAAAAAATTCTGAAGGGGGTAAGATTGTAAGAACCCAAACTATTATAAATAAAATTCTTCATGTGATTTAATTAAATGTAATATTTTGAAATATGGTTATATAAAACACAATAACTTCTTTAGTTTTATTATATACTATCAGCTTTAAAATACCATTAAGAATCATTACCATTGATAATATAGACTTTGAATAGTGATCGTATGATTAGTATAAATATAGGGTTTTACCAAATTCAACTGACAAAGACAATGAAATTGATGACCTCAACCAGTGGGATTATACCCTATGAAGCCCATTTATTAAATCTTACAAGGGAGATAGAATCATTGGTATTTTCCCTTGATAAATTCAAATTTTATATCCAACATCTTAATCATGAGAAAACCCGTTTATGGGAGAAGTTAAATCTTATCGAGAACACGACCCAAACCATGTATGCTCAACCACCCCATAAAAGTCTCATCGTCGCGCACCTTACACTTAGGGTGTTTATCGGTGTACTAATGTGATATGTATCAATAACCTAGAAATATGAGTATGTACATTATTTTGTATATAATAAAGAATATATTTTCATCCTATTATTGTTACTTTATAAGTAATTTTTACTTTTATACATTAAAACAAAAAATATATTTTTGGGTAATATTCCTATTCAATGAAGGAATTTATTTTTAATGAATTAATGGATTTCTGAAATAAATAATATTTAAATAAAATATTAATATTAAATAATTTTTATCAAATATAATTTATCATATAATTTTTATTAAGTCAAATGTAATTTTTTATAAGGTTCTGAAAACTATTATTGTCAAAAGAGCATAGTATTTCTCAATAAAATATAAATTATTATTTTAAAAGTGTAAATTCAAATATTTAAAAAAATTATATAAAATTAATATTATTTCTGGAATCAGAATGTTGAAATTATCCAATAGTGATTTTTCATAATTTTATAAGACAGTCAAATTTTCAGGTAAAAATTAAATGTCGTATAAATATATGGTGTGTACTATGACATCATAATGACCCAAAAGTGACGTAATAAATAATATAAAGGGTATCCAATACCACATATATTTTTTACCATTAAAATAATGATATTTTAATTTTATTTGTTTTATTTTATAAATCCATTATGAATCCTCTAAAACCTATAATATATATTAATGTTTTAAACTCATCTCTTTATGGATGTGAGTCACTTTCACATAGACAAGAGTATTATTTTAATAATTTCATCTCATGAATGAATAAAATAATTAAATACAACCTATTTGGTATAAACCATGAAAAAACACTAGTAATGTTTGTGTTTTTGGTTATTTTATAATATAGAGTCCAAAACCTAAGTTTGAGAAATAATAAATAATTCACCACTCATTTCCTATATAAACCCGCACAAGAAACCACTTATATTTACTGAAAACCCTTAGATAACATACTTAATATGACCTTACCTCTCTATAATCATCTCAAAGAGCCCCCAATCTCTCAATATACTTCTCCCAAGCATTTGAAGTCACACTCTCAAGGTAAGGGATCCTCATTTTCTCCAATTTACGCAAGTATATTTTTTGTGTTATATATTTTGTCCAAATTTAATTATTTTGGGATATTTTATTCCATATCCACCTTAGTGAAAAATTTATGTCCAAATGATGAGATACCCTTTCACTCTCAGCAATACCTCTCATTATCATTCAAACTCCCCCATTATACTGTCAAAAATTCACCACAATTTTCGATACCAAACAATTATATAGTGAATACCCATACCCACTTCTTATAAAGGGTGTTCACCTTTATCCAATTATAATTATTGATTGGGAACCTAAATTTATGTATTCTACACTCCTTGATCATTGAATAAATTATAATGATGAATGAATCAATTTTTTATTATATATGTCGCACACTTAAGCATGAGAATGAAATGAAAGTGACGGGTGCAAGAGAAATTATATGGCCCTCTAATGCATTGGGTAATATTTATAATCATGATAAATCATGTGGGGATAGTGATTAAACCTAATTAATTTATGGGAAATTATCCATCATGATGTATTGGAAGTTATATCTAACCTATGTTTATTGTGTAGTGTTTTAAGTTGTTATAATTCCCATGTTGCCTTTATGATAATCAAGCTATATTGTGTCTCATTATTCATGTTTATGATTATCATAACTTTTATTCTCTATTGATATTATTATTGTTTAAAATTTATTAATTTATTCATCTTATTCCATATTTATTCCCTTTCTATGATTTATAGATCGCCCCTTTCTTATGTATGTCCCCAGGTTATCCCATGAAGGTTTAAGTACAAGCATGTTAAAGAAGATTTAAATAAATATGATTTTTTCCTATATTAAGATGTTATGTAATGTAATTAATTTCCAAAGACACTATAATTATCTACCTTTTGGGTTTTATTATGTTTAATATTATTTAATAAATCATGTATTAATGTGGAATAAAGACAAGGATTGTCATAAAATAACAGCATCTCAATGGTAGTCGATCGCCTTACAAAGTGCATTTCATTTCTATCAACGAATATTTATCTCTTCCACAACTCACCAATATAATCATAAGGGAAGTGGTGATACTCTTTGGAGTTCCACCCTCTATTTTATCTGATCGATATCCAAGGATTACCATATTTCTTTGGAGAAACCATTAGCAAGGGTTGGATACAGAATTGGGCTTCGGCACTACTTATCACCCTTATATGTATGTTCAGTCTAAAAGAAGCATTAAAAATCTATTACATATGATGATATCATGTTAAATGTATTTTAAATGATGTTAGGATCAAAACCATCCCCTATTAGAGTTATCATATAACAATAATTGATATTTTATCATTAAAATGGAACCTTGTGAGGCTCCATATGGGAAGTGTTGTCAGAATCCAACATGTTGGGATGAAGTTAGAGAGCTAAGATGATGGTACTTTATCATATCCAATAGATAATGGATATTGTTAAAACCATTCATCATTATACGAAATATTCACAAATTCGATTGAAAATCTATACATACAATTATCGATGAGACCTAGACTTCCAAGTCAGAGATAAAGTGTTCCTTCATATATTTCTAGGTAATAAATTCATGAGGTTTGGAAATAAGTAAAATCTTAGTCCAAGATACATTGGACCCTTCGTGATTCTTGATTGCATTGAATTAGTTCCTTATCGACTAGTACTCCCATCTTACGTATCACAAGTATATGATGTGTTACTTATATCCCTCATGAGTAAGTACATACCAGACTCCTCAAATGTGTTGAATCCAAAGGTGGTATAATTGGATAATGATCTTTTATATGAGGAGAAACCAGTATTTATCTTATATCAAAGAGACATGGTTCTATGAAACAAGACAACACACCTGGTAAAAGTGTTTTGGACGAACTATAAGTTTGAAAAAGCAACTTGGGAACCAAAAGAGGGGATGAAACTAAATTACCCTTTTCTATTTTAGGGTATGAATGAAATTATGAGGGTGAAATTTCTGAATGGGAATAATTTAATGAACTGAATATTTATAAATGAAATCCCCCTTTTAATTAAGTAAATTATTTATTGAGAAATAAAATTATATAGAACACACGCACTAATTTTGTCTTTGGATCATTATATGTTATATCATGTGATATTTAAAAGATCATTATACATCATAATCATTGATATTATATTCATTATATGGTGATATTATGATTATTATATATCTAGGGTTATGATAAATCCAATTAACACAAATAGAGGAAGTGATGGGCTCCACTAGTAGGATCATACTCTATTAATCCCATTTATCAGAGATTCCAAGGGAGATCAAATCATTTTGATTTAACCTTGACCAATAATAATTTGATATTCCGTAAATAAATCATGAGTGAAATCATTTATGGGATAATTTCAGTCTCATTGATATCACATCCAAATAAATTTCTGTCAATCCACCCCAAGAAAATCTCATCATCGCACACCTTACCCTTAGGAAGTTCTCTAGTGTAATAAATAGTTATGTATCCAAAACCTAATAGTATTAATTTGTATATTTTAATAAAATAATTATTATATTTTTATTATATCACTTTAAAATGATTATATTAAATGTTTGATAAAAATTATATTTTGATGTGATGAGACACAAATTGTATTTTTAGTAAATATGTAGTTACAATTAGGACACACTTTTTAAAAAATTCAAGAATTTTTAGAAATAAATAATATTTTAATAGAATATTATTATAAACAAATATTTTTTAAATATAAATGATAATATTATTTTACAACATCAAATGTAATTTTGATAATGGTCAGAAAACTATTATTGTCAAAAAAACAATTATTTTTCTGTAAATAGGTATTTTTTATTCAAAATTGAAAATGTTAGTATTTAAATAATTATTTTTATAAAAAAATATAATTATTTAAATCATCATGGTTAAATTATATAATAGTGATTTTTTATAATTTTCTTTGACAATCTAATTTTTGGGTAAAAATTAAATACGGTATAATTATATGATATGTATTATTACATCATTAAATCCCAAAAAGTTTAGTAATAAATTATATAAAGAGTATCCATGACTAAAATTATGTTTCCCCTTTCATATATTATTTTTACATTACCTTATTTCTTTTATATACCCATAATTAATCCTCTAAAACCTATATTATATTTTAAGGTTTTAATATCAATTCTTTAAAAACATGACTCATTTCTACACAAATAGGGATATTATTTTGAGGATTTAGGTTATTATCCTTATAAGATAATTAAATAAACTATTATTTTTTATAAATCATTTTAAAAACCATTTCATGGTTTTTTATTAATTTATCATAAAGAGTCTAAAATCTAGGATTAGAAATTAATAAACAATTCTTCACTCTTTCTCCAAAAAAACACAAAAAATACAATTCCTCTTCACTAAAAGACCTTAGAGAATTGATTTAATCATTACTTATTTCTATGGATCCCTATTAAGGTGGTCCCAATCTCATAACAAGATCCTCCCAAGATTTTATAAGAACCCTCTCAATGTAAGGGACTCTCTCTTCAATTTTATTTCATGTTCTTGCCTTGTACTAAGTACCTTTTAATTTCCAATTATACATATTGTAATTTGTTTTTACACATAAAATTAAATTCATTATGATTCCTATGTTACTAAAGACCTAATTTCACTCTCCTTTACCCCTAATATAAACCTTTATATGTACCTGTTATGCTACTGAAATCATCCTATGATTTTTTGTGCCAAACATTTCTGTACTAAATTCACATCCCCATTACCACTCAAGGGTATTCACCTAGTTTTACCTATCCCTAGTTGATTATAAAAGTCCATTTATATAGAACACAATATTTAATCATGGGTTTAAAATTTATTAAATATATCTTTATGTTGTATTATCTCTATGGACCACTTATATATTTACATGATATGAATGTGATGGGTGTGCCCGTAATTATATAGCCCTCCAATGTATCAGGTAATTTTCTCACCTCTTGAGATTCCATTTATGGTACATATATGTTTATCATAACCAAACTATGTTATTATTTCTTAGCAGTTATCCTTGACTTATTCTTATGATTTCTTTTTTTATATTGTTTCCACATTCTCATGTTGCCTTTATATTATCATCTTATATCATGATTTGATGTTTAAGTTTATGATTCTCCCCATATTATATTACCTTGATATTCTTATTGACACAAATGTAATACTTTAACCATGTTTTGTTTTTATTACTACCTTAATTGGCTTTATATCTCACCAATTTCTTATGTACTCCCTCAAGTTATCTCATTCAGTTTTAGAAGATCAGGGAAATTTATTGGTATGTTATATAGTTTTAGTCTATATAATTTTATTTTTATTTAATTTGCTAGGATATGAACCTAATTACACAAATACACTTGACCTCAAAATCTTATAGGTTTCTATTAATTGTATCTTTATACAATAAATCATGAAATAAAGTGTATGAAAGTTATGGGTTGTCATACTACTGACCCTTGTAAGTCAAAATTGGAATTTTAATCATTTTCAGAAGACACATTTTGGATGTATCATTTTTATGTGTTGTTAAATAATGGTTTTTAACAACCAAAATGGAGTTTTCCCAGCATTATTTCTACAAAATTTTACTTAACCAACCATCATTTACGGTTATCTATTCGAATTTTAAAGGGAGGTGTTGATAGGTGCATAAATGTCTATAGTGAACTGGGACCATGAGGGGGTATTACTATATGTTGATGACCAGTGAAGATCAATTCATCATCTTTCTTATTCTTGATATTATGACCCTTCAGGGATCAGAACCTTATGAGTATTCTTAGAGAGGATCAGGGCCTGGTAGGATAATTTGTTTTTAGAGATTCCATATTGATAAGATTTGACCCTTATAGGTCAATGTTATCCTTACCTCTCAAGGAAAGGTTTTATAAGCACATTAGATTCATTTCAATGAGATGGGTGTGTATATGATACACCATATTATGTGACCTTAGTGAGAGGTTTGACCTATAGTCAAGGTAGTTGGACCTAGTTAATCAAATATGAGACTTGATAGGTAGGGTTTGTTGGATACCTAGAGGCCCTTGGTTGTGAATCAAAACCTTGTAGGCCATTATTTGGTTTGACCAAGGGAAAACCACAAGAGGGGGTTAGATGAGGTTCAAGAATTCCTTTTTAGGAAGTTGTTTCAGTTTTACACTCATTTTTAGACTGATGCATGAGAGGTGCTTGAGTGTTTTGGTATAGGCATGACATTTCCTTTGGTTTATGAGGAAGTACATAGAATGATTTTTTATCGAGACTGTGTTCAAAGGGTAGTATTTTGTGGGTGCTTGGCCTTATCGAATAGTGTTTGTGGTTAGAAACATTATTATATCATGGGTAGACACTCATGACTGGAATGAAACTGTATGATGGTTGGTCTTGGAATAAATCATGGGATGGTTGAGATTCTTGATTTTGAAGTGGATTTTGAAGGGAGCTTCTGACGTAATAAGATTGGCATGCCATGTAGCATGGTTAGATTTGTCTTAGTGTCATACATCTTATGAAAGTGTGTGTCATGTGATAACTGGGTGGTATGGGATTATACACCAATAGTTTTGGGATAAATATTAAGGGTACATGTTGAATATTCATGGTTCCATTTAAATCATTAATTAGTTAGTGGTCGGGTGATGGCTGAGGATTAACAATTTCTAATTTGATGTTTGTGGGCATAGAGACCTGGATCTTTGTGTAAATTAAAAAAACTTCCCTCTACTAAGATCCATCTTGGAAATGGATGGGTTTATGGTTGTAATCATTAATAAAATTATATTTTACTCTTAGTTTAGAGAATATCATGCCTAATATATTTACATTTTACTTGTTATGTAGAGATAGAATCATATATACATTGATCTATCTAAATGTATTTCTTGTTTTATGATAGGTATCCTTGAGAGTTGCACTTAAGGATTGGTATAAGATGATCCATATGGTGTGGAGTTAACTATTGGATGTTTGAGGGTTTGGACCCCCATTGTGAGTTAAAATTCAGTGGTTTCAATATAAAAATGTTCTCGAGATGTAGAAACAGGAGATGATTTAATTTTGTGTGTTGATTCTTGGGAATGAGTCATTTTTCTATGCATATCATTATGTTTGGTTATTGTCAGAGTGTGGTTCGTGGAGCTTGTAGCTTGTTTTTGAGGCAATGATAAGGGAGATAATGTTGTCGTTAGTACCATATCAATCAAAATTGAGTATCTTACTTGTTTTGGAGAAATTTTTGAACGTTGTGAGACTAATCGTTGAATGATCAACATAGTGTAGTTGTTCAAATATTCAAGAATATATAATGGATGTTGTTTTACCACCAAGGCTTATCAAGGATGGGAATTATTATTATCGATAAGTTGTAAAGTCTTGGGTTTTCTAAATTGTGAAATTTTGAAAAAATTTGAATCTTTGAATTTGGATGCTCACGAGGGGTAAAATGGTCTTTTATTTCAGTATATAATATCCAATAAGTTTTATTACCATTTTTGGGTCCCAAAATTAGTTGATTACCCTATGAAGGGGGTTTAGTGTAATTATGGCTCATTTGAATTTTCATTGAAAATTTAATAGTAAATATGTAATTAAATAGATATTAATTTATTCACATGTGTGTTTTTGATGATATATTTTGAATGAATCATCTTATTTAGATTATTTCTTCATCTTTGAGTTAGGAACAGAGGTTTCTTAGTAAATGTATAAATCCATGTCGGATGATGGGGTTAGGGTCGGACTCATTTTTTCTTTTCCTTTATTTTTCTTCATTTTCTTTCTCCCCTTTTCTTCTTATCCTCCCCTAGATTCTCACATACACCCCATTTACATTTCCCCTTTCTTTTGCTAAGATAAAAAATGGAGAGGGGTAGGGGAGAAGGGAGGTGCTGATGTGAAGCTCGGGAGGAGTTGGATCATCGTGTGGCAGCTACAGATCCTGGATACGGGTGAAGCTTCTGTGTATTTTTTTCAAAGGTATGTTGTTTTTCTATGTTTTCTATAAATACCTTTATATTTAATACATTATAGTTTAAAGGAAATATTACGACTTTTAAGGACCTCATTGGTATAGTATGTGTTTAAAAGGGGTAAAAATTGTGTTTTGGGCCGATTGTAGAGTTTCCCATTCAAGAAATCCCAATCACAAAGTGTATAGTTCAATGTGCTCACACCATTCATTATTTATATCTTGGGAAGATTACTTGTTGTAAGTACATGATATGTATTGGGACTTTATGCCGTGTAATTGTACTTATCCATGCATTTGAGTACATTGGAAAATAAATTGTTTTGGGACTACACCTCGTGTACCACAGGTATACATTGTGTAGTCATACTCAGCCTTGTAGTTGATTACATGGTCTACTAGCCCATGTAGGGGTACATAGACATGTAAGGTACAAGGACATACCCTATGTAATTTGAGCACCATGTAGAAGTACACAGCCCGGAAAATACACTAGGCCAGACCATGTTAGGTACATAGGATGGTACCCCATGTAGGGTACACACCATGTACATGAATTACATGTTATGTACATGGGTTTTACAAACCAACTATGGATTAATTATATACCTAGGTAGGTATTTGAGGTCACAAACCATGTAATTGGGTACACATGTGTTGTACTTATCCCTTTCTACCCTTTTTAGTGTTTTTGTGTTTTTATATCCTAAAGTTATAATTGATCATAATAAGAGTCCATTTTGAAATTGTTTTGATATAGATCATTATGGTATAACACTTTGGTTGTTTCAAGGACTTCTAAAAGGAGTTTTGGAGTGAGAAATCTATTTTAGAGAGATTCTCCATTTAGTAAATGGTTTTTATTATCTCCTGAGAGTGATACCTATAATGAGACCAACCTGCTGGTTGTAAGAATAATTGGTGGACATGAAACAATATTTCCACTATTCTATATCATATATCATGGCATAGTCTCTATTTTTTGTGATTGGTTTTTGAATTTACAAGTGGATATGTTTGGTTTTTTGACTAACCTATACTGATTCCTTGAAACTGATATGGGCCTTGAGCTATCTCCCTTGACTGATGCTTACATTACTTTTTTTATTAATGACTCCCGCTTTGTGAGATGTATCATTTGGTTTATGAGGATTTTAGTTATAAGAGACGGTGTTGTGGGTTATGTTTACCCAAGACCTAGGTGTTGGATAGAGAACCTTGTTTGGGTCTGAGGATCTTCAGAGGGTTGCCACTTCCTAAGATCTGATTTAGAGGTTACCATGAGGGATTCCAACACTTATGGACTAAACTATAGGATACCATGTGATATGCCTCTACTTATATACTCAGTTTGAGGATCCCAATAGGGATGTATATTCCCATATCCTGATTAGAAGTTCCCTTGATAGATTCCTCTACTAGATTTTCCACCGAGAGGATCCCAAGCCGGATTCCTCCACTTATTTCATCTATCTTAGGACCTAGAGTAGGATTCTTCTTCATATAATTGACTTAGAGGATCCCATGTGGGATTCCTCTGCTTGATTTTGTTTCTAAGGATCCCAATATGGATACCCTATGTCTAATTTTAGGGGACCCATTGGGTGACCCATTGTTTGACTGACCCTAACCTATTACACATGGTTTGGTAAGATATGTTAATGGGTGTCACCATAGAATGTGTACCAAGGAATTAAGCCTAAGAGGTTTTGGAAATAGTGATCGGTTTAGGTTTGTATCCAACCTCATTCTCTTATTTACTCTCTCACTCTGTTATTATTGTTGTAGCTACAATTTACGGAGGTAATTCTTGGTATTGATCCAATGATCTTGATGTGATGTGATTATATGATAGCGATACCAAGAGGTACATCCATGGATTTGGATTTTGATACATTTGTATTAAATTTTACTCCATTTGGATACCTATATGTTCTTTTTATGTTCCAACTTATAAACCCTATTTATTGAGTGATACTATTACAATTACAAGATTTATTATTTTCATTGGGATTCCTCTTTACATTAGGATTATAGAAGAGGCTATTAAGAGTATCTTGAAACCCCACTTATACTGGATCGACCAAAGGATGGATTGTTTACTATGATTTAGAGTATGTGAGAAGTTTTGGTTGGGGTGCATTTCCAGTGAGAATGGGATGCTGATATCTATGATGATTGATGGTGATATCCTCATTTGATGCCCTAGATTCACCCTAGGATCAAGTGAATACACTATTATAGTACATTCAATAGATTTTGGTAGTGCTTTATTGGGTGGTTTATTTAATGGATTCCGATTTGTTTCTTGGATCCATAGAGTATTCCTTATATATCACATAAAGGTCATCCATATATTGAATTATTTAAGGTGAAATGTTGTGATTTCCGATGGACTAAGACCTAGGACTCAAAAATTGAACTGAATTGCACATGGATATAGTGGTATGTCATCAAGATCTTTGACATATTTTTAGGATAACTTGTTGATACCTGGAACCCTTCATCTTAGTTACTAGTGGTGAGTGTTTATTATCTCATGGTTAGGACTTTTATCCCCCTTTGGGGATGTAACTCTCATAGATACATTTCCAATGTTGTATGATGTAGGTATTTTTTATTGGGATTAAGGACCCATGGATCGACTTAATTATACATGTCTGGAGTGGAATGACATCTAGCTCAATGCCTTATTCACATGATGTCTAGTTAATCAAGATCTTGAATTCAATGATCAATTGTGGATTGAGTTTTAGTTTATCTATTTTATTTTTTTTATTTATTAATTCATTATTTCTCGCTAGGTTGAGCATATTTCATGAGCGTGAACTTATGACATCAGGTTATAGGTTTAGTATTGGGGTGACTTATTGAGATATATTTCTCACCCCCTATACATGTACCTTGGTGTGGGCACAGAACTTATGTTTAATTTATAATTAAGCATAGTTGCATGATATATAGGGATGAGGACTAGGGTTTCATGATCAAGTGGAGCCACTCATTGGGATTATTATGATCAGGTTGGAGTATTTCAATAGTGACTTGGTGACTAACTATTTGGTTTAGTTCAAAATTAATAGTAGAGACATGTACATAACTTTTTTCCTTCTATTTACTCTTCTATAATTGATTTGATCAGTGGGTGATCAATGTTTTATGTATCACATGGTTGTTTAAGACTTTAGTACACTTAATTATTAGAACCTTTATTATATCAATTCCTTCCTCACTCTAATTATTTACATTTATGGATGATTTTTAGTAATTTTAATTATTTCTTACTCTGATACAGGGGAATAGTCTCCCCACAGACACACCATACTCCCTCATTGCTAGTCAGTGTCCTCTAGTATACATCGATTCATGCTTTAGTCCTTTTTTTCAAATGATATGGCTATTGTTTTTAGAGTGATCTGAGTTAGTATGTGACACAAAAACTCCTTCAGGTATATCTTTGATAATTTAATCATATTAAATTATTACTATTTATTATTAATAAACCTAGGTTTCAATAACCTTGATTCACTACTTGAAGAAACTTTGTTAAACATTTCAAAACAATCTTCTTCTTGTTTGAGATTTTATCTACTTTTAATGTATATATAATACCTTATAACCTAGAAAGTAGACTCTTAGTTAGTATATATTCCTCAAAATTCTATAATATCAGGTAAAAATTCTTTGAATTAAATCATTTTATCAAAACATATTCATAAATTTAAATATTATAAATTCATTAACCATAACAATACATTTTCATAATCCCCTTAAAATATCTTATATAATTAAAAAATTCATAAACCATCTATATTAAAAAGACCCATCTCATTTCATTTAAAAAACTATTGTTTACATTCTTTTTTCAAGATCTAAATGAGACAGAAAATGCATCTTATGATAAGTTTATCCAAAATTGAATCACCCTAGTTATCAATGAAATAAATATTTTTTTCAATTAGATGAAAGAAAAATTCAAACCTTAATTCCTTTAATCTTATTACCTTCTTATATATTTAAATCACTTTTTAAAAGATATAGTTGAAATCATATATCTATTAGAATAATATAATAGATTTATATGACCAATACATCTCTAAAGAAAACTTTAGTCACATCAAGTAATCAACACATTCATCCACGTTAAATATCATTTCATATACCTAATAATATTGACTAAATGAGACTGAAATTATTTAAAGCATTGACATACCCAATAATATTTATCACTTGAGTAGAGACTAATATTAATTTGTTCATATTCTATATAATGCCTTTGAAATACTAAATGAATCACTTTATTATTTAATAATTATCTATATTTACTTATTAAACTATTTTAGTGCATGGTTAATTAGGAAAGAATTTTTCTAACACATATGATTTTCCTTAAGAACATTTCTTAAATCACCAATATTTTTAGATAACTTTTCCTAATTTATCAGTGTTCACTACTTACATTAAACTTATCATTTACAAGTATTGATAATAAATTTTATCTTGATGATGATGATTATGATATTATATACAATAGAAAATTTTATCAAATGATTATCCCGTAATATTAACCATTTAAAAAGGACTTTTATTAAATGAGCTCTGAGTAAAATGATAACAACTTTTAAAAACATATAATATTAATTAGAAGGAAATGATCTATATTTCACCATTAATTACTGGAGCAGTATATGGACAACCCCATTCACTTTCCAAGATATAGCATGGGCCTATAAGTAAGTAGATAGTTCAACCCCAAGTCCTTAAAATCAGGGAAACTTTACTCAAGATATAATTAAATTCATAATAACTTTATCACTTAATATTCAAAAACTATGTCCAACTCCAAATACAAACCAATTTCAAGGTAAATGAGAAAATGAATTCATTAAAAACACCAAAAAAGTAATGCAATGCTCTATACAAGAAAAAAATTTAACATTTAAAACTAAATAAAACACAATATTAACATTTCATTAACAATTTACAAAACATGAATATAGTATGGAATAACCTTATAAATAAAGGAACATTTCAAATATTGAAACAAGATATAAATAATCCGAAACAATTCCCGAATAAAAGATTACTACAAACCCTTTTATAATTATATCTTTGACATTCTAAAAATTCTATAATTTTGAATATAAATATTTTATATTCATTGAAATATGAAACCTATCATATTATTCATTATATGGATTTTTAATTATAAATATATGATATTTTATAAATTATCAACAATTAAAAAACGAATTTTCAATTATATAAACATTTTGAATAATATAAATATCATTTACTTAATCATATTTTATGCCTTGTTCATATAATTCATCAAAACACTTTTTATGTGGATTAGAAAACATCCAAATAAGACCCCCTTCTTATTTTTAAATATTAAAAATAATTAATTATCAACAATTACTTATTTAAATATAACTACTTTATATTTTGACCATATTTCATAATTTATAACCCTTTATAAATAATTTCTTATGATTTATAAAAATAATTACTTATATTTCATAATACTTTTCATATTATTTGTTAAAAAGTATTTTAAATATTAACATTTATTATTCAGAAATATAAATGTTTTATATAAATTTATTTAATTAATTATAAACAATTTATAATTTATTTATTTATTTATTACTTACTTATAAATTAATCATTACAAAAATAACTTTTAATATCATTTAAAAGCATTTTTGAAAACATAAAACCCATTTAAAATTTTAAAACATTTTTTAAAAATATTTTTCTTTACCATTATTCAGAATTCATATTATGTGTAAGGGTATACTCCCTCTACACATACATAGACAGTCTACTTAAGGGTAGATATCCACAACCCTTATGTATAATTCATTTTTTAAGTGTAAAAATGGTATTAGATTTAAAGAAACTCTTCATGTATGGGTTATTACAAATATACCTTTACACAGATCTTCTGGAACTATCGCTTAAGGGTATAACCATTTATTATTGTAGCGTAAGGGTAGACCTCCTTTTGTATCAAGGTTAGTCCTTGTTTACCTTTACTCAATCCTTTAAAACATATATCTGCCTTTAAATACATGATTTACAAAAAGGTGAGAATCACACTATCTTTATGCTACACTAACATAAATACGAAGACCCTTATATGAACCCTTTCACATAATGGTGAGGTTCCAGTTACCTTTATGTGACAAATTTTGTAAGGGTAACACCCTGTTTACCCTTATATAGTTTAAAGAAAACTATAATTACCCTTATGTGATCCCCTTTACATTAAGGTAAGTTACAATTTTCCTTTATATGACCACTCTCATATTGGTATCAACTTGGTTACCTTTACGACTAAAGGTATACATCATTTTAGGATGTCTACATATAAGTAATCCAGTTATGACCATTACACCACCCTTTAATTAAATGTAATGTGTTTTAAACCAAATTTCTCTAACTTATAAAATTTGATACTCTAAATCTATTGTTCATTCAGTTTTAAGAAAGAATTCATAAATATAATGTATGTATTTATATGATACCATTGAAGGGTTCAAAATTTTATTAACACTTCAAGTGGAAGTGATGAAATCCATATATGAGGATCTTCCATGGATAATAATATAAAAATTGTATATAAATAAGAATGAATAAATACTGTAAATATAGTGTGTCAGGCAATGAATAATTTTTACATCATCTCAATCACCATTGCATAAGCTTAAGAGAGATCACTAAGTGCATCCAAAATATATCATTTAATAAAAGGTATACACAAGTCGAGCAGAATCGTACATCATATGTGTGGGATTATCTATGATCTATGATGTGCTAGAATCTCATGTGTAAAGGGGGTTGAAAACAAGATCTTTAAGATGGGGGATTTTTGACCAAGCACACACACACTTTCATCACATGGATGTGGTATATATATAAACCCAAGGACTATCCATTGTGATGCATCCAATAAATCATGAATTTTTAATTCCATATTTGATGCCTTGGTTGATTCATGGTTCCTATCCATGAATGCATTTAACTCCAATGAATTTCATCTTATGAAATTTTTCATTAAATGATATCTATGTGGAAGGTAAGCCAAAATGATAATGTTTATCATTTGGATTCCAAATATATCGTAATTAGTGGATGTATCTCATGCATGATGTAAACCCATAGTATATATCCTTCTATATCATATATATGTGTGTTTGTGTGTGTGTTTGTGTGTGTGTGTGTGTATCTTTATGTAATATACTATTCAATTACTACCTTATACACTCAAATGATTACTCCTTCTATAGATAGTTAAAGATAGTGGTTTCTCAACTCATTTCAAAATTCAAGAAACTCCTGATCAATATTATTCTATTGAGTAGAGTCCACTGGGTGACATAGGTTACTATCTAGAATTATTTTATATATGTTCCACATAAATTGTTTAGTGGTCTCCTCATATCTATATATCCCTCTAAACCATGGAATAATTATAATGTACCACATAACATTCAAAATACTTTTTCATATTTGTTGGATCGGGTCATGCCACACATAGATAATTTTTAAGTGATTCATAGTCCTTGTGAATAAATATAAAGACATTTGGATGGGCATGTATTCTTTCAGAGATCATACCCATTTAACATAGGATTTATTTCACGTCATTTTTTTATAAAGAAGCTCATTTTATTATGCTACAAAATCATTCAAGAGACCAAGTAGTTTTGTAAAGAATGTGTCACTCTATATGTGTCCATCTTTCAAATTATATAGCTTCACTACGGCTGAAAAGGTTGTATATTTAGTACAACCAGAAGAAAATTTTCTATTTTCATGAATCATTAAATTCTAAAAAAGATTTGTAAAATACTGAGTTCATATTCAATTTCCATTATAATTTCATCAACATGATCTCCATCATCATTTAAACTTGTAATCATATTATATGATCCATAAATCATAGTATCATCCCAGTCAATATCTATATTTAGTTCCTCCTCAATATTAGTCCAACATTTAGAGTTTTGATCTATAATGTGGTAGATCAAATGTTCTTCCAAACCCACCAGAAAATTTCTTTTTGAATAAAAACAATGTTAATATAGATAGAGAATTTGTATAGGGCCATATATATGCTTTATTACAAACCTTATGAACTCTTTAACCCCATCCTTATACTAATTTTTCATATGATTAGAATACATCCATTTTCGATTCATATCCATCCTATTTGGTTTAACAATATTCATATTTAAGTAGTTGGGGTTTGGCTTAGTGTTAAGCACCCCTTAATTCTACATGTAAAATGGGGGTTCAAATCCCATTGGGCGCAGGTACTATAGTAGTACTGTAGCAGTATTGTGGCAGCAGCGGTACTGTAGAAACGGCGAGCACTATAGCGGCGGCAGAGTACTGTAGCAGCGGTGGGTACTATGCAGTACTGTAGCAGCACGGGTACTGTAGCAGTACTATTCACAAAATGGGCTTTGGGCCAAAAAATGGGCATACGGGTCATTTAATGGGATAAATGTCCACTGGGCCTTCGGGCTATGTAATGGGTCTCCCTATACCCAGTTAAAGAGGTCTTTGCTTTGATTTAATAACAAATGAGGCTTTGGCCCAAAAAAATATTCATATTTAAAAAAATAAATAAGTATACACATTGTATGCATATAATGTATCATTTTTTATATATATAAATTATATAAAGTATAAAATTAAAAAATATAATTATATATTATAATGCAAACATATATAAGTTATATAAAAGAATAGATATAAAAATATGTTTTATAAAATAATGAATAATATATATATTTAATAATTCCTATGTTTTTTAAATGAATTAAGTATTCTATCTTGGTGTGGATTATTTTCCAAGTGTTAATTAGGTATCTTCATGCACAATGTGATTATATAATTTGATGATTTTTTTCATTGATGATTTAATAAGAACAATAATGGTGATTCCACAATTTGTCTTTTTGTTCACAATCCATCTTATTCCACTATTAAATTATTTTTATCTCTCTTATTTTAACTAGTTTGACTTATGGCCTCTTCATGTGAGATGGGTGTTGAATGAGATATGGGATTTGATAAGAATTTTAAGTTGGAATAAACACTCATGAAAGGTTTATTCCATGATCATTCTCTAAAAAACAAGTTAATATTTATTTTTTTCTAAGAGTCTCAAATCCGAGGGATCCTAAACATCATGAATCTAGAGTGAAATCAAGAGACATTATAGGCTAACTTGTATTCGTTGATCAGTCACTAGATGTCAGAAAAGGGACACAAATCATAGTACCTTGAAAATTTGATGTTGAAATTTTCATGTATTTGGGGCATATAATACTTTAAGATTAAATAAATAGATAATGTTTATGGTCATCTTCTATTTCAATCTTCTGATGATAACCTGTTTCATAGAAATATGGATTCAAAAACATCAAACCATTAGTTTTTAGTATTTTTGGATTAGGAAATAAACTTCTATCCTTATACACATAAACATATTAATGCTCAAATATGTGTGAGGATTCATGGACTTAGATTGGTATTTTGGAATCCTCAAGTTATAAATAACATTGTTTTGTGTATAGGATCACCCTTGAAGTTGGATAAAAACAACCAAATGAAATTTGTGGTATTACTCAAGAATGATTTTCATTGTAAATATTCAACAACCCCTCCTAGAAAAAGAAATTTTTAGTGATAATGAAGATAAGATTCATGTGGAATTTTAATTTGATTTTATACCAACCTTTTTCAATTTTTATAAATTAGTCAAACATAATGTTACAAGTTACCAAAATTTTAAGAATATGTAATAAAAAACCAAGTATTATACTTTGAATAAGTCTTTTAAGATATTAAAAAAGAATGAATGTGAGAATATCTCTTTGAAAATATGTGATCTTCAATAATTCTATAGAAAATAATTAACATTTTTGAAAAAACTCTATTACTTTAGGTTAATTATAATTTCA
Source organism: Viscum album (assembly GCA_963277665.1). Taxonomy (NCBI): domain Eukaryota; kingdom Viridiplantae; phylum Streptophyta; class Magnoliopsida; order Santalales; family Viscaceae; genus Viscum; species Viscum album. The sequence goes on along the minus strand of OY728125.1, from coordinate 1,552,202,748 downwards.
AAACTAAGGAGCAGTTGATCAATATAGGAAAGTCTCTAGATATTTAGATGATCAGATCATTTTAATATTGAATAATAAATTTTACTTTTGGAAGATCAACCCATTTTCATTCCGTTGAACCTCATTTAAATTTTGAATTAATATAAAATAAAAAAAATTAAATTATTTTGTTGGCAGTCCATGTCTAAAGTATATATTAATATATACAAAGAGGGATAGTAGAGAAAAAATCAGGAAAATCGAAAAAGATCAATGAACCAAAAAGGAAATCCCACAAAAAGGATCCATTCATCTAAAAATGGTGAATAACAGTGCCAAAAAAAATAGTTATAGAAGAACACATAGGGGAGAACAGGTATATATTAAAAGGGGAAGATAAACTCTAAAAAATCATGAAAACACACGAAAGAATGACTGAAAATCATTAAAAAATTTAGAATATAACATATTTTGTTTTTATGTTCATTTTTTCTAAAAAATGAATTTAGATGTATAAGAGATTCAGTTCCATGAGATATTTGATGCGGTGTGAGAATAAATAGATTTGTTATGGGTTCTTTTTAAAAATGGTGAATGTTTTTATCGGCAACAATAGAATATATTTGATTAAAGATCATTTAATCAGTGGTGACAATTAATGCTTTTGTGGATAATTTATTACCACTGATAAAATAAAACCTTTATCAAAGCTAAAAAACACTAAAAAAGAGGTATTTATAAGCCCTTATTCTTTAGCACTGAAAAAATAAAGTTTTATCAGTGCATAATCTAATGCTAATAAATGCATAAAAATGAATAAAATTGAATATATAATTACTAATAATTATATAAATTACTAAGTTATTAAAAATAAATTACCCTAACTATTTAAATATAAAATATATTAAAAATTTCATTTAAAAAAATTGATAATATAAATTACAAGCATATTAAAAAATAAAAAATTAATAAATAAAAATGAAATGATATTAATTATATAAATAATAAACATGTTTAAAATATTAAAACATAATTAATAAATAACTACAAATTAATATTAAAAAATCAATAAATTCAAAACAAATGTTAAAATTATGTAAATAATATTAAATTAAAGAATATTTAAACGAATAAATAAAATTTACTAAATTAGAAAAAATATTAAAAAAATTGAATTAGCAACATTAATGCTATAAATTAAAAACATAAAAAAATGAATAAAAATGATATAACTAAATAATATTAAAAAAATATATTAACTATTTAAATTACCAAATAATTAAAAATTTCATTGGTAAATTAAAAAAAATTACAAATATATTAAAGATAATAAAGCTTTAAAAAATAAAAAATAAAAAGTATTAATCATTTAAATTACAAATATATTGAACAAAATAAAACATAGTAAATTAATATTTATAAATAAATATTAAAAAATAGTAAATTTCAAAAACATTGAAAATTAATACATGTTAAAAAAATAAAAATTTAATATTAAATTAAAGTATATTAAAATTCAATAAAAAAAATTGAATAAAAAAACATGAATTCATAACTTTAAATACATGAAATGTAAATGAATAAAAATGAATAAAAATGAATTAATAAGTATTATGATATGCATAAATCAATAAATTACCTTTTCAAAATCCATTAATCATCAAGATGCTTCGTAACCTAGTTGGAAAATATCTTTGTTCGGATAGTCGAACGAGAGAGATTTTCCATCCTGTTTATCTGAGGATATGTGTTGAGATGGATGTGTCGAAGGTTCCCTTTGAATTTTTCTATATTACGATTGGTGAGCAATATAGGTGTAAATAGAGAGTAGTTTATGAGGATTGGACGCACTTTTGTTCTTCCTGTAGGAGGCTGGGGCATGTCTCGGATGTGTGCCAGCAGAGGTCTTCATGGATGGCGGGTAAGAGAGATGGTTTTCAATTAAGGGAAGCTTGGCACAAGGGTGGGAAGGTCGCGAATCAAGTGGTGGTCAGTGGCAATGGCAAGGAACCATTGGTAGGTGAGGTTTCGAACTCCGGACAGAAGGCCATGGGTGTTGAGAATAGAGTTGGGGGACCTCTGCCATGACGGTTGTCTAAGAAGGTATTTCATACGAGAGAGGTAGTGGTTTACAATGTGGTGGGGATGGATCCTCTCAGCACTGGAGCGGCGGCTCAACGGCTTAATCTGAAGGTTTCAGATGTGTTCAACAGTCTGAGGAGAGATCTCAAGGGCCCTCCAATCTGTAGGGTAAATGACGAAGATGGGAAAGTCCAGCATGTGGAGGTTCAGGTGGAAGCCGAGAAGAATAAGGGGAACTAGCCCTTAGATAACTCGTTGGGTAGTGAGCAAGTGGATTAGTCTGGTTTGGTTACTGATGAGGAATGGAAGGGCGGTGTTGATATCAAAAAGGGGAGGCAAGATTTTGATTGGGATACACCTGTTACAACCGAAGGTGGGCAGATGGGGGATCCTGGTTCGCTTCGGTTGATGGTTACCCTTTACAACAGGTTCGAAGGCCTCCCAGAGGCTTATTTGAGTTTTGATTCCACTATTCTAGGTGAGGATCTCAGAGGAAATGTGTTGGATAACAGAGTTCTTGAACACACTCACTCGGTAGATGAGGACTCAAGTTATAAATGTCATAGGAACTCCAAGAGAAGGAAGGGGAGGAAGGACTACTCCTTGTTACCTCCTCCTATGGAGACCCGCTCTTCAATGAAAATGAGCAATAAGAAGATGGACACGGAGGCTCTGGGGCACCAGGAGTGTGAGGTACAAGATGATCCTCCCCTGGTACTGTTGTTAAGTTCTGAAGACCAAGGGATTGAATAGACTTTATTTCTCAACACAACTGAGGCAGAGGCAGCTAAAATGATGGGGTGGTCTCTTGAGGTGTTTCTCAATGAGGAGTAATATTCATGGATTGACAAACATGACTCCGTTTTGGTTGGAGATATCAATCCAGGAAGGATCAGTGTCGAGGAGTACATTCAGTCTTGAGACCAACTCGCTTTGGCGTTTGAGAAGATGATTTTAAAAGGAGCTGGTTTTCAGATAGAATCCTTATCGTGGAATTTTTCTAGGGAAACTGATTCAGGTAACATCATGTTTTTCTTTAAAACCTTTGTTTAAGTTTTTGTCCATGGGCGGTTGACCCAAGGGTAATGTTTGTGTGAGCTTCGCAACTCTGGGAGCCCTTTTTGTTTTGACTTTGTTGTGAGTTTGGTTTGTTTCCAGCATTCATCTTGGACCTGCTCCGGAAGAGGATCAGTTCATGAAGTTTTCATTGGTGCAGGCCTTTTGGATTGGGATGTTGAGTGGGTATAGCATTGCCATCGGTTTTGTGCCCGTGCATCTCTGCACGGGACTGTCTGCCAAGGGGTCCTACATCGTTGAAGGCTTCTCAGTATGGCACAGCTGCTAGGGTGGGGCAGGGCAGGTTGATTTCTCTGGGTGATCTAGTTTTTCTGTTAACTTTTGTGGTTTCTCACTTTTTCTTCAAAAGTGTTTTATTAATAAAAAAAGTAATTTTAAGAAGTATTTAAATATATTTAATATATATATTGTTTCAAATTATTGATTAATTTGTTGTATTGATTATATATAAAAATTATAATTAATTTTTAAAATTTAAAATGTTTAATTATAATTAGAAATATTATTATTTAATAAAATGTATAAAAATTTACTGAAAATATTTATAATATATATTACTAATAGTGAAATTACTAAAAGTGTAACATTTTTTTCAAAATTACTAAAATTAGTGAAATTATCCATAAGTAAAATTAGTAATTAGTTGAATTAGAAAGTAGTGAAATTAGTAATTAGTGAAATATATATTACAAATTAGTAAAATTGAAAAAATTATAATATTTTATTCAATATTACTAAAATTGTGGAAACTAGAAATTAATGAAATTACTAATTATTGATTATTAAAATTACTAAAATTAAAATTAGTAATATATATTTATTATTATATAAATTACCTTCTAAAATATATAATTATTTATAAATAAATTAGATTATTTAGAATGCCTTTTAACATCACCATTTTAGCACTGATAAATCTCTTCCATTATTAATGCTTCTTATTACTGCTCATAAAAGTCGATTTTTATGAGTTCTTTTAGATAGCGTTGATAAAACTCACCTTTAAATAAAGTGTGATTTTTAGTAGTGAAGGCCCTATGTCTGAATCCAAACACACACGGCTGAGTGGGGGCAGTCACGCTTGATTAGGGGAGCTGGGGAGAGAATTGATAAAGGTTGGATGGAATGAGTGGTCTATGTAAGTAATTTAAAAATAGAATTTTTCTAGTTTTATCAGTGCTGAAAATCAATAATAAAACTAGTGCTAATAAATTTGACTTTCTTTGTCATCACATAGCATATTATTTCTTTTTTAATGATGAAAAATGTAAGAACCTGGTTTTTATATTAGGTATTTATTCTTCAAAAATAGGTTTAATTCCATGGTTTTGACCTAATGTGAATACCTAGTAAGGCTATGGATGAAACTACGGTGTATGGGGACTGTTTTGAACCCAAAACCTTAGCTATTGGAAGAGTCAATTAGGTCTCATAGTTAATATAAATTGTGTCACCCAGTCTGCATGATTTCTACTAATCGTGTGGGGTGTTTCCATGAGTAGAAGTGGGGTCCATAGTTTTCCCTAACTATGTGAACCAGGCTGAATGACCATGAAAATACATTTTAGTTTTTAACAGATCGATATATCATGGTTTTTCATGGTTTCCCAAACTATGAACATAAAACATGTGAGTTCCTTCTTTGGAGAGTGTGTGGTGCACAATTGGTGCATGATTTATCCAACCATGAAGCCAAACCATGAGACCCCTTCTATGTTGGGTAAAAATAAAATTTTTCCCTTTAGGGATTATAATTTTGTCCCTCCTTGTTTCTTCTTCCAGTAGATAGGAGCTCTTCTTCTTATCTCATGAAGAGCTCCTCAAGCCTCCTCACCTAGGTTCATTGATATTTCTTCCATCCAGACTCCAATTTGACTTATGATCATCTCATCAGATTCCTCTCAGTGATTTCTCTAATCCTTAGGCTTCTTTTATTATTTGAATTTAATTCAATGATTCTATTTTAGTGTAGCCTATTTTTCCTTATTTGCAAGTCCTATGTATTTTTCCCCATTTTCTTCCAATCTGGACAAAACCAAAGGCTAATTGGTCAGACCGGATGTCGTCACAGCCATCAAAATTACATTTATTACTCCTACACTAGCACAGTGGTGCAGGGTCAATCCATAGAGAAGGCATATGAGAACTCTAAGGTTTTATTCAAAAGTAACTCCATTGTTGTCACTAGTGGAGGAAGTAAACATTTTGCTACTTTTCAGAAAAAAAAAATTGAATTTTTAAAAGATGAACTAGAAACAGTAGGAGGAAACAATATTCTTTACAAAGAAACTAAAATTTATACTAAGTATTGTCAAACATAAGAATTAAAGAAAACTAACATTTAGCATCAATACAAAGGAGCTCAAATCAACAAAAATAACTCTGGAAATCTAATCTAATGGTTAAAATAATTGACTTCTTCACAAATTTTGTTTAATAACTCCTCAAAACATTCTGAAGAATCCCCCTCGCCAAGAAATTTAATAGGCAGAAGATTAAGATTTGGAGTTCGCCACACCAAAACATAACCAAACTGCTAAGAAGTTTGAAAAGAATATTAAATTTGGAAATAAACTCGCCATAAATTTCCAACTTTAATGACATTAAAGTTCTAATAGATGAATTCAAAAACAACCTCGCTAGTCGAAATTGAATTATTAAATTTTGAAATCAATTGAAAAGTGAATCAGCTAAACAGAGAATCCTAATTCAATCTCGCTGATTGTTTATGATTCTGAAAAATGTAATGTAATTGAAAAAGTTTTAAAGATAAACCAGCAGAATTGAATTCCAAAACTAAGAAAATATTAACCTATGATCATATTTATTATAGTAGTGAAAAACATCCAAAAACATAGTACAAACATAAAGGACAAAGGGAAGAAGAACTCCCCAAGTGACACTATGCCTTTGGGCTCCTTAGTCTCCGGCTCGTCTCTAGTGTTGCTCCCAGGTATCCACTCTCGAGGGTGGTGTGTTCATGGAATGAATTAGCATCCTCTAATTCTGCTACTTGTCGGCTTTAAGTACCCTATTGTCGTAAGCTGCATGTCACTGCTCGATTTCCACCGACTTGGAATGTCCTTCATGAGTGCACCGCACACGTGTGCTTTTTCCGCGACTGGCATGTCACGCGAGTTTTTCTCACATAACTAACTTTCTTTAAGTTAGTTTCGTGAACATAGACATGTTTCCAACTTTGGAATGAACCTGCACAAGTTATAAACATAATAAAGCAGTTAAAACTCAAAGGAAAATATAATTATTAAAAAATTAACTTAAGTTAACAAATAAATATCTTAGTTGATAAATATTATTTACTTTATTTTTATTTATATAATTATTCACATAATATTACTATGATAAGACATAATTTAATTTAAAAGTTATTAGTTGAATTAAGTTAATAGTTATAATTACTAAATTATTAATTTTATCATTTTTAATTAAATAAGTAATTAAAATAACAAACAATTTAGATAGTATTAATAATTTAATTGTCATTATTATTATTACTTTTAAAGAAATTATATTTTTCAATTAATTTATTAATTAGTTTATTTAAATTTAGTAATTAGAATTAATACTTAAGTTTTAAATATTTTTAAATTAATAAGTATATTTTAAAGTTTATTTACAATTATTATTAATTAAATATTTATACTATAAAAATTAAATTAATTAATTATTAACTTTTATTATTAATTTAGTTTTATATTTTAATTTATGATTTATCGATTTATTAAAATTATAATTGTTTTAAATTTATAACTTTTATAAATTCTTTTATATTTATTTGACTTAGAAAACTTAACTTTAATATAAAGTTAACTTTACTTTAACTTTACTTTTTTCCCTTTTTACATTACTTTTTCTTTTTGTTTTATATTACTTATACTATTATTATTATTATTTTCTTTTATTTTTTTTAAACTTCTTCCTCCCCCAAATTCGGCGCACAGCCAAAGGGGGTAGGGTTTGGCTTCTCCCCGAGCAAAGACCGACGACCTCTTCCTGTGCAAGCCGCGACAGCGTGGTCTTCTACAGGAGGCGCAATATCCTGGCTTCGACCTTCAGCGGTGAAACACTTCTAGCAGAAGCGGCACGGTGGCTGTCTTGGTCCAGCGGCGCGACACAATCGAGTGTCTTCTACCTGCAGTGCGGACCTCCTCCAGGTGAGTTCGGATTGCGCATGCGGACAGGTTGACAGTGGTCAGCTTCTCCCTTCTCATCAGATTCGCTATAGTGGCTTCGTACAGCAGTGTGTAGCTCTCATCTTCGAAGCTCCAGGCGGTGCGATCAACTCCTTCAGGCACAACGGTTGGGCGGTTCGGAAACATCCTTCAGAGACCGTCAGGTGGTAGCGAACCAGTTCCCATGGACCTCCTTGGCTTCGGCAGTCCTCCTGATCATGATCTCGGTTGTGGGTGTCTTCATCTCAGTAGCTCTCGGATTTCCCTCTTCCTTAAGCGACGAAGTGTATCTGGTCCAGATCTCCTTCCAGCAATGGTGCGGAGTTCTTCCTCCCAGTGAGATTTCAGTGGTGAAAGAAGAAGAGCGTAAATCTGATATTAGGGGATGAAACTGAGTTAATTTTGAATCTGGTTTGAGTATAGTTTTCTCTGGTTTTGAGTCTGTAATTGCAGGTGATGTGGAGAAACAATGATGGAGAAGGGTTGGGGAAAAGAGTAATCGGTGTCATGGGAATAAAATATAAGAGAGAGTGCATCAGTGAGTCGTAATACTATCATTAGGAGAGAATGAGAGACCGATGGGGATTGGATCAGTGAGTCGCTAACTCACCGATAAAAGGATCAACACAGGGGAGAAATTGTGAAACCGATATGTGCATCAGTAGCAGCAGAAATGGGAAATACCAACACCGTTAGTTGAAATAAGAACGTATCGGTGTCTGACAAACCAATGGAATAAAATAACGACTCACTGAAAAATAAAATAATAAAAAATAATTGACGTGACCGAAACTGATGAAAAGGAGGGACCAAAACTGATGCGCAATAAAGACCGAAACCGATGGAAGGATCAGTGCGTCGCAACAACAGTGCGTCGTGAGAGACCGATGGGGTTAACAAAAAAAACGGTGTGTCACGACACACTGATAGTTATAAAAAAATTCGGTGTGACATAAAACGGTAACCATTAATTTAAAGTAGATAATAAAATGGTAAAACATTAATTAATTAACACAAAGGAGAACTTAACGAAATTGTTTAAGATTAAATAATTAACTGTAACCTAAGACTAACTAGATTATTTAACAAACTAAAAATAAAGGCAACTTAATTATTAGCTAAGAATATAAATGTTAAGATTAATTAAATATATGTCTAAATAAATGAAAAACACCTACAAATAATTAACCGCAAAATAGAAATAAATATAATTAGAATTAACTAGAGATGTTAAACAACAAAGTTGATTAGTTAGATGCTATAATGAAACTTAACATTAAACACATATTTTTTATTAAACTTAAACTTAAACTTATCTACTTTGCAGAATAATTGAACTGGATAAAAAGTAAGGTTAATTTATATTAAAAAATCAGAATTAAAGGGTAAAGTATTAGATTAAAAACTAGATTAAATTAATGCAAATAAAAATGAAAAATAATTAAATAATAAACATTTAAAATTATTAAAAATCAAACCAAATTAATATTATAAATCTAAAAAGTAAGTTAATAAATTTGGAATACTTAGAAAGACTATAAAAAGGACTTAAAACACATATTTAATTATAAAAAATGATTAATTAATTGATGTAGTGATAAAATTACAAAAGTGACAATATTAATTAAAAATTGTTAAGAATAAGTAATTAAATTGATAAAAATTAAATAAAATATCTAGAAAAACTATGTAAAAATAGAGCCACATCAAATTCCCCCACACTTAAGTATTGTTTGTCCTCAAACAATCTCATGTCTTATTTCCTTTGAAAAATAGTAAAGTGTTTTATGATTAAGATCACACTGTAACATGTCCAGCACTCAAAACAACGGACAAAACATAATAGCAGGCTTGAAAAATGAATTACTGATATGAATCTTTCCCTTAACAAATACTCAAGGGTAATTAAGAAATCTATAAATCATCAAGAAATGAAGATGTCATGCCTCATATTTGACACTACTTAATGACTAACTTCAATCCAGGATTAAGTTCTAAGTCCAAGAATGACATGAGGTAAAACATCAATGGAAATAAGATCATAACCAAAGAACTTTGTACTTTGAATTTTCACCTCAGTCCCAAAAATAATTAATTCTTTTGTGAATCACCTCAATGACACAACCTAAATGATTTTCATATAAACCAATTGACCCCTTCTTCATCTGGCGTTCATCATTCCCCTCACCCTAATGAGCTCATTTTTGACCCTATACACTTTATTTATTTATTCCTAAGCCATGTTTCATTGTGCTGAGCATTGTACAATGCACTTATTCAAGGTGAACAGAGGGCTTATAGTAAACAGAAATGCACCCAGCATCTAGGGTCTCAGAGACTCACTGTGGGATCCCAAATACCCAAATTACTCCAGTTCCAAAAGATTTATATAAAACTAATTTACATTGGCTCATTAAAGCAATTACATTTAATAATTAAAAGATGAATGAGGTCCCTAGAATAAGAATCAAACTTCCTGTTCCAAGGGTTATGTTCATAACTCCATTAAAAGGTTACCCATATCATTTTTAGAAGTAGTTCCTAAACCATATTTCCATGAAACCATTAAGCAATTAACTCAACAATCATCCAAACTCATTAATTTTAGGCTCTAAGTAGTTCTTAACTACCAGCAAATAACTTGTCCTAAGCTAATACCCATTAGATTACAGTGTAAAACCTAAAATTCTGCAAGAATTCTGAAAAATAATTATCCATTTTTTAACAAAAAGTTTGAATTTGCAGGGGGAATTGATGGGATTTTGATGGGATTTTGATTAAGCACAGTTTAGCACAGTCAAAAATTGACCCCCTCCCCCACACTTAAAACCCAACTTTGTCCCCAAAGTTGACTTCTAAATATGGAGAAGAACAATTTGACAATTAAGGTTCAAAACAGATTTTCAATCAATTAGATTGATGACATGTATAAAGGTCACAATGGAGTTCAAAAATATTGTTTGACACAAAGAATAAATAATCAAAAGGTTTATTAAAAAGTACAAACATTAACATTTAAGTCAAGTGAAAAATATTTGCCATTAAAGTTCAAAAGTATCATATAAGGTGTGGGTGCACAATTAATTGGGTGTATGCATTTTAACAAAGTATGATTCAAATGGATGTTCAATATAACAGAAAGATGCATGATAAACACCCTATAGACTTATTGGTTCAATAAAAACACAACTACCATCAAGTATGTACCCCCCACACTTAATTTAATACAGTGAAATGGTTTTAACAATTATGAAATTCAATTTTTTCAGCAATAGGAACATGTAGAATTTTATATCTAAACAGTTACATACAACAGAATTTTATACACTAAAAATGTAGTAGAATTTTCAGTACACATGTAGAATATTTGTTTTCATTACAAATAGAATTTCATAAGGAAAAACAGGATCATTATTTTTTTCTAAAGAATTAAGGAGCAGAAAAATAAAATTCAACAATTATGAATTGAATACTTCCCTGAATATATTTGTCAATTTTCCTCCAGTATGGGAACTCTACTCCTTAAATGATACAGAAGCAGCATCCTAAAAACACAGAGCATATAAACCACAGACAAATAACTATCAGAGATAGTGCATACAGGAGGCAGAAAAGCTTCACATTATTTAGCACAAAACAGTACAAAGAATAAGTAAATAAAGGAGCATGGGTTGACTCCCACGAATCACTAATTTTAAAGTCTTCAGTTAGACTTTATTTAATTAAAAACAAAAATTACTTATGAAAGCAACAAAAACCATGGGTTGCCTCCCATGCAGTACTAGGTTTATAGTCTCCATTCAGACTCACCTAGAAACTAACCATAGTCACTAGGTGGATGTGGTTTCCTTAATAGGAACCACCACATGTGTTTGGACCAATTATTTTTAATAGAAAGATGAGATTTGTGGGAAACAATACTAAAGTAGACTAAAACCAAACTCTCATAACCTAAAATAACCCCTATGTAGCACCCTTTAGCAGTAGTAGGTATAGTTTTATCCACTTCCAGAATAAGATTAGGCATTTCAAGATTCTAAAACACATGAAGGGACAACATAGTACTAGGTGCTGCAAAGGGTGTATCATTGACCTCAGAGCTATCTATCTTGACCTCAATACTAACAGGTTCAAATTCAAGGGTGGAAATGGGTGAATACTAAATAATAGGTTGAAAAGGGGATTCAACAACATGATGAACAGAATCATGTACAATGTAACTCAAGTTTGATTCCCCCTCTGCACTACTATGAGTAACACAAGAAGGCTCAGCACCCTTCACATTTGAGGATGGAAGTGAGAAACAAGGAAAAGAATTTATTTGATCACAAACAAACTCGGGTCTAACAATATTTTATATCTATTCCAAAATATCCTCATCTGTTAACTCACATTAAACATTTACTGCTTCTATCAAATCAATTCTGCCTAAATCAAGTGTGTGTTCAACCTCTACTTTAAGTTCATGTTCAAAAGGATCACCTTAAAAAAGAAAGTATGTACTGTGTTCCAAGAAGTTAAAATCAAGAGGAGTAATGTTTAATTCAACTTCAATAAATTCAATTTGAAGATTTTTCAAGTTTAAACATTTATCTCTGTGTAAAACATCATTGTTTTCAATTTCAGTACACTCAATTTCTATCAAAAAATCAGTCTGAGAAAAGGAAGATAAAAGCTCATCATTTAATATTTCTTCAAACATCATTCCCTCAACTTCTAAATCATCCAACATCATTTCAGAAATAGATGGGTTTGGAGTTTCAAAACATGGAAGAGTGGTTATCAATTTAGGTTCAAAATTTTCAGATTTTTTTATTTCTAGTTTAATGTTCTCTTTCAAAGTGTTCCCAATTTCTAGTTCAGGTTCAGTATTCACAATATCAGAAAAATTGGGTGAATAGTTTTTAACATTCAAACTTTTATTCTCAAGTTTCTCTTCTAGCTGAGTGACTTCATTTTCAAAACTTCCAAAAAAGTGATTTTTCTCCAAAGTAGGAATTATGAAGATAACTAGGCATTCTTTTTCAATATGTTTTAATTCAGTTTCAAAATTGCCCAACTCAACTCCATTAAAACTCTTTATTGGGTTTTTAATGTTGCTTTCTTGAATTTTTGAGTCAGTTATTTCCAAATTTGGTTCAACAGTATCGGATTCTTCAAAAATAAAGTGTTGTTGTACAGTATCACAGTCACTCTCTTCTTCCACTTGATTTTCATATCTTTTAAAGACATTTTCATTTTCATTTTATTCATAGTCTTCTTGTTCTTTAACCCTTTGTTTTAATTCCAAGAGCATATTTTCCAATCTTTTGAGTCTTTGATCTCACTCTTAAGAATATCTAAGTTGAATTTCATGGGTTTGAGTTAACAAATTGTAAATTAGTTCCACCCTAGCATCCAGTTTAGAATCATTGAGTTCAATTTTAGCTAGGGTGTCAGGATTAAATTCACAGTTTTTCTCATTCTCTTCAATGTATTAGAACTATTGTGGCTTATTATAAACACACTACAAGGAAGTATGTCCATAATCTCCACAACAAATGTAGTAAGATATAGTGCATTAGTTTGAGCCTTCAAAACATTCCATTTTTTAAATTTTTTAGATCAAACACACATAAGAATTCAAACAGAACTTAAGCAGACAATACACACAGCAAAAGTTCACAGATTGTTTTCTTAGCATATTTTTATTATATGATTTTTTTTAATGTTTTTATGTTTTTTATTAAAACATTAGATTCTCAGTGCGTGCCTTCCCCGGAAACAGCACCAAATTTTGTTCAGATTAGAGGTCGTCAAAGCCCTCAAAATTATATTTATTACTCCTACACTAGCACAATAGTGCAGGGTCGATCCACAGAGAAGGCATATGAGAACTCTAAGGTTTTATTCAAAAGTAACACCACTGTTGTCAGTAGTGGAGGAAGTAAACATTTTTATACTTTTCAAAAAAAAATTGAATTTTTAAAATATGAACTATAAATAGTATGAGTAAATAAGATTATTTACAATGAATCTAAAATTTATACTAAGTACTGTCAAACTTAAGAATTAAAGAAAACTAACATTTAGCATCAATACAAAGGAGCTCAAATCAAAAAAAATAACTCTGGAAATCTAATCTACTGGTTAAAATAATTGACTTCTTTAAAAATTATGTTTAATCACTCCTCAAAACATGATGAAGAATCCCCCTCGCCAAGAAATTCAACAGGCAGAAGATTAAAATTTGGAGTTCGCCGCACCAAAACATAACCAAACTGCTAAGAAGTTTGAAAATAATATTAAATTTGGAAATAAACTCGCCATAAATTTCCAAGTTTAATGACATTAAAGTTCTGATAGATGAATTCAAAAACAACCTCGCTAGTCGAAATTGAATTATTAAATTTTGAAATCAATTGAGAAGTGAATCAACTAAATAAAGAATCATAATTCAATCTCGCCGATTGATTATGATTCGGAAAAATGTAAAGTAATTGAAGAAGTTTTAAAGATAAACCAGCAGAATTGAATTCCAAAGATAAGAAAATATTAACCTATGATCATATTGATTATAGTAGTGAAAAACATCAAAAAACAGAGTACAAACATAAAGGACAAAGGGAATAAGAACTCCCCAAGTGACACTCTGCCTTCGGGCTCCTTAGTCTCCAGCTAGTCTCTATTGTTGCTCCCAGGTATCTGCTCTTGAGACAGGTGTGTTCGTGGAATGACTGAGCATCCTCTAATTCTACTACTTGTCTGCTTTAAGTACCCTGTTGTCATAAGCTGCATGTCACTGTTCGATTTCCACCGACTTGGAATGTCCTTCATGAGTGCACCACACACGTGCGCTTTTTCCACGACTGGAACATCGTGCAAGTTTTTCTCACATAACTTACGTTCTTTAAGTTAGTTGCATGAACATAGACATGTTTTAGTCTTTGGAATGAACCTACACAAGTTATAAAAATCATAAAGTAGTTAAAACTCAAAGGCAAAAATAATTATCAAAAAATAAACTTAAGTTAACTAATAAATATCTTAGTTGATAAATATTATTTACTTTATTATTATTTATATAATTATCCACATAATATTACTATGATAAAACATAATATAATTTAAAAGTTATTAGTTGAATTAATTTAATAGTTATAATTACTAAATTGTTAATATTATCATTTTTAAGTAAATAAGTAATTTAAATAAAAAACAATTTAGATAGTATTAATAATTTAATTGTCATTATTATTATTACATTTTAAGAAATTATATTGTTCGATTGATTTATTAATTAGTTTATTTTAATGTAGTAATTAAAATTAATACATAAGATTTAAATATTTTTAAATTAATAAGTATATTTTAATGTTATTTACAATTATTATTATTTAAATATTTATACTATAAACATTAAATTAATTAATTATTAACTTCTATTATTAATTTAGTTTTATATTTTAATTTATGATTTATCTATTTATTAAAATTATAATGGTTTTATATTTATAACTTTTATATATTCTTTTATATTTATTTGACTTAGTAAAGATAACTTTTATATAAAGTTAACTTTACTTCAACTTTACTTTTTTCCATTTTACTTTACTTTTTCTTTTTGTTTTATATTAATTATATTATTATTATTATTATTTTCTTTTCTTTTTCTAAACTTCTTCCTCCCCAAATTCGGCGCACAGCCAAAGGGGGTAGGGTTTCGCTTCTCCCCAAGCAAAGACCGACGGCCTCTTCCTGTGTAAGCCGCGGCAGCGCGGTCTTCTACAGGAGGTGCAATATCCTAGCTTCAGCCTTCAGTGGCGAAACACTTCCAGCAAAAGCGGCGCAGCGACTGTCTTGGTCTAGCGGTGCGGCATAATCAGGTGTCTTCTACCTACAGCACAGACCTCCTCCAGGTGAGTTTGTATTGCATATGCGGACAGGTTGACAGCGGCCAGCTTCTCCCTGCTCATCAGCGGTGCTATAGTGGCTTCGTACAGCAGTTCGCAGCTCTCATCTTCGAAGCTCTAGGCGGTGAAATCAACTCCTTCAGGCACAATGGCTGGATGGTTCAGAAACTTCTTTCAGATACCAGCAGGCAGCAGCGAACTAGTTCCCACAGACCTCCTTGGCTTCGGCAGTCCTCCTACTCATGATCTTGATTACGGGTGTCTTCATCTCAGTAGCTCTCTACTTTCCATCTTCCTTAAGTGACGAAGTGTATCTAGTCCAGATCTCCTTCCAGCAACGGTGTGGAGTTCTACCTCCCAGTGAGATTTTAGCGGTGAAAGTAGAAGAGCATAAATCTAAGATTAGGGGATGAAACCGAGTTAATTTTGAATCTGGTTTGAGTATAGTTTGCTCTGGTTTTGAGTCTGTAATTGTTGGTGATGTGGAGATACAATGATAGGGAAGGGTTGGGGAAAACATTAATCAGTGTCATGGGAATAAAATATAAGAGAGAGTGCATTGGTGAGTCGTAAGACTATCGGTAGGAGAGAATGAGAGATCGATGGGGATTGGATCGGTGAGTCTCTAACTCACTGATAAAAGGATCAAGGCAGGTAAGAAACTCTGAAACCGATCTGTGCGTCAGAAGCAGTGGAAATGGTAATGACCGACACCGTTAGTTGAAATAAAAATGTATCACTGTATGAAAAACCGATGGAATAAAATAACAACTCACCGAAAATTAAAATAATTAAAAAATAATTGATGAGACCGAAACCGAGGAAAAGGAGGGACCAAAGCTGATGCACAATAAAGACTGAAACCGATGGAAGGATCGGTGCGTCGCAACAATGGTGCGTCGTGAGAGACCGATGGTGTTTACAAAGAAAACGGTGTGTCACGACACACTGATAGTTATAAAAAAACTTCGGTGTGGAATAAAAAATTAACCATTAATTTAAAGCAGATAATAGAATGGTAAAACATTAATTAATTAACACAAAAAAGGACTTAACGAAATTTTTTAATATTAAATAATTAATTGTAACCTAATACTAACTAGATTATTTAACAAACTAAAAATAAAGGCAACTTAATTATTAACTAAGAATATAAATGTTAAGATTAATTAAATATATGTCTAAATAAATTAAAAACACCTAAAAATAATTAACTACAAAGTAGAAATAAGTATAATTAGAATTAACTAGAGATGTTCAACAAGAAAGTTAATTAGTTAGATTCTATAATTAAACTTTACATTAAACACATATTTTTTATTAAACTTAAAATTAAACTTATTTACTTAGCAGAATAATTGAACCGTTTAAAAAGTAAGGTTAATTTATTTAAATAAATCATAATTAAATGGTAAAGTCTTAGATTAAAAACTGAATTAAATTAATGCAAATAAAAATGAAAAATAATTAAATAATAAACATTTAAAATTATTAAAAAGTAAACCAAATTAAGATTATAAATCTAAAAAGTAAGTTAATAAATTTGGAATAATTAGAAAGACTATAAAAAAGAACTTAAAACACATATTTAATTATAAAAAAATGATTAATTAATAGATGTAGTGATAAATTTACCAAATTTCCAATATTAATTAAAAATTGTTAAGAATAAGTAGTTAAATTGATAAAAATTAAATAAAAGATGTGACAAAACTATGTAAAAATAGAGCCACATCACTAATACTAAATGAGTTCTCCTTGATAGGCATAAGGTAGGTGGAGTAGTATTTATCCATTAATTTTTTTTATTAATAATATGTTTCATGGTGTTGTGAACTGCATTCTCTATGTGTTTCCATAAAATTAAAAATAAACCATGTTTAATTTAGTATCCTTGATAGAGATAACCTAGCACCCCCTTTAATCTCATTGGGATAGGGTCCCCATTAATTTTTTCTTCCATTGAGGTGTGCCAATGAAATTCCCATTGTTATTATAAATTTCTAAACGGCCAAACCATATTACATAAGGTTTTGGAGTGACTCTTAATTGTGATGACTACAATGAATTGAATAGATGTGAGTGGTACAATGATGTCTCTTTCTTAAATTTGACAATGATTATGCCCTTATCAAGGTTAAATTCTAATGAACTGTGAACTATCTAATTGGATCTTCCTAAATCCTTAACTGCTTTTTACATTTATGATATACATGCATGGAGTCTCTTACACCTATGATATATGGGAATCGCGTCCCTTATATTTTTATGAGATACGGGCATGGATTCCCTTACCCTCATGACACATGGGAATGGCTATAATTATAGATTATGATAAATGTGAAAAATGAACCTTACAACTTATGATAAATGATCATGGGGACACTTATGAATTATGAATAATGAGAATGGTGAAGTTTTTGAATTATGATGAATGGTCCTAGAAACCCTTGTGAATTATGGTCAATGAGCATAGAAACCCTTATAGATTGTGATGAATGGGTATGTAGACCCTTACGAATTTTGAGGAATGGTAAAGGTGACCCCACTTATATGATACATGGGAATTACATACCTATGGTATTATTATAAATGGGAAAGATATCCCTACTATTATGAGACTTCACATGGCATCCCTTAATACTTGAAAGACCCATACTACTACCCATGGACTACTGAGCTATGCCTCGATTCCAAACTTGCATCATTATAGATACATGTGGTTGTAGATATCACTATGTATACAGACTATATATATGTATACATATGGTTACTTGTTCAGAGATTAACCAACTTAGGCCTAAGTAGGTACTATCATCCTGTTATCCTATAAGGACCAGATCTAGCCCATTATATCTTTTATTACTACTTCCCATTACTAAATATTCACAATGCTCATCATATAATTATGAATTAGGTATTTATAGACACTGTTGGTGGTTTCTTATTGAATTTATCTCAAACCTTATTCAGACTATCGATGGTACCTTGATAGATTATGTGGATATAGTTAGGGATAGGTGAAATAACCCTATTATTGATTCTTGAGTGATTATATAAGTGGAGCGGGGAAGCATAGGACTGATCTATGGCTAGTGATTCTACTAGAGATAGACTTTTTCTCATTTTGTTCTTTTGATACATGTATTTCACTTGAAATCTACTACCATGTCTACATATTTCCTTTTGATGGATACATGACATAGAATCATTTTTTATATGATACATGATATTGTTTGTTGAAGATTATTTATTTCATTTGGATGCTTTACCTTCCACAGTTAGTTGATGTTATGATTCCACTATTTATCTATTTATTTAGTCACTGTGTTACTTTTATCTTGATGGTTAGTCTCCCCACTGTACCACCTTAGACCCTTTCTACTAGTCAGAAACCTCTTGTGTATGGAGAGGCACGCTTAAGGCCATGGGACCCACTGACTCAAGGAACTTCTTAATGGATCTTAGTTCGGTATATCACAATGTGGTATTAGAGATTTATTTTATTTACCTTGCTCTTTTGGGATGGTAGAAAGGATACTAGAATGTATCATAATTTGGTAATGGGACTGTGCCTAGGTGTAGCTAACCCATGTATATAAAAACACCTAAATTAGATGGATGGTAATTGTTTTTTTTTTACTTGTTAAAATAGATTTGATTCTACCATCGGGTGATGTACTTGATATGTGAAGTTATTGTTATTATGGTTTCAAATTAAATTTTACCCTTGGCCTGGTACAACAAGGAAGCATTGTTCATGCATCATTTTAGGAACCTTATAGGACTCATATGTCATGAATTATTCCATTCCATGTAGGATGCATTGTTTGAGTACATTATATACTTGTTTTATATTCTTTTAATTATATAGCTATTATAAAAATAATGTTCCTTCAAGAAAAATAAGATTAGGTAATAGGTAATTAAAGTGTATGCATCGACATAAATGGTATTTTTCCATATAGGTTGGTGAAAGAAGCTTAACTAAACAATTATTATATGTTTGGGATATGTAACTACGGTTACATAGACTGAGACATCAGTTGATTTGAGATACATGAATTTTATTTGTAATCTAAATAGTGAATGTACCTCTTTATATTAGAAATGATTATTTATATTATCAAATCATTTCAAATTACTTGTTACATTCTTCTGTCAAATGTGGTGGTTAGGATGCAGTTAAATGAACTAATAATTGTAATTTATAAATCATGTACTTGTATAAATTCATATGGGAATTTCAATTAACTGGTATATTATGTAATGAAGGAATTAATAAATCTCTAATTTAAAATATGGTCACTGTCTAATGGGGATTCCAATTGAAAATTAAAGGGTGTTCTCTTCTATAACATTCAATTGATAGTCCATATACTAATACCCATGCAATGAAACACAAATCTTTAACCAGACCTGGCCTTATTATTGTGTAGTATGGAGTGTCTCTTTTGTTATTATTGATCGATTCTATCACCCGGACCTTCCCTTAGGTGAAGGCATATATGTGTGATATTTAAATAGGAAGTATTATACCTATACTATTAGTATATCTGTGATATTTAATATTATCACTCCTATATGAGGTGTTCATTTTTCATTTATATAGGTATTCCACCATGAAGTCCTATATTAATGTGACAAGAGGGTGGTGATGACCATGATCTAAAAGAGGTGGACCCTGATCCACCAATTATACTTCCAGTAGTTCCACCTGTGGAATATCCTATTATCTATGATGAAATAAATGATGTTTGGTTTCAAGGGGATTTTGTATAGCTTATGACGATTATACAGGGAGCTCTAAGACATATCCCTTCTATGGGAGAGTTCACATGGGAGTTTCATCAGGAACATCCACCTACTTTTTCAAGGGATATTGATCCCTAGGATATAGATTTATGGAATGATAATGTTTTATCTATCCTTCAGTACCTTGGGACACCTATTGTGAGGAGGGTGAATCTCGCTACGTATATACTTTGAGGATCCCCTAAACGTTGTTGGGATATTCTGAACATGGTAGGTCAATACTGGGAAGTGATTTTGAGGGATTTACAATCTAGATTCTATGAATATTTATTCCCTGAGACCCTGAGGGATGATCATCCTGGAGAGATTATGAACCTTCAGTAAGATTCTATGTCCATTAGGAACTAATCATTTCATTTTACAGATCTTTAATGCTTTTATCTTATCTACACTACTAATAAGATAGTGAAAGTTATATGATTTGAGGATAATCATATGCATACTATTCAATCTAAGGTAAGAATTATATGGTTGGATACCATGTATGATATAGTGAACCAAGATCTCATCACTGAGTAAAACCTGATACAAGTTGATGGTGTGGGCCAAGGTGGTTCATAGTTGAGATAGATAAGTGGTTAGACTAGTAGTTGGATGTGACAGTTTTAGACAGAACATGAGAGTAGTGGTAGCTAGATGGCACCCAAAGATAGCTACATGGTTTTTCACTGGTATAGGAAACCAGAGAAAAATAATCCCCAGTGTCCCAAAGACCCTGTTGAGTGTCGAGGCAGTGGTATTTTGGCACATCTTCTGAGTTTTCATAGAACCTTCCCATTCGTGACTCATGGTAGAGGATCTATATCATCGTTGACTTCAATAGTAGAATGAATAGAATATATCTAGGAAGGTAGTTGGAGTCCTAACAGCCATACATCTAGAGTAGTGGTCATGGATAGGGTATTCATGCTTCATATATACAATGAAAGCAGAGTAGACCCTCTTAGGGAAGTCAGGTTTCACTATAGGGTCATGGATCAGGATATATTTATTCAGTGTATCCTATAACAGAGGAGTAGGGTGTCATGCCATCTACTATTTGAGGTATAATTCTAGTATCCACTACCATAATGTCTTCCTTATTTGATATTTTTTCTTCAAAATCCTTTATCTTTGTAGCTATTATGGAAAACCTTGAGCTTCTTATTGATTACTTCCATGGAATGATGAAACCTGATACTCTATAGGGAATTTGATTAGAAAGTGTTTGTTAGTGAAAGTAATTCCACCTTGTGGTAGGAATCCATCATTTCTTATGGTACTTATTCATCCTTGAGATTAAGGTCTTTGATGTCATTATTGAGATGGAATGGTTGGTCCCCTATCACGTCTATGTGGACTTATATCATCGTAGGGTATCGTTTACAACACCAGAGGGTTGTAGTTACCTTGAAAGGGTAAATGGGATATCCAGGAACGTAGATATAGACTATAGAAACTTGGGCTAGGTGGAATGACCACTTAGGATTTTTTCCTTTATATGGATGATCGGGGTTATAACAAGTTTATTTACCTCATATAGTAGACTATTTCATAGATTTATTCCCTAATGATTTCTCTAGACAACCTCCTAAGATAGAGGTAGGATTTACTATCAATCTATTTCTTCAAGAAGCACCAGTGTTCATTCATCCTTACAAAATAGATATTACTAAGTCACTGGAGCTTAAGAAGCATCTAAATGACTTGGAAGATACGGGTTTTATATAACCCAGCACTTCTCTCTATGGATCACTGATCCTTTTTCCAAGGAGGATGGAACCCTCTGTATTTTTGTGGATTCCCAGAAGTTGAATCATCATACTGTTAAGAATTGGTATCCTTTACCTTGAATATATGTCCACTTCAACCAATTGTGACAAGAAAGAGTTTTATATAAGATCGATTTGAGGTCAAGCTATCACCAGTTGTGTGTTATACCTTCATAAATACCACTTAAAACTTTCAAGAGTCCATAGAATTTCTATGAGTATCTTTTTATATTTTTTAGTCTCATGAACATGCATTCAATTTTCATTTATTTTATGAATCAGGTTTTCCACCCCTTTTTTTATTTATTCATGGTGGTCTTTATAGATGATATATTGGTGTATTCTAACAATTGAAGAGACCATGAAAATAATCTTGAGATCATTCTTAATACATTGAGAAAGCCCCATATATATGTTAAGATCAATAAATTCCACTTTTGGGTTGATAAGGTTCACTTATTGGATTCTACAATCTCTTAGGTAGAAGTATCATTTGATCCAGAGATGGTGAGTATAGTAGTTACCTAGGAGCATCCAAATAAAATATTTGATATACATAGTTTATTGGGGATAGGTGGATACTAAATGATTTTTATATAGTAATTATAATGCCTAGAGTCACCTATTACGATTATGAATAACATGGGGATGAAGTTAGTATAGTTTGAATCATGTGAGAATAGCTTTCTGGAGTTGAAATGAAGGCTTAGTTTGGCACAAATTTTGATTCTACTAGATCCTAGAAGTGGTTATATAGTGTTATGTGATGTATCATGCATTAATATGGGTGAATTATTAATGTAGTATGATCGATTCATTATGCATAGGACTCTCCAGTTGATACCACAAGTGCATAATTACCTAATTCACGACCTCAAGCTTGCAGTAGTTGTTAATACCTTTAATTTTTAGAGAAATTATCTTATGTGAAAGCACTTTTTGGTGTTTACGAACTAAAAGATCCTAAAATATATCTTTACTCAAAATTAATTGAATCTCAGATAGTATAGATGGGTTTACTACCTTTAGTATTTTGAATTTTAGCTTGCCTATTCCCTGAAATGAGCAATGCGGTTGTTAATGCGATGATACATAAAACTTAGGCACAAGTCCTTTAGGATGCTGATGATGAATAGAAATTTATGTCCCTTATTTTTTATATGCATATAAAGTTTTAATGGAGTTAAAATAGTCCTTTTATTACATCCATAGAATTCACCAATTCACTCACTAACAGGGTGAAGAGAAATAAGTTTTCATATACTAAAGGATTGGTCAAACGTGAAAGTAATTCCGGTGAGGACCCACCTCAAAATTGGTCTGTTGATGGAGAATAAATCATGTGTATACATAGAAGTATCTTCGATTCTACATACATGTAGAGGAGTTTTTGTGAGAGTCCCATGATTTTTAGTGGGTAGTTCACCTAGGTATATCTAAGATGTATTGTGATATACATCTCCAATATTGGTGTTTTAGGATGAAATGTTAGATAGAGGGTTTTATCACTAGGTGTTCCACCTATCAGTAGGTGATGGTGGAACACCAGCAGCCCAATGGCTTATTACAACCGTTATTGGTCCCAAAATGGAAATGAGATGATGTCATGATGGATTTTGTAACTGTTTTACCAAGGTCTCCTTGAGGTGGTGACATGGTCTGGGTATTCTCATATCTCCTAACAATGGTATCCCAATTCCTTCATATCTATGATAATTTCTAAGTTTATGATCTAGTAATACTATATGTCAGTTAGATTATATATTTACATAGGGTACCTCATACTATCATTTCTGATAGGGTTTATCTTTTCACATTGAGGTTCTAGCAAGTTTTACAGAGATATTAGGGTACACAAGTACTTCTAAGCACATCATTTCACCCCCAAACTGATGGTTAGTTAGAGAGGATGATATAGGTATAAGAGGACATGCTCCAAGCATGATTTAGAAAGTTATTGGGAGAAGCGTATACCCCTCTTCTATTTTTTCTACAATAATTGATTTTATGAAACAATTCAAATGGCATTGTATGAGGCCATATATGGTAATCTACTCTATTCACCATTTTTTTGGCTAGAGGCCAGGGAGGTAGTGCTTCTAGGTCCTTGTCTCATGAAGGAGACTTAGGAGTATGTACAGTGGATCAAAAAATGTATGGCTACTACTTAGTCTAGATGAAAATAATATGACAATCTCTATCAAAGACCTATGGAGCTCGAGGTTGGGGATCATGTAATCTTATGGGTATCACCAAAACATGTGAATAGATAGATATGAAGGAAATGGAAGTTGTAGCCACATTTTTTCAATACTTTTGAGATCCTAGATAGAGTCGGTCTGGTAGCCTATCGATTATTATTACCTCATAGATATTGTTCCATACATGATGTCTTCCATGTTTCACATCATCCCCATTATCATGCTAACCCATATCGTACTTTTGATCCCAATGATGTTGAATTGAATTTTTATGATTCTTTTGATGAGTATCCCATATACATCATTGATAGGACCATGAAATCTATTTAAGGTCGGTTTTTCCCTTTAGTGTGGGTGATATGTCAGCACGACCATGTATATGATGAGACTTGGGAGTGGGAAGCCGATGTACATACTCGGTGGTCAAATTTATTCTCAAACATCATTTTACCATACTTGTAATGGTAACTCGTGGATGAGTTCCTTTAAGGGTGGAATACAAGAACCTGGTTTTTCTATGAGGTATGGATTCTCTAAATTTTGGTTTATTTACTTGGTTTTGGCCTAATGTGAACTTTTAGTAAAGATAAGGATGAAATGAGGGTGTCTGCAGTTTTTTCAGAGCATGAAACCCCAGCTAGTGGTAGAAATAGTTGGGTCACACGATTAATAGAAACCATGACTCCCAATATACACCATTTCTACTAACTGTGTATGGTGTTTTTAGTGATCAGAAGTGTGTTGTATGGTTATCCCTAACCATGCGACCCAGACCACATGACCGTGATAATACTCTACAACTTTTAGTAGATCTATATAAAATGGTTTTTCCATGGTTTCCCAAACTATTTACATGAACAATGTAAGTTCCCTCTTTGGAAAGTGCATGGCGCACGATTGGTGCACAGTTTTGTCAAACGTGAGGGAAAACATTGTGACCCTATAATTTTTCTAAAATTACTATTTTTCACTTAATGGATTATAATTTTAACCCTCTTAATTTATTACTCCAGTAGGCAGGATGTCTTCTTCTTATTCTCCTGTGAAGATATCCTCAAACCTCCACACCTATATTTATTGATAATTATTCCATATAGACTCTGATTTAACTTCTGATCTACTTGTTGGATTTCTATTAGTAAGTTACCCACTCCTTAGGATCCTTTGATAATTTTTGTTTCTAATGGTGATGATATTTTTGGTGCAGGATCTTATTAACTATTTTTTAGGAATCCATCTATTTTTTTTCTCTGATATGAACCAAACTGGAGGCCGCTACTGGATGAGTGCTCCTTGATAGGTATAAGGTAGGTGGCCTAGTATTTATTTCTTAAGTTTGGTTTCTTTATAATATGTTTCATGATAACACATGTAGGAATCTCTATGTGTTTCCTTAAAATTACATATAAACCATGTTTAATTGAATATCCTTGACAGAGATAATATAGAATCACATTTAATCCCATTGGGAAAGGTCCTCATTCAATTTTTTCCACCCTAAAGGTGTGATGATAAAATTTCCATTTTTATTATATTGGACAATGGTTATTCCCATGTCAAGGTGAAATGCTAATGAACAAAGAAATATTTAATTGAATCTTTCTAAATCATTGAATTCTTATTACATTTATTATATAATACGGAATGTATTACCTTACACCCACTATATATGGGAATGGTGTCCCTTACACTTTTATGAGATGCTGGCATAGTGTCCCTTACACCTATGATATACAGGTATGGCATCCCTTACACTTTTATGAGATACGGTCATGGATTCCTTTACCCTTGTGTCAAATGGGCGTAGAAACCGTTACAAATTATGATTAATGGGAATAGAAACCCTTACATCTTAGGATAAATGGGCATGGAGACCCTTATTAATTATGATGAATGGGCATGGAGACCCTTATGGATTATGATGAATGGGCATGGTGACCCTTATGAATTCTGATGAATGGGTATGGAAACCATTATGGATTATGATGAAGGGGAATTGAGACCTTTATAGATTATGATAAATGGGAAATAAAACCCCACTAATATGATACATGAGCTTGAAATCCCTATACTATTACAATAAATGGGAAAGGAATCACTATGGTTACAAGACCGGGCACAGCATCCCTTGTTACTTGAAAGACTAATGCTACTACCTATGGACACTTGAGTTACACCTCAATTCTAGACTAGTAGCATTATCCCTATATATGGATATGGATGTCACTATATATATAGACCATATACATGTGTACATATGTTTACTTGTTCAGAGAATATTCGGCTTAAGCCGAAGCAGTTAGTGGCCTCCTGGTGTCCTATAAGAACTAGAACCATCCCATTACAAATTTTATTACTAGGTAACATTATTATATCCACACACTACTCCTAGTATATGCACGAATAGGGTTTTTATATAAATTGTTGGTAGTGTCCTACTTAGTTTATCACACACCCTATCTGGATCACTGATGGTACCTGGGTAGATTATTTATATGCAGGTAGATATAGGGTTAAGCACCCTATTATTGACGCTTGAGTGATTAAAAAATTTGAACAGTGAAGAATAGGACTGAGCTATGGCTTTTAATGCTACTGGAGATAGACTTTTGGTCTTCTTATTCTTTTGATACATGTTTTTTACTAGACATAGGATGTCTTGTCTGCATGTTTACTTTTCATAGATACATGACATAGCATCATTTTGTACATGATACTATATATTTTCTGTGGTTTGTTATTTATTTCATTTAGATTCATTACATTCCACAGTCATTTGATATTATACATTCTTTATGTATATATTTATTTTACTATTGTGATACTCTGATCAGGAGGGTATAGTCTCCCCATTGTACCACCTTATACCATTTCTTCTAGTATGAAACCTCTAGAATACAAGGAGGTGAGATTGAGTCCATATGACCCACCATCTCAGGGCACCACTTAATGGATCTTGGGTTGGGACATCACAATAATTCCCATTTTTGGCACTGATAAATGGATTTTTTATAGTCATATGTCAGTGTAATTAAGGTTATTTATTAATTGATATTAAATACTAAACAACAATACATCTAATTAAACTAGTGTATGATGTTTATAAGAGTGGGAGGTTTAAAAACCATCGCATTTTTACTTAAAAATAATCAAAACAAGTGGTCTTCCATCTCAAACAATCACATTCCATTTCACAATACTACATATCCATAATTTATTAGTGCTAGAATTCACTTTTATCAATTCTAAAAAAAACGTTAATGTTATAAGACCCTTGAATGTATGATGCTTTTATCAGCACTAAAAAAATGCTAATAAAATTAATTTTAAAAAAAAATATGTTTCTAGATCAATAGACCCTTTTTACTACTGTTATTTCACCTCAACACCTCCCCTACTCATGCACTACCCCCCCCCCCCCCAATCACTTGCCACGCCCCCCCCCCCACTTATCATCACT
The DNA here is from genome assembly GCA_963277665.1 of Viscum album. NCBI lineage: Eukaryota > Viridiplantae > Streptophyta > Magnoliopsida > Santalales > Viscaceae > Viscum > Viscum album. The sequence continues at coordinate 1,552,175,298 of OY728125.1, read as the reverse complement.
CAGAACACCCCCTCCCATTTAGAACTCTCACGAAACTCTTTGTACTTAAACCCGGGACCATTATTTTAAAACACAAAATTTTCTATATATGATTACCTTTAAATAATTTGATGTGTTTAATATCATTCTCAACATGTAACACTGAAGTTAAATGAAATCATGAAATATTTTGATAAAATATTAATATTTAGGTATGACCATTAAAACCTAGTCGTTGAATTAAAGAGAATGAATATAGGTAACTACTTTATGAAATATAAATATATATAAAAAAATAAATTATACATTTAATGTCAATGAAATTATATTTGTTTACTTAAAATGACTAATAAGATCATTTATTGTTTAAAAATTATTTTTCTTAAATCATTCCTTTTTTACAATATGATTTTCTATTTCAAGAAACCTGTGATTATTGATGAAAAAAATATATTTTATATGAATAATTGGTCAATAATAATTAATATATGGTAGGAAATATGAATTTGAAGATTTAATATTCTAAAAAACTAGTTTCCAATAAATCGTTTTATTATTATATTTTATGATTTGATTCAAAATTTAATTTTTTAAGTTCTATAATTAGAATTTAAAAAAATGAACATCATTTTTTTATTTATAATTGAAATATTATCCTAAGATGATTATTTTATTTTTCTAAAATAATTGGTTCTTAGGTGAATAGTGAAAAAATATCGATTTTTCTAAAAACTGTCACTTTTATGACATTATCATAATATAATAATGAATAAAAAAATTTTAAAATTTTTTCCAATAATATATATATATTATGAAAAAATCACTTAAAATTTATATTTTTTTTGTAAAACCCATGTATATCATTTTGGAAACTTAAGTAATATTTTACTTTAAAAAATATTTTATTTTGTATATTAAAAATTAATTTTCATCATTTGTATGAATTAAATATATAAAAATTGAATAAATATTTTATATCATCATGATATTATTATGTAATAACTTCAATTTCATTTTTTTCATAAAATTATGAATACTATGATTTATGTTAATGACCAGGATAATGGAAAAAAATTTATTCTCAAAGAATTATGTTATTAACATTGTATAGTCTTATCTAATAAATTAAATAAATATATTTTAAATTATGAATTTAATATTATTTTTAAACACATATATAACTATAATAAAACGCGTAAAAATGTGAATCAATACTAAACAATATTAAGAACACATAATGGTTAAGACATTTTTCTCGAGAAAATAATTTTTTATATATTATATATTTTAATTTAAAAGTTGATTTTTTAATTTTTAGAAATTGAATTATACTAAATTGATATTAAATTTAGGTTCCAAAAATTAAAATTTTTCTATATAGGTTAACTTATATTTTTAAATTAAATATAAATTACTTTGTTAAAAACTAGTTACCAAGGTGAAAATCAAAATGATGGAATGAATAAACCTATGCTAAAAGACTTGAAACATGTTTAAAAAGTGTTTCAAAAGTCCTTATTGAGGATTTATATACCCAATATCTTCCCAAACTCCATTATTATGAAATTTTGGATTCATTTACCAAGGAATAGTGTAATGAAATCATAGTAGTGTAAAGGGTATTTCTAAAAGTGATTTATTCTTCCCTTATAAAAGGGGGTCACTTCAATCCCTCCATGGTCACACTTACCATTAAAATTTCCCTTTAAACTCTTCCTAAAATACCTATCCTTGAATTAATTTTCTCATCATTAGTCCCTTTATCTCTAGAAGTTAGCTTAAGGGGTTCACTTATAAATATATCTCTAAGAGTAAATCGAGTGTCCAACATAAGTATTACCTTTGTCGTAATATTTTATCCTAAATATTCCTTTTAAATCCCTTATATCCATAAAAATATATTTAAATCAGTAACATTATTATAATTATTAGTTGTTATAATAATTTAATAAGCATTATTTATTTTTCTCCATCAACTCAGAAAAACAAAAGTGTCGTTAATACATTGTGCTGACTACCACCTCCATAAAGCGATGTATTACGTCTTTTTACAACCAGATCTCATGACTAGTTTTAATGATGGAAATAATGAATAAATAGTATATCTAAATTTTAAATATTCATCTAAAATTTCAAATTATCATATACTTTATTTTCCTCTCATTTGTTGAGAAATGGAAACATTAATCGTGTGTGCATGCGGTCTACCACCTCCCAGAGCAATGAGTTTTATTTTTCATCACCACCCATCATGGATGTCTTAAAAATATATTTTATATACATAAATTATTTATAAAACACTATTAATATTATATATACTATTAAAATATTTTAAAACCCTTTCTACCATGGTTGACATACATAAAGACTTACAGAAAATTTGACTAAATAAGCTCAAGTAACTGATGTAGGAAAGAAAACTATATAATAAATATATAGAATATGGTAATAAATAGTTAATATTAAATTAAATATATATTAATAATGTTTATAATAAGGGTTCTAATATTCTTAATTTTATTATTCAAGAATTTATGTGCATGCATATAATGAATCTAAAACATGGTAAGGGTTTCTATCTCAAATTCCTCTCATTGAGATATGTTAAGTATTATGCACCTAATTTCATTTACATGGTACATATGCTACCTATTTGAGATATCATAGGATGAATTATATTCAAATAATGGTATTATAATTTAAATTTCAAGATTGAACTTTCATGGAGTTTTGATTCAAATGGTTCTCAAGTCATAAAGGTTCTTTGTAAATTACTTGGGATAAGTTTATGTTGTGTATCATTTTTTCTTTTGAATGGTGTATTCACTTCCTATGGATGAATCTTTATCATATATTTTTTTATTAATGGGAAATACTAAGTTGAATCAATTATTTTTCATAATGTTTTTTTACGCAATTGTTACCCCATTTGTAAATTGTTTTGGTAACTTAATTTATATTCATTGAGTTATGATCATCATATCGGACATAAAAGATAGATACGTTTTACCAATTGAGTATATTTTTTGGTATTATATTTTTTTCTATTAATTTAAATTTTTACCACATAATAAAACTTTTTTAAATATTTCTTACTTCAAGGAGTATTTTTTCTATAAGGAATATTGATATCTCGTGTCTTCTTTCTTTGAGTTATATCGTTTCAACATGAAATTCTGTCTTCCAAACATGGGTTCTCCAACCCTAATATTTTATTATATGGTAACTTATATAACACTATGGTTAAAAATATATTTTGAAAAAAAATAATTTTTTTACACTTTTTTCAAATTGATTTTTGAACAAATGTTTTTTTCAAGATATTAAAGAAGTGTTTTCCTTTTAATTTCATATTTTTTTAATTCCTCTATAAATAAATCCAAGATAAACCTTATTCCTTTTAAATACACTATAATTTAATATTATGTTTGAAAATATTATGCTTTTAAATCATTTTTCAGTTGAAATTTGAAAATTTCTTTCACAAGTGACCTATAACATTGTCATTTATGTCAATATTAAAAAAAATTATAAAACCCCTTTTATGTTTTCACTTCCATTTCCATTTTAATTTTCAAAAGTATTTACCCTAATAGGTTTCATGTTTCCCTATTTATACTCTAATATATATTTATATCTTGGGGGAATAAACTCATTGTACTAAATAATCAAATTATTTATCCCTTCTTGGGTAGAATTTTTCAAGAATTATTTTACAAGAATGTTTTTCATCAAGATTAAAATTATTCTATTTTTAGTTTGTTACAATGAGGTTATGTTCTTTTTAAACCATCCACATTCTTCCTCCAGATGATTTATGATCATGTTATCCCTTTTAATAACATGGGTAATAGTATCAGTGCTCCATATGTTTTCATTCCAATATAGATGATTATGGGAAAGTTGATTATGTATTTTTCAACCATCCACATTATTCATCAAGATGGGTAATGTTCATGTTGATATGGGGAAAATATTTTCATTCCATATGTTATTATTCCAATAATGATTAATATAGAAAAGTAGACAATGTATTGTTTAATAATACACATTCTTCCTCGGGATGGCTTATGATATGTTATCCCATTTATTGTAATGGGAAAAAGTATTAAAATTCTTGATGACAATTGATTTCTAACATAGGTTGATTATGTATTGACATTTTATATTCATTATTATATGGATAGACATATTTTTATTCAACCAAAGATTCATTATAGAATGGAATTAAATATCTTTTTAAATCTTATGGTGAAAGATTTGGGCTTAAAAAGTGATGGGAGGGGTACAAAATTATATATCCTCTTGATGTATAGATTGGTATCATGAAAACAAATTCTTGGGTTTTTGTATATAACTTTCCCCATATAGGTATAATGTCTTGGAATAATGCCTTGAAAATATTATTTAATGTCATAAATTATAAATTGCATCATTATGAGATTGTTAATTATTTTTATTCATGTTTTTATATATTTTAATATATATAAAATTCTATTAGTTTCAGTTGATTATAGAATTACATAGATTATTTATCCCCACAATATTATGTATGTCATGCTTATGTTTTTGATAGATTCAGTTATATTTTTTCCTTTATAATCATTTGAGATAAACCTTTTCTTATGTTTTCATTCCCCAGGTTATAAAGAAAAATAGTACATGCAACAGGTTTAGAAGGATAGCATGTGTGGAATAATTTATGGGAGATATTGAATAATTATCATGAATCAATTAGATTCTCATATAGTTACAAAAAATTCATTTGCTGAGAAATACATGGGATCTTTTTGTTATTGTTTTGTCCTAATTCTATAAAACCATTTACCTAAAAGGTATTGGGTATATATGTAGTGAAATAGTTTTTTTATTGCATTTAAATATGGATATATATTTCTAGGAATATATCGTTGAAATTTAATAATGTTTGTAAATTATATGATTATTAGAATTAGATATTGGAGTGTGGGTATGGTCTATCATAGTTTTTATTAGATCTGGGTTTAGAAAAAATTGGATATTATAATGTTTTTTGAGGATAATTTATGGATTGATAAGTCATTTTTTATCAAAATTTCAAAGTTATGGATAACCCTTTAGGATAGTTTATTATTTAATGTAAAGGTAATAATGCACATTTTATTTTGGGACTATGATAATAGAACTTTCATGAAAACCCTATGGATAAGTTTAATTTAGAATTATAATTATAGGAAAACATCATAAATTTTTCATAAAATATAGATTGTTTGGTTCTCCTAAAAAATAAATCCCTATCTGGATACTACAAGTGGGAGTAGGATCTGACACAGATGTACCTAGGGGTAATAACACTGAAAAGGGAAGATTCAATATTAACCTGATTGTATCTTAATGCATGATAAAGAGTACTAACTATAAACATACCTTAACACTCTCGGGGGATATTATTTGGTTAATTTACATTAAATTTATAACCCACTATGATATATTTGAATATGTTTGTGTTATATAACCTAATAAGAAAGTTACCATGGATAACATATCTTTAAACGTACATGTCACAAACTATCCCCTAAGGCCTGTGTCGTGACTACCCCAATCCCGCCTTCCATAGGCCAGGGGTTGGAGACTAGCACCGAAAGGCATATCCTTGAAAAAACGGTATGGCATTGCCTTTAAACCTGTAAACACACAGTCCAAGAGTATAATGAACACAACCCATGTAGTAAAAATGTAGTAGTAAAAATGTGTGTACTGTAAGTAAAGGGGGTCGGAATACAAGCCCAATTGAAAAGTACAAGAGCAACAGAAAAATGGCTCCTGAAATCATCCTCCAAGGTTCCCTCCTTAAGGGTAGGTACAGACCATGGTCGGTCGTCACTACGACACGTCGCGTCTAAAGGTCCACCTCTGAGCACCATCCAGTCCTGTCTCCCAAGCCTCAGTCAAAGTTGTCTGTCCTCTACACAAGACACAACAAGGTGTGGGGGAAGCCCGTGTAGGGGTGAGTATAACAAAACTCAATAGGGACCCCAAGACCCTTGAAGGTCTCCTAGATTTCCACAAAATAAAAACCACAAATAAAGACCTCAATCAAAAAGCACGAAGCAATAGTCATCTCTCACCAAGTATACAACTTAGAGATCAAGAATATAGATGATTAGTCTTAATTTATATCATCTAATTCCACTTAGAAGTTCCAAAACTAATCCACAAAGAAGTTGTTCTATTATCAGTCCACTCTTGGAAGTAAGTCATTGTTCCACGAAGGGCCAATGTATGGCTGGTCTGTGTTGGTTCGTGCTACTACTGATCCTCACAGGGTCAATAGAATTATATTCCACATAGGGTCACTAAAATGATTATCCACACAGGGTCTCTAGAATGTTGATCCCCACAGGGTCACTGGAATGCAGATCCATACAGGGTCGCTCGATTCTGAACCACACAGAGTCGCTATATGTTGATCCACACAGGGTCAATAGATGATGATCCTCGATGGTCTACTCTAAAACTGGTACTCATCAGGTAGCTATGATGTTGATCCACATAGGGTCTCCATGATGATGATCCACATAGGATTAGCTACTTCAAAGATAGCCAGTCATAGGGTTCCCTGCACCTGGTGCGCTCGAGTTCCATAGAATCCACTCCATGAGATATCGGTTGTACCTCGACCACCACTAAGCTCCATTAATGATTACCCCAAAAGACATCCATGTCGTAAGGGTTAAAACGCGACAGATGGTGCGTCAATCGGATGCTCGGTCTGTGAGTTATAAGCATTTTAGTACCGAGGGCCTGATTGGATTTGGGTTCGATCCAACCCAGTCGTACTCCAAATTTCTCCAAAATTTGAGTAGGGTATATCAAAAGAACAATCTCTCTCCAATGATCCCAACACTGCAGACGGTTCCTCAAATGGGCATTTGGATTTCAAGTTATGGCATTTTAAGCAAAACTGGGCCTAGATGGGTCTCTGTCCGGTCCGACCTGACCCAGTCTGGGCCGACCCGACCCGATCTGGGCCGACCCAACCTGGTTCGGGTCGACCCGACCCAACCCAGTTGGACTGGGAAGCGGTCCGGCCTGGCCCGCAGGGGGGCGTCTCCTAGCCCGCAAGGGCGGGCGTGGCCCGGCCCGTAGGGAGTCACAACCCAGACTATAGGTGGGCACAGCCCAGCCTACAGGAGGGTGCATCCCAGCCCGTACGGGGGTGTGGCTCAGCCTGCAGTAGGGTGTGGGGCCCACCCTAGCTAGCATGGGGGAAGGTGTCCCCCCCCCCTTCTCTCGAATGGCTAAGCTGTTTAGGACTTGAAGCAGCGACGCCACATGGCGTTACCTAGTCATCATGGGACCCATAGGAAGCGGGTCCCTCCTCCTCCATGGCTTTGAGATACGACCACCTCCAATGGCACGCATCGACGCACCTCTCCACCTCTGCGGTCGGCCGGTGCTGGCCTCCCTGCTCAACCACCACATCTAAAATTTCATGGTCTCCACCTTATGCAGCGCGCAAAGGCGCGCCATCATCTCCACGGTCGGCCAATGTCGGCCACCTGCTAACCTCCGCGGCCTAGTTCTATAGCCTCCTCCTTCTAAGCATTATGGTGCACCGCAACCACCATGGCCGGCCAGTGCCAGCCACCGCCATCGCCTACAGGTGTGGGTCATTGCTGACGCACCAGTGGTCTTCTGTGGGCCACCTAGTAAGCTTCAGTGGACCATTTTTTCATTCGATCATACCTACGGGATTTATAGGTCATCTTCTTCGATTCTTGACCCTCGGATTTGTGTTCTGTTCAACCCAAAAATCACCTGCGTAGAATGAAACTATTGAACAAGTGGCAGAGGGACTGAGCCTTGTTCGTTTATCCTATGTCCTCCGCATTAACTTCTTATCAAGGGATAATATAAATGATTCAACAAATCTTGAAATTTAAAAAATAAAAAACCCAAACTCATGATTTGTTGGAGATCATCCTGCATTTGAAGATATGTCAGTGTTTGAAAATCCTAAAGCAAGCCTCCAATGATGTCACTCAAATGAAGATCTTTCGTTCTTGCTTGATGGATTCATTCTTCATCAAGAGGCTCCTCCAAAATCCTCCTCTCCCAAGAACACCACTCCTTTTTCCAATGAATTCAAAAAGAAAGATGATGGGAGTTAATTTTTACATCACATAATTAAGATAGGTTTATTAATTGGTGCAGTTAATAAACCTCCTTAATTGCATGTAGAGTGGTTACACATTTTTGTGTAACTAGTCATTTAATGTCTTGCATTAAATGCTCGACCACCCCTTGTGGTCCCCACCACCAAAACCTAAAGGGAGGTAGAGGATATTTAAAAGAAATTATATTTATTATATTAATCCTCCACAAAAACTAAAAAAACCAACTTCCTCTCTCAACCCACTGCGGTTGAGGTTAAGGCTCCCTTAAGCGAATCTAGATGCTGCGAGTTCAGAGGTGCCATCAGATTTCAATTCTGAGCACCGGTTCAAAAGTTAGGATTTCTTGCTCGCACATTTACTGAACGTACCTTAATAAAGTTTAAAATTTCGTTTCGGGCACACCAGGCATCAGAATAAAACATTGTCAGATTTCATAGACTCAAAATAGTTCCATAGAATTAAAAAATTACATAGAAAATCCAGGTCTTTACATTCTCCCCACCTTAGGGATTTTTGTCCTTGAAAGCCACAACATAGACTAACGAAACAAGTAGGGGTACTGAGCATGAATTTGAGCCTCCCACTCCCATTTTCTCTCCTAGTAGTTCCCGTGCTACCAGAGAATGCGCACCAGAGGTATTGATCTTCCTCGAAGGACTGCTCATGTCGATCCTCAATCACTACTGGAACCTTCATAAATGTCTCCCCATCATCAATGTACAGATCTCCCAAGACGATAACCTGTTATGGATCGGGCATGTACTTCTTCAGTTGTGACACATGGAAAACTTCATGTACCCGATTCATCTATGGGAGAAGAGCTAGGTGATACGCCACCTCGACAACTTTGCTGAGAACCTGAAAGGGTCCGATAAACCTTGGATATAGCTTTCCACCCTAGAAAAATCTCTGCAAACCTCATCAAGGTGAGACCCATAGGAAGACATGGTCTCCTTCCTTGAACTCCAAAGGTCTTTGTCTTCTGTCAGCATAAGACTTTTGCCTCCTTTGTGTAGTCTTCATCTGCTCCTAGATGATCTGCACCTTTTTAGTGGTATCCATACCAACTCTGGACCCATAAGTGCTGACACCCCTAGGTCTGTCCAGTATAGAGGTGATCTGCATGGTCAACCATACAAGGCCTAAAACGGTGAAATACCTATGGTGGAGTGATATTTGTTATTGTAAGTGAAATCCACCAAAGAAAATTGATCCGACCAATTGCGGCCAAAATCTAGGATGCAAGCACGAAGCATGTCCTCTAGTGTCTGATTAGTCCACTCTATCTGACCATCTGTCTAAGGATAAAAGGTAGTGCTCAAAGGTATCTGAGTCCCGAACGCCTCATGTAATCCCTTCTACAACCGAGATGTAAAATGTGTGTCAAGATCAGAGACGATCGTAGATGGTACCCCATGGATCCGTATAATCTTCTGTATGTAGAGGCGTCCCAAGCCCTCTATTGATCCCTGCTCTTGACTGGGTAGGAAGTGGGCTAACTTGGTGAGTTGTTCAACGATCACCCAGATGGCATCATGGCCCATGGACGTACGTGGTATCCCTCTCACGAAATCCATATAAATTCTATCCCACTTCCACTCTGGAACCTCTAATGGCTAAGCTACGCCTGCTAGAACCTGATGCTCAGCTTTCACTTGATGGCAAGTGAGGCATCGTGAAACAAACTCGGTCACTTCTTTCTTCATCGCTAGCCACCAGTACTGATTCTGAAGGTCCTGGTACATCTTAACCACACCAGGATGTGCCGCCATAGGGGACATATGGAACTCTCTCGAACACCTCCTCTTGTAGCGCCACTGGTATCATGGTGCGTCCTCTGAAGAGGATGACATGATCCCCACCTTTACAAAAATTCACCAGGTGCCTATCCTGAGAATATCTGAGCATGTCAAGCCTCGCAGTCAATGTCCCCAAGTTGTTCCTCCCTAACTCGCTGAAGGAGTGGGGGAGTGACTGTTATAGACTAAAGGTAAGCTGCTCCATCTCTATCCATGTAATGTCTCTGATTTTCCGTTTATTATTTTTAAATATTATATGGAATTATTTCGAGACAGGGCACGAAGAAGGCACATCATTCTGAGGTACAGTGAGCCCGGAATGGTGGTTTGAATTTTTTTAAGTTAAGTGAGTTGGTGCTTGTGCGCAGTTGTGGAAGTTTCCAAACGGATGCCCGGATTAAAATTCTGAGCACACCATTGCGTCCGGGATAATGACCTTGTCTAAGAACGAGCCTAACCTCGATCGGCATGGGTCAAGGGAAAAGGTTAATTTTTTCGGACGTTCCAAGTAAAATAAAATAAAAATAAATCCAGAATGTTTATTTTATTTTTAAGGAAACATCCGCTACAGCGCGGCAACAGCGTAACGGTTTCCTCAATTAATGACGTGTCAAAATGACTCAAAAAATGGAAAGTTGGTGTCATTAATACTGTTGGATAATTCAATGCCATCACATTTTCCTTTTTATTAGGATAATCAAGTGATGATCATTGGCAACGTTTGAGAGGAACCTCTGCAGAATCCGCGAGGCGTTGGAGAGAATTCTCGGCGATGAACGACGAAAGATCGAAATCGAGAATCGTTGCGCCAACATTGATGGATCTCAATGACAACGGCAGCGCGACGCCTTCATCAATGATCGATCCTTTTGAAAGGTAGGGGTTTGTTATTTCAATTTTTCTTTTCCCCGTTTTTGAGTTTAAATGATGAACGTAGATCAACCATGAACAAGTTGATCCGCGGATTCATACGTTATTGCAGGAGGGTTTTCTTTGGGATGATTTTGGGGAAATAATCCATGATTTCTTTTATTTAGGTTGATCTCTGCTCTATTTAAACCTATTAACGGGAGAGGATCAACGTCATGATGAACGATGGTGGAGGTTCATTCCTCGATTTGTTTATTGGATTTCCTCCCCCATTCTTTTCTCGCATGTTCTTCGCGTTCTTTGCGGGGTGACAAACAATGGATCGTTGCGCATCCGTTCCATGACGCAACAATCCCAAATCGAAGGTTCGACATCGCAACGACCTTGTGGAGGTGCGGCGATGATGGAGGACGACGAATCAGACCGGATCATAAAAGGGAGTTATTCGAGCGTTCTTCAAGAAGGAAGATCAAAGCACGTTTTCGGAGATGATCAGAGGTCCGAAAACACCGGAAGTGGCTTCGTGGTGTTGGGGTGACCAAAACCTATAGGTTTCGTGGCGATCAGGTGGCCGGATCGATGAACGGATCATCACCGGAGGCGCGACGATGAAGGTCTGCGTTTCTAGAAATTTCCAGAATACACGGTGTGTACTTCCAAAGAACACGCCGTGTAGTACTGGTAGTGGAGACTAGGGTTTTAGGGTCAGAGAAGAATCACACGGCGTGTGACCCAGGTCACATGGCATGTTGGACTCCCCCCTAAGCTCTGCGTGTACTTTGGGTAGTACACGGACACGGGATGAGTTGCACGGCTTCAGGCGGCACGGCGTGTATAGCATGGCAGAGGCAGCTACGCAGAGCTCGGCGTGTATCTCAGGGATACATGGGACCGAGATGGAGTACACGACCGTTTACTCCATCACACGGCCAGCCGAGGCTAGTAACACGGGTCACCCCGTGTGGGGACTACACGGGTTGGAGTACACGGGTTGATGTCGGTGTACGAGCACATGGACAGAGTACACGGAGCCATCCCCAGTTACCCAGACATGGCGTGTATGCCTTAATACATTCCATTTACTTAGTTTTTTCTACACGACCAGCCTATGACACGGGCCGTTGTACACGAGTAGTACCCGGGGTTAGACAACACGACGTGTATCTTTTCTACACGCCATGTACCATTTGGAAAACGGCATTGTCCTTTCGTTCACCGTACTATGGACATATTTCTTTTGGGTTAGTGCCCCTTATTCTCATTCCCCTGAAGGTTAGGCATCATTTCCTCACTAAAGAGTATGATCCCTTCAGTAGGACTTTCTGTGATAGAGATAGGCATCCATCTGAGAGGCCCAGATCGAGATCATCTATCCATTCCTGAACCTAGGTAGAGTCAGGCATCGACGTGACCAAATCTACCAGGCATTGATCCTCTACTGAGCTGGTGTATCACCTAACTAGTGAATCCGGATGAGTCGCGGTATCCTCCATGGCCCTGGCAGTGATCCTTATCTGTGTATCGTGATCTTTCCCACTTAGAAGTGTGTCTCCCGTAATGAGTGCTTCTATCTATCGTAACCTTTCTACTCAATAGTGTATCTCTTGTAATGAGTGTGGCTACTTCTCATGACAGTTCCCGATGAACATCACTTCTCGGACGGATGTCATCAGAGCTATAAGACTCGTGGAGTGTGTCCTCCCGGAACGAGTGTATCACGGAATCTTCGAACGAAATCCCTAACGGGGGTATGTGGTTGTGTGACTTGTCTCTAGACCACAGTTCTTGGTTTTGAGTATATCTGGTTTGTTCTATATGTTCAGTAGACATATACTATGCATAGCTGACTGTACCTTTACTTTGTGTACTACTTTGTGGTTTTCGGGGTCCTCTATTGAGTATTGTTATACTCACTCCTGCACAGGCCTTACCCGCATGTCTGATGTCTTGTGCATATGAGCAACCTTTTGATAGAGTCCAGGGCGGACCAGGATAGGACCAAGCTTTCGGAGTTCCCTAAAGGCCGAGGCGTTCTTACAGCTACGAGCGGCAATCTCAGTACCTTTTGTGCTTACAGGTTGTACTTTTCAGTTTCCAGACTCTTGTTTTTGGTGGGCTTGTATTCTGGCCCAGTTTACTTTTACAGTACTCTAACTTTCATCGTAATCTATTTGTTGGGCTTAGTTGTATTCATGCATTCTTTTTCCTTAGTGTTTTTTTTACATTTCAGCTTTTGTGGGGTTAGAGATGTGTGTGTGTGCATAGGTACATAGTCAATGCCTCCCATGTTAGTAATATTCCTACTTGGTGCTAGTCACCAGCCCCTGGCCTATTGGAGGCGAGCTTGGGGAGTCACGGTGCGGTCCCCACTGGGACAGGTCATGACATAGTGGTATTAGAGCTGGTCTCTTCTACCTTAGGACCGAGAGTCTATGAGTTTGGTTTGGGGTAACAGTGTTAAGTGTTTTGGGTTCGGCTTTCAGGCCAGAGACTCCAGTGTTGGTGCGGCGGCCGACGCATCCATACACTAGGACTCTGATAACCTGCTTTTCAACTTGATACATGAAAATACTGGTTGCGGGGAAATAAAAGGTACAAGCATTATATAGGAATGGGTCGTTTTTTCATGTCCTTTGCATCAGCTATCCAGATATGCTCATTGACCATTGTACATCTTGTTTATTTATAGGATGCCTCTGCGACGCATACCCTCTAGGATTCAGCAGAATGATCATGAGGATGACCTCCTCAGTGACGAGGCTTCGATATAGGGACTAGTTCCCCCAGCATTGCCACCAGGTGGTGTGCCCTCTATACCACCATCAGTGGAGAAGACAGTGGTACCTGCAGTACCGACCGGCGAGGAGCGTAGGCTTAGCATGCTCCATGAGTTCCAGAGACAGAGACCCCTCAGGTTCCGAGGAGAGCCCAACCCCCAGGCGGCTGAGGACTAGCTTGAGGCGGTGACCAGAGTTTTTCGTCTAGTGAGGACACCAGCAGACCAGATGATGGTCCTAGGAGCGAGCCTTCTTCAGGGTTCGGCGGGACGATGGTGGAGTCTGACCACGCAGACTCACGATGAGGAGACTCTTTCGTGGATGGAGTTTGAGAGACTATTCAGGGAGTAGTTCTATCTGGTTACATTGAGATCTGTGCACATCCAGGAGCTTCTTCAGCTCCAGTAGGGCAGTATGACAGTAGCTGACTATTCATCGAGGTTCACCAACCTCGCCAGGTACCCGATGGATATGGTCAGCGATCAGTACTTCAGAGCTCGGACCTTTGAGCGAGGTCTACGATGAGAAATCCGATCTATTGTCATGCCTCTATTAATATCGACTTATGCTGGAGTGCTCGAGCGGGCCTTGGTGATTGAGAGTTTCTTGGCGGAGCAGAGGCAGCCGACGGCAGTCAGCAGCAGCCAGACAGGTGCGGAGACCCCGGCAGTAGGAATCCGACATCAGGCATAGGGATCTGGATGTCGGAAACATCATAGGAGGACCCATGACATGGGATCGACAGTCTCGGGCTCTCAGGCTGGATCCAGTCAGCCTAGGGAGAAGCGATGCTACGCATGCGACGGTAGGGGACATCTCGCTAGAGATTGCCCGACCTGTCGAGCTGCTGATAGGGAAGCGGTGGATGGACCACCGAGGTAGAGGCAGAGAACAGAATAGGTAGACCCGCCAGGCGGCGAACATGGCAGAGGAGCATGGAGGGCTCCAGTTGGTGGAAGACGGTTCGACTTACTTCCACCACCACCCCCATGAGGTACGCAGCAGGCTCAGGGAGCTGGGGGCATGGACGGGGACAGCTGCATGCGGTCGAGGCATATGACCTAGGTGCTCCAGGTATGATTTGAGGTACGATCTGTGTCTTTTATACCTTAGCTATCGTACTCATAGACACAGGTTCCAGTCACTCACTTATATCCACATGTCTTGTATAAAACCTCGAGATTCCGGTAGAACCATTGACTCGATCCTTACGCTTGGAGACACCTACGAGAGGAGACTCGATGATCACGCACCTTTGAAGACAGTGTGATCTTACCCTTGGAGGCAATATTTTTGGTTGAACCTCTTGGTGGTAGCGTCGAGGCCTTACGACGTCATTCTCGGTATGGATTGTTTATCTTCGGTCCATGCCCAGATTGACTATTTTAGGCGAAGGGTGAGGTGTGTCCGCCGTGATGGAACGTGGTTTTCCTTTGTCGGAGAAAAGGAAACCCAGGAAGTACAAAATGGTCTCATGCATAGGAGGGTGCAACTGATCACTCATGAGTTGGCTAGCCTTACCCTCGGAGCAGTAGATGTTGTGAGCTCTCAGTTCCCAATAGTGGTGGTGGAGTATGAGGATGTCTTTCCCGAAGATGTTCTTGGATTACCTCCCCGCCGGGAAATTGACTTCTGCATCGAATTACACCATGGGATGACACTGATTTCCTCATTATCATATCGGATGGCTCCCGTAGAGCTTTGCGAGATGAGGGTGCAGTTGGAGGATTTGTAGAGCAAGGGTTTTCTAAGACCAAGCGTCTCACCCTAGGCGGCCCCAGTCTTGTTTTCCAAGAATGCAGACAGGAGTCTGAGGTTGTGTGTGGATTACCGGCACCTGAACCAGGTGATGGTGAAGAACAAGTATCCACAGCTGAGAATCGATGACCTCTTCGATCAGCTAAGAGGGGCACAGTGGTTCTCGAGGGTTGACCATCGATCAGGCTATCACTAGCTATGAGTGTGGGATGAGGATATACCGAAGACGGCTTTTAGATGCTTCTATGGTCACTATGAGTACTTGGTGATGACTTTTGGCATGACGAACTCCCCCATAGTGTTCATGGGACTGATGAACCAGATCTTCCAGCTGTACTTGGACCGGTTCGTAGTGGTCTTCATCGACGACATCCTCGTGTACTCGGCATCAGAAGAGGAGCATGCGAGGCACCTACGGATGGTTCTAGATGTACTTTGAGAGCACCAACTTTATGGGAAGCTCTCAAAGTTCCAGTTCTGGATTCATGAGGTCTACTTTCTAGGACATGTCATCTCAGCAGATGGAGTAGATGTGGACCCAGCCAAGGTGGAGGTTGTGTTAGCATGGGAGCCACCTCAGAGCGTGACGGAGGTGCAGAGCTTCCTTGGGTTGGCAGGATATTACCGGAGATTCATTCCTGATTTCTCTCAGATATCAGCACCGATGATGGCCTTAACCAGGAAGGGGAAACCCTTTGTATGGACAGAGAAGTGCCAGCAGGCTTTCGAGCGGTTAAGGCAGAGTTTGACGAGCGCCCCAGTCTTGAGATTGCCGGAGGAGGGATTTGAGTACGTAGTTTTCTACGACGTATCAGGGAACGGGCTCAGTTGTGTCCTGATGCAGCGGCATGTAGTGATTTTTTATGGTTCATGCCAGCTTAGGCCACATGAGTAGAACTATTCAACCCATGATCTCTAGTTGGCGGCAGTATTCTTCGCATTAAATATGTGGCGACACTACCTTATGGGCAAGCGGTTTATTGTCTACTCTGACCACAAGAGCCTCAAGTACATCTTTTCACAGAAGGATATGAATCTGAGGTAGAGGCGTTGGCTAGAGTTCCTCCAGGACTATGACTTTGAGATCATCTATACTCCTGGAAAGGGGAAAAGGTGGCAGATGCCCTTGGAAGAAGGTTGAGCTCACAACTGTTGAGTGAGTCGACACAGCAGTTAGCCACATTACAGTTATCCTTCGTGGATGGAGAGGATACATCTTACCTACAGTCAATGGTTGTCACCCCTCCACTCTTATAGCGAGTTAGGGAGGCACAGCTTGGGGATGTCAACTGTGTGGCTTTACGTGCTCAATTATCCATGGGACATGCTCCTGCTGGATATTCACAAGGTGGGGAGCACGTACTTCTTTTCAGAGGACGCATTGTAGTACCAGTGGAGTTGCAGGAGTAGGTCCTAAGAAAGTTTCATACATCCCCTTTGGTGGTACATCCTGGAGTGGAAAAGATGTATCAGGATCTCCAATGGCAGTTCTGGTGGTCAGGCATGAAGAAGGCAGTAGTAGAGTTCATTTCTCGATGCCTCACATGCCAGCAGGTGAAGGCTAAGCACCAGGTTCCAGCGGGATTAGCTCACCCCTAGAAGTTCTAGAGTGGAAGTGGGATGTAATATCGATGGACTTCATGATAGGGTTACCACAGATTTCCAAGGTTCATGATTCCATCTGGGTGATCGTTGACCGACTCACCAAGTCGGCCCACTTCTTAGCTATTAGGGAGCAGAATTCCGTAGAGAGATTGGGACACCTCTACATGCAGGAGACAGTTCGTCTTCATGGCATCCCCTCGACTATAGTCTCGGATCGAGATTCCCGCTTCACATACCGGTTGTGGAAGGGATTGAAGGAGGCTTTTGGGACTCAGCTACGCTTGAGCATAGCGTTTCATCCCCAGACAGATGGTCAGACGGAGAGGACTATTCAGGTTCTGGAGGATATGTTACGAGCCTGCATCTTGGACTTTGGTCACAGCTGGGAGGACCACCTACCACTCATGGAGTTTGCATACAACAACAGCTACCACTCCACCATCGGTATGGCACCATTTGATGCCTTGTATGGGAGACCATGTTGGCCACCACTTTGCTGGACTGACCCCAGAGAGTAGGCACTCATGGGTCCAGAGTTAGTGTGAGCCACCACAGAGAAGGTTCAGATCATCTGGGAGCAGATGAAGACTGCATAGAGCCGTCATAAGTCTTATGTTTATAGACAATGGAGACCTCTAGAGCTCGAAGAGGGAGACCACGTCTTCCTTCGGGTCTCACCTCGATGAGGGTTGTGGAGATTTGGCCGAGGCGGCAAGTTATATCTGAGGTTCATCGGAATTTTCCAGATTCTGTGCAGAGTTGGCGAGGTTTCATACCGCCTAGATCTACCACCTTAGCTGCATCGGGTACATGATGTCTTTCATGTGTCGTATTTGAGGAGGTACGTGCATGACCCATCGCATGTCATCGACTGGGGTGATCTGGACATCGAGGATGGAGTGACATTTGCTGAGTATCCGGTGGAGATCGAGGATCGGTAGGAGAGGATCCTTCGTGGGTGATCAATTCCCTTGGTGCACGTTCGGTGGTAGCATGAGAATATTCAAGAGATCACGCGGGAGCTGGAGGCCCAAATTCGTTCCCAGTACCCACATCTATTTGAGTAGCCCTTCTTTTGTCTTTTTAGGGACATAAAGCCCCAAGGTGGGGAGAATGTAATGTCTCGGATTTTCCGTTTATTATTTGTAAATATTATATGGAATTATTTTGGGACCGGGTGTGAAGACGGCACATCATTACGAGGTCCAATGAGCCCGAAATGGTGGTTTGAAATTTTTTAAGTTAAGTGAGTCGGCGCTTCTACTCGGTTGTGGCAGTTTCCAAACGGATGCCCGGATTAAAAATATAAGCGCATCATTGCGTCTGGGATGAAAACCTTGTCTAAGAACGAGTCTAACCTTGACCGGCGCGGGTTAAGGAAAAATGTTAATTTTTCAGACGTTCCATGTAAAATAAAATAAAATAAATCCACAATGTTTATTTTATTTTTAAGGAAACATCCGATGCAGTGCGGCAACGGTGCAACGGTTTCCTCAGTTAATGATATGTCATAATGAATCAAAAAATGACAAGTTGGTGTCATTAAAATTGTCGTGTAATTCAATGCCATCACTTTTCCCTTTTTATTGGGATAATAAATTGATGATCGTTGGCAACGTTTGAGAGGAACCTCTGCAGAATCTGCGAGGCGTTGGAGAGAATTCTTGGCGACGAACGACGACGGATCGAAATCGAGAATCCTTACCCCGACGTTGAAGGATCTCGACGACAATGGCAGCGCGGTGCCTTCATCAATGATCGATCCTTTTGAAAGGTAGGGGTTTGTTATTTCAAATTTTCTTTTCCCCATTTTTGAGTTTAAACAAAGAACGCGAATCAACCAAGAACAAGTTGATCTGCGGATTCGTACGTTCTTGGGGACGATTTTATTTGGGATGATTTTGGGGAAATAATCCATGATTTTTTATTTATGTTGATCTCTGATCCATTTAAACCTATTAATGGGAGCGGATCAACGCCGTGACAAACGACGGCGGAGGTTCATTCCTCGATTTGTTTATTGGATTTCCTCCCCCATTCTTTTCTCGTGCATTCTTTGTGTTCTTCATGGGGTGACGAACAACGGATCGTTGCGCATCTGTTCTGTGACACAATGATCCCAAATAGAAGGTTCGACACCAAAACAACCTTGTGGAGGTGCGGCAACGATGGCGGATGACGAATCGGACCGGATCGGGAAAGGGAGTTCTTCAAGCGTTCTTCGTGAGGGAAGATCAAAGCACGTTTTCGAAGCTGATCGGAGGTCCAAAAACACCAGAAGCGGCTTCGTGGTGACGGGTCGACCAAAACCTGAAGGTTTCGTGGCGATCGGGTGGCCAGTTTGATGAATGAATTATCACCGGAGGCGCGACGGTGGAGGTCCGCATTTCTGGAAATTTCTAGAATACACGGCGTGTACTTCCAAACAACACGCCGTGTAGTACTGGCAGTGGCGAATAGGGTTTCGGGGTCAGGGAAGAATCACACGGCATGTGACCTAGGTCACACGGTGTGTTGGACTCCCCCTGAAGCTCGGCGTGTACTTTGGGTAGTACACGGACACGGGATGAACAACACGAATTCAGGCGGCACGGCGTATACAGCATGGCAGAGGTAGCTACACAGAGCTCAGCGTGTATCTCAGGGGATACACGGGCATGGGATGTAGTACACGACCGTGTACTCCATCACACGTCCAGGCGAGGCCAGTAATGCGGGTCACCCCGTGTGGCGACTACACGGGTTAGAGTACACGGGTTGATGTCCGTGTACGGGCACATGGCCAGAGTACACAGAGCCAACCCCAGTTAACCAGACACGGAGTTTACGCCATACTACACACCGTGTACTTAGTTTTTTCTACACGAACAGCCTATGACACGGGTCGTTGTACACGGGTAGTACCTGGTGTCAGACAACACGGCATGTATCTTTTCTACACGTCATGTACTTTTTGGAAAATGGTATGGTCCTTTCATTCAGCGTACCTTGGACATATTTCTTTTGGGTTAGTGCCCCTTATTCTCATCCCCCTGAAGGTTAGGCATCATTTCCTCGTGAAGGAGTATGATCCCTTTAGTATGACTTTATGTGATAGAGTCAGGCATCCATCCGAGAGGCCTGGATCGAGATCCTTTATCCATTCCTGACCATAGGTAGAGTCAGGCATCGACGTGACCAACTCTACCGGGCTTTGATCCTCTACCTAGATGGTGTATCACCTAACTAGTGAATCCAGATGATTAGCAGTATCCGCCATGGCCCTGGAAGTGATCTTCATCTGTGTATTGTGATCTTTCCCACTCAGGAGTGTGTCTCTCGTAATGAGTGCTTCTATCTACCATAACCATTCCACTCATGAGTGTGTCTCTTGTAATGAGTGTGGATACTTCTCGTGACGGTTCTCGATGAACAACACTTCTCGGACGGATGTCATCAGAACTATAAGACTCGTGGGGTGTGTTTTCCTTGAAGGAGTGCATCACAGAATCTTCGAACGGAATCCCTAATAGGTTTATGTGGTTGTGTGACTTTTCTTTAGACCACGGGTCTGGGTTTTGAGTATATTTGGTTTGTTCTATATGTTCTGTAGACATATACTGTGCATAGCTGATTGTACCTTTACTTTGTGTACTGCTTTGTGGTTTCCAGGGTCCTCTACTGAGTATTGTTATACTCACCCATGCACGGGCCTTGCCCGCACGTCTGGTGTCTTGTGCAGATGATCAACCTTTTGACAGAGTCCAGGGCGGACCAGGATAGGACCGAGATTTCTAATTTCCCTATAGGCCGAGGCATTCCTACGGCTACGAGCGGCAGTACCAGTACCTTTTGTGCTTACGGGTTGGACTTTGCAGTTTTCATACTCTTGTTTTTGGTGGGCTTGTATTCTGGCCCAGTTTACTTTTACAGTACTCTACCTTTCGTCGTACTTTGTTGGTTGGGCTTAGTTGTATGCATGCATTATTTTTTCCTTAGTGGTTTTTTTTACATTTCAGCTTTTCTGGGCTTAGAGATGTGTGCGTGTGCACAGGTACATAGGCAATGCCTCCCATGTTAGTAATATGCCTACTTTGTGCTAGTCACCAGCCCCTAGACTATTGGAGGTGGGATTGGGGAGTCACGGTGTGGGACCCACTAGGACGGTTCGTGACAATCCATGAAAGATATCTTCAACACGGATAGCTGCTCTATTTCCTCACTTAGAAATTGTAGACCAGACCTCTTACTGAGTGCATCTACTACCAAATTTCACTTCCCAAGAGTATAGACTATCTCAAAGTCATAGTCCTAAAAGAACTCTATTTATTGCCACTGTCTCAGGTTCAGGTCCTTCTGTGAGAAGATATACTTGAGACTCTTGTGATCATAGTAAACAGGGAACCGTTCAGCCATCAAGTAGTACCACCACATCTTCAGTGCAAAGACCACTAGTGGTAAATCTAGGTCATGGGTAGCATAGTTCTTCTCATGTTGTCTCAGCTGTCATGTTCCATAAACGATCACTACTCATGCCTGCATCATGACACATCCATCTCTGGTCCTTGATGGGTCACAGTAGACTACATACCCAATGCCCACTTCTGGTAGCCTCAAGATGGGGGCACTCTCCAGTCTCTACCTCAGCTCTTGAAAACTCTGATGGAATCTCTCCGTCCAAACAAAGGGTTTTCCCTTTTTCGTCAATGCTGATAAGGGTGCCTCAGCTCTAGAAAAGTCAGGTACAAATCACTGGTAGTACCCAGCCAACCCCGGGAAACTACGCACCTCGGTCACACTCCTGGTTGGCTCCCAAGCAAGAACAGCCTCTATCTTCACCATTTTCACTACAACTCCATCCTCTGAGATAACGTGTCCTAGAAAGTGGACCTCCCGTATCCAGAACTGGAACTTCGAGAGCTTACCAAAAATCTGGTGCTCTTAGAGTGTATCCAAAACTATCTGCATATGATAGGAATGCTCCTCCTCCGACGCCGAGTATATCAAGATTTCGTCAATGAAGACCACCACAAAGCGATTGAGGTATGGCTGAATGATCCTATTCATGAGTCACATGAACACTGAAGGGGAGTTGGTCATGCCGAATGGCATAACCAAGAACTCATAGTGGTCATACTAACATCTGAAGGTCGTCTTCTGCACATCCTCATCTCGTACCCTGAGCTGATGATAGCCTGATCTGAGGTCTATCTTTGAAAACCAATTATCTCCCTTCAGCTGGTCAAAGAGATCATCAGTCCTAGGAAGTGGATAATTGTTCTTCACGTTCACCTAGTTCTGGCACTGATAATCCCCATAGAGGCTCAAAACCCCATCTTCCTTCTTGAAAACCAAGATCAGGGCTTCCCATGGAGAAACACTAGGCCTTAAGAACCCCTTCCTCTACATGTATTCCAATGGTACATGTAACCCACGAAGCTCTGTTGGAGCCATCCAATATGCTGGTGTAGATATCGGTGTCATACTATGGTACAGTTCGATGTAAAAGTTCACCTCTCTGCAAGGAGGTAGTCCCGAAACATTATCAGGGAAGACATCAGCATACTGGTCCACCACTACAGGATAGCTCAGAGTCTCAAAATCAACTGCTCTGATGGTAAGGTTAGACAATTGATGTGTGATCGGATGCACCCTCCTCTGGGTAAGTCCATCCTATGCTACCACGGTTCTTTTCTCACTGGTGAAGTAAAACCTTGTCCCATCCTCACGGACACACCGCACTTTGCACCAAATGCAGTCAATCTGAGCATGGACTATAGATAACAAGTCCATACCCAAGATGATGTTGTAAGGCCTTGATTACACTACTAGAAGACCTCATCCAAAGCTCTCTCCTCCTAAGGTAATCTCACATTTCTAGCACCAGTGGTTAATCATTGAATCCCCTCCCATAGGAGTCTCTAGCAGTAAGGGTCGATCCAACGGCTCCACTGGAATCTCCGAGCTCTGAATGAGGGTTGTGGAAATAAAAGAGTGATTGGAACATATGTCTATAAGTACTACATCTATGGTGGAGTAGACACAGATAATACATAGAATCATCTCTGGAGCGCCGTGGCCATAGGCCTCGGTTGCATGGAGCTGAGCTCGTCCCTGTCCACCGGCTCCCTATGGTCGTGGTGGACCACCTGGAGGTGGTGGCGGTAGAACATTGAATCACCGCCCACTGCCTGTTTCATGGAAATCTCCTCTGCCAAGTCTGTCCGCAGCCTATGGACCTCCCCGCTCAAATCTCTACCTCTACCACGGTGGTCCCTTGATTGTCTACTAATCATCAGTGCGGCTGGTCGGGCAGTCACGATCCATGTGACCCTTCCCGTTGCACGTGAAGCATAGTCTACTCATATGCTAGCCTTCTCTACCTCGTGATCATAACACAACCAACCCTAGGTCCTGGGGTCATCCACCTGATGGTCTGGTCCTCTTGGACCTCTCTTCCATCTGCCTACTACCAATCGTAGATGACTATGCTATGTGTCGCACAGTGGGGGGTCTCACTATCATTGTCTGCTCTGCAAGGAATATCTCTAACAAGAGTTCTCTCTCTATCACTCCAGCATGCATCGAGACGCTGAGAGATACAATCGAAGAATTGATCTCCCATCGGAGTCCTTGTTCGAATGTCTGGGCCCAAAAGAAAGGGTCATGCACCATGTGTGTAGAGTAGTGTTAGAGGTCGGTGAACCTCACCGAGTACTAAGCCAGGGTCAAGATGCCCTTCTATAAGTGCAGCAGCTCATGTATACGCACAGAACATAGAGTTGCTGGAATAAACTCTTCCCTAAAGAGGCCCTTGAAATCTACCTAGGTGAGGGTCGCCTCGTCATGTATCTGGAAAGTCAGGCTCAACCATCTCCCTGCTACACCTGGGAAAAGGCTAGAATCTAGGATCACCATCTGGTCCGTTGGTGTCCCAACCAGGTGAAAAACTTTGTCCCCAGCCTCCAGCTAGTTATTAGCTGCCTATAGATCTATCTCTCCGCGGATCCTTGGAGTCCTATACTACTGAAACTCACGCAGCGCGCTCAGTCGGCGTAAACCATCTGCTAGTGGGGATGGTGTAAACGGCTTCCCAATGGGTAGTGGCGCTGCTGGTACACCACCTGAAGGTTCTAATGCCATAAGAAGGCCCTACACCGAGGCCTCATCGCTCTGTGAGTTGTCATCGTGTACTCACTTGGGAATCATGGCTGGCAGTCTACGTGACGGAATCCTAAAAGGAAATAAGTGCACCACAGTCAATAAGTTATACCTGGTGAGATAAGTCAAAAGTGATTAAAAGTAAAACATTTCCAAAACACATGCAATTCGGGTTTTCGTGCACCGTGTCAGAAATCAGAATTCAGGGTCTTGGTGTATGCATATGTGAGCCACTGCACCAACACCGGACTCCCTGAAATAAAAACCACAATCAAAACACTTAACAATATTTCTCTATTAAAAAGATCTGGGTCCTAGTTCTTCGGCCAAACCAACTCCTATGATACCACTTTGTCACAACCCATCCCTCGGGGCCCATTCCGTGACATCTCCAAGCCCTCCTTTCATAGGTCAGGGGTTGGAGACTATAATCAAAAGGCATATCCATGAAAAAATGGGAAGGCATTGACTTTAAACCTCCAAACACACAGTCCAAGAGTACAACGAGCACAACCCACATAGTAAAACTACAGTAGTAAAAAGGTGTGTACTATAAGTAAAGGGGGATCATATAAAATCCCAACTAAAAAGTACAATAGAAATAGAAAAACAGGTCTCAGAATCGTCTTCCTAGGTTCCTACCTGAAGGGTAGGTACAACTCACGGTTGGTCGTCACTGCGGCCCATCACGTCTTAAGGTCCACCTCGAAGCACCGTCTAGTCTTGGCTCCCAAGCCCTGGTAAAAGTTTTCCATCATCTACAGAAGACACAACAAGGTGTGGGAGAATCCCATGGAGGGGTGAGTATAAAAATACTTAGTAGGGACCCCGATACCCCTGAAGGTCTCCCAGAGTTCCACAAAGGAAAACCCACAAAGCAAAACCTCAATCACAAAGCACGAAGCAATAGTTAGCTCACACCAAGCCTACAACTCAGAGATAATGAATATAGATGATTAGTCTTAAGATATATCATCTTATTCCATTTATAAGTTCCACAACTGATCCACAAAGAAGTTGTTCTATTATTAATCCACTCTTGGAAGTAAGTTGTTGTTCCACGATGGGCCACTGTAAGGATGCTCCTCATCAGGTCACACTAATACTGATCCTCATAGGGTTTCTAGAATTTTGATCCACATAATTTCATTGAAAATGATGATCCACACAAGGTTGATGGTATGTTGATCCACACAGGGTCGCTGGAATACTGATCCACACAGGGTTGCTGGGATATTGATCCACACATGGTCACTAGATGTTGATCCACACAGGGTTGATAGATACTTATCCTCAATGGTTCGCTCTAAAACTAGCCCTCATCGGGTAGCTATGATGATGATCCACACAAGGTCGTTCTGATGCTGATCCACACAAGATCAGCTAATTCAAATAAAACCATCCATATGGTTCCTCACACCCGGTGTTCTCGAGTTCTATAGAATCCTATCCATGAGATATCGGTCATACCTCGACCACCACTAATCTCTACAAAGGAGTATCCCAAAGGACCGCCATGTCGTAATAGTTCCAACACGACAGACGCCGCGTCAATCAGATGCTCAGTCTGTGAGTTATAAGTGTTTTAGTACCGAGGGCCCGGTTGGATTTGGGTTCAATCCAACTCAGCCATACTCCAACTTTTTTCAAAATTTGAGTGGAGTATATCAAAAGAATCACCTCGCTCTGAGTATCCCAGCACCATAGACAGTTCTTCAAAGAGGTGTCTAGATTTCATGTTATGGCATTTTAAGCAAAACTGGGCCTGGATGGGTCTGAGTCCGGTCTGACCCGGTCGTACCACCCCGGCCCATTTGGACTGGGTCGTGGTCCAGCCCGGCCCACTGGGAGGGCGTGGCCTAGCCCATAGGGGGTGCAGTCTGCCTCGCTGGGAGGGTGTGGCCCAGCCCACAGGGGGTGTGATCTGACCCATAGGGAGGGTGCGGCCCGGCCCAGCCCGCAACGTGGGCACAACTCCAACCACAAGGGGGCGTCGTCCAGATCAAAAGGGGGTGCGGCCCGGCCGCAAGGGGGAATGGACCGGCCCGTAGGAGGGCGCCGCCCAGCCCACAGGAGGGCGCAGCCCAGCCCGTAGGGGGACGCAGGTCATCCTTCAGAAGAGCGCAGGACCCGCCCTAGCAGGCACAAGGGGGAGGCGCCGCCCCCCCTCCCAAACGGCTAAGTCGTTCGGGAATTGAAGTGGCAGCGCCACGTGGAACCACCTAGTCACCACGGGACCCACAGGAAATGGGTCCCTCCTCCACCACAGCTTCGAGCCACAACCCCCTCCAGCAGCGCGCGATGACGCGCCGCTCCACCTTCGCGGTCGGCCGGTGCGGGCTGCCATGCTCAACTGCCACGGCTAAAAAGTCGTAGCCTCCTCCTCCTGCGGCGCGCGATGGCGCACCGCCATCTCTGCGGCCGGCTGGTGTCGGCCACCTGCTGACCACCGCAGCCTCCTCCTGCTGCGCGCAACGTGCACCACCACCACCATGGTCGGCCGGTGCCAATCTCTGCCCTTACATGCTGGCATGGGTCGCCGGTGCTGTCGTGCCGGTGTCGCACCGGCGGTCTTCTGCAAGCCACTGGGTGAGCTCTGGTGAACTTTTTTTCATCTTATCGCACCTACAGGATTCTCGGGTCATCTCCTTCACTTCTTGACTCTTGGATTTGTGTTATGTCCAACCCAACCCGCATAGAATGCAACTATTGAACAAGAGATGGAGGGACTGAGCCTTGTTCATTTGGACCACACCCTCGATGTTAGCTTCTTATCAAGAGAGAAAATAAATAATTCAACAACTCTTGAAATTTAAACAAGACAAAACCCTACCTCACGATCCATTGGAGAGCATCCCATGTTTAAAGATTGGTCAGTGTTCATCGATACCAAAGCAAGCCTCCAACGATGCAGCATAAACAACGATCTTTGGTTCTTTCTTGATGGATCCATTCTTCGTCAAGAGGTTACTCCAAAATCCTCCTCTCCAAATAACACCACTCCTTTTTCCAACGAATTCATAAAGAGAGATGATGGGAGTTAATTTTTACATCACTTAATTAAGAGAGGTTTATTAATTGGTGCAATTAATGAACCTATGTAATTGCATATAGAGTGGTTATACGTTTTTTTGTAACCAAAAATTTAATGTCCTGTATTAAATTCACTACCACCCCTTGTGGTCCCCACCACCAAAACCTAAATAGAGGTGGAGTATAAATAAAAAAAATAGATTTATTTCATTAATCCTTCACGAAAACCAAAAAAACCAACTTCCTCTCTCAACCCACTGCGTTCGAGGTTAAGGCTCTCTTATGTGAATCTCGGCACTTTGAGTTCAACAGTTCCCTTAGATTTCAATTCCAAGAATCGGTTCAAAAGTTAGGATTTCATGCTCACATGTTTACTGAACTTACCTTAAGAAAGTTTAAAATTCTGTTTCGGGCACACTGGACATCGGAATCAAGTGTCGTCAGATTTCACAGCCTCAGAATAGTTCCATATAATTAAAAAAATACATGTAAAATCTGGGTCTTTACAGTACATATTTATAAGTTAAGGAACATATTAATTAATATCTGATTTCCTAGAAAAATATTAATATATATTTTTAGAGCATAGATTTCAATTATTTTTGGGTTTATAATATTTTAAAAATGTTCATGGTAATTTGGGATCCCTATTTTGAAGATTTGGGGAGGAATTTTTAGAGAACCCAACTCAAAGTAACCTAGGTTGATCCAATAATGATATAGGTTAAACTAAGTGTAATATATGTTAAACCAAGTCCGATACAATATAATTTTTAATAACTATAGGGTAAGATGATAGTGTTATAAAGTGATACATCTTGAGGTTAAATTTTCGTATAGTTATTTATGATAATTATCTTATAAATATTGTCACTCATGATAACAATTTTGGTTTTTGTAATGGATGAAGCTTGAAAGAACCTAATTAACTATGGATTCTATGGAAAATGCAGAAAAATCCTATTGAACAACCTAATATGTTTGGGGATAGAGTGGGAAATTTTATTTTTATGCTAAACCATATATTAATAATTTTTATTAATAATGTGAACATAGTTTAAATCCAAAGTACACCAATGAAGAGAAGGATGGAATCTCGTAGAAATTAAAGTGAAAAGGTTAAATAAGTAAAGAAGATTCAATTTTACATATATATAAAATGTGGAAAGAAGCATGGTTGAAATTTACTTAAAGGGATAGATAAATTCTATATGTGTGAATATAAACGTCATCAGACTCACAAGTGTAAGGTAAAGAGAGAAGAAACAAAAATAAATTACTTTAATTGTATAAAAGTTGGGAATTATGTGACTCAAAATCCCAATACAAGAGATAATGAGAGAAATAGTCACTAATAATAATGAAAACAAGGAAAAACCTATGAAACTGCTTCTAATATAAAGGATAGTGACTTTTCATTCTAGAATTTCAAGTATCCTATGTCATGTAATCACAACTAGAAAAATAATCTATTTCCACTCATCTAATATAATAGATTATTAAAAGCATGGAAATGGGTTATCTGGTTCCATGGTTTTATTATAATAATAGAAATACCCCTCTTCATGATTGATCCCTAATCCCATCTTTGAAGGCTTCCCTTCTTCTTTATTGAGCCCCAACCTCTACAGATCTTCTTCTATATATCATCCTCCTCCAACACGGCTCTGATATAGCCAGCCCACCTCCCCACTAACGTGGCTTTGATGCAGACTCCCCACTTCCTACATCTCTTTCCACATCGTACAACCTTAGCAGCTTCACTCTCCGATCTATGGCACAATGTATATCTTCTTCTACTCCTATAACTACTCTCCCATATAATTTCATCATTCTAATCAACCTGCCTCTGTATATGTTTCATGATTTCTAACCATGGTACACTAGCTTCTCCAGTTTTTATATTTGATCTATAACACCGGTGACCTCAACTCCTACTATAATCCCAAACTAGTATTTAGTGTTACTCATTCTCAATAGGTACTCATCCAATAGGGTTCCCTCCCAGTTTTATTTCTTGAAACCCTAATTTAAATATCCCATTACTCAAAATATTATTTACATTAAACACTTTGTATTTCAGTGGTTAAGATCATTTTACAGTTCCATATAAGGCCTCCATCATTTATAAATGGAAACTTTATTATTTTTTATGCCAAGATCCTAATATACAATAAAAATGATGTTTCCCTTTGTTTATCGGTGTTTTCCTTCTCATAACTATCCAATTTCAATGATTCAGTATATTAATGTTTTACAAATATACTACATAATTTTTCTTTCTCAAAGTGTATATATAATGTAATTTGTACCGCTTAATATGTGGGTATTCTTACCCTATTCACTATGCATACTCTGTATATAGATTATGTATTATGTATTCAGTATGAAAATGTTCGATATATATAATGAATTCAATATTTTTATATTACACATCATTTTTATTTTTTTTTAAAATTATTTCTTCTTTTCCTTGATGGTAATATTTATATATTATAGTTCATTGTCGATCCATTCCATTATGTTTTAATTTTCAACTCATTATTGTATATAATTCACTCTTTTTATTATTAGCTATTAGTTTCAAATTCTACACAATATTCCTAATTATCTATAACATATTGTTTAAAATTAATTACTTCTCTAAAATTAACATTCCATATACATTAAATATACCTTTATTTCATAATGAAATTTTAATAAGCCACCTCTATATGTGTAGTATAATGTTTTAAAATGAAATTTAAATTTGATAATAACCCAATTTCACTTTAATTAGTTTATCCTATTAATTACTACTATTACATTTATATAATAAATTATCATACAAATTATTTAGAATCAATTTTTAAAATTTAACACTAACATAACATCAGCAAAATAACTATTATAAACTGAATTTAGAAAACATCTTATGGAATAAAGGATACTCATTGTTATTTTATACTCCAATGAAACTTCAAGATTTTTTATCTATTAATATACAAAATAAATTAGTGGTTCTTAGTGTTTTGTTTTTTTATTCATATTTTTCTAAGAAAGTATGTTTTTTAAATGTATATTTTCTTAGTATCATCATATTTAATGTACGTATTTTAGTGGAAAAAAGGGTTCATGGAATCCCAATGCTTAAAAAAAATTGTGCTCATTATTTTTTTAGTGGTTGATTGTGTGGAAGAATGGGTCTATGATCAATCATTATAATCTAGGTAGTTTCCATTATTTAATCACGATATGTTTCTTTCTATACTTTTCATTAAATTTTCACTTTCTTATTTTTATAAAATTTATTTTTATTTCATTGAAATTGGTTATGGGTGTAAACCCAAAATTTGGGATATCATATTAGGGCATACTATCGAGGTAATGTATAATGAATTAATTAAATATATGGTGACTTAGATGTTTTTGATCAATTTATATTTGTTGATTTTTCAATCAGTAAAATTTTAACATTCAAGATTTTAATATTATTTAATTTACTTGATATTTTTTAGTGGTAATGTTCTCATGATTAATGATTCACTTTCTGTATTTGTCTATTTAATATAGAAGAATTCATCAAAGCGTGTTCCATAGTGGTTTGTCATCGTGGTTCTTGATGCTTCCTTCTTTCTAGGTGGTCTTGGGAATCTCATTTTGGGAAACAGTTGAGTAAGGAAACCGTTAGGATTCGGTTACCTGGTATACCAATTATTCTACACAACACTTCTATCTTGAATTCAGTTACCAATGCTTTGGGAAGTTTTTTATGATTGGATTAGGACACGCATTGTATCCAATATGTGTCGTGTCCTTGTATCTTTGTGGAACTAGATCTGTTGTCATGTGTTCTAATCAAGGATGGTGATGTTTTCCTATGGTTTCCATGATTATTTTATTAGGCATTTCCTAGTTATTTATGGAGTGCATCTTCCAAGGTCATTATGTGGAGGTGTGCTGGAAGTGTTATATGTGTTTAAAGGTCAAATATTTGGAGGTGGGTTATTTTATACTTCTCTCCTCAAGACTTTCTTATGGTTCTCTCATTTCAATCCTTAAAGAATAAGGGGTGAAGATATCAGATCTAATGTTGTCGTTCTCTGATACTGATCTAGTCGAGATGATGTGGCCTTTCCCGCAGTGGTTTTTTCAAATTCAGATGGTGTGGTTCATGAGCCTATATATCACACTAATGTTTTGCCCATATCAATGGTTTTTTCTCTTATATCCTATTTTATGAATTCCAGTTCAAATTTAAAACTCTTTGATGTTCCCATTCAAGATTCCCATGTCATCATCCTCCCTCATCCTCCTTTGTGGTTGTCAGATCATCAGGCTTCCTTTCATAATATGATCACTATTAACTCTTTTGGAAGATTGGGGGTATTTGAAAACAAGGATATAATGTATAGAATTTGGGAGGATATTTTCACTTCCAGGAGCTCTACATAGAGTCTTCTGGTCATCTCTTTATTATCAGAGGGGGTGCCTTTGGTATCTCTGTCCTCGATAGACCAATCATCCAAAAAGTTCTCAGTGCTTTGAGATTATAAGACCTATAATTTTTGAAATATTACTCAGGTAAAAAGAATGTAGTGTGTTTGGTTGCAAGTTATTCCATGGTCGGCAGTGGGCACATTACCAGAGCTATGTAAATGGGAGAGTTTGGTTCACATTTAGCTTCAAATACAGGTATATTAAGCCACAAGTGAATCTAATATGTTGTTTAATTATCCCTATTATTATATGGAATGTATGAGGTTTAGGGGGTTTCACTAAGTGTGATTTCATTTCCTTATAGGTTCAACAGCTTCATGTTTCTATCTTAGCTATTCTAGAACCCCAAAAAGATTTGGACCATATTGATTTAATTTCCAAGAACATGGGTTTTACTGATAGTTTGCAAGCAATTACATGAAACATGAATATTTTGATCTTCCAAAAACATGGTATTTCAGTGGATTTCATGGAGACTTATCCATATTTCGTCGCCAAAAGCATTCATGCAAGAGCAATGAGTTATTATTTCCCTTCATATATGAAAAATTGTGAGGTTTCTGAGAGACACGGTCTATGGAAACAACTTCATTTATTTCATCCAGGGAGCCTTCCACAGTGTATTGGAGGAGACTTTAATACAGTGGTGGAGGATTTTGAAAGAAGAGGTGGTGGTGGTTCTTCTTTATATGAAATTTTGGATTTTAAGGATATCATGGCCTCTATGGGACTGATTAACATGGGATTCCCTGTGATAAAATTTACATTTTGTAATAATCACCAAGGTTCTATATGGATTTGGAGTAGGATTGACAGATGTATCTCTAATATTCAAGGCTTAGACACCTTTGTAATGGCTTCAGTCACTCATATTACCAGGTCCTTGTATGATCACTCCCTGAAAGTGGTGACTCTCATGATGGGTGAATCAGACTACAGCCAGTTTTTATATTCAACTCGATGGCATCGTATGGATGGTTTTCTATAGTAGGTTAAGGAATTGGGGGAAAGACTAAATAAGATTTATTCTTGGTTTGGTCTCATGAAATGCCTTCATTATTTGAGGATGGACATACATGGATGGATTTCCTCTAAAACCTATATCTAATCCAGCCTGTAAGGAATAAAGTATGACATAGATAATCTGAAAAATAGACTTATTGATGAATTGGACAATAAAAAAATTTTCTTCCTGGATGAAAAGATAATTTTTCATGCAGATAATTTATTAGAAGCTGAATAGGTGAATAAAAAAAGGTCTAGAGCCTTGTGGCTCAAGGAGGGGAATATAAATTCCACATATTTTCAAGCTTTCTTGAAACGAAAGAGGGTGATCAGGAGGATAAATATAAAATTAGTGGATGGGTCCTTAATTTTTGTTTTGGATGTTTCTAGAAAGTTGGAATTCGATTATTTTGAAGGACTTCTAGCTGGATTGAAAAAATTTAATGGAGGGAACAAAATAGCCAAGCTAAAGAGGTGACTTTTATGAACTGTTCACCAAGAATGGTGCAAGATATGGATAATGATTTTTTTATCACTATACCATATGAAGAAGAGATTAATAAAATGGTGTTCATTGTGAATCAAGAGAGTGATCCTGGTCCTAAATGCTTCTAGAGATCTTTTTATGTTAAATACTTGGATATTTTTAAGGCTCAAGTAAAGGTGGCGGTGTAAGATTTCTTTAGAGGTTGATCTTTTATCAGAGGTAATTAAACTTCAAAAGCGGTGCTCATCCCTAAAGTCAAATTCCCCATTATGATAAATCAATATAGAGCTATATTATTGTGAAAATTTTCTTATAAGATTCTATATAGTCTCATCAATGGGTGAATTTTCAATTTTATTCCCAGATTAATTTCAGAAGAGAAACATGGGTTTGTGCAAGGAAGGGGTATTCATGGGGGAATTGGAATTACCAAAGAAATGGTTGAGGACTTGAATAAAAAAGTAGTTGGTTACAATATAATTTTAAAGGTTTATATAAATAATTTATATGATAAAATGTAATGGAGATACATTTGAAGGTTCATGAAAATATTTTACTTCTATGAGTGGTTTTGTGACATGTGTTTTTGGTATTATGGTTCTCCATGGATTTCCATTTCTCTAATGGGAAAGGATTTTGGATTATTTAAATCTCTATGTGGTGTCAAAAAAGTTTAACCCTATCACCCACTCTCTTAATTATATCCTAGGAAGATCCTATAAGGAATATTCATCAAATCTTTGAATATTGGAAGATCATACCTTACAATAACAGGTTTGGGAATAGCCTTGTGTCTCATCTCATATTTATAGAGGACATGTTATTTTTTATTAATGGAAGGCTGAGATAAATCAACGTATTTACAAAAATCATTTCTACATATAGAAACATAAGTATTCAAAGCATTAATAAAAAATATTAGTGTTTTTATCTCTAATAAATGCCCAAGGAGACGTAGTAATGTAATTCTTACCAAGATAGGCATGAAATGATGACAACTTAAAATGGTGTATCTTGGTGCTCCTTTTTATAATGAAAGGATAAAAGATGTTTTGTTCAAATATATAATCAACCAACTCACATAGATAATTTTTCATTGTAATTATAGGTTTCTTTCGCTTTGTGGAAGGATCAAACAAATCAACAGTGTACTGAGATCAATTCCATTTCATGTGATATACATTATTAAAACTTCGTAGGGGACCATTAAAAAGTTGTAAAATGTTATGGATTATTCTTATGAGGTGAAAATAAATATGGTTTATGTCATTGAAATTTGTGGAAATTAATGGAAAGTCTAATTGATGAAGGTGACATCAGTTAACATAATGTGGAGGAAGCCACGAGAGCTATGCAAGAGAGATTGGCATGGGAAATTTTTTAAGTGAAATATATATGGAAAAGTTTCATTAAAGATAGGTATGTGGATGACTGGAGGGTGTGTTCTATGAGAAATAGAATAATGTTAGGTTTGGAGTGGTGCATGGTTGACCAGATAGAGGAGATGTAGGGGGAAGATTGCAGGATTATGGGGTGTAGAGACATCAACCTATGGGAGGTGAACTAGTGTAGAAAACATTGAATTTTATAGTATGTCTCTATCTAAACATCATGTTTAGGTTGGCTAGCCTATACCCAGCCTTCCTAGAATCCATTCTGAATCATGATCAGAAGGATATTTATGATAGCATCAGGTTAGTTAATGAACTAGTCATGTGTTATTTTGTGGGATCCAAATCTAGAAGGTATTATGGTTGGGATTTCATAAATATGTACTCTAAATGGAATTAAATAATAATATTTGAAACTTTGGTCTAAAGACATTCCAGGTAAAATGAATTTCTTAGTTTGGAGGCTGAAAAAAAATGATTTATCGACTGATGAAAATATTCAAAAAAAATAGTGTAGATTTGGTCACACGTTTTCACTTTTGTATGCAACCATAATAAGGGACATTGAGGAATATCTTCTTTCAGGTAGAGTGGGAAAATGGGATCTAGGAGATCATGTAATAGAAAATAATCTTAATAATTAATGGATATTTTATGTAGGAGATAATTTTTTCCTGGTTTATTTGCTCTAGTCAGCAAGGGATGGAGGTGAAAGTCCGTGGTATGGATTTTTTTGGTTGTATGTTGGATCCTTTAGGAAGCTCAAAATAAGTCCATGGAAGGTATAAGGAATTCATCCACTTATTTATAGGTGTATAAAAAGATTATTGTGGAATATCTTGGGAACTTAATTAAGAGTGCAGCACATTCTGTCTCTCTCATGAGATTTATTCCAGGTCTTTTAATGCATTTGGATACCAGATGTGGTAAAATAGGCATGTGGGTCAAATAAAACCTCCTATTATGGGGTTGAAATTGAATTTCAGTGGATCTTGTTTGGATAGGGAGATAAGAGTGGGCGGTCTGGTTTAAGATAACGAGGGTTCTATGATCTTGGTCTTCAGTTCCATTTTTGGTTCATATAATTCCATTATTTCTATGGCTAGAGCCTTAGCCACTGGTCTCACTTTGTGCATGCACTTAAACCTCCAAATTATGGAAGTGTAATCTAAATCTTCCCTTTTTTGTTAACTTTATATGGATGAGGGGTGAGTTACCTTCGGAGTTGGCTTATAATGTCAAGTATTGTTGAAGTTCTTTCAGTTAAAATACATGTATTAGTCATATATAGAAATAAGGGAATTATGTAGCTTATGTGTTATCCAGGAAAGAAATTATTGGAAATTGGTTGATTCTTTGCACCATTTTGGGGTCCTTACCCAATGATTGTAAGCTCATTATTAGGAATGATGCTCTCATTCTTCATTACATTCATCCACCTTGAGTTTGGGAAACTTTGTAGTTTGTTTCTTTTCAGTTTTTCATGAATAAAAGTTAATTTTTAGTCGAAAATAAATAAAAGAACAATGTATTTTTCATATTATAATATTCTCACATTTTATTCATCCATTTCTTTTAAATATATGATCCAATTTATAAAAACTCTTATAGGTATATTCAATTATGTTAATACAATAGGAACACTTCAATTGTTTATATTTGATATCAGGTTGAAATTTATGAAGGTATTTATTCTTCATGAATAATACATTTTTCTAGGACACTATTTTATGTTATTTATATATTCAAGCTAGTATTTTTTATATCATTTTTTATTTTAAATTCATTTAAAAAAATTCACTTTCCTTATATTTATTTTTGTAGGGGAAAATCTTAATTATAGATAATTATCTAATACTCTATTTAATAGAACATACTATACAATAGTGAGTGATACATAAACTAATAATCAAAATTCATCTTTTTATTTGTTGTAAATATTTATTCAATCCGAATATATGTTTATCATTTTATTCTAGACCTTAAAAATGATTTTTTTTATTTTATATCATATTAAATATTCATATTTTTTTATATTTTCCTGAGAAAACATATTTGTGCTCATGACATTAAGATTCCTTTAATTTTGTTCCCATAAATTTTATTATTATTATAAATTTTAAAACTTAGTTATAATGAGATTTTTTGTCTGTATGTATTGATGTTAATTACTTTTCCTTTTGTGTATCATTGTTTCTTAATTATACACTGAAATTTTAAGATTAAATTATTGAATAATGATATTTATATCGACATATAATTCCTAAATTAATTTTACTATTTTTTCTTTTCTTTTTCTAACATGTTTAAAAATTTCTACTTGATAAATTGGGTAACATGAACTTTTTTGGAAATAAAAATTCAAGAACTAGTCACAAGTTAACACATATTTAAAACTAATCACTTGAGTAATTTTATTTTTAACTATGTTGTTCCAACAAGATTTTAAATTATGGGGGTATTGACTAATGTATATTTATAATTATATTTTCATTTTTTTTAATTTATCATATTTTTTAATCCTTGTGATCTTAGGGAAGTTATGGGTCTATAACACAAGAGGATTCCTTATCCTCATTGAGTTAGATAACCTATCACTTTCTCATGGTGGAATTATAAGTTTCATTATTTTATCGTGACATGTTAAACAAATCATGGTGGTTTTAAGGGGTTCAATTGCTGGTGAAATGGTCATTTATGCATGTGAAAATTAGTTTATAAGAGGGATAAGCATTTCAAGCCTACTTTGGTTAATTAACATCAGGCTTGAAATATTTATAGGCATTAATAGGCTATATTTTATGTATTATAAAAATCTAGGAATAGTATTTTAAGAGTATAAAGTGGTGAATAAAATTATAGAAATCACATAGAGTGCTTGGGGTGTTGGGCAGATGCTTGAGATTACCAAAATATAAGATCGGTATGCTTTAAATGGTTTACTAAATGATAGGAAATTTTTTTAAGAGGAATATGGTATTGAATAAGGGGGAAATCATGTCTAATGTTTTTTAAACCATTATGTGTGATGATGATCCTTAATTTGGTTTTCTAAGGTGTGAGTTACATGCTGGATTTATATGTAATGAAGTTGAAAATGATTCCTTAAATGGTTACATAGGAATAATAACTGGGAAATGTTTGGTTAATTGACATTAACATGAAATATGGGATATTGAGACCTTGTTAGATATTCTTTAGGTGTATTAGGTTGCATAAATTATGATCCTTGACATATATAATGGATTTTTATTTCCATAATTATTCCACATGCTATATAGGGGGAATAAAATGACAACATGAGTTTTCATGGGCAAGAAATTATGTAATATGTTATGTTTTTTGTGATGTATGAGATGTCTATCACTAACCATGTCGTGATATGTTTTATTATTGGTAACGGTCACTTAAAGGTGGCTTATGGTGGGTTGAGTTATGAAATTACATGGAATAGAATAATTGGACCTGATGGTAATTGATCCTTTTAAAAAATAAATTATTATATATATATATATGTATATATATATATATTCACATACTGACTCCTTGAGTGAACAATGGTTATTGTGATTTTTACCAAGGATTATGTTCTATCTCACTATAAATAACTGATTTTTACATTTAACCAAACACAATTGTAAAAAAACGTAGATATAAACAAAAAAACAACTTCAAAATATATTTCTAGCTAATTATACTATCACAAAAACACCAACACACCACATGATAATTAATATGTACCTCAAAACAATTTATGAGCCTAATTTAGACCATGAAAAACCAAGCAAGAGGATTTCAACCTCAAATCAGATAGTGGCGACCATCAAGGACAATTCGAACCGCTCCGCCTTCAGTGTCGGTTGTCGAAACATGGACCCAAGGGCCCCAAGAGACCATTCGTACAACCCCAGAACAAAATAAGATCAATAAATCAGATTACCCAAGGACCTAGGGTTCATCCGAACCCTATGGGGCAACGGGTAGGCCGAAACGAAGCTAGAAAAATGGGGGGATAATGAAGAAGAGGGATTATCTCGATGAGCTGACCGCAACACTGGAGGAAAATCTGGTGATTTAGTTGGAGAAGGGATGGTCGTGAGGGAGGGGTGGCGCGCACGTGAGAGGAACCAAGAAGGGGCTATGTCATAAGAAGGGGAGGTCGTGCAAGGGGCGGCGCATGGTGGTGGTCAGGCTGGAGTGGGGTGGTGCCAGCGAGAGAGAGAGCAGGGGGGAGGAGGCATGAGGAAAAAGGGAGCAAGGGGGAGGTGCTGCCTATGCGACGTGAAGAGAAGAGGGAAGAAGAAAGAAAGAAGGAAAAAAAGAAAAGAAAAGATAAAAAATAAATAAATAAATAAAATAAAAAAAAAGGAAAAAAACAAAAATATAAAACCTAATTAATAATAGACTTAGTAATAATAATGATAATAATTATTATTATTATTATTATTATAATAATAAATAAAATGATTAAAATAATCGATATCCAAGGTTGGGGTGTGACAATTCTCCCCACCCCAGACACTTTCTACCCCCAGAAAGTTGCCAAGTCAAAAGTTAGCCAAAGCCTGACTCTGTGCCTGAACAAATCCAAAAGTAAAATCAAGAACCTTAGGTTGATGATTCACTCCACAAGTCACACCCAACCGGTCACGAAGAAACCATGACATAAAATGAGGGGAGAACACGAGAGGGTTCTCCCCACCATAAGAACTCAACTAACACGCAAACTTTAAAACCCACACACACCAACCTGAGGAGGGGCTAATACAGGAACTCCCAACCTGAACTTTCCAACTTCTCCACCTTAGTTGAGCGGGACCACTGAGACTTAAACAGAACACCACTACAAGGCCACCCGGCATATCGAGGCACCAAAATAACAACACCACTGGAACTAAGAATTCCCCAAATCGATTTAAAACTCCCAACATATCCAACTCCCTTAGTACGAGCGAGACGAACACTTCCCCTAAAACCCAAAACTCTCGGCACAAGACAAAAACCCCCAACACTCACATCTCTAAACGATCACTAATAAAACTAGGACAAACCCATACAAGGGATAAATACACTTTTAAGAAAAACAAATGATTCTAGATGCCATATTTAGAAGAACGCGACTACTATGATCATGAAAGAATAAGTTCATCGCACTATTACCGAAAAAATGAACTTAAAACAACGGGAAAACAAGGACAAGGAAACCCTGAATGTATCTATTCTAAGACCAAAGATAAAGAACCAAGAAAATGTCTCACATGCCTCTGCCACCCTTACTGTGTGCGAGCTTCACCCTAATACCCGATACTGGGGCTCTGATGGCTGAAGCATCTTATGCCTCACAGTCAGACATGAGCATTCCCCGATCAGAACTCCTTCCTCGAATGACACTTCTTTCAGAACCTTTCCTAGTGACCCAAACGTTCACACAATAGCAGGACTTTGGAGGGATGAGACAAGATGGCTTAGGATGCTCAAACTAGCAACACCGATGGCACATTATAAAGTAGTATGACAAACCCGAAGAAACACCACAAGACAAAACTAATAGACTCATAAATCAAACATATACAAACACAAGAAAAATCCATTTTCAAAATACAAAAACCCACTTTTCAAGAAAAACCAAGTCCCAAAATCATTATTTTCATTCAAGTGCATTTTAGAAAAATCAAGCCAAGCCTTAAATTCCAAAACCCCACCCATGGAATCCTATGAACCATCGCATAAGTGTTCATCATTTTCCACTCAAATCACATGTACATATGTGTCAATGTTCACTTCACATATCTACCCACACATATACGGACTATCCTAAGTAATACCAATGGTCGCACTTTCCGTTCCCTTACCTAATCCAAACACAAGAAAAAAAAATCTAGAACAAAACACTTTCTCTTTAAAAACACACTTCACCAATTTCAAAACAGCTTGAAAGAAATCCCCATTTTACCAGTTTTAAAACCATTAGAGAAAGAACCCTATCAATTCAAAACCACCTTCATTTAAATAAACACTCTAAAACCAACCAAAATCAAGACAAAATGGACAACTAAAATAAGGAACTAGCGCTTATGCCCAACCCAGTGAAATGGTAATGAGCCATCCCTAAGTAAGACATAACACCAGAGGACCTTGAACTGGGAACCTGGGCTCCACATGGGTCACTACTCCATGTGGGGTCACAACGTGACACTGAGTCACCTCTATTTTCATCCCTCAATCCAAAACCAAGACAAAAGACCCAAAACCCAGACTACCCCTGGTAGCTCAGGTCTTGTCACAAGCAGTGGTGATCAGGAACAGACCCGCAACCTACCTCCTAAGCCCCAACATTCCTAATCTCCATCTATCGAACATCCCAAATAACAAGGGTCTCCGTTGGTACCATTTTGTCACGAACCAACCTGGGTTGACCCTGAACTGGTCACCCGAGCCAGCCCGCGACATGGCACGAGGGGTGTTCCCGATCCCTACGGGCTAGAAACTTGTTTCGGGCATCAAAACTAAACAAGTGGGAATGATTTGGTCCATAAATGAAAGACAAATAAATAAAAAAAACTGAATAATGAAAATGAAAACTAGTAATGGTGAGAAAAAAAAGTTGTACACACCTCCATGTAACCCTATCGGTCACCACCGACCTCAATCCAACGTCGCGCTATGGAGACCAAATCCAAGCAAGGAACAAAACCCAAAGCTAAAAACAAAGATAAAACAATAGGCATGACTATTAAAACTCATAAGTCATGCCCAAAAAACCTATTCTCATGTGTATTTATTTCAAATAAAAGATTCATCAATTTCAATCTTGAAATGCAATGTATAGAACTTGGTTTTTTTACACATTTTCTTCTTTAAAAGCTAAACATGATCCATTTCCCTTCATATTTTAAATTAAGTTATTTTCCAAGGATGAATCTTTAACCTTTTTAGAGAATGATGGATAGAGAATTGTAAATCATTTTAAAAACCTTTTTCCAAAAACTTTGGAAGATCATTTTTATCCCCTTTAACAAATAGACACATCCTACATGAAGGCAAAAGCAATAATTACACAAGGGAAATGTAAAATTAAACACAGGAGTAGCCTACCAAAAAAAGCACCTCAATCATCCACCATATATAACTAAGTGTTGATATACATGGGAAAGCCTAGGAGCTCATGAATAGTCTAGAATGTACTATACATGTGACTCATTTTGAAGGCATGCCTACTCTCAAAGATTTCCTATACTAAGGGCCACTAGCCAGTGTGTAATCTAAACTAGTGCAGCAATCGTTCACTAAAAATTCGCTCACTATGCTAGGTTCCTATGTTCAGAATAAAAAGGGGGTGAGCCAACAATGTCAAAAAAATAATGCAGTCACAATTACATTCCTCACACACAGTCAACACACAACAAAGTCACCCCCGAGTCACCCCAAGGAATACGTCCCTCACCATTCAACCATTAGATCACAGGAAAGTCCTACCCAGTAGACCCCCCATAACATATAACTCAAACATAGGAAGGGGACCACATCCAAGGAGAGTTTTCTTAAGATAACTAGTTTTACACAAGTGCCAATCGGGTCTCACATAAATTTCGCATGCCAAACCATTTCTTAAGAATCAAACACACACCACTTTGAAAAACCATAAATACACTTATCAACCCATTTAAGAAACCCAAACCAAAATTTTAAATCTAAAGCACACTCAAAAAGGCCAAAGGGGAATTTCATTAGGAAATTGATGTGAAAACACAATCAAACCATTTATTACAACACATTACAAGAAATAAACCACCCTAATTCAAGAGAGAACATTTTACTATCAGTTCTATATCAATAACTAATATTAAAACTAGGTGAAAAATTTCAAGAAACAAATGATTCTTAAAATTAAAGGTTAATTCATAGAGATCCAACCTCAGAGAAGGAAGCAGACCAAGCCGAGACACTTCGTCTCTTGAAGATTCTAACGAAAATTTATCACACTAGCACACACATACATTATCATACATATATATATACCCTTAATACATTGAACATATTCCCCACTCCATGAGGGAATATGTGAAAGGAAGACATATATATATATATATATACATACGTGCCTATGTATGTGGGTGTGTGCACCACCAAGGATCCACACAAACTTTAATAAATTAACCTAGAGGAAACAGTATTATTTAGAAACCAACAGACCATTCAAGAGATCAAGATCTAAAGAAACACTATTTTAAAGTGAGAAATTTCAAATGTACCTTTATATTTTGCACACGCCAAATACATTTACCAAAAACACTTCAAAATCCATTTTCAATAATATGAAATCTCATTTTCATTAATCATTTTCCAAACAGGCCTCACCCTTCCTATACTTCCTTTTTAAACCATTTTTTAGAAACTTCACAAGGAA
Source organism: Viscum album (assembly GCA_963277665.1). Taxonomy (NCBI): domain Eukaryota; kingdom Viridiplantae; phylum Streptophyta; class Magnoliopsida; order Santalales; family Viscaceae; genus Viscum; species Viscum album. The sequence continues at coordinate 1,552,132,409 of OY728125.1, read as the reverse complement.
CTCACTTCATTTAGAAAACAATGAACCGTTCAAGAAACCATGATTTTAAGAAAACACCATTTCCATAAACAAACTACTTTCAATCTCACAAACACCAAAACCATTTTTCAAATGAATTTACCATTCCTTAATCAATTTATGAAACTCCTTTGAAATTATCACAATGAAACGTATTCAATTCAACCATTTTTATGGGGAAAGCCACCTTTTAAAACCCACACACAAATCCAGTTCACTCAAAAAGGCATTCCACATCATTTTCCTTATTTCCAATTCACAATTAAAAAATGAAAAACAAAATTCAACATGCTGAAATGATACATTCTCGTTGTAAAAACCCACTATCAATGCTTTCACACCTCAAGTTCCTTTGAAAACACATTTCACACATTTTTCATAATCATAAATACACTTTTAAGAAGTACCCTCCTGAGGCACACATGAAAACATAATCATATCCTTTAGAAAATCAACTTTCATCACATACTCCTGTCAAAATACTTCTGAAAATATTTCGCACCACATAAAACATCTAATTTCACTATTAAAATCAAAATAACATTTAACCAAACACAATTGAAAAAAACAAACATAGTCATAAACAAAAAAACAACTTCAAAAGATATTTTTAGCAAATTCTACTATCGCAAAAACACCAACACACCACAAGATAATTACTATATACCTCAAAACAATTTAGGAACCTAATTTTGAACATGTGAAAACAAGCAAGAGGATTTAAACCTCACCTTGGATATCGGCGACCAATTGAGATAAGCCGAACCGCTCTGCCTTTGGCGATGGTTGTTGGAACATGGACCCAAGGGCCCCAAGAGACCATTCGCACAACTCTGGAACAAATAAAAATCTATAAATTGGATTACCCAAAGACCTAAGGTTCGGCCAAACCCTATGGGGAAATGGGTAAGCCAACCCGCAGCCAGAAAAAATGGGGGAGAATGAAGAAGAGGGATTACCTCAATGAGCCAACCGCAAAACCGGAGGGAAATCTGGTGATTTTTCCGGATAAGTGAGGGTCGTGAGGGAGGGGTGGCGCGCATGTGAGAGGAACCAATAAGGGGGTATGTCACAAGACGGAGAGGTCATGCAATGGGGCAGCATTTGGTAGTGGTCTGGATGGAGTGGGGTGGCGCCAGCGAGAGAGAGAGCAGGGGGGAGGCAGTGCGAGGAAGGGGGGAGCAAGGGGGAGGTGCAACCTGCGTGACATGATGAGAAGAGGGAAGAAGAAATAAAGAAGGAAAAAAAGAACATAAAAGATAAAAAATAAATAAATAAAATAAAATAAAATAAAATAAAGAAAAAGGAAATATAAAAAAACACAAATATAAAACCTAATTTATAATAGACTTACGAATAATAATGATAATAATAATAATGATAATGATAATAATAATAATAAATAAAATGATTAAAATAGTTAATATCCAAGGTCGGGGTGTGACAATTCTCCCCACCATAAACACTTTCTGCCCCCAAAAAGTCACCAAGTTAAAAGATAGCTAAAGCTTGAGTCTGTGCCCGAATAGAGCCAAAAAGAAAATCAAGAACCTCAGGTTGACGATTCACTCCACAAGTCACACCCGATCGGTCACGAAGAAAACATGACATAAAACAAGGTGAGAACAAAAGGGGGTTATCCCCACCACAAGAACTCAACTAACACAGAAACTTTAAAACCCACGCACACCAACCCAAGGAGGGGCTAACACGGGAACTCCCAACCTGAACTTATCGACTTCTCCACCTGATTTGAGCGGGACCACTAAGACTTAAACGGAACACCACTACAAGGCCACCTGGCATATTAGGGCACCAAAACAAGTAACTCCCTATAATAACACCTCTAAAACTAAGAATTCCCCAAACCTATTTAAGACTCCCAACTCATCCAACTCTCTCAGTACGAGTGAGACAATGCATCCACTAAAACCCAGAACTCTCGGCACAAGACAAAAAAACACCAACACTCACATCTCCAAACAATCACTAATAAAACCAGGACCAACCCACACAAGGGCCAAATACAATTTTAAGAAAAACAAACGATTCTATAGGCCACATTCAGAAGAAAATAGCTATTGTGATCATGAAAGAATAAGTTCATCACATTATTACCACAAAAGATGCACTTACAACAGCGGGAAAACAAGGACAAAGAAAACCCTGAATGTCTATATTCCAAGAAAAAATATAGAGAACCAAGAAAAGGTCTCAAATGCCTCTGACACCCAGACAGTGCGCGAGCTTCATCCTGATACCTGAGACTGGGGTTCTAATGGCTGAAGCATCTTATGCCTTACAGTCAGACATGAGCATCCCCCGATCAAAACTCCTTCCTCGAATGACACTTCTTTCAGAACCTTTCCCAGTGACCCGAATGGTCACACAATAGCAGAACATTGGAGGTATGAGACAAGATGGATTAAGATGCTTGAACTGAAAACATAGATGGTACATTAGAAAGTAGTCTGATGAACCAGAAGTTGACACTGACACAAGGGATTTCTTCAGAGGCTAGTTCTGTAAGGACTCGACCCCAGTTACCTGGAGCCGGTGCCTTATTGGTTACATTAGAATACAAACAAGGAATAAGAATCCCAAATAACCAATTATTTTAGTATTATTGGAAACAAGATACATACATAAGTTCATCATTAAAACTTAAAATTAAAAACAACATAGAAACTCCTTAGACAACTTCCATAACTCCTAATTTATTTCAGCATGTCATTCATAATAGAATTATTCTTGCCCTATGGAAATGAAACATAATAAAGGGATGATATCAAATGCTCATTAAGGGTAAGTAATACAGGGAAAGATAACATAAACATTAGACATGATGAATAATTTAAGACACATGCCTTTAGAAATAAACTTGAACATAATATGGTAGAAATATGAGCTAAGTAAATATTACCATAACATAACATAATCATGGGTATTCTACTAGTTGAATAACCACATAAACTATCAATACTATATTCATAATGAGTTAATTCATAATTCGGGACAATATAACCATACCTTCAAGGCCTCGTGCCATGTCTATAAATAATCATTTTTTCATGGCCTTGTGCCAAGACCGTAGTTTGTCTCATGAGACATACTGATGCACCGAGGGGCTGTAGCGGGCCCCACATGACACATAATATGTCCAATAAATTCCTCATATGAATGGATATAAACATAATCAATATATACATTCATATAGATACTAATATATGAAATGTAAATAGCTTTCCTCGAACATTAAGCAAAAACACTAACCATTCAATGTAAACTGATGAATGGTTTTAAGATAGAACATCAATAGCCAAAATAATCATAAACCATTAAATTGAATATGGTAGATGATAAAATGGAATACTCATTCAAATAATAAATAAGAATCAACAACAGTTTTGAAATAGATGATAATACTCTTATAAAATCTTTGATTAAATTTTGAGATAAATACTCTTTTACATTGAAAAGAAGAGTTCTTTTGGAAATATATTTTTATAAAACTGGAAGTGAAGTAAGATATTATTTTCAATGAGTGATTTTATAAATATAATGGTTTCTAAAAAAAGATTATAGAGTACCCCTTAAAATAGGTAAGAATTGGAGAAATTCCTTTGGATTGGGCTTCTATTTCAGAAACAATTTTGAAACTTCCTTTTAAAACGTGTAACTATCCACAAAATAAGGAAGGATTCTGGTTGGTAAACATATATAAAACACTAAAAAAGATTTTATTAGGATTACATAATAATATATCAGAATTTAATTGAGGTAATTAAATAGTAAAAGTAACCCGAATGAAAATGGATGTTCAGGTGGAAAAACCCTTACCTTAAATCCGAATGTGTTCCCCTCTTGAACATAATGTCCTGGAATATGAAATTATACATATAAATAAATTATTTCAGAAACTAATATAGATTTATTTATTTTATCATAATTCTGTTTAGTTCATTTATTTTATTATTTATTAGTTATTATATTGAATTATGTCGTTCCGGAGTGTTTGTTTTCTTGATTATCATAATCGGTTCACTTGTTTTTAATAAATGAAGTTCATGTGGAATGGTTGTCAATATTTAGAATTTAAGTTACATATTATTTATTAACATCCATAATTTTTAATGGTCATTTCCATCATTTTGTTACATGGAATGAGGATGAATCATTAAATGACAACCACTTTGATTATTTGGGGGTATTTGGATTATTATAAACTAGTTTTGTCATATGATTTAATAATATGTACATATAATGGTTCCTGAATATTAATTAGGTTATTATACATGTATTATAGTCTGGTTAAACCATTAAAATGGTTTCGTGACCAGTAATGAAGGATAAATTGAAGAATGAAATTTCGTCATCCACGAAGGTTATAAATTGGAACCTCATGGATGTTGATTTCATTTATAAAAATAAAATCAAGGAAGTGAGAATATTGATGATGATTCTTCCATTAATATGATATTATTTCAGTATATATATGATAATAGAGTTTATCATGGTAATTTGGATATAGTATGTGAGGAGAGAAAAGGAAAAGAGATGATCTTGAAAATAAGAGAAAAGGTGAGATCCCTTATGAAAATTCGGCAGCCTAATGGCGTCGCTTAATATTTCATAAAATGAAATGATGAGATAAAAAGGGTACCTAATCATATTTAAATAAAAAGTATAGTAATAAGAATAAATAAAATCAAACACCAACATATTATAATGGAAATTCAAAGAGATAACATAAAATAAGTGTCGACTAAAAGAGGAGGGTGAAGGATTACCTTACCTTGTAGAGTAACTCCTAGAACTTAAAGGTTGAGACCTTGGGGGATTAGGTACACCTTGGGAGGACTCTTATAGAGGTAAAACCACCTAATATTTGAGTATGAGGGATTTGGAATGAATTAAAATGAAAGGATTAGTGGGTATTTATAGAAAAAGAGAGGGAGTTTTTTAATAATTTCAAAGGGACACCTCATTAGTGGTTTTTTCAAAACCATGATTTTGCCCATGGTTTTAGCCACTTGGGACACCTAATGTCATATTTTACTTTACAAAATTAGACCAGCATTTTATTTTAATTATTATGTCATTATTATGTCATTAAACTACTGAAAACTCAAAACTGTATTTTTTACTATTCATGAAAAATTCAAGTATTTTAGAAAAATCCCAAAAATTTACCCCTACCATTTTTCAATGTGTAGAATTGAAAAATGAAATCCATTTTTCAATAATAATTTTATAAATATTATTAATTTAATTTTGAAATAAAATCATAGTTAATTCAAAAAATAACGATTTTAATGTATAATTAGGTTTATATCACCTTGAAAAATCAATTAAGATCTCATTATCTTATTATCTTAAGAAAATAAAATAATATTATTATTTACTATTCATAAGGGTCATATTACTATTAATATTACTATTCATAAGGGTATGTTACTATTCCCCAAAAATCAAGTTTGTTCTTACAGACTCCAAATGAATTATTGGTCACAACTCTAGATGACCGTTATTCGAAATTCCAAACACAGTAGAGGCAAATTTGTATTTAATGGATAGATTATAATATTCATTCAATATTTATTTTAAAAATCTTGGGGTGTTACATTCTCCCCTCCCAAAAAAAATCTCATCCTCGAAATTTCATTTTACAATCTAGGCCAAAAACAGGTGGGGGTACTTTTCCTTTATTGCTCCCTCCAGTTCCCATGTTTCCTCTTCGTACTTATGGTTTCTCCATAGTTCCTTGACCAGATTAGTAGTCTTGTTGCGTAAAACTTTGTCTCTATGATCCAAGATTTTCACCAGCTGCTCCTCATAAAGAATATCATCCTCCAACTGTACCACCTCTGAAGAGAGTTCATGTGAAGGGTCTGGTATGTGCTTCTTTAAGAGGGATACATGAAAGACATCATGTACTTTCGACATGGAAGGTGGAAGTGCCAGTCGATAGGCCACTGCACCGACTTGATCAAGGATCTCAAAGGGGCCGATATACCTGGGACTTAGCTTTCCCTTATTCCTAAACCTCATGACCTTCTCCATGGAGATATGCATAGAAAAACCAGGTCTCCAACTTTGAATTCAAGGTCTCGTCGATGGTTATCCATATAACTCTTCTGTCAAATTTGGCCTACCTTGATTTTTTGTTGAATAGTTTTCACCTTCTCTTCCATTTCATCAACCATTTCAGGTCCTAGTAGCTTATGCTCACCGACTTCATCCCAACACGCTAGTTTTATGCACCTTTTCCTATAAAGGGCTTCATATGGTGCCATTTGGATGCTCGAGTGGAAATTTTTGTTGTAGGAGAATTCAACCAGTGGAAGATGTTGGTCCCATCCCCCTTTGAATTCCATAGAACATGCTCTCAACATGTCTTCAAGTTTCTGAATAGTCTTCTCAGATTGGACATCAGTTTGAGGATGATAGGTCGTACTAAAGTTCATTTCAATTCGTTGACCATGTTGGAGAATTTTCCAGAACTTTGAGGTCAATCTAGGATCATGGTTGGATACAATAGATAGTGGTACTCCATGCAGCCTTACCACTTCTTTGATGTAAATCTGTGCTAATTGATCCAATGAGAAGTCCTCTCGAATCATGATAAAGTGAGCAGTCTTTATAAGATGATCCACAACGAACCATATATCATTGTTTCCTCTGGATGTCCTTGGAAGTCCAGTGACAAAGTCCATGGTAATGTTCTCCCACTTCCATGATGGTATGGGTAGTGGTTGCATCATCCCCTTAGACTTTTTCCTCTCATACTTAACTTGTTGACATACTAGGCACTTTGATGTATATTCATCAATCTCCCTTTTCATATTGTCCCACCAAAAGTTTTCTCGGAGATCTCGATACATATTTTTTCTACCAGGGTGTATATAAAAATTAGAGCTATGTGCATCATACAATAGTTCCCTCTTTAGCTCAGGAATAGAGGGAACACAAAGCCTCTTCCTAAATTTCAAAATGCCACCTTCACATACGAAGTTAGTCAACTTCCCATCATTTATAGCATTAATTTTCTTTTGAAATTCTTCATCATCAGCCTGATAATTTTTTATCCTCTCCAGTAAAGATGGTTTGGAAACTATCTAAAAAAGTAGTGATGTGTTACCTTCCTTGATAATTCCCATATACATATTTACAAGATCCATGAACAAATGATCCCTTTTAACTCTCATCTTGTTCATAATTCCATGATCATTTCTTCTCAAAGCATCTGCTACCTTATTTACCTTCCCCAGGTGGTAGTGTATTGTGAAATCATAGTCTTTGAGTAGCTTAATCCATCTCCTTTGTCTCATGTTGAGTTATTTTTGTGGGAATATATATTTTAAACTCTTATGATCTGTATATATCTCACATTTGTTTCCATAGAGGTAATGTATCCAAATATTCAGAGCAAAGATTACCGCTTCTAACTCAAGATCATGAGTTGGATAGTTTTGTTCATGAATTTTTACCTGTCTAGATGCATAGTCAATCACTCGATCATTCTGCATAAGGACACAACCAAGTCCTTTCTTCGATGCATCGTTATAGATAACAAACCCATCATTCCCTGATGGTAGGGTTAGGATCGGAGCGTTCACTAACCTCCTCTCCAACTCTTCAAAACATTCTTCGCATCCTTTTTTCCATATGAACTTAACCCATTTTTGTGTGAGCCTGGTCATTGGGTTGGAAAAACAAGTGAAGTTCTAAAAAAACGCCGATAATAACCTACTAAACCAGTAAAACTTTGTACCTCAGTTACGTTCGTTGGAGTAGGCCATTCTTGTACAGATTTTGTCTTCACAGGATCTATAGATTTTCAATCCTTAGAGATAGTGTGGCCCAAAAAGGCAACTGATTGGAGCCAAAAATCACACTTTCTAAACTTCCCATATAAATTATTTCTTCTAAGTTTCTTAAGAATAGTGTACACGTGATTTTCATGATCTTCATAGCTTTTAAAGTATACTAGGATATCATCAATAAACACTACTAAAAAGTCATCAAGATAATCCTTGAAAACTCTGTTCATTAGATCCATGAAGATAGATGGTTCATTAGTTAGTCCAAAAGGCATTACTGTAAACTCATAATGCATGTACCTGGTTTGAAGAGCTGTTTTTGGAATGTCTTCCTTCCTCACAAGAAACTGATGATATCCATATTGAAGATCAATATTAGAAAAATATTGGCCTCCATAAATTTGATCAAATAAATCATCAATTCTTGGTAGAGGATACTTCTTTTTTATTGTAATAGCATTGATTTCTCTATATTCAATGCACAACCTCATGGATCCATCTTTCTTCTTGACAAAGAGGACAGGGGATCCCCATGGAGAAATGCTAGGAAGAATAAATCCTTTATCACTCAATTCCTCTAGTTGTTTCTTTAGTTCCACTAACTCCATAGTAGCCATTCTATAAGGGGTCTTTGATATTGGCCTTGAACCAAAAATTAAGTCAATGAAAAACTCAATTTCCCACTCTGGAGGATGTCCAAGTAAATCCTCTGGAAAGATGTAAACATATTCTTTCACAATAGGTACATCCTTTATCTATACATTCTTCTCCTCACCCATATTAATTTCATTCCCTTCCTCCCCAATAATTGAATTCGGTAGAGCTATTGGGGGTGGATCTGGATGAGAATCACATAGTGAGGTTTTTTCTCTAAACATAAGGGATTCTACACTATTCTTGAAAATTGTAACTTCCTTCTTCTTGCAATAGATCTTCACATAATAATTTGATAGCCAATCCATAATGATAATTATATCATAATCAACCATTGGTATGATGATAAGGTTAGCAACTAAAGCATGTTTATGTGTCATGAGGGGGACTAATCGACATACCTTTGTTGCAATGATACATCAACTAGGAGTTTTGACTAATAACTAATTTATTAAATCAAATTGTACATATATAATTTTCTTGGAAAATTGGGAAGATATAAATGAAGGTGACGATCCAAAATCAAATAAAGTATTGGATAAGTTTGATGAAACAATCAATGTACCTTCCACCACTTCATTAGGAACTTCAACCTCTGCAGTTCTAACCGCATAAGATTGGCCTTGCTCCCTTGGCCTTATTTGGGGAACATTTCCCTAACACTTAGGACATTCATGTGCATAATGTCCTATCTCCTTGCAATTGTAGCACAGAACATTGGTAGCTTCTTTCTTCCCCTTACAATCCTATGATAGGTGGCCTTTTTCTCTGCACTTGTAACAGACTCCCATTCCCTTCAGGAAAGTGCTAGGGTGTTTCTTCCCACAATTAATTCATGATAGAAATTCAACTCTTCCATTCTTCCCCATTTCCTTATTTCCATTCCCATAGTTTTAATATGCCCTCTTCTTCTCTTACTTTACTTTAAAGTCATGTGACTTAGAGAATTCATTTTCTGTCTTGATAGCACTTGAGACTATATCTTCATATGATTCAAATCTTTGGGAGACAAGAGCCCTTCATAGGAATGGTTTTAAACCATAAAATAATCAATCAATTTTACTCCTTGGATTACATATGTAATCCGAAGCATGCCTTTCAAACCTTATAAAGCTGGCTTCATACTTGGAAATATTTTCATCCTCCTTCTGCCTCAGATTCAAGAATTGCCTCTCCATATTTGCTCACTTTTCATGTGGGAAATATTTTTCTAAGAATATTTCCTAAAATCCCTCCATTACATCTCTTATAGTTCTTCCTCCTCCTTTGTGTTTTGGACTAAATACCATCTTTGACCCGCATCACCCGTTAGATGATAAACTTCCATGACAACCTTCTCTCTTTCATTACATCCCAAAGCAAGAAATATCTTCTCAAGGGAACATATCCACTACTCTGCTACAAACAGTTTTGTAGTCCCATTGAATGATGGAGTTTGTTGTCGCATAAAGAGATCTAACATAGATCCTCTACTTTGTGGATTTGGATGCTCCATACGAGTAAGGTTATTATTCATAACCTGAGTAAGTTGTCCCATTATAGTTATGAGTTGCTCAGCACCAGAACCAACATCATTATCTTTCATTGGAGGGAGATCCCTATAGGGGACATGTGCATTTGTGCGGTTTCCATTCCTTCCACTTGGCACAATATCTAGATAATGGCATACACTATATTAGGTTATGAATCATAATGTATAATATTAACTTAGCAAAATACGTAGTAAAAATTGAGATCCTACGCATGGTTAATCCCATATTCACAAAAATGGTTCCTTTGAGGAAAATTTTACATTTAAATCCATTATAATGGTTTGTAAAGAAGATATGAATTATCCTAAGCATATTCCCCAGGAGTGTAGTAACCAAGAGTGCAGTAAGGCCCGTTGTTGTGCACCATTTCCCTTTCGAGTCTAGCTCAAAGCAGTGTTTTAGGGTTTTACCCCTAGATACATCTGTGTCAGAGCCCCTCTACCTGCTCGTATCCAGATAGGGATGTATTCCATGAAAGATCCACATAATCTATTCCTTACCAAAATACAAGGAAGTTATTTTATGTATATCCTCAAAGAACAACTTAGGGACTCTTCCCTAATTCTACGTTTTCTAAATCTAGTTTCCAAGTACTCTACTAAACTTCCTCTGATACCAACTATAAGGACCCAACCCCAGTTACCCGAATCTGGTGCCTTATTGGTTACATTGGCATACAAACAAGGAATAAAGATCCCAAAGGACTGAGTAGTTTAGTATTATTGGAAACAAGATACATACATAAGTTCATCATTACAACTTTAAATGAAAAACCACATAGAAACTTCTTAGACAACTTCCATAACTCCAAGTTTATTTCATCATGTCAATCATAATAGAATTATTCTTGCCCTATGGAAATGAAACATAATAAAGGGGTGATCTAAAATTCTCAGTAATGGTAAGAAATATAGTGGAAGATAACATAAATACTAGACATGGTGAATAATTGAAAACACATGCCTTTAAAAATAAACTTGAACATAATATGGTGGAAATATGAGCTGAGAAAATATTGCCATAACATAACATAATCATGGGTATTATACTAGTATAATAACCACATGAACCATAAATACTATATTCATAATGAGGGAATGAATAATTCAGGACAATATAACCATATCGTCAAGGCCTCGTGCCAGACCATAAATAATCATTTTGTCAAGGCCTTGTGCCAAGACCGTAGTTTGTCTCATGAGACCTACCGATGCACCGAGGGGCTATAGTGGGCCCCACCTGACACTTACTATGTCCAATTAATTTCTCATATGAATGGGGATAAACATAATCAACATACACATTCATATTGAAACTAATATATGAAATGTAAATAGCTTTCCCCAAACATTAAGCAAAAACACTAACCATTCAAAGTAAACTGATGAATGGTTTTAAGATAGAACATAAATAGCCAAAAATAATAATAAACCGTTAAATTGAATATGGTAGATGATAACATGGAATACTAATCCAAATAATACATAATAATCAACAAGATTTTTTAAATAGATGAAGATACTCTTATAAAAGTTTTGAGTAAATCTTGAGATAAATACTCTTTTACTTTGAAAAGAAGAGTTCTTTTGGAAAAATATTTGTATAAAACTGGATGTGAAGAAAGATAGTATTTTAAATGATTGATTTTATAAATACAATGGTTTATAAAAACATATTATATAGTTCCCCTTAAAATAGGTAAGAATTAGAGAAATTCCCATGGATCAGGCTTGTATTTTGGAAACAATTTTGAAACATCCTTTTTAAAACGTGTAATTATTCCAAAAATAAGGAAGGATTATGGTTGGTAAACATATATAGAACACTAAAAAAGATTTTATTATGATTAAATAATAATATACCAGAATTTTATTGAGGTAATTAAACAATAAAATTAACATGAATGAAAATGGAAGTTCGGGTGGAAAAACCCTTACTTTAAATCCGAATGTGTTCCCCTCTTGAACTTGAGGTCCTGGAATATGAAATTATACATATCAATGAATTATTTCGGAAACTAATATACATGTATTTATTTTATCATAATTATATTTAGTTCATTTATGTTATTATTTATAAGTTATTATATTGAATTTTGACGTTCTGGAGTGTTTGTTTTCTTGATTTTTATAATCGGTTCACTTGTTTTTAAGTAATGAAGTTCATGTGGAATGGTTTTAAATATCCATAATTGAAGTTACATATTATTTATGAACATCCAGAATTTTTAATGGTCATTTACATCATTTTTTTACATGGAATGAGGATGAATCATTAGATGACAACCACTTCGATTATTTAGCGGTATTTTGATTATTATGAACTAGTTTTGTCATATGATTTAATAATATGTACATATACTGGTTCATGAATATTAATTAGGTTATGATACATGTATTGTAGTCTGATTCCACAATTAAAATGGTTTCATGACCACTAATTAATGAGAAATTGAAGAACGAAACTTCATCGTCCATGAAGGTTATAAATTGGAACATCATGGATGTTGATTTAGTTTATAAAAATAAAAGAGAGGGAGTAAGAATATTGATGATGGTTATTCCATTAACATGATTTTATTCCAGTGTATAGATGATACTGGAGTTTATCATGGTCATTCAGATAGAGGATGTGAGGAGAGAAAAAGAAAAGAGATGATCTTGAAAATAAGAGAAAATGTGAGAGATCCCTTATGAAAATTCGACAGCCTAACGGCGTCCCTTAATATTCCATAAAATGAAATGATGAGAGAAAAAGGGTACCTCATAATATTTAAATGAAAATTAAAGTAATATTAATACATAAAATCAAACTCCAACATATTATAATGGAAATTCAAAGAGATAACATAAAATAAGTGTCGACTAAAAGAGGAGCGTGAAGGATTCCCTTACCTTGTAGAGTAACTCATAGAACTTGAAGGTTGGAAACTTGGGGGATTAAGGACACCTTTGGAGGACTCTTATAGAGTTAAAACCACCAGAGCTTCTAAGATGAGGGATTTAGGATGAAATAAAATGAATGGATGAGTGGGTATTTATAGAAAAAGAGATCGAGTTTTTTAATAATTTCAAAGGGACACCTCATTGGTGGTTTTTGACAAACCATGGGCTTGCCCATGGTTTTAGCCACTTAGAACACCTCATGTAATATTTTAATGTACACAAGTTGAACAGACTTTTATTTTAATTATTATGTCATTATGATGTCATTAAACTACTGAAAACTCAAAATTGTATTTTTACTATTCACGAAAAATTCAAGTATTTTAGAAAAATTTCAAAAATTCACCCCTACCATTTTTTGATGTGTAGAATTGAAAAATGAAATCCATTTTTCAAGAATTATTTTCTAAATATTATTAATTTAATTATTAAATAAAATCATAGTTAATTCTAAAAATAACAATTTTAAGGTATAATTTGTTTTATATCACATTGAAAAATCAATTAAGATCTCATTATCTTATTATATTAAGAAAATGAAATAATATCATTATTTACTATTCATAAGGGTCATATTAATATTCATATTACTATTCATAAGGGTATGTTATTGTTCACCAAAAATCAAGTTTGTTCTAATAGACTCCAAATGACTTACTGGTCACAACTCTAGATGACCGTTATTCGAAATTCCAAACACAATAGAGGAAAAGTTGTGTTTAATGGCTAGATTATAAAATTCATTCAATATTTATTTTCAAAATATTAGAGTGTTACAGGTTCCTCTCATACACCCCACTCGCAAACTGGGGAACCCTTACGAATGATGAGAGGTTCCAGATTTTCTAAGCACTTGTGCTCTAGATGTCGACTCCTTAAAGCTGCTGACACAGTTCTTCGCCAACCGCTAGACTTGTTAACTATGCATGGGATCTCACCTCTTCTTGCCTTCACTTCCTCAGGTATGATCCATTGGATGAATATGGACTTTAACACCTCCCACATCATCCCAACTCCAAGTATAATGAGACATCCACCCCCATTGGTCCAAGGCTGGACCATCCACTAAACCAAATACATTATGAACTCTAACAAACTCGGAAGTCCCTAACCATACAAAGACATGCTCTACTCCCCTAAAACCGCTTCACTTCCCCTAATGAACCCTAAATGCCCCGAAAGACAAGAAAAACTTGATAGAAACCAGAATTGGGAAAGAGTCGTTAACAACTTTTCAGGACATTTCTGGGTTGCATATTCAGAACAACATGGAAAAAATCGCAAATAAAATCAAGCCAAAACTCAATCAAATGAAACACCCCGAACTGAGACAACCGGCTCGGAATCCCAAACATGTTCAAACACAACCAAAAGAAACACCACAAGCCATAGGTAAGAGACTCCTAAATAAAACATATACAAACACAAGCAAAATCCACTTTTCAAAATACCAAAACCCACTTTTCAAGAAAAACCAAGTCCCGAAATCAATTTTTTTCATTCAAGTGCATTTTAGAAAAATCAAGACAAGCCTTAAATTCCAAAACCCCACCAATGTAATCCTATGAACTGTCACATAAGCCTTCATCCCTTTCCATTCAAATCACCTGTACATATGTGTCAATGTGCACTTCATGTATCTACCCACACATATACGGACTATCCTAAGGAATACCAATGGTCTCACTTTTCGTTCCATCACCAAATCCAAACACAAGCCAAAAAATTTCTAGATCAAAACACTTCCTATTTAAAAACCCACTTCACCAATTTCAAAACAATTAGAAATCCCCTTTTTACCATATTTAAAACCATCAGAGAAATAACCCTATCAATTAAAAACCACCTTCATTTCCAAAAACACTCTAAAACCAATCGAAATCAAGACAAAGCACAACCAACAATGGAAAACCAGAATGAGGAACTAGCACTTATGCCCAACTCGGTGACATGGTAGTGAGCCACGCCTTAAGTAAGACATAACACCAGTGGACCTTGAACCAGACACCTGGGATCCACATGGGTCACTACTCTATGTGGGGTCACATCAAGACTCCGAGTCATCTCTATTGTTATCCCTCAATCCAAAACAAAGATAAAAGACCCAAAACCTAGACTACCCCTAGTAGCTCAGGTCTCTTCGTGAGCGGTGGTGATCAGGCACCGACCCACAACCTACCTCCTAAGCCCTGACTATTCTAATATCTATCTACCGTACATCCCAAATAACAAGGGTCTCCTTTGACACTATTTTTTCATGAACCAACTTGGGTTGACCCTGAACCAGTCACCCGAGCAGGCCCGTGACATGTTCGGAGGGGCATACCCGATCCCCAAGGGCTGAAAACTAGTGTCGAGCATCAAAACTGAACAAGTGAGAATGATTTGGCCCATAAATGAAAGACAAATAAATAAACAAAAACTGAATAGTGAAAATGAAAACTAGGAATGGTGAGAAAAAAAAGTTGTACATACCTCCATGTGACCCTATGGGTCACCACCGACCTCAATCCAACATCTCGCTATGGAGACTGAATCCAAGAAAGGCACAACACCCAAAGCTAAAAACACAGATAAAACTATAGGTGTGAGTATTAAAACTCAATAGGCATTCCCAAACAATCTATTCTTATACACATTTCCTTTAAATAAAAGATCCAAAAATTTCATGTTTGAAATACAATGTATAGAACTAGGTTTTTTTACACATTTTCTTCTTTAAAAGCAAAACTTGATCCATTTCCCTTCATATTTCAAACTAAGTTTTTTCCAAGGATGAAGCTTTAACCTTTTTAGAGAAAGAGGGATAGAGAAGTGTAAAAAAATTTAAAAACCTTTTTCCAAAAAATTTTGAATATCATTTTTATACCCTTTAACAAAGAGACACATCATATAGGAAGGAAAAGGCAATAATCACACAAGGTAAATGGAAAATAACAAACATGTGTGACCAACCAAATAAAGCACCTCAATCATCCGCCGTAGATAACTAAGTGCCGATATACATGGGAAAGCCTAGAAGATCGTTAATATTCTAAAATGTACTATACATGTGACTCATCCCCAAGGCATACCTACTCTAGATGATGTCATAATGCCCAAATGCTTGGTGTTTCCCTACTTGGCCTAACCGAGGGGCCCAATCCCCTAGCAGAGCAACATCTATACTAAGGGCCACTAACCAGTGCGTAATCTAAACTAGTGCAGCAATCGTTCACTAAAAGTTCACTCACTAAGCTAGGTTCTCGTGTTCAAACTAAAAAGGGGTGATCCAACAATGTCAAACAAGTATACAGTCACAAGTACATTCCTCAAACATATTCAACACACAAAACAAAGTCACCCTCGAGTCACCCAAAGGAATACGTCCCTCACCATTCAACCATTTGATCACAGGAAAGTCCTATTGGAAGACCTCCCATAACATATAACTCAACCAAAGCAAGGGGACCACATGCAAGGATAGTTTTCTTAAGATAAATTGTTTTAAAAAAGTGCTAACTGGGCCTCGCATAAATTTCAAATGCCAAACCATTTCATAAAAATCACACGCACACCACTTTGAAAAACCAGAAATACACTTCTAAACCCATTTAAGAAACCCAAACTAGAATTTAAAATATAAAGCACACTCACAAAGGCCGAAGGGGCATTTCATTAGGCAATTGATGTGAAAACGCAATCAAACCATTTATTGCAACAAATTACAAGAAATAAACCACTCCAATTCAAGATAGACCATTTTACTAACAGTTCTATATCAATAACTAATATTAGAACTAGGTGAAAAAATGCGAGAAACAAATGATTCTTAAATTTAAAGGTTAATGCATAGAGATCCTACCTTAGAGAAGGAAGCATACCAAGATGAGACACTTCTGCTCTTGAAGCTTCCGATGAAAAACGCTCACACTAGCTCACGCAAACATTCTAAAATATATATATATATATACCCTTAATCCATTGAAAATATTCCCTGATCCATGAGGGAATATGTTCAAGGAAGATATATATATATATATACACACACACACACATAGACACATACGTTACTGTGTGTGTGTGTGCGCGCACCACCAAGGAGCCGCCCAAAATTTAAATAATTAACCTAGAGGAACCAACATTATTTAGAAAAAAATAGACCATTCAAGAAATCATGATCTAAAGAAACACTATTTTAAAGTGAGAAATTTCAAATGTACCTTTATGTTTTTCACACCCCAAATACATTTACCAAAAACACTTCAAAAGTTGTTTTTAATAATATAAAATTTCATTTTCGTTAAGAATTTTCCAAACCGGACTCAACCTACTTATAATTCCTTTGTAGACCATTTTTTAGTAACTGAACAAGGAACTGACTTCATTTAGAAAACAATGAACCATTTAATAAATCATGATTTTAAGAAAACACCATTTTCTATAAAGAAACTACTTTCAATTTCACAAACAAAAAAACTATTTTTCAAATGCATTTACCATTCCTTAATTAATTTATGAAACCCCTTTGAAATTATCATAATTACACATATTTAATTTAACCATTTTTATGGGGAAATCCCCCTTTTAAAACCCACATACAAAGCTATTTCACTCAAAAAGGCATTCCACATCATTTTCCTAATTTCCAAATCACAATTAAAAAATGAAAAACAAAATTCAACATACAGAAATGATACATTACCTTTATAAAAACCCACTATCAATGCATTCTCACCTCAATTTCCTTTGAAAACACATTTCTCACCTTTTTCATAATCATAAAAACACTTCTAAAAAGTACCCTCGTGAGGCACACATGAAAACATAACCATATCCTTTAAAAAATTAACTTTCCTCATATTCTCATGTGAAAACACTTCTGAAAAATATTTTTCACCACATAAAACATCTAATTTCACTATTTAAATCCAAATAACATTTAACCAAACATAAATGGCCAAAAAAACATAGACATAAACAAAAAAAAACTTCAAAAGATATTTTTAGAAAATTCTACTATCTCAAAAACTCCAACACACCACAAGATAATTAATATGTACCTCAAAATAATTTAGGAACCTAATTTAGACCGTTCGAAACCAAGAAAGAGGATTTAAACCTCACCTTGGATATTAGCGACCAACTGAGACAAGCCGAACCGCTCCGCCTTCAGCAGCGGTTGTCGGGACACAGACTCAAGGGCCCCAAGAGACTATTTTCACAACCCTGGAACAAAATAAAATCGATAAATCAGGTTACTCAAAGACCTAGGGTTCAGCCAAACCCTATGGGGAAATGGGTAGGCTAAACCAAAGCTGGAAAAAAGGGGGGAGATTGAAGAGGAGGGATTAATTTGATGAGTCGACTGCAAAACCAGAGGGAAATCTGGTGATTTCGCTGGAGAAGAGAGGGCCATGAGGGAGGGGTGGCATGCACATGAGAGGAACCAAGAAGGGGTAATGCCAAATGTAGGGGAGTTCATGCAAGGGGGTGGTGTGTGGTGGTGGTCTGGCTGGAGTGGGTTGGTGCTGGACAGAGAGAGAGCTAGGGGTGGCAGCGCGAGGAAGGAAGGAGAAAGGGGGAGGCGCAGCCTGTGCAACGCCAAAAGAAAAGGGAAGAAGAAATAAATAAAGGAAAAAAGATAAGATAAAAAAATAAATAAATAAATAAAATAAAATAAAGAAAAAGTAAAAGGAAAAAATACAAATATAAAACTTAATTAGTAATATACTAAAGAATAATAATAATAATAATAAATAAAATGATTAAAATAATCAATATCCAAGGTCGGGGTGTGACAATTCACCCCACCACAGACAATTTTTCCCCTAGAAAGTCACCAAGTCAAAAGATATCCAATGCTTGAGTTTGTGCCCAAATAGAGCCAAAACGAAAATCAAGAACCTCAGGTTGATGACTCACTCCACAAGTCACACCTAACAAGTTATGAAGAAACCATGACATAAAACGAGTGGAGAACATGAGAGGGTTCTCCCAACAACAAGAACTAGACTAACATGGAAACATTAAAACCCATGCACACCAAGCCAAGGAGGGGCTAAAGTGGGAACTCCCAACCCAAACATACCAACTTCTCCACCTGAGTTGAGTGAGACCAATGAGAATTAAAAGTAACACCACTGCAATGCCACCCGGCATATCGGGGCACCAAAACAAAGAACTCCCTATAACAACACCATTGGAACTAAGAATTCCCCAAACTGATTTAAAACTCCCAACACATCTAACTCCCTTAGTATGAGTGAGAAAACGCTTCCACTAAAACCCGGAACTCTTGGCAGAAGACAAAACCCCCCAACACTCACATCTTCAAATGATCACTAATAAAACCAGGACCAACCCACAAAAGGGACAAATACACTTTTAAGAAGAAAAAAACGATTCTAGGGGACACATTCAGAAGAATGTGACTACTATGATCACGAAAGAATAAGTTCATCGCATTATTACTGCAAAAGATGAACTTAAAACAGCAGGAAAAAAAGAAAAAGTAAACCCTGAATTTCTCTATTCCAAGGAAAAATATAAAGAAACAAGCAAAGGTATCACATGCCTCTGACACCCTAACAATGCGTGAGATTCAACCCGATACTTGAGGTTGGGGATCTGATGGCTAAATAATCGTATGCCTCACAGTCATACACGAGCATCCCCTGATCATAACTCCTTCCTCGAATGACACTTCTTTCGAAACCTTTCCCAGTGACCCGAACGGTCACACAATAGCAGGACTTCGGAGGGATGAGACAAGATAGATTAGGATGCTCAAACCGACAACACCGATGGAACAATAGAAAGTGGTATGACGAACTAGAAGTCGACACCAAAAAAAGGAGATTTCTTCATAGGTAAGTTCCTCTCGTACACACCACTCGCAAAATGGGAACCCTTATGAATGACGAGAGGCGCAAGATTTTCCAAGCACTTGTGCTCTAGATGTTGACTCTTTAAAGCAGTCGGCATAGGCCTTCTCCAACCGATGGCCTTGTTAACTACAGATGGGCTCTCACCTCTTTTCGCCTTCACCTCCTCAGGTATAATCTATTGGATGAAGACGGACTTTAACACCTCCCACATCATCCCAACTCCAAGTATGAAGTGAAATCCACCCCAATTGGTCTAAGGAAGGACCATCCACTAAACCCAAGACAATATGAAATCTAACAAACTCAGAAGTCCCCAACCACCTGAATACATGCTCTACTCCCCTCAAACCGCTTCACTGCCCCTAAAAAAACTGAATTCCTTGAAAGACAAGAGACACTCGATATAAACTAGAATTGGGCACAACTCATTAACAAATTTTGACGACATTTCTGGGTGGAATATTCAAAACTATATGAAAAACAAAATCACAACTAGCATCAAGCCAAAACTCAATCAAAAGAAACACCTCAAACTGAGACAACTGGCCCAGAATCACAAAGAGGCTCAGACACAACCAAAAGCAACACCACAAGACAAAGGTACCAAAATCATAAATCAAACATATACAAACACAAGAAAAATACACTATTAAAAATACCAAAACCCACTTTTCCAGAAAAACCAAGTCCTGAAATCATTTTTTTCATTTAAGTGCATTTTAGAAGGATCAATCCAAGCCTTAAATTCCAAAACCACACCCACGGAATCCTTTGAATAGTTGCATAAGCCTTCATCTCTTTCCACTCAAATCACTTTTACATATGTGTCAATGTGCACTTCACGTATCTACCCACACATATGCGGACTATCCTAAGGAATACCAAGGGTCACACTTTCCGTTTGGTTACCAATTCTAAACATAGGCCCAAAATTTTCCAGATCAAGACAATTACTCTTTAAAAATCCACTTCACCAATTTCAAAACAACTTGAAATAAATCCCCCTTTTACCAGTTTTAAAACCATTAGAGAAAGAACCCAATCAATTCAAAACCACCTTCATTTCCAAAAACACCATAAAATTAACCAAAATCAAGACAAAGCACAACCAACAATAGACGGCTGGAATGAAGAACAAGAGCTTATGCCCATATCAGAGACATGGTAGTGAGCCATGCCCTAACTAATAAAAAACACCATAGGACCTTTAACTGGGCCCCTAGGCTCCACATTGGTCACTACTCCATGTGGGGTCATAGTGTGACACTGAGTCACCTCTATTTTCATCCCTCAATCCAAAATAAAGACAAAAGACTCAAATCCCGGACTACCCCTAGTAGCTCAGGTCTCGTCACAAGCGGTGGTGATCAGGCACCGACCCACAACCTACCTCCTAAGCCACAACAGTCCTAATCTCCATCTACCGGACATCCCAAATAACAAGGGTCTCCTTTGATACCATTTTTTCATGAACCAACCCGGGTCGACCCTGAACCAGTCCCCTGAGCCGGCCCGTGACATGGCCCGAGGGGCGTTCTCGATCCCCATGTGCTGGAAACTAGTGTCGGCTACCAAAACTAAATAAGAGAGAAATATTTGACCCCTTAATGAAAGACAAATAAACAAACAAAAACTAAATAGTGAAAAAGAAAACTATGAATGGTGGGAAAACAAAGTTATACATACCTCCATGTGACCCTATGGGTCACCACCGACCTTAATCCAACACCACGCTATGGAGACCGAATCCAAGAAAGGCGCAACACCCAAAGCTAAAAACAAAGATAAAAATATCGGCATCAGTATTAAAACTCAGTAGGCATGCCCAAACAATCTATTCTCATATTCATTTTCTTTAAATAAAATATCCATCAATTTCAAGTTTGAAATACATTTTATAGAACTAGTTTTTTTACACATTTTCTTCTTTAAAATCAAAACAAGATCCATTGCCCTTAATATTTTAAACTAAGTTCTTTTCCATGGATAAAGCTTTAACATTTTTAGAGAAAGAGGGATAGAGAAGTGTAAAAAAATTTAAAAACCTTTTCCCATAAACTTTTGAAGATCATTTTTATCCCCATTAACTAAGAGATGCATCATACACAAAGGAAAATGAAATAATCACACAAGGGAAATGGAAAATAACAAACAAGAGTAACCAACCAAACAAATCACCTCAATCAACTGCCATAGATAACTAAGTGATGATATACATGGGAAAAGCATATGAGCTCGTGAGTAGTCTAGAACGTACTATACATGTGACTCATCCTGAAGGCATTCCTACTCTCGAAGAAGTCATTACTCCCAAATGCTTGGTGTAGCCTTGTCTAGCCTAACCAAGGGGCCCAATCCCCTAGCAGAGCAAAGTTCATACTAAGGGTCACTAGCCAGTGCGTAATCTAAACTATTGTAGCAATCGTTCACTGAAAATTCACTCACTATGCTAGGTTCTCATGTTCAGACTAAAAATCGGGTGAGCCAACAATGTCAAACAAGTATACAGTCACAAGTACATTCCTCACACACCGTCAAAACACACACACCAAAGTCACCCCCCGAGTCACCCCAAGGAATACATCGCTCACCATTCAACCATTCGATCATAGGAAAGTCCTACCTAGTGGACCTCCTATAACATATAACTCAACCAAAGCAACGGGACCACATCCAAGGAGAGTTTTCTTAAGATAACTAGTTTTACAAAAGGGGCCTCACATAAATTTTGCATGCCAACCCATTTCTTAAGAATCACACGCACACCACTTTGAAAAACCATATATACACTTCTAAACCCATTTAAGAAACCCAAACCATCATTTTAAATCTAAAGCACACTCATAAAGTATGAAGTGGCATTTCATCATGCAATTGATGTGAAAACACAATCAAACCATTTATTGCAACACATTATAAGAAAAAAACCACTAAAATTCAAGATAGACCATTTTACAAATAGTTTTATATAATTAACTAATATTAAAACTAGGTGAAAAATGTGAGAAACAAATGATTCTTAAATTTAAAGGTTAATGCATAGAGATCATACCTCAGAGAAGAAAGCGGACCAAGATGGGACACATCGTCTCTTGATGCTTCCGATGAAAAATGATCACACTAGCACACACATACATTCTCATACATACATATATATATATATACCCTTAATCCATTGAACATATTCCCTGTGCCATGAGGGAATATGTTCAAGGAAGATATATATATATATACACACACACACACACATACACATACATGCCTATGTATGTGTCTGTGCACCCCACCAAAGAGCCACCCAAACTTTAATTAATTAACCTAGAGGAACCAAAATTATTTATAAACCAACAGACCATTCAAGAAATCATGATATAAAGAAACACTATTTTAAATTGATTAGTTTCAAATAGACCTTTATGTTTTGAAAACCCCAAATACATTTACCAAAAACACTTCTAAATCTATTTTCAATAATATGAAATGTCATTTTCGTTAAGAATTTTCCAAATGGGCCTCACCATTCTTATTCTTCCTTCTTTAACAATTTTTTAGAAACTGCACAAGGAACTGACTTCATTTAGAAAACAATGAACCATTTAAGAAACCATGATTTTAAGAAAAAAACATTTTCCATAAACAAACCACTTTCAATTTTAGAAACACCAAAACCATTTTTCAAATGCATTTACCATTCCTTAATCAATTTATGAAACCCATTTGAAATTATCACAATGACACATATTTAATTCAACCATTTTTATGGGGGTAAGCTCCCTTTGAAAACCCACACACAAAGTCAGTTCACTCAAAAAGGCATTCCATGTCATTTTACTAATTTCCAAATCACAATTAAAAAATGAAAAACAAAAGTCAACATGCTAAAATGATACATTCCCTTTGTAAAAACCCACTATCAATGCATTCTCACCTCAAGTTCCTCTGAAAACACATTTATCACCTTTTTCATAATCATAAAAACATATCTAAGAAGTACCCTCGTGAGGCAAACATGAAAACATAACCATATTCTTTATAAAATCAACTTTCATTATATACTCATGTCAAAACACTTCTGAAAATATTTAACACCACATAAAACATCTAATTTCACTATTAAAATCCAAATAACATTTAACCAAAAACAATTGGAAAAAAATAGACAAACAAAAAAACAACTTCAAAAGATATTTTTAGAAAATTCTACTTCTGAAAAAACACCAGCACACCACAAGATAATTACTATGTACCTAAAAACAATTTAGGAACCTAATTTAGACCATGTGAAACCAAGTAAGAGGATTTAAACCTCACCTAAGATAGCGACGACCAACTAAGTCAAGAAGAATGGCTCCACCTTCGGTGGTGGTTGTCAGAACATGGACCCAAGGGCCCCAAGAGACCATTTTTACAACCCTCGAACAAAACAAATCAGCAAATCTAATTACCCAAATACCTAGGGTTCGGCTGAACCCTATGGGGCAATGGGTAGGCTGAACCGATGCTGAAAAAAAGGTGGGAGAATGAAGAAAAGGGATTAACTTGATAATAAAACCACAAAACCAGATGGAAATCTGGTGATTTCTCCACAGAAGTGAGGGTCATGAGGGAGGGGTGGCACGCACATGAGGGGAACCTAGAAGGGACTATGTCGCAAGTAGGGGAGGTCATGCAAGGGGGCGGCGCATGGTGGTGGTCTGGCTGGAGTGGGGTGGCACTGGTGAGAGAGAGAGAAGGGAGGAGGCGGTGCGAGGAAGGAGGAAACAAGGGGGAGGTGCAGCCTGCACGACGTGAAGAGAAGATGGAAGAAGAAAGAAAGAAGGAAAAAAAGAAAATAAATATTAAAAAATAAATAATTAATTAAAAAGGAAAAACAAAAAACACAAATATAAAACCTAATTAATAATAGACTTACTAATAATAATAATAATAAATAAAATGATTAAAATAATCAATATCCAAGGTCGGGGTGTGACATTTCTCCCCACCACAGACACTTTTTTCCCTTAGAAAGTCACCAAGTCAAAAGATAGCCAAATCTTGAGTTCGTTTCTGAACAGAGACAAAATGAAAATCAAGAATCTGAGGTTGAAAATTCACTCCACAAGTCACACTCAAACAGTCATGAAGAAACCATGACATAAAACGAGGGGAGAACATGAGAGGGTTCTCCCCACCACAAGAACTCGACTAACATGGAAACATTAAAACCCACGCACACCAACCTGAGGAGGGGATAACGCAGGAACCCCCAACCAAAACTTACCGACTTCTCCACCTGAGTTGAGTGGGACCAATGAGACTTAAACGGAACACCACTATAAGGTCACCTGGCATATCGGGGCACTAAAACAAGGAACTCTCTATAACAACACCATTAGAACTAAGAATTCCCCAAACTGATTTAAAACTCCCAACACATCCAACTCCCTTAGTACGAATGAGACAATGCTTCCACTAAAACCCAGAACTCTCAGCATAAGAAAAAAACCCTCAACACTCACATCTCCAAACGATCACTAATAAAACCAAGACCAACTTCCACAAGGTCCAAATACACTTTAAAAAAACTAATGATTCTAGAGTCCACATTCAAAAGTACCCAAATACTATGATCACAAAAGAATAAGTTCATCGCACTATTACCACAAAATATGAACTTAAAATAGTGGGAAATAGGGACAAGGAAACCCTGAATGTCTCTATTCCAAGACAAAAGATAAATAACTAAGTGAAGGACTCACATGCCTCTAACATCCTGACTGTGTGTGAGCTTCACCCCAAGACCTAAGGTTGGGGCTCTGATGGCAGAATTATCTTATGCCTCACAGTCAAACACGAGAATCCTCCAATCAGAACTCCTTCCTCGAATGAAACTTATTTCAGAACCTTTCCTAGTGACCTGAATGGTCACACAATAGCAGGAATTCAGAGGAATGAGACAATATGGCTTAGGATGCTTGAACCAGCCACACCAATGGCACATTAGAAAGTAGTCTGATGAACTATAAGTTGAAACCGAAAAAAAAGGATTTTTTTCAGAGGTAGGTTCCTCTCGTACACCCCACTCGCATAATGGGGAACCCTTCCAACTGACGAGAGGTGCCGGATTTTCCAAGAACATGCGCTCCAGATGTCGACTCCTTAAAGCAGTTGACACAGGCCTTCGCCAACCACTTGCCTTATTAACTGCAGACAGGCTCTCACCTCTTTTCTCCTTCACCTCCTCAGGTATTATCCATTAGATGAAGACAGATTTTAACACCTCCCACATCATCCCAACTCCAAGTATGGGGAGACATCCACCCCCATTGGTCCAAGGTTGGACCATCCACTAAACCCAAGACAATATGAATTCTAACAAACTTGGAAGTCCCCAACCACTCGAAGACATGCACTACACCCCTCAAACTGCTTCACTGCCCCTAACTGACCCCGAATTCCTTGAAAGATAAGAAACACTCGATAGAAACCAGAATTGGGCACGACACATTAACAACTTTTGAGGACATTTCTGGGTGGCATATTCAGAACATGAAAAACAAAATCACAGCCAGCATCAAGCCAAAACCCAATCAAAAGAAACACCCTGAACTGAGACAACCGGCCTGGAATCCAAAACAGGATTATACATAACCAAAAGCAACACCATAAGCCAAAGGTAACAGACTCATAAATCAAACATATACAAACACAAGAAAAATCCACTTTTCAAAAAACCAAAACCCACTTTTCAAGAAAAACCAAGTCCTGAAATCATTTCTTTCATTCAAGTGAATTTTAGAAAAATCAATCCAAGCCTTAAATTCCAAAACCCCACCCATGGAATCCTATGAACCATCACATAAGCCTTCATCCCTTTCCACTCAAATCACCCATACATATGTGTCAATGTGCACTTCACGTATCTTCCCACACATATGCGAACTATCCTAAGGAATACCAAGGGTCGCACTTTTTGTTCCATTACCAAATCCAAACATATGCCAAAAGTTTTCCAGATCAAAACACTTACTCTTTAAAAACCCACTTCGCCAATTTCAAAACAACTTGAAATAAATCCCCTTTTCACCAGTTTTAAAATAATTAGAGAAAAAACCTTATCAATTAAAAACCACCTTCATTTCCAAAAGCACTCTAAAACCAACCAAAATCAAGACAAATAACAACCAACAATGGACAACTAGAATAAGGAACTAGCATGTATGCCCAACCCGGTGACATGGTACTGAACCACACCCCTATTAAGACATAACACTAGAGGACCTTGAATCGGGCACCTAGCCCACACATGGGTCACTACTCCCTGTGGGGTTATAGCGGTACACCGAGTCACCTCTATTGTCATCACTCAATCCAAAATAAAGACAAAAGACCCAAAACCTAAACTACCCCTGGTAGCTCAGGTCTCATCATGAGCGATGGTGATCCAGAACTAACCCGCAACCTACCTCCTAAGCCCTGACAGTCCTAATCTACATCTACCAGACATCCCAAATAACAAGGGTCTCCTTTGATACCATTTTGTCATGAACCAACCCAGGTCGACCCTAAACCGGTCACCTGAGCCAACCCGCGACATGGCCCGAGGGGCATTCCCAATCCCCACTGGCTAACAACTAGTGTCGGGCATCAAAACTAAACAAGTGGGGATGATTTGGCCCATTAATGAAAGAAAAATAAAAAAAATAAAAACTGAATAGTGAAAACAAAAACTAGGAATTGTGAGAAAACAAATTTGTACATACCTCCACGTGACCCTATGAGTCACCACCGACCTCAATCCAATGTCGCGCAATGGAGACCGAATCCAAGAAAGGAACAACACCCAAATATAAAAACAAAGATAAAACTATAGGCATGAGTATTAAAACATAGTAGGCATGCCCAAACAATCTATTCTCATATGCATTTCCTTTAAATAAAAGATCCACCAATTTCAGGTTTGAAATACAATGTATAGAACTAGGTTTTTTTACACATTTTATTCTTCAAAAAAACACGATCTATTTCCCTACTTATTTTAAACTATTTTCTTTTCCAAGGATGAAGCTTTAACCTTTTTAGAGAAAGAGGGATAGAGAAGTGTAAAAAAATTTAAAAACCTTTTTCCACAAACTTTTAAAGATCATTTTTATCCCCTTTAACAAATAGATGCATCATACATGAAGGAAAAATAAATAATCACACAAGGGAAATGGAAAATAACAAACAAGAGTAACCAACCAAACAAAGCACCTCAATCTTCCACCGTAGAGAACTAAGTGCTGATATTCATGGGAAAGCCTAGGAGCTCGTGAATATTCTAGAATGTACTATACATGTGACTCATCTCGAAGGCATGACTACTCTCGATGACGTCATAACGCCAAAATGCTCGGTGTTTCCCTACATGGCCTAACCGAGGGGCCCAATCCCCTAGCAAAGAAAAGTCCATACTAAGGTCCACTAGCCAGTGTGTAATCAAAACTAGTGCAGCAATCGTTCACTAAAAATTTGCTCACTATGCTAGGTTCTGATATTCAGACTAAAAAGGGGGTGAGCCAACAATGTAAAACAAGTATGCAGTCACAAGTACATTACTCACACACAGTCAACACACACAACAAAGTCCCCCCCGAGTCACCCCAAGGAATACATCCCTCACCATTTAACCATTTGATCATAGGAAAGTCCTAACCGGGAGACCTCCCATAACATATAACTTAACCAAAGTAAGGGGACCACATCCAAGGAGAGTTTTCTCAAGATAACTAGTTTTAAAAAAGTTCCAACCGGGCCTCACATAAATTTTGAATTCCAAACCACTTCCTAAGAATCACACACACACCACTTTGAAAACCCAGAAATACACTTCTAAACCCATTTAAGAAACCCAAACCAATATTTTAAATCTAAAGCACACTCACAAAGGAAAAAGGGTAATTTCATCAGGCAATTGATGTGAAAACCCAATCAAAGCATTTATTGAACACATTACAAGAAATAAACCACTCCAATTCAAGACAGACCATTTTACTAACGGTTATATATCAATAAATAATATTAAAACTAGGTGAGAAAAATGCACGAAACAAATTATTCATAAATTTAAAAGTTAATTCATAGAGATCCTACCTCAGAGAAGAAAGCAGACCAAGCCGAGACACTTTGGCTCTTGAAGTTTACGACAAAAAACACTCACACTAGCACACACATACATTCTCATACATATATATATACCCTTAATCCATTGAACATATTCCCCGTTCCATGAGGGAAAATGTGCAAGGAATATATATATATATATATATATATACATATACACATATGTACCTATGTATGTGTGTGTGCGCACCACCAAGGAGCCACCCAAACTTTAATTAATTAACCTAGAAGAACCAACATTATTTATAAACCAACAGAACATTCAAGAAATCAAGATCTAAAGAAACACTATTTTAAAGTGATCAATTTCAAATGGACCTTTATGTTTTTCACACCCCAAATACATTTACCAAAAACACTTGAAAATCCATTTTCAATAATATGAAATCTAATTTTCGTTAAGCATTTTCCAAACGGGCCTCACCCTTCTTATACTTCCTTTTTTAACCATTTTTTAGAAACTCCACAAGGAACTGGCTTCATTTAGAAAATAATGAACCGTTTAAGTAACCATGATTTTAAGAAAACACCATTTTCTATAAACAAACCACTTTCAATTTCACAAACACCAAAACCATTTTTCAAATGAATTTACCATTCCTTAATCAATTTATGAAACCCCTTTGAAATTATCACAATGACACATATTAAATTAAACCATTTTTATGGGGAAATACCCCTTTTAAAACCTGCACACAGAGCCAGTTCACTCAATAAGGCATTCAACGTCATTTTCCTAATTTCCAAATTACAATTAAAAAATACAAAACAAAATTCAACAAGCTGAAATGATACATTACCTTTGTAAAAACCCACTATCAATGCATTCTCACCTCAAGTTCCTTTGAAAACACATTTTGTACATTTTACATAATCATAAAAACACTTATAAGAAGTACCCTCATGAGGAACATATGAAAACATAACCATATCCTTTAGAAAATAAACTTTCATCATATACTCAAGTCAAAACACTTCTGAAAATATTTTGCATCACATAAAACATCTAATTTCACTTTTAAAATCCAAATAACATTTAACCAAACACAATTGGAAAAAAAACATAGACATAAACAAAAAAACAACTTCAAAATATATATTCTGCAAATTCTTTATCACAAAAACACCAACACACTACAAGATAATTACTATGTACCTCAAAACAATTTAGGAACATAATTTAGACCATGTGAAACCAAGTAAGAGGATTTAAACCTCACCTCAGATAGCGGCGACCAACTGATACAAGCCAAAACACTCCACCTTCGGCATCATTTGTCGGAACACAAACCCAAGTGCCCCAAGAGACCATTTGCACAACCCTGGAATAAAATAAAATTGATAAATTGGATTACACAAAGACCTAGGGTTAATCCGAACCCTATGGGGCAACGGGTATGCTGAATCGAAGTTGGAAAAATTTTAGAGAATGAAGAAGAGGGATTACCTTGATGAGACAACCGAAAAACCAGATGGAATCAGGTGATTTCACCAGAGAAGTGAGAGTCATGAGGGAGGGGTGGCGCCCACGCGAGAGGAACCAAAAAGGGGCTATGTCGCAAGTAGGGGAGGTCGTGCAAGGGGGTGGCGCATGGTGGTGCTCTGGCTGGAGTGGGGTGGCGCCAGTGAGAGAGAGAGCAGGGGGGAGGCGGCGTGAGGAAGGAGAGAGCAAGGGGGAGGCGGAACCTACATGACGGGAAGAGAAGAGGGAAGAAGAAATAAAGAAGCAAAAAAGGATAAGATAAGATAAAAAATAAATAAGTAAATAAAATAAAGAAAAAGGAAAAGGAAAAAACACAAATATAAAACCTAATTAATAAAATACTTACTAATAATTATAATAATAATAACTAAAATGATTAAAATAATCAATATCCAGGGTCAGGGTGTGAGAATTCTTCCCACCATAGACACTTTCTGCCCTCAGAAAATTGCCAAGTCAAAAGATAGCCAAAGCTTGAGTCTATGCCTGAATAGGGCCCAAAGGAAAATCAAGAACCTCAGGTTGACGATTCACTCCACAAGTGACACCCTACCGGTCATGAAGAAACCATGACATAAAATGAGGGGAGAACATGAGAGGGTTCTCCCCACCACAAGAACTCGACTAACACAGAAACTTTAAAACCCACGCACACCAACCCGAGGAGCGGCTAACGCAGGAACTCCCAACCTGAACATACCGACTTCTCCACCTGAGTTGAGCAAGACCACTAAGACTTAAATGGAAAACCCTTACAAGGACACATGGCATATCGGGGCACCAAAACAAGGAACTCCTTATAACAACACCACAGGAACTAAGAATTCCCCAAACTGATCTAAAATTCCCAACACATCCAACTCCCTTAGTACGAGCGAGACAATGCTTCCACTAAAACTTATAACTCTCAGCACAAGACAAAAACCCCCCAACACTCACATCTCTAAACGATCACTAATAAAACCAGGATCAACCCACACAAGGTTAAAATACACTTTTAAGAAAAAAAAAAGATTCTAGAGGCCACATCAAGAAGAACGCGACTACTGTGATCACAAAAGAATAAGTTCATCGCATTATTACCGCAAAATATGAACTTACAACGGTGGGAAAACAAGGATAAGGAAACCCTGAATGTCTCTATTCCAAGACAAAAGATAAAGAACCAAGCGAATGTCTCACATGCCTCTGACACCCTAAATTTGCATGAGCTTCACCCCGAGACCTAAGGCTGGGGCTCTAATGGTTGAAGCATCTTATGCCTCACAGTCAGACACGAGCATCCCCCAATCAGAACTCCTTCCTTGAACGACACTTCTTTCGAAACCTTTCCTAGTGACCTAAATGGTCACACAATAGTAGGACTTCGGAGGGATGAGACAAGATGACTTAGGATTCTCGAACCGCCAACACCGATGGAACATTAGAAAGTAGTCTGACGAACCATAAGTTGACACCGAAAAAAGGGATTTCTTGAGAGGCAGGTTCCTCTCGTACACCATACTCGCAAAATGGGGAACTTTTACGGATGATGAGAGGTGCCAAGTTTTCCAAGCACTTCTGCTCTCGATGTCCACTCCTTTAAGAGGCCGACAAATACCTTCTCCAACCACTGTCCTTGTTAACTTTGGATAGGCTCTCACCTCTTTTCGCCTTCACCTCCTCAAGTATGATCCATTGGATGAAGACAGACATTAACACCTCCCACATCATCCCAACTCCAATTACGATGAGACATCCACCCTCATTGGTCCAAGGTTGGACCATCCACGAAACCAAAGACAATATGAACTCTAACAAACTTCCCCCAACCACACGAAGTCATACTCTACTCCCTTAAAACCACTTCACTTCCCCTAACAAACCCTGAATTCCTCAAAAGAAAAGAAACACTGGATATAAATGTGAATTAGGAATGACTCATTAACAACTTTTGAGGACATTTCTGGGTGACATATTCAGAACAACATGAAAAAAAATCACAACTAGCATCAAGCCAAAACTCAATCAAAAGAAACACCCCGAACTGAGAAAACTGACCCAGAATCCAAAACAGGCTCAAACACAACCAAAAGCAAAACCACAAGCCAAAGGTAATAGACTCATAAATCAAACACATACAAACACAAGAAAAATCCACTTTTCAAAATACTAAAACCCACTTTTCAAGAAAAACAAAGTCCCAAAATCATTTTATTCATTCAAGTACATTTTAGAGAAATCAATCCAAGCCTTAAATTCCAAAACGCCACCCATGGAATCCTATAAACCATCACATAAACCTTCATCCCTTTCCTCTCAAATCACCTGTACATATGTTTCAATGTTCACTTCACGTATCTACCCACACATATGCGGAATATCCTAAGGAATACCAAGGGTCTCACTTTCTATTTCGTTACCAAATCCAAACATAAGCCAAAAATTTTCCAGATCAAAACACTTACTCTTTAAAAACCTACTTCACCAATTTCAAAACAACTTGAAAGAAATCCCCTTTTACCAGTTTTAAAACCATTAGATAAAGAACCCTATCAATTCAAAACCACCATTATTTCCAAAAACACTCTAAAACCAACAGAAAAAAAAAAGACAAAGCACAAACAACAATGGACAATCAGAATGAGGAACTAGCGCTTATGCCTAACCCGGTGACATGGTATTAAACCATACCCCAAGTAATACATAACACTAGAGGACCTTGAACTAGGAACCTGGTCTCCACATGGGTCACTACTTCATGTGGGGTCCCAACATGACACCAAGTCACCTCTATTGTCATCCCTCAATCCAAAACAAATACAAAAGACCCAAAACCTGGACTACCCCTGGTAGCTCAGGTCTCATCACAAGAGGTGGTGATCAGGCACCGAACCACATCCTACCTCTTAAGCCTTGAAAGTCCTAATCTCTATCTACCAGACAATAGAAAAAACAAGGGTCTCCTTTGATACCATTTTTTCATGAACCAACCCTGGTAGACCCTGAACCAGTCACCCAAGCCAGCCCGCGACATGGCCCGAGGGGCATTCCCAATCCCCATGGGCTGGCAACTAGTGTCGGGCATCAAAACTAAACAAGTGGGAACGATTGGACCATAAATGAAAGACAAATAAATAAATAAAAACTGAATATTGAAAACAAAAACTAGGAATGGTGAGAAAACAAAGTTGTACATACCTCCATGTGACCCTATGGGTCACCACCGACCTCAATCCAATGTCGCGCTCTGGCGACCGAATCCAAGCAAAGAGCAACACCCCAAGATAAAAACAAAGATAAAACTATAGGTATGAGAATTAAAACTAATAGGCATTCCCAAACAATCTATTCTCATATTCATTTCCTTAAAATAAAGGATCCATCAATTTCAAGTTTTAAATAAAATGTATAGAACTTGGTTTTTTTACACATTTTCTTCTTTAAAAGAAAAACACGATCCATTTCACTTCATATTTTAAAATAAGTTATTTTCCAAGGATGAAGCTTTAACATTTTAAAAAACGTTTTCCACAAACTTTTGAAGATCATTTTTATCCCCTTTAACAAAGAGATGAATCATACATGAAGGAAAAAGCAATAATCACACAAGGGCAATGGAAAATAACAAAAAAGAGTAACCAACCAAACAAAGTACCTCAATCATCCGTCGTCGATAACTAAGTGCCGATATACATGGTAAAGCCTTGGAGATTGTGAATAGCCTATAATTTAATATACATGTGACTCATCCCGAAGGCATGACTACTCTTGATGACGTCATAACACCCAAACGCTCAGTGTTTACCTACCTGGCCTAACCGTGGGGCCCAATCCCTTAGCAGAGCAAATTCCATAGTAAGGGCCACTAGTCAGTGCATTATTTAAACTAGTGCAACAATCATTCACTAAAACTTCTCTCACTATGCTAGGTTCCCATGTTTAGACTAAAAAGGGGGTGAGCCAACAATGTCAAACAAGTATGCAGTCACAAGTACATTCCTCACACACAGTCAACACACACAACAAATTCAACCTCGAGTCACCCCAAGGAATACGTCCCTGACCATTCAACCATTCAATCATAGGAAAGTCCTACCCAACATACCTCCCATAGCATATAACTCAACCATAGAAAGGGGACCACATCCAAGGAGAGTTTTCTTAAGATAACTAGTTATACAAAAGTTCCAAGTGGGCCTCACATAAATTTCTCATGCCAAACCATTTCTTAAGAATCACATACACACCACTTTGAAAAACCAGAAATACACTTATAAACCCATCTAAGAAACCCAAACCATCATTTTAAATCTAAAGCACACTCATAAAGGCCAAAGGGAAATTTCATCAGGAAATTGATGTGAAAACACAATCAAACAATTTATTGCAACACATTACAAGAAATAAACCACTCCAATTTAAGACAGAACATTTTACTAATAGTTATATATCAATAGATAATATTAAAACTAGGTGAAAAAATGCGAGAAACAAATGATTCTTAAATTTAAAGGTTAATGCATAGAGATCCTACCTTAGAGAAGGAAGTGGACAAAGCTGAGATACTTCGACTCTGAAAGCTTCCAACGAAAAACACTCACACTAGCACACACATACATTCTCATACATATATATATATACCCTTAATCCATTGAACATATTCCCCCATTCCATGAGGGAATATGTGCAAGGAAGATATATATATACATATACACATACGTACCTATGTATGTGTGTGTGCGCACCCCCTAGGAGCCACCCAAACTTTAATCAATTAACCTAGAGGAACCAAAATTATTTAAAAACCAACATACCATTTAGGAAATCATGATCTAAAGAAACACTATTTTAAAGTAATAAATTTCAAATGGACCTTTATGTTTTGCACACCACAAATACATTTACCAAAAACACTTCAAAAGCCATTTTCAATAATATGAAATATTATTTTCACTAAGAATTTTCCAAATGGGCCTCACCCTTCGTATACATCCTTTTTAAACCATTTTTTAGAAACTTCACATAAAACTGACCTCATTTAGAAAACAATGAACTGTTTATGAAACTATGATTTTAAGAAAACACAATTTTCCATAAACAAACCGCTTTCAATTTCACAAACACCAAAACCATTTTCCAAATGCATTTACCATTCCTTAATAAATTTATGAAACCCCTTTGAAATTATCACAATGACACATATTCAATTCAACCATTTTTATGGGGCAAGCCCCCTTTTAAAACCCACACATAAAGCCAGTTCACTCAAAAAGGCATTCCACATCATTTTCCTAACTTCCAAATCACAATTAAAAAATAAAAAACAAAATTCAACATGTTTAAATGATACATTACCTTTTTAAAAACCCACTATCAATGTATTTTCACCTCAAGTTCCTTTGAAAACACATTTCTCGCCTTTTTCATAATCATAAAAAAACTTCTAAGAAGTACCCTCGTGAGGCACACATGAAAACATAACCATATCCTTTAGAAAATTGACTTTCATCATATACTAATGTCAAAACACATCCAAAAAATATTTCTCACCACATAAAACATCTAATTTCACTATTAAAATCCAAATAACATCTAACCAAACACAATTGGGAAAAACAAAGATAGACATAAACCAAAAAAACTACTTCAAAAGATATTTTTAGAAAAGTATACTATCGCAAAAACATGAACACACCATAAGATAATTAATATGTACCTAAAAACAATTTAGGAACATAATTTAGACCACAATAAACCAAGCAATAGTATTTAAACCTCACATCAGATAGTGGCGACCAACTGAGACAAGACGAACTGCTCCTTCTTTGGCAACCGTTGTCGGAACACAGACCCAAGGGCCCCAAGAGACCATTCACACAACCTTAGAACAAATGAAAATTGATAAATAAGATTACCCAAAGACCTAGTTTTTGGAAAAACCCTATGGGGCAACGGGTAGGTCGAACCGAAGCAGGAAAAAAGGGGGAGAATGAAGAAGAGGGATTACCTCGATGATCCGACCGCAAAACCGGAGGAAAATCTGGGGATTTCACTGGAGAAGTGAGGGTCGTGAGGGAGGGGTGGCGTGCATGCGATAGGAACCAAGAAGGGGCTATGTTGCAAGCAGGGTAGGTCGTGCAAGGGGGTTGCACGTGGTGGTGGTCTGGCTGGAGTGGGGTGGCATCGATGAGAGAGAGATCAGGGGGGAGGTGGCGCGAGGAAGGAGGGAGCCTGGGGGAGGTGAAGCCTGCGCGACATGAAGAGAATAGGGAAGAAGAAAGAAATAAGGAAAAAAATAAAAAAATAAAAAGTAATAAATTAATAAATAAGATAAAATAAAATAAAGAAAAATGAAAAGGAAAAAAACACAAATATAAAACCTAATTAATAATAGACTTACTAATAATAATGATAATAATAATAATAATAAATAAAATGATTAAAATAATAAATATCCAAGTTTGGGGTGTGACAATCATGGTTTACACATCTGAATATCCAAATATGATATTCCTCTAGATAATCATGGTTTCTATAGTAAGTGGTCCTCATCGCCTGACCCTAAAGTAGAAGACCCCAAATAGTCCCATCCACGTGATGTTAAACTGTGATTCCATCGTCCATGCTATATGTCTTTAAACTGTAGTATACCTCGTATGATGCTTTGGGGACCTCCCACTGATATAATTCCCCAATATTCCAAGATAGGGTTGTGTGACCTTTAATGCCATTCCACATGGAAAGGTTCATTGCTCTGCACCCTCTCCCACAGTTTCCCCGGATTCTTCCGCTGTGGGATCTCCCTCCCTCACCAACAGGGGAGGAGGCATGTGCATTGTTGAATCCTTCAAATCCTCTTGTTTATCACACCAAGCATGAATCACGTGGGCTTAGATGTTTTTGAGGGTTACAACATCAACAATCAATCTAAACTACAAGAACTATGATTCCTGATTAAACCAGGATAGGTATGACGCCTACCAGAAGGCTCGATCTCAGAAGGGTTCCCATTCCAAAAGGGTACACCCAACCATGTCCCCTCAAATGGGCATCTTTCATGCATAATCCCCATAGAATAAAACTATGTGTGTTCTGATTCCTCTCTCGAGGATACGTAGGAATCCCTCCTTGTGGGCCTGATCCCAACATCAAGTCACGTTCTGTCCCCCCTGGATGATGATAAACTCCAGTGCACCTTATAATATGGCTAAGTCAGCATCACCTCCGTGGCATCAAACATATGCATGCTCACGATGATCTTGAAAATCAATGGTAGCCCGTGGACACAATTTTAGGAATGAACCAAGTATTCATGAACATATGAACATGACTTAAATCTATAAGAGAGTCTTGGCATAGGAAAAAATCCTCCCTCGGAAGGGTACGGTGAGCGTGACCTCCCATCCTCACGACCAATGGAGTCCTTAAGTGTTATTGGCCAAATCGTCAGTCGACGAGCACCTACCTTTGGAAATCAGGTCCATGAATCATGGATACCAGGGCCGTTGGGTGTTCTTGGCTCCACAAATAAACTTGTTGGAGACCATATGAGGAAGTTATATCTAAGAAGGATCAGTTTCATGAGTGCTTGACCCCCACGCAATCACCTACTTGGACCAATAGTTCCCCACAAGGTTAATTCAACCTTCTTTGAAGGATAATGATGTTGAAAAGGTTGAAGCAAAGGAATGGTAAATCTTCATTTCCTCACTGCCCGTAAACACGCCAACTCGGAGGCGGAATACCTATATTGAAAATTTATTTTTCTGGAGCATGGGTTACATGGGATTAGATCCTCATAGATGTTCAGTACTGCATGTTCGATCATTGGATGGTACGTAGATAAATAATATTTATTTTGAAATTTATTTAATTAATAACTTTATATTCATAATTTCTTATAGGTTTGGTGGTATCTCATCGATTAGAGCATGCATGTCTCTATCTGGAAGGCATGGGAGGGCTATAAGTGTGATCATTGTCGTCATTTTTTGAACAATTTGAGTTGGACAACAATGAGGAAAGCATGATTCACAGAGTTTGATCAGTCTTACGACACCCAAAGACCCGATTACATTTCATCTCATGTTTAGGATGGATTATGTTCATACTGGATGGGTGGTCATTTTCATAGAAGATCATTAATAGATCAACAGAATCGAGGGAGACAAGATGTGACACATTGAGCTGGTAGTCGTACATTCAATACGCATAGGGAACATATGGTAAATACCTTTTTTAAATTAATTCATATAACTTTAAATTTAAACTATTTATTTTATATAAATATATGAATTCGAACAACCCGATATTACATAATTCGATGTTTATAAGAGGATGTATTGTGATCCTTTCACTGGATAGATTAGAGGTGATAGCTAGCATCGAGTTGTGGTCATTATTATTTATTTTTGTGTTTTAAAATTAACTGCAAATAATATTTTAGCTGTTTTAATTTTAAATTTCAATTGAAGGATTTATATGAGGTTGTGACGTCTCAGACAAAGACTGAGAGTTGGGAAGAGACCGATGATCAGACCAGTGCACCAAGATTTGATGTGGAAGGATGGATGCATGCAACCCAGTATGCCTTCAAGAAAGACCGAGTTGTTGGTATGAACTCTCAATTGACTCTTGGGAGTTATTATGGTACTGATGTGATGGCCGCGAGTAACTTGAGAGGAGCTTGTGGAGAGCCATCATTATCTACCGCACAGTTTTAGGAGTAGCTACGAGCGTAGGGTGAACTTATAGAGAGTATCTATAGGGAGTAGGAAGAGCTTCGTCAACAGTAGGAGGAGTAGGAGGAGATGCATCAGTGGCAGCAGCAGCAATAGGAGCAAACGATGGATTACATGCGATATCTGACTCATGGTTTAGGGATGAAGTTCCCTCCACCATTTCCTCCAATTCATCCACCTCCTCCAGACGACCCTCCCCCTCAGTGATGTATTTACTTTTTATGATAAATCATTTGAATTTAATTTTTTTTGTAATATTTTATATTTACATTTTCATATATTGTTCTTTTTATATTGTTGTGAATATCACATTTTTTATTATTTTTTTATTTTTTTATTTTTTTATTTTTTTATTTTTTTATTTTTTTTATTTTTTTATTACTTTATTATTTATTTATTTATTTTATTATTTATTTATTATTTTATTAAAATTATTATTTTTTATTATTATTTTGTTATTATTATTATTTTTTATATATTTTTGTGAATATTGATGTTTTTATTATTTTTAAAATTTATTATTATTATTATTATTAAATTTATTAATATTAATTTTATTATTATTGTTATTTTTATTTAATATTATTTTATTATTACTATTATTATTATTTTATGAAATTTTATTAATAAAAAATTTTATTTTATTTTTTTTAAGTTATTTGTGACGGACCCGTCATAACAGGGTTTTTAAAAAACTCGAAGAAACTATTTGCGAAGGGAGAGTTTACCATTGCAAATAGTATTTTTTGCGATGGTCTGTCGAAAAAAATATTATTTGCGATGCCATTTTCTACAATAGGGTATTTGTGATGGGACACCATCGCAAATAGTCCAATTTTTTGTAGTGAGTGTAGGTAAGAATAAAGCGTGTAAGCTCTCAAGAAAGTATCACACTTCACAGCACTCTTACAGTTCTTGCAATACTGTTTCAGCTCTATTCTTTTTTACATGAGGGAGTCTTCCTTTATTTTTAATATATTTAAAGCATACAGGTGTGTTTGTTTTAATGAAAATAATATGGATCTTCTTCTCCTCATACTGAACGTTGACACACACTTTAATGAATCCCTCCAATATTTAATAAAACAAATATAAAATAATTCAATGCATTAAACCCACTAATATAGTTGATAGAAAAATTTAATTCAAATTAAGCAGAATAGTGACAGTGACTCTTCTGGTGGTGAGACAACTCTGGTAGTGACACATCCTAATGGTGACTTAAGTTGGCGGTGAGTTAGGCCAATGGTGAGTAAGGTTAACGGTAGGTCATTTGGTGGTAGGTCATGATCAATGGTGACTCATCTCAGCAGTGAGTCTTTTCTGATGGTAGATCTTTTCAACACTTTTCCAAATTTCTTGGTGGTGCTTAATGTTTGATAGTACTTCATATTCAACGGTTAATCATGTTCAATAGTGAGTCATGTCTGGTGGTGAATTAATTCTTGTGATGAGTCATCCTCAATGGTGACTCCTTTATTGCGGTAGGTGTTTTCAATACTCATCCAAATTTTCATCCTGACGGTGACTCAACTCCGACTGTGGGTCTTTCCTGGCGATGGCTCATCTACAATGGTGATTCATTCAACATTTTCCAAATTTTCACTAAATTTCCTTGTATTACAAAATGTTATCATAAGACATAAAACCCATTAAAAACTTAATAAACATGATTTTGTGGTCATTAAAACAAGGGTGACAACACATCTAATCAATTAAATTAATGTATTTTAAACGATGACACGAATATGGTGTTTAAACACATATATGATTACATTAACACACATTTAAATGGTAATCCAAACTAAATATGATTAAGAACACATAATGGTTAAAATCTATTTTTCTACAAAAACCGCTTTTTATAAATTATATATTTTAATTTAATATCTTATTTTACCATATTAATAAATATAATTAGACTAAATATAGATTAAATTTAGGTTCAAAACATCCAAATTGGTAATAAGTGTTACCTTATATTTTTAAATAAAATATAAATTACTTAGTTAATAACCAGTTACCAAGGTAAAAATAAAAATGAAAAATTATAAAAACCTATGGTAAAAGACTTGAAAGATGTTTAAAAAATATGTGGAATGTCTTGGTCAAGGATTTATCGACCCAAGATCACCCCAAACTCCATTATTATAGAATTTTTTATGCATTTCCCAAGTAATGGTGTTATGATATCATGGAAGTGTAAAGGGTATTCCCAAAAGTGCCATTTTCTTCACTTATAAAAGACGATCACTTACGACCGACCATGGTAACACTAACCATTAGAATTTACATTGAAACTATGACCAAAATAATTATCCTATAATTAATTTTCTCATTTTTAATCCCCAAATCTCTATAATTTATCTTAAGGCTTTCACTTCTAAGGATATCAATAAGAGGAGATCTTGTCTCCAATGTAAGTATTACCTTGTTTGTAATCTTGTATCCTTAATATTCTTCTTCCAAATCTATTATATCCATAAAAATATAATTAAATAATTATAATTATTATACTTATATATTATTATATTAATGTAATAACCATTATTTATTCCTCTCCAATCGCTACGAAAAAAAGTGACGTTAGTGCATTATGCGGATTACTGCCTCCACAAAGCGATATCTTACGTTTTTCTTAACTACCTATCATGTGAGTTTTTAATGATGATATTGATGAATAATTATGATATCTAAAATATAAATATGATTCTACAATTTTAAATTATCATAAACTTTGTTTCTATCTCATTCATTAATAAATGGAAACATTAATCGTGTGTACATGCAGACTATTGTCTCCCCGAGAAATGAATTTCATTTGTCATCCCCACCCATCAGATATGGATTTAAAAATATATTTAATATAAAAACATTATTTATATGAAACTATTAATATTATTGATACTATGAAACTATTTTTATGATTCTTTCTACCATGGCCAATATATATAAGGAGTTACAGGGAAATTGAACGAACAACCTCAAGTAACAGGCATATGAAAAAAACTATATAATAAATAAGTAGAATATGATAATAAATGGTACATATTAAATAAAATATAGAAGAATAATGTTTCTAATAATTAATCTTATAATCTTAATTTTATTATTCAGCAAGTTAGGCGCATGTGCATAATGAATGTGGAACAAGGAAAGGTTTGTCATCTCAAAATCTTCCCTTTAAGAAATGCTTGATATTTTTCACCTAATTTAATTTATATGGTGTATATATTTACTATTTAAGATATCATATCATGAATAATATTTTAAAATTTTTATTTTAAGTTCAATTATAATCCCACCCTTTCAAGGGCTTTTGATTAAAATGATGCTCAACCCGCAGAGGTTCTTTATCTCAAACTTTAATTCCTTGAGACATGTTTATGTTATGCACCATGTTTTCATTTAAATGGTATATTCACTTCACATGGATGTATATTTATCATATATATTTTTATTCAGGTTAAATACTAATAAGAATTATTTCTTTTTCATCAAATGTATTTTACTCAATTGTTACCCTAGTTGTAAAGCTTTTTGATAACTCAATTTTCATTCATTGAGTTATGATCATCCACTTGGACTTAAAATTTGGGTACATTATATAAATTGATTATATTATGTGATATTTTATTTGTATTCTATGAATTTATATTGATACCACATAATACGCCTTTTGTAATATTTCTTACATTAAGGAGTATATTGCTCATAAGAAATATTGATAACTCAAGTCTCTTGTCCTTTAGTTGTATTGTTACGTTGTAGAATTCTTTCTTTCATTCTTGGGTTCTCTTACCCTAATATTTTATTAAATGGTAATTTATCCACCACTATGGGAGTACAGAAGTTATGGCATGTGGGGAGGAGGTCTCTCCAGCTGCTCCTGACACTGAGGTGGTGTTGTCGGACAGTGGCGATGAGGGTAAGAGGAGGCAAGGAGCTGCTACGGATGCTGCGAATTCAAGCAGAACTGGGGAGGCAGGGGGGCCAGTGTGCCAGACCTCTATTCACTTGAGCAACTCATTTGGAATCCTCTTCGATGTTGGTTTGAGTTTGGACCCAAATACTCAGGTTCTTCATGACGGGGTTTCTGAGAAGGATCCTAATGGAAGTGAACTTGAAATTATGGTTGATGGGGATTTAAGCCCAGGAAGTAATACGAGTATTAAGAGGAGGAAAGGGAAGAAGGACTACTCCTCTTTACCTCCTCCTATGGAGACTCGATCTACAAAAAAGGCCAATGGATTGAAAATGGCTACTGAGGTTCTGGGCAGTCAGATAATAGAGGAACAGGGAGTTCAACCCTCAGAATTGCTTCTTAGCTCCGACAAAGAGGTGATTGAGCAGGTTTTACTACTTAACGCTAATGAGGAGGAGGCGTCTAAAATGATGGGGAGGCCACTAATAATGTCTCTGAACAAAGAGAAATACTCATGGATTGACAAGAAAGATCTAATCCTGGTGGGAGGCTTCAATAAAGGGAAGATTTTCATCGAGGAGTACATTCATGTATGGGATCAGTTGGCTTCGGAATTTGAAAATCGAATGAATGAAGCCCCTGACACCCAGGTGTCCTACTTATCCTGGAAGTTGTTTAGGGAAGCAGATCCTGGTAATCTCAATTTCATTTTTAATGTATCTGTTTAAGCTGTTGTTTGGTGGGTTCTTTGGAGGGTTCGCTTGTTAGAACTGTCTGATATCGATTATTTCCTATATTTGGTTT
The DNA here is from genome assembly GCA_963277665.1 of Viscum album. NCBI lineage: Eukaryota > Viridiplantae > Streptophyta > Magnoliopsida > Santalales > Viscaceae > Viscum > Viscum album. The sequence continues at coordinate 1,552,088,489 of OY728125.1, read as the reverse complement.
TGTGGTGGAGTTTGGAGCTGTTCCAGATGGGGACCAGAGCATGAAGGCTTCACTGGCGCATGTCATTTGGATTGGGATGACTGAAAGGGTATGGCTTTGCCATCGGTACCGGGCCCGTGATTTGCACGGGATGCTTTCCATTTGACATACTTTGGTGAAGGATTATCATCATGATACAATTGCTGGGGAGGGACAGCTCCGAATTTTTAGGTTTTCTCTGTTTTGGTTTGTTTTTGGTTGTTGTGTTGGACGTTGCGGTTCTCACTTCCCCTCAAAGTGTTTGATAATAAAAAATTAATTTTCAGTCAGTCAGTTCTTTTGAAATGATCCACCTTATTCATCTGGATGGATTATGATCATGTTATCCCTTTTATTGACATGGGGAAAAGTATTGGTTCTCCATATTTTGTTATTCCAATACGAATGATTATGGGAAAGATGAATATTTATTGTTTAACCATCCACATTCTTCCTACTTACGAGTTATGATCATGTTATCCATTTTATTGAAATGGGAAAAACTATTGACATTCTATATGTTTTTATTCCAATATAGATGATTATAAGAAACATGACTATGTATTGTTTAACCATCCACTTTCTTCCCCCGAATGGGTTATGATCTGGTTATCCCTTTTATTAACATGGGGAAATTTTTTGACATTCTTTATGACTATTGACTGATAACATAGGTTGATTATGTATTGACATTATATATTCTTAATTATACAAATAAACATGTTTTTATTCAGCCAAAGGTTCCTTAGGAAATGGCATTAAATGTCTTGTTGACTCTTATCGTGAATGCATTTGACTTAAACAAGTGGTGGGTGGTGTCACGACCCGTCCTCGGGGCCCGTGCCGTGACTACCCCAAGCCCGCCTTCCATAGGCTAGGGGCTGGCGACTAGCACCAAGGCGTAAATCCCAAAAAAAGGGGAAGGCATTGCCTTTGTAAAGTAAACCACAAACACCACAGAGCAAGCAGGCAGAAGTAAACACTAAGTAAAAACTGGTACAATAGTAAGTGCGGAAAAGTAAGTGGGCCAGTATACAAACCCAAACTGAAAGTAAAGTACAACTAGAAAGGGAAAAACAGCAACTGAAAAGTAAAGCCGCAACGCCGAGCTGTCCACTGGAAATCCCACCTGAAGGGTGGGTACAGATAGCCTCCACTGCTCCTCAGGTCCAGCCGACCGCTCCGAGTACGTCTTGCCCAGTGGTTCCCCTCCAGGTACCGTCCTGCTCCGCAAGCCTCAACCACGATCAGCGTTGTCCGTCGTCTGCAACCAACACAACATAGTGCGGACATAGCCCGTGCAGGGGTGAGTATAAGCTACTCAGTAGGGACCCCGAGACCCCCGAAGGTCTCCCAGAATCCACAAAGGATAAACCACAAAGAAAAGATACAATCACGAAGTAACATCCGACACGGCTTAGGTATATGCCCATACATATACCTAAGTCATCAATTCTCGTTCGGCTCCAACATCTGAACCCAAGTACAACCCAGTCCACACAGGAAAGCAAAACGTAAATTCACACAGGATAGAACAACACAATCCACAAAGGAAAGTAAACAGGATTCAGCTCACACAGGTATACTTTTTCATATGACGATAAAGATGACCAGATATTGCCACTGATTCATCTAAGTCGTCGGACCCACAAAGGATCGATAGGTACTAACCCCCACAATGACCCACAAAGGATCTGACCCACAAAGGATCGATAGGTAACTAACCCCCGCAATGACCCACAAAGGATCTGACCCACAAAGGATCGATAGGTAACTAACCCCCGCAAAGACCCACACAGGATCGGACCCACACAGGATCTGTAGGCGCTGGCCCACACAGGACCGCTGAGCGCTGACCCACACAGGATCGGACCCACACAGCATCGGTAGTACTGACTCACAAAGGATCACTGAGTGATGTAGTCGTCGCCGTCGAATCCACTGAGGATCTTTGTACAGTCGTCGTCGTCACAGTAGCAGTCGCAGTCAACTCTAGGGTTCTCGCACACAACAAGCTCGTTCGGGAGGATCCGCTCCACGAGCCGAGAGGCTGATACATCAGCTGACACATAGTCCAGAGTTGATGTATCCAAAAGTTCCGTATCGTCAACAGGAACTCAACGTCGCAGACGGCACGTCAATCGGACGCCCGGTCTGAGAGTTATTGGCTTTTTCGTCCCAGGGGCCCGGTTGGTTTTTAAGGAAAAACCAACCCGACCGTACTCCACCTGTGTCCAAACCTCGGGCGGAGTAAGCCAAAAGATCCGTCTCACTTATAGGAATTCAACAAAGTCGACGGCACGTCAATCGAACGTCTGAAGCTCAAGATATGAGCGTTTCCGCTCCGAGGGCCCGATTGGTTTCATGTACGAACCAACCCGGCCGAACCCAAAGTATTCCGAAACCTTAAGTGTGATATACCGAAGCGACCGTCTCAATCCAAGGATCGCATCGCCACTGACGGCGCATCGTTCAGAGGCCCGTAGCTCAAGTTATAAGCAAAAGACCGAAAAGGTCCAGAAACGGGGGGTCTGGGCCCGGACCGACCCGACCCGGGTCCGACCCGGCCTGGGCGCGACCCGGCCGGCGGGTCGGCTTGGCTCGGCTCGACCGAGCGGATGAGCAAGGGAAACCGCGGGCGGGGGGCGTGCTGTCCCCGCGTGAAGAGAAGTCGCGGCCCCGCGTGGGGCCACCCTCGCCTGCGGACGCGGTCGGGCCGTCGTGTCCCGCTCCTCCGGTCTCGCGCGGTCGCGGGACCGCGCTGCTGCCACCGCGGCTTCAGTCGCGGCGGGTCCGTCCGGCCGCCGGCGCCGCCGGTGGAGTCCGCGGGCCACCGGAGTTGCTCCGGTGGTCCGATTTCATTTCCGTCTGCGCCGTAGCTCATCCCGGGTCCCGTTCTTCACTGCGGAATCAACAAATCGTCTCTGCGGCACGTTTTGTCGTCGTCCGCCGTTCCGCACACCAAGAAACAGAGGGCGGTGGGTTCGGACTTGTTCGTTGGTCCGCACCCACCGCGTTAGCGGTTTGAAACAACACCATAATTCCCAGCAATTGATAAACCTCGACCCGCAATAATAATCCGCGGACCAACTTGTTAATTGGTTGGTCCGCGTTCTTGCCTTGGAGGAAAACAAACATGGGTATTAACATTTTCAAAACGACCCCTACCTTCGTCGTCGTTGGATGCGAGTTCGTCGCGGAATTGACCGTCGCGGAAGAAAAGGATCGTCGCGTCGCGGAAGGGCGTCGCTGTTGCGCGGTACTCGGCGTCGTGTAGACAAACTCCAAGGATCAAGGACATACAGATTTAATTATAACAATTAAATCCATGTTGATGTTATAATCCACAAAGAATTAAAAGGACCGCAATCCCCTATCTCAAGATGCCGATTGAAGATTGTCGCGGGGAAAGAACGTCGCGGAAGAAGTGTCGGCGTCGCGGTACTCGGCGTCGCGTCGTCGATCTCCGAGGGCTCGGTGTTCTTCGTGTTCTTCGCGTTCTTCGCGTTCTTCGCGAAGGAGGATGAAGATCTTTAGAGATTCTCCAAAGGTTTAACACAACAACCAGATAATAAAATAAGTCCTCATCTTATTTTATTATCAACTAAAGAATTTGAAAAACAAAGATAAGTAACGAACAATTAATTCATAGAATTAATTGCAACGAACTAACTGCCCAATTAATAGGGGCGTTAAGAATTTAGAAAACGCGTCAGTTGACTTTCATTTAAAAGGGGTTTCCGCGGGTGCGTTACTTAGCGGAAAAGAAACGGTGGGGCTCGTGCGGGCCCCACCTCACAAATATCCTACCAAGAGGGTAGGATATTTTTGGGTTCCACCCTATCCACTTCAACTCAGCTTAAGCAGCTTTAAGTGGCTTTAAGCGGCTTTAAGTGAAATAAAATAAAGTTTGTCGTACCACATTAATTTATTTCTTAACTTAAAGACCAAAAATTAAAAATCACACCCGAGCAAACGCAACTCCGGAAGAGGCGTTTCTAAACAATTACCGGCGCTGCGATTCCATCGGTGCCCTCATAATTCAATTCCGAGCACCGATTCAAAAGTTAGAAAACCCCGCTCTTTCGTTCGCTGAACGTACCGAGCCAAACTTCCGAAAATGATTCCGGGCACACCGGGCCTCGGAATCAGGTGCCGTCAGAAACTGCGTTCTTGTAAAATTCCAAAGAAAATTAAGAAAAAAAATTCCTCGAAATTTACGGGTCTTTACAGGTGGGCCCAAAATTATATATCACATCGATAGATCTCATGATATAAAATAACTCGGGTTTTGATGTACAACTCTCAATGTATCAGTATAGTGTCTTTGCACAATGCATTGACAACATGTTTTTATGTTCGGCATTATGCATTCCATTAGTATGAGATCAATAATTATTTTTATCCTTATTTTCTTTTATTTTCATGGATATGTCATTCTCTCAGTTTCAGTCAATTATTGCATTACCTGTATTATTTATTCACACCATATTATGTATGTCATGTTTGTGTTATTGATAGCTTCAGTTATATGTTTCCCTTACTGAATGTTTGAGTTCACGCCTTTCTTTTGTTTTCATTCCTCGGATTATGAAGAAAAGTAGTACACATGTCATGTATAGAAGGATATCACACGTGGGAGAATTTTTGGGATATGTTGAAGACTTATCGGGAATTAAGTAGTTGCTCATATTGTGAGAAAAATCTCCATTAGCAGAGAAAGTCATGGGCTTCGTTACGTATTGTTTTGTCGCAATTCTTTAAAACTCTAAACCAGAATGGTCTTTGGTATGCATGTAGTGCAATATTTTCTTTAAGCCATTTAAATATGGATTGTTATGTCTGGGAATCTCCAAGTGGCATTGAAGCTAGTATGTAAAGTATGTGATTATGGGCATCAGATCTAGGAGTGCGGGTCTTGGGTGTCACATTCAAATACAAAGTGAATGCATGTCACTACTACAACTACCTTTTTTTGTATTTTGTGATATGTCTATCTATTTTCATATATTTACATGCATCTTTTTAATATATTTATTCACATAATTATATATATTCATATAAATATGTATATTTATATAATTATTAATATTTATATAATTATTTTTAAATACATTTATAAAATATGTTTGTGTGTGTGTGCATTTGTGTGTGTGTTTATATTTATATTTATGTGTGTGTTCACATATATATATATAATTATATATATTCATAAAATTATTTTTAAATACATTTTTAAATGTTTGCATGTGTGTGTGTGTTTATATTTTTATATACATATGTGTGTATGTCTAAATATAAATATTTATATTTATGTTTTTGATATATATTCTATGTTAATATTTATTTACACGTATTAGAATATATACATGAATATATACATGAATATATATTTGTTTGTTAATATAGACACACACATAAACATATTTATATTTAGCAGTACATATACACGTGTATAGGTATATACATATTCATAAATTTTTATAATATAAATAAAATTGATAAATATTATTTTAAATAAAATGGATTATTATTTTTTATTGACATGTGATTTTTTTATTTAAGAAGTTAGTAAATATAATTTAATATTTATTTACAAAATTATTTTTTTATATGTAAATATATGAAAATATGTATATATATTTTTATAAATAACACTACAATATGAAAAACAAAATATTTCAATCTCGTAATATTTATATGAGTCTAATCCCTATGAATAAATTCAATCCTCATCAGAAAATGATAAAAAGACCCTCTTAAATGAAGTTGAAATTCAATTAAATAATAAAAAATAACGGTATCACAACTAAAAACTCAGTTTTGGAGGCTTTTTTGACCTTTTTGGCTTAAAAAATAGTGACTATGGTTATCCCTAATTAATACGATGTAGATCTATATCGAGACATTGATTTGATATCAGTTCAAGTCCAAATTGACATCTGAATCAAAAGTTGTTATCTTTTGATCTTTAAGTCGTGTATTCAAATTATGTTAAAATATTAATTAATTTATTAGTTTTTTCTATCACCAAATTGTTATTAAAAATTAATTACACAATACTACTTTGCAAATTATTAAGTAATATTAATTTTTATTTATTTTGTTAAACCATACTCACTAAATATATTAAATAGTAAGTGTAAATTCGTATTTAATATTATAAAAATATATTTATGAAAAATATATTCTATATATATATTCCAATAAAAATTTAAATATATTTTAAAATGTGATTTTTAATAATTTATGAAAAATTATGAAGGTTTCCTTTTATCACTGATAAATGAAGTTTCTATTTTTTTAAGGGAATCCTAATGTGTGACCTTTTCAAACTCTGTGCAAAAAATAACCCCCCTCCCCAGAGAGAGCCTCAGTCAGGAAGGAGTCGTTACTAGCCAAGATGACAGAGCATCTCAGAGCGTGACAACCTGATCAACGATGGTTCGACTCAACAATTTGTCAGCACAAGTGAGTTGCACCTCATTTCACCCACTCAGTTGGGAACCGGGTGATCCAGCAAGACGAGTGGATCCTGGGGGAAGGAGAAATTCGTCCAAGAGCAAACTCTCAGGAATCAAACTCTGCATCTCCCAAAGAACAGTGTGGTTATGCTAATAATGGATAAGAAAAACACTAGTAAAAGTCCTTATCAGCATTTAAAAACGCTGATAAAAAGTAGAAAAAACACTACTAAAAGGAGTCTTTATGAGCGCTAAAATAATTAGTTTTTATCAGTTCATTTTTTAGCGTTGATAAAACTTCCTTTATCAATGTTTTTTTGCTAGTGGTGATAAAAAAACCCTGCTTTATAAGCGTTTTTTATTATAAAAAGTGGCACGTAATATAGCAAATTATGTAGATGTGTGAAGCCACTAAAAAACAACCTTTCAAACACACTAAACTATAACAAATAACTCTAAAAACCGGGAGAGGTGTAAGATAAAGAGTCTCGAACAAACAAAAAACATAGCATTAATAACAAAGAAGTGACGGAAGAGTGAACCCTATATGATACAGGGGGAAGCTCCCCACCTAAGCCGATGGAGTGACAACAAGCTAATAATCGAATGAAGATGTATAAGATGAAAAACAAAAGTATTAAAAGTAAAACAAAAACAAAAACAAAAAATCAGAATTCGCATTTCTTGTATTCCTACACATTGTAATATTTTCAATATTTTGGTTTTGATATCATTGGATATATTTTATGCAGAAAATGCAGAAATAAAAGGTGCCCCACCAAAAGCTCATCACGCGGCATACCCTCCTGCCATTCCCACAAGCTTTCAAAAATCCAACTCACCGCATTATCGTCAAACCTCACCTCCCATCCCTTCCACCTCTCAAATACCCCATAAAACGGGGCTCCCACTCCCTCCCGGACCTCACGCACACTTCCCTTCACGCCCATGGCTCCTTCCCGCCCTTCGTTCTCCGCCGCCGCCTCCGCCGTGGTGGCCATCTCCATCCTGCTCCTGCCGCCGCCCGCCGCCCCATGCGACCCCTGTGAGGCGACCCCGCCGACCCCGCCCCGGGTCCCGTCCTCCCCGGCCCCCACGCCCCTGTCCTGCCCGGAGAACGCCCTCCAGCTCGGCGCCTGCGCCGATCTTCTCGGCCTGGGGGCCGTCGGCACCCGGAACTCCGGCGACTGCTGCGCGCTGCTGAAGGGGCTGGCGGACATTGATGCCGCCGTCTGCATCTGCGACGCCGTGAAAGCCAGCGTGCTGGGGGCCAACCTGGAGGTGCCGCTCGCGCTCAGCCTGCTCGCCAACGCCTGCGCCAAGTCGGTGCCGGCGGGTTTCCAGTGCCCGTAGTGACGCCAAAAACGCGTCCTCCCGCGCCCCCTTACTTCATCATCTCCTTATCGTTGTTCCGTAGAATGCGTTCGTTCCACTCCAGCCTTGTTATTCAGTGTTGTTCTTCGTTTCAACCTCTTTAGTCATTGTAATTTTGTGTGGTCATCCATGCTTTCCACTCCATTGTGACGCTAAGAAAACATTAACAGAACTTGACATCAAACAAATAATAACTAAAAAGGTTCAATTATTGAAAAGTCTCTGAACTCTCAATCACTACAAGAAATTAAGGATTTGGAGCCCCATCTCTTAACTCTCACCGCTAAAAAAACAAATAATAACTAAAAAGGTTCCGCCGTGGCTCTCATTGCTAAAAAAACAATGATAATCAAGACGCTATTAAACGTGGATCCATTTTATCAATGCTAAAAAAGCACCGCTAAAATCAACAAAATAATTTTTTTTTCATGGTGGACCACCCCCATTTTTTCATCATCACTTAATCCACTTTTATCAGCGTTCGACTAGCCTCCCCTCCTCCCTTTAACACCACTATGCACCTGCTTCACTTGCCCGCGCGCGCGCCTATCTTTGTTGGGTTTTGAACCTCAGACCCCCCCACATACTCCAACATCTTTTCCACTCCACCGTATTGTTTTGTTCTATATTTTATGATATATCTATATATCTATATATATTTTGTTACATTTTTTTATCCACACACACACACATATATATTTAAATACATATATAAAATATGTTTGGTGTGTGTGTGATTATACATACAGACACACATATATGTGTGTGTGTGTGCGCATCTACAAATATAATTATACATATTTATATTTATTTACATATATTATATATCAATATTTATATACATATATTAGAATATATATATATATATATATATGTTTATCAATACAAATGCACAAATATATTTTTATAAATATAAACATTATATATATATATTTATTGTATACATATATAAATATTCATACATTTTTATTTTAAATAAAATGGATATTATTTTTTATTTAGATAAGGTTTATATATTGAGAAATATATTTTATATGAAAAATATGTTTTATTATTTATTTATAAAATTAAATTTTTATGTGTGAATATATAAAAAATATTTATATATTGTTATATATTTGATTATAAATAACAGTACATTGTGAAAAATGATAATATTTCAAAGCATAATATCAATATGAATGTAAGCCATGCAAATAAATTTAGTCCCCATTGAAAAAGGGCCAAAAGACCCCCTTAAACAGGGCTGGAAATCCATTAAATGCTAAAAAAATAGGGCACTCCGACTAAAAACTCAGTTTTGGAGGCCTTATGAGTCTTTTTTGGCCTCGAAAAATGTGATAGAGGTTTCTCTTATATTTTAAGGGCGTAGAGATCGTCGCAACTTTCGATTTGTAATGCGGTAGAACCCAAACAAACACCCAGATCAAAAGTTATGGTTGTTTGAAGTTCGAGTTACGTTTTCAACTTATTTTCAATCTTTTATTGATTTTTTGATTTTTTTATATTAAATTGTTATTAAATGAAAACTACTCGACAATAATTAGAAAATTATTAATTAAAAAATATGTTTAATTATTTTATAAGCTATTTTCACTAATTATCTAATATATTAAGGGTAAATGTCTATTTAGCCTTATCTAAAACATATTTAAAAATATATATATATTATATTTATATCAATATAAATATATTTATGTATTAATATTTTATTTTTAATGATTTTTTGAAATATACTTTTTATTAGCACTAGTAAAAAAACGCTGATAAAGGGAGTCTTTATCAACACTACTAAAAAAACTGATGATAAAGGGGCCCCCTTTAACAATGCTAAAAAAACACTGATAAAGGAGGTACATTTATCCGTGCTTTTTTATGGCTGATAAATGTACCCCCTTTATCAGCTCTTTTTTAGCACTATTAAAGGGTGACACTGTGAAAAGTTATTTTTATGGTAGTGCCTCGGGATATGATAGTTTACTAACTGACCTTCGACCTTGTTTATCTTGTGAGTCATTTTTTTAGTGAAGACGTTAATATGTACTTGAAATTTACTGCTATTTATTAAGAATGTCTGGTGTTGACTTGGTTGTTCACCTTCTGGGGATGACCAACTATGCATATTGTTTTCCACTCACCCATTTTTACCTAAAGGTTTACAGAATTATATTTGTTGATTTATTGGGAGGCATTAGCTTACTTGCTAAGGTTGATAGTCAAAGATTGGTATTTGATGATTTTTTTCATATACCACATAGGCATGCAGGTTATTACATTTTGTTTCATTTTTGTGATTTAGCATTTGTATTTCTATAGCTATAGTTTCCTTATATGTTTTGATTATAGTGTATCAAAATTTATGCAATGCACATTTTTTATGATATTAGTGGATCACAAAATCCTTATTGTCCATGTTGGCTCACTATGTTTTAGTATACCGAATAAAATTTATTTTGTTTCTTAACTGATCGACTTCTCCAGCAATCCGATCAAATGAGTGAAGTAATCCCATTTTATATGGCCCATGATCTATCCAACTCCATAATATGAAGTAAAATATAGTGAAGGGAATCAATGATCATGTGTACAAAGGAGAATATAATAAGTGTGTTAGGGAAGAGGATCCATCAACACACCCAACTAGTTTAACTTCACAATTAACCAACTTAGAGTGATAATAGATTAAGAACAAGAAAGATATATTTAAAAATGAAGGGAAATATCACTATAAATATCAACATTAAATCAACATTGAGGTTTTCCTCTATTAAATAGAGTAAAAAAATTTCAATGGAGGATAACATAGGGAAAAATGAAAATGAAATTACAATAAAAGAAATATAGGTAGTCAGAATGTATAAAATATTTCTTTTTCTAAAGGGTTCCCTTCCATTATTTGATTCATCATTTCCTCTGTTGGTATTTGATTTAGTTCCCTTTATCGCCTCTTCCCCTTTTCTCAACCAGCCTCCATGATAGTTTTCTATTAAGGCTTTACCTAATTTAGTTATGAAACTTGCATGAAGACTAATTTTTTCTCATGGGTGTGTGAATGTAAGAAACATTTTGACCTTCCCTTGTCAATATCCTCATACTATTTCTTAACTAGCAAGGATCAACCATATTTAATAATCCTTCCTCTTGTAGAATCATCAGGGAGGAACTAGAGTCTTTGGTTAAAGGATTTATGATAGATATGATATATTTTAGAGGAAAACTATATAGTTTCTGATATATGAAATCTTAATAGACATATGGATTATGTTCAATGTAATTATCCTATTTTCTTCATTAATTAGTAGATATCATAAGTAGCGTTAAGGATTTCTTGAGAATCATGGGAAATAATATGTGTATCTCACCTCCAATGATTAAATTATAATTGGTGATATCGACATTTCATAGTTGGAAATAGACATTTTCTATAGTTGCAAACCTTAAGTCCATCATGTCATATTAATGATAAGATGTAATCAAAGGTGATATTCTTACCACCTTAATAATTTCAACAGATATGAAGTTGTCATAAAATATAATTCATTGCATGGATGCTATGCTGTAATATCTCCCTCAAAAAACCATTTTGGATTGGTGGTGATATGGATATTAAAATTGATGATAAAATTTTATTTCATTGCACAGGGAATTCATAAATGATGATTGATATCCCTGTGTTGATTTTTGTTACTAAAACCCATCAATATGTGTTAATTAAATATAGCATTATCCATATTAGATAATAATATGTATCTATTATATTCCATGATTAGATGACAATCAGTGGCATGGGTTCATTGTTTTCTGTGATGTATATTTTCTTTGATTTTGTGTGTGTTATAGCTTAAAATATCATCTTGTCACTAGTTTCAACATCCATTTCTTTACATAAAAATGATAGTAATTATTCATAATATCACCATGTCCTCATATAGAGTAAGCCTCCAATTCAAACAACCCGTTTAATTTCCAATATCGTTAAGATCGCCTTGACTTCACTTCACCTAAAAAATATAAAAACATAAAATTAATCTACATCTATAAGAAAATTATTCAATATAATATATCTAACGTGTTCCTATATTAATCTCACTTAACATTTTACTCTAAAAAATCAACAATTAATCAAATGTGTAGTAAATCATTACTAGAGTACATCTGATATTGTAGTAAAACCTCAACCAAAGAAATTACAAAACCAAATTAAATTTTAATGAATTGTAATTTTATAAATTTTTAATAATGTTTTGATGATAACCAATGTATAAATCCCATGAATCCCAATTTATTTTACAAAAAACCGTATGTTTAATTAATGTTATTTCATTTTCATATTTTAATGATTATCAAAAACAACACCCACAAGTAATTTTTATTTATTTTAGGAAATTTTAATAAAAAATAAATATATTATATATTAAACATTATTAAATAACATAATTAGTGTTCTTCCTATACAATTTGTTTAGTTTATAAACTTATTAATTTTTTTTAATGAAAATGTGGAAACATATAACCCATATTTTCTAAACTATATAACATCATTCATGTAAACCATTTATATTTGTACACGGTATATCCAATAAATGTCCACAACACTGTAAGATTTAAAAGACATAATTATTTACTATATAATGAATAACTTTTCTAAATCCTTGAATGAATATATACAACAGTGAGACATCGAGTGACTCGATTGGTGATGATGTTATGAATGAATCCAAAATTAAAAGATACAATGTCGGAGTTGGAGTAGGATATGATGGAACTATAATCACACTTTAAAAAAATTGAGACCTGATTAAAAAATATGTGTATAATTTTTATGGGAGAAGAATGTGAGAACTAAAATAACTTATAATTTTTTTTCCATAAAGAATAAATTAATATTTTTTATGATGCACCACTGTAGCAATAATATGAAATAAAAATTATTTAATTATAATATAAAATTAATGAAGAATGATATGAATCCATCATAATCATAATATAGATAAAAGAAAACAAGAAAAAATAATCATGGTGATCTTGATTTGGGAATCACATATTGGGTATTCACCAATAAGAAGGATGGCTATAAATATCAAAATAGTAATAATTTTTTTTATAATTCCACTAATAATTTTTAGAGGAAATTAAAATCATTAAAATAATAAAGGGAATGAAAATCATGGCTTTATATATTATATTTTATAGAATTTAACAGAATCTAAGATTTTAAGTTATTCATTACACAACTATTAATGGCAGAGAAGGTATTCATTATATAAATTTTTAGTGTAGATATTAGGTGACTATAAGGAATCCACTAAAAGTAATTTTTAACTATTTTGTATAGAGTATTTGGTATATATAAATAAATGTAATTAATTATAAAATTATAATGTAATGTAATGCTTCCTTCTCAAAATGATATAAAATTTTAATTGTTTCGATAATTCCTCTCACCTGGAAGTACTTTTCTTATTAAAAAAATTGGAAAATGTGTTTCAGTTATTTAAGTGGGTTTCTTCTGAAATTTATATGCAAATTATGTTAAATAGTTTTTTAGAAATAAATCAACATTTAGTCTCTATTTGGTTGTACTTCATAAAAACCACTTAGAGTACATATCTGTTTTGATAAATTTTATTGTGTAAGTATAAGTTTTTTCAATTGGTTAGTATTTATTTTAAATATATCTTATGATCTGAAAGTCTAAAAATGCATGCAATATAAAGGCCTGTGTAAATGTTACTGCTTGTTGTAAAAATTTGAATATGGAAAAGAGTCGTATCAATCTTCCAAATAGAACGTCTAGAGAATATTTTGAAGGCATTATGAATTTTATTGATTTCATTAGATGATTTCAAAGTGACTATATCAATTGTCCATATAGAAAATTTGTAAACAAATTTCAATTCATACGAGATACCGTGGGGGAGAACCTATTCTTGAATGAGATTCTGAAAAATTATAAGTCAGAATCATCATGGGGAATAATATATTCGTTTTCATCATATAGAAACAATTCATATGGATGTTGATGCGAGGAAAACTGATCCTATGCATGAAATTCTTACTGAAATGGTACGTGATATGGCTCCTAAAGGCATTAACATCCAGAATGTTAGGACCTGTGAGATCAATCCACACTCTGGTGATGTTCATGATTCATTGAAGTTTTATAAAATACATGATGACGTAAAAACTAAAATATATTGTAGGGGTACTAATTAAAATAAATGTTCATTTATCATGGAGTTTTTTCACTTGAATAATTTTGAATCACTTTTCAGATACATCATTTGACATGCTATTGCTGTTATTGAAAAAAATACTTCCTACTGATGCTATGTTTCCTAAGTCACATTATCATGCACGTAAGTTGATAGAGAATTTAGGTTTCACAAGTGAGACTATATATGCACAATAAAAGAACTGTATTGTTTTTAGAAAGGAAACTTTGAATTTAGTTAATTCTACGGTCTGTTACTCTTCCAGGTTGAAAGACAACAGAGGAAATCAGAATAACCAAATCCAAACTGTGAAACTAGGGAAACTGATTGCCACTAAGAAAATGAATTACTTTCCACTAAATTATAGGTTGAAAATATTATTTATGTCATCTAATGTTTCTCAATTAATGATATGGAATGTGGAAAGAAATAAAGAAAGTGATATGCTAACCCACCAGACAAACTCTCTTGCACGAAAAGATTTCGATCAGAGACACCATGACTTTGCTAAAGATATTCATAATGTCCTATTAAAAATGACAGTAGACAGTTTCAATCCATTCAGGTATATGGTTGGTGAAACTCAAATCACATGACCTATGGTGTTGTTTCTATATAATCTTCCTTTTCGGATTTGTATGAAACACCAATTTCTATTACTTTCCACTCTTATTGATGGACCTAGAAGTTCGGGGGATACGATTAAAATTTACTTTCATCCAATGATTGATGATTTTAATGAATTTTGGGGTCATGGTGTGATGAATTATGAATGTGAAATAAATGAAATTTTCAAACTATTGGCCTATTTACTGTATATGATCAATGACTTCCCAGCTTATAAAATTTTTTCAGGTTGGAGTATGAAAGGGGAATTTTCTTTTCCTTATTAAAATAAAAGTAAAAATTCTACATGGGTTAAGTATTTTAAAAATTGGACATACATGGATCATAGAAATTTTCTTCCCCCTCAGTATAGGTTCAGAAAGGACAGAGTGAAATTTTATGGTTCTAGATAATTCAACCCCACACAATGGTCATGACATGAGTAGAAATATTATCAGAGATTGAGGAAGAAAACATACACATAGTATATGAATTTAAGGATTTAGTGGCTCATCCATTACCCAATATTTGTGGTGTAGGTAGGCAGCACAATCACAATTGGAAGGAGAAAAGTATTTTTTTAATCTCCCTTATTGGAAAACTAACATGCTAAGGAATGATCAAGATGTCATGCACATTGAAAAAAATGTTTTTGATAATATGTCATGGACCATTTTATGTGTCAGTGGAAAATCGAAGGACCATGTCAATGCACAACATGATTTAGAAGAAATGGGTTTAAGGAAACAGTTTCATTTACATTTGGGTGAGGGAAACAAGGCAAATATTCCTACTACACAGTATATGTTGAGAAAAAAAGAGAAAGAGAAATTTCATTTCTATTTGAAGATTCTCAAGGTGCCAGATAGTTACTCTTATAATATTTCAAATCATGTGAATGTGATAAGTAAGACATTACAAGGGTTGAAAAGTCATGACAATCACATACTATTTCATTAGTTGAATCCTATCACAATTCATGATTTTTTATCACCCAATGTTGTTCAGCCATTGATTAAGATGAGTAAATTTTTTAGATAGATTTTTTTAAGAAATCAAAGAATGAGTGATTTAAAAATTTGGTAGGACATAATTGTAATTATTATTTTTCACATGGATAAACTATTTCCACCCTCATTTTTCAATGTTATGGTTCACTAGATAGTTCACTTAACTGATGGAGTAATGACTCTTGGTCTAGTGCAATTCAGCTTGATGTATCCTATTGAGAAGTATCTGAATACATTGAAATAGTTCTTAAGTAATAGAGCTCATTCATAGGAATCAATAGCCAATGGTTGTTTAATGGATGTGTGTACTACTTTTTTTGTAGAATATATCATGGATGTTGAAACAAAATTAAATAACCCCTCTCAGATTCATGATCATCCAGTTGGAAAAGGAACTATATTTGATATGGAAAACATCGAGTGGATACAATCTCATCGATATATATTGTTCAATACTCCATAAATTTCACCATTGATGTAGTAAGTGTCTTATCAATTTTATTGTTTAATGTTTACATGTTCTTTTTTCATATATAAAGTTGATCATTTAAACATGGCATTATCATTTGAAGTAAACACATTAATGAGGTAAAAGAAGAGATATCTCGTGTGTGTGTTTTATCAAATTCAACAGTCCCATTATGCATCATTTCATGATTGATTCAAGATTTTTTTACGTGTAAATGGATTTCATTATGATTTAAGTATAATAATAATTTCTTTCTGCATAAATTTTTATTGAAATTTGTGAAATATATAGGTCTATAACCTGTGGGAATTAGGTGACCCTACACCAATTGAATAATCTAACCAACTAGATGAGGGTCTATCTATAATGGCTCATCATTACAAATCTTTAGATGCTAATGGATTCTAGTTTTCCATTAAAGATATCAATGATAAATAATCAATAAGAAATAGTGGAATTGGATGTCCATTTTTCGATTATGATTATTAATATGGGCAATTTAATGAAATCATTGAAGTTGTATACACACATTGGTTGATATGCATATTGTTAAAGTGTAATTGGGTTGATCCAGTTTGTGGAAATAAAGTTGATCAATATCAGTTTATGTTGGTGAATTTTAACAATATTTTATAAAGATATGAACAAGTTAGTAATAAACCTTTCTTTTTGACATCACAAGGAAAACAAGTTTTCTTTGTTAGCTTTCCATCTAATAAGAATTAGAAAGTTGCTGTGAAAATGTCAAGGCAAGGAGTGTTTTTAATTGAACGAGATGAACCCAATGCTATTTCATTTGTTGCATAATAGCTTGATCAACACACCATAGTTCAACATGAAGAAGATATGAATTGGGTTAAGGTTACAATTGAAGGATAAATAATCTATTTTTATGTTTAATGAAAGGTACAATGGTTTTATCACTATTCAGTATAATGATTTTTAGTTGTTTAAATTTTTATGTACCATTTAACTATTTTTTATATTTATTGTATCCATCTTTGATATATACGTGCATGAAAAATAACATGAATTAGAGTGAAAATAATTAAATGAATTTTTTTTCAGAAAAAATAAAAAAACACAAATTCCTATAATATTTATATAATAAAACACATAAAACCATTAAATATATGTAATCTATGATAAAAAATAATAACAAAAATATGTTAACCGCATCGCCCATGTAGTTTAAACGTTTAATTTATTATTTGTGATAACTCACTAATTTGTATTCTTGGTTATGGTTTCTCATTTATTCATGATGTATTTTTGATATCTATTTGATCCAAATGAATGGAATTGTTATAATAACTGGAACGATGTTTACACAGAGCCTAGAATGATTTTTGTGGCAAAATTCTTAATTTTTATATAGGCATGTCTCGAGCACTCATCTACTTGTCTTAATCTTACTGATTCTATGTCTACAAAGATTTAATTCACATACACATAGAGTATGGATAATACTTACACAAAATTCATTTATGTCTATAATATTATTTACATGGTATCAAATCATGTTTATATTGTAGAAATTTGATGCTTATACACCTTCTTGGTAACCTGGGCAACACACTCAGAAAATATTTCATTTGTTAGATAGAATATATATGAGCCAATTAAACTTATACAAACTCATATGGGACAATATATAGTTGTATATTAACATGTATTTCTTCCTTGAAAACACTCACAATGTGTCTATTTCTCACACAAAAATATAATTTCATCCCCATATTTTCTTAAATTCCTCTTACTTAAGTTACTTTAGATCTGTACTGTACATTTATTGAAACTTGATTGCTTCTTTTCAAGCTGTTTCTTTTAGTTTTCACAAATTCTTCATCATTTTCTTACATATTTCTTATGGTATAAAGCTCATCATAATGATTCTTTATCCCTAATTTTTTTCTCTTAGTTTTCCCACTAAATTCAAAATGTGAAAATTACTTTGACAATATGTTTTCTTGACCTATCCTTTTTGTTGTTCCTTGAGGAAAACCATGGATACCTCTTATTTCTTCTTCTTTTCTATAAAATCTTTCTAATATTGAATTTTTTCTTCAATAACATCACATTTTTTCTTCATCATTTTCTTATTAGCTTCTTCCAAGTATATTGTGAGAGAAAAATACATCTATCCTATAATCTTTAGAAGGTTCACTTCATTTTTGAAACCATGAATTTCGTGTTATTGGTTGTAATAATAACCTTTGGATTTATTATATGAAGAAGTGGCTTCAGTTTAGACATAAAAGATGATATAAAATTGGTATCTTAAGATTTATATAGAGCATCTTCTATAGAGTAAGAAGTAGATGTATTCATATTGAATCACATTTTTTATCTGGAGAGAAGTACCCAATTTTTATAGCCTTCTTTTGTATCTTCTTCTCTTGGATTTTATACAAGTGACATTATTATTTATTTGAATATGCATGCAGATATTCAAATTATTTATGTACATAATCCATAAGTGTTAATATATGAAGCCTCCTCGATCTCTTTTAGAAACCAAATACTCAATATACCCCACAAAAAAGCTATATTTTATTTAATATGGAAATTCAGCACTCCACAATCTATCTAGTGGGTGAATATCTATTTGAATCTTTCCAACTTCAATTGTTGTGGTAGCCTATGTTACTAGGTGGTTTATGTTGTTGATTATAGAAACATTTGACTCAAATAACTCTTCATTTTAATGTGTCTATAGGAATTGTTTATAACTATAATAACATCAATAACATTTAACACCCCTTAATATTTGATGAAATATGTGTGCAATAAATAAAAAGTACATAATTCCATTGAAGTTAAAATTAAAAGGAACTGTAATAGGCATTTAATACTTTCATTACTAATGATTTTTATTAATAAAAACATGTCAGGAAAAGAGACACCAGATCCACATCTTTATGTAGAGCCATATATCTCTAAGAGTCAAGGTATGTATGAATGTAAATGTGTTTATTTTTTAATTAAGAATTAAAATTAAATATGAACCTCTGTCCAATTATGTATGAAATTGATTTTAATAGGATCATAATTAACCACTTTATCCTCCTGTAGGAGAGGCCCCAGTCATGGTATTTTATCTTGGAATCCTGACACAACCCTCGACGTGTCATTTGGTGAGAGATACCATCCTATGAGAGTGGGTTCCCCTGAATTTATTCTCCATTTGGGTCATATCATACACAACACACACATATTTTAAGAGACTACATGTGACTGGGATTCATTCCCCTAGGATATATTAGATCAACTATAACGGGAAGTTTAGGTAAGAGGATCATTTCAGTTTCTTATCCATGTTTTAAAAAATAAAAACATGCGTGATAATTGTTTTTCTTAAATAGAATAATCTTAGAGTGTTCCATAAAGAGTTTAGGCCAATATGTATGAAAACATTTCATAAAATGTGGAAAGATCTTAAATAGAGAGTCAAGAGGGATCACTGGGTACCAAATGTGGCTACCCCAAACATTCTGGATAGTCTCGAGAGGGGTTCTCCCATCTCAGTGGTGTGAGTTAGTTGTATATTGGTCTACTGAGGCTGCAACAACAAGTATATTTATTTTTCTTAATATATTTCAAAGAATGTGTCAAATTTTACATGTTTAATATTTGAATTAATTGAATGTAGAATGTGGCTACACATCATTCTGAGAATCGTGCGTTGCAGGGGACACCTCACAGGCTTGGGACTCATCATGTGTCCTAGATTCAACATTATGTATTTATTATTGTACTTTTAAATTTATTATTTAATATTGTTTTTGTGTGCTATATTTATATCTTATTGGTATACAGTTATGGGAATAAGGTGCACCGATTGATAAAATATTAGTATGGGTGATGACTCATGATCAAAATGTTTCAAAGGTTGAAACTATTATAGTAAGTTATTGTACTAATTATCAATACTTACATACATATTTATATACATATATAATTATATTTAGATATTACACATTCTCAACTTGAGGCTGAGTTAGCACAATTTCCAGAGGACCAATGACAACTTTACATGTGAAGTGATGAGATATTCCACTACATTATTGGTCATGATGAACATGGATACAGTTAGACCTATGAAATATGGATTCCTCATTCTGTAGTTTCACATGCTAATGATGTGGATCCTGTTATTTTTGGTATGACAGAAAAGGTGAAAAATTTGGAGGCATGGATTTTTACTTCTGAGGAGGTAAATGCACAGCTGTTAGCTGAGGTTAGAGCACTACGGGAATATGTGAATCAGGGTGACGGTGTAGGGGATCATATAACGCACGTTTATAATAAATTTATTTATTTATTTTTTATTACATTCATTATTATTATCTTCATAATTTTTATTTGTTATAGTCCCCTTCCGCATCAGACAAAAGTAGCAGCCATGGCCTCACATGACTCATCAGATTGAAGAGGTGTGTTTTGTTTTATATTTTTTGTTTCTTGTTCAAATGTACTATCTCATTTTTTTGTATCTTTTAGGAGTTCAACTAAATTTTTAGTAAAGAAAAAAATCACAAAAATTATGTTGTCATTTCAAACCTTCTATTTCACATATTCAAAGTATAAACTCAATAGAGTCACTAAAACTCTTTCTGGTAATGAATTGACCAATTACATAAAGAAAAGTAGAAAAATAAAACAAAGACCTATTATAATTATCTTCATCAGTGATCTAATATACATTCTCTTCTTCAATCTCTATGATGACTATCCTCTAATCCTACTCCTAGATGATTCCTCCAATTGTTGTATCTTTATTATTTTTAATCTTCCCCACACTTTAGTGGACAATTCATCCAGTAAAATTCTCCACAATCGAGTTAAGTCTCCCTAGGAATATAACTCTTAAAATATAGTATCCCATAAAATACCATTCTATCATTTTTAATTCCAGGGCATTAGGAAATTATCCAAAGTACAAGCTCATTCAATCTATAACTCTAAAGTTTATTTGTACCACCTCTATGGGTACTCCTATAGCACAATGAGATCCCCTGTAGGGTAACTTCCAGCCCACAACAGATCCACAAAATCACTACAGTGTGGTATCATCCTCATTTCTCTGATTCTTATAACAAGGTACTCATCTCAACACTAGTTTCAACTGATTCATGTTAGATAATTATTCACACTAATAATCTAGGATCACAACCTATTTTTCTGATTTTTATTATTTATTCAGTAATGAACATAACACAAAGAATCTTTTGAATATATCCTTCTTTTGAAATGAAATCTTAAAACTCAATCATACCTTTATGTAGACTAGAGTAATATTTACACAACTCAATATTCTTTTATTAAAATTAAAAATAACCCTTATATAGATTTAATAACTTTCTCATTACCATTGAATAGGTCCTTATTTTTCATAGTTACCTTTAGGTATCCCTTAGTTATTCAGAGTTTTTTTAACATAGATCCCAGTATACCTTTACCTAGGTAATGCAACCTCCATATGACCTTTATGTAACCAATATTAGTCCAGGATTACCATTATGCATCCAATTAAACTCACAAATGACCCTTATATAGCTAATATTGTTTCAAAGATACCTTTATGTAGATCTATAGAATTTCATAATACCTTTACACAACTCAGTATAATTCATGTTACCATTACATAGAGTCAGAAACATGGTCTCACCTTTATAGTAAACAAGTATTTTTGGTTTGATCAAGTATGTTGGTTTAGTTTCTCCAGTCCATACTATTTACAAGATGGGCATTGAAAACACCCATGGATAAGTATATCTACATATTCAAAAGAGAGGCTATTTTAAACACTTCACCAAGCAACTGAGTAGTTTGAAACATCATGAAAAACCAACTAAAATGATTACAAATGTAGCACATGTATTTTATAATATCTAGAGGTAAATTCTAGTTTTGATTTATTTACTTTTATGTTCATACCCCGACACTTTTTCCTTAGATTACCCATCAGGTTCATATATTTTTTAATGATAGATTTGAATCATTGGATCACCCAACAATATTTTTATCTACTTATTTTTAATAACAATTAAAGGGAATATTATTTATTTGTTAAAACATATTATTTTTTTTGTTTTTTTACTCTTAATTTATATGTTGTTTACATTAAAATCCACTGGTATAAAAATGATTTTAAATGTTTCTTAATATAAATTTCACCAATAGCATATATAGTTAATTAATACCTTTTAACTCAGTGGTATTAGTATGAAGTTGAGAAATTAAGAACCTATGTTTATATCTTTCATTATAAAATAATTCTGAGTTGGAAAGATGCATTCCTTATTATAAATTATTTTTTATATAATTATCTATTTTCTTTTAAATTAAGATTTCCAATAAAGGGGAAGGATTCATCCTATAAGGAATAATAATGGCACTGGATAGATTTCAAGACATAAAATGAAATGTTTTTCCAGGGTATATTTCATCCTAGAATGCTTAATAATTGTATTTTGATTGTTTAATTGGTTTTTTATCTTATCAGTATTTTGATTGAGGTAGAATATTGGAAGGGATTTATAGCTATTTGGATCATTGCTTTGGTCAGGATATGTGTTTTTTATTTATTTTTAGTAGGCTATTTTTTTGTTCTGGTTATTTTTGGATGTAATACTACATTTTGGTTGTAGGACTGTATTTTTTTTAAAAAAAATTCTCCAACATAGAGACCGCCATAGCTGGTCGCTATAGCGTATATTTTTCATGATCATTAGTGACCACCCATGGCAGTCACTGAGTCTATTATTTTTCCTAACCTTTAGTGTCTTCTTGAGTGGTTTCTAATGTCCTTCTCATCGACCACTATGACGATTGCGCTGGGAACATCTATAGTGAGGGCCTTTTACAGTCGCTGATGCCCAATGCCGACAAGACAATTGTGACTGCCAATGGTAGAAAAATGGTGGTCACTAAAGCTGATTAGTGACTACTTTTAGAATTCCCTAATAAAATATTTTCAAGTAGTGAATCTTTTTATACAAATGGTTATCCTTGGATAGTCAAAATAATACCACTAAACTAAAACACCTCATCATACCCATAAGTCAATTTTATTTCTTATGACATAAAATCACGAAATTATTTACTATTTTTATATAATTTATTTCATATATAGTATAGATTGATTGTATTTGGTTATAAATAATTTCTCATATTTTTTATAATTTTGAACTCATGTAACATGTGAATAGTTAGTCAAATTTTGTGGAAGTTTATCAGCGCTAGAAATCACTATCACTGAGTCTAAAAAAATATTGAATTTTTAAGAATCCTTAAATGTATTGCACTTTTATGGATGAAAAAAAACCTTCATAAACACTAAAAATTTTATGACAAAGATGACATTTACCGATGCTTCTTTTAACAATTTAAGTATCTATTAGACTGGTAAACACAAGTGAGGCGGGGAGGGGGTGAATCCGCTATTGACCACTTGTTTATCAATTCCAAATTATTCTTTGATTATCTTACCCCCTTTAGAATTAAACCTGTATTTCCATTTAGTGAAATTTAATATATTAACTTTAAACTTGGAAATCAATAAACTGTATGCATGCACGTAAGGAAGTAAAAACACACATAATATTTCCACAAGGTTAAATACTAAAACCGATTTATTACCATAATTGTTTGTTCACACCAATCAAGTATTCTATGATATAATCACTTACATATTACACTAGGTTCAGTGCTTCCCACACCTTCAACTGTTCATGTCTCACAAGAATTTTTCCAAACTCACATTGGACTTATCTCATCAACTTCACACTAGTGTCACCGAATCACATGATGGTTCACCTACATACCCTAAGTCCAACAGGTTCTATGGAGTCCCACCATATATATGCAGGTGTTTTCCTTGAAATTATTCTTTGGAACAATACTATAGATATTACCTTTTATAGTGCACAGAAAGGATTTTAATATTACTAAAAATAACTCTTATCCTCAGTGCTATTAAAGAGGGTCCCCCTTTATCGGTGCTAAAAAATAACTAATAAAGGGGGTCTTTATTAGCACTATAAATTTCACTAATAAAGGCCCTACTTGTTGTAGTGTACTGTTTTTATAACAACACACCCAGCAAAAACCTATAACCTATGTTTGTAAAATATATAATTTAATTGAAAATTTTTTTACATCATGAATAAAAAAAGTACTACAATATAAATTTTAAACCATTTTTTTGTATAATTACATCTATAAATATCCAACAACTTTTAAAAAAAAATAATATTTCATTTTTTGGCGCCCATGATCCCCTCTCAAAAAAGTCTTCCCATGGTACCAGTTGCTGAAAAAACCACCTCAACCTGAGAAATAGGATCCACCTATATAAGAATTTTTTTCTATTAGTAATGTTATAAATAAATAAATTAAAAATTAATATAAAGAATACATTAATAAAATTTCAATTTAAAAAAAAATACACACATGGAGTTATAGTAGTCACACCGTGTGTTTTATTGAGGTATGGTTGATTCCTACACATCAAAAATGAGTTATTGATTGCTATTCTAAAGTATCAAAAAAAAAATATGATTACATTTGTTTGGTTTTTGAATATGTCACTTGTTCTTTTTACTAAAAGTAATTTCAATTTTAAATAATGACACACTTAGAGTCATATTGGCCACACCATACATCAAATTGATGTGAAGATGATTCTTACATGTCAAAAATGACTCATGTATCATTTTACTAAAGTATCAAAACAATCCAAATGTATTTTATTGGTTTTCAATATGTCACTTTTGTTTTTTACTGAAATGTCATTTCAAACTGGAAACACCCACTTTGAGTCGTACCAGTCACACCATGTGTCAGTTTGACGTGAGACTGCTTTATATACATCACAAATAACCTATGAATATATATCCAAAATTATCTAGAGAATCAGAGAATTTTTTCTTGGTTTTAATTGAGTGATACATGTTTTGAACTAAAATATCATTTTTAAACTAATAATGGATACTTTGAGTCCTATCGGTCACAACATGTGTCATATTGAGGCGTGGTTGATTCTTAAATGTCAAAAATCACTCATGAATAATATTTTATAAAGTATCAAAATAATACAAATGTTTTTTCTTGGTTTTTAGTATGTCACATGTTCTTTCTAATAAAATTATTGTAAATTTTAAATAAAAAGACACACTTGGAGTCATATCGGTCACACCGTGCATCAAATTGAGGTGCGGTTGATTCATATATGTCACAAATGAATTATGTATATTTTTTCAAAATTATGAAAATAAACCGAATATTTTTCTAATTTTTCAGTATATCACTTGTTCTTTTTACAAAATTAATGTCAATTATAAATAAAAAGAGACACTTTGAGTTATATCAGTCACACCATGCATATTAACAAGGTTAGTTTGATTCCAAAATATTAAAAATGACTTATGGATCATTGTATTAAGGTATCAAAACAATTTAAATGTGTTTGATCAGTATTTAGTATGCCACCTTTTATTTTTACTGAAATTAATGTCAATTTTAAGTAAAAAGACACTTAGTGTTATATCAGTAACACCGTGTGTTATATTGAGATGGTGTTGATTCCTACATGTTAGAAATGACTTATAGATCATTTTACAAAAGGATAAAAACAATACAATTATGTTTACTTGGTTTTTAGTATGTCACATGTGTTTTTACTAAAATTAATGTCACTTTTAAATAGACACACTTTGAATTATACCAATCAAACTATGAATTAGATTGACATGAAGATGATTCATACACATCAAAAATGACTTATGGGCCATTTTATTAAAGTATAAAAACAATCTGAATTCATTTTTTCTGTTTTGAGTATGTCACCTATTTTTTATATTAAAATTTCATTAGAAATTGGAAACATGCACTTTGAGTCATACCGGCCACATCGTGTGTTTGTTTGATATGAGACTAATTCTTACACATCACAAATGAATTATGAATAATTTTACTAAATTATCTAGACAATCTAAGCACGTTTTCTTTGTTTTTAGTGAGTGACCATTTTTTAAACTAAAATGTAATTTTTAAACTGATAACAGACACTTTGAGTTATACTGGACACATCATGTATCAGATTGAGGTGATTCTAATTCCTATAGGTCAAAAATTACTTTTGTATCATTGTAATAAAGTATAAAAACAATCCAAATGCATTTGATCATTATTTAATATGCCAATTTCCTTTTTTACTAAAATCAATGTCAACTTTAAATAAAAAGATGCACTTGGTGTCATATCGGTCACACTGTGCATCAAATTGAGTTGAAGTTGATTCCTACACATCCCAAATGACTTATGAATCATTTTACTAATGTATTAAAACAATAGGAATGTGTTTTATTAGTTTTTTTACATCAATTTTATTTTTTTAATAAAATGTCATTTTAAACTGGAAACACACACTTTGAGTCATACCGGTCACATCATGTATCAGTTTGATATGAGACTGATTCTTACATGTAAAAAATGACTTATGAATCACTTTCCTAAATTATAAAGACAATCAGAGGTAATTTTCTTAGTTTTTAGTGTGTGACACTTTTTAAACTAAAATGTAAATTTTAAATTGATAACGAACACTTTGAGGCATATCGGGCACATCATTTATCAGATTTAAGTGAAACAGATTCCTACAAATAAAAAATGAATTATAGATCATTTTTATAAAGCATAAAAACAAATATAAATGCATTTTCTTAGTTTTTAGTATGTTAGTTGTCTTTTTTACTAAAATTAATGCCATGTTTAAAAAAAAGATGCACTTGGATTCATACCGGGCCCACCATGCATCAGATTGAGGTGCAACTGATTCTTACACATCCCAAATGACTTATGGATTATTGTAATAAAGTATCAAAATAATCAAAAATTTTTTATCAGTTTTGAGTATGTCACTTATCTTTTTTACTATAACATCATTTTTAACTAGAAACACATACTTTGAGTCATACCGGTCACATCGTGTATGAGGTTAACATGAGGATGATTCCTACATGTCAAAAATGACTTATGAACCATTGTTATAAATTATCAAGACAATCTAAGTGTGTTTTATTTTTTTTAGTGCGTGAAACTTTTTGAATGAAAATGTGAATTTTAAACTGAAGACATACACTTTGAGTCAAACCAAGCACATCATGTATCAGATTGAGGTGCAACTAATTAATACACATAAAAAATGATTTATTGATTATTTTTCTAAATTCTAAAAAAAATTAACTTGTGTTCTCTTGGTTTTGAGTATGTTAGTTTTCTTTTTTACTGAAATTAATGTCAATTTTAAATAAAAATAATAACTTGGAGTCATAACAGTCACACCATGTGTCATATTGAGGTGATGATGATTCATACATTTCCCAAAGTCTCAAAATAATCTCAAATACCAATGTTACTATGATTTCAACTTGATTTATTTTTTGAATGTCTGAAACTGCATATTGAGTCGATGTTGTTAGATGAAAAAAATTTCTTCTTAGAACATCAACTCAATATGTAGTGCTTCGGTCTGATAAATAAATCTAATGGAAAGCATGGTAACATTGGAAGAAAGGAAAAAGTTATCTATTTTGTGTCTTGTTGAAGATAGTTTAACGAAAAATATAACTTCCCAAAAGATATGTGAAAAAAACTACAAATGTATTAGATAAAAAATGATAATAAAATCAACTTACAAATAATAGATAAAATGATGAAAAAATTAATTAAATAAGTAGTAAGAACTCACTCTTTCATGATGGCTGTATACATTATTAAACCATTCACATATGGTTATTATCTTAGTTCCATTCTTGAATGAGCATGAGTAGCTTCGAACAAACAACCCCAACTCAAAAAAAAGAATCCACCTATATAAGAAAAAAATTATTATGTGAGTAATACAATTTTTTTTTAAAAAAATATATAAAATAATACATTAATTTTATGTAAAATGATTTTACTTTGAAAACATGAATATTACCTCTCTGATTGAGCATAGGTAGTATCAATTATCTTTCTATAAAGGTAGTGGATGGAACTTGAAGGAAAGTGATAAATGACAACACTGCAGGGGTGAAAAGGTTTTGAGGGAGTAGAAGTATGTGGAATTTTTGGTGTAGAAAGGAATGAAAGATAGATAGAAATTATCTAAAATAAAAAAAATCTATAAGGAATAAAGAAAATTAAATCAATGTTTTATTATATGATTTTTCTATAAAATAGGGAAAATAAATTGTAACATTACCTTTATATCTTCTCAAAGGGCTTCCTTCAATATAGTCTATACTTCCATGGGATTGGTAACTTTATCACATGTAGAAGACATTGTATGCATGAGTAGTAAAATATTTAATTTAGATGATGTTAATTAAGCAGAGAACATATAATATTATGATGAAAAACATAGTACATTTAAAAAACATTTACCTTCTCATTTAACTCTATGTTGCATCCTCAAAGTCCAATCTCTCACAAGCATGAACAACTTCTAACAAACCACCCCAACTCGAACAAATGAATCCGACTATATTAGAAAAAAATTCTTATGTGACTAATACTAAAAATAAATATATTAAACATAAATATGAAACAATACATTACTTCTATGGAAGTCACATATTCATTGTATTTGTGAACATTTTTCAATTAGGAATGCTTCCCATTCATTTAAAAGAAAATTCATATTATCTTTTGAATATGATCATTTTCAAAAGTCATAGTAGTAGTTAAAAATTATAATTACACAAAGGATTAATGAATATTTTAAATGAAATAGTAATTATCTTCAAGAATACATCTTCAGGGATACTAGTTTATTGATGGAATATTATCTCTCTCGTTAATTTATAAATTACATGAGCCTTAGAACGATTGGTGAGGACTCGACAAGTGTATCCATGAGACCCGAGATCAAATCCAGGTGGAGACATATTGCTGGGCTATTATAGCAGGCACCGTAGAAGGTACTTTTTGGTATTGTAATAGCCGGAACTATTTATCCATCTAGGCATCTAGGCCATCAGTTTGGTCCTCGGGTCCTGCAAGGCTTTCGGGCTACCCAAGGCCTTCATGCCAGTTGTCTCTCAAAGGCCTTTGGGCCACCTTAAGGCCTTAGGGCCACCCCAATGCCTTCAGTCCACATTATTATGAATATGTACCAGTAAGACTACAAGGGACAAGGCTTCAGATGAGGATTCAGGGTAGGCACATTCTCTAGAGAAGAGATAACCGTAATTGGGATAACGAGAGGGTATAAAATTTCCATCGGTACCGAGCCTATGCAGCTTTTCATAGGATAACTAGCTGACAAGCCCTGCAAAGGTGGAGTGCTGATATCAGAACACATGCTGTGGACGAACAGTTCCAAGATGTCTTATCTAGGTGATTCCCTATAAGACCTATGGGTCATGTAATTTTCTCTAAGACTTTGGGCCTTGTAAGGGTTCCACCTCATCCCTTTAAATATGGATTATAAAAATAATAAAAAAATGAAGTCCTTTGGGCCATTCCGACATAAATTTATAAACATAATAACCAAAATATTATCTATTTGTTTGTTTCAAACACTGTAAAAAAATTGAGAAAAATAAGTAATTTTTTTGAAATGTGTTTGGGTAGTGAAATCCTATTATATATACCATGATACTTGTACACTTGTAGAAATTTTCAGGATCCTTGTGTGTATAGACTTTCCTTATTCCATGAATTTCATGATATTTAAACACCACTATATCATAACTGAATTCTCATGAAAACATAATATAAATATATAACTTGAATTTTAGTTCTAAAACGCTGGATGTAGTGTATAAAAAATTGACAAATGACATCATTTTTGGTCAGTTTATTGGGTATCTATGCAGTGAATCTAGCAAATAAATCTTTAGAGTATTTATATTGACCACAATGAGCATACAATATTTCCTAAAAAAACAAAAAGGAATAAGTAATGAAAGAAATAAAAATATATTTGATATGATTAAATTTTATATTTTACTCCTTCATCGTTGGTATTAATAAGATTATGTCATCCATAAGTTTTATTTAAAATGGTTTGGCTAGTTTTGTCACTATTACATTCATTTTTTTGAATCTATTTTTTTTGTTATGTAAAAGTGACATGAGGACTAATGAGTCCAAATTTATGTTATTGAGGTAAACCATTAAAATGTTATTGATATATATACCTTAAAAAAAAATATGAAATGTATTTAGTCATAATTAACATAGTGTATTTTATTTTGGAAAAACAAATCATGAAAACATACCTCACATATACATTTACAACTGAGCCCCCTAGCCATTCATAGTTGAGAATTTCATTTAAATTCTCAAGAGAAATGTAGTCTGTAACATATTCTTCATATATTTGTTCTTAAATATCAACTATGTGATTACTACCATTTTTTAACTTTTTATTTGTATGAACCTTTAATTTTAGTAAATGAAGATATTGAATGGGCGGGGTAAAGGTGTTTTAAAAGATTTTTTTGATCGGTTGGTTGATCCATTTGATGGGTTTGAGTTTACCTTTCATTTCACCCCTCCCCTTTGTCCATATATAATAAAATTCATTAGATTAGAACTTTTTTTATTAGTTGTTAGTGGTTTAGCATGAAAAATAAATTGTAAACGAATAACTCCTTATCAACATGTTTTTTACAAGATTCAATGGAGATGCTATGAATGTTACAATAGATTGGTCAACTGTATGAATATCTATGTCATCAAGTGGAATAGGTAGCTCAGTGATTAGGTCATGAGATATGGTAATCCCCACTATTACAAGACTTGTTGGAAGTGGTCTGTTGTGTAGACTATTGTCTTGGATGTTGAACATGGTATCCCTCTCAACAAGCCGATGAGTATCAGATTCACATTTATCAGAAAAAATTATTATAATATTGATTATCTCAACTAAGATAACTCTTTAAAAGGAACTACTCACCATAGATCTTGTGGGGGTGGGGAGGGATCTTCACACAATGGTTGTTCTTAAGTTGTTTCTTCTCTTTTCTTCCCCTATAAAATTTTCTAGAAACTCAATATACCAATGAAATTGTTCTTCAAGAGTAGCTAATATTTATTTCATCTCCACCATTTATTTATCTTTATCCTAATGTTTTTTTGACTCAAAATATGATCGGGGTGTCACCCCAAAATCCGCACCTCTAATGCGACCATACTGTTCTGGCTACTTAAAATCCACTGATAGTATGTGTTGATTCGATATAGGTTTTGATGATTACTATGTCTATGTCAGATAGAAAATATAGGAAAATAAGTAATCATTGTTATATAATATAGATTTAAAGAAATAATTTTTTTTATTATGTCATAATTACACTTGTTTCCAACACTTTTTGTGTATTTTCATCTATTAGTATCCCATCTTTATGTACAAATGCCTCCTTCCATAGCATATAATGTGGGATGGAAGTGGATTTGGATTTGGATTCATCAATATGCATATATAGAGAGGAATATAGTTATGAAATTATTTCATTTTACATAAAATAATTACGGTATATTTAAAATACATACCATTTTTTTTCAAGTGAAGAGTACCCATCCTTGCTTTATGGTAGAGGTACGTTAGTTTTTTTGCCGTTTATTTATTTTCATCACTATGTTTCTATTTCATAAATAAAAAATTCTCAATCAAAGTGATGAATACACATATTTTAAAACAATGTATTTCCAGCCTCAATGTACCAAAAAGATATCTTCGTACGATGAACAATAAATGCATCTCATGCTTCTTATCTTATAATGTGTGCATACATAAGTGGTGGGTGTAGGTTAATTTTCCCATAAATATCTTTAAGAATAAATCTCATTATAATTGTAAGAAATACTATGTGAATCCTTCCAACAAGAATTAATATATATTTATTATGACTTTAATATAATATAAATTCAATCTGCAAGGGATGATGAAGAGTTATTCAAAGTTTCATTATTTTATTTTTTAGTAAAATAAAGAAAGGATATCATAATGTTACTGTAATATCTTCTCAAATTAGTTACCTAAGTGTGGCCCAACATGGTTCCATGAATATAAATCAATCGAAAAAAGTTTTAGAGTGATGATATAAATGTAAATATGGAACATGGACTTGTTGGGGTTAACATGGTGGTCATACGCATTCTATCTGACCTTGATTTTGATTCATTTTATTTTATCCTTAATATTTTTTTAACACCATCACACTATGATGCTCTTGTTTTTTCTAAATCATCGGTTCATTTTAACTTACCATTTACTCAGATTCAATATCATTAATATGTTTTTCCTCTAGATTTGTAGCATCAGAATGTGTAGAAGGTCATATTACCTCTGCATTGGGAGCAACATTAGGTTTATAAACTTTCTATTCCTTAGGATTGGGAGTACCAATATGTGATGAAAGCCATTGATCCTATACACTAAGAGAAACAATATGTTGAGAAACCTATTGTTTCTTAGGATTGGGATTACTATCACATTTAGAAGTCATTATATGCATAAGCGGTTTTATATTTAATTTATATTACATAAATGTAGTAGAAAAATAATAATAACATGTTATAACACAATCTATATTAAAAAATACAACTTGATTATTTAAATCTATCTCTTTTAAAGTATTAAGGGATTTGACCCCTCTGTAGAGTATTAAAATCCCTTCATTGTGGTCTCCTATGACATAAAAAACACTTCTACATTTGGACCACTACAAAATGATTGTGAAGCCCCAATGGAAGGGTCATCCTCAGTTGAATTTTCATCTGACTTTAGTGGTTTTGGTCGATAACAAAACAATTGATCACTTTCGGTTTGTGAGCTCTAGAACATAAAATACTTATACTGCCTGTGATGCCATTATAAATGGTTTATATTTTAATCTTCCTTACTGAAATCCACTTTCACAAATCCCAATTCATCTATTTTAATAGTACTCCTATTTTCAACACACTTGCATTGAAAAATAGGCTCTTGGAATGTTGTATAATCCAAATCTCATATTTTTTATGACATTGAAGTATGATATGTTAATATAAATTGGATTTCCATCTTTAGTACTAGAAACATGCATCGCTTCATCCACAAGTTTAACTCCACTATTTTTATAGTAATTCCTTCATCATGTTCATTTGTATAGAACATATAACCATTAATTACATAAACATTATAATATAATACATACACACATGGTCCTTTTTATATCCATCAAAGTCATTATAAAATTTAATCCATATTTTCAACTTAATCCTTAAAAATATAATATTGAAACTATCCTATAAACTGTTGATTATGTGTATTTTATATCCATCTTTCTTCCCTTGATGGATTCAAATGACTAAGAATTTCTTTGGGGGTTTTAACATATGGGGAAACCTCTAAATTGTTATTCAAAACATAAAGGTAGTGCTAAAACTAATCTATAATATTGTTTGTGAAAATATCTCTATAAGAAATTAATTCACTCACAAGACACCAAGTGTGATGAGATTTCAGTAGACCAATGCTTTCCACACCGGATAGGTAGTTAGTAATGAATTCAACATCTTCCTCAATAATATATTACTCCACAATACAACCCTCTGGAAGAATTTGATTTTTGTCATACCCTTTCAAAATCTTCAAATACCATTCAATGGGGTTCATCCATCTACAATGTACATGACCACATAGTCAAATCTCTCTCACCAAGTGAACCACCATATCAAAGAATTATAACAGGAAGAAAATTTCTAATTTAGATAATATGACAACAATTTCCTTTTCCATAGTTGTAAATTTCTCCTGGTCTGTAACCTTGCTGCATACAGCTTTGAAAAAGAAATAGATCTTGGTTAAAGTATGGTTGAAATTTTTGGGTAAAATACAATATAAATATATTGGAATTAGATCTTGCATCAAAACATGATAGTCATGTAATTTCATACCCTTTAACTTTAAATAAGTAATTGACATGATATTATTGATATTTAATAAATACCCTATAGAACCTTGACATCATTCATAATGTTTCAAAATGGATATCTCTTCTTCTTGGAAAGAGTGTTGGCAGCTGGAGGAAGAAAGGTTTGTTTTTTACTCCCATTGGCGCCAACTATTCTTGTATTCCCATGTCAAACATGTTCAAACTAGCCTTAATTAAATCATTTATTTTTCAGAGTGCATTTAGTAATGTTTCAATTATACTATCACATACATTTTTTTCAACATACATAACATCAAGAAAATGTTTGACACACAAATAATTCCACTATGGTAATTCCAAATAAAAAATGATCTATTTTTCGAATAGGTTTTCATAATATTTTTCAATTTTTTTACCAAAAGTAGTGTCCAAATATTTTAATTTATCAAAAAGTTGACCACCTGTTAGTAGAGATGTTGTAGTACATTTTTATGAACTTCCATCAAATTATTTCATCCAAGATCAGTACTTATGTTATCAGGGTATAAATATGAGATGTCCTAGAAACAAAGACTTCAATTAATGTTTTAACCTAATTGAATTTATACCTAGTTCACAAATGGGACACCCTTGATTTCATTTAATGTTATATCCAAAAAAATTCTATAAGTATGAAAGTCATTTTCATCTCGTACAATATGGATCTCAATATGGAGTCTTCATTTCTATAAGAATCATACAATGCAACACATGAATCCCAAAATAATTTCAAATCTTCGATCAATGGATCCAAATAAAAATCACTATCGTTACCTAGATTCTTAGTCCTAATATAAGCATTGATGACATAATGTATTTTCATTTCATTCATAACCATGGTGGTAAGTTATAATTTACCAACATAACCAACCATGTACTGTGAGTGTTTCTTTCAAAACCAAAAGGATCCACTCCATCAGTAGATAACAAAAAATGAATATTTCTCATCTCTTTTCTAAATTTAGGATACACATGATCAAGTCTCTTCCACTAAGGAGAGTCTAATGGGTGAAAAAGTTTCCCATATTTATTTCTTGTATCTATGATCCATTCCAATTTCCTTACAGTCTCCTCAATTCTATATGGGCGCCTAAACCTTTGAATGATTGGAAAGTACGATAAAACTTTCATGGGACACAATCCATCTTTCTTTTATCAAGAGCACCACAAATTGTGAATTCTATAAGTGATTTTTGGACTTTTTGGAATAGTATACAGTCATTTTAACATTCTTTTATTCTTACAGAGATCATACCCATTGAACGTAGAATTCATTTATCATCTTATGTTCTACTAGGGATCACATTATATTCAAGGATCATATCATTATATATATCAAGTAGTTCAGTAAAATTGGTGTCACTTTATTCGTTGCCTACTTTAAAATCATTCATCTTCAGTATGGCCAACAATTATATATATTTAGTTTAACCAGCATACAAAGGAATATTTTCACAACTCTTTAACTTCTCAAAAATTTTAGACAATCATGAAGTTAAACTTAAACTATCATTTTCATTTCCTCAATACGAGTTTCATCATCATTCACACTTATAATAACATCCTCGATATGGTCATCTTCATTTTCCATACTTATAATCATATCAGATGATCCATAAAATGAAGTGTTATCCCAATCAATAGCTATATTCATGTTTTCCCTATGTCTATTCCAAAATTTACAACTCTAATCAATTCCATGATAGATCAAGTGTTTTTAAAACTCCTCTAGACTAATTATTCATTAATAATAACAGTATAAACATAGAAAATGGATTTGAGAAGGGTCATATGTATAATCTTTTGCAAACTTGAGGAACTCTTTCACCCTATGTTCTTACTATTTTGTCATATGATTGGAATCCATCCATTATTTATTTACATCCATCCTATTTGATTAAGAAATATTAATATTTAACAAAATAAATACACAAAATACGTTCAATTGAAGAGCGATCTCATGAATTTCTTGAAATAAAATGAAAAAATTGAAAAATGGTTTATCATACTACATGATAAAAAAACTTATTGAAGGAAATTTAAAAATATAATAGTAGATATTTAAATTTTAAAAACTATTTTCACTTTATATTTTTAATGATCAAAACCATTTTTGTATGATTGTAAATGTAGTATAAAATCACATTTACATTATAAAAAACTGATGAAATATAGTTACTGAATTTAGTAATAGAAAAAATCAATATTATTCAAAAAACCATTTCATAATATAAAATACAGCTATTGAATATAATAATGGTTTCAAAAATAAAAAAAATAAATTATTATATTTTTTAAAACATGTTCAAAACTGACATTGAATTTAAGAATGTATAAAAGTATTAGATAATCGATAAATTGAAATTTTTTTACAGGTATAAAGGTATTAATTAATTTTTTTTATATTTATATTATTATATAAAATTATAGAAGTATATATAAGTATAAAATTATATATAATTTATAAAAAAATATATATTTTAAATAAATATACATAATTTATAAATGTATATAAATTTATGAAACTATATAAAATTATATATATATATATATATTACAAAAGTATACATAATTTATAGAAGTATATAGTTTTACATATTTATAAAAGTTTAAAATTATAATATATAAATGTAAAATTTATGAAATTATTAAAGTATAAAATTATTTGATTTTAGTCCATTGGTGAAATGATTGATCTTTATTTTATGGTTAATATAAAAACTTTATGTGTACCTTACGAGTCTCATTAGGTTTCATTTATAGGTACCAATAGATTCAAACTACTATTTTTTAAAAAATCTCTCTCTATTTTGGTGTGAGTAGTTCAGGGAAAATATTTGTGGAATAATATATATTTAAAAATTTCCCATTTCATACTATAAACTTATTCATTTTTCATCATATTCATAATCATCACACACTAACTATCTACTTCACCTTCCAAATTCTAAATGGATATCCATTTCTTCAAAAAATAGTTAACTAGAGGAAACCAAATAGTTAGAGGGATTTTTTATTTGAATGAATCCATGGTGATTTGTTTCATCCTTATCATGTTTGGGATTTTGAAATGGTTCATATTATTATTCATTTCTTGGGAATGTTGAGTAAGTATTATCATAATATTTTTCACTCCAACACTCTTCCAATTTTGTTTCCTATTGGGACAATCACCTCATTGTCCATCACACCCATTTTTATATTGGTTCATCCTGGATCTAGCCCATACTAAAACCAAAAGCGTGTATCATGTGTAATAAACAATGATATCTTCCAAAGATGTCTCTATATAAGTATCCCTTCAAAAAATAACATGTATATGATTCCCTATGCATATGGGAAAAAAGGAATAGGGATATCAAATTCTCAGCAAGGGAGGAAAAATAAATGGCTTATAAAGTTGTTAGATGAAAATCAAATGAGGAATTTTGAATGGATATGTTGAAATAATTTTTAATGGATATGTTTTCATCATTTTAACATAACAATCTAAATCCAATTTCATGGGAATACCTTTACCAAAAAACTGTATTTAGGAATCAAAGATTGAACTTTAAAAATGTTAGGCCCTTGGTCATTGTCATAGTTAGAAACATGAAGACCATATATATATGATAAATGTTTAACACTTCAAAAATGAAAAATATGGAATATATATGGGTTTATATGGAGCTGAAAATTCTAATATAGGATTTTTAGGCCTCTTAGTGGAGTTAGTATACACCAATATTTACTATACTAATATCAGGATTAATGAGTTCTACAAATGATTTAACCTGTTTTTTACTTGAAATATTTTAATAAAAAAACCCTTTATCCAAATTTATATTTCATTTGGAAATATCTTAGATATCCCCCTATTACATTCTCAACTAATTATTCTATAGGTACTTGGATGTGATTTTTTAGTTGCAATAGATTTAATGATCATGTTATATTTTAAGTGAGTATATTCCTTTACTATTTTCTTATAAATATCACTTATGTTAATTTACACACCCAACCTTAATATTCAATTATGCTTATAAAATTACCAAGGTAAACCATAATCTTCTCTACTTCATTAGTTTTCCTTGAACGTTTAGTGTTGTCAAATATTTTGTATAGTAGTACTAAACTCATAAAACATTTTAGGATACCCTAGACTAAAAAAATCAAGAATATTATAATTAATTGTGTACATTGTTGTATATATCTCTTACAAATTATTTACATTTTTTCTTTCTTATATTTTGAAACAATAAAAAATCTTAGATCCTTAGATCATAATCAAGGACCATATTACAATATGATTCTCTTATCCAAATTATCCAACTCAACCCTACTTATTTTCATTAAATGGCTGAAGCAACCATAAAAATAATAAAAAGTTGTTAGTAACCCATATTCAAATGAAATAAATTAATTATTATCCCTTACTTTAGACATTACACTATTAGAAATAATGTAGAATAAATCTAGAACATTATTATAGTTTTTTATTTATTCCCCTTTTAGTGATTTAAGACTAATCTACATGATCCTTTATTCCACCAATACTCTTTGACTATTCCCTTTTTATTCCCTCAAAATAATTTTAATAATTTTTTTTGTAAATAAGACAATTTAAGTACACAAGAAATCATATCCAATATTTATCCTATAAAAAAGCACTTATATATTTTTTTTCATCCTTCATGTTATAATAATTTTTTATTTATACTTCTTGTGTTGACCAGAAGACATTGCTAACATTTGGTATCAATGACTATTTGGTCTGATCCATTATGTTTATCACTATACTCATGTCACCAGGATTAACATGTGAACTAATACACATCCCAACACCCACATATAATGTTGATGAGACTATCTAATGGTTCATCAAGAAGTGAAAGTGGTCGAGGAAATGCTGAAATATCTGACCCAAATAAAGACAATCATAAGAAAAATATCTCATACCTTAGAGCAATAATGATTTGTTGATGAAGAGTAGTGTGGGTTATATTGGGAGCATTGATTATATGGAGTGACCATGATAGTAAAGGTAGGGAGTGAAAACAATGATGATGATGGTAACAAAGCTGAAGGTAGGGAGTGAAGGTAGGGAGAGCGATGACGACAACACTATGTTCCATGAAAGCTTGAAGGCTCGAGAAGGGTGACTCTATTAGGGTTTATTTTATAAGAATGTGTTACTATTTTATTAGTTCTTTCAAAAAAGTGATGATAAAGAGTACTTTTATCAGTGCTAATATAGAAATCATTGACTACACTATTATTTATCAGTGTTTTTTAGTGCTTATATAGATTCCCCTTTATCAGTATTGTTTTAGCAATGATAAAGGAAAATATTTATCAGCGCTAAAAAGATATGATATTGGTATAATCTTAATAATTTATTTACATTATTATATATATTTATAAAATTATTTATATAATAAATAAATAAATATATATTTATAATTATAACTATAAATAAATAAATATTTATTTATAATTATATATATAATTAATATATTTATAAAATTTTGTATATAATTATGTAATTATATAATTATATATAATTATAAAATTATAAATATTATAAATAATTATATATTTATCTTGGGGACATGAGGAAGACTCTTGAAAGAGGAAATATCGGCAAATAAAAGGTCAAAATGCTAGACAATAATTGTTACAACATGGCGGTATCAATCCTGTTTTTGGGGTTTCAATGTGAAGTGGATATGATGGGGTTGGTGGGAAGAACGCTACCTAAACCTCACATGGCCCTTCATCTGGAAGGAGGGTTGATGCATGAATACTGAATAGGGAAATGTCTCAGGTGCCTAAGTTGGATGTAGAGAGGAATAATCTCTCGGTTGATGAACATGTCTCTAAAAATTGTTTTATGTTAACTACCTTGGAAAATATGGCCTTTTCTAAGGATGTGAATACTGGACCAACAATGATGCATGATGGACACTTTATTTCAGCCTATGAGAAGTCTTTTTTGGGTAGTGGAGTTTCACATTCTTCAGCTAAAATCCAATTGGAAGGTAATAAAATCACTGTTAAAGAGCATATCCATAGATCTTGGGCTGATATTTCTACAGAGGAGAAAACAAAAGATACCAAACCTAACTCTGATAATAATGAGCAATCTGACTTTGAAGATGCAATTCAAGAAGAAGTGGATGGTGAATTAATGTAGGAACAAGCTCTTTTTGGTTCCAAAAGGGAAGGTAAAGACAATATGGTTGTGTTTTCATCTAATAAGTCCTTGGGGAAGAAGGATGTCTCTTCTATTTCTGGTTATCCATATTCAATGTCTAAGAAGTATGATGATGATCCTGCAGTAGATTATGTCCAAAATTACAAAGTAGGTAGTCTTGATTACATGACATTGGAGAAAGAGGTTTCACAACCTGTTAATGGGCTTCTTGAACCCAGAAATATGATGAATAATCATGAAATCAAATGTAAGAATTTTTTTTGGATGATGAGGGTTTCCAATTGGTCTATCCTCAAAAATCCAAAGCATGTTTTACTATTCTTGGATTGTAACAGACACCTTCTATCCACTTACAGGTATCACATCACTCTTGCACAATAGAAATGTCCCATCATATGGAATAGAACTTCCTATCCAATTTATCTGAGCTTATGAAAAACACTTATGTTATTTTCGAAAAGGAATCGGTTGAAGAATGTGACATTTCATAGGAGAAGACATCTGATATTACTTTTCACATGGACCAGGAGGGTGAAATTCGTTTTGAATGTATCAGTAAAAAGGCAGCTGAATAGTCTTTCTCAAAAATCAAAGTTAAATTTTCCATTATGGAACCAGACGTGTTTGGTCCAGGTGATTATCTTTTTGTCCCGAATCTTTTTTTTGTTAATATTGATGATGAATTTCAGTCCAAAGCATAGATGGACTTTCAAAAGTTATCTTGAAAATTTATAATTTTCTCTATGCAGGAGGAATCCTCTGGTTCATCATCGGCTGGGGAATATGATCCCCCACAAAGTTCTAAGACATGGCGAAGAGGCTGACATCCAAAGGGTAAAGGGAGATACCCCAAAAACATGGGAAAAAGAGGGATGAAGTAACCTCTTGTTTTAATTATGGTCATTTGATGTCCTATTTGATCCTTTATTTTCCTCTTGTATGTTTTCTTTTATTAATAAATTTGGGGTTATGGGGTTCAACCCATGACTGATCTGTTTGAGTATAGATCATAAAAAATGAGTCATCACATATACGGAAAACATGAATGTCAATGTATAAATGAACATTCATGATGAATAATAACATTTATTCTTATTTCATCATAATATATGTAATCCTAACATTTGGAATATAAAAACCCACAATAATGTCCACAAATAAACTTATGATCACATAACATCAATGGTACTCACACATCAATATATATGAACATAAATACCGACAATCATATCCTTGAATATCATAATTATCTCATGATATATATATATATATTGACTAAATCCATTTTAGACATGTATTTATTTATAATTATAATTATAAATAAAAATATTTAAAAAGTATTTATATTTAATTGTAAATATATAATTATAACTATATAATTAAAAAAATAAATATATATATATATTACTTTAAAAAAATTATTATAATTTTATAATTATTTAAATATATATTTATCTATTTATAATCTTATAAATATTTTTTTAAAAATTATATATATTTGGATTATTTAAAAATATTTATTAATATATCATATTTATAGTAATTACAAACACGTGTTTTTAATTACTGTATATAAATAGACATTATTTTTTAATTTAAATATAATAATTTTATATAAATTAATGATAATTTTTATTAAAAACGTTTATCAGCGCTAAGAAAAATGCTGATAAAGCTATTATTTATCAGTGCTAAAAAAGTGATAATAAAAGATACACCTTTATCAGCCCTTTTTAGTACTAATAAACATGAACTTTATATGCACTTTTAGCTAGCACTGATAAAGGTGAGGCTTTTATTAGTGCTTTCTACTTAGCACTAATAAAAGAAGGAGCTTCCCTTGGCCCGATCTATGGTAGTTGCAGTAGATCTCTAGATGACACAACGATGTCACAAAATCCACAAATTAGATATCCCTCCTTCTTAGAAAATGATCTTTAAATGCATGAATATCTTCAAAATAAATTCATGAAACTTGGTTCTTGGTTTCTGCTTAGTCTCATAGATCTTCCCAACCTACTCAACTGGTTGTCTCTCTTCTTTTATTATCAAAAACTTTGGCTCTCTCAACCTGATCTTAGAGTGATGGCCAATAAATATTCTTTTTCTTCTTCACTACAACATACATCAGATTCATCTCCTCTTCTATTAGAGATCTTCTAATGTCTCCCTTTAACAAAACTCTCTATTTTATCATTTTTCTCACTACTTCTAGTGGGTTCTACTTTCTATTCTATTTCTTCCCTCTAAATATTCACACCTTCTCACATGCATGAGAAGCTTCATTAAATGATCCATTAATTTTTAATCCCCATTAATGGTATTCCAAGGGGACAAATCAAAAACCATCTCAAAATTAAAATAATATAATACCTCTTATGGGTTTC
The DNA here is from genome assembly GCA_963277665.1 of Viscum album. NCBI lineage: Eukaryota > Viridiplantae > Streptophyta > Magnoliopsida > Santalales > Viscaceae > Viscum > Viscum album. Next base: position 1,552,045,790 of record OY728125.1, on the reverse strand, counting down.
AATGTATTCACATCCACTACTTTTTAAACTCAAAAGGTACTCCCAAAATAACATTATTTATTACCTATTATTATTTAAATTCATCCCTAAAGATCTTCAAAAAATATTTACAATAGAATCAAATTCTTCTCAAAATATCTCCACTAAAAATCCTCAAATCAAATCTTCCAACAGTGTCTCCAATACACAATAAATAGATGCAGCGTGGAGCTTTTTGCGACCGCTGGTAAAAAAAACCAATTACCCTCATTACTCAAGTAATGGTTAAATTCTTAGACTTCAATCTCAATCACTCATGAACACTTTAATAACCTCAGTTCAGAATAACATTGTCCTTGATGTATAGAGATCGAGGTTTTATGGAATTTCATCTACATTATTCCTGAAAACTTAATAACTGCATTTTGTTCTTCAAGAGATATATGAAGTGGTTCTCCGCATTCATTCTTCCTTAAAATATGCTCTGATCATAGATTATCTATTCATACTCATATTATAAACCTGAAAACATAGATTCATTATCAATTAATTTTTATTTCCTTAGAATTAATTAATTCTAGAATCTCCTATTTTCATATCGCCTCTATCCTCTCTTTACCATGGATGAATATGGGGTCCTCTTTCTTCTCATTATTGTATTACAACCCTTTATTAGATTTTGTGATGTCTAAATCATGGAAGAACTAATATTACATAATCCAAAATGACTTTTTTTCTTTAGAATAATTAATTATAGAATTTTATATTTTTCACTTAGTCTATAAGAGAAATTTAGCTATGTGAATTTCTATTTCGCGTATGGAGATTCAACTATGAGAAAAATTCACTTACGTGTTGCCTCATGTATAATAATTTGGATACATGGTGTTTTTGTGAAAATTTACATACATGAGTCTTCATTCATTTATGTATAACAAGATTTAGTTACACATCATACTTTGGATACATAAAGTTTGGTTAAACCATGGAAATCCCTTACCTGAGGAATTCAACTTTATAATTTCATTTGGCTATGAAAATTTTTATACATGGCTCATTTAGCCACATAATTTCATTAGACTATGTGAATAATTATGTATGAAAATATTTCAATACATTGGACTTTGGATATATGTATTTGGTTATGAAGGAATTCAGTTACATTTGAATCTACATATGTGGAATTTGGACTTAACAAATTTTTCTAGATTTCATTCCATTTCAAACCTGGACACCTCCACTTCGATTCTATCCAATATAATCCATTCATAAACACCTTTAAATAATCTCAAAACTTCTTCAAATATTTTTTGGAATTATTGGAATAAATCCAAACACCTTCTAATGCATTTTTGAGGTGTTGTATCATATAAAATACTAAACGTAGAGTATTTCCTCCAATATCTCTTCCCTCTCAAGTGAGACTCTTCTTAAATCAATCCCGATCCATATCTGATCACTTCAAACTTCAACCTAGAGTGTATAAAAACTATATGTACAAAAATAAAAATGATTTTTACTCATCAAACATGTCTCTTCTTTTATCTAGCTCTTCTCCATGATTTTATCTTGATTTGAATGTGTTCTTGAAAACTATATATGTTTTCTAGTAAAAGTTGAACAACCAACAATCTCTTATCTTTGCAGACTATTGTAGAAATTAATAGAATCTTCCCATTAGAACTTTTTAGGATTTATCCTTGAATTTCAATTCTTTCAATCATCATATGTATAATGGATTTTATAATCAATCTATCTAGGTATTACAAGAATCTAACACTTCATTATTCTTTACCCATCATGTATGAGTATCAAATATTATCAATAACCTTTCCCATATAACCATAATGGGATATTTAATTCTTCATAGATGGGTGGATAATTTAATCCATCACCCATAACATCACCTTTACATTTAGTACATTTAAAATACTTATTGAAAATAAAAGTCTAATTGAAAAACTTACAACCAAAAACCTTTGGTCACTTTAATCTCCCCCTTTCTATTTATTATCAATTCCAAAAAAAATTCTAAAGATAATGTCATTTCTCTCTCTTACTAATTGAAAATAAATGAAGAGGGGAGAAAATTATTCTACCCCTAAATATATGGGCCACTTTATTATCCCACTAATTATCAAGATGGGGGTATGGGTGGACTTATTCAACTTAAAATTTTTTATCCCAAATTGTTTTTGAACCTACTTGAGATACTATACCAATTATAATACTATTTGAGATACCAAATGATACCACTTTTTGTAAATCACATGGTGGAACTTCTTCAAATTCTTATCCTTGATTGTGATGTTTATCAAAAATGATATCATCAGCATATTCTCTCCTACGGTGATCTAATTACTATCAATTACATGATATAAGGAATTCAATAGTAATAACTACTTCATTGTGAATGTTATTTTAGGAATCGAAGGTTGGTATAAAATCTTTTGAATTGACTAGGAATAAAATTTCAATTATTAAGGTGTCATAAAAAATCAATTATATGTCTATAGAGGATAGACCTTGCTAGAAAAAATGAGGGACAATTTTAGAAAACAAAACATTCCATATTTTAGCATGTGATACCAATTATTTTATTTCTCACTTTTGGGGGTAGAAAATACTAATTTTTCATAAAACATCAAGAACATGTGCTCACTTGAACAAATATATTAAAATATTTCAAGTACCAGGTCATCCCCAATTGTTAGGTAAAAAAACCCTTGATAAACATAATATGTACATGTTAAAAGAAGTGGGAGAATGAAAATCATATCTCACCCTTATGATTTTAAGGGGCTATCTTTATTTCTAGATTAAATCTGACAGATAAATTCTAGCAGCTTTATTCATTTTTATAGATCCCCCTCAAGGGAATACTCTCCATATTTCATCAAATTCCCTAAAAATAATTTTCAATCATTAAATTTTTTTGGGTAATTTTAGGATCTTCCAAAATATTATCAACTTGAGATGGTGGGTACAAATCCATACTTCTTCATACTTCAACCTTTAGATTTCCATTTATATTCACCTTTGTGCAGGACAATATTCTTTTCTTTTTCAGCTTCTTTCTTAGATGGAATTTTATTCTCAACCTTATCAAACTGAGAACTCTATTTTTTTTCAACTTGGACAATATTTTTATCCAATTACAAATAATCTAGAAATAATATTAGACAACCTTTGGGAACATTCTTATCTTTCTCCTTGGGTATGGATACATTATTTGAACTAATTTGTTTTAACTGAATCTCACTATTGATCTCCCCTTATTATTCAATAATTCATGTTGTTGAAATAATAATGTCATAAATTTTACAACAATATGGAATTCATTTTTCACCTTCCACACAATGGTTTATCATCTTTTATCTTACCCTTTATGGGTAGCTTCTCAATATAATAATCAGTGATGTCATCTTCCATGAAAATATTGTTTTGTATATCTTTGATTGAATTATTATTTGTTTTTATATTGTGATGAGTGTGAAATCATTGAGCCCTCCAAGAATCAAATTTTGAGCTTGAATAATATAACCACAGTAGTCTTGGGTTTTCTTCACAGAGGAGAGTGTTATGGATGTGTTATATTTTTGTTTGATGGGTAAAGTGTGAGAAAATAGTGTATAAGATTGAATTCGATTGGTTTTAAAATAAATTTTAAATAAAGTGGACTAACCTCCGATATCTTATTACATTTTCTTTTAAATCATTATTTTATTTTTTAATCTTCTATTTTCTCCCAAATCAAGTGAAATCTCACTCAATTACCCTCACTGGTAAATTTTGGTTTAATTAGAGGGGTGAAATAAATGATGAAACCTCTAATATCCCCTATACCATTAATCAATGATCGATAATTACCCTTAATTCGACCCACTACTCACAATGACAAGAAATGCAGAGGAACGAAGTGTACTATGTGTGTGATGCAGTAAAGAAGGGAAGATGAATCCAAAATGTAAGAAATAAGAAAATATCCAATTTTATAACTAGTTCGAATAAATCTATAGAGATTATCAAATGAGAATAAAATTTTAAATTAGCGAATTCATTATCATTAGGATTAATAGATTCTGCTACGCTTAGCCACTAATGTCTTAATGTGATATCATGAGAGTTATTATAGAAAAAAATAAATCGAATAAAGTAGTAAATAATAAAAGATTCTTGACTAAGTGATTGCAGAAAATTCCCATCCCCAATTGAATAGTTTATAATTTATAGAAGAATGATTGGGTTTCTTAAGTTGTTCAATTATCTCCATGAGATTAGCATGCTATTCTCCTCTAATAAACCCAATAATTCTTAATTATTCCTCAAATTTTGATACCAGTTTTCTATCTTCAAATTATGGACCCATGCATAGGTTGATGTCTGAGGTTATTGTCACTTGAATATTCTAATTGAAAATTCCTTCCCATGACCTATTTTGTATGCCTTCAAGAAGAAGAAAAGAGTGTATTTATTTGGCGTGTTTCAATCATAGTGTAAATTAGGTGATGAGTCGATGGTCACATGTGGGGAGATGCATGTGATATATCTAATGCATGAAAATGTGCCTATATAGAAAAGGGAATTGACATCGTTGTACTTGAGATTCAAGGTGCCTAAATTGGATGAGTCAATATGGTGGATTCAGTTCAAGCTAGTGAACTAGGCTTGGACCCAGAAGATGTTTAGAAAATTAGAATACATAAGTGAAACAAGATTGATCCTATGTTTACAAATGAATTTGGATCAGATATTTCACTTAGGCCCAGATGTCACTGAATTTCATCAAACACATATTTTTATTGTTATTTCTTGGACCTAGGGTGTTTTTCACCTTCCTTTAATAGATCATACAAATTTTAGTAGGTTAAAATACATCTTTTAATATTCAATTAATATAGTATTAAATTAATGTGTTGGTGATTGAGGTGAGTTCATTCAGGTATTATGTTGTGATGTTAGAATTTATACCTTCAATGTGTTAAGGATATGATGCAGGGGTAGTTAACATGGGTGATGTATCCAATTAAGTCTTGTCCTTCAAACTAGATATATAGATCCTAGACCTTTTATGTTAGTAAAGGAAGACTACTTCATGGGCCTGTGTATAGGGCTAGGGTGATACCTTAGAGATCAATAATTGCTGGTGTTGGATTCATTTGTTTTTTTAATTAGGGAATATCTTTGAGTAGTATGTGTGTGTCCCTTTCCAATTCGGTAGCTGGTGTTGGGGGAAGAAACCAAGGAACAATCCATCTTCTGATACAAGTACAAGGAATATATAAAATTTATAAATCAAGTGATTCAAATGTGGCCAAAATCATCATCAATAGCCTTGATTCTTGGCCTTAGTGTTCTTCCTTGATGATATCAGATAGATATTCATCATCTAATTCAGTCGTATTAAATTATATATTGGTTGTATCGATTCGTTTAATCTGATCAAAATATCCACGACATGGTTTAGTTTCAAAAGGGTGGCATGACTCAAGTTTCCTCTCATTGGACTAGTAGTGGGGGCATAGATGAAAATCATCCATCCTTGACAAACTCAATTGGACATATTCTTTATAGTAAACATATGCATTGAATAATACCTACGATTTTTGGCTTCAGTTTCCACTTCATTAGCATTTTTTTGACATCATATAGAAAATGAGTTCAAAGTAAAGGATGAATTTTCTTCACCCTGGAAGGGTGCAGTGCTTTTATTCGTGGAAGTATGGTTTATAGAAGATGATAAAGCATGGAATATATGTGTGGTAGTTTCATTGAAGTGTGTGGAAATGGTATGTAAATAGTTCACAGATGGGTGAGGGTGGAGGAAAAGTTACTTTGTCAATTTTAATTAGATATGAAAAGATGGATTCTCCTAGAAGGAATCCACAAATCCATGATGAACAATTATATAATGGCCTAAAAAATAGCATAATTACATTTTTTGAACGACCGTATGGTATATATGAAATCCAGGCTTGGGAAAGGTCACACATTTTTACAGAATCATGTTGGCTTTGAGATATACCCCAAAGGAATGGTTGAAGTCCCATGGAAGCATGGGTATTCTCATGGTTGCATTGGTGGTATACTTCATGGTAACATGAGTGTATTCTATTATTCTTATCGTCACAACACACGACCACACATTTTTTTTCTTCTAATTTTGGAATCTATTGAAATTCATGATTTTTTTTAATTTTCAGTATTTTTTCTAATCAAATACATAAATAATAATAAAACCCTTCAAAAAATTTAATTACAAATCATTAAAGATCATTTTAATTAGATTTTGGAAAGAATAATTAATTTTTAGTGTATCATTTTAAAAAACATTTAATTATTCAGAATAAAATTTAAAAATTGAAAATTCATAGTTCAAACATCAAATTAAATTTATTCATTACAAAAAAATTTAAAATTGAATTAAAAAATTATATTACTAAAATCATGGTATCGATTTTCCAAGTTGATTCAAAATTGAAAAAAACCACTAAAAATCATAGTTAAAGATAATTTTCAATTTTTCATAGGTTTATCAATGGTGAAAAAATCATATCAATAACCCCAGTTTCAAATTAATATTGGGGGTTAAATTCAATGAAAAAAATTAAAAATTTGAAAACTTCAACTCTCATCACTCCCCCAAACTTGAACTATTGCACTCCTAGTCAGTACACAGAATTCCATTTATTCAAAAGATAAAAATATATTTATACATACCAAATTCAAATATACATACCAAAATTTACATAAAACACAGATTCACCCATCACTTGAAATATTATGTCTCTTTTACGATATCAACTCACCACATCACTTCAATTTAAGAAAAGTTCTAGTTTAAGGAGTGGAAAAAATAATATTTAAGTGGAAGAAAAGTTTTTTTAAAGACCTAAACTTATCATAAATAAATATTGAATTTTAATAGATGAATATTCATTACATAACATAATGATCCATGATAGAATCATTTTGTCCTAATGGATTTCAAAACCCAAAAACCTTAACAATTGGTTCATATGAGTTTTATATAATCTCCCAATTAGTTCTTAATAACTAGAACCCTTTGTAGAAATATCATACATAATACCTATATTTATAACATTAGGAATATAAACATAATAAAGGGTGATATCAGTTTCTCTGTAAGGGTAAATAAGGGATATATCAATATAATATGAGTATAAGGGTATGAAAATATTAGAATAACATTTGGAAACCATACCCTACATATCATAAACTAGATTCATGGAAAAAATCATAGTAGTTAATAAGACATTAATCATAAATTAATCAAATAACATAAGCCATGAAAGTATAATGTTGGTATAAGACATGGAATTTTGGTATATGAATAAGCAGAGAAAATCATTTACTTAGCAATCAATGATCAGTTACAAGGCTATCATAATAGAATGGGTTCACTCCCCAAACCATCTTAGTAGTCAAGGTTCACTCCCAAAACAATAGTGGTGGTCATGGTCCACTCTAATAACTATCATAGTGGAAAAAGTCCCTTACTGAAATGTGTTTACTCCCCATTCCAGTCTTGTTCATCTAATGAGATATCAATCTATAACCAATGCATTAAAGGGAGATATAGGTACCACTAATCATGTAATAAAAATCATACGTATATGTGCCACTAGATAATAAAACATTCATCATATCATAACCCATGAAAAGAAATTGGTTTCATAAACATTTAATTATAGCATAACTCATGGAAAAGAAACAGATTTCATAACGATTTCATCATTTCATCGTAACATAACCCATGGAAAAAAGAATGAGTTTCTTAAAAATATTATCATAATAAACTTAAACCATTAAGATAAGTAATAATAATTCTATACTTGGTTCATATCCCTAGTAAATCATGAGTAACACAAAAGGATGTATCTTAAATAGAAAATTATTTTTAAAGATCACTTGGAATATTTCAAGAGTAAAATGAACATTTCACTTTAAAAATAACCTTTTTAAAACCAAAATTTCACCAAAAAATTGTAAAATTAATTTTATTTGAAAATAATATTTGAACCTTATAAATTAATATTTAAAACATTGAGTGGTCACATCGGTAATAAATATTATACATGTTAAAATAAAGATTCATTTTTCATTTTCAGTAATAGACAAAAGGGCCTTATTTGGGAAATGATGGACATGGAAGAAAAATGATTTTTGTCTATAATTAATCATTTTAGATCTGTGAAAAATGTTTTAAAAATATATTTAGAAAACATGGACATGGAAGAAAAAGTATTTTTGACTGAATATAGAAATAATTTCTTTTTTCCCAAAAACTTTATTATGGAATATTGAGTACATAAAGGGAAGAAAATTTAGGGAAAAAATGTAATTTAATGACACAAACATAGGAGAAAAAAATAAATGAGTTTATTTAGAGGTATATCATAGTATTTCTTCATCATAAACTTAATCATAAGAAATCTTGATGAAAAATGAGATTATAACATAAAACATTTACCACTTGGGTATCTTTTGAATCATAAGCCCCTTGAAAGAATAAATTTAAATAAATTTTAAATATCAGAATAAGAAATAAATTCATGATATAAAATTTAATAGGGGTTGTATATACAATTCATAAAATAATATATATGGATAATATATATGGATAATATAACATATGTCCCAAAGAAGATAACTTGAGATGAAATTACCTTACCTTAAGTATAGACTTACATCATAAAAATTTGAACCTCCTGTATAATAAATATATGTTTATTATACATATATTAAATAAAAATACTCAAATTTATCATACCATATTGGACTTAATTATGGTTTTCCAATATCGTATTATTATCAATTCATTGTTAAAATCATATTTCAAGTAATAAAAACTTTGTTTTTTGTGTATGTTTTGTCTTGGTATTTATGGTACTTATATTTTGATAATGGTTAATTCATATAAATAATTTTAACCATGATATAAATATAATATATATTCACTATATATTTATTTATATTAGTCCATAAAAGTTAGAGATAGAAAATGAATTACACCGTTCTTGGAGACGGTTGACCGTACGTACACATGATCATTATTTCCATTTTCTCAAAGGATGGAATAAAATATAGGAAAATAATATAATAAATTTTAAAAATAATTTTTATATCATATATATAAAATATTTTCATTAAAACTATCCTTATTATGCTTCATGTAAAGGTAATGTGAAGAATGAATCACATCGTTTCGCGAGGCGGTAGTCCACCGTACACACGAGCAACATTATTGTATTACCATGGAATGGAAAGTAATAAGGTACACATGATATTTTAATTTAAAAAGTTTAATTATATCGTAAATATCATATGAATATGTTAAATTCATCATTATATTCATCCATGAGAGGTGGCGTTTTAAAACTAATTATGTCAGTTCGCGAGGTGGTAGTCCATTGTACACACGCTCGACGGTTTCAATTTTCATTTGATATTAGAGGAGGTGAATATAAATTATCAAATTAATATAATAAAATATAATTATATGGGATATAATTTTTCTATTATATCCGTGTAATTAAGAAATATTATAAGGAGGTAGAATAAGAAATAAAATAGAAACCCTCAGTTGAGAAGAATACACCTTCTTCGGAAAACCTCCTCCAGTTTACAAAATATTCCTTCATAGGGGGGATTAATCATAAATAAAATTACTATAGAAAGTGATTTTCTAATTTATAAATTTATTTGGTTAGGTATTGGCTGATCTAATAGGTTAAATAAGTGTGAAGAGGAGAGGAGAGAGGGTGCTCTTTTATAAGTGGGGGAGAGGACACACATCAAATGTTTGAAAAGAATAAAGTGTACCCACATTTTCCACATGAAATTAGGCTCAAAATGGGATATTATCAAACATTATCGGTTATAAAGCCTAAATATGTCCATAAAATGGGATATAGAAAAATATTTAGGTCATTTTACCCCTTATCTTTTTAATTTTACCCCCGGTAAACCCGTTTTAACCTTAACCATGACAATTAATTTTACTATTTTTAATACTCATTTTGAAAAAAAATAAAGTTGACATTATTATATAATATTAATTATAATGATTCAAAATGTGGAATCTATTTTTCCAAATTCCATTCATATATGTGTTAAAATTTAATTTTAAATTATCCCCACAAAAGCGATGAAAAAGTAGTCTTTAATTTTTTTCATAAGTATATAATGTTTTACTTTAAAAATTCAATATGAAAAAGATTAGAATGACATAAATTGGATGAATAAATATATAATTTAACTAATATTAATTTTAAAACCATATTAAAAATAAATATATCTTGTAAATTATTTAAATGAATAGGTAAAGTTTAATAAAAATGAATATATTTTTTACTATTCATCAAAAAATTAATCCTTTCAGAAAATTGTCAAAAATTCAGTAAAAGTTAATTTTTAAATTTATATTTCAATTTTTTTTTCATATAATTTTTATAAAATTGGAAAAAATTATATTTATTACTATTCCAAAAAAATCAATTAAAACATTTCTTGATAAAATAGTATTTTTAAAACATATAAAGACTTTACTTAAACATAAGTACTTTTTTATCAATATGTTTTCTTTATATAAATCCATTGTAAATAATATTTAAAATGTGGTTATTCCTATTCATACCAACATGTTTAAAAGCCTGGTTATAACGTTCACATTTAAATAATAATATAAAGAGTATATTGTGGTTTATTAAAACTCGGTGTTGCATGTAATGCAAGCTATCAAATAAATTCAATTATTCCAAATAAAATATATTTCATGAAAAATAGGGGTGTTACATTATAACCCCATTAAAAAAATTTACTAACTCAACATTTATCACTTTGATATAAAAAATAGGATACTTCTACCTCATCTTATCCTCATGTTCCCACAATACTTCTTCAAATTGGTGGTTTCATCATAAAACTTTGATGAGGTGAGTGGCCTTATTTCATATAAATTTATCTCTATGATATAGAATATCTACAAGATTTTCTTCATATGAAACATCATGTTTTTGTTGTTTGACCTCTGAGTTTAGTACATGTGAAGGATTAGGTATGTACTTCCCCTGGAGAGATATATGGAACATATCCTAGACTTGAGAGAGGTTGGTTGAAGTGCCAATTGATAAGAAACCATCCCTAACAGTACAAGAATCTAGAAAGGAAAAATATAACTAGGGATGAAATTTCCTTTATTTTTTAATATCATAACCTTCTTCTATAAAAAAATTCAAAGGAATACCTTCTCACCAACTTCAAACTCAAGATCTTGCTGATGATTATTAGTATAACTTTTCAATCAACTTTAATCCTCCCTTATGTTTTTTAAATGACTCTAAAATTATATAAAATTTATTACACTAACTCTAGTCCCAATATATTTCTTTCTCCAACTTCATACTAGTAAATTAGAGTTCCCCACTTATTTCCATAGAGGGATTCATAAGGATCCATTTGAATGATTGAGTGAAACCTATTATTGTAAGAAAAATCAACTAGAGGAAGGTGTTGATCCCAAAAACCTTTGAAATCCATAGAACATGATCTCAACATATCATATAGGGTTTGATTTTTTCTCTCAGACTAAAAATATATACGAGTATAATAATTTTTTTTTTCTGAAAATCAACTCTATATCAAGAGCTTGTTGAAGACTTCTCTAGAACTTTAAGGCAAACCTTAAATCCTGATCTTATATAATGGAATGCGGTACTCCATCAAACCTTACCACTTATTTAATGTATATCTTGTATAGCTGGTATAAAGAGGAATATTATTTGATAGCAATGAATAGCAGTGAATTTCTAAAGAGATAAACTACAAACCATATAACAATACACCCTTTAGACATTTTGGGGAGACCGATGACTAAATCTGCATTTAAGTTTTCCCATTTCCATTCTAGTATGGGCAATGGTTGTAACATCCCCTTATATTTTTTTATCTCACACTTAATTTTCTGATATACCTAGCACCAAGATACATATTCTACAATATCTCTCTTCATGTAATCCCACCATAAATACTCTTTCAAATCTATATAATTCTTTTTACTTCTAAGATAAATAGATAATGAAGAACTATGAGCCTTTTCTAAAAGGTCCTTCTTCAAATACAGTGTGGATGGGACACAAACATGGTTTATAGACCTTATAATTATATCACAAACAAGGTTAGAATTAGGAATATTTCTCAACTTCTTTTAAAACTCTATATCTTCCTTCTACATATATTTAATCATAACATGGATAAGTGGTTGAAAAATTATTTGATAAAGATAACATCTCTTCCTCTCTTTCAACATTTCAAGACCCATCCTTTGAAAATCCATAAATATTGGATCTTTTGTGATCCTCATCATGGATAAGTTATCAAGATCCTTTAAAATCTAAGTATTTTTTACCTTGTTCACTTTCATAGGGTGGTAATTTATTGAGCAGTAATAATCTTTCATAAACTCCAACCATCTTCTATGGAACATGTTTAACTCCTTTTATTTGAATATATACTTTAAACATTTGTTATCGGTATATATGTCACAATTTTATCTATAAATATAATTCCTCTATATATTTAATGAAAAATTACTATACCTAACTCCATATCATGAGTTGGGTAATTTTTTACGTGAACCTTTAATTTTCATGTGGCATAGGCTATCACTATAGCATTCTACAAGAGAACACAACCTAATCTATTCATTGATGTGTTACTATAGATTACAAACCCTTCTCCACTATAGGGTAATTTAAACACAAGTTCATTGACCAAAATTCTCTTCAGTTATATAAAATTTTCATCACATTCATCTGTACAAAGGAAGTTAGATCCCTTCTGAGTTAATTTGGTGAGTGTGTTAGATAGTCCTGAGAAATTATCCAAAAAACAACGATAATATTCATAAAAACCAAGAAAACATCAGATCTCAATCATAGTGGTTGGTATAGGAAAACATTTGATTACTTTGTTCTTTGATGTATCCACCAATATACCCTCTCTTGAGATTATATGACCCAAAAAATGGGACTTTTTGTAGCTAAAATTCACACTTAGTAAATATTTCATAGAACATCTCATTTCATAGGGTCTTCAGCACAATCCGCAAATTATCTTCATCATCTTACTTTATCTTTGAATATATAATAATATCATCTATAAATACTATAAAAAATAATCATGGTAATCTATAAAGACTCTATTCATTAAATCCATGAAGATAACTTGGAAAATTTTAAGACCATATGACATCACTATATACTCATAGTGTCCATAACTTGTATGGAATGTTACCTTTGGTATATCCTTCCTCTTGACTACCAATTGATAATATCTATAATGAAGGTAAATATTACAAAAGTATTGTGTTACAAGACATTGATAAAAAAAGTCATCAATATAGTGTAGATGATACATTTTCTTGATTGTGATATTGTTCATTTCCTGATAATCAATGCATATTCACATTGATCCATTTTTATTCTTAACAAAAAGAACTAATGCACCCTAAGGTGACACACATGACTTAATTAATCCATTGTAAAGGTTATACTATAGTTTCTCCTTCAATTATCACAACTCAATTAGGTATATTCTATAGGTATTCTTTGAAATCGGTGTGACACCAGGTATGAGTTCTATTGAGAACTCAACATCACAGTTTAGTGGGGGACTAGGAAACTCTTCTGGAAAGAAATCAACAAAATCCCTCACAATAAATATATCATAAATATTGAGTTTATCCTCAACCATATGAGATAAAACCTCATTTTAATTAGAATAAAGACCCATACAATGGATTTTGTAACACCCCAAGATTTCATAGTAAGTTATTTTCTTTAAAGTAATTCAATAGCTTGCGCTACACGCAACACCGAGTTCGAGCGCACCACGGCTTACCAAAAAAACTGTTCAAAAAGCAATTAAGAATAGTATTACCTACATTTTAAATGTTATATACTCCATATAATTTTAACATCCATATTATGTATTTCTGACACATAATATAATAACAAATTCATTTTTTCATATAGAAGAAATATTTTTAAAAAAATGAAATTTCACCACCTTTTAATGGAGAACCCTTTTTAAATACAATATTGAGACTTTTATATATTAAATTTGATAAAAGAAAATTCTTCTTTAGAATCGGTACATCAAAATTTAGTTTGGATAAATTTTTGGTGCTTTTCTGATAACTTTCATAAGTTGATAAATAGTGAAAAATACTAAATTTTAATTGAAAACAAATTTTTTAATCATATTAATTTATAGTGTTAAATTATAAAATTGAATGGTTTTAAAGTATAACTAGATTATATTTTTATCATTTAATCCAATTTTTGTCATTGGAAGTAATTTTACATTTAAATTGGACATAAACACATATCAATCTTTTGATAGTTTTATTTCTCAAAAACCCGTTTTCTGGTTTTGACAATGAGAATATTTTTTAAATTAATTAATAAAACTTATATGTTTTGAATTTAAAAAATAGACATAATTTTTGAATTTGGAATATCAAAATTATATTTGGTTTATTTTTTGGTATTTTTCTAAAAACATTCAAATTTTGATGAATAGTGAAAACACTGCATTATTGTTTAAATACGACTTTTTATTTAAATAATTTTTTTTAATTGAAATTTATTTTAAAGTAAAAATAGATACATAATACATATATTATTCCAATATAATTCATTGAAGTCATGTTATAATAATATTAGATATATAAAATTTTATTGAACTTTTTACCGTCTTTTTACCCACCTTCTAGGCACATTTGCAAATCTGTATAAAACATAATTTTACCGATTCTTTGAATTGAATTTCAAAAATCTCAGAGAAATGTTTTACATGAGTATGTAAAATGTGTTTTAATAGGATAATTTTTTTTTTGTGAATAGTAACTTTGAATTTTATTTACCACAGTTAAAAGTAAATAGGGTAATTTAAGGTAAAAATTATATTATAATTACCCTAACACATGTCCCAATTCTATTGTATAAGTTTATTTCAGCCAAAATAAACCTTAGGATAAAAATATGATCCATTTTTATCCACTTGGATTAGATTAGGACATTTATTATATTTTATTTAAAGAAGAGTTAAAATTGTTAAATTCAAATTTTAATAACTAAAACATTCTCATATTGGGTTATAAATAAGATAAATTCAACTATAAATGTTCATTAGAAAGATAAAACGATTTAATACATCATGGTATTTTATTTGATATTTTTAGATCTTAAATAATTAAATTTATTTATGACACAATGATGATACAATAACTACCTTATTAATGAAATATTAAAATAATTGATATTATAAATATCAAAATAAATGTAAATTGAAACTTTGTATGAATTAATATAATTTTATAGATTAATATGACATGTAAGGGTTTATTTAATGCATTTTGTTTCAAATTAATCATGTTTTGTTGACTTTCAAAAAAACCAAATACTAAATAGTGTCAAAATTTACATAAATAAGTTTTTGAACAAAATACTATATTATTAAATGATATAATATTCCTAAAAATATAAGATTTAGAAAAATGACTTATATAATGATATATATGTCATTAATGAACCACTTGAGGTTAACTTGACATTTTATAGTAAGTTTATTAACCATGTATTATAATAATACAAGAAGACATGGTAAAAATTAAACTATTTAACTAATGGTTAAATATAAAATATAAGGTTAATATGGTGACCTAAACTTGTATAAAACCTATTTATTGAGAGTTTGTCAACCCATATCCATATTATCCTCGAAATAAATCCATTTGTAGCCATTAGAAACCGAAAAGTATTTTATAATAGAATAATATTTCAATCTTTTCTAAAGTGACCCCCACCTTTCTTATAAAAGGGTACTTCTCCTTCTCTTAATTTCACACCTCCAAAGCCATTTGGCTTGGCCAAAACCGGATAAAATATACTCCCAACGACCATAAATTCAACCTAAAGGACTTACTTTGATCATAAATCTAACCTAAGGGCCCATTTTGACCAAATCAAAAGGAAGCACCTGAATAAGAGGTAATAATTTCACCACTTCTTTCAAAGTTCTTTTCTTCTTCCACTTCATATTTCTTTGTTGTTTCCATAAAAAAATAAAAAATAAAATACCTTCTATATAATATGATGTTATTATAAATATGGTACAAACATATTCATTATTATATCTATCCTATGAATGACAAAGTCACCATACGTGCGTACGTATGACTTACCGTCTCCACGTCATGGTGTAGTTTGTTATTCAACACTTCATTATTTGGATGAGTATAATAATGAGTATAATTGATGAAAATAATAAATATAACATGTTAATGATTCTGTATATATGATATAACATCCAATTACATACTATTTCACCATCAAAAGAATGATATTTTTGCTCATGCATACGTACGGATTACCGTATCCACAAATGTGATGAGATTCATTCCCTATCGTAACCATTCAAGAATAATTTTCATTTTATTATTTAAAATAATGTTTAAAAACTTAATATCATTATGGATATGAATCAGATATATGCTATCCATAACAAACATGACTTACATAACAAACCATATAAAGGAAAATGAATCAGTTAACACCCGAAACAATGATACTACTGAAATATTATTAATAAAACAATATTAGAAGACCATATATGATATAATATTTATATATGTGGTTATTTTATAATTTAATAACAATTATTTTATTATTATACATGATTTTAACATACCCTAGACTAAATAAAAGTAAAAGGTAAGGGGTTTTCATCTCACTTCTTATTGCTATGAGATTCATGCTATATTAACAGTATTTCATTTTGTGTGGTGTATGTAATTCCCATGATTGTATTATTTGTGTAATACAATTTAATTTATTATTATTTACATCTTAATTGTATGATCCTTATTTCATGGGGTGTATTTTTCATAAGTTACCAAATCGGTAATGGAGTTTCTAATTTCGATTTCCACTTATTGGGTTTTACATAAACTTCATTGATTATTTTACTCCAAGATTATGTGTGAAATCACTATTTATTTATTTATGTAGTAATTTACACTTCCCTTTGTGTGGATAAAATTATGATACACATAATCACTCTATTGTTAAATTCTAAAGTCATCAATATGAACTTGATAATAGTAATCTAAACTCAATTTCTATTCATTGAGTTAAACATCCAAGTCATTGGTGTTGTTTTTACAAGAATATGTGTGAATGTCCTATTATTGATTTAAAATGAATATCCAATCATATTTAGTGTATTTATATTTTTCCCACATAATTTTGTCATTGATTTATCCTTAACCTAAGGATACAGTCTTTAAAAGGGATATCATCTCAATTTACATTCTATTGAGACTTCTTTGTGGTTATGCACCGATTTACATTTATATGGTGTACATAATGTAATTTGAAATAGTATATCATGAATCCCTTTATTATCATGATATTATAAATTTTTTATTACCGAAATTATTTGTATTCAAGCATCTCTCATTTGGTTAGGAACTTTAATTAAAATATCATTTTAAATATTTTAAAGATTTATTCTTCTAAATCATTCTCATTAATGTCCATGATTTAAAAATGGTGTTGAGGATTTATTTTTATGGACATAAATATTTTAAAATTAAAATTACTTTTAGAAGTTTCAAAGTGGTATGGGATACTTTGATTCAAAAATCTATATTTAACAACTTCTTGATAAATAGTGAGACTTTTAAATGTTTTCAAGAAAATTGGGATATTTCTCTCAAATAGTTTTACTAGTTGTTTTCATATATGTCAATATCCTTAATTATTATTTATTGAGGTTGATTTAATATAATACAATCTTACATATTTTATTCAATGAGTTATGTTTAATTATGGATGTTCTATTTTTATACCATTCGTGGTTTGTGGTTAAAATATTGACATTTTGTATGCTAGTTTTAATATGAATGTTTAGATTATGTTTCATACTTTTCATATGAGGAATGCATTAGACTTAGTAAGTGACAGGTGGAGCCCAATATAACTCCTCGATGCATCGGTAGGTCTCATGAGACAAACTAGTGTCTTGGAATAAGGCCTTGAAAAAATCTTTTTTGTAGTCTTTTCATGTGGCCTTGACTACGTGGTTATGATGTCCAACATTATGCATTCCATCATTGTAAAATTAGCTATTGATATTACATGTGATTATTCAACTAGTAGAATATCCTTGTGAAAATTAAATGGTATTATTTGATTTATCTTTTTCATTTATACTGATGTTTAAGTTGAAAAGGCTTGTATTTTAATCTTATACATCACCTTAAATGTTTATGTTTTATTATGATAGTTTCTGCTATATTTTCATCCTTATAGAGCATCTGAACTCACCCCTTTCTTATGTTTTATTTTTTCCCAGGATTTGAAGAAGTATATTATGTTTGACATGCAGGAATAGGCTAAGGGATATTAATGTGTTCAAAGGAGACACAATGTTGTAGTTTTCCCATTTTATAATGTAATGTAAAACATAGGTATGTATCTAGTACCTCCAAGGCTACTAAACTAATCAGTCTTTTGAGACTTGATCTCTTGAGATCATACCGATTTTATGTCATAATTCACCAAATCTGTGTAACTAGGGTCGGTGCATTACAGATCTGATCTCCATCGGAACTTCATATCTATCATTTCACTAATAGACAATCTTATTTTCGTTTTGAATATAAAACGCGACTTCCCTTCCTTGGAAATTGATGTGGGATTTATGTATTAAATTCCAAAACATACCTATGATAATATCAAATTCACCTATATAAATTATAATAAGGTTTTTAGGAATAATATTCCCATAAAAATAAACTATATAATAATCATAGACTTGAGATGTGATTATTGTACCATTAGGTGGTATCACTGCTCAATCAACATCAAATCATTGAGGATAGGAATTAACATTCCTTGATACTTTTCTCGGTATAATGGAATTCATATAACTAATCTCAAATATGTTACTTAAATATCTAGCATCCCTGTTACCACCTTAACTTAATCATTTTATCTTTAAAACCTTACTAAAACCATAGTGGTTTGTGTGACCATTAAACATCGTAAATCAAAGTGAACCATCCTAAAAAATCATTCATAAGATGTCAAAATCATGAAACATTATTTTCTATGTATGACACCTTAAGTATAACTTATGTCATCCATGTTCATCACTTATTCAAATCCTTCATGATTGTTTATATTTTTTTTTTGTGAATTTTCAAAACATGTCCCCTAGGTGTGTCAAACTAGGTGTGCAACAAGGGTCATTATGATTCACTAGGCGTTGATCGAGTCCAGCTCAATGATCCCTTTTTAAAATTATTAAACTACAATACAACTATTCCAGAGCCACATCCAATTATAGTATCCATATAGGGATGTAATTTCATTGAAACCACTCACTATATCCTTCAAAAAAATTCTTATAAATTTTCTTATACTTTGAATTATCCTTAGAATTATCTTTATAAATATCCTTAAGGATATCAATAAATTTTTCTCATCCTAGTTTACAAAGTTTAACTAAACATTTCTATGATACCAACTATAAAGAACCAAACTTATCATACATAGATATTACATCTTAATAGATGAATATTAATTATATAACATAATGATCCAAAATAGAATCATTTAGGTCTAGGGTATTTAGAAACATAAAAACCGGTTCACAAGATTTATAAAAAATATCCCAATTAGTTATCAATAACCAGAACCCTTCTTATACATGTCATACATAAAACTTTTCTTTATATTATAAGGAAAGGAAACATAAGAAAGGGTGATCTCATATGCGCATTAATGGAAAACAAGAGAGATATCAATATAACATGAGCATATGGGTATGAGAACATGAGAGTAAAACTTTGATACCATAACCCGCATATCATAAACTTGATTCATGGAATAAATCTTTGTAGTTCATAATACATGAATCATAAATGAATCAAAGAACATAAGTAATATAAGCATAAAATTGGCACAAGTCAAGGAATTTTAGAAAATAATTAAGCCTATAAAATAATTTCCATTGTAGTAAAGGATCATTTTCATGAAAATCATAGTGGAATGGGTTCAATCCCCAAACCATCATAGTTTTCAAGGATCAATACAAAGACTATAATAATGGGTTGGTTTTTCTATTAAAACTATCTTAGTGGTCATGGTTTTCTCCCATGACTATCATATTAGACAAAGTACCTTACTAAACTAGTTTCACTCCCCATTCCAGTGTTGTTTATCTCATGAGATATCAATATTTACCCAATGAATTGTAAGGAGATATTGGTCTCACATGTCACATAATTAAGATCAGATATATGCATTCCACAATATCATAAAGAATTTATCATATCAGAACCCATAAAAACAAATGGGTTTCATTAACATTTCATCATAGCATAAAATATGGAAAAGAAATAGTTTTCATAAACATTTAATTATTTCATCATAATATAACCCATGGAAAAAATGAACAAGTTTCATAATAATATTTTCATAAAAAATGTAGCATCCCAACCTAAGAGACAATAAAATGGTTCTCTGATCTGGTGGGTCACATGGGCTTAAGCACACATCCTCGTACTCTAGAGGATTTTGACTAGAATCGAGGGTCCATGGTGGTATGGTGAAGAGAATATAACCTCATATTAGAGCAGAATAATAAATATAAACAGAGATAATGAAAATATAGAAATAGAAAAAGCATAATATAACTAATATAACAATGGAAATAAAAACCATAAATAAGCATAGAGAAATAGGACACATCCCGGAAGTAGTAATAAACAAAATCTATTGGCTGAGTCTGTAACACCCTGACTCCAGAAGCCCAGAGTTGGTGCCTTACTTTATTATATTGGCATGATTATAAGGAATCAAATCTTGAAGGAATACTTAGTTCAGTAGTTTTGGAAACTAGATACATACATTATACAAATTTTACAGTTTCAAATAGAAAATAAAACATATTACATAACAATTTATAGTAAACTTCATCCTTGAAACCCATTAAAAGATAACTTCTTCATAACCTAGGGAAAGAAAAAAAAATAAGGGTGAGATAAAATGACCTGTAAGGGTTAATTACAATGGAAGTAATAATTAATTAATGAGAATAATCAATAAGGTAAGGTAAATAACTAAATATAAATTCCTTATAATTAATAAAATGAGAATGAGATGCATCCATAGATTTTGTCATAGTGAAAATCCTCTGGATAATAATAACTAAAATGAAGGAAATGCTTAAATATTAGAGATCATGTTTCTTGAGCACATGAAAACTTATCTATCAATACCTTTAAAAATATAATTTAAAAAATATTAGTGAAAAACTGATTTGGTTTTCCCAACCTTTACTCTACTGTCAATACCTTTCATATGACAATTTAAAACATGCTGGTTACAAACACAAAGGGTTTGCCCTGCTGAATTCATCCCAAGAAACTACCGATGCATCGATGGGATTTTATTAACCAGTCCCCAAACCATGTCTTTCATGTCCAAATAATTCCTCATATATCGTATAATATATTTAAATTCATGAATACTATTCCTTATCAAATATCCGTATTGAGTAAAGGATATATATTTATCAATATTTTCCCAGTAAATCAATAAATTTCAAAGTAAATACTACATGTAAAAATGATATAAAGTTTATGTAATAATCATATACATCATACAAGATCATAGATATCACAAATAAATAGAATTTTAAATTGAAAATTATTATGAGAAAGTGATTGTTTTAAGATAAAGTCAACAATCACAAAAAAAGTGTGATTGTAAGATAAATTTTACCAGTTGGTAATTTTTATGTTAAAACTGCTTAGATGTGATAATTAAAATAGAAAATTTAAATAAAATGAAGATAAATGGATTCATGATATATAATATTAAAAGGGGCAGTATATACACAACATAAAATAAGTAAGTGGTGAATATGACATTTGTCTCACATATGTAAAAAGTGAGATGAAAAACCCTTAGCTTGAGTCTGACTTGTCACATGTGTCTTTATCATCCTGAATAATAATATTTTTTTAATTATTTACTTTTTTGAGAACCATTTTTATGTTTATTGTTACTTTTATTTCACCTATTTAAATTTTGAATACAACTACTTAAATAATTAATTTTACATCAGGTGTTTTTACCAAATTTGGTTCATGGGTCAAAAAATACTTTGGTAGGTAAACTATGGTCAATGGGGTCATTGTATAAAAATATCTAGAATAATAATAAGAAAATAATTATCATATTTATACATCAATTATTATTTTAAAACCAATCATTAAATATGGTTATGAAAAATTAATGAACGTTATAATCATGGAGACGATAGGTTGTACATACACATGGGTAACGTTCCCATTTTTAAAGGAACATTATTGAAAAAATGTGAGTAACACTTTATATTTAAATAATTATCATCATATTATGAATTAAAATTTATTAAATAATAGATACTTATATATTTAATTCTATTGATGTAAAAGAAACCACATCTAGTCGAGGAGGTGGTAGTCGACATGTCCACGAACGATGTTATCAGTTTTTGTGTGTGTGAAAAGGGTAATAAAAAAATATATATTATGTTTCTAGAAAGATAATTATGTAATTAATATCATACATATGTCTTTTATGTCACATATGTTTAATTAAACCCATCCTTAATACATTCCATGTATTGTGTGAAGGTATCACATAGCTTTGAGGAGGCGATAGTCCACACATCCACAAATGATGTTATCATATTTACACAAAATAAAAATCCTGAAGGTATGTGTTATATAAAAAGCACATAAGTATTAAGAAAACATAAATATAATATATTTCATATAAAAAATACAATTCTATCATAATTCTCAACCATGAGATGTGGTAATGGAAAAACAAATGACAACGTTTCATGAGGTAATAATCCACCGTTCACATGAACATAAATTTCATTACCTATTTGATTGATGTTTGTGTAGGTATAGGTAGAATACTTAAAATAAAAACACCCTAGTATATTTAAGATAATTATGTTATTATATAATCAGGTATTAAGAATAATTTAATGGTTTTAGAAATAAATAAAGCAAAAGTGATCATTGAAGAACATTACCTATTATTCGGGTAACTCCTTTTGGTTTATATCAAAAGACTTTATTGGTTAGATTAATTCAAAATTGAGGCTTCTAGGATGTGGAAAGAGAATTTGGGAGATTATTTTTTTAGGTTTTGGATTATCTAAATGTCATGAGATGTGTGAATAAGTGGGAGGGTGAGTTCCTTTTAATAGTGGAGGAGGAGTGACATTCTTGTAAATATACAAAGGTAAACACAATTGGGAGGTCTACCTTACATAATGTGCCTTAAATAATGAAAAAAATTAAATAAAATGGTTTATATGGTATATATATATATAGATACATAAAATGGGTTTCATACATGTTTATAGGTCATTTTGGACCTTAAGATTAAGATTTAGTCCCTTTTAAGCTTAATTTTACCTTAATCACGGTAATTAATTTTATCTACACTCTCTAATATTTTTGGTCAAAAACTAATTTGACCATACTATAGATTATAAATTATTATCACTACAAAATTTTAATCTATTTTTCCAAATTCCTATACTATAAGTGGTAGAAATTAATTTAAAATTAATCTTATAGATGAGATGACAAAGTAGGTTTTTAAAGTAAAAACGTTCAAAAGATAGAAATGTTTTTATATTCAATATCAATTTGAAATTGATTAAAATGACCTAAATTATATTAATTTATTTATAATTTAATTAAATATAATTTTTTTAAAAAATAAAAATCTAATTTAATTATATAAATAAATTACATGAAAAAGAAGTTTTCAATTAAAATTCAGTATTTTTCACAATTCATCAAAAAATGAAACTTATCAGAAAAATACCAAAATTTCACAAAAAGTAAATTTTATATTTTGATTAAAAAATGTTTTTTATTTTTTCACATTATATTTATAAATGTTTAAAAATATATATATTTAAAATAGGTGCACCATTATAAAGTGACAGAACTGCGTTTAGAAAAATATAGTTTTTTATGCATAGAACTGGATTTGTTCTTATCTTATGCCTATCAAACCTATTAGATGAATGTAAAAAATAATTAATTGAATATATAATATATAAATTTCATAAATAACATTCAATAATAGAAATTAATTTAATTTATAAAGGTGAAACACCTTTGGGTGCATAAAATAGTTTTCTTATAAAAAAAATTCTTTTATATTCAATTGGATTATATATTAATTTTTATTAAATTGATTAACTATGAATTCATTTTACATTTGTGTAAATCATATAATTTCATAAATTAGTTAATACTATTTATAACCAAAAAATTAATATCTAGGTTATATCTTATTATATTAAATTATAATATTAATAGTATTCGGTAAAACTCAGTCTTGGATGTAACACAAGCTATCGGAGAAAGTATTTGTTGCATGTAACACAAGATAAATCAGTATAATATGAATTGAAAGCTATAAAATAGATTAAATTTATTTAAAATTGTTAATATGTTGTAAAGTATTGGGATATTATATTCATTTCTACGCTTGGTGTTGCATTTCATACATGCTATCAAATACAGTGTTCCTAATTTATAATTTATGAGTGTTACTTTATCTCCACCTTAAATAAATTGAATCCTCAAAATTTAAACTTGATATTAGTAATATAGAGTTTGATATTTGAAAATTTATTTTTTTAAATCCCACATCATGAGAATACTTAATAAAATATCCTCTTAATAAGAGAGAATGATAAGTACAAAGGTCACATGGAATGACATATAACTAGGTCTCTAAGTAGAAGAACATTAGTGGGAAGTGAAAATATGGACTTAGAGGAAAAGCGTAAATAATTATAGAGGGTTATTGAGGTAATTTATCACCAAAATGTGAATGATAATTGGAATGTTTAGGGTCTCAAAGCCATTAATCTAGTATTATTTAAATACCATCAATTCAACAAAAATCAAGGTATCCGAACAACCTTTTTTTGATCATTTTTATAATATCGGGTAATTCTTTTACTTCCTAAGAATATAAGGATATATACTAACTTTAAATATTTATATTTTATAAAGAAACTTTCATCCATTTTTTATGATTTGATAAACTTCCAATTCATAAATTACATCAAGGAATGGATATAGAAAAACTAACTTTGATGCATGAAGCACTAAAATACACTTTTAATGGACCGTAAGGTCTATAAAAGAGTGAAAAGTTATTACATTTGTCTATAAATATTATAAAAATCCAATATGGTTAATATGTTAATATATTATCCTAAAAAGTAACAGTACTGGTTCATAATTAATATTTATTCATCATTTTTTTTAACTAAAATAAATAATTACACATTAACTAGGATATCACGTAGGCCAATGGTACTTTTAAAAATCTTATCATTCTTCGGTCATTGGTTATAGGCCCACCATATTATAGAATATCCTTTATCCAAAACCATATTAATATAAATTACTAAATAACTATGATGGGTATCTTTGAAATTTTCTTATTAAATAACCTTTTCTCTATGGTTTTCAATACAACATATTTTTTTTCAATGCCTAACAATCTAATTGGACTATTATTACAGTGTCATTAATGATAATACAAACACTAAATGTTGTAAATACATTTAAACTCATGTCTAAAGTATAAATTCATTTTTATTTAAATATATTTTCAACTAAGGTGTTGTATTTCCATAAATTGCTTCTAAAATATCCTTAATATTGGTGGACTCCCATTACATAAAACCTGAAAAGAGGTTTTTTATGAATTAGATATTATGATCAACCTTAATCTATATATTAAAAAACCATTAAAATGTTCATCTATACTTATCCTTAATTTATATCATAGGGTTGGGTGACCTATTTTATGTTTTCCAAAATCACGTTTCCAAGGTTTCTACTAAAATTCTTTTGATACCAACTATAGTGCCCTGACCCCAGAAGCACAAAGAAGCTACCATAATTTATTATATTGGCATGAATACACATAATAAAATCCCTAAAGACTGATCATTCTAGTATATTTGGAAACCAGATAAATACATGATACCCATTTTACATAGAGAAATCGAAAAAAAAACAATATATAACAATGGATAATAAACTTCATCCTTGAAACTCATTCAAAGATCTCTTCTTTATAACCTTGGGAAAGGAAACAAAACAAGGGTGAGATAAAATGATCAGTAATAGTTATATATGAATTATTAATAATGAATCCATGATCATAAAAAATATGGAAAGGTAAATAACTTAACAAACATTTCATGTAATCAATGAACTGAGAATAAAAAGCATCCATAGATTTTGTCAAAGTGAAAATCCTCTGGATAATAGTAACTAAAATGAAGAAAATGATTAAATATTGGACTCCATTATTACTAGGAACATGAAACCATTACTATAAAGACCTTTCAAAATATGGTTTAAAACATAATGGTTATAAACTGATTATGTTTAGACAGCCTTAACTCTATTGTCAAGACCTTCCATAAGAAAATTTAAAACATACTATTTACAAACATGAAGGGTTTGTCCAACTGAATTCGTCCCATGAGACTACCAATGCTTTGATGATATTTCATTAACCAATCCCAAACCATATCTTTAATTTACAAATCATTCATCATATATTGAATAATATATTTAAATTCATGAACAAAGTGCATTATCAAATATCTGTATTGAGTTAAGGATATAGTTTTTTCAATATTTCCCCAGTAAATCAATAACCTTTAGAGTAAATACCACATGTTAAAATGGTATAGGGTTTATAAAATAATCATAAACATCATAAATGAATATGGATATCAAAAATAAATATAATTTTCAATGGAAAATGATTATGATAAATCGATTCTTTTAAGAGGAAGTTAACAATCACAAAAGAAAGTGAGATTGCAAGATAACTTTTACTAATTGTAAATTTTCAAGTTAAAACACCTTGGATGAGAAAATTAAATGTTAAAAATTAAATACCAGGAATATAAAATTATTCATGATATAATATATCAAAAGGGGTAGTAGATGCACTATAAAAAATAATTACGTGGTGAATATGACATTTATCTCATAGATATAATAAATGAGATGACGATCCCTTACCGTGAATCTGAATTGTCACATGTGTATTTATCTTACTGAATAATAAACTTAGGTTAATTATTTAATTATTTAAGATCCTTTTTCATGTTTATTATTACTTTTATTTCACTTATTACAATTTTATATACAACTAATTAAACAATAAATTTTTCATTGGGAGTTTTGACCGAATTTAGTTCATGTGTCAAAAAAGCATTGGTTGTTTAACAATGGTCAAAGGAATAATTATATAAGAATATCTATAATAATAATCATGAAATAATAATCATATTTATAAATAAATTATTATTTTAAAACCAATCATGAAATATAGTTATGAAAAATGAATCAATGTTATAATCGTGGAGATGGTAGACCGTACATACACATGAGTAACTTCCCCATTTTTCAAGGATCATCAAGGAAAGAAGGTAAGTAACATTTAATTTTTCAATAATTATAATTATATCATAAATAAAATTTTATTTAATTATATATAATTATATATATAATGCCGGAGATGTAAAAGGAATCACATCGCATCGAGGTGGCGGTAGTCCACATGTCCACAAACGATGTTATCACTTTTTTTAAAGTGTGAAAAGGGTAATAAAGAAAATGATATATTATAATTATATAAATTTTATTATGTAATTAATATCATATATATTTTATTTATTTCAAATATGTTTAATTAAATCCATTCTTAATACATTCTATGTAATGTTTGAACGTACCACATCATTATGATGAGGCGGTAGTCCACACTTCCACAAACGATGTTGTCGTATTTAAAAAAATTTAAATCATGAAGGTATGTGTTATATAAAAATTCTATAAGTATTAATAAAAAATAAATATCATATAAAAATAGTGTTTCCATCATAATTCCCAACCATGAGAGGTGGTAAAGGAAAAATGAACGACATCGTTTCACGAGGCGGTAGTCCACTGTACACACAAATAGAAATTTCATTACCCACTTGTTAGAACTGTGTGTAGGTTTATATCTAACAATTAACATAAAAACATACAATTATATTTATTATACTTATGTTATTATATAATAATGTAATAATAAGTATGGAATTCTTTGAGAAATAAATAAAACAAATGTGATTGTTGAAGAACATTTGCTCTTATTCAGGTAAATCCTTTGGTTTTATAACAAAAGACTTACTTGGTTGAATTTATACACAAATTGAGGATTCTAGAATTAGGGGAGGAAATTTGGAATATTTTTTTTCAGGGTTTTTACAAGAAAAATTTCTTGAGATGTATGAATATGTGGCAGACTTGAGTTCCCTTTTATAGTGGAAGAGGAGTGACATTCTTGTAAATATAAAATGGTAAACACTATTGAGAGGTATACATTACATCATGTGCCTCCAATAATGAAAAAAATTATATAAAATTTAGGATATGGTATAAATATTTCCATAAAATGGGGTTTGGATAGGTTTCTAGGTTATTTTTGCCTTTAAGTTTAAGGTTTAGTCCCTTGTTAAGCTTAATTCTTCCTTAATTACTGTAATTAATTTTGACTCCATTCACTAATTTTTTTTGTAAAAGACTAATATGAACTTAATATAAATTATAAATTATGATGATTAAAAATATGGAATCCAATTTTCAAAATTCCAATAATGTAAGTTATATAAATTCATTTAAAATTACTCCCACAGACAGGATGATTAAATTAGTTTTTAATGTAAAAATGTTCAAAAGATTGAAATGTTTTTATGTACAATATCAATGTCAAATTGATTACAAAGACCTAAATTGAATTAATTGATATATAATGTATATAAATATACTTTAAGACAAAATTAAAATATAATTTAACAATATTAATTTTTTTGATGAAAATGCAATTTTCAATTAAAATTCAGTATTTTTCGCTATTCATCAAAAAACAAAACATCTCAGAAAAATACCAAAAAATCACCGGAAGTAAATTTTTATATTATTATTCAAAAAATAATGTCTATTTTTAAATATTAAATTTATAAAAGTTTCAAAATTTATATTTAAAATAAGTGCTCCATTAAAAGCCGGCAAAACTGCCTTTAGAAAAATATAGCTTTTTATACATAAAATTGGATTTGTTCTTAAATTATGCATATAAAAACTATTTTATGAATGTAAAAAATAATTAATTTAATATATATTATATATATTTCATAAATATCATTCAATAATATAAAATAATTTAATTTATTAATATAAAATTCTTTTTGGTGCATAAAGTAGTTTTCTTATAATTTTTTTTCCTTTATATTCAATTAACTCTATATTCATCTCTTCTATATTTATTACCAATGAATTAATTTAATATTTGTGAAAACCATATTTTTTCATAATCTATTTAATCATATTCATAACCACCAATTTAATGTCTATGTTATATCTTATTATATTAAATAATAATATTACTAGTATTAGATAAAACACGGTTTGCATGTAAAACAGTAAATTGAAGAAAATATTTGTTTTACGTAACATAATATAAATTAGTATCATGTGAATTGAAATATATAAAATATATTATGTTTATTTTAAATAGAAAATATTTCATAAAGTCTCAGGACTTTATATTCCTATATTTCTTAGATGTTGCGTGTCATAAACACTATTGAATACAACACTGTTACCTTAGAATTTAGGGGTGTTACATTCTCCCCATCATAAATAAATTGCATCCTCACAATTTAAATTTTATCTTCATAATCTAGGGTTTTATATTTGAAAATTACTTTGTTGAAATACCACATCGTGATAATAGTTAATAAAATATATTCTTAGTAAAATAGAATGTGAAGTACAAAGGTCACATGGAATAACATATAATCGGGTATCTAAATAAGAGAAAATTAGTGAAAAGTGAAAACATGGACTTGGAGGAAATAAATAAATAATTATAGAGGGTAATTTAGGTCATTGATCACAAAGAAGTTAATTATCAATGGAAATTTTAGTTCCTCAAATCCATAAATTTATAATTATTTAAAAGACCATCGGTTTAAAACAAATATGGTATTATGTAATGAACCCATCCCCAAAAAAAAGTGTACCCCTCTTGGGCCGACAATGGGGAAGAGAAATAGTGACATCCATGTCCCACCTCCAGTAGTTCCCAGGTTGGTGACTAGCACCGAGGGTATAGTAAACACACATATGATAGGAATTACCCTCAAAGAGAACACATATGAAAGAGAGAGAGATAAGACATACACCAACTGACACCTTCTCAGACTCCAATATAAAAGAAAAGAAAAAGTGAACATATGTAATGTCATGCAAGAACTACTAAAAATGAAAGGAAAACTGAAATCACCAAAGGAAAGTAAATATGGAAGCGACCACGATGCCTAAACATCTCCAGATAAACTCAAAGCTAGTAGTAACTAAAATGATCTCAAAACTTCTCCAACTGACCTAAAAAATAGTTTATATATACATAGGGTGAGTATAACATAATACTCAGTAGGATCCTCCCTAGACCCTCTTGTAAAAATGGTAAATAAAGCATGCTTTAACATAATGAACAACAAGTAAAACTAACTCATCACCTAAACATGTATACTAAGTTCCTATCCTCACCATGGATACTCTCACCAAATATAAAATAAAAGATCATATAATATAATAAGAATATCAAGGGTACCCCGCTATAACTTCTCCACTGGTTTTCCTCTTTTCCCCAATGTTAGACATCCTGAGCATCTCTCCCCAAAAGGCTAGCCCACAGACACCTTGGCGAAGCACCACAACATGAACCATGTGAAACACATCACCACATCCATATAACAAAAAGTAACTAGTTAGTTTCTACAGGTCACCATAGCCTGCAGAACGTTTATCACACATTGGGTCTTATACCTCAAGCTATTACATCCCATACACTGAGTAAGGATCCTCAAGACATCACAGCCTATACACGTTATACCTATAGTAGTTCTTAAGAAACTATATCCAGAATACTTTCATGGGAAATAACCAAAATAAATTATATCCCTCTACACACATATATGGGAAAAAATAACCACCGTTTATACTAGAACAAGTAACTACCAGGAGAAGAGAGCGGAGCCAAAGGGGGTAGTCAACCATCCATCCTCCCACTGAGATGTTGGGGAAAACACCCTTAGGGATCTGAATCCTCGGGGTGTTAGTTTCCCTAACCAATAGGGTGTAGTAGAGTATATAAAAGCCAAAAGTACCTGATATAATATATCCGAAAACCACACTATGGGAATAACCTAGTCTCAGAATCAACTAAATATAATGTCTTTTAGACTCTTGTCTTCCACTACTAAGACTAGATATCCTATAAGAACACAAAAATTTAAATAGCTACATTAAATTACTTTATTCATTTTCATCAGTTGAAATTTACATTAATTAATTATTTAAAAATTAATTAACTATTAAAAAATTCCACCTTATATTTCACTACATTATCATCATGACCAAATTTGCATGCCCTCCAGGCATAAGCAAACCTAGTCCATGGTTTCTCAAGATTATAACCTCAGTATTGAATCATAGAAAGATCCAAACCCATGGGTTAAACATTTATTGATTTATTAAAAAAATTTATTTCCATATTTCTAGGTATTCTAGGAAAATATTCAAAGATAAAAAACCCAAGGGGCTCAACACAGTGAGTATATGAACTACCCGTAATGTATTTAACACCCATAATAAGAGCATATAATCATCCAAACATGATAATATAGACACAGAATGCATGTGGAATACCCCAAAAATCTTCAACTCTCTTAGAAGGAGAGTAACTAAAACCATTTACCTCAAGAAACAGGGAAAGGCATGTAGATAAATAACAACATGGACACCAGCCAACCAACTGATTCAAACATGCATCCAACTTTCATAAAAATAGGTAAGACCACCATCAACCCATTCCCTCATCTCTGGTGACCTCCCCAACACCCACATGAATATAACAATGCATCTTACCACTCCAGGAATCAAATGATACAACAAAAACTGGGCCTCCCTACCCCTTATACACAATATCCTTCTAGGCTCATGTCACATCCAGGCCTCCCTACCCCACATATCACAATAGCCCTCCAGACTCACATCACATCACAAGAAGAAGGAAAAAAACATAGCAACTAGGCTCTTCGACCTCAAACAAGGAATTCATCCTTCACACATAACATGCTCTCCCAGATCCAAATCACAAGGCACTTGGACTTTACAAGAGAGCAAGAAACTAAGTCCCTACAAAGTCATTATCTTTTATCACACAATTATTTCTTATTCCATCTTGAATTAGCCGATTCATTACTCATAGCTTCCAACTATGAAAAACCTAAGAAAAAAACTATCACAACAATAAATAAATAAATAAAAAATTAATTTAACATGCCTTCAATTATTTTATCCAATAATCATCAGAATTATTAATGTTCATTAACTAATTCAATTAAGTAGGAATACTTGCATCAATTTTATTATCAAAAAAATATAACTATAACCAGATTCATTAAACATGCCTCCTTAATTACATTATCCAATTAATTTTCAATTATTTCCATCTTTACATTATTTACTAATTTCTATTAAGAAAAACATGCTAAACTAAACAAGTAATAGATATCACACTATCTAGAAAATCAATAGGCAAACTGTTATCACGGTACAAAGTAACAACATCTCTATTTGGTTGATTCCAAATATTTAATCTAGTTAAAGTAATTATTAGGTTAATTTCATTATGATACAAGGGGATGAATCATGGTAAATATATTATTTCATGTAATTAAATAGAGAAGAATTGAATCCCCTTCATTAAATCGTCATCAATGTTCTTCACACGAGAACATATCATGCAACAGATCTTTGATCACCCCTCTCACAAGAACTGCATCCATCTAAGGATACTGCATAAGAATCTCACCAATAACAACCAAGAGAAACTAAATTAGAATAATGGTAAAGAAAAAACAATAGAATTGAAATAATACATGAGATGAAATGAGATCAAATTGGTAGAAACCTCTAGAAAATAAAAGAAGAACACTCCTTGGATCACCACAGATTGAAGATGGAAGACCAAGGATCGATTCCACTTGAAGCGAATCAAAAACATTGAAGGTGAGGGATGAAAGATTCCTAGAATGAGGAAGATAACTGATGTAGACATAGGGTTATGAATAAACTGTGTGGATGAAGATTCTTAAAACAAAACTGTATCGGGGAATTACATGATGTTTAATCCCCTTTCACGTCATGTAATTCTCAGTGTTCGACTTCCACTAAAAATTACATATCCTCTTATATATTATTTATTTTTATAACCCCAATTCATTACCCATTATTAAATAAACTTTCCCATCATGTAAAACCTTTACATATCATGAAAAAGGTTTACATGTCGTGAAATCTCCCTACTTACAGCTTTTAG
The DNA here is from genome assembly GCA_963277665.1 of Viscum album. NCBI lineage: Eukaryota > Viridiplantae > Streptophyta > Magnoliopsida > Santalales > Viscaceae > Viscum > Viscum album. The sequence goes on along the minus strand of OY728125.1, from coordinate 1,552,012,143 downwards.
AAGTTGAGTCCCTCCAGACTTCTTCCGAGCCTACCATGAGAACCTTGGTCTTTGGAACACAAAAAGGGCCATTCCACATAGATCCATGATTTTACATTATATACCTATCAAAACATTCTAATCCTCAAGAATCCAAAACCAACATAGAGAGGAAACAAAAAAAAAGGGGTGGTACAAAAAACCACCGCACGAGATACCACTCAAAGATCTCTCCATTATCGGATCTCAACCACATCACCAAGGGAAAAAAATGAAACCATGAAACAAAAAAACAAACTCATAAAAAATACCATGTGGGAGATACCTCTCAAAAAAGAGAAAATCACAAAAAACAATAATAGAAATCTATCTCATAAACTAGAAAAAGGTCTACAAAAACAAACCGAACTCCGTTACAAGAGAAGAGATAAACATAAAACAACTCAAGGTACTGAGCGCATATCTATGAATCATATTCCCAGGTTCTATCCTCCATGCCAACATGCCGCCAAAAGATATGAACCAAGGGTATAACATTCCCATGAAACGCCTTCTCCTAGAGGCCCTAGATCTTTAAAGGCCGCTCCTAAATGTCACATCATCATCAAAATCGATCTCACCCCAATCGAAGATGTGAGGGTCATCATGAATGTAAGGATGGAGCTACAACACATGAAGAAAAAAATCGTATATTCAACTAATATGTGGAGGAATTGCTAGCTGATATTCCACCGCTCCAACATAAGCCAACACCTCAAAAGGTCCAACAAATTTGGAAGGAAGCTTACTCCTATGACCAAATGTTCATTGACCACGATGGGGAGTCACCTTTAGGAACAAATAATCCCAAATGTTGAACTCTATAGGTTTCCTCCTATGATCAACATAATATCCCTAATGATCTTTCACTGCCTTCATCCTCTCATGAATCACATGATCCATATCCATCATATTTTGTAACAGTTTTTGGCCTAGGAATTGCAGACTCTCCAATCCCAGTACAACATAACGGAGAAAGGAAAGGTCAGCCATACAAGGATTCAAATGTCACCATACCTATGGTGGATTTAAAAATATTTTTTAAGTTAACTATACCAAGGGAATATGCCTCATCCACAAACCTCAAAAATTCAGGACACAAGAGCACAACACATCTTCAAGAGTCTGGATGGTCTGTTCTGTCTGGCCATCTATTTGTGGATGAAAAGTTATACAAAGGAAAAGATGAGAACCAAAAGCATACTGAAGAACTCTCTATACCCTGGAGGTAAAATAAAGATATCGATCTGAATGATCATCCTTGGGAATTCATGGAGTCTCACAACCACCTCTAGATAATTACTCAACAAAACCTACACTCAGCCTGACTCCTTGATCACTATAATGTGGGATGATTTCATCAAACAATCCACTACCACCCATATAGCATCACAGACTCCCTAAGATTGAGGTAAACCAGTAACAAATTCCATTGAGACTTCCTCCCACCACCTTTGGGGAACATCTAACGACTGGAGCAAACAACTAGGAGAACGGTGCTCAACCTTCACCATTGGGAAGACCCAAAATCAAGACACAAACATTACAACTACATGCTTCAACCCAAGCCACCAAAACTGACTCCTCAAATCTCACTATATCTTTTTCACACTAGGATGCACTGCTAAGGGTGAACTATAAATATCACTAATAAACATCTCACACATCTCTACAGGAATGAAAAGGTTCCCCTAATACAATACCTGATGTTGTTCATCTCCAAACAAACCACTAGGGGTCTTTATAAAAATAATTAGGCCTCTCTAGACCTCCACTATAAGATCCCCCAGATGAAAATACACCTCCTATTGCACCAAATATGACTGCACCATCATCTGAAAAAGAAAACATCTTCCCTTGACTTATCCCATATCTAAATGAAATTCTAAAAGTTCTTTCATCACTCTCCAGGAATCACGAGATTCATACAATTCATTACTGCATGACTTCATGATCAATGCATCGACTAAAACATTCCCCTTTATAGGAATTTAATAAATCTATAAGTCATAATCCTATAAGAACTACAACCACTGACGCTGGCGCAAGTTCAATTCATGTTGGGAGAATCCACACCTCATGATTTTGTGATCGGTGAAGACTACAAAATAATTACTGATGTGGTAATGTCTCCACAAATTCAATGGAAAAAATTTCACCACCAACTCAATATTATCGATGGAATAGTTAATCTCATGGGGACTCAACTTTTAAGACCCATAAGAAATTACTAATCTCTACTACATTAGAACCCAACCCAAACCAAGATGTGAAGTGTCATAGAAAACTTTAAACTGAACTCCTTCTATTGGAAGACAAAGAACTGGATCCCAGACCAAATTCTCCTTCAGATACTCAAAATTAATCTAAAATTCATTATTCCATAAGAACAATCGATTTTTTATGGCACATATTGTCATACGAGTCAAAAATTGAGAGAAATATGCAATGAACCTCATATAATAGCCTGTAAGACCAAGGAAACTTCACACCACTACCACTATTTTGGTGGATAGACAAGAAAAAACTGGTTCTATATTTGATGGATCTATAGATAATACCTATTAAGATACAACATTCTCTTAAAAAGGACTTATTGATCCCAAAACTCACACTTAAGAAACTTTCCAAACAACATATCATAGTGAAGAACTCCCAAAATAACACATAGATACTCTACATGATCCTCCTCATGCGTGGATTACACAAGGATGTCATCAATGAAAACCACCACGAACTTATCCAAGAACTCATAGAACACAACATTCATCATCCCCATGAACACAATTAAAGCATTCATCACACTGAAAGACATCACAATGAACTCATAATGCCCATGATGATAATGGAAACCAGTATCTGGAATATCCTCATCCTTTACATGCATATGACGATATCTTGACCACAAATCATTCTTTGAGAACAAACTTGTACCCTTTAGTTTATTGAATAAATCTTCAATCTGTGGAAGAGGATAGTGGTTCTTCACTGTCACTTGGTTCAAACGATAATAATCGATACACAACCACAAACTACCATCAATCTTCTTTACGAAAAAACCAGTGCACCACACGGTGACACACTTGACTGAACAAAACTAAACCGCAATAGACCATTGAGATGTATACACAACTCTCAAAACTCATAAGGTTCCATCCTATATGGTGACATTAATATAGGAGACACATTTGGCTATAGTGCAATCCTGAACTCGATCTCTCGTCGAGAGGGTAACACTAAAACATCCTCTTGTAATACATTAGGTTAATATTCTATGACCATGGGAATATATGACTGCTAAAATTCTTAGGAACTTATCATCAATTTGGAAATCAAGTATGACAAGGATGAAACACATATATGGACCATCCAAGGGTCTCTCTTTCTAATAAACACTACTGGCTCTCCTTCAGCATCGAAGAACAAAACCTGGCTACTGAAGAAATCCGATATAGCTTGAACGAAATACAACCAATCCATGCTAAGGATGATGGAATATTGTTGAATCTGTAAATATAGGAAATCTCCCCAAGAATGGTGTTTCTCCAGCACTAGATCATGATCTCTATATAATTCAAACAAGTCATATTGACTTCCAACTGTCTTAGTCAATTCCAAGGGAACTCGAAGTCTATCTACCTCTAGTCTTAAATAATGGAAAAGATAAGGTGATTAAAAGGATTGAATCACTCCTAGATCTAAAAAGGCATGCATATAAGTAGAAAAAAAGAAAAGGGTACCTCAAATGAAATCTGGATCACTCAGTGCTGGTAACACTAAAGCATGAAGCTAACCACGACCTGATCCACAACCTGTATGACCAAGATGAAGACCACCTACAAGACCGTGCTATGATATCTGAGAACATGGAGCATCCTAGGACTGTCCTCTACCTTCCCCATATACTATTTTCTGATCCAAAACTATAGAAACCTTTTTCTTTTACCTCAATAGAAATTATCTCAGTGGAGGAACCTAAAGTGAAAAAACTGGCACACACTGACCACTTAGAAAGGTCAGGCACTCTTACTACTAATGACCTCAACGTCCATAAGAAAAAAATTCATATCATGCCTTATCAAAGGACAATGAGCTACCGCCCCTAGAGAAACAAGTCATTGAGGGCTGGGACCTACTCCTAGTGATCATAAGATCTTATGTCCTAATAACTGGGAACCTCAGACCACAACTCTATATTGTTAGGAATTCTGATGAATTACCTCTCATAAAGATATGATTCTTGATAACATACTTTTGATGAACAATGCTGTATATAGCTCCTCAAGATACGTATTTAGCGTAAATGGGGTGACCTAACGTTGGATCTCTGGACAAAAATACTCCTCAAAATGCCTCGCCCCAACCACCTCATTTGGAAACAGGTTCAAAGAATATCAAATATGGTTCCTAAAATGGATCTTGAAGTCTCACACACTGAATCTCCCTTGTAGAAGGGTAAGAAGCTTATAGAGACTGGACACCTTCACAGTTGAAGAATGAAACTCAAATCTGAACTTGTCTCATAACTCCTCCCTTGAGACTACCGAATCCTCATGATACCCGAGGAACAAGAAACACCTCTATGTCACTGCCCCATGAAGCATCATCACATCCAATGATAACCAGTGTTCCTTCTTAGCATGGATCAAACTGAAGGCTATCTCCACCTCCTACAACCTGTATTCTATGTCAACATCTAAAAAATACCCCTTTTACTTCTATAGAATCTAGCATTGAAACTCTCAGAGTTTCCTCCTCCAAGTATCATCGTATTCAACCTCCACACTATGGAGAAATTCTAGCACAACCTGCTGAACATCGTCTTTGAAAACCTGATGAAGAAGTTGAACTAGATCCATGACTACAAAAGAACAAACAGTTAGAGCTCCTAAACTTGGAAAATTGAAGATTTTAATATTAATTAATTATGTTCTTTTATTCATTTTAGGTTAACCTATCCCATGGTCTACCCATTCAAACATAGGAGTAAAGAATAATGATGCATGATCCTTTCCAAGGTATGTACTCTATAACCCATATCACCTTATTTAGTAGCCGATGTAAGCTTAAAGGTCTGTGAATCAGATCACAGGGGTCCCTAAATACCCATGTATCATTCATCCTCCCATGTTTACATCGCTTTCTTAACATATCAGATACTATTTACCTAATAGAAAACACAACCTCACCTGTTCCTAACTCCAAAATCCATCATATCCCTCAACCATAGCTCTAATACCACTTTTTCATGACCCATCCCCACAATGTGTACACATTCTAGGCCGACAATGGGAGAATAGAGATAGTGACACCTGAGTCCTACCTCCATTTGGACCCAGGTAGGTTACTAACACTGAGGGTATAGTAAACACACATATGGGAGGCATTAACCTCTAAAAGAATACATGAAAAATAGAGAGATAAGATATACACCAACCAAATTCCACTCGAACTACAATATAAATAAAAATACAAAGTTCACATATGTAATGTCATGAAATAACTACTAAAACTAAAAGGAAAACTACAAGCTCCAAAGTAAAGTACATACGACAGTGACCACAAATCCCAAATAGCTCTTGATAAACCCCAAGCTAGTAGTAACCAGCATAATCTCTAACATTATCCAACTGACCTGAAAAAATATTTTATATATATGTAGGGTGAGTATAAAAGTATACTTAGTAGGATCTTCCCTAGAGCCTCTTGTGCAAAAGGTAAAGAAAGCACCATAAAATATAGTAAACAATAGGTGAAACAAACTCATCACCTAAACATGTATACTAAGTTACCATCCTCACTATGGATACTCTCACCAATTATATCATACACGAGCATATAATATAATAAGAATATCAAGGGAACCTTGGTACAAATTTCCCACTGGTTTTCCACTTTCCCCCAAAATTTCAAGTCTTGAGAATCTATCTCCAAAAAGGATAGCCCGCAAAACCTGGGTGAAGCACAACAACATGAACCTTGTAAAACACACCAACATGTACACATAACAAAAAATAACCAATTAGTTTTAAAGAACCACCAAAACCCACATAACATTTTTCATACATTAGGTATTATACCTCAAGTCATTATAGACTATACACCGAGTAAGGATCCTCAAGCCATCACAACCTATACATGTTATACCTATAGTAGTCCTTAGGAAACTAAGGTCAAGACCAAAGGGGGTAGTTAATCATCTATCCTCCCACCAAGATATTAGATAAAACACCCCAAGGGTTTAAAATCCTTGTGGATTCGGTTTCCATAACAAACAGGGTGGAGTAGCATATAGAAACACAAAAATTACATGATATAATATAGCTCACAACCAAACTATGGGAATAACCTAGTATCAGACTCAACTGCAGCTAACATCTCTCGGACTCCCAGCTCCCACTACTAAGACTAGATATCCTATAATCACACAACCATTTAAAGAGTTTCATTAAATTAATTTATTCCTTTTCATCATTTTTAATTTATGTTAATTAATTCTTTAAAAATTAATTAACTATTAAAAAATTCCACCATAAATTTCATTACATTATCATCATAACCAAAGTTCCATGCCCTCCAAGAATAAGAGAAATGAGTCCATGGCTTCTTAGGATTATAACCTCAGCATTGCTTCCCAGCAAGCTCCAACCCCATGGGTTAAGAATTTATTCCTTTATTAACAACATTACTTTTCATATTGTCAAGTATTATAGGAAAAAATTCTAAGATACCAAACACAAGGGGATCAACACAGTGAGTAGATGAACTACCCGTTGAGTCTTCACCAATTATAGTAGGAGCGTAGACTCATCCAACCTCGATAAGCTAGACATGAAAAGCACATGGAATACCCTGAAAGTATTCACCTCTCTTGGAATGAGAGTAAAAAGAACCATCTACTTAAAGTAGTGTTTCAAAGAAAAGTATAAAAACAAAAACTTTGCCTTCAACCAACCAACTGATTCAGACAAGCATCCTTCTTTCATAAAAATGGGTAACCCCGACTTGAATCCATTTCATCATCTTCGGTGCCATCCCTAACACGCACATGCATATACCGATGCACCTCACAACTCTAGGTGTCAACTTCTAAAAACAATCTGGGCATCCCCACCACTCATACCACAACAACCCTCCAGGATCATGTCACATCTGGGCCTCCTTGCCCTACATATCAAAACAACCCTCTAGGATCACGTCAGATCACAAGAAGCAGGAAAAAAATAGCAATTGAGATGTTGACCCTCAAAAAAGGCATTCAGCCTTCACACATAATGAGCTCTCATGGATCCAAAGTACAAGGTATATATCATTTATAAGAAAGAGGGAAACTCAGGCCCCATAAAGGAATTATCTTTTATCACACAACTAGTTCTTATTCTATATTGAATTAGCTGATTCATTATTCACATATTCCAACTATGGGAAATCTAAGTAGCAAGCTATCATAGCTATCACAAATTAATTTAACATTACTTTAATCCCTTTAGATAATAAGAATCAATACGCTTGAGGTTCATTAACCAATTCAATTAAACATGCATACTTGCATCAAGTTGATTATCACAAATGGGAAACAACAACCAGATTCATTAAACATGCCTCTTCAATTCATTTATCCAATTAATTATTAATTAATTACAGATTTACATTATTTACCAATTTCCATCAAGAAAAACATGCTAAACCAAACAACACATACATATCACACTATTTTGAAAATCACAAGGCAAACCGTTATCATGGTACAAAGCAAAAACATCACTATGCGATTGATACCAATTCTTTAATCTATTTCAAGTAATTATTAGGTTAATTTCATTTCCATCCAAGAGAGTATATCATGATAACTCTACGAGTTCATTTAATTATATATATAACCAAAAAATCCCCTACCTCAAAAGGTCTTTTATGGTTTTCGTACGAGAACGAACCACACAATGGATCTCGGATCACCCCTCCTACAATAACTGCATCCATCCTAGGATACCACATCACAACCGCACCAAAAAAAACTAAAGGAAACCCCATTAGAAACATGGGAAAGAAAAATCAATAGCATAGTGAGAATACATAGGAGGAATTGAGATCAAACATAGAGAAACTAATAGAAAATGAATGAAGAATGCACCTTAGATCACCAAGGATCAATGATGGAAGCCTAAGGATTGATCCCCTTCAAATGGAATCCAAAACAGTGAAGGAGAGGGATACCAAATTCATAGAAAGAGGAAGAGATCCACTATATCCATGAGGTTATGAATAACCAGAGTGGATGAAATGCCTTAAAATAAAACTACAGTGGGGAATTACACAATAAGTAATGACTTTTCATGTCATGTAATCCTTAGGGTTCGGTTTCCACTGAAAAATGAATCACCTCTTATATTTTATTTATTTTTCTAACCCGGATTCTTTACACATCATGAAACCCAATTTCACATCATTAAAAACCCTTACATGTCATGAATTTTTTTTACACAACCTGATATCTCCATGCTTCCAGCTTTTCACAGTTGAGTCCCTCCGAACTTCCTCTGAGCCTTCTTTGTGCACCTCAGCCTTCAGAAATTCACAAGGGGTCGATCCACGTATATCCAGACCCTTAAATATTAGGAAAACATTTTTTGATCATTTTCATAATGCTGATAAATTATTTTACTTATTAATAATATAAGGAAGTATACTTACTTGACATATTTCTATTTCATAAACACAATTTTCATTCTTTTTTTTTGTGCTTTGATAAATTTCCAATTCATCCATTACTTAATGAAATGGATATCCAAAAAAATTAACTTTGAGGTTTGAAGAAATAAAATACGCTTTTAATGAACCATAAGTCCCATAAAATAGTAACACGTCTTTCTATTTGTCTTTAACTATTATCCAAATCTAATATGGTTAATACATTAATATATAAACCTAAAAAGTAATAGTACTGGATTATCATTAATATTTATTCATCATATTTCTTGACTAAAAAACAATTTCACATTAACCAAGACATTTTGTAGGCCAGTGGTAGTCATGTGACCATTATCATCCATCAGTCATGGGTTTAAGCCCCACCACCATATAAGTTGTCCTTTTTCTAAATCCATATTAATATAATTTCCAAAATATATTTGTTTGACATATTTGAAATTTACTCATTAAATAACCGTTTCAATATGGTTTTAATGATTTTTTTTCAAAGCCTAACAATTTAGTTTTATTATTATTACAATTTAATTAAGGATAAAAATGACACTAAAGTTTATCAATTCATTTAAAATCTTGTTTGAAATGTAAGGTCATTAATCCTGAAATAGCTTTTACACTAATGAGTTGTATTACCAAAAATTCATCTATAATATCCTCAATCTTGGTATACTCCCATTACATAAAACCTAATAATTCGTGTTTAAGACTGAGAACATATGATAAAACTTAATCTATATCTTACCAAAACATTATAATGTTATTATATACTTATCCTTAATGTCTATCATATAGTTGTGTTCCATAATATATGTTTCCCTAAATATTGTTCCCACGGTTTCTATTAAACTTCCTTTGAAAAAAACTATAGCACCATGACCTTAGAATCACAGAGATGGTGAATTAATTTATTATATTAGAATGATTAAAAGGAATAAAATCCTAAAGGACCAATCAATTTAGTAGTTTTGGAAACCAAATACATACTTGATACCCATTTTACACTAGGAAATATAAAATAAAACATAATACGTAACAATGGCTAATAAAAAACATCATTGAAACTCATTCATGGATCTCTTCTTCATAACCTAGGGAAAGAAAAAAAATAAGGGGGAGCTCAAATGCTCAGTAAGGGTTAATTATAGGGGAATTAATAATTAATCAATGTGAATAATCAATTTATAAAGGTAAATAACTAAATACACATTCCATTCAGTCAATAAAATGATAATGAAATGCATCCATATATTTTTTCATAATGAAAATCCTTTGGATAATAATAAATGAAATAAAGGAAATGCTTAAATATTGGACTTCATGATTCCCAGGTATATGAAACCTTTACCATTAAGAACTTTCACAATATGTTTTAAAACATACTAGTTACAAACCAATATGGTTTGGACAACCTTATCTAAATTGTCAAAACCTTTCACAAGACAGTTTAACACATAATTGTTATAAACCCAAATGGTTTGTACAACTAAATTTATCCCATGAGACAATCGATGCATTGATGGGATTTCATTAAAAAGTCCCCATAATTTGTCTTGAATGTCAAAATCATTTATAATATATCTAATAATCAATTTAAATTCATGAAATAAATTCCTTATCAAATATCTGTATTGATTAAGGGATACAGATTTATCAATATTTCCCCAGTAAGTCAAAAACTTTCAAAGTAATAACCATATGTAAAAATGCTATACGATTTAGAAAATAATAATATAAATCATAAATTAATAATTAATATAAAAAATAAATATATTTTTTAATGGAAAATTATTACATGATAATGATTTTTTAAGAGAAAGTTAACAATCACAAAGAAAGTGAGATTTCAAAATAACTTTTACCAGTAGGTGATTTTCTAGTTAAAACCACTTGGATGAGACAATTCAAAGTGAAACATTAAATCAAATGAATATAAAAGGATTCATGATATAATATATCAATATGGTAAATAGAAACACCACAAAAAATATGTAAGTGTTGAATATGACATTTATCACACAGATGGAAAAAGTGACATGAAAATCTCTTACCTGAGTCTAACTTGTCATTTGTGTATTTATAATCCTGAATAATAAACTTATGTTAATTATTTACTTTTTTGAGAAAAATTTTCAGGTTTATTATTACTTTTATCTCACTTATTATAATGTTGCATACAAATACTTAAACAATTATGTTTATGTCAGGTGTTTTTACCGAATTCGGTTTATGTGTCAAAAACAACTTTGGCAGGTTAAATATGGTCAAAGGGTCATTATATAGACATATAAATAATAATGATAATAAAATAATTATCATATTTATACATCAACTGTTATTTTAAAACTAATCATAAAATATGGTTATGAAAAATGAACCAACCTTACAATCATGGAGACGGTAGGTCGTACACATGCATAAGTGACGTTCCCATTTTGCAATGATCATTATGGAAAGATGTTAAGTAATATTTTATCTTTAAATAATTATAATTATATCATAAATACCATTTTATTTAATCATATATAATTATATATATAATTCTAGATATGTAAAAGGAATCACCACACATTGAGAAGGAGGTACTCTACACCTCCACGAATGACGGTATCAATTTTGTTTTTTAAAAGATTGGGGATGAAGCCTCAATTTATTAATGAAAATACCTCTTTAGTGTGGGTAGAGGGAGACCCATTACATAGCCCAAAGGCCCAAGGCCAAGTATCCTGAATACAAGGCTTGAAATCCCATTTTTTGGCCCAAAGGACCCCTCGATGAACAATACTGCTACAATACCCATGCTGCTACAGTACCTGTAATAGTTCTTCCACCGCTACAGTGCAGCCGCTGCTACAGTCCCACCTACTGTAGTTCCACCACTTCTATAGTACTTATACAATGCATTACTACATCACTACTACAATATCCCTAGAAAATTCATCCCTACTCGGATTTGATCCAGGGTCTTTTGGATGCCAAGCAGGAGCCTGTACCACTTGGGTATGGGCTCGTTGGCACAGTAGCAATTTTGTGTGTGTATGAAAATCATAATAAATAAAATCATATATTTTATTTCAAGAAAGGTAATTATGTCATGAATATCATATATATGTCATGTATTCCATATATGTTTAATTAAACTAATCCTTAATACATTCTGTGTAATGTGCGAACGTATCAAATTGCTTTGAGGAGATGGTAATCCACATGTCTACAAATGATGTTACTGTATCAAAAAAAAAAATGAAAATCATAAAGTTATGTGTTATATAAAAATTATATAAGAATTAATAAAACATAAATATAATATATATGACATAAAAATAGTTTTTTCATCATAATTCCCAACCATGATAGGTGGTAAAATAAAAAACTAACGACATCGTTTCGTGAGGTGGTTCTCCGTCGTACAAACAAGCTAAAATTTTCTTACCAATTTGATGGATGTGTGTGTAGGTTTATGTAAAAACATTAAAATAATAATAAATCATTATATTTAAGATAATTATGTTATTATATAGGAAAATAATAAGAACAATTGAATGGTTTTTGAAAGAAATAAAACAAAAGTGATCGTTGAAGAACGTTACCTCTTATTCAGGAAATTCATTTTGGTATATACCAAAAGACTTCTTTGGTCATATTTCCAGCCAAATTGAGGATTATATGATTATAGGACGTAGGTTTGAATCTTATTTTTCTAGGTTTTGGATAATACAAATGGATTTAGTGGTGTGAATAAGTGGGTGGGGTGAGTGTCTTTTTGTAGTGGTAGAAGAGTAACATTCTTATAAGTATAAAAATGTAAACACTATTGAGAGGTCTACCATAAATCATGTGCCACAAATAATAAAAAAATAGAGTAAATGGGGGATATAAAAAAATATGTCCACAAAATGGGGTTTTTACATGTTTCTAGGTCATTTGTTCCTTTAATTTTAAGTTTTTGTCCCTTTACTAAACTTAATTTTATCTTAATCAGAGTAATCAATTTTAACTACATTCACTAATATTTTTGGTCAAAAAATAAGTAGAACTTAATAGAAACTATATATTATTATAATTCCAAATTTTTAACCCATTTTTCTAAATTCAAATAATATAATTGGAAGAAATTAATTTATAATTAATCCCATATATGGGACGATGAAGTGGGTTTTTAAAGTAAAAATGTTCAAAAGTTTAAAATATTTTTATGTCAAATATCAATGTAAAATTTCATATTATCAACTAAATTCGATTAATTTATTTATAATTTAATTAAATTTACTTTGAAACCAAATTAAATTATAATATTACAATATATATAAATTAGTTGAAAATGTAGTTTCAATTAAAATTTAGTATTTTTCACTTTTCATCAAAAAATGAATCTTCTTAGAAAAATAAAAAAATTCACCCAAATTATATTTTTATATTATTATTTTAAAAAAGGTTTTCATTTTTTTATTTTAAATTTAAAATAGTGTCAAAATTTATATTTAAAATAGGTGCGCTATTAAAAGGTGGCAAAACTGCCTTCAGAAAAATATTGCTTTTTATACATAAAATTAGATTTGTTCTTATATTATGTATACCAAACATATTGGATGAATTTAAAAAATAATTTATTAAATATATAATATAAATACTTTTTCTGACATCATTCACTAATATAAATTAATTTTATTTATTAAGATGAAATGCATTTGGGTGTATAAAATATTTTTCTTATAAGAAACTCACATCATATTCAATTGGATTCTATATTTATTTCAAATGAACTCATTACCAATGAATTCATTTTATATTTATGTAAACCATATATTTTCATAATTTAGTTAATCCTATTCATAACCTCTAATTTAATTGCTAGTTTATATCTTATTATATTAAATTATAATATTAATATTATTTGGTAAAATCGGTCTTTCTTGCAACGTAGGATATTGAAGAACGTATCTATTTCATGTAACTCAAGATAAATTAGTTTTTCATGTATTTCAAGCTATAAAATAGATTAAATTTATTTAAAATAGTATCTATTTTGTAATTTCTTAGGATGTTATATTCCTTTCTACGCTTGGTGTTGCGTGTCATACACACTATCTAATACAATGTAATTAATTTATAATTTTAGGGTGTTACAATTTCATATACAAAATGATGTCATATCATGATGATATAAAAACTATGGATATGGAGGATACATATTACATGCATAACTGACATTCTATTCAAAAATTAAAAAACATAAAAGACCGCTCAACAAGAATCATGAATATACACTCAATCCTCTAATCTCATTCCCCATGCTATATGAACAATTGATCAAGCATCCATGATAGGGTGCTTGATCTTATCCACACCTAAATTCATGAAGTCGACTCAGGTACTAATGGTGTCTTGAGTAAGATGTGAGATAAACCCAGTAGTCCACCACCAACATTGTCTAGAATAACCCAGTTAGTGTGTATAACAAAGAAGTGTGCAGTTACAATGAAAACTAAATAATGATGGAAAATAAATACTAACCATGTTAGGTTCCAGTAAGACAATTGGTAGACTTTACCTACTTTGGGATAGTCCAGAATAATTTTGATTAGTTACTATATAAATGTAATCAAATATATATTCAATATGTATACATGTATATAAAATCTATATATATAAAAATTTAGAGGCATATACCTATATACTAGGTGATAGCTAGACCTGGGGTGTAACTCAGGTTACCATGACTAGTCTATTGATCTATATGCTCTTACATGGGTATAAGCCTTGAATCTCATTTGAATGTGATACTTCATGATTGTAACTTGAGTCAGTGGGGTGAGTCGTCATACCTAACACCCGATGTAGAGGAACATGGAATTTCATTACCATCATCTAGGTAATGGTAAACAGTATGAGACATCATGCCCATCACATAATTTAAGAGAGCATAAAACGCCATGCTCAAGAAAACCCTTAATCATTGTTCACTAACCAATATCTATGGTCTAATAATAATAATCATGATGCATTAAATCTTAATAATTTATAATAATTTATCCTAATATTACCATGGGAGTCACAACTAAATAATCCATATATGAAAATATTCAACACTTGGTGTGGATTTTCCGCCCATCTCCATTTAATTAGAAAAACCCATTTAATCTCTAAATCAAGGAAAATACATTTAAAAGTCAATATAGGCCACTTAGATAGTGGTTGGGTTAATTAAACATTCATCTTAAGGAGGTAAATTCACTGAACACACCCAAAGGGGTAGTATTGAAGATATAGACAACCTTTAATAATCTAGTATTGGTCTATGGGAGTGTCATAACATGGTGCAATTAATTAAGGAGGCAAAACACAATTTAAGGAAAGGCGTAAGAATTTCTAGCATGTAGTACAATGGAAAAATTATATAAAACATCTAAATTTTTAGAGAAAATTTCTAGACCACACACCAGAGGCCCGTAGAACTCTCCTCGTCCTGTTTTGGCATTTGAATTGAGATAGAATGGGAGAAATTGGATGAACATACCAATTACCTGAAAATAGGGAATATGATCTTTCCCAAAAATAGCATAAGGGATGGTAAAATAAATGAATTAAAAAAGTAATAGGACTAGAGACCTTACCATTTTTGGATTTAATGAACCTGATGGTGATGAAAATAGAGTCTGTATGGAGAAGTTAGCTTGATGACTAGCTATGATAGAAGAGGGAGCTACAAACATGAGAATAGGTGAAGGTGTTCTATCCTTTAAAGGATAAGAAATAGAGGAGGATATTTAAAGAAATTATATGGGAAAATAATAAATTCTCTTTTATTTACGGGGCCACATGGTTGGCCAAACCGTTTTACAACTGTGCACCAATCACTATCCAAGAAAGCCCCATCACATAGGATATGAACAAAATTTGACTAACTATGTACAAACCATGTGAAATATATTTACAACTTGTCTAAGAAAAATCTCATAGTCGAGTAGCCTGACTAGGATGGTTAGAGAAAATCGTGCTGCCTCCTATTGTGCACTGAGTGCCCCGTATGTTTGAGTCACACAATCAGAACTAACCATATTCTAACTATGAGACTTGGTCATTCTCTCTAGTTTCTATAGGTTCTATCTCTAAACAAGTCCTATATAGTCCCAAGGCCTTCTTGAGGCCATAGATAATCCTCACTAAGATGAAGCAAAGAATTTAAATTGAAAAAACAATGATATGTAACTTTATAAAAAGTTGGGTTGTTACAAACTCCCCTATTTAAAGAAACACTTCGTTGTGTTAGTTGTCTTAGGGTAAAGAGGAATCATCTATGAAAAACTCCAACTGTTGAGCACATATGTCAGGTTACCACTCCCAAGTCCCATCTGGTACCCGGTCGTTCTTCTATAGCACCCATACTAATGTAACTGACTCGCTTTGGAGTGCCTTTATGCTCTAATCCATGATAGGCATTAGGTACTCCTCAAAATAATCATCCACATATCACTCATCCTCATCAGGCTAGAAAACATGTAATGGGTTTAGATACTAACAATAGAGTTAAGACACATGAAAAACATCATGCATAGACTGGTATCTTTGAGGAAGCGTTATCCTATAAGTTTCCAGTTTGATCCTCTTTAAGACCTCAAAGTGACCAAATTATTCAGGTGATCGCTTAACCTACCTATGAATATGTTGATCTCCCAACTAGGGAGAAACTCAATGGAATGAATAGTCATTGACCATGAACTCAAGTTATCTTCAGCATCGATTGGCATATGATTACTGTCTGGACTGAGCATTAACATGCGATTCTTGATCAGTTGCGCCTGCTTTGAAGTATCCTGAACAAGGCATGGTCCAAGAAGAGCTGCCCCCCTTTCCTCTAACCAGCATAGTAGTGATCAACATGGGCTACCATATAAGTCTTCCTAAGTATCCATCTAGATGGTATCCTAAAATATGTTATTCAAATCTAACTCAACTAGGGGTATGTGTTTCTCATGGGAACCCCCAAAGTCAAGGACACATGAATGGATCATGTACTAAAAAACACTAATCACATGATCTATCTATCTATTGGTATGAGGTTGATAGGTTTTTCTCAGAGGAACCTGTATACCCAAGGATTTATGCAACCCCTTCCAGAATCTGGATGTGAAATGATCTCCCCTTTCAGAAATGATAGAACAAGGAGTTCCATAAAGGCATACGATCTCCTTGATGTATATCCTCTCTATCTCATCTACTAATAAAGTCCCCTAAACAAGTAATAAGTGATATATGTTTTTCAAATGGTTAATTACTACCCAAACTATATCATTACCTTAAGGTGATATAGGAAAACCTGTAACGATGTCCATAGAGACATCATCCTATTTCCACTTAGGAATTGAAAATGGATATAATAATCCTTCTATTCATTGATGTTCTGCCTTTAATTACTGATAGGTGGATCCCTGAGTGATAAAACTGAATATCACCCATTTCAAACCAAGACACCAAATTTGGTGATGTAAGTCTCGAAATATCTTGGTGAAACCATGATGTACTTCCCAAGTTAAGGCATGAAATTCCCACATAAGCTCCTCTCAAATATATGTTTGAACCTAGACATGACCATTTCTGTGTAAGATCATATCTTCTTCAACAGTCCAACCAAGAAATGAGTCCTCATAAGAGATTATTTCCCACAGGATCAGGCCCTCAAAATAAGAAAGATGTCTTATCTTCACCCATTCTATAAGGGTAGAGGTCACTTCTTAAGATGAGAAGATGGTCTTCCCATGATCTTCATAAACTTCAACATGAATATTTGAAAATAAGGCCATAATACGCCACTCACCACTAGCCTCCTAAACCATATGTTTCTGATTCTTTTTGATTAGATCATCGACTACTACATTTCCTTTTCCATGTATATAGGTAAGATTAAAATCAAACGACTTCAAGTATTCAACCCATATGCAATTCTTAAGATTCAAATCATGTTGTATAAATATTTATAAGAGGATTTTTTATCCATGAATACTAAAAAATTCTCCCTAAGTAAATAACGCCTACAATAGTGTAAAGCATGGAAAAAACAAAGCTAACTCGAGGTCGTGATTCAGGTAATTCTGTTAATTAGGCCTCAACTGATGAGACCCATATGACATTAATCAGTCATCATACATCAACACTTATCAAAGTCTAACACATGATGAATCACAATAAATCTTATAGATCTTTCCTACATCTGGTAGAATCAGAATCGACACTGAGGTCAGCCAACCATTAAACTCTTGAAAGGATCTCTCATAAGCTTCTGACCACACCCTTCTTAGTTAATCCTATAAGAGGCACTTCTAGGAATTATAAATCATAGATGAATAATTTTTAATACCCTACTAGCCATAAGATACTATGTATATCAAATATGTTATTGGGATTCACCTAGGAAACTAAATCTCTCACTTTATCTAGGTATACTGATACTCTTGACTATGAGATTATGTGACCTAGGAAGTGGATAATATCAATCATAAAGTGGCATTTAGTGAGATATATATAAATCTAGTGCTCCATTATTGTATTCATAACAATCGTAAGATGTTGGTAATGGTTGATTCAGGAGTGAAAAAACACTTTTATTTCATCCAAAAATACTACCATGAATGAATCTAGATATACGGGGTAACCTGTTTTATTAAGTCCTTGAAAACTGTTGGCGCATTCGTAACACTGAACGACATTACCAGGTACTCATAAAGAACACACCTAATCCAAAAAACAATACAAGGTATGTATAGAGGAATGAAACACACCTGATGGTAGCCCAACCTCAAATCAATATTTGAGAGAACCCGAGCTCCTTGGAGCTAACCAAAGAGGTCATATATTCATGGAATTAGATACCAATTATTTACTATGAGCTGGTTCAACCATCGATAATCCATGAAAAGCCGAAGGGTATAGTCTATCTTTTTAGTAAAAAGGACTAATGAGACCCCTGGATAAGTGTTGAGTATACAAAACTCATAGCCTCTATGCCTTTTAACTTATTCTTTAGTTATAAAATCTCTATAGGTGCCATACTTTAAGGTGTAATAGACATTGGTTCCAATCCCAACACTATATCAATGGTGAATTCTTCCACTCTCACTAAAGGTGTCCTAGAAAAGTATTCATGGAAGAGAACCTAGAGATAATCCACCACAGGTGGAAAAATAATGGGTCGTATCCCCAAATATTCCAAGAAAATACTAGTGATTTGGGATATCACTATGGCTTGACCCTGATGCTCAAGTCCAGTTTGAGATGCATGGACATCCCATTTTACCTTGTGAACATGTCTTCCTCCCTACGGTGATGTTAAAATCACCCTTAGATGATAAAAATTAGTAAGAACTTGATAGATAACTAACTAGTCAATCCTAGAAATTACATCAAACCCTATCATATCGAGGATAAAAAGATTACAAATGAAAAATATCCACCTATCTGAATGGGTCAATCATTACATTGGTAAACACTATATTATTGGATACCCAATGAGGTATTGAGTGTCATAATTCCACATAATTAATCTATCTCAAGGACCAGACTCTCCATAATTTCTAAAGACCTAAAGGAGTATGACACACCTATTTCAAATAAAGTATAAAATAAGGTAAAGGCCACTAGAATAGTACCCGAAATAAAAGAAGTTCAGGTGATTTGATCCATTTCCAATGGTTGCACTATATGTAAATGGCCCATACTGCATCCCTGAGTCAAATCCTGACTTCCCTAAGTAGGCATGCTTTACAGGAACTATGAATCATGAGTATGATTCCCTCTTCCTCGACTGCCTCCTTAGCCTAAGCGGTTGATGGTATTCTAGCTGACTTCCTGGAGAGATACCACCAGTCCCACTCCATAGTGTGGAGTTTGTGTAGACCCTCTCTCAATAGGTACTGGTGTAAAGTTCATATATAACTACTAGATATACCTCATTCTTCCACATCCTCTGCACTCAACTGGGTCTCACCTACACTGGGGTTTTGTGTGTCTCAGTTTCCCACACTGGTGAAATATAAGAAATATTTTATCATGAGTTTCCTGACTGCTAATACCCCCATGAGAAAACTTAAAATCTATATTCCTTTTACTATAAGAACTACTAGAAGGTTTGGGTATTGATCTAACCTGAATCACACCATAGACTTCCATCAAGTTCTACTCAATAATGATGGTCTAGTTGACTATCTTAGAAATAAATGTCAACTGAAAGATTTGAACCTCTAATACGAAATAATATACCATCCCATCCACAAATTACCTCATAATAATAATATCATATCTTATAAGGGTCGGTTCAAATCACTGTATCTTGGTGAAACAAGAAGAATAATCCATTGCAAACATGGATCCCTACTGTAAATTTATGAAATCTCTTTCTTGGTCATCCATCAATGTATTTAGAAAGAAGTAATCATAAAATTCCACCTTGATATACCTCCATATCATATCTCGATGTCATTATATATTACATCCCAACATCACATGGTGGAACCATGTAGCATATAGATAGAAAGCTTGAACCTCCTCTCTAGAGGCATCTCCAGATTCTCGAAAATAGAAAGCATGGATTACAGCTACGACTCAGCAGCTTCAGGTATTCCATACCCCAAAAGGTGGAAGGGTGATAATGATAAAATTCTTGAGTTAACTCTTTTATATTTGGGGTAGGTTAAGAAACTCCATTCATGGGCTGCATCATATAAAGAAAACCTTCTTGAACCTGAGAGTCTCTTCCAATGTCAGGAATAACAGATTGTTCCCTAAGTGGCACTACTGAAGGTATCACTGGAGGCTCAAGTATGAAAACCTATGGAGCATGGTCATTACCACCCACATAGCATACAACTCAAGGATGTCATGGTGGCATGATTCTAAAATTCAAATTCATACCTCATAAAATAATTTATCAGAAAAGTGATCATATATATATAATATGATAGGTATACAACATTCTAATGGAAAAGGTAACACCTCTAGGCATGCTCCTAAAACCGAGTATATATGGTAAAAGAAGACCATAATAAGCCATAATAACTAGAAGAGACACCCCCCAACTACCCACTACTAAGGTTGGGTTCGGGTCTATGTCTCATATCACATGATAGAGGTTCCATTATATAGAGGCTCAATTGCAAGGTATTGAGTAAAACACCCTTTACATTGCAATTATAATCCCATATAGTGGTAAAAATTTCATTTAAATGGTCAAAATAAATTAGTCTCTTACTCTTTAATATATATACATAACGGTCTAGTTAAATGTGTCTCCATTAAAATTTATAAAAATACATACTATTGTAAATGTGAAATAAAACATCATGTTACTAGAACCTAGAATTTACATCCAGTATCAATATGTAACTGGTAATATCAAATTATTTCATAACATTAATCACCATTTGGGATTTATAGAAGTACTTGCTTTAAAAATTACAATTGGAATTTAAGTAAACCCATAAAATAAAATTGTTTCAGTCCATAGAACAAGTAGGTACAGAACCCACAACATGGTATAATTGGATAACTAAGTTTTCACCATCAATCTACGTGGGAAACCACCATTTATCTTGATTCATGCACTTTAATTATTCAAATTTTTTATCCCTATGAGAGTCATTATCACATTTTTATTGATAAATTTCAAGGCACCCAACTACGCGTAGAGAAAAACTACACAATGAATATAAACATGGCATGGGAAAATTCATGGAATATTGGTCCTAAAGTGTATATAATGACACATGAGATGATAAATCATTTTCTTAATAGAAAAAAAAATAATTTAAAAATTGTTATACCAATGACCATATATACACACCTCATATACGCCACCTAAAAATTAAATCAATGAAAATTTAAAAGGCATAATTCAAAACTACAATATCCTATCCTCAGTAATTTTGGATCCCCTGTATATGGGTTAACTACTCCCAGACTCATGATCATTACTAAATTCCATCACCTTTTTAATCTTCCATATAATACCCAAACAATTAGAAAAAATAAAATAGAAATTATCTGATACCACTTTGTAACATCCCAACCCGAGAGCGACTAAAATGGTGCCTCAAGTGGGTTGTTCACATGGCCTAAAGCGCATCGCCCTATATCCCAGAGGATATCGAATAGTATCACGAGTCCATGGTAGTATAGTGGAGAGACTATACCCTTATATCAGTGTTGAACAATGAATATAAGAAGAAATAATGAATAGAAAAAATATAAGAAGAATAATATAATAGACAATACAATATAAATAGGTACCTAAATAAGCATAGTAGAATATGACATATTCAAGAGGTAGTAATAAATGAAATCCATAGGCTAAGTTATATGCAAAATGATTTCATGTCATGTTGATATTAAAAAATGATGACACAAGGGATATAGAGTACAAGCATATACAATATTCTATACAAAAAGTACAAAATACCCCAAAGAACGATCCACTAGCACCACGATCACACGCTTGGTCCTCTACCCCCATGCTCTATGCTATAATCAAAACAGATCAAGCATCCATGAAAGGGAAAATTCACTTATCCATACCTACAATCATGAATTATACTTGGGTACCAAGGGAATTCTGAGTAGGGTGTGAGATAAACTTAGTAGAGAACCACCATTGATGTCTAGAATAATTCAGTCAGTGTGTATATCATAGTAGTATGAAGGTATAATGAATAATAAATAATGTTGGAAAATAAATACCAGCTATATCAGGTTTCAATAGGACACCTAGAAGACTTTACCTCCTTCGACATAGGGAATAATAACTCTGATTAGTTACCATATATAAGTAATCATATATATATACATGTAATATGTATACATTTATATACACTATATATTTAAGTAAATTTAGAGGCATATACAAGGATACTAGGTGATAGCTAGACCCGAGGTGTAACTCATGCATCCATGACCAGTCTAATGAGATATAGGCTCCAACAAGGGTACCAAACCTGAATACCATATGAATGAAAGATGTCATTCTCAATACTCGATATAATGGAGTGAGTCTTCAAATCCAACACCCAATGTAGAGGAATGGGAATGTCATTCCCATTTTCCAAGTAAAGGTAAATGGTGTGAGACCTTAGGCCCACCACCCAATGTAAGGGAGTGTGAAATTTCATGCTCAACAAAACCCTAAACTATTTTTCATTGTCCAATATCCATGTTCTAATAATAATAATCACGAGGAATTAACTCTTAAAAATTTACAATCATTTATCTAAATCTAATCATGGGAGTCACAATTATAATATATATATATATATATATATATATATGAAACACTCGACGTGGCCTTGAAACCCATTTCAATTTAATTATAACAACCCATTTAATATTTTAATCAAGTAAAATCCATTTAAAGGTAAATCCAGACCACTTAGATGGTGCTTGGGTCAATTAGACATTCATCAAAAAGAGGTCAATTCACTCAACACACCAAAGTGGTGATATCTAAAAGTTATAAAACCAATAATAATTTAATATGGTTTTATTTGAGTTCTATGACATGTTGAAATTAATTAAATAGGTAAATTTTATTTAAGATAATGCATGGGAATTTTCGGTGTGAGAAATAATGGAAAAATGATTTCAAACATATAACAGTTTAGGGAAAATTGATAGACCATATAATTTAGGTCCACAACACTCTCTTCATCCAGTTTCATCATTTAAATAAATCTATAATGGGAGACATCCGAATAATAGAATAATGCCTAGTAAATAGGTTATACAATCTCACACCAAAATATTCCAAGATACAAGAATAAAAACGAAGAACATAAGTAATAGGATTATAGATATTACCTTTGTGGATCCAATGCACCCGACATCAATGAAAATAGAGTCTGGATGAAGAAGTTAGCTTAATGCCTAACTATGAGAGAAGAGGGAGATCCCAATGTGAGAAGAGGTGAAGGAGTAATATCCTCTAGAGAAGAATAAATAGGGAAATAGAGTTCAAAAAATTTCAAAGGAGAAATAGTAAAATATTCTTTATTTAAGGGGCCTCACAATTTGGATGCACTGTTGGCCAAATGGTCATCCAACCATGCACCCAACATTTCCAAGAACCCCCTTGCACTAGCTAGGCACATATTTTTACTAACCACTCATATTCCATAAAAAATATATTTGTAAAATTTCTGATACAAATCGCATAGTTGTATGGCTTGACTTGCACAGTTAGAGAAAACCATGCGGCCTCCTGCTATGCACTTTGTTCCCTACATGGCCGAGGTGCATGTTTAGAACTAACCATGCGCTTACCCTACATATCAGTTAGTTTCTCTAATTTTTGGAGCTTTGGGATCCTAATAAGCCCTAGACTCTCCCAATAACTTCTTGAGGACATAAGGAACCCCCACTAGGATGAGTCAAAGAATTTAATCTATAAAAATAATGATTCGTACCTTCATGAAAATCCATATCATTGAAAAAATCTAAACCATTTAGAGAAATAATAATAATGGTATCCCTGGTTTATATCCCCTATAAATCATGAGTAATATTAAATTATTCCATCTTCGATGGAAAATTATTTCGAAATATCATTTAGAACATTTCCTGAGGAAAATAAACTTTTCACATTCAAAATCACATTTTTAAAACAAAAAGTTCACAAAATATTTTGAAAACTATTTTCCTTGATAATAACATTTGAAACTTATAAGGGAATATTTAAAACTTGGAGTGTTTATGATGGAGCTAAATAACATTTTTGTCGTCAACATTAAAATGATGATTACATTTTCATTTTCATTAAAATCCAAAAGGGACTTTTTTCAAAACAACAAGAAGATTAGTTTTAAAACATATTTATAAAAGAAATAAATAGGTAATAAAATATTTAATAAATCATTGAAAATTATTAAAAACTTTCTTCAAAACATTTTTTGAAAACATGAAAATGGAAGAACAAATATTTTCGACTCGAGAGAGAAATAAATTCATTTTTTTAAAACATTATTTTGGACTGTTGAGTATATAAGGGGAGGGGGAATGAAAATAAAAGATATATTTTCAGGAAATAACCATACTATAAGAAAAATAATGAGTTTATGGATAGGTAGATCATAATATTTCATTATCATGAACATAATCATGAAAAATCCCGATGAATAATGAGATTGTAAATAGACAACCTTTACCACTTGGGTATCTTCTAAATCATAAGTCCCATTAAAGTGTAACTTTAAATTAATATTTAAATATAATTATAATAAATATATTCATGGTATAATATTTAATGGGGCTGATATATACACCTCATAAAAGAAGATATGCGCATAACCTAGATATGTCCCAAAGAAAACAATTTGTGAAAAAATTCCCTTACATTAAGTATTGACTTACTTAATTTAGATTTAAAACTCCTATTAAAAAAATATAAGTCTATTAAAAATATATTAAAAAAATTACTAATATTTATCATATCAAATATTATTTACTTTTTACCTTTAATTACATATTTATTAATAATTCCTTGTTAAAATCACATTTCAGGTAATAACTACTTAGTTTTTCTTGTATGTTTTGGTTTGGTATTATTTGTACATATATTTTAATCATAGTTTAATAATATCTAAAATGTAAAAAGTTAAATAAATATCATATATATTTATTAAATATATATTTTTAGTAATCTATAAAATATAGATATAGAAAATGAATTACACCGTTCAAGGAGATGGTAGGTCTTATGTACCCATGAATGTTATTTCAATTTTCTCAATGAATGAAACAAAATAATGATAAATAATATATTAACCCTATAGAATAATTTTTATGTCATATATATCACATATTATCAATAAACATATCCCCATTACCTTCCTTATAAAGCGTAAGTGAATAACAAATCACATCGCTTTGTGAGATGATAGTATATTGTACACATGAATGACATAATCATGTTACCAAGGAATAGAAATTAATAAGATATATATTATATTATAGTTAAAAAAGTATAATTATGTCATAAATTTAATTTATATATGTTAAAAACATTATTATATTTGTCCATGAGATGTGGTGATGGAAAACAAATTACATCGGTTCGCGAGACGGTAATCCTCAATACACATGATCGACTGTTTCATTTTCTATTTCATGTAATTAGAGGTGAATATAGGTTAATACATTAACATAATAACATATTAGTATATGAGATATACTGATATTATTATATCATCATTATTTAATATTATTTGATTATGGAGTAATAAGAAATAAAATAGAAATGCTCGGTTTAGAAGGATACCTTTCATCCAGATAACCTCCTTAGGTTTAGACCAAAAGATTTATTATGGTGAATTCAGGATAAAAAAGGCCTCTAGGATGTGAGTATGGATGTAAGAAAATTATTTGGATAAGTATGTCCTGAACCAAGCGGTTTTATAAGTGTGAAGAGGAGAGGAGAGGGGGATCCATTTTATAAGTGGGGGAGATGACATACATGATTTTTTTAAAGAATAAAGTGTAACAACATTTTTAACATGAAACAAACACTCCAAAATGGGTCATTATTGAACCTTAGAGGTGATAAGGTCTAAATATTTCTATAAAATTGGATTTTAAAGGGTTTTTATATCATTTTATCATTTATACTTTTAGTTCATCCACCAATAAATGTTTTTAACATTAACCACATTAATTAATATTTACAGTCTTTACTACTCATTTTGTCAAAATATTAAGTTGAAATTATTGTTTAATATTAATTATATTTATTAAAAATATGGAACATATTTTTGAAAATTCCATTCATCTATGTGGAAAACTGTAATTTAAAATTAATCCAACAGAAACGATGAAATGTTTTTTTCAAAAGAGAAATATTTCATAAGTATAGAAAGGTTTAATATCCAAATTCAATATGAAAAAGATTCAAATGAAATAAATTTTATTAATAAATATATAATTTATCTAATATCACTTTTAAAACCATCTTAAAATAAAATTGATCTTGTAAATTATTTAAATGAAAATGCATATTTTAAGAAAAATCTGATTTTTTTTCTATTCATCGAAATATTAATCTTTTCAAAAAATTATCAAAAACAAATCCAAGAAAATTTTGACATGTAGAGTTTAAAAAATAATAATATTCCTCCAAATATATTTTATGAACGTGTAAAAAATAACTTTAATTATTTGTTCACAAAAATCAATAAAAACATTTTTGGAGAAAATCATATTTTTAAAAAATATAAAGACTTTACTAAAAATTAAATACCTTTTTAATAAATAAGTTTTATTTTTTATAAACTAGCATAATTAATATTTTAAAGGTGTATATTCTATTTCATACTACCAATTTAAATATCCAGTTTATAATGGTCACATTTAAATAATAATATAAATAGTATACAGTGGTTTGTTAAAACTCGATGTTGTGTATAACACAAACTATTGAAGAAAATAAATTATACAAAAAAAATATTTTATAAAAAATCAAGGAGTTACGGTTTTAATAAGAATCAATTTCATTTATCCCCATCTCCAAATTTTCCCAAACCAAAGTTCAAATTTCCACTTTATTGGTAAAACTCAAATAAATTTGTTATAAGTTAATTATCTACTTCATCAGATTTATATATTACCATCACCTCAATGAATTAATTTTTAATTATTATAAAATTTATTTATTTATTATTATTAATTTTCCCAAACATGATGTTCAAATCATTGTGAAAAGTCACTTATTAGATATGTACAAATGGTTTACTCATGTACGCAGTGACTAATGTCTCAGAGATTCATTGTTGGATCCCAATTTCACATTTTACACTTGTTTCAAAGGATTTTTATCACTTTATTTGGAGTTGGATACATGAGTTTTTCTTTTTAAAATAGATCATGTTACCTAGTATTAAGTTAAAAAAATAAGTAACCTCATATTATAATTATGAATTCTTAAATATATTTCACTCACACTCATTTTCTTAGTTCTAAGACTGAATTTCTATGAAGTTATTAGTAAATTCATTCAATAATAATCCATATACCAGATCTTTGAAATCTAATGATTCATAAAAAGTGATCATGGTATTTAAAATAAGATGAAGGATACAAAATTTCAATGTTTTTATTATTATTTATTTATTTAACCACAAAAAATATAATAACTAAAACATGCCGAAACTCAGTACACATTATTAGAGAAATATTGGGGTTTTTTTCTTAGGATAGAGACAAAATGTAAAATAGAAAAGGCAATTTAAATCCTAAAATACTTTTACCTCTCCCAGACACTTATCTCAGTCACCATTATATTTAATTTCAGTATGAATTTGTTAGGGTAATTATAATTAAAAATGAGTGTATAAAAAAATGTCGAAGAAATATAAAACCCAAGATTCCATTACTGAATGGTAGTATATAAAAGTTTTTACCCCTTACTGAGTATTTATTTCAGAAATATATATAATTATTCTTTATTTTATAGCCATTCACCATGAAGGGGTGCTCTGAATCTTTTCTTTTTATCTCAACTAAACCAAATGGAAAATGTTTAGTCATTATATAAGGCCTAGTTTACTTGGATCGATTTTTACCATGAATCATCTCCCTTATTGAAGATTAAAACAATAATTTGTCTCTGATTTCCATGATTATTCTTTGAATGAGTCTATTATAGAAAGATTTTGAATTTTATTTATACAAAAGGGCGTTCTTGTAAGTTTCCCTCTTCAGTTCCTCTATCCACAACATCATATTCTCTCCATTCTTTCCAAACATTGGGTTATCGTTTTTGGTATACCAATAGGATTTATGATACATCTTGAAAGAAAATTTATTATTTTATTTATAGAGAGAATATCCCAAGTGGTATGGGGGGAAACATCAATTCCAATTTAGGTTTTTTACAAGTGATGATTTTAACTTAGTATTATCTATACCTACATCTCCCACATGTATGGTATAGTTTTTACTATAAAGTTTGAGTAAATCATTCGAATATTTATCATCAATCTCTTTAAGTTATTTATTGCATGAAATAGTTTCCAGATTAAATTCACTTTAAGAGATATATTTTGTAGTAACAAAACCTCTCTATGTCTAATATTGTTATCATATGTTCCAATTTATTCTTAGAATAACATGATAATTCAAAATAATTTATTATAAAAATAGATTGTTCCTAATTGGGGTATTTAATTGAATTAAAATATTGAAATTGATTGTTTGTTCTCTATATGTCATGTAAATTTTACGCTCATTAATATTTATAACTATTTCTAAAGTATTAAAAAACTGCATACCTAAGATGATGGGGGACTATTTTTTACCTTTTAATTTTCTATTTCTGAATGTAGAAGTCATGAGGGAATTAAAATCTTTGTACACTTATTAGAACATATTCTAAAAAACCTATTGGGTAGGAAATGGTTCGATTGGAAACTTTCAAAACCATAAGGGTGGGTTTGAGTTCTATAATATCTAGAGAATAATAAATTTTTTAAGGTATGGAATTAATTGATGATCCCAAATCACATAATGTATTAGAAAATTTAAGATCACAAAAAGTGAAAGGGATAGTGAAGGTATCTAGATCTTGAAATTTATGGGGTTATTTGTGGGGTTACATGTTCAGAATCACTTTTTACTAAACATACATTCTCATTACCTTACAATATTTTCCTTCTAGTTCCCATGTATTTAATAGATCTCACATACCTTAGAATCTAGTGTATGGATTCCAGTAAAGGGATATTAATTTCCACCATTTTGAATATTTCAAAAATCTCTTATTGTATTGTGTATTAAATAGGTCTTCTGGGGGGGGGTTCTCTATATGGGAATGGATGTTCGGGCTAATTGGGGTCCTCAATAATGGATTTCCCTTTATATTTATCCATAGTGGGTGTTTCCATATGTGCTCCAAATACATTTTCCTAGTTATATTCTTCAGGTACAATGGGTTGTTCACTTCCAGATCCTACTCTAGATGGTGATTCTTTACTATTTCCCAAATTCTTTCTACTCCTTAATGAAATAAAACTAAAATATCCCTTGGGGTTAAGAATTGACTGATTATGGAGTTAACTAAAACCTTGAATTTCCCAATTATTGAGGGAAGTCAAAATATCGTTGCACTGACCTGATATCTCATTACTAATTCAAGAGTATTTTAGACTCTAATCCATCTTACTAGGTACTCTATTGATGGTTCTTGATATTTACTTTATTGATAACATGTGGATTGTTGATAGCTCTATATACGAAAAGTTAGTGGATGGAATGTTTGTTAAAAATATTACAGGAAGGGTGGTTGAAAGTTTTTTTGGATATGGGTCCTTGATTTAGGTGGTTTCCTGATCCATATTGAATGTTTTAATACTCTATAAATCCTAGGATTCATTTTATCTATTACTAGTATTGTCTCTTGAACATGTCACAATAAATTTATTGAACTTTAGGATAACCATTGGTGTAGTTCTCCAAGGATTTACAGAGTTGGAAGATATAAGGGGGTTAGAAGGTGTGGCCTCTAGAAATTTGTTCAAATATTATTGTCTGATAATATAGATAAGTTATTCTATTTTTAATATAAAATAGTGTTAGAACCGTTCACCCCATATGATCCCCTTTTTTTAGTTCTAGTGTTGAATTGCTGAATGTTTTAGGAGAACCTTTTGAATATCTATTTGACTTCACTAAGATATTTTTATATTAGTTATCTTCTAGTAGAAGTATCCAACAAGTTTTCTTCCCTATCTATCAATACCTAGAAAAATAAAACCATTAAATGATGCTCTTCACAGGTTTGTTGTGGGTTTTAGTGTTTTAATCATTTGAATTTATTTGAAAAATCATAAAGGGTATCTCCACCTGATTTTTTGATTGCATATATCTCATTTCTTGGTTGGAAACTCCTTTATGTAGAGAAATAATTATGGGGTAATGATATGAACAATTCATCTCAAGTAGTAATCTCTCCAGCTTGGAGGTTGTAGAGACACTCTTGATACTTCAAGAAGGAAAATACTTCTATTTGATCTGAGCCTCTGAGACTCCTCTAGACCTAAAACAATTATAGAATATATCTAAATGCTTGAAGATTCATTTTGGGGTATTATATTAACAAACCATGAATCTTAGGTAGGTTGACTAACATTTCAGTTTTAATCTTGTTGATCATTCATTTGT
Source organism: Viscum album (assembly GCA_963277665.1). Lineage (NCBI taxonomy): Eukaryota > Viridiplantae > Streptophyta > Magnoliopsida > Santalales > Viscaceae > Viscum > Viscum album. The sequence continues at coordinate 1,551,981,237 of OY728125.1, read as the reverse complement.
AGCTACCTTTTATTGTTGTTAAAATTAGGTGTTTACAATTCTGTTAAAGTTATATTCAGTTAAGCTTGATTATATTCCATGGTTTCTATCCCTAAAGTGACTATGGTTGAATAATTATAAGTGTATGGGGAGTTTTTCAATTGGATAAGGAAAAACTCCCTTAACACTTACTTAGTGATTCTCAAAGTTCTATGTCTCGCTAAAAATGTTAACTCAACTCATGGATGAAACCTAATGAGGTGAGATGAATGAGATCTGGTCATTTTTTTGAATCATTTAGAAAAAATTAAACACAAAAACTATAACGACCCATACTTTACATACATTGTTATTAATTTAGAATTGAAGCACACTTATTACAACATATAACAAAACCAAGAAAGGACCGTATAGGTATAGTGTCTTTAGAAACTGGGAAACATAAACAACTGGTTCATAAAACATCTACTTTGCCTCCCATTTATTTCATCATATCTAGAGTCCCTTTTTGGAATATTCTACTTAATAACCTTCTTCCTAACCTGGGGAAATAAAACATACAAAAGGGTGAGCTCAAATGCTCAGTAAGGGTAAACAAAAGAAATATCAATCAAATCATATACATAAGAACATAACTTTTGGAAATCTTATCCTGCAAAAGAGATCATAATATCATAACATGGGATAAATCATAGAAGTAAAATGTAATCCCAATAATCATAACTTAAAACCTGAAACTTTGTGGAATACACACATAATCATAGAGAATCATTTCTTATTAGTCAAGACTCATTTCCAAGACTATCTTAGTGGACAAAGTCCATTTCTGAACCGAGTCACCCTCGTTTCAGTCCTGTTTCACTGAACCAGTATAACCTACCGTACCATCCATGTCTATCTCATTAGATATAAAATCTTTACCCAATTAATTGGAGGGAGATATAGGTCCCACCCATCTCATAAAGATACCATTCTTATGTGTGCCACAAAATCATAAACCATACATCATTGCACAACCCATGTAATAAAATTGGGATTCTTAAACAACATGACATCATAAAACAATTCATATAAGATAAAGGATTTCATAAAAATAATTCCATCACAACATAATCAAATAAATGTAATAATAGGGATAGAAACCGAACCCTATATTATCTTAGATGGAAAATAATTTTGATAAAACACTTGAACTCCATTCTTGAGGAAAATATCCTTTCTACTTCAAAAACATTTTCCTTTCTTAACATGTCTTAAAATTTTAAACTAAAAGAAGTTTATTAAAAATAAACTTGAAAACTTGTAAAGGAAGCTTCTTGTAAATAATGTTTTAAACATCCATTCATGCCGTATAAGTTAAAAAAACATTCTTCGTACTTTTGTCGGAAAAGTAAAAAACTACCTTGTACGAAAAACGACAAAAGATTCCTTTCATATCTTTTACTAAAAACTCACCGAAGGGTAAAATAGGATTTAAACAATTGTAGGTGAATGGAAATAATGTTACATATTGAGGAAACATGGATGTGGATGATAAAATACACCCCATTAAATTCCAAAGTATAAACAATCTCGGATAAAAATGAGATTGCGATATTTCCCTTACCTTAGGTCCAACTTGCTTTGTAAGTGTCTGAACCTCCTGTATAATGATTTAAATAATGTTATTGACTTATTACAGAATCATACTTATCATATATGGTCATATTCTTAGCTTCTTAGTAGTAATATTTCATTGCTACTTGTTATTCGGGTGTTTATAACTTTTTGTTCTTATGCGTGTTTTGTCGAATAAATTCTTATTCTTCTCTTTAGGTTATAGATACCTAATTTCCAGAATGGTATTAGTGTAATATATATCATATTCATTAATTCAATTCATTTATATAATCATTATGAAATAAAGATCATGTAGAACGAGTCACATCACATCGTGGAGACGGTATTCCGTACGTACGCACGAGTGACGATATCGTTCCTATGATCGTGGAATTGTATTGGAGTATATGTATACTATTTCAGAATCAATATCACTTTATAATAGTCATATATAGTCATTATTTATACCATTATACCCATCCAAGTAAGGTGGTGGTGGAAAATAGATTACACCACGGCGTGGAGACGGTATTCCGTACGTACACACGCGCGGTGATTTATTTTTCCGTAGGATGGATAGATGGTGAAATAGGGTTGTTTCATACTTATAATAACATATCAGTATATGAGTGATACTGATGTTATTAATTCATAATTAAACAACTAAAGAAGAAGAAGTGGAAGAAGAAATAAATATGAAATAATCGTTAACGGACATTACCTCTTCTTTGAAGTGCTTCTTTGAGACCTTCTTTTAGGGCACTAAAATTGGTCTTTGAAGAAAACCAGGACCTCTAGGATGTCTCTAGGGAAGTTGAGAGGAGAAAGTGGCAGGGGTTGTCCGATCTTGAAGGCTCAAAGTGGTGTGAGGAAGAGGGGGAGGAGGTGCCCTTTTATAAGGGAGGAGAGGGGCACCTTTGGAATAACTAAAAATATTATTTTATTATAAAGTCAAGTTCGGTTTTAAATAGCTCCAAATTGATTTATTTCTAGGCTAAGGTGGGGATGGGTCTAAATCCTCTCATCCAATAGAATTTAGACAAGTTTAGGTTCCTATTTTAACCTTATCATTTAGATTTAACATTAAGTTAAATAAGTTTACTTTTACCGTGTCTTCTTGTGTTCTTATACTATAAGGTTAATAAACTTACTATAAGCAGCCAAACGAACCCCAAGTTGTTTATTATTAATATATATAACTTTATCTAAGTCATTTTTCCGAACCTTATATTTTTAGTAATAAAATAACAATTACTAATATAATATTTGTTTTAAAAACTATTTTATATCAATTTTGACACTATTTAGTAATTGATTTTTGTGAAAATCATAACAGAATTATTAGTTCAAACCAAGTTAATTAAATCAATAATAACATGTTATATTAACCTAGAAAATTAGTGTAATTCATAAAAAGTCTCAAATTACATTTATTTTGGTGTTTATAACATCAATTATGTCAATATTTCATTAATAAGATAATTACTGCATCATCATTGTGTCATAAATAAATTAAGTTATTTAATGTCTAAAAATTACAAATAAAATATCATTATGTAGGAAATATTTTTAGCTTTATAATTAATATTTATAGTCGAATTTATCTTATGTATAACCTTATATTAAAAATTATTTACTTATTAAACTTTGATTTTAACTATTTTAACCCTTCTTTAAATAAATTAATAATAAATGTCCTAATCTAATCCAAGTGGGCCTAAATGGTCATATTTTATTCCTAAGTTTTGTTTTTGGTCGAATTAAACTTGTCCAATAGAATTAGGACATGTTTTAGGGTAATAATAATATCATTTTTACCCTTAATTACCCTATTTACTTTTAACCGTGGTAAAAAAAAGTAAAAAGTTACTATTCACCAAAAAATTATTTTCATCTCATTGAACCACATTTTACTTACTGAAATCAAATGTGTCTCTCGTATTTTCGAAATTCCACTCACAGAAGTGGTAAAATTAAGTTTTATGAAAAATTCAGTTTTCTTAACTACCACTTAGTGGTTTCACTATTCATCAAAAATTGAAAGTTTTCAGAAAAATACCAAAATTTCACCCGAGGCTAATTTCGATAATCCGAATCCAAAAATGAAGTCCATTTTGAAAAATAAAATTTATAAAATTTCAAAAAGTGGTTATTACTATTCATAACGGCTAGTTTTAATAATATTTTAATAGCATATCATTGTTTAGTGAAACTCGGTATTGCGTACGGCGCAAGCTATCGAGGAAGGTCGCGATTTCGTGTAAAGAAAGCCAAGCAAGTGTTGTGTAAAAAAATATTCCTTTGATGATTTATATAACATAAAAGTCTCGGGTGTTACATTCTACCCCCTTAAAATGAATTTTGCCCTCGAAATTCGTCACTTTGTAACAAACAGATGAGGATACCTCTCCCTCATCATATCTTCAAGCTCCCATGTAGCTTCTTCTAATTGGTGGTTCCTCCATAAAAATTTCACCAATCGAGTGGTCTTGTTTTGTAGGACTTTTTCGCTACGATCCAGAATCTCTATCGGTTGTTCTTCATAAGAAAGATCTTGCTCCAGCGGTACAACTTCTGAGCTGAGTACATGTGAAGGATCAGGTATGTACTTTCTCAGGAGAGATACCTGGAACACATTGTGAACTTGAGAGAGATTCAGTGGAAGTGCCAATCGGTAAGCTACCTTCCCAACACGATCCAGTATTTCGAAAGGACCGATATATCTAGGGCTCAACTTCCCCTTCTTTCCAAATCTCATAACCCTCTTCCAGGGAGATATTCGTAAGAAAAATTTATCACCCACTTCAAACTCTAGGTCTTTTCTTCGGTTGTCGGCATAACTTTTCTGTCGACTCTGATCTGCTCTTATGTGTTGTTGAATAGATCTGACCTTTTCTGCCATTTCATCAACGAGATCAGGTCCTAATAGATTTCTTTCCCCAACTTCATCCCATCAAGTTGGAGTCCTGCATTTCTTTCCATAGAGAGATTCATAAGGAGCCATCTAAATACTGGAGTGAAAGCTATTATTATAAGAAAATTCCACCAAAGGTAGGTGTTGATCCCAACCTCCTTTGAAATCCATAGAGCAAGCTCTCAACATATCTTCTAGGGTTTGAATTGTTCTCTCAGACTGACCATCTTTCTGAGGATGATAAGCAGTGATGAAACTCAACTCTGTATCCAGAGTATGCTGAAGACTTCACCCAAACTTCGAGGTAAATCTCGGATCCCGATCAGATATAATAGAAAGTGGTACTCCATGAAATCTTACCACTTCCTTTACATATATCCTGGAAAGCTGATCCAGAGAGAAATCCTCTCTAATAGCAATGAAGTGTGCAGACTTTGTAAGACGATCAACTATGACCCAGATAGCATTATTGCCTTTGGATGTTTTAGGAAGTCCTGTGACAAAGTCCATAGTGATTTTCCCATTTCCATTCAGCTATGGGTAATGGTTGTAACATCCCCTTAGACTTCTATCTCTCAGCTTTAACTTGTTGACAAACCAAGCATCTAGAGACATATTCAGCAACATCTCTTTTCATGCCATCCCACCAGAAGTACTCTTTTAGGTCCCTATACATCTTCGTGATTCCAGGATGAATAGAGAATGAAGAACTATGAGGCTCATCCAGCAGCTCCTTCTTTAATTCGGGGATGGGAGGAACACAAACCTGATTCCTGAACTTTATTATCCCATCACAATCAAGGTTGAATTCAGGAACATTTCTCACCTTCTTTTGTAACTCGACATCTTCTTTCTGTGCCTCTTTAATCTTCACATGTATAGATGGTTGAACATTCATTTGAGAAAGATAAGATTTTTCCCCTTCCATTATAATTCCAAGATCCATCCTTTGTAAATCCATAAATATTGGATCTTTTGTGATCCTCATCATGGATAAACTAGCATGGTCTTGTCGACTTAATGCATCTTCCACCTTGTTTGCTTTCCCAGGGTGGTAATGGATTGAGCAGTCATAATCCTTAATCAGCTCCAACCATCTTCTTTGGCACATATTCAGCTCCTTTTGTGTGAAAATATACTTTAAACTTTTATGATCAGTATAAATATCACACCTTTCACCATAAAGGTAATTCCTCCAAATCTTTAATGCAAAGATTACCACAGCTAACTCCAAATCATGAGTTGGGTAATTTTGCTCATGTATTTTCAACTGTCGTGAGGCATAAGCTATCACCATATCATTTTTCATAAGAACACACCCCAATAACTTCTTGGATGCATCACTGTAGATCACAAATCTTTCTCCACTACAAGGCAGTGTGAGCACAGGTGCACTGGATAACCTTCTTTTCAACTCCTTGAAATTCTCTTCACATTCCTCCGTCTATACAAACTTAACTCCTTTCCGAGTCAACTTGCTGAGTGGATTAGATAATCGTGAAAAATCTTTCACAAAACGTCGATAATATCCAGCCAAACCAAGAAAACTTCGGATCTCAGTTACTGTTGTTGGTCTCGACCATCTTTCGATAACCTCTGTTTTTGCTGGATCCACAGATATCCCCTCTTTTGAGATTATGTGACCCAAAAATGCAACTTTTTGAAGCCAAAATTCACACTTGATAAATTTGGCATAAAGCTTCTCCTTTCTCAGGGTCTTCAATATAATTCTCAAGTGATCTTCATGCTCTTCCTTGCTCTTTGAATAGACAAGAATATCGTCTATAAAGACTACCATAAATTGATCAAGATAGTCTCTAAAGACTCTATTCATCAGATCCATGAAGATAGCAGGGGCATTAGTAAGACCAAATGGAATCACTATAAATTCATAGTGTCCATACCTTGTACAGAAAGCCGTCTTTGGTATATCCTCCCTTTTGAACCTTAATTGATGATACCCTGAACGAAGATCAATCTTGGAAAAGTATTGAGCTCCACGTAGTTGGTCAAATAGGTCATCAATGCGCGGGAGAGGATATTTGTTCTTGATAGTGATCTTGTTAAGTTCTCGATAATCAATGCAGAGTTTCATTGATCCATCTTTCTTCTTAACAAATAAAACAGGTGCTCCCCAAGGTGACACACTAGGGCGTATGAATCCCTTATCAAGATTCTCTTGGAGTTTCTTCTTCAATTCCTGCAACTCAATTGGGGCCATTCTATAAGGTGTATTTGAAATAGGCAAAGCACCCGGTACGAGTTCTATTGAAAACTCAACTTCACGATTCGGTGGAAGACCCGGTAATTCCTCCGGAAAGACATCATCAAACTCCCGTACAATGGGAATATTCTTAATCGTGAGTTTCTCACCAACCATTTGAGATAAATAACCTTTATTTAGTGGAATCAATACCCATAAAATGGAAGAAATTTCCACTGTAAGGTTATGTTCATCCTTGCATTGATAGACGATCATAGATTGATCTGGAATATGAAATGTGACTTCCCTTCTTTGGAAATTGATATGAGCTCCATATAAAGAAAGCCAATCCATGCCAAGAATCACATCAAATTCCACTATAGGAAGGATCACAAGATTTGCAGGAATCACTTTCTCACAAACTTCGATCAGAGAAGAATTATAAACTTTTGATGCGACTGTTGTGCCATTAGGTGTTGTCATAGCTAACTCAACATCTAATTGTTTAGGTAATATGGTGATACCCTTAGAAAATTCTTCAGAAATAAAGGAGTGGGTGGATCCAGAATCAAATAAAACATTTTCTACTTTAGAGTGGATGGTAAGTGTACCTTTCACCACATCGTTATCGTACTCCACATCGCTGATAGAAATTGCATGTGACTTTCCTTTGTCTTTAGCATTAAGAGTTTGTTGACGTTGACCATCATCATCAACCCTTGGATTAGGGCATTTATTGGAATAATGCCTCATCTCCTTGCACTTGAAACATTGAAGTGTAGTAGGTTCATTCTGTGTATCCCTTCCTTTGTTTGCATCATTAGACATCTTCTTCCCATCATCGCGACATTCAAATGCCCGATGACCTTCCTTTCCACATTTGAAACATTTACTTGTCCCTTTAAGAAAACTCCCTCCATGTTTCTTTCCACACTTTGAGCATAAGGGAAATCTCATCTTCTTTTCAGTGTGCTCTTTAGATTTTCCTTTGAATTCCATTTTCCTCTTCTTATCAAACCCATATGACTGATGGGTTACTCCAATCTCCATATCGACTTTGAGAGCACATCGAATGATTTCCTCATAGCTATTGAAGTCCCTTATGGCTAACGCCCTTCGAAGACTTGGTTTTAAGCCACTAAAGAATCAATCGATCTTACTCTCAGGTTGGATAATAATACCAGAAGCGTACCTTGCAAGTCTTGTAAAATTTGCTTCATAGGTACCAACAGATTCATCATCCTTTTGCTTCAGTTCAAGAAACTATTTCTCCATCTTTTTTCGGAGAATACGAGGGAAGTACTTATTAAAAAATAAGTTCTTGAACTCATCCCATTCCATGGACTCAATTTCATCCCTTTTCCTCGTATTCTTAATAAGATTCCACCATTGATCAGCATCTCCTTCCAAACGATACATTTCTAGGATGACTTTATCATGTTCAGAACATTGAAGAACTGAAAATATCTTTTCAGTAGTACTAATCCATTGTTCAGCAACTAATGGATCAGTAGACCCGCTGAAAGAAGGTGGATGCTGTCTCATGAAGGATTCAACAGAATGTTGATCCTTCCTTTGCTCGTTTGGAAGTCCTGCATGATTCATAGCTTGAGAAAGTTGTGTGAGCATGGCTACAAGATTTTTCATTCCAGCTCCCATAATTTTTGGTTGCTCAGGGGGATAATCATTGCATTGCCCGTCGCATTCCGCATTAACACGATTCCTTCGGGTTCCAGCCATTGACTAAAACCAAGAAGAATAGTGTGAGCAACACTAATTATAATAGGAAAACCACATAATCAAGAATAAAATTTCACACTTAAGGTCTTATCCTAGGTTATTCATGGCCATTTCTAAAACACTAAGATTGTGTTCTATTCTTAGACTTATCCTTAGGGTTCTTACTAAGGTTTTCGCATCCTAGTTTCCAAAGGTTGACTATACCTTTCCTCTGATACCAACTATAACGACCCATACTTTACATACATTGTTATTAATTCAGAATTGAAGCACACTTATTACAACATATAACAAAACCAAGAAAGGACCGTATAGGTATAGTGTCTTTAGAAACTGGGAAACATAAACAACTAGTTCATAAAACATCTACTTTGCCTCCCATTTATTTAATCATATCTAGAGTCCCTTTTTGGAATATTCTACTTAATAACCTTCTTCCTGACATGGGGAAATAAAACATACAAAAGGGTGAGCTCAAATGCTCAGTAAGGGTAAACAAAAGAAATATCAATCACATCATATACATAAGAACATAACTTTTGGAAATCTTATCCTGCAAAAGATATCATAATATCATAACATGGGATAAATCATAGAAGTGAAATGTAATCCCAATAATCATAACTTAAAACCTGAAACTTTGTGGCATACACACATAATCATAGAGAATCATTTCTTATTAGTCAAGACTCATTTCCAAGACTATCTTAGTGGACAAAGTCCATTTCTGAACCGAGTCACCCTCGTTTCATTCCTGTTTCACTGAACCGGTGTAACTTAACATTCCAGCCATGTCTATCTCATGAGATATAAAATCTTTACCCAATGCATTGGAGGGAGATATAGGTCCCACCCATCTCATAATGATACCATTCTTATGTGTGCCACAAAATCATAAACCATACATCATTGCATAACCCATGTAATAAAAATTGGATTCTTAAACAACATGACATCATAAAACAATTCATATAAGATAAAGGATTTCATAAAAATAATTACATCACAACATAATCAAATAAATGTAATAATAGGGATAGAAACTGAACCCTATATTATCTTAGATGGAAAATAATTTTGATAAAACACTTGAACTCCATTCTTGAGGAAAATATCCTTTATACTTCAAAAACATTTTCCTTTCTTAACATGTCTTACAATTTTAAACTAAAATAAGTTTATTAAAAATAAACCTGAAAACTTGTAAAGGAAGCTTCTTGGAAATAATGTTTTAAAAATACATTCATGCCGTATAAGTTAAAAAAAACATTCTTCGTACTTTTGTCGGAAAAGTCAAAAAGTACCTCGTACGAAAAACGACAAAAGATTCCTTTCATATCTTTTACTAAAAACTCACCGAAGGGTAAAATAGGATTTAAAAAATTGTAGGTGAATGGAAATAATATTACATATTGAGGAAACATGGATGTGGATGATAAAATACACCCCAGTAAATTCCAAAGTATAAACAATCTCGGATAAAAATGAGATTGCGATATTTCCCTTACCTTAGGTCCGACTTGCTTTGTAAGTGTCCGAACCTCCTGTATAATGATTTAAATAATGTTATTGACTTATTCCAGAATCATACTTATCATATATGGTCATATTCTTAGCTTCTTAGTAGTAATATTTCATTGCTACTTGTTATTCGGGTGTTTATAACTTTTTGTTCTTATGCGTGTTTTGTCGAATAAATTCTTATTCTTCTCTTTAGGTTATAGATACCTCATTTCCAGAATGGTATTAGTGTAATATATATCATATTAATTCATTCAATTCATTTATATAATCATTATGAAATGAAGATCATGTAGAACGAGTCGCATCACATCGTGGAGACGGTATTCCGTACGTACGCACGAGTGACGATATCGTTCCTATGATAGTGGAATTGTATTGGAGTATATGTATACTATTTAAGAATCAATATCACTTTATAATAGTCATATATAGTCATTATTTACACCATTATACCCATCCAAGTAAGGTGGTGGTGGAAAATAGATTACACCACGACGTGGAGACGGTATTCCGTACGTACACACGCGCGGTGATTTCATTTTCCGTAGGATGGATAGATGGTGAAATAGGGTTGTTTTATACTTATAATAACATATCAGTATATGAGTGATACTGATATTATTACTTCATAATGAAAAAACTAAAGAATAAGAAGTGGAAGAAGAAATAAAGATGAAAGAATCGGTAACGGACATTACCTCTTCTTTGAAGTGCTTCTTTGAGACCTTCTTTTAGGGCACTAAAATTGGTCTTTGAAGAAGACCAGGACCTATAGGATGTCTCTAGGGAAGTGGAGAGGAGAAAGTGGCAGGGGTTGGACGAGCTTGAAGGCTCAAAGTTGTGTGAGTAAGAGGGGGAGGAGGTGCCCTTTTATAAGGGAGGAGAGGTGCACCTTTGGAATAACTAAACATATTATTTTATTATAAAGTCAAGTTCGGTTTTAAATAGCTACAAATTGATTTATTTCGAGACTAAGGTGGGGATGGGTCTAAATCCTCTCATCCAATAGAATTTAGACAAGTTTAGGTTCCTATTTTAACCTTATCATTTAGATTTAACATTAAGTTAAATAAGTTTACTTTTATCGTGTCTTCTTGTGTTCTTATACTATAAGGTTAATAAACTTACTATAAGCAGCCAAAAAAACCCCAAGTTGTTTATTATTAATATATATAACCTTATCTAAGTCATTTGGCCGAAACTTAGATTTTTATTAATAAAATAACAACTACTAATATAATATTTGTTTTAAAAACTATTTTATGTCAATTTTGACACTATTTAGTAATTGATTTTTGTGAAAATCATAACAGAATTATTAGTTCGAACCAAGTTAATTAAATCAATACTAACATGTCATATTAACCTAGAAAATTATTGGAATTCATAAAAAGTCTCAAATTACATTTATTTTGGTGTTTATAACATCAATTATGTCAATATTTCATTAATAAGATAATTACTGCATCATCATTGTGTCATAAATAAATTAAATTATTTAATGTCTTAAAATTACAAATAAAATATCATTATGTAGGAAATTAGTTTATCGTTATAATGAATATTTATAGTTGAATTTATCTTATGTATAAACTTATATTAAAAATTATTTACTTATTAAACTTTGGTTTTAACTATTTTAACCCTTCTTTAAATAAATTAATAATAAATGTCCTAATCTAATCCAAGTGGGCCTAAATGGTCATATTTTATTCCTAAGTTTGTTTTTGGTCGAATTACACTTGTCCAATAGAATTAGGACATGTGTTAGGGTAATAATAATATCATTTTTACCCTTAATTACCCTATTTACTTTTAACCGTGGTAAAAAAAAGTTAAAAGTTACTATTCACCAAAAAATTATTTTCATCTCATTGAACCACATTTTACTTACTGACATCAACCGTGTCTCTCGGATTTTCGAAATTTCACTCATAGAAGCGGTAAAATTAAGTTTTATGAAAAATTCAGTTTTCTTAACTACCACTTAGTGTTTTCACTATTCATCAAAAAATGAAAGTTTTCAGAAAAATACCAAAATTTCACCCTATGCTAATTTCGATATTCCGAATCCAAAAATGAAGTCCATTTTGAAAAATAAAATTTATGAAATTTTAAAAAGTGGTTATTACTATTCATAACGGCTAGTTTTAATAATATTTTAATAGCATATCGTTGTTTAGTGAAACTCGGTATTGCGTACGACGCAAGCTATCGAGGAAGGTCGCGATTTCGTGTAAAGCAAGCCAAGCAAGTTTTGTGTAAAAAAAAGATTCCTTTGATGATTTATATAACATAAAAGTCTCGGGTGTTACAGAAACTACCATCCCCGATAAGGGTTCTAGGAATGATGATTTTCCTATCACAGGGCCCTAAAAAAAAAATTTCAAACCATAATTAATGAAGTAATAGTAGTGGACTCATGTTGTCTTTAGAGATGAAATGTTATAAATGTGTAATATTTTTATGGGTTTAGTGTGTGAAAAATATTTATGAGATTGAATTGGAATAATTTTGAAATTAAATTTTTAAAAAAGTGTTATAACATCAAATATCTCCTTACCTTTCCTACTAAATCACTATTTTAAAATTTTCACTCTACTACTTTACCTCTAACCAAGTAAAATATCACTTGATTATGATTACCTAGAAATTTTAGTTAAATAAAACAGATGAAATAACTACTACAACCCCTAATATACCAAATCCTAGTAATTGGAGATCTACAATTACCCTTAAGTTAATCCACCACTCACTATTACATGAAATGGAGATGACATAAGTGAACTGTGTGTGATATCCGATGAATAAGTGAAGTTGAATTCAAAATTAAAGGAATAAGAATATATCATAATGTCCAAATTGTAACACCCTAATATTTTTTGAAATATATATTTTTAAACTAATTTAATATTTTACATTTCATACAACACTGAATATAGCTTGTGTCATATGAAAGCACGAAGTTTGGATTGAGTTTAATCCAACACCAAGTTAATACTTCACTACTCATAACACTTATCTTATCTTGTGGTACAATAAAAAATATGTTTGGATTGTGTTACACAAAATTTGAAGTTCCTTCGATAGTTTTCACTGCACGCAAGGCTTAATTTTACCAAACTAATATACACTATTAATATTGTTATTAAATTATTATCATAGTTACCACATAGCATTTAGAATAGATATTATGAATAAGATTAACCAAATTGTAAAAATTTGATCTAAAAATGTATATAAAATAAATTGTTTAGTTATTAATTAGTTTGAAATTAAAGTAATAACTATATAAAAATAAAGAAATTCCTTTTCTAAGAAAACTATTTTTTTCAATGTATAAACACAATTTTATCACAATACATTAAAAAATCATATTTTGATGAAGGTTTTTCATAAAATTTATATATTATATATTAAATCAATTTTTTTTGAAACTCATGAAATATATTTTATAGGTATAAGATAAGAATAAATCCAATTATATGAATAAAATGATGTATTTTTATAAAAGGTAATTTTAAACCCATTTAATGACACATCTTTTTCAAATATTATTTTTGACAATTTTATAATTTTTATTTGAAAAAAACTATATTTTTTAAATCATAATATCAAAATTTAGTTGGGGTGATTTTTTAATATTTTTCTGAGAAGTTTCATTTTCTGATGAATAGTAAAAAAATATTGAATTTTAATTAAAAACATCTTTTTTATATAATTTATTTACCATGTTATATAATAATTAAATTTGGTTTAAAAGTTTAATTATATCAATTATACATCAGTTAATACAATATAGGTCATTTTAAATAATTCTACATTGAAATTGGATATGAAAACATTTCGAACCATTGAACTTTTTCACTTTAAAATCCTATTGTCTCATCCCGTATGTGAGATTAATTTTAAAATATATTTTTTAACATATATGATTAGAATTTGGGAAAATGGATTCCATATTTGTAATTAGTATAATTTATAATTTCTAATAAGGTCAATTGGTTTGGTCTGAATAATACAAACATACACATGTGGGTGGTGAATTGTGTCTTTTCGATAATCTTCACCGATTATGGATTTTGACTCTCATTGCAATTTATGTAGTTATGAATCATTTTCTTCTGTATATAATATGAGTAGAGGATAAAAATAAATATTTAACACAACAATTTTATAGTGGTTCGAGGCACAAAGTTCCCTTATTTCACTCCACTAACGCTCTCTCTATGAGCTTGGAGAATTTCACTAGAAATGTCCTCTTATCACAAGACCTTCAAATCCAAAACCGAGTGAAGGTAGTTGACAATTTTACAACAAGGATAAATAGAACCTTCTGGTTGTTTTATAGGGAACTGGTTATCTAAAACATAGTATAAGAAGATGATACTTCACCATGACTGAGTCCGAGTGGTTGAAACTACAATAAATGAAATGAGTTTGATTTATTGATGGTTCGGGTTGAACTACATAGTTTTAGAAGCAACTGATAGAATATAGATCTTATTCTTCAAAAATGAATGTATTGAAGATATAATAACTTTGAATAGATCCTAATTTCAAATGATCTTTAATAAATGTAGCAACAAACAAGAACCGGTAACCATACAACACTACAAGGATGAAAATGTATAACTTCATGGTGTATCCTATTTCATAAATAACATAGTCAATCATTAAATTTAGTAATTATGTATATCAAAATATATTAAAAAAATATGTATTTGTGTTAAAAAATCTATTTGAAAAGATACGTAGGAGGAATATATAGAGCAGATTGGTTGCTTCAGTTTTTTAGATCCAAGAATGTGGCATGAAAAATCACAGATATCCGAATTTGAATCGACTAGGGGAGTCATAACTTTCCTTAAGAATATAAGTGATTTTCTCCAACTAATATGGTTTTTCTAATCTATCATAACACGAATTTAAATTATTTATATAATATCTTTCTATAAATCTTTAATTCCATCAATATTATTGTAGAAATCTTGGATAAAATCATGGATTTAAAAATCTCAAAATTTGAGTAGACCAATGTAGGGATCAACTTCATAGTATAGGGTTCCATTTCATAGAATAGAGTTAAATTTCATAGCATAAATATCCTTTGTGTAGCATAGGGATCCTTTGTGTAGCGTAGGGATCCTTTGTCTAGCATAGGGATTACGTAGTGTAGGGCTCCTTTGCGCAGTGTAGAGATCCTTTGCGTAGCATATGGATCCTAGCGTAGGGCTTCTTGGAATAGAGTAGGGCTCCTTTACACAATGTTGGGCTCCATTTATTAACATATGGATCATTTTCATTACATAAGGTTGATTAACCATATGTTCATTCTGTGAACAAAGGGTATGAATAGTGATTCCATACTTTAAAATTGGATTGATATTCCATACATTTATTCAAATGTAGAATTTTTGATCCATATATAAACTATTCAGCATGAGAATGATGTTCCATAATTTCTATCAACATAGGATATGAAATCCATAAGCACTATTTTGAACATGGGGTTCATTCATTACATTACGCTTATCTACGTTGGGTATAAACAGGGTTTACAGAAAACACTAAAATGTTTCCAAAATGGTTTTATGACTATTACTTGTAGATTAATAACATGAATATAAATAAATAATAAATATTACAAAGAATATTAATTTCTTTAAATTCATTAATGTAATATTATTAGTAAAACAAAAAAGGGTATTTGTGATCAATCAAAATCAATAATATTTATAGAGTATTGTTGAAAAAATATATTCCCAACAATATCCCTGTTTTTTATGATAAAAAACCCACAAAATAATTTATAGAAAATATAGTAATTTTATACCTGATTTTTTAAAGGAAACCCTTTTTTGTTTGTAAATTAATATTTTATACTATAATTTCCATTAAAAGAAAACAGATAATTGAATAATTTAGAATGTTGTGTTTTCCCAAATTTCTCCCCCTTTTTCTAAAATAAATAATAAAGCATACAAAAATGGATTAAAACTCATTCAATGTAGCACAAAATTGTAAGTAAATGTTTATTAGAAACTGTTAAAAGATAAATAAATTTAGAATTGAAATTGAATCGATGGGAATAATTTAAAAAAATTATACTATTTAAAAATCACTAATATAAAGATAAAGTAAAGTAAATTTAATTTAAGTAAAATATTTTGAAAATAGATTAAAATCTACAAATCAGCATAAGAAATGTTTTTAAAAGTTTGGGATTGGGTTAGATGGGGTGGCTTATTCTTCCTCATCTTCTTCACTGGAAGATGATGCAGTGGGATAATGAAGGGATTTAACAACACCATGAATATCAATTAGCTTTACCAACAAGCTCTAAAAATGATTTTTGAAAATGCATATCCACTAATGAAGCATATGATTAGAATCTTGATCAAACCTTAAGATTTAAACCAAATTTACTTCAACAAACTCATTCACTAATTCTCCAGACTGAATGAAAGAAGTCAACAAAACTCTTAATTGATGAATAAATGACCCCAACTAGGATTCATTAGAGGTCAATTGACATATCAAATGTCTTTTATTCTATAATAGTACATTCAAAGGTGTACTGTCACACTAAAGAGTGTGTATTCTGTCATTGAAATCAGATAACACTAAAGTAATAGCTTAAAATATTCCAATAAAATCTGGAGAAGTTTGTTGAGAGAAAGATTATGCTTGAAGTTCTCTAAGAGACTGAAATTCTCAACCAGACAACTACTTCAAGTCATCAAAATACTATTTATTTATAGATTATTACTTTAAATTACTAATTTCTCTAGCCAATGTTTGAATAAAATTTTTAATTTCTCCCATAGAAACAATATTTTTTTAAATTCTATTAAATTAGTTTAAAGAGCCTCAAAATTAGGTCAGGGAACCTTTGAACTCTTGAGATCTTATATTATATTCTTCTCAACATCTGATTATTATCTTTCAGACAAGTTATGCACATTGAAAAGATTATTATTATGAACCAAAGCTTCAACATTAGAGTTGTAAGACTCTGTAGAAACATCTTTTGAGGGTTTTACTACATCCACAATATCTAACCTTTGCTATGTTTCTGAACGAACCATTCCTTGAACTTCTATTCTTTCTCTTAATATAGACACTTCTATATCTATTCAATCGGAAAAAACTAAATAAGGATTGGCAGGGGTGGATCTACTTGAAATAGGGACAACTTCTCTCTGTTCATTTTTACTTTGAGCCTCTTGCTCAACATTCTCAACCTCTTCAGCTTCAAAAATTTATTGATTTCATTCTCTGGATATATTCATCGCCTCATTAATGTTTACTAAAATTCTTCTTCATTGTTGAGGACTAGTCTCATCTCTTGATTCAGCCGAATTATTTGGACTTGTTCTAATATATCCACCCAATGGTAACATTCTCTACTTCCCATGAGTAGTTTTCGTCATCATATCTTGTTCCATCATACCAACATGTAACATATTATTGCAATAGTTACACAAAAAATAACCTAGATTCCTCATAGTTCTAGAATTTAAAATATTACTATGATGACATATCTTACCTAATGATATGTCTTGAAATTTTTCTAACATAAATAGAAAAAGAGAAAGAAATTTTCTATAGGGATAAAAAATCATTCTGGATTCTTTTGAATAGAAATAATTCATATACCAAATCATATACCAAATGAAATTTAGCTTTATAAAGTTTAATAACAAAACAAATACACATATCAAGATACAATTTTTTTTCTAACTCTACAATCCTTGGAACTATTGTCAACTGAATAAACTTTTCCAAGACCTTTTGATCAAGATTTAGGTCTTTAGTCATCATCTTCTTAACAGACTATGTTCCAAAAAAGAATGAAATTATATCCAATGATCTAAATCTTCCATGTCCTATATTTCATAAATAAAAATGATATTACCCCTCATGGGGAAAAACCAAAATCTTATCTATTTTCATGAAATAAATAAAAAATTCCTCATTTTAAATTTTGGAGAAAACAATATATATATCATATCCGAAACTGAATAAAGAATTATGATAAAACCATTTTACTTCAATATCAAAAATAAATGGTGAATTAATTTCTCAAAAATAAATTCTCATCATGAAATATGATTGCATTATTTAAAAAAATATTTGTTTCCTTTATCTAGGAGAAATTTTTTACCTTCCCTTGAATATTTTTTTGATAAATCACATTCCAGTGGATATGCACATTTAGATAAGATTCACCAAGAAAAATTAAAAGATCCATTATTGAAGGTTCGAGGAATGAAGGTTCGAAGGATAGGGTTTTAGAAAATGGAAATGAGAGATGTTCTATAATCTAAAGTGTCAGGAAGGAGTAGGATTAGGTAGGAGAGTGGGAGAATATTGATAGTTTAGTTATTATTTCACATGCTGATGATGGGGTAGTCATTAAAAATTTTAATTTTAGAAAGACATAATATAGAAATTATAAAATAAAAATAAAAATTTTACTTTAAAAAATAATTTTTTTAAATAAATATATTTGATAGAGAAAATAATAAATTAATATAAATTAAGAAATATTTATTTAAAATTAAAGCAATCTAACTCTTCCTTAATAAAATCAAAACATGAAGTTGGATGTGGTTTAGTAAAAATATCATCTAATTGATGTTCAATATTTAAAAATTATAAAGATATATCTTTATTAAGAATACGATCTCTTAGAAAATGATGCCTTATATCAATATTATTTGTCCTAGAGTGACTTATAGAACTCTTTTGAAATATTAATAGCACTAATAAAATCACATAAAATAGGAATATTATTAAAATTTAGTACAAAATCCAATAGAGTGTGTATCATCCACAACACTTGCACACATAAATTTCCATCAGATATATATTCTTCCTCATCTATTAATAGGGAAACTGAATGTTGTTTCTTACTCCACCATGATACTAAATATTTTCTTAAAAAGTGACAAGTTCTTATGGTTCTTTTTCTATCTAATCTACAACCTCCAAAATCAAAATTTGAATATGAAATTAAATAAAAATTAGAGGTTTTTGGATAAATAAGATATTGAAAAAAAGTTCTTATTAAATATATAAAAATCATTTTAACAGTAGTAATATGGGATTCTTTCAGATTTGACTAAAATCTAGCACATAAAAAATAGAGAAAATTATGTCTGATCTTCTAGTAGTAAGATACAATGAACTACCAATCAAACCTCTATATAACTGGTTGTCAACTGGTTTTATAGCTTCATCCAAATAAAGTTTTGTACTGGTACACATAAGATTTGTATAAGACTTACTGTTTTTATGACAAAACATTTTTAATAAAACAATAATGTATTTTCTTCAATTTAAAACATTTACATAATATTTTTGATATATTTGAAATCCTAAAAATAAATTCAATTATCCCATCATACTCATTTCAAATTCATTTTGCATTAGATTTAAAAAATTATTACAAAGATTTTTATTTGTTGAACCAAAAATAACATCATCAACATAAATTTGTATCAGTAGAATGTTAAAAAAAATAGTTTTCTTAAATAGAAAATGATTGTAGTTGGGGTTTGGCTTAGTGGTAAGCACCCCGTAATCCTACATGAAAAATGGGGGTTCAAAACCCATGGGGAGCAGGCACTGTAGCAGTACTGTAGCGGTACTGTAGCAGCGGTGGTACTGTAGATCGGTAGTACTGTAGTGGCAACAGGGCACTGTAGCAGTGGCGGGTACTGTAGTAGCCGAGTTACTATTCACAAAATGGGCCTTAGGCCAAAACTTTGGGCCTACGGACTATGAAATGGGCTACATGCTCACTGGGCCTTCAGGCTATGTAATGGGTTTCCCTCTACCCAGTTAAAAAAGAGGTCTTTGCTGTGCTTTAATAATAAAATAAGGCTTCGTTCCCAACCTTAAAAAAAATAGAATATGATCCACTAATCCTACAAGAAATCTATTTAAAAAAAATAACACAATCATTTATACCAAGTTCTAGGTGCTTTTTTATGGCCATAAATAGCTTTAGTATGTTTAAAAATAGAATTAGGTTTCTGTATATTTTCAAAACATAGGGGTAGTTCAACATAAATTTCCTCCATTAAATATTCATTTAAAAATGAATATTTGACATCCATATGATATAATTTAAAATTTATATGAGATGCATAAGCTAAAATTATTATAATGGCTTATAATATATCTACATGGGGAAAAGTTTTATCATAATAAATTACTTCTTTATGATTATATACTTTAGCTACTAATCTACATTTTTCTGGTTATGATCCCTTGATCATCTTGTTTATTTATAAATACCAATTTGGTTCCTATTACTGGATAGTCTGATGGTCTATCTACTAAATTCAAAACCTTATTTCCATAGAATTGGTTAAGTCCTTCTTACATTGATAAAAACTAACTCTCATATTATAAATCTTATTCAATAGACTTAGGTTCTAACTGATATATAAAAGAAGATAATTCAACTAAGTTTCTTACATATATTCTAGTCTTAACTAAAGTGTCTAGGTTTCCTATAACTATTTCTAAAGGGTGGTCCTTTAAGGTTCTATACTATCTTGGTAAGACACTTTTAGGTTCTTTAATTTCATGATCTTATAAACTTCATTAAATATAATTAATTTTATTTTCAAAATTAAACATAGGTGAATCAAGTCTCATTTTCTCAAAAGAATAAGTTTTTTCATCCTTTTGATCTTTCTCTTTAATGAAAGGGTCAATTTCATCAAACTTCACATGAGCTTATTCTTCAACAATCCATGAATTTTTATTAAACACTAAATAGAATTTGGAAGTAGCAGAATATCCTAAAAACATTCATTCATTATATTTTAGATCAAATTTACCAAGTTTATCTTTAGTATTCAAGACATAAAACTTTCATCCAAAGACTTTAAAGTTCATTACAATAGGTTTTATATTAGTCCAAAGTTCATAGGGTGTCTTTTTTATAATTTGTCTTATTAAAACTTTATTCATGATATATAAAGCTATGATTATATCTTCTTCCCATAAATAGGTAGGAATACCGTATTCATTTAGCACGGTCCTTGCCATTTCTTGAATAGTTATGTTTCTTCTTTCAATAATTCCATTTTTTGAGATTTTCATGGTGTAGAGAATGTGTGTTTAATATCTAAATTTGATAAAATTTAATTACATTCTTGATTATAAAATTCTACCCCATGATCAATTCTTAATTAAATTATTTTAATTTTTCTTCATTTTGAACAATTTTGAATAATCGTTAAAAAATAGTGAATACTTCACTTGTGAGTTTTAGAATATAAACCCAAGTAAATCTAGAAAAATCATCAACTAAAACATAGAAATATAATTTCCCATCAAAACTTTCTACCCTAGTTGGTAAAAAAAATTCATATAGGTAATTTATGATGGTTTAGATGTAACAATTTTGTTAATTGATTTGAAAGATGATTTATATTGTTTTCTGATTTGGTATGCATCACTAAATCTATCATTTTGAAATTTAAGACTTGTAAAATTAGAAACTAACTGTTTCTTAGATAATTTATATAAATAAAATATGTTGGAATGTCCAATTATTCTATGATAGATCCATGAATCATTTTTCTTAGTAGTTAAATAATTCACTTTATGTTTACATAAGAAATTTAGATCCAAGGTATAAACATTTTCAGTTCATGGTGCTCTAAATTTAAGCAGTTAATCTTTGAAAATAGAACAAGATTGGTTAGGGAAATCAACATAAAAGACATCATCACAAAGTTTAGAAATACTTATCAGGTTGTGATTTATCACTTTTACATACATTACTTTGTTATTTTAGATTGAATTTGGATCTCCAATAGTTCCAACTCCAACAATTGTTCCTTTTATGTTATCTCTAAAAGTGACTAGACCTCCATCTATTGGATTAAGTGTATGGAAATTGGTGTAGTCTCTTCTCATGATTCTGGAGTAGCCAATATCCATATACCATATTTTTTTTTTATTAATGTGGCCTTTTTCCGGCAAAATCATTTAAACATGTGTTTTTTTGGTACCCATATATTCTTAGATCCAACCATGTCAGTGAAAAATGATAGAAGATTTTAGATCTGATTTATTTTTCCAAAATTTATATTACTAGATTTAGACATATTTTGGGAAATAAAATCCTTTTTAATACCTCTAATTTGATTATTTATCATGTAAAAATTATTAGTGTAATGACATTTTATTCCACTACAATAGCAGGTGGGATTTTTTTGAATTGGGAACAAAATAATTTGTGTATAATTTTTATTTTTCACCCTTGCTCCCTTTTCCAAACTTTTCTCTTTTAATGTGATTCTTTCCAAGTATCACATTTATAATTTTTTATCCTTTAGTTAAATTAATTTTTTCACTTTTATAATATTCTAATTCATCCTGTAATTCTTTTATCATTTTCCATGAAAAATGAAATTTTTTATAGATGATTTTAATTTTTCAATTAGTTATTGATGTTGTTTTAGTATTGTGTCTCTCTCACCTAAAATGATATTATAAATACTTTTTAATAATTTAGGTTTTTATTAAAGATTCATATTTTTATTCTAGAATTGAACTATAAGAAACCAATTTACTACTTGAGAAATTATCAATATCATAATTAGAAGAGTAATAGATTTTTACCTTTTATTCTTCAGCAATAAATAACATATTTAATTTCATTTTTCGTGTCTTTTTTTATGAATCAGTTTTAGATGACCTACTGGAGTCATTAGGTATACTCCATGTAGATTTCATGTCTCTTTCTCTTTATGTTCATAATCAATATTCTTCTCATATTTCTTTTCTATCATCCTTCTTTCATCTTTCAATTGGGGGAAATCATGTTTGATGTGACCCAACTTTTTGTATCCATAACATCATCCTTATCTTGGTTCATTTTAATCCTTCATAAAAGAGTTTTTGAATCATATTTTATTATTATATAATTTGCTAAATTTTTTAGCTATCTGATCCAATTTTATTTGAGAGTCTGAGGAATATGAGTTTTGTCTTTGGACTTCTTGTTTTGATTTTATTTCATGCTTCTGTGATATAACCTTAAGGGATGTATTTTCCCTTTTCACTACCTTGTAATCTTCTACTTCATCTTGAATTTCTTCTTCATACACCATAAACATTCCAATTAGTTCCTTCATAGTTAATTTTTTTTATAGGAGATGATTTTCAAATAGCTACAAATATACCATTCCATTTAGAGGTAAGTAATCTAAGTAATTTCAACACTTAATCAGATTAACTGATGGGATCTCCCATGGAAGTAATATTTTTGACAATATCTATTAACTATCCATTCATTTTTGTGATGATTTAACCCTCAAATATTATAAAGGTTTCAAACTTGAGTTTTTCAGTAGCATAACTCATCTGTATGATGTTATCTGTTCCTTCATATCTGACAACTATTTCCTACCACATTTTATAGGTCATAGGACATTGTGATACTGTATTTAATACCTTGGGTCTAAGACTACTTATGATAACATTCACTGATTTTGATTTTATTTCATATTCATATTCTGTTGTATCATCCCAAGTCTTTGGTTTCTCAGAAATTTCATAAGGAGTAATGATCTTTGAATAAACTTTGAATCATATCTTCTTTAGATAAATGATAATTCATGATTTCTATCATTCATAGTTGTCAATATTAAAATATAGAGCACAAAACATAGAAATACCTTCATTTGGATCATCCATTTACATTTATTTCTATAGACCTTCTTATTTTAAGTTTTCTAGAGATCTATATGCTTTATAAAAAAGCTTGTATTTTATTCCAATTATTAGGTCAGAATAATACAATTATACACAATAGGGATTGAATTGTTTCTTTTCAATAATCTTAATCAATTCTATATTTTGACTCCCTTTGCAATTTATGTAGATATGAAACATTTTATTCTTTATGTATTATGAGAAAAAAATAAACAAAAAAATGAACACACTAATTTAATATTGGTTCAGGGAACAAAGATCCCCTAGTCCACAAAACCAACACTCTCTCTGTGATTTTGGTGAATTTCACTAGAAAAGTCCTCATATCACAAGACCTTCAAATACAAAAATGATTGTAGGAAGTTAACACCTTTAGAGTAAGGGTAAATAGATCCTTCTAATTTTTTTAAAGGGAACCAACTATCCATATCTTAGTACAAGAAGCTGATACTTCACCATGTCTGATTCCGAGTCATCAAAATTACAATAAATCAAAAGTGTTTGATTTGTTGATGGTTCAGGTTGAACTTTATAATTATAGCATCTACTAAAAAAATATGTGTCTTATTATTTATAAATGAATGACTTTAAGAAATAATAACATTAAAGAGATCCTGTTTGCACGCTATCCTCAATAAAAGTAGCAGCAAACAAGCAGAAATAACCTTACAAGAGCGTGAGGTTGAAAATATAGAACTTCAAGGTGTATCCACTTTCATAAATAACAGAGTCGATCATTATTTTAAGTATTTATATATATAAAAATATATTCAAAAAATATGTAGTTTTGTAAAAAAATATATTTGAAAAGATACACAAGAAGAATATATAGAGAAAACAACTTTCTTCATATTTTCTGACCTAAGAAATTCACCTGATAGATAGTAGATATTCAAATTTGAATTGACTGGGGGGGGGGTTGTAAATTTACTTAAAAATAAGATTTATTTTCTCCAATTAATAGGGTTATTTGAATCGATCATAATGAGAATTTGAATTAGTCATACAATAGATTTCAATAAATCTTTAATTCTGTAAATACTATTGAAGAAATCTAGGATAAAATAGTGGATTAAAAAATCTCCAAATTTTAATAGACCAATGTAGGGTTCAACTCCAAAGCATAGAGTTCCTTTGCGTAGCGTAGGGTTATTTAGCCATACATTATTTTTATAAATATAGGGTATGAATATTGATTCTATACTTCAATTTTGAATTGATATTCTATATGTTTATTCTAATATAGCATTTCGAATCCATACATAAATTGTTCAGTGTAAGAAAGATGTTCCATAATTTCCGTCAATATAGGGTATGAAATCCATACACATTATTTTGAATGTAGGTTTAATTATTTACATTATTATTATCAATGTAGGTTATGAATAGTGTTTACAGAAAACACTAAACTAATTTTTTAATTCTTTTATTAATATTTCTTACAGATTAATAACTTGAATATAATTCGAGAATAAATATTGCAATGAATATTAATTTACTGAAACTCATTTAAAGTAATATATTCAGTTAAACGAACAATGTATTTGTGAGAATAAAAATAAATAAGATTTATATATTATTTTTTAGAAAATACATGCCCAACACAACTTAGTTTTTTTAAATGATAGGTGAAAGTAATTAAAATTAATTATAGTGAATAAGGTAAAAACTAGCTTAATTAATGACTAAACTTAGAATATAAAGTGTAAAAATGAGCCTACACTTATATAAAAATTATTTTATAGCCATATTTTGAACAATAAAACTATAAGTATCTATAGTGGTTCATTTTGGACCCATGGGGGAAATATAAAATGTGTGGAGCAGACAATTCTTTTCAAAAATACCAAGTGTGTCCTTTTCCCCACTTATAAAAGGACACCACCTATTCCCCTATATTCACACAAATCAAGACATTTTTTTCATAAAAACCCTACAAAAATCTCTTCAAAATTTTTCTTCCTTTATCATAGAAGCCTTTTTTTAGATATAAAGTCAACCAAGGAATCCCTTTAGTGCAAACCAAAGAAAGTTACCCAAAGAAATGGTAACATCCTTCAACAAGCACTTTTGTTTTATTTCTTTCCCCACCCATCAATTATTATTATTCAATTTTTATATAATAACTTTAGTATACTCAGTATAATGAGATGTTTTTATTCTAATGGTATGAACTACACTCGCACACACTTCCATCAAATTGGATACACAATCATCATTCGTGTGTACGATGGACTATAGCCTCATGAACTGATATCTTTCATTTTTCCATTTCTACCATTCATGGTTGGGGATAATTATGGAATTTATATTTTTATACAATATTTATGATATTTATGGTTTATTTATGATATTTTAATTATTATATAACACATTCCATCATTATTCTCATTTTATGGGAATACGATAACTTCGTTTGTGGATGTGTGGACTATTGCCTCCTCAATGCGATGTGATTTGTTCACACGTTACATGGAAGGTATTAATGATGAGTTTAGTAAACTTATATCATATATACGGAATAATAATGATACATTAATGATTATATATATATATATATATATTTAATTTAATTTCTTTCTTTAAATATAACAAGAAAATAGAAACAACGTTCATGCATGCATATGACCCACCATCTACATGAATGGTGTATTCCATTTCATATTTATATCTTGTATAAATTATTATAAATATTTATATAATTAATATATATGATATTTAAATCATATTTTATATTCTTTAAAAAATTAAATCATGATCTAAGTAAGAGGATCATGAATATAAAGTCAAAACATATACAAAAAACATAGCGGTTATTACTCAAAACGTAACTTTAACATGAAATCGATAATAAAAAGGAAATTTAAAGTCATAATATAATCATATATGGTATGATATATAATAATATGGTTCTTTTTATATGTATAAAAAACTTATAATTATCATATAGTAGGTTTGAACATGTATAAAGAAAGTCAAGACTTAAGGTAAGAGTGTTCTCGTGTCACATTTAATTGTGTGAGATATATGATATATTCACAACATATTCTTTTTGTGTGGTGTATAAACTACCCTATGACATTTTAAATCATTAATTTAATTTATTTAATGAGATTAAAATTTCAAATTTGTGTTTTTATTTAATGCATCTCATGATTCCAAAGTTACTCAAGTAGTTAGATGATTTCTTATCTCACTTTTATTTCAGCGAGAATTATATCTTAATCACTGATAGTTTATTTTGTCTAGAATATATACAGACCATGAATTTATTATATTATTATTACCCTTAAATTTATGGTTACTCACATAGCAATTTTGTTACCTCTATTTCATGGGGATTGTGGTTCAAATGGTACCAAATTGGTAAAGTAATTTTGTCTTAATTTTCTTTATTTGAGACACATGTTATGTCATGAACCTATACTCTTTACGAGGTGTATATAATTACATTTGACATGTAATATCATGAATTTATTAATTATTTGGATATTTTAAGTTTCATTTTAGGTGATTACTTCATGTTTATTAGGATTCAAGGCTACCAAAGTTATAAGAGTTTATTGATACAATCTCATTTTTTATCTAGATTGTTTATGATTATGCTTCCATTAATGAAATATTATGATCCATATATCTAGAAATATCATGAATTTTCTTCTAATTTGGTTATTCATGATATATTAATGTAATGGTACCAATTTTTACAATCTTTAGTACTTCATATAATTAATTTTTTTTTATGAAAATCAAAATTTATTTCTCTCTTCAATCGTAAATATGTTTTCTTTAAAAACCATGTTTTATAAAAATGATTTCAATAATTTTATAATATTACCCTATAATATTCAAAATAATTTTTAAACATGCTTTACCTTAAAAAAATTATTTTTAGAAAGAAAATTTCTTTTCTATTTTTGATCGAGACACTTTTCTAAATTTTACCGGAAAAAAGAATTTTTGGCATGTACGGATTCATCCAATGCTATAACCTTCATTTCATTAAACCTTCATTTGTATGTTTACAAGATTACTGTTTTTGATAATTTTTTTCCAAAAATTCTAGAAATTCATATTTTTAAAGTGGGTTTCCAATATAAAGGTTTTAAATAATATTTTATGTTTAAAAAGTGTTTTAAATGATTTTCAAAGTTTCCTTTATAAATTTTCAAGGTTATTTTAAAAGAAAAAAGGTTTTCAAAAGGTTATATGATTTAAAAATATTTTTTCAAAAAGAAAAGGATATTTTCATCATGATATGTTTTAAATGAATTTTTAGATCTTACATCATAATTTTTCAAAGAAAAGAATTTTTAAAGTGTTTTATGTATTATTTTAAATGATTTTTAATAAAGGTTACTTTACTTAAGAAATTATTTAAGTGATTTTTCAGAATACTTATCTATTTAAAATTAATTAATTAGATATATTTTATGCTTTACTTGGGGTAGGATCTAGGGAAACCATTATTTTTATTTCTTTGAATGGTTTATGTTTATGATGAAATGTTTCTTATGAAACCCATTTCTCTTCCATGGGTAATATGATGATAAAACAATTATGAAACCCAATTATTTTAATGTGTTATTCTATGGTGAAATTATTGTGAATCTTATCTATTTTATATAGGTTTTTATAGGATGAAGTGTTTATAATATCCATTTCATTTCATGGGTTACGATATGATGTTTATAAGAACCATCTCTTTTAGGGGTCATGATATGATGGATGTTTTATTATTTTGTGGCACATGGATGTATGATTTTTTTATATGATGGGTGGGATATATATCTCTCTCCAATGTATTGGTTAATGATAAAAATTATATGAGCTCAGAGGGTATACGATAGGGTATCCCATGTCCGTAAAAATATGATAAACGGGAGGTCATCCCAAGCCCGTAACAAGAGGGTATATGGGAGGGAATATCAAGACCATACGAAGAGTTTGCATGGGAGGGAATCCCAATACAATAAAAAGAGGTTATATAAGAGGGTATCCCAAACCCATAATAAGGGGATACAAAAGAGGGAATCCCAAACCCAAAATAAAGAGTACATGGGAGGGAATCCCAATATTGTAACAAGACAGTTCACAGGAGGTCATCATAAGCCTGAAGAGGGTACACATGTGATTAGAAAATGCCTAAAATGTTATTAGGGTCTTGGTAGGTATAATTGACATAGGATTTTTTGTTATTATGTGTATTCCACAATTCCATGGCTTATTATTATTTTATGATCTCATGGATTTTACTCCTGATTACCCTATGATTCATGTCTTATAAACTACCTATATGTATACAATGACTATTTATTATGATATTTTATATGAAATTTATGATATTATAATGTCATGATCATGTTATGATACCCTTATTCTCTTGTTATGCTTATATATCTTCCATCTTTACCCTTAATGAGCATATTAGATCACCCATTTCTTATGTTTCCTTCCCCAAGTTAGGAAGAAAGGTTTTAAGTAGCAGTACTAAAGGGGAAAATATTTAAGGGATATGTTAAAGATATTTCACCAAGATAGATGATTTTGTTTTCATGTTTCCAAAGACACTGAACTATTATGATCCTCGGGTATGTACTTTTGTAATATGATGAATATTCATTTAAAATGATGTAATATCTATGTATGTTAATCTGGGGTATCAATATAAAAAATTCTAATGAATATAGAGAGATTAATAGATGATAATAAACAATTAAAGTAGAGAATTTATTAATAAGGGTATAAGGGGGATCTCTATAGATTATCCACTAATGGATTAATGTTTCATCAGGAGAGATATTATAGAAAAAAGGAATGAAATTAAACATAAAATAGTAGTATAATATTTATTTAGTGATTGAGAAATTTTTTCCCTCCTTAAGTGAATATATTTTAATTTATAGGGGAATTCTTGGAGATCTTCAATCTTTCATTTCCAACCACATTATTTGAAAAAGATCCTCCTTTAATGAACCCATTAATTAAAAATTATTCCTAAAATTTTAGCCTAGTTTTTTCTCTTCTTATTAATTCCATATGCACAGGTTGATGGATGAGATTAGTTTCAATTAAATCTTCAAACTAAGACATTTATTCCCATAATCAATTTTTTACACCTTAAAGAATAATCATAGGGTGATATTATTTCTGGAATCGTAAGAACAGTGGAAATTTGGTGATGCTTCAACGGGATCATATGGGGAGATACACATGATGCAGATGATTATTTCTAATGGTCCTATGTAGAAAATGGCATCGATATCTATACACTTGGTCTTCGAGGTTCATAAAAATGATGATTAAATTTAGAAGCTTCAGGTCTGGTTAGTGAACTAGGATTGGTCCCAAAAGCGATCTTAAAAATTGGAAAACCTAAGTGAAATAGGATTGAGATTATTTTCAAAAATTAATTTGTTTCTGATATTGAATATAGGCCTAGACGCCATCAAATTTATTAAAAATGATATTTATTTATGGTTTATTGGATCAAGGGTGGTTTTTATTGTTCTTAAATAGCTCATCCAGGTTTTAATGGGTTAAAATTTATCTTTACATCTTTAATTCTTGGATATTAATGAACTAATATATTGGTGATGGAGTGAAGATTATATAGGTATCATGTTGTGCTACTAGAATTTGGACCTTCAATGTGTTTGGGTTGTGATGTAGTAACTATTGATACTGGAGTTGTGTACACTAATGTCTTGTTATTAAAACTAGAGATATGGATTCTAGACCTAATATGTTAGGGAAGGACTAATTATTTCAAGGTATACACATGGAGGTTTGGAGCTAAGGTGTAGATTAGGAATTTATGGTGTTGTCTTTTTCTGTTTTTCGTCATTGGGTAATTTCATCAATAAGTATGTGTGTGTTCCTTTCCATTACAAATATTGGTTCTTAGGGAATATACTAAGGTCCAATCCATCTTATGATACCAATAATGAGAATATTTAGGATCCTAAAATCAACTGATTCAAATATGGATAGCTCTTCATCAATATCCTCGATTGTTGTCTTTTTTGATATTCCTCAACAAGATCAAATTGATATAGATCATCGAATTAAGTCTTCTTCAACACTATCTCGATTGAATCTATTATTTTCCTCTTATATGTATATCCATAACATGGTTTAGTTTCAATAAGGTGGATCAATTCAGGTTACCTCTCATTGAACTAATATTAGGGGTATATATGAATATCATACATCTTTAGTAAACTCAAGTGGCCATGCTTATTCTTGGAAACATCTATGTCAAACAACACCGTTGACTTGGGGTTTGGTTCCCACTTCATTAGCATCATGTTTGGATTCATCTGGAAAAAGATTGACAAGAATGGATGAAGTTTCTTCAACATAGAAGTGTGTGTTAATTTTATGCATGGAAGGAGGGTTTACCAAAGAATCTCAAGCATATTAGTTCCATGTGTTAGTTTC
Organism: Viscum album; assembly: GCA_963277665.1. Taxonomy (NCBI): domain Eukaryota; kingdom Viridiplantae; phylum Streptophyta; class Magnoliopsida; order Santalales; family Viscaceae; genus Viscum; species Viscum album. The sequence continues at coordinate 1,551,950,083 of OY728125.1, read as the reverse complement.
TTGGAATGGTGTGGACATGGCATGAAAGAAGGTCATGAATGGGTGAGGATGAATAAAAATTTATTTCATCAATTTTCATTGGATAAGAATAGGTGAATACTCTTTGAAGGAATCCTAAAATCCCCGACGCATGATTTGAGAATGGTATGAAAAGTAGAAAAATGGATTTTTTTGGCACAGTCATTGGGTCTTACCAGTATCTGAGCTTGGGTATAGTCTCACATTTTTTACTGTAGTAGGTTGGGTTTGTGATTGACCATAAAGACATGGTCATAGACCCACATAATCATGGGTCTTATCATGGTTGCATGGGTGGTATACCCTATGGTAACTGGAGCGCAGTCCATACTTATCATGGTCATAACATACTAAAACATCCAAAGGATTTCGTTAAATCATTTGGAAGAATCAAATTAAGAATTTATATTGTTCTTGAACTAAACTTACTATAAAGGTATAAAATAGTGGTAGTATAGGGTTGGTCCCATGGAGAGTGGGGAATGCAGGGATGAATTTTGACCAAAAGTTGAGTCACCCCAATTTCAATTTATTTTTACAAAACTAATATAATGAAAATGTTAAATAAATTAATTCAAATGGAAAAGAAGAAGAGAGAAAAATCAGTTTTCATGGGTGGTATTTCTAAATATAAATTCCAACTACATTTGAAAAATAATTCCATATATTAGCTACACAAACAATAAAATTTAAAGATAAGAGAAATGGTAAATCCCTATCAATATACCCTAGAATATCAATTCATGGTGGTATGATAAATTAAAATAACAAGGATAAATTAGGTTTAGATTGTAATTGTAGAAGAATAATAAAATTCAATGGTTACGAATTAATTACCTTTATCATATTGTGTTTCATCTACTACTAAACGCACTTGGTCCATGACTTAATAACATATATGATAAACGTGAATTGATACATAATACCAATTGAATAAATTCATTATTTAAGTGAAGAAAGAAATAATTTTTTTTGGTAGGAACCCATTTCAACCGATTCAGTTGTCCCCTACAGATTTACCCCACCATTTTAGGGTGATCGAAAATGATGGATAAACCAAATACAAGAGAGAAGATAATAGAATAAAAGGATTAGAGAAAAACAATTTAACTAAACTATGAATCACCCCTATTATAGTAATAGAGAAAATAGGAAAGTAAGAAGAAAAAACTACATTTGAAGAATGATCCTTGGATCGAAACCCTTATAGAAACTTCTCTAATTGCATCCAAATGATGGATCCCTTGTGATGTAGTGATTGAATATATAAGTCACCATAAAAATCTATTGAGTTGAGGTATTTAATTTTCCAGTTTAATAAAGAGTTATGTCATAAATCAGGATTACACAATGTAAAAAGTGCTGCCCCAACTCTCCAAATATTCTCCCAAATGAACTCACATCATAAAACATAGTTTTATGTTATAAAAATTATTGTTATACTTCTCCAAATATGATAATTTATGAAAAAAATCATAAATAATTATTCCAAGAAGTAATTTTTTTACTTTTTGCGATGATGTGAAACTTGGTGTATTCTTTCCTCACATGATTCACGATTTAAATTATTTTTACGCAATAACATATGATACTTCAAAGTTATGAAATTATATGACCTCATGGTTCAACCCATCTCTATTACAACTTTTATATATATCTTTACTTCACAATTATGATGTTATTCCACCTTTCTTCATGATTATGTGTGAAGTGTGCATATCTTTCTAGATTTATATGCTTCTAAAAAATTTTCCCTTGATTCTACAACAATATCATTCCTACCATAAAAACACAAAAATCAGTTAAATAAGGAATACATATCAATAAAATAATTCTAAACCCAATGAAAAAACATATCCCCCCACAATTAAAATATGTAAAAAAATAGAGATATCGCGTATGACTATAAACTTTTTTTTCTTCCAATTTTGACAACACTATAATTGAGAAACATTTATTTTAGTGTAGGTTTTTTTCTAATTAATTATGAAAATAATAATCAAAACCATCACAAAATTTAATTCCAAATCATAAAAGTTCAGTTTTAATTATCTAATTTTAATAAAATTTAATAAAACACAATTACTTTTCAGTTTATCATTTTAAAAACACATTTGAAAACATAGGTTAAGATTTAAAAATTTAAATTCACAGTCGAAAAATTAAATTCAATTTATTCATCACAAATAAATTTTAAAATTAAATTAAATAATTTTATTTCTAAAAAATAAATTTATAGATTTTTCAAGCTGATTCAAAATTGAACAAAATCACTAAAAATAAAAATTAAAGAAAATTTTAAATTAACCATGTATTGATAAAAATTCAAAAAATCATATCAACAACCCAGGTTTTCAAATTAACATTCAAGGTTAAATTAAATGAAATATCAATAAAAAATTCAAATATTTCTCCTCTCATTAGATTACTCGATCCAGATTTGTATTCCATGGTTTGTTTGAAATAATTCATGATGTGGTCTCTCTTGCCATAATAAAAGCATATACTTATTATTCATTGGACATCATGGCCAGACTTATTATTTGATTTTTTTGATGTTTCCTTGTTTTATTTTCTCATATAGAATTTAATGACCCACTCATCCTTCTTGGAATTATTGGGAGCTAGATTCTTTCCCAAGGAAGAGTTACTTTATTTTTTCACTTACTTCCACGAATTTGGTGTTTCTTTATTTTCATTAGTGAATCAATGATACATGAAAGGATTGTATCACTATTCATCATAATGTTGACCACTAAACATACAAAACTCATAAAATTTCATCAAACTTTCAAATCATTTTTTCAATGATATATTCTTAATTTTCTATGAGGTCCAATTGTTTCTAGAAAGTTTCTTTCTTTATTATGTCTTTCTCCTACATGATTTAAGAATTATCTAATTTATACATACTAATATTTTATTCCATTATCCAATTTTCATATTCCCAAATCTCTTGTAGTAGCAACAATATCCAAGATGCATTTTTTTCTTTTCACTGATGGGAATCTGTATAGATTTTTGTACAAGTTGTTTTTGAATATTCTTATCACTGTTTTGGGCTTAATTTGGGGAAATTATATTTTGATAATTACATACTTACACCCTAGATATAATTATGGGATTAAAAAAAAAAATTTAACCCAAATTTTTTCATAATTTAATGTTTTCACCGCTCTTTGACAAAACAGATTCAGTTCATGCATGTACTTTTGATTTATGGATATTCTTATTCCATGTGCTTGAGCTGGAATTTTCTCCAACACTTATCAATTACTATTTACCCCTAACATGATTCAAATTTGAGGGAAAAATAATCTCTGATAGATGAGCGGTATACTTCTTCATTTTATATCTTTGAGAATGTACCTTATGATCAGATTCCATAGTTCTTAGTTGAATCTCATACTGAAGACACCTCATATTGAGTAAGTTATTTTCATTAAAAATAGATCTCAACCTAACATTACTTTGACTCACCATCTTTTCTACCTATTCATCATTCATATTGATAATTTTGTTTGTGAATTTTTTTAATCTTTAATTAATTTTTCCATCACATCTAGTTATAAATATATGATATTCACAATGATTTTATATAGCTTCTCAAATTCATGGGATAATTTAGTAATGAATTACTTAAAAAATTCCTTCTCAACAAATATTATATTCAATTTTCCTTTCAACATAGAAACATTATAATTCCATAGTAAGGCTATTTCACTCTTTTATTTTTATAGTTTTGTGTTGGTGCTGTATCTTTCAATTTTTTTCTAATGCATTCTCTATTGCACCATCCTCGACCTCTAGCTATGATTTTTTATTATGTTGTCCCTTGTTATGAGATAATATATAATAAATTAATTTACCATGAAAATCATTTTGATAAAAATTCACTTTAGAATAAAAAACATAAATTGATTTATCACTTACAAGATCTTTAAATTCTGTACAGCTTGAAAGAACTTTATTTGAGGAATCTCCCTCACTAGTTTTGATGGAATAAACCACTCTGAATAATTTCAGTTAGTGGGTGACTATCCATAAACTATTAGTTATTCAATTTCTTATCCTTATTCTTAATTATATTCTATAGAGTCTTAGTATATACATCATCTTAAACAAAAAGAGGAATTTAATATGTATTTTCAATGTAAGGATTTTCACCGTGCCTGTCGCGAGGCACAAAAAATTTTGTTTTCTTCTATACTGACTAAATGGGTAGCTAGTAGTAGTCATGGTTGATCACATAAGAAAATAATGGTAGATAAAATGGTAGATGTGAGTTGGTGAGTTTCGATTGGTTATCCAAAAAAATGAGTCAAAATGGACGAGGGATGAAAACATGAAACGATTTTCAAAATGAAATTAAAATAGAAAAAGGAAATGAATAACTAGAAAACAAATATGTTGGGGTTAAAAATTGATTGGAGTTAATTGAAAAATTTATTATTTTTATTAAAATTATTTATGAAAAAGTTTTACCATATAGATTCAATTATATTAATATTTTTGGTTCAAATAATAGATTATCGTGTATTGAAACTACAATACCATCTTTTAATGACTGAACATTCAAATACCCATTGAAAGAATACCCCTAAAATTGTAGAAAAATATCACCTAATGGTCATGGGTTCACCCATTAAAACTTCTTTTGTTTTCCCTATTTTTTTCATTCTTGGTTCGATATGACACAACTGGTGTGATTGATAATTTTACTATTAAATTAATTATAAACCAAAATCAAAATAACAAAAACACATGAGAAATTATACTAAACTACACCCATATTCTTGTTAGAACCCCAAAACAAGATAATTAGCTTCTTATTACCATGGTCGTCTTGTGAGGAATGAGTAAAAAATAAATCCCTACCATGGATAGGATAAGAGAAGGGTAAAGGGGACGAATTACACTAAAATAGACAGGAAATAAAGAAGAAACACAACTGGCCTCAGGGAAATATCACATTGGTAGTGTGGTATCACCTCCACCTTTAATTTCCAACATAAAATTTAAAGGGATTCCCTCATATATATATATATAAATGGATTACATGGCATGTACTTAAAAGTACATGGAGTATACTTGGGTTTAATGGACATTTCATGATTTATTCCACTAGTAGGTGGCCTACTGAGCCACCCATTGATTTCTATGTATTGGTGGTTGGTTGGTGGGACAACACGGTGTGTGTCTCTAACATACATGGTGTGTATCATCTTTATTGTCCACCAACCACTTCTAGAAGGGAAAATATTTCTTGTACCATCAATATATGGTGTGTAGTTTCTAGTCAGAAACATGGGTGTGTACTCAGGCTGGATACGTCATACCTTGGAAAGGTAAATGGAATGATTTTATAACTTAAATTATGTTTATAGTTAAAGTTTTATTCTAGACATCCCTGATTTGTGAATTTTACTAGAAACTCCTCAAACATCACCATGAAAACAGAAATAAATCATTTTATTCTTAAAAATGCATATATAGTGAAAACATGTTTTTATAATTTATAAATACATGAATTATTCTTCACATATTGGGAACATCAAGCTCCCCCACACTTAATAATTTTCTTTCCCTCAAGAAAAATATCAACATCAAATTAAAAGAATCCATTCTCTAAAAAGATAATTATATTAATTACACTTACAAATATTATAGTCATAGTATAAGATTTTAAAAGGAACAAAACATATTTTTATTTCAAATATATTCAAATCATGACTCATATATATTTTAATACAATAATTTCATCTTGTTTTAGTAATATTTTAAAAATTTTCATATATATGCATTTCACTTGATGATTTACCTTACTTTGAAAATGACACACTAATCAGTCAATATCATTTATTCAGATTTATTCTCAAATTAATGTATATTCACTCCATACATAAGATTGTAATCAATCTAATTATCCAATTAGAAATTAAATCACAAAAACCATGAGGTCATTCAATAATAATTTAATGATTCTGTGGCTAAGGGTTGGTCAGCAATGATGTGAAAATAATTTCAAATGCTTAGAAAAGGAAGTTGAATTATTAATGAATAAATCATGATATTAAATGAAAAATATCAATGAAAACAAATCCCTATTAAGATATCTCAATTGTCACCATCACTATTCTCTTACCTTGAAAACATGTGTTCGTAAACAATCGATAAGTGCAATGTATGGATCGAGTCCTATTTTGAATTTATCATTTTTAATTTTTAAAATTTTCTAACAGAAAGGACTTCCTATGAATATAGTGAATGGTGGGTTTTGAACCATTTTTCCTAAATTAAAAATAGGTACTCACCCATAGTTAATTTCATGGTCTCTCACCAAAATATACCATAAATTACCAAACTCCCTCTTTATAGCTAAAATGAATAATCATGTAATATAAATAAATAATTAGAGTGGGAAGGATAAATAGGCTTTTAATGTGGATTCCTATAAAGGTAGTGCATGGTTTCTATTGGTTTCATAGAGATAAGATGTTGGGTGGTACTCATAGTGAAAAGGGGATGAAAATATCAATCAAATGAACAAGTCATTTTAATGTGAATCAAAATCTTTGTGTTTTGAAAAGAAAAACATGAAAGTTATAATAGTTATGAATATCCAATAAATATATCTAGAAATATTATATACAAAATATTTTGACAAATGGTTTATAATACCTCTCGAGAATGAGGATAAAAATCAGTCAATTAGGTCATAACATGAATATAAATGATCAGTCCAATAAATAATGATGGATAATAATTTAAATAAAAATAAAAATTTATCTGAAATCTATTTAAAATAATTTAAAATTAAAATAAGCATGTAACTTCTAAAATTACCATCTATGTATTTATTATTTATAATTATAATCAATGAAATTTTTTTCACATTTTAAAATATTTCATCTAATTAATGATGTATCCTAGATTAGTTAAAGGGAAAATACCAGTGTAGTGAAGAGACTCTCCCGCACACTTAATATAACAAATTTTCTTCCAAGTACAACACTAAAAATAATAAGAGGAAGTGAAATGACACAACTAGACCAGGTTGAGGGAGAGAAGTTGATGAAGTAATCCAAAAAATAGAATGAAAATAAATTAAAAAAAAATCTCGTCGTTGAGAGCTTGAAAAATGGATAGAAGTCAAAAATAAATTCTCATGACATTTCAGAGAACCTGTTAATATTGATTAAATGGAAAAATTATTATTCATGCATGCAAACTGTCACAAAGAAATAATAATAACACAAAACATACATATAATGAAATAACTGTGTGTCATAAATAGTCACTGAGTGGCCTCAAGATATACACTCTCTTGTATTGGTGGATTTGGTAGAGAGTGGGTAGGGTAGAAGATGATGGTGGTGTAGATAAATTTCTTTTCCAAGTGTACTTGGACATAATGCCTTGGGATAAATCGGTGGAAGTGGTAGCTGGACCATCAAAAGATAAAATCAAAGAGTCGGTGCTTAGGGATGTGAGCATGGACTCAGGTGCCGATGGATGATGTTTTGATTAAGGAGTTGGTCCAAGTGATAATGAAAGGGATATGTGCTATTAAAGTTGGCCCAAAATACCCTCCATCAAATTTAGGTGGCTATCGATGGCGTCGAGGTGGTAGTCCTTGACATTCAAGTGGGAAGTGACCATGAGGTCAGTCAAAGTAGAATGTGGAGGTGGGTATATGGAAGGTCTCATAGATGCAATGGAAGAAGGGGAGAGGAGGGAGGAATTTCCTTTCAGTGGAGGTCATGGTATCAAAGCATCAACACCCTTGGGGGAAAGTGGGTCCTCTCTCACAGTAGCTGGTGTTGGTAAATCCTGTATTAGAACATAGGTGTTCCCCTTATTCTAGACTGGGATCATGTGTATAAGAATGAAATAGTCAATCCACTAGGGAGAACCTAAGTGACCATGAGGTAGAGAGGTATCAAAAACCACCAAATGGCGTGCCAACTAGGTGGTGTAGAACCCACTTTTTAGGTTATACCGATGGATGACGAACATGGAATTTAAATATGAGGTGGTTAAGTAGGGAATATCTGGGTAATCACGTAAGATGATGCAATTCCAAAGATCGATGTTGCATCCAGACACAACAACCACAACCTCATGGTAGGGAGGAGTGTGGAACTGAAATAGTGGTGGATAAAGAGAAGTGTAGGTTAAATGATTAGGGTGCTCTTCTATGAGGTGGGAGCTTACCAGACATTTGGTCTAGTAAGATACCACTACAAAAAGAGTAGGTCTAATCAATTATGGAAGGTGAGGGTGGATATATTTGGATAGAAGCCACACCCTCATCCAAAATTCTCCATCATGAGTGAGAAGAATCATCTGCCTAGCCTGAATCTGATCAAAGTCACTATGTTATTGGGAATATCTTCATATGTAACCCCATAAAACTCAAATTTGGTAATAAACTAAAAAAATAAATATCCTAAGGTAGGAGTGTGAACCTGAAAAAATAAAATGAGGTGGGTGTGACCAATGAGATCCTTAATCTCCTACTATATTTCTAGTTACTGGGTAAAATGATGTCAAGGAATAGTCCACTCTATTGGATCATAGTATGTGAGAAAAATTAATTCCAGTCACTCATTAGATGATGCTCATCAAATATGTGATAGGGGAGTGGTTGGGGTCATGAAGCTGTAGGCTTTGGTTGTGGTAGAGTACCAGCTGCTGGTGTAGAGTGATTTGATGATATGGCAGTTGGTGAAGGTGTTTTTGTGGCTGTGGATGGTTCTGAGGTTGCGGTAAGAGCTGAAAAAATAGGTCCATCAGTAGTTGTGGAGGGGGGGGGGGGGCAGTTAGACACAGTGTTATGAGCATCACTAAGGATGAAAATTAATAAAGAAGTTTGTCTATTTCTAAAGCCACCCCTGATGCCTCCACTTGAACTCAGTGTGGAGCAGAGTGGTCCTCCTAGGTAGAGGGCATGGGAATCTTCCCCGATGGTTGATCGCCATCAACCATGATCCAAAAATAAATAAAAGAAGAAAATTAAAATAAAATGAAAATAAAGGGAAATAGTGAAAATCATAAAATACAAGTACACGACGTGTGTGTCCTGAGTACATGGAATGTAGTATGATTGGGATTCCAACCCATGTTTTCTAGATACACATGCCAAGTATGCTGGTGCTTGGTTATATCAAAGGACATAACATGTAGAGGTAGAACATGCTATGTGTATGGTCATGGGTATCTTGTCCATGTATCACTGTGACACAACATTTTCTAAGTGGGGGAAGATATCAAAGTCTACAACATGTACCAAAAACAAACTTTGTGTGTGTGAAAATGGGAATCCAGTCCATGTATGCTCCTTGAAACGGCTAATTAATCAGTGAAAAGTACACGACATGTACCAAATGCACACGCCATGTTATGGTACACGATTATTTTGGCCGTGTGGGATTAGTGTCATGGGGTATTTAAGCTGTTTAGAGGCATAGGTACACAATGTATACCAAACACACACATAGTGTGTTTTCAATTAAAAAATATAGAAAATGTGACTTTGTACATGAAGTACATATAATGTGTTGATTGTGAGTTCCTATTTATTGTGGGTTTTCGGTCGAATGCCTCCCTGATCCAGAAATAACATAAAATGCATAAAAAACATGAAATAAAGGCCATGAAACAACATACCTGGACCGAGGATAAAAATGTAGAAGAAATATACATATAAATCATTCTAAAATGGGATATTGGAATAGGGATGATCTTGAGGTGTTTGGTGGAAGGAAATAGAGTTCCACATGGGGTCACCCCAGATTAGGGTTCCCAACTTTTATAGGTGGGTCACAAAGCATGTTTAGTAGAGTACACACTATGTATTTGTTTTTTATTTAATATATGATTGTTATTATAAAATATTGTTTTAATTATTATATTCAATTTTATGAAAATAAATATACATATGTACTAAAATAAATTTATAGACATAATGTATCAGACAAATACACATTTTGTTTTGTAAAATTGTAAAAAGAGAAATACTAACTTTGGTTCGATTCTTAGGGAACGATTCAAACCTATGACTGGGTCGATCAAAGTGCATGCCATCAACCACTGGAGTGAAGTTTGTAGTACTATAAAAATTATTATTATTTTATATTTTAGAATAATTTAAACACTACACAGTGAATGGAAAAATTCATGGTGTGTGGTTTTAATTATTTAAAATTTGGATCATGTAGGGAGATTAGTCAAATATAAACTCAGGTCTTTTTGAAGTCGGAGTTACTATTCTTCCAATTAACCCACATCTCCCTTGTGTGATTTATTATTTTTAAAATAGTTTTAAAATATTAACAATATATTTATAAAACATGATGTTTATAAATATACATGAAGCATAGTATGAATTTAGTAAAAAAGGATGGAACTGATTTAGCTAAAAGTACTCGAACCTAGGTCTTTTGAACTATGAAATATGACCCTACTAGCCAATTCAACCCCACCATCATTTTTATTTTATTTTGAAATGATTACAATTATTTTTGGAAATATCACTGACACTATTTAATAAATCATGGGGTAAAAAAGAATGAATCCCATGATAAAGGAGGGTGTGGAGGGATTCAAACTAGTGACATCTTAGATACACTCAAACAACCTTTCCATTGGAACATTCTTCATTTAATTTTATTAACATAATCACTGTTTATTTATAGAAAAAGTACTATTATAATATTAACTAAAAAAAGTAACACGCCATGTATAATGATACCCATTTCGTGTAACATCATTTTATTAGAATATAAATTGTAGTTTAACAGAGGTAAAAGATAGTACATGACGTGATAATGATAAGTACAAATCATGTATTTATTAAAAACAAAAAAGAAATAGAGGGAAGGATTGTTACTAGGTTTCCTCCCAGCAAGAACCTTTATTTTTTGTCTTTGGCCCGACCTGAGTTAGAGTACGTATTTCTAATATTAATGTGGATGTGTCTCTATATATTTGAACCACCACATATGTCCGACACCATCTTATTTTGTAAGTTTTCCTTACAATTCTTGTGGTTTGGTTGGTTTATTGTACTAACCTTTCTCTATGGATATTAAATGATGAAGGTGTACTGGTCCCTCAGTGTGATCATGTATATCCTCCACCCCTTGGGTTTATACTTTGATATATTGAAGAAGTAAAAATGATCACAAGAATCCTTCAGAGTAGGTAAGAAATAAATTGAGGGTTCAAAAATATACAATTGATCAAACTCATTATTAGCATGACATGACGTGTTCCCATATTCAAATTCAGTGTTCAGAAAATCATTTTCAGAATATTTTAATGAACAAAAAGTGGGGTGCACATCAGTACATTATTCTTAAGTTCAAATATAATAATAACACCTGACTTTATACTCAACTAAATTGTCCATATTAGAAATTATCTTATAAAGTATCTCTACCATATTTCCATGTCTTCCTAAAATTTTAGTTTGGTCTAACAGGCGTGTGGTAAAGGTTTCCATCATCAATAATATTTTTTTTAAATTATCTAATATTGGTTCTATAAGAGAAGAATAAATGGGTGAGTTAAAAGATGTACATGGGAAGTTCTCTCACTGGAACCCATTATACATGTATGAATAATACTATTCTGGATAAGAGTAGGACATCGCTGGATCATACAGATTTAAATCATCTCCAAGTAAATTATAATAACTGATAGTTGAATAAGTACCTATGACAATGTTTGTTCATGTTTACCAAGAAAATAATAAATAAATAGAAAAGAAAAGACCAGGTAAACCAACCTAGAATCCGACTCCCACTACTGCATTCCAAAATTCCCCCAAAAAAAGTGAAAGAATTTGACCGCGTCCATCACGAGGCATGAAAAATTGTATTCCCTTTTAAAATGACTAACTAGGTAGCTAACAACATTCATGGTTGATCCCACAAGGAAATAATGATAGAGAAACTAGAAGAAATGATACAACGTGTTTTGATCAATTATGCAGACCAGTGAATCAAAATAGAGAAGGGATGAAAATCATGAAATGATTTCCAAAAATTAGATGATAAAGAAGAAGAAAAATAACAACAAGAAAATATATGTGTTGTAGTTTTAAATTGTTTAGGGTTAATTGAAAAAGTTATTTTTTTGTATTAAAATTATTTATGAATTTTTTACCACATGGATTAAATTATAAAACTATTTCTTGGTCCAATAACAGCTAATTGTGTATTTAAAATCTAATCCATTAGTATAGTGATTGAATTTTCAAATAAACATTTAAACAATAACCCTAAAACAGTGGCAACAAGATCACCTAATGGTAATGGGTTTTCCCATTGAAAAACCTTTAGTTTTCCCTAGTCGTGTCATTCTTGGTTTGATATGATACAACTGGCGCGATTGAGTATTTTACTAATAAATGAAGTATAAATAAAAATAAAAACAATAGAAACACATTAGAAGTTCTATAACACCACACTTGTAATATTATTATAAACCCAACACAATAAAATCATCATATTATGGCCATTTTCATGGTGTGTGGATTGAGTAAAAACTCCATCCATTCCACGTATATGAGAGGAGAAGTATAAAGGGGTTGAATTACACTAAAACAGTAATGAAATGAAGAAAAAACACAACCAACATTAGGGAAAAATCACATTGGTAGAGTGAAAAAACCTACCCATTGAATATCTAATCCAAATCTAGATGACTTCCCTCATATATTAATAAAAATGGATTACAAGGTTCATACTTGAGATAAATGTCCATTTATTTATTTTCTCCCCTAGTAGGTTATCTGTTGCACTATACTTTGATTTTGATGTGTCGGTGGTCGGTTGTTTGGACTACATAGCGTGTTGTACCAACATACATGGAGTTTATCATCTTTATCATCCAACAAATTATTATGAAATGGTATACATGATGTGTATCATTAAAACATGACATTTGGTTTTCGGTCAGCAACATGGGTGTGTACTCGAGCTGTTCGAACCATGCTTGGGCAAGGTACATGATGTGTGTTTATAACGTACATGCAATGTATATTTCTATTTTCATTCTAGTCATCCCCATTTTGTTACTTTGATAGGAAACTCCTAAAAATCACCATGAACACCAAAATATTGTATTTTATTCATAAAACAATGTATATCTTGTGAAAACGTGTTTTTATAATCAATAAAACACATGAAATAATATACACATATCAGGAACATCAACTTTTATTCAAGTATCTTAAATATGTACTTCATCAAATCAAAATGAATTTAAATGGGTCTTATTATTTAATCTAATCATATGTAACCTTCCCTCTGATTCACTTGAATGACATATTAGATGGGTTGAGACACTTGGGGGGGGTGAATCAGGTGTTGAAAACTTATCTATCAATTTTGAATTAATATTTAATTATTTTACACCCTTTAAAATTAAACCTCCATTGATGGTTAGTACAACTCGATTTATTAATGTTCAACTTTTCGATCAATCAACCGTATGCATGAAATTAAAGTAGTTAAGACGCAAACAACATTTTTACAGGGTTTGGTACTAAGGCCTACTTCTTTCCTTGATTGGTTTTTCACCTCAATTAAGGATTATTTAATATAATAAGTCACATATTACAATGGGTTTAACTCTTCCTACACCTACAACTTATTGTACCTTATAGGACCTCCTTTTTTCAAAAATTAATTTGGACTTATCATAGCATCTTCACACTATTTTTTCACAGATTCACATAATTATTTCTTTATATACCCGAAGTTGCATAGGTTCTATAGAGTCCCTCCATATATATACAGGTGATTTCATTTTTTTTCTTTGGAAGTATATATATAGATAAGAAAACATCCACAAATTATATATCTTCCTTAATAAAGGATCTTTTAATGCTTGAATACCATCAAAACATATTCATGAAACATGGTTCCGGGTTATAGGTCATCTTCACAGATCTTTACAACCTATTCAACTGGATGTAGTTTTTCTCTTTACTCAAAAAATTTAGGTCTCTCAAACTAATATCATAATTATGTTTGGATCTTATTCTTCTTCATTTTTTCTACTACATATAACAAATTCTTATCTTTTTCTTTGAGAGATATTTTGATATATTCCAAGAGCACAACTCTCGATTCTCTCAGTGTTTTTAAAACATCCAGTGGATTCTACTTTCTTTTTCAAAATATATCCTATGAATGTGTAAATATATTAACTACTCTAATTTTCAATCACCATAATTGTTATGTCTATGGAAAAAACAATAAATATCCCAAAATAAAAATAATAGAATATTCCTTTTTGGTTCCCATGTATTCCCTTATACTACCTTTTGAACAAAAAAGGTATCCCTGGAATACCCTCATTTATTACATATTATTAAAACTAATCCCAAAAGATATTAAAAAAATATCTATAGTAGACTGGGCTTTTTTTCTCAAAATATCTCTAATAAAAAACCACACATTGAATCTTCAATCTATATTAGTAGTACACAACAAAAAAATGTATCGTTGAGATTTTCGTCACTGTTGTTAACACACAACATTTCTTATCATATCTCAAATCATGGGAAAATTCTGATAATTTAATATTATTAAATGATAAAAACTTTGAAAACCTCGAATCAAAATAACATTTTTCTTGATGTATAACAGATCAAGGTTTTAGTGACCTTAATTTGTATTATTCTGGAAAACCTAATAACTTCATTTTTTCCCTGAAGAGATATATGCAGTGGTTATCCTATTTATGTCTTCGTCAAAACGCTCTCTGATCATGGATTTTCTAAGAATCATGATATTCTGAGCTTAAAATAATATATTTATCATGAATTAGTTTTTATTTCATTATAATTAAAAAATTATTAAATATCCTCTTTTCAAATCACCTCGATCTTCCCTTTAAAATTTACAGTGATCAGATCCTTTTTCTTCTAGTGATTGGATCCCAACCCTTTCTTGGTTTTTTTGAAGTTTAAAACATGAATGAAAAAAATATCGTATCATCCCAAATGATTTTATCTTTAGAATAAACAATTCTATAATTCTATAATTTTCACCCAATACATAGAGAAATTTAGCTATGTGAATTTTAATTTCATGTACATAGATTAAATTATGTAAGGAATTCCCTAACATGGTACTTCACATATTAAAATTTGGATATGTGGTGATCCAGTTACAATTTCAAAATGTATGTCTTAATTTGTGTACATATATCTAAATTAGTTTATACAAAAGAATTTGATTAGGTGAAGTTTGAATACGCCATAGAAATCCCTTACACGAGGAATTTGGCTTTGTAAATTATTTTAACAATGAAAATATATATACATGGTTAATTAAGCTATGTCACTGGATTCCCATACGTGAATCATCCTGTATGAAAATATTTTCTTACATGAAATTAAACTTTGTGGATTCATCTACCCAAGAAGTCACCTATGATGGAATTCATTTATGTGGAATTTGGACATAGCCATTTTCTAGATTTCATTCTGTTTCGACCAGGCCTCCGCCACTTGAATTCTAATCAATCTCAACCATTCAGAAACACCTTTAAATAATCTGATAACATATTCAAATGATTTTTTAATTCTTGGAATAATTCCAAAAACTATTTGTGATGCATTTACAAGGTGTTATAGTATATAAAACAGTCAAGGTACAGTATTTACTTGAATAAATCTTTCTGTTCAAGTGTAAATATTCTTAAATAATTTTTGATCAATCAATGATCACTTAAACCTACAACCAGGAGTGTATAAACACTATCTATACCATAAAAACATGATTTTTACACCTTATAAGGGTCTCATCTTTAATATGGCTATTCTCCAGGATATGAACATGATTTATATATGTTTTTCATAGATATTCAAGTTGTACAATATTAGTGTAGAATCCATATCTCTCTTGTCTTTACAGGAAGTTATAGACAAGGGTCTAATAATCCAATCATCACATGTCAAGATTTAACTATGTAGTTAATCTCTTTGAGTCCTCTGATGTATAGGGGTTTCTAAGAATATGTCTATCCTAGTATTCTAAATAGCCAACACTTCATTATTCATTACCCATAGTATATGGGAAATAACACCTGTCAATCACCTTTTTCATTTGTACCCATCATCAAAGATTTACTTCTTCATTAATGGGTGGTCACTTCAATACATCACCTATATCATCATCTTGGAATTTATAATATTAAAAAGAAAATTTGAAAAAAATGGTCTAATTTATAACAAATATAACCAAACACCATTGGGAACTTCAATACTGATAAAAGCTACCAATTACAATATTTTGATGCTATACTTACAATACACTACAACAACCATGTATTAAATCACAACTTGATTTAATTTAAAACTCCAATATAATAAATTTAGAATAAAAATAAATCTATATTAAAAACATTTTAATACATTAAAATTACATTCATATGAAAAATTTATTAAATATATTACATTTTACAAAAAATTAAAAATCAATTTAACATGCTGCAGACCGGGTTGATATGTATTCTTGAGTCCATGGTACCCTATTCCAAAAGAGTCCAATTTCTCTATTAGTTTCTGAACAAATAAACCCATCTTGAATAAAAGAAGATTGTTCCTATAATAAAAAAACATTTCTTATGTTAATACTATAATAAAAAAATGAAATATAAATATGACACATTAATGAATAAATAAAAAATAAATAAAAAATAAATAAAAATAAGAAAATGAAGGCTAAATAATGATACATAAATAAAAAGAATAACATAATACATAAATAAAACATATTGAAAGTTAATAAAAAACTTTACTACTAGAGAACTGAGTATTCATGGTGGGGGTAAATGAAAGACCTCCATTTTTCAGTCGCTATTGTCACCAATAACATCCTCCAGATTTTGGTACATATATAATTAGAAAAATGCGCAAATCCCCTCGATGGACATCCAATTTCTTCCTCTACACCCCCATTTGAACCATCCCTATCAAAACTCTTCACTTCCCATGAAACATATTTCTTTCCACTCCTCACCATCACTTGGACCCCACGACCCTCCCTACAATTGCTCAACTTGTTCTCTACCCTTATCTAATATATCCTTTCATTGATCCAATTCTCCTAACCACTATATCATACCACTGTGAAACCACCTTTCCCTATAATTTTTTTCCACAATTCCCTCCCCTACTATTAATGTCAACTAAAAATATCTCCCAGCCAATGATGCCTCCCCAACACCAACTCATCTATTGGAGATGCCTCACCATAAAAAATGTGATTATATTCTACGCCCAGTAAAATCCTTACCCCTCTAGAAAATTATTTTTCTATGGTTTTATGTTCCACTTAATATAATGTAATGACTAGTTTAATTGTGTTCCTTATGATTTATTCACTTTAATTTTGGTTAGGTTCTTGGTTATTATAGTGTTATACATTGATCTAGTTGGAAGGTTCCTTAAATATTTTTTGTATTGGTAAAGAGAATGTAAAAATGCTATTGAAATTTTTCCATGACTATTCAACATACCACAGAATAAATTCATGTTTGTGTCACATAAGAGTTTTTTTTATGGTTATAACCTTAAAAGTTTTTTTGGGACTTCTTTCAAGGCCTACCATTCGACCTTTAATTTCATTTATAATTTTTAATAGGGATCAATACAGAAAAATATAGTGATAAAATGATCAATATCTTGGAATCAATAGTTTTTTGATTTTTCTATTGGTATGATTAGTTTTAGAAGTCTTAAATATTATATTCATAGAAGACGTGGATGAGTTATAGAGCTTAACTCTTCTATTGAAGTTACATAGTTCCTTATTTATAAATTTTTATTTCTATAATATGAAATCCAAATTTTCATCTTTTATGAGAATTGCATTAATCGGTGCTTTATATATTTATCAAAGAATTTACATTCACCTATTTTTTATTTCATCAACCACACACATAATCAAAGAATATATGTTTTATTTTTAAAAATTTTAAAATATATAAGGATTTTATTATAATAAATTTATATACTATTTAGTAGAAAACAACTAGATAATTATTCCTTATAACTCATGTGAGATATATGAATTATATTAGACTCCAAATTCTCAATTCTAATATATTTAAAAAGAATAATCAGAAAAAAGTTTTCTATTTTGGATCTAAAAACAATACACCATTCTGATAAAAATTATTATATTATAGTTAATTATTTATTGAAGAGTATTGAGATTCTACTCTAGGGGAACCTTTACTTTGAAAGTTAACGTTGAATTACTTAATGATATTTTGTTGAATGATTATCTCATCATTTGATCTTTTAAATTCCTAATTAATCATTTAAGGAAAAATCATATATCACTGCATTATTGGAGAGGTATGTTTTTTATGGGATCATATCATGCTAGTTTTCCAATTTTATTTTGATCTTTTGCATTTATTTCCCATTAAATACTTGTACGACTTAAAAATGGATAAATATACATAATTTATTTCCTTTTTTTTGATATTTAATCATAATATATTGAAATGGTTATGTCTAGGAATGATATTGAGTTTTAGATGCATAATAAAAATATGATACTTATGATACATTGTTGATTTTAAAATATCCCATAACAGATGAATTTCCACCGCATCTATGTGTGTACACTACTGTTTATTCTAAGAAAATCTTCTTCTTATTTGATTTATAATCATATGTACAGAAGATGACTGTGTTATTTCCTATGAGGTATATTTATATTAAAAAAATATTGGTTTATGTAAATAAAATTATATTTTAGAAAATTGATAATAAAAACATTTCCTTGTTTATCATCATTTTGAGGGTTTTCAAAATTCTATCACTATACGTCGATAAAACCCTAACATTGTATAACATGTTCTAAAAAAAATTCTACCAGATAAATGGGTTGTTTTAATGAAATTTTGGTCGAGTAAAAAAGTTATAGTAATATTTATTTATTTATTCTTTAATATTTCATGATTTATCATTATAAATATATTTAATTGAAATTTAAGATGAGGTTGTATGTCATTAAAACAACCATACATTACAAGGGCCTCATTATAAACTAGGATCTTTCCACACATCTTAGATATGACCTGAGAAATGTTATTTTTAAATTCATAAAAATTAGTTAACAATTCTATATATGAATTTGAAACAATATATTTTAAGTAGTAACATAAAAGTGGAACCATTATCAACTGTATGGTAGTACGAGTTTCTAGTAACTTAGAGGATGCACCTATGGTTTTCAGTATTTTACTATGTATTTATTATTGTAAAAATATTTATATTTTTCATAAAAATATTTATATTTCTTAATATTTCATGTTACATTATAGAGAAATTATATATTTATTACTTTTTAATAATGATTTTTTATATTATATTAAATGAAAATAATTTTAATTACAAGGTTAGACTAGGGTAGCAATCATTGACTACTTGACTCAAATTGAACATGTGGGTAAGTAATTATTCAAATATATTATGTTGGAATTGATTATCAAGAACCAATTGTTTGTACATTAGATTATATATATATAATGAAATGAATATTAATAAAATATTTTATTACTTACTATTAATTGTTCAGTATGACTCTAATGTAATACTTCCCTAGAGTATCTATCACATTGGGAAGGTTATAGAGATTCCACTAGGATGAGAAACTTGAAATTTTATGATGATATTATTAAATAATGTTCTATGATTGGATAACATTATATGAAGGGATACATAGTATATTTAATATCATGTGCAATTTATCATAATAATGTGAGACATCATCTCAAAATTTTTACTCTTGGTAATATCTAACACCAGATATTATGAGAATAGACCCACATATCCGTATTTTTACGTAACATTATATATATATATTTTTTCAAGATTGTGTGATGATTCTTAAAAACTAATATTATTATTAATTCCTATCATTAAACATGTACTTTGATGTACTGACAGAAACCGTGATTTCCTATGTTCATGGTATGCAGGGTAAAGTTGGTGTGTCATGAATGATATAAGATAAATGATTAAGTTTAGGAAATAAATGTCCCTTAAATATTTATAAAATATTATATCCTAGCCTTATGATTGAAGTATGACCATCATATTAAATTTCATAGCCATGTTACAGAGAAGAGTTCATTTCATATAGTTAAAGAAATATGTATCACACACCTAGGTTAGTGACACAGGTGTGAAACCTGCTTGATGGGATATCTTGATAAAGGAAATATATTGTACAATGAGTTCTTGTATGTGGTTGTTACGATGGAAACATATATTTTTTCTCTATAGGTTCTTTAACCTATTGCTAGAAAGTAATCTTGGATGTTGGGAAAGCATTCCTAATGCCACTTAGAAAGAGGCACAAAGGGTGACAAAAAAGTGTTTCCATTGATCTTAGTTGGATATTATTTATATTTAACAATTGGAATATATATATTTTGTCTAGATAGAGAAATAATATTTATCCACGATTTATTGATTGTAATAAATAAATAAATGTTAATTCAAAAGGTATATATATAATTATGTGTATATATATATATAATATTTATTAATCTCTTGTTATTAATTAAGTAATAAATAATTATTTAGTCATTAATAAATATTTTATTTCATTATGTGAATATTAAATAAAAATTTATTCACTAGAATATAAATAAAATATTTATTAATTAAATGAACGATTAATACTTAATTTAATATTTCATGAAAAGTTTAATTAATGACAAGGAGGATGAATGGATTAGGTTTTGGGTGTGATGATAAACATTTATTTACCAGATTGTAAAAATAATATTTATTAATACACAGGTTTGAACACACCATGAGATAAAATAATAATATTTTATATAGAATGGGGTTCATTATGGGTTCAATATTTTATTAAGGAACCTTATGAAATTTATAAAATTTTAAACCTTAACCATGTGTCTATAAATTTATTTTTATGTCATTCATGAATAATTTAATCATTATTCACAAAATTCCTCTCAATCTCCTCCTCCCCACCCCTTCCTCTTAATATCGATAAGAAAAAGTGAGATTCTTTCAAGTTTGAAGGAACTTTATGTGATCAAGGTTACCAATAGAAGATGATAAATCAATCACACTAGCATTAGGATTTTCATTAGTGTTGTTTGAATATTGATTGAGAATGTGTAGATCACTACTAGAATAGATTTTATTTGGGTCCTCAGGATGAAACAGTGATACCCCGAACATGTTCAAATGATCAACTCCATCAAAGATGAAAGAACTCAAGAGTGAGGTAATTTTTATTCCTGATTTTTTATTTAATTATAAATTAACATGAAATGATCATCTCTTAGTGTTGATGATTTTTTTTTCTAATATTCCTTAGAAAAGTTTCATTGGTCATGGAATTCATCCCCAGATACATTACGAATTATACACTAAATCCAACAAAAGACAAGATTGATATATGCAAAATAAAAACATTTTTTTTTCTAGAACCTTGAAGTGGTATTGGAGTGGTAACATTGAATTTATACTTATTTATTTATTATTGAACATTTATGATTTTAAGAGTTAGTTTTAATTTTAATAAATTAATTATTATAATTTTATTGTTAAGATATTTTATTCGTCTCCTAATATCTAGCTCATATAACTTAGGGTCAATTAATAGTTAAAAAAATAATCCAAATAACCCATATGGAGCTATTGGAGACTCTATCCAGATAGTACAGAAGTACATGGAGCGTAACCTAAAGGTACACACTATGTATCATTGTACATTTTACTTGGAAGAATCATTGTTTTTTCAGGTCTTACTATAATAACTATATTAATATGTATTAGAAATAATCCAAGTGTTAACCAAAATAGGTAAGAACATGACATGTTAACTACATGTCATGTAACTGGGTTACACACTATGTAGTACACATGTTTTTATAGTTGAAAATTTATGGACAAATATACATTTTGTATTAATTACATGACACTTAAGGGATGAAAGCTATGTAATATAGATGTTACATGGTGTGTGAGATACACAATGTGTAGTTGGATGTACATGCCATGTACCCAAATTATTTATATAGAAAATTATAATTAATTTATTACTCTATTAAACCTCATATTTATGTGTCATGTGTGCCATTTATTTAAAGTACATTCCATATGATATGTTATATATGATATTAAATTATCAATTAATTCCACATAAAATAATGGACTAAAATTCATACATGGTGGTTACGTATTGTATACTCTTCTTGAATTAAATTAGTACACACAATGTAATTTTTCATTAGTTTTGTGTGTCATTTATTTACAGTACATGTTGTGAAACTATGTCATATGTTGTGTACATGATATTTCATGTGGATCCATTGTATACAAAAAATACCATATTGATAATTTCAAATTGGTACTCAACTAATTTCTTCCAATAGATCGATGTATACTTATTATATTATTTTTTATAAAAACTTAAATTTATTTATTTATTAAAATAACATCTTATGGGTATATATAAGAAATATTGGATGGAGACTAATATAGAAATTAATTAAATGATTAATCATATAATTAATTGCAATAATTTAGCTTAGACCGACCTATCTATGTGAGTGGCTTCATCTATATTTATTATTTCATGGGGGTTTTCAATTATTATTATCAATAAATTAAATTGATGGCCTACGATTTATCCCTACCTCTTTATTATGTACCGAAATATGTGAATATGGGTTCTTTTATGTTAACCCTTCCTTTTGGTTCCCTTCATATACATGAAAAGTAAATTCATTATAAAGATGTAGCTCCCAGGAACATGGAGTTGGTTCAACATAGATCCAAGGTGAATCCAAACTAAGGAGACACACATGACAGAAATGGAATCATGTGACTCAATCCTAGACTAAAGCTAAGAGTTTTTTCCTAGGTTCAATGGGTTGGTTATTGTTTTCTAAATAAACAAACTGCTAGTTAAAAATAATGATCATGCCATGATTTATTTATTTAATTTTTTTCAATTTCATGAAATATTTTATTGACTCAAGATTATGATGACATAAATAAATGAATAATATGTAATGATGAAATTAAAATAAAAAGTATTATGTGTAAATATGTTCTTGGGATTTGGTTAATCACTTAAGTTAAATACATTTAATATGTTTTTAAAAAAATGGATAAATAAGTAAGTTTATACATAATAAAGAAAATCCCTCAAGATAATATTCTGTTTATACACCTTCCATTACTATATCTATATTGAAACCAAAGAACGAAGTATTATATTCAAATTTATCAATAAACTTACATTTATCTAGGATTTCTAATGATGGTTTTGGGTTAACATAACCAAGTTGAATAAAGGGGAGTAACCCTTTCTAAAATTGGTGTATCTTGGAAGAATGTTTTTAGGAAATATGAGTCAGGATTTCATTATTAAGGAGGGAGTCCACTCAATACACCTAGGATCCATACACCCACGACTGCCAATATTTCTTACCTAAATACCTTCGAGTATTTTACTTGGACCTTATATGGATTATGATAATGGAAATATTGATCATTTCCAAAAAAAATTCACTTGATGAGGCATTCCAAGATTAATGGCCAGAGATGTTGAGACTTGATGAAAAAGTGGAAGTATTAATAAATTAAAACGATTTTTTCTCACATAATTTGTACACAAGTAAAGCATTAATAACATTCTATTTATATTATTTTTGAATAGTCAAAATTATTTCAACAACATTATCCCTATGATAAATTCAAGATAATAACCATCTTCTAACTAGCACTAACTTCTAGAAATTTTTTGGACAATTACAAGTTTTGCTGCACCATGGAGAGAATTTTTATATGCTAGAATCCTCAATCCCCGATCTACATGATAATGAGTTAAGTGTGTATGATTTTTTTGTCTATTAAAATCACCTAAACTATGCATTATATGTTAAATGTTTGACGATATCATCAATGTATAGTGAACTGATGAATCACATGGAAACATGGATACCTAATAAATTCTCTAATACCTCCATGATCTTTATTAGAGGATAGATATATAATAATGATATAATATATATACAAACCTATTTATGGGAAAACATGCAGAAGTTACATTAACTGGGCTTTAATTAGTTAAATTTATTTGTGAAATTTAGTGCTTATAGGTTTTAGCGTTTAATATAACTAATGAATTGCATATAAATCACATTTTTTATCACCGTGTTAGGGGTTCTCTAGTTTTATTATTTATTTCAATAAGAAAAACATATAGAAGTTTCTTTAATATATTTTCATGCTACTTAACCAAGTTTAGAAGGATATTAAGTGAAAAAATCATTTTTCATTTCAGTAAATAAAAGGAAAGGCCAATTGGAGATCTGTAAGTAAAACTCTACTTCTAAACATTCTTCATAATATCCTTCCAAGTAGAGGAGGGTCAAGGGGAAAGTAAGGTAAAAATACTCTGTCTATTTCACATGTGGTAAGAATTACCTCTCAAAGAAAAACTACACCCAAGAAAAAAAGAAAGGGGGAAGCTTCCGGTTCATTTTATATTAAGTTTAATCTATCTATTTCTATAAATTGGTTATTATATAAATCATTTAATCCCCCCCCCACATATATATATATATATATATATATTTATATATATTATAATATAATAACCAATTTTATTTTGGAAGATTTCTTGTGGGTATGTGGATATTCTTGTAGCCAATGAAGCTAATCTTGATATTTTGGATGTTAAAGATTACCACCTAACATTTTCATCTCAAATGATCTTAATATTGATTGATTTTTATTATGAACCTTTACTTACGAAAACATTATTTCTTTTTCTATACATGATACATATGGACATATTTTTATATTTTATAATACTTGTTGCTTCTTTTAAAAATAAATCAATTTTATGGAAAGTCTTATTTAAATAACTTTATGATTTTGATTGAACAAACAAATTAATAAAAATCCATAATGGAAATAGTCAATGTAACGACCCAATCTTTTTGAGTAGTATATTAACTTACTCTTAATGATTTAATAAGATGTTTTTGGTTAATGCAGAAAGAGGAGTCGATGGCTTCATCCAATAGACTCGACCCTTATGAAGCCCACTTATCAGAGCTTGGGAAGGAGGTAGCATCTGTGGGATTCGCTTTGGACCAAGCCCAAGCCGAACTCCAGCGTGTCAAGCTTGAACAGAAATGCCTACGGGAGAAGTTCAAGTTAGTAGAGATTACTACTAGGGCAATGTTATCTGAGCCTCCCTCAGATTCTCTCACCACAGCACACCTTACACTTAGGTCTTATGCCGGTGTTATAAGGGGCTGTGTGACGAGACCCTAGCTTCCTTGTGTAATCCTTTCGAGTGAATAAATTGAGATTTCTTTCTTTAATTATGTTTGTGAAATTTCAAATGTATAGATAATTTTAGAATGTATTTTATTGATGAATTTTGAAAAAAAAAGGATATTTTAAAATATTTATGAAAACCCTAAATAACTAATGATGTGTAATGATTTTCAAAAAATGGTCTTCTACAAAAGTGTTCAGTAAGGAATTTGGAGTCTAATAAGATCAACTTAATTTTTGATGAATAGTAAATTGTGAATAGTGATTTTACGCTTAGGATTAGTAATGTGACCAAATGGATTAGTAATTTCACTCAAAGAAAGTTTTAATATAATTTAGACACCTAGATTAAGTAATGTAATTCAATAAAATGGGTAAATAACGGTTTCATAAATTATTAGTCAAGTATTTGTTTTTTCGGATGAATAGTGTTTTTTAATTAAAAATTTAATTAAAAAAAATTAGAAAATTATTTTTATAAAAAGGACTTTATTTTTGAACTCAGAACATCGATATTATGTTAAGGTAATTTTTGGGGATTTTTCTGAAAAAAATGAATTTTCGATGAATAGTGTTTTTATTTAAAAATTAAATTAAAAATATTTAGAAAATTATTTTTATAAAATGGATTTCATTTTTGAAATCAGAGCATTGATATTTGGTTAAGGTGAAATTTTGGGATTATTCTGAGAAAGTTGGATTTTTGATGAATAGTGAAAATATAGTTTTTAAGTTATGGGTGTTTAATGACATCATTAAATGACGTATTAAGTATATATTCAATTTGGTCGAATTATTAATAGTAAGATAAGGTATGAGGTGTACCAAGTGGCCAATACCATGGGCAAATACCATGGGCAAGCCCATGGTTTTTCCAAAACCACTAGTGAGGCGTCCCTTGGCCATTATTGCCTTGTCCCCTCACTTTCCCTATAAATACCCACCCTTTCCTCCTTTAGTTTTCACTCCCAACTCTCCCCCAACGAAGTTCTGGTCTCCTTACCTCCCAAGGAGTCCTCCCAAGGTGCCCCCAAGCCCTCAAGGTCCAAACCTTTGAGTTTCAAGAGTCACGTTTTAAGGTAAGGGATCCGACCTCTCTCTTTCTTTTCATGTAATCCTTTTTATGTCATTCCTTTTATAATCCATGTTCCTATGTGAGAGGATGTTCTTTTATATTCCTCTTACTTCCCTTTTCATGTTTATATGATGAGATATCACCTCTTACTCTCATCATTTCGTTTTATGAATGTTTAAGTGACGCCGTTAGGCTGCCGGATTTTTAAGGGATTCTTTCACCCTTCTCATTTTACAAGTTCGATTTTCATGTCAAGTATTTCAAGTTTCTTTTTATTATGTTGGGGTATTATCTCTATATCTATCATACTGATCTCTTATGATCATATTATGAGAGACCCTATTGGATCTTGTCAATTCTTTTTATTGAAGTTTAAGTGACGCCGTTAGGCTGCCGAGTTTTCATAAGAGAAATCTAATTTTTGTCTTCCGTCCATGTTTTTCATTTCAAATGGTATGTCCTTCAAATTTCATTACCATGTAAATATATCCTTCTTATTCTGTCCCCTACTGTTTTATGGATCATTTATGAGTGGGTGACCCATGTCCCCTCTCTTTTCAATGTTTTCTAAAACCCCGAAGCATAGCCGTTATGCTGCAGATTTTTCATCTCAAAATGCCTCTCTCTTTTCTCAAAATTATTTTAAGTTATAAAGTGAATACTCAAAGCTCTTATTTCTACAGGGGTATTCACATATATATCAAAATGTTCTATTTTAAATTCTGGGATTTACATACATGAAACCCGCTTTCCCTTTTCGTGGGTTTAAAGTGACGTAAAGATCATGTCTTTAAAGCAGTTTTAAAACATTATGATTATGAAATGAAACCCATTTATTTTATGCTATGTGGGTTATTTATGAAATATTTTATGATTATATATGTGGGTCACATGATAATAAAGGCAAATTTAAGGGTGCGCCCTGATAGCGCTCCAATGCATTGGGTAATGATGTAACCACTAGAGATTACAATTTTCACGATACCTTGGTGAATAACCTTGGTAATTTTCAAATGACACCTTGGGGATGGACCTTGGTGATATGTTCATGATTGTCTATGTTAAATTATGTAGCCACATCTTCAAGTTATGAAAAATGTTATTTTTATTATGAAATGCCTCATTATTTCTTTCTCATGCCTTAAAGTTCTTTTCTTGTTCTTATTGAAGTATATCAAGTTCACATGTAAAATGTTCCTCTTGTTTCCCTTACTGGGCCTCCTGCTCACCCTTTCTTTTGATGTATGTCCCCAGGTTATGAGATGCAGTAATAAACCTAGGATGAACTTAAGGAGAAGCCTTTCAAGTGTTTAAGAATAATGCTTTATGTTGTTTTCTTGTACTATGTTCCTGGTTTCCAAGACACTAAACCTTAAAGATCCTCAGTTTCGTGTAATGTAATGAAAGTTTATGTTATAAGAAGACGGGATGCTATAGTCAACAAGACTCATACCACACTTAAATATAGAATCACTATATAGGTCATGTAAAAATAAATATTATGACTAGATTATACTAGGATTGATATTTAGATTTATTTGAACTAAATCCATTTGGTGTATGTCATTCATGTTTACCAGGAAAATGGATAACACCCCATTTAGTGTAAAATCTGAAAGGGATATAGGGCTCCTTGAGTTGGTTCATATAGACATGCATGGAATATTTCATTTTGAATCTATGGGTGGGTACTTAAACTTAATAACTTTTACTAAAGACTTTAGCAGATATGGATATTTCCACTTAATGACATATAATTCAGATTCCTTTGATAGATTTAAGGAATATAAGAATGAAGTTGAGAGCCATCCTGGTAAAAAAAATTGATAAACATAGCTTGGATTATGATGAAGAATATCTTAATCAACACTTCATTGATTATTTATTGGAGTTTTTCAATTTATCTCAACTCAATACTTCTTATACACTTTAATGGAATGGTTTACATGGAAGGATGAACCTCACCATGCTATACATGGTCATATCAATGATGAGTCATGTGATTCTTACATTATCCTTTTGGGGACACACCTTATATTTAATGAGTAATATAATAAACCAAGTTCCAAATAAAGAAAAAAAATATTACATATGAACTTTGGATTTGATGTAAATGTGTACTGTCAAATTTACAAGTGTCGGCTTTTGAATTATTGTTAAGGCCTCTTCTGGTAAAAATATTTCACATCAAGGAAAAAAAGTGTACCTTTAGAGGATACCCCAAAGAAACAAGGTAATATTACCTATACAACTTCTCAAATTAAATGTTGATAGTGGAAACACATGCTATATTTCTTCAGAGGGATCAAATATATAAATGAGATAGACATTAATGATGTTGTGGATCAGGATATAGAAGAGTTGACCCATGAAAAAATTCCACAAATCCACATAGAAGAATATTTTATAGAGACATAAGTACTATTTAGTACTATAAGAGAGGTTAGATAACCATGATGATATTGTTTTCTAGTCTCCAATGATGGGGACTCATTATTAACTGACAATAATGATCCTATAATCTATAAAAATGTAGTGAGTAGCACATAAGAATCCAAATTGAAAGAATCTATATATTTTAAAATTGATTCCTTGTACCATAATTCCATTTGGGTTTTGATAGATCCTATGGTGGATGTAAATAAAATTGGTTTCAAATTTGAATTCAATAAAAAATGGGCATGGATCGAAAAGTCATTACCTATATAAAATTACTAAATATGAAGGATTTTAAATCGTGACTAGGCATAGACTATAATAAATAATCTCTACCATTTTCTATGCTGAAATCAATCATAATTGTACTTTCTATAGCATCATTCCATGATTATGAAATTTTTTATATGAGTGTCAAAATAAAACTCTTTAATGGGAACCTTTAGGAAGATGTCAATATGACACAAATAAAAGGGTTTCTGACTCTAAAGGAAGATAACAAGGTATGTAAGTTGAAGAGATCCATTTATGGATTTAAGAAAGCATCTAGATCTTGTAATATTTAGTTTGATGAATCCATAATATAGTTTGGTTTTACAAACAATGATCATGATCCTTGTGTCTATAATGGTTTTTTGGGAGTATGGTTGTTTTAATAATAGTCCATGTCAATGAAATAGTACAATTTTAAAATGAAATAATAGTCTTATAGTATAATAAAGCCTAGATGAACATTTTCTTCTCCATGAAGAATGTAGGTGAGACAATATATATTCGTGGTATCAAGATCTATCATGAAAGATCCAATAGGTTACTTCAACTAAGTAAAAGTATATAAATTGACAATATACTGAAGAAATTCAGTATGGAATAGTGAAAGAGGGGATTGTTTCTAGTATCAAATGACATTAATCTCTCTAAGAAAAGGTTTCCTAATACACATGAGGATAGACAGAGGATATAAAGGGTTCCATACAGGTCTATGATTGGGAGAGTCAAATATGATATTCTATATACTTGACAAGATGTTTTCCACTCTGTAATCATGATAGGAAAACATCAAGCTAACTATGGTGACTTCTATTAGATTTCCTTCATGACTATATTTATGTATATGAGTTGCACTAAGTATATGTTCTTATTTTATAGAGGATATGAGGATAAATTCATCAAGGGATATTCATATTCATTATTTTAAATAGATAAAGATGATATGAAATCATATTCATTATATTTATTCACTCTTAGTGAAGATGTTGTAAGATAGAAGATATTAAATAGATCCATGTTCACTAATTTTATAGTGGAGTCTGAGTACATTGTAGCTTCTGAATCATCTAGAGAAGTGGTCTAGATATGAAACTTTATCCAAGATAATGATGTGATTATGAGCCGGATAGACCCTATCACACTATAATGTGATAATACTTCAATGATTTCTCTTATAAATGATCTAGAGTTACATCAAAAGATGTAGAATATACTCCATAAATATCTTCTATTGTGTGAATTTTCCCAAATAGGTGACATCATAGGGAGAAATGTTTCCAAAAAAGACAATATAGTGGTCCCCCAAACAAAATCCTAACTTAGTAGAATCATGATCATCATTTGAGATTGAGTGGAATAAAATTTGTTAGTAGCATACCCTATTCAAATAGGATTCTAATTGATATGGTGTTCTATAACTAATAGTTTGTACTTCATTGTGCATAAATATATATAATCAAGGAATTGAATTTTAATAAAATATCTTATTATATTTTTTTTATTTTTATTTATAAATATAATGTAATAATATCATAGTGTATCTACTACATTAAAATTGTTATTGAGGTTCCCTGTTCTGATGAGAAAATTGAAATTTTATGAAAAAATTCTTAAATGTTGTTCTATGGTCAGATAACATTCTATAATGGGAAACATTATATATTGACTTTTATATGTGAGTTATCATTTGTGGATGAGACTTTATCTAATGAATATCACACTTTGTAATATCGAAGATGAGAAATTATGAGAACCGACCTGCCTATAGGAAATCTACATGTTTACATATCATTAGATATTCCTATATGTGAGCACGTGTGATGATCCTTAAACTTTAAGATTATTATTAATGCATTTCAGGACTCATGTACTTTGATGTATTAATCAGAACTATGATTCTATATGCTCATGATAAATAGGGTATATTAGGTACATCATGAATGATATTTTATTAATGAATAATTTGAGGAATGATTTTCCCTTCCATATTTATGGAAGATGATATCCTGACCATTTGAGTGAAATAGAACCACTACATTAAATTCCATGGTTACGATGTATAGACGAGTTCATTTCAGATAGTCAGAAATATTTAACAATAATATATGTTTTTAACATAGGTGTGAAACTTACTTGATGAGATATCATGAAAAAAAGACTATATTACATAGTGAGTACTCATATATGGTTATTTTTTGGAACATATCTTATTCCATTATGAATTCCTTGGACCATTTCTAAATAGTAATTTTGGACATTGGGAAATCACATGTAATTCCACTAAGGGATATGCTTAGAGGATGACACTGAAAGTGTTTCCATTGATCATAATAAAACATGATTTATATTTAATAATTGGAAGAAATATTATTTTCTAGACGGAGAAGAAATATTTAATCAGGGTTTATTTATATAAAATAATGAATAAAAATTAATTCTCATGGTATTTATATTATTATGGGGATATATATAATATTTATTTATCTATTATTATTTTAAAGGTAATAAATAATTATTTACTCATTAATAAATAAATTATTTCAGTATACAAATATAAAATAAATAATTATTTTTCAAATTGAGAATAAAATTTTTATATATTTATTGAATGAATAATATTTATTTAAATATTTATTCCAGAATTCAATAAATGATGAGGATAATGAATAGACAGAGTTTTTTGTTTGATGATAAATATCTATGTACCAAATTATCAAAATAACATTTATCATTGTGCGAGTTTGCGCACACCGTGATATATATTTTTTGATTATTATTATTTTAAATAAAATGAGGTTCATTGTGGGTTTAATTTATTGTTAAGGTCCCTTGTGAAATTAATTAAATATTAAATTCTAACCACACATCTTTAAAATTTATCTTATGTCATTTTGGAAGAGTTTATTAATTATGCACAACATTTTTTTTATTCTCCCCTACTCATCACATCCTATTAAGACTAAGATGAACAAAAGAGATTCCATCCAGACCAAAGGAACGTAAAGAGATTATAATGAATAATGAAGATAATCAATCAGTCACATGAGAACCCAATGACTCATCAGTATTATTTGTATATTAAATGAGTGTGGGTGGATCATCGATGGAGATATTATTCTTTGGATCCTCACGATGCAACAACAATACACATTTCAGGTTGAAACAATAAAAATCATCAATTAAAAAACGAATCAAGACCGAAGTATTCTTTTTTAATGAAACATAAAATAATGTGAAAATCTCTCCTCTTTGTTCCATTGAAAACATTTGTCAATATTCTTCTGAAAAATTTCATTGTTCATGGCATTCGTCATCATATACATTGTGGATAATTCTTTGAATCAGAAAAAATTAAGTTCTCTATAGGCCCAATAGGTGATTCTACTATATATGGAACCTTCAAATTAATAGTCCTCTAGTTTCACTAAAAATATTAAAAATTATGATTTTTATGAACAAATTTTATGTCATCAAATGCACTTGATGAAATTATTAAAATGAATTAATGAAGGCATGTCTTATTTGATGTTAAAAAATTGCTAAACAATCTACAAATCCAATAAAAGTTTTCGATATCATTCATTGGATGACGTGTGACATTAGGATTGAACAAAATATTAAACTGACACTAGAGGTCTCATAAATTAAAAAACCATATTCAAAACCATATTAGTCTATAAATTACATTAAATATGGTAAATGTATTAGAAAAACTATGTTATCCAAAAAATTGTATCTTGATGATAATTTAGTGAAAGTTTACTTATTGGGATGTGTGGTGTGTGAAAATGAAACCGGGGCTACAGATTAAATTTGAATAATCATTTTGTATGTATAAATTATAAATGAAAATGTCATATTTGATGCTCAAAAGCAATCAAATGGGCTCTAATATCTATAAAATTGACATGAAATGATATTTTGGGGATATATAATTATCCAGGATGTGTGGAATGTGAAATCGATAGCCGAGTCATGCATTATCATTGATTAAACATTTTCAATTAATAAATTACAATTTAAAATATTTGATTTGATGATCAAAAGTTTTCAAACATGTTCCACATTCCCTAAAATTTTGGGATGATCTTCCACATGTCATTTTTGGCCTATAGTATTTAAAAATGTATTAAATCGACACCTGATATCTATTAAATTAAAAAAAATGAATAAATATTTATATAAATCCATAAATTGAGTTAAATGTACAATATTGTGAAAAAGGTCTATGATATCTATTAGATTTCATCATGACACATGAGGAATGCGTGGCCAATTAGGATGTGCTACATCAAAAAATGGAACATGAGTTATTCATTATCATTGAATAAATATTTTTGATGTATAAATTACAACTAAAAATGAATACTTTGACATTCCAAAAATCATTTATAACATTTAGGATAAAGAAAAACACTAAATAAACACTATAAGTGTACAAATTGTTTTTTAAAAACAAATATGGATTATTATGTGTCTAAAAAGTATGTAAAATGTGTATAACTACTTAAAATAATAAGGATATACATAAAATTATCATGTCAATATAATATTCATCAAATTACTAAGGCTATAAATCAAATAAATGGGATCAAAATAAAGAAAATTTCATTGGATTTCCATGAAATCATAGAATAATAACTATAAAATGATTTTTTAAATTCAAGAACTAACTTGTTGTCAATCTGAGTTAAGTTTTCTCGAGATGACCCAAATCAACATTTTAGTGCTTTAAATATCTAAAACATGAATCTAATATTCATAACCATATAAAATGACCATATATTGATGTGAAATCATAGAAAATTCCTTCAAAATATTTTTAATTTGTATAAGTAGATGAATTACCAATCCGATGTGTGGTGTGCCCAGAATGACTAAATAACTTTTAAAAAGTATTTTATTGGGTAAAAACTAAAAAAAATACCTATGATTCTCATAAAATAATAATATATAAACCATATATTTATTTTTGAAATATAATAATCGATGTTCTTATAATCTTAGTTGTTGTTTTCGCAGGATAACGAAAAAAATACTTTTAGTATTTTAAAGAACTAAAAGATGAATATAATGGTCTAAACCATAGAAAATGACCTCAAATTGATATGAAATAATAGAGAAAAAATCATTGAATTGTTTTTTATGTGTATAATTCAGAAACATTTCAATATGTTATATGATATGCTTGTAATGAATGAATAATTAGTTCTTAATGAATTCAAAATACTTAGCAAAATTTTCCAAGAGTTAAAACCAAGAAAACAACATGCCATTTCTTAGAAATCATAGGAAAATAACCATATAATTTTTTCATAAAATATTTGAAATGAAACCATATATATTTGAGTTTTTATTTTCTACGTATAATAAAAAATTAGTTTTTTTGGTTTTTAAAACACTAAAACATGCAGTTGATAGATAAAACCCTAAAAATGACCTTGTACTAAAGTTAAATAAATGTAAAACCATCTTTGAATTATTTTTGATGTTTAAAAGTAGACGGTTCATCAATATGACATGTGGTGTTCTCATAATAACTTATTACGTAGTTTTTAAATGATTTTAAAGACATTAAAAACATTCTTTAGGGACTCAAAATAAAGAAAATGGCCACTAATTACGATAAAATCATAGGAAAATAACGATATATCTATTTTTTAAATTCAAGATTTAATACACTACAACATAATCACCAGATAGTAGTGTTTTTTTATTTTGTGGTTGTTTAAACCATCACTATATGGTTCTGTGATGGTTTCCAAAATCCACTTTAAAAGTTGGCATCGACATCCAACTCGCATAGGTTCTATCCATTTAGCGGTGATTTCTAGAAACCATTGCAGAATGTTGGGTTGGGAGTGGTTTAAACCGTTGCTATATCCTCTATATTTTTTGGTTGGGGAAACCACTGTTAAAACAAAAAAACTACTGTTAAATAATAATTTGGCATATATAGCCGTAATGTAAACCACCACTATATATCGATTAAAAAAAAGCTGCAAAATCAATAGCCTCAAAACAACCAAAAAAGATCTTATACATATATGATAAATTAGTTTGGAAATTTTCATAAAGACATAATAGGGGGTCAATAATAAGGAAATTTAAAAATAAATACTAGATATAGGTGATAACCCTCAATATCAGGATGATCTATACATGTATTACCTACATAGAGCCACGAATCATAATCAAAGATGATAATACTTGGATAACCCATGTGGGAGGAAATATGTAAACATTTAAATAACCCACACATGTAAACATATTCACCCACTCATTTGAATAGACATGTGAAAAGAATTAAGGGTCCTAGTGACCGATTTTAGGTATTAAAATTAGGTCTATAAAATAATGGAATTATTTTAACTCATGTAAGTGAATAATCGAATGAGTATAATGTGTCCCGAAAATCTTATGTCCCATATGATGTATATAGATTCTGGGTGTTTCAATCCCATCCCACACCATCAATCTATATGATACTAACTAGTGTGCCTAATCATGATGTATTTAATAAAAAAAATACAGTTATTAGGAAATACATATACTAACTATCAGAGAAACAACCATGCAATAAAATAAATTGTAGACATGCTTAAAGAAATGTTAAGAACTATATCAAATAACATGATAATTATAATAAATTAAAAACTTTCCTGATACAATAATGATTTTAAAAAAAAAATATCCATGTTCACCACACCCAACTATGAGATCATATAACTATGAAGGTAACCAACATGGTTTACTAGCATGTAAAAATTAATATACTAGTGCAATAATACATTACATAATTTAATCAACCAAAATATTCATGTCACTATTCAATTCCTAAGACATCCTAGGAAGACATCAAGGAAGGCAGTAGTGAACTCATTTAAAAAATCCCAATATGGTGTACACAACCCAAACATGGTATTAAACTAAGGAATACTAGTTGTAATTGTCAAAACCACTTGGTCATGACTTAAATTGTTCCAGAGTGAAATGTTTGTGAATGGTTACTTATTACACATCATATCGGAATCGAAACTGATCCCTAATCACTACATAATACAATTTTACCAAAACCCTCTATATCTCCATATAAACTTCCTTATACCAAAACCTTCATGACAACTATGTTGGAAAATAAATAGTGTTGTGTATTTAAATTTAATCTTATAGCCAATAAAATTTTCCATACTAAATGATTTTGAAGTTGTGTGATTTACCTGATCACTACTATACATAAATTAAATATTACCAGGGATAGATCTTTTTATCTTTTGATATAATTCAATCAATGATTTCTTCAGAGTGAAGAACTTCTAATCCTGCATCTCTATATGAGCCCCATGTTGTTGAATTGTGCTTTTCATTGAAACAAAATCATTAGGATCATCTAGAGGTACAGAGCTACTATAAACATGAGTAGATGATGCTGAAATACCCAGTGGCTTTCCAGAGACCTCAGATTGTTATGGTCCTAAACCCATTCCACGAAAATGACTATGAGAATCCTTTAGAAGGACTCGACTAAATGAATCATCTAGGGAGACCAAAAAGGACTTCATGGGATTTTCACTCTAGAGTTCTTTTCTTTTTACCTATAAATCAAATATTATTCATATGTTAAGCAATACATATTAATATAGTGACAACTAAAAAAATGTTTTTACAATGAAAATGGAATTCATACCCCAAATAATTTTGCGAACTCATTAACATAAGTCCCAACAGATTTTGTATGAACATCCAACCACATTTCTGTTCAGTAGTCTTGGTTCGCTAAATTATTTAACTGTGTTAAAAAATGATAATTAAAAAATGTAATATATGAAATAGATAATGTTATCCTATAAATACTTAATTTAATGAAAATATTACCAGATTCAATTTTTTTATGGAAAAACTCTTTGACCCGACAATGTGAGGGATTATTTTTTTAACTCGACTAGATGGATTTTTCCTTAAAATATCCTAAAATAAATATCTTGTGATTTAATAGAAATTTATGAAATGTCAATTCCTTTTTATATGAATGTATATATGTAAAATGATATTAATATAATAATATATATTTTAATACCATGTGCTTCTCTTGACGACGTCTATCAACAAAAACCTTCCATTACTCGCTAGGTACCCATTTAGTAACTTATCATACAACTATTGAGTGATCAATGAAGTATCATTGAATTCATTCCATAATCAACATTTAAAATCATTCCATTTCATACAAAATTTTTCAATGTCCACATTCGTGATATAATATCAGCAATGGGAAAGTGGATAATATCTGTACAAAGACATTGAATTTTAAAATATTAGAATTTTATAACACAATGACATTAAATTACACCATAATTTATAAAAACAACCTTTTTATTTGAATTAAAGAATTAATTTTTCCAATATCGAGGCACATTCCTCCATTCAACATAGGTTATCAGCTCCACCACCACCTAGCCAAAAATCAGGCCAAATAATCTTACGACATCATCCTTTGGTACCCCATAATAGTCAAATAGGAAAACTATCTTTAATCCATTAAGATTATAGACATATGAACTATTCATATTTCACTCCTTTGTAGCATTTCTTTCATATTTTATGAATAAACAGTTAATAGTATAAAAAAGTGAAATACCTTTATTCACATTTAAATTTTTATCTATAAATATCACTGTCCAATATTCTCATAAAGAAACATGAGTGATGACCTGATCCCTCACTACTAAAGCTTTTAAATTGGGAGGCACTACCTCAAATTCTAATGGGACATTGACAAAGGGTGTTCTAGATGATTGTGGAATGGAGGGTGTAAGAGACAGTGTAAGGGAATATAGAGGGTGTCTCATATGATATAGGGAGGGAGGCTTATGTATCATCATTTGTTGGTGTGGTCAAGGGAATTTTGAATACGAGTTGACTAGGATCATTAAAACACATCTTCTTTTTCATTACTATCATTTAATCAAATAAAATTAACTTCAAAACATATATTTCAAAAAAATCATGTAAAAAAATAATAAATGATAACATATTCACAATATTTGAAAAACCAAACATAAAGAGCCATTATAATGAATTAATTTTCATATAACATAACTGGTAGGTAAAAAATACTAATATCTAGAGTTAAATCATAACTATAGTTATGAGTAGAATAAACTCAAACTATCCTAACACTTTTTCCTAGAACCACCACTTAGATACCCAAGGCTTCCCAAGAATGTTTCTAATTCCAAACATGAAAAGATAAAACGAAATATTTATAAAACTATCATGTCACACATATACATCCATTTACAGAAATGAAAATCTTCATATTAATATATACCCACCTCAAATCATAAGATTCAAAAATTATATATATAATAAAAAGTGGAACATATAATGGGTGGAATCAAATAATATCACCATTAATTTACATCCAACATGGAGAAATAACAAAATAGAATTTAAACCCATGAGATAATTATTTTAAAATATATAATAATTCATATAATAAATTATGGTTCTAAAAGAAGGGATAATATTTTATTTTTTAACAATTGATCCTATGCTAATTCAACCCTCTCAGTGTAAAAAAAATCCCACAGTGATCTTAACAATTTTTATTATATTATCAAGATAAATTTCTAATTAGAATCTCAATAGTCTCATTGTTTAATATTTTTTAGTTGCAGGTTCTATTTATGAATTAATAATGAATTTCACTTTAAGAGAATATGT
Organism: Viscum album; assembly: GCA_963277665.1. NCBI lineage: Eukaryota > Viridiplantae > Streptophyta > Magnoliopsida > Santalales > Viscaceae > Viscum > Viscum album. The sequence goes on along the minus strand of OY728125.1, from coordinate 1,551,911,171 downwards.
ATATATTTCTTATTAGAATTAAATATCCTCATAGACTCTGATAACCAAAATATAAAAAAATAGAATGATGAATAATAAAAGTCTATTTAGAAAAGAAACTGAATATTCAGTTTTCCCATGCTATAATTATATTGGAACCATGTTTAGAATAGAATAATATGAAAATCATGTTGTTACACTAACAACTAATGAGAAGTAATTTTTTTTGACTTTGATATGATCAAACAAATTTTTGAAACAAATGACTAACTAATATTTCTTTCCAAAATATTACTAAATTAGAAAAAATAACAAGTGGGGGAGATCAAAAGTTTAACGATTCACATAATGCCTCAATAATTGATTTAAAAGATAATATTTAAAACTATAAAAAGATACATTCACTCTTATTTGTGGATATTTTAGATGCTTGAAGAAGGAGATAACCCATTAGGAATTAGAATAATTTAGTATGGAAAATGTATAATCAAAGAATGTAATGACACGAACTGGTGTATCAAAATAATGAAATGAAAGTAATACAAAAAATATAGATATTAAAGAAATATTCTCCATTATTGGAAAAAATTATATTAAATAAATTTTGATGAAATTTGAGTCCAATGAAAGGATTAATGGGAGGTTCTATACACTTGATACAAACTATATAAATTACATTTATATTAAAAACACTCAACTTGATATCAAATCAATTATTATAAAGAATTATGAATAATTATTACAAGAGAAATCCAAGATTCATTATGTTTATAATAATAATATTGAAGTGGTAATAATTGAATATGAATATAGAATAAAGATAAACATCATTAATAAAAAATGTCTAGTGCGTACAATCATTGTTTAAAATATAAAAACTTTTCATGTAAAATATTGAAAAAAAGTTTAAATGAGAGTTGAAACCTCACATAATTCCAAGAATGTTTTATTTGAAAAATTTCATTATCTAGCAGAACAAGTATATTTAGATCATCTAATGATCAATATTTAGTAGCCCTAATGGAAAAAATGACTGTCAACATCAGAAAATTTAAATTTTACTAATTTTTTTTTCATGTATAATGCATGTATGAATTATAAATATCAAAAAAATTTAACAAAAAATAATGATAAATATAACACTAAATATATTATAGATGCGATAAAATATAGAATAAAAGGTTCAAAAAATGAATCCAACTAATGGAGTAACCCCAACCATATATGAGGCCAAATCCCCAAGAGACCACATGAACAACATAGCTAAATTGAAACCAAAATAAAGAAAAACACTAGGAAACTCACAAGGAAATAATACCTTAATGAAATGAGAAGAAACCATATACAAACACTACCCCATTATGTACTCTATCATGGATGAAAATATTTCCCAATAGAATTGGGCGATTATACCATGCTCCTATGGAATCTCTAAATAGAAGACCAACCAAAGGAAAAAAATAAAAAGAACTAATAAAAAGATAAAGGTAGGTGTGTAGAGGGTGATTCTAACCTCAAATCACTAAAGAAATAAAAAAATCATGCCAAAAACCATGGGTTAGCGAAGGGATGATGAGAGAGGGTTGCTGGAGGCTGAATCGTGGACGACTGCTCGTGCTTGGGGGGAAATAAAGCACTAGTGATGGCTAGCACTGGTGAGGGGGGAAATGAATGGAGCAGTCAGTGAGGGAGGAAGGGAGAGGATTGTTGGTGTCCGAACTATATATGAACTCTCATTCTTAGTGGGATAGGGTGGGGGGGGGGGTAGAGAGCACCGAAGATGGCTAGTGCCGGTGGGCGGGGGGGGGGGGGGACAAAGCGGCTGGTGAGGGAGGGGGGTGGTGGAAAGGGTGTAATGACCTAAACTTTTGAATAATATATTGTTTCCTGAAAATATATATCTTACTATGTCATAATCAAAAAATATATATAAGTTTAAACGAAATGTTACCATCAGGTTTTGACCATTATATAATCATTGGTCAATACGACTGTTGAAAACAATAATAATTTTGATGTTATAATTGTTGTTTAAAGTGGAAATAATAATGGATAATTAATGCATAAAGAAGAGTCGATGGCCTCATACAGTCTACTCAGGTCATACGAAGCCCATCTATCAGAGATTGGGAATGAGGTAGCATCAATGGGATTTTCTCTAGACCAAGCCCAATCCAAGATTCAACATGTTATGCATGAATTCAATCTCTTATGGGAGAAGTTCTAGTTGATAGAAATCACCACTCGTGCAATGTAGTCTGAGCCACCCCAAAATTCTATCACCTTTAAACACCTTACTCTTAGGTTCTATGCAGGTGTTATAAGGGGCTATGTAATGAGGCCTTAATTACTTTATGTAATCCATTTTTATAAATAAAATTGTAATTTCTTATTATGGTAAAATAACTGTCATTTTTTTGAATTTCATATTTCAAAATTAAAATAGGACAAGTTTTTAGTTTTTTTCTATGAATTTTTATATTATTGATGAATATTGAAAAAAATAATATTTTAAATTTTTAACACTTTAAATAATTGATAATGTGAAATGATTTTCCAAAAACGGACATAGAGGGTTGTGATCCGTAAGAAATTTAGAGTATGATAAGATCAACTTAATTTTTAGTGAATAGTAAATTATGAATAGTAATACTAACCTTATTTATAATAATATGACCAATGGAATAGTAACCTCAATTTTTTAAATATAAATATAATTTTGGCATCTTGAATGATATTATGAAACAATAGTAAAAGTAAATGAATGTTTTAGAAATTATTATTAAGTATTAGTATTTTTTGGGTACATAGTGATTTTACTTAAAAAAAAAATTTGGAAAATTTAAAAAATTATTTTCATAAAATGGAGTTAATTTTTGAATTCATTACATCAATATTATTTTAGAGTGAATTTATAAGATTTTTATAATTTTTTTTATTTTTTGGTGAATAGTAAAATATAGTTTTTGAGTTTTCAGTGTGTTAATGACATCATAATGATGTAATATGCAATTTAAAATTATGTTTGACTCAATTGGATTAAAATATTATATGAGGTGTCTCAAGTGGCCAAAACCATGGGCAATCCCACGGTTTTAAAAATACCACCGATGAGGTGTCCTTGAAAAACAATAAAAAAATCCTTCCCTTTTACTATAAATACTAAGCCATTCCTTCATTTTATTTCATTCCAATTTCATTAACCTAGAATACTTGATAGTGCTACCTCCCAACGAGCCCTCCCAAATTTTCCCCAATCACTCAAGATCATGATCCTAGAGTTTTAGAAGTTAATCTTCAAGGTAAATGAATTCTCAACCTCTCTTTTTCCATTCAAGTTATCTTCTATGTGGTATGTCTTTCAAGATTCCATACCATGTAATTATTTACATTTTATTATGCTCCTCTAATATATTATGAGTCTTTTATTAATATTTTACCCCTTTCCCCTATCTTTTTAATGTTTTTAAAACCATGTTGCATAGCCTTTATAATGCAGAAGTTTCGTCTCAAAATCTCTATCTTTTTCTCAAGAAATTATATTATTTTATTTATTTGAATACCCAAAAATATATTATTTCTAAGGTTATTCATAAATACATAAAAATTACATATTTTATTCTATATTTTACATACATAAAACCCTAATTCACTTTATGTGGGTTATAAATGACATAATGATCAATTTTTTAATCACTTTTTAAAACATCATGATTTTGATATGAAAACCATTTCTTTTATTCTATTTGGGTTATTTATGAAATTTTTGATTACACTCTATGTGTATCACATGAAAATAAATACATATTAAGGGTGATCCCTGATAGTTCTCCAATGCATTTGTTAAAGAAATTAATCTCTTGATATGATGAGTTTTATGATACCTTGGTGAATAACCTTTGTAATTTTTCTGACATGTTGGGGATGGACCATAGTGATATGCTTATGATTGTTTAAATTAAATGTTTTAGATACATTTTTAATATATGTTTCAAGTTATTATTATCATGATATGCATCTTCTCATGCCTTTAGGATATTTCTTCATGTTCTTATTTTATTTTCTCAAGTTCACATGTAAACTATTTTCCATATTTTCCCTTGCTGGGCCTTATTCTCACCCTTTCCTTTAATGTATGTCCCCAGGTTATGAATGTAGTATTTGAAATTAGGATGAAATTTTAAAGAATATATTCACATGGATTAAAATAATGTAATATTTTTACATGTATTATGTACCTTATTTCCAAGAGACTAGACTTTAAAGATCACCTGTTTGTAAAATGAAACGAAAAGTTATGTAATAAAAATGCGGGATTCTATAGTTGGTATAAAAGGATAGTTTAGTTATTTTTGGAAGTTAGGTTATGAAAACCTTAGTAATAACCCTATATAAAAGATTAAATATAGGAAAACTAACTGATATTTTGGTTAAATATTAAATATTTGGTTTCCTAAAAAATAAATCCTTGTCTGGATATGAACAAATGGATGTGGGTCTGAGACAGATGTATCTAGGGGTAAAACCTAAAAACACCGATTTGAGATGGACTCGAATGGGAACTATTACACGACAATGGGGAATCCTTAACTCCTGGATATACACTAATATGGGATATGTTTAGTTAATCATAAGTTTTTTATGAATCATTATGAAGGATTTATAGAAAAATGTAATTGTTGTTAAAGAATAATATGTTTATGCATGAAGTTTTAAGACATGAAACTCCTTTATAGATAAAATATTCTTAAATGAAATAAGATTCTAACTATGGTTTTACTATTTTATAAAATGGAAAGAAATAGGAGGAATCATGAAAATGGTGACTGCAATGGACCATGCGATGACGACCCTCCGATGGAAGCTAGAATGGAAACATCATTGAGAATGATGATCCAACTAACTAAAGTTATGAGGAATCACTTGAATCAAGATGAGAGACCAATTTCAAAATTAAGGGAACATATTTTTGTTGATTCCTTTATTCGTAAAGGACCACCAAAGTTTAGTGGATCTATTAATCCATTGATTGCTGAATAGTGGATCAACTATATTGAAAAGATCTATTCTGTGCTCCACTGTTCAGAACAAGAGAAGGTCACCCAGGCTGTTTACTTCTTAGATGGAGAATCTGATCAGTGGTGGAAACTTATTAAAAACATTAGGCTAAGAGTAGAGGTTTAAAATATGGATTGGGAAGAGTTTATAGGGATCTTCTTCAATAAGTATTTCCCTCGTTCAATGAGAACAAAAATATAGTGGAAGTTTCTCAAACTGAATTAGAAGGAGAATGAATCTGTTGTAGGCTACGAGATGAACTTCACAGGACTTTCCCGTTACAACTCAAGATTTTTCAGGGATCCTAATCGGACAGTTGATATATTTTTTAGTGTACTATGACCTCATCTGCGGAAGAATCTATCCAACTGAGATGATGATAGTTATGAGGAGATCGTGCAGAGTTCTATAAAAGTTGAACTGGAGTTTATTGAGAAGTAGTTGGATAATAAATTCAATAAAAATAATAGATTAATGAAACCAAGAATGGGTAGGATCATTGATCAAGGAAGATGAAAAAATCAAGTACAACTTCACACATGTAATAAATATTTGAAGAAGCATTCAGGGAACTACCTTTTTAGGAGCGGGAAGTTTTACAAGTGTGGAAGAGATGGCCATATCGCACGAAATTGTTGTAGTGAGGTGTAGACTCAACTTCCCAACACTAACGAAAAGGGGAAGATGGTGATGGACCTACTTGAGGTATAATGATTCAAGTGTGGAAAACTTGGGGACTTTTACAATCATTGTCCAAATCAGAGGGTAGTGGAGGAGAATCACCATCATCCTTAGCAAATGCCAAGGGGGCAAGGTTATGCTTTTTCTATCATGACAGCTGATGTTGAATCTTCAAATGATGTGGTGGAAAATACTCTTGTTGTTATATCAGAACTAGAAAGTACTTTTTTTGAATATAGTTCTATGAATTTCTTTATTTTCTCCAAGTTTGAAAAGAATTTAGAATCAACCCTTGAATTGATAAAAGTAGAGTTTTCAGTCAAGAATCTTGGTGGGATTATCCAAGAATCATCAGTGTTTATAAACTCTATTATTTACTTTACTGTGCACAATCTTATTGCAAATATATTATTCATTTCCATATTGGAATTCGACATTATACTAGAGATGGAATAGATATCAAGGTGTAATGCTCAGATAAAAGATAGAAGAAAGGAAATATCAGTAGTATTGAGTGGAAGACCTACCGATATCTTCTAAGGATAGATATCTCACACATGATATTTGTCTAAAAGAAACTCCTATAGCCTTCTATATGGATATGATCTATAACAACCATGTTTTTATTACAAACTTAAAAATGATTTATTAAATAAACTCTTCACTTGATAAAACATGGAAGATCAAGAAGACTAGTGTATTTTGGGATTAGGATCATTACATAACAACTTAAAACATGAAATACAACATCTTTATTTAAAAACTCCTTTACATTACCACTACATTCCCTCGTACATAACATTGCATGGGATAACATGAGGATATGAATAAGAAAAGGGTGAGCTATAAATATCAGTAAGGGAATAAACATGGAATAAAATGAGGAATAAAATAAATTTTATACAATAGGCATATCAATAGAGCACAAGAGAAACATGGACATAAAGGCATGATAAAGCATGATAATCAGAATATGGAAATGTGGCAACAACACTTAACTTGGAATTAGCATGAGCCAAGGCTCATTGTACATGGAGCATGAGTAAACCCTCATTGGACATGAAGCATAAGTAAAACCTAATTTCACTTTTATTTGAATGAGTAAACACCCATTTAACATGACATATCATGATACTATACTTTACCCAATGCATTGGAGCACTATCCGGGCACACCCTTCTTAAACATTTCATTTCATGCATAAGTATGCCACAGGTATCATATAACATGGAATAAATCAACATCATAAGTTATTCCACGATTGATTAATGTGGAATAAATACATGAAATTACCACTCAATATGTATATGTTCATAAATGTGAATACCCTTGATAGAGACATGAGTATGGTATTCACTACACAATGATCTTGGCTTGAAAAAAAAAACAGTGCAATTTCGGCAGCATAACAGCGTGACATAAGGATTCATGAAAATGGTTGATGAGAGAGAAAAGAGGTGTCTCATAATATTTACATGAAATTAACCGTATGGGGGTCATATAGATACATTTACCAACAAACATAATGGAATTTAGATGCATAATTCAAAAGAATTATTTGGATGTAAATGAGGAGAGAGAAATCCCTCACGGAATTTCGGCATGGTAATGGGTGCACATGGGAGGAATTAATGAGAGAAAAAGGGGTCTCCCATAATTCAAACATAAAGAGGGCAGTATGAAAGAGATGAAAAATCATACCACAACATTTTTATTTGAAAAAAAGGGCATAACAACTTAAAGGAAATTGTACAAAAATGAGAAAAGAAGAAATCCCTTATTTGGAAGTGTGATCCCAAAGGCTTTGGAGAGGCTTGAGAAAAGATTATTGGGAGCTTGGGGAACCTTGGGAGGATTCTAGAGAGATTAATATAGGGGTTGGTAGAACTCAAAAGGATTTTAGTGAAGAGTAAGTGGGATCTTTGGTGGGTTTATATAGAAAATGAGAGAGAATTCTTTATTTTTTAGGTTTGGGACACCTCACATTAAACTAATCAAAACCACATGCCAGCCCCTGGTTTTTGCCTATGGTTTTATATAAAGGGGAGTAGAAAACAATATTTTATAAGGTAAGTGGATTAAATTTTTAAAATAATAGGATTTCTTAGGCGGAGGTGATTCACACTCTCAAGGAAAACAATTTAAAAAGACAAAATGTTTTATAAGCCTTGAAGGGTCCACTAAATCTTTGTAAAATAAATCAAACAATCCCAAAATCACATTATTTTAATGGTAAAACATATATTGGACGAAAATAATGTTTATATTATTTTATTACATCACTATTGGGTCATTATGATGTCATAAAACACATTATATATTTAAACGATATTTAATTTTTACCCAAAAATTTGACTGTCTCAGAAAATTATGAAAAATTCATCATTATATTATTTTGACGTCTTGATTCCAAAAATAATATTCATTTCATCTAAATAATTTCATAAATATGTGAATTTTTACTTTTAAACTAAAAACCGACATTTACTGAAAATTCCTGGGTTTTGACAAAAACAACTTTCAAACCTTAATAAAAATTACAATTGCATTCATAAAATTGTATGATCATTTATATTTAATAAAAAGTAATTTAATAATAATAATATTTTAATAAAATATTATTTAATTAAAAAATCAATTAATTCATCAAAATAGATTTTTTAGTTGAATATTAAGTTAAAATACTATTTGTGCTTTAAAAACTATTTAAAAAGTAACAATAATAAAATGAATGCACATTCTTTATACAAAAATAATGTACATAGACATAGTGATAGGGTATTGTTAAATAACCTCTTATAACACCCGCATAAGACCGAATGGTAAGGTTTTCGATGGTGACAGACTCTTGGGGTGGCTCGGATAACATCACTCGGGTGGTAATCTCTATTAACTTCCACTTCTCCCACAGTCGGTTCCACTCAAGCTTAACGTGTTCAAGATCATCTTGGGCTTGGTCAAGAGAGAATCCCAATGAATCCACCACCTTTATGAGATCCTGTAACACCCCAAGCTTCCACAAAACATTTCCCTTTGGATAATGCAATAGCTTACATTGTACGCAACTTCGAGATTCTAACACACCGCGACCAATCAAACTAGCCATTATGAATAGTAATACCCAATTTTTGAAATTTTATAAATTTTATCTTTCAAAATTGTCTTCATTTTTGGATTTTGAATATTTAAATTAGCTTAGGGTTATTTTTTGATATTTTTCTGAAAACTTTCAATTTTTGATGAATAGTGAAAAACATTACGTTATTGGTTGAAACCGACATTTTATTGAAATAATGAGTTATTTTATTTTAAGTTATTTTAGATAAAAATAGATACATAATAAATATATATGTTCAACTCAATTCATTGGATTATTTTATAATAAGTTTGGATATATAAAATTTTATCGAACTTTTTACCGTCTTTTACCCACCTCCTAGGAGAATTTGCAAATTTGTATAAAACTTAATGTTACCACTTCTGTGAGTTGAATTTCAAAAATCCTAGAGACAAGATTAATATCATTATGTAAAATTTGGTTCAATAATATGAAAATAATTTTTGGTGAATAATAACTTTTGACTTTTAATTACCACGGTTAAAAGTAAATAGGGTAATTAAGGGTAAAAATGGTATCATAATTACACTAACACATGTTTTAATTCTATTGGATAAGTATAAATCAACCAAAAACAACCTTATTCAGAAAATATGATCCTCTTTGGTCTACTTGGATTAGATTAGGACAATTATTGGTATTTTATTTAAAGAAGAGTTAAAAGAGTTAAAATCAAAGTTCAATAACTAAACAATTTTTAATATAGAGTTACACACAATATAAATTAGACTATAAATATTAATTATAAAGATAAAAATATTTCGTACATAATGGTATTTTATTTATAATTTTTAGACATTAAATGATTTAATTTATTTATGACACAATGATGATGTAATAATTACCTTATTAATAAAATATTAAAATAATTGATATTATAAATATCCAAATAAATATAAATTGAGACTTCTGATGAATTATAATAATTTTCCTGGTTAATATGAAATGTTATGGTTGGTTATATAAATTATATTTGAACTGATAAAGTTTTTATGGCTTTCAAAAATATTAAATACTAAATAGTGTCAAAATTGACATAATTGAGTTTTTAAAAAAAATATTATATTATTAATTGATATAATATTCCTAAAAATATAATGATAGGACAAAGGACTTAGATAAAGTTATATATATATTAATAATGAACCACATGTGGTTCTCTTGGAATGTTATAGTAAGTTTATTAACCATATAATATAAAAATACAAAGAGACATGGAAAATGACAAAGTATTTAACTAAGAATTAAATATAGAAGATAAGTTTAAGATGATGACGTAAACTTATCTAAAACCTATTGGTTGAGAGGTTTTTGACCCATCCCCACCTTATACTTTAAATAGATAATTTTTGAGCAATTATAAACTGAAAATTATTTTATTATAAAATAATTTTCAAGCTTTTCCTAAAGTGACCCTAACCTCTCTTATAAAAGGGCACTTCCCCTTCTCTTAATTTCACACCTAAAAAGCCTTTTGTCTCGGCCTAAAACTACCCAAATATCCTCCCAAATATCCTCCCTTCATCATAGAGGCCTTACTTTGTTCATAAATCCAACCAAAGATCCATTTTGATCAAATCAAAAGGAAGAACCCGAAGAAGAGGTAAATATTTCATCACCTCTTTCAAGTTATTTTCTTCTTCCACTTCCTCTTTCTTTGTTGTTTACATTATAAAATAATAACTCCAGTATATTATATATACTGTGATGTTATTATAAAAATGGTACAACCATATTCATTATTCTATCCATCCTATAAACGACAAAGTCACCATACATACGTACGTACGAATTACACTCTCCACATCGTGGTGTAGTTTGTTATTCAAACACTTCATTATTTGGATGGGTATAATAATGAGTATAACTGATATAAATAATAAATATAACATGTTAATGATACTGTATATATGATATACCATCCAATTACATACGATTTATCCATCAATATAATGATATTGTTGCTTGTGCGTACGTACAGATTACCGTTTCCACAAACGCGACGAGATTCATTCCTCATCGTAATCATTCAAGAATAATTTTCATTTTATGATTAAAAATAATGTTTATGAACATAATATCATTCTTTATATGAATCAAATACATCTTATCCATAATAAACATGGCTTACGTAACCAATCATATAAAGGAACCAAATCTGTTAACACCTGAAACGATGATACTACAAAAATATTATTAACAAAGAAATATTATAAGATCATATATGATATAATATTTATTTATATAGTTATAATATAATTTAATAACTATTTTTTAACTATTATAAAGGAGTTTAACATACCATCGACTAAGGAAAAGTACAAGATAAGGGTTAATTTCACAATCTCTATATTATACGAGGTTGTTTTTACATAAGTATCTACTTGGACCTCTTTATCATCCACATCCATGTTTTATTAAAACTATAATTCAAAAAATTATGAATATTTACTAGACTATGGGTTAAAGTAATTTATACACTTATTTTACCATATATGTTTTTAAAGGAATCTTTCTGTCATTTTCCAAACTAGGTACTTTATGACCTTTTTGACAAAATTAGGGTAAAAATGTCTTTTTTAACTTATACAACAGATGCGGCTATTTTTTACCATTATAACATCGTCAAAGATTCCCTTAAAATATTATAATAATATTTTTCAAAATAAATGTTTCTTTTATAATTACATTACTTCTAAATGATTTAAAAATTGAAAGGCATATTTCTCTCAAAAAGTTTTGATTTCATCTATGTCAACATCCTTTGTTGGATTTTAGGCTTGTTTGAAGTTAATTTATTATGATACAAAACTTCTATATTGTATTGAAGGTTTTGTGATATGTTTGACTATGGATGTGTTATTTTTACACCATTCATGGTTTATAGATAAAGTATTGGCATTTCGTATGATAGTTTTAATACGAATGTTTATGTTTTGTTTAAACCCTTTCATATGAGGAATGCATTGGACTTAGTAAGTGACGGGTGGAGCTCGCTATAGCTCCTCGATGCATCTGTAGGACTCATGAGACAAACTAGTGTCTTGGCACAAGGCCTTGACAAAATCTTATTTATAGTCTTGGTACAAGGCCTTGACTATGTGGTTATGAAGTCTATCATTATGTATTCCATCATTATGAAAGTGGATATTGATATTCCATGTGATTATTTGACTAATAGAATATCCATGTGAGTTAGTAAATGGAATTATTGGATTTTGTATTTTCTATATTATGCTGAAGTTTAAGTTTAAAAGATTTTTTTAGTCGTATACATTTCCTTAAATGTTTGTTCTTATTTATGAACATTTCTGCTATATTATTATCCTAACTGAGCATCTGATCTCACCCATTTCTATGTTTTATTTTTCCCCGGACGTGAAGAAGTATATTATGGTTGACCTACAGGGATTGGATGAGGATAAAGTGTAGGAACCTGGGACACCCTGAGAGGGGAGGGGTGAATCAGGATGTCAACTTTTCTTTTAAACTAATGGATCTTGTTACCATGTTGGTAGGAACTAGTCAAACATGTATGATGGATATGATCATAAATCAAACATTTACATGAAAATAGATGACATGACACTTTTTACTTGGTTTACCACTGAGGGATACATCCAAGGAGAATACTCCGACAGGTTTTCAGTCGTACCTAATTACACTATTATTCAATAGTTGTGGATTACAATGGTTCGAGAACAATCACTCTATCCCAGGCTCACTAATTTTTCAAATGTTTAGGTATAGCCCACTGCTTCCCTCAGGTCACTCCCGTTGACTCCCCCTGGCTCACTGCCTTCAATGAAGTCTCAGTCAGTTTATAGACATGAAGGTCTCTTCAATAGATTCACATTGAAGTCTTTGGATCTGCTTAGAATGAGACTATGCCTGCATCGAAGACCAGAATTGATGCACTTGAACAAAATGAACCACTGAACCAGATAATCAGAAATGCGCAAACAAGTTATACTGAAGATTTCGTGCAAATTCTACCCTTTGCGTGAAATATCTCACTTTTGCACAAAATACTTGATTTTTGTGCAAAAAATATTTCGCGCAACAACCTCCTTTATGCGCATCTTTACACACAACACCCTTTTTGCGTATCTTGGATTTTTCATGCAACTCGTCCTTTTTCACCCAACCTTAAATTTTTTTGTGCAATGCCCGTGTTTTCACGCAGCTTAACCTTTTTCGTGCAACTCGAACATTTTCTCACAACTCGGCCTTTTTCGCGTAACCCAGCCTTTTCGCACAACTCCCTTTACACAAACATTTTACGCGCATCAACACATAGATCTTCTCTAAGTCTTCAACCGTATGGAATGAGGGGGTCACCTCTTATTTATAAGCGTCTCATACCCCCATGCGCAAAACCCCCTTGTGACACAAAAAAACTTATCATTTGGCACGTAATATTTTGCGCATGTACCGTTTTTCGTGCACATCTCCATGTTTTTCACGCAGCCCATACCTTTTCCATTTTTCGACGTTCTGATCCTGAAACACCTCTTGCATGAAAGACCTCGCTCCACTATTTCAGGAACAATGCTGTTTTTCGCGCACAACTCAAATATTTTGCGCACATCCCACCTTTTTCGCGCACCACTTCCTCTTTGTGGGCACCTCCTTTTACCAACAATCCATGTCTACATTTTATGATTTTCAGGGCCAAAAATTTGGCAACCACTAGAGAACAGTGCCACCTTCAATACTATTGTCTGCTTGAACTGTATGATCACTTTACTGGCACACATTCTATACTTCCACTAAGGATTGACATAAAACACAAACCATACTCCAATTCATGCATAGAACGACCATGGTTCCAACAATATCCCCCTTTGGGTTTGTTGGGAATCAGTAAATAAATTCAATAGGGCACCAGCCACATGCAAACCAAAAATGAAATAATCAACTCAGCCAACACTCTAAGTCTACGTGAGAAATGATCGGTGTAGAAAACAAGAGGGGAAGCATGAATTGGGATCCCATGTTTTGGAATTCTCAGTGACGCCCAAGTAGTTCTCTTAAAATTTCCCAGAAGCATTACATGTCCAATGTATTCATTTCTCATCTGATCACCGAATTATCATCGTGATACCAAACATGTCTTGAATTTATTCCTTCTACCCTATTGGAAATATACCCAAAGATTGGTATTTGATCATTGAACATCTCAATACACCCCTTGGATATTATCTCCCCCATAAACCTGCATCATATGCACAAAAAGATTAAAAATAGTTAACATAACTGGGGAGAGGGGTATTTCGTAAACTCCTTATGCACTAGGAGGTGGATGAACACCGAGTTTCAACCGATGTTTCTCAAATATAGTCGCTAATAGTGGCTTGGTTAGGATATCAACAACTTGCTCATCAGTTTCCACATGATCCATTCTAATCACGCCTTGCTCAACTTTTTCTTTGATAAAGTGATACCTGATTTCAATACGATTTGTTCGAGAATGATGAACATGATTATTCGTAAGATCAATTGCGCTCTTGTTATCACAGTAAATCACCATTCGTTGCTTTACCTCTTCTTCAATATCTGTTAGTTTTTTCTTTATCCATAGAAGTAGAGTGCATGCCTTTGTGGTAGAGATATACTCAGCTTCAACTGTACTAAGATAAGTACTTTCTTGTTTCTTTCTCAACCAACCAACACATTTATTCCCAATGTATAATACTCCACCACTGGTGGAATTTTTTTCCACTACATCACCAGCCCTATCAGCATCAGAAAATGCTGATAATTCACTGTCCCTTCCTGCAGCAAGTTATAACCCAAAGTTATGAGTACCTTGAATGTACCTCATGATTTTTTAACTTACTAAATATGTTCTTCGTTTGGATTACTCTGAAAGTGGGCCGATAGACATGTTGCAAAGACAATATATGCTTGTGTCGCTGTCAGATACAGTAGGCTCCCAATGATCCTCCTGTACATGGTGGGATCTGCAGAGGTCCCATCCTCATGATTTCCAAGTTTGGTTCCAACTGCAATCAGTGTTGAGATTGGTTTGGAGTCATGTATATTAAATTTCTTCAGCAACTCTCTTACATAATTTTTTTGAGAGATAAACATGTAATATTTATTTTGAGTCACCTACATCCCCAAAAAATGTGTGTGCTCCCCAATCATTGACATTTCAAATTCAGATTTCATGTGATTGGAAAATTCATCCACTGATTTCTGCCTGCTGCCACCAAATATAATGTCATCAACATAAACTAGAACCATGAACTGATCTTTCAATGAATTCTTCACATATAGATTGTGATCTACTCCTCCACTTTTGAATTCCATCTTCTTGAGATAAGAGTCCAGCTGGGAATACCACGCTCGTGGTGCCTTTTTCAAGCCATAGAGTGCTTTCCTTAGTTTGCAAACCTTTGTTTCATTAGTACAAAGAAGAAAACCCACTTGTTGTTCTATGTAGACTTCTTATTCAAGTACACCATTCAAGAATGCTATCCTGACATACATTTGATATAATTTATATCCTCTTTGGAGTTCCATGTCAAGGAAAAGCCTGATGGACTCCAGTCTATCCACTGGTGCAAAGGTTTCTTCAACATCAATACCTTCAATCTGTGAATATCATTTACATTCCAGTCGTTCCTTGTTTATAATAACACTTCCATGCTCATAAAACTTGTTCTTAAAGATCCATTTTTTACCAATCACATTGTGACCTTAGGGTCTCTTGACTAGATCCCATGTTTGGTTCTTTTCAATCTTATGTAACTCTTCATTCATGACTTTCACCCAAGATTCATCCTTTGCAGCTTCTTCGAATGAGGATGGCTCTATAGCTGACAGAAATATAGATTGCGTGTTATTCATCATTATTCTTGTTTGTGTTGGTACACTCCTATCCCCAATTATGTTATATGGATGAATCTCTGCTCTTTGATTTCTCCTGTGAGGTTCAGTCGCATTCTCTCCAGCCAAGATTTCCTCTTTAGATTCTTTTTCTGAGTCAACATCATGATGTGACTCCTGAGTGTTTTGTACACCTTCCTCTATTTATATATTTTTATTTAATCCATGATCACATTCATCCTCATCGTCTACCTCATCATCATAGGAATTTTTTGAAGCTTTTGGGGTTTTTCCTTCAATAATCTTAACATCATTACTTTCCACAATCCACCCAAAGAGTTTATTGAAACACTTGTAGGCTATTCTGTTCATTGGATACCCAAGAAAAATTCCTTCATTAGAATTTTCACAAAACTTCCCTTGATTTCCTTCTTTATTTTGGATGAAAAGTTTGATTCTGAAATAACAAAAGTATTTCGACGAAGGCTTCCTTCCATGACACAATAAAAATGGTGTCTTTGTTTCTCCCATATAAAGCCCCATTCGATTCTGAATCTGCACTATAGATTCAATAACTTATTTCCAGTAATGGTGAGAGATACAACTCTCAATCAGCATAGTCCTGGCCATATTGTTGACCTGTCAATTCCGGTGCTCAACAACTCCATTTTGCTGTAGAGTCCTCACAGCAGCTACCTCATGCTGTATTCCATGTCTTTCTAGATAATTATCAAACTCAATGGATGTGTATTCACTTCCATTTTCAGATCATAGAACTTTTATTATCCATCCAGTATCATTCTCAGCAATCTGACGATAAGTTTTCATGCAATCAAGTACTTTTCGCTTCCTATGAATAACCATTACACAATCCATTCTACTATAATCATCAATGAAAAGGACGAAGTACCTCTCTCCATGAGTTCTGGAAACATTTATCAGGCCACATAAGTCTATATGGATGATATCAACAAGGTGTGATGCCCTTTTCTTCTTTGGTCGATATGAATTACAGACTAGCTTCCCCCGTATGCTAGCATCACACGTCATTTCCCATTCACATTTCAGAATGGATATATCCATGAAAATCATCAGCTTATATATCTTTTCCATGTATTGTTGGTTAATGTGCCCCAACCTTCAATGCCAGAGGTTGTTTTATTCTTCAAATGAAAAATAGAAAGAGTTTACTTTGCTGTCAACCTGATATAAGTTTCTATCTGTTCTATAGCCTTTCATATGAGAATTCACTATTTTTCCCTTTTATAGTGTATCCTTTTTGATTGAAAGTTACTATGAGCCCTGAGTCATAGAGTTGACTCACATTGAGGATATTATGGCATAGACCATCCACATAAAGAACTTTAGTATTCTTCAACTCTTCGTTGGCGAGAGCAGTTTCCCCACTACCTTTAATCCTTAAAGCACCATCATTACCAAACCTCACTATTTTATCAAACTTCTTTTTAATTTTCTTTAAAAGGTTAGAATTTCCTGTCATATGTGAAGAGAATCCACTATCAAGAATCTAGGTGCAACTTCTCTTTGTAGCTTTGAAGGCTACTTCTGAAAGATTGGATTTATCAATATTCTTCTTTTCCTTCCAAGGGACATTGGATTGAGTATAAGATATTGATGGCCTTCTAATTATTTATTCCGCATAATCATATTCTTTATACCCATAATCTTCTTCTAGAGGAGAGAACCTGTTTGTGAGATCAACACCATCAGGAGGGTAAATATTGACCCATCTCTGAGAGTTGTATGAATCTCTCCTATCGAATCTCTGCCTGCAATACATATATTTATGGCCAAAGTTAGAATAATGAAAACAATATCCATAGAAAATATTTCTTCTATAAGATGTTGGATATGATGTCAGTCTCCTTTGTTGAAGTTCCAAATCTTCCCCATTCAAGTAGCTCCACGACTCTTCAAAATATGACATGGTATGGCCCAGATAGCCACAAAATTGACACTTCATGAGAGGAAATGTCTTATCACTTGAATTTCTCCTCATGTCTTATTTTTTGGGAGAATAGTTGGACTGACAGTCATTTCTAAAAGTTTGAGGATAATTTTTAGTTCTTATTTTAGAATGTATTGAGGGTTTCTTTTTCAGAACTTCAAGACACGTTTCAACATGTCCAACTTTCATCTTGTCTTTATTTTGTCTCTCTTCACTTCCAGTAGTTGATGTCTCAGCTTCACATCCAATTCCACTCTTTCCCAAGAAAGTGGGTCTTTGATCAGTCAAGATTTTTCCAACCCCATCTAAACCACACTTGGATCCTGCCAGTAATTCTGCAAATAAGAATCTTCCAAAATGAATTTTCTTGTTACCCCCATTTTTGGTTGATTGACATTCAATTTTACTCATAAGAGAAAGAAATTCTACCTTTTTAACCTCAAAATTCTTGGACTTCTCTTCCAGTTTGGATAAAAGGTCATTTATGACCATTGCTTGTTCTTAAATTATAAGGTTTAGTTCCATAACGTCATCTATGATTTCAAGGATTGAAGACTGAACTCTCACTAGTTCTTCTAGTCGTTCAATTTCTACTTCAAGCTCATCAACATATTCTGATGATTCTTCCACCATTTCCTTACACTTATTGCATCTCTTACATTCATTATCAATCTTGGAAAAGGCATCCTTAATTTGAGTCTTTGGATCACCATTAAGAGTAATCTTATTATCTTTTCCTTTACTAATCAAGGGTTCTGACTTTTCAATGGTAGCCATCATGGAATCATGGTTTCCTGTTTTAAATTCTGGTTCTTCTTCTTCACAAAATTCAATATCATCGTCTTCCACTTCATAGACAAAACTCTTCCTCAATATTTTATTTCCATATTTGAAGTCTTTATTTTGTAAAAACCTTTTCCTAGGCTTCTCGATGTATTCTGGTTCTCTCTCATCATCATGAAACTTTCTTTGGAAATAAGAGGCAATGTGCCCGACTCTTCCACAACGAAAACATGCTAGAGGTTGCTTACCTTTAAATTTACTTTTTCCCTTCTTCAGCTTCTTGGCGATGATAGAAAGAATTTACTTTTCTTCATCATATTCACCACCACTATCTTCTAAAATTTTTAGTTTTCCCATGGATTTTAATTCCATTTCCTTTCTTACACGGGTCATGGAATCTTTGGGTTTGACTCTCATCTCATATACCACTAGACTACTTATAGCATCCCGTCTTTTTATAACATAGCTTTCATTTCATTACACGGAACTGAGGATCGTTAAGGTTTAGTGTCTCGGAAACAAGGAACATAATACATGACAAAAAACATAAAATAGTCTTCTTAAACAATTGAAAGGCTTCTCCTTTAGTTCATCCCAGGTTCATTACTTCATCTCATAACCTGGGGACATACATCAAAAGAAAGGGTGAGCAGAAGGCCCAGTAAGGGAAACAAGAGAAACATTTTACATGTGAACTTGAGATACTTCAATAAGGACATGAAAAGAACTTTAAGGCATGAGAAAGAAATCATGAGATACATCATAATAAAAATAACATTTTTCATAACTTGAAGATGTGGCTGCAACATTTAATATTGAAAATCGTTTCGTTTCACCAAGGTCCATCCCCAAGGTGTCGTTAAAAATTACCAAGGTTATTCACCAAGGCGTCGTTAAAATGGTCAACTCTAGAGATTAAGTCTTTACCCAATGCATTGGAGCGCTATCAGGGAGCACCCTTAAATTTTCCTTTATTATCATGTGAGCCACATATATCATCATCAAAAATTTCATAAATAACCCATATAGCATAAAATAAATGGGTTTCATTTCATAATCATAATGTTTTAAAAACTGCTTTAAAGACATGATCTTTACGTTACTTTAAACCCACGGAAAGGGAAAGCGGGTATCATGTATGTAAATCCCAGAATTTAAAATAGAACATTTTGATATATATTTGAATACCCTTGTAGAAATAAGAGCTTTGAGTATTCACTTTATAACATAAAATAATTTTGAGAAAAGAGAGGCATTTTGAGACGAAAATTCTGCAGCATAACGACTATGTTACAAGGTTTTAGAAAACTTTGAAAAGAGAGGGAACATGGGTCGAACAATAATAATTGACCCATAAAACAGTAGAGGGATAGAATAAGAAGGATATATGGACATGGTGATGCAATTTCAAGGACATACCATTTGAAATGAAAAACATGGAAGGAAGACAAAAATTTGATTTCTCTTATGAAAATTCGGCAGCCTAACGTCGTCACTTAAATTCCAACAAAAATGAATTGAACAGATCAAATAGGGTCTCTCATCATATGATCATAATAGATCAGTATGATAGATATAGAGATCATACCCCAACATAATAAAAAGGAACTTGAAAGATTTGACATGAAAATCGAACTTGAAAAATGAGAAGGGTGAAAGAAACACTTAAAAATTCGGCAGCCTAACGACGTCACTTAAACTTTCATAAAACGAAATGATGAGAGTAAGAGGGGATATATCATCATATAAACATGAAAGGGAAGTAAGAGGAATATAAAATAACATACTCTCACATAATAACATGGAGCATAAAAGGAATGACATAAAAGAGATTACATGAAAAGAAAGAGAGAGGTCGGATCCCTTACCTTAACACGTGACTCTTGAAACTCAAAGTCTTGGACCTTGAGGGCTTGGGGGAACCTTGGGAGGACTTCTTGGGAGGTAAGGAGACCAGAACTTCGTTGGGGGAGAGTTGGGAGTGAAAACTAAAGGAGGAAAGGGTGGGTATTTATAGGGAAAGTGAGGGGACAAGGCATTAATGGCCAAGGGACACCTCATTAGTGGTTTTGGCAAAACCATGGGCTTGCCCATGGTATTTGCCCATGGTATTGGACACTTGGGAAACCTCATACCTTATCTTACTATTCATAATTCGACCATATTGATTACATACTTAATACATCATTTAATGATGTTATTAAATACCCGTAACTTAAAAACTATACTTTCACTATTCATCGAAAATTCAACTTTCTCAGAAAAATCCCAAAATTTCACCTTAACCAAATATCAATGCTTTGATTTCAAAAATGAAATCCATTTTATAAAAATAATTTTCTAAATATTTTTAATTAAATTTTTAATTAAAAACACTATTCACCGAAAATTCATTTTTTTTTCAGAAAAAACCCCAAAAATTACCTTAACAAAATATCGATGCTCTAAGTTCGAAAATGAAGTCCTTTTTATAAAAATAATTTTCTAATTATTTTTAATTAAAAAACACTATTCATCTAGAAAAACTAATACTTGACTAATAATTTATGAAACCGTTATTTACCCATTTTATTGAATCACATTACTTAATCTAGGTGTCTAAATTATATTAAAACTTTCTTTGAGTGAAATTACTAATCCATTTGGTCACATTACTAATCCTAAGTGTAAAATCACTATTCATAATTTACTATTCATCAAAAATTAAGTTGATCTTATTAGACTCCAAATTCCTTACTGAACACTTTTTTAGAAGACCATTTTTTGAAAATCATTACACATCATTAATTATTTAGGGTTTACATAAATGTTTTAAAATATCCCTTTTTCAAAAATTCATCAATAAAATATATCCTAAAATTATCCGGACAAAAGAAATTCCACAAAATCACTAAAGGAAGAGATCTCAATTTATTCACCCGAAAGGATTACACAAGGAAGCTAGGGTCTCGTCACATAGCCCCTTATAACACCAGCATAAGACCTAAGTGTAAGGTGTGCTATGGTGAGAGAATCTGAGGGAGGCTCAGATAACATTGCCCTAGTAGTAATCTCTACTAACTTGAACTTCTCCCATAGGCGTTTCCGTTCAAGCTTGACACGCTGGAGTTCGGCTTGGGCTTGGTCCAAGGGGAAGCCCACAGATGCTACCTCCTTCCCAAGCTCTGATAAGTGGGCTTCATAAGGGTCGAGTCTACTGGATGAAGCCATCGACTCCTCTTTCTGCATTAACCATTAACATCTTATTAAATCATTAAGAGTAAGTTAATATACTACTCAAAAATATTAGGTCGTTACATTCTTCCCCCCTTAAGAAATTTCGTCCCCGAAATTTATACTTGAGGCCTAGTCGAAAAGGTGAGGGTAATTTTGCTTCATTGTTTCCTCAGACTCCCAAGTCTCTTCTTCATATTTATGATTCCTCCACAACACTTTCACAAGGTGGGTAGTCTTGTTTCATAGGACTTTGTCTCTACGGTCCAAGATCTTCACTGGCTGCTCCTTATAAGAGAGTTCATGTTCCAGTTGTACCACCTCTGGGTTCAGTACATGCGAAGGGTTAGGTATGTACTTCCTCAAGAGAGATACATGAAAGACATCATGAACTTGAGATAGTTTCGGTGCAAGTGCTAGACGATAGGCCACTGCTCCTATGCGATCAAGGATTTTATAGGGGCCAATGTACCTAGGACTGAGCTTCCCTTTCTTCCCAAACCGCATGACTCTCTTCCATGGAGAAATTAGAAGGAAGACTTTGTCACCAACACCAAACTCCAAGTCCCTTCGACGATTGTCAGCATAGCTCTTCTGCCGACTCTGAGCAGCCTTTATGTGTTGTTGGATGGCATGAACCTGTTCTGTCATCTCTTGCACAAGATCAGTCCCAAGAAGCTTTCTCTCACCAGTTTCATCCCAACAAGTGGGAGTTCTACATCGCTTTCCATACAGAGCTTCATAGGGTGCCATCTGAATACTCGAATGGAAGCTGTTGTTATAAGAGAACTCAACTAATGGGAGGTGTTGATCCCATCCACCTTTAAATTCCATTGAGCATAATCTCAGTATGTCTTCGAGTGTCTGAATAGTCCTTTCAGATTGGCCATCTGTTTGAGGATGATAGGCCGTACTAAAATTCAATTCAGTATTCAGAGCATGTTGAAGACTTCTCCAGAATTTTGATGTGAATCTTGGGTCACGATCAGACACGATGTATAGTGGTACCCCATGCAGCCTTACCACTTCCTTAATGTATAACTTGGCAAGCTGATCCAGAGAGAAATCTTCCCGAATAGAGATAAAATGGGCTGTCTTGGTGAGACGGTCCACAATAAACCATATCGCATTGTTTCCTTTGGATGTTTTCGGGAGACCAGTTACAAAGTCCATAGTGATATTATCCCACTTCCATACTGGTATGGGTAGCGGGTGTAATACCCCCTTAGGAAGTTGTCGTTCTGCCTTTACTTGCTGACACACCAGGCATCTTGTAGTGTAATCATCAATCTCTCTCTTCATGTTATCCCACCAATAATGATCACGAAGGTCTCTATACATCTTAGTGCTTCCCGGATGTATAGAGAAAATAGAGCTATGAGATTCATCCATCAGTTCTTTATTTATCTCCGGAATGGATGGAACACATAGTCTTGTACAAAATTTCAATACACCTTCTTGATCAATATTGAAATCAGGGAACTTCCCATCTTTTACAGCCTCCAACTTCTCCTGCAGCAAAGGATATTCTTTTTGAGCCTTCTTGATCTTTTCTAGTAATGAAGGTTGAGAAATCATTTGGGATAGGGTTGATGATGTCCCTTTCCTTATAATTCTCATGTCCAGTTTTACTAGATATTTAATCAAGGGATCTCCTAGGATCCTCATTGTTTCCAGAACAACAGGATCTTTCCTGCTTAACGCATCCGCGTCTTTGTTTGCTCTTCTAGGGTGATAATGAATTGAACAATCATAGTCTTTAATAAGCTCCAACCATCTCCTTTGTCTCATGTTCAATTATTTCTGTGTGAAAATATACTTTAGACTTTGGTGGTCAGTGTATATATCACATTTCTCCCCATAAAGATAGTGCCTCCATATCTTTAGATCAAAAACAACTGCCACCAGCTCTAGATCATGCGTAGGATAATTCTGCTCATGAATCTTCAACTGTCGAGATGCATAAGCAATTACCTTGTCATTCTGCATGAGGACGCACCCAAGCCCTTTCAGAGATGCATCGCTAAAAATAACGAATCCTTCTCCGATAGAGGGTAGTGTTAACACAGGTGTAGTAACCAATCTCTTCTTCAGCTCTTGGAAACTTTCCTCACATTCCTTTGTCTAGATGAACTTAACCCCTTTTTGAGTCAACTTGGTTAGTGGATTAGAAATGCGTGAAATTTTTTTCACAAACCTCCTATAATATCCCGCTAAACCAAGGAAACTACGAATCTCAGTTACTGTTGTGGGTTGAGGCCACTCCTCCATAACCATTGTCTTTGCAGGGTCAACTGAGATTCCTTCATTGGTTACGATGTGCCCCAAGAAATCCACTTGTTGTAACCAAAACTCACACTTTCTGAACTTCCCAAAGAGCCTCTCCTTCCGCAAAGTTTTCAATATAACCCTTAGATGATCTTCATGCTCCTCACGAATTTTTGAATATATCAAAATATCATCAATAAAAACTACCACAAAGTTATCAAGGTAATCCTTAAAGACTCTATTAATCAAATCCATGAAAATAGCAGGAGCATTAGTCAAGCCTAGGGGCATAACAGTAAACTCATAATGCCCATATCTTGATCGGAAGGCAGTCTTTGGAATATCTTCCTTCTTCACCCTCAGTTGATGATAACCAGATCGAAGGTCAATCTTAGAGAAGAATTGAGCCCCGAGAAGTTGGTCAAATAAATCATCAATTCTTGGAAGAGGATATCTGTTCTTCACTGTGATCCCGTTCAGTTCTCTATAATCAATGCATAGCCGCATTGATCCATCCTTCTTCTTCACAAAGAGAACTTGTGCTCCCCAAGGAGACACACTCGGTCGGATAAACCCCTTCTCCAACAAGTCTTGGAGTTGTTTCTTTAACTCTTATAGCTCCACATTTTCCATTCTATACGGAGTCTTTGATATCGGTTGAGACCCAGGTACGAGTTCAATGGAGAACTCTACCTCTCTTTCTGGGGGAGGTCCAAGTAACTCCTCAGGAAATACATCCATGTATTCCTGAACAATCGAAACATCTTCTATTTGTATGCTCCCTTTTCCTTCTTCATCATCACCGATTAAATCCATAAAGAAAGATATAGGAGGTGCTTCTAGATAGGGATCAGTTCGGGATATCTCTCCTCAGAAGATAACTGTAGGTCGTTCATTCAAGACTACTGAGATTTCCTTACTTCTGCATTTGATCTTAGCATTATACTTTGAGAGCCAGTCCATCCCTAGTATAATGTTGAATTCCATCATGGGAATGACTACTAGATTTGCGATAATATTGTGCTCACCAAAGTAAAAACTAGAGTCTCTAAATACTGTTGATGCAAGGATAATCCCACTTAGAGTCTTGACTGACAACTCTACCTCTAGCAGTTCGGGGATTGATTCTATATTCCTTGAAAACTTGGAGGAAATAAAGGAATGCGTAGAACTAGAATCAAATAAAGTACTTGCTAGTTTTGAGAGGACAATAAGAGTACCTGATACCACATCGTTCGGAACTTCAACTTCAGTTGTTGTGATAGCGAAAGCACAACCTTGCTCCCTTGGCCTCTGCTGAGGTTGATGGTGATTCCCCTCCACTGCCCTCGGATTTGGACATTAGTTAGCAAAGTGCCCAAGCTGTCCACACTTGAAGCATGTGACTTCGGGTAGGGCCAGAACCATCTTTCCTCTGTCTTTAGTGTTGAGAGGCTGAGGCTTCACCTCACTATGACAATTCCGAGCAATATGGCCTCCTCTTCCACACTTGTAGCACTTTCCACTTCCATTCAAGCAGTTCCCCAGATGATTCTTCCCACATTTATTGCATGTGGTAAGTTTCATTTGCTTTCCACCTCTTCCCTGATCAAAAGACTTCCCTAAACTGGGCTCCAATGATCTCTTCTTTTCATTTGGTTTATGAGACCACTGTGTCTCACCAAAATCCAGCTCGACTTTCATAGCACTTCGAACTATTTCTTCATAGCTATCATAGTCCCTGTTGGCTAGATTCTTCCGCAGATGAGGTCGTAGTCCACCAAAGAATCTATCAACCTTCCCATTAGGGTCCATGACAAAGCTTGAGGTATAACGGGAAAGCCTTGTGAAGTTCATCTCATAGCTTCCGACAGATTCATTCTCCTTCTGCTTCAGCTCGAGAAACTCTTTCTCCATTCTCGTTCTCATGGAACAAGGGAAATACTTGTTAAAGAAAATTCCCCGAAATTCTTCCCACTCCATAGCTTCCATCTCTCCTTGTGGCTTCGTGTTTTTGATCAGTGACCACCACTGATCAGCTTCTCCCTCTAGGCGGTAAACAGAAAGGGTGACTTTTACTTGTTCCGAACAATGAAGTACAGAAAAGATCTTTTAAATGGAGCTTATCCATTGTTCCGCAACCAATGGGTCAGTAGATACAATGAATGTTGGCGGTCGTTGATGCATGAAGGAATCAACAGAGTGTTGTTCCCTTCGTGGTGAGGTCGGCCTATCAGCTTGATTCGAGTTATTACTCATAACTTGAGTTAGTTGGTTCATCATTCGCATGAATGTTTCCATTACGGCTTCCATCGGAGGGCCGTCAACACATGGTACATTGCGGTCACCATCGGCACAGTTCCTCCTATTGCCCTCCATTTTCTAAAAGAATAAAACCTTAGTAAGAAACTTATTTCATTTATGAAGCTTTTAACTAAGACTTCATGCTTAGACAATTACACTTTTCTATAATTCCTTCATAATGATTCATAAAAATCTTGTGATTAACCAAACATATCCCCCGGGAGTGTCGTAACCAAGAGTGAAGCAAGGCCCGTTATCGTGCACCAGTTCCCGTTCGAGTCTATCTCAAAGCGGTGTTTTCGGGTTTTACCCCTATGTACATCTGTGCCAGAGCCGCCTCTACCTGCTCGTATCTAGATAGGGATGAATTTTTTTGATAAACCACTTACTCAATACTTACCAAAATACCAGGAAGTTTTCCTATATTTAAACTTTTCTATAGGGTTCTTCTTAAAGTTTTTATATCCTAATTTCCACAAATAACTAAACCATATTTTGATACCAACTATAGCATCCCGTCTTTTTATAACATAACTTTCATTTCATTACACGGAACTGAGGATCGTTAAGGTTTAGTGTCTTGGAAACAAGGAACATAATACATGAAAAAAAACATAAAACAGTCTTCTTAAACACTTGAATGGCTTATCCTTTAGTTCATCCTAGGTTCATTACTGCATCTCATAACCTGGGGACATACATCAAAAGAAAGGGTGAGTAGAAGGCCCAGTAAGGGAAACAAGAGAAACATTTTACATGTGAACTTGAGATACTTCAATAAGGACATGAAAAGAACTTTAAGGCATGAGAAAGAAATCATGAGATACATCATAATAAAAATAACATTTTTAATAACTTGAATATGTGGCTGCAACATTTAATATTGACAATCGTTTCGTTTCACCAAGGTCCATCCCCAAGGTGTCGTTAAAAATTACCAAGGTTATTCACCGAGGCGTCGTTAAAATGGTCATCTCTAGAGATTAAGTCTTTACCCAATGCATTGGAGCGATATCAGGGCGCACCCTTAAATTTGCCTTTATTATCATGTGAGCCACATATATCATCATCAAACATT
This sequence comes from Viscum album, assembly GCA_963277665.1. NCBI lineage: Eukaryota > Viridiplantae > Streptophyta > Magnoliopsida > Santalales > Viscaceae > Viscum > Viscum album. The sequence continues at coordinate 1,551,883,904 of OY728125.1, read as the reverse complement.
TCATAAATAACCCATATAGCATAAAATAAATGGGTTTCATTTCATAATCATAACGTTTTAAAAACTGCTTTAAAGACATGATCTTTACGTTACTTTAAACCCACGGAAAGGGAAAGCGGGTATCATGTATGTAAATCCCAGAATTTAAAATAGAACATTTTGATATATATGTGAATACCCTTTTAGAAATAAGAGCTTTGAGTATTCACTTTATAACATAAAATAATTTTGAGAAAAGAGAGGCATTTTGAGACGAAAATTCTGCAGCATAACGACTATGTTACAAGGTTTTAGAAAACTTTGAAAAGAGAGGGAACATGGGTCGAACAATCATAATTGACCCATAAAACAGTAGAGGGATAGAATAAGAAGGATATATGGACATGGTGATGCAATTTCAAGGACATACCATTTGAAATAAAAAACATGGAAGGAAGACAAAAATTTGATTTCTCTTATGAAAATTCGGCAGCCTAACGACGTCACTTAAATTTCAACAAAAATGAATTGAATAGATCAAATAGGGTCTCTCATCATATGATTATAAGAGATAAGTATGATAGATATAGAGATCATACCCCAACATAATAAAAAGGAACTTGAAAGATTTGACATGAAAATCGAACTTGAAAAATGAGAAGGGTGAAAGAATCACTTAAAAATTCGGCAGCCTAACGACGTCACTTAAACTTTCATAAAACAAAATGATGAGAGTAAGAGGGGATCTCTCATAATATAAACATGAAAGGGCAGTAAGAGGAATATAAAAGAACATCCTCTCACATAATAACATGGAGCATAAAAGGAATGACATAAAAGAGATTACATGAAAAGAAAGAGAGAGGTCGGATCCCTTACCTTAAAACTTGAATCTTGAAACTCAAAGTTTTGGACCTTGAGGGATTGGGGGCACCTTGGGAGGACTTCTTGGGAGGTAAGGAGACCAGAACTTCGTTGGGGGAGAGTTGGGAGTGAAAAATAAAGGAGGAAAGGGTGGGTATTTATAGGGAAAGTGAGGGGACAAGGCATTAATGGCCAAGGGACACCTCATTAGTGGTTTTGGCAAAACCATGGGCTTGCCCATGGTATTTGCCCATGGTATTGGCCACTTGGGACACCTCATACCTTATCTGACTATTCATAATTCGACCATATTGATTACATACTTAATACACCATTTAATGATATCATTAAATACCCGTAACTTAAAAACTACACTTTCACTATTCATCGGAAATTCAACTTTCTCAGAAAAATCCCAAAATTTCACCTTAACAAAATATCAATGCTTTGATTTCAAAAATGAAATCCATTTTATAAAAATAATTTTCTAAATATTTTTAATTAAATTTTTAATTAAAAACACTATTCACCAAAAATTCATTTTTTTTCAGAAAAAACCCCAAAAATCACCTTAACATAATATCGATGCTCTGAGTTCAAAAATAAAGTCCTTTTTATAAAAATAATTTTCTAATTATTTTTAATTAAATTTTTAATTAAAAAACACTATTCATCCGGAAAAACTAATACTTGACTAATAATTTATGAAACCGTTATTTACCACTTTTATTGAATCACATTACTTAATCTAGGTGTCTAAATTATATTAAAACTTTCTTTGAGTGAAATTACTAATCCATTTGGTCACATTACTAATCCTAAGCGTAAAATCACTATTCATAATTTACTATTCATCAAAATTTAAGTTGATCTTATTAGACTCCAAATTCCTTACTGAACACTTTTGTAGAAGACCATTTTTTGAAAATCATTACACATCATTAATTATTTAGGGTTTACATAAATGTTTTAAAATATCCCTTTTTCAAAAATTCATCAATAAAATATATCCTAAAATTATCCGAACAAAAGAAATTCCACAAACATCACTAAAGGAAGAGATCTCAATTTATTCACCCGAAAGGATTGCACAAGGAAGCTAGGGTCTCGTCACATAGCCCCTTATAACACCGGCATAAGACCTAAGTGTAAGGTGTGCTATGGTGAGAGAATATGAGGGAGGATCAGATAACATTGCCCTAGTAGTAATCTCTACTAACTTGAACTTCTCCCGTAGGCATTTCCGTTCAAGCTTGACACGCTAGAGTTCGGCTTGGGCTTGGTCCAAGGCGAAGCCCACAGATGCTACCTCCTTCCCAAGCTCTGATAAGTGGGCTTCATAAGGGTTGAGTCTACTGGATGAAGCCATCGACTCCTCTTTCTGCATTAACCATTAACATCTTATTAAATCATTAAGGGTAAGTTAATATACTACTCAAAAAGATTAGGTCATTACACTAGTTAACAGATCATCTAGAGATAGTTTAGATAGATCTCTTTCTTCAAGGGCTGACACCTTTGCATTGTACATAGGAGGAAGTCTTCTCAAGATTTTCTTTAAGATATCAATGTCTTTGATTTCCTCTCCAAGACCTTGAATTGATCCCACTACTTCAGTAATTCGATTGAAGAATGAATCTGCATTCTCATTAGGATGCATCTTTAGATCATTAAACCTGTTGTGTAAGACTTGATGTTTCGCCTCCTTCTCTTTGGTGTCTCCTTCATAAATGTTTTCATGTTTATCCCACATAGACTTTGCTGAGGTGAAACTCATCACATTTAGATAGATATGATCTGAAAGATCCATAGTGATATCATTCTGATCTTTAGCCTCTACGTCAAAAACTTTCCTGTCTGTATTAGTCATAACAATCCCCTTTGGATCAGTAACTTGTATTCCTTGCATAGTAGAAAAGAGGACTTCCATTCCAAGGGATCTTAAATGAGATTTCATTCTATTCTTCCAAATCTAAAAATTACTTCCATTTAAGAGAGGTATTCTTATAGCATTGACTGCATTCTCCATGACGATGAAGGAAAGATCTAACACCAGTAACCTTTACACTTTGATACCACTTGTAGGACCCCAGGACACCCTGAGAGAGGAGGGGTGAATCGGGGTGTAAAATTTTCTTTTAAACTGATGGATCTTGTTCCCAGGTTGGTAGGAACTAGTTCAAACTGTATGATGGATATGATCAGAAATCAAACATTCACATGAAAAGAGAAGACACATCACTTTTTACTTGGTTCACCACTAAGGGCTACGTCCAAGGAGCATACGCTGACAGGTTGTTGGTCATACCTAATTCCACTATTCTTCACTAGTTTTGGATTACAATGGTTTGGGAATAATCACTCTGTCCCAGGCTCAATGCCTTTTTAAATGTTCATGGATAGCCCACTGCGTCCCTCGGGTCACTCCCATTGACTCCCCCTGGCTCACTGCCTTCGATGAAGTCTCAGTCATTTTATAGACGTGAAGGTCTCTTCAATAGATTCGCATTGAAGTCTTTGCCTCTGCTTAGCACGAGACTATGCTTGAATCAAAGACCAACATTGATGCACTTGAACATACTGAACCACTGAACCAGATAATTAGAAATGTGAAAATAGGTTGTACTTAAGATTTCACGCAACTCATACCCTTTGCGCGAAATATCTCACTTTTGCGCAAAATACTTGATTTTAGCATGGAAAATATTTCACAAAACAACCTCTTTTATGCGTAGATTTATGTGCAACACCTTTTTCGCACAGCTTGGCCTTTTTTGCACAACTCGGCCTTTTTTGCGCAACCTCAAATTTTCCACGCAATTCCTGCATTTTTGCACAGATTAACCTTTTTCGCGCAACTTGAACATTTTCTCACAACTGGGCCTTTTTCATGCAACCCATAATTTTTCGCACAAATCCCTTTACACGGACATTTTACACGCATCAGCACTCAGATCTTCTCTAAGTCTTCAACCATACAGAATGAGGGGGGTCACCTCTTATTTATAGGCATCTCAAACCCCCACATATAAAACCCCCTATGGAGTGAAAAAACTTCTAATTTGGCACGTAATATTTCGCACATGTACCATATTTCATACACATCTCCATGTTTTTACATAGCCCATGCCTTTTCCATTTTTTGACGTTCTGATCCCGAAACACCTCTTTCGCGAAAAACCTCACTCCACTATTTCGTGCACCACGCTATTTTTCGAGCACAACTCAAATATTTCGCACACAACCCACCTTTTTCACGCACCACTTCCTCTTTGAACGCACCTCCTTTTACCAAAAATCCACATCTACATTTTCCGATTTTCAGGGCCCAAACTTTGGAAAACACTGGAGAATAACACCTCCTTCAATACTGTTGTCTTCTTGAACTGTATGATCACTTTACTGGCAGACATTATGAACTTTGACTGAGGATTGAAAACAAACACAAACCATACTCCAATTCATGCATAGAACGACCATGCTTCCAACAATAAGTGTGTTCAAAATGGGACAAAATGTTATTGATGTTTTTATTTCATGATGTGATGTAAAACTTATGAATGTATCTAGTACTTACAAGGCTACTAAAATGATCGGTCTTTCGGGACATGATTCCTTATATCATGCTAATGTTATGTAATAATGCACTAACTCTAGGTAATTGGGGTTGGGGTGTTACAATTTGTATCAGAGAAAGTTGAGTACAATCCTTGGAAACTAGATTTAGAAAAAATATAATTAGAGAACACTACCCTAAGATCGACTTTGAGGATTAGTATAGAAGAACTTCCTATAATTTTAGAACTATAGATATTTTGTGAGTTTTCCAAAAAATAAATCCTTGTCTGGATACGAGCAGGTAGAGGTAGCTCTAGTACAGATGTACCTAGGGGTAAAACCTGAGAACATTGCTTTGAGATAGACTTGAACGGAACTGGTGTACAAAAACAGGCCTTACTGCACTCTTGGATACGACAATCCCAAGGGACATGCTTAGGATAATCCTAATTTTCTTTACAAACAATTATGAAAGATTTATGAGTATATAAATCATCAAAGAAATCATTTTTATGATTATGGATTATATCCATAAACTTTTCAATTTATGTTAAGTGTTTTACAAGTTTAGAATTATGCAATGTGGTTCATAAACTAATATACTATATGCCATTGTTTAGAAATGGTTCCTAATGGAAGGAATGGAAATTGTATTAATGCACGTAACCCATGTAGGGATTTTCCTCCTACTCAAGATAATTATAGTGGATCTGGTGAAGCAACTGGTGCAGATCAGCTTATCACCATACTGGGACAACACACTCAGGTTATGAATAATAACCTTTCCCGTATGGAGCACCCTGATCCACAATGAATAGGATCAATGTTTGACCACTTCATGAGGAAACAACCGCAAAAATTCAATGACAGTACAAATCCATTAGTAGCCAAGAAATGGATAAATTCCTTAGATAAAATATTTCACGCTTTGAGGAGTAGCAAAAGGGAAAATGTTGTCATGAACTTTTATCGCCTCACGAGTGATGTAGATCAATTGTGGTCATTGATTCAAAACATATAGGAAGATGATGAAGTATAAAATATACAATAAATGGATTTTAAAGATCTTTTATTATAAAAATAATTTCATCATGACCATCGAGCAGATATAGAAAGGCAATTTCTGAGTCTAAGGCAAACAGAGAATGAGAATGTTGCAAAATATGAGGCTAACCTTACAAGGTTAGCAAGGCATGCTGTAGATTCTATAAGTAACCCAAGAATTAAGGTTGATCTATTATTTAATGATTTAAAAATATTTCTCTAGTGAGCATTAGTCTCACAATCCTTCTTATCATACAAATATATTGTCTCATTAGCTATCAAGACGGAAAAATAATTCTCTATGTCTTATGACATTAAAGAAAATCAAGAGAAGAAAAGATCTGCTGAACAGTTTGGAAATGGAAATAAGGGGAAGAATGGAAAAGTTGAATATTCATCCTGTGATAAATGTGGGAAGAAACACCCTAGTACTTGCCTGAAGGGAATGAGAGTCTATTACAAGTGTGGTGAAAAAGGCCACCAAGCTCTTGATTGCAAGAGGAAGAAAGAGGGTTTTGAATGCTACAATTATAGAGAAAAGGGGAATTATGCCAATGAATGTCCTAAGAATAAAGGGAACTTACCTCAGAAAAGGCCAAGGGAGCAAGGCCAAGCTTATGCGATAACTATTGCTGAGGTTGAAGCTCTGAAAGACATGGTGGTAGGTAATTTAATGGTTTCATAAAGTTTATCCAATTCTTCATTTGACTCTAGATCATCTAATTATTTCATATCTTCCTAGTTTTCTAAGAAAATTAGATATTTTCAATTTGAATTAACAAGGGAGTTGTCAGTCAAAACACCTAAGGGAAGTATAATCGCAACAAAGTTGTGTGAATCAGTTCCCATTAGGGCATATAAATGTTCTTTATCTGCTGATATCATCGTCATACCCATGATTGAATTTGATATAATCCTCAGAATGGATTGGATTTCTAACCATGATGCAAATATTTATTGTAATAAGAAAGAGGTTACAATTTTCGATGATGATAAGGAGTACCTTATCTTTAGAGCAGAAACGTCACCACCTGATTTTTTTCTAGATCCACCCCCATAGCTCAACTAAATTCAATTATTGGGGAAGAATAGAATGAAATAACTATGGGTGAGGAAAATAATGTTTGAATAGAGGACATACCTACTGTGCAAGAATATGTTGATGTGTTTCCAGAGGATTTACTTGGACATCCTCTAGAACGAGAAATTTTGTTTTCCATTGACTTAACTCATGGTTCAAGGCCCATATCAAAGACCCCTTATAGAACGACCACTTTGGAATTAGTGTAACTAAAGAAACAACTAGAGGAATTGAGTAATAAGGTATTTATTTGCCCTAGTGTTTCTCTATGAGGAGCCCTTGTCCTTTTTGTTAAGAAGAAATAAAGATATATGAGGTTGTGCATTGACTAGAGGGAGATCAATGCTATAATAATAAATAACAAGTATCCCATACCACGCATTGATGATTTATTCGAACAAATTCATGGAGCTCAATATTTTTCAAAGATTGACCTTTGATCTGGATATCCTCAGTTGTGTGTGAGGAAGGAAGACATTTCGAAAATAGCATTTCGAACCACGAATAGGAATTACAAGTTTACAGTAATGCCTTTTGGATTAACTAATGCACCCTCTTCCTTCATGGATCTAATGAATAGAGTTTTCAAGGAATATCTTTCTGAATTTTTAGTGGTATTTATTGATGATATCTTGGTATAATCCAAAAGCTATGAAGATCATGAAAATCACTTGTGCATTATCCTAAGGACTCTTAGAAGAAATGAATTATATGAGAAATTTAGCAAGTGTGAATTATGGCTTTAGGAGATTTTTTTCTTGGTCATATTGTCTCTAAGGATGGAATCTCTATTGATCCTTTAAAGACCAAGGCAATCCAAGAATGGCTAGCACCGATGGGTATAACTGAGGTACACAATTTTATTGATTTAACAGGTTATTATCGACATTTTTTCCGAATTTTTCCCGATTGGAAAACCCATTAACCAAGATCACAAGAAAAGGGGTTAAATTTGTTTGGACAAAAAAGTGTGAAGAATTTTTTGAAGAACTGAAGATAAGATTAGTCAACGCTCTTATCTTGACTCTACCATCAAGGAATGATGAGTATTTTATTCGTAGTGATGATTCAAAGAAAGGGCTCAGCTGCGTCCTTATGCAGAATGATAGAGTTATTGCCTATGCATCACGACCGCTAAAAATTAATGAGGAAAACTATCCCACTCATGATCATGGGTTAGCAACTGTAATATTTGATTTGAATATATGGAGATACTACCTCTATGGTGAAAAATGCGAGTTTTATACTAATCACAATAGTTTGAAGTATATTTTCTCACAAAAGAACTCAACCTGAGGCAAATGAGATGGCTTTAACTACTCCAGGATTATGATTTCACAATACACAACCCTTTGGGGAAGGCAAATAAGGTAGAAGATGCTTTGATCAGAAATGATCATGGAGTTTTGAACAAGATGAGAGTTGAAATGGATACTATTTTCATGGATCTAGTAAAAATGGATATGGGAATAATCATGGAAGGTGAAACATCAATACTTTTTCAAATGGTATCCAAACCATATTTACTAGAATGGATAAAAATTTCTTAGACTGATGATGAGGAATTTCAAAAGAGAATTAAAGCTGTGAATGATGGGAGATTAATCGACTTCATATATGAAGATGGAATTTTGAAATTTGGGAAGAGACTTTGGGTTCCCGATATACCTGATCTAAAAAGGGAATTGTTGGATGATGCTCATATATCCAATTTCTCTATACCCCCAAGTAGCACTAAGATGTACAGAGATTTGAGGGAATTTTTTTTGTGAGATAACATGAAGGGAGGGATTGCAAATTTTGTGTTAAGATGTATGGTTTGTCAACAAGTAAAATCTGGAAGGAAAAAGCCTAGAGGAGTCATGAAACCTCTTCCCATACCTGAGTGGAAATGAGATGATATTCTGATGGAATTTTTCATGGGACTACCAAAGACTCCTAGAAGGAATGATTCAATAAGGGCCATTGTTGATCGTCTTACCAAGTCAGAACATTTTCTTTCTATAAGAGAAGATTTACCACTTGAATGTTTAGCAATATTGTATATTAATGAAGTTGTAAGACTTCATGGAGTACCCCTATGGATTGATTTTGATCGTGATCCCCATTTTACATCAATATTCTAGAAAAGTATTTAGAAGGTCCTGGATACTAAACTTCATTTGAGCACTGTCTACCACCCTCAAACTGATGGACAATTAGAATAGACTATTCAAACTTTAGAAGATATGTTGAGATCTTTTTCACTTTACTTTCAAGGTATGTGGGATCAATATTTACCTATGGTAGAATTTTCCTTTAGCAATAGATTCCATTCAAGTATTCAGATGGTACTATATGAAGCGTTATATGGAAAGAGATGTCGCACATGAACTTGCTGGGATGATGTTGGCGAAAGAAAACTCATAGGGCCAGAACTTGTTGAGGAAAAAATGGAAAAGGTGAAGGTTATCCAAACCCACATCAAAGTAGCTCAAAGTAGGAAAAAGAGCTATGCCGATAACCGAAGGAAGGATTTGTAATTTTAGGTAGGAGATCAAGTTTTATTGAAGGTATCACCATGGAAGGGTGTTATACGTTTTGGTAAGAAGGGTAATTTGAGTCCCATGTACATCAGACCTTTTGAAATTCTAGAATGAATTGGAGTTGTCGCTTATCATTTGGAAATGCCTCCAAGTATCTCTAAAATTCATGATGTGTTCCACATATCACTGTTGATAAAATACATGCCTGACCCAACACATGTACTCACCTATGAGGAAATTGAATTGGAACCGGATCTGTCTTATTGTGAAGAGCCTGTCAAGATTCTTGATACAAGAGAACACGTGCTGAGAAACTGGATGACTCATCTAGTAAAAGTTATATGGAGAAATTATAAGATGGAAGAGGCAATGTGGGAACCCAAGGAACTTATGATGAAGAACCACCCAAAATTTTTTATGTAGTAAAATTCTACAAATTTTAACGACGAAATTATTTTAAGGAGGGGAGAAGGTAACACCCCAATCTTCCACGGTACGTTTCCCTTTGAATAATGCAATAGCTTGCATTGTATGCAACTTCGAGATTCTAACACACCGAAACCAATCAAATTAGACGTTATGAATAGTAATACCCTATTTTTGAAATTTTATAAATTTTATCTTTCAAAATGGACTTCAATTTTGGATTCATAATATCAAAATTATCTTAGAGTAAATTTTTTATATTTTTTCGAATACATTCAATTTTTGATGAATAGTAAAAAAACAATGAGTAATTGGTTAAAACCGTTTTTTTATTTAAATAATTAGTTATTTTATTTTAATTTATTTTAAATGAAAATAGATACAAAATACTTAGATATGTTTAATTAAATTCATTTGATTAATTTTATAATAAGTTTAGATATATAAAATTTTATCGAACTTTTTACCGTCTTTTACCCACCTCCTATGTGCATTTGTAAATTTCTATAAAAAATAATTTTACAACTTATGTGAGTTTAATTTCGAAATTCTGAGAGATGCAGTTAATATCATTAAGTAAAATGTGGTTCAATAAGATGAAAATAATTTTTTGTGAATAGAAACTTTTGCCTTTTATTTACCACGATTAAAAGTAAATAGGGTAATTAAGGGTAAAAATGATATCATAATTACCCTATCACATGTCCTAATTCTATTGAATAAGTATAATTCGACCAAAAACAACATTAGTAATAAAATATTATCCTCTTTGGTCCACTTGTATTAGAACAGGACATTTATTATTATTTTATTTAAAGAAGAGTAAAAAGAGTTAAATTCAAAGTTTAATAACTAAAGAATTTTTAACATAGGGTTACACACAATATAAATTAGACTATAAATATTAATTATAATGATAAAAATATTTCCTACATAATGGTATTTTATTTATAAATTTTGGACATTAAATAATTTAATTTATTTATGACACAATGATGATGCAATAATTACCTTATTTATGAAATATTAATATAATTTATATTATAAATATACAAATAAATGTAAATTTAGACTTATGATAAATTCAACTAATTTTATAGGTTAATATGACATGTTAGGGTTGGTTAAATAAATTTTATTCTAAGTGATAATTTTTTTATGGCATTCAAAAAAATCAAATACTAAATAGTGTCAAAATTGACATAATTTAGTTTTTAAAACAAATATTATATTATTAATTGATATAATATTTTTATAAATATAAGGTTCGGTAAAAAGAATTATATAAAGTTATATATTTTAATAATTAACCACATGAGATTTTATTGGCATGTTATAGTAAGTTTATTAACCATATAATATAAAAATACAAAGAAACATGGTAAATGACAAACTATTTAACTAAGGGTTAAATCTAAAGGATAAGGTTAATATGATGACCTAAACCTATCTAAAACCTATTTTTGAGAAGTTTTTGACCCATACCCACCTTATCCTTTAAATAATTCATTTTTGAGTCATTAGAAACCTAAAAGTATTTTATTATAATATAATATTTCAATCTTTTCCTAATGTGACCCTCACCTCTCTTATAAAAGGGATCCTCAACTTCTCTTAATTTCACACCTCTAAAGCCTTTTGGCTCGGCCAAACCCTGCCCAAATATCCGCCCAAAATTCCTCCCTTTAACCTAGAGGCCTTTTTTTTCATAAAGCCAACCTATTGAGCCCATTTGATCAAATCAAAGGGGAAAACCCGAAGAAGAGGTAAATATTTCATCACCTCTTTGAAGTTCTTTTCTTCTTCCACTTCCTCTTTCTTTGTTGTTTTCATTCTAAAATTATAACTCCAGTATATTATATATACTGTGATGTTATTATAAAAATTTTATATCCATATTAATTATTCTATCAATCCTATAAATGACAAAATCACCATACATGCGTACGTACAGATTACCATCTCCACGTCATTGTATAGTTTGTTATTCAAACACTTCATTATTTTGATGGGTATAATAATGAATATAACTGATGTAAATAACAAATATAACATGTTAATGATTCTTTATATATGATATAAGATCCAATTACATACGATTTCTCCATCAATATAATGATATTGTCGCTCGTGCGTACGTACGGATTACGGTCTCCACGAACGCAATGAGATTCATTCCCCATCATAATCATTCAAGAATAATTTTCATTTTATGATTAAAAATATTGTGTATGAACATAATATCATTCATTATATGAATCAAATACATCCTATCCATAACAAAAATGGCTTACGTAACCAAGAATATAAAGGTAAATGAATCAGTTAACACCCGAAACGATGATACTACTAAAATATTATTAACAAAAGAATGTTATAAGATCATATATGATATAATATTTATGTATATAGTTCTTGTATAAATTAAAAAAAATGTTTTAAAAATTATACATGAGGTTAACATACCATCGACTAAGGAAAAGTACAAGGTAAGGGTTAATTTCACAATCTCTTTATTATCCGAGGTTGTTTTTACGTAAGTATCTACTAGGACCTCTTTATCATCCACATCCATGTTTTCTTAAAAATTTAATTCAAAACATTATTAATATTTACTATAATATGGGTTAAATTAATTTATACCCTTATTGGACCATATATGTTTTGAAAGGAATCTTTCCGTTGTTTTCCAAACCAGGCACTTTATGACATTTTCGACAAAATTAAGGTAAGAATGTATTTTTTTAACTTATACAAAGGGTGTTGCTAATTTCCACCATTATAACATCGTCGAAGATTACCTTACAATATTAAAAGAATATTTTCAAAATAAATGTTTTATTTTATAATTACATGACTTCTAAATGATTTCAAAAAAGAAAGAGATATTTCTCTCAATTTTTTTTATTTCATCTATGTCAACATCCTTTGATGGATTTTAAGCTTGTTTGAAGTTGATTTATTATGATACAAAACTTCTATATTGTATTGAAGGTTTTGTGATATGTTTGACTATGGATGTTCTATTTTTACACCATTCATGCTTTATAGATAAAGTATTGACATTTCTTATGCTAGTTTTAATACAAATGATTATGTTATGTTTACAAATTTTCATATGAGAAATGCATTGGAATTAGTAAGTGACGGGTGGAGCCTGCTATAGCTCCTCGATGCATCGGTAAGTGTCATTGAGACAAACTAGTGTCTTGGCACAAGGCCTTGACAAAATCTTATTTGTAGTCTTGGAACAAGGCCTTGACTATGTGGTTATGATGTCTGGAATTATGCATTCCATCATTATGAAAGTTGCTATTGATATTCCATGTGATTATTCGACTAGTAGAATATCCATGTGAATTAGTAAATGGCATTATTGGGTTTTATCTTTTCCATATTATGCTGATGTTTGTTTCAAATGCTTTTATTTTAGACTTATACATTGCCTTAAATGTTTATGCACATTTATGAAAGATTTTGCTATATTTTTATCCTTATTGAGCATATGAGATCACCCCTTTCTATGTTTTATTTTTCCCAGGATGAGAAGAAATATTTTATGGTTGAACTGTAGGGATAGGATAAGGATATAAGTGTGTTTAAAAGGGGAGAAAATGTTTTTGATGTTTTTATTTAATGATGTAATGTAAACCTTATGAATGTATCTAGTACTTCCAAGGCTACTAAACTAATTGGTATTTTAGGACATGATTTTTTATATCATGCCAATTTTATGTAATAATGTACCGATTCTAGGTAACTTGGGTCGGGGCATTACAGCTCCAAAGAATGGGCTTCATATTCCAATTTTATGTAATAATGTCACAATTGGGGATAAAGAGATGTGGCGGCTCTCGATCTCCTTCGCGACCATGGCATAACCCTAATGCGGAACGATATTCCTCCCTCCTCTTGATCTGAGGAGGGAGGTTCAAGAGTTCATCTGCAGAGTAAGAGCGAGTATTTCTTTCCATTTTCAAACCCTAATTCTCTCCCTCCCTTCTCGAAGGTTTCGTTGTCTCTGAAGGTCCCTGATTTATTTCAGGATGCACCTCAGCTCCCCCTCTCCTCAACAGAGCTCACATGTGCCACAGAACTTTACAAGTTCACACTCGTTGCTAGGTTCTGCCATCATCATCCTTCGGTTGACGCATTTGATCGTTTTATCTCTGGTTCCTTGAAGCTACAGGAGGGCACAGTGGTCGGGCTTCTCGATCGGTGTCACATTATGATTCAGTTTCAATCGAAGGAGGATCTTGGGGTCTCCTGGTCTGGGGCATCTTGAAGATGCAATGAAGTTTCATTCATTCTATTTCACGGGTGCTTCGAGTTTCATATGCGGCGTGATCCATCTACCGTCGCAACCTGGGTCAGTCTCCCTGGTCTCCCTCTTTCATTTCAAAACCCATCGATTTTGTGTGTCATTGGAAATATGATTGGAAGGTTTCTATGTTCTGATCGAAGAACGGTGGTCCTGTGTCACCCCGTCTGCCCAAGAATTTGTGTTGAAGTCGATGTGGCGAGGCCACCTGTGAACTGGGTGTGGATAACAGATGGGAAAGAATTCTGGTGGAGGCAGGAGGTCATCTTTGAGTCCTAGATGAGTTACTGTGGAAATTGCTGCCGTTTTGGTCATCTGGCGCCTATCTGTCGTGGCAGGAATGGAACTGGGAACTTGCAGGTTGTGGAGTTGGGCGCTGGTGGCTCTGGTAATAATGGATTAGATGAGTTACAGGTCGAGATTCAGCCTGTGATTCCCTTGAGAAGGCGAACTTCAAATGGTGTAAGTGAGGGAAAGGGTCTGCAGTCAGCGGTCATGAAGTAGGCTGGAAAGATGGTCTCTTGTGAGCAAGGAGTGAGGGCGAATGGGAGGTCGCATTTGGCTGTGGAAGGCGAAGTCATGCAGGCTCCTGTGGATGCAGCTGCGGTGAAGGAGAAGCAGCCTTCTTTGAATCCTATTGTGCAGTAGGTCTTTGATCACCTGAAAGCAGACCTTGGGGGCTGGAAGAGGTCCTTTCCTAATGTCACTGGTAGTTGTCAACTGCAGGTTGTTTCAGTTTCAACTCATAACCAGATTTCAACTCATAACCAGTTTGAGGTGCTGGAGAATGAGAGGAATACTTCCATTGAGGAAGGCTCGCAAAGGGATGAGTCCGAGAGGATGCATATTGTTCCCTGTTCTCAGCCGGCAGTAAGTGAGGTGATTCTTGGGGAGGAACCTCATGATGTTTGTGGCAATGAGCTCCCCCTTTAATGCCTCCAGCCGATTGATGTACAATTGCAGTCAGTAGAGGGAGGGTGTGTTTCGGTTTCAAAGGGTAATTTGAGTGGTGGATCTGATAGATCCCAAAGAGTGGGTTCCATACGCATCACTGTAAAATGGGGAAGTGTCTCTGATAGTGAAAGGAGAATGTGAGTGATGTCTCCAGATGATCTTATAGTGATATTGTTCAAAGTGTAAAAAGTGAACTGACTGCAGGTGAAGGGGGGATGACTGCTCTATCAAAAAGACGAATGAGGAAAGATTACTTATACCTACCGAACCCAGTGACTACTAGATCATCCTCCAAAAGGGAGAACTTTTCAAGGGATGTCAATGGCGTGAAGAAGGGAATGGAATCTCTTATGGTGCTCCTAGAATTGGAAAAGCTAAATTTGACAAGGAAGTATGCTAAGGTTCTGAAGCATTATGAAAGGTCAGAGTGGGAATCAGCAACTGCAGAAGAAACTTTCCATCCAGAATATGGTGACGGGGATGATTTCTATGATTTTTAGTGTTCTCGTTGTGCATTTCTTGTCTGTTGTACTTTTGGGTTATTTTATTAAATGGTCAGAGGTCTTCCTCTGGCTGACTTTTTGGGTAGGAATGGTCACAATTCATAACGGTATTTTAAAATCTAGAAACATAAAACCAATGATGTTCACATTTTATATAACCATAATAAGACATTTAATTAGATTAAGTGGAATTTCTATTAATGAAAGTTTGCGTCGTTACAATCTTCCCCCTTAAGAAATTTCGCCCTCAATATTTCCTTTTCCCACTCTAAAAAAATGTGGGTAACTCTACTTCATCATTTCCTCAGATTCCCACGTCGCTTCTTCAAACTTTTTGTTTCTCCACAACACCTTGAAGAGGGGAATTGTGTTATTTCATAGAACATTTTCTATACGATCTATAATCATCACTAATTGCTCCTCGTAAGGAAGATCATCCTCTAGATGTACTACATCTGAATAGAGTGCATGTGAAGGGTCTGTTATGTAATTCCTTAAGAGGTATACATGAAAAACATCATGTACTTTGGCCACGGTAGGTGGAAGTGCTAGTCGATAGGCCACATCCCCAACATAATCAAGAATATCGAAGGGGCTGATGTACTTAGGACTTAATTTCCATTTCTTTGCAAACCTCATGACCTTCTTCCATAGAGATATGCGTAGAAATACCATGTCTCCAACTTTAAACTCAATGTCTTGTCAACAGTTATCTACATAAATCTTCTGCCGACTCTGGGCTACCTTGATATGCTGCTGAATGGTTTTCACCTTCTCCACCATTTCTTTGACCATTTCTGGTCCTACCAGATTACGCTCACTGACTTCATCCCAACATGTCCGTGTTCTACACCTCTTCCCATATATGGCTTCATAAGGTACCATTCAGATGATCGAGTAGAAGCTGTTATTGTTGTAAAATTCAACTAGTGGACGATGTTGATCCCACCCTCCTTTAAATTCCATTGAACATGATCTTAACATATCTTCCAGTGCCTGAATTGTTCACTCATATTGGCCATCAGTTTGAGGATGATAGGTCATACTGAAGTTTAGGTCAATATACATATCATGCTGAAGACTCTTCAAAAAAGTATAGGTAAATCTTAGATCTCGATCAGATACAATAGATATTGGTACTCTATGTAGCCTTCACTTGCTGACACACTAGGCATTTTGAATTCAGCGATCTCTTTCTTCATATTATCCCACCAATAATGCTCTCAGAGATATCGATATATCTTTGTGTTTCCTGGGTGAATAGAGAAATTTGAACTATGTGCATCATCCAAAAGTTTCTTCTTCAGCTCTGAACATGATGGAACACATATTCTTTTCCCAAACTTCAAAATTCCTTCTTCATTAACATTGAACTCTAAGGATTCCCCTCTTCAGATAGCTTCCACTTTCTTCTAAATTCCCACATCATTCTTTTGTGCATCCTTTAACCTTTCCAAAAGATATGGTTGAACAATCATTTGTGAAAGGATTAATGATGTTCCCTTATTTATGATTCCCATGTCCATCTTCATAAAATCTAAGAAGATTGGATCCTTATCAATTCTCATAAGTGATAGAATCTCTGGGTCTCTTCTACTTAGAGAATCTACCACCTTGTTCGATTTCCTAGGGTAGTAATGTATTGAGCAGTCATAGTCTTTGATCAGATCTAACCATCTTCGTTGGGACATGTTCATCTCTTTCTCTGTGAATATATACTTGAGGCTTATGTGGTCCATATATATTTCACACTTCTCCCCAAAGAGATAATGCTGCAATTTTTTTAAATCTAAGATCATTGTAGCTAACTCCAAATCATGTGTTGGATAATTCTTCTCATGAACTTTTAATTTCCTTGAAGAATAGGCAATGAATTTTTCATTTTTCATCAACACACAGCCTGGGCACTTCTTCAATGAATCACTGAATACCACAAAAATTTCTCCACTTATGGGTAAAGTGAGCTCAAACAGAGTGATAATCCTCTTTTTTAACTCCGTGGAGATTTCTTCGCATTCATCACTCCAAGAAAACTTTACTCCCTTCCAAGTTAGCTTGGTAAGAGGGTTGGACAATCATGAGAAATTTCTCACAAATCTTCGATAATATCCTACTAACCACAAGAAGCTATGAATATCTGTTACAAATGTTGGCCTCGACCATCTCCCAATTGAATCTATTTGGAGGGATCCAAAGATATCCCATTTCTTGTGATGATATGGCCCAAGAATGAGACCTCATTCAACCAGAACTCACATTTTCTGTACTTTTCATAGATCTTCTCCATCTGCAAGGTCTTTAGTATAGTTCTTAGATACTCCTCATGATTCTATTTTATTTTGGAGTATATTACAATATCATCTATAAAGACTACCAAATATTTGTCGAGGTAATCCCTATAGACTCTATTCATCAAGTCCATGAAGATTTATAGAGCATTAGTGAGTCTGAAAGGCATTACTATGAATTCATAGTGCTCGTATCTTGTATGAAAAGCAGTCTTAGGGATATCTTCCTTCTTCACCCTTACTTGATAATATCTCGACTGTAAATACACCTTGGATAAGTATTGAGATCCATAGAAATAATAAAAAAAGTCATTAATTTATGGGATTGGATACTTGTTCTTTATCATGATTTTGTTAAGCTCCCAATAATCTATGCAAATGCCCATTGACCCATCCTTATTCTTGATGAAGATGACTGGTGCACCCAATGGTGAAGCACTTGGGCATATAAACCCTTTACCCAGATTCTCCTATAGTTGTTTCTTTCACTCCTCAAGATCCATAAAAACCATTCTATACAGAGTCTTGGATATTGGTAATTCCCCAGGTATAAGATCAATTGAGAATTCAACATCTCTTCTCTGAGGAAGACAAAAAAATTCCTCGGGAAACACTTCATCAAATTTCCTCACAATAGGTGTGTCTTCAAGGATGGTTGCCTCCTTAGACTCAACCGTATGATCCAGATAAGCGTTCTCATAGACAGTAATATCCACACTTGAGTTGATGGAGCTAAAAAAGATTCATCTTCCTCCTTGAACTTGTACAGAATTGGGGGTCTATTCTCCACATGGAGAGTGATTTCCCTCTCAAGAAAATTTATGTTGGATCTATATAAGGAAAGCCAATCCATTCTATGAATTTCATCAAATTCCACCAGAGGGAGTATGACAAGGTTCACCGGGAAATTCAATCCACAGATTATGATAGGGGAGGAGTTATATTCGTGGGATACAATGATTGCCCCATTTTCCATACTCACCGAAATCTTTACTTCCATGATTTGTGGTGGTGCTGGGATTGTTCTACTAAACATTTGGGATATAAAAGAATGCATAGAACCTGAATCAAAAAGTACACTCACTATTATTGAATAAATAACAAGAGTAACTGTCACCATTTCATTGTCGAGGTTCAATTCGGCAGTAGTGATGGAAAAATCTCTCCCTTGCTGCCTTGAAGGTTGTTGGTTTCCTATGAAAACCCTTGTCTTAGGGCACTAATTTGTAAGATGCCCTGGTTCTTTGCAGTTAGAGAAATGAAAAACACTCTGTGGTTTTAGCGGAGAATTCCTCTCATCTATTGCAACTGCAGGTTTTTTCTTGTCAGTAGTTTACACCTAGGTGCCCTTCTCTTGCGCACATAAAGCATTTCCACGCCCCCTTCAGGAAATTTCTTGGGTGCTTCTTTCAACACCTTTGGCAAGTGGGGTGCAGGATCTTCTTAGCAATATTGGATTTATCCATCAGACCACCAGCATTGAATTCCACCTTATGCTTCTTATCCCCATGATACCCCTAAGATTCTTCAATCTCCATTTTGACCTTGAGGGCACATTGGACAATTTTCTCATAGCTTTCGAAGTCACGAATCACCAACGCTTTCTGTAGGCTAGGTTTCAGCGCACCAAAGAAGCAGTCAACCTGGCATTCGAGGGTAAAAACAAAGCCGGAAGCGTATCGTGCAAGCCTTGTGATGTTTGCCTCGTATGCTCCGAAAGATTCATCATATTTTTGCTCAGGGGCAAAAATGTCTCTTTCAATATTAAGTCGGCGGGTGTGTGCAAAATATTTATCAAAAAATATCTTCCAAAAATACTTCCATTCCAATGCCTCGATCTCCTCCTCAGGCTTTGTATTTTTGATCAACATCCACCATTGTTCAGCTTCATCCTCCATACGATAAGAATCTATGAGAACCTTATGTTGTTTATAACATTAAAGGATGAATAAGATCATTTCAATAGAGTTGATCCATTGTTCAGTGATTGAAGGATCAGATGATCCATTGAAAGTAGGGGGCCTTTGTCTCATGAAGCTTTCGATAGTGACTTGTTATTTCTTTGGGGGGAGGGGTTGAACGTTCCTCTTCACCAATGTTTCTATTCCAAGCTTGAGTTAACTGAGAGAGAAACGTGACAAAGTTTGTGATTATCACTCTCAATCGGATTGGGAATCTCAATAACACAGTCATTACATAGATCTTCATATCAGTTGTTAGCCCGAGTCCTCCTATTACCAGCCATTGGCTGGAATAAAATAAAAGTTAGGGGTAACACATAATTGGTAATCCAAGGACCAAACTGATGACCTATAAATAACTTTTATTTCTTTAACTTAAGAATCCATAGGCATTAATCTATGCTATTCATGATCTACATTTTAACATATATTCTTAGGGGCATTTTTTTAATTCCCTTAATAAGGGTTCATACTAAGCTTGTGAATTTATCAAAGAATATCCCCTAGGAGTGTCATAATCATGATTGTAGCAAGGAACATTTTCATGCATCAGTTCTCATTCGAGTCTAGCTCAAAGAGGGGTTTCCAAGTTTTACCCCTAGGATATATCTGTTTCAGAGCCGCCTCTACCAGCTCATTTCCAGAAAGGGATGTATTTTCTTGATAAACCACTTACTCAATACTCACCAATACTTAGGGATGTTTTTATTATACTTATTCTTGCATGTAATTATTCACTAGGGGTTTCTAATCCTAATCCTAAAAATAACTAAACTTCTCCTCTGATACGAACTATAACAACCCTGTTCTTTTATTACAAACTCAAACATGAATTATAAAATAAAATCTTCACTTGATAAAACATGAAAGATTGAGAGGTATAGTGTATTTGGGTCTTAAGATCATTACATAACAACTTAAAACATGAAATACAACATCTTTATTTAATAATTCCTTTACATGACCACTACATTCCCTCATACTTAGCATTTCATGGGATAACCAGAGGACATGCATAAGAAAAGGGTGAGATGAAAATACAGTAAGGTAATAAACATGTAATAACATGAGGAATAAGATACATTTTATAAAATAGGAATATCAATGGATCACAAGAGAAACATGAACATAAAGGCATGATAAATCATGATAATCATAACATGGAAATGTGGAAACAACACTTAACATGCAATTAGCATGAGCCAAGGATCATTGCACATGAAGCATGAGTAAACCCTCATTTCACATGAAGCACGAGTAAAACCTTGTTATAATTAAATTAGCATGAGTCAAAACCCTTTGCACATGACGTATCATGATACTATACCTAACCCAATGCATTGGAGCTCTATCAGGGCACACCTTTCTTAAACAATTTATTTCATGTATAAGTGTGCCACATAGATCATATAACATGGAATGAATCAACATCATATGTTTTTCCACGATTAAGTAATGTGTAAAAAATACATGAAAATACCATTCAATATGTATATTTTCATAAAGGTTAACACCATTGATAGAGACATGGGTATGGTATTCACTACACAATGATCTTGGCTTGAAAAAACAAGGTGCAATTTCAACAGCATAACGACGTGACATAAGGATTCATCAAAATGGATGATGAGAGATAAAAGGGGTGTCTCATCATATTTACATGAAATGGACAGTAAGGGGGCCATATAGATACATTTCCTAACAAATGTGATTGAATTTAGATGCATAATTCAAAAGAATTATTTGGATGTAAAAGAGGAGAGAGAAATCCCTCATAGAATTTCGGCATGGTAATGGGTGTATATGGGAGGAATTAATGAATGATAAAGAGGTATCCCATCATCCAAACATAAATAGGTAAGTATGGGGGAGGTGAAAAATCATACCCCAACTTTTTTAATTGAAAAAATGGCATAAAAACTTAAAGAAAATTGGACAAAAATGAGAAAGGAAGAAATACATTACTTGAAAGTGTGATCCCAAAGGCTTGGGAGAGGGTTGAGAGAGGGTTATTGGGAGCTTGGTACACATTTAGGGGATTCTAGAGATATGAGTTCAGGGGTTGGTTGAACTCAAAAGACTTTGAGTGAAGAGGAAGTGGGAGCTTGGGTTGGTTTATATAGGAAATGAGAGGGAATTCTTTATTATTTAGGTTTGGGACACCTCACATTAAACTAGTCAAAACCACAAACCAGACCATGGTTTTTCCCATAGTTTTTTACAAAGGGGAGTGGAAAAAAATATTTTATAATTAAAATGGATGAAGTTTTTAAAATAATAGGGTTTCTTATGTGGAGGTGAGTGACACTCTTAAGGAAAACAATTTAAAAAGACAAAATGTTTTATAAGCTCTGAAGGGTCCACTAAAGCTTTGTAAAATAAATCAAACAAACCCAAAATCACATTATTTTATGTGTAAAACTTATATTGTCTGAACATGATGTTTATATTATTTTATTACATCACTATTGGGTCATTATGATGTCATAAAAAACATTATATATTTAAACGATATTAAATTTTTACCCAAAAATCCGACTATCTCGGAAAATTATGAAAAATTAACCACTGGATAATTTAAATGTTTGGATTCAAAAAATAATATTCATCTTATCTAAATAATTTTATAAATTTGTGATTTTTTACTTTTAAAATAAAAACTGAAATTTACTGAAAATTCATGGGTTTTGACAAAAACAGCTTTTAAACCTTAATAAAAATTACAATTGCATTCATAAAATTATATGATAATTTATATTTAATAAAAAGTATTTTAATAATAATACTATTTTATTAAAATATTATTTAATTCAAATATCCATTAATTCATCAAAATATATTTCTTAGTTGAATATTAACTAAAAATACTATTTGTGATTTAAAAACTATTTAAAAAGTAACAATAATAAAATGAATGAAAATTATTTAAAAAAAATAATGTACATAGTCATAGTACTAGGGTTTTGTTACATAAACCCTTATAACACCTGCATAACATAGAAGGGTAAGGTGTTCAATGGTGACAGACTCTTGGGGTGGCTCGGATAACATTGCTCAAGTGGTAATCTCTATTAACTTCCACTTCTCCCATAGTCGGTTTCGATCAAGCTTAATGTGTTCAAGATCGACTTGGGATTAGTCAAGAGGGAAGCCCAATGAAGTAACCTCCTTTCTGAGCTCTGAAAAATGGGATTTGTATGGTGCAAGTCTACTGGATGAGGCCATTACTTCCTTTGTCTGATTAAATTGGATTTGTTAAAGGACAATATTTATATTAATAATGTGATCACTGTTCAACGTCTATATTACCAACAATCACAATTAATAATAGTATTTTAAAATCTAGAAACCTAAAACCAATGATGTTCAAATTTTATATAACCACAATAAGACATTTAATTAGATCAAGAGAAATTTTTATTAATGAATGTTTGGGTCATTATATGACCAGTTAAGAAAAAGAAGGAAATGAGAGTTTAAGGATATAAAATATCCTCATCATCTAGGAATACATTGATGTGTTTCTTGAAGAGTTACTTGGACCTCCCCGAGAAAGAGAGATAGAGTTATCCATTGAACTCATACCTGGATGTCATCTGATATTAAAGACCCCGTATGAGATAGAAAATGTGGATTTCGAGGAATTAAAGAAGAAACTACAAGATCATTTGGAGAAGGGATTTATCCAACCAAGGGTGTCTCCTTAGGGAGCTACTGTTCTCTTTATGAAGAACAAGGATGGACGAATGTGACTATAAATTGATTATAGAGAACTAAATGGGAACACAATGAAGAATAAATACCCTCTTCCAATAATTTATGAATTATTTGACCAACCTCATGGGGATCAATTCTTCTATAAGATTCATATTTAATCTAGTTAGCATCATTTTAGGGTGAAGAAAGATGATATTCCAAGAACTGCCTTTAAATATAGATATGGTCCTTATGGGTTCATTTTTATGCCCTTTAGACTTACTAATGCACCTGCTATTTTTATCCATTTTATGAATAGAGTCTTTAAGGACTACCTTGATAATTTTTTGGTAGTTTTTATTGATGATATTATGATATATTCTAAAAGTCGTGAGGAGCATGAGAATCATCTAAGGGTTATTTTTCAAAATCTACGACATGAGAGGCTTTTTTGATAGTTTATAATGTTTTAGTTTTGGTTACACAAATTTTCTTTCTTGGGGAACATTATTACCAATAAAGGAATCCCAATTGACCCTATAAAGACAATGGTTATAGAGGAGTGGCCTCAGCCTACAACAATAATAGAGATTCATTATTTCCTTGTATTAAGAGGATATTATAAGAGGTTTGTGAAAAAAATTTCATGACTTTCTAATCTACTAACAAACTTAACTTGAAAAGTGGTCAAGTTCATCTGGACAAAGGAGTGTGAGGAAAGTTTCCAAGAGTTAAAGAAGATATTGGTCACTACACCTATGTTAACTCTTCCCTCATGTAAAGAAGGATTTGTTTTTTTAGATTTGCATCTCTAAAAGTGCTTTAGTTAATCCTTATGGAAAATGAAAAGGTGATTGCTTATGCATCTCGATAGTTGAAGACTCATGAGCATAACTATCCTACACTTTATATGGATTTGGATACAATTGTTTTTTCTTGGAAGATATGGAGGAACTAACTTTATGGGGAGTAGTGTGATATTTATAGAGACCATCAAAGTTTAAATTATATTTTTTTGCACAAAAAAGGAATTGAACATGAGACAGAGTAGATGGTTGGAGCCTATTAAAAACTATGATTGTTCAATTCATTATCACCCTGAAAGAGAAAACAAAGTCGCTAATGCATTAAGTAGGAAATACCCTATTTTTCTATCCATGATAAGTATCCAAGGAGATCCATTAATCAAATACCTAGTGAAACCAGACATGGGAATTATAAGGGAAGGGATGTCATCAACCATATCCCAAATTATTTCTCAATTGTCATTACTAGAGAAGATCAAGAAATATCAGAAATAAGATCCTTTGTTATAGAATAAGTTTGAGGATATGAAGGATGGTAAGTTTTCTAAGTTCAATATTGATCAAGAAGGTGTACTGAAATTTCATACAAGATTATGTGTTCCCTCTATTCCGGAAATAAAGGAGCTGATGGGTGAAGCTCATAGATCTACTTTCTTTATTCATCCTGGAAGAAAAAAAATGTATAAGGACCTTCAGGATCATTATTTGTGGGATAATATGAAAAGGTATATTTCTAACTACACTACATGGTTCCCAATATGTCAACAAGTGAAGGAAAAGCGACAACTTCCTAAAGGGGCATTACAACCACTACCCATACCAGCATGGAAGTAGGACAATATCACTATAAAATTTGTCACTAGTCTCTTGAGAACTTCCAAAGGATATAATGAGATATGGGTTATATTGGAATGTCTCACCAATACTACCCATTTTATCTCTATTTGGGAAGATTTCTATATTGATCAACTTGCCAGGATTTATGTGAAGGAAGTGGTAAGGCTACATGTAGTTCCACTTTCTATCGTATCTGATTGTGATCCAAGGATCACATCAAAATTCCGGAGGAGTATTAAACATGATTTGAGTACCAAATTGAATTTCAATATGGCCTATCACCCCCAAACTGATGTCCAATCTGAAATTACTATTCAAAAACTCGAGGACACGCTGACAACATGCTCAATGGAATTTAAAGGTTTATGGGATAAACATCTCCCATTAGTTGAGTTCTCTTACAACAAATGATTTCACTCGAGCATTTAAATGGAACTCAATAAAGCTCTATATGGGAAGATAATAAGAAATCCTACTTGTTGGGATGAAGCTGGTGAGGGAAATCTTCTTGGGCCTGATCTTGTGTATGAGATGACGGAAAATGTTCATGCCATCCAAAAACACATTAAGTCGGTTCAGAGTCGGTGGAAGTACTATGCTGACAATCATCAAAGGGACTTTTAGTTTTATGTTTATGAAAAAGTCTTTCATACAATTTCAACTTGGAAGAGAGTCATGAGTTTTGGGAAGAAAGGGAAGCCCATCCCTAGGAAAACTTTTCCCTATGAAATCCTTGATCATGTTAGAGTAGTGTCCAATCGACATTCACTTACTCCAAATCTAGAATAAGTTCATCATGTATTCCATGTATCCCTATTAAAGAAGTACATACATGACCCTTCACATGTACTAAATCTATAGGAGGTATAAATAGAATTAACTCTCTTATGAGGAGAATCCGGTGGAGATATTGGATCGTAGATACAAGGTTCTACGCAACAAGACTACTCACCATGTTAAAGTGTTGTAGAGGAACCACAAATATGTAGAAGCCACATGCGAAATAGATGAGTCTATGAGGAAGAAGTACCCACACCTTTTCTCTTCCGAGGGAATGAGTTGAAATTTTGGGGAGAAAATTTCTTAAGGGGGGAAGAATGCAACGACCCGAAATTTTGAATAATATTTTGCTTCTAGAAAATGCATGTCTTACTATGTAATAATCAATAGAAAAATATATAAATATAAATGAAATGTGACCATCAGGTTTTGACCATTATATGACCATTGGTCAATATGACCATTGGTGAATATGACCATTGGTCAATATGACCATTAGAAACAATAATAATTTTTAATGCTATAATTTTTGTTTAAAATAGAAATAATAGTGGATAATTAAATCAGAAAGAAGAGTCCATGACCGCATCTGGTATACTCAGGCCATAAGAATCCCATATTTTAGAGCTTGGGAAAGAGGTAGAATCACTGGGATTTTCTCTGGACCAAGCCAAAATTTAGCTTCAACATGTTGAGCTTGAACGTAATCACCTATGATAGAAGTTCAAGTTGATAAAAATAACCAATTGGGAAATGTTTTCCAAGCTTCCCCAAGATTCTATCACCTTGGAACACCTTACTCTTAGGTCCTATGTAGGTGTTATAAGGGGCTATGTAATGAGGCCTTAGTTACTTTGCGTAATCCATTGGTATAAATAATATTGTTATTTATTATTATAGTAAAATAACAAACATTTTTTAATTTTAAATTTTAAAATTAATATACGGTGAATTTATAGTTTTTTAAGAAGTTTCATATTATTGATGAATATTGAAAAAAAGAGTATTTTAAAATATTTTTTATACTTTAAATAATTTTTAATGTGAAATGATTAAAAAAAGGCATATACGGTTGTCATTAGTAAAAAATTTAGTGTCTGATAAGATCAACTTAATTTTTAGTGAATAATAATTTATAAATAGTAATATTAACCTTTTGAATAGTTATATAACCAAGGGAATTGTAACCTCACTTAAGTAATTATAAATATAATTTGGGAATCTTTAATGGTAATGTGATATAATCGTATAAGTAAATAACTATTTTAGAAATTGTTAGTTAAGTATTAGTATTTTTTAGGTAAATAGTGAATTTACTTAAAAAATAAATTTATCATATTTAAAAAATTATTTTCATAAAATGGATATCATTTTTGAATTCCGAACATTGATATTAGGTTAGGGTGAATCTATTATATTTTTTGAAAATGTTTGGTTTTTCGGTGAATAGTAAAAATACAGTTTTTGAGTTTTTAGTGTGTTTTATGACATCATAATGATGTAATTTGTAATTTAAAATTATGGTCGACTCATTTGGATTATAATATTATATTAGGTGTCCCAAGTGGCCAAAAACATGGGAATATACCATGGTAAATCCCATGGTTTTTTAAATACCACCAATGTGGTGTCCTTGAAAATTAATTAAAAACTCCCTCACTTTTACTCTAAATACCAACACATTCCTTCTTTTTATTTCGTTACAAATTCATTAACCTAGAATATCAGATAATTTTAACTTAAAAGGATTTCTAACAAAGTTTCCATAAGCCCTCAAGGTCCCAATCCTAGAGTTTTGATGTTACTCTTCAATGTAAAGAAATTTTCGATGTCTCTTTTTTCCATTCAAGTTGTCTTCTATATGGTATGCCTTTTATGTTTTAATAACATGTTATTAGTTAAATTTTATTCTATTACTCTACTATATTATGAGTCTTTTATGAATGGTTTACCCCTATCCCCTCTCTTTTAAATTTTTTATAAAACCATGTTTCATAGCTATTATAATGCCGAATTTTCGTCTCAAAGTCTCTTTTTTTAAAGAAATTCTCTTATTTTCATTATGTGAATACAAAAAACTATTTAATTTATTGGGGTATTCATAAAGAAATAAAAATGATATATTTTATTCTGGAATTTACATACATAAAACCCTCATTCCCTTTTCATGGGTTATGAATGACAGAATGATTGTGATTTTAATCAGTTTTTAAAACGTCTCAATTTTGATATGAAACCCATTTATTTTATTCTATTTGGGTTATTTATAAAATGTTTGATTAAGATTTTTGTGGATCACATGAAAGTAAATACATATAAATGTTTCAACCTAATATAACTCTAACGCATTGGGTAAAGAAATTAATCTTTAGATAGGACAAGTTTTATGATACCTTGGTGAATGACCTTGGTAAATTTCACGACACCTTAGGGATGGACCTTGGTGATATGCTTATGAATGTATAAATTAAATGTTATAGAAACATTTTAAAGATATAATTAAAGTTATTATTATAATTATATTTATCTTCTCATTCCATTATGATATTTCCTCATGTTATTATTTTATTCTCTGAAGTTCACATGTAAACTATTTTCCCAGTTTTCCCTTACTGGGCTTTATGCTCACTATTTCCTTTGATGTATGTCCCCAGGTTATGAGATGAAGTATTTGAACATAGGATTAACTTTTCAAGAATACCTTTAATAGGATTAAAATAATTTTATATGTTTACTTGTATTATGTACCTTATTTCTAAAACACTATACTTTAAAGATCTTATGTTTGTAAAATGAAATGAAAAGTTATGTAATAAAAAGTCGGAGTGCTATTGAGGGATCGGGGTAAGGGAGATCAGGAGAGAGTGAGGGGATTGTGGGAGAATGGGGGGATCAGGGGAGAAAGGGTGCTTTTTAAAAAAATTGACAAAATTTAGAAGTATTTTTTAAAAACCCACCGCTAAACTATGAATTTGCTGTAGTGACAACACACCAATCTCAGTTACCCTTTGTCCATGTTGACTAAAAACACCATTTTATTGGTTTAAAACACACAATTGTTTATTTAATGATAAAAACCATATAAAACTATCCTATATTGACATAAAATCGTAGGATAGTTTTCAAAGATTTATTTTTGACATGTATGGGAATATGACATGTAAATCAATTGTGAGGTGTCCCCGAACGAACAAAATATCCTATTTTTTAAAGATTTTAAAGTCCTTAAAAATAAAAATCAGGTGGTGAAAACTAATAAAATTAATTATAATTATTTTTAAATATTAGGAAAATAACTGCATTTTTTTTCAATATAGGAATTGGCATCAGGCCAATCCATGTTTTCATTTTATCAGGATGACAAAAAACTACTTGTAGTGTTTAAAAAATATAAAAAATTATTGTAAAATTAAAAACCATATAAAATGATCTCATATTGATGTTAAATCATCACAATTTTTTTTCAATTATTTCTTGATGTATATTAGTAGACAAAACATAAATATAAAATGTATTGTTCTTATACTGACAAAATTAATACTTCTTAATGATTTATCAGTCTTTAAGAATGTGTGTTGTTGGTTTAAAACAAATAAAATAACCTAAATTTATGGTAAAATAATTTAAAAATATCCCTATATTAATTAGTGAAATATAGGACTTTATATTGTTCTAATCTGAGTTTTTTTTAAGGATGACCGAATAGACCTTTTT
This sequence comes from Viscum album, assembly GCA_963277665.1. Classification (NCBI taxonomy): domain Eukaryota; kingdom Viridiplantae; phylum Streptophyta; class Magnoliopsida; order Santalales; family Viscaceae; genus Viscum; species Viscum album. Next base: position 1,551,854,567 of record OY728125.1, on the reverse strand, counting down.
GTGTGTTTTAAAACACTAAAACGCATGTGTATTGGTTAAAAGCATATCAAAGTACCTCAGATTGATGTGAAATCATAGGAAACCTATCTTAGAATTTTTTTATGTGTATGATTTTATGGTACATCAATCTGAGGTGAATTATGCAAAATCTAACAAAACAATAAATTTTTAAATATTGATAGTTTTTAATAACATGTGTTTGTGGGACAAATCTAAACAAATAAACTCTAATTTTCATGATATCATAGGAAAAAAACTATAGATTTATTTTTGAAATGCAGGAACCAAATTTATTCTAATATGAATCTTTTTTTCCTTTAGATAACTAAGAACCCTAGAAAGTATGTGTAAAAGTTAAAACTGTAGGAAATGACCTCAAATTGAAATTAAATCATAGGAAAAATATATTTTATTTATTTTAAATTTTCACGATTATATTTCATATCAATTTGATATACGGTGTCCTCAGATAGAAGAAATAAGTAGTTCTTAAAGAATTAACTATATTTAAAAACGTACGCTAGGGGGTCAATTCCATGTTTTTTTGATTTCCATATAAAAATTTGAAAAAAACCATATAATTATTTATGAAATATAAAAATTTACAGTGCATTAATATGGGTTTTTTGTTTTCTTGGGATGATTGTAAATGTATTATTTGTGTTCTAAAACACTAAAACATGCACATAAAGGTCAAAACCATAGAATATGTACTTATATTGATGTAAAATAGAAGGGAAATTTTAGTTATTTATTTTTATATGTAATAGAATACTACACATCAATCCAATATTTTGTGTCATCAGAAAAATTGAACCAGTAGTACTTAACAAATTGATAGTATTTAAAAATGTGCGCTAGGGTGTCAAAAACAAGAAAAGAACCTCCAATTACTATAGAATTATTGGAAAACTAACATATAATTATTTTTAAAATGTAGAAACTGAAAAAAATAAATATAAGTTTTTTTGGTTGAGATGAAGAAATATATCTTTTTAGTGTTTAAAACTCTAAAACGTCTGTGTAATGCTCAAAACAATAGAAAAAATATCAGATTTATGTAAAATAATAGGAAAATGTATTTGAATTATTTATGATGTGAATTAGCAGAAGACCCATAAATTAAACATGGATTATGCTTGAACTTAACTAATAAGCATTTTTAATGATTTTTTAGTCATTAAAAACATGCATTCAGGGGATAAAATCATGAAAAACCTTATATTCCCATGAAATCATAAGGAAAAAAAATAATATATTGATCTGTGAAATGTAATCACTAATACTAAATCAATCGTATTATTAGGATGAATGGAAGTTATTTTTTAGGGTTTTATAACCCAAAATCTTATGTGGATTAGAAAAACCATTGCAAATGTAACACCCTGATATTTTGAAAAGATGAAAATTAGGTTCGATAACGCATATGGCATGTAACACCAAACATAAACGAAACAAGAAATATTATAAATCAAAAATGAAAATTATATCCTAGTTTTTTAATTTGTGGGTACGAATAGTATGAATCAAATTATGAAATATATATAATGTACCTACTTAATAAAAATGCATTGATTAATGTTTAGGAAAGAAGTACTCAATTTTCAGTAAAGTTATTTTATTCTTCAGCAACATGTTTTCTTCAAAAAAAATTATATATTCTTGGAACTTATATAAATTTAATTTTATAAAAATAATATTATATTTGAAATCAGTATTTAAAAAATATCTTAGGGTGACGTTTTCATATTTTTCTAAAAAGCTTGATTTGCTAATAAATAGTGAAAATACAGATTTTTATGGAAAACTATATTTTTATTCAATCATTTAAAAAGTTAAACTATGTTTTAAAATGATTTAAAATTAAAATTACTTCTCTTATATTATGAATAATCCAATTAATTTCATTGGAATTAATTTCATGATTAAATTTAGTATAAAAACATTTTTTACATAAAAGAAATTTTTTCTGAAAGTCTGTTATTCATCACATTTTTTTGTTTATTTCAAAACTAATTTATTTAAATTATAGGTATTGAATTTGATAAAATTTATCCCATATTTAAAATTAGTAAGTTCAAATTTGGTAAATTGGTCACTTTTATTTGTAATCATTAGGAATAATAATCGTGGGAAAATTTATCAGCATATTAAAGGGTAAATAGAGTTAATCTAGGTTAATACTAAGTTATAAGGTAAAAATATGTCATCATTATTCCTAAATTATGATTTAAATTCCACCCTTATAACCTTATAATTTGTTTTGTCTAATGGACACTTGTCTAGGAAAATGACCAATATAACATTGAAATCAAAGAAATTTACAAAATTTCAGTCTCTTAGTTTTAAATATCTCATATGTATTGTCAGAGGGATATAAAAAGTAGATAACAATTATAAATGAATATTTTGATCATAATAAACTTATTTTCATGATGTTTATTTATTTATAATTTTAAGGTATTAAATAATTACCTCAAACTCAAACAAAATGATAAAACAGTATTTATTCAATTAATAAATAAATAAAATAAATCATTTTAAAAATATTATAAGTGATATAATTTGAGTTATTTATAGTGTTACAATAATTTTGTAGATGAAAATGAAATATTTTTTTAAAGTATTATATTTTAATTCTAACATTGTATTTATTTCCTTTTAGCCAAATTAAATGAATTGTGTCAAAATTTTCATTAATGGTATTTATCAAAATAATATTTTATTAAATTATTTACAAATCATAAAAAAATTAAATAGGACAAGGTGTATATTATATGGTCTAAAATGCTTCCCATTAGCTATTTATGAGCCAATTTTTACTTTATAAGTAAAATTATAACCACTTAAGAGTGAAAAAGATGTTACCGTGATTACTGTTAAAATAGGTTAACTACAGGGTTAATTAAAAAGTTAAGGTTTAAAATACCACTTAAGACTCTCCAAATTTCCTTTTATGATAATATTAAACCATATAAAACCTTATAATAAATATATGGCCATTTTTAGGAATTTGGTCTAGCTGATGACTTTATTATATTTTAATCTTTCATGAATTCCAAGAGTTCCCTCCACTGAATTATAAAAGGGAACTCCCTAATCTACTAATTTACACCAGTTTGATCTATCTATCTCGACCTAAAACTAACTATTCCTATTATTAACATTCTTGTACATGTTCTAGTGGTTATAGTTATTCTAGAATAGATACTCTAAGTCCCTTAATAATATATCGAATAGAAGTTCACTGAAGAAGAGGTAATCATATTTACCGGGACGTTCATGTTTATTTCTTATTCTAAATCCTCATAAATTGTTTTAAAAATTCTAAGATACTATATAAATAATCATAAATATACTAATATTTTATTTTAATTACTGTACAACCATATTAGATCTCTTTTCCATCCTACAAAAAGCAAAAAATCTCTCATGCGTATGTACGACTTCTCCTCTCCATATAGTGGTGTAATTCATTTTCATAACCATTTCACATGAATGGATATAATTATTAAAATAAAGAATATAAATTAAATTTATGAAATAAATATTCTTATAGAATTCAAATACCAAATATACATTCTTACATTCCAATCCTTTGGAAAATGATAATGTCGCTCGCTTAATGTGATCCATTTCTCAGTTACACATTACATGGATAGTAATAAGGATATATTTAATGAGTAAAAATGATATATATGATATAATAATTCTTATTTCAAGGTTAATTATTATTTACTATTCTTTCATTCTATCAATCAAAAAGTGAAAACAACATTCATGCATACTTATAGTTTAGTGTCTCCTCAAATGATGTAATTCATTTATCTATCTCTATATTCTATGGATTACAATAAATAAATATATAATAAATATATATATTATATTTATATCATTATTATAATTATGGCGATGATGAAAACATGTTAAAATTTAAAGGTCTAAAACTACCAAACCAAAATATAAACTAAAAATGAAGCAGTTATTACCCGAAACAATGATTTTAACAAAGAATTGTTAATAAACTGGTGATACATGATTATAATTAAAATAATATATGGTATTATATATATTCTTATGGTTCTATAAAATATTTATAACAAATATATATTTATTATATATAAGGATCAAATATGGATGAAGGAAGGTTTTAGTGATTTTTTTTTCTAATTAATTTAATAATTTTATATTTTTTACTTCACACAACACTGGAAATGTATTTTTACTAAGTAAAATATTACTTTCACATAGTTAATAAATGGAGTATGTTAAAATCTATCTCAAATTGGCATACATTACATGTAACAACAAGGTTAGTATACATTACACACAAGATTGACCTTCCACGATGGTTTCCGTAACACGCAAGACCAATTGTAACCTAACTATAATATATTATTAAAATTATTATTATAATGGAATATAACTTAGACGTTATGTTTATAGATATGAATAGTATTATCTAAATTATAAAAATCTGTGGTGTACACAAATATAAGATGAATTCATAGGTTACCAGTTAATGAATATGAAAACTGATTCAATATAAAGGAAAATATTGTCATAGTCACAAAGATATTTTATCCAACTAAATTAAAATAATTAAATTTAGTAAGTGATATTAATTTAATAATTATGTTATATATTCAATAAAATATTTTTTATATTTATCCAATAGATTTTATAGATGTAAGATAAGAACAAACCCATTTTTTTAAAAAAACTATATTTTTATTAAGGTATTTTTTTGAACCTTTTAATGGAGAATACATTTTCAATCAAATTTTTGGAACTTTAATAGATTTAATTTGTCAAAATAGACATTATATTTGGAATATAAACATAAAAATTATGTTTGGATAATTTTTTGGTATATTTATTTAAGGTTTCATCTTTTATTGAAAAGTTTAAAATACTAGATTTTAATTGAAAAATTATTTTTAAAATAATTTATTTATAAAGGTAAAATTATATTTCAAATTGGTTTAATAGCTTTTATAGATAATATTTTTATCAACTAATCAAATTCAGGTCATTGGAACCAATTTCACGTTGAAATTGGATATAAAAACAAAGAAAACTTTTGGACATTTTTTACTTTAAAAACCCATAGTGTCGTCCCGTCAGTAACATTAATTTTAAATTAGTATTTAAAAATTCTATGATTTTAATTTTGCAAAATGGATTTCATATTTTTAATTAAATTAAATTATAATTTCTAATAAGGTCTCCATTTTATTAACAAAAATATTAGTGAAATTGATTAAAATTAATTACATCAGTTAAGATAAAAATTTGGTTAATAAAGTAGTAGAACGTAAATTTAAGACCCAAAATGACCAATACACATGTCCAAAACCCATTGTATGGAAATATTTTAACCCTATAATCAATTATATCGACCTTGGTACAGTATTGGATCCAATTTAAACATGAAAAATGTGGTTGGAGTTCTCTCTTCAAATATTTACATTAGTGCCACACCTCCTCCACTATAAAAAGCCACCACATCTACCCATTACTCACACATTTCAAACCTTTTTATGTTTGGATAGGATCTTCCCAAGTAGCCTCCCAACAATAATCTCTTGTACCTTGAAGCCCCCCTTAGAAGAATAAAGCCTCTTTAGGAATCATTTTTTCATAAACCAAAAGGAGTTACCCTATTAAGAGGTAACGTCTTCTCTCATGCCCCTTTCCTTTATTTTCCTTCTCCACCACCTACATGAAGGTTCCGGGCGCAGCGGAAGCATGGTCGAGATGAAACCCAATTTTGATTTTTACCATGATCAATGATTATTCTGGGATCAATAGGATGATGAATGATAGTCTCTATGGAATATAATCAATGATTTAGATAAATAAGAAATAGGCCCAAAAACTTTAGAGAGGATCTTGCACATCATGTTTATAAATAATTTAATTAATTTCATAAAGAAAAATAATACTGAGATCTTTGGTATTTTTCTTAATTGACGATGTTGATTGACCGGAATGACCCTTCTGGATTATCTCGTTGCACTTGTATGGACCCAAACAAGAATCCCTTTAGCGGTGATCCACACATGCTCTCATGGCCTCCGATCGACACCGCTCCTTCTCTGGGTGCTAGTTCGGTGAAGCAAGTGTCTTCTGTTGCTCATTCTTGATCTCTTATTCTTCGGCCTTGAAGAATGTCTCTCATTTCTGAGATGGGAGATAAGAGGATTCAAGAGATAAATTTTTTGGCTCAACAATTCTCAATTCACCAGGCGTGTGGTGTGGTGTATGGATTTACATGTACCGATTTACCCTCCATCATTTATTCGAAGCCCCATTTGAATTTTTAAATGTTTAATATTTAAGAAATTAGTTTTGAAATATATTTTAAATAATTATGGTTTTAAAAATGTTTTTGAGCTTATTTGATAATTTTTCAAGAAAATTGGTTTTCAAAATGTTTTCAAGCTTCTTTTACAAGTTTTCAAGAAAAATGGTTTTACAATTTTTTTAATATTTTTTTATAAGTTTTAAATAAAAAATGTTTCCAAATGTTTTCAAGATTATTTTATACAGTTTCAAGATAAATGGTTTTCAAAATTATTTTTAATCTCTTTTTATAAGTTTTCAATGTGTTTTTGAAGAAAAAGGTTTTTAAAATGTTTTGAAGATTATTTTATAAGTATTCAATGAAAAAGGTTTTCAAAATGATTTCATTCATTATTTATAAGTATTAAAGTTATTTTATATGAAAAATATTTTTAAATGGTTTTATGTATTAAAAGTCCTTTTTGAAATAAGAAAGGATATTTTCCTTAAGAAATGTTTTTAAAAGACATTTAAAAATTATTTTCCATCTAAGATGTCATCTATTGATGTTACTCATTCCAATATAAAGGTTAAATTCAGATACATTCTATTAATGGGTAATACTCAATGTAATTTTTTTATGAAAATAATTTATCCATAATGTGTTATATGTATATGAAATCTGTTACTCTTTCATGGGTTATGATTTTGATGAAATTATTATGAAGCCTATAATTTTTCCAGTGGTTGTGAATGTTTACATGTTTATGATACCCATTTCATTTACTAGTTTATAAAATATCTATTTATGATCTTGGGGAAAATGTTTTTATTATTTAATTATGTGACAGGTGGGACCTCTATCTAACTCTAATGAATTGGGTAAATATTTATATCCCATGAGATAAACTAATATGGTCTTGGGAGTGAACTATGATGGCTATGGTGGTCATGGGAGTAAACCATTACTAATATGATGACATGGGGAGTGAACTCATGATACTACGATGTCCCCGAGAGTGATCTATTACTATTATTATGGAATGGGGAGTGAACCCATACTTCTAAGATGGTGTTGGAAGTGTTTCCTTGGATAATATGTAAATCATTATATGCTTATGTGTTTTCCATAATTCCATGTTTTATTACTATGTTATGGTTTCATGCCATATGCTATCTATTTCATTTTGATAAATGTCTTATGAACTGCCTATATTTATGCCATTATCTATGTTATGATATTTGATGTATAGGGTATGATCTTTTATTTTCATGATCACATTATCGTACCCTTCTGATCATGTTTATTCTGATATGTCTCCCTTGTTTACCCTAACCGAGCATTTGATCTCACCCCTTTTATGTTTCCTTCCCCCAATGTTATGATGATATGTACTATGTTTGATAAGTCTAATAAGGGTTATATTAAATAAGAACCTAGTGGGATATGATGTATCTCACATATGTAGCAGTTTCTATGTTTCCATGTTTCTAAAGGAACTACACGCACAACAATCTTTGGGAATATGTTTGTATAATGTTTATGAATTTCGAAAAATTTATGTAATGTTAATGTTTTGAAAAGAGAGGGTCACTATATTTGGTATTGAAGAAAACTTATAGTTATCCCTTGGAGTCAAGGATGAGAAATATTAAGTAATATCCCTAGGTATATTTCTAAGGATATATCTAGAAATATATCAAAGGATAAGTATAAGGATAAGTAAATGTTTAAGAAAATGTCCTGGAGTTTTGGGGAAGTATAGAGTGAGTGGTTTCTAAGAAATACATTCTTATTTGGATACTACTTGTGGATGTGGATCTAGAACGAATGTAACTAGGGGTAACAACTCTGACAGGATGTTTCAGGCTTGACTCGAGGTAATCTAGTACATGACAATGGGCCTTGCTGCACACCTGGTTTGACACTCCTGGGTTATATGCTTTGGTAATTCACAAACTCTTCATGAACCATCATGAAGGATATAAGTATAATTTATCTATGAATAACATAGAATACTCCTAAGGTATCATAGATTATAGAAATTATTATGATTTAACATCTTATATGTAATTATTTTCAGGACTATGTGGTTTTCTGTAATGATAAGTAATGTACACACTATGCTTTTAGGTTTAGTCAATGGAGGGAACCAGAAAAAACTAGATTAATAGTGAATGTGATGGAAGAATTTATGATGATAAGTTATGTGGGATGATCACGGGAGTGAATGATGTCATGATCGTGCCTAATAAAATTTCACAGAAGATGATTAACAATGTTTACCTTAACTAACTCTCTGAATCACAAAGGAATAGAAATAAAGAGTTCATTGAGAGTTTGGGTAATGGAGACAATTTAGGAAAGAAGATCCAGTTTCCTTTGTGTGAAGAATGTTGAAATAATCACTAAATTGAATGTCATAGAGGAACAATATGGTGTTTTGATTATGGAAATGATGGACACAAAGCAAGTGACTTCAAGGAAAAAATGAAGAGTTTTGTTAATGAAATTTATGGGAATTTTGGCCGCCCTATGTCTTCATCGAAGGTTAAGTGTTTTAAGTGTGGAGAAAATGGTCATTATGCAACTCAATGTCCCAAGAGTAAAGTTACTAAAGATAATAAGAAATGTGGTGAGAGTAATGGGTACATTGTGGATAATGACGAGACTACAGATGGAATGTAAAATAAAAGAGACATTATAGTTAATGGATTAAGGATGAAGTAATTGATGTTTTTATATATTTGGATTCAAAAGTTATGAATTATGAAATATACATAGTTTTTTCCAATTATATATTTTTTCATAGTATTTACATGTTTTTGTTGGTATGGTGAAGTGATTTAATGACATGATGACATTTTGACTAAGGGAAGGTAACCCTTAATCTGTTCTTTACGATAACATAATGTCATATTGATAAAGATATGTAGGATATGAATAAGTAAATTAGAATGTATTGATTACCTTGGAACTAAGTAAGGACTTGTTTATAGGTGGTTTATGTGATCACAGATGAAGCTTACAACATTTTTTGATTTAAAGAGTAAATCCAATATACTTTGGAATGAGTAATAATGCATGTTTTCCAAAAGTATTTATGGAAATTTAGGAGAATATATTGTGAGGGTATTCACATATTTGGAATGTGATAACTGAGAGTTATTTTTTTATATATAAGGGAATAAATTTTAAGCTGATTTCATGACACTCTTTCTAAAGTTTTGGATTTTCATCTTTGAGAAGGGTTATAAGGTTAACTATTAATGAAACTTTTAAGTTAAACATCATAGGAAGCATGTGTGCACTGATATGTTTTTATTAAAAACCCTGTTTCAAAAGCTATTTAGTGATTAAAATTATTTCAAGGATTTAAATATTTTATATTTTGTGAAAATTACATCATGTATGTTGGGTGACAACCAATCAAGTTTGTCAAGGCCACGGGTTATGAACCCAAGACTAAAGGACGATAAGGGTTTCATGCCTACCACAGGCCTATGTGATATCCTAGTTAATATATATTTATTTTTAATGAATAAATATTTATTATTAACCAGTACTATTACTTTTTATATTAATTCATGATTTTGAATAGAAAAATAGTTAGACCTTTTCACTATTTTATCGGCCTTAAGATCCATTAAAAGTGTATTTTAGTGATTTATTAATCAAATTTAATTTCTAGACATTCATTCCATGAGGTAATGTATGTGTTAGATATTTTTATAATCATAAACCAAGAATGAAATTTTTGTTATAGAAATATATCATGAATTACTCAAAATTTGGAAAGTGATCAATTTTTTCTATCCTAATACCTTATTTTTCATTGAGTTTATGGCCTTTTAAATCATAAAAAGTTTATGAATTTGAGGCTATTAACATTCCTTTTCCCATTCAGTTTTTTTTGGGACTGATGACTTCCTTAAATCCTTATAAATATTAACCCTTTTTCTCTATTTCCAATCTTCACTCCCAACCTATGTTCTCTTATGTGTAAATCTAGTTATATATTACTTTGGGTAACAATTTTAGTTCCAAATTTACCGTTTTAAGGGAAGTTTTAGTATCAATTTATACGATGAGGGTTTTTATGAATGAAACATTAAAGTATTAAAACTTTGATGAATTAGATGAATTTTGAAGAAAAAAATCACTTTAAGGGGGTAGAATGTAACACCCTTTGATTTTGGTGATTTTTTTCCGAATTAATTTAATTTTTTTATATTTTTTCACTTCACACAACATTGAAAATTGATTTTCACTAAGTCAAACATTCCTTTGACACAAATCCAACTTGGAGTATGTTACATGAAATCCTTAATGGGCCTAATTTACATAAAACAACACAGTTAGCATACATTACACACAATATTGACTTTACTTGATGGCTTGTGTAACACGCGAGACCGAGTGTAACCTAACTATAATATATTAATAATAATATTGTTATAATGGAATATAAACTAGAAATTAATTTTAAGTATATTAATAATATTAAATAAATTATGAAAATATATTTTTTACACTTATATAAGATGAATTAATATGTTACCAGTTAATGAATATGAAAACCAATTGAATATAGAGGTAAATATTGTCATAATCAAAAAATATTTTAACCAATTAAATAAAAATAATTACAATTGGTAAGTTATATTAATTTAATACTTATGTTATATATTAAATAAAATATTTTTGATATTTATCCTATACATTTGATATATGTAGAAAATAAAAAAACCAATTTTATGCATAGAAAACAAATATTTTTATTAAGACATTTTTTGCCGCCTTTTGATAGAGAATCCATTTTAACACCAATTTTTGGAACATTTATGGATTTAATTTGTCAAAATAAATATTATATTTGGAAAATAAACATATATTTTTTGTTAGGATTAATTTTTTTTATATTTATGTAAGGTTTCATCTTTTAATGAAAAGTTAAAAATACTAGATTTCAATTCAAAAATTCGTTTTCATCTAAATTATTTATTAAGTTAAATTATATTTCAAATTGGTTTAATAGTATATTTAGATAATATTTTTATCAATTAATCCAATTTAGGTCATTGGAACCAATTTCACATTGAAATTGGATATAAAACCTTATCAAAGTTTTAGTTGTTTTTTACTTTAAAAACCCACAATGCCGTCTCGTCAGTGATATAAATTTCAAATTAATTATTTACTATTATGTGACTTTGGAAAAATGGATTAAATATTTGAAATAATAATAATTTATAATTTATAATATGGTCAATTTTGTTGACAAAAAATGTTAGTGAAAGTGATTAAAATTAATAACATCGGTTAAGAGAAAAAATAGGTTAATAAAGTACTAAACCTTAAATGTAAGACCAAAAATGAGTTAGAAAAATATTCAACACCCATTTTATGGACATATTTAGAACCTATAATAAATTGGATTGACCTTGGTCTATTATTGTATCTACGTGCTACATGAAAAATGTGGGTGAAAGTCTGTCTTCAAATATTTACAATAGTGCCACTCCTATTCAACTATAAATATCCACCAGCTCTACCCATTCTTCACACCTATCAAACCTCTTAAGTTCGGACATTTTCAGAAAAATTAGACTCCAAAAAATCCTTAATTATACCTTTAATCCTCCCTTTGTGAATAAATCCTCTCAATGAATCTTTTTGGAAAAAATAAAAAGGAGTTATCCGATTAAGGGGTAATGTCTTCTCTCAAGGTAATTTCCTTTATTTTCCCTCTTCACCTCATACACTCACTTTATTCCATTATTGTCTGAAAAAATAAGTACAATACATATAATATTATGTTTTTATTCAATTATTTTTACTTACAATTACACAAACCTCCATCTAATGAAAATTGAATATACTATTTCTGTGTATTGAAAACTACTGCCTCACGAAGTGATGATTGTCCATTTTTCATTTACCATCTATCATGGGGGGAATTATTAAGTAAAAAATATTTATATATGTCATATATTACATTTATTATTTATTTAATATTATTTATTACTTTTAAAACACACATCAATTTACTTTCCATTTGGTGTTAATATGATAATCTCATTTGAGGAAGTGTGTACTACTGCCCCCTCAAAGCAATGTTATTCATTCACACACCACATGGAATGTATTAAAGATGGGTTTAATGAAATTATATGATAAATACGATATATTAATTATAGTATAACAATTATATATACATATACATACATACATATACATATGTCATTTACATACGTTTTTCAATACGATAATAAAAACAGAAACAACGTTCTTGCGTACGTACGACTTACTGTCTCCTGGAACGGTGTATTCCATTTCATACTTCATTATGATATATATTATTATAATAAAAATATAATAGATATAAATTATATTTATATATTTTTTTACATTTTTAATCATGATATAAGAATAAGGACCAAAGATATAACAAATTAAGACACATGCGAAGAAAATGAGAATAACATATGAAGTGAAACTTTAACATAATATTTTTAACAAGAGGGTAATATAGAGTCATAATAAAACCATAAATAGTATTATGTATAAGAATATTCTTCTGTAAAATATTTATATTAAACTTATATTTATTTTACAAGAATCATGTATGAGTACGGAGAGAGTCAAGACACAAGGTAAGGGGATTTCATCTAACTTTTAATTTCCACGAGATCCAAGTTATGTTCACCACTCTTTACATTCGTATGATGTATATACTTCTAATTATTTTATTCTATGTATCTTATAATTAAATATACGGGTATTAAAATTATATATTTATGATTCCTCTTTCATGGGGTTTAACTTCCAAAAGTTACCAAATTCATAAAGTAGTTTTGTCTCAATTTCCCACCTCTAAGACTCAGGTTTTGTTATGCACCTAATTTTTTTTAAATGTGTATATACTTAAATTTTACATGTTATATCATTAATATTTTTTTTCAGGATATATTTAGATTCATTTAATTTCATTTCTTACATGTAGAGTATGATCCCAAGTTACCAATTTGTAAGAGTTTATTGAGACAATCTCATCATTTTCTTCAAGATTGTTTATGTTTAGGATTACTATGATGAAATATTATAAAAAATATCTCAATACATTAATAAATTTTCTTATCCTCTTGTTATTCAGGATATATTCATGTATTTTTACCATTTTCTACTATCTGGTACATAAGATAGTAAGAAAGCGTTTTTAAGAAAGCCTGACTTTACCCTCTTTTTGGTCAGAAATCTAGGTTTTGAAAAAATTGTTTTCCAAGAATATTATACCATAATCTTATAATCTCTAAAAGAAACTTTTCCCTTTTATTTTTATTTTACCAATATTTTCAAATTAATCTTCTTCTTCCTTTCTTAACAAGGAAATTTTCTAACCTTATTTACCATAAAAAAGGAATGGTCTTTTGACATTGTATGACATGTACGAATTTACCCACCATCATTTCATCGAATCCCCATTTTTATTTTTAAAAGTTTAATCTTTAATAAAAATTATTTTGAAAGATATTTTAATTAAAAATTAGCTTCATAATGTTTTTAAGCTTCATTTATAATTTTTCAATAAAAATGGTTTTCAAAATGGTTTTCAATATTCTTTTATATGTTTTCAAGAAAAATGATTTTCAAAATGATTTCAATATTTTTTATAAATTTTCAAGAAAAAAGTTTTCAAAAAGTTTTCAAGATTATTTTATATGATTTTAGGAAAAATGGTTTTCAAAACTATTTTCAAGCTCTTTTTTAAATTTTCAAAGTGTTTTTAAAGAAAAATATTTTTAAAATGTTTTAAAGATTCTTTTATAATTTTTCAATGAAAAAGGTTTTCAAAATGATTTCATTTATTTTTAGTAATTTTTCAAGGTATATTATATGAAAAATATTTTTAAATGGTCTTAGGTATTAAAAATAATTTTTTAAATAAGAAATGATATTTTCCTCATGAATTTTTTTAAAAAGAGATTTCAAAATTATTTTCCATCAAAGATTTCATCTATTGACGTCACTCATTACAATGTAATGGTTAAATTCCGTTACATTCTATGAATGGGTTATACTTAATTTCATGGCCTTTATGAAACCCATTTCTCATTCATGGGTTATATGTGTACGAATTCAGCTACTCTTTAATGGGTTATTCTTTTGATGAAATGATTATGAAACCTATAATTATTCTAGATGTTGTGATGTGTTTACATGTTTATGATACCGATTTCATTTCATGGGTTATGAAATTTCTAATTATGATCATTTGTAATATGTTTGTGTGATTTAATTATTCGATGGGTGGGACCTATATCTACCTCCAATGAATTGGGTAAAGATTTTTATCACATTAGATAAACTAACATGGTCTTGGGACTGAACCATGACTACTATGATGATCATGGGAGTGAACCATGACTACTAAGATGACATGGGGAGTGAACTCATGATACTATGATGGCCATGGGAGTAAAGTAAGAATACTATGATGGTATGGGTAGTGAACCCATACTACTAATATGGTCTTGGAAGTGATGCCTTGGGTACTATGGAAATCATTATATGCTTTTGTGTTTTCCACAATTCCATGTTTCATTCCTATGTTATGGTTTTATGAATTATGCTCTCTATTTCATTATGATTCATGTATTATGAACTTGAAATATTTATGCCATGATTTATGTTATGATATTTGATTTTCAGGGTATGATCTTCTATTTTCATGATCACATTCTCATAGCCTTATGATCATGTTTATTCTAACATGCCTGCCTTGTTTACCCTAACTAAGCATTTGATCTCACCCCTTTCATGTTTCCTTCCCCTAAGGTTAGGATAATATGTACTATGTTTGATATGTCTAAGAAGTGTCCTAGTCAAGAATAACCTATTGGGAGATGATTTAGATCACATATGTAATAGTGTTTATGTTTCCATGTTTTCAAATGCACTATACCAACTACAATCTTTGGGAATATGTTTGTATAATATTTAAGTATTCCTAAAAAGTTATTTAATGTTAATGTTTTGAGAAGAGAGGGTCACTATAGTTGGTATCATAAAAAATATATAGCTAACCTTTATAATCAAGTATGAGAAAAATTTAGTGAGATACCTTGGTATATTTGTATGTATATATTTAGAGATATATCAAAGGAAAATTATAAGGTTGAGTTAACATTTAAGAAAATTTACTTGAATTTTGGTGAAGTATAGACTGAGCAATTTCATAGAAATACATCCCTATCTAGATACTACTAGTGGATGTGGCTCTGTAATAGATGTACCTTGGGGTAACAACTCTGATAAGATGTTCCAGGCTTGACTCGGGGTAATCTAGAACATGAAAACAAGCCTTGCTGCACACCTGGTTTGACACTCTTGGGGGATATGCTTTGGGAATTCCCAAAATCATCATGAACCATCATGAGTGATTTAGATATAAGTTAGTTAAGAATAACCTAGGATAAACCTAAGGTTTCATAGATTATATAAGGTGTTATGATTAGACATTCTATAAGTAATTGTTTTCATGACTATGTGGTTTTCTGCAATGACAAGTAATTCTCACACTATGCTTTTGGTTTTAGTCAATGGAGGGAACTGGAAGGAACAATTTTAATGTTGAATGTGATGTAATATTTCATATTGATAAGTTATGTGGGATGATCACTGGAGTGAATGATGGCTTGATCATGCCTAATCATTTTTCACAAAACATGGTGAACAACGTTTACCTTAACCAACTCTCTGAATCACTAGGGAAGAGAAAGAAGGAGTTCACTGAGATTTTGGGTAATAGAGACCATAGAGGAAAGAATATTAGGTTTCCTTTGTGTAAATATTGTGGAAAGAATCACCAATGTGAATGTATTAGAGGAACAAGAATGTTTTTTTACTATGAAAATTAGGGACTCAAACAAAGTGATAGCAAGGAAAAAATGAAGCATTTTGTTTACAAAATAGATGGGAATTTTGGTCTCCCTAAGTCTTCATCAATGGTTAAGTGTTTTAAGTGTGGAGAAAATGGTCATTATGAAACCCAATGTCCCAATAGTAAAGTTCCTGAAGATAATCAGTAAGGTGGTGAGAGTAATGGTAACATTGTGGGACTATGGATGAAATATGAAAGGAAAGATGTATTATTGTTAATGGATTAAGGATGAAGTAATCGATGTATTTATGTATTTGGATTCTAAAATTTATGAATGATGAAATATATAAGGATTGCTCCACTTATAATTTTTTCAATCATTATTTACATGTTTATATTGGTATGGTGAAGTGAATTTATGACAAGATGACATTTTGACCAAGGAAAGGTAACCCTTAATATGTTTTTTACGATAATATAATTTTGTATTGATAAATATAAGTGAGATATGAATAAGTAAAATAGAAAGTATTGATTAACTTTTAACTAAGTAAGGAATCATTTATAGGTGGTTTATGCAATCATAGATGATGTTTACAACTTTATTGGATTTAAGGAGTAAATCAAATATACTTTGGAATGAATAAGCATGCATGTTTTCCAAAAGGATTTATGGTAATTTATGAGAATATATGGTGAGGGTATTCACATGTTTGGAATGTGATAACCAAGAGATACTTTTTTATATATAGGGGAATCAATGT
The DNA here is from genome assembly GCA_963277665.1 of Viscum album. Lineage (NCBI taxonomy): Eukaryota > Viridiplantae > Streptophyta > Magnoliopsida > Santalales > Viscaceae > Viscum > Viscum album. Next base: position 1,551,837,631 of record OY728125.1, on the reverse strand, counting down.
TAAGTTGATTTCATGATAGACATTCTAATGTTTTGGATTTTCATCTTTGATAAGGGTTATAAGGTTAACTATTTATGAAATGTTTAAGTTAAACTTCAGATGAAGCTTGTGTGAAATGATTTTGTATTAAAAAACATTGTTCAAAAGCTATTTAGTGATTAAGAATATTTCAAGGATGTACATCATTTATATTTTTTGAAAATGACATCATGTATGTCGGGTGACAACCAACCAAGTTTGGAAAGGCCGCGGGTCATGAGCCCCTGACCAAAGGACGATAAGGGTTTCATGAATAACATAAGCCTATGTGATGTACTTGTTAATATATATTTATTTTTAGTGATTAAATATTTATGATTAACTAGTACTGATACTTTTTATATTAATTCATGATTTTGAGTAGAAATATAGTTAGTCCTTTTCACTCTTTTATGGGCCTTAAGATCCGTTAAAAGTGTATTTTAGTGCTTTATGTATCAAATTTAATTTATAGACATCCATTACATGAGGTAATGGATGTATTATAAATTGTTAAAATCATAAACAAAGAATTATATTTAGATTATAGAAATATATCAAGAATTAATCAACGTTTTAAAAGTGATCAATTTTTTCTATCTTAATACCTTAACTTTTGTTGAGTTGATAACCTTCTAAATCATAAAAGATTTATGAATTTGAGGCCATTAACATTCCTCTAACCATTCAATTTTTTTTGACTGATAACCTCCATCACTCATTATAAATATTTAATCTTTTCATCCTTGTACAATCTTCACTACCAACCTATCTTCTCCTGTGTGGAAACCCAGTTATATGTTACTTTGTGCAACCGTTATGGTTCCAAATTTCCCCTTTTAGGGGAATTTTTTGTATCAATTTATATGATGTAGGTTTATATGAATGAAACTTTAAAGTATTAAACATTTGATTAACTATATGAATTTTGAGGTAAAAATTCATTTTAAGTGGGGTATAAAGTTACACCTTGTGATATTGGTGAATTTTGTTTTCAAATTTATTTAATCTGATGATATTTTTCACTTCACACAACACTGAAAATTGATTTTCACAAATTCAAACATTCTTTTCACAAAAATACAACTTGGAATCTGTTACACGCAATCCCTAATTGGCCTATGTTACATAGAACAACCAGGTTAGCGTACATTACACACTATATTTACCTTCCTCAATGGCTTGCATAACACGCAAGATCGAGTGTAACCGAACTATAATATATTATTAAAAAAATTGTTATAATGGAATATAACCTAGAAAATATGTTTATGTATATTAATAATAGTAAATAAATAATTAAAATATATGTTGTACACAAATATAATATGAGGTTTTAGGTTGCCAATTAATGAATATGAAAACCGACTGAATATAAATGAAAATATTATTATAGTCACAAAGCTATTTTAACCAAGCATATTAAACTAATTTAAATTGATAATTTATATTAATGTAATACTTATGTTATATATTCAATAAAATATTTTTGATATTTATCCAATAGATTTTATATATGTAAGATAAGAACAAAACCAATTTTATTCTTAAAAAACACATATTTTTATTAAGGCATTTTTACCACCTTTTGATGGAGAATCCATTTAAATACAATTTTTAGAACTTTTTTTTGATCTAATTTTTTAAAATAAATATTTTATTTTGAATAGAAACATAAAAATGAGGTTATGATTAATTTTTGGTATATTTATGTAAGGTTTCATCTTTTAATCAAAAGGTAAAAATACTGGATTTTAATTCAAAACTGCCTTTTGATCTAACTTATTTATTAGGTTAAATTATATTTTAAATTGTCTTAATAGTATTTTTAGATAATATTTATATCAATGAATTAAATTTAAGTCATTTTAACAAACTTCACATTGAAAATGGATATACAAACTTAGGTAACTTTTGAACGTTTTTACTTTAAAAACCTACAGTGTCGTCCCGTCAACGAGATTAAATTTAAATTAATTTTTTTTCCACTTATGTGATTATAATTTGGAAAAATGGATTTAATATTTAGAATAATCATAATTTATAATATCTAATAAGGTCTAATGTTTTTTGACAAAAAATATTAGTGAAAGTGATTAAAACTAATTACATCGGTTAAGAGAAAAATTAGGTTAATCAAGTACTAAACCCTAAATTTAATACCCAAAATGACATTAACACATATTCCACATCCATTTTAGGGAAATATTTATAAATTGTAAACAATTTTATCGACCTTGTTCCATTATTTTATCCACTTGAAACATGAAAAATGTGGGTGGAATTCTCTCTTCAAATATTTATAATAGTGCCACTCCTCTACTATAAAAATCCACCAACTCTACCCATTCCTCACACATATCAAACCATTTATTGTATAAAATTATAAGAAAAAGTAGCCTCAAAAAAATAATCACTTCTACCTAGAATAATCCCTTGGTCATAAATCCTCTCAAGGAATCTATTTTTGCATAAACCAAAAGGAGTTACCCGATTAAGGGGTAACGTCTTCTCTTAAGCTCATTTCCTTTATATTCCTTATTCAACACCTCCACTATATTTATTGAATTATTTTTGTGATAAAACTAGTATAATACATATACTATTATGTATTTATGAAAATATTTTGACCTACAATTACACACACCTCCATCTAATGGATATTTAATATACTGTTTCTGTGTTTGATGAACTACTGCCTCACGAAACGATGAATATCCATTTTTCATTTACCACCTATCATGGTGGCCAATATGATGAAAAATATATTTATATATGTAATATATTAAATTTATTATTTATTAAATCCTTTTCATTACACAAATATATTTAATTTCCATCTGGTGTTAGTAGGATAATCTCGTTTGAGGAAGTGTGGACTACCGCCCCCTCAAAGCGATGTGATTCATTCACACACCACATGGAATGTATTAAAAATAATTGTAATGAAATTATATTATATATATGATATATTAATGATAATATAATAATGATATACATTTATATATAAATAAATACATATACATATGTCATCTAGATACTTTCTTTCAATACAATAATAAAAACTGAAACAATGTTCATGCGTACGTACGACTTATCGTCTCCATGATCGATGTATTCCATTTCATTATTCATTATTCTATATATTATTATAATAAAAATATAATGGATATAAATTATATTTATATCATGTGTTTTATTCTTGAATCATGATATAAGTATAAGGACCCAAGATAAAAACAAATTAAGACACATGCGAAGAACAAAGTGAATACTACTCGAAGTGAAACTTTAACATAAGATCGTTTACAAGTGGGTAATATAAAATATTAATAAAAACATATATGTTATTATTTAAAATAATATTATTCTATAATATATTCAATAATGAACTTATATTTATTATTCAGGAATCTTGTACGAGTACGGAGAGAGTCAAGACACAAGGTAAGGGGATTTCATCTCACTTTTAATTTCCATGAGATACGTGCTATGTTCACTAATATTTCCTTTGGTGTGGAGTATGTACTTCCCATGATTTTATTATATGTTAATTATAAATAAATCTATGGGTATAACAATTTATATTTATTGATCATTCTTTCATGGGGTTTAAATATCAAAAGTTACCAAATCAGTAAAATAGTTTTGTCTCAGTTTTCCTTCTCTGAGACTCATGTTTTGTTATTTACCTAAACTCTTTTTAGAGGTGTATATACTTGCATTTTACATTTTATATCATGAGTAATTATTTTTCATTATATTTTAAGAATCATGTAATTTCCTTTCTTACATGGCGAGTATGATCCCACGTTACCAAGTTATAATAGTTTTTTGAGACAATCTCATCATTTTTTCGAGATTTTTTATGTTTATGCTTCCTTTGATGAAATATTATAACCCATATAACTATACATTGATGAATTTTATTCTCCTATGGTTATTAATTATATATTATTTTTTTCTTAACATATTATAGTCTTTGTTATATAAGATAGTAAGAAAGTATTTTTAAGAAAGCCTAACTTTACCCTCTTTTTGGTCGAAAATCTTGGTTTTCTAAAAAAGGTTTTCCAAGAATATTATAACATTATTTTATAATATATAAAAGACAATTTTAACTTTTTTTGTATTTTAACATTCTATTAAAATTAATATTCTTGTATCTTTTCAAACAAGGAGGTTTTCTAACCTTATTTACCATTAAAAATGAATGTTCTTTTGACCTCGTACGACATGTACAGATTTACCTGCTGTCATTTCATCAAAGTTCCATTTGAATTTTCAAAAGGTTAATCTTTAAGAAAATGTTTTTAAAATATATTTTCAAGAAAAAGGTTTTAATTATTTTTCAAGATTCTTTTATAAATTTTGATGAAAAATGGGTTTCAAAATGTTTTCAAGATTTATTTATAAGTTTTCAAGAAAAATTCTTTTCAAAATGTTTTCAATCATCTTTTATAAGTTTTCAAGATTTTTTTTTCAAAAAAATTTCAAGAACTTTTTTTTGTTTTCAAAGTGTTTTTATTGAAAATTTTTTTAAAAATATTTTGAATCTTATTTTATAAGTTTTTAAGGAAAAGGTTTTCAAAATAACTTCATTCCTCCATTATTTATTTTCAAGGTATTTTCTATAAAATATATTTTCAAATGGTTTTATGTATTAAAAATATCTTTTTTTGAAAAGAAATGATATTTTACTCAAGAAATTTTTAAAGATATATCAAAATTATTTTCCATCTAAGATGACATCGTTTTATTTTACTCAAGGAAATATAAAGGTTCCATTCAGATATTTTATATAAATGAGTTATGATTAATTTCATGGTCTTTATGAAACCCATTTATCCTTCATAGGTTATAAATATATGAATTTTTTTTACTCTTTTATGGGTTATGATTTTCATGAAATAATTATGAAACCAATATTTCTTCTATAGGATGTGATATGTTTACTTGTTTATGATACCCATTTCATTTAAAGGTTTATGAAATATCTATTTATAATCTTGTGGAACATGTATGTATGATTTAATTCTATGATGTGTGGGACCTATATCTCCCTGAAATGCGTTGGGTAAAGATTTATATCTCATGAGATAAACTATGATGGTCTTGGGAGTGAACCTTGAATTCTATAATGGCCATGGGAGTGAACGATGACTACTAAGATGGTATGAGGAATGAAATCATGCCACTATTATGGCTGTGGGAGTGAAACATGACTACTATCATGGTATAGAGAGTGAACCCATACTACTAATATGAGCTTGGAAGCAATTCCTTGGCTACTTTTGAAATAATTATATGCTTATGTGTTTTCCAAAATTACATGTTTTATTTTTGCATTATGGTTTCATGGATTATGCTCTTTATTTCATTATGATTCATGTCTTATAAACTTCCAATATTTATTATGTGATCTCTCTTATGATATTTTACATATAGGGTATGATCTTTTATATTCATGATCACATTATCATACCCTTATGATAAAATTTATGCTTATATGTCTCCCTTGTTTACCCTTACTGATTATTTCAGCTCACCCATTTTATATTTCCTACCCACCAGGTTATGATTATTGATGTTATTAATATTTTCATGACTTATTATATTCCCCCTTTACTGATTTTATATGAAATGTGCATAATTTGTGTGAAATATTAATGTTTTAATATTATGTATAATTTTTGAGCATTTTTAGAAGTAGTCCAATTGAGTTAGTTTAATGTTTTAATAATAACTATCACTATACTGATCAAAATTGCGTGGTTCTTGTTTTTTAGGATTCTCCTTTCAATATAGAACATTTCATTAGAAGGTACCATGAGCCAATTCTGCCATTTGAAGGGTCATATGGTCCTCACAAAAAAGACCAAAGAATCTGTGAACAAACTGGACCAGCCTTTAAGATTGATTTACTGGGCTCAATACAGAAGTCCAAAAACATTAACTCTCCACCATAATTCTGGGGACACTACATGTCATCTTGGATAAAAATTTCAAGGCCCAAATCCAAGTACAAGGGGCCCAAATAAAGCTTTGAAGTCCATCCCACCATTATGTCTGAGAATTAAAATCAGTATAGTATGCATGACATATATCATTATGTAAGCATCCAATAGAGCTGAGATTTTTCAGTGTGAAATAGGAGATATAGGCGGAAGAATTTGTTGAAGAAACCATTCGGATTTGAAGGCATCGTCATATTCAAAAACACTTTCACATTATGGACTTCAAAAACACTGGATTGAAATGGACAGTTTAACTTTGTTTAATCGACCGACCATAACTTTTGATCCTTAAATCCAAATGACTCCAAATTTTGATAGTAGTCGGAAAACATTATTTTATACAACCTTGAAGAAGGATATATTTGAATATTCGGCTTTCTGAATAGCTAAATTGGCGATGCAAGTGGAGGGACAGATTGGGAATGCAAACAGTCCACTCCTTGGGCTATAAATACTCTCCCCTTCTCTCCTTGAGAGGGGTTGACATTTAAGAAGAGAGGATAACATATTGGCACGAAAAAAGCCTTTCCAAAGGCCTGGTAGGACCTGCAATACTCAAGTTTTCACTTGAGAGACCTTTCCTCTTCTCTTTGTTTTCACTTACTTTCATGTTCTTCGTTTTTGTAATTTTGTAAGTCCTTTCTTTTGTAATTCTGTTTTAATGAAAGTTTCTTCTTTAATATTTCTTATTCTCATCCACCTTCTGTAGTTTAATATTTATGTTCTTAAAATAGTTTAAATTCAGTTGAATCCCCTTCCCTTATTTTTCTTCCTCATTCAATCGAAAATCTGTTTTTAATTATCATCATCGTTCGTGTGTGTGTGTCGACGTACCACTCTTTTCTAATCCCTTTATTTTTATTCTATTCTTAATTTATCATCATAATTATTATAACCATAATATTAAACACCCAAATGGATGAGTAAATATCTAATTGGGGTGAGTTATAATTTAGGGATGTTAAGTTATTGAGAGTATTTTCTCGATGAGTATTCATTAATTTAACATTGTGTATGTTGGACTTAATTTGTCATGGATTAATGACATATTTTTTTAGCATGTGGTTTCCATGGATTATTGGAACTACAAATAAACTACCATAAACATGTACTGATTGAGATTAAAATCCTAATTATGTTAAGGCTGGGATTAAAGCATTAACACTTAGGAATTCTAATCGATGTCAACTTGTGAAGTGGGTGTTAATTTAAATGAAATATAAAGCAAAGATCAAGGATATCACAAGATTAACTCCCTAATAATGAACTCACCCAAATATTTATCAATTTGTTAAATCAATTATAGGCAATCAATCATTTCAATTAAGCTCTGCAAAAAAAACCCCCTAATCAAAATACAATCAACTAAAAACAAACGACTATTTCAAAGTATCATCGCCGAGGATTCGACCCGAGTGCTGCTATAAACATTAGCAGAGCACCAAAACTTTGACCGGTCGATAGGCGACAATTGGACATGCGTTTCAAATGGCGCCGTTTCCGGGGATGGTGCTTTAAGTAGTCGGTAGTTTTATTTTTTGTAAAAAAAAAACAAAAAAAAATCATAATTTAAAAAAAAATCTGAAAAAAATACCGAGAAAAACTCACCTTCCTCATCCTTTCTAAATCTCTCTGAATGCCCCGTAGCCTCCCAAACAATCCCTCGGATTTGTTTGACCCTGAAATTGATAGAACTATTCATCGACTTAGGAGGACCATTAGGGATAACCAAATCACCCAAGAACCAATCATTGCCCTACCAATTGAATTCGATATGGCCAATCCTAGGGAACAAACATTAAAAGAACTCGCTGCCCCTGATATGAATTACCAACCCCTTGGTATTCAATATCCAAATATAGAGGCTAACTTCGAACTCAAATCGGGTTTGATTCATCTTCTTCCTCATTTCCACGGGCTAGCCGGTGAGGATCCGCATCTACATCTCAAAGAGTTCCAGGTGGTGTGCTCTACCATGAAGCCTCAAGGGGTTTCTGAAGAACAAATCAAACTTCGAGCCTTCCCTCTCTCCCTAGCTGACACAGCTAAGTCATGGCTCTACTACCTTCCTCCTGGTTCCATAACTACATGGAATGACATGAAGCATCTCTTTCTAGAAAAATTCTTTCCTGCTTCTCATACCACTTCCATCCGAAAGGAAATAAGTGATATCCGTCAATTCCCAAATGAATCACTCCATGAGTACTGGGAGAGGTTCAAAAAGCTTGTGGCAACCTTCCCACACCATCAAATCCCTGACCAACTCTTGATCCAATTATTCTATGAGGGGTTATTGGCTATGGATAGAAATCTCATAGATGCCGCAAGTGGCGGTGCTCTTGTTGATAAAACTCCCGCAGCTGCAAGAGATCTCATAAGTAACATGGCTACAAACATACAACAATTCCATACTCAAGCACATGCTCAAGTCAAACAAGCCCAAGATAATCAATCAATTGAGCCGAACAAGATGACCGAGTGGATGAGTGAACTTACAGGTCTTGTGCGACAGCTAGCTGTGGCCACCAAATCTCCAACCTCGTCTTCTCCACACTCAATGTTTCCTGGACCTGTCAAAAACTGTGGAATCTGCAACTCTCCATCTCATCCAACTGACACATGTCCAAAACTTCAAGAGGATCAATCCGATTCATCTAGAACAATGGAGCTCAATGCAACATATGCTCAGCAGAACCCCAACCCTAAACTATCAGGTCGGTTTTTTAGAAACTTCAACCAACCTCACTCTAAGCCCTTCTCCTCTAACTTTAACCAAGGATTGAGGTATGTTAATCCCTTCTCTCATCCCCCTCAATTCCATGGAAAAAACCCAAACCAATTCCAATATGGTCAAGGTGGTGGTAACTTCCATCAACCTTATCCTTTTGTTCCTCAACCTCAAAGGAACAATCCTCCTCCTGGATTCCATTATCCTAGTGAGCCTTCCCAATTCCAAAACCAATACAATCGATTTCCCAAGAACCAAAATCAAGGCAATCCCAATCCGGGACAAGCCTCTTCTTCCAAGCAACCATGGGAAAGTGCAGTGGAAGATCTTGCCACCTTCACATGTTCTAGTCTCAAAAACATTGAAACTCAAATAGGCCAACTTTCATCCCACCTGAGCCAGCAACAACAATCAAATTCTTCCCAACTCCCAACTCAACCATTACCCAACCCCAAGGGTAATGTAAGTGCAATTGCACTTAGATCAGGAATGCACATTTCTATGCCTCAAGATAAGTCCTCTATCCCTCCTTTGAATGTTGACCTAGAAAATGAAAAGAAAAAGAAAATTGAAAAGGAACCTAAATCCATTCCATCACCTCCTTCCATTCCACTTAGGAATCCAATTCCTTTTCCTCAAGATGTTTCTAAGACAAGTAAGTCCTTTGAACCCGATCCTGAAATGCTTGACATGTTTAGACGTGTTGAAGTCAACATTCCCCTCTTAGATGCCATAAAACAAATTCCTAAGTATGCCAAGTTTCTTAAGGAATTGTGTACCCACAATAGGAAACTTAGGACCTTCGAAAATGTTTCCACCCAGCAGTCTATTCCCATAAAGTGCAAAGATCCAGGGACCTTTACGATTCCATGCTAAATTGGATGTTCGAACTTTGATGATGCACTCATAGACCTAGGAGCCTCAATTAATGTCATGCACAAATCCATATTCTCCAACCTTGGTCTAGGTCCCTTGCACCCAATGGGTGTTGTCATTCAGTTAGCCAATCGAAGCACAACCAGTTCTGAGGGAATAATTGAGGATGTCCTTGTTCGAGTAAATGATCTTATCTTCCCAACTGACTTCTATGTCCTTGACATGGAAGGTGATAAAACTTATCGCAAATCACCTCTGATTCTAGGAAGACCATTCCTTATGACATCTAAAACCAAAATTGATGTCCACGCTGGCATCTTATCCATGGAATTTGGTAACCAAATGGTCAGGTTCAATATTTTTCAATCCATGCGATACCCATTAGAGAATCAATCTGTATTCTCTATCCATGTTTCTGAAACACTCTATGAGAGCGTGTTGAATCCTAATCCATCATGTTCTTCCTGTTCTACTAATAGAGGAGTTTGTGAATATTTCATCCTCATTAACCAAGTGAATAATGGTGAAATTGATGTTGACATTACAAATGAAAACTCCATTGATATAAAGGATCTTGAAAACTCTTTGGAATCTCATCTCACCTCTGACCTCCAATACTCCAACATGGATGGTAATGAAGAAAATGAACTAGAATGCTCATTTTTTGATTCAAATCTGATTATCCCACATTCATCCTTTCCTATCCATGATTCTGAAAATCCTGTTATATGTGAGGTGAACCCCAAACCAATTTATTTATATTGTCCTGATGGTAGTGATGTTTGTGATATTTGTACCCTAATTAATAAAGTGATCACTGGTGAGGTTGAAATTGACCATTCTTTGGCAAACAACATTGATATAAAGGAAATTGAAAATTTTATTCAGTTTTATGACTCCAATGATCCTCATTACTCTACATCGGTAAGTGATGAAATAAATGAGTCAAAAACAATTGGGATCTCATATTGTGGTTCGGTGTTATCTGATCCATACAAAAATGAACCATCAGAATTGAGCCATCTTCTTGAATTTCCAAGCATAGAAAACCAGAACATTGTGGATAACATCATTACTCAGGTTGAAGACCAAAGTGAGGATAGAAATATTTTCTTTCCACCCCCATTGAATTGCAAGCACACCAACAAGGATGGGAAGAAATTATCCAATGAATCACCAGGCCTCCCAAAGAAAAAGTTTTTCTAGAAGCACACTGGAGTTGAGAAAATACGATGGCCACCGTCAGACTATGGGTAGTCCACTGCAACTGTACAACTGTAGACAAATAAATACAGCGCTTCTTGGGAGGCAACCCATGTTTTATTTTACTTTGGTTAAATTTAAATTTCTTTTTAGTTTTTAATTATATGAATAATGATTTTTCTTTTTCAGGTAACATCCCAAAATCTTGGATCAACCTTGACTTCCATCGAATCCCAAAATTATCTAGCCGACCTACCACTTGATAGAGATGGAAACCTACTAAATCCAAACCAGGGGCACCTCTTTCCCTTTAACTCTCTCTCTATATCTTTCTCTCTCTACCTCTTTCTTCTTTTTCCTCTCTCTTTAATTTTTTTACCACTTTCTTCATGAAACCCTTTCTTTTTATCTTTCTTGTGTGGGTGTGTATTTTAAAAAAACCATAAAAACTAAAAAAACCACAAAAAAAACACAATTACTTAAAAAAATACAAAAAAGAGCCATGCTTACTCACCATCGAGTTTTGAAATTTTGTCCAACCATTTTGGGGAGTTAAGAGACATGTTTTCATCTCAAAAATTTTGTATTTTCATTATGAATTTGGATAAAGAATTTTGTGTCAACACCAACACATTTTGAATGCTCAATTTTTGATTTGGAAAATGCTTTTCCTAAACCGTGAGGAACAACATTTTCTTTCATGCCAAGGCCAACTATGGCCATCTTTTCAAAATGAGTGTTTTCACCCCCATTTGTGAGTCTTGAGTTTGTGGATCTTCAAGCTGAATTTCCTACCTTAGTGTGTATTAATATGATAGAGGCATTTTCTGAACCACATGAAAATCACAATAGCCAAATAGCCTCCCATTTCCCTTACATTAATCCTCATTTTGAAAGCTCCTTCGAGACTATGTAAACCTTTTCGTTGGTAGCCACATTACAATCCCAATACCTTATCCCACCCAATATCAACATGGATTTTTATTGCATAAGTTTTTGAAATTTAAGTGTAGGGGGGGAATGAATTTCATTTTTGGGTATCATTTCCTTACTTTCTGGTGTGTTATCATATTCTTGAGGGAAATCATCCATTTTAGTCTGCGGGGGAGGTTATAATTCAGTGGGATTTGGGAATGTATTATACAAATGATATTGAAAAGTGTTTAAAAAAAAATCAAAAAAAAAAAATCAAAATTAAAAAAAAAAAATCAAAAAAAAAATGAAAAAATGGGTTGTGTCTTGGGTAGGTCCAAAATCACTCTTCCTAAAACTTTGATCTTGTTATAACTATTACAATTAGTGTCATGAGGAGATCAAACATGGGTTGGGATATGAGTGTGAGATCTGTTTCAAGGCCAACTTTTGAAAAAAAAGAAAAAAAAAGAAAAAAAAGGAGCACTTGCATTATATTCTTTTTGGGAAAAGTTTAGTGTTTTGTAAATATTTCATATTCTCATTACCTTCATATTTTCTTCCTATATTGTGTCTTTCTTCACACAATCATTCCCTTTTAAATATGTGTTTTCATTTCCTTCAATGTTTTATTTCAAAAAAATGTGCATTGTTTTTCTATGTTGGTATTTTAACCCTCTTATTCTTCTCTCTTGGACATTATATTCCTACCGTCCCATAGCCACAGAAAAACCCATTAAAAATACCTCTTGATTCTTGTTCACTTGGGATAGGGATTTTAAGCTGAGATCTCTTTTCAAACTCTAAGATTTTCACTTTTGGTTGGTGAAAGAGTGAACCTCCACAAATGAATTTTATCATCTTGAGAGGTGCGAGTTTTGAGTGTCCACATTTTCCATTTCTAAATTTGAGCATGAAAAAATGAATTAGTTTTGGAACATTGTTTCTGTAACAACTTGTGGTGGAATTCAAAATGGATGAGTGAAATAGTCTAAACCTCCCATGATTGGAGAAAACAAAATTTTAATATCTGTTGGTGAGTAAAAATGATTTTGTCATGTTTTTATATTTGTTGCACATGAGGAGATACACAAAACTAAGTGTGGGGGAGTTGATGTTATTAATATTTTTATAACTTATTATATTCCCCATTTACTGATTTTATATGAAGTGTGCATAATTTGTGTGAAATATTAATGTTTTAATATTAAGTATAATTTTTGAGCATTTTTAAAAGTAGTCCAATTGAGTCAGTTTAATGTTTTAATAATAACTGTCACTATACTGATCCAAATTTTGTGGTTATTGTTTTGTAGGATTCTAATTTTAATATAAAACATTTCATTAGAAGGTACCATGAGCCAATTCTTCTATTTGAAGGGTCATATGGTCCTCACAAACAAAACCAAAGAATCTATGAACAAACTGGACCAGCCTTGAAGATTGATTTACTGGGATCAATACAGAATTAAAAAAACATTAAATATCCACCATAATTTGGGGGACACTACATGTCATCTTGGATAAAAATTTCAAGGCCCAAATCCAAGTACAAGAGGCCCAAATAAAGCTTTGAAGTCCAGCCCACCATTCTGAACGAGAATTAAAATCAGTATAGTATGCATGACATATCTCATTATGTAAGCATCAAATAGAGCTGAGATTTTGCAGTGTGAAAGAGGAGATATAGGAGGAAGACTTTTTTGAATAAACCATTCGGATTTGAAGGCATATTCATATTCAAAATTCCTTTCACATTATGGACTTTAAAAAGACTGGATTGAAATGGACAGTTTAACTTTGTTTAATAAACCGGCCATAACTTTTTATCCTTATGTCAAAATGACTCCAACGTTTGAGAGTTGTCTTAAAACATTATTTTCTACAACTTGGAAGAAGGAGGGATTTTAAGATTCGGCTTTCTGAATAGCCAAATTGGCGATGAAAGTGGAGGGACAGATTGGGAATGAAAACAGTCCACTCCTTGGGCTATAAATACTCTCCCCTTCTCTCCTTGAGAGGGGTTGGCATTTAAGAAGAGAGGATAAAATATTGGAACGACCAAAGCCTTTTCAAAGGCTTTGTAGGACCTGCCATACTCAAGTTTTCACTTGATAGACCTTTCCTATTCTCTTTGTTTTCACTTACTTTCATGTTCTTTGTTTTTTTAATTTTGTAAGTCCTTTCTTTTGTAATTTTGTTTTCATGCAAGTTTCTTATTCAATATCTCTTATTCTCATCCACCTTCTGCAGTTTAATATTTATGTTCTTAAAATAGTTTAAATTCAGTTGAATCCCCTTTCCTTATTTTGCTTCCTCATTCAATCTAAAATCCGTTTTTAATTATCATCATCGTTCCTGTGTGTGTGTCGACGTACCACTCTTTTCTAATCCCTTTCTTTTTCTTCTATTCTTAATTTATCATCATAATTATTATAACCATAATATTAAACACCCAAATGGATGAGTAAATATATCATTGGGGTGAGTTATAATTTAGGGATGTTAAGTGATTGAGAGTATTTTCTCGACGAGTATTCGTTAATTTAACATTGTGTATGTTGGACTTAATTTGTCATGGATTAATGAAATATTTTGTTTAGCATGTGGTTTCCATGGATTATTGGAACTATAAATACACTAACATAAACATTTACTGATTGAGATTAAAATCCTAATTAATTTAAGGCTTGGATTAAAGCTTTAACACTTAGGAATTATAATCGATGTCAACTTGTGAAGTGGGTATTAATTTAAATGCAATATAAAGCAAAGCTCAAGGATATCACAAAATTAACTCCCTAATAATGAACTCACCCCAATATTTATCAATTTGTTAAATAAATTATAGTAAATCAATCATTTCAATTAATCTTTGCAAAAAAACCCCCCTAATCAAAATACAATCAACTAAAAACAAACGACTATTTCAAAGTATCATCGCCGAGGATTCGACCCGAGTGCTGCTATACACATTAGTAGAGCACTGGAAGTTTGACTAGTCGATAGGCGAGGATCGGTCATGCGTTTCAATGATATGTACTATGTTTGATATATCTAAGAAGGGTGATAGTCAAGAAGAACCTTGTGGGAGATGATGTAGCTCACATATGTACCAGTGTTTATGTTTCCATGTTTTCAAAGGCACTATACCAACTACAGTCTTTGGGTGTCTATTTGTTTAATGTTTAAGTATTCCGAAAAAGATATGTAATGTTAATGTTTTGAAAAGAGAGGGTCACAATATTAGGTTAGGAATTTCATGTCAATTTCCATTCATTGAGGAATATTTTATTATTATGAAAAAAATTAATTTTATATGGTCTATATAATTCCCCTTTTATGTGTTATATTATGATTCTACATATGTTAATGATATTTATAGTTTCATTTGATGTTAAAATTTCCTGGATCTTATGATTAAATAGTTACCAAAGTGGTAATATTTTATTTCACAATCTTATTATAATTTAGGATTTTTTATTTTTAAGTATCCCCTATAGGAATTGTTTGGTATATCTATCTTGGGCCAAATTAATTATCTTCTACTCCAGTTATTCATGAAATATTAAATTAAAAGAAAAATTTTACTCTCTTTGATACTTAAAAGGTTTGAGAAATGTTTTTTTAATAAAATATGATTTTATTTTTCTCTTCGATTAAATATCATTTCTCTTATATGTTCATGTTTTCTAAAAATATTTTCATGAATGTTTTCACTGTTCTTTAATTTCAAATAAACCAATGTTTTAGTTTTTAAATATTTTAAAAGTAATATTCTAGTCGTTTTATGAAAGAAATATTTTTTTTACATTTTTACAAAAGTATGAAAGGAATGTTTTTTATCATATATGGAAGGAAAAGAATTTCCAGCCATCATGAATACTCATTACATTGAATATTACTTTACAGAATTAAAATTTTATTTTCAAAGAAAACATTTTCCTTAATATTTAGGAAATATTTAAATTTTAAATAATTTTCATTAATGTGATAAAGGATATTTTTCTCATGAATTTTTCCTATTATATTCTAAAAGTACATTCTTCTTTGTCAACTACCTTTGTTGAATCTTATGATTTGCTGAGGTTATAATCTTATGATACCATCAACCATATTTATTTTGATGGCTTATAATCAGTTTGACTAGGTATGGACTATTTTTATATGATTATCATTTTACTTGGGATGGTTTTTGATTATGGGAAGGTATTAACATTTTATATACTATTTTTTCAATTTGAAGGATTATATTAACTCAGTATCACCCTTTTCACATATGGAATGAATTAAACTTATTAAGTGATGGGAAGGGGCCGCTATATCTCCTCAATGCATCGCTAGGTATCATGAGAAAAGTACCATTGGGTTTTGGTCGAGGCCTTACCCATTTATATAGATTTCTTGGAACAAGGCCTTGATGGTATTATCAAACGTCTTGGCACAAGGCCTAGATGGTAAGTTTCAGATATATGAAAATATGTATTACATAATTTTGATATCTGTTATTAATGTACAAAATATTATTTTATTTTTTATGAAATTCATGGATAAGTTTCTAGATTATGATATTATTTATGTGGAATTATTTGATAATCATTTATTTATTCCATATTATTTATTCCCTATTTATCATCTGTTGTATGCATACTATTACAGAGTATCTGATCTCAACCCTTTATTATGTTTCTATTATATATAATATAAGAAAGTGTATTATGATTGATATGAAAGGTTATGATAAATGGAATTATGTTTTAATCAAATAAAATACTATATTTTTTTATGTTTTTAAATTTAATGTGAGATTCAAGTATGTATCTAGTTTTCCAAGGCTACTCAACTATTTGTTTATTTGGTATGTGATTTCTTATATCTACTGGAAATATAATAAAGTAACCACAAACCCTAGGTTACTGGGTTTAGGTCATTTAATGTTGGAATCAGAGGGAGTTTAGTAGTAAAATTGTGAACCTAATTTAGTAAAATATAGGTTAGGAAACATAAACCTATGAAATACATTATAAATATTCTAAAATAAACCATCTTTTTTATTCTATGATTAGATATGCCTTATTTTTTCAATTTATGTTAAAATTTTCATTGCATTTGAATTTATACATTATGATTCATAATTTTATGAGCTAAACAAGTATATTGCATTGTTTAAAAATGATACCTAGTGGATGTAATGTAAATCATATCAATGCACACAATCCATGTAGGGATTTACCTTCTCATTAATATAATTAAACTAGATCTAGAGCTAAAAATGGAGATGGAGATCAATAAATAATAATATATTAGGGTAGATATCTCAATTTATGTCAAATAAAATTGCCTGTGTGGAGCATCCTTCATATCCATAGCACGGTGTAACAATGTTGGACTAATTTATATGTCAAAAAAACACATCATTCAATGGGAACAGAAATCCATTTATGGATGATAAATGAATAAGTTCTTTATAGAATATATTTCTTTCTCTGGGAAGTAATAAAAGGAAGAAGGCTATCATGGAAGTTTATCAACACTTTGGTGATGTAGATTAATATTGGTCATTAATTAAAAATAGTAAATATGGGGAGGAAATAAGAAGAATCTACTCAAATTATTTCAAGGAACAATTCTTGGAAAAATATTTTACTTGTGAAAAATAGGAAGATATGGGAATAAAATTATAATGTCTAATACAAAAGGAACAGGAAAATGGTACTAAGTATGGAGATAACTTCACAAGATTAGAAATAAATTCTACAGAACATGTATTTAATCCAAAGAGTAAGATTGAATATTTATTTGATGGGCATAAGTATATCCTTTAAGGGGAATAAGTTTTATAAACAATCACATCATCTGAGTATATAGTATCATGTGCTATTGAGAAAGAGAAAAAAATTTCTAGTCTTATGGCTATGATAGAATGCAAGATAAAAAGCGAAAGGAAGAGAGAATAATGGAAAATGGGAAGAAATGAAAGAAGGATTTTCCCACATGTTATAATTGTGTAATGAAACACATAATACTTTCTTGAAGGCAATGCTAGTTTTATTAAATTATGGAGGGAAAGTTCATTTGGAGTGTGAATTCAAGGGTAAGAAAGAACCCTCTAACATTGATTGTTTCAACTATATGAATATGGGTAACTACCCAAATAAATTTACAAATCATAAAAGGAATATACCTCAGAATAAAATAAGCAATCAAGGTCAATATTATTACATTACTACCTATTAAGTGGAATGATTGAAGTAATTGTGTATTTTGATTAATAAATTATGTTATATAAGTTTTTATCAATGATATTCTGTTTATAATAATGATCAAATGTTTAAGTATTATACTGCAATAGTTTTTATTGAAGTATTTTAAATCATATATTGAATGGTACAAATAAAAAAGAAAAGTTATTTAGTGGTAAGGTGATTTTTTTAGAATAATTGTATAAGGGAAAGATAACCCTTAATATCTTCATCATGTTGAGGTAATAATGTTTATTTGAGAAACGATTAACATTGAATAAGTAAATGGGATAGTATTGGTGACCTTGAAAATTTTTAGTGATTTGATTAAAAAGTAATTTATGATGAAGTTTATAGTATTTTTAGATTTATGAAATACAGGTGATAATAGTAGATTTTATTTAAGGAAAGAGGAAAGAGTTAATTGTTGATTTATTGTAATTACCATGTTTCAAGATAATATGAGATCAAGTTACTGAAAAATTTGTTATGTGAAAATTATGATATATTTTATAGATTAATGGTATTTTTATTTTTAATTTGGTTTGACATATTTTGGAATGTTCTTAAGGTAAACCATTTAGAGAAGGGACTAAGTTGAACATTGGGTGTTATTTTTTGGGGTTTATAGATCAATGTAGTATTGGATAATTTGTGATAATTATTTTGGTTTTGGAAACTATCTAGAGATAGGAAGAATTAATTATAATAGTTTTATTGATCCTGTGATTCATTAAAAGCTCATTTTAGTGCCTTAGGCCTAAAAAATCCACCTTGAATATTAATTTCATAGAGTAAGTTAAGATGTGGTAATTTATTGAAGTATAGACAAAATATGTAATTACTTTTAAGTGATTATATTTCCTTATTTTCTTACTCTAGATGTTAAAGGAATTACTCAACTCTATTAAAAGGATATTGAAACCAAATCATATCCCTATTAATTTCAATTCTAATTAATTGATGGTCTTTTCAATCCTCATAGATTTATGGTTTTGTGGTTGTCAAATTTCTCATGATCATTGAATTTCTTAAGATCAATGTTATCCATCACTCTCCATTATTATATAGAAATTATGTTTTTCTTCAATGCCCATATTTTCACTTCCCATTAATTTTATCCTATTTGGAAGCCTAAAATGTGTTATTCAAAACAACATTTCTTTTTCTATTTTACCTATTTTCAAGAGAAGTTTTGTTAACACTTTATTTTATGTGGTTTTTTTACAAAGGTATTTTCAAATATCACACAATTTATTACTAAGAACAAGTTAAAATTTCATGGAAGAAATTTATTGAAGGGTGGGGGGATGTAAAACTCTAAAATTTTAAATGAAAAAAATAATGTTCGATAATGTAGGTGACAACAACATCGATCTTAACCAAACTATAAAATATTATTATTTTCAAATGACCATTATAGAATATCTATTTAATTGGTGGGTATGAATAGTATTAACAAAATTGTGAAATATATATAATGTTATACCTTAATAAAAATTCATTGGAAGTATGCAACCAATTATTAGTAAAGTTATATTATGCTTCAGAAATACATTTTAATCAAAAATGATTTTATTTATTTTTTGGAACATATATAAATTCTATTTTATAAAAATAATATCATTTTCAAAATCAAGATATCAAAATTATCTTAGTAAGAAATTTTCAGATTTTTTTGAAAAGACTGATTTTCCAGTGAATAATGAAAAATATAAATTTTTATTGAACAAAATATATTTTTTGATCACTTAAAAAGATCCATTTTGATTTAATAGAATTTCAAACTAAAATTAGTTCTATTATATTATTAATAATCTGATTAAGATCAATGGAATTAATCCCATGATTGAATTTAGTATAAAAACTTTTTTATACATAGAAAGTCATTTTTCTTGAAGATTATTTTTCATTATATTTTGAAATTTTATTTTAAAATTATTTTCTTACACATATACTTTTTTAGTTTCATAAAATGGATTCAATATTTAAAATTAGTATATTAATTTTTTTAAATAGTTTTATTTTTATTTTTATGTTTTAGTAATAGTAATCGTGGTACAATTTATCCCCTTGGGGAAAGGTAAACCATGTTAATCTATGTCAGAAAAAAGTCATATGGTCATAATTTCTCATATTTATTATTATTGGATAAATTTAATTCTACCCTTATCACTATAGGCTCAAATAGTATTTTTAATGGACAATTGTCCAAGAAAATGACTAATATTATATTTAAATTAGAAAATGTTATAAAATGTATCATCTTAAGTTTTTAATAACTCTTATGTAATAAAATAGGAAAAATTGTGAATGAATGAAAATGGTTATTATAATAATAATAAAATTATTTTCATAATGTTAATTTATTTAAGATTTTTAGGTATTAAATAATTACTTTAAGCACTTACACAACGCTGAAACAATATTTATTTAATTAATAATAAAATAAAATAAATGAATAACAGTTATATAATTTGAGTGAGTTATAGTGTTATATTATTTTTATATTAATATGAAATATTATTTTTTTTATTATAGAATTATATTTTATTTGAAACTTTTTTTTATTTTCTTTATGTAAAATTAAATGAATAGTTTCAAATGGACATTAATGAAATTTTATCAAAATAATATTTTATGAAATTAATTAAAAATCATAAAAATTATGAAAGTGGACAAGGTAGAAAATATATGGTCTGAAATTTCATCCATTGGTAATATATGAGATTATTTTTACCTTATAGTTAAAACTATAACATCATAAGTGTGAAAAAAAGTTAACATAGTTAATGTTAAAATGGGTTAACTAAAGGGTCAAACCAAAAGAAAAGGTTTAAAATAAGACTTACACCAATGTAAATTTAATTAGATGATGATATTTAAAGAATATCATAGGTTAAATTATAATATAAGGAAATTTTTTACTCATTTTGGGTAGATAATAACTTTATTATATTTTAATCTTTTTGGAAATTCCAAGTGTGACCCTCCTCTCAATTATAAAAGGGAACTCTGTCCTCCACTAATTTACACCAAATTGAGCCATCTAAATCGAGAAACCCCTATCCATTACTATTCTAAAAATATAAATCCAATTTTTATAGGTTACGATCATTCCAAAAGACCTACTCTAAGTCTCATTAGAAGATATCTAAAATAATTTTAATGAAGATGTAATCATCTTTACCGCGTCTTTCAAGTTTATTTATCCTTGTACATCATATTAATGTGTTTTAACCATAAGAAGATAATATATAAAACATAATAATTATAATAATATTTTTTTATGATTATGGGATAACCATATTTTATCACTTCTCTATCATAAAAAAAGAAAAATCATAGCTTGTGGGTATGTACGACTTACCATCTCCACATAGCGATATAATTCATTTTTCACTGTCATTTAACATGTATCGTTATAAAGATGTAATTAATGAGTATATATTATATTTATGACATAAATATGATTATTGAAATGATATAAAATATATAATATCTTACATTCAAATCTGTTGGAAAATGATAAGGATGCTCATGAATATGTGTGGACTACAACCTCTATAAAGCGATGCGATCCATTTTTCATTTATGATTAAATGAATAATAACAAGGATATAATTAATTAATATATATGATATATATATTATTTAATATTTATTATTTAAAGGTTATTTATTATTTACATTTATCTCATTCTATCTATCAAAAAGTGAAAACATCATTCATGCATACATACGGCTTACCATCTCCATGAATGGTGTAATTCATTTTCCAAACCTTTATTTTATGGATTAATATAAATAAATATATAATGAATATATATTATATTTATATCATTTTTAAAACTCTTTATATTATTTTACCATGATAAAATTAAAATGACTGATACTACCAGACCAAAACATACAAGAAAGCCGAAGCAATTAATACCCAGAATAGAGATTTTAACCAAAAATTGTTAATAAATGAGTGATAAAATATTATATGTAAAAAATATATGGTATTATATATATTATTATGGTTCTGAAATATATTTATAATTAATATATATTTATTATACAGGAGGTTCAGACACCTACAAAGAAAATCAGGCCTGAGGTTAGAGATTTCATCTCAATTTCCATTCATTCTGGCATATTTTGTTATTATGCATAAAATTTCTTTTATATGTTGTATATAATACCATTTTGAAATTTTATATCATGATCTAACTTATGTTCATGATAAATAATTTATCATTTTATGTTATTCATTCATGGGTCTTATGATTCAAAAGTTACTAAAGTGGTAAGTGTTTATTTCATATCTCATCGTTATTCAGGATTGTTTATATTTAGGATTCCCTTAGGTGATTTTTTTGTATTTATATAATAAAAAAATAAATTTTATTTTACTATATTTACTCATTAAATTTTTAATTAATATTACAATTTTCCTCTTTTTTGTACTTGAGATGTTTTTAAGAAAATATGTGTTTATTTTTCTCTTCGATCAAATATCGTTTCTTTTCTATGTCAATGATTTCTAAAAATGTTTTCAAGAATGATTTTAATATTATACAATGAAAGATTAAATAAATTTTTATCAATTTTTTAATTTTTATAAAATGTATTTAAAGGAATCTTCTTTTCATTTTTGGATTGAAGTACCTTTTGACATTTTTATAAAAGTGCGATTTTTTTTAAAACTTATACAACATGAACATAATTTCCCACCATTATGACCACTCATTACATTGAGTATTACTTTGAATATATACAAGTTTATTTTCAAATAAATTATTTTAATTAATATTTAATAATTTTTAAAATTTAAATAACTGTTTTAAAATTGAAAACTGTAATTTCCTAAAAAACAATTCTAGTGAGATTTTGAAAGTATTTTTTACATATAAAAATACTTTATGGAATATTATGATATAATGAGTTTATAATATTATGATAACATTCACCATATTTCATTGGATGATTTATAATCAATTTGATTGAGGATGTACTATTTTGATATAATTCAAAAAATTACTCTAAATGTTTTTTTTGATTATGGGAAAGTATTAATATTTCGTAAGATAATTTTTCTACACAAATTCTTACATTGATTAGGTTTCACCCATTTCATATGAGGAATGAATTGGACTTAGTAAATGAGGGGTGGGGATTTTAATTACCCCCAGATGCATTAGTAGGTCTCACGAGAAAAAATATATTAGATCTTAGCTAAGGCATTACCCATTTATATGGATGTCTTGGCACAATGCGTTGATGTTATTTTTAGATGTCTTTGAATAAGGCCTCGATGGTAAGTTTTAGATGTATATCATTATTAATTCCATCATTATGAAATTAATTATTGATTTCCATGTGTTTTTTTATTTTTATGATTTCAATGGATAAGTTTCTTTCTCATGATATTATTTATATGGCATTATTTGATAATCATTTATTCCTATAAAATTATTTGTGCCTTGTTTTGATTAAATCATATGCATACCCCTATTGAGTATATGTGATCACCCCTTTGTTTTTTTAATTTCCCATGGATACTAAGAAATATATTATGATTGATATACATGTTTATGATAAAAATAATTATTTTGTACTGAAAGAAAATACTATATTGTATTTTATGTTTTTAAATGTCTTGTCAGATTTATGTTTGCATATAGTTTTCCAAAACTACTAAACTATTAAGTACTTTAGGATGAAATTCATTGTATCTATTGCCAATGTAATAAAATAACCGCAAACTCTAGGCTACTAGGGTTAGGTTATTTATAGAAAATGAATTTAGAGGAACATGATATCATAGTTTACAAATATTTTATTTATTTTGGATTTGTACAAGTAGAATACACATCAATCCAACATTCAACGTGATTATACTGACTAAATAACTAGTTTTTAATGGTTTGAAACTCTTAAAAAATGTGAGTTAGGTGGTAAAATATAAGAAAATGACCACATGTTATTTTAAAATATTATAAAGAAAACCACATATTTATTATTGAAATATTTTTACTGATGTCTTGCTAACCCAAGTTTTCATTTTCTCAGGATGACTGAAAACACATTTTTGGTCTTTTAAAATACTAAAATTTTAATGTAATGGTTAAAAACATAATAAATATCTATATTTTTATGTGAAATAATGGGTAAAATTTCTCTTAATTTGTTTTACAAGTACTAGTAGACATAAACTCAATGTAACATGTTATGTTCTTGGATTGACCAAATAATAAGTTCTTAAAGAATTGACTACTTCGAAAACGTGCACAAGGGGTAAAAGGTAAGAAAATTTCCTCTCATTTTCATGAAATTATAGGATAAAAATATATATTTATCTTTTAAATTGAGGAACCAATGGTGCATCGATCTTAGATAGTTTTCCCGAGATGAGAGGAAACACATATTGAGTGTTTTAAAACACTAAAACCTATGTGTGGTAGTAAAAACCATTGAAAATGACCTTATATTAACATTATGTCATATGGAAAATATATTTGAATTATTTTTGACATGTACAAGTAGAAATAACAACAATAAGATGTGTGGTGTACTTAGAATGACTGAATAAGTTGTTCTCAAAGAATTAAAAATCTTAAAACATTCATGAAATGGGATCAAAACCAAGAAAAATGTGACTAATTATCCTGAAATAATAATAAATAAACCTTAGAATTTTTTTTAAATGAAGTATGTGAAACATAATAATATGTTTTTTGAGATGAAAAAAGCACCATTCTATTATTTTAAAATAGTATAATGTGTTTTTATGGTCAAAAACCTAACAAACTACCTCAGATTAACATAAAATCATAGGTGTAATATCTTTATTTTTTATGTGTATGAGTATATAGTACTTCAATCTAACATTTCGTGTTCTGAAGATACATAATAAGTTGTTTTTAAAGATTTAGTAGTCTTTTAAAAACATGCCTCAATGGTTCAAAACCAAGAAAAAGTCCACCAATTTCAATGAAATCACAAGAAAAGGAACCATATATTTGTTTTTATAATTTAGGAACCAAAAAAATAAAAATATGAGTTACCTTTTGTGGAAGATGACTAAAAATACCTTTTAGTGTTTCAAAAAACTTATACTAGCATGTAATAGTCGAAATCGTAGAGAAATACCTATTATTGATGTGAAATCACAAAAACACAACCATTAATTTATTTTGGATGTTTATGAGCAGACATCGCACCATGAAGACGTGTGGTGTGCTCGGAATGACCAAATAATACTAGAATTTGGACTTATATACGGACATACCTATACCAATGATTTGAAAAACCATCGGTACAGGTCTCATATAATATTAGTTTTAGTTAATCATTAGCATATTATAGTTCTAGGTGGGATATTCCAATTTTTTTTTGGTAAACTATTGGTATAGAAAAACATATTCCAATTTTTTTTTAAAACCACTAGTATAGGATCATAGCTATAAAAGACTCATAGGCCCCTTTCCCTTGCAAAAAATTACTCCAATGTGGCCAGATTCTCCTCCTTCTAGATTACCCTGAGTTCCTTCTCAGATTATATTTGGATTCATTATTTTTACAACTATTTTAGGTAAAATCATCAAGGTATGTTGGTTATGTTTACCTTTTCTCTTATTTTATAATATTATTTCTATATTCTTATTCCCTATATTAAAATTAACAAACCCAATTAAATGATTTACATGTTTCTATATCATTTTTGTGAAAGAACATGTGAATAATTTCCATTCTAGAGAGATTAGTTTTTTGAGTAGGATGAGTTCCTTGGTTGTTTGAATGAAGTTATCTAATATATGATCATTTCTTATGAGAATTTATTGAATTATTTCAAGGTTCTCTAAAAATTTATATGTACTATGGTTCCTCTTAAATGATGTTTAGATATCTTTTACACCCAATAATAAAAACTTATAAGTTTTGTCTTCTCTATCCAATAATTTTATTATGTATATGATAACTAAAATAATTTTTAAATATTAATAAAAATTAATATGGTATTTGTATTTATTTTATTAATGTATTTACTATATTTAAAATTATTTCAAATAAAATATCAATTAATATTTTATTTTTTATAGTTTAATTTTAAGGATAATATTTATTACTTTACTATAAATATGTGATTTAAAGGCCCATTTATAAAATATGTAATTTTTTTACATTACATCACATGATTTACACCCCATTATGTGAAGGTTTTTGTCAAAAATTATATTATATGATATTAAATGCCTGTTTTAGCTTATAAATGTGCATTATTTATAAGCATATAATAGTTTTTTTGTGTTGTATTATGTATAGTTATTATCCATTGATATAAAGAATTTTAATATTATGGACTTATATATATGGTATTTCAATATCGTATGGGATAAAATTAAGGAATTAGGGATTTTGGTGATAAATATGAAGTTTTAATTATTTCCAAAGGGAATTTTCCCTTCTCAAATAGAATTTTTCATGATAAAATAAGTTTTTTACAATAATGTATATATATATATATGTTAAACTTGGTTTTTATAAATCTAAATACAAATTAATTTAAAATAAAATTGACTTTAATCATATTTAAATGATTTTATTTGTGATTAAATTAAAGTGAACATGTCTCATTTCCTAAAATAAATCTTGTACTGGGTAATAAAATCTGTCTTATAAACTAAATCATCGTCGGTTTCTTGTATTAAAAAAAGGTTTTTTATAATAGTGAAATGATATTATACATTGAGATTTAATAATTTAATATTTCTATGGGAATTATTGAAAGATTATGAGAATTAATCATGTTCCAATTGTTTTTATTCTTTTGGTTACAATATCTATGTTATGATATGATTTGTTTTCACTATATAAGTTGATTTTTAACATCAGGATGTGTTTGTATGGTCTATACTTCATAACTTCTTAAAAATTAATCTTAATTATCTTGTTTTTTTGGAATTATAACATATATATTACTCTCTATTATCATGAATTTTTTATAATATACTATGTTCATATTAGTGTAAAAATTTTATTTTGTAAAAAATAGATAGAAGTTGGATGTATGATACTGATAAGATCTCGAACAATTTTCAAATAAAGTTGTATATTTTTTTATATTTTTCATTCAAAAATGATTCAAATTAAGGTCTTATATACTGGCCTTATTACAATTCTTTTGAAAGACCATATTTAAGTCATTAAGAAGTTAACTATCATATAAAAAAGAAGGTTTTTAGAAAAACTATTCTGTTTGGAATCATTATGAATAGAAAATGAAATCTTTTGTTGTTTATGATTGAAATAAAAGGAGTGAAATACAGAATTCAGTATTTTATCAGTTTCCATTTATTCATCATCATGAGAAAGAAAGTATGTGAATTAAAAATATAATTATATGAGTACACATGATGGATCAAATTAAAATGATAATGT
Source organism: Viscum album (assembly GCA_963277665.1). Classification (NCBI taxonomy): domain Eukaryota; kingdom Viridiplantae; phylum Streptophyta; class Magnoliopsida; order Santalales; family Viscaceae; genus Viscum; species Viscum album. The sequence continues at coordinate 1,551,810,207 of OY728125.1, read as the reverse complement.
TGAGAGGGTTAAAAAATTTATGGATGATGTCAGGAGTCCAATATATCAATAATGTGCTAAAATGAAAAAGCTTGAATTTTTAACATGGTTATATCATGGTACAACAATGTATGGAATTTATAATACTTCCATAAATTATATTCTTTCATATTTTAAGGGTTTACTTCCTAATTCTGTATATATTCCCTCAAATTATTACACGGAATGTAAGTTAATTGACAAACATAGATTTTTTATAAATAAAATTCATGATTTTTTTAAACATTATAACATATTCTAGGAATAAACCACACGAATAAATTATTTTAAATAATTTGGAAAGTCTTTATTGAAGAAAAATTCCTATGGAACACAATTTTTTTTATAGAAAGTTTTATTGAACTTTTAATTAATTCCTATACTCGAAAAATATTTTAATTTATGATGAATTATAAAAAAATATGTAATTGAATGATTCTAGTATAACTAAGGAAAATTATTATTTTCTTCAACCTATAAATAGATTAATATAGAATAAATTTAATTAATGGTATATTTATTTTTCAGCTGAGGTTTGTACTTTTTTGTTGGCTCTATCATGTGACATTTTTAATGAATTTTGAAAGATACATTACATAGAACATGCCTAGTGTTCATTTAAATTTGTAACCTTAAACGATGGATGTGTATAAAAAATCATTCACATTCATAATGACACTCATATATAGACATTTTGATCCCAAAATAGATATAGATGTGTGCATGAAACCTTTAATAAATGAGTTGAAATAGATTTGGAATGTGGGTGTGAACACATATAGTGCTTTATTGAAAGAAATATATCAGATGTATGCTACTCTAATGTGTTAAATAAATAATTTTACTACCTATGAAATTATGTTTGGATGTATCATGAAGGGGAAAATATCATGTCCTAGTTTTATGAAGGATACACAGTCTAGAAGACTTAAATATCATCATAAGTTTAGTTTTATGGTACATTACCGATTCTTACTAATAGATCATCTATAAAAGATTAATTGGTGAAGGTTTGATAAATCCATTTAGACTGAGAATGTATGTCTATAACTAATATTCCTCAATAATTACATTATTTTAATTTTTCATTTGGAAAGGTTAGAAAAAAATATTAAAATATGAAGAATGTTTTCGTTGAATCAAAATACAATTAGAAGAATCAAGGTATCCTCTTTGGTTTTCACAATTAGTCAACTAATTTTTTAAATCAATGTTTAGATGTAATTGAAATTGAATAAAATATATGTGAATCATTTCATTAAATTTTTCTAAATTCAAAGGGGAATACCAAAGATGATATATGATCTTTAAATGTCATGGTTGATTAGGGTATCAAACTAGAATGGTATCTTATGTCTATAAGTGAAAATAAATAAAAAGTTATTTATGATTTTTATGGGATGAAAACTATAGAGAAATTCAATTTTTTGAATTACCATAAACTATCATGGTTTTTTATGGTTATTAAATCAATATATCAAAATGGGTCACCAGAATTTATTTGAAAGGGAAATTAGATAAAACTCACAACTATTACATCCTTCTTCATGAATTGTTTCTAATAGAAAAACATCATTTAATATCCAATAATGTAATGGTGATGGTGATTTAGTTGTTCTATTTATATATAGATATATGTGATAAATATTTTCCATGCCTTTCTTGAAAAATAAAAAAGGATGAGGCACCATTAATACCATGCGAGTTAGAGAAAAATTTTCTTCAATATTTTTTCACATTAACGATGAATATAACCATCCATATTTCATTACAAATAGTTATTTGGGGACCCATTTATTTTCATTGGATGTATCAATCTGAAATAAATATTTTTCAAATGGATTGTGATATCTAAAATAAGAATCACCCTAAAGGTTCCATTGTGAAAGGTTACATAGATCACGAATGTATCGATTTTTGTTCAATGTATTTGGGTGTCATGAGAATGAGATGTAACCACACAATGAGAAATTAATAAGCTTAGTTTGATATAATTGAACCCTCATTTCCATAAATTCCCCAAATATGGAAAACTATTCGATCAAATACATTGAAACATTTATCCATGAAGGATGAGAGATGGTATATCACCCAAACTTGTTTAACTATGATTTTTTATGATTAAATAAAGTAATTTTAACATGTATATGTTATCTCATATAAGTAGTATCATATATATCTTAAATGTTTATTATATTTTTATATAGGTAATATAAACACATTATAGGTAGAACACATTGATCATTGGATTTGAGAAGAAGATATACTTTTCAGAGAAAATTGTTTCATGTTTAATTGATAATAAATGTATTTACATTAGTTTAATAAAATATAAAAAATAAATATTCATATATTTTTAATATTAATCGATATTTAAAGTATTGAGTTTAATAGTAGAATTTGTCTCTAAGTAAAAAATGACATTATATTATGGTAATATTTATTTGGTTCATGAATGAAAATCACTGGTCATTAATGGATATAAATAAGTTTTAACTGATCGAGCAGTGAACATGAGAACACACATTGACGGAATTATATTATCTACTACGATATACTATTTTTCCAATGCATTAGAAAGTAAGACTTTATGTGAAAATGTGTCTTATTATGGAGTTGTTGATAAAATAGTAATATTGGAATATTAATACCATAGTCAAGTCACTGTGACAAAATGAAAGTGGTTTGACTCAATGTGACATTGAAAATTGATTGATGAATGTGGATTTAGAGTTATTAACATGGATCGCTTCTTAACTACTAATGAGTCATATATTTGTACACTAATGGAGAAAAAAACATTTTATGTGTAAGATCATATGATACCTCTTTTAAGTGTCATTAGTGAAGTAATCCCAAGACATATTTTTGATGTAGTGGTGATATAGCTGGCTCCATTTCTTTCCTCATTGTTCTTGATCAATATATTACATATGATGACTCAAATAGTCTAATAATAATAGATAATTGTTAACATAAAGTATTTGTGGGTAATATATAGATGAAACTATATGTTTTCTCAGATCATTTAGATTAGCTCGACTCAAGTCTTTTAGTTTCATTCTATTCAAATTACTTTATTTCAGTTTATTTATAAAAATGTAAAATGATTTAATTGGTATTTTTTATTTTTAGAGTCTATAAACACCAAAAAAGAACTTTTATTGTTTCTCATCATGGAATAAATATAGAATCTATTTTATACCCTTTTATTTCTATATCATTAAATGTTTCAATTATTTTACCGTGTTTTCTTTGGATATTAAATAATCCTATGAATTTTTTTATTTATCAATTCTAATATCATATAGTCAATTAAAATTATCCCAAAAGAGAATGAATGGAACCCAACCAACATAATTTAGTTATTTAATTTAATTTGGGATGGAAAATAATCATAAAAATAGATCTAAAAATATATAAACATAAAACAAGCTTAAAATAGTCATAAAAAACTAAAAAATTACTACATTATGAGGATTTTTTACAAAAAACTAAATTTAAGTGCCTATATATCATCCCATAAAATTATGGTTGTTTTCATTATCGGTTTTACTTTTCGGTGAACAAGAATGAAATGATAAAATGAGATAAAGAGAGATAATAAAATGAGAAGAAAATTGATTACAACTAGTGTCATAAACAATAGCTCTAGTGAAGGAACAATAGTAACCACTTGTTACCAAGCCTTCTTGAGGGTGTATTTATAAGCTCAAAAGGCCCCCTTATAGTATTGGAGGTGTTGGGAATCCAATAAATCCATTGGGAGGAAAAAACATCAGGGAAGAAAACAAAAATATACTCATTAGACTTCCTAGAAAAATTTCACTGGCCAACCACTTGGGCTCACCAACTACTTGATGAGTTGTTCGTCCCTTACCAATTAGTGGGTGTATTTCATCAGTGAACTAGTGGGAAAGGTAGAGATCAGGTTCTCCTATTGTACTCACTAGATAGACTATGGTATATCCCATAAATTCTCATAAAAATGGAATTCTAAAATCCTAATAGACTCATTAATTGATTGACCAACTTTCTAAGTTAATATTAAAACATAATAACAGAAATAATATCAAATGAAATTATTAGAATAATAAGGGGTGTTTGAGATAATTAAAACATCTAAGAGAGTGATGTGATAAATCAAATCAACTAACCCAAATAAAATTAAGTGCCAATATCCTAACACAAAAAATGAACGAAATGACTAAATGATCAAACCCGAAAATATCCTAACCCAAATTGAATTGAACCAAATTGAAAATAGAAGAAGAAAAACATATCATATACATGTTAATAATGTTTATGAGTATGAATTTATTATCTATAAAATTACTAATTTTTATTAATTAAATTTATATTAAATTTTCAATACAACAAGTGGAAAATGTGGAAGGGATATAAAGGAAGAGATGGTCTAGAAATGTTCATCACCTAAGAGAGTTGGATATTCCTTCTTCGGTTCCCCATGTGAGTATACTATTTCAAATATATAAATCAATTAAAAAAATATAATGTCTTGAAAATACTCATATTTAAATTTTATTTTGGTTCCACCATCCCAGAGACAAATATTATCTAGTGGTGACGAACCCACCAGTTCGATGGGGGAATGCACTAGATCTTTTAGTAGAAGTTGTTGCACCCAATAACAACTGTACATATAACGACCTTATCTTTTATAAATGAAATCCCCATTATTATTTAGTTAAAAGTATTATTAGATATTATGGATATAGAAAACACATGGACTTATTTTCTTTTTTTATCAGATTTGGAATATCATTAAGTATCATTACCATTGATAATATAACCATTGAATAATGATCACATGATTGGTATAAATATAAGGTTTTAAAAAATCCAACTAACACAGAAAAAATAAGTTATAGCCTCAAATAGTAGGATGGTACCCAATAAATCCCATTTCTCATAGATTCCAAGGGAGATAGCACCACTGTGATTTTCTCTTGACCAATCCCATGCTTAGATCCAATAACTTAAGCACGGGAAAAACTATTTACAGGAGAATCTCATGATCATTGAGATCACAACCCCAACCATGTACACTGAACCACCATATGAAAATATCATCATCGCAAACCTTACCATTAAGGCATTTTCAGGCTATTAAATGGATATTTACCATTAACCTAACAGTTTGAATATGTATATTTTATAAAATAATGAATATATTTTCATCTCAATATTATTACTTTATAAATTATTTTTTACACAATAAAAAATTGTATTTTTAATATTCAATTTTTATTAAGCTGTTTTTTTGTTGAATTAATGTATTTTTGAAATAAATAATATTTTAATAGAATATTATAATTGAATTATTTTTATTAAATATAAATTATCATATTATTTTTATAAATTAAAATGTATTTTTATGATGGCTTGAAAACTGTTATTGTAAACAAACTTGAATTTCTCAATAAATATTTATTTCATTTTGAAATTTAAAGTTCATATGTTTAGAAAATTATTTTGATAAAATTAATATTATTGTTGTAATTATCACATCAAAATTATCCAATAGTGAATTTTTCATATTTTTTTGAGGCAGTCAAATTTTCAGGTAACAATTCAATACAAAATAAATATATGATGTGTATTATGACATCATACTGAGCAAAAAATGTTGTAATAAATTCTATAAATGGTTTAAATGACCAAATATATGTTTTAACTTTAAAATAATGTTATTTTATGTTTATTGTATTTATATTATAAAGCCTTTATGAGTCCTCAAAAATCCATGATATATTTTAATGTTTTAAAATCATTTCTTTAAGGACATGAATTACTTCATCAGTAGAAATGGTATTATTTTGATAACCCTCAGACCATTCACTTATAAAATAATTAAAACCACCTGTATTTGGAAGAAAAAATGGGGAAAAACTTGGGAAGGTTTGTGATTTTGGTTATTTTATTACATAGAGCGCCGAACCTATGTTTGAGAATTGATTAAGATCCCCTCTCTTTTCCTATATAAACTAACACAAGATCCCATTTATCTTCACTCCAAATCCTTGTATTACATCTTAATTTTACCTCCCCTATCTATAGTCCTCCCATGGTTCCCCAAGCTCTCAATAAGCTCTTGCCAAGAATTTGGAATCTCCCTCTCTAGGTAAGGGATCCTCTCCTTCTCCTATGTATTAAAGTTTCTTCATTATCTTATGTATTTTATCTCTAATTCCAAATGATGGGATATGTTATTCCATACTCCCTTACGATTCATTTTATTTATAAATGATTAGATACCATTTTTAAACTAATTAATTTCTTCCATTAATACATATATACTCCTGTTATGATGAAGAAATTTCACCGTGATATTCTAGGCCAAACAATTATGTAGTGAATACCCATATCAATTTACTATAAAGGGTGTTCACCTTGATAAACTTATACTTAATTGATTTGGGACTTACATTTATGTATTATAAAATCTATTATCATATAATAAAATTTAATTATTAATTAATCCATTTTGTATGATCTACATGTCACACTTAAGTATGAGAATAAAATGAAAATAACAGGTGAACCCAGAATTAAATAGTGATCCAATGCATTCGGTATTGTTTTAGTCTCATGAGATGTTATGAAAGGGATTAGGAGAGAACCAAACCCATTATGATAAATTTTTCATCATGATTTATTATCAGTTTTCCTTGACCTATGTCTATGACATAATGTTTTATGTTGTTCCCACATTTCCCATGTAGCATTTATGTTATCACGCTATATCACGCCTCATTATTCATGTTTATGATTCTATCTAATTTTATGCCACATTAATATTCCTATTGTCTAACATGTATTAATTTTTTCATGTTATTCCATGTTTATTCCCTTACTAGGCTTTATAGATCACCACTTTCTTATGTATGTCCCCAGGTTATCCCGGGAAGTTTTAAGTATGATGGAATATTATGAGCATGTCAAGGAAGTTTTCAATAAAAGTTTTGTTTCCCATGTTTTAGGTTGTTATGTAATGTCCCTAATTACAAAATAAACTATGCTTATCAATATTTAAGGTCTTATTATGTGTAATCTTATGTAATTAATCATGAATTAATATCAAATAAATAGAAGGGTTTTTATAGTTGGTATCAAAGGAAAGGTTTAGTTATTTTTGGGATTATGATTAAAAAACTGTAGAAACATAATTAGTGATAAGAATAAGTATAAGAAAACATCCCAAAATTTTGGTAAGTATATATTAATTTTTTTATCAATAAAATACATCCATATTTAGATACTACAAGTGGATGTGCCTCTCGTATAAATTTACATTGGAGTAAAACTCAAAAACACCTCGTTGAGATAGACTCCACCGAGAATTGGTTCACAACAACGGTCCTTTTTTAACACCCGATTTGACACTCCTAGGGGATATGCTTTGGTAAATTCACAATATCATTATGAACCATTATCAAGGGAACACAAATTCCCATAAGAATATATGTCGGGACATAGGTCATGGATAACATAGATTAAATCCTAGAAATTAATAAAACAATACATAAATTTCATTTATAAGTTTTCCCTTTTAAATCATTTAATTCCAATTTACGTGTCTAATAGTATAAAAATACTCACCTATAATTTTTCATTTATTCTAGATAATGGCCATAAATAAGAGGAACTGGGTAAACAACCAATGCGAAGGGTGATGTATTGACTTCCCAAATGAGATGCCCAACCTAAGGGGGGTAGGAATTGAGAACCATATGATGATACTCTCTTAAATGAATCAGGTTTCAAATAAAAACTTTTATTAGAAAGAGTTCCCAAATCCTCATAAGAAAGAACCAACTAAAATTTATACCTATATGTGACAAAGGCCTCTTACTTTCAATGGATCACTCGATCCCATAATAGTGGAACAATAGATCAACTATATTAAGAAGATCCTCTATATCTTTTAGTATTGTGAAAAGTGTAAGGTTATACTATCTATTTATCTTATGGATGAAGAAGTTTATCAGTGGTGGACATTGATCTAGAATAAAAATCCTTTATAAGAGATTTAAGTGATGGGGCTGAAATAATTATGAAAAATATTTTAGGACAAATATTTTCCTCGCACTCTCCAGATTAAAATGGAAAGGTATTTAATTTTCATCAAGAAAATAGATGATGAATCTATTGGGGCGTATGAGGAAAACATCACAAGACTTTAATAATATACCTTAAACTTTATTGTTACCCTAGAATGAAAATTTTACCTCCCTTTGGTGGTCTAAAACCTAGTATATAAAAATCCTAGGCGATCTGAGACTTTGATTGCTATGTGGAAATTATCGGATGTGCCCTCAAATTCGAAATGGATATTGGTGAATCTAAAGGTTTTCAGAAGGGGGAATAAGTAGAAAGTGTAGTTTAATTAGGGTGGTCTAATGGAGAAATATAATGGTGCTATGAAATTTCAAATTTACAATTTTAAAAAGTATAAGAAGAATAACCCCATAAATTGCCTAAGTGGGAAGAGGAAATACATTAAGTGTGGGAAGGATGTAAATCTAGCTAGTGATTTTTGATAATAGAAACACATTAATGTGATCATGGAATGGAATATTCTAGTAAAATCTCAGTTCATTGTTTATTGTTTCAACTGAAAGGAACTAGAATAATTTTAAAACCATTGTACTAACTAATGATTTTTAGGGACAACCAATAACCTCCAAGGTAGATCGGGTGAGATTTTTCCATCATAACTACTGAGGTGGATCCCAACAACAAAGTGGTGATAGGTACACTAATTATTAAATCAAGAATATGGAAAATACTTTTTGATTATGTCTCTATGAATTCCTTCATATCACAAAAGTTTAGTATAACTATTCAAACACCACAAAAAAACCTAGAAGTAGAGCTGTCAGTTAAAATAAAAAGTGGGGAAATAATTACATCCCAAGTATATTGCTCCTCCCCTATCAAAATTTGAGGGATAAACTTCCAAATGAACCTTGTGATACTCCCATTGGTTGAATTCTATTCTCTTCTGGGTATGTATTTCCTTTCTCAATATAGAGGCTACATAAATTTCTATGAAAAGGAAATCACCCATTATATCAAAGATCATCCTCTGATTTTGTATAAATTCAAGGAGATAGATGAATCTTATTTAGCACCAACATCTCAATAATTCATATTATTTCCCAACATGTAATCATATCTAGCTCAAAGTAGTGAGTCTTTTGAAAGGATCATCTTTTATTACATGCCCATTATGAGGGAATACAATAATGTGTTTCTCAAAGAATATCATGGTCTTCCTATTAGACGAGTGGTTGAATTTTTAATCAAGAGTATACATGGAGAATTTAAATTAACCAAGAATATGTATAAATGGATATTTTAGAACATGAGGAGCTTAAAAAAGATATATAAGCATCAAGATAAAGGGTTCATAATCCCAAGTTCATAACAATGGGGTGAACCAGTACTCTTCATCAAGATGAAGGATGGGTCAATGCACCTTTTCATTGATTATCGTGATCTCAACAAGATTAAAAAAAAGTAAATGTATCATATTAAATGGATTGAGGACTTCTTAAATAAATCAAATGTGGAGAAATAATTATCCAATGTTGATCTATGGTTAGGGTATTACCATGATAGAGTTAAGAAGAAGGATATCCCCAAGATTGATTTTCATATATAGTACTTGCACCATTAGGAAATTTTAATTATATTAAGAATCACTAATTATCTAGAAATATTCATGGAATTTACGAATATAGTCTTTAATGTTTACCTTGATTTTTTTGGGTAGAATTTATAGATGATATTAAAATATACTCTAAAGGTATGGAGGAGCATGAGAAAAATCTTAACACTATACTAATGACCTAATGAAAGGAGAATATTTATGCTAAGTACAACAAATGTGTGTTCTAGTTTAAGGACATTCCATTCTTGGGAAATATTATCATAATTAATAGGATATATTTAGAACCATCAAATATATAATCAATTGAAGGATGGTCAAGGAAAAAACATGTGATATATACCTATAGTTTTCTTGGATTATCTGGGTGCTGCCATTAATTTGTGAGGAATTTCTCACAATTAAAAAAGACTCAAACAAATCTAACTCTAAAGGGAGTCAAGTTTATTTAGAATGATGAATGTGAAGATATATTAAAGTATTTGAAAAGAGGATTTTCTCTACACCTATTATCACACTACTCACAAGTGGAGAAGTTTTCATGGTATTCAGTGTTGGTTGGAAGAAGGGATTGGGTTGTGTGTTATTGAATAATGAAAAAGTCATATCCTATGATTCAAGGAAACTAAAAGTTCACAAATAGAACTACCCAATATATGATCTCGAGTTAGCTCTAGTGATATTTCCTTCAAAATATATTGGCATTATCTATTTGGGGAGATGTGTGAAATATATACAGATCACAAGAGCCTTAAGTATATATTCACATAGAAAAATATGAATATGTGTCAGCTATGATGGTTAGAGCTGATCAAGGACTATGATTTCTCAATTCACTACCATAAGTGAAAATTGAATAAAGTGGAAGATGATATAGGTATAAAGGATCCCAAAATCTTATCATTGATGATAATTTAAAATGCTATGATCTTCTTAAACTTAAAAAGGATGGAAACGAGAATCATAAAACAAAAAATATCATCAATCATTTCACAAATGAATGCTAAAATATCAATTCTAGAGAATATAATGGATGATTAAAGAGATGATGTGGGAATTCAGAAAAAATGGAATCTATAAGAAAAGGGAAATCCTTATAGTTCAATGTTAATAGATAAGGAGTTTTGAGATTTGGTCCACGACTATGTGTGCCATAAAATAACGAGTTAAAGGATATTTTGAATGATACACATTGCTCAACCTTCTTTATCCATCCATGAATCATAGATACATATCAAGACCTCTAAGAGAACTGTTGGTGAAAAAATATGAATAAGAAGATCCTAGAATATACATCAATAAGTATTGTATGTCAGCAAGTTAAGGATAAATAAAAATACAAGTGGATGATGAAACCATTAACCATACCTACATGAAAATTGGAAAACACAACCACATAATTTGTCACTGTTCTTGCAAATACATAAAGAGGAAATAATGATATATGGGTTGTGGTGGATAGTCTTTCAAAGCCCACACACATCATTGTGACCATAGAGGATTTCTCACTCGATTTAATTGCAAGTATATACATTAGATAAGTGGTGAGGCTACATGGAACACCACTATCGATTGTACCGACCATCACCCTAAAAATGATTTCCAATCTGAGTGAACTATCTAGATATTTGAGGACATGTTGAGAGAATTGTCAATTGACTTTAATAAGGGGTGGAAACAATATCTTCTTCTGGTGAAGTTATCATAGAATTACAATTTCCACTAAAACATACAATTCTCTCCCTATGAATTCATTTATGGGAAGAGGTGTAGAAAACCTTCATGCTAGGATGAAGTTAGTGAAACAAAACTAATAGATCATAAAATTATTGAGGAAACTGTGGAAATGGTTATGACCATTCAATAGCACATAAAGGCTGCTCAGAGTCAAAATAAGAGCTATGAAAATAACCATCGATGAGACCCAGATTTTGATTTGGTAAACATGGTATTTTTAATAATATATCGATGGAATAAAGTAATTTTATTTTTGAAGAAGGGAAAGATTAGTCCAAGATATATCAGTACCTTTGAGATCATTGATCACATTAGAGCGGTTACCTATCAAATAGGACTCTGACATAACCTATCTTAAGTATATGATATATTCTACATATCCCTATTGAGTATGTAAAAACCATACACATCACATGTGCTCAATAAATACGTGGTACCATTATAGAATGATCTCTTATCTGAGAAGCATGCAGTGAAAATATTATATTGTAGAGACAAAGTTCTACAAAATCAGACAATACACCTAGTCAAAATGTAGTAGAGAAACCAAAAGTTTGAAGAAGAATTGTTAGATTAAGAGGAAGTGATGAAATTGAATTACCCTCATCTTTTTTAGTGTGGGAAAAGAAAATTTTGAGGGTGAAATTTCTGAAGTGGGGAATATTATAATGACCTGAAATATTTTAAATCAAATTCCCCTTGTGATTTAATTAAATGTTTTATTATATATCATAGACCTGGGAAACACATGAACTTATTTGATTTTACCATATTAGATTTAAATTAACATTAACAATCATTACTATAGATAATATGACTATTAAACAATGATCGCATTTTTAGTATAAATATAGCGTTTTAACAAATCCAAATGACATAGATAAAGAAATTGATGGCCACAACCAATAGGATCATACCCTATGAAGGCCATTTATCAGAGATTAGAAGGGAGATTACATCACTATTATTTTAACTTTACTACTGGCATTCTAAGATCCAAAAACATAAGCACAACATAAATCATTTATAGGAGAAGTTCATGCTCATCGATATCACGACCCAAATCATATACACCAAACCAACACATTGAAATCTCACCATCGAGCAACTTACCCTTAGAGAAATTTATAAAGTATTAAAGAGATACATATCTAGAACCTAATATTAGAAATATGTATATTTTATAGAATAATTAATATATTTTAATCTTATTATTGTTACTTTATAATTGATTTCATTTATAAAATAAAACAAAAATTTTATTTTTAATACTCAATTTCAATTAATACATTTTTTAATGAATTAATGGATTTTTTAAATAAATATTATTTAATATAAAATTATTATGAAATAATTATTATTAAATATAAATGATCATATTAGATTTATGAATTCAATTGTATTTTTTATAAGGGTTCGAAAAATATTATTGTCAAAAAAACCCATTATTTCTCAATAAATGTCAATTATATTTTATAAGTGAAAACTCACATGATTAGGTTTTTTTATAAAATGGATATTATTTTTAGAATCATAATATATAAATTATCCAATGGTGAAATTTTCACTGTTTTCTAATACAATTTAATTCTTGGGTAAAAACTGAATATGGTATAATTATATGGTGTGTATTATGATATCATAATGATCGAAAAATGATATAAAAGATACTATAAATGATATAAAAGAAAAAATATATGTTTTAAAATGAAATTATTGAGATAATAAGTTTATTTTATTAATTTTATAAAGCATTTATGAATCCTCCAAAACCTATAATATATTTTAAGGTATTAAAATCATTTGTTTAAGGACATGAATCACTTTCACATCAGTATTGGTATTTTTTTAATTTGTTGAAACCATGTCCTTATAAAATAATTTAAAAACCTATTTTTTAGAAACCATGGCCAAGAAACTACATAATATTTGTGGTTTTGATTATTTTATTATATCGAGTCCAAAACCTATGTTTGAGAAATAATAAAGAACTAACCTCTTTTTTTCTATATAAACCCAAAAATGCTCCCATTTATCATGACTAAAAATAATTTTATCACATCCATACTCAGAAATCCCCTCTCTATAGTCCTCCTAAGGTTCCCCAATATCTCAAGAAGCTCCTCCCAAGCATTTGGAATCACCCTCTCATGGTAAGATATCCCCTTCTTCACCTCTTTTTTCAAGTTTCATCATTATCATATTTATTTTATCTCCAATTTCTAAAGATGTGTTATTTTTTTACATATACCCTTTTATTTAAATTCTATGTATAATTAGTTAAATACCTCTTTATCTCTAGTTAATCCCTTACATGAACATATATACACCTTTGTTATGCTTCTGAAATTTCACTGTAATTTTCCATGCCAAACAATTGTGTAGTGAATATCAATACCCATTTACTATCATGGGTGATCACATTAATGCACTTATAATTATTTTATAAGGGATTTAAATGTATTTATTACACCCTCATTGATCATTTAATAAAATATGATGATTAATGAATCCATGTTGTATGATCTATGCGACACAGTTAAGCATGAGAATGAAATGAAAGTGAAAGGTGCGACCAGAATTATATAGTGTTCCAATGTATTGGGTAATGTTTTAGTCTCATGAGATATCATGAAAGGGATTATTTAGTGAACTTAATCCATAAAAATATTGTTTACATCATTATTTATTATAATTTATCCTTGACATATGCTTATGGTGTAGTGTTTTTTGTCGTTACCAAATTTACCATATTGCCTTTAGGTTATCACGCTATATCGTGCCTCATTTTTATTGTTTATGATTATTACACCTTTTATTCCCCATTGATATGCCTATTATATAACATATTTTACTTTCCTCATGATATTACATGTTTATTCCCTTACTGGGATTTATATATCACCCCTTTCTTATGTATGACTCCAGGTTATCCCATGTAGTTTTAAGTATGATGGATTATTATGATCATGTCAATGAAGTTTTCAATAATGATGTTTTCCCCTTTTTTAAGTTTTTATATAATGTAACTAATTCTAAAAGACACTAGACTTATCAATATTTTAGGATTTGTTATATGTTATTTTATTTAATTTATCATAAATTAAAGTGCAATAAAGAGAATGATTATCATAATACACGTCACCAGATATACCTTCAAAAATCACTTCTTATCCTGTGGTATTTTTAGTTGCATTAGGGAAATTTTGACCACCTTTATTGTTCCAACAATTTTTTTATGATCTTCCTTCTCATATATCATTTCTATATCAGATGATGACTCCCAATACCCATCCTTATTATCATTTTTATAGACTTTTATGATATCACTTCAATTTCATACATTTCTATTCTCTTTAGGATAATATTTCCACACTCCTTTAACTTCTATTCTAATGACTTTAGATCATCCCAAACATGCATTAGAGAACCAAGCACCATATAGTTTACTAATCCTATAGAACCCATGGATCCATTAGAGACCATTGAAATTATTTCTCAGTAAATTTATATAACCATAATAAAACTCGTAGTCAAAATTTATTTTATTTAGAAAAATATTTAATTTAATATTTTTCTTTTTTTTATAGTTGGATCTAAGAATATTTAGCAGTGTGGGGTGACTCACATTCTTGAATTGTGGAACTTCCATACATAGGCGTTGGTTGATAATAATGAATAAAATTAAATGATCAGTAAAAATATGAGAGAATGTAAGAGTTTTATTGTGACACACACCCAATACAGTGACATCATTCCTGTGAAACCAGTTTCCTTAAGACATATTGATAATAAAATAACTGGTACTTTATGGGATCGAAAAAGGGTAATAAGATTAATTCAATTAAATTTATTATTATTATCATATTTATATGAATTTATATTTTGGTTGCAACTTTTCTATAATTTTTTTGAAGATGAAACTACATGGGATGCATGACTTATGGAATTAGGTAAGCTATGGAGAGAATATAAGAATGATCTATATAATGGATATAATTATAGATTTGATAAGCTATTGAGGGTATACCAAAACTCAAGGAGTGTTTAGTAACATGGTATTGGGAATGAATTACTTATTTGAAGAGTGATGTGTTTAATGTAGTATTCAAATTTAATGTTTTTTTGAGTGAAATTGATTATGATTTTTATTAAGAATTCGTTTTTTATATTTTTTCAATTTTTTTTCTGGAATCATCATAATGAAATTAATAAACAAGGATGCTACAAATTATGTCCACACTTGGAGAGAACTACTATACTAGAGCATGAGATACAAAAATTATTTTTCATGTACCTATAAGTTTAATTATCTACCAATATAAATAAACTAAACCAAATAAAACCTACCACACATTACATGACATGACATGAATCAAACAAAATTGAATTGAATTGAATTAAATTGTAAAGTAAAAAACTGAATTTTTTTGGCACGAAACAACTGTATTACCGAGGAATTGAACCATACCTAATCAAACATTCTTAACTCATCACTAGAAAAACTAAAGTGACATGATGTAATCTAAATAGGCGTAAAATGGCCAAAGATTGCATGAAATGGCTCAAAAAAATAAATAAAAAAATAAATCAAATTTAATTGACTTTACCAAGCTTTAATTGAATAAAAATTAACTAAATAAATCCATTCTTAATGGAAAGAGATAGAATTGATATGAAATTAATTAAAAGAATATAAACCGACCCAAACTTACTTGAACTGAAAGAATCCTAGTAAAGTAAAAATAATCATTAAAAATATTTTAGATTCCATTTAAAAATATAAAAACCTCATATTTTGTAAACTATTTAAAATTTTCTAATTTTTTTTAAACTTCAATTAAATTGTTTATAATCAGTTTAAATTATAGTTTACAAAACTGCATGTAAATTTTTAAAATTTCTTGCAAATTGTTTTATGAAGCATATGACCCGAAAACATAAAATACAAAATTCTAATAAAAATGATGAATTTTGTTCATTGAACACAAAATGAAAGATATTTTAAATATTTACCATTAAAACCTCAACATCCGATAAAATTCTAATTAAACCTGAAAAACTCACTACTCAAAACTACAGTTCTCATCTTAAGAGTACCAAATAATATCTCAATCTTCTATGCACAATAAAATAAACATGATTCAACCATAAATTACCATAATTCAATCAATATGACCATAAAAATATTCATTCATCAGATATTATACATCCATATTACATTCATACAACAAAAATCCATCAAAGAAGGATAAAATCTAAAATAAAACAAAAAAACTCCTCCCTAATCAGATCCATGGAAACCATATACAATATTTCCATTATAAACAATACAATCCCATCAAGATATAAAAAATCTACACAATCCTTCTACTTAATATAAAATTTCCAAATTTCATCTCAACAATAACACAACTTAACAAATCATCAATCATCAAATCAGAAAAAAGCAACATTACTTTAACTAAATGAAAGAATATGAAAAATCAATTAATTAAAAACATCCCAATGGAGAACCATGGAAAAAACGATTCAAATAATAAAAACTTTAACCCCTCACACAATCTATATTAATTTAACCAAAAAATTTATAGCACACAATATAAAAAAAGTTTTAAAATATAAATCATATGAACACATTAATTTTAGAAACAAAATAATTTTTTTCAAGCCACAAAATCATTTGAAATGAATTTTTTTAAAAAATAACCCATTTTAAATTGAAAAAAATACAAAAAAAAAGATTATATAAACACTTGATTTAACATTTAGAGGCCCCATAACACTACCATTATACATATTACTCAAATTAAATTGAACCACCAAATCATTATGAAACAATTCTAACTCAATATTAGTCCTTTTTTCAACACCCAATATCCCAAATATTAAGACATTTAGAATAACTAAACTAGTAAATAATTGATTAATATAATAAAATTTACTAATGTTTTCATAAATTTAATGCCATTTTTGTGGGTGTAATTTAACATAGAAGGGAATATGCCTTAAAAAATTTTCTTGTTTGAGAAGAAAGATGAAAGACATGAGTGATATAAATGAAAAAACATAAGAAAAAATTGTAAGTTTAATTATAATACATTTAAATTTTAATATCTATTTTTTAACTAAATATTTAATTATTAATTTTCAACAACATGCTTCTAATTCCCTATATGTAAAAATGGAATGATAACTTTGGCCCAATTGATCATTCATGGTAGATATTAATCAATGATCTCTATGAGAGAGTTCATTTTTGACTCAAGAAGAGTATCATTATTATTAGGTGTTGGCCCACTTTATAAACCTCTGATCTCTATGATAGAAACTAGTTGCAATAGGAATATGAATATGTAGTAGAGGAATATATAGAGGAAGTTAAAGATAAAAATTTAGCCATGTCAGATCTTGATATAAGAATAAATAAAAACAAGAACTTTTAGAAATATATGGAAGCTTTATTTCCATAACATCCATAAGATACTGTTGTAGTTTTTGATACATGCTTGTCATAGATAGACTCCTTATATGATAGAACTGAAAAGGGTGATAATGATCCCAGTTGTGAGAGAGGTACTGACCTACTTGGTGATAATAATGATAAAGATATAAGAGGAGATGATTAAAATGAGGATGCTCATGATGATTGTGATGGATATGATTGCAATGGTTTTCATGAAAAATACATTGATATAATGAATTTATGATTTTATATTTATGAAACAACTATATGGATCATATTTGATGATGTAAATTAATTTTATATGTAATTTTTTTAAAATTACTAATGGATAAATTTGAATTATAGAATATATTTTCTTCCTTGAATGTATTTTATGACTGATTGAAAAAATAGTGTTTTTTATTTTGTGATATATTGGTTGAATGTTTCTTGAGGTGTTGGGGTGAGATGGTAGGGACTTGGGTGTATTTTTATCATATACCAATAGTTTTTAAACCATTAGAATAACATACATACTAACAGTTTACAAAAATAATTGGTTAACCCAAATTCAAACTCTCTTATACAAAAATAAGTATAAAAATAATTGGTACATGGGTATACCAATGGTTTTGGGAACCATTGGTAGAGTCCATAACAAAATTTTTAAACCATTGGTATAACTTTATTTTATAGTAATGGAATTCACATTGTTTAAATATTTTTCAATTAACAAAAATGTTCACGAGAGGCTAAAAACCGAGAAAAGGACCTATAATTTTTATGAAATCAAAGGAAAAAAAAACATAGATTTTTTTAAATGTAGAAACTGTTGGTTATCCAATAATATTTTTATATTTTTTGGTATGATAAAGAATTCAATTTTAGTGTTTTAAAATGTTAAAACATATATACAGTGGTCAAAACCATAATGAATGACCACAAATTGATGTGAAATCACAATAAAACTATCCTTGAATTATTCGTGACATGTATTAATAGAAAAAAGGTCAATATGACATGCATGGTTCATAGATTGATGTAATAAGTAGTTCTTAAAGAAATGATAGTTCATAAAAACATGCACCAGGGGATGAAAATTGAAAAAATGACATCATATTTCCGTTAAATAATAGGACTACAATCATAGAAGGATTCTTTAAATATAGGAGTTGATGATGCATCAATCCTAGTTATTGGTTTCTTGAGATGATTGAAAATGAATTTTTATTATTTTAAAAAACTTTAATGTGCATGTAATTGTAAAAACCATTGAAAATTACCTGAGATAAATGTTAAATTAAAATAAGTCTATCTTGGAATTATTATTGACATGTAAGAGTATAATACACACTAATCAAAAATGTGGTCTACTCATACTGATAGAAAAAGATGTTGTTAAGAAAATTGATAGTCATTAAATGCACACTTCAGGGGGTAAAATCCACAAAAATATCCATGAATTAAATTTAAATTTAAAGACAAAAACTTTACAATTATTTATGAAATTTAGAAATGTAAGCTGCATAAATCTATGTTGTTGTTTTCATGGGATTCTTAAAAATTCATTTTTTGTTTCTTAAAATAATGAAACATGCATGTAATAGTAAAATTCATAACAAATAGACTCGAATTGAAATGGAATCTTGGAAAAAATAACATTTAATTACTTATTACTTTTAAAAGTATAAAACACATCCTTCATATGTGTAGTGTGCTTGGGTTGACCAAATAAAACCTTCTTAATGAATTTTAAGTCATTAAAAACATCCTCCATGGGATCAAATGAAAGAAAATGACATATGATTACCATGATATTATAGAATAACAACTATATATTTATTTTTGAAATATATTAATTGCATTCATTTCAATCCAAGTTATTATTTTCCCAAGATGACTGAAAATTCATTTTTACTGTTCTAAAACACAAAAACGCGCATGTAACTGTCAAAACCACTACAAAATACCTCGAATTTATATCAAATCATATTAAAATTATCATTTAATTAATTTTGATGTGTATGAGAATTTAGAAGGCCAATCCGATGGGTGGTGTGGTCATGATGATTGAATAATAAGTTTTTAAAGTATTTATAGTCTTGATAAAGGTGTTCTATGGGGTCAAAATAATTAAAATGGACTCTGATTACCATTAAATTATTGTAAAATAGCCTTAGATTTATTTTTTGAATGTATAAATAGATATAGCATTAATCCGAGTGGTCATTTACCTGAGATGACCAAAAACACATATTTATCATTTTAAAATACTAAAACATTCATGTATTGGTGAAAACTATAGAAAAAGACCTTGGATTAATGTGAAATTGAAGGAAAACTATCTTTACATTATTTTTGTTGTGTAATAGGAGAATAAACATTAATCTAATGTGTGGTATGTTTAGACATACTGAAAAATCTATTTTGTAAAAAAATTGTTTACAAACTATTTATATTAAAAAAAGAATACAGAATATTTCTTATAATAGATTTTAATTTAAATAATCTTGTCATTTATAATTACTATATTTTTGTTATATTTTAATTTTATTGACTTTTTTATAAATTTATATTAATATCAATTATATGAGATAATGGGTGCGAAGATTAGAAAATGAATGGATTAGATTATTTGTGAGATTAAGAAATAATATATCATGTATAAATATACTAAATTTCAAAATAATGGCCTTTTTTATGATATTTTAAAAGGACAGTTCCGGAGTGTATTTTAAATATATATATTTTTAAAATTAATTGGCTATAAAAAAATAGTGGTTGTTGTACCCAATAAAAACTAACCAAAAGTGACAACCATTTGGTGTTCACTATAAGACCACTACATGACTTTATATTCCACTTTTAGTGCCCGATAAAGGACCTTTTTATAGTAGTGAGTGCAACACATTTTCTATATTACGAGAATGTGACACACTTTTAGTCATACCGGTCACACGGTGTGTCGGATTGATGTGTAGTTGATTCTAAAAAATCATGAATTAATTATTGATATTTTCCAAAAAATATTAATACAATATGAGTGTGTTTTTTTGACTTTTAGTTCATGATACAAATTTTGAAATAAAATTTCATTTTGATAAGAAAACACATGCATTCAGTCATGTTGACATCACCATGTATTAAATTGACATGTAGTTTATACCTGAACATCATAAATTTATTATGTATTTTTCCTAATGTATTGAGATAATCTGAGTATGTTTACTCAGTTTTGATTATGTGATGTGTGTTTTGAACAAAAATTTCACTTTTTAATGAAATCAGAAACTTTTAGTCATAAATTCCATACCATGCGTCATATTGAATCGAGTTTGATTCCTAAATGTCCGAAATGAGTTATAATATTTTTTAAAAAATATCTGAAAAAACTGAATATTGGTTTTTATTTCTTGGGACACATTTTGAAATAAAATTCTATTTCTAAATGAAAACATGTAATTTAATTTATACTAGTCACAACATGTATCAAATTTATGTGTGATTGATTCATACAAATCAAAAATGAATTATGTATTATTTTTTTAAATTTATTAATGTAACACCCCAGGTAAATAAAGAATATGACATCTTTATATTTATCCATATTTTTGAATAAAATATTAATATTACTTTAAAGAGGATGTTATGCTCGATGACGTACCCAATACGCAACAACGAGTTTCTTGGGAATCTTACGTTGCAGTCTAATAATAAAATAATATTATTTTAAATGGTAGTTAACGCCTAGCCGTTGTAATGGTGGGAATGAACAGAACTAACTACAAAATGATTATATATGTTTGTCAAATATTTTTACTTTTTACAATAAATGTTAGAGGATTAAAAATGCGAATGAATCCAATTTTAAGCGTAAACATTCTAACATTCTTTAAAAGGTTGATTAACCGCCTTTTGATGGAGAACCTCTTTTAAATCCACTTTTGGCAATTTTATGTGTTATATTTGACAAAATAAAATTCTTCTTTAGAATTGGGACATCAAAATTTACTTTGTGTAAATTTTTGGTATTAGTCTGAAAAAGTTCAATTTTTAATGAATAGTGAAAAATGTTGAATTTTAATTCAAAACCTCTTTTTAATCTAATTTATTTATATGATTATATTATCTTTTGAATTGGTTTTAAAATGAAATTAGAATATATTTTTACCATTTAATCCAATAGTGGTCGATGGAATTAATTTCACTTTGAAATCGGACTTAAACTAGTGTCAATCTTTTGATATATTTTGTTTCATAAAAACACGCTATTTGTTTTGACAGCGGGAATTAATTAATAAATTAATTAATACAACTTATATGTTTTTAATTTTTTAAAATAGACACCATTTTTGAATTCGGAATATCAAATATATCTTAGGGTGAATTTTTGAGATTTTTCTGAAAAACTTCAATTTTTGATGAATAGTGAAACCACTAAGTGGTACTTATAAAAACTGATTTTTCCGTTTAAATGAAATTTTTCCATATTTGTGTTTTGAATTTCAAAAATCCGAAATACATGGTTGTAATTAAGAAGTAAAATTTGGTTCAATGGGATAAAAATAATTTTTTTGGTGAATAGTAACTTATTAAGTTTTTAATCGTGATTATAGGTAATTAGTGTAGTTTATGGTAAGAATAATGTTTTAATAAAATGAAATGACCTAGACACATGTCCTAAACTCATTGAATGTGTCATGGCCGACCATGAAAATCCATGGGTCAACTTGGGGACCCCATGGAGCCACTTTGGTTGGAAAATGACATAAATATTGTTTTATTTAATGTTAAAGTAAAAATGACACAAACATGAGATGTTTTACTAAAACAATTTTTACATGGGATTATACAAGTCATATTTTTGACTATAAATATTCATTGGAAAGGTAAAACGATTTCCTACATCATAGTATTTTTTTATAATTTTTATACTTTAAATAAATTAAATTATTTATGACATCATGATGATGCAGCGATAACCTCATTATTTAACGATTTAAATAAAATGGAAAGATAATGTAATATCTAAGACCTAAACATGTCCAAAACCTATTGGATGAGTGGATTTCGAACCCTTATCACCTTATCCTCAAAAGAAATCAATGTGGGACATTTAAAATCCGAAACTCTTTTGAAAATAAAGTAACATTTTGTAACTTTACAAGAGTGACCCTCCTCTCCTCTTATAAAAGGCCCCCACCTCTACCTCCTTACCCACACTCCCAAAGCCTTTGGCTCGGCCAAACCCTTCCAATTTTGTCTCTCCACCTCCCTATCTTACTCCTTGAAGCCTCAATTTGGGAAGAAGTCTTCCCAAGTTAGCCTTTGAGCTCAAACCAAAGGGAGTTACCCGATTTTAAGGTAATGCTTCACTTGTGTCCTTTTGTTTTATTTTGCTTCTCCAACCCCCTAAACTCTTTTTATTCATTTATTTTGTAACAGATAAAGTATCTTAAATATACTAGGATGTTGTTATAAGAATTATTTGAGCTACACTTACACACACCTACATCTAATGGTTAAAGAACATACTGTTTCTGTGGATGGAAAATTTCTGCCTCCCGAAACGATGACTGGTCAACATTCTTCTAACACCTTGAAAGGTGGACATTAATATGACACTATATTTATATATGATATATAATATGTTTATGTTTTAGTTAAGCTTCTGTATTTTTCATTTATGGTGTACCTTTATGGTTTCCATTATGGGTAAACGCGATATCTTCATTTAAGGAAGTGTGGACTACCGCCCCCTCAAAGTGATTTGATTCGTTAATAACATATGTGGTACGTATAAAGGATATATTTAATGATATTAAATCTGATAACATACTGGAATTAAAATACTATTATGTATCATTATGTTTTAATTCCATTAAATATGAAATAGAAATGGAAGTAGCGTTCATGCGTACGTACGGTTTACCGTCTCCATGAACGGTACATTTCATTTCTTATCACAAAATGTTTTGTAATATTATAAGTACATATATATAATAGATATATATGTAATATATTACTTCTTAATTATGGATATCATTTGGGAATTATAACATATATATATCTCTATCATTTTGTTTTAATTCCATTAATATGACAAAAAAATGAAAGTAGCGTTCATGCGTACGTACGGCCTACCGTCTCCATGAACGATGCTTTTCATTTTTTATCTCCAAATGATATGGAATAGTATAAAATGAATATTTACTGGATATATATGATATTTTAATCATTAATACTATTCTGAAAATTATTTACATATAACTACATGGACAATCTTTTTTTCAAACAAGTTCATTTTTGACTCATGTACCAAACATTGGCAAAAACGTCTGATATGAACTAATATTATTAAAAAATTATTATAACATTATAATATGTGATATGAACTGAATAATAATCTCTAGATGAGTTACTTAGGAAATTATTAATTGACCAAAGTTTATTATTCAGGAATATAAAGAAACGAACAAGACAAGTTAGACTTGAGGTAAGGGATCCTACTCCTCTCTTTCTTTTTAAGTACACACTTTTTTGTCATTCCTTTTAAAGCTCATCTTTCTTGTTATTGGGATGATATTTTATATTAATATTACTGTAATTTTTATGTTCATGTGATGAGAGACCCTATTCTCTCTCATCAATCCATTTTGGATGTTTTGAGTGGCGCCGTTAGGCTGCAGAATTTTCGTAAGAGATCTAACCTCTCTCTTTCTTTTTTAGTACTCTCCTTTATGTCACTTCTTTTAATCTCCTCTTTGTTATGATGGGGGATGTTATTTTATATTCCTCTTGATGTAAATTTTATTTTAATATGATGAGAGACCCTCTTTGATCTCATCAATCCATTTTTGGAAGTTTTAAGTGGCACCGTTAGGCTGCCGAGTTTTCATAAGGGATTTTTCTTCTCACTTTTATTCCCGTGAGATTTATGCTACATTTGGCATAATTTCCTTTGAGTGATGTATTTACTATCCACTATTCTACTATTTGTGTAATATACTTTCGTTTATGAGTATTTACATCAATGTTGTATTGTCCTTCTTTCACGGGGCGTATGTTTCGAAAGATACCCATGTCGATAAGGGAACCTTTTACCCTCCTCTTTTTAAAAGACTTCTTTTGTTGGGTCTTTTAATTTACATATTGTTATGTTGGGATATGTTCTCATATATCCTTATTGATGTAAATTTTATGTCCAAGTGATGAGATACCCTTTTTTTGATTTGACGCCATTAGGCTGTCAAGGGAACTTCTTAACCCAATTTCGATTTCTTTGGGTTCAACATGTAGTTATTGAATATGTCATCCTTTGAATATGTGTGAATGACCTTTGATTATTTTACACTTAATATCCACTTATATTTGGTGTATTCGTTTGTCACATATAATTATGCAATTGATTTATCCTTAAACCAAGGATACCGTCTTTGTAAGGGACTTCGTCTCAATCTCCATTCATTGAGGCATATTCTGTTTTATACACAACCTTCTTTTATACGGTGTATAAACCCCTTTGACTTTTACGTTTATTCAAAAGGAATCTTTTTTATATGAAGTGTTTACTAAATGACAAAAGGGAATGTTTTTGTCGTACGTATGCAGTGACAACGACTTCTCCGCCGCCGTGACCATTATTTGAGTTTCGGCTTCCTCTACAAGCCATACCATCTTTTTAAAAGAAAAATAAATACCATGTTTTACTTTTCTTTTATTTTGGTATTGAAAATGGTTTTCATAATGTATTTATATCAATGTGTTGTATTGATATCTTGTTATTTAATGGTGGAAATGTTATGTTTCCTTTATGCATGTTTTATGTGATAAGGTTATGTTATGGTTCTTGGGCATTGTTATGAAGACGGGTGGTTCCGTGATAAAATAAGGGCGGGTGAGCCCGATATAGCTCTCCAATGCATTGGGTAATGCGAAGGAGTGAAACATTAACGTTTCTCCGAAGAGATTTAGGGAATATAATGTGATGGGTATTCCAAAACGTAACCAAGAGGGTTACTCCCTACGCAAGAATGTTATGAATGACTCAAGTTACCTTTTATGTCTTATGATTTATATGTTTTATTCATGATTTGATGAGGTATGTTAAAGTGCCTATGTTTTATGGGTAAAGTATGATTTCATTCTTATGTATATATGAACTCATGTTTCCTTTCAATATTTTTTATAACCCTTACTGAGCTTTTTATGCTCATCCCAAGTTTTTGAAATGTTTTTCACAGGTCAAGGGAAAGGTACGTGATGTGATGATAGTGTCAAGGATGTGTCAAGAAAGAATACATGTTTTATTTTAAATATGTTTCCGTTGATGGGAAGAATGAATATTGTCTTTTATGTAACCACTTTGTTTAAATGTGGAATATAATGCAAGTTTTATGATCTAATTCCCTAAAACTCTAAACCTAAAAAGATCCTCAATGTGTAATCTTGTATTAACTCAAGATTAAGTAAGGTTTAAGGCTGGGGCCTTATAGTTGGTATCAAAGGTCAGTTTAGATAACTTTAGAGGTTAGAGTAATCTTTAAGCATAAGTGACATTACCATAATGGTTAGGATTTCAGAAAGAGTCCTAGTTTTAGATAAAGTGAATGAGTAAGTATATCTTAGTGTTTATCTTCCTCATTAGTACATGATGGTTTTGTTGATATACTCACACTGACCTTTTTGGTTTTAGTAAATGGCTGGATCTAGCAGGCACCAAAGTAACAATGGATGTGAAGGAAACTGTGACAGTTTTTTGAGCAAGCAACTGAATGATATGGGAGCTGCAATGAGAACTCTTGTGATTATCCTCAACCAACTATCTGGAGTCATGATTGACCACCTAAACCTTGGTGATTTCTCTAAGGAATCATATATGCGAGAAAAAAATCCCTACGGAACTACAGGTAATAATCATAAAGGTAAGTGTGTTAAAAAACTTATATGTCAAAAATGTGGAAAGAAACACCTAGGAAAATGTTTCAAAGGGACAGAAATATGCTATAGATGTAGAAATGAAGGTCATAAAGCAAAAACCTGCCATGGAAAAAGGAAGCATCCAGTTGACTCGAGGAAAGGTAAAGAAGTTCTTTCTGAGGGATCAATTGAATGTTTTAAATGTGGTGTGCATGGTCATGATGAAAACACATGTCCTATGAAGAAGTTTCATGAATGGGATCACCAAGAGCGTAAAAATGTTCGTTTACCAATACCTAATGCCATTATGATTGAGGATGAAGAAACTGACAATGACCAATCAAATGTATGTATTATTTCATGACTATTGTTTTTCTATTTTGGAATCTTAGGATATGATTCATGATTTTGTTTGTAGGAAAGAGGGATTTAGGAATAAGTTGGAAAGGAATGGTTAATGGATCATGAAGAATGTTGAATGAGTAAGATGTCAACATATAAGGGCTTCAAGAGTTATGGTGAAATTCTTAAGAGTATTAAGTCTCTTTTGATGATGGGGTTACATTAGAAGACTTTTTATATTATGTGTAACCCTGATGTTTAATATATGCAAATTTTATTCAAGGAATAGTTATCTTTTCTTTTGTGGACATAGTTATAAAGAACAATTTGGGTTTATATGATCCTTACTTTTGAGGTAATTATGGGTTACTATATGTTATGATTGAAGTGAAAGGCGTGAGATAAAATTGAGGTTAAATTATGTTATGGTTATTTTTGATGATTTTATACCTTTTTGGGGAATGATTTGAGAATTATATAGTTTTGGAAAAAGGACAACATGCAGACCATGTGACTACCCGTCGCGTCGGACAAAGCTGCAGCAATCGAACCCACAACCAAAGTGCGACTTGTATTTATCGCCTACCATTGGACTACGTGAAGTCCCTGGTTAGTTTGACTGATTCTTTTTAGTTAGATGATTTTATGAATTAAGAGTAAGTTGATTTTGGGTTATCTATGGAAATTTATTAACCTATCATGGAGGATATGTGATTAGGTTAATTACTTTTCAATACGAGACATTAAGAGCAACTGATGTTGTTTGGAGATAAATGTTACGATTTAACTTGGAAGACTATGTGAGTAAATCCTTCAAATATTTGGGTTTCAACCTTAGTTGGGTTTACCTTGAATAATTTTATGGAAAAATTGTTTATCGAATGGTCCTTGTTGAACTTTGGGTTTTGTTGGACAAATTTTGGATATTAAGCATAGATTTTCTTTTTATAAAGGGTTATCCTTTTCTAGATTATCTGATCTTGTACTAACCTTTTTGGTTTTGGTTTTTGTTAATGTCTAAAGACATGGGAAGTATATAGTTCCCTTTTTTGTATTAGGTGATTCTCTAGAAGTTGATTATAGTACTCTTAATGTGAACAAGTCTTCCTAAATACTCGTCTTTTGGAGAAAATATGAGTTTGTGTAAGGAATGTAATAAAAGTTGAAAGTCAACATGATAAGTGATTATGTTTCATTATGAATAAATTCCTCAATAAAAAGTAACTTAAAACAAAAATGTTGTCTATTAACTTTTCCTACTGGGGAACCGAATACCGTTTAACCCATCACAAGTTTGTGATTTTCTTGTGGTTAACTTTCTCCTAAACACGTTTTCTATCACTCTCCATCAGAACATGACCCTTTGTTTTTTTCCTCCATGTCTATATTTTCATACTTGTAATCCTAGTATGGGTTAACCCGGGTGACCTTTGTACTTATCTTTCTTGTTTTTAAAGTGATTGTTTTACTGACTCTTGTTCCGATGTGGGACTTTCAAGGATGTTTCCAAGCCCAATTTTAAAATTGCGAGGACGCAATTCCCAAAAGGGGGGAAGGATGTAACACCCCGGGTAAATAAAGAATATGAAATCTTTATATTTATCCATATTTGTGAATAAAATATTAATATTACTTTAAAGGGGATGCTATGCTCGATGGCGTACCCAATACGCAACAACGAGTTTCTTGGGAATCTTACGTTGCACTCTAATAATAAAATAATATTATTTTAAATGGTAGTTAATGCCTAGCCGTTGTAATGGCGGGAATGAACATAACTAACTACAAAATGATTATATATGTTTGTCAAATATTTTTACTTTTTACAATAAATGTTAGAGGATTAAAAATGCGAATGAATCCAATTTTAAGCGTAAACATTCTAATATTCTTTAAAAGGTCGATTAACCGCCTTTTGATGGAGAACCTCTTTTAAATCCACTTATTGGTAATTTTATGTGCTATATTTGACAAAATAAAATTCTTCTTTAGAATCGGGACATCAAAATTTACTTTGTGTAAATTTTTGGTATTTTTCTGAAAAAGTTCAATTTTTAATGAATAGTGAAAAATGTTGTATTTTAATTCAAAACCTCTTTTTAATCTAATTTATTTATATGATTAGATTATATTTTTAATTGGTTTTAAAGTGAAATTAGAATATATTTTTTTCCATTTAATCCAATAGTGGTCGATGTAATTAATTTCACTTTGAAATCGGACTTAAACTAGTGTCAATCTTTTGATACATTTTGTTTCATAAAAACACGCTATTTGTTTTGACAGCGGGAATTAATTATTAAATTAATTAATTCAAATTATATGTTTTTAATTTTGTAAAATAGACATCATTTTTGAATTCGGAATATAAAATATAGCTTAGGGTGAATTTTTGGGATTTCTCTGAAAAACTTCAATTTTTGATGAATAGTGAAACCACTAAGTGGTACTTATAAAACCTGATTTTTCCGTTTAAATGAAAATTTTCCATCTTTGTGTTTTGAATTTCAAAAATTCGACATACATGGTTGTCATTAAGAAGTAAAATGTGGTTCAATGGGATAAAAATAATTTTTTTAGTGAATAGTAACTTATTAAGTTTTTAATCGCGATTAGAGGTAATTAGTGTAGTTTATGGTAAGAATAATGTTTTAATAAAATGAAATGACATAGACACATGTCCTACCCTCATTGTATGTGTCATGGCCGACCAATAAAATACATGGGTCAACTTGGGGACCCCATGGAGCCACTTTGGATGGAAAATGACATAAATATCTTTTTATTTAATGTTAAAGTAAAAATGACACAAACATGAGATGTTTTACTAAAACAATTTTTACATGGGGTTATACAAGTCATATTTTTGACTATAAATATTAATTTGAAAGCTAAAAAGATTTTCTACATCATAGTATTTTTTTATAATTTTTAGACATTAAATAAATTAAATTATTTATGACATCATGATGATGTAGCAATGACATCATTATTTAACAATTTAAATAAAATGGAAAGATAATGTAATATCTAAGACCTACACATGTCCAAAACCTATTGTATGAGTGTATTTCGAACCATTATCACCTTATACTCTAAATACATCAATGTAGGACCTTTAAAATCCGAAACGCTTTTGAAAATAAAGTAACATTTTGTAACTTTACAAGAGTGCCCCTCCTCTCCTCTTATAAAAGGCCCCCACCTCTACCTCCTTACCCACACTTCCAAAGCCTTTGGCTCAGCCAAACCCTGCCCGTTTTATCTCTAAACTTCCCTCTCTTACTCCTTGAAGCCTCACTTTGGGCAGAAGTCTTCCCAAGGTAGCCTTTGAGCTCAAACCAAAGGGAGTTACCCGATTTTAAGGTAATGTCTTCACTTGTGTCCTTTTGTTTTATTTTGCTTCTCCAACCCCCTAAACTCATTTTATTCATTTATTTTGTAACAAATACAGTATCATAAATATACTAGTAATTATTTATAAGAAGTATTCGAGCTACACTTACACACACCTACATCTAATGGTTAAAGAACATACTGTTTCCGGGGATGGTGAATTTCTGCCTCCCGAAATGATGATAGTTCAACATTTTTTTAACACCTTCAAAGGTGGCCATTAAGATGACACTATATTTATATATTATATCTAATATGTTTATGTTTTACTTAAGCTTCTGTATTTTTCATTTATGGCGTAACTTTATGGTTTCCATTATGGGTAAACACGATATCTTCATTTAAGGAAGTGCGGACTACCGCCCCCTCAAAGTGATTTGATTCGTTAATACCATATGTGGTACGTATAAAGGATATATTTAATGATATTATATATGATACCATACTGGAATTAAAATACTATTATGTATCATTTTGTTTTAATTCCATTAAATATGAAATAGAAATGGATGTAGCGTTCATGCGTACGTACGGCTTACCGTCTCCATGAACGGTACATTTCATTTCTTATCACAAAATGTTATGTAATATTATAAGTACATATATATAATTGATATATATGTAATATATTA
The DNA here is from genome assembly GCA_963277665.1 of Viscum album. Classification (NCBI taxonomy): domain Eukaryota; kingdom Viridiplantae; phylum Streptophyta; class Magnoliopsida; order Santalales; family Viscaceae; genus Viscum; species Viscum album. The sequence goes on along the minus strand of OY728125.1, from coordinate 1,551,779,021 downwards.
CATCTAAATTATGGATATCATTCTGGAATTATAACATATATATATCTCTCTCATTTTGTTTTAATTCTATTAATATGACAAAAAAATGAAAGTAGCATTCATGCGTACGTACGGCCTACCGTCTCTATGAACGATGCTTTTCGTTTTTTTATCTCAAAATGATATGGAATATTATAAAATGAATATTTACTGGATATATATGATATTTTAATCATTAATACTATTCTGGAAATTATTTACATATAACTACATGGGCAATCTTTTTTTCAAACAAGTTCATTTTTGACTCATGTACTAAACATCGGCAAAAATGTCTGATATGAACTAACATTATTAAACAATTATTATAACATTATAATATGTGATATGAAATGAATAATAATCTCTAAATTAGTTACTTAAGAAATTATTAATTGACCAAAGTTTATTATTCAGGAATATAAAGAAATGAACAAGACAAGTTGGACTTGAGGTAAGGGATCCTACTCCTCTCTTTCTTTTTAAGTACACACTTTTATGTCATTCCTTTTAAAGCTCACCTTTCTTGTTATTGGGATGATATTTTATATTAATATTACTTTAATTTTTATGTTCATGTGATGAGAGACCCTATTCTCTCTCATCAATCCATTTTGGAAGTTTTGAGTGGCGTCGTTAGGCTGCCGAATTTTCGTAAGAGATCTAACCTCTCTCTTTCTTTTTAAGTACTCTCCTTTATGTCACTTCTTTTAAGCTCCTCTTTGTCATGATGGGGGATGTTATTTTATATTCATCTTTCTGTAAATTTTATTTTAATATGATGAGAGACCCTATTTGATCTCATCAATCCATTTTTAAAAGTTTTAAGTGGCACCGTTAGGCTGCCGAGTTTTCGTAAGGGATTTTTCATCTCACTTTTATTCCCGTGAGATTTATGCTACATTTGACACAATTTCCTTTGAGTGGTGTATTTACTATCCATTATTCTACTCTTTGTGTAATATACGTTCGTTTATAAGTATTTACATCAATGTTGTATTGTCCTTCTTTCACGGGGCGTATGTTTTGAAAGATACCCATGTCGGTAAGGGAACCTTTCACCCTCCTATTTTTAAAAGACTTATTTTGTTGGGTCATTTAATTTAAATATTGTTATGTTGGGATATGTTCTCATATATCCTTATTGATGTAAATTTTATGTCCAAGTGATGAGATACCCTTTTTTTGATGTGACGCCGTTAGGCTGTCAAGGGAACTTCTTAACCCAATTTCGATTTCTTTGGGTTCAACATGTAGTTATTGAATATGTCATCCTTTGAAAATGTGTGAATGACCTTTGATTATTTTACACTTAATATCCACTTATATTTGGTGTATTCGTTGGTCACACATAATTATGTAATTGATTTATCCTTAAACCAAGGATACCGTCTTTGTAAGGGACTTCGTCTCAATCTCCTTTCATTCAGGCATATTATGTTTTATACACAACCTTCTTTTATACGGTGTATAAACCCCTTTGACTTTTACGTTTATTAAAAAGGAATATTTTTTATACGAAGTGTTTATTAAACGACAAAAGGGAATGTTTTTGTTGTACGTATGCGGAGACAACGACTTCTCCGCCGCCGTGACCATTATTTGAGTTTCGGCTTCCTCTACAAGCCATACCATCTTTATAAAAGAAAAATAAATACCATGTTTTACTTTTCTTTTATTTTGGTATTGAAAATGGTTTTCATAATGTATTTATATCAATGTGTTGTATTGATATCTTGTTATTGAATGGTGGAAATGTTATGTTTCCTTTATGCATGTTTTATGTGATAAGATTATGTTATGGTTATTGGGAATTGTTATGAAGACAGGTGGTTCCGTGATAAACTAAGGGCGGGTGAGCCCGATATAGCTCTCCAATGCATTGAGTAATGCGAAGGAGTGAAACGTTAAGGTTTCTCCGAATAGATTTAGGGAATATACTGTGATGAGTATTCCAAAACGTAACCAAGAGGGTTACTCCCTACGTAAGAATGTTATGAATGCCTCAAGTTACCTTTTATGTCTTATGATTTCTATGTTTTTTTCATTATTTGATGAGGTATGTTAAAGTGCCTATGTTTTATGGGTAAAGTATGATTTCATTCTTATGTATATATGAACTCATGTTTCCTTTCCATATTTTTTATAACCCTTACTGAGCTTTTTATGCTCATCTCATGTTTTTGAAATGTTTTTGAAATGTTTTTTACAGGTCAAGGGAAAGGTACATGATGTGATGATAGTGTCAAGGATGTGTCAAGAAAGAATCCATGTTTTATTTTAAATATGTTTCCGTTGATGGGAAGAATGAATACTGTCTTTTATGTAACCACTTTGTTTAAATGTGGAATGTAATGCAAGTTTTATGATCTAATTCTCTAAAACTCTAAACCTGAAAAGATCCTCAATGTTTAATCTTGTATTAACTCAAGATTAAGTAAGGTTTAAGGCTGGGGCCTTATAATTATTATAATCAGAGTATGCCTTCTTTTTTTGGACTATGTGATGCACTTTCTAAACAAAAACATCACTTTTAACTGAAAAAAAGAACTTTCAGTCATATAGTCATCACCATGTGTTTGATTAATGTGATTTTTATTCCTAAATTTTACAAATGAGTTGTATATATTTTTACTAAAATATAAAATCAATTTGAATGTGTTTAATTGGTTTCGAGTGTGTGACTTTCAATTTGAATTAAAATGTCATTTAAATGAAAACTTGAACATTCAGTCATACTGATCACATAATATATCAGATTAATGTGTGGTTTATTCATACAAATAGTAAATAAATTATATATTTTTTTCTTATTTTATTTGGATAATAAGAATGTGTTTTTAGATTTTGAATATGAGACAAATGTCTTGAACTAAAATTTCACTTTTAAATAAATATATGGAGTCACACCAGCCGAAAAATGTGTCCGATTGATGTACTGTTAATTCCTACCAAAGATAGAATTATATATATTTACCCTAACACATCAAGATTATTAGAGTGTGTTTTATGTTTTTTGAGTGTGTGGTACATTTTTTAATCTAGAATTTTTTTTTATAAAAAGACACTATTGGTCAGACCAGCTATACCCCATGTCAGATTGATTTGTGGGGGATTCCAATATGTCAAGACTGAATTATGGATCATTATCCAAAATTATCAATATAATTATAGTGTTTTTCTAAGTTTTGACTATGTGACTCAAATTTTTAACTAAAATACCACTTTGAAATGAAAACACACACTTTCAGTCATGGACTATAGATCATACCAGCAACATTTTGTATCATATTGAATTAATATTAATTTATACACATAAAAAATAAATCACAGATAATTTTACTAAAGTATAATACATTACAAATGAATTATCTTGGTTTTTAGTTTTTTATGGGTGTTATAGACTAAAATAACCCTTCAATACCATAAACACCAACATTCAACCATACTATCCACACAGTGTGTCAGATTGATATGTGGTTGATTCCTCCAAATCAAAAATGAAATACAGATTGTTTTTTAAATTATAAATATAATATGAAATTTTCTTTTAGTTTTTGAGTATTGTTGCGTGCATTGAACTAAATTTTCCATTTTATATAAAAACATGCACTTTTAAAAATACTAGTGGAACCATTTGTCCAATTATCATACAGTTAATTCTTACACTTGAAAAATAGAAATATTAATTTCAAAAAACATTAATACAATTCATGTGTGTTTTATTGGTTCTGATTATTTGACACATGTTTTGAACTAAAGTGAAATTTAAAAAAAATATTCACTATAAGTCTTACGATACAAAACCTATCCCATATTAACTTTAGGATAATTTATACATATCATAAATGAATCATAGATCATTGTACTAATCGATCAAGAAAATCTGAGTTCATTTCCATGATTTTGATTATGTGAAATTCCTTTTAGACTAACATATAACTTTTAAATAGAATAAAAATACATCCAGTCATACCAGACTCACTATGTGCAAATTGGAATGCGGTTAATTACTATACATAAAAAATTTATCATAATTTTTGTTCATTAAATATATGGACAATATAAGATTATTTTTTTAGTTTGAGAATGTGAAATGTGTTTTATATTAATAGGAGTAGTAATAAATATATACAAGTGGTAGTTTCATACCCAAATAACCTATTGTATTAAATTTAATAACCTTATTTTATATTAGTAAAACAAAATTTTGTGTCACTATTGTGTTATTAAATATTTATGGACACAAAATTTAATGTATTTCGTCACTGTAAAACATAAAAAATTGAAATAAAAAACAAAATGATCCATAGAAAGAATATTAAAAATAACCTTAGTTCATCACCCTTACTGAATACTTCCAAAAGAATTTATTTTTATCTAAGTATTTTATTCTTATAAAGAGAAGAAAATGCCTCTATACAATGGTCAAGGACTTTTATGAAGGATAATATCATATCCCCTACAAAAACCCAGTTCAGGTCAACTAATCACATTCCCTTCATAATTTAGGTTTCCTCTCCATGGAAATAATTTTATCATTTTAATAATGACCATGAATTCTATATAGAGTCATTTTTTCTATTCATAGGAAAAAATTATCAAAGGAAAAACATTAAGAAAACACCATTTCATGATCTCAGAGAAAATTAACTAAATAATTAATAGATTAAAATGATAAAAAAATAACTGAATAAGAAGTAGATAAAATTATAATAAAAGTTTCTAAATAGGTTGTATGAAATCACCTCTTCATGTTGTATAAAAACATTCAGACATCATGTAATCCTCCCACTCATTTCTAAAAAAATACACTTCCTCTATTGAATATGTGGACTGTTGAAAGACCTAGAAATACTGGATAATATAAAAAAAATATTTTAAATAAAATTGTAATTGTAATAGAAAATACCTCTTCATGAATGATAGTTTTTGTGGAATATGATATCTTTCATAAATATATATACATAATAACCATAATCATATTTATAAAATTGTTTCAAACACTACAAAAACATTTATAAAAAAAGTATTATATATATATATATATTTTTTGATAGTGAAATATCATTATATATACCCTAATACATATCCATTTATAGAAATATATAAGCCTCTTATTCTCATAGTACTTCCTCATACTATAATTTTTATGATATTTAAACACCTCCATATCATAACAAAATTCTCATTAAAACATAATATAAAACATATAACTTGATGTTTATTTTTAAATTTTTTAATATAGTGTATTATAAACTAAAAAAATAAAAATGTGTGGCCAATTCATTACCAATCCATGCCTCTGATCCAAAATAATAAATCCTTATAGTATTATAATTAATTTTAATGAGCCTCCAATGCATCCTAAAAAAGTGGAATATGAAATAAAAAAATGAGAATATATACTATATGATTAAATTATAATGTTTTACCCCTAAATTTTAGTTATTTAGTATTGTATGTCATTTGTTATCTTCCATCCAAACCATTCATCTCATTGTATTAGTTTTAGTAAAATTCCATGTTCTCTCATTGAAATTTATTTTATAGAAGTGATATTTGGACTAATGAGTCTAAAATTTTCTTCACAATATTTTACCTTCATATAGTTGTAATATATACACCTTTAGAATATATAAATAGTATTTTAATGTAATTAAAATAGTATATTAACTATTGGGAAAATAATTTATGAAAACTCCCCTCAAGTTATACATCCACAACTAAGGATCCCAACCATTAATGCTTATGAATCTCATTTATAATCTAAACACCAACCATGTCTAGAGTAGAATCTCCATACATTTGTTCATTAAATTCAATATAGTTTGTATTATTATTTTTGGCCATTAAACACACATGAAAATGTAATTTTAGTAAATGAATATTTGAATTATTAATATAAAGGGAATATTAGAAGGCCTTTTCAATTTATTGACTGATATTATATATTATTTTGTTAATACCTTCTATTTACCCTTTGTTTTTACTATCCGTAATAATATTTTTTAGTATAGACATTTTATATTAATAATTAATGATTTTTCTCTAAATATTAATTAGAGAAAATATACCTTCTTATCATCATGTATATTTATATGATTAAAGGACCATTCTATGAATGTTATAGTAGAATTTTCGACCATGTGAACTTATAGATCATCATCAGGAATAGGTAGATTGATGCTCATCTCATTAGATATATGAAACCATAATCTAACACGATATTTTGAAAGTTGGTTGTTGTGTAGAACATATCCTTAGGTATTGTACATTATTCTACACAAAACTAGGTAATTTGTGGGTGCTAATAGAAATAAATCAACCTCAATTTCCCCATATATAATTTTAGTATAGGAAACATATTAGTATTTTTTAGATTCACATTTAGAAGAAATAGTTATAAAATAATTTATTACCTCGGGTAAGGTTGGCCTTTGATTGGAAGGGATAGCCTCAAATATGGTTGGTGTGGTTCTTTATATACTAGTTATCAGTGTATTGTTTCTTCTTCTTGATACCTTCCCATTATCTTGTATAATAATTATAATAGAAAACTATCATTTTAATTTATAGATTATATTTATATTGACATATCATTTATTTTATTATCTATATACACCAATGTTTGTGGTTTCTCAAAATAAATTCTAGGTGATACTCAAAGTTCTATCCCTCTGACATGAATACACTATTCTTTCTACTTCAAGGCCACAAAATTGAGTTTTTAATCCTATAAAAATGATGATTATCCTTGTGTCTAAATCTGATAAGAAATATATTAACATAATTTGTCATTGTAATATAATACTGATATATAATGGATTTTTTTATTTCATAATTATACATGTTTCCAATTCTCTTATTATTATCATCTACTATTTTTCCATATTTATTTACACAAGACACCTTATATAGCACATGAAATGGGATGAAAGTGACTTTGTATTTTGATTTATCAATATTTATATAAAGAACGAAAATAATTATGTTGATGTTTTATATAAAATAAAATTATTATTGTATATTTAAGATATATACTTTTTTTTCAAGATAAGGGAATAATATCTATTCTTTATGGTATGGGTATATTGGTTTTGATGCACAATTCTTATTTTCAACACACAATTTCTATTTATTAAATTAAAAATTCAAAATCCAAGTTATTAATACACGTAAGGTCTAGTAAAAGTTTACTAATTATAATTTACCTATCATGATTCCTCATTACGATTAAAAATGAATGCATTCCTTATTTACTGGTTAATCATATGTGCATATATAGGTTATTGGTGGGGTTTACTTTCCCTTTAATATAAACAAGATGACACATTATATGAACTGTCTAAAAGGCTATACGAGCCATTCTAGAGACCATTAATATGAATATCATTCAACAATAATACAATATAAATTTAGTATGTAAGAAATAATTATGAGTAAATAAACATTTTAATATTTTAATTTATTTTTTAAAATAGATAAAGTATATAATAATGTTTACCTAATTTCATTCCAAATTATTGTGTTCAATATAGGAACAACAATATTCCATGTATTCACATTAACAGACACATGCATTTGATTGGTAAACCCAATGAAACTAATGAAAATAGACTTTTTAGGGTTAACTTGTTAGTCGTATTTATTCTATATAATAATGAATTTTATGAATTTTGTTCCCATATTAATAATTTGTGTTAATATCTTCATTCTATGATGCTCCTATATTCTTTAAAAACACATAGTTTACCTTTTAAAATTTCATCACTTTCAATATTATCAATATGTTATTCCATGGTATTAATATTTTCATCATTTTTTTAGGATCTTACTTAAGGATTACATTTATGTTTTAATTTAGATGATATGAATATAGTAGTTAAAACATAATTTTATGAGGAAACAAATTATAAATTAAAAAATTGACATATCAATTGAAGTCTCTTCAACTCTTTAAATTTTGAACTGATTCTTCCCCTCTATTGAGTACCTAAATCACATAATTATGGTTCCCTATTACATAAAAATTCCCATATACATTGGGACCATTTCAAAAATGATTGTAAAATCCATGTGAAAGGGACATCTTCAATATAATTGGCATTTAATCCTACTATGTCTTTGGTAAATAAAAAAAATAATTGACTAGTTTTTGTTTACAGGATCCGGGATATTAAATACCTTTACTATCTTAGAATACATTACAAATAGTTTTTAATTGTAACCTTCCTTAAAAAAATTTACTTTTCTAAATCCAAATTCATTGATTTTTATTATGCTTCTGTTTTCAAAAACTTTTCATTGATAAATTAGTACTAGGAATGTTTTGTAATCTAATTACTATATTTATTTTATTATTCCGAAGTATTATATATTCATGTAAATTGAATTTCTATTATTCGTACCTGATATATGAATATATTATACTACAAGAGTAAATCCACTATTTTTCATGGTACTAAATTCACTATGTTTCTTTTAATTGAACAAATAAATATTAATTTCATAACCATTATAAGATAAGACAAGCACACTGAGTCCCATGAAACACCATTGAATTATTTCTAAAATTGAATTCATATTTTTATATTAATTTTAAAAAATAATGTATTGAAACCATCTTATAAACTAAAGATTATGTGTATTCAATATACATATTTCATCCCTTATTGGATTCAAATGCCTATGAATTACTTTTCGGGTTTCAATATATGGAGAAAACTATGATTTTTTATGTGAAACATAAATTCGAAACTGCTCCCACTCTGTAAGGTTAATTGTGAAAACATATCTTTTGAACATTCCTTTACCCATGGGAAACTTAAAGTGATGATATTTTGGGAGACCAATGATATCCTCATCGAATAAGAATCATATTCAAAATTTAACAGCTTCCCCAACAATATCACTTTAAAATATAAACTTATAGAAATATACAATATTTTTTATACCCATTAAAAATATTTATATATCATTCAATGGGGTGCATATGTCTATAATTTATAGGACAATATAACTAGATCTCTATTACTAAGTGAACTATTATGTGAGAAATTATATAAAAGAATGGCGATGATAATAACATCTCTAAATCACTTATTATACCATCAATTTCCTTCTCCATAGATGGAAACTTTATATACTCTAAAAATTTATTTCATATATATTTGAAAAACAAATAAATCTTGATTAATGTTCAGTATAAATTTTTACATAGAAGCAATGTGCATTAAATCATTCATTAAAACTTTAAAGTCATTTGATTTTAGGTTCTTTAACTTAAAATCAATCATTGACACAATATTTTTTATATTTTATGAATAATTAAATCACTTAGATTGTTAAAAATTTAATATCTCTCTATTTTTGGATAGAGTGTAAGATACTAGAGGAAGAGAACTTCACATTTCACCCTTCACTTGGGAAAACTCTTCCCTCCTCCCCCTTTCAATCATGTCCAACCAATACTTAATGTCATAATTTGTTTCCAAGTTAATTTAATTACATCACAATTAAATCATAAAATATATTTTCTATGTGCATGATATCAAGAAAATATATACTATACAAATAATTATATTATATTAATTAGAAAAACAATTCTTATTTTCAATTCAGTTTTTATAAGGTTTATAAAAAGGATGACAATATCCTTTACATTATCAAATAGATGATCACCTATTAGTGGAGACGACATTGTACCTTATTTTGAATTTCTATCAAATTATTTTGTATAGGATAAGTATTTATAATAGCTATGTAAAATTTTGGGATTCCCTAGAAACATAGACTCTGAGAAATGTTTCAACATAACTATATTTGTACCTTCTTCACAAATGGGAAACCCAAGTTTTCCATTCAATATATATCCTAAAAAATTTCTAGAATTGGTAAAGTAATTTATTATCTCATAAAATATGTCTCTCAACATGAAATATTAATTTCTATATGAATCATACATTGTAAAACATGAATCCCACATTAATTCAGATATTTGATCAATGGATCCAAACAAATATCAATATCATTACCCAATTATTTTTATCCATATATAAGAAGGGAAAACTTAATGTATTTTTACTTCATACATAACCATGATGGAAATTTATAATTTATCTACATAACTATTCATGTGTTAGGAGTTAAAATTTACACACCAAAAGCATTCATTCCATTCAAAGATAGAATAATATGTATGTTTCTAACCTCATTTCCAAATTCAAGATACCCATGATCAAATTTCTTCCCCTGTGGTGAGTGTTCTAGGTGATGAAGTTTAAAATCTTGAATTATTGTATATTTGTGCCACAAAATTGTCTTGGAGTCTCTTCACATCCATAAAGTCTTATAGACCTTGGAATTATTAGAAAACACCGTATAATTTTTTTATGTAATTTACATATATTTCTAATGTTGAGAAACACAAAAGTTATGGAATTTTTATGTGATTTAGGGTCGCTGTGAAATAATATAAAATAATTTGGAAAAAGCATGTATTATTTTAGAGATCATAATCATTGGACATAAAATTCATTTAGTATCTTTTTTATAAGTAGAATCATTATCTTTCAGTAGTAGATCATTTAAGAGGAAAAGTAGTTTTATAAAGATGGTGTCTCTCTATTTGTTTCTAGATTTTAAATTATATATCATTAGTATGGATTAAAAAGTTATATATTTAGTACAACCAATATAAAATGGTGTATTTGTGAAACTATTTAACTTCTAAAATAGCTTTGGAAAATCATGAAGGTCATCGTCCGCTTTTATTTTCATTACCTCATTGTAATCATTATCATCATTTACACTTTCAATCTTATCATAAATACGATATTCATCATTTTTTACACTTGTAACTAAAAAATGGTCTATAAACATAGTGTTATCTCAGTCACCTAGTTCATTCATTTCTTCCCTATTTTTAGTAAACCATTTTTAACTTTGATCTATTTCATGAGAGAAAAAGTGTTCTTCCAACTCCTCTGAAAAAATTCATCTTAAATAACAACAATGTAAACATGTGAAAATGATTTGAGAAGGGTTATATACAATCGATTTTATAAACTAGATGAACTATTTAACCCCATCCTTATAATTATTTTTCATACAATTCGTATCCATCTATATTATGTTGATATAAATCCTATTTGATTTAATAGTATTTATATTCAATAATAAATAAATAAATAATACACAAAAGGTATGATATTAGAATTCTAACATGATGTTATTTATACACACACATATATTCATCATATACTATATACATTATTATTGAATCAAATAAAAATTCCACATGATTTAATGATAACTACTCACTAATGACAATGTTACTATTTTAAGTGAGTTTAGAAAAAGTTGACGTACAAACATTAGAAATGAAATTATATAAACCTTTTCTATATCCAATAATGTTTTAAGGGAGTTATTATCCAAAAAACCTATTTTCAATCTTTATAACATAAATTAAACGAAACTTTTACACATAGAAAAAGGGTTTTTAAGGAGAAAATGAGAAACAATTTAGAAGAATTTATCATATAAGAAAAAATTTTATTTAAAGAATGAAATTGTAAAGGTTATAGTTTTAAAGATAAATTTTTTTTGGATGATGATAAATTAATCCAAAATAATATTACTCTTTTATTTTATATTTTTTTATTATCTTAATAGATGGAGAAACACTTGTTATCCTTTTGAATATTTGTTAATAGATAAATGAAACCTCATTTTTCACAATCTATAATAGATAATAATTTATAAATATATAATAATTAAATGAGAAATATTACATTTGTTATTATGTTGAATTTTAGAGGAGTATTTGTTTTTCAGGATTAAACATTGTTTTAATATGAATGACCTCATATATATATAATAACATTATTTTCTAGTTATCCTTAATATAAATAGTTGTTCAATAAGATTTTTATCTATTTAATTATGGACATCCCATTATATAAATATTCCATTAAAATATATATTCTCATTTTTATATACATATTAAATTAATAATAAAAATTAAATTTTTTATTTACATTTATATGTCAATAATGAATGTGTAAATGAATAATAAATAAATAATTTGATTTTAAATAATAAAATATTTATTTTACTATTGTATTTGTAAATTATTTTGATAAGATTCATATTTATCCTCTTTTTCATTATTCTTTTGTAAACTATATCAACATGATAATCCCCAATTTGATATGCCAGCCAATTTTAAAATACCTCATGTTAAAAAATTTCCATAAAAAATACTTTACCGAAAAAATAATTATAAAAATAATTTTTCAAATTGATATAAAATTTAATATTATATTAGTTTTTAAATTCTTGATTGATATTTATTCAGAAGATTATTTTTTGAACACAACTTATATATATATAAAATATACAGATGCATCCATATTGAAATCCCTAAGTATAACTAAGGGGGTTCAAAGGGGGGATGGATAAAAACAAAGAGGTGAGAATTGGGATGTATGGATTGGGGTACTGCACACACACCATTTTTTTGGGAATAATAATACTAAAACAATGCCCAAAATCAAACATGATTGGTAGAAATTAATTAAAAACTAGACTCTAATATAATACCTTTAGTTTTGTGGGTCTTGGATTGTGTAAAATCTTACACAAAGTTACAACAAGGATCAGTTTCCATGAGAGCTTGAAAGCCACGATTGAGTGGTGTGAAGTGTTAGGGTTCATTTAAATGAGGCGGAAAAGTTTTCCTTTTACTAAAAAAATTGTTGATAAAAGATACATTTTTCATCACTAATCTTATAAGAACCGATGAATATATGTTTTATCAGTGTTGAAATGAGCACTCATAAAGTATTGCCTTTAATAGCATTAAAAAAGTGGTGATAAAATACTTAATATTGATAAAGGTTGCTTTTGTTAGCACTAATTTTAGCATTTATAAACACATGGTTTTTAGCGTTAAATTTAACGCCGACAAAGTAAATAAGTTATATTATGTATGTAAAATAAATAAATAAATGAATAAATTATAAATATCACATTTAAATAAATATTTACAATGAATTATAATTAAAAATGAATAAATAATAATTGTATAAAGTTTTAAACAAAAAAAAATTAAATTTAAAATGAATAATTATAGTTTATATAAATTAAAAACATTTTAAAAATATTAAATACCAATAAAAAATTTATTAATAAATATGAAAAATAAATAAATTATAAAAATACTAAATGAATACATAGTAAAAATGAATAAATAAAAAAATATTAAAAATTAATTAATAATAAGAAAAACGAATTTTTTTTAATTAAAAAGGAGTAAATTGTAAATAAATTATAAGCAATGAATAAATAAAATTTAAAAACATTAATTAATTATATAAATGAATAAAGATTTGACATTATAAAAATTTATTTAAATATTAATAGTTATATTTTCAAAAAAAAATATTAAATATATAACAGAATAAATATTTTACAATATATAAAAATATATAGTTATACTTATAAATATTTTAACCATAATGTATTTAAATATAAAATATTTTCAGTGAATTCCCATTTTAATTATTTAAATTTAATTTTTTTTAACTCAATAAAAATTATATTTAAAAATTATTATATTCATTATTTATTTTTATTTTGATTATAACATTTGAAAAACTATATAAATTACTTACACACCCACAAACACATAAATTAACATATAAATCGGGAACATAGACACATACACAAATATATAAAAATGTATAAATTACAAAAATATTAAAAATGAATAAATAATATGAAATGAGTAGATGTTAAAAGTGAATAAAATTTAATAAAAAATTGAATAATTTTCAAATATATTACAAATGAATAAATACTAAAAAAAGGCACTGGATAATGCCCAAAGAATTTACCCAATTTAGTAAAAGAAATTAAAAAAAATTGGAATTGGACAAAATGGGGTTATACATGGTTTCAACTGTTGTCATCAAGAAAAAAGATGAATAAGTATTAAAAATTACATTTAAATAGATAATTTTTACAATACATTACAAATTAAAATAAATAAATGATAATTGTATCAATATTTGAATAAAAAAAATATTAAATAAATAAATAAAATATATTAAAAATGAGTAAATTATAAAAATATTAATGGTATATTATTAAAGATGAACAAAATTTCATAATTAAAATGAAAAAGTTACAAAAAAATAAAATGAGTAATATTAATAATGAATAAATATTAAAAACGAACACACACATACACTAAAATGAGATCTATCAAATTGAAAAAGAAAATGACTTTTCTTGTTATATAATGATATACTCACATCCATAAACACACACACACACACACACATTAGCGCACAGACACACACAAACACAAATAGACTCCTACATAAATACACATAAACAAACATAAGCACACACACACACACACACTCACATATACATGCACATACACATTCATGCACGTACACACACACACATGCACACATACACATACATAAAAAATAAATACACATACATACACATACAAACACAGACATGCACATACATTAAAAAACACATACACATACACACATACATAAATACATACACATAAATCCACATATATATATTCACACACACACACACACATGTATACATGTACATGCACATACATACAGATACATGGACACACACTTACACATGCATGCACAAGAATACACATACATACACATACATAGACATACACATACATATGTATACACACACATACACACACATACACACACATACACACACATACACACACATACACTCACACACACACACATAAATACACATACACACATACATACACATGCATTCACATACACACAGACATACATATACACACTCACACACATACATATAAAGACACACATACATATAAATGCAAATTTAAATGCATAGACATACATACATACGTACTTAAACATAATTATATATATTTATATTGTAAATATATGGTTATAATTTAAATTATTTAACATGAATATAAATATATAAATTCAAATATGAGTGATATTTAATGTATTAATAACATTCATATTGAAATATTTCCACACACACTCTTATATATTTAATTATAATTCTATATGTTTATATAAATAGGTATAACAGAATAAACCTGAGTAAAAATGATTATATATATATAAATTTTATTTATATAAAGAAATAAATTTATTCTATTATGTAAAGTATATATATACATACATATTTATGTTTATTTACATATATTATAAATACAAATAAATAAATATATATTCATTTATATACTTATATAATTATTTAAATAAAAATTTAATATATTATATCAATAAGTAATTTTTTTCCAATAAGTTCAAATTAATTATAAAATATTTTTATTGGTTAATAAAAATTTAATAATTTTTTATATATAAATTTTAAAAATAATTTTGATAAAAATTTGTTTTTATACAAACAATTATTCTTATATAATTCATACCTAAAAATACATAATATGAATAAATGAATTAAATCACTCACGATGACCTTTATTAGTGTGAAAAAGTGCTAATAAAGGGGACCCTTTATCAAAACTAAGTAAAATGTTCATAAAGGTCAATATTTATTATTTCTAAACAAGCGCTGATAAAATGCCCATGTTTATTAGTTCTTTCCTTAACACTCATAAATGACCACTTTATCATAACTTTTAGTTATCATTGATAAAATCACGCCCTTTATTAGAGTTTTTTTAGTAATGATAATGGGTAATTCTAAATATATATGAAAATATATAATAGTATATATTGAATCATCAATAAATTTATGATATTAATAAATTATTTTTAGTTTAATATTGTTATTTATATGATGTTTTTTGTTCAAATTTATATTAATCATATATAGAATAACCTATTAGGGAAAATTCTATTTTGTGAAAAGATATTTTTATATCATGTCATTATATTTTAGATATATTGTGATGTAGGATTCTTAGGCAGGATTATAAAACACACACACACACACAAACAGTTCAAAAAGGCATGTTAGTTTTGAATTTCAAATAATTTATTTTGTTTTGTGCAACATGATGTATTATGCATATAAAGTTATTAATCAATTTAATTAATGATATTTTTCAAAATATTCTCCAGAGTGAGGTGAATTGAGCTTATCCAATTTTTTTTAAAAAATAAAAACATTATTTTTTTTAAATTATGTTCAAATTTAAAACTCATATTATAAAAAAAGCATGACTGAAAATTCTATAATTTTATAAAACTATCACAAAGGATATTAATAATTAATATATATATATATATAAATATTTATCATTTAAAACTATTATACCATACTAATAACTAGAACTACTCTTGAAGATACAAACAACCACAGTAAAATAATAATAAAATAATAATAAAATTTAATAATAAATTCACTTAAAATAAATTTGATTTAAAATATGAAAATTTAAAGAATTCCGTATTAGTAAATAACTAATCAGTTACACAGATAAAATAAATAAGTAAATCAAATTAAAATTAAAATAATTTTTTTAGAGTTAAGAAAAATTATAATCCCCTCTAATTGGTCAAAAACATATCCAAGCACCCAATATAGCACGAGTTGTTTTACACCTTGTATGTAAGTTCAAAACATAGACTAAGTGTTTTCATGGTATAAAAAATATAATTTTTATGTTTCTTAACTCATTAAAATTTACTACAGTGCATCATGAGAAATAAAAATGAAATAGAAAAGGTTTAATAGGATTTAAAAATCCTTCACCACAATAAAAAGAATAGAATAAGAAATAGTAAATAATAACAAAAAATATTCTCTAATCTAAAATAAATGATAAGATAAAGGATATTGATTAGGTTATTTATTATTATCTTCACGAATAAGGTGATCAATGTGTTATGGTTCATCTTCTAAAACACTCATAATTTATTAGTATAAATAGTATATTTGATGAAAAACAATGGGTTCAAAAGATTTAATATCATAAATTTTTGATACGAGGCTCTTATATAAGTGTAGTAATCCTAAAAAATTCTAAATAAAAGTTTTAAGTGTCCCATGGAAATTATTTTAACAAAATTTTGATTATTTGTACATATATCTTCAATATATTTTTATACCTTCATTCTGTCTAATAATCATCATTATAATATCATTATTAAAATATTAATGTCATACTGATAGAATATGGCAGAATTATCTCTAAAATATTCTCTCAACAAAAGTAACAATTATGCATTTTAAATGATATTTCATTGTAATTTGGGAATAATTAATTTGACAACTATAAAAAAATAATCACAGTCATGTATAAGTGCCTTCATGATTAGTTTATTTCATATTTATGGATACTTATATATTTTCTAAAAATTATATTTTGAAATAGTCCTGAAATTCATAATGACCCTCATTATTATTTGCTAGTAAAATTTTGGAAAATTTGAATTTTTAGTCTTGAAGGATGATATATTTTGAGAATTTTGATATGAATCGGAATAATGAGGGTTGAAACATCTATTTGATGTGTTTTTAGTTATGTTTGGAGGCATTGTAGGTTTTTATAATGATTTTATGAGCATCAAAGTAGGTTCATGGATGCAATTATGTATATTTATGGAGTATTCATTAGGCCACACTACAACTAGGGGAATTTCTGCATGCCATGAATCTTGTGAAATTAAATTTATAATGGATGTAATTGAATTATGCCATGATTGATGGGGATTAATCTGCAATCCCACTATGTTAGAGTAATAATTTTGGTGTTGGTTTATGGTCACACCATAATGTAGAAGAACCAAAAAGTGACAGGTACCATTATAGGAATTGTTTTGTGGGATTAATAAAAACCACACCATAACTAAGAAAAATGTGAAATGGTGGGTATAATATAGGAAAATCCAATATTGATGCAAGATTATGTTATTAAGTATATCATAGATCACAATATAATAGATAAAAGCTACATCATGGTGAATTCTATACCAGATTAAGTTGCATAAGATTAATTTTTTCCCATACATGAATACATACATTTTCCACATAAGATTGAAGACTTTATTGTCCTATGGATGGTCATTTCATGAACCCTTAGAATATATTGTTTGGGTTTTTTGAGGGGGAAGGTCCATGCTATAGAATATAGGATTCAATATGATAAAGTTGCATTAAGTTGCTTATGGTGGTTGGTTACACTATGAAAGGGAAGGGTCACAACACAAGATAACCATAAGAAGTGAATTCATGTTTTTGTTTCTAGCCAGGGGAGTTGTGCTATGCTATGAATCAAATGGTTACACAGTGAGGGGTGTAATCTAAAGGCATCTATGAACCATATGGGTCATTTTTTAAGGAGATGACTATTATATTTAAAAAAATATTAAGCATAGACTTTTATTCTATAAAATTGAATAGCCACTTCTATATTCTTCATTTTGAGGATCTCTATTCAGGGGAGGTTGAGTTTCCCTCATATTCCTCTTATCCTATTTAACCTCATTGTTCTATATTGATTGAAGTTGGTTTTACTGATTATTTAATGTATGATTTTTCCCTTTCTCAATTATTACTCATATTGGTTTGTTGTTGGGTTTTTATGATTAAGGTTAGGGTTTAATACCAACTACACCAGAGTATGGTGTAATTATCTCCAATATGTTGGGAATTTCATTTTGTTTTAACTGTAGGGGATATCAAGAGGATAAAAAATCTAAGTTTTGTGTGGTTCCATTTGGGTTTTCTACTTACCTAAATTATTTTTGGGTTTCTTCATATTATAATTTAATTAATTAAATAATTGATGTTGAGTGTTATATATTTTATTAGTTTTGGGATTTGGGGAGTTTCTTAAGTGTTCCAAACCCATTCTCTTGATGTTTTAGTATAGTTATGCCCTCTTGTAAGATATATTTTTCTTATAACTAAGGTAATAATTAAAAATTGGTTTAATGTATCTAGGAACTCGTGTTGTAATATTTTGGATAATGGAGTTGGATTAACCTTAGAAAACATTGGTGTAAAATTTTTATTTAAACGAAATGACTTTGGTTTGAGGTATGTGGTCTCTAAACATCTCTCTATGTTTTAAAAATTATATAATATAATATATTATAGATGTTATCACCACTTGTGTGTAGTTGAATTAGAATAAATAATGATTTTTTTTCTTTTAACCCCCTGTGATTAGAATAAAATTTTCAAGGTATATAACAGACTCCTGAACACAATTCTCAATTCCTCATTCGCTGGTGGCCATGTTCCAAACCATAAATAGGTTATATGTGATAGAATCATGATATAGGTGTGATTTTAATGAACAAATCACATTTGACCTTGGGATATGTGACCTTAGTTATCTTTGAGTAGGGGAGTATGAATGATCAAGTAAGGTTGGACTAGGGGTGTGCCCTATGCAATCTTGAGTTATCATATTATCTAATCTCTTGGATAGTTATGTAGTTTGTGGATTATGTTTTAATACCCTATTAAAACATAGTATATGGATGTATATACCCATTTAATGGAAATATGTATAGGTTTGGCATGAGAATACCAACCGAGTTGGACCCTAGGAGGGAGTTAGATAATGTGTTATCCCTTATCTCATTTTCCTAGAGAGTGTTGTCTATAAATATTTTAAATCATTATGAGACATTGATTCTGTAAATTGAAATTATTCCATTTGAATGAAAGACCTTGTTCCTAGTGTATTGACAATGAATAAGGGAACTCATGAGGGGTGTATCAATTATGATGCAACCTAAAAAATCATGATAAGTACTCAAGTATTTTTTTAGTTTATATTTTAAGAGAATAATAATATAAGGTTAATGTAGTGATATCCTTGATAAATGGTATTTCAGAATAGGTTGTGTGCTTAAGAGTCCAACATAGTACATGTAAATCAAGATGGGAGAGTTTCCAACTCATGTGTCCCTGTGATATATGTGTGTTTGTTTACATATATACCGATGGTTTCTTTAGTTGACGAAATGATTATATTATATTAATTATTATGATAAGAAACTAGGGTGTGTGTTTTTACCCATAAGGGTTTATGATATATGATTTTATCTAGAATGGCTAATTATAACCTTGAGGTTTTATGATATATGATGTCTTTTAGGGTTGGTGTTTACCCATAAGGGTTTATAATATATGATGGTATCTGGGGTGGTAACTTATTCCTTGACGTTTTATGATACATGATAGTATTTGGGTAGGGTTATTATCCCCTTGAGGGTTTCTGATATAATATGGTACTTAGGGAATATTAATCTAACCTATAGGGATTGATGATGTGAGATGATACCTGGGGCGAGTTCTTATCTAACCTAGATGAATCAAATATGTGAGATAATACCTAAGTAGAGTGTTTATCATGTACTTTGATAACTAAGCATAACTCATGATCACTGTAATAGGTATAGTATAATCCTAGTGTTTTATGGTTGAGCTACATATTCTTTATAGAGTCAAGATATTTTACTATGACGAGACTTAGGACAACATTTTGGTTTCATATTATTTACTTTTGTTCTGAGTTATATATAATATTCCCATGGGAGATCATATTGGTGTCTACCAAACTTATGTGAAAATTTATCTAGATCATTTTAAATTATCATGTGGTGTGTTTCATATTTTTCATTTTATTAGGATATTATTTTTTATTGATATTTTTATGATGGGTTATATGTGTTTCTACTATGATTTATGGCTATCTATATCAGTGGGTAGAGTCTTTCCATGGTACAATATTAGTAAAAAACCTATGGTATTTAGGGAGGTGTGACTAAGGTGTTGTGTTATGTTATAAAGCGTTATAATAGCCTTGTTTATTTTTTCATTATATATTTTAATATTTTAAATTTGAGATATTAAAAGTTAGAACTTAGAATGGATGTTATGTCTTTTCCCCGACCACGCCCACGAGAGCCAATGTTCAAAATTCCATGCAGCGAGGATTGGTTTTTTTAAATTTTTATGTTATAGTTGAGCATATTATTACTATGAATATTATTTTCAATTTATGTATTTTATATTTTATCTTGGGATGTAATGTAAAGTGGGTGGGTGTTCTTGCATTATATACGACACTTTGGTTCACATGACATATGAATTCTTGTGCATTATTGGGATACTCATTCAATAAATTTAAAAAGTTTTTGGTTATTTAAATTGTGAATAACTTAATTTTTCCCCTACATAACGTATTGTTGGAATTATACTTAACTAAAACACAAGATTATGATTTTCTTGATGCATATCATCATAGAGTGATGTTATTATATTCATTTCTATGTGAACTTGATCCTTGAGGGGTTAATTTTGTATGAGCATTCCTAATGATGATTAATACCCTATAGTGATTAGTTTTCTTGAGTATAAGATTCCTAACATATATATATCTAAGAACCTCAAAGTGGGTGTGATAAAAATATGCGTTTTATGATGGTATTTGAGATGAGAGCGTGGATGTTTCTCCATGAGTCGTGACCCATGTGGGATGTGACTTACGGTACCGATGAGAGAGCCTTGTGATTTTGTGATGAAACCATGGATATTTGTTAGTTTAACTCCATAGATGAGTAGTATGACGATTTACTGGTATTGTTGAGATGAGTTTTGATGTACAAGGGTTTCCTATAAGAGAGGGTCTATCTAGGATTACGAGTTCCTTAAAAGACATGAAGCATGGATAATTGATTTGTGTTTGAGAATGATGAATGGGAGGTTACATCAAGTATATGGAATACGAATTTGGGATATTACTTGGTTATAATGATTGAAAAAAATGAACGAGGGAGGATTTGTGCATGGGATGAGTCTGAATACATGAGTGGTAAGGGAATTCAGCTAATTATGAGTGCAAGCCTTGAATTTTTGGGGTGGAAATGCACAAGAATAATTTTAATCAATTTGGTTAGGTGTGTGAGAATATGACTAATGGTATACATGTCAAGATATAATGGTTTGAATGGTATGATAGGGTATCACCATGATGTATGTGTGCTCCGGTATGAATTTTTTGATTATAGGGGTTATTGAGAACTATTATGCGATTAATTAGAAAAAAATATCATTCCATTTGTAAATACTGTGAGATTATTCATAACCTACATGGTGTTTTGTTTGGTAAAAGTAAATATTGTACTAGAGAAAGGAAGCTTAGTGGTTGGTTAGGTGTGATTTTTCTTGGATGAGATATGGGGCATATCGATGGATAGAATTAGGGGAATCTATAAGTTATAAGATTTCAGTTATGTATATCACAAGAATCTAGGGTGAGGTTGTGATAATGAATTGAAGTATGAATTATTTTAATTTAGAGAATTTTTTTATGTGGGTAGGCTATTCCAGGGTGAATTTATCCCTTGAGAGAAATATTGGTTGTAAGATCCTGAGGATTGATAATATTTTTTGATGAGATACAAGACTTCTTAGTTCGTTGAATACATATAGTGGGTCATGGGGTATCAATGGGACTGAAATATGAAATTATGAGGTGATTATATATGTGATTATTTTGTTAAGGTATGAGAAACCTTATTCCAATAAATAAATAAAATAGTAATTGTTTATGCTTGAAGATGTTTGATGCGTTGGTTGGAGTAGAGGCTACTCTATAGAATGGTTTAGTGTGATTAATTACTAGGATCTAGTGCTCTAGGATATAATTGGTGGAAGAGATAAAATCTTAGTAGAGTGATGGTCAAATTACCGATTGATCATGAGGATATTTTCATCTCATATGAGAGATGAGTTGGGGACTTTTGTGAAAAGTGAATGTGGAATGATTATTATTGTCTATTATGAAACATTAAGGGTCCGAGTGGTTTGGTGTGAAGGCTAATGTAAAATGAATAGTTCCATACTTATCATGGGTGTGAACTATATAGAATACTAGTTACTGATGAAACTAGAAAGAGTCAATGGAATGATAGAATGATTGACTCAGGTGATAGTGAGAAAGGCCATGGACCTTGAGATATATCTATTGAGACTAGGTTTTGTGGAAATAGATTGTTGATAGGATTAAATAGTAGTTTTTTAGAGAGAAATATTATAATGTGACCTGATAATTGATCTCAACGATTGGACATATTTTAGAAATACAAGTGGGGATTATGTGTGTTTGAATTCAGTTGACAGCTGATGTCAGCATGGTTTGTGTAGTTATTCAATAATAAAGTAAGTATCATAGTGAAGAGAACACTATAGTTGATCTAATAATGTGGGAGAAATTTTGAGAATTTTTTTGTGAATGCTGATAGTGACAAGTTAATATAAACAACATAGAGGTGGTAAAGTTCTTATGATTATCCATGGATTCAAGAAGACATTTTATCTATTGCAAGTAGAAAATCCCATGATGTGGGTATTGATTAATGCGAATTGGGAATAGTCAGAATGTTTAGTGACTAATGGATTGGAGTTAGAGTTGTCAAATTAGTAGAGTGAACAAGTTTATGGAATGTCAGATCTCATGGATAGTGTACTATAAATTATAATGAGTCAAGGCCTTGTATTATATAGTTACCAGAGTGAGATTGTAGGCTCTGATGAGAATAATCAACTAATTCTCAGGTATGTCATCAACTTAGTGATGGTATATTTTGGAATAATTATGTAAAATAATGGAGTATGATGTATATTCTTTTAGATTTCATGAATTAATTTTGGAGTAGGGTGTTATTATATAGTTTGTGGAATTAATATGCACTGTATTGAATGGGCTAGTGGGTTTTCATGAATGGTCAGTGTAGTGGGGTACTGACTCGACTGTTCATGAATGATTTAGCATTCTGGTTAATATATTGTTGAAACACATAATTCTAGTAATGTTCATCACAATGAGTGGCTCATGTGATAGGTTCAGTAGGTTTTGAGCAGTAGAGATAGTGAGAGTGCAGTTTTTGAATTACTATAACTAGGATTGGACTTGGAATTTTTGTTATATATCAAGGGTTGATGTCTAAGATGGTTCCGAGAGGATTTATAAGGAGAATTTATTGGGATGATATGTGTTGTAATGTGGATATTTTAAGACCCATGTCATCATGGGTTGGTGAAAGCATAGAAAATTTTATTTTTTAGTATTGGAGCATGGGATATTTTTAGAATTGGGATTTAGATCCAAATTACAAGGGTTGTAACTTTTATACGTGGTTTTTTTGATGTATTAATATGATAGGGAGGTCCCTCAGGTGACTTGGTTAGTGTCCGAGAATGCTTTGTGTGGACTTGATATAGATTTATATCGTAGGCATCAGGTAACCATGTAACTAGGGGCATTGCAACATGGAATGTGTCATGTGAGATTAAATTTATAAATTATAGAATAAGGTTTCATCATGATATACTATGATAATATTGTAGTCCCCCTTTGTCATATTAATAATTTCATTTTGGATTTATGGTCACATCATAGCTAATGGGAGCCATGGCATGATTGGTTTCCATAAAAGAGTATATTTTTTTGGGCTGGTGAAGGACCACATCACAATTGAGGGAATTATTATTTGGTTGGTTTCATGTAGGAAGAAGGTAAGAGTGTATTCATATTAAATTATATGGTCATGCATATATAATTTTTTAATAAATGAAGTATATTTCATGGTGATGGTTTCATAGTATTAAATTTTATAGGATTAACTTTAAGAATATGCATTATTAAATCAATTTTACCCAAAATATTAATAATATTCTCTATTTGAAGATTATCACTCCACAAAACATTGGGATAATCCATGATGGTTTCTTTAGGGGGAAGGCTTATAACTCTAGGGTAGGTTTTTCCATGGAGGGTCCTTAAGATGAAGTAACATTGAGATTCTCCAAATGGTTGGGAGAACTGGAAAGGGAAATTTCTTACAGTAATAGGACCATATATAGTGAATTTGATATTTTTTCTAGGGGATTAGTTCCATGTTGTAACCCAAAGGGCCACACTATGAGGGGTGTCTGGTGGATCCATTTCATTTTATTCTTAATGCGTCACACTGTAATTGACATTCTATCTAGTTTTAAAAATAAGGGGTGAGATGGTCTTATGGGTTTTTAAATTGAATACCAACTTTATGGTTCTTCTTTGTTATTATCTCTAACAAGGAGGAGGTTGAGATTCTCTCTTATTCACCTACCCCTTCACCATCCATAATGTTTATTGATTGAATATGGTTTTCTTCATTCATTAAGTTAATATTTTATCCTTATTCCTTCTTTCTCCCTTCTCTTTATTTTTCAATAATCTATACCTATTTTGATTAGGGTTTAATGAAAATTCCACTAGATCATGGTGGAAGAGTTATTTATATGATGGGGTATTCATTTTTCTTATATATTTGGGATATGGAGAGGATAAATACACTAGTTTTTTTTCATTGTTTCATTAAAGTAATATTATACCATATATTATTTATGGTTTTCTTCAAATTAAAATTTAATTGACTAATGAATAAATTTTAGGTGTTTGGGACTTTGTTAGTTGCGGGTACACCATTATTTGAGGATTCTATGTTATTATATAATTCAATACAATATTTAATTCTTATTAATAAGAGAATATGTTTTGAAATTAATTGTTATATTTAGTTATAATGATTTGAAAATTAATTAAAATATTTTTTTTGAAGCTTGGGCCTCTTGTGGTTTGAAAATGGATGATGGAGCCGGACTGCTCCATGTTGATATTGACGGATAATTTTTACTTAAAGGATATGAATTTTTTATGTAGGTGGTCCCTAAAAATATCTTTATGTTTTACACATTATGTTTTATAACATGTGATATTTGGTCTTACAACTTATTTGTGGTTGACCTAGAATATAAAATGAAATGTTTCTCTTAAATTCTTCAAGTAGTGAGAATGTGTCTTGGGACATCATATACCCTTACAAACTAGGCTTGATTTATTAGCAACTTATTATCGTTGGAGTGATCATAAATAGTTTTTATGTTATAGGTACATGATATGGAGATGAATTTAATGAATTAAATATAGCGGACCTTGGGATAGGTGACCTTAGTCCTCTCAGAGAAGTAGAGTTTCCTAGATCATGTATTGATTGAATTGGCGTAGGAACTGTGAAATCTTGAGCAATAATATCATATTATGGATACATGAGTACTGTGTGGAGTTTTTGTTAATCCCTCATTAACACATGGTATATTTGTTTCTATAACCATGGGATGGAATTATTTATAGGACCAACATTAGAAGAAAATCTTAGTTGGACCTTAGAAGGTATTTAGATATTGTTTCACCCCATATGTGTTTTCACTAGACCGTGTTATCTAATACTTCATCAAATCATGATGTGACTGTGGTTATGTAAAGGGAGTTTATGCCCCTTGAGTGACGGGCCTTAGACCTTGTGTGAAGTGTTGAACCTTGGGGACTAATGATGGGTCTTTCAATTAGAACACATCATAGTGGACTATGGAAGGTATCGTAGTCCTGTGTTAGTTTTTATTGTGATATAATTGTTGTATGGGGCCATGACAGTGGTATCCTTGATAAGTGGAATATGAGAATATGTGGTGATCTTAGGATTCTAACCTATGAAATGTAAATTGGGTTGGTAGAGTTTATAACCTAGGATATCCTATTGATATATGCGTGTTTATTGATATTTTCAGTGTTGGGGTATTTAATTCAATAAATGATTATGTTATCTAAATTATTATGATAAGAAACAGGGGTGGAAACAAAAGCCCTTGAATATTTATGATATATTATGGTATCCTAGGTAGGAACTTATCTCCATAATGGTTTATGATATATGATGATATATGGGGTGGGTTCTTAACCCCTTGAAGTTTTATGATATATGACAGTATCTGGGGTAGAAATTTATCCTCCAAGGGTTTATGATATGTGCTGGAATCTTGGGTGGGTGCTTACCCCCAGGAGGGTTTATGATATATTATGTACTTGGGGTGGGTGATTATCTAATCTGTAGGTATTGATGATCTGAGATAATAACTAGGATGGGAACTTATCCAACTTATGGGGATTGATGATGTGATATGATACCCAAAGAGGGAGATTATCTGACATATGGGGATTAATGATGTGAGAAAATATCTATGGTGGGAGTTTATCCCCTGGATGATGGTGTTGAATGTTGTAGTTGTTTTGGTTTTGATGACAATAATTAAACTAATGTTTTTCTAACTTGTTTAAAGTGTTTTTACAGTTTATTTGAGTTTTAGTGACAAGAATTAAGTTGTCCAATATATGTTTTCAAAGTGGACTCTGAGGGCCATTTCCTAGTCCATCATAATAGTGAAGCACCGAACAACCATTCAGAGTGCCCTAACTATCCAGTACAATAAAAAACCAACCTTATCCTATAATACTCTAATAGATACCTTGTAGAGCATAACATGATAGAAGTTGGAATTTCCTGAAGTCTTGAGCTATTTATTTGCACAAAATCTAGATATTTGCATCAACTAGCTAGATGGGGGAACCATTTTACAAAATTCCAAGGTGTATTTATAATGGTAAAAAAAACTGATCGAATCATTAAGGAAATATCCCAAGCTTACACTACTTATCACCATAGTATACTATAAATAAAGGCCTTGTGTGATTGTATCTCAATAAAAAATGGGGGAAAGAACCCTATGATTATATAAATATTGAATCTCTAACTTTCCCCAAACCATCCTATAAAAGAGCCAATATTCATATCCAAATATCAAATTATATCACCTTTTTCTTTATATATCTATCTATTTCTCAAATTTTATAAATACATATAGGGATAAAATTCACTATAATTATAATTAATTTATACCAATAAATTTTTCTCCTCTTATCTTACCTTCCACTTTTGGGTTCTTATAATTCCCATAAAAAAGAAAATGACGCTGGGTTTCTTGCTATCCCCATAAAAAATCAATGGAAGATGGTTTGTTTCAATATTTTTTAAAATTATATAAAAGATTATTTTCTTGATATCTATTAAAATAAAATAACTAATATATAAATATCTCAATTCATGGGGTGGATACATATGGGAACCACATGTGATATTGTCAAACTCATTACCAAATTGCGTTTGATCTCATTTTTAATTTTTTATTAGATCATTCTATCTTGATATGAATAATGTGTATAAATTAAATATTTCTAATTTACACTTTTCTTGATCTGTTAATTAAATTTTACATTGTCTTTCAATACATATCATATTTATTACTTTATCAATTTCAATTTTTAATCTCTTTATCTTTTTTCAATATCATTTTTTTTGAATTTTAACTTTTTATACATCCTTTAAATTTATTATTTTAATTTTAAAAGGATATTCAACACCTCCTTTAATTTTATATCTAAACCAAATTTTGTATCAAAGGGTACTTGGATTGTTATAAAATATCTCAATGGTTAATTTTTTAAAAATATTTAACAAATTTTTTCTTAAAATGTATTTTTCTAGATGGATTTTTCAAACACCAATGGTACCCTAGAAGGAAACTCTATGGTTCGTACTCCCTTTTTGATGGTACAAATTATGGTTATTATAAAACTCATTGTCCAAGTTTATTATGTGTAATATTTATCCTATATAGAAGATAGTTATTCAAGGATATACCACTACTACAAATAAATGGACTCGCTAGATATTTATGATTTGTAATTATATGGAAAATAAATGAATTATGTTCATTTTGGTTTAGACCAAAATAAATTTAATCAAATTACTACATGGAAAATAAATTATAAAATATAGAATATTTTAGAAGTAACTCATGAAGGAATGAAAAAGTCAAATAAACTAGAATATAAATATTTCGATAATAATTTAAGAGTTTTTCAGTGAATCTTAATGAACCCATTACTAGTATGTTTACTCTATTTATAGAAATTTTCCAAAGAGGAAAGTCTCTTGGTGATTATTTATTAGTAGAAATGATCATGAAAAACATACTAAGGGTTTTACATAGTTCATGGGATCCAAAGTGATGATAATCCAATCACATAAGAACTTAAAGAACCTGATAGTCGAAGAGCTCCTTAGATCGCTTGTGACATATGAAATCCCCATGAAACAACAAGTGATAAAAGAAGCAATAGAATATATGAAAATCAATAAGAACCTATATTTTAAAGAAATAAATTACCATTTTTCCTTAATAAGTGACACCAAAGATAAAGGGGAACTTTACAAAATTTTCAAAAGGTGAAAATTATTTTAAAGAAGAAGAAATCATCTCAATGTAGAAAAAGGAAAGACCAAATTTAATCACTTTTTAAAAATTTATATGAATGCAAAAATAATGTACATAATAGACCTGATTTTCTGGTATAAAAATATTTTATAGGAAAATAATAATGTAAATAAATCACTATCTGTTACAACTTAGAGTACTAGTGAGGATTCACTTTTAATATACGAATGGAGTGAAAATTGTTTTAAATGCCACATGGATCATATAAAAGAAGTTTATGAAGTTAGTTCCCCTAATTATCACTCTATCTTTCATTCCTCATCTTCCTCTCACTCATATATTCTTGTTTCTCTTCTTATCAGCAAGATGAAATTAGAATTTTTGGGACATAAATCATTTCAAAATATAAAGATGTTATAATGAAATATAAACTAGTTTTTAAGAATTTATATTATTCTTATTCCTCTCACTCATAAATATAAACTAGTTTTTAATTATTATAATGAAATATAAACTATTTTTAAAACTAGTATATAAACTACATTAAACTATTTCCCCTAATTATTACAATGAAATATAAACTAGTTTTTAAGAATTTATATTCTTATTCTTCCTCTCACTCATAAATACGATTTTTTTGAAATTAAAAGATCAACTAAATGTTAAAGTCTTTAAATTTGAAATCAAGGATCTAAAAATATCTATGTCAAATTCACCCAATCTAAACAAAATCTTAACATGGTTCTCTATTCTCAATGTGATAAAATAAATAATCCTGTATTTGGGTTTTCAAACAAAGAAAAATCTATGAAAAAGAAATATTTTATAATATGGATTTTTGATTATAAAATTCTGAAATATTTTTATAAATATGTGAATATCATATATAAGTCTGATTGAAAAAACAAGGCTTCGAAGATCTAAAAGTATCTATTTTTATTTTAAAATTATTCTAACACCCAAAAAATTTAGGGTCCCTAAATCATTACTTTCCAATAGTTGTGGACATTTTTTTAACACCGAAATCATTTAGTTCTAATACTACTGAACCCAAAAATATAAGTACTAAAAGGAACTCATGTTTGATATATTATAAGGATAGACCACCAAGATTTGTTATCATATCATATAGTGGATATACAGAAAAGATAAAAAAATTAATTATCCATATATAAAGTAGTTGAGTATCAAATGAAACATCCATGGAGTTGGCAATGATATAAAATCCACGAGGTATCTTATTTTTAAATTCTATAATTATTTTATATAGGTAGATATTTTCTAATAATCAATAATTTATCTATTTCATATGCCTTGATTTTGATAATCATTGAAATCTATATTTTTTTGAAAAACATGAATGCCTTTCTTAAAGTTCATCTTTGATATGTTATCATATACATGTTATTATTTGTATCCATTTTCAGAGCATGTGCTATCTTGAAAATATTTTTGTAAAAGAAAGTATGAAATGTTTATCTCATGGAATAATATCCTAAATTATTTGAATATCTTTATATATGGCTCATGGATATTTTTTAAAATATTTCTATTTTAAATAGATTTTTCAAATATTGTAATATTTTAAGCATGAACCAAATTGTTAACATCTACATGGATTCTAGAGTTTAATTGTATTAATATCTTAATATGTAGATTCATGATATTTTTATAATACACCAACTTTAATATAACACAATTTTCTCAATGGGGAGTTATATAATGTCATGCAAGTTATATATAAATGTTAGTTTGAGATTATGTTTAATCTATATCATATCATCCTTATTCTATAAGCCACCAGATTCTAAATTTTCTTTTTGATAATCAAAATGGTGGAGATGTTTTTGATATATGATAAAAAGATAATATAATGTAGGGAAGTTCATATGGAGCTTCATCAAGGGGGAGGACATTGTTTCAAATCCTCATTCCTAAAAAAATGAGAAAATATCAAAGTATAAAAATGGGATAGTATTGATTTATAGAAAGGGATAGTTGGTTTCATGAAAATTTGGTAACTAATTTCTTTTAATATTTCAATCTTCCTTATCTTTATTTTCATATCAAGTGTCAATGATAATAAAAAAATGGAGATATTGTTGACTCTCATAGTTTTTTTAATTATAAAATACTCTAATATTTTTCTAAATTATATCAAGCATGTTTTTAGTGTTTTTATTGATTTATAGTGATAGGAATGAAACTAGACTAAAGAGGTATTGAAAGTGGACTTGAATGAATATTTTCTAGTTTATCACATTAGTGAAGAACTGACTAACTAAAAGGAATTTACTAACTAACTCCTACAATAAAAAAGAACCAATTATAGATTGAATCACTCTACAGACTACTTAGCGGTGGCTCAGCAGCTAGATAATAGAGATTCCAGAAGTCCTGAGCTACTGAATTCCATACTAGCTAGCCTATGGCATCTTGAGTCTTGTCGTTGGAACCATTCTAGAATCTTTTGGGGAGTATCTATGATGGATAATAGCATTTTCTCATCTTTTTAAAGATCCAAATTGACCTTGGATGACCCCATCACCCCAGGAGACTATAAATATAGTCTTTTTCTGCTTGGATCTCAACAAAAAATGCGCATGGAAACTATTTGATCAAATAGATTCCAAATATCTAGCTTTCTCCAACACCCCCTCTCAAATAGATAATATTATTTTCTAATTCTCATAGGCTCTTAGAATTGAATCTATCCGTCTCTCTGTGTCAAAATGTATGAATATTTATAAATATAAAAAATACCAAAATTGTAATGTATTTTCTCCAAGTAAATAATCTCATTTCATCTTACATTCGACCATTGGCTTCTTGTTATTTACATAAAAAATCAGGGGTTATTTGGTTTTTGGATATTTTCATAAAAAAGAAATAGAATTTTTTTCTTATATTTCTATTAAAAATAAATGGAAGGTTTTGATACTTGATCATCATTGAAATAAATGAAATAATGTATATATATCTCAATTTGAGGGGTAGAGATATAGGGGAACCTCATGTGTTATTTCAAAACTCCTTATCAAATTGTATTCCCTATATATTTTATATTAATCATTGCCTTATCCTATTAATATATGCATAAATTTAACAAATTTGATACAACCACTTTTTTGTATGTTTAATTTCTTAATTATCTTGGTTGTTAGCTTTAAATTTAGATTTAATTTGTAACTCTGTTTATTTCATCACTTTCATCACTTTATTTTTTCAATATCATTTTGTTTTAAAATTTTATTTTATATGTATCATTTAAATTTATTATTTTAATTTTTAGGATAATTTAATCCCCTCTTTCCATTTTCTCTCTGACCTATAGATTGATGTTGATCTATAGCTGTATCTAATGTGTGAATTTATCAACCTAATATAAATGATGACATATAGTATTATCTGATGTGGGATATTATACCCCTAATGAGTGATGATTATATATGAGATTGTACACAAGGACATCACTGATGATACCCTAAGGGTTTATGGGGATTATGAATGATATTATCTGTGGGAAGTATTCCAAACATCTGTATAGTGATGTTCCATATTCATATACACCCCAACACTAGACAAAGAAGGCATGGGAACTCTTGGGTGGACTTGGACATTACTCTTGGAGGTACAATGTTTACATTTTTTTTATTTGATATAAGAATATAATATTATATAGGAAATATATATTGGATATATTAGGGACACCATTGGTGGTGGCATACTAATTTATTCTTACACCATTCAAGGGTGACTCTGGCACATTGGTAATTGAGAAAACATTATGATTGCAGGAATGGGTAGGGAATAGACCCGATGATGGATGATTGAGGTGGATATCTTATAAAAACTCTAGATATAAGAATAGGTTAAGAATCTAGAAAAATTTATCATTTTAGATTATTTAATTTTTATCTATGTTTTTTAGGATTTTCCAATGGGGGGTCAAGTTGGTATCTTCCTAACACATGTTACATATTAGATCACTCATTTTTATCTTACAGTGTGTTTATTTTTTCATTGTCTTAGGCTATGATATTATTTTTATTCTGATAGATATTTTAATGACTGGTTGTATGTGTTTTCATTGTGATTTGTGTTATTATGTACAAGAGGGTATTTTCTTCCCATGGTATCCCCTTAGACCCTTGTTGCTAGTTGGAAACCTCTAGTATATAGGGAGGAAAGCCTTAGTTCATGTGGTAATCCGATCTGGATAATTTATAGTAAACTAAGTTAGAACACTACAAAGTGGTATCAAAGCATTGTTTCTTTTGTCATAATATTTTGGATATAGAATAATAAAGATATATTGGTTAACAATTATGATGGAAACATTGTATTGTTCCTAGATGGCACTATCATAATCCAAAGTGAAAGTTTTTAGGGAGTTAGGATTGATGTTTTTATATGTCTCTATTACAACTGAGTTTCTTTTTATATGAATAATATTTTGGAAAAAATTGATTTTCCATTTTATCTTGTATCAGGGTGGAAATGGAGTGGGTGTTCAAGAATCATATAAGACTGATAGGTTCATATAATTTATTTATTCTTATGTGTGATTAAATGATATAATTTTAGGATATACCCATGGTTTTAAACTATTAGTACAGGCTTTAGAAATACTTGTATAGAATATACTAATGGTTCTCTAAACTATTGGTTATATTCTTGTTGGGAAAGGCCTATACCAATGGAATTTAGTAAATTGTTGGTATAGGGTCATTAGAATGTTGGTTTAACCAATGGTTCAATATAAACCAATGGGATATGCTTATCAAAATGGTTCCTAGTGAACCATTGTTATAGACCTATACCAATGGTCAGAAATATTGGTATATTTCATTACTAATGGTTCTAAATCATTAGGATAGGCCCATACCTACAGTTCCTAGTGAAATTTTGGTTTAAGGATATACCAATGGGTTTGAAACCGTTGGTAGACCCCCCTAATTCACAGGCCTGCAACACCCCCACCTTTCCCACAAAACCTGAAAACATTGAAACATAACCTCTAGAAAATAAACAAAACCTATAGTACTAGAACCTGACCTACAAATAGACATCACCAACTAATATACATATAATAACAACACAAAAAACCAATTAATGAATTCAAAAAGTGATGGCACACATACAAAATAGCACATATATTCATTCATAACAAATTATCAAACACCGAGTGACATAAATATTAGAGAAAAATGTAAAGGATTAATCTATAACACACCACCATCACTATCTTCACTGTAATCATCATCCTCATCCTCAACATCCTCTTTTTCATCGACCTCATCCTCATCCTCACCCTCTTCCTCGCCATCATCCTCACCCTCTTCCTCGCATTCATCCTCACCATCATCCTCGCTATCACCATTTCCAGGAACATCATCATCCCAACCACCAATAGGAATATTTACCAATGTAATATATAATGTACTAAATGTTGACATAACGGAATCACAATCCATGGTTCTATATAGTGAAATTAATGGACATAAAACTTCCATAAACTTCAAAAATTAAACCTTCACCCATTGACTCCTTTCACCCTCCTTTATAACCATTTTTTGGCCATTTCTGCCTAGTCCATAGCCTTTGATGCCCATGCATTATCATTTTATAGCCTACTGCTACAATAACAAGAACCAAATGTGGGTTAATATCTCATCAGGAAAATACTCTTACCTGGCCGACAACGTACTCTTCCATGGTGTTCACCTCCTAAAACATGATGTAAGTGATCATTTGGCCCAAAGTTGTTAGCTTTCTGGGTATCAAGGTACTCTAAATCACACTATTACAAATATAAATAGACTATTAAGTTACAAAAAATATCAAAATTTTAAATAATCTAAGTAAAACCTATTATTTTCTTATGTGTCGGTTCATTTACCGTGATTCCATATTTTTTCTTTCTTGTCAAGAAATCTTTTTTTTCTCGAGACACACATCCTTAAATATTCATAACATCCCTCCATAATGAAAATGATTGTATAAAACCATAATTAATTTTTTTTATTAAACTTATATTTCATAACTAAAATTAAATTTATATCATCATCCTCATTTATTTTTAAAATTATTCAAAACAACATGAAAATAAAACCAGAAAATCAAAACTAGAAGATGATCTAAGGGGGGGGGGGGGGGGGCTAATGTGGTGTAGACTAAGGGAATAAACTCTTATAATATTAAACCCTTTAGGAATAATGAAATTAATTCTAGAAAAATAGGTGATACTAAAACTAGTATCCTCCATGGATGCAAGATATTCAAAAAACTTGTTGGGGTCGCACCAGGCATGAAGGACGTTGGTGTTGTTGATGATAAGTCTCTTACATTTACAAGAAAACATATGAGATAGAACATGGTATAATACATATTCCCTTCATGTAATTATGTTAAATAATTGAGTGCATTTCCACTTCTGATAGAGAAATATTTCCCTCCTAACATAAAATTAAGCTGACGATCATAGCCTTGGATTTAACCAAAATGGATTGACCATAACCAAAGTGTGTTATGAATATCAAGATGATCAATCCCCTAGAGTCCCTAACAAAACCTCATGGGATTTATCTTGAGTTATAGAAACAATAAATTTTAAAATTAATTCCCATGATAGGAGGAAGCCTTTAAACATAGTGGACTTGAGAAACATTTCTAAAGGAATGGATGAGAGAACTGTTCTCTTGCAGTGATATTAATATGGGAGCATCACACCAATTTTAAAGATATCCAACCAAATTGATGAGAAGTTTTTTTGTTCTGATGATGATATATTTCCTCGATGTAATAATCCATCATGTTAGAACTTTTTTCTCATGTTACAAATACACAAATAGTTGGCGTTGAACACTATTACTCTTTCCATCTTCTCAGGTCTCACATAGATCCATCTGTGAAACCATCGATCCAGAAAGGACACACCTAGGATCTATAGTGAGGATAAGGTAATAAACTCACTTAATAACCCCTTATGTATTTATCTGAGACACTTTGAAAAAATAAATTATTTGAGCTCTATTTATGGTAATTAGTAAAAAACAAGCACCTAGAAGCAAGTAAAATTCTAGATCTTTCAATATTTTCATCAGTAGGCACCACATGGGTGCTAATTATCTATACTAGAAAACTAAAATTTATAGGAATATTTTTGCAGTGTAGAATCTAGTTCCAATTATCCACATGGTCTCAGGTGAATGTTTCTTTTTGGAAGTACTTTAAGGAGAATGTTCTAGATGATGAATCCATGAAAACACATTTTTTGAGTTTAGAGTTTATGTCTATAAGTTATAAAATATATTGTTGATCCCTATAAAGGATAGACTTTATGAACTGAGGGTGTATGATGGTCTCCCTAAAAGAAATTAATAGAGTAAAAAATCCTCAGAATCCTATATTTGATCCATTCTAGTTTTGATACCAATAAATAATATCACATGTCCCTACAATCCATCGGGTTTGGGAGTTCAGGGTTGAGCTGAGAGGATAAATCATAGACCACATAGGACATGAATTCCCATTCATCACCTCTATTCCACACCTAAATTTATTTTCAATGGACTTACCCCATAGAGTTATATCCTTCAAAGTATCCCACTCTAGTTTTTCATGCATAAAGTTAAGAGTGTCAGAGAGATTCTCCATGATTATGCCCCCTCCTGAATAGGTCGTTCAATCCTAGACCAGGAAACCCAATCGGGGGTTCCTTTTGAAAATTAATCCAAAATGAAGCCATAAGTGATCCTATAAATGATTTTAATAAAACACTTCAGAGCATTAATGACTACAAGAGCATATATGTGAATATCCATAAGGTTTTTGTTAATCACATAAACACTACCTATAAAATCTAACTGGTATTTTTTCAAATTCAAACCATGAACTGTAATCCTGGTCATAATATGATCCAAATAGTGAATGCATAGTCTACCCGAGGAGATGGGATGTAGAGACCCGAAGCCTGACGTATATGTACGTTACATTACTTTTTCGGAATATTTAATACATAACAAAAACACACACACAAGGATCGTACTAGTTTAGTGTCTTTGGAAACTCGGAATATAATCTTCTAATCGTGGTGAAAGATCCTCAATATCTCCCATAAAGATCTTCCTTTTTTTATACCTAAAACCTTTATTTATATCCTGGGGAAAAGAAAACATAAAAGGGTGATCTCAAATGCTCAGTAAGGGTAAACAAAAGAAATATCAATCACATCATATTCATAAGAACATAACATTTTGGAAATCTTAACCTGCAAAAGAGAGCATAATTTCATAACATAGAATAAATCATGGTAGTGAAATGCAATCACAATAATCATAACTTAAAACATGAAACTTTTTGGCATTCACACATAATCATAGAGAATCATTTCTTGTTAGTCAAGACTCATCCCCAAGACTATCTTAGTGGACAAAGTCCCTTTCTGAACCGAGTCACCCTCGTTTCCATCCTGTTTCACTGAACCGGTATAACCTACCATTCCAGCCATGTCTATCTCATGAGATATAAAATCTTTACCCAATGCATTGGAGGGAGATTTAGGTCCCACCCATCTAATAATGATACCATTCTTATGTGTGCCACAAAATCATAAATCATACATCATTGCATAACCCATGTAATACAAATGGGAATCTTAGACATCATGCCATCATAACATAATCCATAAAAGTTTGATATCATTTCATCATAAGAAAATTGAAACCATTTAAATCATAGAGACATATTACTTGAAACATACACATATGAAATAATATCATCTTAGATGAAAAATAGTTTTGGCAGAACACTTGAAATGAATTCTTGGGGAAAATATCCTTTCTTCTTTAAAATCATTTTCTTTTCACAAAATTCCATGAAATTTTAAAAGAAAAGGGTTTTGTTGAAAATAATCACGCAATTTTGTAGAGGAAGCTTCTTGAAAATGATGCGTTATGAAACTGTAAAAATCCGTTCACGCCGTTTAAGTTAAAAATAACATTCTCCTCGTACTTTTGTCGGAAAAGTCAAAAAGTACCTCGTAACATAAACAAAAGAAAGATTCCTTACATACCATGTGGTAAAAGTCAAAAATGGGTAAAAAAGGACTTTAAAAATACATTAAAACACTTTTATAAAACATGGAAACGGATGATAGAAATAACCCCAGTAAATACCAAAGTATAAACAATCTCGGATAAAAATGAGATTGTGATATTTCCCTTACCTTAGGTCTGACTTGCTTTGTAAGTGTCCGAACCTCCTATATAATGATTTAAATAATGTTATTGACTTATTCCAGAATCATATTCATTGTTATTATATCATATATGGTTCACTTATGACTTTATATTACCTGTTCTTTTGTAAATTCATGTTAAAGTAGCGTTTTGGGTCAAATCGTCTCATTGGTCGTTCGTGTTTTAACTTGTAATTATTCATATGATTACTTAGATCATTATTACTTAATTATAGAATATAAAACATGATTTATATATAATATATATTCAGAATATACATATATATAATGGATCGATAAATGGAAAGAAATACACCGTTCATGGAGACGGTAGGCCGTACGTACGCATGAACGCTGTTTT
The DNA here is from genome assembly GCA_963277665.1 of Viscum album. Lineage (NCBI taxonomy): Eukaryota > Viridiplantae > Streptophyta > Magnoliopsida > Santalales > Viscaceae > Viscum > Viscum album. The sequence goes on along the minus strand of OY728125.1, from coordinate 1,551,740,202 downwards.
CGTTTCCTTATTGAATTGAGTGGAATTAAGTAGATGACATACATATATATAAACATAAATCCAGTAGCTTTATAATTTCATATATTTCATTATTATTGCTTATATATACTTTATAATCATTCTTAAATGGTTAACATGGAGAATGAATCTCATCGCGTTGTGGACACGGTAGTCCGTACGTACGCACGAGCGATGATATCATTTCCATAATTATTGAATTGAATTGGAGTGGATGATACAATATATCAGAATCATTATGATGTTATAATAACTATGTATATTTATTCTTTACACCATAATACCCATCCATGTAAGGTGTTGGTGGAAAAACAGATTACACCACGGCGTGGAGACGATATTCCGTACGTACACACGCGCGGTGATTTCATTTTACGTAGGATGGATAGATGGTGAATTAGGATTGTTTCATACTTATAATAACATATCAGTATATGAGTGATACTTATGTTATTACTTCATAATGAAACAACCTAAGAAGAAGAAGTGGAAGAAGAAATAAAGGTGAATGAATCGGTAACGGAAATTACCTCTTCTTTGAAGCGCCTTTTTGAGACCTCCTCTTAGGGCACTAAAATTGGTCTTTGAGGAAGATCAGAACCTCTAAGATGTTTCTAGGGAAGTGGAGAAGATAATTTGTCAGGGGTTGGCCGATCTTGAAGGCTCAAAGTTGTGTGAGGAAGAGAGGGAGGAGGTGCCCTTTTATAAGGGAGGAGAGGGGCACCTTTGGAATTCTTAAAAATATTAATTTATAATAAATATAACCCCACTTAAAAACCTCCAAAAATGACTCATATTATAAGATTAGATGGGATAGGGTTGTAATATCATCAAAAAATCAAATTTAGACATGTTTGGATCTTATTTTAAACCTTATCATTTTTATTTATCCTTATTTAATCTATTTAAGTTTATTTGTGGTAATAAAATTATAAATTTTAAATTATAACAAATAATTACTTATTTGTTGTGAATTTTCCATAATTGTTTACTTTATAACATTATAGACCATATAAATTTAAATTTATAATTTTTAAATATTTTTGTGATTTTTAAACAATTTTATAATATGTTATTTTTATAAAATAACAATAGTGTCAATTTTGACACTATTTATTTATTGGAATTTAAATAAAATATATACAGAAGATATGTTCGAACTAAAAGCTTTAATAGATTAATAAAAGGTCATATGTATCTATAAAATTAGTGGATCACATTAAATAGTTCATATAAAATTTATTTAATTATTTTTAAAATCATTTATTTGGTTTATCTCTTAATAAAATAATTACTACAACATTTTTGTATAATTATTTAATATACTTATTTGTTGCATAAACATTTAAAATAAAATCCTATGATGAATATAAATATATTACCTTTCACAATAATTCTTTTACTCGAATTTATCATCTTAAAATCACAATATTTAAATTGTTGTATTTATTAAATTATGAAGGTGACAACTTTGGCATCATTTAAAATAAAATAATATAAGTGTCATAATTGCTTGTATAAGACTCCAAATGGTCAAATATTCGACCATTGGATGATTATAGTTTCAATTTACATTACCAATAAGTTTTGGTCATGGTTTTGTGCCTTTTATGGTCACTATTAGTTTAATAAAAACTATATTCTTGATTTTTCACTAGATAAATAATTTCTGCATCACTATTGTGTCACAATTAATGATAACTATTTAATCCCAAAAAATTCTAAATAAATTCCCATGATGTAGATAATTTTGTTAGATTTCTGGATACTATTTATGTTCTAAGTTTTATGATGTTTATCACTAAGTTAAAATTATTATACTTATAAGATTTAAGAAAGTGACATGTTGTCACTTTCTTTGGTTTTAATAATAATTAAATTATTTTCATGGTCAAAAGTCCATAAAATGAATCTAATCCTACCCTTAGTTGATATGGGTTTACTTTTATCCATAAAATAGAATTTTGGCATGTGTTAGGGTAATTTTATAATATTATATTTACCCTTAATTACCCGATTTACCTTTAACTATGGTAAATAAAATTTACCGTAGTTACTATTCATAATTCCCAAAAATAAAAAGTATCCTATTAACATAATTTGGACCCACTGATTCCAAATATGGAATAAAATTTTTAAAATTAAATACACATAAGTTACAGAAATTAAATTAAAATTAATCCCGTTGTCGAATAAAAACCGGTTTTTTATTTAAAACATTGCAAAAGATTGAATTGATTTAACCTACGAATTCAAGGTAAAATCAATGCTAATGACATACATTATATTAAATGGTAAAAATATATTCTATTTATACTTTAAAACCATTCAATATTATAATTTAACCACATAAGATATTATGATGAAAAAAGTTGTTTTTAATTAAAATATAGCGTGTTTTTACTATTCATTAAAATATGAAAGTTATCGAAAAAATATCAAAACTTTATCTAATGTAAATTTTTACATCATGATTAAAAAGAAGAATTTTATTTTGTCAAATTTAACATATAAACATGTCAAAAACTATATTTAAAGTGGGTGCGCCATCAAAAGGCAGCAAAACTGCATTTTTTGAAAAATACTTATTTTACCCGAAAAATCTATTTTGTTCTTATACCATGTTCTAGAAAATGTGTAAGATGAATAATAATGTTATAAAAATAAAAATTTAGTTAATACTATTCATAACGGCTAGTTCATGACAATATTATAATAATATATCATTGTTTATTAAAACCCGGTATTGCGTACAACACACGCTATCGAGGAAGGTCGCGATTGCGTGTAATGCAAGCCAAGTCAGGGTTGAGTGTTGTGAAAGAATACTTCGTTGTTTCGTATAACAGAATCCAACCATATTTCATTTATACATTTAATATATATATATATATACTAAATGTTGCGTAGAATAACTATTATCAAAATTGTGTGTAACACGGTCCAAGAATAGTGTTGCGTATACTACAAGCTAATATGGTGTTGCGTATAGCGCAAGGTAATCTTGGTGTAGAATACAACACAAGACATTAATGAAATTAAAATAATATTTTTCATAAAATCTCGGGGTGTTACATTCTACCCCCCTTAAAATGAATTTCGCCCTCGAAATTCATCGGGGTTATAAATGGTTTACTATTCGAAAGTTTCTTTAATAGAAACCCACATCGTAAAAAGGAATACCTAAACAAATCTTTAAAAACGAAAGTATGAAACGTAACGGTTACCCAAATAAACTAATCACTGGGTTTCCACATAGGTGAAAATATGGATATGGAAGAGAAATCTAACCATCATGTTCTGATGGAGAGTGGTAGAGAACATGGCTATGGAAAAGCTAGAAATCACAAATCCATAAATTTGTGATGATCTAAGGTACCATCTAATTAATCCGATATAAGAGCACTAGGACAACATTTTTGGTTTTCAAGATCGTTTCCCTAAAGTTGAAGAATTCGAATTAGAATAAATACTTACTTTATTTTGGTATAATCTCACTGTTGTTCGTACCTTGAACAATTTCCACTTCATCTCTTAAAGAAATGAAGTCTAATTTGTTATTTGTGAAGTGTTAGCAGATCATGTGATAGAATGACGGGTCATTCCATCTGTCTCAAACAAAAGGTTAGAAAAAGTTATTAAATATACATAAGTCTATCTATAGTGAGATTAATCACATATGGTTCCTAAAATGGACTTATAAATCATACCGCTTAATAAAATAAAACTAGTTTATACTAACCAGGGACTTCCTGTAGGCCAACGGTAGGCGATAAAGGCCAGTCGCACTTTGGTTGTGGGTTCGATTCCCACGGCCTTGTCCGACGCGATGGGCTATCGCCCGTCCTGCAGGTTGTCCTTTTTCTAAAACTATATTACTATAACATCCCATCAATAATATCTAAAAACAAACAATACAAAATTATGTCCAACATAATCCATTCCAATCTTTTGACTTATCCATAATACTGCAGTCCACTCTCAGAGATTTAATACCATCGTTGATCCCCATATATCATAAGATATATCTTGTTGGTCACATTCCAAACATTCAAAGGCCTTAATCTTGTACTCTCTTGAATACCCATTGAACCTTAGTGAAAACATTAATGCAGTTAAAAGTTAACACTTTCCATATACCAAAATCCTCAAAATACTATATACTCAAACCATGATATCACTTAGTCCTTATATCAATCATGAGCTCATGAATACTGTCAAATATTTCATTTTCTCATTTTCTGTTCATTATGCGCATATCATCTTCATTCCAAAAATATCTGAATAACCTTTCATAGATACTGGTAGCATTAATCACACACTTTCAAAACTCAAGGAATGACAACAATGTAACAATCCTTAGATGTCTCTTTATTCCATAGTACCATGAGATTCTTTATACAACATTACACTTGATAAACATGTAATCATTCCACTACATTCTTAAACCATTGACCGAGCTTTAACAATTCTTTCATCTCACATATCATTTGTAGTCTCTTCATCATCATCCACATAAATACTACCCATACGACCATACTGATTCTCTTCATGAGACTTTCCCTTAGGGCATTGGTTTGCATAATGCCCGTACATTCCACATTTAAAACATTTAACCATTGTTGATGTCGTAGCAATACCATTATCCTCATCCCTGGTGTTAACTGAACCTTTTCCTTTGAACTTACTGGCTTTGTGTCCTTCTTTTCCACACCCAAAGCATCTTCCAGTTCCTTTGAAACATTCTCCTTGATGCCTCTTCCCACATGATTTACATAGGGGAAATTGAACTTTCTTTCCTCTATGATCATCATGAAACTCCATCTTTCTCTTATTAGCCGAGTCAGGAAACTTACCAAATTTAACTTTATTGATCATATTATGAGATTGCTGATTCGGCATAATAATGATGTTTGGACTTCCAAATCCCATTTCATTTGGTTGCTCATGAAGAATATCGTTCAATTGTCCATCATATCCTCCATTATCGTGAATCATCTTGTTTCCAGCCATTTTCTAAAACCCAAAAAGAATTGTGTGAGAGGAAAAAATCATAATAAAGGGGGAGTAACTTCAATATCTAACAACTTTGGTTTAATATAATATCATTACCATAGTTCTAGGACTATATACTATACGTATACTTATCCTTACGGACATCCCTAGACATACCTTAGAAATATCTCTAGGGATCTCACTAACGTTTTCACATCCTAGTTTCCAAAGGTTGACTAAACCTTTCCTCTGATACCAACTGTAGAGACCCGAAGCCTGACGTACATGTACGTTACATTACTTTTGCGGAATACTTAATACATAACAAAAACACACACACAAGGATCGTAATAGTTTATTGTCTTTGGAAACTCAGAATATAATCTTCTAATCGTGGTGAAAGATCTTCAATATCTCCCATAAAGATCTTCCTTTTTTTTACCTAAAACCTTTCTTTATATCCTGGGGAAAAGAAAACATAAAAGGGTGTGCTCAAATGCTCAGTAAGGGTAAAGAAAAGAAATATCAATCACATCATATTCATAAGAACATAACATTTTGGAAATCTTAACCTACAAAAGAGAGCATAATTTCACAACATGGAATAAATCATGGCAGTGAAATGCAATCACAATAATCATAACTTAAAACATGAAACTTTGTGGCATTCACACATAATCATAGAGAATCATTTCTTGTTAGTCAAGACTCATCGCCAAGACTATCTTAGTGGACAAAGTCCCTTTCTGAACCGAGTCACCCTCGTTTCAGTCCTGTTTCACTGAACCGGTATAACCTACCATTCCAGCCATGTCTATCTCATGAGATATAAAATCTTTACCCAATTCATTGGAGGGAGATATAGGTCCCACCCATCTCATAATGATACCATTCTTATGTGTGCCACAAAATCATAAATCATACATCATTGCATAACCCATGTAATACAAATGGGAATCTTAAACATCATGCCATCATAACATAATCCATAAAAGTTTGATATCATTTCATCATAAGAAAATTGAAACCATTTAAATCATAAAGACATATTACTTGAAACATACACATATGAAATAATGTCATCTTAGATGAAAAATAGTTTTGGCAGAACACTTGAAATGAATTCTTGGGGAAAATATCCTTTCTTCTTTAAAATCATTTTCTTTTCACAAAATTCAATGAAATTTTAAAAGAAAAGGGTTTTGTTGAAAATAATCATGCAATTTTGTAGAGGAATCTTCTTGAAAATGATGCGTTATGAAACCGTAAAAATCCGTTCACGCCGTTTAAGTTAAAAATAACATTCTCCTCGTACTTTTGTCGGAAAAGTCAAAAAGTACCTCGTAACATAAACAAAAGAAAGATTCCTTACATACCATGTGGTAAAAGTCAAAAATGGGTAAAAAAGGACTTTAAACATACATTAAAACACTTTTATAAAACATGGACACAGATGATAGAAATAACCCCAGTAAATACCAAAGTATAAACAATCTCGGATAAAAATGAGATTGTGATATTTCCCTTACCTTAGATCCGACTTGCTTTGTAAGTGTCCGAAACTCCTGTATAATGATTTAAATAATGTTATTGACTTATTCCAGAATCATATTCATTGTTGTTATATCATATATGGTTCACTTATGACTTTATATTACCCGTTCTTTTGTAAATTCATGTTAAAGTAGCGTTTTGGGTCAAATCGTCTCATTTGTCGTTCGTGTTTTAACTTGTAATTATTCATATGATTACTTAGATCATTATTACTTAATTATAGAATATAAAACATGATTTATATATAATATATATTCAGAATATACATATATATAATGGATCGATAAATGGAAAGAAATACACCGTTCATGGAGACGGTAGGCCGTACGTACGCATGAACGCTGTTTTCGTTTCCTTATTGAATTGAGTGGAATTAAGTAGATGAAATAAATATATATACACATAAATACAGTAGCTTTATAATGTCATATATTTCATTATTATTGCTTATATATACTTTATAATCATTCTTAAATGGTTAACATGGAGAATGAATCTCATCGCGTCGTGGAGACGGTAGTCCGTACGTACGCACGAGCGATGATATCATTTCCATAATTATTGAATTGAATTGGAGTGGATGATACAATATATCAGAATCATTATGATGTTATAATAACTATGTATAGTTATTCTTTACACCATAATACCCATCCATGTAAGGTGTTGGTGGAAAAACAGATTACACCACGGCGTGGAGACGGTATTCCGTACGTACGCACGCGCGGCGATTTAATTTTCCGTAGGATGGATAGATGGTGAATTAGGATTGTTTCATAATTATAATAACATATCAGTATATGAGTGATAATGATGTTATTACTTCATAATGAAACAACCTAAGAAGAAGAAGTGGAAGAATAAATAAAGGTGAAAGAATCGGTAACGGAAATTACCTCTTCTTTGAAGCGCATTTTTGAGACCTCCTCTTAGGGCACTAAAATTGGTCTTTGAGGAAGACCAGAACCTATAGGATGTTTCTAGGGAAGTGGAGAAGAGAATTTTTCAGGGTTTGGCCGAGCTTGAAGGCTCAAAGTTGTGTGAGGAAGAGAGGGAGGATGTGCCCTTTTATAAGGGAGGAGAGGGGCACCTTTGGAATTCTTAAAAATATTAATTTATATAAATTTAACCCCACTTAGAAACCTCCAAAAATGACTCATATTCAAAGATTAGATGAGATAGGGTTGTAATCTCATCAACCAATCAAATTTAGACATGTTTGGATCTTATTTTAAACCTTATCATTTTGATTTATCCTTATTTAATCTATTTAAGTTTATTTGTGGTAATAAAATTATAAATTTTAAATTATAACAAATAATTACTTATTTGTTGTGAATTTTCCATAATTTTTTACTTTATAACATTATAGACCATATAAATTTAAATTTATAATTTTTAAATATTTTTGTGATTTTTAAACAATTTTATAATATGTTATTTTTATAAAATAACAATAGTGTCAATTTTGACACTATTCATTTATTTGAAATTAAATAAAATATATAAAGAATATATTTTCGAACTAAAAGCTTTTATAGATTAATAAAAGGTCATATGTATCTATAAAATTAGTGGATCACATTAAATAGTTCATATAAAATTTATTTAATTATTTTTAAAACCATTTATTTGGTTTATCTCTTAATAAAATAATTACTACAACATTTTTGTATAATTATTTAATATACTTATTTGTTGCATAAAAATTTAAACTAAAATCCTATGATGAAGATAAATATATTAACTTTCACAATAATACTTTTACTTGAATTTATCATCTTAAAATCACAATATTTAAATTGTTATATTTATTAAATTATGAAGGTGACAACTTTGGCATCATTTAAAATAAAATAATATAAGTGTCATAATTGCTTGTATAAGACTCCAAATGGTCAAATAATAGACCATTGGATGATTATAGTTTCAATTTACATGACCAATAAGTTTTGGTCAGGGTTTTGTGCCTTTTATGGTCACTATTAGTTTAATAAAAACTATATTCTTGATTTTTCACTAGATAAATAATTTCTGCATCACTATTGTGTCACAATTAATGATAACTATTTAATCCCAAAAAATTCTAAATAAATTCTCATGATGTAGATAATTTTGTTAGCTTTCTGGATACTATTTATGTTTGAAGTTTTATGATGTTTATCACTAAGTTAAAATTATTATACTTATAAGATTTAAGAAAGTGACATGTTGTCACTTTCTTTGGTTTTAATAATAATTAAATTATTTTCATGGTCAAAAGTCCATAAAATGAATCCAATCCGACCCTTAGTTGATATGGGTTTACTTTTAGCCATCAAATAGAATTTTTTCATGTGTTAGGGTAATTTTATAATATTATATTTACCCTTAATTACCCGATTTACCTTTAACTATGGTAAATAAAATTTACCGTAGTTACTATTCATAATTCCCAAAAATAAAAAGTAGCCTATTAACATAATTTGGACCCACTGATTCCAAATATGGAATACAATTTTTAAAATTCAATACACATAAGTTTCAGAAATTAAATTAAAATTAATCCCGTTGTCGAATAAAAACGGGTTTTTTCTTTAAAACATTGCAAAAGATTGAATTGATTTAACCTACGAATTCAAGGTAAAATCAATGCTAATGACATACATTATATTAAATGGTAAAAATGTATTATATTTATACTTTAAAACCATTCAATATTATAATTTAACCACATAAGATATTATGATGAAAAAAGTTGTTTTTAATTAAAATATAGCGTGTTTTTACTATTCATTAAAATATGAAAGTTATCGAAAAAATATCAAAACTTTATCTAATGTAAATTTTTAAATCTTGATTCAAAAGAATAATTTTATTTTGTCAAATTGAACATATAAACATGTCAAAAACTAGATTTAAAGTGGGTGCGCCATCAAAAGGCGGCAAAACTGCATTTTTTGAAAAATACTTATTTTACCCAAAAAATTTATTTTGTTCTTATACCATGTTCTAGAAAATGTGTAAGATGAATAATAATGTTATAAAATTCAAAATTTAGTTAATACTATTCATAACGGCTAGTTCATGACAATATTATAATAATATATCATTGTTTATTAAAACCCGGTATTGCGTACAACACACGCTATCGAGGAAGGTCGCGATTGCGTGCAATGCAAGCCAAGTCAGGGTTGCGTGTTGTGAAAGAATCCTTCGTTGTTTCGTATAACAGAATCCAACCATATTTCATTTATACATATAATATATATATATATATATACTCAATGTTGCGTAGAATAACTATTATCAAAATTGTGTGTAACACGGTCCAAGAATAGTGTTGCGTATACTGCAAGCTAATACGATGTTGCGTATAGCGCAAGGTAATCTTGGTGTAGAATACAACACAAGACATTAATAAAATTAAAATAATATTTTTCATAAAATCTCGGGTTGTTACATGGGAGACCCCAGATACTACATCAGAATGCTTCCTATCTGCATATCTAGGATGTTACACATGGATATAGCATGTCTGTCCAAACATCCTTTTAAGATATATAGGGTACACTTTACCATATTGATGATCTGGATACTCTAATGAAAATACTAATGAAGATTCTTATTAAGGCCTCAAATTGTTATCTTGCTGGAATTCATGAAAATGATCATGTCATCTGTGAACATAAGGTGGGATATTCAAATGGGGTTTAACCTATTCTAGTAAGTAAGGATATCTCTACGTAACATGATGCTATTAATGATACGACGGAAAGAATCCTAGGTAAGAATAAAAATGATCAGGGACAATGGATGTCTTTGCCTCAACCAGCGAGTTGCTTTGATGAATCCATGATTCCTTCCCATAAAAGAAACATATTTCCACGAGGATCTAAATAACATGAAAATAAGATCAGAGACCCTAGGGGGGAAACCCATAATAGTTAACACCTTATAAATGAGGCTCCATTTGATCTAATCATATGATTTTTTCTTATCATGTTTGATTTCCATTTTTGATTCATTATACTTGAGGTTGATATCCCTAACCACATCCTGTAACAGTGTGATTTCCCCTTGGATTTATCGACCCTTGAAAAAAAAATCTTCTCCTTAGAGACCCATTTATAAAGATGGGTAGATAACCTTCTATTGATGACGGTGACTTGAATTTTATACAAAAAATTGCACATGCTCGCCGCCCTATAATGATAATAAGAGTTGGGATCCTTAATTTTGGGTATGGACACTAATGAAGTAGCACAAAAATCATGAGGAATGATCCCACCCTAAAATAATATTTGAAGAGATTTGATCATGTCACCCTTAACCAAAACCCAAGACTCCCTATAGAAAGAGCATGGAAAACAATCAGGACCCGAAGAACTCTCAGGGTCAAGACCCAACATGGCCTCATGTATTTTGTTCCTCCAAGGTAGATTCAAGGAGTTCAATATCCTGTATAGATATAGAGTTGGGAATCACCTTAAAAAAACACAACATTTCCTCTGGGATACGTTTCTGGAAAATGAGGATTAGGGCCTTCAAGTTGATCTTAGAAATATGAGTGAGCCATTTTGCAAAAAAAACAGTAATTAGAATATGATCCATCATTCATAACAATATTAGGTTTGATGAATCAAATTTTCTCTTTGATGCATGGATGAAAATATGAGAAGTTTCTTTCACGTTCACACATCCATTTTATTCTTGAATCCTCACATGCTTTATGATCTTTTCTTAGTAACATCTCTGTAAATCTCCCATACTTCTTATCTAGATACTCAAATAGAATGTACCTCTATTAATCATCATGAATGGATCCAATCTATTTTATTTCATTATACACATTATCAATGTTATGGGTACTCAGAGGGTAATCCATGATCCACTACAAATGATCCTTTTTAAGGCATCTCAATTTATTATTGAGGATAATCCACACATTCCATTGATTTTTCTTGCCCTATAAATTAATTTCAACCTATTGGTAACCTAGGTGACTAATCCAAATATGATATAAGTTAAAGATATTGAAACCCTATTTAATGGAAGACATGGAAACCAGCTGGGCTGAATGATCAAAAATACCACGGACCTTGTGATATACCTTCAAATTCGGGCATGCCGATATGACATGAACGTTATCCAAGAACTTGTAATGGGGGATCTAGGATCAACAGACCCCTCTTTGATTATTTCACCATGTGAAATGATATCTAACATATTCCAGGTACATAAGACCCTTTCTATCCATGAATTCAATGAAATATAAGTTATCCTGTCAGGGGAAAGAACCTCTACCTTTCTTTTCATCTAGATCAACAATTACATTGATGTTCCTACCAACAATCCATGGGGAATCTCCTAGATTAAAGGCATCAGGACCCTACCACAAGGATCCTATATGGTGGTCATCAAAACTACCATAAATGAGGGAGAGAAACATCTTTTTAGTGTCTGTGGAAAATTTAACGATGATAGATTGGTCATCCACCCGGATAAAATCAACCAAAACACACCTTCGCCAAAAAATATAGATATTCATATTAAGTAGTTTGGAATGCATGAATTCTTGTATTTTTATCCTATGAGAAAACTATCTAATTATGGTGGAATTTTTATTGGGTTTGAGGATGAAAAAATGGATGACTTGGTTTTTTTATCCCCGTAGAAATATAATCCATTTTGACCAATGCACCAAGGACATGGGGATTCCAGATGAATATAGGTATCATTAAACCTTGAGGATCCTAGATTTAGCCACAAGAAACATGGATTATTTCTATATAAAAGTTGAAACCTTAATACAATTTTTATGTTTGGATCTCATACACACCCCAGTATGCTAAAAGGAAGTGGGCGATGCTGGTGAGGAAAAAGAGGGCTGCGAGCAGGAAAATTTTTCTTTAGATAGATTGGATGTAGACTATAGAAAACATCGCTGCAATTCACTTGGTGTGGTTGTTCAAATGAAAACCCGTAATTTTTTTATTGGGTTATAATACTTCTTCGCATGAAGGCCCAAGACTAAGAGTGGCACATACTCAATGAGGTTATGCTGTGAATTTGTTATAACTCTTGTAAGAATTAGGGTATTGAAATCCTTCTTCATAATAAGGATATAATCTAAAAGAAATACCTCCTCGATGGGACTTTACTTAGATTTTTATACATCATCATAGAAAGGACCCACTAATAGGTGAAAGGTACCTGTGAAACAAGATTATCTAGGGGATAGAAAAATCCCCCAGATTGAAATCACAAAGAATATCCTACTGAGAATTCCACTGAGAAGGTTGAAAAAAAAAACAGTATGATCAACGATTGGAAATGGTTGGGAAAACTAGAAGAAAGGCACCTAGGCCAAGTGTGAATATTCCTTATTCTCCCCCACATATGAGGAGGAGATCTTGTCTTTGAGGTAAACCAAAGATTCCATAGAATAAGGAACCACATCAATAGAATACTCATTTCCTCTATCCACATACTAGTTAGGGACAAGATTGTAGGGGACTAACCACAGTTGGGACGAGTCCCCACTTGGGAGAACTTACTTATTCCAATGTCAAACACCCTGAACACATTTCCTACAAATAAGAAAATAATTACTCTATAGTTTATAGAACATGAAGTACCTAGGAGTTTCTGGGTAAGAAATATCTTGATTCCATTTGATCTCATCCTATACACAAAGGCATATCCAGTCTAGAAAAGGGAGAGAAAGATCCAAATCCAAGAAGATTCAGGCCACTGATACTTCAACAAAACACATTGTATGCACATACACACATAGGAATACTCTTAAAGAGTCGCATATGGATATAAAAATGGTAACGTTTTGGAAATGAAGGGGAAATCCTATATGATTAATCCTTATTTAAATGTGTGATTCCTCTATACCCTTGTGAATGTCCATCAACCAACAAAACAAAGTAAAATGCCATCGGTCTAAGGAATGAGGATCCTAACTCCATGTCTAGATAAAGTCTGACTTAAAACCAAAAAGCAGAAAAAAGGATTTCCAGTTCACTAAAGAGATTCAAGAAGGAATCTCCAAACCCGAGGAGTCAATAGTCAATTGGAAAACTGGGAGTATAGATTTTTCAGATATGAACCTCACCACTAAAATCCATTTTAGGTATGAAGACTCCATACTGAAATATGAGGAAGGGACATCCATAATAGGACATGGGACTTCCCACGATGCCGCCAGATGATCTAGAAGAATTTTCAGAAAGAAAGTGTATAAGTGAGACTGAGAGGAATGACATATGACCTCTTTGGAAGAAGATACAAGGCCCAGATATGAGGAAAAAAACCTGGAAACATCTGTAAGAGGTGAAAAACCAGTAAGAATCGATGTAGATCCAAGATCATAGGTTTTTGAAGCAAGAATCATTTCCTAGGAGTGCACCACATTTAAAATAGGAAGAGTTGGAAAATTTTTAAAATGTGAAGGCATGTGTGGCCTATTCTTACAAGCCAGAGAATCAATTTCAAAATCTATATTATTTTTAAATGAAGACAAAAAGAAAAATATATGTTAAATAAATTATAACTTAGTATCTTTGAATAGGTTATTAATATATATATATATATATATATATATAAGAGAAAGAGTCATCAAATTAATCAATATTAAGGTGGATGCATGAACACCATAATTAATTAAGATTAACATGTATTACTATAATAAAAAGAATTTTCATGGATGGGTTATCAACACTCTAATTATTACCATATGTGAATGGGTTATCACTTAAGATTCTTTTAATCCTGGTAAAATTTTTATCACTGTAAACATAATCCTAACCTGATAAATGAGTCCTCGCCATAACAGAATGAGTATGGCTGACTGGGTAATCAAAACTCTAAGAATAACCATATATGAATGGGTTATCACCATATGTATAATAAAAAACATAGGTAATTGGATGGTTATATCGCAATTTACATGTCCTTTTCTACCCTTAAATTGATGTTATAAACTATTATTGGGCTTAATTTATTAACATAAGAATAATTGTAAATTCACATTTAATTCATGTGATTATGTAAAATAATAGTGAAGCATGAAATTTTAAATAATTTAACTTTTTTTATTATAAGATAAGTGAAATTAGAAAATCTTAAGAATTATTTGGGGAAATATAGGCTAAACCGAACAAAATCCCAACCACATCAGTTGAGTAAAATAACTTTTAAGAGCATTTTATATCTAATGGGATTAAATTTCAGTGTCTAAATCCTATAAATCGTGTTATATAAATATCTATATTATATATTTTCCATTTTTATCCATTTAGAGGACCAAAATTCAGTATTATTAGATATAGAAAAAACTGTTCACGGTTTAGAGTATAAATTTTTATTAAAATTATATATTTTATTATATAACCCCAATGACCCCCAAATGTTTTGATTGGATAAGAAAGAGTCTGTAATACAACTCTCTGGTTTTTTCTAAGGCGTGATAATGTTATTTACAAATCCATAATGTAGCCAAAATGGTATTTTTAAATCTATATACAAATACCACTCTCTCCCATGGCCTATAAATGCATACCTCTGGTACCTAATTATCATGGTTTTAAAAGGGAGTTAAATTCAAGAATTTTTCAATTCTATATTCTCATTAGGAGATCAAGGTTCAGGATTGGAATACATTGACGCTTTATCCTCTTCTAGATAGGGAGATAAACTATGGGAAATCATTATGAGGGGGATAAAATCTTTGAGAGAGGGAGTTTTAAAACATTCATTCATATTGGTTAAAATTATTTTCAGGTTACAATGTTTTAAGATTAATATTTTTACGATTTCAAAATTAGGTTTTTCTATGATTTAATAATACACACAGAATTCCCTAAATGATCATGTTAGAATTAATTTGATTTATGTTTGTGTTTTTATGTTGTTTATTATTTGATAAAAATATATTTATAGGGTGATCAATGTTATTATTGTCTATATTAAGATGGTTTTCAAGAAGAGGAAGGCTATATGAATTCAATGAAGATTTTTTGAGAGGATGGGATAATTTTTATGTTTTTCCAATTATTTGGGTCTAAAAAATCTAGAGAAAAGGAGGTTCTAACATAATAATTGTGTGAATATGTAATACTAATGAGATGTAATAGTAATTAAATTATATGTTTTTGTGGTATCCAGATAGAGATGGATTCACATGAAACCATTTTCATCTTTGGTGATGATAAATAAATATTCTACGAATGTTAAAATAATTACCTGAGTCATGTTAATTGTTTGTGGAAGAGGATTATGATGGGAAATCTCAAAAATTTATTCTGTGATTGTAATAACTTCAAGGGGTAATTGGAGTCATTTTCAATTTAGTGAAAATAATATTTTTTGGACTGAAAACGGTATATGCAATCAGAATTTTGAAAAGGGAATAATAGTGATCATGGTGGTTGGAGAGTTTTTTGGGTAAACATTCCCTATAAATACCCAAATGTTTAAAACCTTAACAGGGGGATTAAAAGTTAAAATTTATTGGAGAATTAATTTAAAAAAACTATAACAAAAACATTTTAATGATTTTAGTTCATTTGAGAGAATGATGAAGATATTTCTTGGTGTAGAGTTTTATAGAGATTGTTCGTGAGTAGGTCTCTGCAAAATCATTACACTAAAGTGAATCAAGTGAAGGTAATACATGGGATATGAATAATTTTATGTAAATACATGTTGGATCATCCTAAATACCTTCACATACCTTCTTTTCAAGGATCTCCTTCCCACATACCATTATATACCATTTTTAAAATTTTAAAAGTTAAATGAATTATTTATATATATATTTTATTATTACTTTAATTATTTTTAGCCCCTATATTTTTATTTTCTTATAAAACTGTCTAAAATAAATACTCATATCCTTCAACCATCATTGATAAATATTATTTTGTGTTCCCTATACAATAACCTATCATTTAAAATAAATTATATTGTTAGAAATTTATATAATGTTTATGTTTCTTGGATATTCTAGTTAATTTTCACAAAATCATTTAAAGGAATTATTTATTATATATTTAACCCTAAAATTCTCTACAATAGAAGGTGAATATTTAAAACCAAGGGGGTTTAAAATTAATTTTTAAGATAAAATTATATGTTAGATCTATTATTTGAGAAGCTTAATTAGAGGTTGGTCATAAATGAAATGGATTTTGCTTAAACAATACTTCTCAGCCTCATCAACTGATTTAAAAAAAATAGAATAAGGAAATCATAATACGAGACCATTCATGGATACTAGGAATTAATTAAAAAATTCTGTAAAATATTATCTGAACAACCAATAAGTTGTCAACTACTAAACCATTATTTTCTTAAAGGGATAATTCTAATGCATTTTAGTATGATTGATGAAACTATTAAATACAAAAGTTCGGACAGCCTTTTGAGAAGTTAATGACGAGGAATGTAATTCAATTTTACATAATTATTTTCACACACACACACACAAACACATATATATGTATAATGTGGTTATCAAGGGGAAATGATTGTAAAAAAATGGGGGAATAAATTTGATTACACTTTATTCTTCTGATCTATTTATTCATGTGCAGTATATATTTTTAAATATTCCTGAAAATATGGTTTCACAATACATAAATGTTAGTATAGAGTTATTATAACATAATTATATTTTAATGAATATTTTCTTTGTTAGAAATGATATCATTTTCTTCTATATTTTATTATCCAATTTCAACTTAGAGTTGTTCTATTGGTGGAACTTTGATATGAATAATGTTGTATCAACCTTCCCCCACGGAATTACAAGAGAATAGTGACAGTGGAAGAAAAAAAGGAGAGAAACCATCCCTATGTAATTAAACATGAATTCTACAAAAATATTGTGTTTGTAATTATATGGATAAAGGATAGATTTTATTTTAAGAAGTATTGGAGACATTTGATTAAATTTATAATAGTTGGGTTTTATTTTGAAAAATAATCATGTCCTGAAATATTCAAAGACATGAAATTTTAGTGCACAATAAATAATTTAAATATTAAACTAAATAATACATGATAAATTATCTATAATAATTTAAAATGGAATGAAATATGGAGGGAAAAAAAGAGTGTTCAAGTCTTAAAGAAAAATTATAAACAAGTTTCTTACCTACTTCCTCTTATGGTCCAACATTATATTCCACCCCAAAGTGTGGAGGTATTTTCTGTCATCATTATTTTTTATTTCTTCTTAAATATTCCTAGAAAATAATTTTCAATAATACTAAATAAATAATTATTGAAAATCATGATAATTTTTATTCGAAAACCTCAAATTGGATTAATACACTAAACTCAATACTTATCCAATGAGAAATAATTTCTTGATAATATTCTACCGAATAGTCATTCATAATAGGAAGGGCCTCTAAATCCATACCAACTCTAGTATTCCAGACACTATAAAACTCATTCTTGTACACTCTCCAATTCTAACATAATTCCATTATCCATACACCCTCACAACCTCACCATTGAGAAAATTAAAATGTTGGGGCACACAAATATTAATTCATATAAATAAATTAATATTACAACATTAAATAAAATGAATTTGTTTACTAATATTTATTAAAATACATTATCCTTTACTTCATTTGGAATGTTTCTCCAGGAAAGTGGACTAATGAGAATGATGTCAGAGTATTTGGAAAGTTTCACCCAAAAATTCCAACACTCCCACCATGTTTTTACAATAATTTGGTTTTCATAGTTATACTACATCATCATATGTGTGAGGTGGTTCCACATCACATGAATGTGTGTACAAACATGCTTCCTATCAGAATATCTAGCTATTAATGAAGAAAATCAAATATTATATCAATAAATTTTATAATGAAAATAAATTATGGTAATTTTTTTACTAGTGTTCCATAAATACACATAAGGAAGTATGATCAGCTAGAGCTACTATATCCCAAGTATATAAAGGAAAATAAACCTATATAGATGTAGTGGGTCTCTATTTATTCTCTATAGGACCAGAATGAGTAAGAGTAGAAGTCCAAGAAGTAGAAATATAGAATATCAGGGAGAAGGAAGTAGAAGGAAAAGAAGAAGGCATAGATGTGTATAAAATTTTATAATATTTATGAGGAGTAGTAATCATCATCAACATAGGTAATATATGTGAGGAGGCACCAATGAAAATGGTGGTGAAAACATGGGCAGGATTGTTGTCTATTATTTTATGAATAGTTTAGTTATTGTTGATTTATTTTGGTTAGGTTTGGTTTTTTTATTTGGTTTGGGTTCGTGCATCCATATTAGGTTTTTATTTAACACTAAAAAAGTTATTTCATTTTTTATCATTACTATAGAATTTCATTTATTCAAGTTCAATTTAGTTCAATTATTTTTATTTTTGTTCATTTTAAAGCAATTTGGTGTAGTGCAGGTCTGGTCAAGTCTACTTGGGTCAGATCAAGTCATTTCAATTCAATCCAGTTGGTTTGGATGAGTCAGTTTTGTTATGATATAAAGAGTATTTTTAGTTCTATTAGGTTTTAATTTGTAAAGGATTCATTAGTTTGGTTCATTTATTTTAAATCCTAATTAAGACAGTTTGGTATATTTTACTTCTCCTTAGGTCTAATCAAATAACTTCAATTTAGTTTATTTAGTGTTGAATTAGGTCTTCATGATACATTTCACTTTTTAGTTTTTTTGTTCTTTGTTATTATTTATGTCAGGTCATTTCAAGTAAATTTGGTTTTTTTGGTAAAGAATTAATTTTAATCCATTTCAGTCCATTCAACTTAGGTAGATTTGGGTAATGTCAACTCAATTTATGTTGGATTGGGTTGTTCTAAATAATTTATATTCATGTTGGTTATGTTTGATTTAGTTCAATGTAGTTTGGTTCCCATTTTTTTAGTTTTGCTTAGTTCAATCAACCATGATCACATTAATAATTTTGAGATAATAATTTCCATAAATACCATTTTTAAATGAACATAATATAAATCATATATCATGTCACCTTTATCAAATTTACAAGGTGATACCATTATATAATATCCTATCATAACTCATACATAGGTTAATGATTCCTCCAAATAATTTTACTCAACTACCAATGAAAATAGAACAACCTAGCGTGAAAGGTCCTAATCTCTATCTATAAAAGGATGTATCATAAATCACATAGTGTAAGTAATATATACATCATATAAATCAAGAACCAAATTTCTTCAAAATAATATGATATCTCATCTTGATTTTTGCAGACTACACCCCTAAGTATATATGGAAATTTTATAGAGTTAAAAATTAACCTATGAACTTACCTCATTGTAGAAAACATAACATACAAATAAATCATCATAATATAACATATCACATCTACAGTCTCACTACTCACCAAAATCAAATATCAACATATTATTGGAAATAACTGTCATAACATGAATATCTAAAGGGGTTATCAAGGTGGGATGAAGAATAAAAAAAATAAATTTCATTACTATAATGACTAAAAATAGCCATTAAATAATAAAAAAAATCAAATAATAGAATAAATGAAATAATTTAATAAAATTAGAAAATGTGAAGTCAAAGTGGACACAACATTCAAACAAAAAAAATATCTGTCACTTATCTCTCACACACAGGTTCCAAAAATATAATCATGGAATCTCAGTAATACAATATATATTTGCCTATATTAATCTAGATCCTCATTATGATAGTAGGAGTAAGTCCCTTTCATATGAAATTTTGGAAAAATGTTTTTTTCACCACTGTACTCATATCAATCCTTTTTAAAAGAATCCAAAAATAGAATCTCATGAAACTGCACGAAAGGAATACTAAATGACTGATATAGAACTCAACAAACTAACATGAACCAAATATAAGAAAGCCAATATCAAACAAAATGATCAAAGAAAATAAATTCAGAAAAAAATAAGATTCTACCATGAAAAAAAATAAAATAAAATGGATGAGTGATATAATACCTGAATGATTTGGTACCCAATGATTTAAAATTAAATAAGAATGAAATTAAATCAAGAAGATATTATATATCCTCATGTGGATGGTTGGGAAGTCCCTATAGTACGACTTCTAAAAGTTATTTGGGTGGATTAGGGTTAGAACTGGATGAGAGGGTGGAGGGGTGCCCGTGGTGTGATATTTGGGGAGGATCTATGCTAAAGGTTTTAAAAACCCATTGGCATAGATATAAGCTATCCTATTTTTTAAACTATTAGGATATGATTTATATAAATATCATATCCTAATGATTAGTCCAAATCATCAGGATAGGGTAGGCTCTACCAATGGTTGTTTTCAAACCGTTGGTATAGCCCCATGGATATAACATACATTTCCAATTGTGTCTGGGTTACTTGTTCGGGAAAATATAATATGTTCAAATTATTTAAAGTATCAATAATACGTTTTTTACTGTACCAAATAATTTATTTAGGTAATTATACTTAACCAAATCACATAGTAGTATGTTTCCTAACATGGATCATGTAGTGTGCTGTTTTTATATAAATGTTGATGTGACCTTGATATTTGAGGTTGTAGTCCGGTATGTAGATTACTAGTGAGGATTGGGGCCCCAGATTAGGTTTTATGAAGGATTATAATATGATATATATATAAATATATATATATATTTCTGAGCCTTAATGTGTGTATGTTGGAATGTGAGTTTCTAGGTGGTTTCTAAGATGGGATAATGGATGTTTATCTTTCATTTTTGACCCTTATAAAGGATTCCCGTGCAGTAGAATCACCATATGGGTTATGATCTACTAAAATTATTATTTTAATCAATGATTAATATGATATACACGTCAATGATAAATATGTTGACCATAATACTTGAATCAAATATTAACTAACATAAAAATTCTTGAAATAAAATATAGGATCATAGCCTATTTATATATAATTAATTTAATCAATTAAGAATTACCTTGTGATGAATTAATTCCATAATAAAAAATCTGATAATTTTTCTATATTGCATTGTCATTTAGTTGTAGAAAGTAGGTTTATATTCTCTTAAATGGCGATCCACTCATCTTCTGAAAACCTCTAAACGTGTTAATAAGAATCTCTTGGTTCTAGTGCGGTAGATCCTAATGCTTTCATTGTTTGTCTTGGATCGCCCCATGAATCGATTCAAGATAGATTATCTTTGATCTATCTTGAATATATAATGATTTAGGTGAAGGATCACTCTCCATCCATGAGATCATTATTGGAGAGGGATATCTCTAGGGATTTGAGGGAATTCAATGGATAATTTTCTAAATAAAAAACAAAAGGAAACCCCCTTTGTTAGAAATAATATAATTGGGTTTAAGTACTGTTGGGGTTATAAAATAATAATTACACATGCACCCTTATTTTTTTTTCATCCCTATATAACCCCATGTATATATTAATAATAATAATAATATTATTTATTTACATGATAAAAATAGGATATTTAATTAAATAAAATTTATTCAAATAATATTTAATATATACTATTTCATACCGAACCATTAAACTGGGTCTATCATTTCTCCATAATATTTATTTTTCTTTTTATAATGATTATTTATTTTGAAAATAAATATCACTACATTATTCACCAAGAAATATATAAATATTATAATAACTAAATAGTGAATAAATATTTTTAAAATATTAATCTAAAAAGATACTCTCGAATAACCAGTGAAGAAATATTTGATATCAAACAAACATTACTAATTTCTAAACTATATGAATGAATAATATTTATTCAATATGTTAAAAAATAATACTATTTAACTCAGGTTCTGGATACACTGATTGTGTGACCCTCTTGGCCACTTTCATTATGGCATTAGGAGAAAAATCCCAAAGTCCAAGGTTAGTGTCAATCAACATGAAAAGACATCCATATAGAAATAATTTAATATCATAGAAACATAAACATTCATAGTAACCTTTTTGTGTAATATAATACCTTTATCATGATATTTGCAATGAAGATGGTTGCATAATGATTCCATCAACCTATATGCTTATTGTCTTCTTATTGGACTTTAAAAGAATTGAAATCTCCCATGAAACACCATAGAAATTAATTTATTTAGAATGTATTATTCCTATAAGATACCTAAGATATAAACATTCATTAAATAATAGAAGATACATATCCTTTCCCACATCATTCATTAATGAAATATTACTTGTGATGAACCCAATGTATCTTACTTCACCATTAACATATATTATCACTATTTTTATTAATACTTAAAAGTAAATGACTCATAATATCTATTAATAATAATCTTAATGTCCAAGGATAAATACAAACTTATGAAAATATTAACATCTATTTACACATATAAATTTGGATTTCATACTATTGGGCATCTTTCTCATAATCTTCTACACTAGAAATTATTAAGGGAAAACACTATTAAAAGGTGAATCAAGGTCTTATTAGTCTCCACCATATTAATATGTATAATTTTTGTCCCAAAAATGATTTCATTCTATTATAGAACATATATTTTAGAATATTTTTATGGGAATTATGTGTTCTCATCATAACATGGAACTGTTATGACCATTCTATGTGATATCTACTCACAGGATATTATCACATACTATTTCACACAAAATAACAATCATTATGTGATACGTAGTTTATTAATATTAAAAAATATGAACAAATATAATCATAAAGTAACCATAAGTTGGTTTTAGGGCCCCAACTTCAACAGACTCCAAACTACATTAGAACAGACTCTTAGCAACATTCAGCCACCACAACATTCTTTTCACAATATAATTAGCTAGTGTATTTACTTATAGGTACCACTTAAAACTCCTTAAAATTGTTCTATCCCAAAAAATTCTTTTTCTATATTATATTCCACCATATAATAAGACTCCACTATTGAATTGGTGGTATCTGGATTCTTTTAACTCTTCCACTTAAAAATACTCCATTGATAGAAAAGACCTATTCTGACAATGAATTCAATTCATTATGATCTATTTTAAAACATTCATTAGTATAACCCCTGATGACTAGCTCCATGTATTCTATATACACTCAGAATATATCCTTAGTTATTTTTAGATACTTAAATATAACCTTAAAATAATACTAATATCATTCATCTATATCATCTTGATATGTTTCTACAATAGTAAATGCATATGAAACATCAATTTTAGTTCATAAAATGTCATTCATGATTGATCCTATTATCGAAGAGTATGAGATCTAACTCATCATCGCTTTCAATTGTTGTGTTTGAGGACATGTTTTCTTGAAAATATGTATACCATGTTCCACTAGAACAAATCCCCTCTTGGGTTGTTCAATACCAAATCTATTTAGTACATGGTCAATGTATAAGCAATGACACAGTCCAAAAAACCTCAGGAATATATCATAAATTATCTTAATCCCTAGAATGTTGAAGTATTCACCCAAGTCCTACATAGATATGAAATTCTTTAACAAGCCTGTAATAGATTGTAATACTAGTATTCCACTTCCAATAAGTAATATGTAATTAAAATATAATACTATAATAGTGACTACATTCCCCATAATCTTCTTGTACACACATGGACCATGTTCATTCTTAATAAAGACAAATTATTTTATAGTTTTATTAAATCAAATGTTCCATGACCTAGATACTTGCTTCGATCCATAAATGGATCTCCATGACTTTTATATCTTTTTGTAATCAACTAGAGTCACAAACCCTTTAGGTTGTGTCATATAGACATATTCCTTAAGGTTATTATTTAGGAAATGTATTTTAGTGTCCATCTAAAAACTTTCATAGTCATGGTAACCCATTATAGCAAGTAGAATTCTAATATATTTAAAAATAGAAACCATAGAATTTTTTTTATTGTAAATTACTTGATGTTATTTACACCCTTTTTACACAAGACTTTTCTTATAGATACCTTCATTACCTTCTATGTCCAATTTTTTCTTGAATACCCATTTTCAATCAATAGGCTATACATAAACTGGTGGATTTACTAGAGCCAAAACATTATCTTGATATATAGAATCTATTTCAGATTTTATGGATTCTTTACATCCTAAAACTTCTGAGTTATCTACTAGCTCTTTGTTTGATAGTGGTTCATTATTTTAAACCAATAATGAATCATAATTTTTAGTTATTAGAAAAATATATCTCTATGGTTCTCTTACCTCTTTGGTTATCCTATATAGTACTTATGTTACAAGAACAAACTCTTCAATATAGACTTGGAGAATCTATTCATGTACCAACTATTATGTATCTTCAACATTGATATCATACATTTCAATCTTTCTCCTATTATCCTTCAACGGGATGTTCTCCCTATCAAGAAAAATGTCTTGTCTAAAAATGATCACTTTATTTTCTAAGGAGTTTTATAGGTTGGATAACATAGTTTCCTTAGTATACACTATAAAGACACACCTTGTGCCATAGGGTTCTAGTCTTTTTCCCGATATGGCCTTAATAAACCCCTCACAACCTAATACACATGTATGTGACAAAACATGTTTCTTTTTCACTCTATAAATCAAAGAGAAATATATTTGAAAATTGTTTATTCCCTAATTTTTTTATGTATTTCATAGTTAATATTATATATAACAAAAAATATAATTGAATACCTCCATGAATCATTATCAACCTTAACTTTTCTATCAAGGTATGGTTCCTCCTTTCACAAACACTATTTGGTTGTGGTGTGTATGGTGTAGTGAGTTGAGAAAGAATCTCAAACAACCATATAAATTCGATAGACTCTTGGTTATGATATTCACCACCTAAATATGATGGAAGATTTTCAATATTCTTTCAAATTTGATTATCAACTTAATTATTGAAATATTATAATTTCTCAAATAACTCAGACTCATATCTCAAAAAGTATAAATAACCATATCTAATCAAGTCATCAGTAAATTTTATGAAGTAGAAATACACACCTCTGTATTCCATCATAAATAATCTAGACACATGATCATGTACCCATTCTAGAAGTTATGTAGACCTTTTAACATATCTATATAAAGATGGTTTGGTCATTTTTCCTTTTAAACAAAGTTTAAATCTTTTAAGGATGTTTAGCTCAAAAATTCTAAACAACCATCTTGATAGAGGTTTCTTAGAAACTTCTCCTTTACATGTCCAATATGATTATTCCATAGATGGAGGTTATATGAGTCACGTGAACATGATTAATTATAAATTTAAAATAGGTGGTTTTCCTAATTTCAAACATAAAGTCATTTATTTTAACGTGACATACCATAACATATACTGTCATTATAAAAGAATTTTTTTTCCAAAAATTAAAAATTAACCATATGTATCTAGGCATGATATAGAAATTATGTTTTTTTTGTAATAGTCGATACGTAATAACATTAATTTGAAAATAAAGTAAATTTCTATTAGTAACTGAAGGTGGTAGTCTTCTCTATATAAGGAAGCTAGCCTCACACCATTGGAGGAATGTAAATCCACCTATTTATAGCCTATGTGGAATCATTAATTCCTATAGGGTTACCAGGTTTTGAAATTTATAACACGAATGAAACACACTACTAAACTATAAGGTAGTATAAGAAATGAAAGTATGAGGTCAAAACCATAAGGGTAGGGTTGAATAAAATATTAATTAATTAAAAAAGAAATAAACTAATTGAAATTTAAATAAATTGAATCTATTCTACTGAGAATGTGACTGGTGATGAATGTGGGTGATGAAAATCAAAAAATGGTAATGAGAAATAGTGAATCCAGGTTAATGGGATAAAAAGGTATGAAATAATTAATTGAAAATCATACCGTCATCATAATCATTCCCTAGAGAGTCCAATGGATATGTTAAACCTTCTCCATCCTAATCACTCCTTTTATCATGGCCAGGTAATTCATATTTCAATGAATGGGTAACCATAAACCATATTTAATCATTAGGTAAAAACGAAAACATTGGTCATAGAGGAAGTATAAACCATAAATCTCACATGAAACAAAGGAATTCAATCAACAAAACAAATGGTCTTGCTCAATAAAATAATTAAATTAAACCCCCTTCCTAACCCTAATTACAATGGTCATGAAAAAGGAATCAGAGATGAGATATCAATAAAGAACAAATATGAAATCCCAATATAAGTTTAAATAAAAATAAAAAACCTTTTATATTTAATCCAATTTCATCACGCATGCGATGAAATAAACTAAGGACCCACTCATTCTATCCATGTCTGGGTGAGAAAAGAATAACAAAAACATACAGATTAGTATAAGCAGGGTTCTGACCATAAATCTTAGTCTAGTGTCATCTCAGTTTTCACATCTACCGATAACCCATGGTGTGCTGCTGAAGGGTGTAAATAAATGAAACCCCATAAAAACTTCTCCATCACCGCATTAAAAATATATACTATCCAACAAGTTATAATCATGCATGGAATACAAGACATGTAATGTGTGGTGGTGGTACCTTTTACGAACCATTTTCTCTCCTGATACTCTCTCAATATGTATTGTGTACACAACATGTAATGGATTCTAACTTATCTCAGATAAAATAAAATCATGTATTGATTACACAGAGTGAATATTTATTTCCCCTTATGCACTAGATTTATTCAACTCCATGAAATTTTGGCCTGTAGTTTCAATAATCCGGTGTTGTGTCGTGCTGCTTCACGAAATTGTGCGAAGTATCTTTTCGCTCCTAAATTTTTCTCTTTTTCATTTTTCCAAATATTGGTTGTATAATTCCATAAAACAAAAAACTAGTCAAACTTTTCAAAAAAAATAAATATTATCAATTAAATTATAAAAATCAGTGTACTACAATACCATAAAATGTATTCCTGAAATTCACATATCAAATACCCAGACACTTGAATTCATACTTTTCCTCAAGGATGTAATCCTTACATACTACAAAAGACTCTCACTCTACCATAATTTAAATTATATGTCCATAAAAATAATTGATCAAATAGAAAATTAAATTTTCAAGTGTCTTATAATAAAATTCAACAACACCTCACTTTTCAATGAAAAAAATAAATTAAGTATTTTAATCTTCCTCTATTGAAATAACCAAGACGTTTCATTCATTAATTTTCATTTTTCAACTCATTATTAACATTCATGGAATTTTAAATTTACCTAACTTGTTAATTTTATACTCATCATCAAGGTAAAACTGTAAATATAATTTAACACATTTCTCAAGAACAAGTCACTTACCATAGTATTGAATGTAATATATATCTCCACCCCATAAAGAGAGATTTCAAAATTAACCATACAAGCTTCATTATTAGGTTCAAATATATCTAATTCATTAGGTAAACCCTTTTTTATAATATTTTTCTCAATTTTATTCTTTTATAAGATTGGTGAGTAATAAAATACAATGAAAAATATGTGGCCCTCCCTAATATCATAATAAAAACCCAGAATTGTTTTAAGGAAGTATATCCAGTTCACCATAGAAAATCACTCCCACACACTTATTCTCTTATAGATCATGAATCATATGTGGAGGAAGGTAATAATGGATAAGATAGGCTTGTAACATTGATCATTTCCAAAAAATTATATTCATGAATTTTACAGTCTTAATAAGGATTAATGTTAGGTGAGTTCAAGGATAAAGGGAACAAAATTACTAAATAATATAAAAAGGGAGTCTACTTAGTCACAAATTTGATTAGATGAAAATAATGTTCTAGAAGAAAAAATTCATAATTTTCAAAAGAAATATATGAAAGATGGAATGTGAAATATCCATCTTAGAGGGTATCTATGGAATGAGACAAATGGTTATGAAAAATTCTCATTGAAATGCATACTAATAATTAAATCAATTAATAAAAAGATTAGTAATTGAAAGCAAACCAAAACATAGAAAAATTTCATTTAAAAAATCAACATGATCCCCTAAATCATGAATTTCAAAATACTAATCATT
This sequence comes from Viscum album, assembly GCA_963277665.1. Taxonomy (NCBI): domain Eukaryota; kingdom Viridiplantae; phylum Streptophyta; class Magnoliopsida; order Santalales; family Viscaceae; genus Viscum; species Viscum album. The sequence goes on along the minus strand of OY728125.1, from coordinate 1,551,711,603 downwards.
ATACTTATCAATACTAGTTATTTACCACATTTTTATCATTAAAATTTATTGAAAAATATATTCTAACTCATGGAATGGTAATAATACTAGGAATTTTATGTCTCCTAGTTCCTTTTAGTGAAGTAAACATCAAATGTGTATATGAAATTTTTAGTTAAGATGATAAAAATATTTATTATGGGGGTACAACAGACACATACAGAATTGAAATGCTTACTGCCCTTTTACATGATGTTTTGATGTCAGTTGTGTAGGTTATTCCTGCTCCCGATTCCTAATGTGTATGGAGTTCATGAAATTTATTTTTTTGATTTCATGATTTGAACTGGGTTCATAATGTGTAATGGTCCTACATCTTTTGTTCATTTTCCCAACTACTTTCTCTAGTTCTTCTATGTTGGACGTAAAAAAAACACATGAAAGTGTAGTACCATTTAATAATGTTAGAATATAAAATCTGTATGGAAATTAAATCCTAACATAAAATTAAATCTTTAAAAATAAATAAATCTAAATTCATGTTATGAGATTAAAATATGGTTTCCTCCTGAAAGATGCCCTTTTTTTTAACAATTGTTTAGATATTCAATACTAGGGTTAGATTATTGGAGTGGGGAATAGATCTAACCATCTCATGTTCACCAAATTCTGACTTTGAAATCCACCCAGATTAGCATGACTTCTTCATATTGAAATTAGAGTGTAACTCAGAGGTGGTGACCAGAGTCTAGATTCTATGAGTATCATTAATAAGATCTCAAAATTTGTCCAAACTTGGTAAAATATTCCTTATCAACTATTGGATGAGTTTTTTTAATTTATTCAATGATTTATTCATCTTCAACCTCCAATTATTCAAATTATTCTATAGTTTTATCTCTTCATTTGGTGTAGTAAGCACAGGGTGCAGCTGATTATTCTTCCACTTCTTGCATCAAAATTAGATTTTATAAATATTATATGATGAATTTGGTGTCCATAATTTATTCTTCTTCTTCCTCCTTCATCTGTGGTACTATTTTTTCTAGGAATCCTTATAGTATCTCAGTATCTTATGTTTCTTTTTCAGGTTGCAGTTTCCTAAATTTTGTTTCTACCCACTCAAGTTCTATAGTAAGGTTACCTTCTTCCTAATCTGAACTTGTAATGTTTAATGAATCTTTTCTATGATACAATTTTTCTTCACAATTGTTACATACCTCTAATTCATTATCCATGATCCTTTTCTTGTGATACGCCACTTCAAAATTTTTTATTATTCTTTGGTGTGATGTGTTTTCCTCACTTGGAAATGGTTGCAGGGACTCGTTAGTTTGATTTTTAATCGTTATAATTTCATTGAGTTGATACACCATATCCTTCAATAGGATGGAAAAACTATCCTTGGTAGTCATCATGCCCTGCATCTATTCCATCATAAACAAAAATACTAAGTGCTATAATAAGTAAATAAAATAAACAAATTAAAATCCTTTGATAAAATAAAAAAAATAAAAAATATGATAAAATATTCATCCTTAATTAATATTCTAATAAATTATCCACTCCTATCCCATAAACAGTGCAAATAATTTAATATCCCATGTGGTTTCATTAATTTCATAAGGGTTATCAAATTTACAAATTTATAATATGAGTCAAACAAACCACTAAACTAAAGTGTATTATATAAGATATAAAAGTCCAAGGATGATCCCACATATACTGGGTGGGATAAAATATTAATTAAAAAATACCTAAATTATTTTCAATTGGTATAAATTGAATCTATGATATTGAGCATGTGATTGGTGAATAATGTGGGTGAATAAAATTCAAAAATGATTCCAAGTAGGAATGAATATTTGTTCATGGGATAACAAGGAATTAAATAAATAATTAAAAATCATACAATTATCACAATTATGTCTTCGTGAGTCCAATGTTCATGGTAAATGTACTACATCCTAAACACTCCATTTCTGATGGCCATGACCATCTGAATTCACATAATGGGTCATCAGATAAATTATTCTAACATAGGGTAAGAAGAAACCCAATGTCCATGGAGGAAGTCTAAATATCCTATGAAACATAAGCATTACATGAAATCAGGCAGCGATCAAGCTTAAATAATGAAATAAATTAATTCCATATCCTATCCCTACTTATAATGGTCACACAAAATGAATCAGAGAAGAGATAGGAATGAATAAAAAATATGAAATACCAACATAAATTGCAATAAAAAATTAAATAACTTATACATTCAATCCCTATTCATCATGAAGACATGACATAAATAAATCACCCACTCTTTCTAGCCATGATTAGGTGAGAAAAGAATAATAATAAACTACCGAGTAACTGTAGTAGGGATCTGACCTTTCTCCTTGGTCCATTGTCATCACAGTCCTCACATATTTCAATATACCTTGGTGTGTGGATAAAGGGTGTCAATATAGGACACCCCGTCAAACATCGTAATTCAATTTTTAAGATCTAGTCCATTTTATCGGTTCACATCATTTAAGGAACACATGATGTATAATGTGTAGTAGTAGTGACTTTTATGGATTATTTTCTATACTGATACTCTCAAGACATGTATTGTGTACATTTCATGTAAGGGATTATCACTTTTATCATATAAACTCATACAATGTATTGATTAAATGATGTGAAAATATATTTCTCCAGGTTATCCAAGCTTCTTCATCACCATGTGACTTTGGCCTCTGACTTTAATATTTCAGTGTCACCCCACATCGCTTCATGACATGGAACGAAGTGTATTCTTACTTCTAAATTCTTATATTTTTTCTTCTTTTTCCATATGTTTCTTGAATCCATTAATAAATCACAAAACAAGTCAAACTGTACAAAAATTGGTAGTATTATCAATTAAATTAAAGAAATCAATGTTTTAAAACACCATGAAATGTACACATGAAATACACATATCACTTATCCACTAGAGAATTTTTTAATCCACTTTATTCATTCATTTTGATACATTTTTGAGCACCAAAAGCTATATTTAAAAATTAATATGTAGATACAGAAGTACTATATTTGATAACTAAGAAAAAATTAGCTTCCCCTTTCTTCTAGGTGAAGTTCCACTTCAAGTAGCCTTTCATGCCACATGTAAAACATATTGCTTCCTTTTCATTTTTCTGGATTTGGATATTCATCTTCTTGGAAGGTTATTCTTCTGACCTTGAAACATTTTATGAGTCTTGGGCCCATTTTCCTTGGTCTTCTTTTTAATGTTCACCATAAGACCATGGGTTTATCATGCTCCATGTCCTTTTCAATTTGGAGAGTAAAAGTAAGAAATTCTAAAAGACTATTATCATTATTTATCGGATCATAATTAATAATAAAAAATTAGAAGGAATTTTCATTTATATAATGAATTAGATATTTGTTAAAATAATTTTGGAATTTAATTACCAAGATGCTTAAGTGCCCAATATAGCGAAGAAACATGACTACATGAGGCCTAACTAGCTGTAAATTTCCATTATTCAATGTAAACATTGCATTGGGGATCTCATATTTCTCTTATCTCACCTTATCCTGAGGTTATGTTAGTGAGACATAATTATATACAAATTCATGTTCTCAAGTTACATTATATGAATATTTTCCATGGATGATATTATGAAACATTTTACATATGTGGAATTATCAACAAGTTTCAAATAGAATGAAAACTCTTACTCACCAACCTTTTTTCTAGGTGCTTTAGGAATAGGGTTTTATAAACATTTAATTTCATTTATTAATGTAGTATAATTCAAAATTTCCATTTTCGTTATAAGAAATTAGTTCTAGTGAGAAGGTTATCTTTATCAAGTATGAATTAGAGTGATATGTCTAAAGTCATATTAATTGTGTTTTATAAAATTACTAAGCAAATAATTTTAGAACTTTAGCTGATAAAAGTAGATAATGAATATTATATTATATTTATTAACTTACAAATATTTTATTGGAAACCAATAACTCCCATAATGGGCACTAGAACATCCTTTTCATCATAATTCTAGTGAAAAAGACCCAAATTACCCTTCTCATACCCTAGATTTGGTCTTGGAAAGTTACTTTAAGGGGTTTAGGCTTGAATTAAAATTACCAACCACATTTAATCATAATTATTTTATCTATTTATTAAACTACCCAATCTCAGAATTATTAAATTTCTTTTACTCATCATTTTATTCTTAGTTAAAAAAAGTCTTGTTTGGTTAGTCAACCTTTGATGTGAACTAAGTTAAGTCGACCAAAAATTCATGTTAGAATTCATCAATAATTTAAAGCACCTAGACTTGGTATGGTAATGGACATCGAACAATGGATGGATTTTAACATAAGTAGTGGAATTATATACAGACTTAATATATATATATATATAATAGAGGGATTTTTATATTTATATGAAAATTTCAATTTTTATCTTTATTACATGACTCCTAATATTAATTGGGATTTCTTAAGTGAGTAAGTATACCTTAGAAAATGTTTATACATAATCCAATTTATTTTAGTTCTATGTTGAAAGCTCATTAATTCATTAATGCATATGGTCATGACTAAACATCCATAATGGAATTAACCATTCAACTTAATAGAATTTAAATAATATAGTGGTATAATCACGAGCTTTTACAAATGGTCTTTTATCTAGTGGATGCCAAACTAATCGTCAACCTAGAAATAAAATAACTTAAACCATTCCTTGGTTCATGTTATAGCTTCCTACCTATCCACACACATACTTATTTGATTGGTTTCACCTTGGATATAAACTAAATCCAAATCCACTTAATTGGGATCTCCATCCATTATATAATATTTTACTCAAACCTTTGTGATAGGAACGAAAGGACTAGTTAAGGGGTTTATATAAAAGGAAACCATTGGAATGCGTTACTATACATAGTAAGTGGAGAGATGATTCACATTCCATAAATTTAATTAAATAATAAATTAAAATAAAAAAATATCGAAAAAAAGATTTTATAATTCTCATGATCATCAAGATACATGCAAAAAATACACATTTAATAAAAAATATCATTTAAATATAATTGTTCTTATTTACAATAAATCACGTTCAAATTAATTAATTATATTCATTAATTAATCAATAATTTTTTCTTAATTCTTATCGAATCATTCTTGAGATTCCCATCCATCATAGTCTTAATAAAATTAAATAAATTTATTTAAAATTAATTATATACAAAAAAATGTACTTTGGAGGAAACATGGTGAGTACCCATCAAAACTAACAAACATGTGTTATATTTATATATTTTTTAATCGTTCTTTGTGTAGCCTACATGAATTATCACATAATTTCATGGCATGAACATAGTAAAATAAATGACATATAGAAAAAATGTTATGTAAAAGGCATGCTATGTTTTAATGTGCAAGTAACATTTACTACATTATAAATTATATATGATATTAAATTCAGATAATTACACATAAATCAAATAGACGTTTAATATAATTTTCATCGTTAAATAAATAAAACAAGGAACATATATTGATTTGGTTTAATTGGTATAGAAAATTAATTTTAAATTTTGTGTAATTATGTAATATACACAGCTTATACAATCCAGCTAAACTTTATGTATAATTCTCACTATTTATCCATGGACCACATATTGGGAATCAATGTGTAATCATACCTAAGGTAATTGATGGAGTACATGGTGTGTATATGGGATACACATCATGTGGTATTTTAGTTACGTGGTCATTAGTCATTTTGGAAGTGTAAGAAAATAAACGGCCGATATTTGACTAATGGAATACATTTTTCATTTGAATGTTACACATTGTGTAGTCCAAATAACCATGCACCATATTAGCCAAGTCAATAAATGGTTTATTTGAATACACACCATGTTGAATAAATTCACATTGATTGAATAAATTTTTAATTAATTCATGAATTATCTAAGAGAATTAAATGTGGGTACACGATTTATACTAATGGGATACACAACATGTACTCTTTTTCTACATATCCAGAATCCTTGGTACCTATGAATGAGTTCATTGAATTATATTAATTCATAAAAATTAATTCACTATAATAATATTTATGATAATGAATAAGTAAATGATAATATCTCATGATTTTTATTAAAGAGTAATGAAATTGGAATGGAAAACTAATGATAAATGCATAAATAAATAAACAATCATTAAATATTTGTGAGACGACTCTGATACAACATGTAGGTTCCAGGCATAGTGGATGTTATAAATAGGGTGTTCCCAAATCATTTGTTTCATAATAAATTATAAATAAGAAATGTAAATTAATTATAAACAATGTGACTAGAATAATTGAATCAAATATCTTTTGATGTTGGAATGTATAAACAAAAACATAGGGTTATCACACAATGATTTGTAATTAATTTAATAAATTAAGAATAAACTATAGATTAATTTTTTACTCATTGATTAATTTGAAAACATATCTATGTAATATCATTGTTTAATTGAAGGAATCATGTGTAAATTCCCTCTATTGATGATCTACATGTTCTCCATGAACCTCCAAACATCACTGTAAGAATCTCCATATGCTACCATACTAGATCCCAACAGTCGCATCATCTGTCTTTGAAAACTCTATGAATCACTTCAAAAAGGATCATATATAATCTATATAGAATCGAGAGTGGTGGAGGAGGGGGATTTACCTCTTTCTTTGAGTGCTCTCTTGGATAGATATATCTCTAGGGATTTGAGAGGTTTATTCAGATAATGTTTTGCACACAAATAACAAAATGAAACCCCATTTGTTATAAATAATATAATTGGGTTTAAATAGTGAAAATTTTAGAAAATAATAACTAAATATGCACCCTTATTATTTTTTTAATCCATATGGAACCTCATATCGATAATAATAATAATAATAATAATAATAATAATATTATTAATTAATATGCACAAAACTAGTAAATTAATGGAATATTATCTATTCAAATAATATTTAATATATATTATTTATTTTAATAATATTAAACATAGTCCTTAAATTATCTACAATATTTATCGATCCTTGAATAATGAATCTTTATTTAATTAATAAATATCACTACATTATTTTATAATAAGTAAATAAATATTATATTCACTAAGTATAAAATAATTAGTTATTCAATATTTTCCTCAAAAAATATTATTTTGAACAACCAATGATGGAATATATGTGAAAAAGAAAACATGAATAATTATTGATCCACATTTGGGAATAATAATTATTCAATAAGTTAAATATTAATATTATTTAATAGTGGTTTTGGATACACTTAGTGTGTAACCCTCAATGACTTTTTTTGAGTGGCATTAGATGAAGCATCGTAATGTCCAATGTTATTATATATCAACACACCAAGTCACCTATAGAGAAAGTAGTTAATATCATAAAAACATAAATACACTTAAATTTTCATAATTTATAATACAAATAATTTATTAATAAATCTCTAATCAAGCATGTTTCATGCTGGTGCCATCAACCTATATACCTGATTTCTCTTTATTTGACTTTTTTCATAATTGAACCTACATACAAAACACCATGGGCATGGATTTATTTTCAACGTATTATTTTCATCAATGTTCCTAAGACATCAACTTCTGTTAAAGAATCAAAGAGGAAAAATATTTTCTCACATTATTCATTAATGAAATATTACATGTGATGAAACCAATGTATTATACTTCATCATGAATATATATCACCATGGTTTTCATAAATACATAAATATAATTTACTCATAATATCAATTAATAATAATCATAAATTGTAACTATAAATACAGAAATCATAAAATATGAACATCCAATGACACATATAAATTTGTCTTTCCTATCGATGAGTCTCATTCTCATAATCTCATACATTGGAAATTATCCATGGAATACACCATGGGAAGTTACCTCAGTGTCCTATGATTATTCACCCATGATATCCTATATAATTTATATCCCATAAATGATTTCATCCATCTAAAGAACATATATTTAAGAATATTGTCATGACACTTCTATGTTCTCATCATATTGGGGAACTATTAATGCCTTTCAGTGTCAAAATTACTCTTAAGACAATATCACATACTATGTCATGTGGATAAGAAATCATGATATGATAAGTGTATTATTGATATTCAAAACTATGAATATAGGTAATCATAAAGTAAACATTTGCTGGTTCCAAGGAACAAAATTCAACACCATATGGAATGTGACTTATGATATTGCTGGGATATCATAGTTATATTGAAATACAAATCAAGATATTGGAAAGTTGAGTTTTATGGTTGATTAGTAGGGAAAATTCAAGTTATTATTGAGGTGAGTTGTGATGTATGGGGGAAAACTCATAGATAATTTTTGGCCCACACTTATGTGTTCCTTCAGATATGAGAATCATAAATATATATTTTTTTTTTGAAATTTATTCACATGGTGTGATATTAAGTATATAGTTTATGGATATGGGGATTCCATTGTTGTATCATTAGAATTAGAATCATTAAGGATTATTTTTGTATAGGATGAGTTTTATAAGCATGATAGGAATATTTAGTTGGTAAATTTGGAGAGAAACCTAGAATTTTTTAGGTGGATTATAATTTTATGTTTCGCTAACAAATTTGTTATGAATGTGAGTTTAAGGTTGACCAGATATGACTGAAGATGACATGCATCAAATGGTATGGTAGTGACGCACTAGGGTATATTCCAACAGAAAAATTATTTGTTTTGATAATCAGTTTTATTAAACAGCATTGCGAGATTGATTAAAAAGATACACTCTTACCATAGGTAGGGAGATTGATATTTTTATTTACCTATGTGGTATATCGACTGGTGCAACCTATTATTGGAATGATGTATGTAAGCTTGTGTTTGGTCAGTTGTGGTCATCCATAAATGAAAATTGGGGCATGTTGATGGATATCATACAGTAAATCTCCTTGATAGGATGATTAATCTATTTAGGTTACATGATTCTTGATTATAGTATTGATGATGGATATAAATACACAATAATTGAATTTAAAGGTTTTTTAGTATCTTATTTGGTTGGTACAAGGTATGTTCGATCCTTGGAGACCCATATCAGTTAAATGAAAATGAGGGGTGTCATTATGTTATGATGGGTTACTATAATCCTTAGTCCCCCAATCACAAAGAGTGGTTCTTAGGGGATAGTTGGGATTAGAAGAAGACCATGCATGTGCGGTGATTATATATGAGATGATGGTGGGAAGGTGAGATATATACTATTTTAGTCAAATAAATAGATAGGGGATAACCCTTGAGGATATGAAGTGTGTTAGTTTTACAAATGGGTTATAATGGGGATTTTATTTTGTGATTGAAAAGTGATAATCAGTGCATTGGGATATGACTTGTTCATGAGATGAAATCTTTGTAGAGTGGTGGTGAAATGATGAAGAAGTAATGATAATTTTGGATATTCTAAATGACTAATTCATATGAGAGATGAAAAGTTTCTAATTATGAAAACTGAAGTATTGTATGTGTAACCCCATATCGTCTAGGAATGACCGAGAGCAATGATTCTTCTCTGAACCACCGACCCACCATCCGTTCCCAGATTTAAGCACCGTCGATTGCGTTGGAATCCTCGTAGTGAGTTATTCTTTCTCTAGATCCTCATTTCCGGATTTCTCTTCCTTCGTGAGATAAAATTTATTGAATCTTTTAGATGTTTTTGTAGATCTACCACATTCTAGGTCAATTCAAGGGCTGATTCCAGAGTATATCGATCGTACAACATCAGGGTATGTGGGGTGTGCCTTTCTGTAGTTATTCTTTTAATATTATGTACAAAATTACCCAATACACTAGAATGGGGTATTGCATGTTTAGGGATTTTAACCCTATTAATGATTGTTATTCACTGTGTGCCTTAGTAGAGGTTGTTTGTTTTTGAATAGGGTTATTTTCCATAATATGGATATTTTTCCCATGTTTGTTTTGATATTGACTGTTTGGTCTAGCTTTGCCGGTAAGGCTTCTTGTCTTTCATGCCTAGTGTTGTTAGGATTGAGTGATATTATCTAATGTTGTTATATGATTGCATCTCTATAGCCATGTAGTTCTTGAAAGCTATTAACTATGTAGTTCTTAATGTTTACTTTGGCTTTTGAACATCGTTATGCAAGATTCACTGACACAGGGTTGTGGGAACCTGATGTAGTAGACCATAGGGGGGAATGGATACTAAGGGATTATCTAGAGTGCATGTTTACTTTTACATTGAGAGGCGGAAGGGGGTATGTACATTGTGCTTCCTCAAAGTGTCTATAGTTTCATTTTGTGAGGTAACAAGAGGAATTGGACGTTAAGTGCTTTCTCAGTGTGTATATAGGTACCGATATGAGACCACAAGGGGAATTGATGGTGAGTGCTTCCTCAGAGTGTATTTTCTAGAGCTGAATCAGAGGGGTTAGACTGTGAGTGCTTCCTAGAGGGTGGATTGTGTTTGATTGGTTGAACTAGATGGGTTAGGCTATGACTATTTTTCATTGGGTTACTTGTTTTTGATGAGTTTCTTACTTGATATATGAATATGAATGTAATTTAAATTGTAAGATTCTTTAATTTTGAGTACTTCCTTGTTTACTGCTTAATTTTTCTTATTACCTACCATATATATTCACTGACAATTAGGCAAAGATCTTTGGGTGGTTTCTTGCTGGGATTTATGGTAAGAGATCCGGTTTTTCTACATGTAACACTGAGGTTGGGACATAAGAGGATTATGAGACAAGGTAAGCTTTCACTGAGATATGTTGGACCATTTGAGGTTTTGGATAGAGTAGGGACGACTTACTATCGTTGTAGTTACCTCAGAGAAGTAGGCTATGCACAATGTCTTCCACGTTTCTCGTCTACTTTATTACTTCTCAGACCCGTCTCATGTTTTCCAACCCAAGAGGTTGAGTTGGAGGTGAACGCCACATTCGAAGAGTATCTTATCTATATTATTGATCGCAACACGAAGGTTGTCCATGATCGGTCTGTTCCTCTGGTATGGGTGCTATGGTAGCACATGCGAGTATAGAATGAGACTTGGGAGAGGGAGGTTGATTTGCAATCATAGTGGCCAGAGCTATTCGGGGATTCTTCTTCTACGCCACATTGCTAAGGAAATTCAAGGATGAATTTCTTTAAGGGGGGATGTTTTTAAGAACCCATACACTTCATTTCAGTTATGGGTTTTTTATTTCTTTGTTTTTTTGAGGAAAAAAAGAGAATCTAGAAATTTAAGGAGTACACACTATGCACTTAGGATTACACGTCGTGTACCTGGTTTTCGTGGGTGACCATGTACTGGACATGTAACAGCTGAGTACATGGTCATGTGGGGTGACCTTGAGACTACCTAAAGTAGGACCCAGTAAAGGAAAGTACACAACATGTCTTTTAAAATTACATGGTGTGTATATGAATTTACCGAGCCCCACTTTAGGAGGTCTCCATGTCACCCCACACGTCCATGTACTAAACTATTACACGGCCACTACATGGTCACCCACGACAACTGGGTACACGTCGTGTACTCCTAAGTACATCGTGTGTACTCCTTAAATTTAAAGATTCTTTTATTTTCCTTAAAAACGCCAGAAAATAAAAACCCATACCTAAAAAGAGAAGTCCAGGTTCTTAAAAACCTCCCTCTTAAAGAAATTTATCCCCAAATTTCCCTAGCAAGGAGGCATATAAGAAGAATTCTCAAATAGATCTTGCCACTATGATCCCACATCAGCCTCCCTCTCCCAAGTCTCATCCTGTAATCACCCGTGCTACCATAGAAACCATACCAGAGGAACATACCAGCCATGGAGAACCTTCACGCTGCATAAAAAATCCAGATATGATGCTCCTCAAATGAGGAATTCACCTCCAACTCAAACTCCTTGGGTTGGAAAACAAGAGATAGGTATGAGAAGTAACTCCATAGTTGAGAAACTTTGAAGACATCATATGTAACACCCCAAGCTTCCACGGTACGTTTCCCTTCGAATAATGCGATAGCGTGTGTTGTACGCAACCTCGAGTTCTAACACACACCACAACTAATTAAACTAGCCGTTGTGAATAGTAATACCTAATTTTTGAAATCATATATATTTTATATTTCAAAATGGACTTCATTTTTGGATTCGGAATATCGAAATTATCCTAGGGTGAAATTTTGGTACTTTTCGGATAACTTTTATATTTTGATGAATAGTGAAAATTACTAAATTTTAGTTAAAAACAACTTTTTTAATCAAAATATTTAATAATGATAAATTATGAATTTTAGTAGTTTTAAAGTATATTTAGAATATATTTTTACCATTTAATATAATGTTGGTCATTGGAAATAATTTTACAATTAAACCGAACATAAACAAGTGTCAATCTTTTGATAGTTATTATCTCTAAAAAACACGCTTTTTGTTTTGACAGCGGGAATTAATTTTAAATTAATTTCTGCCACTTATGTGTTTTGAATTTAGGAAAATGGATTCCATATTTGGAATCAGGATGTAAAAATTATGTAAATAGGTAACTTTTATTTTTACACATTTTGAATAATTACTGCGGTAAATATTTTATTTACCATGGTTAATGGTAAATCCGGTAAATAAGGGTTAAAAAATAATATTATAATAATACAAAATTACCCTAAAACGTGTCCTAAACTTATTGGTGGACACATACCCGACCATGGGCATCCTTGGGTTGATTTGGGGACCCCTTGGAGCCACTTGTATGTGGTAGGGACACATTATATTAATAAAGTTAAAATAAAAATAAAAATGGCATAAGCTTACATCTTTTAGAAGAACAATTTTTTACATAGGGTTATACATGTTGGATTTTCGATTATAAATATTCATTATAAATCTAAAAAGAATTACTACATAATGATATTTTATTTATAATTTTTAGACATCAAATAATTTAAATTATTAATGACACAATAATGATGCAATGTTTACCTCATTAATAAATCATTTAAATAAATCAGATTATAACGATTAAAATATTATCTAAAACCAATCCAATTCTTATTGGTTGATGTTATTTAGAATATGAGTCATCTTATCTTCTACCTCAATGATTTTTGGACCATTATAAACCGAATATAATTATATTATAAAGTAATACTTTCACTCTTTCCTAAAGAGCCCCTCCTCTCCCTTATAAAAGGAGACCACTTATACTCATTCCTCACACCTCTCAAGCCACTTGGCTCGTCCAAACCCTGCCCAAATAAGCTCCCCACATCCCTCTCCTCCTCCTTGAAGCTTCCCCTTAGGCAGAAAGCATTTCAAGAAGTCCTTTGGTTCCAACCAAAATGAGTTACCTAAATTAAAGGTAACGATTTCTCTTAAATTATTTTCATTTATTTTGCTTCTCCAACCCCCAAACTCTTTTTTTTTCCTTTCTTTTGTAACAACACCAGTATCCAAAATATATTAGGATGTTGTTATAAGAAGGATTCAAACTACACATACACACAACTCCATTTAATGGATGATGAACATAATGTTTCTGTGGATGGAAAACTAACGCCTCACGAAACGATGATTGTTCAAATACATCTTACCGCCTCTCATGGTGGCCATTATGATGGCACTGTAATTAAATATGATATTAATGATATATATTTTATATATAATCTTCTGTAATTCCATTTTATTTCATACCATTATTCGTTTCATGTTGTATATACATACGATAATTTCATTTGAGGAAGTGCGGACTACCGCCCCCTTAAAATGACATGACTCGTTCATACCACACATGGAACGTATAAAGGATGGTGTTAATGAACTTAAGTAACATATATAAAATATTATATTATACTGGAATAGTAATATACCTATGTATCATTTGGATTCGATTCTTTTAAAATAAAAATTAAATGGAAGTAGCGTTCGTGCGTACGTACGGACTACCGTCTCCACGAACGCAATGAGATTCATTCTCCATCGTATCCATTCAAGTATTATTCTCATTTTAGGGTTAAAAATAATGTTAATATCATTCTGATTATGAATAAGATATAATCTATCCATTACAAACATGTCTTACGTAACCAAACATTTAAGAAGAACGAATCGATTATCACCCGAAACGACGATAATACTAAGATATTATTAATAAAGCAATGTTAAAAGATCATATATGATATCATATTAATGTATATGATTCTTGTATAATTTAATAACAATTATTTCAACATTATATAGGAGGTTAACCTACCCCAACAAAGGAAAAGTACAAGGTAAGGGTTATTTCACAATCTCTTCATTATCCGAGGTTGTTTATACGTAATAATCTACTGGGATCCCTTTATCATCCACATCCATGTTTTCTTCAAAATGTATTTCAAAACATATTTATTATTTACAAGAATATGGGTTAAAGTCATTTATACCCTTGTTTGACTTTTTATAAGTGGTTTATAAAGGAATCTTTCCGTTGTTTTCAAAACAAGGTCCTTTTTAACCTTTTCGACAGAATTAAGATAAAAATGTTTTTTTAACTTATACGGCGGGTGCAGTTATTTTCCGCCGTTATAAAATCGTCAAAGCTTCCCTTACAAGCTTATAAGAATATTTTCAAGAAAATGTTTTATTTTATATGGCTCTTAAATGATTTCAAAAATAGAAAGAGATATTTCTCTAAAAAGTGTTTTGATTTCATCTATGTCAACATCCTTTGATGGATTTTTGAAGTTGATTTATTATGATACAAAACTTCTATATTGTATTTAAGGTTTTGTGATATGTTTGACTGTGGATGTGCTATTTTTATACCATTCATAGTTTATGGTGAAATTATTGACATTTCGTATGCTAGTTTTAATACGAATGTTTATGTTATGTTTAAACCTTTTCATATGGGAATGCATTGGACTTAGTAAGTGACGGGTGGAGCCCGCTATAGCTCCTCGATGCATCGGTAGGTCTCATGAGACAAACTAGTGTCTTGGAACAAGGCCTTGGAAAAATCTTATTTGTAGTCTTGGCACGAGGCCTTGACTATGTGGTTATGATAGTCTGGCATTATGCATTCCAACATTATGAAAGTGGTTTTTGATTTTTGCATGTGATTATTCGATTAGTAGAATATCCATGTGAATAAGTAAATGGAATTATTTCATTTTACTTTTGCCATACTATGTTGAAGTTCAAGTTTAAAAGGCTTTGGTTTTAGTAATGCATTGCCTTAAATGTTTATGCTTATTTTGAATGTTCCGCTATATTGTTATCCTTACTGGGCATTTGAGCTCACCCCTTTTCTATGTTTTATTTTTCCCAGGATGTGAAGAAGTAAGTTATGAATGACCTGTAGGGATATTATGAGGGGATAATAGTGTGTATTGTGGAAACATTATGTTGTTGTATTAGTTTTTCATTTTATGATGTAATGTAAAACTTATGAATATATCTAGTGTTTCCAAGGCTACTAAACCAATCGGTCTTTCGAGATTTGATCTTTCTTGTGATCATGCCAATGTTATGTAATAACGCACCGACTCTGGGTTACTGGGGTCGGGGCGTTACAGTTTGTATCAGAGGAAGTTTAGTACAAACCTTGGAAGCTAGATTTAGATAAACTCTGATTAGAGCACGTAGACCTAAGATGAACTTTGAGGATTAGTATAGAAGAACTTCCTAGAATTTTGGTATTGTAGAGATTTTGTGAGTTTTCCGAGCAATACATCCCTGTCTGGATACGAGCAGGTAGAGGCGGCTCTGGCACAGATGTACCTAGGGGTAAAACCCGAAAACACCGCTTTGAGCTAGACTCGAACGGGAACTGGTGCACGACAACGGGCCTTGCTGCACTCTTGGTTACGACACTCCTGGGGGATATGCTTAGGATAACTCTCATTTTCCTTACAAATCATTATGAAGGGTTTATGAGTATATACTTCCTCAAAGAAAACATTTTTATGATTATGGATTATATCCATAAATAGTTCAATTTATGTTAAGTGTTTTATAAGTATGGGATTATGTATTTTGATTCATAAACTGATCTAGTTTATGCCATTGTTTAGAAATGGCGCCTAGTGGAAGAAATGGAAACTGTATCAATGCACGTACTCCATGTAGGGATTGCCCTCCTGCTCAAGATAATTATAGTGGGGCTGGTGATGCAACTGGTGCCGATCAGCTAATCACCATACTGGGACAACTTACTCAGGTTATGAATAATAACCTTACCCGTATGGAGCACCCTGATCCGCAGCGTGGAGGATCAATGTTAGATCGATTCATGAGGCAACAACCACCAACGTTCAATGGGAGTACAAATCCCTTAGTAGCTGAGCAATGGATAAATTCCCTCGAGAAAATATTTCAGGCTTTGGGGAGCAGTGAAAGGGAAAAAGTTATCATGGTAGTTTACCGCCTCACTGGAGATGCTGATCAATGGTGGTCATTGATTCAAAACATGAAGGAAGATGATGAAGTATCAAATATGGAATGGAGGGAGTTCAAAGATCTGTTTTTAGAAAAATACTTTCCTCATGGCCATCGAGCGGATATGGAAAGGCAATTTCTGAGTCTGAGACAAAAGGAGGATGAGAATGTCACAAAGTATGAGGCTAACATTACAAGGTTAGCGAGGTATGCTGGAGATTATATTCGCAACCCAAGAAGTAAGATTGATCGTTTCTTTGATGGGTTAAAACCAATTCTTCGTCGAGCATTAGTCTCACAATCCTTTTCATCGTACGAAGACATTGTCTCATGTGATATCAAGACCGAAAAGGAATTCTCTAAGTCTTATGACTTTAAAGCAAAGCAAGAGAAGAAGAGACATGCTGATCAATCTGGGAATGGAAATAAGGGGAAGAAGGGAAAGGTTGAATATCCATCTTGTGGTAAATGCGGGAAGAAACATCCTGGTACTTGCTTGAAGGGAATGGGAGTCTGTTACAAGTGTGGTGAAAAAGGCCACCAAGCTCGTGATTGCAAGGGGAAGAAGGAAGCTACCAACGTTCAGTGCTACAATTGCAGGGAGATGGGGCATTATGCAAATACATGTCCTAAGCGTCAGGAGAACTTACCTCAGAAAAGGCCAAGGGATCAAGGCCAGGTTTATGCTATCACTACTGCAGAGGTAGAAGCTCCGAAAGACGTGGTGGCAGGTAATTTAATGGTTTCCTCAAGTTTAGCAAATGCATTATTTGATTCTGGATCATCGCATTGTTTCATATCTTCCCAGTTTGCTAAGAAAATTAGATATTTCCAATTTGATTTAATAAGGGAGTTGTCAGTTAAAACTCCTAAGGGAAGTATCATTGCAACAAAGTTTTGTGAATCAGTCCCCATTAGAGCACATAAATTTTCTTTATCTGCTGATCTCATCTTCATACCTATGATTGAGTTTGATATAATCCTCGGTATGGAATGGCTTTCGGACTATGATGCGAAGATTTATTGTAAGAAGAAAGAGGTTACGATTCTTGATGATAATGATAAGGAACACCTTATTTTTAGAGCAGAATCGTCACCACTTAATTCTTATTTAGATCCACCCCCAGTATCTCAACTTAATTCAATTATTGGGGAGGAATAGAATGAAATAACTATCGGTGAGGAAAGGAATGTTCAAATAGAGGATGTACCTGTTGTGAAAGAATTTGTAGATGTATTTCCAGAAGATTTACCTGGACATCCTCCAGAACGAGAAGTTGAGTTTTCTATTGATTTGATTCCTGGATCAAGGCCTATATCGAAGACCCCTTATAGAATGGCCACTGTAGAATTAGTCGAACTAAAGAAACAACTAGAGGAATTGAGTAATAAGGGATTTATTCACCCTAGTGTTTCTCCATGGGGAGCCCCTGTTCTTTTTGTTAAAAAGAAAGATGGATCTATGAGGTTATGTATCGACTACAGGGAGATCAATGCTATAACGATAAAGAACAAGTATCCCCTACCTCGTATTGATGATTTATTTGACCAACTGCATGGAGCTCAATACTTTTCAAAGATTGACCTTCGATCTGGATACCATCAGTTGTGTGTGAAGAAGGAAGACATTCCGAAGACAGCATTTCGAACCAGGTACGGGCATTACGAGTTTACTGTAATGCCGTTTGGATTGACTAATGCACCCTCTGTATTCATGGATCTGATGAATAGAGTTTTCAAGGAGTATCTCGATGAATTTGTGGTGGTATTTATTAATGATATCTTGGTATACTCCAAAACCTACGAAGATCATGAAAATCACATGCGCATTATCTTGAAAACTCTGAGGAGGCATGAATTATATGGGAAGTTTAGCAAGTGTGAATTCTAGCTTCAGGAGATTTCTTTTCTTGGCCATATTGTCTCTAAAGATGGAATCTCTGTTGATCCTTCGAAGACCAAGGCAATCCAAGAATGGCCATCACCTACGAGTATAACTGAGGTATGCAGTTTTATTGGTTTGGCAGGTTATTATCGACATTTCGTCCAGAATTTTGCCCGATTGGCTAACCCTTTAACGAAGCTCACACGTAAAGGGGTTAAATTTATTTGGACAAAAGAGTGTGAAGAATGTTTTGAAGAACTGAAGAAAAGATTAATCAATGCTCCTATATTGACTCTACCATTGGGGAATGATGGGTTCGTTATTTATAGTGATGCATCGAAGAAAGGACTTGGTTGTGTCCTTATGCAGAATGATAGAGTTATTGCCTATGCATCACGACAGTTGAAAATTCATGAACAAAACTATCCTACTCATGATCTCGAGTTAGCAGCTGTGATCTTTGCTTTGAAGATATGGAGGCACTACCTCTATGGTGAAAAATGTGAGATTTATACTAATCACAAGAGTTTGAAGTATATTTTCTCACAAAAAGAACTCAACATGAGGCAAAGGAGATGGCTTGAATTACTCAAGGATTATGATTGCACGATACACTACCACCCGGGGAAAGCAAACAAGGTGGCAGATGCTTTAAGCAGAAAAGACCATGGTGTTTTGAACAATATGAGAATTGAAAGGGATCCAATTTTCATGGATCTAGTGAAGATGGACATGGGAATAACCAGGGAAGGTGAAACATCATTTCTTTTTCAAATGGTTGCCAAACCATCTTTAATAGAAAGGATTAAGAGTTCTCAGACCGATGATGAAGAATTCCAAAAGAAGATTAAAGCTGTGAATGATGGGAGATTGAGAGACTTTGTGTTTGAAGATGGAATTTTGAAATTCGGGAAGAGACTTTGTGTTCCCGATATACCTGATCTAAAAAGGGAATTGCTGGATGATGCTCATAGTTACAATTTCTCTATACACCCTGGGAGCACCAAAATGTATAGATATTTGAAGGAACATTTTTGGTGGGACAACATGAAGAGGGAGATTGCTGATTTTGTGTCAAGATGTATGGTTTGTCAACAAGTGAAAGCTGGAAGGCAACAGCCTGGAGGAGTCATGCAACCTCTTCCCATACCGGAGTGGAAATGGGACAATATTACGATGGACATTGTCATGGGGCTACCAAAGACTCCTAGAAGGAACGATGCAATATGGGTTATTGTTGATCGTCTTACCAAGTCAGCACATTTTATTGCTATAAGAGAAGATCTACCCCTGGAACGTCTAGCAAGACTATACATTAATGAAGTTGTGAGACTTCATGGAGTACCCCTATCGATTGTTTCTGATCATGATCCCCGTTTTACTTCAAGATTTTGGAAAAGTCTTCAGAAATCTCTGGATACTGAACTTCATTTGAGCACTGCTTACCACCCTCAGACAGATGGACAATCAGAACGGACTATTCAAACCCTAGAAGACATGTTGAGATCTTGCTCACTTGACTTTCAGGGTATGTGGGATCAATATTTACCTCTGGTAGAATTTTCCTATAACAATAGCTTCCATTCGAGTATTCAGATGGCACCATATGAAG
Source organism: Viscum album (assembly GCA_963277665.1). Lineage (NCBI taxonomy): Eukaryota > Viridiplantae > Streptophyta > Magnoliopsida > Santalales > Viscaceae > Viscum > Viscum album. Next base: position 1,551,691,601 of record OY728125.1, on the reverse strand, counting down.
CGTTATACGGAAAGAGATGTCGTACACCAACCTGTTAGGATGACGTCGGTGAAAGAAAACTTGTAGGTCCAGAACTGGTGGAGGAAACGATGGAAAAGGTGAAGGTAATCCAAAATCACATCAGAGCAGCTCAAAGTAGGTAGAAGAGCTATGCCGATAATCGAAGGAAGGATTTGGAATTTCAAGTCGGTGATCATGTTTTCCTAAAGGTATCTCCATGGAAGGGAGTCATACGTTTTGGTAAGAAAGGTAAATTGAGTCCCAGGTACATCGGACCCATCGAAATTCTAGAACGAATTGGGGTTGTAGCTTACCGATTGGCAATACCGCCAAGTCTCTCTAAAGTTCACGATGTGTTCCACGTATCTCTGTTGAGGAAATACATGCCTGACCCAACGCATGTACTCACCTATGAAGAATTAGAACTGGAACCCGATCTGTCTTATTGCGAAGAGCCCGTCAAGATTCTTGATACGAGAGAACAAGTGCTGAGAAACCGGACGACGCGTCTGGTAAAAGTTCTGTGGAGAAACCATAAGATGGAAGAGGCAACGTGGGAACCCGAGGAACTTATGATGAAGAACCACCCGAGTCTTTTTATGCAGTAATACCCTGGAAATTGCGAGGACGCAATTATTTGAAGGAGGGGAGAATGTAACACCCCAAGCTTCCACTCTACGTTTCCCTTCGAATAATGCGATAGCGTGTGTTGTACGCAACCTCGAGTTCTAACACACACCACAACTAATTAAACTAGCCGTTGTGAATAGTAATACCTACTTTTTGAAATCATATATATTTTATATTTCAAAATGGACATCATTTTTGGATTCGAAATATCGAAATTAGCCTAGGGTGAAATTTTGGTACTTTTCGGATAACTTTTATATTTTGATGAATAGCGAAAATTACTAAATTTTAATTAAAAACAACTTTTTTAATCAAAATATTTAATAATGATAAATTATGAATTTTAGTAGTTTTAAAGTATATTTAGAATATATTTTTACCATTTAATATAATGTTGGTCATTGGACATAATTTTATAATTAAACCGAACATAAACAAGTGTCAATCTTTTGATAGTTATTATCTCTTAAAAACACGCTTTTTGTTTTGACAGCGGGAATTAATTTTAAATTAATTTATGCCACTTCTGTGTTTTGAATTTAGGAAAATGGATTCCATATTTGGAATCAGGATGTCCAAATTATGTAAATAGGTAACTTTTATTTTTACACATTTTGAATAATTAATGCGGTAAATATTTTATTTACCATGGTTAAGGGTAAATACGGTAAATAAGGGTTAAAAAATAATATTATAATAATACAAAATTACCCTAAAACGTGTCCTAACCTTATTGGTGGACACATACCCGACCATGGGCATCCTTGGGTCGAATTGGGGACCCCTTGGAGCCACTTGTATGTGGTAGGGACACATTATATTAATAAAGTTAAAATAAAAATAAAAATGGCATAAGCTTACATCTTTTAGAAGAACAATTTTTACATAGGGTTATACATGTTGGATTTTCGATTATAAATATTCATTAGAAAGATAAAAATATTTCCTACATAATGATATTTTATTTATAATTTTTAGACATCAAATAATTTAAATTATTAATGACACAATAATGATGAAATGTTTACCTCATTAATAAATTATTTAAATAAATAAGATTATAACGATTAAAATATTATCTAAAACCTGTCAAATTCTTATTGGTTGATGTTATTTAGAATATGAGCCATCTTATCTTTGACCTCAATGATTTTTGGACCATTATAAACCGAATATAATTATATTATAAAGTAATACTTTCACTCTTTCCTAAAGAGCCCCTCCTCTCCCTTATAAAATGAGACCACTTCTACTCATTCCTCACACCTCTCAAGCCACTTGGCTCGACCAAACCCTTCCCAAATAATCTCCCCACATCCCTCTCCTCATCCTTGAAGCTTCCTCTTAGTCAGAAAGCATTTCAAGAAGTCCTTTGGTTCCAACCAAAGTGAGTTACCTAAATTAAAGGTAACGATTTCTCTTAAATTATTTTCATTTATTTTGCTTCTCCAACCCCCAAAATCTTTTTATTTCCTTTCTTTTGTAACAACAACAGTATCAAAAATATACTAGGATGTTTTTATAAGAAGTATTCAAACTACATATACACACAACTCCATCTAATGGATGATGAACATAATGTTTCTGTGGATGGAAAACTAACGCCTCACGAAACGATGATTGTTCAAATACATCTTACCGCCTCTCATGGTGGCCATTATGATGGAACTGTAATTAAATATGATATTAATGATATATATTTTATATATAAGCTTCTGTAATTCCATTTTATTTCATACCATTATTCATTTCATGTTGTATATACATACGATAATTTCATTTGAGGAAGTGCGGACTACCGCCCCCTTAAAATGATATGACTCGTTCATACCACACATGGAACGTATAAAGGATGGTGTTAATGAACTTAAGTAACATATATAAAATATTATATTATACTGGAATAGTAATATACCTATGTATCATTTGGATTCGATTCTTTTAAAATAAAAATTAAATGGAAGTAGCGTTCGTGTGTACGTACGGACTACCGTCTCCACGAACGCGATGAGATTCATTCTCCATCGTATCCATTCAAGTCTTATTCTCATTTTAGGGTTAAAAATAATGTTAATATCATTCTGATTATGAATAAGATATAATCTATCCATTACAAACATGTCTTACGTAACCAAACATTTAAGAAGAACGAATCGATTATCACCCGAAACGACGATAATACTAAGATATTATTAATAAAGCAATGTTAAAAGATCATATATGATATCATATTAATGTATATGATTCTTGTATAATTTAATAACAATTATTTCACCATTATACAGGAGGTTAACCTACCCCAACAAAGGAAAAGTACAAGGTAAGGGTTATTTCACAATCTCTTCATTATCCGAGGTTGTTTATACGTAATAATCTACTGGTATCCCTTTATCATCCACATCCATGTTTTCTTCAAAATGTATTTCAAAACATATTTATTATTTACAAGAATATGGGTTAAAGTCATTTATACCCTTGTTTGACTTTTTATAAGAGGTTTATAAAGGAATCTTTCCGTCGTTTTCAAAACAAGGTCCTTTTTAGCCTTTTCGACAGAATTAAGATAAGAATGTTTTTTTTAACTTATACGGAGGGTGCGGTTATTTTCCGCCGTTATAAAATCGTCAAAGCTTCCCTTACAAGCTTATAAGAATATTTTCAAGAAAATGTTTTATTTTATATGGCTCTTAAATGATTTAAAAAATAGAAAGATATATTTCTCTAAAAAGTGTTTTGATTTCAACTATGTCAACATCCTTTGATGGATTTTACGCTTATTTGAAGTTGATTTATTATGATACAAAACTTCTATATTGTATTGAAGGTTTTGTGATATGTTTGACTGTGGATGTGCTATTTTTATACCATTTATAGTTTATGGTGAAATTATTGACATTTCGTATGCTATTTTTAATACGAATGTTTATGTTATGTTTAAACCTTTTCATATGGGAATGAATTGGACTTAGTAAGTGACGGGTGGAGCCCGCTATAGCTCCTCGATGCATCGGTAGGTCTCATGAGACAAACTAGTGTCTTGGCACAAGGCCTTGGAAAAATCTTATTTGTAGTCTTGGCACGAGGCCTTGACTATGTGGTTATGATAGTCTGGCATTATGCATTCCAACATTATGAAAGTGGTTTTTGATTTTTGCATGTGATTATTCGATTAGTAGAATATCCATGTGAATAAGTAAATGGCATTATTTCATTTTACTTTTGACATACTATGTTGAAGTTCAAGTTTAAAAGGCTTTTGTTTTAGTAATGCATTGCCTTAAATGTTTATGCTTATTTTGAATGTTCCGCTATATTGTTATCCTTACTGGGCATTTGAGCTCACCCCTTTTCTATGTTTTATTTTTCCCAGGATGTGAAGAAGTAAGTTATGAATGACCTGCAGGGATATTATGAGGGGATAATAGTGTGGATTGTGGAAACATTATGTTGTTGTATTAGTTTTTCATTTTATGATGTAATGTAAAACTTATGAATATATCTAGTGTTTCCAAGGCTACTGAACCAATCGGTCTTTCGAGATTTGATCTTTCTTGTGATCATGCCAATGTTATGTAATAACGCACCAACTCTGGGTTACTGGGGTCGGGGCGTTACATCATACATAGCCCGATACCACTAAGGTAAATGAAACCGATAGGCAACCAACTTGACTCTCTCCAAAACCTTAAACGGTCCAACATATCTCGGTGAAAGATTACCATGTATCATAATCCTCATGTTTCGCATCCACAATGTGACATATAGAAAAACTTGATCTCCAACCTCGAACTCTAGAGGCCATCTCAATTAATCCACATAATACTTTTATCATGACTGTGTAGTATCCATCCTATTTCGATTCAACTCCACTTGATCTGTGGTCTCCTGAACAAGATATGGTCCCAACATTGCTGCCTCTCCTGCCTCCAGCCAACATAAGTGTGGTTGGAATGGACTGCCATACAAAGACTCATAATTTTCCATCTGAATAGATTCTTGAAAACTATTATTGTAGAAAAAATACACAAGAGGTATGTGATTCTCCCAAGAACCTCCAAACTCTTGGACGCATTCTCGAAGCATGTCCTCTAGCACCTGAATCATACGATCAGACTAACCATATGTCTGGGGATGGTAAGCAATACCCAGAAGTACGGTGTACCCAAAGCCCTCTGTAGTCCCTGATAGACCTGAGAAGTAAAACACATGTCCCTATCGGAAAAAATGGAGAGTGAAACCCCATGTATAAATACAATCTATCAGATGTACATCCATCCCAACTCATCCACACTATTGGTATCCTTGATTGGGAAGAAGTGATTAACCTTCACGAGTCTATCAATTACCCCCCAAACGGCATCATTCCCTTGAGGATACCTCGGAAAACCTGTCATGAAGTCCATCACAAAATCATTCCACTTCCACTCAGGAATGGTTAACTACTGAAAAAACCATACTGGTCACCGAGGATCCACCTTCACCTGCTGATAGGTGGAACATCTCATAACAAAACCAGCAATATCTCTCTTCATACCTATCCAACAATACTGATGGTCTAAACCTCGATACATCGTAGTGACACCATGATGAACATCCCCAACAGAGGAATGAAAGTCCTACATCAGCTCCTAGCGTATGTCTGCTGACACCCAGACACGCCCATGAAAGCGCCAGATCTCATCCTCTCCCATGGTCTATCTAGGAATATGGTCCTCTCCTGACACACTCTCTCGTAGGACTAGTCCGTCAACATCTGATAGCTGCCTTATTCACACTCGATCAAGTAGAGTAGAGGTAAGAGCTACAAAAGAAAGAAATGTCTACCCCTGTCAATTGTGAACCTCCAAATGCATATTAGAGAACAGAGCTATAAGCTCCCATTCACTACTGGCCTCTTAAGCTGCCTTTACTTGAGTCCTCTTACTCTGCACATTATCCACTGCATTTCCCTTCCCAAGTATGTAGGAAAGATTAATTTCAAAAGACTGAAGGTACTCTACCCACCTTCACTGTCTCAAATTCAGGTCACGATGAGTAAAGATATACCTGAGAATTTTTTTGTTAGTGAAAACCACAAAATTCTCTCCCAGTAGTTAATGTCTCCAATAGCGTCAGGCTTGAACAACTACAGCCAACATTAGATCATTCGTTGGGTAATTTATCTCACGTGGCCTCAACTGTCGAGACCCGTACACAATGGCTCCTTCCCCCAGAATAAACTGTAAAGACCTGGAAATTTAAATGATTTTTTTGAAAATTACTTTGGAAATTTAGGAGTCCACAATTTCTGACGGCGCCTGATTCCGAGGCCCAGTGTGCCCAGAATCAATTTCTGAAGTTTTGTTCAGGTACGTTCAGTAAACATACATGCATGTTTTTCTATCATTTGAACCAGTGGTCGGAATTGAAATATTTGGAAACTGATGAACTCACAGTGCCAGTATTCACTTAAGGAGACCTTCAGCTCGATCGCAGATGAGTCAGGGTGAAAGTTGGTTTCTCGGGGTTTCGTGGGATAAAAATTAAATAAGATTATTATTTTATTTTTATTTAATTTTGGGTTTTTGAAACTCTTTTGGTGTGGGGACCACCCGAAACTTGAAACTCGTCATTTAGCGAGGAGAATTTATAGTGTGGTTACACAAGAGGTGTAACCACTCATTTAATAGTATTCAATTATGTTAAACACTTATCTCAACTTAAGGTGTTTTTGGGGGGAAAAGAGCATGGGGTTGGAAGGGGAGAGTTCTGTGAAAGGCTTGTTGATGAAGAACGGTTCTCCAAAAATGGGCCTCCCAAGATATTTGACGAAGAACAATCCCTCAATGGGGATCAGATACCGACGAGTCTCCGATTCTCAAGCTCGGATATGAAGTGCGAGGCAGACGCAAAGATCAACGTCAACTCCATCATCTTTCCGCGACGTCGTCAACAAACAACGAATTGAGGTAGGGGTCGTTATTGATTAATTTAAATCCTCGTATCTCATCTTTTATTGTGATTCTTTGTTAGAAAGATATTATCTTCTAATGCGGAGGGCGCGGGATGAACAAACACAGCCCGACATCCTACCGAAAATTCTTGATTGATTGATGAAGACGGTGGCGCAATAGCGCCACCGGTAGAGAGAACCACAGAAGAAATCGGCATCGCATTTGTCACTTGGTCGTCAGAGATGTGTGAAGAATGGGACCGCGACCACCACGGGCCGCGACAATGGCGGAGGGGCACGCTGCCGTTGCACCGCCCTAGAGGAAGAGGGCCGCGGCCAGGAGGGCTGCAGCGGTCAGAAGAAATCGCGGCGCCATCGCGCCGCGCGGTAGAGGGGTCGCAGCCGTGAGGGCCGTGACAATTAGAGATGGCATGGTGTCGTTGCACCATGCCGAAGGGGAAGCCGTGGCTGGGCCATGACGGATGAGCTGGAGGGCAACCAGCTAAGCCGACCACCGGTGAGGGGCACGCCAGGCGGAACCCGGTTGGGTTCCACAGAGAGGAAGCATCATCATCCGGTTCTGTTACAGGGAGACGGGGGGGGGGGGGGGGGTAACCCATCGTGATTGAATAGGGCGGGCCCCACAGGGCGCTGTTGTCACCTGGTCACGCTGACTAGGCGGGCTTCACTGACCCCAGCCACGCTGCAGGGCCACCACGCCACATAGAATGGGCTGCCATGCGGGCCGGGCCAGCACCCTAGACCAGGCCGCTGTGTTGGGCTGGGCTGCAACCACTAGGCCGGGCTATGCCCTACCGGCCCGAACCCGGACCCGGGTTCGACCCGGTTCCGGCCGACCCAGGGCCGGGTCGGACCGTACCCAAACCCCCCTCTTCGATCCTTTTTCGGTCATTCGCCCATAACTTGAGCTACGGACCTATTATTGATGAACCGTTAGTTGCGTAGGATTCATTGGATCGAGAAGGTAGTTTTAGTATATCACACTCAAGGGTTTGGAGAAGTTTGGATTTGTCCGGGTTGGTTCGAACCCGAAACCAACCGGGCCCTCGGAGCGGAAACGCTTATAACTGAAGGACCGGACATCCGTTTGACGTGTCGTCAACTACGTTGGTTTCATTTGGATGAGATGGTTCTTTTGGCATAATCCACTTGAGGTTTGGATGTAGTTGGAGTATGGTCGGGTTGGTTTGATCATAAAAACCAACCGGACCCCTAGGATGGAAATTTCAATAACTCACAGACCGGGCGTCCAATTGACGCACCGTCTGTCGCATTGGGTTTCTTTTGTCGAGACGGAACTTCAGGATACATAAAATCTGGAATTTGTGATATTTTATGTATCGAACCCTTGGATCGATAAGAGGACCCTCCCAGAATCGATCGTGTTGTGTGCAGGAACCCTAGAGCTGGCTGCGACGATGACGTCTACTGTACGAGGATCCTACGTGGGTTCGACATCAGTGACTTCTGTACCAGGATCCTCCGTGGGTTCGAGAGAAACCACTTCTCTACCAGGATCCTACGTGGATTCGACAGGGGTGAATTTTGTACCAGGATCCTTCGTGGGTTCGACAACAATGACTTCTGTACCGGGATTCTATGTGGGTTCGACAGCGACGACTTCTATACGAGGATCCTCTGTGGGTTCGACAATGAGGACTTCTGTACTGGGATCCTCCTTGGGTTCGACAGAAGTGACTTCTGTACACGAATCCTACGTGGGTTCGACAACGAAGGCTTTTGTACCAGGATCCTCCATAGTTTTGACAGTAGTGACTTATGTACTAGGATTCTACGTGGGTTCGACAGCGACGACTTATGTACCAGGATCCTCTGTGGGTTCGACAATAGTGACTTCTGTACCGGGATCCTACGTAGGTTTGACAGTGATGAATTATGTACCAGGATCCTATATGGGTTTGACAGTGATGATACTATTCCAGGATCCTACATGGGTTCGACAGAGGAGATGAATTAGAGGCTACATCTAATCATCTCTACCCCCTCTTCGAAATATGTTTACTTGTGTGAGCTGAGTCTTGAATTTCAATCATTACCATTGGTGTGACTGAATTCTTTCCTGTGTTGAGTGGGTTGTGCTTGGGATCGAGAGTTAGATCTGAACTGGAATTGATGACTTAGGTATATGTATGGGCATATATCTAAGTAGAGTTGGTTGATACTTCGTGATTGTATCTTTTCTTTTTGGTTTATCCTTCATGGATTTGGGGAGACCTTCGGGGGTCTTGGGGTCCCTACTGAGTATCATTATACTCACCCATGCATGGGATATGGCCTCACTACGTTGTGTTGGATGCAGAAGATAGACAAAACTGATCGTGGTAGAGACTTGTAGAGATGGACGGTACCCAGAGGTGGACCACTTGGCGAGATGTACACAGAACGGACAGACAGACCCGAGGTGTGGAGGTGGCCATTTTGTACCCACCCTTTAGGTGGGATTTCCGGAAGAGGAATCAGTGGTTGCTGTTTTACCTTACTTCTATTGTACTAGTTTTTTAGTTATACTGTACTTTTAGTTGGGTTTGTATTTCTGGCCCATTTAACTTTCAACACTTACTTTTGTATTTAGTATTACTTTGTGTTTACTTATGTTGCGTACTCTATTGTGTTTGTTTAGTTTTATGAAGGCAATGCCTTCCATATTTATCATGATTATGCCTTTGTTTCTAGTCGTCAGACCCTGGCCAATGGAAGGCGGGCTTGGGGTAGTCACGACATGGGCGCTGAGGACGGGTCTTGAAAAATTGGTATCAGAGGAATCGATTATACCGCAAAACTTAGGACTCTTATCTGTCTTACTGTGAAGCAATAGTGTTAAGAGTATTGAGTTTGGTTTTCAATCTAGGGAGTCCAGTGTTGGTGCGGCGGCTGACATATCCATACACCAGGACCCTGACCTCTGATTTCTGACTAAGTGCACGAAAACACAGATTGCGTGTGTGTTTCAAGAGTTTCCTTTGTGGTATATTTGAGTCAGCTCACCAGGTATAACTTATTGACCGTGGAACACCTATTACGTATCAGGATGCCACTACGAAGACAACCATCTAGGGTTCTCGAGAAAGTACTTGATAATGGTCCACCTAGCAATGAGGCTCCAATGTAGGGACCTCTTACTATGTTGGAACCTTCGGGTGGTGTACCAGCAGCACCACCCCCCATTAGGATGAAAATTCCACCAGCCGCATTGGAGGACAGTGCACTCCGACTGAGCGCGTTTCACAGGTTCCAGCGGTAGAGGCCTCTAAGGTTTTGAGGCGAGACAGATTCCCAGACAGCAGAGGACTAGATAGAGGTGATTAATGGAGATTTCCGCCTAGTTGAGACATGGGTAGAGAATATGTTGATCTTAGCTACTAATATTTTTCTGTGAGAGAACACGATGATGGTATGCATAGTGATGAGGTTTTGGTATTTGGACCGTTTTCCGAGATGGTACCTTTGGGCAGTGTGCCAACTATATCACTGTCCATTGGTCAGCAGACACTACCGGTGGTACCGGTAGAGGAAACTTGTATACTTAGTGCCGTAAATGTGTTTTAGCACCAGATATCCCTCAAGTTACGAGGCGAGCCCATTCCACAGGTGGCTGAGGAATGGATTGAGGAGGTGGCTGAGAGTTTTCTAGAGTTTATACAACTTTGGCAGGATGATATGTCAGTAGCTGAGTATTTATCGAGGCATAACGATCTTCCCTGGTACTCAATGAATATGATACAATCAGTTCCTTAGAGCTTAGATCTCTGAGCGAGGTGTGTTTAAGGATAACCGAGCCAACACTTTCTCCTATATGCATTCCTACTTATGTTAGGGTGATAGAGAGAACCTTTGTGGTTGAATTTTCATTGGATGAGCAGAAACAACTAATGAATGGTAGCTGTTGGAAAGCATGAAACCGGCGCTAGTCTCAGAAACTTGGGAATATGAGATGTTTCAGGAAGAAGAAGTGTTAATGATAGACGAAACTACATGGCAGTAGACATGAAAGCCGATCTAGGAGAGCATCATGTGGTGGTGAAAATTTCGAGATGTTGCAACCATCCGCCAATGTAGCTCCCGCTAGGCTCAGGGAGATGGAGGGCAGGAGAAGAGAGTAGCTGCATGCGGTCAAGGAGTATGACCCAAGGGCTCTAGGAATGATTTGAGGTACGATCTGTGTCTATTACAAGCTTCTGTATCAATAGACATAGGTACCAATCAGTTCTTCCTTCCATGAATCTTGTCCCAGACCTAGATTTTCCGGTTCAGCCATTTACTTGACTCTCACGTCTAGAGATACCATTGGGAGGAGACTCGATAATCACACTTACGCTGACAGTGTGATCTGACCCTTGAGGCGAGAGTTTTGGTTGGAACCTCTTGGTGGCTGCGTCGAGGCCTTATGAAGTTAGTTTGGGGATGGACTGGGAAACCACAGTTCATACACAAATTGACAGTATTTGGAAAAAAGGTTGTGGTTTATCTACAATGTTGGGATGGGGTTTTCCTTCTTTGGTGAAAAGGAAAACCCAGACAGCACAAGATGAAATCAAACATAAGAGGGAGTCGGCACTTGAAGGACCAGAGATGGTTCAGGCTATGATGGAGAAGGTGCAGATCATCCAGGAGCAGATGAAGACTGCACAGATCAGATAGAAGTCCTATGCTGGTAGGAGATGGAGACCACTGGAATTCGAGGATGGAGACCACGTCTTCTTGTGGGTCTCACCTCGACGAAGTCTACGGAGATTTGGCTGGGGCAGAAAGTTATCTCCAAAATTAATCAGACCTTTCTAGGTCCTCAGAAGAGTAGGTGAGGTGGCTTCCCACCTGGCCCTCCCATCTCAGTTGCACGGGGTGCACGATGTCTTCCACGTATCTCAGCTGAGGAGATATGTGCACAAACCATCCCACATCATTGACCACAGGGAGTTGGAAATCGATGACGGGGTGAAATTCACAGAGGTCCCAGTAGAGATTGAGGATCGATGGGAGAGGGTCCTATGTGGATGGTCGATTACTCTGGTGCGCATTCGCTGGCAGCACAAGAACCTCCAAAATAGCACATGGGAGCGAAAGGCTCAGATGTGTGCTCAGTACCCTCTTTCACTTCCCTAGTATGTGTTGTAGCTTTACGGGGACGTAATGTCCTGAGGTGGGAGTAATTTAAAGACCTGGAAATTTCAAGGAATTTTTTTTGAAAATTACTTTGGGATTTTACAAGTCTGCAGTTTCTAACGGCGCCAGATTCTGAGGCCCGGTGTGCCTGGAGTCAATTTCTGAAGTTATGTTCAGGTATGTTCAGTAAACATACGTGCAGATTTTTCTATCTTTTGAACTGGAGCCCGGAATTGAAATCTGAGGACACCGATGAACTCGTAGCACTGGTATTCGTTTTAGGAGACATTCGGCGTGATCGCAAACAAGTTGGGGTGAAATTTGGTTTTCTGGGGTTTCGTGGGATAAAAATAAAATAAAATTATTATTTTATTTTTAATTAATTTTGGGTTTTTGAAACTCTATTGGTGTGGGGACCACCCGACACTTGAAACTCCTCATTTAGTGAGGAGAATTTAATGTGTGGTTACATAAGAGGTGTAACCACCCATTTAATGATATTTAATTATGTTAAACACTTATCTCAACTTAAGGTGGTTTTAGGGGAAAATAGCATGGGGTTGGAAGGGGAGAGTTCTGTGAAAGGCATGTTGACGAAGAACGGTTCTCCAAAGACAGGCCTCCCAAGATTTTTGACGAAGAAAAATCCTTCAACGAGGATCTAATACTGATGAGTCTCCGATGATCAATCTTGGATATGAAGTGTGAGGCGGACACAAAGATCAATGTCAACTCCATCCTCTTTCTGTGACGTCATCAAACAAACAACGAATTGAGGTAGGGGTCATTATTGATTAAATTAAATCCTCGTACCTCATCTTTTATTGTGATTCTTTGTTAGCCAAATGTTATCATCTAACGTGGAGGGCATGGTCTAATCTAAAACGAACCGACGTCACTCTGAAGGTTCTTGATTGATTGACGATGGTAGTGGTGCAATGACGCCACCAGTAGAGAGAACCATAGAAGAAATCGACAGCACATTTGTCACCGGGTCACCAGAACTGTGTGAAGAATGGGAATGCGGCCACCACGGGCCACGACAATGCCGGGGGGGGGGGGGGCAGTTTTGTCACACCGCGCTAGAGGAATAGGGCCACGGCCCAGAGGGCCATGACGATCGGAAGAAATCGCGGCACCGTCGCGCCGCGCGGTAGAGGGGCCGTGACTGTGCCGTCCGCGGCAGTCAGAGATGGCACGATGCCATCACGCCACACCGGAGGGGAAGCCACGACAGATGAGCTGGAGGGAGGCTGACTGAGCCGGCCACTAGCGAGGGGCGCGCCATGCAGAACCCGGTAGGGTTCCGCGGAGAGGAACCAACATCAGCCGGTTCCATTATAGGGAGACAGGGGGGGTATAACCCCCCGTGATTGAATAGGGCGGGTTCCACCACCACCTCATCATGATGAAAAGGTGCGTTTCACTGACCCCAGCCACACAGCTAGGCCACCGCGGCACGCGGAATGGGCCACTGTGCCATGTGGGCCGGGCCACCGCGCCACGCGGGCCGGGCCAACGCGCCACGCGGGCCGGGCCGCCATGCGTGCTGGGCTGGCGCCCTGGGCCGGGCCGCCATGCTGGTCCAGGCCACAACCGCTGGGCTGGGCTGCGCCCTACCAATCCGGACCCAGACCCGGGTGGGGTCGACCTGGTTCGGGCCGACCCATGGCGGGTTAGGCCGGGTCGGACCGGACCCAAACCCCCCTCTTCGAGCCTTTTTCGGTTATTCGCCCATAACATGAGCTACAGACCTCCAATCGACACACCGTCAGTTGCATAGTATTAATTAGATCGAGACAGTATTTTTGGTATATCACACTCAAGGTTTTGGAGAAGTTTGTGTATATTCAGGTTGGTTCAAACCTGAAACCAACCAGGCCCTCAGAGCAGAAACACTTAGAACTTAAGGACCGGATGTCTGTTAGACGTGTTTTTAACTACGTTGCTTTCCATTTGATGAGAAATTTCTTTTGGAATACTTCACTTGATGTTCGGATGCAGTTGGAGTACGGTCGGGTTGGTTTGAGCCTAAAAACCAACCGGGTCCCTGAGACGGAAATGCCAATAACTCACAGACCGGGCGTCCAATTGACGCGTCGTTTGTCGCATTGGGTTTTTTTTGTCGAGACGGAACTTCAAGATACAACAAATCTGAACTTAGTGATAGTTGATGTATCAAGCCCTTGGCCCGAGGAGCGGGCCCTCCTGGAATCGAGCATGCTGTGTGCGGGAACCCTAGAGATGGCTGCGACAACGACGTCTACTGTACTAGGATCCTATGTGGGTTCGACAGCAGTGACTTCTATACCAGGATACTACGTGGGTTCGACAATGAATACTTCTATACCAGGATCCTCCGTGGGTTCAACAGTGATGACTTCTGTACCAGGATCCTCCGTGGGTTCGATATGAGTGACTTCTGTACCGGGATCCTACGTGGGTTCGATAGCGACGACTTATGTACCAGGATCCTCCGTGGGTTCATCAACGATGAATTATGTACTAAAATCCTCCGTGGGTTTTAAGGCAGTGAATTCTATACTGGGATCCTATGTGGGTTTGATAGCAACGACTTCTGTACCGGTATCCTCTGTGGGTTTGATAGTAGTGACTTCTGTACCGTGATCCTACGTGGGTTCGACATCGATGACTTCTGTATCGGGAACCTCCATGGGTTCGACAGCAGTGACTTCTGTACCAGGATCCTATGTGGGTTTGACAGTGATGTCTTTTGTACCAGGATCCTACGTGGGTTTAAGAGTTTTTATACTGTTCCAGGATCCTACGTGGGTTTGACAGAAGAGATGAATCAGAGGATACATTTAATCATCTCTACCCACTCTTCGAAATATGTTTACCTGTGTGAGCTGAGTCTTGACTTTCAACCATTACCATCGGTGTGATTGACTTCTTTCCTGTCTGGACTGGGTTGTTCTTGGGCTTGAGAGTTGGAGCCGAACTAGAATTGATGACTTATGTATATGTACGGGCATATACCAAAGTAGAGTTGGTTGATACTTCGTGATTATATCTTTTCTTTGTGGTTAATCCTTTGTGTATTCTGGGAGACCTTTGTGGGTCTCGGGGTCCCTATTAAGTATCGTAATACTCACACCTGCATGGGCTATGCCCGAACTACGTTGTGTTGGATGCAGACGACGGACAACACTAATCTTGGTAGAGACTTGTAGAGTTGGACAATACCCATAGGTGGACCACTTAGCGAGACGTGCACATAGCGGATGGACGGACCTGAGGTGCTGAGGTGGACATCTGTACCCACCATTTAGGTGGGATTTCCAGAGGATGACTCAGTGGTTATTGTTTCACCTCACTACTGTTGTACTAGTTTTTCAGTTGTACCGTACTTTCAGTTGGGTTTGTATTTCTGGCCCATTTATCTTTCAGCACTTACTTTTGTATTCAGTATTACTTTGTGTTTACTTCTGTTGCATACTCTGTTTTATTTGTTTAATTTTATAAAGGCAATGCCTTCCCTTTTTATCGGGATTACGCCTTTGGTGCTAGTCACCAGCCCCTGACCTATGGAAGGAAGGCTTGGGGTAGTCACGAAACGGGCCCCGGGGACAAGTCGTGACATAAGCACTGCTCCTAGCCCGACACCATATGCATCATATTATACAATTTAGCTCTTGCGTGGCTATGTAAATACTAGTATCAGTGCTGAAGTAAACCTCCCTTTCATCTCCTGAAAGGATGAATCACAAGAATCAGACCACATGTACTTCTCACCCTTCTTAGTCTGTCCCATCAATGGCACTGATAAGCATAAAAAGTCCTATATGAAATGTCTGTAGTATCCATCCTTCCTTAGAAAACTCAGTACCTCAAAGACGTTATTCATCTACTCCCATAAAACTACTACTATCACTTTCTATGGGTCTACTGATACTCTTGTCTCTAAGACAACATGGACCAATAAGTAATTTTTTTCCATCTAAAAGTGTCATTTTGAGAGCTTAGCATATAACTGATTCTCTCTCAGTGTACTCAAAATGATCTTAATATGTGTTGCATGGTCATGTCAAGTGTGAGAGTACACCAAGATATTGTCCACGAAGACTATAAGGAAAGAATCCAAGTATGGATGGAACACTTGGTTCATCAAAACCATGAAAACTGCAGGTGTGTTCGTGAGACCAAATGACATAACCACATACTTGTATAGACTATACCTACCCTGAAAGGTTGTAATAGGTATATCTGCTGGTCTAATAGACAACTGATGATAACCGGATCTCAATTCATTCTTCGAGAACACCTGGGCTCCTCTAAGTGGATCAAATAGACCATAAATCCTTGGCAAGGGATATCAGTTCTTAACGATCAACTAGTTCAGCATCCGACAATCCACACAAAGTCAGAGGGTACTGTCCACATTTTTCAAAAACATGATAGGAGAACCCCAAGGAGAAGTACTAGGTCAAAAGAAACCCTTCTCCTGTAACTCCTCTAATTTATTCTTGATATCCTGTAACTCTGGTGTTGGCATCCTATAAGGAGAAATGGACACCGGTGCCACTCCTGGCATAAGCTCAATAGAAAAGTCCACCTCTCGCTCTAGAGGAAAACCTGAAAATACCTCTAGAATGACATCCCTAAAATGATTCACCGCTATAGGAAAGTCCAAATGTGATGTCCCATTTTTGTCAAGGTACAGACTAGCAATCTGGGTTTTAACTCCTCCCAACCCATGATGCTTGGGTCCCGTTCTACTTGCCTCGACATCCCATTTTCCCTTGTACAGAAACGAACTTTCCTCTGGTGACGTGAAACTCACCCTACAACAATAGAAATCAACCAAAACCTGTAAGGGAACTAAATAGTCTATTTTGAGAATAACACCACAACCTATCATCTCTAAGACATAAATATCCGATAGGAAGTGACACCCACCAACCTCAAGAGGGGACTCCTTGCACTGACATACACTAACCGTTCTAGTCCCCAACAGAGTGTCTAGAGTCAAGACATTAGCAAAAGTAAAGATAAAAAATCCATATATGAATCTATGGGAAGCTCGTGTATCAAAAAGTGTAAAAGCTAGAACTGAGGCAACTTGAATCGTACCTCGAACCGTAGAGGGTTTGAGATCCTTCTCTTGCTGGGTCTGCTCCACTACAAAAGCCTGGCCTTTACCGCGACCCTATGACCCTGCCTGACCACCCTAAGCTGATCCACCCTCTTTTTTTTGAATGCCTGGTGGCTAACTACCATGTTTTCTATAACACTACAATATTTCATAGTATGTTATTTTCTTTAATGCAATTCTAATAGCTTACACTACACGCAACACCGAGTTCGAGTGCACCACGACTTACTAACCTAGACTTTCAAAAGGAGGATAAGAATAATATTAACTGTATTTTGAATTTTATATAGTCCATATAATTTTTACATCTATATTATGTGTTTCTTAGACATAATTTAAGAACAAATTCAATTTTTCAGATAAAAGATGTATTTTTCAAAAAATGAAATTATACCAATTTTTAATGGAGAACCCTTTTTGAATCCAATATTTCACACTTTTATATATTCAATTTGATGAATGTAACTTTATCTTTATATGAGGGACATAGAAATTTATTTTTGGATAAAGTTTTAGTTCTTTTCGAATAACTTTCATATTTCGATGAATAATAAAAATACAAAATTATAATTGAAAACCAATTTTTTAATATAAATAATTTATAGTGTTAAATTATAAATTTAAATGTGTTTTGAATTATAACTAGATTATATTTGTATCAATTAATCAAATTTTAGTCATTGGAAGTAATTTTACATTTAAATTGGAAAAAACACATATCATTCTTTCAATAGTTTTTACTTTTTAAAACCCCACTCTCTGGTTTTGACAATTGGAATATTTTTTAAATTAATTAATACAACTTATATGTTTTGAATTTGGTAAAATAGAAATCATTTTTGAAATTGGAATATTAAATTGATTTTTGGGTGAATTGTTTGTATTTTTCTAAAAACATTCAATTTTTGATGAAAAGTAAGAAACACAACGTTATTGTTTAAAGCCGATTTTTTTAACATTTTCTTAATTTCAATTTATTTTCAAATAGAAATAGATACATAATACCTATATTTTTTTAATTTAATTCATTTAATTAATTTTATAATAATATTAAATATATAAAATTTTATTGAACTTTTTACCGTCTTTTACTCACCTTCTAGGCACCTTTGCAAATTTGAATAAAAAATAATTTTACCGCTTATGTGAATTGAATTTCAAAAACTAGAGAGACATTGTTGACATTAGCATGTAAAATTTGGTTCATTAGGATGAAAATAATTTGTGGTGTATAGTAACTTTTGAAATTTATTTATCACGGTAAAAAGTAAATAGAATAATTAAAGGTACAATTGATATTATAATTACCCTAACACATGTCCTAATGCTATTGGATATGTTTATTTCGACTAAAATCAACCTTATGAAAAAACTATGATCCTTTTTGATCTACTTGGATTAGATTAGGACATTTATTATATTTTATTTAAATAATAGTTAAAAGTGTTAAACTTCAATTTTAATAACTAAAACATTTAAATATAAAGCTATAAATAAGATAAATTTTACTATAAATATTCATCAGAAAGATAATTATTTTTCTACATCATGGTATTTTATTTATAATTTTTAGACATTAAATAAATAAATTTATTTATGACACACGAATGATGAAACAACTACCTTATTAATGAATGATTAAAATAATTGATATTATAAATATCAAAATAAATGTAAATTAACACTTTTGATGCATTACACTAATTTTCTAGGTTAATATGACATGCTAGGGTTTATTTAATGTATTTATTTTGAATTAATAAAGTTTTTTTTGAATTTCACAAAAACCAAATACTAAATAGTGTCAAAATTGACATAAATGAGTTTTTAAAACAAATACTATATTATTAAATGATAAAATATTCCTAAAAATATAGCGTTCGTCCAAAAGACTTATATAATGATATATATGTCATTAGGGAACTAGTTTTAATTTTCTTGTAAATTTATAGTTTGTTTATTAACCATGAATTATTATAATAATATAAGAAGACATGGTAAAAGTTAAGCTATTTAACTAAAAGTTAAATCTAAAATATAAGGATAATATGAGGACCTAAACTTGTCAAAAAACTATTGGTTGAGAGTTTTTCAACCCATCCCCAACATAGCCTAAAAAAAATCCATTTGTATCCATTATAAACAGAAAATAATATTATAATAAAATAATATGTCAATATTTTCCTAAAGTGACCCTCACCTCTCTTATAAAAGGGTACTTCCCATTATCTTAATTTCACACCTCCAAAACCATTTGTCTCGGACATAACCAGGTAAAAAAACCTAAAAAATACCTTATATTAAACCTAGAGTCCTTACATTGATTCTAAATCCAACCTAGGGATCCGATTTAGTCAAATAAAAATGAAGCACCCAAAGAAGATATAATAATTTCACCACCTCTTTCAAAGTTATTTTCTTCTTCAACTTCTTATTTCTATGTTGTTTCCATAACAAAATAATAAATCTAGTATATTCTATATACTGTGATATTATTATAAATATGGTACAACCATATTCATTATTCAATCTATCCTATGAATGACAAAGTCACGATACATGCATACAAACGGATTACTGTCTCCACGTCATGGTGTAGTTTGTTATTCAACACTTCATTATTTGTATTGTTATAATAATGAGTATAATTGATTAAAATAATAAATATAACATGTTAATTATTCTTTATATATGACATATCTTCCAATTACATACTATTCAACCATAAAAAAATGATATTGTCACTTGCGCGTGCGTACAGATTATTGTCTCTATGAACACGATGAGATTAATTCCCCATTGTAACCATTCAAGAATAATTTCCATTTTAAGATTTAAAATATCATTTAAGAACATAATATCATTATTTATATGAATTAAATACATTCTATCCATAACAAACATGACTTATGTAACAAAACATATGAATGAAAATGTGTCAATTAACACCCGAAACAACGATACTACTGAAATATTTTTAACAATGAAATATTAGAAGATCATATATGATATCATATTTATGTATGTGGTTCTTATATAAATAAATAAAAATGATTTAACTATTATAAATTAGGTTAAAATACCCTCGACTAAATAAAAGTACAAGGTAAGGGGTTTTCATCAAACTTCTTATTCCCGTGAGATTCATGCTAGATTTCCACTATTTACTTTTGTGTGGTGTATGTACTACCCATGATTGTATTATTTGTGTAATATAATTTAATTTATGGGTATTTATATATTAATTTTATGATCCTTCTTTCATGGGGTGTATGTTTTAATGTTTACCAAATCAGTAAGGGAATTTCTAATTTTGATTTCCACTCATTGGGTTTTATGCAAACTTCATTGATTATTTTACTCCAGGATTATGTGTGAAATAACTATTTATTTATTTATGTAGTAATATCTAATTATTTTTTTGTGGATATAATTTTGATACACATAATCACTCCACTGTTAAATTCTCAATTTATCGATATGAACTTGATAAGAGTATTCATAACTCAATTTTCATTCATTGAGTTAAACATACAAGTCATTAGTGTTGTTTTTACAAGAATATGTGCGAATGTAATCTGATTTATTTACACTTAATATCAAATAATATTGAGTATATTTATATTTTTCATAGATAATTAAGTCATTTATTTATTTTTTACATAAGGATACACTCTATATAAGGGATTTCATCTCAATTTACATTCCATTGAGGCTTATTTGTCATTATGCGCCAATTCACTTTTATATAGTGTATATACTATAATTTGACATATTATATCATGAATCCCTTAATTCTCATGATATTATAAGGTTTTTATTACCTCAATTATTTGTATTCAAGTGTCTCTCATTTGATTAGAAACTCAAACTAAAATAAAATTTTAAATGTTTTAATGATTTATTCTTCTAAATATTTCTCATTAATATCTATGTTTTAAAAAAGGTTTTAAGGATTAATTTATATGGACATGAATGTTTTAAAATTAAAATTCCTTTTAAAAGTTTCAAAGTGGTATGGGAAACTTTGATTAAATAATCTATTTTTAATAGCTTCTTTATAAATAGTGATACTTTTAAATGTTTTCAGGAAAAAAGGGATATTTCTTTCAAATAGTTTTACTAATTCTTTTAATCTATGTCAATATCCTTCATTATTCTTTATTAAGTTTGATTTATTATTATACAAGATTTCATATTGTATTTAATGAGTTATTTTTGACTGTGGATTTTCTTTTTTGCTACCATTCATGGGTTATGGTTAAAATATTGAAATTTCATATGCTAGTTTTAATACGAATGTTTAGATTATGTTTCAGCCTTTTCATACGAGGAATGCATTGGAATTTTTAAGTGATGGGAGGAGGCTGCTATAGATCCTCGATGCATCAGTAGGACTCACGAGGCAAACTAGTGTGTTGGCACAAGGTCTTGATAGGATCATATTTGTAGTCTTGGAATGATTCCTTGACTATATTGTTATGATGTCCGACATCATTCATTCCATCATTATAAAATTAGCTATTGATATTACATGTGATTATTCAACTAGTATAATATCCATGTGAAATGTAAATGGAATTATTTGATTTGTGTTTTAATCTTATACATTTCCTTAAATGTTTATGTTTTATTATGATGGTTTTTGCTATATTGTTATCCTTATTGAGCATCTAATCTCACCCCTTTATTATGTTTTATTATTTCCTAAGATGTGAAAAAGTATATTATGTTTTACATGAAGGAATAGTATAAGGTATATGAGTGTGTTCAAAGGAGATACAATGTTGTAGTTTTTCCATTTAATAATATAATGTAAACGTATTTATGTATCTAGTACCTCCAAGGATACTAAACTAATCGGCCCTTCGAGACTTGATCTCTTTTGACCATTCCAATGTTATGTAATAATGCACTAACTTTGAGTAGTTAGGGTAAGGGTGTTACATTTTGTATCAGAGGATCTTTAGTACAAACCTTGGAAACTAGATTTAGAAATACACTGATTAGAGAACATTATCCTAAGATTGAATTTAAGGATTTGTGTAGAAGAACTTCCTAAAATTTTGGTAATGTACAAATTTTGTGAAATTTTAAAGCAATACATTCCTGTGTAGATACGATCACATAGAGGCATCTCTAGCACAAATGTATTTTTGGTAAAACCTGAAAACACCTCTTTAATCTAGACTCAAACGGAAATTGGTGCACGACAACGGGCCTTTCTACACTCTTGGTTACGACACTCCTAGGGGATATTCTTAGGATAATTCACATTTTCATTACAAACCGATTTTAAGGATTTTAATATAAGATGAGAATAAATAACCTTCATTAATCCAAAGGTGTTTTAGATTGAAAATAAGGTTTCATGATATTCTCAAAATGATTTTATTACGAATGTTACTCACACCATGATTTTTGGTTTTAGTCAATGTCTAGATTCCAAGGAAGTCATAGAAACATTGAACATGATGTACAAGGTGGACACGATGGTGGAAATGAGAAACTAAATAGAATTTTAATAGGCATAAGATATATTGTGTTCATGCTGAAGTATGTTTCCAAAAAATATGATCAACAATATATACATTAACAATCTCCCAAACTCAACAAGGAAGAGAGAGGTGAAGAATGATAATATTTCTATCAGTGTAGACCGTGTATAAAAGGAAGTTCAATTTCCAACATGTAGGAAATGTGGAAGGAGAAACCCATCGAAGTGTCTCAATGGAACAAAGAAATGTTTTATGTGTGGGAAATAAGAACATAAAGTAAAGAATTATCGAGGAAAAATGAAAAGTAATATGGAAGAAAATAAAAATGATCCTAAGAATCCATTTATAGTTATTATCTATAAATATAGGGGACCTGATAATTCCCTGAGTAAATCCCTTATTCTATAGGATAACCACTAGGTCACGGAATAACCTATGTGGAAATAAATGGAAGGAGAAATGTTTAAAAGTATTAATTATCTTTATTGAAGGGATTATTTTAGAAGTATTTTCTCTTAAATGTGTAACCCTAAATTTTATTATGTTAAAATTCTATTTGAGGAAGAATTATCTTCTCTTTTGTGAATATAGTTATAAAGAACCATTTGGGTTTATATGATCCTTGAATTTGTGGAAATTATAGGTTATTAATTTTTGGGATGAAAATGAAAGGTATGATATAACATTTGTGTTTAAATTATGTTATGTTTCGTTTGAGGAATTTATATAATTTTGGGAATGTTATAAAATATATTTTTTGAAAAAGGACAACATGCAGACCGTGTGGCAACCCATCGCGTCATACAAAGCTGGAGGAATCATACCCACAACCGAAGTGCGACTGAGATTTATCGCCTACCACTAGACTACGTGAAGTCCCTGTTTAGTGTGACTAATTCATTTTAGTTAAATGATTTTATTGATCAATAATATGTGGATTTGGGATCTTATGTTTTATTAAATGTATATCCTTTTTATGGGAAGATGATATGGTGATTAAGTGATAAATGTTATTTTGAAAGACGTTTTCTCTATTGGGAACACTATATGATTACGGAAAATAGAATGCTATGGTCTTTAATGTGAGGAGTAATGGTGGATTTTTATTTTTGGTAGAATCTATGTTTTTTATATAGATTTAGTTTATTAATGGAAATGATTAACCAATCATAGAAAATATGTGATTTGGTTAATTACACTTCAGTATGAGACTTTTAGAGTAGTTGATGTTATTTGGAGGTAAATGCTAAGATTTACTATGAAGTACTATGTCATTAATTTCTTCTGAGTTGTGGGTTCCAATATTATTTTAGATTATATTAATGGATTTTAAGGAAAATTGTTTATTGAATGGTCCTTTTTAAATTTTGGGTATTGTTTGTATTATTTTGGAAATTAAGATTAGTATTTATTTCTATAAAGGGTCATACATTTTAGGGATCATCGGATCTTTTAATAACAATTTTGGTTTTGGTTAATCTCTAAATACAAGGGATATATATAGTTCATCTTTTGTGGATTATGTGATTCTCTAGAAGTCGATTCTAGCGCTTCACGAGTGACCAAGTCATCTTGAATACTCATCGTTTGAAGAAAAGATGAGTTAGTGGTAGAAATTTATTAAAGGACGAGACTTTACATTAAAAGTAAGTATATATCTTTATGTTCATATTCAATCTCATAAATAAATTCCTCAACTTTATGAAATGGAACTTAAAACAAAAAATGTTGTCTGTTTATTTCTCCTATTGGGAAACTAATGTTCATTTAACCTATCACAAGTTTGTGGTTATATTTTTATTAACTTTATACGGATCATGTTTTTTAATCACCCTCCATCAATACATTACACTTAGTTTATGTTCCATATCCATGTTTTCCTACATGGAATCCTAGTATGGTTTGTCTCGGGTGACCATTGTACTTCTCTTTCTTTATATTAAAGTTATTGTTTTATTGAATCTTTTTCCGACGTGGGACATTCAATGAAGTTCCAAAGCACAATTGTAAAATTTCAAGGATGAAATTTACAATAGGTGGGAATAATTTTACACCCCAAGATTTCATATTAAGTTATTTACTTTAAATTAATTCATTATCTTGCGCTACACGCAACACCGAGTTCGAGCGCACTATGAATTTCCAAACTAGTCACTCCAAAAGTGATTTAGAATAGTATTAACTGCATTTTGAATTTTATATACTCCATATAATTTCAATATCCCTATTATTTGTTTCTTAGACATAATATAAGAACAAATTCAATATTTCATATAAAAGAATTATTTTTCAAAAAACTCATTTTTTTCCACATTTTAATGGAGAACCATTTTTAAATCCAATATTTTACACTTTTAAATATTAAATTTGGTAAATTAAACTTCTTCTTTAGAATAAAGATGTAAAAATTTAGTTTGGATAAAATTTTGGTGCTTTTATGTTTACTTTTATATTTTGATGAATAGTGAAAAATACTAAATTTTAATTGAAAAAAACTTTTTTAATCAAAATAATTCATAGTGTTAAATTATACATTTGAATGGTTTTGAAGTATAACTGGATTATATTTTTATCATTTAATCCAATTTTGGCCATTGGAAGTAATTTTACATTTAAATTGGACATAAAAACATATCAATCTTTTGATAGTTTTTACTTTTCAAAAACCTGTTTTATGGTTTTGAAAACAGGAATATTTTTTTAAATTAATTAATATAACTTATATGTTTTGATTTTGGTTAAATATAAATCATTTTTGAAATTTAAATATCAAAATTATATTTGTGTGAATTTTTGGTATTTTTCTAAAAACATTCAATTTTTGATGAATAGGGAAAAACACTGCGTTATTATTTAAAGATGACTTTTTATTTAAACAATTATTTTAAATTAAATTTTTTTAAAGTAAAAATTGATACATAATACCTATATTAGTCCAATATAATTAATTTAAGTCATTTTATAATTATATTAAATATATAAAATGTTATTGAACTTTTTAACGTCTTTTACTCACCTTCTAGGCACATTTAGAAAATTGTAGAAAACCTAATTTTACCACTACTGTGAATTCAATTTCAAAAATATAAGGGACACGGTTAACATCAGTAAGTAAAATTTGGTTCAATAGGATGAAAATATTTTTTGGTGAATTATAACTAACGAATTTTATTTACCATGGTTAAAATTAAATAGGGTAATTAAAGGTAAAAATGATATTATAATTACCCTAACACATATTCTAATTCTGTTGGATAAGTATATTTTAACCAAAATCAACCTTAGGACTAGAATATGATCCTTTTTATCAACATCGATTAGATTATGAAATTTATTATATTTTATTTAATGAAGAGTTAAAAGTATTAAATTCAAATTTTAATAACAAAATTTTTTTAATATAGAGTTATAAATAACATAAATTCGACTATAAATATTAATTATAAATCTAAAAATATTTCCAACATCATCATATTTTATTTATAATTTTTAGACGCCAAATAATAAAATTTATTTACGACACAATGATGATGCAGTAAATACCTTATTAATAACAGATTATGATAATTGATATTATAAATATCAAAAGAAATGTAAATTGAGACTTTTGACACATTACACTAATTTTCTCGGTTAATATGACACGTTACTGTTGATTTAATGTATTTTGTTCGACGTAATCAAGTTTTTTTGACTTTCACAAAATCCAAATACTATATTATTAAATGATATAATATTCTTAAAAGTATAAGGTTTGGCCAAAGGACTTATATAATGATATATATGTCATTAATGAACCACTAGAGTTTCACTTGTTAGTTTATAGTAAGTTTATTAAACATGTATTATAATAATACAAGAAGACATGGTAAAAGTTAAACTATTTAACTAAGAGTGAAATATAAAAAACATGATTAATATGGTGACCTAAACTTGTCTAAAATCTATTGGTTGAGAGGTTTTCGACCAATCCCCACCATGGAATCAAAATAAATTTATTTGGAGCCATTAGAATCTGAAAATTATTTTATAATAAAATAATATTCCAAGGTTTTCCTAAAGTGACCCTCACATCTCTTATAAAAGGGTACTACCCCTTCTCTTAATTTCACACCTCAAAGCCATTTGGATCAGCAAACCCCGGCTCAAGTATTCTCCCAACTACCCTCAATTCAACCTAGAGGCCTTACTTTGATTAAAAATCCAACCTAATGATCCCTTTTGACCAAATCAAGAAGGTAGCACCCAAATAAGAGGTAATAATTTCACCACCTCTTTCAAAGTTATTTTCTTCATCCACTTAATATTTCCTTTTTGTTTCCATAAAAAAATAATAACTCTAATACCTTCTATATACTGTGATTTTATCATAAATATGGTACAACCATATTCATTATTCTATCCATCCTATGAATGACAGAGTCATCAAACGTGCGTACATACCACTTACTGTCTCCACGTCATGGTGTAGTTTGTTATTCAATACTTCAATATTTGGATGAGTATAATATTAAGTACAATTGATGAAAATAATAAAAAAACATGTTAAAGATTCTGTATATAGTATATAACATCCAATTAAATACTATTTCACTATCAATAGAATGATATTGTCACTCGTGCGTACATACAGATTACCGTCTCCGCGAACGCGATGACATTCAATCCCCATCATAACCATTCTAGAATAATTTTTATTTTAAGATTTAAAACAATTTTTAAGAACTTAATATCATTATGGATATGAATTAAATACATCCTATCCATAAAAACATTACTTACATAACAAAACATAAAAAGGAAAACGAATGAGTTAACACTCGAAACAATGATACTATAGAAATATTATTAACAAAGGAATATTAGAATATCATATATGATATCATATTTATGTATGTGATTCTTGTATTACTTAATAACAATGATTTAACTGTTATATAAGAGGTTAACGTACCCTCTACTAAGGAAAAGTAGACGGTAAAGGGTTTTCATCTCACTTCTTATTCCCGTGAGATTCATGCAATATTGCCACTATTTCCTTTTGTGTGGTGTATGTAATTTCCATGATTGTATTCTTTGTGAAATATAATTTAATTTATGGGTATTTAAATCTTCATTATATGATCCTTCTTTCATGGGGTGTATGTTTCGTATGTTACCAAATTGGTAAGGAAATTTCTAATTTCAATTTCCACTCAATGGGTTTTACGCAAACTTCATTGATTTTTTTACTCCAAGATTATGTGTGAAATCGCTATTTATTTATTTATGTAGTATTTTTCACTTCCCTTTGTGTGGATATACATTTGATACACATAATCACTCATTTTTTATATTCTCAAGTCCTCGATACGAACTTGATAAGAGTATTCTTAACTCAATTTTCATTCATTGAGTTAAACATCCAAGCCAGTGGTGTTTTTTTACAAGAATATGTGTGAATGTCCTCTGATTGATTTACGCCGAATATCCAATATTATTTAGTGTATTTAAATTTTTCACACATAATTATGTCATTTATTTATCCTTAACCTAAGGATGTGGTCTTCATAAGGGATTTCATCTCAATTTACATTCCATTGAGACTTCTTTGTTATTATGCACCAATTCAATTTTATATGGTGTACATATTGTACATTGACATAGAATATAATGAATCACATTATTCTCAAGAAATTATAAGGTTTTTATTACCTCAATTTTATATATTCAAGTATCTCTCATTTGGTTAGGAACCCTAACTAAAATATCATTTTAAATGTATTAAATATTTATTCTCCCAAATCATTCTCATTAATTTCATGTTTAAAAAATTATGGTAAAGATTTATTTATATGGACATGAATGTTTTAAAATTAAAAATCCTTTTAAATGTTTCAAAGTGATATAGTACACTTTGATTGAAAAATCTATTTTTAACAGATTCTAGATAAATAATGAGACTTTTAAATGTTTTCAAGAAAAAATGGATGTTTCTCTCAAATAGTTTTACTAATTATTTTTATCTATGTCAATATACTTCATTATTCTTGATTAAGGTTGATTCATTATAATACAGTCTTCTATATTGTATTTAATGAGCTATGTTTGACTCTGGATGTGCTATTTCTATACCATTCATGGGTTGTGGTTAAAATATTGACATTTTTTATGCTAGTTTTAATACGAATGTTTAGATTATGTTTCAGAATTTTCATATGAGGAATGCATTGGACATAGTAAGTGATGGGTGGATCCTGCTATAGCTCCTCAATGCATCGTTAGGTCTCATGAGACAAACTAGTGTCTTGACATAAGGCCTTAAAAAAATCTTATTTTTAGTCTTGGCATGTTGCCTTGACTATGTGGTTATAATGTCCGACATTATGCATTCCATCATTATGAAATAAGCTATTGATATTACATGTGATTATTTGACTAGAAGAATATCCAAGTGAATAAGTGAATGACATTATTTGATTTATCTTTTCCATATTATGCTGATGTTTGAGTATAAAAGGCTTGTGTTATAATGGTATACATTTCCTTAAATGTTTATCTTTTCTTATGATAGTTATTTCTATATTGTTATCCTTACAGAGCAACTGATCTCACCCCTTTCTTATGTTTTATTTTTTTGTAGGATGTGAAGAAGTATTTTATGTTTTACCTACAAGAAGAGGCTAAGGGATATGAGTGTGTTCAAAGGAGACACAATGTTAGAGTTTTTCCATTTTATAATGTAATGTAAAACATATGTATGTATCTAGTAACTCCAATGCTACAAAACTAATCAGTCTTTCAAGACTTGATCTCTTGTGATCATTCCAATGTTATGTAATAATTCACCAACTGTAGGTAACTAGGGTTGGGGCAATATAGCCATGAAATCCATATCGTCCAGAATGGCTGGAAGAACTCCAGTTCCCAGACTGATGAGAAACTGGTGGCCATGCTCTGTTACAAGGAGTCAAAACAGAACCTCTATCACCAGCTGCTGGTGAAAAAACCAACATAAATGATGAAAACGACCCATCTTCCCACAAGATCTACACTCCAATAGGTCTCTCAGGAAATGTGGCCTCATATTCTCTCTCTTCCCACACTAGAAGAACACTACCTGAAAACCAGAAGAAGTATCCTGCTTACTCGGATCCCCACGCGTAGACTCCCTTAAGAGCTTCCTGCAATGAGTAGGAGGGGAACCAACTCTGGATGCCGAGCTGCGCTGGCTCACAGCTCTAGAATCCCTTATATTGTTCTTTGTGATCAGTGACTAGTTGACTATAGAGGTGATGGATGTCAGCCAGAATATGTTCACCTATGATGGGATGTCGTACTTGAGACTATCCACAAACTTCCTCGATAGGAATAACTCATATCCCCCTGGAATGGCTGTGAAGTGATATATCTATATAAAGTGAGAAGAATACTACATGAATGAGAGATTACCCTATTCTAGACTCATGAACTCTTAGGCTCGATCATCCCTCCAAGTCACTGGGTAGAAGTAATCGTAGAAGGAACACTAGAACTCATCCCAAGCCATAACTTTCTGGCCTCCTACCTGTGAGATCACATCCCACCATCTCTAGGAATAACCCCATAGAATGTATGTAGTGAGCTTCACCCTCCCCTCTGGAGGTGTCTCCAGATGTTCAAAGATCTAAAGCATGACCTCTAACCATGACTCTTCAGCCTGAGGTCCTCCATTACCTGAGAAAGTAAGAGGATGCTGCTGCTAAAAGACCTGTGACAAATCTGCCATAGATAGGGTCATAGGTGGTACCATGAAACTCATAAATCCCTCTTAGAACTGTGCATAAACTCTTATATTTGGGATAATGGATCGGGCCAAGATGGGAGTGACTGGAGGATCTGCTGGAAGGTCTTGATCTGCTATGTCTAGTGTCTGGTCACTACCCTGTAACTAGCATATAACCGGAGGAAGTCTCAGTGACATGACTCTGTATGGTCAAACACACACATTAGATAAATACTAACAAGGAATGAAACTTAAAAGTGATAGAAGGGAACATGAGAAAGAAATAATTCTATATTTATAAAAGGTGGATACATGGCGTGTACAACTCCTACACGGCATGTTCCCTTAAGAATTCATATGGACGTGTAATTTTTCCAACCTAGGTCATGTAACGCCACATAGCTATGGTGTGTTTTCCTAACACATGACATGTACATTAATCCTCTTCCCTT
Organism: Viscum album; assembly: GCA_963277665.1. NCBI lineage: Eukaryota > Viridiplantae > Streptophyta > Magnoliopsida > Santalales > Viscaceae > Viscum > Viscum album. The sequence goes on along the minus strand of OY728125.1, from coordinate 1,551,661,087 downwards.
GCCCGAGTTCGTCAACACGACTTAACCCACACAGTTCTTCTAGACCAAGACTACACAGTGTGTTTGTGACAGAAACAGTGTGTACTAGAAATAACTTCATAGACACGAGTTGTTAGTCACAAGACTGGTTACAGAGCTAAATCTACAGGGTGTGTTTGTTCCAGACACGATGTGTACAAACTACCCATAATCCACCCGTGTTTTTAGTCACATGACCGGACACATGGCTCCTAAGGCACAACGTGCACATAGGGTACACGGTGTGTACCACAAAAAATTTCTGATCCCTGTGTCTCTACCCACACAACCATTGACATTGTTAGAAACTACACGGTGTACATAAAACAAATGATGTGTACATAAAAAAAAGTTCCTTCCCTTATAGAAGGACACATAGAGTGTATTTTGTAATACACACCATGTATTATAGGGTTTTCCGGACAGTAATCCTCATAAAATACTCTAGAAGACCATAAAACTATGAAACAAACATCGAAGTGGAAAATTCTGATTTGTGGGGGGCCATACTCTCCATTAATCAAATATTGGAATCATATTCATGTCATATAAAAGGAATAAAAAAGAAATGATCCACCAAATTCAAATCCATTCGGGCCCATAACACCTCAATAACCAAAGTTTGGTGCTCATTCAAACGAAATCATACATATTAGAGATACCCCATCAAATAGAAGGTATTCTATCAAGGCATCTATCGCAACATCATTTATATCTAGAAGAACATCTATCACAACAACAATCAATATGTAATGCACCCTAAATGTCATGGTAAGAATGCATGAAATGTGATCTCTAAGAAATTACTATATGATGCATGGGATGGAATACCCTCATCTCATAGGGTTGAAACAGAAATAGAACCTCAATAATATCAACAATAATAGCACAAAATATGTGAATCACCCAACAGTGAAATCAAATCAACTGTAATAATAGAAAAACTAGAAAATTTCAATAACCGAGGTAAATTAGCATTTCCCTCTACATAGGTTAGCTAGTCCCAGGCACAAATTATTACAAAATACATATTCCATTCTATACCTTGTTATAGGCTCCAAATAGCAGGTCATGAAGAAATGAATTATTCTGATACCATTTTGTAATGTCCCAGTTCAGGGTGCCACCCAGAGGTTCCCCATACCTGGTTGGTCACATAGCTTCAAGCGCATTTCCCCAAATTACATAGGCTGTAGACTAGAAATAAGGACCTTGGGTGTGATAGTGGGGAAACTATTCCCTCATCGGTAGAGTAATGTAGTGGAGAGAAATAGATAAAAATGGCGGAAGCAGTAATAACATGAAATAAGTAAACAATGGAAGACTGGAAGCAATAAACAATTAGAGCAGATATATATAACTGATGTGTGATACATAAGTCTTGGAAAGGATACAAACAATTTAGAATGCTATAATACTGTACTAAAACAATATAAAATGAAAAAAATAAACTCTAGCAGCATCGCAAGCCTTAGCTTGGTCCCATGCTATCTGGCTCCACAACAATTAAGTACATGAAGTAGAAGGGCTCTATCCCATATCTAGAACTACAACAATATAATCTGTTTGGAACCAAAAGCACGACCCAAAAAGGGCATGAGACAAATCCCAGTAGGCAACAACCCAAAGATATGTTCCAAAAAGTCAGTGAATACATATGGCAGACAACAAGAAAAATGAAGCAGTAAACAAGGATTTAATCAAAAGTAAACAATCCTATAGTTTCAATAGCACTCATTTTCATATATCAAGTAAATAGCTAAAAAAAAGCAACCCATTGAAAATTAATCACATCCTAACCCCTCGGGTTCAACCAATTAAAAACATGAAACCCTATGAGAAGCACTCATAGTCTAACCACTATGGTTCAACTTTAGAAAAGACTCTCTGAGGAAGAACTAACCCTCAATTCCCCATGTGGTCTCGTATTGGTAACTATAGAAACTCTAAGGAAGCACTCAACATCCAATTCCCAATGTGGTCTTTCAATGTGGATCTATAGAAAATTTGAGGGAAACAAAGTCCACCCCCTTATGGTCTCGTAATGTAAAAGTAAACAAACACTCTGGAGAATCCCTCAACGTCCATTACCCATATGGTCTACTACACTAGGTTCCCACAGCCCTGTGAATGTCAATCGTGCACAACTATGTTCAAAAGCCAAATTAAAAGTTTAGAACTACTTGGATAACACCTTTCAAGAACTACTTGAACAAAGAACTACAAGCATATAACGACATCAGATAATATCTATCTATCATAACAACACTAGGCATAGAAGATAAGAAGCCTAACCAGTAAATCTATACCGAAAAGTCAATATAAAAAAAACATGGTAAACACATTCATAGAATGGAAAATAAACATATTCAAAATATAACAACCTATATTCTGGAACACAAGGCATAGAAGGCATTAATAGGGCAAAAATCTCTAAACACGCAATACCCCATTCTAGGGTATTGGTCACTTTTGCACATAATATTCATAAACTCACTACAGAAAGGAAAAAACCACTTACCTCGACATTGTACAATCAATATACTCTAGAATTGACCCTTGAATCGACCTAGAACACACTAGATATACAAAAAATAATAAAACTTTCAAATAAAGATATTTCACGAAAGGATAGAAATCCGGAAACAAGGCTCTAGAAGAAGTAAAACTCACTGTGGTGATTCCAATGCAATCAACGATGATTGAATCAGAAAACAGATGACGGGTCGATGGATAGGAGAAGAATTGTTGCTCCAGGTCATTACTAGATGATATGGGGTTAGAAGAATATGAATCTAGGAATGAGACACAACCCCGATATGTTTAATGAAATAAAAGAAAAAGTACACGATGTGTCTTCAAAAAGTACCTAATGTGAATATGCCTTTACTAGGCCCCACATTAGGCAGTCTCCAGGTCACCCCACATGGTCATGTACTCAGTCGTTACACGACTAGAACACGGTCACCCATAGAAACTGGTTACACAACGCGTACTCCTAAGTACACAACATGTACTTCTTAAATTTCAGATTCCCCTCTTTTCCTAAAAAACAACATAAAAGAAAAAACCATACCTGAAAGGAAAATTATGGGTTCTTATAGTATGAATAATATTGGATGTTGTGAAATAATGAGAGTTTAAGTGGATTAATGTGATGGAAAATGAATTGAAGGAGTACCTTAACTATGGTTTTCGGGGTACTGGATAGATTTTGAGTTACTCAAGGGATAAGGTGGAGTTTACAATAGGTTAGATCATGATGTTTTTTGAGATGGTGATAAATTTCATGGAACTTGAGATACTTTAATTGAGACTCGGTGTTTCAATAATGGATTATTCATAGGATCGGATAACAGTTCCATAGAGTGTTGTGGTATTATGGGACCCTATAGCTAGGCACTATTTTTGGAACTATTCAATAATTATGAGAAGGGATATTAAGTTTCAACATTAAAAAAATGATGGATATCATATAGGTTTGGGTCATTGATTGATAACAAGGATAGTCACATAGTAGGGAGAACACAATTGATGACCAAAAAGCATGGCACTCATTTCATGATATTTTTTGTGAACATCATAAGTGAATAGTTAATAGTCTTATCCCAAAGGTAGTTGTGGTCTTATAAAGATTCTTTCTTGAAACCAGATAGGATATGTATAGTAAATAGTAAATTCCTTGATATGGGTATTGATCAATGAGGATTAGGTAGAGTAAGTAGGTTCAGTAGATGAAAACAATGTGTTATGGTGGAAAGACTAGTAGAGTGTCCTAATTTGTGGAATGTTGGTGCTCATTGATATTACACAAACATGTAGATTGAGATCATGATGTTTTATCCAGATATAGTCTCTAGAGTGAGACTATCAATTGAAATAAAATTAATTAGGTGATTATTAGGTATGATTCCAAGTGATTAAGGGTTTGGTATATACTAGTGATGTTATATGATTATGTATGACATCTGTTCTCTGATAATTAAATAATTCCATTAGTAGTATGTCGTTTTCAAGGATTTTGGGGAATTAATCAGCATTGATATAAATGAGCCAATGAGTTCTCCAAAATGGTTGATGTGGGGTGGGGGGGGGGGTCCCAACAAGGGTGTTTATGTGTGGTTGAGTATGATGGTTCATAAGTTGTAAAAACATTCCATTAGAGTAATTAATGGTCCTAGTGAGGGGATGAGGTGAAAGGCACCTATGGTTTTTAGTAGTGTAACAAGTATATGTGTAGTTTCGTAACAAACATAATGGGCATGAGACATATAATTTGGGATATACAATAGGTATTCATGGATAGTATGGTTCAAAGATGACGTGTGGATATACTTATTAGGTATTAGAAGTGTTATTATGGGGAGGTTGTAATAAATAACATATTTATGGGATGGTAAAATCACTGAGAATATGATTTTTAGTCCCATAGTAGGGTATGATTTGAGAATCAGGATTCATATCAGAATTCTAAGGGTTGTAAATTCTCTATGGGTTGTTTTTAGATTTTTCTGGAGGCTTAAGAGGTGCCTTCGGTAAGGTTAGATTAGGTTTGGGGTTCCCATTGTTTAGATTTTTTCTATAGGTGGAATTGCAACCCACAACCAGGGGGAGTTGTGGAATTACATGGGTCACATGAGATTAAATTTCTAATATATGAAGAGAGTTTCATTGTGACAAATAGGGATCACATTATAAGACCACTACATTAGATTAAGATGATTGGTGTAGGTTTAATGTCACATTATGTCCAATGGGAATCATTTTTTGATATGTATCTATGTAAGAATTTATATTTGGAGATGGTCAAGGACCACTCCACATTCAAGGATTTTGTGACATGATTAGGTTCACATTTAGAAAACAGAGAGAAATTTATGACGAAATTCTTGAGTATTTAATATATTACACCATAATAAAAGATGGTCACACCATTTGAAAATTATATTTTATTTACATGAAACCATTATAAATCATATTTAAAAATTAGTTGTTACAATTTATATTACTATGTTTAATGTCAATGTTATAACCTTATTTTTTAAAATATTTAACATAATAATGTGTTGTTTTTAGAAACTCTGTGTTTCTTGTAACACAAGCTATGATAATTTTGCATGTAGTGAAAGCTTATCTTGGTGTAGAGTATAATTAAAGATTAACATGATATATAGTACAATGAAAGACATCAAAAAAATAATTTATTCAAAAACAATCCCTAAAAAATCATGGTGTTATATTATATCACCCTTAAAATGAATTTCACCCTTTAAATTCATCATTATGATAAAAAATGAGGATACATCTGCCATATCATATCCTCAAGTTCCCAAGACTCTTCATCTAACTTGTGTTTTACCCAAAAAACTTTAACCAGGTGAGTGGTCTTATTTCATTGAACATTATCTATACAATCCATAATTTCTACTAGTTATTCATCATAAGAAAGATCATTCTCCAACAGTATGAACATTGAGTTGAGTATGTGTGACGGGTAAACTATATACATTCTAAGGAGAGATACATGGAACACATCATGGACTTGACGGATGTTTGGTGTTAGTTTCAAGTGCTAGGCTACGTTCCAGATATAATGAAGAATTTCAAAGGGATATATATACCTAGGCATTAGCTTCCCATTCTTCCCAAATCATAGAACCTTCTTCTAGGGAGGGATTCATAAAAATAATCCTCACTGACATGAAATTATAGATCACGTGGATGGTTATCAGGATAGCGTTTCTACCCACTGTGAGCTACATTGATTTACTGATAAATGAACCTAACATTCTCATCCATTTCATCAGTAATATAAAGTCCCAATAGCTTTATTTCATTGAATTCATTCTATCAAGTCATTGATAAATATTTGTTCCCATATAGGTCTTCATAAGGATCCATTTGAATGCTTGACTGAAATATATTTTTAATAAGAAAACACAACTAGAGGTAGGTGTTTATCCCAAACACCTTTGAAATATAGATAACAATATCTCAACATATTCTTTAGGGTTTGAATTTTTATTTCATACTAATCATCTGTCTGGGGATGATAAGAAGTTATTAACCTCAATTCCATATCAAGGGATCACTAAACACTTTTCTAAAACATAGAGGTAAACCACTTATCCCAATCAGATATATTTTGGGTGTGGACTCCATGAAACCTTACCACTTGATTAATGTATGTACTACAAAGCTTATCCAGAGAGGAGTCTTCTCGGATAGTGTAAGTTGTGATAACTTAGTAAGGCGATCGACTAACTCCCATATAGTATTATTCCCTTTAGAGGTTTTTGGGATTCTAAGGAAGAAAACCATAGTGATGTCCTCCCATTTCCATTATGGTATGGGTAATAGATGCAACATACCCATATACATCTACCTTTCAAACTTAACTTGTTGATAGAACAAGAACTAAGATACAAACTCTACGATATCCCTCTTTATACCACCCCCCCAGAAGTATTCTTTCAAATCTCTTTACATATTCCCACTTCTAGTATTAATGTAGAATGATGACATATGAGCTTCCTCAAATAGATCATCCTTCAAATTTGGTATGCATGAAAAACATAAATGATTATTGAGCCTTACCATTCCATCTCGATCAAGGTTAAACACAGGAAAATTTCTCACCTTATTCTACAATTCTACATCTTCATCCTATGCCTCTTTAGTCTTCAAATAGATAGAGGGTTAACAATCAATTGAGAAAGATATGATTTTTATAATTCTTTTAGGATTTATAGGTCTATCATTTTCAAATCAATATATATTGGATCATTTTGGAACCTCATCATAGACAATATTATGTGATCCTTTTGACTCAAAGCATTAGTCACATTGTTCACTTTACTAGGGTGGTAATGTATTGAGTTGTAATAATCCTTTATCAGTTCTAACCATATTATATAGTTAATGTATAACTCCTTATGTGTGAATATATACTTCAAACATTTGTGATCAGTATATACATCACACTTTTCTCTGTAAAGATAATGCATCCATATCATTAATGAGAAAATTACATAAACTAACTTTAAATCATGAGTCGGTTAAATTTTATCATGAATCTGAAATCTACAGAAGGCATAAGATATAACCATGTTATTCTACATAAGATAAAATCTTAATACTTTCTTGGTTTCATCATTATAGATTAAAAAAACTTATCCACTACATGGTAATGTATTCATTGGTGAAATTAATAACCTTGGTTTCATTTCCTTGAAATTTTCATTACATTAATATCTCTAGAGGAACATGGAACCCTTATGAGTTAAGTTCCTCAATGAATTATATGGTCAGGATAAATTCTCCACAAACCATTGATAATATCCAGCTAGATCATGAAAACTATGGATCTCAGTCATCGTGGTTGGTCTGGGACAACATTTGATAGCTTCCATATATGATGGATCTTCTGCTATACCCTCTTTTGAGATTATATGACCAAAAAATGGATTGTTTTGTATCAAAAATTAGCACTTTGTAAATTCTTCATACAGTTTATCGTTAGGGTCTTTAGTACAATAAAAAAGTGGTATTCATGATCTTTTATTATCTTTGAGAAAGTAATAATATCCTCTATAAAGACTACCATAAACTGATCAAGGTAATCTCAAAATACTCAATTCATCAAACATATGAAGATAGTATAGAAATTAGTAAGACCAAAATTCATCAATATATATCCAAAGTTTCCATAACTTTTACAAAATTCCATCATGGATATATCCTCCTTATTGACCCTTAATTGATGATATCCAGATTGAAGGTAAAGCAATGAAAAGTATTGAACTCTACATACTCAATCAAACAAGTCATTAATATGGGGAAAAGATACTTGTTCTTGATCTCGATATTTTACAACTCTCTATAATCAATATCGAGTTTTATTGATCCATATTTCTTTTTCACTAAAAGAATAGGTGCACCCCATGGTGACACACTTGAAAAAATGAATCCATTATCATGGTTTTCTTGGAGTTTCATCTTCAATACCCATAACTCAATCATGTATATTCTATTGGGAGTCTTTGAAATTGGTGTGGAACCAGGTATGAGTTATATTGAGAATTTAGCTTCACATTTTGGTGGAAGGCTTGGAAACTCTTCTGGAAGTACATAAACAAATTCACAAAAAATAGACATATCATCGATGTCAAGTTAATCCCATACCATTTGAGATAAAAGTACATTTGGAATTCAAAATAATACACATACACTAGATTTAATATCTATAGTAAGTTTAAACTTATCATCACATTGATAAAAAATCATAGGTTGGTTCAAAATATCAAATGTTTGTTCCCTTCCTCTAAAAATTATGTTGAATTTATTCAAAGAAATACAATCCATTTCTAAGATGACATCAAATTCAACCAAAGGATGTATTAATTTTTTTTAAAGAAGCATATTCACACAAATTTTAACTGGAGAGGAATCATAGACTTGAGATGAAATCATCTTACTATTAGTGTTTTTTACAAATAATTCTACATATAATCATTTGGGTAGGATATTAATAACCTTATATAATTATTTAGATATTAAATAGGTTGTAGATCCAGATTCCAATAATATAATAACACTTATTGAGTGGATGAAATGTTTACCTTTGACCATGTCGTTATCAAACCCCTCATCGGAAATCATGACCGGATAAGAGTTCCCCTTATCAATTGACTTAAGAGGCTGCTAATGTTGATCATCATCATTAACCTTATGGTTTCAGAATCAGTTTTCATAATACAAATTGACTTTATAATTGAAGCACTAAAGTAGAGTAGGTGCATTTGTTTCTTCTTTCTCTCCACTCAGATTGATAGCAAACTTTATCACATCACTTCAACCATTAAATGCTCGATGAATATATATTCCACACATAAAAAATTTATTAGACCCCTTAAGACAATTTCTTCTATGCTTCTTAGAACACATAGATAATAATGAAAATTCCATCTTCTTCTCTCCATGGTTTTTAGATATTTATTTAAACTCTATCATCATTTTCGTGTCTAAACCATGAGATTGATATGTAACTCTAACCTCCATTTCATCCTAGATGTCACAATGCAAAATGTATTCAGATATATTGAATTATATTATGGATAAATCTCTTCTAAAATTTGTATTTAAGCCACAGAATAATTTTTCAACATTTCTTTCAGGTTGGATGACAACACCATAAGCGTACCTCACATGTCTTGTAAATTTATCCTTATAGGTACCTTCAGATTCATCACCCCTTTACTTTAAAACAAATTTTTTTATCCATATTTTTATGAAAAATATGAGGAAATTAAAAATTGAAACATAAGTTCTTAAACTAATCCAAATCCATGGATTAAATTTTATTTTGTTTCCTCATAATATTTATGAGAGTCCACCACTAGTCTTCTTCTACTTAAAAATGATAAACATCCAGAACAACCTTCTCATGTTCCGAACAAAGGAAAATGAAGTATTTTTTTCAGTGGTATTCATCCATTATTCAGAAACTAGTGGATCTAAAGTCCCACTGTAATTAGATGGATATCACTATAACATATTAGGTTTTTAACCGAGTTGAAAACAAATACTGTTTTTATCTTTTCAAAGAGTGTCTATGCTATATTATAATTTGATGATCAGAACATAATCCTAAGAGTTCCATTAGCTTTATATACTAGTTTTGGGTTAGTATAGAGTCTTGTAGAGTGATTTAAGTGTTTTATTTTGGTTTTGGGAGTGTTTGAGGACAAATTTACAATTTTGAAATTGCAGGTTAGGGCACCGGGTTTAGGGTAAATTGTGAGGCCCCTTCTAGGTAACCATGCAATGTGATTTTTTACTAGAGCATGATTTGTGTAAACAATGTGTGGGTGGCACATGGACATGAAAGGTTCTCTAAATTTTTTTATAGTGGATGTTGCACGGTTTGAGAATAGTTAGGTAAAATCATGCGCAAAATGTGGGAGGGTGTTGGGTAGTATATTTTCACTATATCCCACACGGTTTGGAAAACTGTGTTAGTAAAAAGTGCATCCTGTTCATGGTATTTTTTTTTATTTTTTTCTGTTTTCTTTTTATTTCCTCCCTCTCCCTTACTTCTCCTTGGTATCATGATGCAGAGAGGGTCTAACCCTTTTTCCTTCATCCTCTTGGATTTGTCCCATCTCTCTATTGGTGCTCCGATTTCAGATCCGTCAGGTGTGTCAGATGCATCTCGATAAGGCTAACCTCACCTAGACTTATCTTATTATTTTTCCTCACAGATCACTAAATCCATTAGTGTCATTTCACCCTATTTGTAGGGTTCTGTATAGAATCTTATATTTACTCCAATACCCTTTTAATTGGAGCTTCATATCAGACATGCCTATGTCTATGAGCCCAAATAAGGTGGTTCATCTCTTGATTTTTGTTTTCATAGTTGTTTGGGTGGTGTGTTTTTAGAGTGCATTTGGGTATTTTTAGTGAGAAACATTTATTCCTGTTGGTTCATATTAATTTTACCATAATACCCATTTGATGTCATTGGTCATTCCCAACTCCGTTTTCTCTTGAGGAAGGATGGGTTAGAGGCCATCCCTACTTGGGGAAATTGTCCAGGGATGTGAATTTCACTTAATTTGAATTGCATAAATCGATTCGATATGGTTATTCAAACATGAGGAATTAAAGACCTCTATACTAAAGTGCTATTTTTATTTGATGGTGCAATTCATTAGGATTAAATTGCATTGTCTGTTTATTTTTAAATAGAGATGTGAAATTCAATTCCATTGAATTAATTCACTATTGAAAGTAAATTATTTATATATAAATTCTTGCAATAAACTAATTTAACTCAAAGGTATATGAAGGCCATGGCTAAGGAATTGAGATGGCATGACCATCAGAATTGAGGTAATGTAGATCAGCTAGTTAGTATTGTCCCAAATACTTGTGTTGTGATGACCATCGGTTGGGCATCACAGATGTCTGGTTGAGGTAGAAAGGCCATTATGTTATTCAAGACCCCTGATATTGGTATAAAAAGGCAATATGTTTTTGAGTGACATGGTCATAGGGGAATTAGGTGCCAGTGATGGTGTGTCTTAGGTAATTATTTGTGATTTTCACTCACCCATGATTGACAAAGCATTGAATTGAGTCATGTGGACACTGGATGGCTCATTTGATGAGGCAGTTTTGACCACTCATGTGGGTAGAGGACACTAGTAGTGTGCCTTATGAAATAGTTTGGAGGTTCTTTCCTTAGAAATCCATGTGGTGGGTGACAAGCCTTCAGTTTACAGTGATGAGGCTATCAGTTGGGGGATGTGGTTTTCAATATTGAGGCCATGGGCCTAAATTGATTATTGATAATAGATATAACCATTTCCTATATGTCGTTCCATTGAATGTGAGTGGATTTTATTTGAGAAAATGGATTGTTGTGCCTAAAGTTGTCAGCCATGGTATGATATGTTCTTTTGTGAAGGGGTTTGTGGGACCAATGACTTGTTTATTCTTGCCTTTATTATGTGAGTACTTATTGAGATATGAGGTTTTAGGAGGGACATGGTTGTGGGTTACTTGATTTAAAGTGGAACCTAAGGGTTCACCTGGGTTGTGATTTCAGAGGTACCTTGGGACATGTGCTATGGCCTTTCTCTTATTCAGATTTCTAGTGCTTGTTGATGTATGTGACACCTCAATGGTGGCTATTGAGAAGTAGTAGAGTTTGTATTTATTTTAAATGCATTGATCTTAATTATTTACTTTTTACATCACTCCTACTTAAGCACATTTTTTAGGTATGCACCACTGGGTGATATCCTACTAATACACGTTCTCACAACCTACCTGGGTACTTCAGGACACGTGTAGACTTTATGAATTTGCATTCATGTAAAGGATCGACCGTAATAAATGGATCTTTGTAGCTGCTTGCATGGTTATTGGAACAAGACCTTGATGTCTTACCTAGTTGGAGCTTATGTTTAGTTTCTATTCTGTTTCCCCATGATATATATGTATTTCTTACACTGGTCAGATATTAGAGACCCTCTTGTTTTTATATACTTGTATGAATTTTTTTTGTATTCATTCTTTTTTTCTGTTTATTTTCTATAAGTGGTGTTGTCATGCTGATATTTTTATTCATCTTCTATTTAATTGCTTTTTTATTACTTCCAATATTGATTTTTATTGAATGTTCATCCTCTTTACGGGTCTGTTTTGTGTCTTCTAAGTCATATTTGTTCCCCTACATGCTATATATAATTTATCTGACTAGTATATTATATTTAACATGTGGTATATCCCCCCCACTATACATATTTTCACCTTCATTTCTAGTCGATAGCCTTTTAAATTTGGGGAGGTGCCTAAGGCCAGTGGTCTATCGAACTGGAAGAATTGTTCAAGTGGATATTTGGGTCTAAACACTACAAGTGGTGTCAGATTCATTATTGACTTGGATTTAGTAGCATTGTTTCACTTAATACTGATGAGATTGAGACTACCTTTTCTTTTCCAATAGTCTTACTATTTAGGGTTCTGGTAGACTAGAGATTTGTTTGTGGTGGGAATAATAATTCAAACTCGTGATTGGGTCCCTACAGCCCCATGTATCAGGGACAGATTGAGTTACCTTGGGTGGAAATGTTGTTTTATTTTTCTCAAATTACACTTTCTAGGATTTCTACCTTAGTGTATTGATTGGAATAGGGTTGTTATGGGTTTTGATATGTGATCCTTGGCCTGGTGAGGCAAGGATGATATATAGACCTTGGCCTGGTGCGGAAAGGTGTTTTTGATACTTATTTTTCTATTTGATAGGCCCATTTTAGGGTATTTAAAATTTATAAATGAATGTATGCTTTGTAAAATGAATATACCATGTGATAAATACAAAGGCACTGATAAATTTTCAATTACATGATTTAATTTTTTATTCCATGTAATTATAAATTTAAAATTTCCTGTGATATAGAAGTTAGTATTGGATATTATAAGGGAAGGAATGTGGTTTTATGGGGTGATTTTTATCACCAGGTTGGGTGACTATGTCATCAGATAGAGGAAACAATGGTTTTGAGGATGGGTGAGGCCCATGGATTATATTGATACTTGGATCTATTAAGGGCGGTTAAGGATGCCATGTGGAAAGAACACTACGGGTCATGGTTGCAATCGTGAGGGGTAAGGGTAGTGAGATCGTTCTTCCTTTTAGTACTTTCCTGATTTACATGTTATATATATATATATATTTTTATGGAATGTCTAAAACTCTAACGGTATTCAATGAGTTGTTACCTGGATGACTCAAATAGAGCATCATGATACATAGGAAAGTGTGTCATTAGAGCACAAGAAGATTCAGACCCCTAAGGGTCAGGCATAGAATGAGCCACAACCATGTGGTCATGGGAAAGTACATGTTCTAGTTTAGGTAGGGAGGCCACTAGATTTTACTGCTTTTGGGACATTGCTTGATGAGAAGCTCTGAGCGAGACTAGTGCAGATTCTCTAGGGAATTGACCGGGGTGATCAAGGAGAAAATACATCTACGGACTATCTAATTTGGGAGTTTCATTCATAGAACCCATTGCTTTTTCAAGTTGAGGGTGGCTGTCACAAACCAACCTGGGTCAACCCTGAACCAGTCACCCGAGCCGACCCACGACATGGACCAAGGGGCGTTCCTGATCCCCACTGGCTGGAAACTAGTGCTGGGAATCAAAACTAAACAAGTGGATTCTATTTGTCCCATAAATGAAAGAAAAAATGAATAAAAAACATAATAGTGAAAACCAAAACTAGGAATGGTGAGAAAAAAAGTTGTACATACCTCTATGTGACCCTATAGGACACCACCGACCTCAATCCAACGCCGCGCTATGGCGACTGAATCCAAGAAAGGCGTAACACCCAAAGCTAAAAAAAGATAAAACTATAGGTGTGTGTATTAAAACTTAGTAGGCATACCCAAACAATCTATTCCCAGATGAATTTCATTTAAATAAAAGTTCCATCAATTTCATGTTTGAAATAAAATGTATAGAACTAGGTTTTTTTACACATTTTCTTCATTAAAAGAAAAACACAATCCATTTCCCTTCATATTTTAAACTATGTTATTTTACAATGATGAAGCTTTAAACTTTTTAGGGAAAGAGGGATAGAGAAGTGTAAAATATTTTAAAAACCCTTTTCCACAATCTTTTGAAGATCACTTTTTATCCCCTTTAACAAAGAGACATATCATACATGAAGGAAAAAGCAATAATCACCCAAGGGAAATGGAAAATAAAAAACAAGAGTTACCAAACAAAAAAATAACCTCAATCATCCGCCACAGATAACTAAGTGCCAATATACAAGGGAAAACCTAGGAGCTCATGAATAGTCTACAACGTACTATACATGTGACCTATCCTGAAGGAATGCCTACTCTTTATGACTTCATAATGCCTAAATGCCCTGTGTTTCCCTACCTGGCCTAACCGAAGGGCCCAATCCCAAAGCAGAGAAAAGTCCATACTAGGCCACTAGTCAGTGCATAGTCTAAACTAGTGCAACAATCATTCCCTGAAAATTCGCTCCCTATGTTAGGTTCCCATGTTCAAAATAAAAATGGGGTGAGCCAACAATGTTAAACAATTATGCAGTCATAAGTACATTCCTCACACACAGTCAACACACAAAACAAAGTCACCCCTTGAGTCACCCTAAGGAATACCTCTCTCGCCTTTCAACCATTCGATAACAGGAATGTCCTACCCGACAGACCTCCCAAAACATATAACTCAACCAATGCAAGGGGACCACATCCAAAGAGAGTTTTCTTAAGATAACTAGTTTTAAAAAATTGCCAACCGGGCCTCATATAAATTTCTCATGCCAAATTTTTTCTTAAGAATCAAACACACACCACATTGAAAAACCAGAAATACACTTCTAAACCCATTTAAGACACCCAAACCAACATTTTAAATATAAATCACACCCACAAAGGCCAAAGGGTAATTTCATCAGGTAATTTATGGTAAAACACAATCAAACAATTTATTGCAAAACATTACAAGAAATAAACCACTCCAATTTAAGACCGACCATTTTACTAATAGTTCTATATCAATAACTAATATTAAAACTAGGTGAAAAAATGTGAAAAAAAATGATTCTTAAATTTAAAGGTCAATGCATAGAGATCCTGCCTCAAAGAAGGAAGTGGACCAAGCTGAGACACTTCACCTCTCGAAGATTCTGAAAAAAATGGTCACACCAGCACACACATAAATTATCATACATATATATATATACCCTTAATCCATTGAACATATTACTAATTCCATGAGGGAATATGTGAAAGGAAGATATATATATACATATACACATACGTACCTATGTATGTGTGTGTGCGCACCACCAAGGATCCACCCAAACTGTAATTAATTATTCTAATGGAAACAAAATTATTTAGAAACCAATAGACCATTCATGAAATCAATATCTAAAGAAACACTATTTTAAAGTGATCAATTTCAAATGAAACTTTATCTTTTTCACACCCCAAATAAATTTACCAAAAACACTTCAAAAGCCATTTCAATAATATGAAATTTCATTTTCGTTAAGGATTTTCCAAACGACCCTAACCCTTCTTATACTTCCATTTAAAACTATTTTTTAGAAACTTCATAAGGAACTAACTTCATTTAGAAAACAATGAACTGTTTTGAAAATAATGATTTTAAGAAAAAAACATTTTTCATAAACAAACCGCTTTCAATTTCACAAACACCAAAACCATTTTCCAATGCATTTATCATTCCTTAATCAATTTATGTATCCCCTTTGAAATTATAACAATGGAACATATTCAATTCAACCATTTTTATGGGGCAATCCACATTTTAAACCCCACACACAAATACAGTTCACTCAAAAAGGCATTCAACAACATTTTCATAATTTCCAAATTATAATTAAAAAAATGAAAAAGAAAAGTCAACTTGCTGAAATGATACATTCCCTTTGTAAAAACCCAATATCAATTCATTATAACCTCATGTTCATTTGAAAAAACAATTCGTACATTTTTCATAATCATAAAAACACCTCTTAGAAGTACCCTCTTGAGGCACACATGAAAACAAAACCATATCCATTAGAATATCAACTTTCATCATATACTCATGTGAAAACACTTATAAAAAATATTTCGCAACACATAAAACATCTAATTTCACTATTAAAATATAAATAACATTTAACCAATCATAATTGGCTGAAACAAACATAGACATAAATAAAAAAACATCAAAAGATATT
Source organism: Viscum album (assembly GCA_963277665.1). Classification (NCBI taxonomy): domain Eukaryota; kingdom Viridiplantae; phylum Streptophyta; class Magnoliopsida; order Santalales; family Viscaceae; genus Viscum; species Viscum album. The sequence continues at coordinate 1,551,644,755 of OY728125.1, read as the reverse complement.
TTTAGCAAATTATACTATAGAAAAAACACCAACACAACACATGATAAATAATATGTACCTTAAAAAAATTAGGAACATAATTTAGACCGTGTGAAACCAAGAAAGAGGATTTTAACCTCACATCAGATAGAAACGACCAACAGAGACAAGCCAATCCGCTCCACCTTCGGTGACGGTTGTCGGAACATGGACCCAAGGGCTCCAAGAGACCATTCGCACAATCCTGGAACAAATTAAAATCAATAAATCGGATTATCCAAAGACCAAGGGTTCTGCCAAACCCGATGGGGAAATGGGTAGGCCAAACCGAAGCTGGAAAAAAGGGGGGAGAAAGAAGAAGAGGGATTACCTTGATGAGCCAAATGCAAAACCAGAGGGAAATCTAGTGATTTCTTCTGATAAGTGATGGCCGTGAGGGAGGGGTGGAGCGCACTCGAGAGGAACCAAGAAGGGGAAATGTCACAAGTAGGGGAGGTCGTGCAAGGGGGCTGTGTGTGGTGGTGGTCTTGCTGGAGTGGGGTGGCACCAGCAAGAGAAAGTGTAGGGGGGAGGCAGCGTGGGGAAGGAGGGAGTAAGGGGGAGGCACATCCCATGCGACGTGAAGAGAATAGGGAAGATGAAAGAAAGAAAAAAAGAAAAGATAATAAATAAATAAATAAATAAATAAAATAAAGAAAAAGTAAAAAACACAAATATAAAACCTAATTAATAATAAAATTAATAATAATAATAATAATAATAAATAAATAAAATGATTTAAATAATCAATTTCTAAGGTTTGGGTGGGACAGTTCTCTTGACCGCAGACAATTTCTGCTCCCAGAAAGTCGCCTAGTCAAAAAATAGCCAAAGCATGAGTCCATGCCCGAACAAAGCCAAAAGGAAAATCAAGAACCTCAGGTTGGGGATTCAATCCACAAGTCACACCCAACTGGTCATAAAGAAACCATGAAAAAAATGAGGGGAGAACAAGAGAGGGTTCTCCCAACCATAAGAACTCAACTAACACAGAAACTTTAAAACCCACGCACACCAACCTAAGGAGGGGTTAACGCGGGAACTCCCAAACTGAATATAGAGACTTCTCCACTTAAGTTGAGTGGGACCACTGAGACTTAAACAGAACACCACTACAAGTCCACCCAGCATATCGGGGAACCAAAATAAAAAACTACCTATGAAAAACTGCTAAATTAAGAATTCCCCCAATCGATTTTAAACTCCCAACACATACAACTCTTTTAGTACAAGTGAGAGAACGCTTCCACTAAAACCCAGTACTCTCGGCACAAGACAAAAACACCCAACACTCACATCTCTAAATGATCACTAATAAAACCCAGACCAATCCACACAAGGGAGAAATAAGATTTGAAGAAAAACAAATGATTTTGGAGGACACATTCAGAAGAATGCGACAACTATGATCACGAAAGAATAAGTTCATAACACTATTACCGAAAAAGATGAGTTTACAACTACAAGAAAATAGGGACAAGGAAACCTAGAATGTATCTATTCTAAGATGAAAGATAAATAACCTATAAAGGGTCTCACATTCCCCTAACACCCCAACTATGCGTGAGCTTCACCCCGAGCCTTGAGGCTAGGGCTCTGATGGATGATGCATCTTATGCCTCACAGTCAGACATGAGTATCCCCTGATTAGAACTCCTTCTTCGAATGATACTTCTTTCGAAACATTTCCCAGTGATCTGAACAGTCACTCAATAGAAGGACATCATAGGGATGTGACAATATGGCATATGATGCTTGAACCGACAACACCGATGACACATTAGATTGTAGTCTGATGAACCAGAAGTCAACACTGACAAAAGGTATTTCTTTAGAGACAGGTTCATCTCGTACACCCCACTCGCAAAATGGGGAACCCTTACGAATGACAAGATGCGCCCGATTTTCCAAGCACTTGCGCTCCAGATGTCGACTCCTTAAAGAGGCCAACACAGGCCTTCACCGACCACTATCCCTGTTATCTACAGACGATCTCTCACCTCTTTTCGCCATCACCTCCTCAAGTATGATCCACTGGATGAAGACAAACTTTAACACCTCCCACATCATCCCCACTCCAAGTATGATGAGACATCCACACCCATTGGTCCAAGGATGTACTATCCAATGAACCCATGATAATATGAGATCTTACAGACTAGGGAGTCCCCAACCACCCGAAGTCATGCTCTACTCCCCTCAAACCACTTCATTTCCCCTAACGAACCCCAAATTCCTCGAAAGACAATCACCACTCGATTGAAACCAGAATTTCTCATGAATCATTAAAAACTTTTGAGGTCATTTTTGGGTGGCATATTCAGAACAAAAGGAAAAACAAAATCGCAACTAACATCAAGACAAAACTCAATCAAAAGACACACCCTAATCCAAGACAACCACCCTGAAATCCCGAACAAGCTCAAACACAATGAAAAGAAACAGCCCAATCCAAGGGTAACTGACTCATTTATCAAACATATATAAACACATGAAACCCACTTTTCAAGAAAAACCAAGTCCCGAAATCAATTTTTCATTCATGTCCATTTTAAAAATATCAAGCCAAGCCTTAAATTCCAAAACCCCACCCATGGCATCCTATGAACCTCTGCATAAGAATTCATCCCATTCCAATCAAATTACCCATACATATGTGTCAATGTGCACTTAATGTATCTACCCACACATATGTGGACTATCCTAAGGAATACCAAGGGTCTCAATTTCCATTCTATTACCAAATCCAAACACAATCCAAAAAGTTTCCAAATCAAAACACTTACTCTTTAAAAACCCATTTCACCAATTTCAAAACAACTTGAAAGAAATCTCCCTTTTACAAGTTTTAAAACAATTAGGGAAAAACCATTTCAATTAAAAACCACCTTAATTTCCAAAAACACTCTAAAACTTACCAAAATCAAGACAAAGCACAAACAAAAATGGAAAACAAGAATGAGGAACAAGTGCTTATGCGCAACCCGACGACATGTTAGTGAGCCACTCCCCAAGTAAGACATAACACCAAAGAACTTTGAACCAGGCACCTAGGCTCTACATGGGTCACTAATCCATGTGGGGTTACAACATGACACTGAGTCACCTCTATTGTCATCCCTCAATCCAAAACAAAGACAAAAGACTCAAAACCCAGACTACCCCTAGTAGCTCATGTGTCGTCCCGAGTGGTGGTGGTCATGCACCAACCCACAACCTACCTATTAAGCCCCTACATTAATAATCTCCATCTACCGGACATCCCAAATATCAAGGGACTCCTCAGATATCATTTTTTCATGAACCAACCTGGGTTGACCCTGAACCGGTCACCCGAGCCGGCCCGTGACATGGCCTGAGGGGCATTCCCGATCCCCACGGGCTGACAACTAGTGTCGGGAATCAAAACAAAAAAAGTGGGAATGATTTGGGCCATAAATGAATGACAAATTAATAAGAAAAACTAAATAGTGAAAATTTAAACTAGGAATGGTGAGAAAAAAAAGTTGTACATACCTCTATGTGACCCTATGGGTCACCACCGACCTCAATCCAATGCCGCACTATGGTGACTGAATCCAAGTAAAGCACAACACCCAAAGATAAAAACAAAGATAAAACTATAGGTGTGAGTACTAAAACATAGTAGGCATACCTAAAGAATCTATTCCCATATGAATTTCCATTAAATAAAAGATCCATCAATTTTTAGTTTGAAATACAATGTATAAAATTAGGTTTTTTTATACATTTTCTTTTTTAAAAGAAAAACACGATCCATTTTCCTTCATATTTTAAACTAAGTTCTTTTCCAAGGATGAGGCTTAAACATTTTTAGAGAAAGATTGATCAAGAAGTGTAAACCATATTGAAAACCATTTTCCACAAACTTTTGAAGATCATTTTTATCCCCTTTAACAAAGAGACGTATCATACATGAAGAAAAAATAAATAATCCTACAAGGGAATGGAAAATAACAAACAAGAGTTACCATCCAAACAAAGCACCTCAACCATCTTCCACAGATAACTAAGTGCTGATATACAAGGGAAAACATATGAGCTTGTGAATAGTTTAGAACATACTATACATGTGACTCATCCTGAAGGCATGCCTACTCTCAAAGAAGTCATAACTCTCAAATGCCCGGTGTTACCCTACCTGACCTAAGAGAGGGTCCCAATCCCTTAGTAGAGAAAAGTTTGTACTAAGGGCCACTTTCCAATGCATATTCTAAACTAGTGCATCAATAATTCCCTGAAAATTCGTTTACTATTCTAGGTTACCATGTTCAGTCTAAAAATGGGGTGATGCAACAATGTCAAACAAGTATGCATTCACAAGTACAATCATCACACACATTCAACACACACAACAAAGACACCCCCGAGTCACCCCAAGGAATACGTCCCTCTCCTTTCAACCATTCGATCACAAGAAAGTCCTACCCAAAAAAACCTCCCATAACATATAACTCAACCAATGTAATGGGACCACATCCAAGGATAGTTTTCTTAAGATAACTGGTTTTAAAAAAGTTCCAATCAGGCCTCACATAAATTTTTCATCCCAACCCATTTCTTAAGAATCACATGCACACCACTTTTGAAAACTAGAAATACACTTGTAAACCCATTTAAGAAACCGAAACTGGAATTTTAAATATAAAGCACACTCGCAAAGGCCAAAGGGTCATTTCATCAGGCAATTGATGTGAAAACACAATCATACCATTTATTAAAACACATTACAAGAAATAAACCACTCTAATTCAGGAAAGACCATTTTACTAACAGTTTTATATCAATAACTAATATTAAAACTAGGTGAAAAAATGTGAGAAACAAATTATTCTTAAATTTAAAGGTTAAAGAATAGAGATCCTACCATAGAGAAGAAATATGACCAAGCTGAGACACTTCATCTCTTGAAGCTTCCAACGAAAAACGATCACACTAGCACAAACATACATTCTCATAAATATATATATACCCTTAATCCATTGAACATATTACCCTTTCCATGAGGTAATATGTGCAAGGAAGATATATATATATATATAAATATACACATACATCCCTATATATGTGTGTGTGTGCACCACCAAGGAGCCACCCAAACATTAATTAATTAACCTAGAGGAACCAATACTATTTAGAAACCAATAGACCTTTCAAGAAATCAAGATCTAAAGAAACACTATTTTAAAGTGGGAAATTTCAAATAGACCTTTATGTTTTTCACACCCCAAATACATTTACCAAAACACTTCAAAATCCATTTTCAATAATATGAAATCTCATTTTCATTAATCATTTTCCAAACATGCCTCACCCTTCTTATACTTTTTTAAAATAATTTTTTAGAAAATAAAAAATTAACTAACATCATTTAGAAATCAATGAACTGTTTAAAAACCCATTATTTTAAAAAACACCATTTTACATAAATAAACCTCTTTCAATTTCACAAACACCAAAACCATTTTTCAAATGAAGTTACCATTCCTTAATAAATTTATGAAACCCCATTGAAATTATCACAATGAAACATAATAATTTAAACATTTTTATGGGGAAATATCCCTTTTAAAACCCACACACAAAGCCAGTTCACTCAAGAAGGCATTCCACATCATTTTTCTTATTTCGAAATCACAATTAAAAAAATTCAAAACCAAAGGCAACCTGATGAAATAATATATTCCCTTTTTAAAAACCCACTATTAAAGCATTCTCACCTCAAGTTCCTTTGAAAACACATATCACACCTTTTGTATAATAAAAAAAACACTTCTAAGAAGTACCCTTGTGAGGCACAAATGAAAACATTACCATATCCTTTAGAAAATAAACTTTCACCATATACTGAAGTCAAAACACTTCTGAAAAATGTTTCACACCACATAAATAGTCTAATTTCACTTTTAAAATAAAAATAACATTTAACCAAACACAATTGGAAAAAACAAACATAGACATAAAAAAAAAACTTCAAAAGATTTTTTTTAGAAAATTATACTATCGAAAAAACACAAACACACCAAAATATAATTAATATATAACTTAAAACAACTTAGGAACCTAATTTATACCATGTGAAACCAGGAAACAAGATTTAATCCTCACCTCGGATAGCAGAGACCAACCAAGAAAAGTCGAACCGCTCCGCCTTCGGCAGCGGTTGTCAGAACATAGACCCAAGGGACCGAAGAGACCATTCACACTACCTTAGGACAAAATAAAATCGATAAATCAGATTACTCAAATACATAGTGTCCGGTCGAACCCTATCGGGAAATGTTTAGGCCGAACCGAAGCTGGAATAAAGGGGGGAGAAATAATAAAGGGTTTAACTCGATGAGATGACCGCAATACCAGAGGGAAATATAGTAATTTTCTCTAGGGAAGTGAGGGCAATGATGGAGGGGTGGTGCAAACATGAGAGGAACCAATAAGGGGCTATGTCGCTAGTAGGTAAGGTTGTGCAAGGGGGAGTCGCACGGTGGTGGTCTGGCTGGAGTGGGGTGGCACCGATGAGAGAGAGAGGAGGGGGGAGGCGACATAAGGAAGGAGTGAGTAAGGTGGAGGCACATCCGGAACAATGCGAAGAGAAGATGGAAGATGAATGAATGAAGAAAAAAGAAAAGAAAAGAAAATATACAAAAAAATAAAAAAAATAAAAAGAAAAAGGGAGAGGAAAAAAACTCAAATATAAAACCCAGCTAATAATAAACTAACTAATAATATTAATGATAATAATAATAATAATGATAAATAAAATGATTAAAATAATCAATATCCAAGGTCGAGGTGTGACAATGGCCCATAGGAGACTAAGAACTAGATTGATAGCATAAAGATGATCTTTGAGTAGCTCGAGATACCTTAGGGGTGGAGGGTTAAGATGGAGACGTAGATGTTTAGAGGACTATAAAATCATTATTAGGGCATAAATGTTTAGGATAATAGGCATGAGGTATTGACCTGGATGGATTTTAAGGCTAGGTTCTTCAAAAATATCTTCTCAGGGATGTTGAGGGATGAAATGGATCAATAGTTCTTAATCCTACAACAGGGTGACATGCCTGTCATGGAATATGGAGCGACGTTTACTGAATTTTTATGCTTATTCACCTAAAATGGTTAATGTTGAAACCTTCAGGGTGAGTCAATTTGAGGAGGGTTTATTTCATTCCATTCGGGTGCGGGTAATCATATTTAGATTGGCCTCATTCACTTAGGTAGGTAACCAAGCACTAATATCCAAGGAAAACAAAACAAATAGATCATACTTGAGTCAGGTAGTGGTTTTAGGTGAATTTAGTTGCTATGATTCAGAGGGATGGAAGCAAGGAGAAGATGAGTTGCAACAAGGTGATCAGACCATAGACTCAAGCAAACCACCTCGCAGTGCCTATTGTAAGGGGTTTCCCAGTGTAGATAGACAAGATATGTTCAGACTCAATGTGACCAGCTTCCAAAGGAGTGCTGGGCATGTGGAAAGGTTGGGAATCTCATGATGATTTGAAAGATACCTTATTATTCAACTGATGATAATTTTCTTGGTATTATTCAATCCTTTGAGGTTGGTTTATTATTGGTTCTAGGTGAGGGTAGATGAGGTTAATATGAACACGAAGGTTGTGGAAAAGACAGTGGAACCCAAAACTGGGGCCAATCTAGTGGCTAGTGCATCACACTAGGCAGGACATGCATCATGCAGTCGATATTTAGGCTAGGTTCATGCAACAAAATTTATAGGGATGAGAAGGATGGTGAGAAAATGATATTTTGAGTTACGCTGCGGGCGTGGCTGTGAATTGATTTGTTTATTTGGCTTGTCCTGTTGTGGCATGTCCATTTTGGTATGGCCTGTTGAGGCATGTCCCTTATTGGTGAACTGGTTGAACGAGCTGTATATATGGACTAGCACGATGCTGGTTAGTAAGTTGTAATCATATCAGATGCATTATATATATATGAGGTGAGAGGCACTGAGTTTTTGTATATTGAGCACTATTGGGTGTGTTTTAATTGAGATGTGAGGCATCATGGCATATGTTGAGGTGCATAACTTACTTGAGGGGAAATTCATCTGGGGAGCAACGTGGTGTGGTACTTGAATAAGGTTTGAGGAACAATAATTGATTAAGGTGCATGAAATAAGTTGAGATGTGGGACCTCATTATGCCATGGGTTCCATGGGATTGAGGCGGGGACCGATGCAGTGCAGGATGTGAATGGGTACCTTGTATGGCATGAAAGAACCTAGTGTGGTGAAGGAGTGACAGTGTGTCACGGGTAGACCATGGGTTTAGGAAATAGGTTGATCAACCTTTTTTTATTTAAGATTTTGGTTGGAATAGATTAGGTTATGAAATTCTTAAGGTAGGGAGCCCCTTGAAATAAATGTCATATACCATTAAGACTGAGCTACTTTGTGTTTATTACTAACATGATGGGTATATTATATACTATCTCAATGATTAATTTTATTGATCAGGGAAGAGCTATGTTAATGTTGGGAGATTGTAACGTTTCAGGTTTTTGAATTTGGTTTCATACCACTCCCATTTTGAACTTTTTAAATAGCGGCTATGCCATTTTCTAATCCAATGATCAGAACTCAATTCAAAGAGTTCCATTAGCTTCATATGATGGATTTGGGATAGTCAAGAGGCTTAAAGAGTAAATTGAGTTGTCTGGTTAGTTTTTGGGAGAAGTGGAGGCCAAATGGCCTATTTAAAAATTATTGGTAAGGGAATAAAGTTTAAGGTAAAATGTGTGGCCTCTTCCAGGTAACTATGCTAGCATGATTTTTACTAGAGCATGGTTTGTGTTAACCATGTGTGGGAGGCACATGAAAGTGTATGGTTCTCTATATTTTTTAATAGCCTATATCACACAGTTTGATGACGGTTAGGTCAAACCATGCAGAAACCGTGTGAGGGTTTCCTTTTGAGAAGTTGCTTTGCATTATAGCCCGTACAATTTCCACATGGTTTCAAACCCTATGCGGGTAAACCATGCAGCCTGCAGAAGGTTATTTAGTTTTTCTCTTTCTTTCCTCCATCTCCCTTATTTCTCATTTTTCATGCGCTACACATTGGGTTCTCCCTCTTTTTCCTTCTTCCTCTTGGATTTCTCCCATTCTTCCATCAATGCTCTTATTTCATACCCGTTAGGTGTGTTAAGTGAGGCTTGGTAAGGAAAACCACACCTAATCTCCTATTCTTATTTATTTTCTCTTCATGGAGTAATAAATCCATTTTTTCTATTTTCCCTATTTTCAAGTCAGTGGATGGAATCTCAGATGTACTGTATTTTGGTTCGAATTGGAGCTTGATATCATGCATACCGACTTCTATGAGTCCAAGGTAGTCGGTGTATATCTTTATTTGTGTTTTCATGATTTTTTGTGTGATGTGGATTTTAGAGAAAATTTGGGTATTTTGAGGGGGGCACATTTATATCTATTCCTTAATTTCAAATTGACAGTGAGACTCATGGAATGTAATTGGGCATGTCCAAATCCTTTTTTGGTTTAGTGAGGTCGTGTTATAAGCCTTATCTCCTTGGAAAAGTTTTTCAGGGGTATCAATTTCCCTTAATTTGTATTTTTTAATTTGATTTGATCTTGTTATTAAAATCCAAGGAATTCAATACCATTATTTTAAATTTTTATGTTTATTTGACAGTGAAATTCAATATGATTTGAAGTGCCCAGATCAGTGTGAATCACTGAGAGGGGGAGGGGGTGAATCAGTGATCCTTTAAAACTTTTTACTAATTGATTCTTAATCAATTAAACCTCTATGGCTTGTTAAGGCCTCGATCCACTCTTCTTATGTCTCTCAACCTTTCCCGGATAATGCAGTAACGAAAAGGCACAGGACACAAGGATTTACAAGGTTCGGCACCAAAGGCCTACATCCTTGCCAAGCTCTCCCAGCATGGATTCTCCATTATAACCTGTTAAAATTACAATGGTCGATACAGAGTCCCACTGTATCTCTCCTGAGTCCCACAGGAGGGTCTTTATACTGCGTCCCACAGTGTTACCAGAGTCCCACTGGCCTGCTCCAGAATCCCACTGAAGACTTCTTCTCCCTGAGTCCCACAGGGTCTTCTCCTGGCTCCTCGAGTCACACGAGTAGCTCTTCTTCTTGTTCAGCTCTTCAAGTATCTTCAGTAGTCTTGGATAAAGACTGCTGGCCTTGCTCTGTACCTCTGATCACTTGTGATGATCAGGTCTTCTCGTCTTTCTCAGGATTTATCTCCTTCTTCTCAGGATGACCTGGCTTCTCTCTTCAACTACTGAATACTCAGACAACTGATGTCTTTAACTTCAGTCTGGTCCAGTCTCAGTTCAAAACAACTTCATGCACTGAGTGCATGGCAACTCTTCTTCCTCATGCACTGACTGCATGGCCTTCTCAATTTCTTCAAGAACCTCCTGGTCTTGGATTACTCAGATGCACACAAGCTGGTTTGGATTTGTTCACGTGTGCATGTGCATGCATGCAAGCATGCACTCCTCTTCTTCTCTTCCTTGGTGTGATAAACACTCAAAGAGTGTAATTTCTCCTTAAGCACACACACCTTCTTCACTCACACACTTTGTTCAATTTTTTCACACACATAAAAGTGTGTTATACTTTAGTGTGGATGTCCTTATTCCTCCAAGTGTATACACTCTTAGTGCACACTTAGGTTCGGCCTTTTAGTTCTTTTGCACACACAAATGCCTATGCCTTTCTTGTACTCTTCCACTTTGCACACACACTTTGTTTTTCTCTTTTAATCTTCAAGTGTGCACAACCTCCAAGGGCTACGGCCTCTTCTTGTTTTTTTTGCACACAAGGCTCAAAGGCCTCGGCCTTCTTCTTGTTTTGCACACACACAAATGTGGTGGCCTTCCACTCCTTCTTGCACACAACCCGTAGGTGTGCACTCACTTGTCTAGGGTGTATTATCCTTAAGCACACACACACAAGGTGTGTAATTCACATCACCTGAATCTCCTACTGCCCATATGAAGGCGCGCAAGTGCTTGATGAGCCGCGACCTCCTCTTCTTCAACAGCCGCACAAGGGTGCAGTGGCAAGGCGCGCAAGTCCTCAGGTGTAGCTTAGCCGCGCAAGTGCAATGACACAAGGCCACAAGGGACCTCGGTGCAAGGCGTCGTGCAAGTGCTTGGAGCACAAGGCGCGCAAGAAACACTTCACCTCCTTCTTCTTGTCGCGCAAAGGAGTTGCACGCAAGGAACACCTTCAAAGCCTCGGGTGGCTTCGGGACAACAGCCGCGCAAGTGTGTTGCGCGGGGCTTTGGCTTCGCGAGGCACAGAGTGCTTCTCACGGGACTATCTTCAAATATTCAGCAAAGCTTTTGAGATCCTCGGCCTCTCTTTTTATAGGCGAGGAGAGCCTCTGCCTTCCGCGGAGAGATATCTTTCAAAACTCCGAAGATTTCGGTTCTTTAAAGGTTTTTTCAAATCACGTTTCTTCATCTGTTTCACTCGGGTTCTCTCATTTTCTTTCCTCCTCGTGCATGCGATTTATAACGCATGCACGGCCTCTGTTTAAACCCAATCCATGCAAAGGCACGAACCCATGAAGCCTCGGCAAATTCGTTTGCCTCGGCATTGCTTCGAATTCTCCTCTCATCGCATGCATGCATATTTTAATGCATGGTTGTGTTCAGTGTGGCCAGACTATCACAATGGAGGCTTCGGCTCCTTCAGAGGTGGCCGGGAACTCAAATTCTGTCGTCGGGAGGCTCCTGGTTCGAACGGAGCTCGCGGGTGGCTTCGGGTGAGCTCGAGGAAGGAGACGAGCTCTCGGCCGTCGGATGCGATGTTAAACGGCCAGGATCAGATCATCGCCGCGGAGATGGATCATGCGGCGTGGATAAAGCGCGCGATGGCTCGGACGGCTGAGATTTGCTCCCGGGGAAATTTCCGCGTCCCACATCGAATCGGCGAGAGGAATTGCCGCGCCTTATCAACCTAGCGCTGCCTCAACCCCGAAATTGAATCTCCTCCCTCCACGGTGCCTCCCCGCACCATGTTCTCCCTGCGGGCGCGCTCTGCGCCCACTCTGCTCCCTGCGGGCGCGCTCCTAGCGCCCACTATGCACACTCACGGGCGCGCTCCTCGCGCTCACGCTGCGCGGGCTTCATCACCGCGTGGACTCGAGGCTTATACACGGCCCCTGCCGCCTTGTGCTTGCACCATGGGATCCCCCATGGGCGTGGCGCCTTAGGCCCACAAGTGCCTTGGGGTTGAACCCATGGGCTGGCCTAATTTTTGCTAAGTATAGGAATAAAGACTTTGTATAAAAACAAAATATCCCCATATGCCAAATGCCACTTCAAGCCATCTTCTTCATAATTCTTCTTCTTCTTAGGAATTTCCCATATCCTCCTCATGTTCTTAATAACTTTTCAACATTTCAAAACTTAGGAGGGAATTCCAAAGGTTCTTCATCAACCGAGCTCTTGATTCACATAAAATATCCAATATGTTCTTCATTGATCTAATCAGAGATCAAATTGGATCTTCTTCTGATTCACATGCACTAAGAGATAGTGCATGGACTTCTTCAGCTCACTTCATCCACTTAGGACTTGTGGATGGATCTTCTTCAACTCCTCATGCATTGTCACTACAATGCATGGTCTTCTAATCATGTTGTGACTTTGTATCATCAGGATACAAGTTCTTTGAACTTAAAGATCAGCTCATCAATCGTCGGATTTTTATGGAGAATGTTTCAACCACATCTCCTATGTCACTTAGTGAATCTCCTAAGTGACATGCATCTTAGTACCATGGCCATTCTCCTTCATCACCATCACCATCACATCCTTTGTCATTCACATATTGAAACGCCTTGACATCCATCCATTCATTCCTTGACAAAAACATACCTCATTGACAACAAATGAAACACAGTGCACTTCAATCTCCCCCTTTGTATTTGTTGGCAATACACTAGAGCACATATGAATGGGTCAATATGTGTGCCAATATTTCTCCCCCTTATTGGCAATCAAATGCAAAGGTGTGGTGTGGTTCTCTTTCAAAAATCTCTTCCTCCCTTATAAAATCATTTTCTTGAAAAACACTGAGAGAGGGATGATGTCACATGTTCTCTTTAGCAAAGAACCTTTAGTAAATCAGCTCTAAGTCTACTTGGGCTAACCCGGTGTAGAAAACAAGAGTGATATGACCAAGGAATTCAAAGCTGTCCATAATTCTCTACACATGTGAGATCATGCTTAGGGGTTGAATTTTTTCAGATATTCAATGAATTGCTGAATCCTGCACATACTTCACAAAACACATTAGAATGTTCAGGTGCAAAGATAAAGCTCCCCCATTCATCCATTTTCTTAAGATGATATTAATCTCAGAACATCATCTTCTTCAGATTTGCTCCCCCTCAAGGGGTGCACTCCGTTCTGTCCAAACCATCCTCCAGTTGAGAATGATCATCATCTTCAATTCCCTGCAATGTTAGCACATGTATATACCAAGAGTATAAGGGAATAAGATGGAACCTCCTTGGTTCATCAATGTGAACAACAAGGTTGAGAAGATTCTCTCAACCGAGATGCCCCATTTTCACCATTCTTCACACTTGCACATCTGATCTTCTTTGATGTTTGTGCTGGTGTGGATCTCAACACATCTTCATGTGAAATCTTCTTCTTCCATTTTGCCTTAGCAATTGCCAGAACTTTATCTTCAGCTTTTTGCAGATCTTTGGCAAGTTGCAACTGATTTGGCCATATGACTAGTAAATCATTTTGAAAAGTGGCCTCAGTTTTGGAAGTTCCACACGGTTCTTTGGATGCTACTAAGCTACCTCTCTTCGGCAACTTATTTTCAATCAATCCCTTCTTCTTCTGGATTGATTGTCTTTTGAAGTTCAGTCTGCTTCTATTTAGTTTCATGGCTTCTTTACAAAGGTCCATGATGTGTCCTTTCTTTCCACAGTAGAAGCATGTTTTCTTGGTGGTCCTTCTGGATGCATCACCCTTCTTGGATTTCAATTCCAAGGACTTCTCTTCATTCTTCAAACTCTTCTTGGGAGCATCTTACACTTTATTCTGCTTGCTTCCCAAGGAATCTCTCTTAGCCAGGTCTAGTGATCTTCTCTTCATTCCAGCTTCGGATACATTCGGAGATTGATATGTATCAACTCTTTGACCACTTTTTCAACCATCCCAGATGTTGTCAAGTAATCCAAATCTATTTGCAGTAAACAGATGTCTCTGGACCTGTGGAAGTTGCTTCCTTCCTTCTGGCTTGCTCCCCCTTGGCATGGGCTTCCTCTGTGCTTTGACATTCAGTGGATTGTACCAACAATCCTTTGCACAGTGCCCATACTTATTACAACACCAACACTGACCCACAAATCTAGACCTCTTCAGTCCTTCTGATTGTTGGGTACTTTTCTTGACTTGCTGTGTTGTTTCAGGAAAGCTCTGCTTCTTCATTTTCTTCATCCATACTTGTTTGGAATTATTTTTCCATCCTGCAATTTTTGTGGAAACACAATTAGAAGCATCAGTACAAGATGGTATGGATGGTACCTTCTTTCTAGAAGATGTTGCCCTTTTATTAGAGGATGTCTTTCTTTTAGAATCATCCTTCTCAAAGCTCACTTGAGTAGCAACATTTCTTCTTTCAGCTGACTGGGAGGCTTCAGCTTTGGGTGATTGCATATTTTTCAATATCACCTCCAGTTCAAAGAATTTCATGTTGAGGGAGTTCTTCTCATCCTCAACCAATCTTACCCTACCTTCCCAATTCTGTTTCAGCTGTTCCATCTGGTCATCATGCACCTTCTTTATTTCATGCAATGATTTGTCAAGCTCCTTCACCATTTTGACTTTGTCTTTGAGTTGAGCATCTCTGACATTCATTGACACTTTGTGCCTCTTTTCCAGTGCATGGAAAACATCTTTGACCACAGTCTTAAAGAATTCTTTCTCAGAAAGGCTTCTTTGCAATTCTTCAGTAGTGTCTTCATATCTTTCATTGCAAAGAGATACTGTTTCATGTTTAGCCTTCACCAGCTTTCTGAGAGTGTTGGTTATACTAACCATTTTTGCCAATTGGACTTCCAGAGAAATGGCTTCATCTTCTAGCTGTAATTTTTCTTCTTGAAGATCAAGGAGGCCTGTAGCTATACACATTGCCACTTCCTTGGGGACTGTCTTCTGAAGATATTTGATTGCATTTAGAAAATCATTGTTCCTTCCATCTTCATCACAGCTAGAGAAGTCTTCATCAGAAGAATGATAAAAGGAATTGTCATCTGATGTGACTTTCACATTTATTTCCATAGAAGGAGTTTCTCTGATTGCACCAGCCTTCTTCTACATCTTCTTTGCCTGTTTCTTCATTATGTTTTTCAGAGTCTTGGCAGATATCTCCATTTGAGGCTGTTCTTTCATTTCCTCAAATCTGCACTTCATAAAGACTCCCTTGGATCTTTTAGAGGTAACCTTCCCTCTAATACCAATTGAAGTGCCCAGATCAGTGTAAATCACTGAGAGGGGGAGGGGGTGAATCAGTGATCCTTTAAAACTTTTTACTAATTGATTCTTAATCAATTAAACCTCTATGGCTTGTTAAGGCCTCGATCCACTCTTCTTATGTCTCTCAACCTTTCCCGGATAATGCAGTAATGAAAAGGCACAGGACACAAGGATTTACAAGGTTCGACACCAAAGGCCTACATCCTTGCCATGCTCTCCCAGCATGGATTCTCCATTATAACCTGTTAAAATTACAATGGTCGATACAGAGTCCCACTGTATCTCTCCTGAGTCCCACAGGAGGGTCTTTATACTGCGTCCCACAGTGTTACCAGAGTCCCACTGGCCTGATCCAGAATCCCACTGAAGACTTCTTCTCCCTGAGTCCCACAGGGTCTTCTCCTGGCTCCTCGAGTCACACGAATAGCTCTTCTTTTTGTTCATCTCTTCAAGTATCTTCAGCAGTCTGGGATAAAGACTGCTGGCCTTGCTCTGTACCTCTGATCACTTGTGATGATCAGGTCTTCTCGTCTTGCTCAGGATTTATCTCCTTCTTCTCAGGATGACCTGGCTTCTCTCTTCAACTACTGAATACTCAGACAAATGATGTCTTTAACTTCAGTCTGGTCCAGTCTCAGTTCAAAACAACTTCATGCACTGAGTGCATGGCAACTCTTCTTCCTCATGCACTGACTGCATGGCCTTCTCAATTTCTTCAAGAACCTCCTGGTCATGGATTACTCAGATGCACACAAGCTGGTTTGGCTTTGTTCACATGTGCATGTGCATGCATGCAAGCATGCACTCCTCTTCTTCTCTTCCTTGGTGTGATAAACACTCAAAGAGTGTAATTTCTCCTTAAGCACACACAACTTCTTCACTCACACACTTTGTTCAATTTTTTCACACACATAAAAGTGTGTTATACTTTAGTGTGGATGACCTTATTCCTCCAAGTGTATACACTCTTAGTGCACACTTAGGTTCGGCCTTTTAGTTCTTTTGCACACACAAATTCCTATGCCCTTCTTGTACTCTTCCACTTTGCACACACACTTTGTTTTTCTCTATTAATCTTCAAGTGTGCACAACCTTCAAGGGCTACGGACTCTTCTTGTTTTTTTTTGCACACAAGGATCAAAGGCCTCGGCCTTCTTCTTGTTTTGCACACACACAAATGTGGTGGCCTTCCACTCCTTCTTGCACACAACCCGTAGGTGTGCACTCACTTGTCTAGGGTGTATTATCCTTAAGCACACACACACAAGGTGTGTAATTCACATCACCCGAATCTCCTACTGCCCATATGAAGGAGCACAAGTGCTTGATGAGCCGCGGCCTCCTCTTCTTCAACAGCCGCACAAGGGTGCAGTGGCAAGGCGCGCAAGTCCTCAGGTGTAGCTTAGCCGCGCAAGTGCAATGACACAAGGCCACAAGGGACCTCGGTGCAAGGCGTCGTGCAAGTGCTTGGAGCACAAGGCGCGCAAGAAACACTTCACCTCCTTCTTCTTGTCGCGCAAAGGAGTTGCACGCAAGGAACACCTTCAAAGCCTCGGGTGGCTTCGGGACAACAGCCGCGCAAGTGTGTTGCGCGGGGCTTTGGCTTCGCGAGGCACAGAGTGCTTCTCACGGGACTATCTTCAAATATTCAGCAAAGCTTTTGAGATCCTCAGCCTCACTTTTATAGGCGAGGAGAGCCTCTGCCTTCCGCGGAGAGATATCTTTCGAAACTCCGAAGATTTCGGTTCTTTAAAGATTTTTTCAAATCTCGTTTCTTCATCTGTTTCACGCGGGTTCTCTCATTTTTCTTTCCTCCTCGTGCATGCGATTTATAACGCATGCACGGCCTCTGTTTAAACCCAATCCATGCAAAGGCACGAACCCATGAAGCCTCGGCAACTTCGTTTGCCTCAGCATTGCTTCGAATTCTCCTCTCATCGCATGCATGCATATTTTAATGCATGGTTGTGTTCAGTGTGGCCAGACTATCACAATGGAGGCTTCGGCTCCTTCAGAGGTGGCCGGGAACTCAAATTCTGTCGTCGGGAGGCTCCTGGTTCGAACGGAGCTCGCGGGTGGCTTCGGGTGAGCTCGAGGAAGGAGACGAGCTCTCGGCCGTCGGATGCGATGTTAAACAGCCAGGATCAGATCATCGCCGCGGAGATGGATCATGCGGTGTGGATAAAGTGCGCGATGGCTCGGACGTTTGAGATTTTCTCCCGGGGAAATTTCCGCGTCCCACATCGAATCGGCGAGAGGAATTGTCGCGCCTTATCAACCTAGCGCTGCCTCAACCCCGCAATTGAATCTCCTCCCTCCACGGTGCCACCCCGCACCGTGTTCTCCCTGCGGGCGCGCTCTGCGCCCACTCTGCTCCCTGCGGGCGCGCTCCTAGCGCCCACTATGCACACTCACGGGCGCGCTCCTCGCGCTCACGCTGCGCGGGCTTCATCACCGCGTGGCCTCGGGGATTATACACGGCCCCTGCCGCCTTGTGCTTGCACCATGGGATCCCCCATGGGAGTGGCGCCTTAGGCCCACAAGTGCCTTGGGGTTGAACCCGTGGCCTGGCCTTGGCTGGCCTAATTTTTGGTAAGTATAGGAATAAAGACTTTGTATAAAAACAAAATATCCCCATATGCCAAATGCCACTTCAAGCCATCTTCTTCATAATTCTTCTTCTTCTTAGGAATTTCCCATCTCCTCCTCATGTTCTTAATAACTTTTCAACATTTCACAACTTAGGAGGGAATTCCAAAGGTTCTTCATCAATCGAGCTCTTGATTCACATAAAATCTCCAATATGTTCTTCATTGATCTAATCAGAGATCAAATTGGATCTTCTTCTGATTCACATGCACTAAGAGATAGTGCATGGACTTCTTCAGCTCACTTCATCCACTTAGGACTTGTGGATGGATCTTCTTCAACTCCTCATGCATTATCACTACAATGCATGGTCTTCTAATCATGTTGTGACTTTGTATCATCAGGATACAAGTTCTTTGAACTTAAAGATCAGCTCATCAATCGTCTGATTTTTATGGAGAATGTTTCAACCACATCTCCTATGTCACTTAGTGAATCTCCTAAGTGACATGCATCTTAGTACCATGGCCATTCTCCTTCATCACCATCACCATCACATCCTTTGTCATTCACATATTGAAACGCCTTGACATCCATCCATTCATTCCTTGACAACAACATACCTCATTGACAACAAATGCAACACAGTGCACTTCATGATTAAATTAAATTCACTGTTTATATTAAAATTGAGATGTTCAATTCGATTTCATTGAATTATTTATTGATTGAAAGTGAATTATTTTTTTATTAATTATTTTGATAAAATTATTGGAACTAAGGGGTCATGATAGGAATGGACATGGAATTGATATGGCATAAACATCGATACTGAGGTGATGTAGATTGTCTGTTTAGGAATTTCTTGGATACTAGGGTGGTGTTGACCGTCAGTTTGGTATCACAGATGTCAGATTGAGGAAACGAGGTTGTTAGGTTGGGCAGGGACCGTGGAATTGGGATGTAATGGCCATCCATTTTTGAGTGACATGGTCACATGGGAATGAGGTGACAATGCTAGTGTGTCTTAGGTATTTATGGGTGATTTTCGCTCACCAGTGATGGCTAAAGCACAAAATTTAGTCATGTGAACATAGGATGACTCTGTTGATGAGGTGGTCTTTACTAGTAGTGTGGATAGAGGCCCCCAGTAGTGTGTCTTATGAAATGGTTTGGGGATGCTTGCCGTAGATATCCATGTGGAGGGTGAGTATCATTTAGTTGATAGTTATGGGGCCATAAGTTGGGGGATGAGGCTTACTATATTGACGCCATGGTTTTGGATGGATTTCGGAGCATAAATATCGGCATTCTTGAGACATAATACCATGGGAGGCTAATTAAATTTATATCAGGATATGGATCTACATACCTTCAGTTGTCGACCATGGGCTGATTTTTTCTTTTGATCTGGGGTCCAAGGGACCAATGGCTTATTTGGGTGTTCCTTCAGAACATCTGTACTTATCGAGACCCGAGGTGTTGGGAGGAATGTGGTACCAAGTTAATTGATTTTATTTGGAACCTATGGGTTCACCTGGGTTGTGATATTAGAGGTAACTTGGAACATGGGCCATAGCCTTTCTCATATTCATACTACTGGTGCTAGCTAAAGAAGGTGGCACCTCTTTGGTGGTTGTTGAGAAATAATGGAGTTTGAATTTATTTTAAATGAACTGAGATGCTTTTGTTATTGATTATATCATGCATGATTAAACACATGAGAGAGGTATATACCATTGGTTGGTATCCTACTGAGACATGTTCTCACACTGTTCATGGGTCCATCAGGACTTGTGTAGACTTTAGGAATTAATGTTTAGTTAAAGGATAAACCACATGAGTTGGATCTTAGTAGTTACTTGCATGGAGATTGTCATGGGACCTTGATGTCGTTCTTAGTTGGATATTATGTTTATTTTATATTTTTTATCAACATGATATATATGTATGAATTGTAATTTTCAGCCATTGGCATCACTCTCTTGTGTATTAACTTGTACGACATGTTTTCATATTAATGTTATTCTTGTTTAGTTGTTACTAGTGGTGATTGAATGTTGATATGTTTATTTATCTTCCTTTTTAGTTGTTTATTTATTGATTTTTTTATTTGTTGTTATTGATTATGATTCCTATTCATGAGTCAAGTTCGATTCTTGCCGAGTCTTTTTTTTTCTGCTTCATGCTATATATATTTACTCGGACTGGTATATTATCTTTCTTAGAGGGTATATCATTGAAACTATAAATGTTTACACCCCTTATTTCAATTCAAAATCCTTTTAACTTTGGTGAGGTACTCCCAAGTCCATTTCCCCATTGGCCCAGAAGCACTGTTTAGATGGCTATTCTGGTCAAGACGCTACAATTAACTCATGAATAACTCAAATAATTTTGTTCCCTCCTTTTATCATTTGAGTTTCTATCATGGATCATATCTTTATAATTTTGTGTGATAATAGAATTAAGGTTTCTTTATTGTGGATCCCATAGCATTTATATTCTTAAGAGAACAATCATTTCATTTCCCATCACACTCTTGATTGACATGGTTCTTTCCAGTTCAATCCATTAACTATAACCAAAATTCATTATTTAAGTAACAAAAGTCATACTGTGAAACCTCATAATCATAGAATCACTTATAGGATGTCTAAATTATGACACCTTCTTTAAACAATGAAACTTTAGGTTTATCCTATGTTATTTATATCCAACTTCTATTTAAATAATTTATGATGATTTTTTAAGAGTTTTTGAATTTCCAAAACATATCCTCTGTGAGTGTCAAATAAAGTGTGCTACAAAACCCATTATCATGATCTAGTTCTTAATCAAGTCTAACTCTAATCCTTTTTTAGGGGTTTTCCCCTACGTATATCTGTTCTAGATCCATATCCACTTACAATACCCAGACAAGTTTGTATTTCAATAAAACCACTCACTCTATCCATTAAAAAAATTCCATGATATTTTCATGAACATTGACTCATCTTTAGACTTATAATTAAACACGTCCTTTGATTTATCACTAAGGTTTTCAAATCCTAGTTTCAAATGGTAAACTAAAATAATTATTTTATATCAACTATAGTGACCCTATCTTCTCATACATAGATATTACATCACTTTTTTGGATTATTTCATACATTAAAAACGCATTCCCAAATAACGTATTAGTTTAGTGCATTTGAAAACATGGAGACATAAACACTAGTACATAAGTGAGCCACATTATCTCCCCTCGGTTATCCCTAACAATCACCCTTTTTAGACACATCATATATAATTCATATCTTCATAACTAGGGGAAAAGAAACATAAGAAAGGGTGACCTAAGATTTTTAGTAAGGGTAAATAAGGGAAATATGTAATCATAATAATGATCATAAGGGTAGGAGAACATTATTGTAATGTCATAAGATCATACCCTGCATATCAAATATTATAAGCAAGTGTCATGGTATAAATATTAAAATTTCATAAGACACTAATCATATTGTAATCAAGATAATAATCCATTAATGAATAACATATGAATAAGGCATATAATTTTGGAAGAAACATAAGCATTAAAATGATTTCCATAGTACCCAAGTATTAATTACATGACAATATTATTAGAATGGGTTCATCCCCAAATCATCTTAGTAGTAATGGTTCACTCCCAAGACCATCTTAGAAGACAAAGTACTTTACTAAACTGAGTTTAATCCAATTTCCATCCATGTCTATCTCTTGAGATATAAATCATTACCTAATGCATTGGTGGGAGATATAAGTCCCACACATCTCATAATGAAATCATACATATGTTTTACAGAAGATAAAAAAATCATCATATCATAACCCATGAAAGGAAAAAATGGGAATCATAAACATGTAATCACATCATGACCCATGGAAAAGATATTTTTTAATAATCATTTAATCATATAATAACACATGAAAATATGCAGGTTTCACACGAGTTTTATCATGGTATAACTCATGGAAGCGAAATGGGTTTCATAAAAAACATGTCAATTTAAACATAAAACATTTAGATAAAGAAAAACAATGTTATCCTTAGATCATATCCCCAGTAAAGAATAAACTATATAAAATGTTTTCACCATAGATAGAGATGGATTTTGAATGTTTTTTTAATATAATTTCTTGAGTAAAATATAATTTTCTCTTTAAAAAATGCATTATATAACCTAAATCATTTTGAAAACCATTTTCTTTGAAAATATCTTTAAAACATAAAAAAAAGATTTGAAATCATTGAAATAAATTTATTTGAATATAAAATTTTAAAACATGTAAACTAATATTCTAAAATAACATAAAACACTTTTTTTAAAAATAATATTTTTGAATACATTTTTATTTGAAAATAGATTTGGAATCTTATAAATGAATCTTTGAAATAATTGAAATACTCTAATTCGAAAATATCTTTGAAAATTTATAAATTAATCTTGAAAACTTTTTGAAAACTTTTTTAAAAAATAAAACACTTATAAAACCCTTTTCCTTGTTAATTATCAAAAAATATCATTCAAAAAAATTTGTGAAATCATTTTTAGGAAACAAGGTTTTTTGAAAAAAGCATATTTTTGACCGAAGAGAGAATAATGTTGGATTTTATTAAAAACATTTAAATAATTATGTTAAGTAAAAAAGAGTTTATAATTAGTATAATCACTTTAAGGTATAATGATTCACCATAGGATAAAAAAATTCCAGATAGTTATTGAGAGAGGGATCATAATATTTCATCAATGAAAGTATAATCATAATAAATATGGATAAACGATGAGGTTGTAGAAATAAACTCTTAAAACATTAGTATCATTGAATAACTATACTAATGAGATAATAAAATTAAATGGATCATAAAATATCATGAACTAAGAATATTTATGATATATAATTTCAATTTTAAGTACATACACCTCCGAAAATAAAATAAGTGCATAATAAAACATGTGTCTTGTTGAAGGAAAATAGAGACAAAGTTACATTTCCAATTTGGTAAGTTTTGAACCGTAAAACCCAATGAAATAGAGATAATAAAATGGATATGTAAATACCCAAAAAAAATTAAAGATAAGTATCATAGAATACATTCATGGTTAGTATATACACCACACAAAACAAACTAGTGGTGAATAAGGAATAAGTCTCATAGAAATAAAAGTGAGACTAGAAATACCCTTATTTCATAAGTGACATTTTAATCATGATACCCATGAAAGTATAACATAAATTTAAACATTTAATGTCACTAAATAAAGGTAATTTAAGATATAAAATGACTTTTGGAAGTATATACACCACATAAAAGTATCGATTGGTGAATATGACATATATCTCAAAGATATAGAAAGTGAGATGAAATTCCTTTACTATTTGAGTAACTTTTGAATCGTGAGATGCATGGAAGAATAAAATAAATTGACTCTTTTAATATAATTATATGACTAAAATTAATTATATAATTTTTAATATGTAATTATATACACCACACAACAATAATTAGTGGCGAATATAACATATATCTCATAGAAATAAATGTGAGATGAGAAAACCCTTACCTTATGTCTTGACTCCCATTATAATTGTTTGAAAATACTTTATAATAAACATAAGCTTACTATAAATGTTACAATGAACCATATTCAAATAAAATGAATACCATATATGATTTACTTATGACATTATAGTACCCTTTCTTTAGCAATTCCATGTTAATGTCATGTTTCACATAATAACCGCTTTATTTTTCGTACATGTCTTGAATTATTATATTTTTTTGGTACTCTTAATTACACCGTGATTAAATGATATAAAAATGATAAAAAATACATAAATATAACTTATTTATATAATTATTTATTATAACATATAAAATATATAAATAAGAAATTAAATACATCTTTCATGGATATGGTAGGTCGTACGTACGCATTAATGATGTTTCCATTTTCTTCACGTATTAAAATAAAGAAGATAAGTAATTGATATATATATATATATATTATAATTGAATTATAATTATTATTTAATTTATATCACATATTTCTATTAAACCCATTCTTAATACATTCCATGTAAATCATACGCGAATCACATCACTTTGTGGAGGCGGTGGTCCATATGCCCCCAAACGAAGTTACCGTGTTCCCAAAAAATAGAAATCATGAAGGTATGTGTTATATAATAATTAAACAAGCATAAATATAACATAACTATCATAAATATCATATAAAAATATTAATTAAATTATTATTTTCAAACTTTTAAGGTAGTAATGGAAAAATAAATGACATCACTTCGCGAGGTTGTAGTCCCTCGTACACGCGAATGATGATTGTGTATCCCATTTAATAGAAGTGTGTGTGAGTGTAGGAAATAACTTTAATATAAATAATATCATTATATTTAGGATAATGAGGTTATTATATAATAATTTAATAATAATAATTCATGGGGTGTATAATGAAATAGAATAAAAGTTCTTGTTAAAGGATGTTACCTCTTCTTTGGGTAGCTCCTTTTGGATTGCACCAAAGGGATTCCCTGGTTATATTTATGCCCAAATAGAGGCCTCTAGGATGAGGGGATGTAATTTTGAAGTATATCAGAGTATTTTGTTTTTCTGATACAATGTGTTTGAGAGGAATGTAAAAGTGAGGCGGGTGAGTTCCCTTTTATATTAGTGGAGGAGAGACATTGTTGTTAATACAAAAATGAAAACACTATTGAAAGGTCTCCCTTATATCATGTGCCTCCATAAATTTCCCATTTTAGTTTGAAGGTATTATATAGTATAAATATTTCTATAATATGTGATTTTACATGGTTTCAGGTTATTTTTACCATTAAGTTAAAGTTTAACAACAAAGTAAACTTGTTTTTACCTTAATCACTCTAATTAGTTTTAACCACATTCACTAATTGTATTGGTAAAAAATTAATTTTATATTTTTATAAATTAAAAATTATTCATATTTCAAACATGAAATCCATTTTTCTATATTCCAATTACATAAGTGACATACAATAATTTAAAATTAATCCCACAGGCAGGATGAGATGATGAGTTTTTAATGTGAAATGCTCAAAAGATTGAAAATGTTTTTATATCCAATTATAATGTTAAACTTGTTCCAATGAACTAAATTTGATTAATGGATGTATAATTAATCTATTTACACATTTAAAATAAAATAAAGTATTATTTAGGTATAAAAATTAATTAGACGAAATAAATGTTTTCCAATAAAATTCTTAATTTTTAACAATTATTCCAAAAATGAAATATTTCATAAAAATATGAAAAATTCACTATAAAATAATTATGAAATTAGGAAATAAAAAATAAAGTTTATTTTATCAAATAAAATTTCTAAAAGTTTTTTAAAATAAATTTATTATTGTTCAAAGGATATAAAAAGCGTTTTTAGAATATAGTACTTTTCAAAAGTTATAGACTTTACCAAAAATTATATATTTTATTATCAATATGTTAGATTTATATGAAACCATTATAAATAATATTTAAAAATTAGTTATTACTATTCATATTAATATGTTTAATGTCTATTTTTTAACTATCTTATATAAAATAATTATAATATTAAAACTTTTTTTTGTAGAGACTCAGTGTTGTTGTAATGCAAGCTAAACCAATATTGTGTGTGTCACAAGATTAAATTTGTGTAGTTTATAATGAATGTTTAAATTGATGTAGAATGTAATGGGAGACATTAAATAAATTTAACTTATTCAAAAAAAAATCAAAAAAACTCAGGGTGTTAAACTATTCCCTATGAGCGACGTGGCTTGACCTAATTTTGTAGTGTTAGATTAATAAAACCCATTTGAGGTATCTCTATTATGATATATCCAAGTGGAAAATGATATATACCCTATTATTTTGTCTTTTTTTCTTTTATAATAATTATTTTATTAGTATAGCATGTTTGTAGCCTTGATTAGTGGTATATGAGAATAGGTTGTGTTCTTGAAAAGCCAATATATGAAATGTAAATTGGTTTGGGTGAGTTTCTAACCTAGGTGATCTAAATTATATATGTGTGTTTTTTACCTATTTACCATAAGCTTATTTAATTCAAGAAGTGATAATGTTATCTGAATTCTTAGGATAAGAAACTGAGATGGGTGCTTATCCCCCTAGAGGTTTATGATATATGATGGTACCCGAGGTGGAGCTTATCCACATGAGGGTTTATGATATATGATGGTATATATAGTGGGAACATATACCCCAGATATTTTATGATATATGATAGTATATAAGGTTGGTGATAATTCCCAAGGGGGTTTATGAAATACCATTTTAAATGGGGTGGGAAGTTATCCCCAGAGGTTTTATAATATATGATGGTACTCAGGGAATGTTCTATTCCATCCAATGGGATTGATGATGTAATATGATACCTAGGGTAGGTTCTTATATTAATTGCAGGGATTTCTAATGAGAGATGATTTAAATAGTCAACACTTATCACCCCAATGATGTTTGATTATGTATTTAGATATAAGGGGTCGTCTTTTATCCCCTCAAATATTTATAATGACAACATATAGTATTATCTATGTCATGAGATTATCCCCTGAATGATTCATGATGATATACTACTTGATACACATGTTTTGTGCTCATATAACTCTAATTATATAAGTATATACTTGATGATATTGGGAAATAATGTTATTGTGGCCCTTGGTATAGTGATGTTTCATGTCCGGAGACACCACAACACTGGCTAAAGTAGGTATGGTCACTCTTGGGTGACTTGGATTGTACTAATGGATCTGATAAGTATTGTGTTTACTTTTTTTATTTATTTACTTTGAGAATATCAACTTTTCCATAAACTATATATTCTAGATATGTTATGGCCACTGTTGGTGGTGGACTACTGAGTTATACTCACTCACTTTTTATAAAGATTAGGCACATTGGTACCCGAGAAGACCTCATGATTGTAGTCATAATTAGGGAAGAATCCTAGTGTTGGATAGATGAGAAGGATGATTTGGATAAATTCAAGATATGGAATCAGTTCAGAACATATTAGGTGGTTTTTTATTTCAGATTACTTAATTTTCATTTTAATGATATTTTATTTACCCATGGGATATCTTGTTTTTGTCTTCCTGATTAGTGTGACATTTTAGACATCTCATTTTGTTTTAGAATGGGGTGTATTGTTTGTTTTTTGTTGGATTGGTTTATTATAATCACTTTTATTCTAATAGATATTGATATTAATGGTTTTTTGTGTTGCTATTGTGATTTACGGTTATCTATACCATAGGGTATAATATCCCCATGGTATTAACATAGACCCCCCACTAGCTGGAAGCATCTAACTTACGATTTTGTGTGTTTGAGGTCACATGACCCTAAGATATAGTTACTTTAATGTGAACTATGTTGGGAAATTACGACCAACTCATTTTATACTATATATTATGTTTAGTTGTATAACATGATCAATCTAGTAACTTCACTGTCAACTTTTAATTTGAATACCTATTCATGGTTGATCATCTAATCTTTTACATATGAGTTTGTTAAACTATATATTTGAAACCATTATTTGTCATAGTTGACATCGTTATTATGAAAATAAACACTATCATCAATCCAATTACTATATACAACCAACTCTAATAATCTCATAATCTTAAAAGTTAGCCCTTGGTCCATCAACATGATCTACACAAATAAATGTGCCTTATAAAACACTTAAAACTTACAATACTTCTCAAATTTTATATTACATAGTCAATTTAAATAAATAAATTATAAATATAAAAAATACTATGTTGTTATTTTTTAAATAAGAAATTTTTTTCCTCACATAAAAATCTCCCCATTTTTTATTTTCAAAAATCAATATAGTTAAATACAAATCTACGTCGAAAAATACCATGAGATTTTACTAAAAAACATCTTAAATATATATAGCACTATATTTTCACCCCCTTTGGGAAAATATAAAATTTATTCAAAGTAAAAAATATTCCATGGTTATATTAAAACATTATTATTTATAAAATATCATAAGAAAATGAGTATGATAGATATTTCAATTAAAAATTTATAAAGTTATATATTAATGCATTAAATAGATTATTTAGAAAATAAATATGATATATAAAATAAAAGAAACCATAATGATAAAAATAATCTAATTTAATTATTATATAGTCATATTATTACTTAAAATGAAAAATTAAAAACATAAATACTTTGAAAAATTAAAAGTTTATATCAAAACCCAAATATCATATTATCTATTCCCATGATGTGTTGGAGTTCTCAACATGGTCCTTCTATTTAAATATAAATGATGTGACAAAGGTACTCAAAGGTGTAACAATGGTAGGTAATGTTGAAAAAATAGTAAGAGATGAAGTATATGGTGTTACAATTATTAAATGAAGTCTCTCTAACATAAAAGGTTTGAGAGTAAAGGGGATGGATGTAAACTATCTCTCAATCCATTTATCTCATCTACCATCACATAACTGATAATGTTACAATTATAGTGTTACTCATATATTTTTTTGTTTTTTCAAATTTATTCTTCATATAAATGAATTTTTTTAATGTATGTGTTTCTTTTACCATCCTTTCATCATTAAACTCAAATGAATTTGCGACCTTAGTAATATTGTGTTTATGATATACTATAACAAACTATTTTTTATTATCATATTTAGAATAAAATCACCCCCAAATTTATTCAATTTATCTATTAAATACTATGTATTATTAAATAGAGAAATGATTTAAGTTTACATCTGAGTCATATTTTTTTTTCATATATTCATTTATATAAGTGTGTTTGTTCAAGTCATCTTGAAAAATAAAAAACTTCCCTTGACAAAAAGAGACACTAATAACCGTTGAAAAATTCATCTCCAATCATTATATGTCTAATGGAATGGAATCTAAAATAAAATTTGAAACATGAGTTGATTTTAATGGTTTTGGTTTCTCTCCTACCACATTAATTATATCACCTTTAATTTTTATATCACCATTAATTGTCACAAAATAAAATATTTGTGGAGTAACTAAATTTTATAAAAACTATGAGTGAACCATCACTATAATCACTGTAAATATATGGTATAAATTAATGTAATATAAAGCAATTTATGAATCATGTATTGATATGGGTAGAAAAGTAGAGGCTATTCTATTAGGTAGTTTAGCTATCTAATGATCAAACATTCCTCAAATCTTAGTTAATCATGGACTCAAAATATTTTAGTTTTAGGAAACTCTAGGATATATCTCTATAATGATGGTTTTAGTATCTATTTTAAATACTTAATTCCTAGAATAATAAATTTCACAAAAAAAATCATTCATTTGGATATTAAAACATTAAATCATCCCTTTTTTGATTTCAACAACATCAAAAATGGTAACATAATGCATCTAAGATGTATCTAAAATAGATCTTTCATGATCAACATGAGTTTATTGAACTAATCCTTCCTGGATTTATATCTCAATAAATAGAAAATAATATTCCCTATCCATATTAATGTTTTTCACCATGTGATTAAATTTTAAATAGAATTAAGGTTATTCATTCAAATAAAAAACACATCTAGAAACATATTCTTGATTATCATTAGTAAGTTTATGCAGTATATATACATAAACTATATTAACTATCAATATAATGATTCTATAATCATAGTTTGTAATTAAAAATTAATAAATTTATGAGATTCCATAATTATGATCTTATCCTTATTATTAGATATAACCTAGTAAATAAATTTTTTATTCTAAACATATTCAATTGATTCATTCATGTTTGTAAGAGTTATTTCATTTGAAATGATATATAAATTGGGTGTACTTATGATATTTTCCCCAACTATTTTTTCAACCATGGAGAATTCAAAATGAATCTATTCAGTAATTTCCTCATCAATATGAATTATAGTTTGATATAATTCCATTTCAACATCAATTGGGTTATTAGAATTTAGAAGTTTACCGTGACTCGAGTGAAATAATAAAATATTTTTAGTTAAAAAGTTATTATATCATTCACTTTATACGTATCCTCCAAATATACATTCAAAACATTTAGTGGTAGTAGTGAAAAAACCATTATATTTTTCCTCACCCCCATAAAAAAATTTCTCATGATCAAATTTGAAAAGGTTAAATTTGCTAAAATATTATTTAAAAACATCATTACTTTTATATCTTTGATCACCAACATATTTAGGAACCTAAATTATTATAAAAACCTCATAATAAACTATCTAATTAATCTATAATATTATATTAATAGTTCTATTCGGTAGATTAATATCTAAAAAAGGTGATCAAAGTCTAAGCTATTTATCTTCATCACTAACCAATTCTTACATCTAGGTGTTCCAACCAATATAACACATGGAAGGATAACAAAAAAGCATATATGCTTTTATATATAACTAATGTGTATCATTTGAAATATATGTAGGTTAGTATTATTTATCTTTTTCATTAGATATATGAAATACACATATCAATTCATAATTGTAAAAAAATAAGATTTACTTTGGATGATATAATGTTGAATAATTTTATAGAAAATATTTTTCTCTTAATTTACTTAAAAAGGAATAGGTCTCCTTCCTTCTCCATTTCCATTTTGAGAAAATAATACTTCTTTAATTTTAAAATGTTCATTATTTAGAAGAAATTAATTAGAGTAGTTATGTATTTTTTGTTTATGAGAATAGTTCAAGGAACAAGCCCATTTTTTTTGAGATTAGAGATATTTTAACTCCATCCACTAAATATTTAATAATTATATTTCCTAAAAAATTAATAACAATTTAAATAAAAAACATTTATTAAACTTTTTTGAAATATTTTCTTCCCAGAAAACAATTCCAATACTTAGGCCTTAAGAAAATCATGCGGTATAGGTTTTCTTGACTCAAAAAACATTTTTTCAAGAATGTCCTAGATTTTCACTAACTGGTATAATATATGTTGGATAAAAACATTTAATTTTTTTAATAGGATTCCAATTGATGTCTTAATGTGGTTTCCTTACTCATTGAAGAAGATATCATTTTTATTATTTTAAAATTTTAGTGGATTTGTGAGATGAGATTTAGTTTAGAATCAGTATTGTTTATGAATGAAGGGATAAAAATTGGGGCTTGATTTATTTTAAAAAAGTATTTGTTGTTATGATTGAAGAGATAAAAATAAACGGTCTTGACACACTACTTTAGTCATTTTGAAAACATCAAGACTAAAATAAACTAAACTAAAAAATATAAAATAAATTACATAACAATATGTAAAATAAAATGTAGCATTCAATGTGAATGAAATTGGAAAAAAAGTTAAAATAAATAATATTAAATTATATTAGAAGATAAATGGAATCATCTAAAATGGATAACACACTTTTAATTTAAAATTACACTAATGATTAATATATATATTTATCATAGGAATTGATAGTTGAATTATAATTTAGCTAGGAAATAAAAGAAATATTAATTTCTCAATAAAATAAAAAATATTTTATAAATAATAAATAAATAACAATCACACTAAAGAATAATTAATCATGTCACAACCAAATTCCTTCACAACCCCAATTAGTTCGGTGATGATACAAAGTGTAAAATATAATGCTCAACTACAAAAATTACTATGCTGGATACTAGTTCAAGGGTGTAAATATATAAATTGGGACTATTTTCCCTATAATAACTCCTTGAAAGATTATAAGGAAATCAAATTCAACCAAACTGTGAGAAAGAATGAATCCATAATCAACTGATAAAATAAATAATATACGATGTATGGATTTCATAAAATAATACAATGTAATAAACTATATGTGGTAGAAAAATTATTAACCCCAATGTCCAGAATTACTCAAACAACCCACATAACTCATTTACATACAGAATACTATTAAAAATAGAGCTCATGCTATCAACAGCATTCCTTAATCTAACATCTCCTAAAAACTCCACCAGAAAACATTCAACATATATAACAAATATGTGTGAGTATATATACAAAATCTATACGTTATCCCCTAGGAATAAAAAACAAAGTCAATATCATGCGTATATAAAAATAAATGAAATGGAATCATGATATATAGTCGCATACCCTCAAAATTAAACAACCCAAGTGTAATATAGGATAAATAATAGCTAGTGTACTCACATACTTATAAGATAATACAAACAAATATATTCAATACCATTAATACATAAAACACAATTTAAAAGTCTATTATGAACATGTTTTTCATCCCCAAAATCACTACAAATTCCACTCACCAAAAAATATAGTATATATAGTATGACACATTATATCAAACTATTGAAGGGTTCCAACAATCTAACTCAAACAAGCTAGTATGTATATCTATAATGTCTAATATTTGGTTAATAATACACTATCATAATAATGAAAAAAAAACAAGCACACTAGATTTAAACCACAATATAACCAATCCATATCCAATTCACATTCAATTAATACTAATTCGTGGGATGAAATAGGGTAAAATATTTTCACCCATGAATTCCACTTATTAATCTAATCATTGTGTTAGAACAAAACAACATCACTTTGTATTGGTTGTGTAGGTAATGTTGGTGCGATAAAAAAGATGACATAAAAAATAATACTATAATTGAACATTATTTTATCAATACTAGAAAATAAATTCCTTGGTATGGAGAAACAACTAAGACTGTTGGCACTGAGAAATGATACAACACATTCTCAATGATTTTTTACATTTTATAAATCCCCCTATTGAATACTATTGAAACTATTTGAGAATTATTGGAATATAAATAAAAAAATCATAATTAAAATAACCACCTCTAGAATCAAAAAAATTAAAACTAGATTCAGAAGAATGAGGATAATAATTTTTTATTATTATTTAACAATAATTTATTTTCAATAAAACAATCAATTACTATTAAATAATTATAGATAAAGAATTTATATAAAAGAACAAGTGAAGATGATCTTGTTGGAGAATAATAAAAAATCATTTATCTTTTATCATACCAAAGAAATATATCTATATTTAAATAATAAATATTATATATTTAATTATAAAAAACATGATTTTTATTAATAACACTTATCAAATATAAAATTTATTTATAATAGAAAAACTCTCTTATGGTCATTATATAAATATAATGAGTACAAATGGTGTTTTATTCATTTATATTGGTTATAAAAGAATAAATGATCATTGTATGATAGTTTCATGGAATTAATTTTTTTTATTTTTGATCATGTGACACATGATTTCAATTAAAATATAAATTTTAAAATAAAAAACACACACTTTCATTCATTTCAACCACAATGGGGGTCATAATGACCTTCAATTCATTCCTAAATTACAAATAATGTTCTATTATTGGTTTTATATGGTTTCATGATAATATTTGACTTTTTCTTTGTTTTTATTTCTTGAGATGAATGTTTAACTTAAATCTCACATGTAAACTGAAAAAAAGATCTTTTAATCATTATGACCACATTGTATATTAAATTGAAGTTAAATTTATTTCCACATGTCATAAATTAATTGAATATAATTTTCCTAGGGTTTTATGTAAAAATATGTCCATTATATGGATTTTGAACATGTAACATGTGATTTGAGATTATATAAAAATTAAAATTGATAAAGAAATTTGCACCATTATGACCAGAACGTGCATCAGAATGCTATGTGGTTCATTACTATTTGTAAAAAATAAATATAAATACAATTGAAATATATTTTAATAATTCAATTATATTTTATTTTTAGGTTTTAGAAAACCTTGAACATTTATAACTAAAATATCTTATTTAAATTGAAAACACACATGTTCTGTCATTTTTACCACAAGACACTTTGGAATTATTTTCATTTCATTCATAAATGAACTAAAAGAATTGATGATAAATTTAATTTTTTTATTATAACAATTTTTTCCTCATACTTGAGCATGTGATTTTGGTTTTTAAAATAAACATCACTTTTAAATTGAAAACATATATTATTGGTCATTCAGAACATGTTGGTTGTCAGAATGATGTAAGAGTCATTTGAACATTAAGTAAATGAATCTATGATCATTGTAATATAGGTTTATTATAAACCATGTGTTTTTATTGATTTTTGGCATGTTATTATCATTTTTAATTTACATTACAATTAAAATGGAAAATAGAGTTTTTATCATTCTAACCACACTACAATTTATAATGAAATATGGTTCCTTCTTAAAGACAAAAAATTCATAAAAACTCAATTTACTAGAGTTAGGTGATTGTTTTCTAAGTTTTGAGCTTGTGACACATATTTTTAACTATAATATAACATTAAAATTGAATACAAAACGTTTTAATCATTTTTATTATGCCATTCATCATAATGATGTTTGTTTCATTAATATTTGTCATAAATGAATCTAAAATATTTTTTAAAGATTTTTTGGCGATTCAAAATCAATTTATCGATTTTGATCATATGGCATGTGTTTTAAATTTAAATATCAATTTTAAATTGAAAATATGCAATTTTTATCATAATGACCTCACAATACTATGTAATGATGTGTGGATCATTTATACATTTGATATAAAAAAGTGATCATTTTACTATAGTTTCATAATAAATCATGTTTTTATTCTCAATTTTTACCTTGTAATTTTAAACATTCAAAACAATTGAAATAGTAAAAATCGGTTTCAATAATTTTAAACAAAGTACACATAAAAACTATATGAAACTTATTACTATTTGGTAAAATTCAATTTATGGTAATTTTCATAGAGTTTCATTGAAATCCAATCAATTGTTTTTTTTATTTTTCAACATATGACACAAAATTAGAATTAAAATTCACTTTTACAATTAAAAAGGAACATTTTTGACCATTTCAACAAAACAAAATTTTAAAATGATCTTTGGTTTTTTCCAAAATGTCATAAATGAATATACAAATACTTTCATATATTTCTATATCAATATAATGTCTTCTTCTTTGTATTGAACATGGGATTCTGGAATATAACTAAAATTTCACTTTAAAATTGAAAATAATCACTTTTTTATCATTTTGGACACATTGTGTGTTGGAATTTTGTTTTCATTATTCCTTTAGGTCATAAATGAAATGAAACTCATTTTTATATCGTGTCACTACAATCTATGATACTTTAATTAAAGTGAAGAATATGATATGTTTTTTTTGACTTAATTATCACTTGAAATGGAATCACAAACTATGGTCATCCTAACCATACCATGCATTGAAATTGTATGAAATTCCTTAATAGTGTTCAAAAATTATTTAATAAAATTAAAAAAAGTAAATAGTATGGAAATAAATCTTTAAGATGCTTATAAACATTTCAACAAAATGTAGCATTCTCATTCATCATTAAATGTGTCCATTTTTCTCTAACATATGATTTATCTTGAGTGTCCATATAGTACTAAATAAATATGAATATAGAAGTCATTAAAAACTATTTTAGATTAAGATTATATATTAAAAAAATAGATACATATAATTGACACCTTTAAGTAAATTTTTGTTATTTATTAGTTAATTAAATAATTTATAAATTTATATATATTATAACCCCAATAATATAAATTTATTTATTTGGGACATTGAAAAAATATTGACACATATAATAATTTGTTTATAATATATTTTCTTATGTTAAACAGTTTTTATATATACAATAATTAACTATCATATATAGCAACCCTTAATTTTTATTAGTGTCAAATCTCCCTAAAACATTTATTTTTTGATAAATTACTAACATAACATAAAAAAGATGAAGGTTAATATATATTATAAAACATATAATTGAAATAACATATAAAATATTAAAAATATTATTTATTAATAATTTAAAAAGGGAAACCATGTGTGGATGATTTTTTAGATATCCAAACATTATATCCATAAAATATATTATCAAATTTTTTATATTAATTATAAATAACATCTAATTATCCGTAGATAAATATAAAGATTAATTTGTTCTTCATATTTATAAAAAAACTCATCATAGTAGTTTTTTAGGTATATAGTTTCCATATATTTTCATGGATGGTACTAAAAATGGATTATCATTAATTTAGTTTGCTTCAATTAATTTTGAATCATTTTATACTTTACAAAAAATTTAATTTTATTTCATGTTGTTTTCATTTATTCAATAAATACGGTGACTTAAAAATATAAAAAATATGAAAACAATTTAATTGTATTTTCCAATGTTAATGTACATAAATAAAAAAAAAGTCAATATAATTGTAATAAAAATAGTTCATTAATAATTTGACAAAATAGGAATGAAAACCTACCATATATAAAAATTTACAAAAAATCCAATTACCCACCTTAATATAGAATATAATTTACATTTGTATGCAAAATATATTCCAAAGACTATTTTTCAAGTATGCTCCTCAAAATGATGAATTCATAAGTAATATTATATTTGAAATATATTTTGATAAGATTATTTAATGTCGTTAACCATGGAAGCATTGGATGTGGATAATAATTAGTTACATATTCTTATTTTAGGATGAGGAAGTTTATTTATTTTAATTAACTTAAACCAATTTCCCTTTTCCTATTATTTCACTATATAAGTCATTTTAGATCTATTTTATTCATCATAAAAGATACTGAATATAATATAAGTTATATATTATATACCCCTTTCTTATTATGTAGTTTTTTAATATTGAATGGATATAAAATGAAATTTCCAATAGCATATTTGACTATTTGAATATTAATACCACTAATGAGAACATGTGAAACATGTTTTATCTTGTTAGATACCAAAACCATAAATTTGAAATTATATATTGGTAGTGGTTTATTGTGAAGGGTATCACCATGAATATTTTACAGAATACCTCATGTAATAATATAATGCGTGAGCGTCAACAGATATAAGTTTAAATTAATTACACATTGAAATATTTTAAAACTAAATAATTTGTACATCTTTGTGATAAAATTATTATAAAATGTAATGAAAATTGATTAACTGGGGTATGTTATAAATATAAAGGAAAAACTACCCTTGGAACTTAGTGTTTACATACCTAGATGTGTTTGTTGGTGTACAAATTACTATTACTTTATTAATATATCCATTGGTTTCAAGAGTAGATCATGTTTTTTTAAAAAAACATAATTTTATTAAATTAATTTTTTATTCATGGTTTTAAACTTGGTATTTATTGATTGTAAAACTATTTAGTGTGAATCTATCATGATATATTATTAAATACGTTTATCAATAAGTCTCTAAAACAAAGCCCTATAATATTTCAATAATAATTTAGATTATGAAAACCAATTAAGTTAGTTTTTCTTCACTTATTAAAGATAAATAACGGTATTTCAAAACTAGATAGTAAAAAATAGTGTATGTTATTATGTTATAAAATACAAAATAAATATAAATATTAGTTATTTTAAATATAAAAATTCTTTCTAGGAATTCTGACAATTTTTATCAACATGTTGACCCTTTTTATTAACATGATGCTTTCTTCACTCCATATGAAGTGGGATGGAATTATGAGAAGGATTTTATTGATCAATATACATCCCAATATAGTTGCATTAATTTTTTTCCGTATTATTACACATAAAATATTTTTTGTAAATTCAAAGTATGTATCAATTATTTCTCATTTGTAGTATTCCATGTATTTGACTTATGGTAAGGGTTTGGTATTTTCACTACCCATTTATTATCCATTAAAATACTATACTATATTTAAAGAGTAACATATATAAAATTTAGTACTTAATACATGTAACATCAAGTAAATAAAAAATGTTTTCCATTTACATTAATTACCTTCTCCTTATATTGGGGAACACAGAATCCCATGTATCTTGGGATATTATTCTTTCATATATAACTTGTGGGAGATGATTTAAACTCCCATAAATATCTCTCATGTATTTAAATAAATCTCGAATTGAAAACCCAGAAAAATTCAATATATATAACTACAGTATAAATGTACTCTTTAAGAAAACATTTACAACTTTATGACATGATCTGCAGGGAAGATAAAAAATGTGTGACATTAGGTTACTATGGTGTCTTCCAAAAAACATTCATTCATTACAGGTATATTATTATTAAAAGTATCTATGTCTATTGAAACATTTTATCATTTACTCTTATTCCCTAGTAGGATCATGAAATCACCGAAGTAGGGGGTAGTGTCATTTACTGTTACCTTTATACAGAATTCTTTATCCATTTTAATTATTCCAATCAATAATAAAACATGTGTTATTGATTAAGATATATATGAATATTTTTATTAGATATGTCAATAAATTTACACCACATGCATGAAAAAAAGTAAGGAAGTGCACTACATAGTATTTTTATAAGGCTTGATCCCAATGTTGGTATATACTCCATGTTGTATTTGGGTTGATTTTGAGACATAAATTTCAACTAAATAACACAAGTTAATACAATAAACTATCTCAAAAAATATATTTATATATTTTAATATGTTTTTTATACTATCACTTTCTAGTTTCAAATTCTTTTGAATGTTTCTTTATATTTTCTCCCACTATTGTAAAAAGTTTCCACCCAACACACTATTCAACAAGATTTTTTTATTTGATCTTGATGTTGCAGGATCATAAGGATTACATATTCTTCCTCAATAAAAGTCTTCAAAATCTAATGAACAGTCTACTATAATATCATGCACAATGGTCTCTTTAAGGAAATATGATTAAAAACCATATTCAAGATCAAGTTTTCTATCCATACTCAACTATATCATATTTAAGCCATCTTTGATCTGAAATCACATCAAATCCCAAATCTATTAGTGTCTCAATATAATACATTAGAAATATTAGATTCTATGAGTCTCTCTCATATCTTTTATATTCTCCTCCTACTTATTCATCATCTTCTTTTATATATTGATATTTTAGGACATTCCTTCACACCTTCTTATCATTATTTTTTTACTTCTATGATAGGGATATATCATAGGATATGTCTTCTCCTACTTCTTCTTATTTTCTTATTATTCTTCTTTAACACAAAATTTATTCCTTATATAATATAACCATCTTATTTTTGTATTTTATATTGAAAAACTTCAATAATAATAAACAATCAGTTTTTCTCCACACCATTCTTTTCTATTATTTCAATGATATTCTTAATATTCTAAATATATTTCCATATTTTAATAGGGAAAACACATTTAATCATTGTAGTGTTATATTATCATTTATGTTGGTTAATAATATCTTCATGAAATACACGAACTCTTTTTTATTCAATGCCATTCAAATATTACTAATTTAATCATCCAAGAGACTCAAGATTATCATTCTTCAAAACAACCACAAAATATACAAGTAATCAATATCAATGTTTTCAATATAACATTTTGAAACCCTATAAGTGTTATAATTATCTTCAAGATAATGAAAATTATCTTCAAATTATGATACTTATTTTCATGATATGGTGGTATCTAAATTTATGAGACAAATTTATTTAGTATTCCATCATCTAACTAGTTCACAATGTTATCTTCTTTTTTCACCACATAGAAACCCCAATCATAGCATAAATTTCTACTTCAATAATTGTATTTATTAACCATATATTTTATTATATCTCTATAATCCATCATGATATTTAATCTTTAAATACAATCATGTCATCGTACAATTTAATTCTTCTCTAAGAACATCAAATTTAGAAACTCTGAGGTATCTTCTAGAAATATCATATTATTGTCTAATATTGGAACCCTAATGTATCAACCACATCACTAATATGATATTTATTTATCAATAAACTTAAATTTATATATATAATAGTAATCAAAGATTTTAGCTAATTATTTTTTTGAATGAATCATATGTATCAAACATAATTCTTTTATATATCACTATGGAGTTATGTACTTTTCCAAATTTCCATTATTCATATTTTAAATGGCTTTGATATATTATTTTGAATTTCAGAACTAAAATTTAATAACTTATATATCCTCACTACTTTTAGAACATAATAATTTATAGTATTTTTTATTTTGGAACATTTTGTTTCTAGAAATTCCAAATTAATCTATCACAATTTCAGTTCTATTTCATCACAGTATAGATATCATTTTACTATTTAGGAGCAGCTAATAATTAATTCTATGTGAATACTATTCATTCATATATGATATTTGAAACCCCATTTTACTCCTTACATATCTTTGTTTGTTCCTGTTTAATATCTTACAATATAGCATTATTTCTTTACAGGTCTACTTCATTGGTTTGGATCTCACATAAAAGAATTTTATTCTCACTTGAGTCACCAACATCCTTTTTAAACATTGGTAGAATATATATTTATATTTTGTTTTAAAATATCATATAAAACTATATGAATCCTGTTAAACCTCTCAAAATAAACTCAAATAACTCAAATTCATTTCATAAAACTTCAATTTACTTTATAATATTCATAAGAAAGTTTCTAAATGTATTTATAATAATTAAAATGCATTTATAAAATATGATAATCCAATCATGGTTTTTTTATATTATTTTTTCCACTACCTCAATTAAACACATCTTCATAATCAACACTCTCTAATTTTCATCCAACTGATATTATTTATTTATTATATCATCTTTTATGCTTGATAACAGAAGGATAAGTTCTCACCCTTCTGTAGACTTGATTCTTCTTCAACAAATCTATCTTTCTCAACCTCCATAAATCAGTTGTATACAGTTCTCTCATCATATATCATCAATTTTTATTATTTAATTGCAATATTAGTTTGAAAATAATCATATATAATTACTTATTTCTACCAAGAAGTATTAATCCTTCCCTAGTATCAAGGGAATCATCTTCCTTATACTCATTTCCATTATATGAATGGATATTACCAATAATATACAATGATAGAAAAATTATTCATTATTTTATATCACATTCAACTTCATCATTCATATACGTATCTTTATCAACACCAAACATCTATATATATTGGATTTAGTCCAAAATGAAATTTTGAAAAATAATATAAGCAATGTAAATTTTATTATACAATCCAATAGGGAACTTAAATATCCTCTTTTTTATTTTTTTTCAATAACCATTTTTATCATTCAAAATTAAAGGTAAATATTATCCCCACTTATTTAAAATAAATTAAAATATTTAAATGTAATGGAAAATCGTGATCATCTATTTCATCATTAATAAATTGATATTTCATCCTCTCTCCATTGATCTCTCCCACTATTTAGATTTGAAACCTATTTCACTTGATAGAAGGGTTCCATCAAATTTTACTTAGTAATGTTCCATAAACTAATCATATCCATGTCCAATTGAAAATTATTAGTATATAAAACTAGAGTGATTAATATTTACATCAAATATATCCATTAAAATATCCATCTTGTGATAACAACTTAAAAAACTCCTTTTCAGGGCATCTTAAGAAGTTTTAAAAGGAAAACATATTCACTCAAATTTAATAAATAAATTAAAAATAGTCAACTATAATAATGTATCTCCCCCTTCGAGGTATATTTTATCCTATCAATAAATCCCTCTTGTAATAATCATAATTTAAACAATTTAAAAAAATGATAGAAAAAGTGATTATCATACCTAAGATTTAGATTTATCTAGATAATCTAAATTCAATTAAAATTATAACAATATATAAGCTATTTGTATTCTGAAATACCAAAAAACTTATAAACTCTATTACGATTCATCGTAGAGGATCTTCATAAAATCAAATAATTTACATTAATATCATTTGAAATGTGTGAACGATGAATCATAATATCAAAAAAATAACTGCATGATTTATATCTCCTTATATTTTATATTTATTAGAATATTCATCTTGTCCTCCATTAATATGTATCACCTTTAGCACCCTGAAACACAAAAAAAAACGAGAACAATGTGGGTCACCAATAATCTTTTGTTACAGAACTAAGGTTGAGAATTTATTCTTGACCAAGATACCCTTCCTTATTTGTCATTATCTTTTGGGGAACTATTAAGGCCTTATCCACCTTTCAATATCTATATTTAATTATTCATAGATATTGTTGACTTATTTATTTCCTTGGATTTATGTATATGTGGTTGCGAATTTGTCAATCTATAAAGTGAGGAACTTTTATTTTCTTATTCATTATCTGTATTCATTGCTATTTTTAACTATGATGGTTATATGTTTATGAATTTTGGAGAAACATGTTTATAATTCTTCTTATGTAGAGACTTATTCTTCATATGAACCTTTTTATCCCATAAATCCCTTATTAATTTATTCCTTTTCTTCATCAACTTCTACAACCATGGATGTGATTTTATGAAATGTTTTTTAGTGTGACTACCCTATTTATATCTCCCAAAAAATTTCTCAACAAACTTTATGTTACCCATCTTAGGAAACATCACTAATTTCTCTTCTAAAAGTTTTTCCACCAAACCAAACTTTCTATTTCTTTCATAGATTGATTCAATTTGTAGATTAAGTTTTCTTCTTATTTTAATGTTCTAGGACTATTTTCAATGATCCATGAGATGGTATTTTGTTCCAAAGAATATGAATCTCATATTAAATATAAAATCCTTTAAAAAATTATTCTATTGTGTACCATTCATTATAATATTCTTTCACCCCTTTGAAAAAGAATTTTCCTTTTTACCTGTTTACTTTTTTACATGGTAATATTCTCTTATAATTACTACTAAAATCCTACATGGTTGATTTATTCCAACACTTATAATCATAATGACAAATTCAATTCTAATTTTCCTAGAAATTATCCAAGAAATGAAAGTTTTTCATGATGGAATGATTCACAATCAAATTATTTTGAAAAACATTAAATATGCATATTTATCTCCAACTTAATGTTGAACTTCTATCATATCAATAAATTATAAAGTTATATTGATATATAATATACCTATGACCAAATCTCTATCAACACCAATAACATCCCATAAATCTTATTTTATTTCCTTTGGTGAGAATCTGGATAGCTTTTGAAATTTTTGGTTTTAGGTACAAATGCCAATTTTTTTGAATATTATTGGGTAGCTACTTTTATTATACACAATCATATCCACCCCTGATGTTATGGTGGATTTTTTATCACTTTTCTTTACCCATATTCATCCACAATTTGTTTGGTAAGCTATACTAGTAGATAAAACAACATTATTACATAAAAAATTTCTAGGATAAGGTTAACCTTTTTCCATGATCACGAAGATGATAAATCCCAAGAATATATCAAGATCTTATTTCCACTAATTTTATTCTTTTATATATAATAATCCTATCATATGTAGTCACTGAATCAGTTTTCTATTTACATGTTTACAAATTCTAAACCAATTCACTTCTAAATTTTTCAGTTTTACCTCTAGCTCAAGACACTTTAAGTTTATGATATTTTTTTCATCCTTAAATAATATCATTATTACCATTCCTTATTTATCTTTTCAATTTATTATTTATGAATATTATTTACATATTGAATATAATTTTCATTCCCCCTTATCTTCTTTTCTTTGATTTCTAATTGGGAATATTTGATATTCATTGGAGCATTGTAAATTTCTTTGAATTCACGGAATGATTAAAAATTTATCGTAATTAAATTTTATATCTCACCAACTATGGTTTTTAATTAGTCTTCTTCTTGGGAGATATTTTTTATACAAATAAATATACCCTATTCCTTGGATTCAACAAGTCAGGAATGATTTTTTCACTTTGGTAAATTTTAATCAAATAATTTTAATATATCATTTGCTGTTAATTCTATCTATATTATCTCATACTATACCCCCTTGATAAAAATAATAATATATGGAAAGACTTCAATAGGGATATTTTTCAAATATTCTTTTATTTAAAAGTATAATTTACCATGTGATTCAATAACCACATACTCTTCATATCTCAAATATGATTCATTAAGAAGATTATCTTCAATATATTTAGGAGATAAAAATCTAATATTACTTCCTTTAATTAGTTGTGAATCCTATATGCCTTTATTCATAGATAAGGAAATTATCATCTTCTTATATTCTCTTTTATTACTATTATTTTTAGTTTTTGTTGAAACCCTAAAAATGTTATTGATTGGAATGGATGTTTTCTTCACCATATGATGAAAATTTGATTTTTTTTTTAAAATTTATACTTCATGTATGACATATAAAAATAATTGTGAAATAATATAGATGCAATATGAGGGAACTTGGATTATATGAAATAAATTTTTTAATCCCTAATGAAAT
The DNA here is from genome assembly GCA_963277665.1 of Viscum album. Taxonomy (NCBI): domain Eukaryota; kingdom Viridiplantae; phylum Streptophyta; class Magnoliopsida; order Santalales; family Viscaceae; genus Viscum; species Viscum album. The sequence continues at coordinate 1,551,600,113 of OY728125.1, read as the reverse complement.
CAAGAATTCACATGAGAGAGGGTAGTTTTAATCATTATTATCATTGAAATAATTTTACCATTTTAATTATAGATCATAATAATCATACCTATGATATCAGATAAGATATATATGGATTTGATTATGAGTTCCCTTAATGCATTTACACCGCATGAATGTTAAAAATTAATAAAGTGTAGAACACAATCTTTTTATAACATTTTATCCCAATGTTAGTATATACTCTTTACAGTGTTTAGGACTATTCTGAGATATAAGTAACCACTATATATCACAAGCATATACAATAGGATATCTCCAAAATCAAATCTTTATTTTCCTTTAATAGGTTCTTTATAGTAGATACCACAAGTTCTAGAACCTCCTGATTGGTTCTTTATACTAGCTTCTTCTAGTGTAGAAAGTGTCTTTCCAACACAATACTACAAAATATTTTCTACTTTGTTCCAAATGTCACTAAATTATAAATGAAATATATATTTTATTAACCAGTGCCTTTGATAACCTTTGGAAATTTAGCTACAATTGCAAGCATGTCGATCTCTTCAAGTAATCAAGCTTCCATAGCATATTCATGATCACAATTTATACCCTTACACAAATAAATATTCTTTAATACTTATATGATATTAAATTATATAATATCTTTAATATTTGAGAGACTCAATATTCATCATCAACAATGGGGGTTCTTATTGGTCTCTTTCTCAACTCTTTTATATGACTTATTATTCATTTTATATGATATAATGATATCATTGGATTTGTATTTTCATATAATTGTCTTTATTTTTTACATACATGAAAAAGAGATATAATATTATAGGTATTCTCTTACATATCTTTATTTTCTTATATTTCTTCCCCAACAAAAATGTTCATCTTTCTTGAATATCCTCTGTTTCTCTCTCTTCAACACAAAAAGTATTATATAGGAATACAATATTATATTTTCTCCACAATTACCACTTTTCTATTATATATTATATATACTAAATCATGTAAATGAATTTTTATATATTTTAATATGGAAAAATTATTTTTTCAGAACCCAACCTACCGAGGCTTTCCTTGTTAGTGGATGGTTGAGCCACCATAACCCTGAGCCCACTTCCAAATGGCCAGGGGCAGGTGACTAGAGCCGAGAAGGCATAAATGATATAGGAGGACTTATCCTATGCACCTATATGTTTGAAAACAAAAAATCCACACATATAAAAATCACTAGTAAAATATCATACAATAATTTTGTCGTAGAAATATAGAAAGTAAAAAAAACACGCCCAACCAGAAAAGAGTCACAACCAGACTAAAACCAGAAAAAACTAAAAACTAAAGACAGATCGACTCCAATCCCAACCAGGATTACTATACATGACCTTCTATAAGATTCTATATTCTCCACCATATCTTAGATGATCGATAACACCTTCATTATGTCTATCATTTTCATAATACATAACATGTGCAGGAAAATCCCATTAAGGGGTGAGTAAAAACATACACAATAGGAGCCCCAAAAACCCAAAAGAAAGTGGAATGACTGCTACACTATCAGTCAAAACCTCAACCCAAACATATAAGTGTAGTTCAACTCAACCTAATATAGATATTATCAAAGAAACCCAAATGTGAATGAAAGGGGATCTCAATATCCACAACCCATGTATGAATGATGAGTCAGACAACCACACTCTAGGTACAATTATGGTTCCCAGCACTAGAGGTCTTATCTCCACCATCCTACCCACTTTACAAGGTCATAAGAACACTAGTGGAGATAACCTCCTCTCTCCACTTCACTCACATTTAAGGGATCACTAACTCCAAATCATGCACCACATGTAAACTCTCATGAGAAGAAAATTAGGGACCACAACTTGATGATTTCTTATTTACAATGGATTACTAACTCCTAACTACCATGAAAAATATTTGAAGAGCCTACATAGGGAGGCTCATGCCTCACCATGTCAAGGGAGAAATAACTCATAACCACGATTATTTCATACCAAGTGGAGGGGCATGGTCCTCGCAACTGAACTCTATAGTCTTGGTAGCTCGGACTCCTAGGGAGGTCATGCTTCTAGACAGGGCTCAAAGATAGGGTAGTATCAATTCATAGATAAAGGACTCACAACTAATTTTAGGGGAGTACCATCTCCACCTATATGAATGTTATGGTGGACCCAAATCTAGATGGAATATGGGATAACTGAACATGGGAGAAATAATCCATGGGTAGATGACCCACACCCACTCTGGGGGAGGTCTGTCACTACTGGTTTGAGATATGAGGGAAACATGAACCCTGTTATGAAAGGGAAGTACGAGTCCCATCATATCTATGAAAAAAAACTGATATCCAACATCGTCCAAGTGTCACTGAAAATAGAATCACAATCGACATGACCATCTTCATATCACTGTCATGCACATAAGACTCGCACCCTATAATAACGTGATAACTTATCAACTAACATAAAGAGTGTTGGGGACCCGCATCATAGGGTTATAGGTATTGTTAAAGAACCCTACATATCTCCAGTGATATATCATGATCACTATCCATGGTCATGAACTATTGACGCAACATCCTTCTAGAATCAGACCACATATTATCTCACACTCCACTACGAAGTCTACCATTGAATTCTACATGGAAAGATACCCAATATAAGATACTCATGGGTTTAATTATATGAATTAAGAGGGATATATGCAAGGTGGAAGTCTACCAGAAAATTTTATGGTGTACTAGGGTCCACAAGGTGTGTTACCCCACTTGGAAACTTGGTTGTGTCCTCTCCCACATGGCGTGGCTGGCCATCACGGCGTGTGAATGACTATATGACATGTCTCACCTCACCCAATACTTGGCCATGTTTTCTCCCACAATTCTTGACTCTCCTTTTCCACAAGAACAACATGTACCCCCATTACACATCGTGTCCTAGCACTGAAGGAAAATGTCTATGTCCTGCATCCCATGACCATTTTAGCATCCTAATCCCATTTCCTCGTGCCCCGTACTACCACATGACCATGTCCCTTGACAAGAAATGTATTTCCGTGACCTAGGCTACATTACTAAGGTCTACTACATGACATGTTCCCCGAATAGATGAATTTTTTCCTCAAATATCATCTTTCCAAAATAGGAAGAACTCAAGGAATGTATCATGCACTATACACTGAGTGATTGGGATTTACAAATGGAAAAACCCTATGATTTTCCCAAACCCTTGTTTCCACCCAAAACTCCTTCATATTGAACCTTAGTCTAGCCACATCAGTCATAATAGTTATCTAAACCATTAAACCAATGTATATATTTGGGGATGAAATTCTTACAACCACCCAACTCATGGTGAAACATTGAAACATTTGGTCAAGATCCACACCCAGAAGCTGTTGCAACATGATATAGTTGTGATCATCATCAAGATCAGAGTTCAATGATGCATCCTCTCTCCATTGGTTATTCCGTAGTCTATCCATTACTACGAGATAACCTAGACTACTCTTATGAACATTTGTTCCAGGGGGTGTAGTTCTATTAATTTATTTTTATTAAATTAATAAACATCCATTTAACACTCTCCCAATGGTATCCTCTAACTGGGCCCTCAATTCCAAAAAACATTATGTCATGACTAAGGTAGACCCTGCATTTTGGGATCAACTATGGTCTCATATTTATGATCACAGACACCAAATAGGATTTATTCCTCATTAGTGAGGAAAATATTTATGTTTGATAAAATATATTTAATATCACCACACTGAGGCTCTATAAGAATTATAATTCCAAGCTGATTGAGTTCCTAGCTTATGGAATATTCCAAGAAATATTCCAAATCATTTCTGGGATAAACCAATGTACCTAAATTCTCCCCTCCTTAAATTATTTTCATCTTGAAAATCCCATTCTACAATGAATAAACCTGTATCTTTTTACCACACCAAATTTATTGCCAAGGAAATTGTGAAACCCCATAACCACATCCTCACACAGTGTGAAAATTCACACCATCTATCCCTAAAATAGTGACATGCTCCCATACATAAGGAATTCAACTAGGAAATCTCTTGTGGATGACTAGTCACATAGAACCACATAGCTGATGTCTCACCACTAAGCCTCACTTCTACACTGAAGAAGTGAAATATCCACCACCATCAATTAGAGAGAAAAAATACACCCATCTCCTCCAGGGTTAGCTAAAAAAAATACAACTACTTAAACATAACATCTACAACCTTAGGAAAAACCCATTATGCTAACTCCAGGTCATGATATGAATACTTATTCCCATGTTGACTCTACTACCTTAACCTAGATTAGATAATCGTCTGTCCCTATGTCAACATGCAACCTGAGCCTAGATGTAGATACATTTATAATCACAATGTACTCAGTGTGAAACTCTAGAAGTCTTAGCACATGATCAATAGTCAAACATACCATCAACTGCTTGAAGCCTCTCTAAAAATACTCCAAACCTATATCTCTATCACCAATAGAAAATAACCTCAGGTCACAAAATACAGACATCCAAGTCTATTTTTATCATAATTTACCTAATCCAAAACCACAAAAAACCTATATATGATCCAAATGACATCATAAGGTTCGCTCATAGTGACCTAGGGGTCACATGAGATACTCTTTCTGACTAGTGACCTCGAACATACAACTCAAAGGAACTCATCTGCCACACCTCGACAATATACTATTTGGGTGGTACTAAACCACCCACATGGTTTTAATCATATAAAAAATAACACATCTTGGTGGGGGAAGTAAATCTATTCCTTGCATACTTGATGTATTATCAAAGGACATCAACATAAAGATACCTTAACATCGTGATTCTCCTCTATGAAACCATGATACTATGACTCTTTACCTTGAAAATCATAATGCACTGATGGAAGATGTGTAAAAAATGTGAATTGCCCACAAATAATATTCTCTATCATAGTCCTCATGGTTAACACCATCTCTCACTCAAGGTAAAGGGATAAAAAGTAAATTAATCATGCCTATGTAGAAAATTACTGAATAAAATATATAGAAGAAACAACATACCTTGAATAATCTCACATGTGGAATGGTCATATTACTCCATGGCCTAATACTATCTGAGACCTCGACCACCGTCTCCTTAAGCCTGATTTGGGCCACCAGGTGGTGGTGGTTGAAGTATCTCACAGTCTCACTATCCACTACATGATACTCTCTATGGAGCTCCACCTGCTCCTACTCCACCACCAGCTCCAATTCCCTGGGGTCTTCCAGGACCATGCATAAGATATCCCCTATCATAACCCTAACTGTAATTAGGTGGTCCATCTACTTCATAACCACCATCTAAAGCATGATGGTTAGGGAAATCATGTGACATGTGACATCAACCATCAAAATCATGGCATCATACCTTACCCAGATGACTAGATATTTGGTGTGACTCTTGTATTGCAGACTAATGTGTTCAAGTCTGGGTATGGGTGTGCCTCTTAGACTATGATCATATTGAATGATGTGTGATGGAAATTGTAGATGACTCAACCCCATGATAACCACTACCAACTATATCAGCCCGAACCTCTTCTGGGAAGCTCTGTATCACCAGATATCGATCCAGCACTCTCTCATAATAGATAAAGGAAAATGGATACTTTTCTTGTATATATGTATCTAATGAGGTCTTACTCAAAAGTATACACCTATAAGTATCCATATCACACCATTTTATGTGAGTAACATGTGAGGTTTGTGGACCATGTTGTGTTCTAATTAATTTCTATATTGCCCTACCACCACTCAAGGATCTTCTGAATCCCCACAGAGTGCAATCTCAAATGGTAGTACTTTCTATTGATTTTTTTGAAAGAATATCCATGGGAGTTTCGTCTCATCATGGGTATATGTAATTAAACTCCACTAGCACCCTACTATTCCCAAAATAAGACTGACCATAAGAGAAACAATATGACCAGTTGGGGTAAAAACAAGAATGAAAATTCAAACCACCGCCTCAAACCAATCCTACACTGCATGAGGGTCTAGATTACAATAGGTCCTTAGAGTTCTCATTAACCTGATACTTTTAAATGCCCTAAACATACAATAATCATCATCGCATTGAACCACATGACCTATCAGCTTCCCAGTAGGCAGTCAATCATCTTCTTGAGCCACTAGAGGTGGATATAAACACTATCTGATAGGGAGAAACACTTCTCTATGCCCAAATGGAAAAAAACACATCATCCAGGGGTCCCCAAGCTGATTCATCATCTATTAATTAGTCATTGGTATGATCCTGTATAGAAATCATAGGTGTTTGTCATCATTTACGCGTCCTAAAAATTATCATGATGAACTACTATAAAATGGGCATATCTGGGGAGATGAATTAATAAGGATAGTATAATGAATCAGTACTATATGATTTATTTTCTAATGATCCATAAAACTAATGCATCGATACGTTGAGTGAATAGCCTTTTAGTTAAAGTCTTTATGAATGGATACATCGACCTCCACAGGAACACTAGATTCCTTGTTTTGAAAGCTGTAATCAAAACACTCCAACACCATTTACCTATGTTTGGACCAATTAAAATAAGTTGGGAACTACGAACAACATAAAAATTAATGAACTACTCTAATACCACTCTATCATGACCTGACCGACCAAGGACCTCCTGGAAGGTGGACGGACAAGTTACCACCACCCCATGCCCACCTCCAATATTCTAGGGGTCAGAAACTATCACTGGGAAGGCATAACTGATATAAGAGGCCTTATCCAATATACATACATAGAAACATACTAAAATTACACATGCAACAGCTTCTATAAAACCACCAAGATACAAAAGTGTACTAAAAAACTAAAAATGGAAAAATACACGTCCAATCAGAAAAAAGTCCCAACCAAACTAATAACATAAAATAGGGAAAACTAAATATAAATCGACTAGAAACCCCAAGATAACCACTATACATGGTCAATTCCAAGATCTTCAATTATACACTATATCTTGGACCACTGATATAACAAATGATTATAATTTCATATTCATAAGACACAATACATGCAAGCAATTCCAATATAAGGGCGAGTATTAACATATCTGGTAGGCACCCTAAATACCAAAAATAAAGGGGAGTGACTACCACACTATTAGTAAAATGATAAGTAAACTTTTTAAGTATTGTTAAACTCAAACCAATCAAAATATTCTCAAAGAAACCCAATTGGAAGATAAAGGGGATCTCTATCTCCACAACCCCACTAAGAAAGATGAGTCAACCTACAACTCTCTAGGTACAACTCTGGTGACCGGTTTTAAAGGTCCTATCTCCACTGTGTTTTTCCCTGCACATGCTCATAAAAACCTAATGGGAGAGGGCCACCACTCTCCACTGTACCCATAGTATACAGAGAACTAAAATCGAACTATGCACCATATGCAACCTCTTAGAAGAGGAAAAAAGGGACCCACACCATGCTGCTACCACATATCCAAGGGAGTACTAACTCCTAACCATCATGAATAACCTATGAAGAACCATTATGGAGAGGCTCACACTTCACCGTGTTTAGGGATACCTAACTCATAATTGGGTTTCACACATTTCAAGTCGAGGGGACCACTCCATGCAAATAAACTCTACAGCCAAGGGAGATCAAACTCCCATAGTGGGGCCACTCCAAATTGGAGCTTGATGATAGGGTAGTACTGCTTCATTGATAGAGGACCCACAAAAAAATGTAGGGGAGTACCATCTATACCTATATGAACAATATGGGGGACCTGCACCCTGACTCTCCTTGGGAGTTCCAACCCTAAGAGAACTTCCACATGGGTAGATGAAACACTCTTAATGTGGGGGAGTTCGGTCTTTACAAGTTTGAGAGGAAAGGGAAACTGCACCCTATTATGATAGAGGAATACTATTACCAATGTCTCTATGAAAAACCAACCCAATCTCCAACATAGGTTAAGGGTCACTAAAAATAGAATCACATTCATTACACCATGTATCTTATCGCTACCATAGAAAGAGGAACCACACCCAAAAAATGGGAGAACCTCTCTACCAACCGAAAGAGTCTAGGGTACCCACATATTGGTATGATAGGGAAGGTTACTAAATCCTCAAACTCTCTAGTGGTCCATCCCGATCATTAACCATGGTCAAGAACCAATGATGCAATATATTACTTAAATCACACCACGTCGGATCTCACATGCCACGTTAAAGGCTACCATCTTGTTCTACATGGAATATTACTTAAGATAGGATACTCATGGGGATAAATATGTGTCTCAAATAAGGAGATACACTAGGTTAATGTGTCCAAGAAAAGTATGTGGATTGTACTAGGGTCTACACGGTGTGTGACCCTTCCTGAACACATGGTTGTGTTCTCTCCCACATAGCATGGAGGACTATCATGACTTGATAATGATTAAATGGCAGGTCTCACCTCACCCAACCATGGTTGTGTCTTCTCCCACATGTCTTGGTTGGCCATTTCCATAGACATGGTGTGTAACCTCACTGCACAACATGTCTTGGAACCCAGGGATAATGGTCATGTCCTTCAGTCCATGCCCATATAGGTATCCCATGTCGGTTTCCTCTAGCAATGTACAAACACCAGAACACGTACCTTGATCTAAAATGTCTTCCCATTACCTCAACCACATGTAAAAATCACACTACAATTTCTATACCCCCATTACACAGAGTGTAGTCCTCATAGATCATTTTCCATGAATGGGAAGAACACATGGTGTGTCTTCTACACAACACACCATGTGATCAAGATTTTTGAGTGGGAAATCCCTATGATTTGGATGAACCCCCATTTCCCCCAAAATTACCTCATATTGACCACCAAGGGATCCAGAATTTTTATAATATGGCTTTAAAATATAAAAAAATGCATATATAGTCGACCAAGGATTAAAACTAAGGAAACCACATTATGGAAAAATGTGGAAGCTTACGGTCTAGATCCACGCTCTGATGATGCTACAACATGATCCAGGTGTGATCCCCATCAGTATTAGAGTTTGATAGTCCCTCATCTCTCTCTCTCTCTCTCTCTTGGTTCTTCTTTGATCCATCCTTCACCACAAGAGAACCTCCCCTCCAATTTAGTACATGGGTTCCAAATGGGGAGAGGTAGATTCATTAAATTAATTTTATTAAATTCATATGTCACAATTTAAAACTACAACAATGATTTATTCCAACGTAGAACTTTTTTAGAATAAAAGTTATTTACCATATAGGGTAATCCATAATTTTAGAAATAAACCATGGTCTTAGATTTATGACCTAAGAATCTTGTTGCGAGTTATTCAATATTAATTGGAAAAATTCACGTTTTTGATAATATAGATTTAATATTTATAATATCTCAACACCCATGATCTACATTCCCTAAAATTCCAAGCTAACTTACTGACTGGATTTAGAAATATTCATATAAATATTCTAATGTATGTTAGGAAAAAACTATATTTTCAACCCCATTAATCTTATCTATATGATATTTTAATTGAAGACAAAAAATAATATCTTTTAGAAATCAACCAGATATTTTCTCATTTAACCCTAGTCAAATATTTCTTCATTCAATATTTCACGGTACACAAATTCTAATTCAATAGGATGGATATTTATTTTGAACATACTATGTCTTTATAAGCCCAAAATTCATTTTTTAAATGTTCCCTTAAAAATATGATTTCATGAATAATTAAAAATGTAGTATTTAGGTAACCTTCCTTTAATTAATTATAATGTGTTAAATTATATATTAATAATTATATATTTATTATCAATTTTAAATAAATATTTACATGATTATTTGGAGGTAAAAAAAGAATTTATTTAGAAAACCACTTTTAAGTACATAATGTTATTCTATTTTAGTTAATTAAAATAATCGCTAATGATGAATTATTTAAATTAAATTTATATATTATATATCTGTCTATATGAATTTAAATTATTATGTTGATTATCACAAGTCAAATAGTTAATCAAATATCATCTTATGCTAGAAAAATTCATTTTTTAAAAACAATTTTCATAGCATTGTATATGTTTTTATAAATTAAATTATACAACTTATAAAAATTGGATTTGATAAAATGGATTTGAATTTTTTAACCAATGTTTTCAAATATGGTAAATAGTTCCCTTTTATTTTTATCCATTATTAATAGAAACTATGGTAGAATTTATCTCTTAGATAAAGGGTAAAATGGGATTAAAAAGGTAAAAAATATGGATAGGGTTTCAAAATCATCCACAAACAGGAAAATATTTAATTGGTTGAGTTTAATTTGTGAACCCATTTATATAATCTAAAATATGAAATCTTTATAACCTTTTTATATTATAAAATATATATATTATATTCAGTAAAGGAAAATTCAAAAATATAAATCTTTTTCTTTTTATTTCTCTTATATGTTCACATAGGGATACAAAGACATTATGAATGAATCAGAAAGTTTAATTTTAATATAAGTAATTTATTTTTTATTTTAATTTTTTTTTTAAATTTTTAGTCAGGTTATAATTACCCTAAATTAATACACAACACTAACCCAATGCATGTGGAAGGAGTAGAAAAATCAATGTAAATTAATTTAAAAATATAAAAAGTAATATTATGCGGATTAATTATTTTGTCCCATGAATTTTAGGGTTATTAATAATTTATTATTGATTTCAAAAAAAAATTATATTTTAATTACATTTATTTCTTCACATATTTGAAGTCAAAATATTTAAATAGTTCTTAAAAATACTACAATGTTAGTTTATATAAAATAATATTCTATTAAATAGTTTTCAAATAATAAAAATATTTAACTAGGACAAGAGGGATATGATATGATAAAAAATGTAACCCTTTAACTTTTTGAGATAATTTTTTCCTTATAAGTATGTTTAGATCCCTTTAAGAATGAAAAGGTTGTTACCAATTTTATGTTTAAAATTGGTTAATGAAAGTCTTAAACCAATGACAAGGTTTAAAAGGAAACATAAACCTATCCGGATTTTATTGGTTGAACAAAATTCAACCTTAAAAAATCTTATATTTTATATTTTTGTCACATTACTACACTTTCACGTGATTTTTTTATATTTAAATATTTTATGTAATTCCAACTATGACCTTTCCCTCACTTATAAAAGGACCCCACCTCTCCCCTCTTTCTAACATTTATTAAGACACATAGATTGAAAAATCCCTAAAAAACCACTTCTTATCTTTTTTTATATAGTTGTTTTATTCTTCTTTATCGACAAACACTACGGTTCGTAAGGAAATATCTATGGGAGGTTGTTCAATGAAGAGGTAATCGTCTAAACAGAGCATTCTCATTTTCATTTTTCATTATCCAAATTAAAATATTCTATAAACAAGATAAAATAATAAAATTACAATATTACATAAAGTAAGATTTCATTATTCTATTGACACAATCCTTATTTATTTCATTTATATCTCATGGAAATAGAAAACATCGGTCATGAACACAAACGAACTATCGTCTCCACATAGAGGTGTAATTTGTTATACAGAACCTCATTATTTTGATGGTTATAAAGATGGAGAATATATATATATATATATATTTAAATATGTTATTTGTGACATAATTATTATTAGGTAAATTTAATATATCATTTAAAATAATACCCTTCCTATATTAATAAATTAAATATATCTCATGTGTACGTGTGGATTACCACATACATGAAGCGATGTGATTCATTTTTATATCCACATTTCCAGAATTATTATATAAAATGTATCTAAGTCAAAAATATGATATTTATAAAATAAATATCATTAATTATATGATGAATCTATAACCTAGGTATGAACTCAGTATTTATTTATTGTACAAATCCTTTAATATTCAATCAATGTCTTTGTTTTAGACCATATTATGGATTCCTAATGAGGTCACTCATGTTTCGGGGGGTGTTCAAGGATTTTTCAGAGATTAGAACCTAGAACTATGGGGAAAAGAATTGGGACACATGATTAGTAGAAACCATGTGAGCTCATCTACATGGTTTCCCTTAACCATCTAATGATTATCAGAGGGGAAATCAAGGTGCATGGTCTACCCTAACCGTGTGAACTGGGATGAAAGCCTGTGAATGTGGTCCAAAACTTTTAAATGTTTCATAGAGAAAGGTTCGTTTAGGATTTATCAAATTGTGAGGCCTACTCAAGATGGTCCCCTCTTGAGGCAGTGGGGTGCATACGATTGACACATGATTTGGAGAACCATGAAGACCAACCATGTGACCCTTGGTTTTTAGGTAAAATGATTAAAACTCCCTTAAAAATATAATTAACTTACCCCTATCATTTCCAAACTAATAGATAAGAGGATTCCCATTATTTATGTTGGAACTCCCAATTTACCTTTTCATATATTTTGATCTAGATTCACCTTCTGAACTCTGATTCTATCTCCATTCATCTCGTTGGATTCCTCTAGGTAATATCTTACACTTCATAGATCAGTACATCATATGTAGTATGCTCAATAATTCAATTTATATGTTGATCTATATTCTCTATTTTTAGGGAATTGATCCATTACTACATTTTCATCTTATCCAGGCTAAACTAAGGGATGATACTAGACAATTAGAGTGCTATAGTAATAAGGTAGGTGGTCTATGAGTTTTCCCTCAAAATCATGTAGTTTTATAAACTGTCAATATTGTGCACAAATCAGTATCACCATACATTGCATATTTAATTAATATGTAATGATTATAATAATTATACTCATATATCAGATCACTTTCTATTCATGATCTTCACACCATTTGATGTTGTAACCTCAATTACTTCCACCCAAGTAGGTTTCTTCCTTAATTATGCCTTGGTAACCCATTTGTGTCTATCTAAGTCACTGTTCGGGTCTGTGGATTGACCCATCTAATGAAAAGTCCTCTTAAACTAATTGAATTATAAATGTTTAAATGGATAACACCTTTATAGTTGTCATTTTACCCTTCTATGGTGAGTGTTCCAATTAATTAATGAACATTTATAATTTTAAAGGGAATGTATTTTTATAGATATTACTTGTAATATTTAAATATATTTGAATAATAATTGGTTGAATTTCCTTTGCCTACCTTTTCAAGATTATAAAAGGTAAAATAGTGAACATAATAATTGAATATGGGATGGATGTAATAAATTGTTTCATGCATATCTAGCCTTGTCTCCAAGTATGATAGTAAAATGAGATGAACATTTTGAATATCAAATGGAATGAGTATTATGTGGATTAAAATAAATGATGAAATACATATAAGGTTCCTATTTCAAATAAACAATTTTATCTTTATAGGAGTGTTCATACTTGATTCATCCCTATATTTCATAGGGAATTCTTTTAGCACTCATAGGACACGATTCCGATTTTAGGATGCGGTGGCCGAGTGAGATAACCACATTAGAGCATGGTCATTGTCTACTAGAAGATGCCCAAAATAAAGTAATAGGATCCATTTGATATATTCTAGGTATAAGAATTCCTTAGATAGACTCTTTGTATCTAACTTGATTTCTCCAGATACATGGCTCCATGGTTTCACCCCATTTGGACCAGTCATGGTTAGCCCATTATTACCATGAATGAGATCTATGGACTCAGTTAGAATCATTTATAGTGGGATTGCTTGGGCAATTCACCTTGGATTACACTCATATCCCTTATGGATAGACTACATATTATTATTAAGTTGGCTCGATCCTTGAGTCGAAGGATTCTTTAGTTATTTCCTTGGATTCTCACTTATTGTTATCATTATTATATGATTCCTTGGTGACACCTTGCATCCTCTCACCTTATATATATCTAATATAGTATAGTTGACACTTATTTTCTAATAGAAAATAATTAATTAAATGGTCACATGTACAGAAACCAGTTGAGGTTGAAGCAAGTATTGGGGTATTTATATTTTTGTATTGTATTTACATATATATATATACACACCTTCACAATGATTCAGTTTATATTCACACACTATATTTTTATAGATGTTATTTGTTGTTTCCTACGAAGAGTTATCTCACACCCTATCCAAGATTTTGAATATGCATGAGTAGATTATATGAATGCCAGTGTTGATAAGGGGAAGCACCCCACTTTGGACACTTGACATGCTTCTTTCCTTTGGAATAAGTTGGGTAGAAGACAACTGATATGAAGCTCAATATTCATGGATAGTTTTGTCCTTCTTTATTTTTTTTTGAATAATGTAATTATTGCTATCATGTATACCAGTTTATAGTTCATTAGATACATTCCATGTCATACATGATCTTTGGTACACTATAATGTTAAATTTATGAGTTGATTATTATTATTGGATGCTTATTATTATTTTCTCTTTATTATTTACGGTCATAATTCTTCCATATTTTTAACTGATTATTATATATGTTGTTCTTCACTGTAAAATGAGGTCATATTATCACTATAGACACACCTCAATCCCTCTCTACTAGTCGAAAACCTCTGGCGTATAGGGAGTCACACTTTAGGTAATAAGAACCACTAGCTCAGGGCACCTTTGAATGGAACATGCATCAGGAAATAAAAAATTGGTTTTAGAGATTTGTTTTCCTTTCTGTATTTGAGAAAATAGAAATGAGATTAGGAATGATTTGGAACTTGGTTATGAGGCATTAATGGAAGTAGCTCACCCAAGTTCATTGTAAATACTGTGTTTTCTAAAATAATTATTGTTTTTATGTATTTCTCTTGTTACAGTTGATATACTTCCAATGTTGGGTGACAGACATGATATGCGATGGTTATTATTGTTGTAATGATTGAGGACAACATTTTATCCTTGGAACGATGAGATGTTGGAATGTAATCACTAATCAAGAATCATTATAAGAACATGGAAATCACATTCCCTACATATTACGTTCCATATAAGTGAATTTCAGTCATTACTTTGCTTGTGTTTTTTATGATTGTTGAGTGATAGAGGGTTGTTATATACATTCTTGTGATGCTAAAAACATTTACATGGTATTTGAATTGGTTATTTAAAGTGTCAGCAACAATATAAATATTGTTTTCCTATATATTTTTATTGTGGCATCTAAAAAAGATTGTTTCTACATATGTCAGTTGTGTTCCTCTCGTTACATGATTTGGTATTTTTCTGTGATTGATTGACTATAAGTTTTAATAAATGATTATTATATTCCATATTTAATTATAATGGGTAATTAACTATGTTAATCCATCGTATATTACCCATTACATCCCGAGACCTAATTTTATGAGGACTAATTAAAATTAAATGGCATTCACTTTCAGTTATAAAATGTATTGGATTTATTTAGCTAGTAATGAAGATCCATTAATTGAAACTTGATATATGTATATAAGAAAATTCATACATTAAATGTAAATATTGAGTTATAAAATAAAATAGATTATAGTAAATTAAGAGGAAAAGTGTAAATGATCCTTCAGGGTACACTTCTTCTACCGAAAGAACTATTTCTCTACCTCAACACTGAACCTCTATGCCTAGAACTGTCACCTTTCTTCAGGTTGTGCTCAGTGATAAGGGAATGAATCATGATATTTGAAAGTTTAGGTAAGATAAATAAATTTAATTGTGTAAAAATGGAATACTTTAACCCATCCTCGAAGCGTCTAGCATGTGATAGATCACCATTGTCTAGAACTGGCGAAAAGTGATGAAAATTAGTAAAACATAATGAATAGTCTATAATAGACATTGAACCCTACTCCAGATGTATGAACTCAATGGTTTGGTCATCTCTCATCATTTGAGATAAAAGTTAGTCATAGAAGGTAGTCTAGAAGTCCGCCCAGACCATGCCCTAATGATGACCGGCCTGAGTAATCACATCCCACTAGCATTTTAAATTGTGGGTATAACCCATACCCATTGTTACTTTAAATTTTTTTATAGGTTTTAGTTTATTAATCATGTATACCCATTGTTTTTCGGAATATGGGTATGGAGTCCAACCCCCATTAGATGACAACAGCACCATCCAACACCAACCATAAAACCTACAAATAAATTATAAATCATTGTAAATACATAATTTAGTAAACCTATTATATATTTACAATTCAACCATCAAGTTAAAAATAGTTTTCAAACCATTTACAATACTATAACAAACATATACAATCCACATCATTAGTTAGAGTTAGTCATCCACATATGTCTCAACCTAAACTCAAAAATAGAGGGGATCAATATCTCCCTCATCACCACCAGTTTCATCATAATAATCATCAACATCAGCACCATGATCACCAGTATTAGCTTCATTATCATCATTATCATCATCAACATAACCCACACCACCACTAGTACCATCATCTTGAACACCGCTAGGAACCTCATTTATAGCACTTCAATCATTTTTCTTCATACTCAAGCAAACTAATTTTTCTCTAGGAAGAAAAACTTACTTGAGAAATACCTATTAATTCAAATGAAACTGATTACTATAATAGTACAATATGGAATAATATAAAATTGTTAGACTAGGCATGAAGATAAATTTTAGCTATTATATAAATTGATAAAATGATAAAACATTAGGCCAATTAGAAGGTTTTACATTTTTTCATTTGGATAATTGTCCAATTAGACATTTTAACATTTGGACATTTTCCATTTATCCATTTGGATAACTATAAATTTGTTTAATCAGACATTTTTCCATTTGGCTAATTGGCCATTTGGTCAATTTGGCCATTTTACCAATTGGTTAATTGGCCATTTTGTCCATTTGGTCATTTTTTTAATTGAACATTTGGTCATATGGCCCTTAAAGAGGAATTTTAAGCCTTATAAATATATATTATTTATATTCATATTAATGTACATGGAGCCTCTCATTCTTGGTCATTCTAATCCATTGTAAATTGTGAATATACATCAAAAATATTTTTTGTTTTTTTCTGAATAATCGAATAAACAAATCCAATATTATTAATTAGAATTTTATTTTTAATGCAAAAAAACAAATAAAAATAATTACAGTAATACCAAACTATGAAATCCATGTCAAGGTAATCTTAATTGACAATGAAAATATATGTTTGCTTCAATATATCACCCAACACTACTTCATGATCAACACCAATTCTCATAATGGGACAATTTCAGTCATAAAATACAATATTTTGGTCAACACCCATAAAAGAATCAATTTTTTCAATTTCATCCCCAACAACATTGAAAATATGTCTTTGGATTACTCCAGTAATGAAATATTAATTACGTATCAGATGATCATTCACTTAAAACACTTATTTTTATATTGATGACAAAATATATTGTTTATCGATAGATAGGTATCGATTCATGTCAATAAATCTAAATCCATAGCCATAAGTAAATGTACCACATCACTTTATTAAATCAAACCATTTTCATTTATGCATAGTGACTCGACCATGAGAGTTGTAATCCAATAACAATATTTTCTCAACAAGTCCAAAATAAGAAACATTTTCATATCGAGGCCTACTATATGCTACACTGGGATTACCATACATTGTAGCAGTTAACATAAATCCATTATAATGTGTTCTTATTATCACCACTCGATCAGTAGTACCAATTTATACCCATTTATTATTAAAGATTTTTTTTTCACAAACTAATGATTTCTGAAAAAAATACAATGATCTTATTTTTTGTGAGACAATGTCAACAGCTAAAATCCATACATGAAATGTATAAGAATAATACAATTAAATGTATATCTATATTTTATGTTAATTTAAATAATGTCCAAACATTTAATTTAAACAAATAAGGAAACTCTTTTCTATATAAATCCTTTCTCCTTATAAAAGGAAAAGATCCATGAACACTAATTATAATTGTAAAATGATCCCTATATAAAGTGATTATAAAATTTTATGGTATATGTGAAATAACATAGTATTAGATGAAAAATAAATATCAAAGTTACTTACTTGATATACTCATCAAACAAACATAAGTTAAAAAAGACTGTGGGATATGCCATATACCGCTCTTCAAAGATAAATGTAGCCAATGTTTGTGACCCAATAATCCCTCCTATTTTAGGAATATATTGAAATAAGTTATCAATTTACCCATAGTTTTTATATTCAGTTTTATTTGGCTGATTATATATAGTATTCAAATCAGAAAAATACATTGAACAAACATCTATACATTCTTTACCCAGATAACCTAACATAATGAAACCTTCTAGAAGATTCATATTTTGGACCTAAGATTTCATTGTTCACATATTTCATTAAGTTTTATACATACATCGAAACGAAATATGTACCCCAAATAAGTTTTTCAATTAGATAATGATCTTTTAAATTCTACATGAAAGTGAATAATACTAGATGATTTTTTTTCTAAATCACACAAAACTAATGGAACCTATTGCTTCATTTTTACCAAGAAAGAATTGAATATAATTTTAGCACAAAGTTCACTAAAATATGTAACATGAGAATCACCATCACAATTATATCATTGGATATTAAATTCTATATTTTTATTAGAATCAATTCATAAAGAATGAGGTGATAATCATGAGGTTTTTGGGATTTTTTTTCAACTCCCATCTATTAACTCATTTAGATATGTTGATGGAATAGAAATTAAGAACCCTGATATTCTCCAACATTTTAATGAATTTATTTTTCATTAAAAGTTTCATCACATAAGAAACACAAGGATTATTCCATTTTCTTTCACTGATACACACAAGATTCAGTTCTTGTCAAATACCTAAATATAACAAGTCTTAATGAGAGAATAAGTCATCCTAGGTCTTCCCCATAATATTTCGATGAATTAAAAGAAAAAAATCACATATATTTTTCTCAATGTGAATTATTTATAAACAATTATTTAACAAATTGGTAGAATAATATGGAAACTCAAAGAATATGCTTTCATTTTTCCAATTGTATGTCTCTTCAGGGTTAACATTTTTACTATTTTTAGATTTCATTTGAAAATTAACTAATAAAAAATATAAATATTTAAATCTATTAAGAACAGTAGTTTTTGAAATATTTTTAGGTGATAGTTTGGTGTTAACAATATTATCAATCATCGGATAATTATTCCTTTTTTGTGATCTATTTGAACAAATTGTCGACGCCCCATGAAATTGAAACTATGAAAATATTTAAGTATTCTTAATTGTGTATTATAAATATAAGTATAAAATTATAGTTTTATCTTTATGCTCTAATGAGACATTATTATATAATAATGGAAATCATTTTGTAGTCCATATAAGGGTAGAACACATTTGGAATATTTTTTTGCAGAAGCATCAAATATGTGCACACCCATATCCCAAAGCTACTTCAACTCTCTTATTAAAGGTTGAAAGTATACATATATATTATTTATATAATTATATGGTCCATATATTAGTGTACGAAATAAAGTGAATGGTTTTTTAATACACATCCACTAAGGAAAATTATAAACATGAATAAAAACTGCCACGTGATGTGATCAGTAATCATCTTAACAAACAGAATAAACCATCATAAGATTGGACTAACATAAAATTATGTACCTTAGCTACAAAATCAAGATGTCTTGCATCCATTAACTTCGATGATAATCAATCTTCAAGATTAACCAAACCATAATTACCTTCAATTATCTCAAAATCATTCAATCACATATTGGTTGATATTTTTGCAGACATGAATAGATTTTGAATCATGGGAATAAATGGAAGGTTCCACATGACTTTCTACGGAACAAAAGATGTTGTATCTTCTATATTTTCCTTCCATAAAGATATAACAAATTTTTTATAGTCAGTAAGTAGTATTTATTTCTCCCAAAATAAACTTCAATATTTCATGTAATAATGAAATTTATTAGCTGAAAATGCAAGTTGCTTAATTAACTTACATGCCATATAATGATTTGAGGGAATAACTGAACCATCATGAATAAAGTCATTCAAAACGATATGAATATAATTAGTGGTGGTATTATAAATTCCATACTTTGTCTTTCTATGATATAACATCATTAAAAAATACAACTTTATCATTTTAGTATATTACTGATATATAGGAGTTCTAGAATCGTCCATTAATTTTTTCACTCACAACAAAAAGATATTCATTAATTTACTCATGTGTATTGATATCATTAACTTATTGTACTAGCATACTATATCTCCCTTGATGATGGAAAAATGGGAACTGAAAAAATATAAACATCTATATACCAATTCTTTCTTTTTATTCCTAAAAAGTATATGATGGTATTATATCTCCATTTTAATACCAAACATAATATTATTTCTGAAATATATATTTTTATATGTTAGCTAACTTCTTTACAAATTAACCATGGTCTTCCTACATAGTTATAACATGGAAACTGTATATGACCTCCATATAGAGCATTGTTAAATGAAAAATCTAAAAAATATCCTAATTCTTTTGATTCTATGTTGATATCTGATTGGTATTATAAATCCAACTTATATACATTATATTATGTAGAAAAAGTTATATTTAAATAAAAAAAGTAATTTGTAATTAAAAAATTCATCATAAAAAATTTTAATATAAAATTTATCAAAGCATGCTAGGAGAAAGAAAAATTAAGAATAAGAGAAAAGATATATGGTATACGAGATGCCAAAAAATAATAAACCAGAAAAAGTATAATACATGAAATGAGAAAAAACTGTTACACAATCTAATTAAATATATATGTATTTATGAAACAATTGTTTTTAAAACTTCTATGTTTTGAATATTACATTAATCAAATTAAATACACTTGTCTTTATGATGGAAAAAATTTAAACAAGAATAAAACTATTGTTTCATCCAACATCAAAACCAAGAAAACATGGTATAATAATATAATGGAAATTATACCATAGTTTATATAAATATAAATAATCACCCAATCCTAATATCGTGGAAACTAAATATTTATTCATTTGAAATATAAATACTTATTTACTTGAAAACTATTTTATCATTCAATCATGTATAAAACATAATAATGAATTCTATGAAACATGCTTGACAAGTACTATAAATATAATAGTGAATTCTTGAAGTACCAACCATCATAGATAAATCAATAGTCTAGATTTACTTATTCTATTATAATTAGGTAAATCATTGTACAATTATCTCCTTTTGGGTTAAAACAATTCCATAAATATTTTATCCATGGTTCATGTAATATATTATATTAATAATTGATTAATTATAATTCAATAATAAGAATCTAGTTCATATAATAAAAACTTAATAACAACAAAACTTTTCAATGCATAAAAAATATCTCTATGTAATAATATAAAATATTGGATTTATCATGTTCCAGAAAATTTATATAATTTAAAAATAAAACACCCAAATAAATAATTTATTAGTATATTAAAAAACATTTCTAATAATAAATATTCATAAGGAAATATTTTAATTGTGAAAATAAGATATGGATAAACCAAGAAAAATGGTAAAACATAGATAATATTTTCCTAATTTTTTTTAAAATTAACTTATTAATTATTCTATGAAATATGCACTTTCAATTAAGAATAAAAATATTTAATTTATTTAAGACCTTTTATTTATATTAAAAAAACATTCTAGATATAAGTGATCTAATGTGGTAAGGAGTTATGACATCATATTCCAATTTTAACCATTAGTGTACTCCATATAATTCTGATGATCATCAACATTTTTTATGAAAATTAAAATCCAAATTTTATAAATAAATAAAATTCAATAATTAAATCCCCTAAACCAAGTATAATAAAAACATATATTAAACCCTATAATTAACATATATATGATTCCATCCCTCAAAATATCAAAATCCCTAAAATATTCCACCAACAGAATATGAAATTTAATTTAAATTCAAAATAATCTCTAGGATAGTTTTAAAAATGAAGAAATTGTAATTAAAATAGTAATTTTATTAATTTAAAATACTATATTTGATTTCTATGAGACTATAAATTTAAAAACACAATGATTATAAATGATTCTAATATGCTGTAGTATAATCACATACATAGATAAATAAAAAAATAACAATTAATTGAATAGATTATTGATTCATAACTCACTATTGTTATGTCGAAGAAGATTGGAATAAAAAATATTTGAAATAGGGGAAGTGAATATTGGTGCAGAAGATGGGTATGTCGTTCAATCAGTCACGGGGGAAACTAGGGCATGTTTATTATGAGGGGTGAGAGGTGGAAAAGTTTTAAGTTAAACCTCTATAACCAAAATTTTTAAAAAACCATTGGTATAGATCAACCTATAGCAACAATTTTTTAAAAAATTATTCTTTATAGTATTTACTAGAATCATTATTCCAATAGTTTAGTAAAACCATGGATATAGATGCATGAGGATAGACCAAATTTCTTTTGGTATAAGTGGTGGCCATAATATCTATACTAGAATCTGTGTTATATGTCATAAATGTCGGAAAAGAGTATTTTGAAGCATTAGTGTGATAGAAAACCTCTTGAGTGATGTGATTACAGCCCTATGGAACATATTTAGAGATTTGTTTCATACCTTTCCACCTGATTTTAGTAGAATAGGATTTTCCCCATCCCCACCTTTTAAAGAAGCGTCATTTTTACTGATTTAGGTGCAGATTTGGTGTTTCACTCATTGAATAGTATGAGGAGGAGGTCATGGTTGTGGTAGCCAGACTACTGATTATCAGGGATAGTAGAGTAGGCTAGGTTAGGGTATTCCAACTGTAGCACATGGATGTCGATCAGGCCAGTAACAATATATATAGCCGATACCTAAGGATAAATTTTTATGATCTTCACCAATATAAGGTACTATTATAGTAGCTTATACTATAATATCTTCTTTAATCAGTATAGGTTCTTCAAAGTCCTTTATCTCTTTATCAATTGTGGAAATTATCATGTTGGAAATTCAGTATTCTTATTGAGTGATGACCCTAGAGACACCATTGGCAGTGCGGTCAGAGGATGTATGCCAATGTTGGGATTTCCCCTTTATATTCGGAAATAATCCCTTCATATGGGACCTCTTATTCCTCGATATATTGGTTTTTTTTTCATACTTAGGATCAACTGGTTAGTTCTTTATCACACATATGTGGACTACTATCACTGTAGGGTATTGTTTACATCACCAAAGGAAAGTAGTTATCTCTAAAAGGGTGAGTATAATTTCTAGGATAGTAGAGATGGATAAGAAAAACATGGGATTGGTGGAGTGACTTCTTTGATAAATACTCTCTTTATGGAGAAGCATGTAATACATCTGATATATTTTACTCTGGTATTTGATCATTTTATGGATGTCTTTTTAGATATTTTTTTTGTATTACTTCTTATGAGAGTGGTAGAGTTTAGGATCATTCTTTTTCTAGGAGAAGAACAAATGTATATTCCTCCACACATGATGGAACCTACTAATCTATAAGATCTAAAGTGACAGTTGGAAGACATGGAGTCTAAGGGTATTTTTTTGGGACTAGAACTTCATCCTGAGGTTCTACTTTACTTTTTTCTAAGAAGGTATATGAGACTCTTTGTTTTTACATAGATTATCAACATTTAAACCATATTATTGTTAAGAAAAAAAATCCATTTCCTCTAATAGATTATTTCTTTGAAAAACTCTTAGGAGATAGTGTGTTTTCTAATATTAACATGAGATTAGGATATCATCATATGCTAGTCTGGACTTCATATATACCATTTATGGATTTCTAATGTTGTTTTGGATTATATTAATATCTCTTTATATCTTATATTTTTACAAACATGATGTATATTTCCATGTATTTGATTATTAGGGATTTAAATCCCTCTCTGGATTTCTTTGTTTCAGTTTTCATGGACTCAATCTGGGTGTACTATCATACTCGTAAAAACCATTCTAAACATCTTAAAATCATTTTGAAATCACTGAGGAAGCATCAGATTTATTATAATCTTACTAAGTGCCAATTTGGGTCGAAAAAGTTTACTTATTGGGTCATATTATATCATAATCAGGAGTACCATTTGACCCATATAGGGTGATGGATATGTTTTCCTAGGAGAATCACAAGAACATATTTTATATAAAGATATTTTTGTTGGTTGGTGTAGGGTACTCAAGAGTGGGGTGAATTTCATATCTATAAATATTTCTGTTTGAAAGTTCAATTTAAGAAGCTTCCCCAATAAATAAATGAATACATTCCAGTTAATAAATGTAATAAAGTTATCATACTTTGACGGTTCAAATAACTTCTCAGAAGATTGATTAATTATTAGTAATATCAATGTGAGTTATCAATACAACTTTTAAAGATATTATAATAAGGAAAAATAAGTTATAACTTCTATTCAAGACTAAATAGAAATGTGAAATCTAGTATTTTGTGAAATATACAGTAAAATAGTGAAAACATAAATTACAAGACACAGTAGATAAAATAAGTTGTTCAGTCTCAAGCCAATACCTAGTCCTCTCCACTTTGTGATCACTTTCCACCAAGAAGATTGTATTAATAAACCTAATTCACACCCTAGATCAGGGTAAACAATAATATAGAGGACTGTCCAGTTCACACGACCTCTTACACCATTCTACGTGTGTAAAAAATACTAGGTCACACAAATAACTATCCTACACATATTCGTGGGATTAAAAAAATTTAAGAAGTGATGATGGGAAGGATATATTGTATACTTCAGTTTAATACATGATACAGTGTGTGTTTTCAATGAAGACAAAAACACACTGCTCGAAAGCTAAAAATAGTACACAATAGAGAAAGGATGATGAGAAAGTGTTATAAGTTCTCTGAGTTTTATTTTATCCAATTTTGGGATTCTAGGATGAATTAAATGTAGGTATGGAGTCTTCTTGTGAAAGACAGAGTATCGCAAGTCTGGTGCTCTTTTTTCTAGTTAGATATAGATCATTTTCTTCTTAGAGTTGGTACTGTGAGAATGATGTTGATTTTGATCTACGGTAGCCTATAATTTATAAGTCGAGATTACTTCGTGTTCTCTCCAGTTGTATCTTGTTTCATCAATCAGTTTGATTTTTCAAAAACTAGACCTTCAGATTCTATGTATTTATGTTCTTAATGACGGACATTTATTTCTTTTTGATTTTGGGTGAACATGTTGCAAATAACATGATGCATGTATTCTGCACCTTGTACCTCATACTACCAGGTGACCTGTGTACAAAGAAACATTAATTATGTTAGTGACTTTAAATGACAAAAATACGACCGTTAGAAATTAAATTGAAAACAAAAAAATAGATTAAAGAACGTTGTCACAGACTGGATTGAAACGGTATCACTTGGAAATGGTGTCACCACAAAATATTGTCTTCTTCTTTTCCTTTGTGCAGTGAGACAGTCGTGATGCTACAGTTGCATTGATATCATGAATCGGTGGCACAAATGCGGTGTTAGGATCACAGTGTCTGATCCATTTCCAAACATTGAACAGTGTCTTGGTGATGGTAGCAAGGAACTGGTGTCACATACTTCATGAGATCTGAAACTGGTTACAATGTCAGGGTCACGATGTCTGGTTCAAGATGTCTAGTTCATAGTGTCTGGGTTACGGTGTCTGGGTGACAGTGAATGGTCCTTTTCTAGAAACCCAGAACTAGTGGTAGACTCATAGTTTCTCAGACTTTGAAAAATATCTATAGACAGTCTTAAGCAGCAATATTCACATAATATATTAGACATAAGAATTCTCAGAATAAATTATTAAAGAAAAAAATGAAATATAGTTTACAATAATCAAACATGATTTATAGTAATCATGATTTGTGAATGTTTATTTATAGAATAGATAAACCAACCATCTCTATACATAATTTTAGAAAGATTAACCATGATTAACATGATTTGTGATTATTAAAACATGATTAACACTTGAGGAGTCCAAAAATCTCCCCCTTCTGATGATAAAAAAAATCATCGGATATGGATTTCTATTCATAGTGTAATTTATCCCCCTTTTGGTATTATCAAAAAGAGTACAAAAAAATAAAGAAAATAAGGAATGAAAATAAGAGATTAGACAACAACAGTGCAAATTTCATTAGATAGAAAGATATTTATCATTATAAGAAGTAGGAAAAAGTAAAAAACATCCATATAAATATACAATTTTCACTTTTCTTCAGCACTACCTATCTTCAATTTTCCATTTAAAGCATCATTAGAAGGAGCCACAAGAGAATAAGTAGAGTTTGAAGAAGGGAGTGAGCCAACTATTAGAGAAGGAAGAAGTAGGACTTCAAAAACAGAATGTGCCAAAGTGGGTTTGGTTGAAGACTGAGAAAATTTTTGTTCAAGGATAATAGGTCTGATCTGGGTTAGAGCCTAATATACAAACATATATGTTAAAGCAAACGAATTTGATGAGGAAGGTGTTAAAATAAGCCATTAGGGTGCAGTTATAAGAGCCACAATAGAAGTCCTCTACACATTAAGATAAGGCTTCAACAATTGAATGAAATCAGTATTTCTCTCACAACCATAATGCGTTGCATTCTCGAAACCATATTTGTTCTCCATGATTTTTTACAATAGAGGAGTAAAAGCTTTCTGATTTTGTACTTGAGTCTTGGAGGCTTGAGTGAAAAGAGGTATTTTCAAATTCTCTACAAGATATTTGAAATGATTGGTTATATCATGCTTAGAGAGAATCCTACTCAATTAGAAATCCACTTTATTATTAATTTCCTCATGATCAACATCTTCAATCATTGATTGAATCCTTACTAGATCAAGTACATTATAAACATTCTTAACAACAATAGATAAACATTCCTTGTCAAATAAAATTTACACTGATTGAAGTTCCTCCTTAAAAAAATTACTGAGTAGACCATTCTCAAAGGGTTGAGATGACTATCTAGATGTAGTAGAGGCTGTAACAGCTAAAGTGAGGGACATGAGCTGATTGAAAACTTTCTATAGACATCCCTTATAATCATCAGTCAGTTTTGTGATACTAACAACAAGCTCACACAACACATGAACTATCTGTACGTTTCTCTCAGCGACTTTTTCAAATATTGAAGTTAAATTCAGTTAAAGTAGAGAGGAACATTTATGTGGAATATGACCACTAATATCCTCAATAGAATGAGAAATAGGATCTTGTCTTGATTGTAACACATTTTTAATATCTTCAACCATAGCTCAAGAATACTTCACCTCATTAATTAACTACTTGTTTTCAATTCCATCCTCTTGTATTTCATGAATCATTTTTTGTTGAATCTTCCATATGATTTTCTCTAAAAGAAAGGAAACATCTCTTTCACTAAGGTTTTTCACATGAGAAGGTTGTATGTTCATGATATTTTAACATCAAGATAATAATGTAGATCCAAAGGCTTTCAAATCAATCTGATTCACAGAAAAAGAAGGTTCTTAAGAAGGTTCAGAAATATGAACAGAAATAGTTTCAGTTTCTATAGCAGAGATTACTTCTAAAGCAGAAACTGGTTTCAATTTACACACAGTAGATAGGTCTATACACTTAACTGAGGCCTCCTAGGCATTATGCACTTCAATTTATCTATGGAAATTATACCACAGTGCTCTGATCAGTAGTATTAGGAACTTCAATAAATTCTAAATTGGGGTATTGATCCCCCTAAAAAAGAGAATCTCTCACAAGAATAGGTTATTCAGTTGTTTGATCTATTTCTAATAGTTCATCTCTAGTAGCCTCACCCATTTTTTTGTATCTTTCTAAAAGTCTTGTTAAATTATTCCCACAACAGATAGTATAGGTTTACGATTGGCCGATTTCTCTAAATATTCCTCAATAAAATCCTCTTCCTCAATAATAAGTTCTTATTTTAGATGCTACTCAGGTACACCATTTCTTTTTACACTATCAAAAAATTATTTTTCAGAAGCAGTTTCCTCTTCTAAATCATAATTTTCTTCAGTAATAGGTGCTTCCTTGTCAACTATATTTTGTAGAACATGTAGACCCCTGATTTATTTATCCAAGATAGTTCCTTCCATCAGTGAAACAATTGTTGCTTCTTCTTCATCCTCAGAATAATCAACAACTTCATCTGGTTCCAAACCAAGATAAAAATTATTCTTAGGGATTAAAGGATGCTCAAATAGATTAAAAGTTGCATATATACATTCATTATACTCCATCCAAGACTTTTTTCCAAGGATCCCAACTTATTTTCATCCTTTTGACTCTAATCTATGAGATACAAAAGTCATGATCTTTGATGACTTATTCATTCGGTCCGACCATTTATTTAGCAAACCACATTGCTGAGATAGACCTTGAATAGAAAAAAGAGTTAGACTTTGTAGTTTTCTTAGTCAATTCAGAAATGTGAAGTATAACATACTTACACAGATTGATCTTGTGTCCATTTTTCCTAAGATGTATCAAGAATACATCTTGATACACGAGGGTAGAAAAATATACTTTCTTTAGAGTAATAAAATTCAGTATTAACATAAACAAAAACCTTTATTCACCATCCAACTCTGTATCAATATCTCTTCTCTTCTTCTTGTTTCGAGTCAAGCTTCCCAAAAACTCTTCTAAGACAAAAATATCACTAGGAGGAGGAGGATCTCTCTAGTAGTCCTAAAAAATTCTTTCATGAGGTATCCCTAGGTAGGAATCTCATAACCTTGAGGAAAAATTGCATCTTTTATCATTAATCCATCTTCTTACAGTAAGGCCATCTTGTATATTGAATGAAAACTGGATAAACATATAAAAATGAGCAACAAGTTCTGGAAAAATTTGCCTTGCCACTTTTGTGAACTAGTTCAACCATCCATGCTCTTTTAGTACTTTCAAAACTGAATACTTACATTTCAGAAACCACATAGGACATATTTCCTTTTATGATACTACTATTATGTCAAAAAGATTCAGGTTCAGAGGTCCTTCAAGTGCTACCTTCAGTGCTCTTTTTACTTTATTCTGAGATATGTGCTTATCTAGAGTTGATGAAGAGGGGCGCTTCATCCTTGGAAATCAACGAGGGTTTGAGAGAGAGGGAGAGATGGAGGGATAAAAGAGGGATTGCGGTTTAAGAGAGAAAGGTTTCAGTTTTCAGAGAAGAGAGATCGAGTGATGAAAATAGTGAAAGATATTTCGTTTTTATTATTTTGGATTTCAAGTGTCACAAATTCAAATGCATGGGATGAATATAATAAAATAATAAACACAAATATTCAAGTAATAAAATAAAAATAAATAAAAAAGATTCATTACGGTGAGACCAGAACAGATTGTCATGGTGAGACAAAAACAAATTGTCACAGTGTGACCTTTACTATGTGACTCTAATTAGTCTGACCATATCATTTTAGAAAGTATGTAGAAGATAGTAATCAAGACATAGTAACTGTGAGACCGTGAATCATGAAATAGTAAATTTAGGACAATAATATGTAGAACTATGAGAGTGGAACAATAATTCTAAGATAGTGAATTGTAAAACCTTAATCATGAAATTGTAAACTATGAAAAAATAAGTTGTGAAACAATATGTGGTGAACAAATATGTTTTCTACTTGATATTTACCATTCCTAATTCGTGTATTACGTAAAATATCCTTTCATAATTTAATGTGTTGGTGAATATATCAGCAATATGATATTCAGTTGCAATGAATTCCAAAGTGATATAACCTTTTTGATAATGGTCTCTCAGAAAGTGATGTCTTACATCAATATGTTTTGTCCTGGAATATGAAACTGGATTCTTTGAAAAGTTAATAGCACCTGTATTATCACAATTTATGGGTAGATGCCTGAATTAAAATCCATTATCTAGTAATGTCTGCTTCATCCATAAAAGTTTTGCACAACAACTACAGTAGCTATGTATTTATCTTAGACAGTAGATACTGCAACAAGGTTTTGTTTCTTACTACACTATCATTCTATAGGCTTACCAAAAACGTTACATGTTCTAAAGGGGCCATTTATATCTAACATAAAACCACAAAAATAGAATCAAAACATCTAACTAACTCAAATTATTATCCTCTTGGGCAGAACAATCCTAGATTGGGTGTATGTTTGAGGAATTTGAAAATCCTTTTAAAATAATTTAAATTATATTCCTTACGGTTTTCATGAAAAAGAGCATGCATACATACACTAAAAATAATGTCAGGTCGACTAGAAGTTAAGTATATTAATCTTCCAATCATTCCTCTACATGTGCTTTGATCAACATACTTTCTATATTCATTAAGATCCAACATAAAAGTAATACTCATTGGAGTATCACTACTTTTAGTGCTATCCATGAAAAAACGTTTTAGAATATCTTTAGTATATTTTTTTTGATTTAAAAGAATACCATCTTTAGTTTTTATGATTTTAAATTCAGGAAATAATTTTAGTTCACCCATTACACTCATTTAAATTTCATTTTGAATCATTTTAGAAAACTCAACACATAACAAATTTTTTGAAGATCCAAAAATAAAATCATATATATTGATTTGAACTATAAAAAAATCATTGCAAATTTGTTTTATAAAAAGAATAGAATCATCTATACCTTTTTTAAAAGCTTGGGACATAAGAAAAGTACTTAATCTATCATAGATTGTTTTGAACAATACAATGTATTTGATAATTTGAAAACATGAATTGGAATGTGAGGATTTGTGAAACCAAGGGGTTGTTCCACAAAGCATCCTTAGCTATATACCCATTTAGGAATTCAATTTTGACATCCATTTGATATAGTTTGAAATTCATATGTGTATCGTATGCAAGCAGGATCCTGATGGCTTCAAGTCTTGAAACAAGTGGAAAGGTATCCTCATAGTCAATGCATTCTTCTTTACTATAACCTTGTGCAACCAATTTACCCTTGTTTCTAACTATATTACCAGCTTTATATACCTTATTTCTAAACAACCACTTAGGGACTATGGTAAATATATCTTTGGTTCCATAAAAAAATTTCTAATCTTTTTCCCTTTCAAACTAATTAAGTTCTTCTTGCATATCCATCACCCAAAATTCATCATTTATCATATCATTAATGTTTTTATGTTCAAGTTGTGGCAATAATACTTGATGTTCAACTTGATTTCTGAGATAAGCTATAGTTTGAGTTCGTTTATCTAAATCCCCTACAACAACATCAAAATTATGGTTCTTAAGGGTTCTAATAGCTCTAGAAAAAGATGGGATAGTTATTTTAGGTTCTTCAATATGTTTGGGTTCATTGTGAATTGAATCTAGAAAATTTCCTGACTTGGATGTTTTTATATATTCCTTTATAGAATAGTTGGAGGATTTATTATTGATGTCAAGATTTGACTTATCATCCTCAAGATTCTCTAGCGAGGTCTTAGGCTCACATGGATCTATCTCATTAAACATGACATAGATAGATTCTTCCACACATTTAGTTCTTTTGTCAAAAACTCTATAGGCATTACTAGAGATTGAGTATCCTAGAAATATTCTTTCATCACTATTATATGAAAACATGTCAATATTTTCTTTAGTATTAAGGATATAAAATTTATAACCAATGATTTTGAAGTAGTTTACATTGGGTTTTCTATTTTTCCATACCTCATGTGGAGTTCTTTTAAGAATAGGTCAAATCAATACTATATTAATATTATGGAAATCTATATTTAATGCTTTGTCTCAAAAGTAAATAGGTAAGTCATATTAACTAATAATGGTTCTAGAAATTTCTTTCAAGGTCATATTTATTCTTTATACAACTAAATTTTGTTGATATGTTCTAGGGGAAGTGAAATAATGACTATATCCATTTTTTGAGAAAAAGGATTCACACAATTGATTTTCAAACTCATGGCCATGATCAATTCTTAATGATTTAATTCTTAGTCCATTATGGTTTCCTATAGTTTTAGCATTTTTGGTGAAATGAGAGAAGAATTAACTTTTGTGAGCCAAAAATAAGGTCAAAGTATATTAGAAAATAATCTATAAGAACATAAACCTAGTGATTTCCATTTAAACTAGACACTCTATATGGTCCTAACAAATCCATGTGAACCTACTAAAGAGGTTGAGAAGTTGAAACATCTTTCTTTGGTTTGAATGAAATTTTGTGTTGCTTTCCCTTTTGACAATGATTACACACTTTATCATTTGGAAACTCTAGTTTTGTAGATATTTGACTAAACCATTTCTAGTTATCTTTCTAAGAGTGTGAATATTACAGTGAACTAGTCTTCTATACCAAATCCAATATTATTTGTGAAATACACTTAAACATGAAGCATTTTGAGAAACTTAAGAATATAAGTTATCATAAAATACATTTTCAATCCATAAAGTAGAAAATACTAATTCATTTGACTAATTAAAAACATTGAAAGCATCAATTTCAATTTTAACATGAAATCCATCATCACATAGTTTTGAAATAAAAAGAAGATTATATTGTAGTCCATCAACAAAAAGTACTTTTAAAATTAAAATTGAGTTAGAATTACTGATTTGGACAAGGCCAATGATTTTTTCCTTTTCCATTGTCACAAAAGGTGAAATTTCATCCATCAATCTTTATTAGGTTCTTGAAACATGAATAGTCTCTTGTCATGTCTCTTGAACACCCACATTCCATGTACCATAAGATTTTACAGGAGTTCTTCAAACAATTTTCCTATAAAATAGTCAAATAAAAACAGACTTTGGTACCCATATTTGTTTGGGTCAAGCAATATTTGTAACTAGTTCTTTAGGAACCCACATCTACCTTATAGGTTTCTAATAATCATTAAGTAATTTATTCGAGAAATGAACTCTATTTGGTCTAGAAAAACTCAAAATAGTTGAGAGTGTATCATAATTTGAACTAGCAGAATGTTTTCCTAAACTAGGAGTAAATATGTATGTTCTTGTTTTAGAAACCAAATTGGGTTTTCCAAAATTTCTTTTACCAGGTTGATATCCAATATCAGTAGTGTATTCAGGGGAAATATATTTACCTATAATTTGTACCAAGGTATCTTTACCATTATTAAACCTTTCAAGATCCTTTAAACAATAAGTTTAGATTTAACAGTTGAGGTAAGAGCATACTATTTCTTAAAAAACTTGTATTTATCATTTAGTTCATTACATGTCTCTTCCAGCATATTTAAATATTCAAACATTTCTTCCTTAGAACTACTTTTAGAACCACTTTCATCTCATGAATTATGAAAATTTTGTATATGGAGATTCTATGGTTACCTTAGTTGTGTTATTCAAGAAACAAATATTGGATTTGTTAACCTATTCATCATGTGAAGACTCTGAGTTACTTGAATTGTCCTCAGAAGCACTCTAAGTTGCTTTCAATGCCTTTTTATACTTTCTATCTTTATCCTCATATTTCCTTTAATATATGATCTTGGGATAGTTAACCATTATATGTCCCTTTTTTATATATTCATAACTTAAAATCTCATCAGACTTGTCATTTCCTTTCCAATTTTTCTTCCATCATACCTTTTCATCATATCTTCATTTGAAGTTATCTTTCTAAAAAAACTCAACTTTTGCAAAAAAAATTAAAATCTTATGGATAGTTGATCCATCTTCTAATCACAGTTAGATGAAGATTTTTCACTATGGGAACTTTCTATATAGACTTGAAATTTCTTCTTTTCTTTGTGTTTAGAGGTAGTGGTCCTGAATGCCACAAATTTTCTCTTGTGTTCATCCTCCTCATCCTTGTTGACTTTCTAATCATGTTCATAACTCATTAGTTTCCCAATGATTTATTTAATAAGTAATATTCTGATTTTATATGACTCTCTAATATATATATATATATTACTCTCCATCTATCTGGAAGGAATCCTGAAATCCTCATGATTTATTCATTGGAAGTAACTTCTCTTCTTAGAGAAATCATTATGTTGACAATTTCGTTGAACCTGAGATACATGTCAGAAATAGGATCATTAGGATTCATTTTAAAGTTATCATATTTAATAATATAATTATTGAGTCTCATTTCTTTCACACTAGAAGTTCCTTCATGTTAAAGAAACAAAGTATCACAAATTTCATGGGAAGTTTTACAAGAAGAAATTCTATTAAATTACATATCTCCTAAAAAGAAATATAAGTCATTCATGGCATTGAAATTTTTATTCTGGGCCATCTTGGTTGGTTTATCGCATGCAATCCTATAAGTAGAAGAAATATTATACTCATCTATAATTAATGACAAAATTTCAAATATCATATTTTCTAAATGAATTTTCATTTTATTTTTCTATTGGGCATTAGTAGTTCCACTTATGAATGGAGGTATTTTTGTTGCCGCACCTTCGAGTCTATTATTTATAATAAAGAAATAATTTTAAAGACATAGAAATTTAGAATTAACTAGAATTTACATATCTTTAAAGTACAACAAAAATCACAGTTGAACAGATGTAACAAACATAGTCTAAATAAGAATAAAATCCTTTGATACCAAACATTGGTCAGAGTAGAATACTCGGGGGGGGGGGGGGGGTGAATTGAGTATCTATAAATGTTTTTGTTAAAATTTTCACTTTAAAAAGCTTCCCTTATAAAAAAATAATACATTCCAATTAATCAAGGTAATATGGTTATAATAGTATGGCTATTCAAAAAACATCACAGAATATTTATTAATTCCCAATAATATCAATGTGAGTTATTAATATAACTTCTGAATCTATTCTCAAAAGTAAAAAGTAGTTATAACTTCTATCTAAGACTAACTATCAAAGTAAAATCTTGTGTTTTCTAAAATATATATTAAATAAGATAAAACCTAAATTAAAATACACAGTGGATAAAACAATTGGTTCAATCTCAAGACAAGACCTAATCCACTCCAATTGGTGATCACCTACCACCATGAAGTTTATATTAGTAAACTTGATCCACACCCTGGATTGGGGTAAACAACAATACACAAGACTGCCCATGTCCCGTTACCTCTTCCACTATTCTTCATGGGTATAAACAAATAGGTCACAATAGGTTCTCTTCCACACTTATATGTGTGAGTAAAAAGGCGTAAGAAGTGATGAGAGAAAGGATATCTCATATCCTTCAGTTTAATATAGGATACAATGTGTGTTGTTAATATACACACACACACACACACACACACACACACTGCTCGAAAGCTAAAACAGTACACAACAGAGAAAAGATGATGAGAAACGGTTAGAATTGCTCTGAGTTTTATTCTATGAAGCTTTGGGATCCTTGGATGAAGCAGATTCAGGTATCGAGTCTTTTTGTGAAAAAATAGAGTATCACAATTCTAGTGCTATGGTTTCCAGTTATATATAGCTCATTTTCTTCATGTCGTTGGTACTGTGAGGATGATCTTGATTATGATCTATGATATTCCAACATTTTTGAATTGAGAGTTCTTCATGTGTTCTTCATTTGTTTATTGTTGCATGTATCTATTCAATTTTTCAAAAACTCGATCTTCTAATTCTATGTTTGTATTTTTTTTGCAGCCTGAATTATCTTCCTTCTTAATTGTGGGTGTATAGATTAGAACCAAAAGGATTCATGTATTCTACACCTCGTACATCGTACTGTCAGGTGACATGTCTAAAAATAATCATTAATTATGTTAGTTCTTTTAAGTGACTCAAATATGACTGTTAGAAATTAAATTTAAAATGTTAAAATTGATTAAAGTACATTTTCATATTATATCCTGAAATGGTATCACTTGGAAAAAATGTGACCAAGAAACAATGTCCTCTTCTTTGCCTTTGAGTGGTGAGACAGTCGTGATGCTACAGTTGCATTGAGATCAGGAACCGGTAGCACATATGCGGTCTTAGGATCAAAATGTATGATCCTTTCCCAAACATTGAACAATGTCTTAGTGATGGTAGTAAGGAAATAGTGTCACATATTTTATGACAGCTAAAACTGGTTATAGTGTCAGGGTCATAGTGTTTGGGTCATGGTGTCTGGTTCACAGGGTCCGATTCAGGGTGTCTTGGTTACTATGTCTGGTCCTTTTCCAGCAAACCAAAACCAGTGGTAGACACATGGTTTCTCAGACTTAGACAAATATCTCTAGACAGTCTTAAGTTGTAATATTCACAGAATTTATTACAATTAAGAATTCATAGAAGAAATAATTATAGAACAAAAATTAAATATAAATTACAATAATAAAACAAGATTTATAGGAATCAGAATTTGTGAAGATTTATTTAAATAATATGAAAACCAACCATCTATAGACATAATTTGAGATAGATTAAACATGATTAACATGATTTATGATCATTAAAACATGTTTAACACAAGAAAAGACAAACAGTTTCTACAATACTTATCACACCATTATGAGCCTCTTACTAGTCTTACTAAGACGAGTGTCATGTTCTTATGTCTAGAATCATGTAAGAAATAATTTATGGAGCTAAAAGTAAGGCTCAACTCAACCCCAATTTTAATTCTTCTAGATCCGGTAAGAGTGTATAAAATTTTCTTTGATTCATCATGACTTAGTTCAGGTGTAGTTATAATGTTTGAGGATAGAGTTATTGTATACAAGTCTTTCCAGTTGAGACCTCATGAGTGAAACTACCCGACATATTACCTCAAGCTAGCTTCAGTTGTCGATGACTTATGTTGATCAAGACACTATCTGATGGGTGATTGATTTTTATTATATTCAAAACAAAAATACCCAAATATATATTTTCAAAGAATGATTTTGATCCCATACAACAAATATAGGATGAATATCTTTATTCCTTTAATTTTGAGCATGCCTATATTCATGGAAAGAGAAATGTATTATTTGATACACTGAGCTGGAAAACACTTGAATATGACATATAGGAACCTAGTGATAAATTGAAGTTGATGGTACTCTTTTCTATGTTTCACCTAGAGTATCATGAGAATCCCAAGCTATATTATCTTACAACCTTTGTAGTTACCACATCCTTCTTGGATTGGGTGAAGAGAATTCAATTTTTATATCCTGATAGGTTGGTTCTTTGAGAGAGTATTTCTGGTGAGGACCCACCTAAGAATTGGTATTTTGATAGAGAAGACATCCTATATACACATGGGAATGTCTAAGTTCCTACATAAATGAGATATGGATTAATGTGGGATTCCAAATCTTCTTAGTGTGTATTTCATCCAGGAATCTCTAAGATTTTTCATGATATGCGTCGCTAGAATTTGTGGCCTGGAAAGAAATGTTAAATAGAAGGTTTTATAACTAGGTCTTCCAACTTCTAGGTGGTGAAGGAAAAACACTAGAAACTTTCTATCTTATTACAACCATTGTCATCCGTAGAATTAAAATGGGTAGATGTTTCAAGGGATTTTTTTGTCGGATTTCTATGGTCACCTCGAGGTAGGGATGTATCTTGGGTAGATGTGGATAGACTAGTGAATGTGTCCAACTTTCTTCCAATCTACAAGATTTCTCAATTCATGAGTTGGGAATACTATATATATATGATATTATATAGAAACACAAGGTCCCTCTTATAATCATTTCTGGTAGAGAATTTTGTTTTACATCAAGGTTCTGGAAGGGGTTATAGAAGGTTACGGGTAAACACGTGCTTCTGAGCATAGGAACTCACCCTCTGACCGATGGACAGTCGGAACAGACAGAATGGGTTTTGTAGGATATTCTAAGAGGATGAATGCTTTATTTTGATCATTTTTGGGAGAATATTATCTATCTTATTATGTTTTCCAATAATAATAGATTTCAGGTGACTATTCATAACGATTATTATGAGGCCTTGTATGGTAGCTATTCTATTCACCCATTATACATGTTTGAGGTAGGAGAGGTAGAGCTACTAGGCCCTCATCTCATACAGGAGACTTCAAAGTAAGTTCAAATGATCCAAGATGTTTATTTATACTACTCATTCTGTAAAAGAATCTTATGTTGATTTCCATAGAAAACCTCTGGAGTCCAAGGTGGGGGATCAGGTTTTCATGCGAGTATCACCTAGACTTAGAAATTGATGGATATAAAGGCAAGGGGATATGTCATCACAACTTTTGGTGTTGTTTGAGATTATGGACAGAGTTTGGAGGGTATCCTTCCTGTTACATCTACCATAGATGTACAGTTCCAGGCCCGATGTCTTCCACATTTCTTAGTGTTTCCGTTGTAATGCTAACCCATCTCATAATATTGTTCTAGAAGAGGTTGAGTTAGATGATAAAGCTTCTTTTGAGGAGTATCATATACACATCATTGACCGGAGCATGAAGACTTTTTGAGGCTAGTTTATCCCTTTAGTGTGGGTGCTATGGAAGTACAACTATGTATATTATGATACTTAGGAGTGGGAGGTCAATGTACATGATCAGTGGATAGAGTTATTCTAAAATGATGTTTTTATACCATTGGAAGGTGATCTCGAGGAAGGGTTCTTTTAATGGGGAATATTGTAAGAACCTTGTTTTTATATGAGTTATGGATCATTTAATTTTGAACTAATTCTTTCTTTTGGGCATTTTAATGTATTTTTAATGAGAAAATTCAACTTTAAAGGGGGGGGGGGGGGGTTGAGGGATTATAGGGCTTGTCCATAGATCCGAACCTCAACCAGTGGAAACAAAAAATAGGTCACACAATTATTAGAAATGGTTTCAGTTAGTCCACAATGTTTCCCTTAACAATAAGGGTCTTTTTAGAGGGGAAAGTAGGGTTAATGGTCTTACCTAACCATGCACCATGGGTACACACCCGTGTGGGTAGTCTATAACATTTATAAAATCCATAAAGCATGGTTGGTTCATGGTTTATCAAATCGTGCAGCGTAACCTTGTTCATCCCCTATAGATGCAGTGAGTTGCACACAGTTGGCACACAGTTTGGCCAACCATGCAGTCAAACCATGAGACCACCTTGTTTTTTGGTAAAATAAACAAAACTAACTTTAAAATATAAATAATATACTCATCCCTATAATTTCTATTCTAGTGGATAAGAGCCATCCTTTTCTTGACATTGGATCTCCCAATTGACCTTTTTCGTAGATTTTTATCCCGATTCACCAATGAAACCCCGATTCAATCATTGTTCATCTCATTAGATTCTAATGGTTAATATCCTCAGTCCATAGGGTCAGTTCACCATTTCCCTTCCTCTCAATGATGCTATTTAAATGTAGGATCATGTGTAGAATTTCCAAGGAATTGACCATTCTTCCATTTTCTTCCAATATATTCAGAAATAAGGGATTATACTGGATGAGGGGAGTGATACAATAATATGGTAAGTGGTCTATGACTTTTCCCTCAAATTGAAACCATTTTTTAAATTTTCATCATTGTGTGCACACCTGTATCACAGGGAAATTATTTTTTAATTAATATTACAATATTATAATCATTGTGATCGTATTCTATATCCCTTTATATTCATGATCTTCAAACTGTTGGAGGTTGCAACCTCAACTAGATCCAACCCATGTTGGATGCTTTCTAAATTATACCTTAGTAACCCATGTGGGTTTATCTAAGACACCATTTGGGTGTCTGGCTTGACATTTTTTATGGTAATCCCTTTCAACCTAAATAAATTATTTAATTTTAAAAGAATAAGACCTCTATAGTTGTCACATGTTCGTCCTAAGTCAGGCATTCCAATTAATTAATGAACGATTAGAATGTTAAATGAAAATTATATGTATATAAATTACTTGGTCTATTTAAATATATTTTAATACTAGTTGGTTTCATGTTCTTATCAGGACTTTTCATGATTATGAAAGGTAATGGAATGAACCTACTAATTAAATATGGAATGAATGTAATAAATGGTTTCGTGTCCTATATATCCATGTTACTTAGTATAAAAGGTAATGGAATGAACCTTTTGAATTATCAAAATCCGTGATTATTACATGGAGTAATCTAAATAATGAAATTTCATATAGGGTGACTATTTCATAAATACCTTTTTATCTTTATAGGAGTTTTCAAACTCGAGCCAAGTTTAGATTTTTGATAGAATTCCTTGATCACTCAGTAGACACCATTAAAATTCGAGGATATGATTTCCAAGGGAGATAACCACCATAGAACATGGTTCTTATGCACAAGAAGATGAAATACATGATTCTATATGATCCCATCACTATCTTCTAGATAT
The DNA here is from genome assembly GCA_963277665.1 of Viscum album. Classification (NCBI taxonomy): domain Eukaryota; kingdom Viridiplantae; phylum Streptophyta; class Magnoliopsida; order Santalales; family Viscaceae; genus Viscum; species Viscum album. The sequence goes on along the minus strand of OY728125.1, from coordinate 1,551,559,760 downwards.
TTGGATTCCCTAGGTACACTCCTTGGATCCATCTTTATGTATTCAGACATGTGGTTCCACAAATTTGACCCATTGGGACCAGTCATGATTAAACCATGAATACCTTGGATGAGATCCTTAGAATTGGTTAGAATCATTTACAGTGGAATGCCTTGGAAGATTCAACTTGGTTTACACTTAGATCCCTTAAATCCCGAATGCATGTTATTATAGAGTTGGATCGGCCCTTGAGGTCAAGGATGCCTTGGTCATTTCTTTGGATCCTCTCTTATTATCATCATTATTATAGGATTCTATTGTTTCAACATATATCTTATCACCTTATCGCTGTCATATATAGTACGGTTGAAACTTATTATTAACTAGGACATAATTAATTAAATGGTCACATGTTCAGATACCAGTTAAGGCTTAACTAGGTATCAGGATATTTACATTTCTATATAGAATTTACTTATATATATATATATAAATTTACACTATTTCAGGTTATATTCATAGACTAGATTTGTATAAATGTCATTGGTTGTGGCCTTTTGAGATTTATTTCACACTACATCTGGGCCATCGATGGTATCCAGGAAGATTATAAGTATAAAATTATTGATAAGGGGAATAAAACCACTTTGGACACTTGAATTTATTACTTTATTAGGATGGATCTAGGTAGCCGATAACCAATCTGGATCTCAGGATTTTTGGATAGTTTTACCCTTTTTATTATTTTTTATTGCATGTAATTCTAGCTTCCATGTATACTTATTTCAAGTATTTAGAGACATTTTATGACGTACACAATCTTTGGTATATTGAACTATTAACTTTATTATTTTTTTATTGTTTTTGGACTATAATTCCATTTTTTCTCTATTTATTCATTGATATCATTCCTTCACCATTTTATTTACTTATTATATATGTTTTCTCCAGTCTGACATGAGGGAATAATTTTCCCACTTACGCAACTAGGCCCACATTGATAGTCGGCTGCCTATGGCATATAAGGAGGCGTTCTTGGGGCCATTTGGCCCATCAGAAAGGGTCACCATTGAGTGGTACCTAGGTCGAGATGTTTGAACCTATGCACATGAATCAGAACATCAATGATAAAACATGTATGAGAAAACCGAACTGTTAACTCCTGATGATTAATTTTACCTTAAATTGAAAATTAGAGTGTAATGATAAAATATATCAATTAAGATAAATATAAATACAGTCTTGGTATAAAATATTAACTTATTCGAAACCATTATACATGTGGTTAAATTATATTCAACTTTATAGAAGCATGTGGTAAGGATTTTTTCTTTGATTTGTAACTTCATTGAGACATATTTTTTAATATACACCTATTATATTGTATGTAGTTCATATACAACACTATTTTTATATTTAACATAAATACATATTTTTTATGGTATTTAATGTTTTAATTCATTTTTATTCATTAAATGGGTTACAATTCAAAAGATACCAATGAGTTATGAATTTATTTTTTAAACCTACTTTTTGGGATTAATTATATTTTCATTAAAGGAATATTATAATCTATCATTAAAAAACAATATATATTTTATAATAATATGTTTATTTAAGGAATTTAAATGTTTTATTTCAACTTTTCCTCTCTTTTAATCCTTAATCAAGTAAATAATTATTTAAAAAACCGATCTAATTTATATTCGTGGTCAAGAAATATTTTTCTCCTGTATCCATATTTTTCATTAATTATTTTACAAATTCCATTTTTATTTAATTATATAATTAATAAAGGAAATAATTTTTCATATGTATCTTTATTTACATGGTTTTGATGGAATACATCAAATTGGTTCATTTCTTACTTTTATTTCAAAAATTCAAAATGAATATTTTGTTAATGGATACAGATTTTACAAGTCTTCTCTCCACCATTACTTTTTGTGCTCTTTAGATTCCTCTACAAGTTTCCCATGGGTTTATAATAAAAATTATTTAATGAAAATTTGTTTTAAATGTTGTGATATTTTTATTATATTCTCTAAAATACTTGGTTTTATTAAAAAAACATATATTTCTGATGAATGATGGCCATATCTTTTCTCATATTAATATTTTGATCATTAACTTTCTATTAAAACATTAACTTATTTATGATCATATTTTATAAAAAAAGTACACTTATATTTTAAATCTATATTTTTTTGTACCATGGAAAATATTATTTGACAAGTTGTATAAAATTTCTACATGCACTGTTTTATTTGGAAATTTATTTGATTGATTGTAAAATATTGAGGTTCAATATTCTTTGGTTAATACAGATATTTACTGATAATGAATATCCTTTAAGAACTCAATTAATCATTCAATGTATTACGAATTCATTGAACATATTGTTAAAAGAAGGGACTACTTATAGACATCCTCTTAATTCATGGACAGGTCTCCTAAGACAAACATGGTTGCTATCCTTATTAAATTGGATTTGTTGTATACCTACCCATATTTGATAGTATCTTGGAATAAGATAATGATCAAGATTTATAGCATTATACATTCACTTATTCATCAATTTAGTTAATATTATCCATTATATTACTACATTGATATTATCCATGGACGAATTTCTTTCACAAGTTGTTGATAAAATGTCATGTGTTTTAAGATATCTATATTTCTATATTGATTATTTCTTATTTAATCATGATGGATTCTATTACACACAAACCGTAACGAGAATTTGATATCACCTTTATTTTATTTTACTTAACCTAAGATATGAAGAAGGAATATTTTAATGAGTTTCAATTATGTAGAATATTTACTTTTACTATGTTCTTTATTTTATTTCCAGCATTAAATTAGGATTATATATATATCTGGTTTTTCAAAACTACTAAACTGATAGGTCCTTAGTGACATGATCTCTTGAATCTTATGCCAACACAATAAATTATACTTCGACTCTAGGTTACTATATTTGGGGTAATTATAGTTTGTATTAGAGTAAGTTTAGTAAATATATTGGAAATAATATTTTGGAAAATATAGATTAGATAAAATAACCCTGTGACATACTCTGAGGATAAGTCTATGTATAGAAAAAAATTACATGTTTTAGTCAAATAGTGACTTGTGTTTTTCATATAAAATACAACCCTAACTAGATACTAGAAAGTCAATGTGGCTTTAAAATGTTTTCACCTAGGGATAACAACTCTAAATTGAGAAGATTGGGTATTAAATCATCCATCATTGTTGTATGATGAGTGTTATTTAGAATAAATACTTAGAACATCTATTATATATGTTAACACATAAAGGGGTTATGTTTATATGTAAAAAATTATTAGAATATTTTTTGAATAATTGAAGAGGATACTATTCAATGACCTGATATATACATTACCATTAGGAAGGGATAGATCTATGATATAGAGTGATGCATCAGAGAAATGATTTAGGTGCATCCATATGTAGAATGATAATGAAATTTACAATGCATCAAGGCAATTAAAGAATCATGAACAGAACTATCCAACCAATGATATTGATTTGTAGTCCATAATCATATCTTTTAAAATAGGGGGTATTATATTTATGGTGAATGATGTGAGATATAAAATGATCGTAAAGACTAAAATACATATTTTTATATAAATATACCAGCACGAGTCAAATCCAATGGATTGAGCAACTCATAGATTATGATTCCTCAAAACAATACCACCTAGGGAAGGTTGACATGGTAGATGATGTATAAAATAAAAAGGATCATGTAGTCCTAGATGAAATGAGTTTTTATAAGGATAATATTCTCAAGGATTTAGTAAAAAAGGATATGATAATTATTAGGTAAGGGGAAACATCACTCATTTTACAAATTACTTCTAGTTCATATTTATTAGAAAATACAAATATTCGAATCCTGGTGATGAAAATTTCCAAAAGACAACTAAATCTCAGAATGATGTGAAATTGGAATACATCATTTATAAGGATGGTGTTCTGAAATTATGAAATGGGAAGCACAATACATATATAAATGTGATAAAAATTTAATTATTAGATGATTCTTATAGCTCAAATTTACCTATACACCATGGTAGCACTAAGGTATATCGGTATTTTAGGAAACATGTTTTTTGTGGGATAATATGTAGTGAGAAATTTATTATTATGTTTCAAGATAATTGTTTTTTCTACATTTAAAGGATGATAAAAAATATACTAATGGATTCATGAAACCTCTACCTATTACCATGTGGAATTGGGAAGATATCACTATGAAATTTAACACTATATGTCAAAATATTCTGTGATTTAATGGTTATATATAGGTTATTTCTAATCGACGTATTATATCCAGACATTTACTCACTATAAGTAAATATGTACCTCTTGAACATATTAAAAAACTCTATATTAGTCAATTTATAATACCTTATGATTTTACGTTGTTTGATATTATATGATCATGATCCACAACTTTCATCAAAATTCTACACAATTCTTCAAATTGAACATGACACTAAGCTTCATTTGAGCACTAACATTCAATCTCAAACCGATGGATAGTCTGAAAAGAATATTCACACATTAGAAGAAATGTTGAGGTCATGATTTTTTAAATTCTAGGTTTGGAGTGTTATTATTTAACTTTGGTGGTTTTTTTCTATAATAATAACTTTCATACAAGTATTAAAATGGTGTCATATAAATCATTATATGGAAAGATAATTCACTCTCAAATATGATAGGATGAAGTTGGTTAAAGGAATATTATTAGACCAAAACTTTTTGGAGAGACAATGATGAAGTTAAAAACTATTCAGAACCATATTAAAATATCTCAATGTTAGAGAAAGATATATGTTGATATGGAAAAGAAATATTTGGTTTTCCAAGCAATAGATCTTTTTTTCTTGAAAGTATCTCCCAGGAAGGGGGTTATAAGGTTTGATAAGAAAGGGAAACTAATCCCCACATTCAGTAGAACATTTAAAATCATGGAAATAGTGATAACATTGGATTACTATTTGAAATTTTTCTGAGCCTCTCTAATGTACATGATGTGTTTCAAAACTCATTATTAGGGAAGTATATTCCAGACCCAATGAATGTGTTATGTTGTGAGTAAAATAAATTGGAAATTGATAGATATTTCTTTGAATATATTGTCTTGATGAAACTAGAGGAAAAAACATTATGGGATCAGAAGAATCAAATGGTAATGGTACATTAGAGAAATCATAAAATAAAGGAATCAATGTGGGAACATAAGGAAGTTATAAATAATAATTAACATAATTAATTTAGAAAGTAATATTTATGAAAATTTTGAGGGAACAATTTTTAATGGAGGGAAGAATATAAAAAAAAGATTTAATTATAGTAAGTGAAAATTTAACCTTAATAAAATAAAAAATTTAATATTTTAGTGTTTTGAGACATAAAAAATCTATTTTGATACAATGGATACTAATTTTAAATTACTATATAAAAATAAGTCTAGAATGAATTTATCAAATTTTACATAAAAATATTCATTCATAAATAATTGAAAACATATTATTTAGATAATTCAATTTTTATAATTAATATTATTTTAAAATATGTATATTTAATCATATATTGATTACACATTTTATAGAAGTAAAGACATGATCAATTAGAGGTAAATAAGAAATATTTTTCCCAAAACTATTTTTAGGTGTATAGTGTTTTTACATTTTAAAAAATTAAAATAACCTATAATACAGAATGATTTAAATAAAATTTTTATAATATATAACTATCTATAAAAATTTAAATTCGTATAATGATGATTACTATTCATAGAATTAATATTTGAGAATCTTATGCTTAAGAAACACATTTTCCTATAAACCCATTTTCATTATGTTTCATGGGTTTTTTCATATTAATTTCCTCCACTAATATAATTTTATATTTGTTACAGATGAATTTAATATTTGGAATCATTAGATTTAAATTGGGTGAATATTTCAATTTTTTTATTTGGTATTATGAATATTAACTGTGGAAATATCTATCACCTCGGTAAGGAGGAGACCTGAACATGCAATGTTAAAACTATAAAATAAGGTTTTAGAATCATCTAAACACTTTCAAATACATTACATTAGGATCTTAATTTGAACATGGCTTTTATATATTTGAAAATATGGCATGTTAGGTCAATTTTTCTTTGTTAAAGTACATTATATTATTTTTAGCAAATGAAAATTCAAAAATATGATACTCTTTCTTTTAATTTCTATTATATGTTCACCTATGGATAAAAAGATTTTATATATTATTATAAATGATTATTTGTAACAAAATTAATTTTTTTATGAGGTAACATTATTTTTTATTTTTATTTGTTGTTTAATTACTTTATATTCTTGAATATCACTAACATAGTTCTTGTGGAAGCAGTACGAAAATGACAGTAAATTATTTTAAAAACATCAAAAGTGATATTTTTAGATGAATTAGAGTATAAAATTAATTTAAAAATTAATTATAATATTTAATTCATGGTTAAATAGTTTATATTCTAATTCTATTTTTATATTGAAGTCTCCTAAAGTTGAAATATATGAATAGTTAGTAAATGAAATTAATGGTATTTTAAGTTAAATTAAAAACCATTAAATTATTTATTTCTTCTAAAAAACAATAAATATGATATGAGAGATTTTATATAGTCTAAAAGTTGAACTTTTGACATTTTTTATCTAATTTTTACCTTAAAATTATATTTATAACACCTTAATAATGAAAAATTGGTTCATACAGTTATTGTTAAAATTTGTTAATGAAGGGGTTAAACCATCGATAAGGTTTAAAATTCCATATAGACATATTGAAATTTTATTTTTATACTATTTATACCTTACCCAACACTAAAATTTTAATTTTTTTCAATTTTTTCTACTTCAACTTAAAAAATTTATTATATTTAAATATTTTAAGTAATTTCTAGTGTTTCATTTACCTCACGTTAAAATGGAAGCAACCTCTCCTATCAACCTCACACTTATTGAGATACATGGAATAACTAACCCCTTTAAAATCTTATTATTATCTTCATTATTTATAGAGGATTTTGTATAAATAAAAAAAAATTCCTAGGGTCCTTAATGATAGATCCAAAGGGGATTCTTCAAAGAGGTGAAAATCATGTTTACAGAGAATTTTCATTTTAATACTTCTTATACCTCCATAAAATATTCTATAACCATGATAATATAATATCAACAATATATTCTAAATAATTAAATTTTATTATGTTGGTGGGAAAAACTTTATTAATCTCCTTTCCATCCTATGAAAAATGAAAAAATAACTCATGCATACATTTGGCCTACCATCTCTACATAGTAATGTAATTTGTTTTTCATTCCAAAAATGTAAGGATGGTTATAAATTTAGAAAATAATTAATATATATTATATTTATGATAAAAGTATTATTTTATATATGTAATATATAATTTAATTTCTTACACTTTCACTCGTTAAAAAATGATAGCACTATGTATGCGTACGTGTGGACTTCCACCTCTATGAAGCGATGCGATTCATTTTCTTGTCTAGCTTTAATGAATGATTATAAAAAATATATCTATAAAATAAATATTATATTTATTACACAAATAAAATTTTGGATACTGTAAAACTATATCAGATGCATAAGAATTGTATCTTCTGGGATGATACATGCGCGATAAAACTAAACAGTTAACACCCTATGATAGATTTTACAAAAAAATGTTAATTAATGGATAATGGTAATATATATGAATTATGATAAATATGAATATGGTTCTAAAATAAATTAATCAAAAGTCTAAAATTATTACATGTGAGGTTAAATGACATTCAACTATGTGAAAGCGTGTGGTGATGAATTTTCATCTCAATTTCAACATCATTGAGACATATTTCGTATTAAGACCCTTTTTTATTTTATGTGGTTTACAAGCCACCTATTTATTATATTTAAAAATAATATATTTTTATTCAACATATTTAAATATTCAATTTGATTTTATTCTTTCAAGGGGTTATAATTAAAAATCTTCCAAAGTAGTGTGAATTTATTTTTAAAATCTCATTTTTAGAATTGCTTATATTTTCATTGAAGGAATATTATAATCTATAATTTGATAACCTAATATATGATATTATTCTATTTTTATTTATGAATATCTAATTTTTTGCACATTTCCTCTCTTTTTAACTTGAATTAGGAAAATATTTCTTTTAAAAATTTAATCCTATTTTTCTTCTTGGTCAAAAATATTTTCCATATAACTTAATATTTTTTCAAAATTTTATTAAAAAATACATATTTATTTAATTAAATAAATATTTAAGGAAATATTATGTAATCATTAACCATTTTACATGGGTTTAAAGGAATATTTTAAATATGTTCATTTTGGACTTTCTTTTCAAAAATTAAAAAGGAATATTTCTAATTTCCCATTTATTTCATTAAAGAATTTTCCCATCACCATAACCATATTATATTTTATAGCTTATTATACATGATTACCAATGGTTCAAAAAGAAAATTGTTTAATTAAAAAAAATAATTGTTTTTATTTCTTTTTATTCTAGTCTCCAGAATTTTTGTTTTCGTGGAGAATACTATTTATCTAATAAAATGATGATCATTTTTTTATCTTATTAATTTTATGGCCATTAAATTTATAATTAAACATTCAATTTATTGTGATATTCATTCATTGGACATTACATTTCTTTTCTGTATTGATATTCTATGTATCATCGATATTCTTATTTACTAAACCCAAAACCATTTCTTATATATAGTGTTGTACAATGATTATTATTTGATTAACCAAAAAATCATTATATTATATATTTCTTACTCAATATAGATATTTTTTATAAGGAATATTGTTTATAAATTATATTTACAATTTAATATATGAGGAATTCATTGGATATGTGAGTATGAGTGGGGATTTATTAAAGATTACTTCTTGATTCATTAAGAGATACCCTGTGACAATCTGTTTTTCAGGACTTATTAAATGAGGTTTTTGTATTCCCAACCATGTTTTAAATTATCTTTTAATAAGAAGTTAATCAAGACCTTTGACATTATGCATTTCCTTTATTGTAAATCAGTTTGTTATAATCCATGATATTACTATATTGATGTTATACATGGATGCATTTTGTACTCTAGTTATTGATTAATTGGAATGTGATTTTAGTTATCTATATTTCCATATTGATCATGCATTAATTACTCATGATGGATTCCATTATATTCAACCCTTATATGGTGTTTTAGATTACCCTTATCTTTTTTTACTTTCCCTAGGATATGAAGAAGGAATCATTAATTTTTTTTCAAGGATGTATAATATTTACTATTAATATGTTTTATATTTTATTTCCAATGTAAAAGGAGTATCATTTATGTATCAGGTTTTTTCAAGAAAACTAAACTATTATCCCCTTAGTGAGTTGATCCCTTATACCTTATGCCAATATAATAAACTAAACATTGTCTCTGGGTTACTGAAATTAGTGTTATTGTATTTGGTACCGTCTCAAGTTTAGTAGAGTCCTTGGGAACTAGGTTTAGGAAATCATAGACTATATAACCTAACCTTATGATAGAATCTAATGATAATTCTAATATTAAGATAATATCTATACTTTTAGTAAAGTAGTGATGGAGTGGTTTTCATAGAAAATATATCCCTATATGGAAACTAGAAAGTGGATCGTGTTGTTGAATATTGAACATATGGGTAAAATCTATGAATGAATCATATTGTATATTAACTATAGAGTCACTAATACATAGTGAGTGGACATAAAACTGCACGCCTTCCAATAAACACAGGAGGGATAATCATTGGTTGTTTCAAACACTCTTTACGATCCATATTGAAAGATTTTATTTTTTAATATTTTATGATATTCCAAAGAAAATATTTCATATGAGGTATGAACATTATTAATTTACATTAATTCCCATTGGATTGACTAATAGACCATTTATTTTATAGATATTTTGATTTTTTTATTCAAGGAATATCTTGATACATTTTTATTTTTTATTGATGATATGTTGATGTATTCTAAAAGAAAGTATGACTATAATAACCCCATGAGGATCATTCTTTTCATGGATATATTGTCTCTATGGTTGGAGTCTCAGTTTATCCTATGAAGACAAAGGTAATAAAATAATGTCCTGCACCAATGAATATAACCCTGGTTTGCAGTTTACTTTGTATGTAAGATTACTATCAGTTATTTGTTCATAATTTAACCATATTGGATAATGTGATAACAAAGTGAACACATAAAGTGCATATGTTTATATGGAAAAAATAATGTGAAGAATATTCTATATAATTAAATATGAGATTTTTCAATTCTATGATATTGGCTCCACTATTTTGAAGATATGTATTTTTGATATATAATGATGCATCTGAGAAAGGACTTAGGTGTGTTGTTATAAGAAATTTTAATCTTATTTCCTATGCATCAAGACATGCAATGAATCATGAACAGAACTTTAAAACCCAAGATCTTTATTGAGAATTCATAATATTCCCATTTTATATATGGGGGAATTATCATTGTGGTGAAATATTTGAGATATAAATAGATCATAAGATTCTAAAATACATGTATTCACACAAATATCTCAACCAAAATCAAAGACTATGTATTAAGATACTCAAAGATTATTATTTACCAATAAACTACCATCTGTGTAAGGAAAACAAGGTAGCTATTTCATTAAGATGGAAATATCATGGGGTGATGGATAAAATTACGATTAACATGGATCATATGTTCAATTATTTAGTAAATATTGATATGATAAATATTATGGATGGGAAAAAATAACTTTTTAAAAAATGATTTTCAAACCTTATTTATTATAAATGATAAAAATTTATCATCCTGATGACGAAAGTTTTTCAAACAATATCGAATATTTGAATAATGGAAAATTAGTAGACTTCACTTATGAAGGTGATGTTTAGAGAATAAAAAATAATATTTTCATTCCATATCTACCTAAGATAAAAAGGGAATTACTAGATATTCTCATTGATCTAGTTTCTCTATAGACCTTAGTATCCCAATGATGTATATATATTTAAAGGATATTTTTTGTGGTATAATATAATGTGGGAAATTTATAACTATATATCAAGATTATTATAGTTTTCATTAGGAAATAGATTGTAGAAGACATCTTAATTGAGTTAGGAAACCTATTCCTATTATTATTTGAAAATGGGATGACATCACTATGTAATTTATCACTATATTTCCAAAGGATCCAATAAAGAATTATTTTTTATGAATTATTATTGATCACCTTACTAAATTAACCCATTTAATAACTATAAGAGACAATTTACCTTTTAGAAATATTTCCTGAATCTATATTATTGATGTTTTATAACTACATGATACTATTATTTAAACTGTATATCCTCAAGATCCATAATTTACATCAAAAATCAAGTTTAAATCTTTATTAGAATATTAATACGAAGCTTTATTTAAGCATCACCAATCATCCTCCAATTTATGGATGGTTAGAAATGACTATTAAAACATTAGAAGACATATTGAGGTCATGATCACTTGACTTCCAAGGTGTATAATATTATTAATCATTTTTTGTGAAGTTCTCCAATAACAAAATATTCCACTAAAGTATTCAAATGGTGGTGTATGAATAATTATATTGAAGTGATGTCATACTCAAACTTTTTGTGATGAAATTGGTGAATGGAAGCTTATAGGTCTACTTGTTGAGGAGAAACCTATAAAAGTAAATATAATTCATACCCTTATCGAAGAATCTCAAGGAATGAAATAGAGATATGTTGATAAATAAACGAAAGATTTGGAATTTCAAGTGGGAGGAATTTTTTTATAAAACTTCTATATTTGGAAGGGTGTTATATGGTTCAAGGAGAAAGGGAAATAGATCCCCATGTATATAAAAACAATTGACATATTAAAAAACTACAGTTCTGAATTACTATTTTTCAATGTCACTGAGACTTTATAAAGTACATTATGTGTTCAATAACTCATAATTATGAATTTTTATGGCATATCCAATGCATGTAGTCACCAGGGAAGAAATTTTATTAAAACATAACCTTTATTAATGTGCAGACCCTATCCAAATACATTTATCTAAAGAATAATCATTGAGGAATCTAAATAATAAACTAGTGAAGGTACATTTGAGAAATCATATAAATAGGGAAATAAATGTGTGAAACTGAGGTAGTAATAAAAAATAATCCCCATCATTTGTTTATAAAGTGATATACATGAAATTTTTGAGGATGAAATATTTAAAGGAGGGAAGAATATGAAACAAGATCTTAAATTATAGTAGGATTAAATTATAAATTAATTATACCATAATAAAATGAATATTTTAATATTTCATGTCAAAAAATCTAATTTTTTTCATGAATATCAATATTGAACATACAATTTCAAAATAATCCTATAATTAAGTTCTAAAATTTTCCCTAAGAAGTATGATTTGATGAATAATTGAACATTTACTATTTAGATAATCCACCTTTAATTTATAACAATTTTTTATAATATGTATAATTAATCATAAATTGGTTTTCCATTTAATAGAAATAATGGCAATATCATCTATATATAAAATGATATATTTTCCAAAAAAACAATTCCAAGTGCATAAGGTTTTTCTAATTTAATAAATTTGAATAACCCATAAGTATTAATTATTTAAATGAAGTCTATAAATTATATATCTATGTATATGAACTTAAATTCTTATAATGATGATTAATAGTCATAATGTTAATGTAAGATCATCTTTTGCTTAAAAAATACATTTACTTAAAAACCCATATTTTATCACATGTTATGGGTTTATTTTTAAAATAATATATATATATATATATATATATATATTATAGAAATTGAATTTTATAAAATTATTTTAATTTTTGGAATCATTATTTTCAAAAATTTTAAATAATTCTCTTTTATTATTAGACATTATGAATAGTTATTGTGGTAAAATTTATCACCTCTATAATCAGTGGAATTGGATAAAAAAAGTTAAAACTATAGAATAATGTTTGAAAATCATTCATAAAATTATTGTATTTAATTTTATGAGTTCAAGTCTAAAAAACATTCTTATATTTGAAAATATGGAATTTTGGTTCTATTTTTCTTTGATAAATTATTTTATATTATTTTTAGTGAAGGAAAGTTTTAAAATATCAACATCATTAATAAAATATATATTAACAATTCATGTGGTAAAAATACAATATTATTTATAAAAAAAAGGTTATTTTGAACATAATTAATTATTTTATCACGTTTTTTTGTATTCCAAGGGATAAAAAAATTACCATAAATTCTTACACAGCACCGACACAGTGTTCGTGAAAGCAGTAGAAAACTCAAAGGAAATGATTTTAAAACTTCAAAAGTAATATATTATTAATGAATTATGATGTAGGATGTATTTTATTATTAATAATAACATTTAATTGATGGTGAATAAGTTTCATTTTTATTCCATTTCTATATTGATGTCATTACAATAAAAATATTTGAATAGTTTTTAAAATGACATTAAACAATATTTTATATAAAATTGTCTTAAATTAAATGATTTAAAAATTATAAAAATCATGAAATAGGACACGAAGGATGTGATATAGTAAAAAATATCATTAATTCACATTTTTTATCAAATTTTTACCTTATAAGTCAATTTATAACCCTTTAAGAAAGAAAACATTTTTACCATAGTCAAGTTTCGAATAGGCTAATGAAAGAGCTAAACATATCAATTTTTCTGTTAATGTTATTTAATCCTTTAACAATATTATCTATAAAATTTTATCCACTTTGTAAAAATTTCACATTAAAATATTTTATTATTTTTTAATCTTTTATTTAATTTAAATTGTGTCCTTTCCCTCACATATAAAAGGAAACAAATTAATCTCTCTTCCTCACACATCTTGAGAAACATAGATAAACCAAAATTTAAAAATTACTCTTTTAAACATCCTCAAAATCATTCTAAGGGTTTTTTTATTAAAAGGTAATATATAGGGTCCTCAAGGGGAGAAAAAATTGAGGTTATTCAAAGTGGATACATTTTTCTTAACTAACTATTTTTATTTTAGTTCCTCATAAACCTCCTTAATATATTGAATAATAGTGTTATATATAATTAAATTAGTATATTAAATATATTGAAATATTATTATACTGCTGGAACATGTAATACCCCATTACCTTTTTGTCAGATATGTCTTAGTCTTTAGTTTTGGTTTCATTTTTTTGTTTAATTTTTTTGACCTTGAATTGAAAGGATACTTGTAATGGTGAGGTTAGGGATTTATTTGATCTTTAGTATGAATCTACAATTTTTATTGTTTTCAAGAGTTTACATGATTTTTAATTGGATTAAACAATGTGTGTTGGCTACCAGACACATCCAATGAGATGATTACACAACGCGAGATTTTACACGTCTTGTAAGGTAAAATCCAGGTTTTATTTAAAAAGGCACTGATTTTTTCATCTTAACATAAAATGATAAGGATTCTAGATTTTTAAAATATTGAACAATGTGTAATTACCTAAGTTGTAGTTTTTATGGTGTCATTCTTGTATTTGAGTCAATAATCTATCTTGAGTCTTTATCCACCAGATGGAGCTCTTGACCTAGGAAATTTTGGGTGTCTTCCTTCCTTCCAGATCAATTAGTCCAGTGATTGATTATCACTGTTAGGTGATTCATCTCTCTATATAATCCCACATCTAAGTTTGCTACTAATTTGTGGTTGTGACACAATTTGTGGTAGGTATTGGTAATTGGATTGTGTATCTATTAACACTTTTCCTTCTGGGTCATGCCTTATCTTATAAAGGTAGATCTTATGGTTTCCCATACCAATTGTCAAAGGAGTTTAGGTTTTCTATGCTCATGAGTTAGGTGGATTTGTATTTTTATTTTCCTGAATTTCTTGTTGTTCATATTGATTCAATGAGATTTGAAGTGATATTGCATGTTTTGAAGTTGAAATGGGAAAGTGTTCATGTTTTAAAATGGGATTTTCTTAGAAAATGTATTTTCCTTGATTTGAACTGGAAAAATAGACTTTGAAACCCCAAAGTATATTGTATTATATTTGAATATTATTTATAAAATAATTAAGCATGGTTTTTAAAATATAAATTAACAAACAGTGCACATCAGGAACCTTTGATACATCAAGAGAGAGACATAGGTAGCATTAGTGTGTGTGAAACCACTAGGAGGTAACATATAGTATGTTGATTGTCTATGGAAGGAATCATTGTTACTTGGATCCTACCATATGCCTTTTTTGGATTGTTAGTGTCTAGAACGTATTGAACCATAGGTTAGAGCCCTGTTGGTAGGTGAATTGCAGTTTGTGATTGTTTAATACATGATAATTTATTTCAAGGATGTTGTATCACATGTATAATTATATTTCTATATCTTTACCGAGATGTTTATAGATTTGGGGATCATGGAATGAAATTTTTGAAAACTCAAGGATTGTATGAAAAGGATTTAAAATAGACTTATTTATAAACATTATTATCAAACTATTTATTTTAAATCCTGTAATTTTTCATTCTTATTATTATAAATTTTATGGATATTATTTTGGAATCTTAATGTGATCTATTTTTCACACCCTACTTCTACCTGTGTGGGAATGTAGACCGTTTTTTGCATGATTCAAGTAAATCGAAGTGCATTATTTAGCATTCAAGTTTCCCATTACATTGATTTTTCATTTTGGGATATTTTGGGTGTGACGTTCAGTCACCTGGATACTTGTTGTATAGAATTATATCTTTTTCATATAGTTTATAATATTTAGCTAAGTTCTATCTGTAACGCCCTGACCCTAGTTACCCAATGTCGGTGCATTATTACATAACCTTGGGATGATCACAAGAGATCATGTCTCGAAATATCGATTAGTTTAGTTGCCATGGATGTACTAGATACATAGATACGTTATAACCTACATTATGAAATGGAAATAATACAACATTGTTTCTCCTTTGAACACACTCATATCCCTTACCCTATTCCTGTAGGTCAAACAAAATATACTTCTTCGCATCCTAAAAATAAATAAAACATAAGAGAGGGGTGAGTTTAGATACTCAGAAAGGATAACAATATAACGGAAACTATGATAAGAAAACATAAACATTTAAGGCATTGTATAAGATTAAAACACAAGACTTTTAAACTTAAACTTCAGCATAATATGGAAAAGATAAGTCAAATAATTCCATTTACTTATTCACATGTATATTCTACTATTCGAATCATCACATTTAATATCAATAGCTAATATCATAATGTTGGACATCATAACCACATATTCAAGGCCAGGTGCCAAGCCTACAAGTGAGATTTTTTCCAGGCCTTGTGCGAAGACAATAGTTTGTGTCATGAGACATACCGATGCATCGAGGAGATATATTGGGCTCCACCTATCACATACTATGTCCAATGCATTCCTCATATGAAAAGGATGAAATATAATCTAAATATTTGTATTAAAACTAGCATATGAAATGTAAATATTTTAACAAAAAACCAAGAATGGTATAAAAATAGCACATCCACAATCAAACATAACTCATTTTATATAATATGGAAGATTGTATTATAATAAATCAACCTCAATCAATAATAATTAGAGGTATTGAAATTGATGAAAATAATTAGTAAAACTATTTGAGAGAAATAATCCATTTTTCTTGAAAACATTTAAAAGTATCACTATTGATCAAGAAGCTGTTAAAAATATTTTTTGGAATCAAAGTGTCCCATACCAATTTTATACTTAAAAAATGAATTTTAATTTTAAAACAGTCGTGTCCATATAAATAAATCCTCAAAAGCATTTTTAAAACATGGACATTAATGAGAATGATTTAGAAGAATAAAGATTTAAAATGTTTAAAATGACATTTTAGTTAGAGTTACTAACCAAATGAGAGAAGTTTGAATAAAAATAATTGAGGTAATAAAAACTTTATAATATCATGATAATAAAGGTATTCATGATATACTATTTCAAAGTATAGTATGTACACCATATAAAATTGAATTCACACAGAACAACAAAGAAGTCTCAATGGAATGTAAATTGAGATGAAATCCCTTATAAATATTGCATCATTAGGTTATGGATAAATCAATGACATAATTATGTGTGAAAATATAAATACACTCAATATTATTGTATATTAAATGTAAATTAATCATAGGATATTCAAACATATTCTTGTAAATATTACACCAATGACTAGGATGTTTAACTCAATGAATGAAAATTGAGTTAAGATTACTCTTATCAAGTTCATATCAACGAAAAAAGGATCATACAATGAATATGTAATTTTCCATAAATTAAATTATATTACCCAAATAATTCAATCATGGGTAGTACATACACCACATAGAAGGAAATAGTGGCAAGATAACATGAAAGTCACAAGAATAAGAAGTGAGGTGAAAACAACTTACCTTATACTTGTTCTTAGTAGAGGGTTTGTTAACCTTATGTATAATAGTTAAATCATTTTTATTAAATTATACAAGAACCACATACATCAAAAGTCTCAATTTAAATTTATGTTGATATTTATAATATCAATTATTTTAATCTTTCTTTAATAAGCTTGTTACTGCATCATCATTGTGTCATAAATAAATTTAATTATTTAATGTCTAAAAAAAATAAATAAAATACCATGATGTTGGAAATACTTTTATATTTATAATTAATATTTATATTCTAATTTATCTTTTTTAAAACCTTATATTAAAATGTTTTAGTTATTAAAATTTGAATTTAACACTTTTAACTCTTCTTTAAATAAAATATAGTGAATGTCCTAATCTAATACTAGATGGTCTTAAAGGATAATACTTTTGATCTAAGTTTTGTTTTGGTAAAAATAAACTTATCCAAAAGAATTAGGACATGTGGTAGTGTAATTATCATATTATTTTTTCCTTTAATTAACCTACTCAGTTTTAATCGTGGTAAATAAAATCCAAAAGTTACTATTCACCAAAAACTATTTTTATCCTATTGAACCACAATTTAAAAACTGATTTCAACCATGTCTCTCTGATTTTTTAAAATTAAATTCACATAAGTGGTAAAATTATATTTTATGAAAATTTGCAAATGTGCCTAAAAGGTGAGTAAAAGACAGTGAAAAGTTCAATAAAATTTTATATATGTAATCTAATTATAAAAAGTCATCAATGAATTATATTGGAAAAATATAGGAATTATGTATATATTTTTACATTTAAATAAATTTAAATTAAAAATATTTATTTAAATTAAAAGTCTGCTTTAAACAATAACGCAGTGTTTTTCACTATTAATAAAAAATTGAATGTTTTTTGAAAAATACGAAAAATTCAACCAAATATAATTTTGACATTCTAAATTCAAAAATAATTTATATTAAACCAAATTCAAAACATAGAATTTTTATTAATTAATTTTAAAAATATCCCCATTTTCAAAACCAGAAAGCGAGTTTTTGAGAATTAAAAACAATTAAAAGATTGAAATGTGTTTTTGTCCAATTTAAATGTAAAATTATTTTCAATGACCAACATTGGATTAAATGATAAAAATTTAATCTAGTTATAATTCAAAACCATTGTAATGAATAACTGAACACTATAAATTATTTTTATTAAAGAAGTTGTTTTAAATTAAAATTTAGTATATTTCACTATTCATAAAAATATGAAAGTTATCAGAAAAACACAAAAAATTTATCCAAACTAAATTTTTTATGTCTCGCTTCTAAATAAATTTTATTTTGGAATATTGAATATATAAAAGTGTCAACTATTTGATTTAAAAAGGGTTCTCCATTAAAAGGTGGTAAAATTGCATTTTCTGAAAAATATTTCTTTTATCTGAAAAATTGAATTTGTCCTTATATTATATATAAGAAACACATAATATGGATGTTAAAATTATATGGAGTATATAAAATTAAAAATTAAGTTAATACAATTCCTAACCACTTTTTGAATGGCTAGTTTGGTAAGTCATGGTGCGCTCGAACTCGGTGTTGCGTGTAGTGCATGCTATTGAATTACATTAATGAAAATAACTTACTATGAAATCTTGGGGTGCTACATTCTTCCCCACTTTTGGAAATTCCATCCTCTAAATTTTAAAAATGGACTTGGGAACTTCATTGATACTCCCACATCAGAAAAAGATTCTATAAAACAATCACTTTAAAAGAAATAAAGACAAGTACAAATGTCACCCAAGATAACCCATACTATGATTCCATGTAGGAAAAAACGATTATGGAAGATAAAATAAGTGTATTTTTCTGATAGAGAGTGATAGAAAACATGATCAAGAGAAAGTTAACAACAAGAAAACGAAAACTTGTGATGGGTTAAACGATCATTAATTTCCCAGTAAGAAAAGTAAATGAACAATTTTTTTTTAAGTTCCATTTCCTAAAGTGTGGAATTTATTTAAGAGATTGAATAAGAACATAAAGATATATACTTACTTTTCAAGTAGAGTTACATCCTTTAATAAATTTCAACCACTAACTCATATTTTCTTCAAACGATGAGTATTCAAGATGACTTTGTCACACATGAAGCACTAGAATCGACTTCTAGAGAATCACATAATCAAAAAAAGGATAAAATATATATTTCCCTTGTATTTAGAGATTAACCGAAACCAAAATTGTTTGTACAAGATCAGATGATCCTCAAAATGGATAATCCTTTATAGAAAGGAATACTAATCTTAATTTCCAAAATTAGATAAACAATACCAAAAGTTCAATAAAGACCATTCAATAAGAAATTGTCCTTGACATACATAAATATAATCCAAACTATGATTGAAACCCAAACTCATAAGAATGTAATCACATAGTCCTTCATAGTTAGACATAACATTTATCTCTAAATAACATCAAATACTCTTAAAGCCTCATACTGAAGTGTAATTAACCAAATCACATATTGTCTATGATAGGTTAATCAATTCCAATAATAACCTGAATTTCCATAAAAAACACAGATTCATCCAAAATAAAAATGCACCATTAATCCTCAAATAAAATCCCTTAGTATTATATTTTCCTTAGGAATATAGTGTTCCCAACAGATCGAATGTATTCCAAAAAAAATTTATCACTTAATCACCAAGTCATTTTCCTATACAAAGGATATCTATTTGATAAAACATAAGATTCCAAATCAACTTCTTATTGATCAATAAAATCATTTAACTAAAAATAACTACTCACACTTACTAGGGACTTCATAAAGTCCTGTGGTAGGTGATAAATCCATGTCGCACTTTGGTTGTGGATTCAATTCCCCCAGCTTTGTCTAACGCGATGGATTGTCACACGGTCTATGTGTTGTCCTTTTTCAAAAAATATATTTTATAACTTTCACAAAAGGAGATAAATTACTCAAAATAAACATAACATAATTTAACCACAATTATAATCTCATACCTTGCATTTTCGTCCAAAAAATTAATAACATTTAACTACCTCAAATTCAAGGATTATATAAACCCAAATGGTTTTTTTAACTATATCCACAAAAGAAAAGATAATTCTTCCGCAAATAGCATTTTCACATAACAAACTATAGGGTTACATATATAAGATAAATTTATTCCAAATTAATCCAATCAGCAAAGATAATTAATACTTTTAAACATTTTCCATCCATTTATTCCCATATAGGTTCTTCCATAACCTAGTGGTTATCCTATAGAATAGGTAATTGACTCGGGGAATGCCTACATCCCCTACATTAACATAAAATGATTGTAAGTGGGTTATTAGGATCATTTTTATTTTCTTCCGTAGTAATTTTCATTTTTCCTCTACCATTATTTTCTTTACGTCCATCTTTCCCATGCATAAAACATTTCTTTGTTCAATTGAAAAACTTTCTTGGGTGTCTCCTTCCACTTTTCCTGAATGATGGAAATTTATCTTTCTTCTCTCCATGGTCTCCACTACTAGAGATATTATCATTCTCCACATTTCTCTTCTTTGTTGAGTTTGGGAGATGGTTAATGTATATGTTGTTGATCATATTTTTGGAAACCTGCTTCGAGACGAACATGATATCTTTTATTCCTACCAACATTCCATTTAGTTTTTCATTTCCACCATCGTTCCCACCTTGTACATCATTTTAAATGTTACTATGACTTCCTTGGAATCCATCCATTGACAAAAAATGAGAAAGCATAGTGTGAGTTACAATAGTCATAAAATCATTTAGGGAATATCATGAGAACTTATTTTCAATCTCAACCACCTTAGGAATATACAAGGTTATTTATTCTAATATTATATTAAAATAGATCAAATAGATTTGTAATGAAAATGTGAATTGTTTTATGAATATCCCTTGGGAGTGACATAACCAAGAGTGTCGTAAGGCCTATTTTCATGCACCTGTTCCCGTTCGAGTCTATCTCATAGTGGTGTTTTTTAGGTTTTACCCTTAAATACATCTGTTTCAGAGCCGCCTTGATGTGATCGTATCCATACATGTATGTATTGATTGTAAAATTCACAAAATATCTACATTAAAAAAATTCTATGATGTTATTAAATACTAATCCTCAAATTCTATCTTAGGGTAATGTTCTCTAATCAATGTTTTTCTAAATATAGTTTCCTGGGTTTGTACTAAACTCCCTCTGATAACAACTATAAATCCCCAACCCTAGTTACCAGAGTCGATGCATTATTACATAACATTGTCATGATCACAAGAGATCAAGTCTATAAATACCAATTAGTTTAGTAGCATTGGAGGTACTAGATACATACATATATTTTACATTACATTATGAAATGGAAAAACTACCACACTGTGTCTCCTTTAAACACACTCATATCCCTTAGCCTATTATTGTAGGTCAAACATAATATATTTCTTAACATCTTGAGAAAAAATGAATCATAAGAAATGGGTGATCTCAGTTTCTCAGAAAGGATAACAATATAGCAGAAACTATCATAAGAAAATATAAAAATTTAAAGCAATGCATAAGATTAAAACAGAAGCCTTTTAAACTTAAACTTCAGTGTAATATGGAAATGATAAATCAAATAATTATATTTAATTATTCACATGGATATTCTAATAGTCGGATAATCACATGTATTATTGATAGATAATTTCATAATGATTGAATCCATAATGTCGGACATCATAACCACATAGTCAAGGCCTCTTGCCAAGACTACAAATATGATTTTGTCAAGACCTTGTTCCAAGACACTAGCTTGTCTCATGAGACCTACCTATGCATCAAGGAGATATAGAGGGATCCACATGTCACTTACTAACTCCAATTCCTTCTTTATATTAAAATGTTGAAACATTATCTAAACATTCGTATTAAAACTAGCATATGAAATTTAAATATTTTAACCCCAAACCATGAATGGTATAAAAATAGCACATAAAAAGTAAAATATAACTCATTAAACAAAATATGTAATATTAAATTATAATAAATCAACCTCAATCAAGAATAATTGTGGATATTTACATAGATGAAAATAATTTGTAAAACTATTTGAGAGAAATATCAACTTTATCTTGAAAACATTTAAAAGTCTCACAATTTATCAAGAAGCTGTTAAAAATAGATTTTTGAATAAAAGTGTCCCATAAAACTTTGAAATTTTTAAAATGAATTTTAATTTTAAAACATTGATGTACATATAAATAAATCCTTAACACTATTTTTAAAACGTGGAAATTAATAAGAAAGATTTAGAAGACTAAGTCTATAAACATTTAAAATGATATTTAAGTTAGAGTTCTTTACCAAATGAGAGATGCTTGAATGAAAATATTTGAGGTAATGAAAAATTTATAATATCATGAGAATAAAGGGATTCATGATACACTATGTCAAAGTAGAGTATGTACACCATATAAAAGTGAATTGGCGTATAACAACAAAGTAGTCTCAATGGAATGTATATTTAGATGAAATACCTTATAAAGACAGTATCCATAGTTTAAGGATAAATCAATGACATAATTATGTGTGACAGATATAAATACACTCAATGTTATTTTATATTATTTTTAAATCAATCACCAGACATTCACACATACTCTTGTAAAAACAACACTAATGTCTTGGATGATTAACTCAATGAATGGAAATTGAGTTAAGATTTCTCTTCTAAAGTTCATATCAATGAATTGAGAATTTAACAATGGAGTGATTATGTGTGTCAAAATTATATCCACATAAAGGGAAGTGTAAATTACTACATAAATAAATAAATAGTTATTTCACACATAATCTTGGATTAAAATAGTAAATGATGTTTGTGTAAAACCCAATGAGTGTAAATTTAAATTAGATATTACCTTAACGATTTGGTAACTTACGAAAAATACATCCCATGAAAGAAGGATCATAAAATAAATATGTAAATACCCATAAATTAATGTATATTACACAATGAATACAATCATGGGTAGTACATACACCACAAAAAAGAATGTAGTGGCAATATATCATGAATCTCAAGGGAATAATAAGTGAGATGAAAACCCCTTAAATTGTACTTTTCCTTAATCGAGGGTATTCTAAAATCTTATAAAATAGATAAATAATTTTTATTAAATTATAAAATAACCACATACATAAATATTATTTCCTATATGATCTTCTAATATTTCTTTGTTAATAATATTTCAATAGAATCATTGTTTCGGGTGTTAGTTGATTCATTTTCCTTTACATGTTTGGTTACATAATCCATGTTTGTTATGGATAGGATGTATTTAGTTAATATCCATAATGATATTAAGTTCTTAAACATTATTTTAAATCATAAAATGAAAAATATTCATAAATGATTATGATGGGGAATTAATCTTATCGCGTTCGTGGAGACGGTAATTTGTACATACGCACGAGCGACAAGATCATTCTATTGATGGTGAAATAGTATGTAATTGGATGTTATATCATATATAAAGGTTACTTAACATGTTATATTTATTATTTGGATCAATTATACTCATTATTATATCCTTCCAAATAATGAAGTGTTGAATAACACACTACACCACGACCTGGAGACGGTAAGTCATAGGTATGCACGTGTGGTAACTTTTTCATTAATAGACTGGATAAAAATTGAATATGGTGGTACAATATTTATAATAACATTAAAATATATATAAGTGATGGGAGTTATTATTTTTTTATTGAAACAACCAATAAATAGGATGTGGAATGAGAAAATAACATTGAAAGAGGTGGAGAAATTATTACCTCTTCTTTGGGTGCTTCCTTTTGATTTGATCAAAAGGGATCCATATTTTGGATTTATGATAAAAGTAAGGACTCTAGGTTTATGTGAGAGTATTTGGAAGGATATTTGAGAAGAATTTGTCTGAGACCATTGGATTTGGAGGTGTAAAAATAAGAGAAGGGGAAGTACCATTTTATAAGAGAGGTGAGGGTCACTTTAAGAAAAGCATAAAATATTATATTATTATAAAATAAAGTTTTGTTTCTAATGGTTATAAATGGATTTATTTAGTGGATAAGGTGGTTATGGGTTGACGACCTCCCAAAAAATAGGTTTTATACAAGTTTAGGTCACCATATTAATCTTATTTTTTAGATTTAACACTCAGTTAAATAGTTTAACTTTTACCATTTCTTCTTGTATTATTATAATTAATGGTTAATATAAATAATACAAAATTCCAAGATAACCTAAAGTGGTTCATTAATGACATATATATCATTATATATGTCCTTTTATGAGCCTTATAGTTTTAAAAATATTATATCATTTAATAATATATTATGTGTTTTAAGAACCCATTTATATCAATTTTGACACTATTTAGTATTCGTTTCTTGTAAAAGTCCAAAAAACATGATTATATAGAAACAAATACATTAAATAATCCCTAAAATGTCATATTAACCTATAAAATTCATGTAATGCATCCAAAGTCTCAATTTATATTTATTTTGATATTTATAATATCAATTATTTTAATATTTCATTAATAAGGTAGTTACTACATCATCATTGTGTCACAAATAAATTTAATTATTTAATTTATAAAAATTATAAATAAATTAAAATGATGTAGGAAATACTTTTATATTTCAAATGATTAATTATAGTCTAATGTATCTTATTTATAATCCAATATTAAAATGTATTAGTTATTAAAATTTAAATTTAAGACTTTTAACTCTTCTTTAAATAAAATATAATAAATGACATATTATAATAAATGTGGCTAAAAAAGGTCATATTTTTATTCTAAGGTTTATTTTGGTTTAAATACACTTATCCAATTGAATTAGGACATGTTTTAGGGTAATTATAATATAATTTTACCATTAATTAACCTATTTACTTTTAACTGCGGTAAATATAATCAAAAGGTACTATTCAGCTAAAATTATTTACATCCTATTGAACCAAAGTTTTCTTACTAATTTCACCCATGTGTCTCAGATTTTTGAAATTCAATTCTCAGAAGCGATAAAATTATATTTTATGCAAATTTGTAAATGTTCATAGAAGATGATTAAAATACGTCAAAAAGATCAATAAACTTTTATATATCTAATCTTATTATAAAATGACTTCAATTAATTATATTTGAA
Organism: Viscum album; assembly: GCA_963277665.1. Classification (NCBI taxonomy): domain Eukaryota; kingdom Viridiplantae; phylum Streptophyta; class Magnoliopsida; order Santalales; family Viscaceae; genus Viscum; species Viscum album. The sequence continues at coordinate 1,551,533,908 of OY728125.1, read as the reverse complement.
TAATATAGGTATTATTTATCTATTTTGACTTTAAAATAAATTTAAATTAAAAATAATTATTTAAATAAAAGGTCGGTGTTAAACAATAACACGATGATTTTCACTATTCATCAAAAATTGAATGTTTTTAGAGAAATACCAAAAATTAAACAAAAGATAATTTTGATATTCCAAATTAAAAATTGATGTATATTTTACCAATTAAAAAAATATACATTTTATTAATTAATTTTAAAAATATTTCCGTTGTAAAAAACCAGAATGTGGGTTTTTGAGAAGTAAAAACTATTAAACAATTGATATGTGTTTTTGTCCAATTTAAATGTAAAATTACTTCCAATGACCAACATTGGATTAGATGATAAAAATATAATCTAGTGAAACTTTAAAACCTTAAAAATATATAATTTAACGCTATAAATTAATTTGATTATAAAAGTCATTTTAAATTAAAATTTAGTATTTTTCATAATTCATCAATATTTGAAAGTTATCAGATTAACAACAAAAATTTATACAAACTAAATTTTTATGTCCCAATTCTAAATAATAAGTTTCTTTTGTAAAATTGAATATATAATAGTGTCAAATATTGGATTTAAAAAGGGTTCTCCATTAAAAGGTGGTAAATTTTCATTTTTTGAAAAATACTTCTTTTATCTGAAAACATGAATTTGTTCTTATATTATTTCTAAGAAACACATAATATGGATGTTAAAATTATATGGGGTATATAAAATTCAAAATTCTATTAATATTATTCTTATCCATTTTTTGAATGGCTAGTTTGGTAAGTCGTGGTGCGCTCAAACTCAGTGTTGCGTGTAGCACAATATGTTGAATTACATTAAAGAAAATATCTTACTATGAAATCATGGGGTGATACAATATCTCTTGTTGTTTTCTCTTTTTTACATTGGTTGCATATGTTTTTTTCTTATATATTTGAGTTGTTTTGTTATCTTTTTTTTACCCCACCCTGTTATGGGTTGAATTGGGTGACTGGTCTAGTTAACCTGGGTTGGTCTATTATAATTTGTCATTGAAGGGCGGTTACACATCCTTAAGTGTGTTAGTAATGCTTTTGTTGTTTTAGTGTCTTGGGTAAATTAGGGTAGGATCATTGGAATTCTGATAGTGGGTCCAGAAAAGGGGTCTATCCAGCTTACTTGCTTTATTGAATCTGAGTTTCCAGGGGGGTGGAAAAATATTTACTATGTCGAAGACCAGTTATTTAAGTTCTTTTGAATAAATTATATGGGAATTTCATTTAAATTGACCTATCTACAATGTATGATGACTTTTTGTGCGTATGGTTATTTGAATACACTATTTTGGTAGTTTATATAGATTGAAATGTTCTTTTAAAAAGGTGTTTCATTTTGTGATAGGATTCATAAAGTATTTAATTTTTTTAATGTTTGGATTTGGATTATTGTTTTTGGTTCAACTATTTTGGGATTTTATCATGGATGATTGGTTTTTGTCATGTGTTATAACATATAATTCATTTGAAAATATCTTTTTACAATATAAAAGGGGAATCCTCAAGGTAGGTTGCAAAGGTGGATCCTTCAATGGATCCTTACATGGTTGAAATAGTGATCTCTACCATTCAGAAAATGGGTTCAGTGTGTGTAGTGATCCCAAGACGGGTATCAGATCACTGTTTGAAATTTTCCAAGAAACATTCACTTTTCTTCAATGGTGAAAATGGCCACAAGATTCAAAAGAGTGGATTGAATGGAATAAAATGATATTTAATTTTTTAAAGACTCTAGAGGATTATCAATTGGGGTTTTCAAAATATATGATTGAAGGACCCAGAAGATGATGGTGGGACTCGATAGTGGAAGAAAACATACACGAAGGTCATACCTGGGTTTTTACAATAAGATCTTTAATAAGTGGTTTTTTCTTGAGAATTTACATGCAAAAGATACCCAAGAGTTTTTCACATTTGATCAAGAGTAGAATACCGTTCTAGATTATTCTACCTGCTTTATTGAGTTGGTGCATCTGGGACCAGATCACATTAACAATGATAACCTAAAGGATTGGATGATCGAGATGGAGTTAAGGGATGATGTTTGATCAATGATAGTTATTTTGTTCCTGAAAACCTTTTTGTAGGTAGTGGATAAATAAAATTTAGATGAGATAGAAATATCTAGAATGATAGGCTTTAGAGGAGCTTCTATAGTGAAGCCGTTATCCATGGTGCTTCTTCTAGTCAGTAAAGTATGAACAACAGTGGTCGGTTTTCTACAAGACCAGTTTCAAGAGATTCCACATGAAAGAAAGAAGTTATTTTTATCATTATGGGAGGTGTATTCATACTGACCCACATTATACGAAGGATCCTAGAACTTTTCATCTGTGTGGCTGATCTGTCCATCTGATGCATTTATAAGATATGATGTCCCAAGGCAGTAAGTTGGGATCCACTTCCACCAATGGGTTGTAGGTTCCTGTTGATGCTTCAATCACTAGTAGGTATAATTATAAATCCAAGGGGGTGTCAAGGTGGCTATGTCAAGACAGATTTATGTAGACTAGTGTACACCAGAGGAATATGATGCCAGGCCTACTACTGTTAGTGATGTACTGTTTATTTATTCTTCTATGGTCATACATTTTTTTGATATAGGTGCTACTCAATTTTTTATATAATAAAATTTGGTGTATGTGTTGGGTTTTAATTTAATGATTATGCATTTCATGTTAGAACATTCTAATTATTTGGGAAAGAGTTTTGAACAATGTTCCAAATTTCCCATGGGTCGGGTGGTCATAGGCAACTTTGAGGTGGTTTAGGAATTGTTAGTTCATGTTCTTTACATCGTTGACTTGATCATCATCATGGATCAAATGATTATCTTAAAGTAAGAGATAGAATATTATATCCCTTGGGTATAGTTCTTATATATCAATGGGGTCACTCATGTTTTTCAGGGAGAGTGGGACACTAGATTGGGAATGGAAGGGCCAACTATTTATTATGCTAGTTTAATCTCATTACAATTTTCCAAAATGTTTGCTGATGCATTTGACCCATGCTTGGGTGGAAAACTAGATACTATTACATGTGAATATGATGAGTTATTTCTAAAAGTTTTTATGGAATTCTTCACAAAGTGATGTCATGTGTACTATTGACATGTTTCTTAGAATGACGCCCATTTATATTCTATCCCATTGAATGGAACCTGCTAAGTTGGTGGAACTTAGAGTCCATCTTGGGGACTTGTAGGAGAAATGATTTATTCATTATATGATGTCAGCATGGGATTCAACTATACTCTTTCTTAAGAAGGAGGATAAATGTCTTAGACTTTGCGTTTCTATGAAGAGTTGAATCCAGTGACCATTAAGAACAAGTATCATTTACCCAGAATTGATGATCTATTTGATCAGTTAAGAGGGGATCGTTGGTTTTATAATATTTAATTAAGGTTGGGGTACCATTGGTTGAGTGTTTTAGAAGAGGATATACCAAATATAGCATTTCAATGTGGATATGGGCATTTCATGGTTTTAGTTATGCCATTCATACTCACTAATTTTCTTAGAGTATTCATGGATTTGATGAATCAAATATTTCATTGGTTGTTGGAATATTTTTTTGTTGTGTTCATATATGATATCTTAGTGTACTCCAAGATAGATTAGAAGAACACAACCATTTGGGTATCCTTCTTAGAAAATTGGGGGGACATCATTTGTATGATATTCTATCAAAGTGTGAGTATTGGATTTGAGAAGTAAAGTTTATGGGGAATGGGATATATGAGAGGTGTGTCTCACTTGATCCTAAAATTGTACAAGAAGTTATGGCTTCTGAGTAGCGTGGAAACATGTTTGAGTTCTGAAGCTTCTTGGGTTTGACAGGTTACTATAGACGGTTTTTTGAAGACTTATCCAAGATCACATATTTTATGATAGATATAACTCATAAGGGAGTAATATTTGAATTTAATGACAAGTGTAAGAGATATTTTGGGGATATTAATATGTGGTTGACATAAACACTAGTTTTTATTCTTCTAAAACCATGGTTGAGTTATGATTTTCTCTTTAATGATTTTGGTATGGGTCTGGGATGTGTCTTAATTTAGGGGAAAAACGTTACGGCTTATGGATAACTCAAGTTATAGCCTCATAAAAAGAAATACCCTACCTCGGATCTTGAGTTAACAGTTGTTATGCATGAACCTAAAACGCATCGTCACTATATCTTTGCAGATAAGTTTATGGTATATTATGATAAAAAAATCCAGAATTATATTTCAATCAAAGAGATCTAATCTTGTGAAAGATACAGTGGGTTTATAGTCATTAGAACTTTTATTTTTAAATCATATATACCCATGGTAAAGGGAATGTGGTGGCTGATGTGTTGAGTAGAAAATCACCGACACAAGTTGTGAAGGAATCAATAGAACAAAAATCATTGAAGAGTTTGTTTACTGAAATGGGCATGACAGTAGAGGAGGATAGTGTATAGTGGTTCTTGGATTTGATAAAAGTTGACTAATATTTTGATGATGGAGTTGAACTTGAGAAGAAGACGAAAAGAAAAAGATGATGATTATGAGAAATCCTAAATAGTGGGATCAATAGATACTTGCAGGTCTGTTTCAGCCTTTACCCATTCCGGAATCAAAGTGGGATGCGATTTCTATGGATCTCATCATTGGATTACCAAGAAATCTTAGTGGGAAGTATATGATCTTTGGTGTCATTTATAGACTCACTAAACCATTGAATTTATTTCTAGTAAAGGATAAGATAAAATTTGAATTTGGTTTGGGGTTGTATGTTTGAGAGATTCTGAATATTCATAGGGTTCCCTCTATAGTCGTTTTTAATAGGGAATCTGAGTTCACATTCAGATTCTAGAATGGCTTTCAAGGGGTAATGGGTTCCTAGTCGAAATTGAACATGAATTATTATCCACTTATGGATTGATAGACAGTGATGGATATCCAGGTTCTTGAGGATATTCTCCAGGATTGTGTTCCTGATTTAGGTGGATCTTGGAATAGAAATTTTAATTTGTTTTAGTTTTCAATAACAATAGTTATTAGTCTTCGATTAGGATGACACCATTTGAGGATTTTTATAGGAAGTCGTATCGATCTCCCTTGTGCTGCTAGAGGTGGAAGAGAAGTCCTTGTTTGGACCTGGTGTGGTTCAGGAGACAGTAGAGGTAGTGAGGTTGATCTAGAGGTATTTGATCACAACACACAGTCATCATACATCTTATAAGGGCCATTGGGATCTATCGATGGAGGTTTAGGTTGGTGATCTAGTCTCTCTTGTATCTTCACCTTCATTGGTACATCATTGGTTGGCTAATCAGGGTATTTTTTAATAGAGGATTGAAAACATCTTTGAGATCATTGATCGACTGGGGAGGATGACCTATCAATTTATTTTATAGTATAAAATGACTTTTCTACATGACATGATTTATGTTTCCTAGTAGAGGAGGTATATACTGGATCCCTTCCACATGATTATATTGAAGGATGTTGTTCTTGATCCCAATACCACATTGGTTGAATAGCCAATTTAGATTATGGATCGACAATATAGGTATTTTCATGGTAAAATGATTCCCTTGGTCCAGGTACTACGACAGTGTTGAAAATATCACCACAAGACATGGGAGAGTGAGTCATTGATGTTGAATTAGTGGACTTATCTCATTTTTAGATCTAGAATCTTGAGCAATTTCAAATGATAGAAATATTTTATGGTGGGAGATTATAACACAACATTACCTTTATTTTAGCTTTGTATTTTTTTTATTCTTTCAGTTTCCTTTTTTTATTGGGCATGTTTTTTCAACCTTGAATTGGGAGGATACTTGTAACGGTGAGTTCATGGATTTTTTGGATTTTCAACACAAACGTGAATTTTTTATTATTTTATGGGGATTTAGATGACATGTATTGTTATTACATAATATTTATTGATACTTGGACACATCCCATGAATTTATTACACAACATTATATTTTTTCATGTTGTGTATGGTGAAAATATGGATTTTAATTAAAATTATGTGGTGTTTTTTGGCATAACTTAAAATAAAATGGATTCATGATGTGTAAAATATTACATGCCATGTAATTATATGAGTCATAGTTTTTAGGTTTCCATATTGGTGTTTGAGAGTTCAATATTTCATGACGCTTTCTTCTCTTAGACAAATATATTACCATAAGAAATTTGGGGAGTCGTCCTTCCATCCAAATTGATTCTTTTTTCAGGGATTTATCAATAGGGTTTGGTGCTCCACCTCACTAGGTAAGCCTAACGCTTGGTTTCCACTTTCATTTACGTATGCAGTACACTTTTTTATAGGAATTAGTAAGTCGATTATGTTTTCTATCAACCATTTTTTTTATTTTCCCAATCCTTGTCTTTTGAAGGTAGAACTTTTGGTTTCAAATCCATGTTGTCCAAGGTGGTTAGGTTTTCTACTCTGTCGAGGTTGTTGGATCTGGTCAATTATTTAATTAGATGAATTACTTATTTTTCATATATTTTCTGTGATATTTGATGTGTAATTTCATTCATTTAAATTGAAAATGGAATGGTTTCATTTTTGAAATGGGGGGTTTATTTGAAAAAGTAATTTCCTTGATTAGAAATGGAAAATAGACTTTCAAACCATAAGGAATATTAGAATGGCTTTGAAATTTTGTTATAAAAAAAACTTTGAGCATGGTTTTTCTAATATAAATAGAAAAAAATTGAATAGTGGTAATTTTGGGTATGTAAAGATAGATATATGAGTAGCCTTAGTGTACGTGACACTACTTGGAGGTAGCATTTTGATGTTTATGTTCTATGGAAGGCATCAATGTTAGTTGGACCCATCCTAATACATTATTTGGCTTCTGGGTGCCTTGCACATATTATCCTATACTCTAGAGCCTGAAAGGTAGATGGATTGTTGTTTCTATATTTTTAGGGCTTGATATTTAATTTTATAGATGATGTCTCACATATATATTTATATTTTGGTATCTTTACCTACATGTTTCTGGATTTGGAAAACATGGCATAAAATTTGTGAAAACTCAAGGATTGTTTAGAAAAATATTTCAAATGGATTTATTTATAAAAATATTTGTTTTAAAGGATGTACTTGTGAATTATTGATATTAGAAATTGTATAGAGCTTTTGGTGGTATCCTATTAGGCTCAATTTCTAACACCATACATCGTCCTATGGGTTGTTGTAGACCTTGTTTCCTAGGATTCTGGAAAAGGGAAGATAATTTGATATCATGCATGGTTCTCTTTACATTGTGGTTTTTTTGGTATAGTTTTGAGGGTAATTTTGGTCCCATGGATTTTTTTTTCTAGAATATTCTTTTTTGTTCAAGTTTACCATATTTGGATCAGTTGTATCTCATGTTGATTCTCCATTGTACTCTCTATATATGTCTTGTTTTTATTATATATGAGACTAGTTTTGTTATTTTTATTTTACCCCACCCCATGATCGGTCAAATTGGGTGACAGGTCTGATTGATTAGGGTTGGACTGTTACAGAACAAACATTATATATCTTCATTCCATCCAATGGAAAATGAAAACATCACGTATGCATATTTACGATCATCCATCACCTTGGAGTATTGTAATTAATTTCTCACCACCACTTTACGTTGATTCTTATAAGTATGTAACTAATGAATATCTATGAAATTTTTGAAGTAATTATAATTTGTAAATATAATATATCATTTACCTTCTTAACCTTCCACTATGTAAAAAATGATAATGTCCCTCATGTGTACGTGTGAACTACCACCTATATGAAGTAATGTGATTAATTTTTCGTGCCCACATTTGAATTATTATTCTATATTTTTTTATAATGAACCAATATTATTTTTATAAATTTAATATCATTCTTTAGATGATGAAGCCATATCCTATACATTGGAATGAGAACATCCGCTACGAAACGTTCATGAGAAAACCAAATAGTTAATACCTAATGATTGATTTTATAAATAATTGGAAATGGATATGTAAATTGAAAATATATAAATTAATATAAACATGAATATGATATTTATGAATTAATAGATAATTTAAAACAACTATATTAATGGTTACAGACTATTCAACTAATTGGAAGGGTGAGGTAAAGAGTTTTCATCTCTTATTTAACTTCATTAATACATATTTTATTTTATGAACTAATTTTTTTATGGTATATATACTTACCATTTTCAGCATTTTACATTATTAAATATTTAGTCATGATATTTAATGATTCATGTCATGTTAATTCTTTCTAGGAGTTACAATTCAAATGCAACCAAAGAAGAATGAATTTTTTTTACAATGTCATTTTAAGTATTCCTTACATTTCCATTGAAGAAATCTTATATTATATCATTCATAAACCCAATATATATTATTCTTCTCTAGATATATATAGAATTTCTAGGTTTTAATTATTTTTTTCATCTATTTTGCACTTGAATCATGAAAATAAATTTTAAAAAGAAAATATGATCTTATTTCTCTTCTTAATCTTTAATATTTTTCTTCCATATATATATATATATATATTTTGAAAATCAGTTTACAAAACCCATTTTTTGCTTAATTAAATAATTTAATAAAGACATAATATGTCATATTTAACTTTACTTACGTGTTTTTAAAGGAATATTTCTAACAGGTTCATTTTTACATTCTTTTCAAAAATTAAAAATGAATGTTTCTTTTTAATGTCTATGAAATAAATTTATTTTCGATCCACTATAATATTTTTATGATATTTAGATTCTACTATAAGATTATCATGTTTTTATAATGAATATTATTTAATATAAATTTATTTGAAATGTTTTTATTCTATTTTATTCTATTAGTTAAAAGAATTAATGTTAATTCAAAACCTATATTTTTGATTAATTAATTAGAATATATTATTTCTTATTAATTTTGAGGTCATTTACTTTCTCTTGAAACATTAAATTTAATGTGATTTTCTTTCATCAGAAATTAAAATTTTATTCCATATCCATATTATTTATATCATGGATATTATTAATTCCTAAACCACTTACAATTTACATATTTGGTGATTTACTATGAATGTTATTTGATTGACTGGGGAAATATTGATATTCTGTATTCTTTACACAATACATACAATTATTGAAATGTAATATTGTTGATGATTTAAATTGATCCTTCAACATGTGATGAATGCATTAGACATGAAGTTATATGTGGGGAATTGTTATTGATAGCCCCCAATGCATCTAAAGGTCTTTATAGAGAAACCAATTATATAGTCTTATAAAATGAGATTTGGTGTTTACCTACACATATTTGAATGTATATTGTTCTATGACCTTGATCAAGACTTTAATCCTTATACATTATCTTCAGTGTGAATTAATTTTTTATTATCCATGATTTTTCTACATTGTTATTATACATGGATTCATTTCATGCTCAAGTTATTGATTAAATGGAAAATGTTTTCAGTCATCTACATTTCGAAATTGATATTCTTTATTTACTAATGATAGATTACAATATACAAAAACCTTACTGAGAATTTTAGTTCACCCTTATTTTGTTTAATTTTCACAATGACACGAATAAGTAATAATTAAATGAGATTCAATAATTCATAATATTTACATTTAATATGTTTTATTTTTTATTTTCAATGTAAAATTAGAATCCAGTATGAATATTGTTCTTCAAGACAAATAAACTTATTAGTACTTAGTAATGTGAAACCTTACACTTATTCCAATGTAATAAATTAATCACTGGATCAAGGTTACTAGAGTTTGGGTCATTTAAATAATGTTTAAATTTTCTTCATCAAGATATGGAAACCCGCATAATAAATTATCCTTCAACATCAGAAGTCATCTCATTAATCACAACCTGGATCTTGAATATTTAATGAATCAGTATATTTAATCCTTTTAGTTTATCCCAACATCCTAACTTTGAATTATTTTTTTAGAACATCAAATTATTAAACCATATATTAACTTTTAGAAATATCACATTTATGGTATGTCTAAAAACCCTACATATCTACATTTTTAATGGGATTTCATTTATGTATCCTGATGCTTAAATTTACATAGAATAGTTTTCTTTGGGACGATTATAAATTTTCAATTTGAATGAATCATATATATCAAATATTTTACCTTTATATATCATTGTAGAGTTCTGTATATTTCCAAATTTTTTATCCTCATATTCTAAATAACCCTAACATATAATTTATAATTTTAAATTCAGACCTACATTTATTCTATATAATTTATTGTTTTGAAACAAAATTTTACACAACTATCATTATTCTAGAATAGGATTCAAGAAAAAAAATTCCCAATTAAGTTGAATTGAGTTTAGATACTTTATGACATAGAATAAATATCATTGAACTATTCAGATGCAACAACAATTTATTATTATGTGAGTTATTTTAATTCACACAAGATCTTGGAAATAAATATATACTGCTAACATTGTATTATATCAGCTTTTTTAATCTCATGTGAGTCAGATTTGTTCTTTATCATCTCTTATTCTGTAACATCTTGACCGGAGTGCCACTAAAGTGATGCCCTGAACTGATTCACCACATGGCCTCAAGCACGTATCCTTGTACACTATAGGTTTTTTAATAAAAGAAAGGTCTAGTTATCATACAATAGGGATAATATTTTATTATAATCATAGTACTATAGTGGTATGACATGGATAAATCAAGGGTGGAAGTAGTATAAATGAAAAACACCAGTAGAAAATAATTACCAATAAAAATTTATAGTTCAAAATTTTACATCCATGCAAGTCAATGTGAATATAGAATGGATGAACAAATGAAATAAAACATGAAATACATAAAAAATACACAATAAAAAGAAATAAATACCCAAAGGCTATCTCCATGATAATCCTACACTCTAGCTCAATCATATGCTCCTAAGCTCCCATTTATAAGAATAATTTAATAATCATAATCAATGATCATAAACATGCAACCACATGGTCTGTTTTAGTACCAAATAGCAGCACGAACAGGATATGAGATATACTCAATATGCCACCCCCAATGTCAGGTAATAAAATCCATTCCAGGGAATATAAAATAAAATAATGTGCATGTATAATGGATAAGTCTCAATTTGGTCTCATCATATTACAATGTAAAATGGTTTATAAAACATCTTAATCATAATATAAAAAATAAAATTTAATGATTGTAAATTTAATGAGTGACTCGTATAAAATCTAGCACACAACACAATGTTGCATTTTATAAACATTATAGAAATTAATGGAAAATAATGAGACTACCTTACTTAATATTAGTATACTTCAATCATCAATTATCGTTATTTGTTTTGGCTCAGAAAGAGATAAATTGAAAAAATCAAAAAATTCCTAGAAAATATGGCATATGAGCTTGCATTGAAATAATATCCAATATAGAATTAAAAAAATGATAAAATAGGGAAGAGGAATCATACGATCACAATTTGATATAAAATTTGATTAACAACACTTGAATAAGATCACATAAGGATGATATAAAAGAAACCCTAGAAGATTTGGATGAGTCACTGCTGATACCTCATAGGTTCCCTCCTATTGCCTATAGAAGCATAAGGGGTTGATCCCCTACAAACATTTTTTAAAAATTCAGCCCACATGATTCACGGCATGAACTATATTAACTTTTTAAATTCTATAGGGTAATACCCTTAACCTTTCTAATCCTTAATTTTCATTGACCACACCTCATTAAACCAATTCACATCGTAAATGGGATTTACATTGTCGATGGCATGTGACAGTTGTGTTTATTATCTCTACATTCCTATTTTTCATTTTTGTGTTCTACTTAACCCCAGTTACTTCCATAGAATCATGATCCTCATCTAAAAACATAATATCTAGACATTAAAACCCACAAAAGATCGATTTGATTCCGAAAATTTAAAATGACCCATCCATTAAATGAAGAATTCAAATTCTATTAAATATTTCAACCTAGTACAAAGCATAGGATGTTAAATATTCATTAGTTTAAATATCATGTATAATCATTTTATTAAAAAATTATTAACCTATATTCTTTTTAATCATAAATATAATTTAGTTTTTTATTTTATTTCTATGTAGTTGCTAAAACATTGTCAAAACTATTGCGAAGTTCTCTAAATATTATCCAACCACTAAAATTCATTCCTAACAACATCAATTGGATTTATAAAATTCAAAATAATGTTTCCAAATATTTCCAATAAAATTACAATTTATTTGGATCATATAATAGTTCAATCATTGATATTTCACTTAAATATTCCACTCTCTCAATTAAGTCCAAAACCTGACATAACATTATAAAACCTCTATACAAGTGATATTATATATTAATCATAACAGACTTGATGGTTTATAATGTAGGTATGTTTCCTCCCTCTTCTATTGGCTTGAATATTCCTCCTCCAATCCATATTTCTCAACCACTATACATTTGTTTGTAGATAGTTCTCTAATTATACATTCGAACTTATCATTTATTCATTACAAGATTAGTTCAATTATCATAATATATATATATATTTTTTCTTACTATGAAATAATAAACGTTTACCATTAAAGACGGTATCCCCTAATTCATCCTTATTTCCCCTATATGAATGGATATACTCTACCATATCAAATAATATTAAAATGATTCTAAGTTGTACCTCTTACATATTTAACCTTTTCATTTATATTAAGATATTGACCATCAACTTAAATTAAATATATATTGACTTAAATCCTTAATGATATATTGAAAAAAATATAAACAAATAAATTTATCTTATACAATCTAACTAGGAACTTTAGGTATTGACCCAAATATAACTAATGATGATTGATTCGTTAAGGTTAATTGGTTGACCATTCTAATTTCATCCAACATGAAATTTTTGACTAATAATTCTTGATTTAATTACTATTTTGATTTCATTCAATTAGAACAATTATAAAATTTCCTTCACCTTTAAGATCATTACAATGGTTCTCTTTAGGTTGAGTAACCTTGTGAGGTTTAGAACACATTGTAAAAAATATAATTTAGATAAATAAAAAAATATTATATAAATATTTTATGAAATGGTGATCATATTGGTGAAAAACATACTATACATAAAACACCATAGTGGAATTAAATGTGTATTAATATATATATATATATATATATATATTCTTTAATGATATTAGTGTTTTCCGTATTATTCATTATATATACCTTATCTATATTTAGCTTTAAAATATAATACACCGTCAAAATTTGGTTATACTAAATTTTTTTATGATGTCATAAAAAAAGGGTCTTACTCAAATGACTTGAACTTTATTCAATAGTTTTTTGTTTAAAAAATAATAATAGATCCATTTTTATTTATAGAATCATGTTTATTAAATATGTATACTCCTTAAAATTTCACTATAATTTGATTATATAAGTATCCTTTTTAATCTAATTTACTTTTATGAATTTTAATTCAAAATTATTATACTAAAAACTTATTATCAGCTTATCTACATTGGGAAATTGTAATATAAAATATTATATAGTCAAAATCCTATATTTTTTAAATGATCCAATGTGATAAATTATCATTAAAATTAGATTTTTAGCCTTGAAAGTAGATACTTGCATCACTTCAGTAAAAAAAGTTACTCCACTATTTTCAACTATAGTATGTACATAATGTTCATTTATAAAACCTATATAGAAATTAATTATCTATCCATTATATTAAAATTCATGCATGATTTTAAAGGTAAAAATTATATTTTCGTAGAGTTTTTTTAATATTTTCATAGAAATAATAATAAAAATGGACTTAAAACCAATTATTTATTTATATGTACTTGAAATCATAGTTTAATCTATTATTGGATTCATGTTCCTAAGAATGTCCTTATGAGTATGAAAATATGATAAAAAATTATAATATTATAATAAATTAGTTGATATTATTCCCAATCTGTGATGGGTATTGTAAAATCATATCGGCCTAAAATTATTTCACATGTGATCTTCCTATTCTGTTGATATTTAGGAATAATGTTTTTCCCATATTGGATAGAAACTCAATTGATTCTTCCAAAATATACCGTAAATACATTCTTCTAGTTAGAAATTATTTATGTGGACCTTTTGAATATCTTAATATAGTGTTCAATAAGATATATCCTTTTGAAATGTATAGGAATGAAAATTTTTATATCTGTAGCATGTGAACTGTCAATTTAACAAAATTATAAATGAATGATGAAGACAAAAACATTTTCAATGCACATAAAGTGATAAAAATTTTTGTTTCCCTTATAGAAAATTTCTTGTAGTAAATTACATTATAGGATATTTATTTGGAAATGAAACATATCATAGTTATAATGTAAAAAAAATTTAGATATTCATAACATATTTCCATGAGCACAAAATCTTGAATCAAAACATGATAATCATTTGTTTTTAACCTTACAAAATGACATTAAATAATTCAATATTCCTAATATTTTTAAATATCCTCTAATTCCATTAAATCATTTAAAAATTATCATAACTAAAATTATTGTAGTCAAGAAATTGTGAAATTTAATATAGGAATAATAATTTACCACCCCATTTTTTCAATGAAAACCATTACATAATGTTGATCTGAATCATTTTTAACATTTTTTGATATCATATTTCATTTTATAGTTTTTTATAATATAAAATTAAAAATTCACATTTAGATATCTTTATATTCATCATTCCTAATATATTTTCAATATATAAATTTTTCTATAAGATAATTTCAAATAAAATAAATTTCATTCACAAATCATTTTCACAATGATTTTAGATAAATGTTTACTAAAACCATTTATTTTATTCATTATATTTCCAACTTGTTCCATTTATTTTGATAAATTTGTGTATAATTTTTTTTAAGTTCCCATCGAATATATCTAAAAAATATTCGAATTAATTACCTTGTGGTAAAAATTTATGATTTCTAAGAAACAAAATCTTTATACTTTGTAGTGATGCTTATTTAACAAGAGTGTGACTTAATTTGATATCATAATTTTTATCAAATTTTTATTTCATTGGATTTATTAGTTCAGATATTTATTTAATTTTGTGTTTACATAATATAATTAAGTTAAACATGGAGTTTTGCGGTGAAATATGAACTTTAAAAATTATCACAGATAGGGGTAAAATAGCAATTTTAACCTGAAAAATGAGTTTAAAAAATTGTATAATGATTAAGTTGATATCTAAATCCAGCATTTAAATTTTATTATTGGTTTATCATGAATGAAAAGAGTTTATATTTAAGATTAATTTAATGAAATAATTAAATTTCATTCCCATAATTATTTAATTTTAGGAGAAAATAGGGAAATTCTTAAATTTCACATCATATTTGGATTCTATTAGATTAGTATCACTCGACACATGTTGTCTCACTTACTAATAAGTAAATTTTTATTAGGATTTGGGTTCATCACATGAACATTTTTGATTTTTTTGTTTAAATATCCAATTATACCTAATATTCTCCTCAGTTTGAAAATATTTATAATGTAGAGGAATCCTGAAAGAAGATATAAAAATAGTGCTCCCTTCCATGTTGGTTATTTGATCCACACACATTAAATTTTATATAAAGTATAATTTATATTCTCCCCATATATTAATTGATAATTATTGACATCAATATCAAACTTCTATAGTAGTGGTGTTTGTGTATTATGTGAAGATCAAAATTCTAATCAAGGTTAATTATAACAAATTGGAATATTTTATATATTTAAGATGTATTGAAATTCCCATGAAATTTATAGTATTATCCAGGGGTTTGAAGAAAAAAATGCAATCATCTACCTCTGAAAAAGGTTCTTCTACTTTAGATGTAACCAATGTGGATAACAAAGATAGATTGTGTTGAAGAGTATTGAATTTATAGTCAATGTGAGGAAATGTCGATTCAGATTAAAGTAAATATTTTTTAGGGTGAAGATGAATTATAGAATAAAATAACCCTTATGATTATGGAAAATGAGAAATATGAGTGGAATGAATTTCTCACTTGGGTGACTATTAGAACAAAGAAACTCATGTCATGCACTTTTCAACAAAATCTATCCCATAGTCCTCACTCTTACAACCCCATGTTATGTTTTAAAAAAATGAATCTCTATTCCAAAAGAGGAATCAAAATGGATTTCCATGCTCCATAAGGATACACACATTGTGGAATATAGAATCTCACTGAACTGTTGCCCGATCCGATGACATGGTGGTTAGAACATCCCACTAGAAAGAAAGGTATAAATTGCACACATTGGTGAATGAAAGGGGTATAAAAACTTAAAACACTATTTTTAATTTCTTATTGGGGGAAACTTATATATAAGGTCATATTTCAATTCATAGTATTCGATTTTACTATTGTCGATCTAAAATAGAAATTCTGATCAAAATTTATGACTATGTTAAGTTGTGATTCATGTAAACATGAAGAAAATTTATAAAATAAAATTTTTATCATGAAATGATTTTTTGGACCGTGAAATTTTTACAAGGGAGATAAACCTGTGTCATAGACTATAAAATTTCTAGGTGGACCATAGAAGATCCTTGAGAAATAACATCATCATTAAAGGAACAAAGTTAGACATATCAAGTGACCATGAGGTATTATCTTCCTTTGTAGACCAAAAAACTAATCATATTTCATAGATCTATGTTAAACGATACATGTGGCCAAGAAATATACTCTCTTTTCATGGATCATTGATGGAATAGTCATTTACACACAGTACCTTTATTGTTCAAAGATCATTGGTATAATTCTAAGAAAGTTTGAAAACTCTTCTTATTCGATAACCAATTTTCAGAAGGTGGTCACCCACCACTACCTATAAATAACCGATACATACTAAAAAGTATAAGACCATCATATATGGATTGGGGAATGATGAATTTTAACTGATGGGAAACCTTTTTACTCACAGTGATATATTCAATTAGATTTAAATGGAAAAAATGAAATCATCCCACCAAAAGTGAAATTCCTTAAAGGCAATGAACATGATGATTCCATGAAGGAGTTCTGTGAAAACCCTTCTATGATGTACTTTCATAATGACAACATGCAGAGGAAATCACATAGAGGTATTCATAAGGATGTATTCATGAATATGATATCACATAGAGGCCATCCGGTTAGGACCATCCTACAATGGCCATCATGTAGAGACTATCATGCATATGAATATTACATATATTAGCTTTTAAGGACTCCCTATACAAGTACCTAAAGCGTCATGATGTCACATTTCTACCTAGGTAACCTACCTTAGAACCAACTATTCCATACAGTGTATTCACTTCCCTCATACCCTCAGTCCAGATAATATATTGGCTACAATTTGAGGCCTTCATCCTAGTCCCTTTCTGTGTTTCACTAACCCCCATAAAAATAGATATTTGAACCAAAAAATTACACAACAGTTCAAACATATTTTTGGTTTTAATACCTAGGACCATACCATTTATCCTAGAATAAAACCTTATGTCAATATATGCCTCAAAAATTCTAAAATTTCTTTGAGTCGAGATACTCCTCTTAGTTTCATTATTTACCTTGATATGAGATACTCTACTCGGTTCCATCCGCCACCTTGAGTCAAGATAATCCTCTTAGTTCCATCATGAACATAGATTTAGGATAGTGCTATTGGATTCCTCATTGATTATATTTTCCCATACATCCATTGATGGATTTTTCATCATATCTAGTGTATTCCCTAATCACCCTGTCTCTTAGTTGGTCATTAAGAAACAAAACAAAACAAAAAGTGTAGTATATATGCATATACCCCACACAGTCACCTCTTGTAAAAATACTCATATTTGAATCTTGCATGGTCCACATATAATGTGAAATACCCAAATTTATCTCAAAGTGAAGAAACAATGTATAATTACCACATAGTGTTATATTATAACCCCTTTTAGAAAATTAGAATCCCAAAAATTCGTCTCATGTGTAATTCCCATTCGATTCCCATTCATGGGGTACCTTTCTATTCTTCAAACCCAATATCACCAAACATAACCATTATCTTACATAATTAGCATAATATGAAAAACTCTTTCTATGTACCTAGTGTAATGCCATGAGATTTTATGAAACAAATTTTTGAATAAATTTAATCTCTTCGATAGCCTCCATTACATGGCACATCATGTTTTAATGAAAAATGATATACTATTAATATTATTATCTAAATATAATCATTATAAACTAGCAATTAAAATTATAACAATTAATAGTAATAACATGTTTTAAATATTAACTATAATGATTTTAAATGAATAAAACATATTGATGAAGAAATTAAATAATTTTTTTAAAGTCTTTATATGTTATAAAAATACTATTTCCTCAATGAAATGTTTTCATTAAAATATAAAAAAATTAATTTTTCAAATTATTATAAAAATTATTTGAGAAAATAAGAAAATATTTTGTAAATATATTTGTCAAATTTTTTTAAGTGAATTTTTAAGAATTTTCTAGAATGATTAATTTTTTGATGAATAGTAAATACTCACATTTATTAAATACCACCTTTTTTTTAAATAATTTACAAGTTACATTTATTTTAAAATGTGATTAAATTTAAAAATAGTTCAATTTTAAATTTAGTAATCAATCTTAGGTAGTTGGAGTCAATTTGTTGTTGAATTTTGATTTTTAGACTCTCTATACTTAAGAAAATGTTTTGTTTGGAAAACTATTTTTCTGGTATGTATTTGGGTTTTATTTTAGATTTAATCATACCACTTATGGGATTTTAATTCGGCAGTATTGGTTCTATATTTTGAAGGAGAATAATTTATATTTAACAATATGTTCATTTTTTTCATAAATAATAGTTAAAATAATAAAAATTATTTAATGAAGTAATGGTTAAAATAGGGTTTTACATGTTAATTAGGTAAGGACTCTGACCTCAGTGGCTCAATGTTGGAGCATTACATAATTACATTACTACAATGAACATTTTTTGTATAAAAAAGGACAAAATATTTTAGTGTTTTTGAAAAAATAGATACAATATTTAGTTTTAAATTAGAAATAAAAAAACAACATAACAACACCCTCGGAAACATCTATATACTCCCAGATTATCCATCCTTTTTATTCATAATATACATCTTCACATCTGAGGAAAAAAATAAAACATAATAAAGGGATGACCCCATATTATTAGTAAGGGTAATAAATATAATGGAAGCTATCATAAATAAATATAAACAACAGGGTAAGGTGAATAACTAAAACCAAAAGATGTTAAAAAATAATCTTGGGCATATTATTGAAAGAATAAAAGATGAATAAATAATGCTATATAAATAAAAACATGAGAATGAAACTTGACCATATATATTATTTAAGTATAACAATCAAATGAAATAATAATTACTAATATCATAATGATGAAAATCTAAATCATACCATAGTGGCCTCAACCAAGACATCTGAAAATAAATGGTTAAGGCCTCGGACAAATCCATATTAGTTTTGTCTCTTGAGATCTACTAATGCATCGAGGGGTTATAGCAGACCCCACCCTTCACTTACTTAGACCAATTAATTCATTATATGTTGAAAAAAAAATATATTTATATCAATGTTCCCATACCAATTTGAAATATTTGAATCAAGATCATAGATTAAATTACTATAACAAAGTCCTTGATAAATACTTGAGAGAAATACACTTTTTCTTTGAAGAGAATAGTTATTCTAGAAAATTATTTATTGTCTTCAAAATAATTAGATTGTAAATATGTATATCCCAAAAAATAAATTTAATGTAAAAATAAATTATGTTTGAGGCATAAAATTTGTCAAATTTAATTAAAAACATGTAAATTTTTTTTAAGAATATTTAAAAATGAGCCACTTTTGTGTAGATTTTGATAAAATATTAAATAGTATTTAAAGAGGAAAATGATTAATTGTTTTGTAAGAACCCGATTCTTCTTCTTCTGGTACGTGTTTCTTCTTTTCTCTATTCCTTTAGTGTTTTTGAGAAAATAAGTAAAATGGGGAAATATCCCAAATTTTGTGGGTATACATAGTGTACTTTTCCACATGTCGTGTACTTTGGCCATGTTAGATGAGTACACAGGGCGTGTAGGCCGGTCGGTGTTGAAGGGTGTAAAAACTGACTACACGCCATGTACTTATTATTTGCACGCTGTGTAATCAGTCGGTAGGGGAATAGTAAGGCAGTGGGAGTAGCCGCCAGCAGAGCGACAGTACATACCGTGTAATCAGGAATACACGCCGTGTACTCATGTCGACTGATGAACAGTGTCGTGGTGGAATGAAGCTGCCAGAGGAACAGTTAAAAAAAAGTACACGGCGTGTACCTAAGAGTACACTCTGTGTAGTCATGAAATTTCTCTTAAAATTGGCAGTAGCCTCCTCATTCAAGAGAAGAGGCAGAACCACCTTTTGGAGCTCGGGAGGGCGGCCGAACCTTAGAGGATCACCTGATAGCGCACCAGAATCCGATTCCGCCTCCGTCGATCATGTTAGGACCGTACGGGTAAGCCCTCTCCTCTCATTGCGATGTTTTTACCAATTCTACATCTATGGGATGTTAATTGCATTTGACTGTGAATTTTGTTTCCCAGATCTACGTCATTCTTGGACGATTCGGGAGGCGTCATTCATGTATACCAATCAAAGAAGATCGAGGTAGGTGGTCTGGTGTTTATTTCCAACTTTTGAGTTGAATTTGTGTACCATTATGCTACGAACCCTTGATTGGGGTGTCGTATGGCTATGGCCTTTTCTGTAAGTTATCTTGAATTGTAATGATAATCTAATGATAAGTTTAAACTGCTATTTGGGATCACTGCTTGGGTCAGGAACCACCCCAGGGGTACGTTCCTCTATTTAGAAATTTGTATATAATACCTCTGGGTATACCGTGAATTTTAGCATTCTTTGAATTGTCTTGAGAGGAATTGTATATAATTGTTTTCTTATGTTTTGGACTCGACCCATCACTTGTATAGCCGGAGGGCAGTGTTTTGTTTTGCCTATGGGAAACCTTTTTCATGGATATGGGTAGTAGTTTCTATGCCTGTGGGCAGTAGTTTCTCTGCCTATGGGCGGCACCTCGTACTCCTGTGGGAAATATTTGTTATTCCTGTGGGTAGACACCTTTGAGTTTCGATTTTGATTAGCTGAGGGTAAGGATTGTATGTTTGAGGGCAGAGTTACCATGAATATTCACCGTGGTGATTTTCATATGTTATACATGCCAAGATAAAGCACAGGCTTGGAATGGTTAAATGAATATTAAAATGGAAATATAACTGGTAGCGTTAGTTTCTTTTGAGTACTGATTAGTTTATTGCATTTACTATTGTACACTGTTGTTGCACATTTTCACTGAATGTTGGGTACAGGCCTTTGGTGGTTGCCTAATGAGATTATTTCTCACACCCTATTTGGGTCATGTCTTTAGCCCAAAATGATTAAATTTTTTTAGGTGTCGATAGGGGAAAGGGTTCCTATACCGGTACATGATTGTAGCATAGGAGTAGGAGAGCATGGGACCGAGATTTGGCTTGCGATACTGCTATGTTATGTTTACTCTTCTTTGTTTTTTTGGATGTACCTTTTACTTTGAGTTGTGTTGTATTGTATTGTAGCGTATCCTGTTTTGGATTCTTTCATCGAATTAGTGACATGTTGCATCCTTATATATATGACTACTGGTTCTCTTTTACTGCAGTTGTTCATTATAGTTCATATTTTTTACTGCCTCCGTTTTTTGTATGTTATTTTTCTTTTCCTCTGCGCTACACATTGAAAAATGAGGGCATAATTTCCCCACTATTATACATGGTCCCTTGCTACTAGTCTACAGCCTCTGGCGTATGGGGAAATGTGCTTGAGGTCATGTGACCAACCAGGTTCGGGGCACCCGTTGAGTGGCTTCCGGATCTGGGACATTACAATGTGGTATTAGAGGAATTATTTTCTTTGACATAATGGTTGGATCCTTATTTAGGGATAGGATGGTAATTGTAGTTAGTAATAAGCTTTGCTTGGGAGTAGCGAACCCGTGTACAGGGAAAATACAATCTACCTATTTATTGCAATTATTACTGTTTTTTCAATTTTACAGTTGATTTGATTTTCACCATTTGGTGACACACTTTTGGTTGTGATTTTATATGTTATACATGGGTTCTACTTAGTTGCAACCCGATGGGATGAGGGTATTCCGTATCATGCATCATTTAGGAACATGCTAGAAATCACATGTAATTCATTCTTCCATGCCATGTAGGTGTATTAAAAATTGCATGTTGTTGTTATAATTGTTGTTCTATAAAATCATGTTGTTGTGATAGCTTCATTGATAAATACCTACTATTTGATATGGTATTATTGTGTGAGGTTGTTGATAGAATGAACTCCAAACATTGGTTTTTGGGTAGTATGGTCCCTCTTGACCGAAATTTGGTGGATCATTGATGAGTATACTTTGTTATAACATGTATAAGATGCCAAGGATTAATTCAAGAGGAGTATGGGCCCTCACGGATCAGAATGTAGAACTTAGGTGTTTGTTTCCATTTTCTTATGGGTTCCGGAGTAGTTCATGAGGCTTATTGTCCGGAAAACCCAGCATACACACTGTGTAGTTCTATAGACACACGCCGTGTGTTCTTTTGTTTGGGAAGTAATGAAAAAAATTTAAGTACATGTCGTGTAGTCACTTCTTGTGTCATAGGCCATGTGGGCGGGGACACGGGGTATGGAATGACTTGGGGAAACACGCCGTGTACCGGTGGTACACATCGTGTAGTGTTGTCCCGGTGTCTGACTGTGTAACTAACAACACGAACGGAGAAAACCTTAAGACAAATATGTTGTGTCTACCTTGAACACGCTGTGTAGTTTGACCCAGGTAACCGGCCGTGTCACAAACAACACGGGTCGGTGTTATCTTTCCTAGTACACGCTGTGTCCTCTTGGAACATGCCGTGTAGTGTCAGCCATGTACCCGATCATGTAGCGAGAAACACGAGTCGGTCTGGGTTTTCTTGTACACACCTAGTCTTTTTGGAACACGATATGTAGTGTGACCTGGGTACACATGTCGTGTCACGAACTACACGGGCCAGTGAAATCCTGTTAAGTACATGTCGTGTGTCTATGGAACACGCCATGTCATTTTATTTTAAGAGAACCATGTGGCTTAAGCCATGTAGAAGGTCTTGGGTAGGGAAGGAGGATTCAAGTGCACACCATCTAGTCGGAAGACACGCCGTGTGTTTGGGGTGTTACACGACCGGTTTTAGCTGGAGTACACGCCCATGTGGATGGCCTATGATAACACAACGTGTATTATTTATACACGCCGTGTAGTCATGTTTTGTGAATCTTGAATGCTTTTTTCTCCTGTTCCCTTCTTGGTATCCTTGTTTTCAGTCTTTGATAATCTTGATCTAATGTGTGTGTTTGACTTTGTAGATTCATGCCACCAAGATGACCACCAGTTGTTCGCCAAGAGAGTGGCGATGATTTTACTCTAGAGGTGGTAGGCCATGGGCTACAGATGGATCCTCTAACAGAGCCAGATGTGGTGTCAGCCATTATACCGGATACAGGCGCTGATGCGTATTTCTGTGAAGGCTTCATGCGGTTCATGGAGACCTTTTAGAGAGCACCGCAGGCTGCCACATCTATGGCAGAGCTACCACATATCTTCTAAAAGAAGCATCTGCCTGCGTTTTTAGGGGATATCGGACCACAGGCTAAAGAGTCATGGATGGATTCAATGCAGACGATATTCGAGCATCTCGAGATGCCTCCTGGGCGGAGGGTCAAGCTCCCTACTTACATGCTACGTGATTCCGCCAAGAGGTGGTGGGATGTTACCACCTAGTCTGAGCATCACCGAGACATGGTGTGGGAATATTTTTAGGAAGATTTATATGAATTCTTCTTTATAGAGATGCTGAGGGTAGATCGAGCTTGAGAGTTCATAAATCTGTAGTAGGGAACTATGTTAGTGATGGATTATTCCGCACGCTTCACCAAGATTTAGTGTTTTTCACCCGTTCTGGTTGGTGATGAGATGTCGAGGGCTAGGAGATTTGAGGATGGTCTTCGATATGAAATCTGAGCACCGGTGAATGTTTTCAGGTTTCCTATAGTGCATTCTATTGTGATCCAGATAATGATTACTGTGTGGAAGTTGTGGGATGCTAGTGGTGTGGGCCAAGGCGGTTCGACACCAGTTTCTCGTACTATTTCTACCGGTAAGCGGAATAGGCAGATGGACTTCTCTCACAGTGGTAGTACTAGCCAGAAGAATACTTCAAGTGGCCAGGTCATGTGCTACCAGTGTGGTAAAGTGGGTCACAAGAGACCGCAATGTCCACGTGACACAGTGGACTGCCGATCTTGCGGCAGGATGGGTCATCTCCAACATTTTTGTAGGGTGTTCCCACCAGTGGCTAGTGAGAGGGGTTCTGTGCAGACTCCGCATGTAGGAGCAGGACCAACAGCTTCTTACCAGTTAGTAAATTGGAATATGTTAGGGCGTGCAGACCAAGATGGTGGCCATGACCATGGTATCCAAACACCAGGATCTCCGAGGCGGCAGGGCAGGTTAGCTCAGGGTAGCCAGGCTATGTCGCCGGGCCACCGTACTAGGAAGGCATATGCAGTGCAATAGACCCAACAGGAGCAGGATCCTAGAACTTCCATTCTCATAGGTACCATTCTAGTTGTTTATGTTTTATCTTCTGCACTTTTCAATACTGCTACTACACATAGATTTATATCTGTGGCCGTTATGGGAATCCTCGGGCTCTGTGTTTTTTTCTTCTTCTGATATCATGAATCTAGGCACACCATTGGGAGTGAGGACGACAGGTGTGCGTCAGAACAGGGAGTGCCCCTTGAGGTTTGTGGGTGTCACTTTTTATAGGATCTCTATGACTTAGAGATGACAAGCTATGATTTCATTCTCGGGATGGACTGGTTGGTACCCTTCCGAGCCTTTGTGGACTACTATCGTCACAGGGTGTGTTTCACGTCACCATAGGGAAGAGAGTTTCTATACAATGGAGAATGGGACGTCTAGGTGAGCCGATCTGGTCACGAGAATCATGGGAGAGGTGGAGTCACATCCCAGATTGCAAGTTTATATTTGGATGATCAGGGGACTTTTTAGAAGTATTTCACTCCAGTAGTTGATCGTTTTAAATATTTCTTTTCGGACAACTTTTCAGGTCTTCCTTTGTAGAGAGAGGTGGATTTCTCTATTTAGATTGTTCCAGGAGCAGCACCGGTGTCCATCCCTCTTTATAGGATGGGTACATCATAGTTGCAAGAGCTCAAGAGGCAGTTAAAGGAGTTACAGGAAAAGGGTTTCATCTGACCTAGTACTTCTCTATGGGGTTTGCCGGTCCTCTTTGCGAAAAAGGCAGACAATACCCTTAGACTCTGTGTGGATTATTGGAAGCTGAACCAGTTGACGGTTAAGAACCAATGTCCCTTTCCAAAGATTGACGATCTTTTTGATCAACTTTGAGGAGAACGAGTGTTCTCAATGATTGAATTGAGATCTGGATATCATCAGTTACTCGTTAGGACATCGGACATACCGCTTATAGATTTTCGGTGTAGATATGGTCTTTATGAGTACTTGGTTATGCCATTTGGACTCACGAATGCGCTAGCAGATTTCATGGGTCTGATGAATCATGTGTTCCACCCTTATCTGGATTCTTTTGTTGTGGTCTTCATGGATTATATCTTGGTGTACTCTCACACTCGACACGACCATTCCATCCATATTCAGATCGTACTGAGTACACTAAGAGAGCATCAGTTATATGCTATGCACTCAAAGTGACACTTTTGGATAGACCAGATTCACTTCATGGGTCATATCATCTCAAAGGTTGGAGTTGTGGTAGATCTAGAGAAAGTGAGGGCCGTAGTTTTTCTGGGAGCAGCCTAAGAACATGCTTGATATACATAGTTTCTTGGGGATTACTGGTTACTACAGATGCTTTATACAGGACTTCTCCTACTTAGCAGCACCATTGAAAGGTTTAACTAAGAAGGATTTTGATGCAGGGCGATCGAGTTGTTGTATACGGGTATGAAGAGAGAGATCGCTGGTTTTGTTACGAGATGTTCCACCTGTCAGCAGGTGAAGGTGGAGCATCAGAGGCTAGCTGGACTGTTACAACAGTTACCCATTCCAGAGTAGAGATGGGATGATGTTGTGATGGACTTCGTGATCGGGTTGCAGAGTTCACCTCGATGCAATGATGTCGTGTGGGTTTTTGTGGGTAGACATATGACGGTGGCTCACTTTTTGCCGATCAAGGAGACCTTCGGTGTTGACAAGCTTGGGAAGCTGTATATCCGAGAGGTTGTACATATTCATGGGGTCCCTTGTTCTATCATTTTAGATAGGGATTACTATTTTACGTCTCGTTTCGACAAAGGTTTTCAGAGCGCACTGGTTACCTAGATGCTTCTGAGCACATCTTTCCACCCTCAGATCAATGGCCAGTCAGAGCATACGATACAAGTGCAAGAGGACATACTGCGTGCATGCGTCCTAGACATTGGGGGATCTTGGTATAAGCACACACCCCTAGTCGAGTTTTCCTATAATAATAGTTTTTAGGCAACTATTGAGATGGAACCTTACGAGGATTTATATGGTCGGCCATGCCGATCACCCTTGTGCTGGTTAGAGGTAGGTGAGGCAGCTTTACTGGGACCACATCTCGTACAAGAGACTTCAGAGCATGTCCAGTTGATACAGAAGTGGATGGCTACTTCATAGTCTCGTTATGAATCTTATGTTTATTTCCTCAGAAGTCCCTTGGAGTTTGTGGTCGGGGATTAGGTGTTCTTACATGTTTCACCGAGGCTAAGACACAGGCGGATCAAGAGATAGGGTAAACTTTCGCTGAGGTATGTGGTGTCGTTTGAGACTATGGAGAGAGTCGGGCCAGTTGCCTATCGGTTGAAGTTACCACATAGGTACCGGGACTTGCACGACGTCTTCTATGTATCTCAGCTGTGCCATTATCATTCAGACCCGTCTCATGTTTTTCAGCCCGAGGAGGTTGAGCTTTAGGTCGATGTGTCCTTTGAGGAGTATCTGATTTTTATTGTTTATAGGAGCATAATGGTTCTCCGAGGATGATCAATTCCTCTCGTTTGGGTGCTATGGAAATATGGATGAGTTCAGGATGAATCCTGGGAGCGGGAAACCGACGTATGTGCTTAGTGGCCAGAGTTGTTCACAGCTTCATCTTCGCTACCCTTAGAAGGGAACGTCGGGGATTAATTGATTTAATGGGTAAACTTGTAAGAACGCAGTTCTTCTTCTTGAGGAATGGGTTTCATATTTTCTCTTTTCCATTAGTGTTTTTGAGAAAATAAATAAAATGGGGAAAAATCAAAAAAAAAATTGGGTACACACCGTGTACTTTTCCACATGCCATATACTTTGACCGTGTGAGATGAGTACATAGGGTGTGTAGGCCAGTCGATGATGGAGGGTGTACAAACTAACTACACGCCGTGTACTGAGTATTTAAACGTCATGTAATCAGTAGGAAGGTGAATAGAAAGGTGGTGGGAGCAGCCGCCGGTGGAGCGATAGTACATGTCGTGTAATCAGGAATACACATCGTGTACTCATATCGACGGATGAACAATGCCATAATGGAAAGAGGCCTCCAGAAGAATAGTTAAAAAAAAGAAAAGTACACGCCGTGTACTTGAGATTACATGTCGTGTAGTTATAAAATTTCTCTTAAAATAGGAAGTAGCCTCCTCATTCAAGAGAGGAGGTAGAACCGCCGTTTGGAGCTCAGGAGGACGGACGAACCTTAGAGGATCACCCGATCGCGCACCAGGAATCTGATTCCACCTCTGTCGATCACGTTGGGACTGTACGAGAAATCCCTCCCCTCTCTTTATATTGTTCTTACCAATTTTTCCTCTAAAGGGAGTTATTTTCATTTGAACGGGAATTATTTTATCCCAGATCTACGCCATTCTTGGACGATTCGGGAGGCGTCGTTCATGTATACCAATCAGAGACGATCGAGGTAGGTGGTTTGGTGATTATTTCCAACTGTTGAGTTGAATTTGTGTACTATTGAGCTATGAACCCATGTTTGGGGTGTCATATGGCTGTGTCCTTTGATGTAAGTTATCAAGAATTGTATAGATAATCTAATGATAAGTTTAAAATACTGTTTGGGATAACTGCTTGGATCCAGAACCACCATGAGGGTGTGTTCCTCTGTTTAGCCATTTAGCCCGAATACCTATGGGTATACCGTGAATTTTAGCATGCTTTGAATTTCCTTGAGATGAATTTTATATAATTGCTTTCTTATGTGTTGGGATCAGCCCGTTAGTTGTATATCCTGAGGGAAGTGTTTCGTTTAGCCTGCGGGAAACCTTTCTCATGCATGTGGGTAGTAGTTTATGTGCCTGTGGGCAGTAGTTTCGGTACCTATGGGAAATACCTCATACGCCTATGGGAAATATTTGTTATGCCTATGGGCAGACACCTGTGAGTTTCAATTCTGATTACCTGAGGGTAAGGATTGTATGTCTGAGGATAGAGTTATCATGAATATTCACCATGGTGATTTTCATATGTTATACCTACCAAGTTAAAGCATAGCCTAGGCATGGTTAAATGAATATTAAAATGGAAATATAACTGGTAGAGTTAGTTACTTTTGAGTACTTCTTAGTTTATTGCATTTACTATTGTACACTACTGTTGCACATTTTCACTGACAGTTGGGCACGAGCCTTTGGTGGTTGCCTAATGGGATTATTTATCACACCATGTTTGGGTCATTTCTTCGGCCCAAATAGATTGTATTTATACAAGTTTCGATAGGGGCAAGGTTCCCTATACAGGTACATTATTGTAGTAGAGGAGTAGGAGAGCATGGGACCGAGCTTAGACTTGTGATACTGCTGTGTTCTGTTTACACTGCTTTGTTTTGTTTGTTTGTACATTGTACTTCGAGTTGTGTTGTATTGTATTGTATTGTATCATGTTCTGGCTACTTTCATCGAATTAGTGACATGCTGCATCCTTATATATATGATTGCTGGTTCACTTTTACTACAATTGTTCATTCTAGTTCATATTGTTTACTGCTTCTGTTGTTGTGTGTTATTTATCTTTTCCACTGCACTACACTTTGAAAAATGAGGGCATAGTTTCCCCACTATCAGACCTAGGCCCTCGCTGGTAGTCAGCAGCCTCTGGTGTTTGGGGAAATGCACTTGAGGTCATGTGACCAACTGGGTTCGGGGCACCCGTTGAGTGGTTTCCGGATCCGGGATGTTACATGTTTAAATAAAAACTGAAAATAGATAATACTGTATTTCAAGATTAATGGATGATTTTATAAAAATAATGGCTTCTTATAAAATACTAAGGACTGTACTTGAAAAAGGGTAAGAAATTTGGAAGTACCCTTTAATCAGACGTTCTTATAAGGAGGAATTGCAAAGCGAACCGTAGAAAACATGTATTATCTCATTTAATAAAGATAAAAGGATCTATATACATTATTTTGGAACATATAAACATAATTCTAAATACATATATATAAATAAATACAAAATACATTGGGGTAAAGAGATAAAAATCATAACCTAAAGGATATGTGGAGATTTGTGAAGAAACCCTTACTACTTTGCAAACAGTCAAACCATAAGAACCATAAAATTAATGATAATAAAATAATACATTGAAAACCATGAATATAAATAAATTCATGATATTATAAATAAATGGGAATTAAACATACACCACAATAAAGAATTAGTAGTGAACAAGACATATTTCATAGAAATAAAAGTGTGATGAGAAAACCCTAACCTTATGTACGAAAGTGTTCTACACCGGCACTTAATATATTGTATAATGAAATTATATACATTAATAATTTAATTCAGAACATAATAAACATGTATTTTATTTATTATAATTTTATTATGTTCATTTATTGACTTTTTAATGAGTTATATGATTCCTTTTATCATTTGGGGTGTTCATTTCCTTGGTTTTCATGACTGGTTCCCTTCTATGCATGTAGGAAAGATAATGTAAAATAGAAATAGTTATCCAATATTGAACTTATATGTTATTAATAAACTTTCAGGATATTTAATGGTCTTATATATCATTTTTTTCTAAATATCGGGGGTGACTGATGGATATATCATTAAGGATAATCATTTGGATTATTTTGGCATTTTTTCGATCATCACTCACTATTTTTGTTTTGTGAATTAATATTATGTTTTTTTTAAAGTTACAAAACATTAAAATAGTTTTATTACAAATATTAATGTTTTTTAACCATATAAATTCTTTTACGACTAGTCTTGATGGCATAATTAAAAAATGAAACTCATCATCCGCAAAGGTGGTAACTTGGCACCTCATGAATGATGTTCTCATTTTTATAATAAAAAGGGGAAGACTGAAGGATTGATTGTGTGTATCCAATTACAATAATAAAATTAGATTTATATAAGATACTAGAGTTATCATGAATGTTTTAAATTAGTAGGTAAAGAAAGGATAAGAATGAATGGAAATTGAATGAAAATTAAAAGAGCGAAAGGGGATTTAACCTCTTGAATTCCTATCCTTTAGAACCTTCTTAATGATCATTGAAATGGTAATTTGGTGAGAACAAAAAAGACTATAACGTGTGGTAGAGTATTGGGAGTGGGATTGGGAAAAATTTTTGATAGAATACAAGGCATTGAGAGTGTGAGGAGAAGGGTTGTTGAGGGATGCTATTTATAGTGGATAAAAGGGGTTTTTTTGAAATATTTTATTCACTTGTTTCTTATTTTCAATCAAGAAAAGTCATAGTGTTGATTATTGAGACTAAATATAGTAAGTAGTTTTTATTAGTTTTATCTAATGGGTTCTTACATCATGAATGATGTTTTAATTCATGCATTTGTCTTACAATTTTAAATAACGTAAATTATCATATTTTCTTATTTATTAAAAATTCAACTATTTTAGAAAACCACCAAAAATTAACCTGAACCATTTTTTAACGTGTAGAAATAAAAAATAAACTCCATTATATGAAAATAATTTTATATATATGTGGAATTTATTTTTTAAATTAAATCATCATTTACTCAAAAATGCAGATTTTAAAATTATAACTAATTTTATGACACTTTTAAAAAATTAATTAATGTGTCATAAAATTATCACATAATAATAATATAGAATAATATTAATATGTGAATCTATTTATGTAAAATAAATTTTCTTTTATATCATTATATTAATTAAAAAAATTTAAATCAACATTTATGTTTCACAAAAATATCAACACTTAATTTACCATATTTATAACATTTATTTACTTAATTCTCAAAAAAATATGTTATATTCTCCTTTATATGATACCGAAATTTTATTTTTAATTCTATATGTGAGGTTACTTTTAAAATCATAAATACACTATTAATATAATTAAAATTATAGTTTTATAAAAATCATGATTTTTAACGATTCACTATAAAATTAATATTTCTAGAAAAATACCACAACTTCACCCTATGATAATTGTGAGATTACAATTTTAAAAATGATCATAATTTTGTTCAAAATAATTTGTTTAAGTGTACAAATTTTGTTTAAAAATAAATGCTCTATTAAAAGGTTGTAAAACTACCTTTAGAAAATAAATATAGTCTTTTAATGCACAAAATTGAAATAATTCTCATATTATGACTATAGAATCATTTGGATGAATTTAAAAACATTTGATTAAATATATAATATATAAATTTTATAAGTTTTGTAATTACATGAATTCTAATAAATTTAATGGCTAGGTTATAATGGACATTTTAAAATAATGATATTTACCTGTATATCATTGTTCATTTATGTTTGGAGTTGTGTAAAACCTATGTTTTTGAAGAAATAAATTTAAAAAGATACATACCATAAAATCTCAGGTTGTCACATTTTACCTTAATTTAAAAAAATTGTGTCCTTATAATTTGAAATTGTACTTCAAAAATGAATGGTTGATACGTCGAAATCCTTTTGTAGGAAACGAAAATTAGAAATAGGGATAATAAAATATCCTGTTAATAAGATAGAAAAGGAAAAAAATAGACACCAAAAACTAGGATTTCTAGTAGGTAATCATTAGTAGAAAGCGATAACATGGACTTGTATGAGGAATCTGAATACCATGTTCTGAGGGATAATGATAGAAAACATGGTCATTAAAATATTAACCATCACAAAACAATAAATTGGTGATCCATTAAAAGATCATTAATTTATCATAAGGAAGAGTAAATGAATAAAATTTTTGTTCTAAAATCCTTTTCATAGAGTTGAGGGTTTCATTTACAATTCATAAAATAACTTGATAAAATAATCTTTATGGATTACATTCCATATCATAAGAATAATCTCAGCCTTTGGTTATGCTTCTATCTATCTCACTTTCATTTAATAAATTTGAATATGGACATTCATGACATGTATTTATGCCTGAAGCACTCTTATGAGTCAAAAGATCCAAAAGTCATTACTTCAACCTTTAAATGGTTACTAATTTTTTTCCACAAGTTATCCAATATGAAAAATAATACTTTAATATTAATCAATAATATCCTTAAGTCATTATCTAGAAGTTAAAAAAATGTCTCATCGAAAATATGTTTTTCCAAATTCGATGGAAAAAAATTAAGAAACAAGGTCACTAAATTCCCAAAATCAACTTAACATAAGATTTACCCAAATAATGTATCCATTTTTGACCCATAAAGATATATGAAACCCGTAATCTATATTAAACATTTTCAAAACACTCATTCTTTCTAGAGTATAATATGAGGATATCGAATAAATTACATAAATCCAAACATCTTATAATTCATGCATAACATAAACCATTAGCTCACTAACCACCTTCATGGTCACCAATACTATCCCATAATCACATATTTATTATTATCAAAACTTCATGAACATATTTAGTGTTATATATCCCAATTCACATTTTTTCTAAAAGATCAACATACATCAAAATCAGTTTCTTGGTTACTGGTGTTATTCATCCCATTCTTAAACTTTGTTAAAAAAAATGTGGTGCAGTACAATACTTATATATATGATGATACTTATAACTATTATATTATCGATAAAATACTATAATAACCTAATTATGGAATCCAAACATAGGAATATTAATCATTTTTCTTCATTTGTGTTAGTAACATAATCCTGACCATAATCCATTATCTTATTTTAGGGTATACTCTTTTGGTGATCAAAACATTGATTTGCATAGTGTCATATATACTTTTAGTTGAAGCATTGTACATAATTGTTTTTCCATACACTTGAAATAAAAAAATGGTGGCCTTTCTCTCCATACTTGTAGAAAACTACCATCCATTTGAAGATATTACCATGTTGTTTCTTTAAATAATTATTACATGTTGAAAAATACATCTTTCTCTTATTTCCTTTGAAAAATATTTTTTTATAGATGTCATATACCTCCCATAAAAGCCATAATACATAGGGAATTATTTAATTGTCTCATTAATACATGTTTCTATATATTCATATGAAATGATTTTTTGGGAGAATTGTTCCCTTGGAAATATTATAAATAGACTGTAAAAGATTTGATCCTCCTTAATCTTTATATCATTCAAATTGATTTGGATATCATTACTTATAAGATGTTCCATTTATAAATAGTGAAATAAACTAAATTATGTTTTGAATAATGATGCATAATTTCAAACTAGAAAAAAATGAAACATAAATTGAAATTTTATTCATAGAAAATCTCATAATAAAAAACATAGTTTCCTTGGGGACATATTTTATTTTAAATTCTTCATAATGGTTTACAAGGAAAATTTGAATTTTACTAAGAATATCCCCCGAGAGTGTAAAACTAGGTATGTATTATGGACCATTTTCATGTATCAGGTTACTTTATGTTAGGCATGATGCATCTTGTCAGATTTATTACCCAAATTACATCAACACCAGAAGCATGCCTAATTGTATTATCCCGATAGAGATGTATTTCTAGGAAGTGACAAATAATCTCTACCTCACCAAAATACTAGGTTGTTCTTTTTTAGTTATACTTAACATCTATATTAAGGTGATTTACCTGAATCTATATTTTCTAAATCTATTTCCATGGGTTCTATTATACTTTCTTAGATACCAACTATAAAGACACCGAACCCAGTAGCTCAGAGTCAATCCATTACTAAATTACATAGGTAATATTAACAAGTGTACACATCCCAAAGGGTTAAATAGTTTAATATCTTTAGAAAACCAGATACCAACATTAGTTTTGTATTTAATATTGAAAATAAATGCAACATAGAAAAACATTGGAAACTTCCATAAACTCCTAGATTATCTCATCATGTCATTCATAATATACTTCTTTGCTTGTTGGGGAAGAAATGAAACACACAAATGGGGTGAGCTCAGATTTTCAATATGGATAAAAAATATAATGGATGCTATCATAAATAAACATAAATAATATTTCAAGGGGAATAAATATAATTAAATTTCATTAAAACATAATCTTGAGTATATTAAAATAGGAATAAAATCTTAATAAATAATGCACTATAAATAATCACATGATAATTACAGTTAACCATGTATATTATACTGGTTGAATAACCACATTGATTATCAATTATTAATATCACAATTATGGAATGTCAAATTCTAGATATCTAAAATATACCGTCATGTATTTTACAAATACATATGAAAATATTTGGTTACTTCCTTGATCAAATCCATATCTGTTTTGTCTCGTGATACCTACATATGCATAAAGGGGCTATAGCGGGCGCCGCCCATCACTTTCTAAGTCCAATGAATTTCTCATATGTAAAATATAAAGACATATTTAAATAAAAGTGTCCCATACCAATTTGAAATATTTCAACCATAATAATAGATGAAATTACCCTAACAAAACCATTGATAAATTCTTGACATAAATACCCTTCTTTGTTGAAAAGAATAGTTATTTTGGAAAATCATTTGTATTTTTCATTAAAATCAGATTATTTGAATTTATATCAATGAAAATAAAATGTAAGTACAATGAAATCATGATTGAGGTATAAAATATGTCATACTAGAGTGAAAACATGTGGAAATAGTTTTTAAGAAACATTATAAATGAACCACTTCAGTGAGACATAAGATAAAATATAAAACATCCTTTAAAGATGACAATGATTAATAATTTACATAAACTAGAAAAGAGAGTACATACTTTTTTAAAGATAAAAATAGTGAATTTATAATAATAATGGTATCTTATAATATATTATGTATTGTAATTGAAAATGGGTAAGAAATCGGGATGTACCCTTTAACCTGGCTTGCTTATCAAGAGAAATTGAAAAGGGAACCTTACAAAAAAATTATTCTCTAATAAAATAAAGATAAATTGATATAGATACATGATTTTTGAAAATAAAAATATAATTTATAAGTGTTATATAATGATAAAGAATAATTAAATTGGGTTGAAGAGAGAGAAAGTGTGACCCGAAAGAAAAATGGAGATTCGAGTATAAACCCTTACTAATTTGAAAACAATCGAAGCATAATCCCCATTAAATTAATGATAATAAAATAAGAAATTTAATAACATGAATATAAATAAATTTATGATATCAATAATTAATGGGTAGTATAAAAACACCAAACACAAGAAATATTGGTGGATATGGCATATCTCAAAGAAATAAATGTGAGATGAGAAAACCCTTACCTTATGTCCGGAAGTGTTCTGAACTTTTAAATAATGTCCATGATAATGAAATTAGATTCATTAATAATTTAATTTATAACCTATAATACATTTTCATGATTTATTATAATTTTATTAAATTCATTTGTTGTTTTTTATGAGTTATAAGATTTAATTTCATCATTCGAAAGTGTTGATTTCATTGTTTTCATGATTCATTCACTTGTATACATCTACAAAATATCACATAAAATGGAAATAATTTTCTATAATTGAAATTATATGTTATTAAAAGAATTAGAGGAGATTTAATGGTCTTATATATCATTTTTTCTATATATGAGTATTATTCATAAGATAAATCATTAATGATAATCATTTGGGTAATTTTTCCATTTTTTCAATCATCATGTGCTAGTTTTGTTTTGGGAATTAATATTTTATATATATATATACTATTTTATGAAAATTAAATATTTTTTAACAAATATGTTAATTAATGTTTTGACCATAATTGTTTTGACCATCCTTGAATATGGAATTGAAAAATGAAAACTCATCATTTACGAAGCTGATAAATTAGCACCCCACGGGCAATGTTTTCATTTTTAGAATAATAAGGTAACGAGAAAATAATTGGTGGTGGATATATCATTATCATAATGATATTATAGTATATAAAATATTATGGCGTTATCATGCATTTTTTGAAAAAGGAGGTAAGGGCAGGATACAAAAATTAAATAAATTGAATTAATATTAAAAGAGTGAAAGTGGATTTTACCTCTTGAATTGATATCTTTGAGAATCTCATTAAGGAACTATGAAATGGTATTTTGGTGATACCCAAAATAACATAACGTGTTGGAGAGTTTTGGGACATGGGTTGGGTAGAAATTGGGAAATATTCATAACTTTGGAGGTGTGAGGAGATATTTGGTATTTATAGTGGAAGAGATGAGTGTTTTTTGAATATTTTATTCATTTATCTATTATT
The DNA here is from genome assembly GCA_963277665.1 of Viscum album. NCBI lineage: Eukaryota > Viridiplantae > Streptophyta > Magnoliopsida > Santalales > Viscaceae > Viscum > Viscum album. The sequence goes on along the minus strand of OY728125.1, from coordinate 1,551,496,848 downwards.
CTGGCTCATGAAATTAAATTGTGTATATTATTATGACTAAATAAAGTACATAGTTAATGTGAGTTTTAACTAAGGTATTCTTACATCATTCATTTTGTTTTAATTAATGTATTTATCTTAAAATTTAAAATAACGTAAATTACTGTATTTCACTATTAATAAAAAATTTAACTATTTTATAAAATGAAAAAAATTCACCACAACAGTTTTTCAATGTGTATAATTACCAAATTAACTCTATTTAATGAAAATAATATCTTAGATAGGTGAAATTTAATTTTTAAATAAAATAATCGTTTAATCAAAAAATATTTATTTCAAAATTATATCTTATTTATGAGACATTAAAAAATTAATTAATGTCTCATAATATTATCTTGTAATCATATGATAGAAAACTAATAATTTTTTAATCTATTTTATGGAAATTAGTTCTCATTTAAATCAATATATTAATTATAAAACATGAATTCAACTCTTATGTTTCACAAAAATATCAACACTCAATTTATCATTTTTAAAATATTTATTTACTTATTTCATATTATAAATGTATTCTATTCTCATTCATAAGATACCTAAATTTTATTTATATATTTTTATATGAGATTACTTTTCAAATCATAAATATAATATTAATATAATGAAAATGAATGTTTTATATAAATAGGCATTTTCCCTATTCAATAGAAAATAAATATTTTCAAAAATTTACCAAAATATCACTCTAAACTAATATTGTCAATCCAATTTTAAAAATGAAGTTTAATTTGTTCCAAATAATATATAAAAGTGTCCAATATTTTATTGAAAACTATAATTTTGGTAAATTGCAGAAAAACTACCATTAGAAAAGAAATACCGTTTTGAATGTGTAAAATTATATTCATTCTTATCTTATGCCTAGAAAATAATTTGAACACATGTCAAACAATTTGATTAAATACATAATATATAATTTTCAGAATTTGGTTAACGCAATACATTCCCTCCAATTTAACATTTAGGTTATAATAATAATTTTAGTATAATGACATTTATTTTTATATCATTGTTCCATTAAGCTTGGTGTTGTGTTTTATTAATAAAGGTGGAGGTGGTGCCTCTTTTATTGAAAATAAGAATGAAAGACATATGAACTATATATGGAGCAGGAATACAAAGCCAAGTTACCAAAGAAAAATCTAGAGACCTATCTTTTTCACCAATCATTCACTTAGTCTTCCTTCCTCTGAAAAAAGTGAATTCTATTCAGTAATAGATCTTCCATGCCCGCTCTCCTGACCCCAATATTTTCCTCCACTTGGTTGAAGAGATTTAATCCTTTCATATAGGGTCTAAACATCAGTGCTATTAGATTCTGAGCTATCTATATGCTTCACAATAGTATTTTTCGGAGAGATGTCCCTCATCACCTCAACCTCTTTAGTCTAGGGAGAAGTCTCCTATTACTTGGTCTCCTCAATTGGCTGCTCATCCTTCATTTGGAGTTTAGCCAAGGTCCTTTACTTGTTATAGGAAACAAGTTGGAAGACCTCATTATCCATGACAGGTTTTGATGAAGCATTACAATTTTTGGAAGTGGGTGGAACTACTAATTTTTTTACCATATCTGTTAACTAATACAATCAGTTTTTCATAATGAATTTGTTGATCAACTTCATGGTGATTCTCTTCCTCACTTACTTATTTAACTATCACATCATTTTCATTGCTGTTGGCCAGGGGATGATCTTCCTGCAAGCTAGTATTTTTTCTATTGTTCAGAATATCTATATAAGTGACATTCACCTATTATAAGAATATAGAAGCCCACAGTTTCTTCTTGGTTCCTGAAGTGAAGGGATAATCATTATTTGAATCGTTTGGCCGATCTACGACCACCATAACATTTCCCTTAGCCTCTTGAGAATTAATTTTCTTTTCATGTGGATCATGATGAGGAATGTTTTTTGGAACGTCTACATATTTTATATTTGAGTTATTTCGATATTGGTTGAATGAGTGACCTCACAAACCACATCCCTCACATGAGATTTTCCTTCTACATTTCTATAAAGAGTGCCCGATAGCCATTCATTCAGAATAGAAAAATAATTTTTTTTCGTACTTAACATTAATTTTAATTTTATCAGAAGGTGTTGAAAGGGTTACTCTGTTAATCAGGGTGGATCTGAGATCAATATCCACCAGCATCCTTGAAAAATTCCCAAACCGTACACCCTTTGTCTCCTTGGTGTTGTTTGAAATCAATTTTGTTGAAGAAATTAAATTAAAAAAGAGACATACCATAATAGAATGGGGTGTTATAACATACTAAGGTGTTAAAATTACTTTTAAACGATAATATTATAATAAATTAATAAATAGGATTAAATATGTAGATTAAGTGGTCAAAATTATATATTAAGTATCACTTTATTTTTAGCCTTAAATAAAAAACTATTGAGGTAAATAAAAAGGTACTAGTTACATTGGTGAAAAATAAAATATTAATAGTGAATTAACATAGAGGCTGAGGAAAAAAATATTCAAAACATGTGTATTTATTTTGGTAGATGTTTGGATCAGGAATATCATCCATACAATCCATCATTTAACAAAATTTATTGGAACGTGTCATGATAATGACTACCCATTATTGAACAGTTTTGGGTACTAACAATAAAGGTCACTACTCCTCAATTTTCAAATGGGACCCCCTCCCCTCACTTATTCACAAAACATAAGACATTTGGACAAAAAGAACCTGAATAAATCAATCCCCAATATATTTAGTCACTTTATAGATCTTGTTCTATTCCCAAAACACCTATCCCATGGTCCTTAATAAGAGATCCAAAGGGGTTTATTTCTAAGGGAAGGAATTTATTCACTAAACTATTTCTTTTTATTTATTTTATTACAACCTTCATTTATGTACTAAAAATTAAAGTATAATTACAACATTATGCAACATATAATGATATGTGGTTATGTTTCTTTCATAACCTATATCCATCTCCTCATCCATCAAGTGGGAAATAAACTAGTAGATTATGAGTACGATGGACAACTACCTTGTGAACCGATGTAATTAATTTTACATCACCACAACTTATGACTTGAAATAATGACGGATTTAACTTGTTTATATGATATTTAGGACATAATTATACTTATTAAGTAATAATATTACATAAAAATTTCTACTTCTTATTCGGTGTGAATACAACAACGTCACTCATGTGTACAACAAACTTCCGCCTTGTCAAGCGATGTGATTCCTTATTCACTTGAAATTTACATGGTAGTTAATAAGGATAGGTTTAAGGTACATATGTGATATATATGAAATAAAAATGATTATTAAATTGTAATATCTTATTTACCTTTATTTCATTTCATCCTTTGAGAAAATGAAAACAATATATATACATAAAGTCGTATAACCATATCGACAAACGATGTAATTTTTTTTATATCCTCACTTTAAATAGATTACTATAAATACATATATAATTTATATATATTATATTTATATCATGGTTAAAATTATGGATATTATTTAACAATTATAAAAGTAAAAGGACCCTAAATACCAAACAAAGAAATACATGAAACACAAATATGTTATTATCCAAAATGTCATTTTTACATGGAATTTTTAATAAATAGGTAAAAAAAGGTCATAAGTAAATAATATATGGAATAATAAATATTAGTATGGTTATTTAGTATATATATAATAAAATAATATTTATTATATAGGATCTTTTAATTTTCAATAAGTAATTTGAGACATAAGGTAAGGTATTTTTGTCTCTCTTTTATTTCTATGGGACACATGCATTATAAAACACTTTTCTTGTGTGGTGTATACACATACAATGAATTAAATTTATGAATATTATCTTGAAATAATGGGATATAAATAACCATATATAACGTTTTTTATTTCAATGGTATTAAAATTCAAAAGCTACTAAAGTGGTAAATGTTTTACATTACAATGCCATTTTTCACTAGTATTGTATATGATTATACTTTCAATGATCATATATTTTGAAATAAATCCCAAGAAACCCATGAATTTTATTATTATATGGTTATTTCTCACAATTAGTTGTATTACATTCATTTACCCCACCTTGTAAATTGAATATTCTAATAGATAGTTTTTTAGGAAAAACCAAATTTATTTCTCTCTTTAGTTGAAAACCCATTTTCTTCCGTGTCCAAATTTTCTAAAAATGATATAATTAATTGTAACATCCCCGAACCAGAAGCCACTAAACCAGTGCTCCAATCTGGGTGGTTACATGACCTTAAGCGTGCCTCCCTGTACACCAAAGGCTGCCGACTAGCAGTAGGGGTTTATGTAGTCAAATGGGGAGACTATACCCCCTAGAAATATCAGAGTAAGCCACAAAATAATAACTAAATAGAAGAAACAATAACCAATTAAACAAGGAATATTTATATCAAACATTTCCAACAGTAAACATGCCATGTCATACTACAAGTGCAAAAGTGATCAAAAGCCCAAAATAAGGACAATGACCAAATCCCCAAAATGGTCCAGACTCCAAGTCCAGATCCTCCACCAAGTGCTACCCATGTCCACTCAGCTATCTAGCAAGGACCCTTGCCCTTTTCCTGACCTGCAAACATGAAGTCTGCTCGGGTACCCAATGGCGGCCTGAGTAGGGTGTGAGTACTCTCAGTAGGCCACCACCAACTGTGTTTACAAAATATCTGGTACAAACTGATAGTGCATGCAAAAAAGAAATATGAATGATACATGCCAAGTAATTAATTAAGTTACCAAATAACAAGTTCATAGTCAAGCCATTACCACATTCCTTACCATTCATTTCACAACAATTACCATCACTTACCATTTAATCACATTTCCATGGGTTAACCACATTCATCATGTCACATGGGTCTATGGCCAAAAATCACATGCAAGAGGGAAAACACATTTATATCCTATATCACTAGGACTAACCCCCTCATAAAAACCATATCCTCACCTCGAAGTCTCAGTCTGGGTGGATGCAACCATTATGATAATAGACCCTTAGTCCCCATTCCTAACCCGTGCATTTAGGGTGGAGTTCAGAGCCTCAGTGTTCACTCGACCCGTGGGCGTAGATCCTCATGTCATACCCCACACTACGAAGCCATGTTCACATGCTTATTTATATGTAACCATCAACCATTCAACCATTTCCCTTTGGAAACAACCATTCACAACAACCCACATGGGAATCCACATCATGCCTTAACTCATTAACGCATTACCATTTCACATCATTTAACCATTTACCATATTCCCATGTGTTATGCCTATCTCACTAAGCATTCAACATTAAACCCATAATCTATCACATTATGGTCTTTATTCGGTTTACACATTAACCCATTTAACCCGTTCATCATTCCCATGAATCAACCAATTAACCCATTTCAATTAACCCTTTGGTTATTACCAAGTCTAGGTGAATCAACTAACTTTTATTCCAAGTTCAACCAATCATGCCAATATATTCATCAAGGCTCTACAATTCATTACAACAAGGTCACTTGATTCATATCAATCCCTAAACCCGGGAAAAGCCAGCACATCCCATGGATGGCCCAATTATGTCAAGTCTATCCCAACACATCCCACGGGGATCGTGAGGGTTCCCATTTATCATTTTAAACATCACTATACCCAAAAATTCCAAGGTTATTTAAAACATAACCAATAGAAAGAAAGAACACCATTTAACATACACAAAACCCTAAATAACCATGGGATATAACTTGTAGACCACCTACCTTGAATCCGCGGTTTACTGCACTCTGAATCGAGTCCTTAGACCTTGATTCGACCAACCCTTGGAGATTCAACCTAGAACTCACCCAAAAGATAGGGTTTTAGGGTTTCATAACAATATGGAGAGAAGGCACTAATCCTAAACCAAAAAGAGAATCAAGGATGAGGTTAGCCTTACCCTAAGCTTCGATCTGCAACCAACAGCACCAAAAACGCCTAATAATAGATGGAGATTGATCTCTTGGAGTCCATGGGAGGTTTGGTCCACACCTAGGGTGAATAGGATAAGATGGGATGAAAATACCGAGTTGGGGTTATAAAGCCCAGAGTGGCAATTTTGTAAATATTTCTACTTTAAGTGGCTGCATGGTTTAGCTGCACAGTTTCGCAAATCGCACGCAAACCGTGCGCACGCCACTGCCCGGGGGAGGGGGAGTCACAAATTTTATCTGAACGGTTTGGAAAACTGTGTGCATGCTCTTTTCCAGAGGAGGAAGGGTCGCACGGTTTCTCCTGGGCATGCCACACGGTTTGGCTGGTCGTGCGCAGGCCGTGCGCCTTGGTCTGCTTTTCCCAGACTTCCCTTCTTCCATGCCCCGAGCCCCCGAAACACCCCCAAGGCCTCTCACACTTCCAAGAAACCTTTTAAAGTCCCAAAAGAAAAGGGTTCAACCCAAAACACAACAAATAATACCTTTAACAAATCTGGGATCTTACAACCTCCCCACCTTATAAAGGCTCTTCCTCGAGCTGAGCTTCCAAGCCTCATTTATCCACTGAAGAGAATAGTTCAGGCCACTGAGCCCGCATATCCGATTCCCGCTCCTAGGTTTCTTCCTGAACTTTCCCATGCTACTATAGTACTCTCACTAATGGCACAACCTTGTCTCGCTAGGCCTTTTCACTACGATCCACCACACGAACCGGATGCTCCTCAACGGACACATCAACCTCAAGCTCCACGTCCTCAACATTAACCACATGAGATGGGTTAGGGTGATACCGTCAAAGCATAGACACATGAAACACATCATGCATCCCACCATACCGCTGTGGAAGATCCAATTGGTAATCCACTGGTCCAATCCTCTCCACAATCTCAAAAGGTCCCACATACCAGGGCGCCAACTTACCCTTCTTCTGAATCCATCAGTGACCCAACCTTGGCCACACCCGAACGAATACTTTATCACCTGCCCCAAACTCGAGAGGTCTACACCTCCAATCTACATACGACTTTTTCCTACCCTGATCCATATCCATTCGCTTCCTGATCAAATGAACTCTCTCTCAAATCTCCTGCACGAGACTCAGCCCCAACAACTCAGATTCACCGGCCTCTAGCCAACACAACGGAGATCTACATGGTCTCCCATAAAGATCCTCAAATGGTTCCATATGAATTGTAGCATGAAAATTGTTGTTGTAGGAAAACTCAACTAACTATAGGTGCTTCTCCCAAGATCCACCGAAGTCAAACACACTAGCTCTCAACATGTCCTCCAACACATGGATCGTACGTTCTGACTTCCCTTCCGTCTGCGGGTGGAAACCCATACTCAAAAACACCTACGTACCGAGCGCCTTCTGCAACCCTTTCCAGAATCGGGATGTGAAACATGAATCTCGGTTTGAAACTATGGTCCGTGGACCGCCATGCAACCACACTATTTCCTGATCATACAGCTCACCCAACTGGTCGACTGTAATGGTCTCATGAATCGGTAAGAAATGAGCCACTTTCGTTAACCGATCCACAACTACCCAGATTGCATTACTCTACCATGGAGTCCTCAGAAGAACCCCAACAAAATCCATCATTACATCATCCCACTTCCATTCCGGAATGTGAAATGGATGCAACAAACCACCTAGGCGTTGATGCTCGGCCTTCACCTGTTGGCAGGTAAGGCACCGTGCCACAAATCCTGCAACTTCCTTCTTCATTCCAGGCCACCAAAACTACCTTCAAAGATCATGATACATCTTGGTAAAACCAAGATGTACTTAACACTTTGATGCATGTAACTCACACATCAACTCTTCTCGTACACACATTGGCACAACTACACGATCATGAACGCAAAAACACCATTCTCACCGACGGCCCAGCCAGAAGGTAGCTCCCCACCTTTAAGATTTTCCTTCATGGAAAAACACTCAAGATCACCAAGATTACTTTCCTTAACTCAACTCAAAACCATCGACTCCACTATCAAGGAATCAAGAGTGACCTAACCATTCTCCTCCTGCACGTCCAAGTGCATCTCTGCAAACAAGGCCATCACCTTCCATTCAGTGCTGGACTCCTGAACCACCTGATTCTGAAACTTCCTGCTCAGAGCATCAGCAACACTATTTCCCTTTCCCAGTGTGTACACCAACTCAAAGTCAAAAGATTGGACATATTCAACCCATCTTCGCTGCTGAAGATTCAGGTCCCGCTACGAGAAGATGTAATTCAAACTCATATGGTCAGTAAACACTGTAAACTGTTCTCCCAACAGACAGTGCCTCCAGCACTTCATGGCGTACACTACCGCATCTAACTCAAGATCATGACTAGGATTGTTCCACTCATGGGGTCTCAACTTCCTTGACCCATAAACCACTACCCTCTCATCCTGCATCAACAAAGCCAGAAGTCCGACTCCGAACGCATCAGAAAATACGAGATACTTCTCACCTGACTCAGGTAAGATCATGATAGGTGCAGTCATCAACCGCTTCTTCAACTCTTGAAAGGCGTTATCGCAAGCCTCAGACCACTCGAACCTGATTCCCCTCTTGGTCAAGCCCGAGAGTGGTTCTGCCAAGCGTGAGAAATCTTGAATGAACCTTCGGTAATACCCGGCCAAACCTAGAAAATTGCGAACATCAGAAACACTCCAGGGCTCCTCCCAAGATACAACTTCCTACACCTTCTCTGGATCCACTGACACACCTGCCTCCAAGAAGATGTGACCCAGAAAATGCACTTCACCTATCCAGAATTGACACTTTGATATCTTGGAATATAGCCGGTTCTCTCTTAGCGTACCCAAGATGATGTCAAGATGTTGGGCATGATCGTCATGAATTTTCGAGTACACTAAGATATCATCAACAAATACAACCACAAACTGATCTAGACAGGGATGAAAGATCCGGTTCATCAAATCCAAAAACACTACCGGTGCATTGGTCAAGCTGAAAGGCATTACCACAAACTCGAACAACCTGTACCGACTTCGAAAAGCTGTCCGCAGTATGTCTGAAGACCTCACCCTCAACTGGTGATAACCCGACCTCAGGTCAATCTTAGAAAACACTAATTCACCCCTCAACTCATCAAACATGTCATCAATTATATGAAGATGGTACCAATTTTTCACCTTCATCTGATTCAACTTTCGAAAGTCGACACACAACCTTAACGATCCATCAGCCTTCTTAGCGAAAAGCACTGGAAATCCCCAAGGAGACGTACTATGATGGATAAACCCCATATTCTCCAACTCCTCATGCTGAGCCTTCATTTCCTGGAGTTCTTCCGGTTCCATTTGGTATGGTAGAATAGAAACTGGCTCAGCTCCCAGCAGCAACTCGATTGTGAACTCAACATCCCTCTCGGGTGGTAACCCCGAGAAATCTTCAGGAAACACGTCCTAAAACTGGTCCACCACAGAAGAAAAAATAGATTGTTCCCCTCTTACATCATCAAGCACAAGACATGCCACTTGATCCATGAGTTCACTCATCTGCTGACCCAACGGTCATGCATGACCTGCTCGAACATCCCACTCACCATGGTGGATGTAAGAGTCACCCTCAAGTGACCTGAACGACACTCTGCGACGATAACAATTGATGTGTGCCCGATACAGAAACAACCAATCCACTCCCAATATTATGTCAAAACCTGACATCTCCGGAATGAACAAGACCCACAGAAAATGATGTCCACCAACATCCAAGGAACATCCCTTGCACTGCTTGATATTCTCAACCCGTACCCCCAATGGAGTGTCAATTGACATCACTCCACACACCACTTCCACAGGTAAACCCATCACTGCCACAAATTGAGTAGAGATAAAAGAGTGTGTGGCACATGTGTCAAATAGCGCACTAGAAAAAGTAGAGGCTACAAGGATCGTACCTCAAACAGTCGATGGTTTGGCCTCACCACCACTAGGTGAAAACTGAACTGCCTGAAGCTGACTCGCCCCTCTACCCTGGGCTCCAGCCTGAATACTCTGTGTCGCACTGCCCTGCTGGCATGAGTGATCTTTCCCTGGAGTACCACGTCCACCGCCTCTGCTAGTATGGCCTGTAGAGCTCTAACTGCTTGCCTGATATGGGGAAACTGATCCCCTTTTCATATCTGGTATCAGCCTTCCACCATGCTCACCCGCCTACTGAGGGTTCCTATAGAACCTCTGCACATGTCCCATCATGCCGCACGAATGTCACTCAACTGGAGGTCGAGGAAACTGACCACGCACATGCCCCGGCCTACCACACTGATAGCATAACACCTAATTCCCACTCTAAGAAGATGACCCTATCTTCTAGCCACATTGCACACTATCGCCATGCTGTGAGCTCTCATGGCGTCGCTTCCGACCCTTGGTAGCAGCACCGCTCGTCTGCCCCACTGGCACCACAAGCCCACTACCCGAAGCTCCCTTCAGGGTTCCTTCCGAGATCAATGCCTGATCTTCTACCTCTACAAACCTCTTCAAGTGGAAGATATTTACTTGAGACCTGATCTCATGTATCAACCCATCCTGGAAGCATCTTTCCACTGCTACCTCATCCCCTGCTAACACTGGGACAAAGTGTCTCAAATTAGTGAAGCAACTATCATAGTCCGTCACCGACAACGATCCCTGAGTTAGGATCATAAACTCTGAAGCCCGCCTCTTCCTCAATGTTTCTGGGTATAAATGATCCGGAAACATTTCCTGAAAAACCTTCCATGACATTCCCTCAGCCGGCTCGATTTGAGTATGAATGTCCCACCAACGCATAGCCTGGCCTCGCAACATATAAGCAGCCAGATTTACCCGCTTCTCAACAGGGGTCTCTAGATGGTCCAATATCGTCTGGACAGACTCTAACCAGAATTCTGCTACCTCTGGCCCACCCTCTCTTGTGAAGGTCAGAGGGTGCTACAGTTGGAACTCCCTGGTCAGCTCAAACATACTCGGTGCACCCCACCCCGGGTCCTGATCCATCATTTTCATGAGGCGAGACAAGTTCCCCCATTACTAGTATTCTCCACCTTCATTGATCACCACATTTTCTAGCCCCTCTACTAGAGGAGTGTTCTTAGCAACATCCTCCAATTGCCCAACTGGTACCCGACGTCATGGTGTAATTTCTCTACATTACTAAGCACGAGATTTAGCACACATTCCATAAAATTTTCATGACGTCATCAAAGCTATTCACTAGCTACAACAACCCACTCTTCACAGAATATCCCCACAACATTTCCCAATTTTCATTTAAAACCATTATACTTCATTAACCTCATTTACCCATTTGTTTCATTTCATATTTCTCATTATTTCTTGGTTTCATGAAATGAATAATGCACCCTTCTTTCCTGCCTCACACACCCACCCCGTGCGTGTTCCTAAAACAATGCATTTCACCTATCTCCCTAGGTGCCTACATTGATGTATGAGTTCAAATCCTCATGCCATTAAGGTCATGAGCCAAATATCATAAAACAATCACATCAAACCACTTGTGCATCACCCAACGGTGAAATATCATCTACTATAACAACACTCAACCAAGAACAACATTTCCCACCCACGGTGGCTTGGGTTTTCCCCATACCTAGGATAGCTACTCAAAAGCACAAGCTCATTTCAAAGGCCCGACACATCCTAACCCTTGTCTACAAATCCCAAATAAGAAGACATCAGAGAAGGAGAAGAAAGACCTCTTTTGATACCACTTTGTAACATCCCTGACCCAGAAGCCACTAAACCGGTGCTCCGAGCTGGGTGGTTACATGACATTTAGCGCGCCTCCCCGTACGCCATAGGGGGCCGACTAGCAGCAAGGGTCTATACCGTCAAATGGGGAGACTATACCCCTAGATATATCGATGTAATGGACAATAGAATAACCAAATAGCGGAAAAAGTAACCAATTAAACAAGGAATATGTATATCAAACATTTCCAACAGTAAACATGCCATGTCATACTACAGGTGAAAAAATGAACAAAAGCCCAAAATAAGGACAACGACCAAATCCGAAAAATGGTCCAGAATCCAAGTCCGGATCCTCCACCAAGTGCTACCCATGTCCACTCTGCTATCTAGAAAGGACCCGTGCCCTTTTCCTGACCTGAAAACATGAAGTCTGCTTGGGTACCCAACGGCAGCCCGAGCAGGGTGTGAGTACAACTCAGTAGGCCACCACCAACGGTGTCTACAAAATATCTGGTACAAACAGATTGTGCATGAAAAAAATAGATATGAATGATACATGCTAAGTAATTAATTAATTTTCCATTAACAAGTTCAAAGTCAAGCCATTACCACTTTCATTACCATTCATTTCACAACAATTACCATCACTTAACATTTAATCACATTTCCATGGGTTAACCACATTCATCATTTCACATGGGTCTAAGGCCAAAAATCACATGCAAGAGGGTAAACACATCGTTATCATATCTCACTAGGACTAAACCCATCATAGAAACCATATCCTCACCTCGAAGCCTCAGTCCGGGTGGATGCAACCATTAGGAGAGTAGTCCCTCAGTCCCCTTTCCTAACCCGTGAATTTAGGTTAGAGTTCGGAGCCTCAGTCTTCAATCGACCTATGGGCGTAGATCCTCATGTAATATCCCACACTATGAAGCCATGTTCACATTCTTATTTATATGTAACCATCAACCATTCAACCATTTCCGTTTGGCAACAACCATTCACAACAACCCACATGGGAATCCACATCATGCCTTAACCCATTAACACATTACAATTTCACATCACTTAACCATTTACCCCATTACCATGTGTTATTCCAATCTCACTAAGCATTCAACATTAAACCCATAATCTATCACATTATGGTCTTTATTCGATTTACACATTATCCCATTTAACCCGTTAATCATTCCCATGAATCAACCGTTTAACCCATTTCAATTAACCCTTTGTGTATTACCAAGTCTAGGTGAATAACCTATTTCTATTCCATGGTCAACCAATAATTCCAATATATTCATCAAGGATCAAAAATTCATTACAACAAGGTCACTTGTTTCATATCAATCCCTATACTCGGGAAATGCCCGCAGATGCCATGGATGGCCCAATTAGGTCAAGTCCATCCCAACATATCCCACGGGGATCGTGAGGGTTTCCATTTATCATTTTAAACATCATTAAACCCAAACATGCCAAGGTTATTCAAAACATAACCAAGGGAAAGCAAGAACACCATTTAACATGCACAAAACCCTAAATAACCATGGGATATAACTTGTAGACCACCTACCTTTAATCCGTGGTTGAACGCACTCTCAATCGGGTCCCTAGACCTTGATTCTACCAACCCTTGGAGCTTTAACCAAGAAATCACCCAAAAGATAGGGTTTTAGGGTTTCAGAACAAGAGGGAGAGAAGGCACTAACACTAAACCAAAAAGAGAAGAAAGGATGAGCTTATCCTTACTCAGAGCTTCGATCTGCAACAAACGACACCAAAAACGCCTTAGAATTGAGGGAGATTGATCTCTTGGAATCCTTGGGTGGTTTGGTCCACACCTAGGGTGAGGAGGAGAAGATGGGAGGAAAATCCTGAGTTGGGGTTATAAAGCCCGGAGTGGCAATTTTGTAAATTTTACAACTTTAAGTGGATGCATGGTTTGGGAAACCGTGCGCACGCCACTGCCCAGAGGAGGGGGGGTCACACGGTTTATCCACATGGTTTGGAAAACTGTGTGCTTGCTCTTGTCCGGAGGAGGAAGGGTCGCACGGTTTCACCTGGACAGGCCGCACGGTTTGGCTGGTCGTGTACAGGCCGTGCGCCTTGGTTTGCTTTGCCCATACTTCCCTTCATCCATGCCCCTAGCCCCTGGAACACCCCCAAGGCCTCTAACACTTCCAAGAAACCTTTTAAAGTCCCAAAAGAAAAGGGTTCAACCAAAAACACAACAAAACATACCTTTTAAAAATCTGAGATCTTACATGAATGTTTTAAAATTTCATAATGATTTATTAAATACATTTATTTTAATTTTTTAAATTCCACACAATATTATAAAATTAATATTATTTTCATTTACTAAATGAGGTAGTTTTGACTTTTTACCAAAAATGTGAAAGGAAAATTGATTTTAATTTATATGGATAGAAAATATTTTTCCTAACATCATGACCACATTAATTATTTTAAGATTTCTTCACATGTTTTAAGGTTCATTTAGAAGAAATGTTTTCCCCAAATATATGGAAAAAATTTCAATTTTAAAAAATTGGTTTCAAATGAAAATAATATTTTCCTCAATATTGTTTTAAGGATTTTTATGGAATTTTCATTCATCAATGACATAAGATTCATTGTGGATTATATTTTCTTATGATATTATATAATGTAACAATCATTATTATTTATTTTTATGTTTTTTATGATTATGATGACAATATAGTTACGATACCAATTCATTTTCTTCAGGTTATGATATGATGAATTGAAGAAATTTTTATAAAAACCATTTCATTTCCACTGGTCATACTATGATGAAATAATTATGAAACCCATTTAGTTTTTCATGTATTATGACATGATGGATGTTTTATGATCTTGTGGAACATAAATGTGTGGATTATGAGATGAGTGGGACATATATCCCCCTCCAATGCATTAGGAAACGTTTTATATCTTATGACATAATTACAGGGAAAAAGTAAATGTGCTTGAACCTCCATGGGGAAAATACTAATATGCTTGATCCACTATATGAAATGAGTGATTATTAATGATTCATTATGAATTGAGAAACAATTTTTGATTCCTTATACATTATTATTTGATGGTATCAGTTGTTAACCTTGAAAAAAGAAATGGTTTTAATACATGTGAAGGAACCACACATATATGACATCAACTTATGGTTAACGATTTATTTCTGATGATTTTTAATATTATGGTTGATGATTTATTTATTATTATTTTATAGTATTTCGATTCATTTATTTTGAAATAATAATTTTTTATGACATGGATCATGCTTACGATGAATGAAATATTAGATAATAAAATTGTATGTTTTATTATTAATCTCATATCGTTTTTATTATATTATGATTCCATATGATCATTGATTGATATATTTCATTTTTACCCTTATATAGAATATAGGTTCAACCTTTCTTATGTTTCCTTTCTATTGGTCATGAAGAAATGATTTAGTAGGGTATGCCTTTGAAGATTATTAAATGAGAGGATATTTATGGTTTATATTGAATATATTTGACGAAATATGAAGATTATGTTAGTATTTTTGAGGAAACTATACATTTCGGGTCATTAGGAAGGTTTTTAATTGTATTAAATATTCATTTATTTATATGTAAAATTTAGGTATGAAAATTGTGGTTCGTTATATGCTGAGTTTTGATAATTTTATCAATTTCATTGTATATATATATGATAATTCTATTCTATATTAAACATTAATTCATGATTTATTATATAATTATTTACATAACACATCCTAAAAAATGGATAATAATAGTGTATTTGGTAATTAGTTACATTAAATAAAAACATAAAACAAGGAAATATATCATCTTTATGGAAAACTTCTTTAACATGATCATACTTAAAACTGAATGAGATAACATAGGAAGATACATAAGAAAATGATGAGTTATAAATCCCAATAGTGTAATAAAAATGGAATAACATGAATTAGGTGATACATGTTATAAAATATACAATTAAAGGGGAATTAAAGGGATGGGAATCATAGACATGAACAATGAGGCATGATGTAGAATGGTAACAGAAAGAAAACTTGGGGTATATGGAAACAACATTAAACAATACATTATAAACGTACATGAAGTCTAAATTACAAGACATCGGGATGGAGAAGTCCCATTATTGATTAGGTTCATTTCCTAATACATTTCATTTGATATCATGACACTAAAACATTACCCAAAGCATTGAAGGGAAATATAATTCCTGTCACACCCATCACTTTCATCCCATTTACATGCTTAAGTGTGCCACATGGATCATACAACCTTGATTCATTCATCATAATATTTTATCCCTAATTAAAGGAGTTTGTTAAAAAAATTAATTCCACAATAAATATGTATAAGTTCATATAGGTGAACACCCTTGATATGAAATGGGTACAGGTATTCACTACACAATTTTTGGCATGAAAATGTGTAGTGAAATTTGATCAGCATAATGGAGGCCTGTGATTGTTCATGGTAGGAATTTATGAGATAAAAGAAATAAGCTAAATAAGACACTTGAATAAAGAGGAGAAAAAGAGTATCCCTTAACTTAAGAATGTGATTTCAAATGCTTAAGAGGAGAATCTTGAGAGTTCAAGGGCACAATTTTAGGGCTCTAGATAGGGGAGGGAAGATTAGGGATGTGTTACAAATATTTTTATGTAATGAGAAATGGGATATTGGGTGGGTTAAAATATGAAATTAGTGGGTATTTCTTTATTATTTCTCAAACCTCACTTTTGGATTCTGTATAATATGATAACCAACACCATATACCTTACCAGAGTTTTTACGTTGTTTTTTGAAAAAGTCCAATTTTATAATTATTTTATAATGAAAAGACCAAATTTAATAAAATAATAAACTTTTGGATGTAGAAGTGAGTCATGCTCTTAAAATAATTATTTTAAAAAATAGAATATATTATAGGTTTTGTAGGATTCATAAATAATTTATAAAATTAATAAAATAATCTAAAAATAAAATTATTTTAAATTTAAAACATATATTTGGTCATGAATACCCTTTATAGTATTTATTACACCACTTTTGGGTCATTATTATGTCATAATACACAATGTATATTTATACCATATTTAATGTTTACCTGAAAAACTGAATGACTTAGAAAACTATGAAAAATTAACCTTTACTTAATTTAAATATTATTATTCAAAAACTAATATTAATTTTATCCAAATAAATATTTTATGTGAATTTTTACTTATAAAATAAGAATCAACATCTATTGAGAAATGCTGGGTTTTTTGACACTAATAGTTTTCGAACCCCTGTAAAAATTAAATTTGAATTCATAACAATATTATGATAATTTATACTTTATAATCATTATTTAATAATAATATTTTTATTAATATGTTTTTTATTTATAAAATCAATTAATTTATTAAAATAAATACATTAATTTATTTTGAATATTTCCCAAAAATAGAATTTGTGTTTTATTATATCAAAATAAAAATGGTTTATTCAGTAATAATAAGTATTAATTATAAAAATTATTATATTGAAAATAGAATATAAATATTCATATTATTATGGTCTTGATAAATTCCCCTTTAACACACCCTCATACTCTCTAAGGGTAATGTGCATGACTGTGAGATTTTAATGGGGTGGTTCAATGTATTTGTTTTGGGCCGTGACCTCGATGAGCTTGAAGTTCTCCCATTAAAATTTTAAATCATGTCTATGTTATTGGATCTCAAAGAATTATTGGTCGAGGTCAAATCCCAGTTTTGGTATATTCCTTGGAAACTCTGATAAATGTGCTTCATTGGGTATGATCCTACTAGTGGAGGAAATCAATTCCCTTGTCTATGTCAATTTGATTTGTTAAAAACTTATATTTTTACTAATAATATGGGAACTGGTAATGGAAATATTATAAATGGTTATGATTCTTAAAGGTATTATAAATTATATTTGATATAATTAAATCAAATAATTTAATGAGTTTTATATAACTATAACACATAATAATAAATTTTATTAAATCAATTAGGAAATTTTATTTATAAACGTTAGGTATCTTCCCTCATTCGAAATTTTCTTCCTCAAGATTATCATTTACCATACTTAAATAGATAAGGGTAATTCTGTTTTGTCACCTCCTCCAGTAACAACACTAGTTCTCCGAACTTGTTGTTTCTCCATAACAGTTTCACCTGGTGCATTGTATAATTTCGTAGAACTTTGTCTCTATGACCTAGGATCTTCACCTTCTTTTCCTCATATGGGATATAATTATCTAGAGGTACCACCTCTATATTGAGAATGGGTGAGGGGTTTGGAATGTAATTTTTCAAGAGGGATACATGGAATAAATCATGTAATTGATATTGGTTTGGTGGGAGTTTATGTCGATAGGCCCCCACTTCAATGTGATCAAGGATCTCAAAGGGACTGATATATCTGGGACAAATATATACCTTATTCCCAAATTTCATGACCTTATTACATATATATATGGAGGAATAACATTTTTCCAAAATCAAACTCTACATCTCACTGACGATTGTCAGTATAGATCTTAAGTCGACTCTATGAAGCCTTTATGTGCTACTAAACGGTCTTAACCTTTACTCCCATTTCCTCTAAAATATCTAGACCTAGAAACCTTCATCCTCCAACATCATCTGAGAAAGAATGTTTTCTAAATATCTTCCTATAGAGGGATTCACAGAAAACCATTGGTATGATTGAGGGAAAACTAATATTGTATGAGAACTAAAAAAAAGTATTATGTTGTTCCCATACTTATTTGATGTCAATTGAGCATGCTATCAACATGTCCTAGAGTGAATTGATAGTTCACTCAAATTGGATATCAATTTGAGGGTTATAATCCATACCGACATTAAAACATATATTCAAATCAAATTGGAGAATCTTTTAGAACATGGAAGTAAATCATGGATCTTCATCAGATTCAATCAATGGTGGTGTTATATGAAGGCTCATCACTTCTCTAATGTATGCCCTTAGAACTTGATAGAGTGATAAGTCCAATCAGATTGTAATTAAGTGATGATTCATTATAAGACAATCCACCATAACCCATATCAAATTATTTCTAATTAATTTATTTGGAAGACTAGTGACAAAGTCCAAGGTGAAGTTTTACCATTTACATATAGGTATGGGTAATGGGTGCATCATCCCATTGGATTTTTTCCTTTCAGCCTTCACTTACTGACATATAAGAAATCTTTACGTATATTCGGTGATCTATTTCATTATATTTTCCAACCAAGAGTGCTCTCAAATATTTCAATACATCTTTGTTCTTCCTATATGGATGGATTAGGTTGAGCTATGTGCGTAATATAAGAGCTCCTTCTTTAACTCATGATTTTATAGCACACATAGTTGTGACCCAAATATTAAAAACCATCATCATTTACTTTTAAATATGAGGATTAACATCACTTTATATCTTCCACATTCTTAGGAATTCACACATCAACCCTTTGAGCATCCATTATCCACTACCGAAGGGACTATTGATAAATAATTTTTTCAAGGATTGATGATGTCACTTTATTTTTGATTCACATGTCTTTCCTTTTCAAATATAGGAAGATTATATCCTTTTCAATTCTCATTAATGATAAAATTTTGGATCCTTTATAGTTTCAGAATCTACTAGTTTATTCATTTTCCTATGATGGTAGTGGATTAAGAAGTCACAGTCCTTAATCATATCTAACCATCTTCATTAATTCATATTAATATCTTTCTATGAGAATATATACTTGAGTGTTTTAGGATATATATAGTTAAAAATTCTCCAAAAATAGATAATGACGCCATATTTTCAATTCAAAGATCACTACATTCAACTCTAGATCATGTGTTGCGTAGTTTTTTTCTTGATAACATAATTACATTAAATATTATACTATCACCTTTTCATCCTTCACAAACATCAAACCCAATCCATTCTTTTAAGCATAACTAAATACCACAAAAAGTTACCAACTTTTCGGTAGAATAAGTACATGTAAAGTGATCAGCCTATTTTTTAAAATCCATGAATCTCACTTAAAATTCAATATTCCAAAAAATGACTCCCTTCTGAGTTAGGGTTTTCAGAGGGTTTTGATGTCATGAGAGACTCTCACAAGTCGAAAAAATACCCAGCTAATCCAAGGAAACTAAATATATCTATCACAGATGTTGGCCTCAGGCATCCTTCAATTTCTTCTACCATTTAAAGGTCCACATATATCCCATTTATTGTGACAATGTTTCCCAAGAATGTTACTCGTTCTTGGTATATGTTCAATTGAGAACTCACCCTATCATCTAGGAGAAATATCAAACAATTATTTGGGAAACACATTAGCGAATTCCATTACAATGGGCTTGTCTTCAAGGATGATCCTTTCTTTAGAATCAATAGTTTGATCCAATTATGGTTGATTTTAGGTAAATAATATCCTTTCTTTATATGTTTATAGTAAAAATGATTCATCCTCCTCCTTGTAATTGTAAAGAATTGGGGGGTGATTCATGGTACGAAGAGAGGATTCCTTATCCAAATAATTTATGTTATCTATATAAAATAAAATCTATTCCATGATTAAGATAACAAAAAATTACACTAAATGGATACTTATAATATTTTAATGAATAAAATTCCCACAAACATCCACAAGTGATGCAATAATAATTCAGGTTTCCCTTGATGATATAAAAATACATTTTAGGTGCTGACTCAATGTTTAAAGAAAACATAATAGGTATAAAAATATGGAATGAACTGAAATTCAATATGATATACAATTCTATGAAGTAGTGGATACATGTATGTCATTCAATATTATCCACATCATCATATGATGTTTTCTGTTCACATGATCATAGATATTGTGGATGTTCATAATGCTTCCCAATCATTGCAATATTGTATTATCTTGGATAATCCCCAACATTTCCATATCTTTCCCATAGAACTATATATGGTACTTTAGATTGAAACTTTTTTCTTTCCATCACATTATCTATTTTCCATGGAAATTGGCTAAATTATGCTCTATATTTCCACACATAAAACATCTCCCAATCTAATTTTCACATTTCCCATGGTTCCTCTTTCCACCATTATAGCACAAAAAATTAGGGTCTTCTTTCCATTTTCTCATTTATCATATTAACATACATGAAATGTAATCTTACAATTCCTTGAAATATTCTGGAATTTAAAAAATAGTAGTTTTTAATTCTGATTTTGATAGTTTTTATGGCATAATCACAACATGTCCTACATGAGCTCCGATCTAATTGGTCATCTCATTTGGGAAGTCATAAAATCTTTCTCCAAATTGGTTGTTCACTCGGTCCCTCCTATCTCAAACCATTGGCATGAATAATGGAAAAAATTTGGGATGGTTATTTTTAAACTATTAAACACATAAATCAAAATCTAGTGACATTAAAGGGATAAATAAAAAATTAAATATATTTGATAACTTATGAATTTATAGGATTAAATATTTGTTATCCCTGATCTATTTCCTAATATATACTCTAATGGGAAATTATGGTTTGCTTAATAATTGATCATATTTATATTATGATTATACCAATTATTATCCCTTGAGAGTGTCAAAAAGGTTGTGCAATAAGGCCTATTGTCGTGTAGTAGTTCCGAGTCGACTCTAGCTCTACGTAGGGTTTTCAGGGTTTTACCCCTATATACATTTGTGCCAGAGTCACATCCACTTATAGTATCCTGGAAGAGATATATTTTATAGATATAACACAAACTATATACTTTACCAAAACTTATGGTTTTTTTCATGTACTTATTTTTATTAAAAATGCTTTCACAAGATTATTCTAATGATAATCCCAAAAATAACTAAACATTCAATTAATAGAAAATACGGAAACCTTTATCATTATTACACATTAGTTCATGATTTATTACATATGTTTACCCATAAAAAACCTGAAATATTGATAAGTATAGTGTCCTTGGGAATTAGGTATACTACATAACGACTTAAAACAAGGAAATAAATGTCTTTATTGAAAACTTCCTTAACATGCTTGAACATAAAATAGCCTGGGATAACGTGGGAGCATACATAAGAAATGGATTATCTATAGATCATATTATGGGAATAAACATGGAATAACACGAATAAGGGAATATATTTAGACAATGATAATATCATTTGGGATTAAAATGGGTGATAATAATAAAACCGAACAATGAGGCATGATATAACTTGGTAACAAAAAGACAACATGGGAGATGTCAAAACAACATAAAACACTACATCATAATCAAGGGCAAAGGATAAATTTCTAAACATAATGATGGAAAAAGTACCATGATGGATTATATTCACTCCCAAATACCTTTCATGACATCTTAGGAGACTAAATCATTACCCATTGCATTGGAGTGCTATATAAATCTTGGTGAAACCTTCGCTTTCTTTTCACTCTCTTTCTTATGTGTTCCACATAGATCATACAACATGGAATCATTCATCATAATATTTTATTACCCAATAAATACATTTTCAATATGTAAAAGTAATCCTTAATAAATAATTATAATTTAATAATAGTGAACCCCCTTGATAAGAAATGGGTATATGTATTCATTACACAACTTTTTGGAAAGGAAAATAAGGGTGAAATTTTGATAGCATAATGACAGAGAATGAATGTTAATGGGAGTAACTGATGAGGGTTATAGGGGTCTCTAATCATTAAGTCATAAAATTTATAGTTAAAGTGATATGGAAGAAAATATACAAGCATTAGGAAATGAATGTAACAATCATAAGATAAGTAAAGGTACTTGACTAAAGGAGGGAAAAGGATCATTTTCCTTGAGAGTGTGATTCTAAATGCTTGTGAGTAGCTTCTTGATAGATTGGGGTATAAAAACCCATCTAATTATTACACATTAATTAATGATTTATTACAAAATATTAAACTTCATACAACTTAGAATATCAAGAAGTTTAGGGTATTTTGTAATTATGTACATTACATAATGTTTAAAATATTAAAAACAACATCTTTATTGAAAACATCTTTAACTTACTCACATTTAAAAATGTATGATATAACCTGGGGTCATACATCATATTGGGGTGAGCAATAAATCATATTAAGCTAATGAACATGGAATAAAATGAATAAGGTAATAAATTTTAGATAATAATAATATAAATTGGTAATAAAAGGAGTTAGAATCATAAACATGAATAATGAGGAATGATATATCATAATAACATAAAGAAAACATGGGAAATGTGGAAACAACATAAAACACTGCATCATAAACACAAGTCGAGGATAAATTCAAAAAATAAGGATGGAAAATGTCCCATAAATGAACCAGTTTCACTCCCTTTCCCAACATTACTTTTTAGAAGACTAAACTTTACCCAATTCGTTGGAAAAGTAAATAATTATGGGCACACCCATAACTTTAATTTCATTATCATGCTTAAGTGTACCACATAGATCATACAACATGGATTAATTCATCATCATATTATGTTTGACGATCAAGGAGTTTTAAATACATACATGTAAGTCCTAATTAAAATAATCATACGTGTAAATTTGTTAACCCCCTTGATAAAAAATGGTTATGGTATTAACTACACAATTTTTTTGGTATGGAAAATCATGGTGAACGTTTGGCAGAATAATGACGTCACATAAAAATTCATAAAATAGTTTGAAGAGAGTGAAAGGGGTATATTATAATTTTGACATAAATTAAGCAGTAATAAAAACATGTAAATACTTATCCATACATTAGGAATTTGAAATTAAAGGCATAATATAATAAATAAACTTCAATAAAGTGGAGAATGATAGGATCCCTTAATAAATTTTAGCATGGTAAGGGGTGTGCATAAAGGATCATGGGATGCATTAATGTGAGTAAAATGGGTATATAATCATATATAAATAAATTGGATAGTAAGGGATATATGTAAGAACATATTTCAACATGAAAAGTTTGAAATTGATAGATATTACATAAAATATGTGCTTGAATTGAGATGAGAAGAGTGAAATCTAGTACATGAGTGTGTACTCCAAATGCTTGGGAGGGGGCTCTTGAGAGCTTGGGAGTTCCTCAGGAGGACTATATAGAGATTATTATAGTGTAAGGTCATTCCCTAATGATTGTTAGTGAAGAAAAATTTGATATTGGGTGGGTTTATATAATAAATGAGGGGGAATTCTTTATCATTTCACAAATATAGGTTTCATAGTCTATATAATAAAATAAAAAATCTAGAAAACATACCACTGTTTTTCCATGTCTTCTTATAAATGGGAGTGTTTTTAATTATTTTATACATAAAATGACTGAACATAATAAAATAATACCCTTGCTTATGTGTAAGTGATTCGTACTTTTAAAGAAATGATTTTAAGGCTTTAAAATATATTAGTGGTTTTAGAGGATTCATAAAGGCATTATAAAATTCTGAAAATAATATTATAATTTAATTATTTTAATAGGAAAAAAACTATTTGGTCAGGTATACCTTTTATATTATTTATTACCTCATTTTGGGTCTTTATTATGTAATAATACACACCATATAATTATACGTTTTTTAATTTTTACCAAATAATTGGATTATCAAAAAAATTATGAAAAATTAACCATTGGATAAATTTGACATTTTGATTCCAAATATAATATCCATTTTTCCTAAATATTTATTTCAATAAGTGTATTTTTACTTTTAAAATAAGAATCAACAATGACTGAGAAATTCTTGGTTTTTTTACCATAACAGTTTTTGAACACTACTAAAAATCACATTTGAATATATAAAAATCATATAATAATTTATATTTAATAGACCATATGTCATAATAAATTTTTATGAAAATATTATTTATTCCAAAAAATCCATTAACTCATGAAAATAACTTCTTTAATTTAATTTGAACATTACCCAAAAATACAATTTTTTGTTTTGTTGAATAATAATCAGAAAATTATAAATTAATAATAATTGGATAAAAATATATTCATTATTATATAATTTTTTTACAAACTCTTATTTCTAGAGTCTTGATATATATACCTTTAATACACGAGTAAGTACCCTGAGGGTAAGGTGCAAAATAGAGAGACATTAATGGGGTGGTTCCATGTACATGGGTTGGGTCATGATCTCAATGATAATGAAATTATCCCATAAATAGTTTCTCTCATTTATAAGTTTACGGATCTCAACTTAGGCTTGATCAAGGGAAAATTCCAATGATGTTATCTCCCTTGGGATCTCTTCTAAATGTGCTTCAAAAGGAATGATCCTACTAGTTGAGGCCATCAATTCAATTTATGTGTCAATTAAAATTGTTAAAACCCTATATTTATACTAATCATATGATCAGTATTCAATAGATATATTATCAATGGTAATTATTCTTATTGGTCATGCAAATATAATATTATATAAAAAATATAAGTGAATGTGTTTTATAAAACCATAATACTTAATAGGACATTTAATTATATCACAATAGAAATTTTATTTATAATAGATTGGTTTGTTATAATATCCCCCCAATTTAGAAATTTCACCATAGAAAATTTTATTTCCCAAACTAAAAAAGATGATATTATCTCTTTTCATCACCTCCTTTTGTTCCCACATCTATTCTTCTAAATTTTGGTTTTTTCATAGAACTTTGACAAGGTTTATTTTATTATTTTATATAATGTTATCTCTATGATCTAGGATTTTAAATTGTTGTACTTTATAGGAATGATCATTCTAAAATGGAACCAACATAGGGTTGAGTAAAAGTTAGTGGTTTGGTTTGTACTTCATTAAGAGGAATACATAGAATACATTTTGTATTGGGGACATACTAGGTGGGAGTGCTAGTTGATAGGCCAGTACATGGATGAAATCAGGGATCTCAAAGTGGTCGATATATACTGAATAAATATTTTAATTCTTCCCAAATCATATGAATTTCATCCATGGAGATCTTAATAGGAATATCATGTATCCAACATCAAAATATAGGTCACACCAAATATTTTTAGCAAGGCATTTTTTTCGACCCTGATTATCCTTGATGTGTTGGTGAATGGTCTTAAACTTTTCCAACATTTCTTTAACCATTTAAGGACTTAACATTTTCATTCCCTAACTTCATCCTTGCATATTTCCTTTCTTCACCTTTTTCTCTTAAATGGATTAATAGGGTTCCATTTGGATGCTTGAGTAGAAAATGGCATGTGTGAGAACTAATCCATAGGAAGATGTGGGTCTCATCCTTCTTTGATGTCAAATGAGTTTATTCTCAACGTGTCGTCAAGTTTATAGATATTCTGCATAGATTATTCATCGATTTGGGGGTGATAATCCATTCTAAAGTTGAACTCAGTATTTAGATCATGTTGGATACTTTTCTAGAATTTGATTGTTAATCTCATATCATGATCAGATAAAATCGATAGTGGTACTATGTGTATTTTTATCACTTCTTTGATGTATATTCATGCATGTTGATGTAGTGAGGAATAATCTTAAATCACAATGAAGGGTGAAGTAGTTGTAAGAAAATCTACCACAACCCGTATATAATTATTCCCTCTAGATTTATTTGGAATACCAGTGAAAATGTCAATGGTGATGTTTTCCCATTTCCATGTTGTTAATGGTAATGGTTGTATGATCCCCTTGATTTTTTTCCTTTCCACATTCACATGTTGACATACATGAAATATTTATGTATGCTCTATGATCTCCTTTTTCATATTATACCACCAATAGTTTTTCAAATATCTTGATACATCTTTGTGCTTCCCTGATGGATATAGAAGGTAGAACTATATGCATCTTCTAACAAATCTTTCTATAACTCTGGATTTGATAGGGCACATAGTTGTGACCCAAATCTCACAAATCCTTCATCATTAACATTGAACTATGAGGATTTCCCTTTTCTTATAGTTTCTACTTTATTTTGAATTCCTACAACATCTTTTTGATCATCCATTATCTTCTCCATAAGGGATGGTTGAGAAATCATTTGTGAAAGGATTGATGATTTTCATTCCAATATGATTCCCATGTCCATCATTTACAAATCTAAGAAGATCATATCCCTCTCAATTATCATCAATAATATAATTGTTGTATTATTTCTACATAGATCATATTCCACTTTATTATCATTCAATATATGATAGTTAATTGAGAAGTCATAGTACTTGATTTGATCAAACCATCATCATTGGTGCATATTCATCTCTTTATGTGTGAATATATACTTGATAATTTTGGGATCCATATATATTTTACACATTCCCCAAATAGATAATAAAAATATATTTCAATGTGAAGATCACTATATCCAACTACAAATCATGTGTTGGTTATTTCATTTTATGAACTTTCAATTGCCTTGAAGCATAGTAAATCACTTTGTCATTTCACATTAACACACTTCACAATACCTTCTTTGATGCATTGTTGAATACCAAAATATGTTCTCCACTTGTGGGTAGTGTGAGTAAAAGTGTATTTATATGAATATTTTTCAACTCCTTGATTCTATATTTGAATTCATAATTCCAGAAAACATTACTCCCTTCTGAGGTGTCTTGGTTATAGGGTTTGAAAATAGGGAGAAATTTCTCAATAATTGATGATAGTACACATATAATCTATAAAAATTGTAGATTTCTTTCACACATATTGGTTCTGAACATCCTTAAATTGATTATATTTCTAAGGTTCCATATATATCCTATTACATGTGATGATATTCCCCAATAATGAGACCTCCTTAAACTATAACTCACATTTGTTGTACTTTTCATAAATATTCTCCTTTTATAAGTTTTTTAGCATAATGCTTAGATTCTCGTCATAATTATCATTTATTTTAAATTATATTATAATATTATCTTTAAATACTACAAAACACATGTCATGGTAATATTTAGAGACTCTATTAATCAATTCCATGAATATTTCTAGAGCATTAGTGAGTCTGAATGTCATTACTATGATCTCATAGTGCACATACCGTGTATAAAAAGTAGTCTTCATGATATCCTCATTCTTCACCGTAAATGTAGATTCACCTTGGAGAAGTACTGTTGTCTATATACTTGATCAAACAATTCATCAATTAGTGGTAGTAGATTATTTTACATTATCCTAATCTTTTTAGCTCATGATAATTAATTAAAAGGCACCTTACCCCATCCTTCATCTTAACAAAGAGGATTGGTGCACCCCATGGTGTAGAATTTGGGTAAATGAAACCTTTATCCCAATTATCTTTGAGTTGTTTCGTTAGTTACTCATGTTCCAAAACATCCATTCTATATGGATTCATGGATAATGGTAATTACCCTTGTATAATCTTGATTGAAAATTCAACCTCTCAACTTGAAGAAAGACCATATAGTTTATTAGGAAACACATCATCATATTCTCTCACAATGGGAATCTCTTCAAGGATGATATTTTTCTTAGAATAAATCATTTGATATATATATTCTTACTCATAGTGAAATAATATTCATGGTTGACATATTTTTACTAAATAATATTCATCCAACTTATGGCATTTGTATAGAATCCAATGATACTTCATGATACGAAAGGTGATTTACTTCTCATGATAATTTATGTTTGATATATATTGGGAAATCCAATTGATGCCCATAATTGCATCAAATTACAAAAAATAATGTATAAAAAGGTTATATGGTAATTTTATCACACAAACATTGATATGGGAGAAGTTATATACATGGGATGAAATAATTGTCCCATTTTCCATTTTCACTGACAGTTCTACTTCTATGATTTGTGGTAGTGTTTGAATAATTTTACTAAATTCTCATGATATGAATGTATTTTTAGAACTATTGATAGAAAGTATATTCTATATTCTTGAATTAATGACTATATTAACATTAAAAGCTGAATTTTTTGATCCACCTCAGCAGATGTGACGTAAAAATATTAACTTTATTTCCTTGGAGGTTGTCGGTTGTGTCTGAAAAAACATGCCTTAGATAATTCCTTTTGCGAAGTGCCCTGGTTTATTATAGTTGATGAAATTACTAATACATTGATACTTGACTTGAGAATTGATTTTCTCCATTGAATTAGCGAGTTTCATCTATTAGAAATAGGCAGGTTGGTGTCCTTCCTTTACACCCCTAAATCATTTAGTCTTTCCCCTTAGGAAATTTTCAGGGTTTTCTTTCCACACCTTTGAAAAGTGGGATATTGAAATTTTTGGAACCATAATATTTCACCATAAGGATTTAATAATAGAAATAAAATATCATCTTCTTATCTACGTGATACCCTTGAGATTCATCTATCTCCATTTCATCTTTGAGGTCACATTATACATTTTACACATAAATATCAAAGTCATCGATTTCTATGGATTTATGTAAACTAGTTTTTAGGACACTAAATAAGAGGTCAAACATTTATTAGAGGGTAGATATAAATATATTAGATTGTCGTTAATGTCTTATGATGTTTTCCTCATACCCTCTGATAGATTATTTTATTTCATGAGGGTAAATAAATCTATTTCTATTTTAAGCCAGAGAGTGTGATGAAAATATTTATCGAAAAACTATTTCTAGAATTACTTCCACCCCATCATTTCGATATCTTCCTCAAGATTCATATTTTTTTACCAATGTCCACAAATTATCATATTCTACCTATATATAGTAAATAGATAGTATAAAATTATCTTTCTCACAACATTGAATAATAGATAAGATCTTCTAAATGGATTTGATCTATTATTCTATGATTAAGGGATTATATGATCCAATGAAAGTAAGAGGTCTTCGTCGTGTAAAGGAATCAACCATAGGATGTTCTCCATTATGATGATTTGTATGATCCTCATGATCTATGTTACTATGAATTACATTATTTAGATGATATATTATAACCAAAAAGTTCTTGATTCTTACTTCTATTGGGTTGGGAATCTCGATGGGGAAGTCACAACATTGCCCTTATCATTGGTTGTTTAACTGGTTTCTTTTATTTATGGCCATTGGCTTGATTAAAAGGATAATAAAGGATTATTATTTTTAAACTATTATAAATATAAAGGGGTAATCCAATGACATTAATTGTATACTATATAAATTACATTTTTGTCTTAACTTATGAATTTTTGGACATCAATCTTTGTTATAAATGATATATTTCCTATTATATATTCTTACCAAGTTTTTTCCCTTAATATTGGGTTATAATGATCTCATTAATTTAACAAATCATATCCCCTAGTATTATCAAACTATATGTGGAGAAAGTCTCATTGTCATGCACTAATTCCTGGTGGAGTGTGGCTCAACACGATGTTTTAGGGTTTCACACCTATGTAAATCTATTCCAGTGTGAAATCCATGTTTAGTATTTGGAAATGGATGTATTTTGTTGATAATACACTTAATATATAATTACCTAAATTTAGGTATGTTTTCTTATATTTATGTTCTTCCTAAGTCTTTATCAATAGTTTTATAATCATAATCTATATAAAAATCTAAAATTTTTCTTTAATACCAACTATAATAACCCCCATCTTTATTACAGATTAATTATGGATATATTACATAATATTACACATAATAAAACCTAGAATATCTATAATTATAGAATCTTTTTGAAATATGTACATTTAATAACATTTTAAATATGAAAAAACAACATCTTTCTTGAAAACATCTTTAACATTCTCCCACATAAAACTGCATGGGATAACCTATTGGCATATATAAGAAACTGATGAGCTCTAAATCCCATTGAGGAAATAAAACTGGGCTGAAATTAATATGTTAATACCTTTTAGAAAATAGGAACATCAATGTAGAATAAAAGGAGTGAGATTCATAAACATGAACAATGAGTCATGATATAGCATGATATCCTAAATGCAACATTGGAAACATGGAAACAACATAAAACACTGCATAAAAACATAAGTTAAGGATAAATATCAATAAATCATGATGAAAAAAATCCCAAAAGGATTAAGGTTATCTACCTATCCCAATATTACATCTTATGAAATTAGACATTACCTAATGCATTAGAGCGCTATATAATTTTGGTCGGACCTGTCACTTTAATTTTATTCTGATGATTAAGTGCACCACATCGATCATAAAACATGGATTTAAACCTCATATATTTTTATTCCATGATCATGGAGTGTGGAATAAATTCATGTAGGTCGATTTTAAAATAATTTTAAGTGTATAAATATTAACACACTTGATATTAAATTGGTATGATATCCACTACACAATTTTTTTGGCACGGAGAATCACCGTAAAATTTTGACAGCGTAACGATGTCAAATAAAAATTGATAAAATGGGTTGATGAGATAAAATTTAGTTTATAATAATTTGAAAATAACATAGAAAATAATAGGGACATATAAAGAAATATAAGAACATTATAAATTTCATATAGAAGTCATAAGTTAATAAAGAATCTTTAATAAAAACAAGAATGAGAGGACCCCTTACTGAATTTTAGCATGGTAACGAGTGTACATAAAGGATCATGGGATGGATTAATGAGAGAGAAATGAGAATATCATCATATAGAATTAAAATTAACACTAAGGGGGATATTTAATAACATTTTATAACATAGTCAAATTGAAATTGAGATATATAATATATAATAGGTGCTTGAATTGAAATGTGAAGAGAGAAATCCTTTACTCGAGTGTCTGAATCCAAATGCTTGGGAGAGGATATCTGAGATCATGGAGGGACCTTGGTAGGACTATAAATAATGTATATTATATTATGACCATGATCTAAGGATTTTTAGTTAATATAAATGGGATATTTGATGGGTTTATATATGAAATGAGTGAGATATTCTTTATCATTTCTCAAACTTAGGTTTTGAATTATATAAAATAAAATAACCAAAACCATAAACCATACAATGATTTTTCCATGATATCTACCAAATGGGAGTGTTTTTAATTAATTTATAACTTTATGGTCTGAACATAATAAAATAATACCCTTTCTTATGTGGAAGTGGTTCGTAGTGTTAAAGAAATAATTTTAAAACCTCAAACTATATTAATGGTTTTGTAGTACTCAAAAATTATTTATAAATTTAATTAAATAATATGAAATTCAAATTATTTTAAATTTAATGAGTATATTTGGTTGTGTACTTATTTTATAGTATTCATTTCATCATTTTTGATTCATTATGATGTCATAATAGACACCATATATTTATACAAAAATTAATTTGTACACAAAATTTTGATTGTCTCAAATTTTTTTGAAAAATACACCATTGGTTAATTTTTAATTTCTGATTCAAAAAATAATATCTATTTTATCTAAATAAATTTTTAAATACCTGTATTATCAATTTTAAAATAATAATCGACATTTATTGAGAAATGATGTGTTTTTTTGACAGTAAGAGTTTTGGAACAGTTATAAAAAATTAGATTTGACTTCATAAAATCATATGATTGTTTATATTTAATATAAACTATTTAATAATTATATTTGTAATGTATTATTTATTCTATATATCCATTAAATCTTGAAAATTATACCTTTAATTGAATTTTATCGTTTACTGAAAATACAAGTTTTTATTTTATTGAAAAAAAATCATTTATAAAGTAATAATAATAGTTAGAAAATATATTCATTATTCTATAAAAAATAAATTTAATAATCATATTTATATGGTCTTGATAAATATTCAATTAATACACCAGAAATCACCCTAATGGTAAGGTGTTATTCGGAGATACTTTCATGGGGTGGTTTGGTGAACATGGTTTGGGCTATGATCTCGTAGAGCTTGAAATTCTCCTGAAAATGGTTTTAATCATGATTTATTTCTTGTATATCAACATGGTATTGGTTGAGGGAGAACCCAAGTGATTCAATATCCCTAAGAAGCACTGATATGTGAGCTTGATAGGGTATGATCCTACTGGTTGATTCTATCACTTCCTTTGTCCATGTCAATTTAATTTGTTAAGACCGTATATTTATACTAATAATATAATTACTATTAAATTAATATATTATCAACTGTAATCATGGTTAATAGTCTTTTAAATCCAGTTGTATTTTAAAAATATATAATGTTTTTCTATAACCTTAATACATAATAATACACTTAATTAAATGAAAAGGGAAATTGTATTTATAATAATTTGGGTTTTTACATGGGGGCCCCTTAGGAGGAATATAGAGAGGGGAGGTCTGAGTAATGATGTTATTCAATGATTTTGAGTGATGAGAAATGAGATATTGTGTGAGATTCTATAGGAAATTATTGGTTTTTTATTAATTATTTCTAAAACATAGGCTTTGGAATCGATATAAAAAATATTCAAAATAAAAAACCTTCCCATGGTTTTTTACATGGTTTATACAAAAGGATAGTGCTTTTAATTATTTAATATGGATAAGGGATGGGCTTAATCAAAATAATACCCTTGGTGATGTTGATGTTAGACATTCTCTTAATGAAATGTTTTTAAAACCATAATTAATATTATAGGTTTTGGAGAATTCAAAAAGGATTTATAAAATGAATAAAATAATCTAAAAGTTACCTAATTTAAAAATGATAATATAGTATTGGTCATGGATACGATTTATAGTATTTATTACATAACTTTTGGGTCAATATGATTTCATATTGTAAAATTGTCACCTTTTATGGAGATATATTGAGTTTGTATTATAGTATTCCTTATTTCATTATTTTAAAATACTTTTTTTTGGATTTACCTTGGGGTGTGTTTGGGTGAAAATTAAAAATTTTGGAACGAAGTGGGAAAGTGCCTGGTTGGCACATAGTTTTCTCAAAATTTTCTACCTAACCCAAAAAAATCATGAAACCCTAGAAAAGAGGGGGATTACATAGATATCTCATGGTTTTTCAAACCATGAATCCTAATAGAAGATACCATACACACCCTAGAAGAGGCATATGGTTACAGTGCATGGTTAAGAGAAAAAGTGACCTTCTTCTTAGAAAACCATGCATGAGATTTGAGTTAACTCAATAATTAGTTTTTCAATTCTTGACCCCCCCCCATTTTAACCCAGAATCAATCCCAACTATGACATAATCTATTCCTATAATTGTTATATGTTTCCATCTGAATTCTTAGGGATCCCAACCTCTATTCCTAGTGAATCAATGGGAAGATTAAAGATTTTCACCTCCTCGAGTAAGTTGTTTAATAACATTTATATCTCTCTTTCCCTCAAACTAATATTCAAGATAAAAGATATATGTTTATCAATTTTTGGATCTAGGTATACATCTTGGGTTTTTATATCTCTATTCATTTAAATCTTGTATCAAATAATTGAATCATGATCTCATTCTTTGTCATTATGGCAATGAATTTGGGGATTTACATTGGCAATCGTTTATCATCAATATTGAGGTAGGTTGTGTATTACTCAAATCCCAATGTATTTTTAAAGTTAAATATATGTAATAATATAATTTATATAAGAATATTATAAATTTATTTAACATAATGAATTAATTAATATGTTGAATTAATTAATTATGGAATTGTAAAATTATGGATATTGGATTGACTTAATTGGGATAATTTATTTTTGAATTAATTATAGATATATTGAATTTTTTGATTGGGATAATTATTTTTCGAATCAATTAAGGGGCTCTTGAATTACTTGATTAAAAAAATTAATTGATGAATTAATTATGGAGATATTTAATTATTTCATTGGGATAATTGATTATTGAATTAATTGTAGAGATATTGAATTGTTTGATTAGGATAAATAATTTTGGAATTAATTATGAGTATATTATGATTTTTGAATTGTATTTAATTAATTGTTTAATTAATTAAGACAGATATTTAGGATTATGAATTGATTTAGATGATTAATTAATTGTTGATTTAATTAATATGGTTGATTTGATGAATTAAAGGTTTATTTAATGAGTGAGACTGAGATGAATAATTAATTTTTGAGTTAATTAATATGATTGATATTATTAATTAGTTTTTGAGTAAATTAATTTTATTGATGTGATTAAATATTTATTAAATTAATTAATGTATTGAGGTGAGAATTCAATTGTTAATTTGGATGAATTAATTGGTGAATTAATTAATCAGTTTTTGTGGAATTCATGTGTGATATTGAAATGACTAATGGTAATAATTGAACTCATATGTGATTTGGAAATGATGAATAGTAACAATGAAGATCATATGTTATATTTAATTGATTAATGGTAACAATTAAATTCATGTGTAATATTGAGATGATGAATGGAAACAATGGAATTCAAGCATGATATTCAAATGATGAATTGAAAAAATGGAATTAATATGTGATATTAAAATTAGGAATGGTAAAAATGACATTCAGATGTGAAATTGAAATGATGAATGGTAACAATGACATTTATATGTGATATTGAAATGATGAATGGTAATAATGGAATTCACAAGTGATATTTAAATGATGATTTATTACAATAAAATTCATGTGTGGTATTGACAATATGAATAGTAACTTTAGAATTATCATATATGATATCCTTTGGGGACAGTTTAGACTCTGATATGGGCCAAAGAGGTATAGAGATTTCAGGTTTAATAAAGAACCCATGGCAATATGTGGTTAAATAAATAATAATTGACAATGTGAAAACTATTTACTTATTAATTGTACATATTTTTTTTATAAAAATGCATAAACTGTTATAGATTGGATATTGTTTTAGATTCTGTTGGTGGTGTCCAACTGAGTTTTAATCCCACCATAATCAAGATGCCTGATTGGTACTAGAATATATTTCTTGGTTATAGGATATGTTAAGGGAGAAACCCATATATTAGATGAATGAGTCTGGATGGAGTATAGTTGATGTAACTAGATGAGATTCAACACCCACATGGGAGTTGTCAATGTCTTTACTATATTTTGGAATTTTTTTATTTGATTCCAAAAATGTGATACTTTAGAAGAGAGAGTATAGTCTCCACTTTACCAATATTCGACCCATATATGTAGTTAAAAAACTATTTCATATAGAGAAGAATACTTGTGATCACATAACTAACTGACTCGGGGCACTGGTGTGTGGAACCTGGGCCAGGAGGTTACAATGTGGTATTAAAGATGATTTTCATTTATTTTCATTTTATTATTATATGGGAAAATGTAGAAATGATACAAGGAAGATTCATGACTTGGTAATGAGATCGTTTGTGGGAGTACCTTACCCATGTACAACGGAAAACCCAAGTACCCATGGGAGTAAATAACCCATGTTTAGGGGAAAAACCATGTACCCCCTAATAAAATATCTAAAAGAAGTTCACCGAAGAAGCGGTGCTCATCTTTACAGACATGTTCAAGATTATGTATTCTTCTACTTCCTCTTCGTATTTTTTCAATTATAAAATTATAAATCTGGTATAAAATTTATTATGAGATGTTATTATGATTATGGGACCACCATATTCCACCTTTTTTAATCCTACAGAAAAATAACCATGCATGCATAAGTACGGCTTACCATCTCCACACAATGGTGTAATTTGTTTTTTATATCTAATTTGCTTGGATTGTTATAATGCTAGAAATAATAGATATATATTATAATTATAACATGACATAGATTATTTAAAAACTAATATACAATAATTTTCAATTAAATTTCCCCATTATGAGAATGATACCATTGGTCGTGCATACGTACGGCCTACCATCCCCACGATGCAATGTGATTAATTTTCCATGATCACCATTACATACTAATTTTATAATGTATTTAATGAATAAATATGATATATATTACCTTAATATTAGTACATATATGATTGAACTATATCTAATGCACAATAACAGAGACTTATATGACAACATATGCATAGAAAAATGATGTAGTTAACACCCAAAATAAGGTTTATAATGAAATATTATTATCAAACAGGTGATAGGATGATAAAATAGGATTATATATGATATTATAAATATAAATATTGTTTTGGATTAAGTTAATAACATTATTTAAAACATTGTAATTTTTTTTCAAATATGTATGAAGGAAATTAGATTTAATATAAGGGATTATTTCCACAATCTCATTAATATTCAGGTTTATTTATATATATGTATCTATTGGGGAATATATTGTTGAGTCAATAAGGATATCTTATGACTTTTTCATTCCTTATAGTTTTATGTTTTGAAAATCACAAATACTTTTTCTTAATTTCTGAATATTTTTTTTAAGTTCTATATTTTTTATAAGATCCGAAATTGTCATTCTGTTATGCTTACATATATATGATTACGTTTTTCCATTCTATTAGACATATAGATTAGTCATTCCAATTTTCCATTCTTTTATACTTATAGATCTGTCATTATGATTTTCCATTCAGTTTTATGATTCCGAATCCGGTGTATATGTTCTTCTATTTTATGATTCTGAATCCGGAGTATATATGATGCCAATCTTCAATACCGATTCCGGTGCATATATGATTCCGATCTTCATTATTGATTCCGGTGTATATATGATGCTGATCTTCAATACTGATTTTGGTGTATATATAATTCTGATCTTTACAATATTGATTCTGGTTATATATGATGCTGATCTTCATAATACTGAATCCGGTGTATAAGTGATTCTGATTTTATGATTCTGGTTCCAGAACAAATGAGACACCTGTTTAACAATCCGATTTACTTTTCCTTATGATTCTGTTTTCTTGATAATGTTATTACTAGGAATCAATTTTCCTGATATCTTATGATTATGTTTTCATGATAATGTTAGAGTTTTTTAAATGTATCATTCCAATGATATCAAGATTCTAAGTTCTCTTATACATAACATTTATCTTTAACTTAACATCATTTCTGTTACTTGAAATGATGTCGTACAATCTGTTATAACCTAACCATTTTATGTTTTCCACGTGTCTAGGTCCCTCTAAAATTGAAGGAAAATATGACCATTGGAGAGGAGCCGACCGTTGGGAATATTTGCATATAAATACAAGATCATTTGAATGAGAAAATGACTTAAACTTCAACTTTGACTTTGACTGAATAAAGCTTTGAAGTGATTTCTAGAGAGAGAGTCTCTTATAACTCTCAGTGCTTCATACAGATGTCATGAACAACTTGTTCAGGCATGAACAACTTATTCACACTTGCTTTGTGCAGAATCCGATCGCACTGATTGTGGGCTTCCGGATTTGGAAGATAGAGGTTCTGATTTCCTTCTAAATCGAGGGATTGCGGGGATAGAAAGACAGATACCGATCTTCATATTGAGGGAATACCTGGGTTTGGGCAGGAAAAACTTTCTTGAATGTATAAATCAAGGAACCTTTATCCTAGTTTGTCGGATGCCCTTCTATTTGGGTTAAAAGAATCTTATTGTTACTTGTTTACTATTACAAGTTGTTTTAATTCCTCTATTGTATGTTTACATTATTATAGTTATAAAGTATAACTATTATATAATTTGTAATTCCATTACTCTAATTATATTACAGATTCTATAAACTTTAAGGTAGAATCTTACTTTTATGAAAATAGAAAATGTTTCTTTAAGAGGTCTTGTGAATGTTTGTTTAACCATGTTAACCTTAACTCTAAAGGTTCCAAAGGAAATTTTAAAGTTTACAATTCACCCCCTCTTGTATTTCAGCATCTCGTTTTTACATATTCGATCCTACAATTGGTATCAGAGGAAGGTCTCTGAAATATATATATCCACATAAAAATTTCCTTTCTCAAGTTTTCATTTTCTTATGTTCTTCATATTTGTTTTTAAACTCTTAATTCTAACAAGTTTTGTGGAATGAAATATTTGTTTAGAATGGCATGCATTAATGTTTGATATTTAGATAATCTCAATCCTACCAGACCACCGATCTTCGATGGAAATGACTATGAGTACTGGAGAGATAGAATGGAGACCTTTGTGATAAACACAAGTTTAGACAACTACATTATGTAAACTGGAGATTATAAGATTTCTGATAAGGAACTTAGAACCATTACTAATCCAGAAAAGGTGGAATACCATCTTAACTATAAGGTACATAATACTTTTCTTTGTTCCATGAATAGAAATATATATAGCCAAAATTTATCCTATGATGTTTGAAATAGTATTTGGAATATTCTTGAAGTAACTCACATTGTAACTTCCAAAGTCATTGAAAATATAAGAGTTATGCTCAGGGATGAGTATCATGGTTTCTACTTCCCTTATAGAGAACCCGTATATAAGGTACAACAAAAATTTATGAATATCGTCAACAGCTTAAAATACATGGGTGAGAAAGGTTTAGATGATGAATCTCTTGTAGACAAGATTATTAACATCATGCCTAATGAATGGGAATCCAAGAGAACTGCTATAGATGAGAATAGGAAAGTTACTCAGATTTCTCTTTATGAACTGGTTGGAACTCTTCTTCAACATGAAACCAGAATGAAGAGAGATACTGATAATATTACGAATAAGAATGGAAATGTAGGTGTTTCTTCTACAACTACCTCAAACCATATGAAATCCAAGACTCTTGAGATAATTACAAGATCATAATCTAAGAAAGTCAGTATTCAATCTGAATCTAGTGAAAGTGAAGCTTCAGAAAATGAATTAGAAAATATTTCTTGGAGGATTAACATGATTTTTGGACAGAAGAAATTTCAATATAGATACAAGAAGAAAGATGTAAAAGAATAGAATGATGGAGAAGTGACATGCTATGAATTTAGAAGATCTGGTCGTATCAGACCTGATTTTCCATTGCTTAAGAAGAGTGACAAGAAAGATATGAATTCTGAAAGAAACAAGAAGAAGATCTACAGATCAAATCATAAGAATGTCTTGAAATCCAACAACACTTATAGTTCTAGTGGTGGAGATTCTTTTGATGATTCTTGAGAATATGAATCTTCTAGGCAAAATAATATTGGTCTAATAGCGAGATCTCCATTTCAAAATCATTGTCTTATGGATAAGTTACAAACAACTGAATCTTTAACCAATATATCTTTAAGTGAAAATTTTCCTGATAAAGGTTTTTATTCAGATGAATAATCTTCTTCATCGGATATTGATAATAATTTTCCTTCCTTTGAGGAAGTTTCTATATTTTCTAACTTGTTAGAAAAGAAAAATTGTAAAGTTTCTAATAAAATTGATAAAGAAAACTCAAGAGAATCTATTTAACAAAAAATAAATTTTAGATCTTTCCAATGATCTTGATGAGAAAAATTTTGTTTTAGAAATTATTTCTAAGAAAGTTGAGGAAGTTAATTCTGAGAAGGATAAAATTTCTATGGATCTTAAAATACTAGTTTTTAGAAAAAGATGTTTTAGAGGTTATGTTTAACTCTGAATCTATTAAACTTGAGGATAAGAATTTCGTCCTGAGACCAAAATCTGAAATATTTTCCTTGAAGAAAATTCTTACAAAATTTAATTCTGGTAAGGAAAAATTTTACAAGATGTATTCCCAAATCCGACCTCATGGTAATAATCAGGGTTTAGGTTATTCTCATGAAAAAACCTATTTTTAGAAATAATTATTTTGTTCCATCTAGAGCCCCTTTTTGCACAAAATGTAAATTGGTGAGAATTGGAAGAAAATATTTTCTTTAATTAAAGTGCAATCCCTTGGGTTTCATAAAGCTTATTTTTCTAAAAAAAATATGGTTACTCAAGCTTTTATTATCTAATAGTTCTGGATCCAAGCATGTTTTGATTCTGAAATCCCAACTCTTTCATTTTCAGGAAAATGAAGGAAGTACCAACAACCTATGGTACATGGATTGTGGATGTTCCTAGAACATGACTGGTAAAAAATAATATTTCAATATGATTTTAAAAACTAAAGTTGGAGAGGTAAATTTTGGTGATAACTCTAAAGGATAAATTATCAGCATAGATAACATTATTCTTCTTGGTAAAGTTATTATTTCAGATGTTCAATTTGTATAAGGCCTTAGACACAATCTCATAAGCATACACCAATTACGTGATGAAGGTTAGCTTGTTAATTTTAGAAATGATAAATGTTTAGTTCACAATTCCAAGGATGAGTTTATTCTCTCTATCCTTCGGCATGAGAAGGTGTACAGCATAAACCTAGGATACCTTAGAAGTCAAGATCTACCTTGCCTTAGTGCATTTGAAGATCAATCTTTTCCTTGGAATAGTGCCATTTCCCTAAGAAAAAACCCTGCACATCACTCTCATGCAAATAACATAGATATTAGACATCACTTTATTGGAGATCAGATACTTAAAGGAGATATTATTCTTCAATTCATCAGAACGCAAGAGAAAATTGCTGATATTTTTACAAAACCTCTACCTTCTGATAGATTTGAATACATTAAAAAGAATCTTGAAATTATATATATAAGGTAATCATTCATATCTACTTATTGTTTAAATCATTTACTAACATTAAACTACTCCTTATTTCAGGGGGAGTACATATGTTTAATTATTTTATTTCCTTACACTCTTTTTCATTCCTCTTGATTTTTTTTTCAGATTTGAAAATTATAGATTTGAAAATTTTGGATTTGAAATTTCGGACTTTAAAATTTTGGATTTCAAAATTTCAAAATTGAAAATTTTGGATTTGAAAATTTCAGATTTGGAACTTAAAAAAATTCTTATAATACCAATAAATCTCTCTG
This sequence comes from Viscum album, assembly GCA_963277665.1. Taxonomy (NCBI): domain Eukaryota; kingdom Viridiplantae; phylum Streptophyta; class Magnoliopsida; order Santalales; family Viscaceae; genus Viscum; species Viscum album. Next base: position 1,551,455,200 of record OY728125.1, on the reverse strand, counting down.
AGTATTCGAAAAGGTAATATTTCATACTCTTTATTTTCTTTATCTTATGTTTTAGTTGTTGGTATTTCAAAATTTCATAAAATTTTGTTTACCTTACTTCAAAAGATCGAAATTCATATTTTCTATATCTTTTATCAACCATCAGATCAGATTAGGTTTTAGTCAGTCGTTTGTTTATCTTATGGAAGTTGAAAAGTCATAGCTATGTCTATATAAGGGGTGCCTCGTTTTCATGTATCTCACCATCCTTACTGATCTTAGTACCTAAGTTCTATTGTAGTCAAAGATTTCGTTACAAAGTTCTCTATCACCCTGAATGACTCTAGAATCCTCAGCTGATCAGATGCTAGTTAGCAAGGTGATTAAGGACTGGTCAATATTTAGGGAAGGGCTAGTGTGCCCTATGCTCTTTGAAAAATATGACTCCCTTATTTCTATGGTGATAAGATCTAATGGATGAGAAATGTTCTGTGTGGCTAAGGATAAAGATCAGGACATAGTTTAACCTGACATCCTTATTCAATTCTATGAATATGTTTCTTTCTTTCAAAAGGATGGTAAGGATCTGTTCAAGTTCAAATGTTATGATAAGTCATATACAATCCCCTACAAGAAGGAATCAAATGTTTTTAACATTATGTATGAAGGGGAAGATATTCTATTCTCCCAAGAACTTAATGAGAAGGAAGGTTCTTTTGAAAAAGTAATGGATTTGGATTTTCATTGTCTCGAGTATGTTAAGAATCCGAAGATCACAAATCTCTCAAAAATCACAAGATGGTAGCTCTATGGATGCAAGGATTTCTTATTCCAAGAAAAGGAGACACGGACTCCCTAAAGATATGTGCTACTTTTCTGTTATATTTTCTTGTCAACCTAAGGAAGATCAACTTGGGGAGGTATATCTTTCTCATTATTCCAGAAATAAAAGGTGGAACCATCAAATCTCAGATCCTTATGTATCTAGAAACTATTTCCAGGATAATTGTTATGTGTCTTCAAGAGTTGAATGTTCCATGCCGATCAGTTTCCAAACATTTCAAAATCATGTTGCTCAGCGATGACACTCTAAGGAGGATGAAAGTAGATTATATTCAAGAATACAAAAACATTGAAGAAATGGTTTTCCAAAACAAGGGTGATGTTATTGAATCTTCAAAGTCGATTCCTAAGAAAAGAAAAGTTGATGATCCAAGCTTACCAGTACCATCTCCTTCTGTTCTGGTTACAACACCTCCTCCTACAAAGAAAACAAAAGATTATTTAGAAGCAATAGTTGCAAAGTGGAGGAAAATGGAAGCTACTAGAAAAGAAGGAGATCCTTTTTTTGGTCTAAACCATGTAGAGTCTAAGTCTCTAAAAATCAAGTAAGCTGAAAATCTTGATAAAGAAAAGAAGGAGAATATACTGAAAAAGAAATCACTAGAAGCTCAAGTTTTCTAGTCCCTTCTGAAAGCTGTAGAAAAGAAATATCTAGAAGTAATAGAACCTCAAGTTGTTCATAAGAAGCTGGTTATGACCACGAAAATATAGAAATCTAAGAAAGTTCTATCTTTATGAGAACATGTTCAAGAAGTAAAAGATCAGAAAGTCCAAAAATAAGAAGGCGATGTTTTATAGGAAGTGGAAGATTACGTTGGAACTCCTTCGAGTTCAGTCTCTAAATATGTTTGAGAAGAACAAATAAGAGAACAGTTTGAAGAATAAATTGATGAAGAAGTTGAGGATGATGTTAAAGTTGTGGAAGAAATTGACGTTGAAGAAGTAGAACAAGTAGAAACTGAAGTGGAAGAAGAAGTGAAAGAAGAAGTTGAACATCAAGGTGGTGAAGAAGAAGAGGATCCAGAGAAAGAAGATAAACATGGAGATATTAATGTTATCTATGTTTCAGATGAGCAATCTCTTGTTCGAAATTATTTCAACAGAAAGAGTGTCACAGATGCCTCATTCGATAAAGAAATGCCTCATAAGTCTTATAAGAGAATAGAGATACAAGCTTCCTTAACTCGAAGAGGAGTTGAGAAAGGAAAAGATATTCCAGGTTCCGGTTCTTCCTCATATGTTGAGAATGATTTCGTCAAACTGTCTCTAAGGAAGTTTTTCAGCACCATTCTGGTTCTTTCAAACAAAGATGATCAGAGTCAAATGTTGTAAGAGACCCTGAATCAAAAGACGTAATCGGCCAATATGCTTATGGACATGGTTTTCAAGCAAGAAGAATACTTCAGTAATCTTTTAATTGATTACAAATCTCAGAAGGTGATTTGTAAGAAAGTTTTTAACAATACAAAAACTATCAATGAAGATCTAAGAGAGTTCGGTGACTTCATGGATTCAACAAAAGGAGATTTCAATACTTGTGAAACTAAGTTCAATAGGGTCAAGACATCAATCTTTGAGAAATCTAGTTATCTTAATTCTATTTCTTGATCTGTTAGCAGTGAGAAGGACATAAGAGCTGAATTAGAGAGAAAGGTGGCTACTCAAGAAGAGAGGATCTTGGAATTTGATAAGAAGAATAAATATCAGGAAATCTTGTTGAAGAAATTTCAAGAAGATCATAAATAAGTCACAAAGATTAATGTCTTGACGAAGAAGATGTTGTCTTAGCAGAAGAAGAATAAATGATTTTTCTTTACATTCTGATGTTTTTTTGTAATACAAACCTTATTTCTAAATTTTTTATAGAAATTTTATTGTATATCTTTCTTTTTTTTTCGAATGTATGCTTGCTTAAACTTACAGGTAAATCTTATACTTCTCCATTCCTTTCCCTGTTTTTTAAAATCACAAAGGGGGATAATTTATTTAAAGGATGAATTTAATTCTGAGAAGGGGAATCTAGTAAGGGGGGAGTATGGAATGAAAGGATAATGTCCAAGTAAGGGGGAGTTTTAATTTAAGAAGAAATGTTTATCTAAGGGGGAGATATTCCATTAAGAAAACCTAACTTCAAAGATCAAGAATATGATCCTTGGGAAACATAACCTATGGGGGAGTTAGTCATATTCATCCAAAATATTATTCTAAAGGTGAGATAAGTTTTTTCATACTTGTTTATCTAAGTTAATATATTATTCCTTATAAAAGTTGTTTGTGCTATCCAAAAAGGGGGAGATTGTTGAGTCAATAAGGATATCTTATGAATTCTCCATTCCTTATGGTTTTATATTTTGAAAATCCCAAACAATTTTTCTTAAGTTCTGAATATTGTTTTACGTAATGAATTTTTCTTAAGATCCAGAATTGTCATTAAATTATGCTTACCGATACATCATTATGTTTTTCCATTCTGTTATACTTATAGATTAGTCATTCCGATTTTCTATTCTATTATACTTGAAGATCTGTCATTACGATTTTACATTCAGTTTTATGATTCTGAATCCGGTGTATATGTTATTCTGTTTTATGATTCCAAATCCATTTTATATATGATGCCGATCTTTAATACTGATTCCAGTGTATATATGATGCTGATCTTCAATACCGATTCCGGTGTATATATGATGCTGATCTTCAACAATGATTCTGGTGTATGTATGCTTATGATATTCAAAATACCAATTCTAGTGTATATATGATGCCGGTCTTCATTATATTGAATCCGGTATATAAGTGATTCCGATTTTATGATTCCTGTTTTAGAACAAATGTGATACCTGTTTCACAATCAGATTTACTTTTCCTTATGATTCCATTTTCTTGATACTTTTATTCTTAAGAATATGTTTTCTTGATTTCTTAAGATTACGTTTTCTTGATAATGTTATATTTGTTTAAATGTATCATTCCAATGATATAGGATTATAATTTCTCTTATACATATCATTTATATTTAACTTAACACCGTTTCTGTTACTTGAAAAAATGCCATACAATCTATTATAAAGTAACCATTGTATGTTTTCCATGTGTCCAAGTCCCACCGAAATGTAAGGAAAATATTACCGTTGGAGAGGGTCCAACCGTTTGGAAGATTTTCCTATAAATATAAGCTCATTTGAAGGATAAAAGGACTTCAACTGAATAAAGCTTTGAAGTGATTTCTAGAGAGAGAGGATCTTACAACTCTCAGTGCTTCATGCGGATGTCGTGATCAACATGTTCAGGCATGAACAAGTTGCTCAGACTTGCTTTGTGCAGACTCCGATCGTGCTGACTGTGGGGTTCTAGGTTTGAAAGGAAGAGGTTCCGATTTCCTTCTAAATCGAGGGCTTGCAGGGACAATAAGATAGATACCGATCTTCGGATTGAGGGACTACCTGGGATTGGGTAAGACAAACATTCTTGAAATTATAAATCAGGTAACCTTTATCCAAGGATGTTGGATACCCTTCTCTTTGGGTTAAAAGAATCTTATTGTTACATGTTTACTATTACAAGTTGTTTTAATTCCATTGGTGTATGTTAACTTTGTTAAATTTTGAAAGTATAACTTTCTTATACTTTGTTATTCCTTTACTCTGATGATATTAAAGATTATATATTCTTTAAGGTAGAATCATTCTTTTAATAAAATAAAAAAGGTTTCTTTAAGAGGTCTTGTGAATCTTTCTTTAACCTTGATAAACTTAACATTAAAGGTTCCAATGGAATTTTTAAACTATACAATTCACCCCCCTCTTGTCTTTGAGCATCTCATTTTTACATATTCGATCCAATATATATCTTTTCCATTCCCATTTTTCCTTTAAAAATTTACAAAATATTTTTAATATTAATTTAAAATTTATTAAATTCATTTATAAACATGCGTGAATTCTTACTAAAATATTTGAAAGGAATCTTTTTTTTCATTTACCAAACGAGGTTCTTTGTGAATTTTCCAAAAAAAGTATGAAATGATTTTTTTAGAATATAAGGTATGATAATATTTTCATGATTTCAATATGAATTAATTCCATGAAGCTTCCCTTACAAGCTTAGAAGGTTATTTTCAATGAATTTTTATTCTTTTAAAATTTCACAACATTTAAAAAATATTCTTTCAAAAAAGAAAGGATATTTTACTCAAGAATTATTTCATGTGATTTCTAAAAAAATTATCCCATCTATGATAATATTATTTGACGATACTTATTATTTACAGGACATATTTTTGAAGAATTATATCTTTATTCTTTAAGTGGTTGGTTTATGTATATTAGGGCAAGATATTTATGAAATCCATTTCATTTCCATGGGTTATGCTATGATTAAATGTTTATGAAAACAATTTATTTTCAAAGTTTATGACATGATAAATGATTTAATATATTTCAGAACACTTATGTATGGTTTTCATTATGTTATAGGTGTTGGGACCAAGTTGGATGGAGAAAGAAGTTTGAAAAGTTCGCATTTGCAGAGTGTTGTCTTTTATTGTCAAAGAAGATAAATCAATTCACTTTGTAAAGGAATTGAAACCAGACGATGCTTTTATGATATGTATTTCTCAAATATCATAAGTTAGGAGAACTTGTGATGCAAGCCTTATGATGGAAAGGTGGAGAAATGATGATGCCAATCATATACAGTTTTGATTGGAAGGAATGATGCTATTGGAAGATGGGATGTTTCAGTACTTCCCATTGTAACTCTCACAATGCTAGATCTAGTTTGTCAAAAGATAAATATCACGACATTTGAATTTGTGATAAAAGCATAAGAATGGTTATGGGAAGCAGTGAATAGAGAAAATGAATAAGCAATGGACAATCTGGGGGCGGAACAAAAGCACAGTTTAAAGTGGCACCGTTTTCCAGTGTTTGCCAAATTTTAGGGCCTGAAAATCGGGAGATGAAGATGTGTTTTTGGAAATAGATGTTGCAAAAAAGATTGAAGATGGTTTATAATTTGGTGTGCCAGGAATTATTTAAGGCCAGATCATCGAATAATGGTAAAGGCATGGAGTGCGCAGAAATTTAGGCAGGTTGCATGAAAAAATAAAGTGGTGCGGGAAATAGTAGCAGGTTACGCGAAAAATCTGTGGGATGCATGAATAGAGGAATGATGTTTTTCGCACAAAAGTTGTTTCGATATCAGAAGCTCAAAAATTTGCAAAGGCATGAGCTGCGTGAAAAATTGGATCATTGCGTGAAATACGATGTCGGGTGAAAGGATGGGCTTGCGCGCAATATGGAAAGCGGTGTGGAATTTTGTGTGCAATTGGTGCTTCATGCATAGAATGATGAAAAATGGAAAATCCATGATGTGAAAAAAATATTGGAGCATTGCACGAAATATGAAGTTGCGTGAAAGAGTTTTTACAGGCATGAAGAGGGTTTTACGCGTGGATGAGTGGTTTTCGTGCCGGGTCAAGAATGCCTATAAATATGAGGTGAACCCTTCTCATTTGTTAATGCTCGACACTTAGAAGAAATTCCGAGCTATAGTGCACATAAAATATTATGCTAAGTGAGTTGCGCAAAAAGAAAGAGGTTTTCTCAAAATAAAAAAAAAGTTGCATGAAAAGTTGGGAATCTGCGCGAAAAGTGAAACGTTGCGCGGAAAAAGGGAAGTTGCGCAAAAAATATTTTCACGCCAAAAGGGAATTTTACGCACAAGCCATTTGAATTGCGCACAAGGCACCCTAAAGGCTGCGCGAAAGATTTTGGGTCTTCGCACGTATTCAGTAGTGCGTATGATAGTTCTTGCCGGATTTTGGGTAAGAAAGTGAAGATTTGTACTTCAGATAATACATATGTTCAGTTGTAAAGAAGCACTGAAACATTGCGTTACCTTATTTGTGATAAGAGGGAGCACACACACTATTGGATTGTTTTCAAAGTTCTACATGAGTGTAAGGGTATATCCAAATCATTGAATTCCACATCAAAGGATTGTTTTCAAGTGTATTTTGTGGTACTGGATTGTTTCCGTACCATACCAAGGACGTAGATACTCTTGTTGAGTAGTGAACCTTGTAAATCCTGTGTTCCTGTGGTTGTGTCTGTTCAGCAGGGAATAAACTCTTTAATAGGAGGCGAAGTTTGTTTCAAAAATGGGAAACATAAAAAGAAAAAGATATCACTGATTCACCCCCTCCCCCTCCCAGTCATACTTGGATCCTGACTGGGAACTTCAATAGGTAGGACCTAAATCTTTAAAAAATGCACTGGGTAAGGATTTGTAACTCATGAGACAGATGGGATTGGAATAGGATGTGAAATCAGTTTAGTAATACATGACTTGATGAGCTTGAAAACTTCCTAATGGTAAGGTGTGAAACTGTGATACATTCATTTGGTGGTTTGACATAAATGGTTTGGGAAATGATCTCTATGATCTTCAACAACTCTGGTAAATAGTTTTTCTCATTCTTAAGATGTTGGATCTCAGATTGAACTTGTTTAAGGGGAAAGCCCAGAGATTCTATCTTTCTCATAAGCACTGATAAATGGGCTTGATAGGGAAAAATCCTATTGGTTTAGACAATCACTTCCTTTGTTTGTGTCAATTGTATTTTTTAAACTAAATATTTATACAAATTATATTATAACTATTCAACAGATATATTATCAACTGTAATCATGCTTAACTGTATTTTAAATCCAACAGGATGGGTTTTTTATAACTGTAATACATAATAAGAAATTAAATGAAATGAAAAGAAAAATTTTATTTATAATTGTTTGGGTTGTTACATGGGGGAAACATGGGAGGACTCTAGATGGGGATGTTTAGAGTAAATTCATGATCCAAAGAATTTTGAGTGATGAGAAATGGGATCTTGGGTTGGATTATATACGAAATGATTGGGGATTTATTTATTATTTTTCAAACTTAAGAAAAGGAATCTGTAAAATAAAATTAAGAAAATTAAAAATGTTACCATGGTTTTGCCCATGGTTTCTACAAAAGGGATGTTATTTTAATTATTTTATAAGGCTGAGGGATATACATAATAAAATAATACCCTTGGTGATTTTTATGTGATTCATTATCTTATGGAAATGATTTTAAAACCTTAAAATATTTTTTTGGTTTTGGAGGATTTATAATGGCTTCATAAAATTTAACAAATAAATGTAAAATCACATTATTTTTAGACGAAAACATACATTTGGTCATGGATACGCTTTATAGTATTTATTATATCACTTTGGGTTCATTATGATGACAAAATGTAATATCCCAACCTTATTTAGAGATATATTATGCTTGGTTTCAGGTATTATTTTTTCATTTATATTAGAGTACTTTGATTGTAGTATACCTCATCGTGTGATTGGGTGAATATTTGAAATTTTGGATGGGAAAGTGCACGATTGGCGCACAGTTTTCTCAAACCATTCACCCTATCACATAAATATTTGAAACTATGTAAATAGAGGGATTTCATGCATAGAACATGGTTCGTTAAATAGTGCACCCTAAAAGAAGTAATTGTGCACCCCCACCCCTAGAAGAGGAAAACAGTTAAGGAATGTGGTTTTGGGAAACTATTCACCTCTTCCCAAAAAATCATTCATGAGATTTATGTTAACCCAAAAAATAGTTTTTAAATTTCAGAACCCCCCTTGTTAACCCAAAAACAATCCCAACTTAGACATAAGCTATTCCTCTCATTTTTATATGTTTCTATGTGAATTCCTAGGGCTCCTGACCTCCATTCCGAGCGAATTGAATGGAGTATTAAAGACCTTCACCTCCTTGGGTGAGTGGTTTCTTCACATTTATCTATCTTTTTATATCCCAATCCTTTTCCAAATAAAAGAGGGATTTTTATCCATTTTTGGATCTATATATTTACATAGGTTTGTTATATCATGATTCGTTTAAATCTTGGATCAAGGAATTGAATCAATATTTCATTCTTCATCATTTTCCCCTAAATATGGGGATTTCTGTTGGTAAGTGTTTATCGTCAATATTGTGGTAGGTGGTGTGTTATTCAAATCTGAATGCCTTGATTAAAATTACATGTATGTAATTATAAAATTTATATAAGAATATTAGAAATTTATTTCTTCCAATGAAATAATTAATATGATGAATTAATCAAAGAACTATAAAATTGGGGATATTGAGTTGTTTTAATTGGGTTAATTCCTTGTTTAATTAATTATGGAGATATTGAATTATTTTATTGGGATTATTAATTTTTGAATTAAATAAATAGATATTGAATTTTTTCACAGGAATAATTATTTTTTGAATGAATTATAGAGATATTCAATTCATTGAGCAGGATAATTTATTGTTGAATTAATTATGGAGATATTGAATTGCTTGATTGGGAAAATTAATTTTGGAACTAATTTTTCTAATATTGGGATTATTGAATTGGACTTAGCTAATTGTCTAATTAATTAATTGAGATTATTATGATTATGAATTGATTTTTATGACTAATTAATTGCTGATTTAAAAAATAGGGTTGAGTTGATAAATTAATTATTGAGTTAATTAATGTGATTGACATGAATAATTAATTGTTGAGTTAATTAATTGGGGAGAGCTTATAAATCAGTTGTTGAGTTAATTAATTTAATTTAGTTGATTAATTAATTTTTTTAAATTATTAATGGATTAATGTGAGAATGCAATTGTTAACTTGAATTAATTAATTAATGAGTTGTTGTGTTATTCATGCGTGACATTGAAATAATGAATTGTAAAAATGGAATTCATATGTGAAATTGAAGTGATGAATGATAATAATAACATTTATATGTGGTATTGAAATGATGAATGGTTATAATGAAATTATTTTGTAATATTGAAATGATGAATGATATCAAAGGAATTAATGTGATATTGAAATGATGAATGGTAGCAATGGATTACATATATGATATTAAAATGATTAGTAGTAACAGTGGAATTCATATGTGATATTTAAATGATTAATGGTAACAGTGGAATTCATATGGGATATTGAAATGATGAATGGTAACAATGGAATTCATATGAGATATTGAAATGATTAATGCTAACAATAGAATTCATATATGATATTGAGATGATGAATGGTAACTATATAATTTTGATATATGATATCCCTTGGGGATAGTTTAGACTCCGGAATGAGATGATGTAGGTATACAGGGTTCGAGTGTCCTCATGAACCGATGGTTATATAGGGTCAAATAAAGAATAATTGATAATGTTATAACAATTTACTTATGCATTGTACTTATTTATTTATACAAATGCATACACTGTTTTAAAATTGATATTTTTTAGACACTGTTGGTGGTGGCCTACTATGTTCTACTCAGACCATACTCAGGATGCCTGATTGGTACCCAAAAATATTTCTTTGTTGTAATATAGGTTAATTTAAAATAAAATATGTTAGATAGAAGAGTCGGGATACAACATAGTTGGGGAAAATAGATGAGATTCAGTACCCTCATGGGAGTTGTTAGTGTCTTTAATTTTTTTGGGATTTTGATTATTTGTTTACACTAATTTAAAATTTTGAAAAGGTGGGTAAAGTCACAACATGATCAATATCAGAACCCCACTATTTGTCATGAAACATTGGCATACGAGGAGGCACTCTTATAGACACATAACAAACTGACTCTGGGAAATAATGTGTGGATCCTGGGTTATGATGTTACAAAGTGGTACCATATGAGATTTTATTTTATTTTATTTTTTATTCTTATTTGGGAAAATTTAGATAAGATAATCATAAGATTTAAGACATGGTAATGAGATCATGTATTAGAGTAACTAACACATTTATAGTGGAAAACCCAAGTACCCATGATGGGATTGTTGTTATTGTTATTTGTTCTTAGAGTTTGATGTTATTTCACCTCGGGTGGTGAACTTGTTGTGTGGTGTGATTATTGTTGTTGAGGTTTTCTAAGATTTTACTTATGGAATGTTATGGAATGATATTTCTCTAAGAACACATCATTCCAGACACTCCAGATTATTTTGGTACATGCAACATTTTAGGCATGCATAATAAAATGAGTTTTTGGAAAGTTATTGAAAATGAACTTTTTTCCAGGATTGTGAATTTGATCTTGAAAAAAGGATCCTAATGAGAAATTGGAATAAAAAAATGATTTATAATTTTAATATACTAGTTTCTAATGTGAAACTTGAATAGATTAAATGGGTTACCCTTTGTTAACCATGACCAAGATGTAGGATGGTTAAGGGAAGTGATAGCGCCTCCGTTTTGACTGCGCTGTGATGTTTTGGGAAAGGCGTTTTTGTGTATTATTGTGAAATTACTCTAATAAAATGTGATGATGTTGTGTTATTTTTCCTAATACATGTTTTTTGAATTATAGAGAAATTCCTCCAGGATGATTCTTGTTGAGAGGATGATAAGAGGATATGGATGGAGATACACCTCTAGTAGTGGAACATGGGGCACTGATAGAGCCAGGTGAGGAGAAAAGAGAAATGTTCTGAGAGAACATTCATCATTTCATGCAACTTATAGAAAGAGACCTAGGGTGGTATGTGAAAATATTGTATGATCTGATGAAGGAGTTCCAGTTGCAACACTCTCTGACTTTCACCGAAGAGGGTGGACCTAAGGTAGGAGAGTAATGTGTTGAGTCCATTCATAAAATACTTGAACATTTACAGACTCCTACTAGTAGGAGGGTGAATTTATATTATTATATTCTATGAGGATCAGAAAATCACTTGTGGTACACCCAGGATCAGACTAGACATGCAGACAATATTTTATGGTAGGACTTCCTAAACACATTCCTAGAGCAATTTTATCGAGAGATGTTGCGGTAGAGAGGGAAGAAGAGTTCATGATGTTGAAACATGGGAGTATTTACATGATACACAATTTTTAATTTTTTATATATTTAAAATTATTTTCTCTAGAATTGGTGGGGGATGAGACAGATATAGAGAGGCATTTCCTAGGTTAACTTAAATGTGAGATTAAGTCCAAAGTTAACATATTTCAGTTAAGGAAGTTTGTTGAGGTGGTGGATCAGGCTCTCATAGATGGGAGAACATAAAGGAGTCTTCTAGTGAAACACATTTGGTTAATACTATATGACTAAGAGGTGCATATTCTAGGAGCTGGAAGAATTTTTATGAGGGTGGTATCCATGAGGATAATAGGTTGAGTTGCCAGAAATAAAGATCAGTTACTTGGGACCTAACCCATATTGTCAGTCACTAGTGTGGTAGGTAGGTAATATATCTTAGACAATATCCCTGACCATCAGTAGAGTGCCAATATTCTAGCAGGATGGTACATCTTGAGATTTTCTATAGGAACCCTTGACAGATGGGTAGTGATAGAGGAGATAGACAAAAGTAGGGTACTTGGAGGAGATCTTCTACACCATAATAGTTGGGAAGCTATAGTTATACTAGTCAAGGTTGTAGAGTTAGTGGATGAGGTTATTCAAGAAAAGATAACTTTTATCAGTAGATTGGTGTAGCATAGGGGACTCACACTACATCATATGGAATAGGGGAAATACCTTCACATGTAGTTCAACCTATACTTGTGAATAGCAAGGCTAGGCCATAAATAGTTAGAGGTACTATTCCTCTAGCTTTCGCACTATATCATGCCATATTTTACACTGGTTCCCCTCATTATTTTATTTATTCACAACTTGTGAATGTTTTTATCTTATAGGTGGAGTTCATGAGTGGGGTTTTAATTATAGATACACTGTAGGGAGTTTTCTCAAGAGAAATCTTTTTTCATAAGGGGTGTTCTATTAAGGTTCAGAAGTATTGGTTTCTATAAGATCCTTAAATTCTAGATATGTTAGGATTATATCTAATCTTGGGAATGGACTATTAGGTGGCATACTGAACCCACATATATTATTAACATAAGATAGTGACTTTTATGTCTCTTGAGGGTAACAACTGTGTTCATCGTGGAGTTTGGGATATCAAAGAGGACCATGTAGGGCTAGTTCATCATCAAATAGGTAGTTTACTAATAATAAAACATTTTTATTGAATATTATATTGATAATAAATGATATAATTTCCTCACATTGTGGTAAATGTGTTCCTTTATGAAATATTTTGGATTATATCATTCATTTGAAAATTTGATGAAAATTAATGTTTTACCTTGTAAATTTCATTATAGTATTTTGAATATAAATACTTTGAAATAAATTATTATAACCTTAAATTTTGTAAATACGATCCTTTCATAATGGTCTGCAACTTTCATTTATAACATTGGAGCAAAATCATTCATGTGGTTGGTGCAAATGGTCTATGAATTTAAAGTTGGGATGGACTTTCCAAATTGGGCATGAGTTTTGTATGTGAGACATGAATTCTTCATCCATGCTTTTATTAACCCCAAAATATTAGAGGAGCTCTAGGAATAAATTTTTCACAAATCATCATTATGGATGGATAGTTGATTCACGTGTTTTGGTGGTCAAATAGAAGGTGCAAGTTGGCTTAAAATATTTGGCCGAGATTCCCCATTCACACTTGAAACCACTTTGAACCTAGCACCCACCACCACTCTATAAATTAATTTTTTTTCATTTAGAGGGGTTGGAACGCGCCTTAAAGGATTGGGAGGAGAGGTTAAGTGGTTCTTTTCCATTTTAATTAATCATTGGAGGAGGGAATCTTTCAAGCTAGGATCTCTTCCAAAATTCTCTTCTTTTCCTCTTCTTTGTTGTAATGTTTTTGTTCTTTAAATAAACTTCTTATATTTTCTTACATTTCTTATATTTTTTTCTCTTTTTATTATTTTTTATCTTCCTCTCTGGGATGGAATTATTTAATAGATGCGTCATTAGGTTATTCCCATTATAAACCGTTGCAAATGAAATTCACTACTACGATTATTACACCACCCATAGAAGAGTAGTCTTTTTAGTAATCAATCTATCTTTTTTTACTTCTTCATTCCTCTATTTTTAATCAACGAGATACCGTAATAAACATAATATGATATATTAGTTGTGTTTTAAATTTAAATTAAACTATGCAAGCAATTGAACAATTGACACAAAAATAGGTGAGGTCGATATTTTGTGTAAATTGTTAGAGCACAAACTTAATCGATAATACAAGACCACATGGTATAAGATGGTAGAGTTGAAATATAATCTCTAAACTCAATTAATAATCATTTATAGAGTGGAAATGTGCTATAATTAACCACTGGCCATAAGCTAACCTTAGAAAGTCAATCAAATCACAGTGTTGTGATTTCATGTTCTGAAGCTATCCTAAGGATTATGTAATTTCATCTGTGTGGTTAAGTTAACTGCCATAGGGTTTGAGGGTTAAAAAAATTGGGGATTATAATTAATTTGATATTAATTTAAATTATATTTATTAATATGTAAATGAATATGTATAGTTATATCAATTATGTCTTCTAAATATTTTCTAAAAAACATTTTCTTGTTGTGTAATTTTAATTGAACTACATTTCAAAAATAAAAACATAAAAATATTCTTTTAGAAAACTTCATCAAGGATTATAATTGGTAAAAAGTTCCCCAGTACTTTTTATATATTGTGTTTTATTATCTTTTATCTTATTTCCATAATAAATTTAATAATTTATTTCTATTACTATATCTTTGAGAGATGACCTTGGTCAGCCACTCTACTGTACCTAAGTACCCCAAAAACCATTAATAATTTGAGGGAGCCCATGAAAGCACTCATAAAATTGGCACTACATCAAGATAATTAGGTAAATTATTCAGAAAATTAGTGGTATTTATTTTATTTTTCATTTAATTATTTTCTTCTCCTCTTTATATCTTCATTCCCCATTCTCATGTTTTTTTCTCTTACTGTCTTCTTTTACTTTTATCGGACCAACTAAACCTTATTTTATTTTTATTATAGTCCTATTTTTATTATTTAATTTTTATATTTAATTTATTTATGAAAAAACTAATCCGGAAGATCTCTCAGATCTTGACCCTGATATTGAATGCAGCCTTAGGGCTTGAATCAGACATTCTCTGTCTATGAGAAGTTTCAACATTCAATCAGTTGGAGAATTCATCCACTCCAAGAACACGGAAATTGGAAGCACATATAATTCAAAATTGAAACAAGAACCAATGGATTAAAACAATAATAATGTACTCAACAGAACCATTTTAGAGTTGGCTACTCCTGATAATAATTATTAACCAAATTGCATTGCATACCAAAATCTTGAATCATACTTTGAACTAAAATCTATATTTACTCACCTTCTTCCAAAATTTCATGTCTTATCTGGTGAGGACCCAAAAAAACTACTTTATGAATTTAATGTGTTTTTCTCAACCTAGAAACAATGAAATGTATCTAAAGATCAAATAAAACTAAGAGCATTCCCATTTTTACTTGACGGGGCTGTAAAGGATTGGATATATTATTTACAACCAGAATATGTAACATGTTGGAACAATTTGAAACATATTTTCTTACGGATATTTTTTCTAGCATCAAGGACCACATCCATTCTAAAATAGATCTATAGGATCAAGCAAACATAAGGAGAGTTGATGTATGAGTACTGGGAGCGATTCTAGAAGCTTTGCGTAAGCTGTCCACATCACCAAATCCGTGAGAAAATCCTTATACAATACTTCTATGAAGGACTCACACCTATTTAGAGAATCATGGTGGATTTCCGGGATAAAGGAGAATTGGTGGACAAGACACCAGTAGCTACACGTGCATTGGTTGACAAGATGGCCCAAAAATCCCATCAATTTGGAAATCGAGGTACACTACATATCAGAGGAGTACATCAGGTAAGTCCTTATTCTCTTAAATATCAATTTATTGATACCAAGTTGGAATATTTGACCACTATGGTGAGGTATATTACATTGGATCAAAATAAATCTCAACCTCCTCCTCCAAGGCCGTGTGGCACTTGCACTGAGACAAGCCACCCAACTGATTTTTTCCCACAACTATAAGAGACGAAAGATTGTGCAGTAGTGTTTCCTGGGAGACCATTTTAGCTGCAACAACAACCATATCCCCCAAAAAACATTGATTCCATTACTCAAATAATAAACCAAGGGTGGAAGGATCAATCGTACTTGAGATATGTCTATAGAAAACAACAAATTCCTCCTTTTCAACAAAACATCGAGCAGCCTCCACCTTACCATTAGGGTTTCCAACAACCCCAAAGAAGACTTGAAGCCCAAGAATCAACAAACCAGCAACAAGGGAATCCCTCACCCAAATTAGAATCTAAAACTGATGACCTTTTGGATAAAATTGTTCTTAATAAACAGAATGTGGTGAAGAGTCAAGGTTCAGAGATGAGGGTGTTAAAGACACAAATGAGCCAGTTTGACACTACCCTTCATGAACCGGTAAGTAAGAAATCTAGAAATCTTCCTTCCCAACCTACTACAAATCCCAAGGGGGATGTCAGTTCTATCACACTGAGAATTGGGAAGCAAACCACTGATACATCTACACCTATCATTCCACCAGGATTCACCTCAAATTCGAAGAAGCCCCATTCAAAACCAACTGATGAGCAACCCAAGGAGAAATATAAAGGTTAGAAAGAGATTAATGATGTTACTCCTAAACCCCTTACGTTTCCAAATATATTTGTTCAAACCAAAATATATGGCTGATTAAGCAATGAAAAAAGTGGTTTAGGACATATTCAAGCATGTGGAGATCAATATCCCTCTACTTGAAGCTATTATGATTGTCCCAAGGTTTGTGAAATTATTAACAAAAATTTGTACCAATCGAAGAGGGATCAAGGGAAATGAGGTGATCAATATTTGAAGGAACGTGTCAACACTCATTACACCAACTCTATCAATTCCAACAATGTGAAAGGATCTAGGGACATTCACTATCCCATGCACCATAGGGGAGTTTCACTTTTTTGATGCTCTTTGTTATTTAAAACCTTCTATAAATTTGATGCCACACTCTGTATTCTATTCTTTGTAGGTTGTTGAGTTGAAGTTGATGAGAGTAGTGGTGAAACTGGAGAATAGAGATACAACATATCTAGTGGGAGTCCTATTGGATGTTCTTGTTCAGGTAAGATACATGATCTTTCCAGCACATTTTTACGTGATTAACATGGTGGATGATCAGGTAAGTTCTCATGATCCCATTATCTTACGTATACCCTTCCTCAAAACTGAAAAAATTGTCATAAATGTACATGAGGGTACACATTTCATTGAATTTAGAGATAAATTTTTGATATTAAATGTCATGGAATCCATGATGTACCCCTTAGAAGACCAATCTACTTTTCATGTCTCCTATTTTGAACCACCAAATAAAAACCCCATGGAATTTTATTTTCCTAAGGTTAGAAATATTATGAGCATTGGTTCTAGTTTGATGTCTAATTATACTTCAAAAAATGTTTATAATGAACAAAACTCTCATAGATTTGATTTTGAAATGGATTCTTATTCTTATTTTGATCATGTGAACTCTCATTATGACTTGGATGTGGAGTATGCTAAAGGATTTGATGTTTTATTCTATGATTGTGATGATTTAAATTTTGATTCTAATTCTCTTTATGAAAAATATTTCAGTTTCTTCGATGTCTCCATCCATACACCACCCCCTACATTGGAACTCATGCTATTGCCACCAAATCTCAAATAATCATACTTGTTCAGTGGTGAGAAATTACCTGTTATCACTGGTAACAATATCACTTTGGAACCTAAAGAAAAACATTTGAATATTTTGAGGTAGAACATTAAGGAAATCGGGTGGGCCTTGGATGAAAAATCAGGTAATATTCCCTCTATTTGCATGCATAAGATTCTTTTGGAGGATGGGGCTAAACTGGTTAGGCAGCCACAAAGGAGACTCAATCCAACACTTTTGGAGGTTGCTGAAAAAGAGGTTGAAAAATTGCTCGATGATGTTTTAATTAATCCCATTTCAGATTCCTAATGGGTAAGTCAAATTTATCATGTGCCTAAAAAATGTGGTTTTACTGTTGTTAAAAATGAGAAGGATGAGTTTGTTCTATTGAGGGTGGAAAACAATTGGTGTGTGTGTATTAATTATAGGTAACTAAATTATTCTATAAGAAAGGACCATTTCCCCTCCCATTTATTGATCAAATTCATGAGTGACTAGTTGGGAAGACACGTTATTGTTTCTTGGATGGATTTTCTAGATATGTTTTGGTTTCTATAGCTCTGACGGATCATGATAATACCACATTCACCTATCCCTTCGGCACATTTTCCTACCGGAAAATGGCATTTGGACTTTGCAACACCCCAAGTACTATCAAGAGATGCATGGTGAGTATTTTTTCTGATTTTATTGAGACCTTAATTGAGTTATTTATTGATGATTTTATTAGTGTTTGGTTCCTTATTTGATGAATGTCTATGTAGTTTGGGAAAGGTGTTGAATCATTATATTGAGAAGAATCTGGGCTTAAACATTGAAATGTGTCATTTTATGGTAGAGCATTGAATTGTCATAGGTCATGTTATATCAAATCATGGGATACATGTTGATAGATCTAAGTTAGATATAATTTCATCACTATACTATCTTTCATGTGTGCGTGATGTTAGATCTTTCCTAGGGAAAGCATGATTTTATCGGCGTTTCATCAATGATTTTAGTAATATTTCTCTTCCTATGTTATGATTACTTCAAAAGGATTCTGATTTTGTGTTTGATTATTCTTACAGGAATTATTTTATGAGATAAAATTATGTCTTACCGCTCCACCTATCATACAACCTCCATGGTGGGAGCTTCATTTTTAGCATATTTGTGACACCTCCAACTTCACGGTTAAAGATGTCTTATCTCAGAGGATGGAGGGACGTTCACTTATGACTGCATATGAATTGTGGACACTGGAGTCATCCAAATAAAACTACACAACAACAGAAAAGGGGTTTATGGACATCATATTTTCATTAGATAAATTTGGTTCATATTTATTGGGTTCTAAAGTAGTTTCTTTTTCTGACTATGCAGCTTTGAAGTACTTCATTAAGAAGACAGATGAAAATCCTAGACTTATCTGATAGATTCTACTCCTTTAAGAATTTGATATTGAGATAAAGGATAAGAAGGGGTTAAAAAACCTGGCGGGGAACCATATGAGTAGGCTTACTCACACACACTAGAGGATAACACCTTAGACCAGTTACCACATCGGGACACTTTCTCCGATGAGCTTCTTTATTCTATCTCAGGTACGCATCCTTGGCATGCTAATTTAGTTAACTAACTCGTTTCCTCTGAAATCGTTACAAATTAAATGAAGCACCAAGTACAAAAATTAAAGAGTGAGCCATGATTTTAGGTTTGGGATGATCCATAACTATGGAGCATGTGTAGTAACAAAGTTATTAGGAAGTGTGTTCTCGATTATGAGTTGGAGTCTGTTTTACATTTTTGTCAAACACTTTCTTGGGGTGGACACTTTGGACTGCAACAGACACCTAGGAAAGTCTTAGACTCTGGATTATATTGTTCTATCTTATTCCATGATGCCCATGTGTTTTGTAAATCATACTCTCGTTGCCAACACACTGGGAACATTTCTAGGAGACATTAGATGCCCCAAAAACCCATACTATTCTATGAGATTATTGATATATGGGGCACTGATTTTCTTGGGATCTTTTCCTAGTAATTTTTTTTGTATATTTTGGTTGTTGTTGATTATGAGAGTAAATGGGTGGAGGATAAGGCCACTAGTACAGATGATTCTCATGTTGTAGTGTAATTTTTCATGACAGAGATTTTTTGTAGGTTTGGAGTATCAAGGGACATCATGATTGACCAAGGGACACACTTCTGTAATTGGAATTTTGCTTCCCTCCTTTTGAAGTAAGGGTGACACACCAAACATCAACACCATACCACCCCCTAACAAATGGTCCGTCTAAGGTTTCAAATCGTGAGTTGAAACAAATTTTATAGAAAACAATTCACCCTAATAAGAAGGATTGAAGAAAGTTATTTTATGATGCACTATGGGATTATAGGACAGCATACAAGATTCTCATCGGTATGTATCCATTTTAGATTGTTTTTGGGAAATCCAATCATCTCCTCGTGTAGGTGGAGCATTAAGCTTAATGGGCTATAAAGAAATGTAACATTGATTTGGCCCATGATGGAATCCAAAGGAAGATGAAAATTCAAGATCTTGAGGAGATTCTATTGTCTTCATATGTGAACTCAAGGCTCTATAAGGAATGATCAAAAGCATCTCATGATAGATTGATCCAACAACTGGAGTTTCCTGTTGGAGATAATGTCCTTCTCTATAGTTCACGACTGAAGCTGAAGCCTGGTAAGTTGCGTTCTAGATGGTTTGGTCCTTATGTTGTGACTAATGTTCTTCCTTATGGTTTAGTCGAGATCACACAAGAGGACCCATGATGGAGCGTTATAGTCAATGGGAAACGTTTGAAGAAATACATTGAGGGACTTCTTACTAATGAAGTGGATTTCATCACACTGCATAACCCCATCATCACTTGAGCATATTAAGCTGTTCCTAACCCTTTCACATTTTTTATTTTTTTCCTATTTATAATTATACATTTCATGTGAATATATCATCTCATGGGTTCACATTGAGGATAATTAAATATTTTAAGTAGGGGGGGGATATTTTAGTTTAGTAATTACATTTATTTTCATATTTGTCAATGATTTTCAAAAAAATGTGTGTTTTTTAAATTTTGTGTGTTTATTTTCCAATTTTTTGTGTGTTTTTGAAACATTTGAGCTGAAATGATTATCATCACCATTTTTAAATCCATATCAATGTGTGAAAAAATTTATCCCATGAAACTAAACTTAACTGACTGCTAAAAATGAATTTGTTTCAATTTTAAATATTTAGTAATTTCGTGAAACGTACACTAAATTTTGAAACCCATGCAACATCTTACTATCTATATATTTTAAATAATTTTCTTGGGAGGCTTCTGAACCATTCCTTTTGTATTATTTACATTTACCTCACTTCCTGAGATACTCAAAACCATGTTTGATTTAACCAGAATTTGATTTATTCCTGTCAAAACTTGAGGGTTTGAGGTACTTATGTTTTAAATGATTGACGAATTTATTTGGTATTAAATACTATATTTCATAAGAATCCTTTTTAAAAAGTCCTATCTTGAATATTAAATCCTTTTAACCCTTAGAATCGATGATCAACCTATTAGGTTTGCCATATCACAAGCCAATTTTTTGATTCCAACCAACTATTGAAGTAAAATTGCATAATCTAGTTGAAAATAAGTGTGGGGGAAGCTGTCTTGTGTTGTGCTACCACATTCTATGATATATTGGGTGTAAAATTAAATTTTGAAGAGTTGTGTTTACTACTGAAGAAAATAATTATTTTGAAAGCTGTTCATTTTCTGGAGCTTTCATGATAAGTGAAGTTGTGCCTTTCTGGAGCATCTAATAGAGGGTGAAAGTTGTGCCTATCTGATGCTTTCAAGAAAATAATGTTTGAGAATATTGAAATTTTTATTGCTGAAATGTATAATGGTGTTCACAATACTTTATTTTTCATGATTATAAACATGATTTGATGGTATTGAGGTTGAGGAGGAGACCATATTTTAGTGAAAATTATATAAATGTCATTTTTCTTCAAAAAGAGTCAAGCTCACCTCATTCAGCCTCAGAATTTTTCACATCTAAATCCCACCAATAGAAATCCACAGAACAACCCTAAAATTTCTTCATGATAGACATATGTCCTTTACTCACATTGGGTGGAAATTTAGGAATTTATCAAGCCTATGGTTACACTTGTATGAGTTTAGATGATAAATACATGGCTGAAAAACTGACAATTGTGTGATAAGAGAAAATTCAAGTGAGGTATGTGTTATGTTCATGGTAGGATAAATGAAGTAGAACTATATTGAATTATATAAATAGAGAACTTGAAATAATATTTTTATGAGGCATTCTATCATTTGTTTCTTGTTGTGGAATTTTTTTATCTCAAGGATATGTGTTTTAAAATTTGTTTTCATTTGATATTTATGTTTACTTGTCAGTATTTTTCAAAATATGTGATATGAGATTTTTCCCAAGAGTGAAAAGGGGTAAGTGTGGGGGAGTTGATAAATTTTTTTATTGAATATTTTATTGATAATAAATGATATAATTTCCTCCCATTATGGTAAATGTGTTAAATTATGAAATATTTGGGATACGATCAATCATTTGAAAATTTGATGAAAATTCTAGTTTTACCCTTTAAAATTCATTGTAGCATTTCTGAAATAAATATTTTTATATGTATTATTTTAACCATAATTTTTTTAAATATTCCTCTAACTTAATGGGATAAAACATTCATTTAGGACATTGGAGCTAAATCATTCATTTGGTTAGTGAAAATGGGACATAATGTCAAAGTTGGGTTGGACTCACCAGATTGAACATGGGTTCTGTATTTGGGCCATAACTTCTTCATCTATTTTTGGATTAGGTCCAATTTTTGAGAGGATCTAGAGAAATAATGTTCTCATAAATCATCCTTCTATAAGGATATCTGATTCATGTGTTTTGGTGGTCAAATGGTCTGTGATATTTGGCTTAAAATATTTGGATGTGATTACCCATTCACACTTGAAACCACTTTGAATGTAGCCCCCCCCAATATAAATTGGTGTTTTTATCATTTGGATGAGTTGGTATGTCCCTTAGAGGATTGGGAGCAGAGTTGAAATGGTTCTTTTCTATTTCAATGAACCATTGGAGGAGGGAAACATTCAAGCTAGGATCTCCTCACAAATGATCTTCTCTCCCTCTTCTTTATTGTATGTTTTTTCTTTCAATAAACTTCTAATATTATCTTCCATTTATTTTATTTTTCTCAATTTTAATCTTCTTTTATATTGCTCTTTGTTATGCAATAATTGAGTAGAATCATGATTGGGTTATACCCATTTGTAAACTGTTGCAAATGCATTTTTCTTCTACGATGATTACGCTAGCCATGGAAGAGTAGTGTTTTTAGTAATAGATATATCTCATTATTTATTCATTCATTTTATTTTGAATCAATGATATACTTTATTTAAATTAATTTGATCGATTAATTGAGTTTACAATTTAAATGCATCTAATAATGAAATTAAATTTTTGACACAAAAAAACGCGTGGTCGAGATTTTGTGTAAATTGTGAGAGCGCATACTTAATCGGTAATACAAGAACACACATGATAAGTTAGTAGAGTTCAAATATAATCCCTAAACACAATTAATAATCATTTACATAGCGTATATGTGCTCTAATCTACCAATGAACACCAGCTAACCTTAGAACTTCCATCAAAGTAGGGTTCTGCGATTGTATGTTCTGGAGCTAGCATAGGGTTGAAGTAATTTCATATTTGTTGTTAAGTTATATCCCATAGGGTTCAAGGGTTAAAAAATTATGGGATTATGAATAAGTGGATATTAATTTAAATGATAATTTTTAATAAGTATATTTATAGGTTGGGTTAGATCGATTAATCCTTTTAAATATTTTCTAAAAAACATCTTCTTGTTGTGTCATTTTAAACGAACGTCATTTCAAAAAAAAAACAAAAAAAATACAATCTTCTTCCAGAAAACTTCATCAAGGTTTATAATGGGTAAAAACATCACCAATCATTTTTTATGTTGGGTGTTTTAATATCATCTATTTTATTTTCCTAATACCTTTAATAATTAGTTTCAATTTCTGCCTCTTTGAGAGACGACCCTGGTCATCCACTCTGCTAAACTTAAGCACCCCCAAAACCGTTAATCATTTCAGGGCACCCATGACAGGTCCTTTAACATACTACCTGGTTTTTAGTCTAGTTTTGGAAGATAAGTTTTTTAAATAGGATGTATATCCACCGATAGTATGCTGAATTCAGGAGGTGTTTCGAAAAGACTTATCAGGGATGCCACCTGAGAGAGATGTGGAATTTACAATTGAGATCATGTCGGTGGCTGATCAAGTTTCTATTAAACCATACAGAAAGGAACTGACTGAGCTTAATTAACTCTAGACTGAATTGGGGGAGTTGGATGATAATGGGTTTACCCATCTCAGTACGTTTCCTTAGGGTTCTCCTTTCGTGTTTGCAAATAAGGATGATGGGACTCTATGCTTATGTGTGAATTATTGGAAGTTGAACCAGATGAATATGAAGAACCGGTATCCTCTTCCATGTATCGATGATATAGTTTAATAGTTTAGGGGAGATTGCATCTGTAAAATATTTAATTAAGATAATGGCATCATAAGTTGAGATTTTGACCATAATTTATACTGAGGGACGTTTTCTGAAGCATTTATCACCTTTATGAGTTCATCGTGATTCAGTTTGGGTTAAAGAATGCAATATCTGTTTTTATAGACTTAATGAACAAATTCTTCGTTCCATACATAAAATAGTTTGTGTTCATTTTTTGGGATGATATGTTGGTTTTCTCCAAGACCCATGAAGATAGCTCCCAAAATATTAACTTCATTTTATGTATAGTGATAGAGAATCACCTATATGCCTAGATATCTAAGTTTTAGCTTTGGATTGATCATGTAAGCTTAGTGGGTCAGTGGAACCAGAGAATTTAAAGTTAGTTGTTTATTAGGAATAAATCATGAACCTTTTTTATATCTATAGATTTCTGGGATTATTTGGAAATTATAGAAGGTTCATTGAGGGAATTACGAATTTGAAATCACCACTTTCTGGATTTACCAAGAAGGTGATAAATCATAAATGTTTGTAAGAAGGTGATAATGTTTTCTTAGAGCAGAAGTAGCATTTGAAATCAACACCAGTCTTGATCCTATATAATCCATGTGATGAGTATAAAATGTTTTCTGATGAAACTAGGATCATTTTTGGAGAAGATTGATATATGGTGATCTAGTTTTGTTGTATGAGTCTTGATAGTTGAGGAAACATGAATAGACCTATCATATGCATGACCTCAAGCTCGCTAAAATGGTTTATTCTTTAATGTGTTGGAGACATTATCTATTTGAGGAAATGTTTAATATGTATACAGATCACAAGGGATTAAAATATTTATTTTCATAGTGAGATTTGAATCTTCAGTAGTGGAGTTGGGTTGAGTATAAGCATTTTTTTTAATTTTGAGCTAGCATATATGCCCAGGAAAGAAAAATATATGTCTAAATCCTTAATCAAGAGAACTAAGACTCGTTATGTTTTGGATTCTAGTTCTAAGTGGTAGATGAAAATTTTTCTAGATTAGATTTATGTTGCTATTTAGGGGAGTCAAGATTATATGAATCACATATTAGTTTCAGTGGAGTTTATACATTTGAGCCAGATTAGAGATACAAAGTATGAGGATTCATAATTTTTAACCTTGAGGTAAACACTTAAAGGTGGGGAGACACATTCATACTGAATGATAGATCAGAATGAGATCATCTATATCAAGAATCAGGTTTTTGTGCCTATGGGTATGTGGGAAGATATTATGTGTGAGTTTCATTACTCAAATTGGGTGGTACATCCTGGTGAGAACTAAATGTACCATGACATATGATGATAGTTTTGGTGTTTCTGTATGAAAAAGGTGATAGAAGGATTTGTGAAATGATGTTACACCTATCAGTGGGTGATGGATGAGCATCAATGACATAATGGGTTACTAAAACTATTTCACATATCAGAATGGGGTTGGTATTATGTTACCATAGATTTTTTTTGTGAGAATCGTAAGGATTACTTAAAAGAAAGATTCTATTTAGATGGTAGTGGACCATTTAAATATGTTATCACATTTCATGCTAGTGTGGGAGACATTCTCAGTAGAGTTTCTAGGAGAATTGTATCTTTAGAAAATAGTCTCTCAGCACGGGGTTTCATGGAATATATTTTTAGACAGTGACTCATGGTTTAATTCCTGCTTCTTATAGGGATTACATAAGGCTCTTTGTACACAAATTTTGTTGAGAATAGATTTACACCCATAGATATATGAGAAGTTGGAATGTAATATACATGTCCTTAAGGATATTCTACAAGCATGTGTTCAATATTTCATAGGATCCTGGGAGAAGCGCCTAGCCTTGGCGAACTTTTCTTATAACAAAACTGTTCCTGGAATGATACAGATGCCACCATATAAGGCTATTTATGGTCGGCCATGATGATCACCTCTTTCATTGATAGAGTTAGGTGAGTCAGAGTTTTTGGGACCATGTATCATGCATGAGATGTTAGAGTTGGGAAAACTATTTTGAAATTATACAGTTATGGATCAATGGGGATATAATTCATATTCTAATAGGATTCCATGACCACTAGATTTTAAAAAGGGTGTTTGTGTATTCCTTTGGTGTCTCCAAGGTTGGGTCCCCATAGGATTCATAGACAGGGGAAGTTGATGACTAGGTCTTTTGGAACATTTGTGGTTGTGGAGATAATTGAGCCAATTGTATATCAATTAGATGTTCCACAGATATATAGTGCTATAAAGGTTGTTTTCCATGTGTTATAACTTCTTCGGTATCACCCTAAACCTTCTCATGTTATCGATGCAGATGGTGTTTAGCTTGATAATGATGTGTCCTTTGAGGAGCATCAGATATATGGGTTGGATCATTGTGAGAAATTTTTTAGGGAAATACCATGCTGATTGTTTGTGTATTGTGGAAACATGGGCATGTGTAGGAGGAAAAATGGGATAGAGAAGAAGAAATGTGGACTCTGTGGCTCAATCTTTTTGAATCATAATCTTAGAGATGCTCAGTATTTCAGCTCGAGGATGAGTTGTTATAAGGTAGGGAGATTGTAAGATCCTAACCATTTCAAGAGATTTACCAAGATTGGATTTAGGTATTATTTCTTGATTTGTTCGAGTATACTTTTTTTGGGTTTTACATTAGAGTTCATTTGGGTGAAAATATGAAATTTTTGGAAAAAGTGGGAAAGTAAATGGTTGGTGAATGGTTTGCTCAAACCATTCACCCTATCCTAGAGAACCCTACAACTTTGTTCAAAGAGGGATTATAAATCTAGTGAACAATTATTCTAACTATGCACCCTAATACGAGAAACCATTCAACCACATAGGAGAGGTTCACTATTATGGGAAACCATGCGGTTCATCCCAACAAAAAATTCTGGAGATTTTTATTAAACCAAAAATTATTCTTTAAAATAAAAAACCAACCATTTTAACCCAAACGAAACCCCAAAATAGTCATATTCTATTCCTATTATTTTTGGAGGTTCTCAGATGCATTATTAGGTCTCCCGACTTCCGTTCTTGGTGAATCGAAGGGCGGATTGGTGATATGATCCTCCTAGAGTATGTGTTGTCTTCTTATTTTAATGTCATTTTATCTTCATATAATCTTCAATATAAAAGAGTAATGTTTATTCGATTTTGTATCTAAATATAGATATAGGGTTTTTAGATCATGATTTGTTTAAATATTGAATCAAGAATTGAATCAATATATCATTCTCCAATGTAGTTCTTCTGAATTTGGGGATTTCCATTGTCGAGTGTTTGTCATCAATCTTAAGGTAGGTGGTCTATTATTCAAATACAAAAGTCTTGATTTCAATTACATGAATTGAATTTTAGAATTTCTATAATATGATTGTAAATTGAGTTCCCCTATTGAAGTATTTAATTTAGTGAATTAATTAAATAAGGAATTATGAAATTGGGGATATAGAATTGTTTGAATTGGGATAATTCTCTCTGGAATTAAATATAGAGATATTTAACTGTTTTATTGGGACAAATAATTGTTTAATTAATTATGTATATATTGAATTATTTTCTTGGGAAAATTAATTATTTAAATAATTATAGAGAAATTGAATTATTTGATTGGGATAATTAATTTCTCAACTAATTCTGGTGATATTGAATTGTTTTATTGGAATAATAAACTGTGGAATTAATTATGGGGATATTAGTAATGTTAAATGATAATTATTTTATATAATTAATTAATAGATACTGGTATGACTATGAATTGATTGAGAATATTATTGGATTTTTTAACTAATTAATAAGGCTGAGTTTATTAATTAATTGTTGCGTTTATTAAGGGGTTTTAGATAGTTAATTAATTATTGAGTTAATTAATATGTTTTTGATGATTTATTAATTTTAGAGTTAATTAAGGCGATTCATTTGATTAATAAATTTTTGAATTAATTAATAAATTGAGGTGAGAATAATTTTTTTAATTTGGATTAACTAATTGGTGAATTAATTTATGTGTTGTTGTGGATTTATTTTTGATATATAAATTATGAATGGTAATAATGGAATTCATATGGGATAATGAAATTATGAATGGAAATAATGGAATTCAAATTTGATATTGAAATGATGAATGGTAAAAATGGAATTCATGTGTTATATTGAAATGATGAATTGTAAAAATTGAATTCATGTGTGATATAGAAATGATGAATGGTAACAATGGAATTCATATGTGATATTAAAATTATGAATGATAACAACATAATTCATATTTGATATTGAAATGATGAATTTTAATAATGGAATTCATATGTGATATTGAAATTATGATTGGGAATAATAAAATTCATATGTGATATTGAAATGATGAATGGTAACAATATAATTCATATGAGATATTGAGGTGATGGGTGGTAAATATATAATTTAGATATATGATATCTATTAGAGATTGTTCAATATCCATCAATAGCCGAAGTACGTATATAGAGTTTGGGTATCCTTAGGAACCCACGAGAATATGTGATTAAATAATGGATAATTAATATTATGATAACTATTTACTTATGATTTATAAATATTTATTTATATAACCCCATACAATATTATAGACTATATATATTTTTACATGTCGTTGGTGGTGGCCTTCTGAGTTGTACTCAGACCCTACTCGGGTTTGAAGATTTGTAACTAAATAGATTTGATGGTCGTTTGACTGGTTGGGAAAAAAATATTAATGTTAGATTCTTATATCAGGATGGATCAGGTTTGAGGGAACCAAATGAGATCTCGGACCTTTTTGGGACTTTAAATGACTTATTTTATTTTATTTTATTTATTTTCGTTGTTGTTCTACATTGACAAAGAGGGTATAGTCTCTCCATGATCAATATTAGATCCTCGCTGCTAGTCACCAACCTCTCAAGTATGGGGAGGCATGATTGAGGATACATAGAGAACCGACTTGGGGAATTAGTGTGTGGAACCTGGTTCAGGATATTACAAATAATGCACACTATATATTTATATCGTATTTAATTTTTACCCAAATATCTACCTATCCCAGAAAATTATGAAAAACATCCCATTGGATAATTTTGAGATTTTGATTCCAAAAATGATATTTATTTAATCCAAATAATTTTCTAATTATGTGAATATTCACTTTTAAAACAAGAATCTATCATTATTGGGAAATTCTAGGTTTTATTTTACAATAATAGTTTTTAAACAATTAAAAAAATTTCCTTTGAATTTAAAAAAAATGTTTTGTTCATTTATATTTGATAAAAAATATTTAATAATAATATTTCAATAAAATATTATTTATTTAGAAAATAAATTAATTCATCAAAATAAACTATTTAATTAAATTTGAATATTACACAAAAATAACAATTCTGTTATTTAATATGAGACTAAAAAACACTTCTAATTTAACGATATTAAGTAAGTATAGCCATCATTATATTGAAAATAGAATATAAATTTTATTATTATTATGGTATTGATACATATACATTTAATAATCCAGAAAACACCATATGGGTAATGTTCACTACTATGGGATTTTCTTGGGGTGGTTCTACAAACATTGTTTGGTCTATGATCTCAATGAGCTTCAACTTCTCCCAAAAATACTTTCTATGATGCCTAATTTGTTGGATCTCATCTTGGGATTGGTTGTGGGATAATCCCAGTGATTCTATCTCCCTTGGAATCTATAATAAGTGGGATTTATAGGGTACAATCCTACTAGTTGAGTTCATCACGTCCATTATTTGTGTCAATTGTATTTTTAATACCATATATATTGTTCTTATCATATGAGAACTTTTGAATGACTATATTATCAATGGTTATGATTCTTAACAATATTTTAAATCTGATAGGATATAAAAAATACAAGGAGGTTCATGTGTTTTCTATAACCATAATACATAATAATACATTTAATTAAATCATTAGAGGAATCATATTTATAAAAGTTCAAGTCATTTCAAACTCAAATCAAGATACTCCTCTTGGTGTCCTTATATGAAAAGAGTTAAGATACACCTCTTTTTTGTATCAAATCCTTTCCTCCTATATAGTGTAATCCCTAACCATATATACTCATGTGTAGTAATTGACATTCATTAGGGTATATAATAGGCCTCTAGTGTGTACTTTCCATATCATCTATTGATAAGAACCTTTCTTTATATGATTTATTAGTGCATGATAATAAAATATACATATTGGAACTTTTAATAAAACTATAAAAGGCATTAAACGTCCCTTTAAGGGGTAGTAAACTATGTGGGTTATAATTACATTCACAAGTATACAAAAGAAGATTCTCTTATGGTCCCAATAATAACTCTATAACACCTACCACCTCCTTGGATGGTGAGATATTCTTGAGTACCCAAATATATGGATATCAACCACAACATCACTATTTAATAACAGGGAGATGAGTAAACTATAATATAAATATATGTTAACATATATATATATTGATTTAATATGATCATTGGAATCAGGGAAAAGATCCCCTTACTATGATTTTGGAAGGATTCACAAAAAAGTATACAATTTATAAGACATTCCACGAGTAGTAATAAATCCCCTAAAAATGTGTGATAATCCTCACCTCACACCCTATCAACCAATACACATTCTAAGGTGTCACAACTAATGCCTTGGAGGTCACCTTCCTTTGGAATGAGGATCCACCCCAACTCAAAAAGAGCATCGTGTGATCAAGTGTCGATGTTTCCATCAGAAATAGTGATGAAAAAAAGTTAACCTAAATGAATATATTTAAGATTAGAAGATAAGTGGTTTAATTATATCTTTTGGATATTAACACTCTTGATATAATCTAAACTGGATGTAGGAAAAGAGTTTTATAAGTTTACTCTTGGGGTATTGGTAATTCCTGGATATTCTTCTAGAAGATAACACCAAAGGTGATTGAAAATACATATGATTAATCAAGCTGATGAATGAGAAAATATTTCTAGAAGTAATGAAGTTGACGAAAGATTAAAAGTGATGTTTATACTAATATCATTTTATGTTGGTCATATTAGGATCATCATAAATATTTGATGATTACTGAGATGAAACTATGTGAGAATTTATGACTAGTGTCGAGGGTTTATAAATGAACAATCAACTTCATTTCCTTGTTCAAGAATGATAGAATCCATCATTTTGTTTACAAATAATGAAAAAGTAATGTTAGTTTTTGAGGTAAAATTGGATGATGTTGATGGATATAATTTTAATGTATCTATATCTAGACGATCTACTATCAAAATATAACTTATATATATATATATATACAATTTTCACCAATAAAAATATATCTAAAATATTAGACCAAAATTTAAAATATTTGAATAACCGAGTACAGGGAAAAATCCCATTATGATGCATTTCAGTAACAAAATCTTTCATAAATATCATCAGTTGAAAAATGAATATACCATGAAGATGTTCTGTAAGGCTTTACCTTAGGTGAGTTAGGCTATTTCATGCTAATATTTCAAATTTATAGACATCTTGATTAGTTTAGAATTGTTTATGATTTATGTTGAATATAGATTGAATAAGAGTAGAAGTCAATAAAATCCTAAGATAATGAAATTCAGAACTATATTTGATAGAATAATGAACACTAAATAAATGAGTGTGAATGATTCTTTTCTAGGATCATATAAAAAAGGAAAATCTGAATATGAAAGAAGAACTAGTGACTACTGATCGAAAGTTGAAGCAGATATAGGAGTGATCCCAAAAAGTGATGTCTTGTTGCTAAGAAAAATGAATGTTGAGAATATTAGTTGAAAACAAATGATTGTTTTTTGAAGAATAAAGATTAATATAATTAATCCATTCTAAACAATAAGTAATTTCTAGATTAATTCTTGAGTTAGCATTGATAACATTTCTAGGAGATAAAATAAAAATTACAAAAGATTACAAAAGAAACATGAATGTTCTAGATGTTCAATGGGTACTTTTAATGTAAAAACATGAATAAGAGAAGGGGTTTATGAAATTATATAGAATCACATGAAATTGATAATTTAATATAACTATGGTAATAATGAAACATGAGTTGTGAAAAACTAGATACGTTTTCAAATGGAGGTAGTAATTTTGGGAATCCCGAAGGGGTATGTAAATAGAGTATATTTTCATATAAATATGTCTAACATCATTATTATGGTTTTTGAATATGTTTTTAAGAGATATAAACACTCTATTTGATTATAAGGATTTCATGAACAACTCCTTACATGTATAAAATTACGTGAAGAACAATTTCTTATAGAAACTTATGTGAAAATAAATTGTGAATGGTTATTTTACATTACATAATAGTTTCATATGATGGGAGAACCTAACATTTTTATTAAGAAAATTTCATGGGTATGAGAAGTTAAGGAACCATAACTTATGATTCTGAAGTATAATGTTCAAAATACACTACAATTAAAAGTAATAATGTTATGTTTAATTTCAATGTTCAGTATCAAACCAATTAAGTTTTGAATGTTATAGAATTCTAAGAAGTTTAGAATCCAAATGTAAAAGAACTTAAAGGAACTATGTGAGGAAAACGATATATATCTTATATAAGTTTTTTAAGTTAGTAATCATTAAACAATTTGAGATAATTGGAAAGTTACATACACTAAATATTCATCTATGTACATAGAAAACATGTGTAGTGTTTAGCTTCAATATTTAGAGGAATCTGGAGACCTATTTTTGAAGAAGGATATATTCCATTGAAATATAATGAAATTAAGTAGATGATTGAGATTTTTCTTAGAAGGAGGAAATTTGATGATTATTGAGATCTAATAAAATCTATGATATATTAGTTTTTAGAATTAGGAGATGTTAAGAGACGCATTCACATTAAGGGTGATACATTCCAAAGGGTTAAGGGTGACACCGTTCCAAACCAAATGGTAATGTTATATACCTTTACACTACAATTTTAACATTTGTTGATATAAGTGAAAAATCTATTCCTTGAAATGGACCTAAAAACATCAAAAAATAAATTTACACATTAGTGTAAAATATTTTACAACATACTATTTGTTGTACAATATTTACTTTATATCATGCATGTGATGTGAATGTGTTTGTGAATATATTAGAGAAATTAATCCTATTAGGTGAGTAAATTCAAATAAAAATACTAGATGAAATTTTTTGTTAAAACAATTCAATAAAATTTATTCAAACTAATTCGCCCTGTTTATTGTAACAACTCGATTCATTAAAAAAATCACATATAAGAGAACAAGGTTCCACTTCATATTAGATCTATATTTACTCTAACATTATTTATCTATGTCAAAAAAATTAGAGTCACATATGGTTCAAAACTACCTTAGATGGAAAAATTAGTCCCCATCCCTGTTAGTACGAAAATTTATGTTTTGGAGAAAACCATGAATAATCATTAGAAGAAAAAGGATAAAATGATATAAAAAATATCAAATAATAAAGTAGATACACCACCACATAAAGGTTTCCAAGGTGGTAAATATTATGTTATATATGTTAATATTTATCCTCCTAAATACACCATTACTATATATGAATATAATGTTAATATTCAATCACCAATGGATTTTTTACATTATAGAAAATAAAGATTTAAAAAAACACATTAGTGGTGTTTTGACATTTATAATTACACAAATTATGGAGATACATGATGAAAAATAATAACTGGAGTTTGAATTTGATGTTATAGAAATGGAATCATATGAGAAAGTGAATATGTGTAATACTCTCATCAATGATATAGGATCCATAGAACAATTTTAGGGTAACTACAATGAAAAAAACTAGGATGATTTATCTGTGAAAATAGAAACTTTTGATAAAGATATACTAAGTAATTATTTTGATGAGAACATCCATAAACTAAATGAAACTCATAAATCTATAGTTATTTTCTAGAATTATCAAATATAGATCAAGTCTAAAAGAGTGTACGAGTATTTAAAATCTATATAATAAATGATTATGTTTCAAAATTATTAGACTAAGAATATAGAGAATGAATGTGAAGACTGAATTAATTTATTTAATCTTTTAAAAAATTACCTCAAAATTTTGTATGTTAAGCTGGAAGTAAAAAATAAGATATTTGGATATGAAATGGGATGCTACTTATCATGTAGCTGGGAAGAGAATGGAAATGATAATGAATACTTCCTAAAATAGTATTATTTATAAAAAGAGTAATTTTAATGGATATAATTGCATGATATCCCCTAGTGAACAATCCACTACAAGATAATGGAAAATGGTAATCATTATCCTAGAAAAATTGATTTGTATGAATGTTGTTTTAATGTCCTGTATAGAATCCAAAAGAAATTCTCGAAAACCAACAGTAATAAAAAATATATGAAATACACGACATCATCAAATTTAGATATAAATAAGAGATGGATTTTTTTTCTTTGAATGAATCTTGAATAAGGGACAACTTTTCCAAAAATAGCAAGGTGTCAAAAATTACAAGACTATAATTAAGTGAAAAAAAGAACTATGTTTATTGTCCAATGTTTGTGATGTGGAAAGTTTGTACATAATATTAAAAAATGTTTTCATAATTTATAAATTAATATATATTATATAATTAGTTGACTATGGGATATAGAATCTAAAGTTATTAAAATACATGTTGTGCCAAATAAAAGTAAACAGAAAAGGAAAAATCTACCAACCATGAAAAAATTTGAATCTCATGGGAGATTTTGTTGAAATTTTAATGTGGTTGGTCGTTCTGTTGATATGTTCTATTTTAGACCAAGTAATCACATTTCATATCCTCATGATAAGAGAAAACCAAAAAACTTGACGAATAAATGAAGTGGAGATGATATTTCCTTGGGATGTAAGCATTTTATTAAAAATTTAAAACAAAATACACCCAAAAATAATGTTAATATGGATGATACACTAAAAATAATATGCTTTTGTTATTGTTGAAATGGAAACAATGTGGAAATTTTCAAAAATATCATGAATATTGATGATAGGGGAAGAAATATCAAGAATCAAAAAGAATAAATGTAAGAAAGAAATTAGAGGATATGTTTTGTAGAAGATATACCAAAATAGGAATTAAAAAATTTACCAAATAAGGTTAACTTGAAGGCTACTAACAAATTATTTGGAATCTATAAATAGATCGGACACACTCCAAAAAAATGAAATATGGAATCCTAGATTTTTTCATACATTCTTTTTATAATGACACTTGATTTTAATATATAAATATTACAAATTGTTATATTAATATTCAATTCATAACATTATGATCCATTCCATAATCATATATTTTTGGTGTCTTTAGAAGATATGATACATAGAAAATTTTCTCAAGATATATCTACATCATCCCCCACTTAGTTATTCATAAATAGAACCCATATAAAAAATATCAAACATAAAACCCTTTTTCTTTAACCAAGGGAAAATAAACCTAAGGAAGGGTGTTCTTAGATTCCTAGTAAGGGAAAACAAGGGATATATCAATTATCACTTAAAAAAGCATTAAAATAA
The DNA here is from genome assembly GCA_963277665.1 of Viscum album. NCBI lineage: Eukaryota > Viridiplantae > Streptophyta > Magnoliopsida > Santalales > Viscaceae > Viscum > Viscum album. The sequence goes on along the minus strand of OY728125.1, from coordinate 1,551,419,409 downwards.
TGGTACTCAAACATGATATTAAAATTTTATTACCAGAGCCTATATATCAAATATCTTAATCTTGAGTCATGACATAAATAATGGTAGTTCGTAAGACATGAATCATAATGTAATAAAAAAACATGATGCACAAGAGCATAACATTGGAAGAATACATAATTTTTTTGCATACACATAATCATAGAAAGAAATATACTTAGTCAAATATCACTATAAAAACTATCATAGTGTATTTGGTTTACACCCATTTCCATCATATCCTTAGTCATGGTTTACCCACAAGATTATCACAGTGTACATAGACCATTATTGAACTATATTCACTCCATGTTCTAGTACATTTTATATCATGAGATATTTCTCATTACCCAATTTATTGGAGCTATATATATTTTCATTACCATCCATGAAATAATCATAATAAATTCATATTTTTCTAAAAGATTATAATTTATCCATCATATATCATTATATTTGGAAAGGAAATGAGTTTCAGAAAAAGTTCAACATTTAATAATGGAATAACCCATGAAAAATAAATAGGTTTCATAAAAATATTATCATATTAATCATAAACATATAAAAAACAATAATTATTGTACACTTGGATCATATCCCTATTATATAATAAGTTAAATTAAATGATGTTATCATAAATAAAAATTCCTTTAGAAGATATCTTATAATACTTATTGAGAAAAATAACATTTTAATTTAGGAATAAAATTGAAAAAAATATAAATTTCAAAAAATATTATTGAATAAATTTTCATTGAAAATAATATTAGATACTTGTATGGTAATCTTAATATCATTGAGTTTTTATTAATGTGGGAAATTCCATTCATTCAATGTATCTTAAAAAAAGATTTATTTTACATTTTCAGTAAAAATTTAAAAATACATCATGTATAAAATGAAAAGTTTTTTTTTGTAAAAATCAATAATAGGTAAAAATGGATTTAAAAAATCCAATAATCATATAAAAAATACTTAAAATATTTTAGAAATCATGGATATAGAATAAAAAGGATTTCCAACAAATTAGAGAAATAAAGTATGTTTTCTAAAAAACATTATTCATGCCTCTTAAGTTATTCAATAGAGAAAAGTGAAAGAAAAATATGTAATATTTATATATAAACAAAAAATATTAAAATTAATGAGATTAATTATATGTAGATCATGAAATTTCAGCATCCGAAGCATCACCATAAACAATCCCAATAAAGAAGGATATTCTAACATAAAACTCTTACCTCAAGTATGATTTTTTTTAATACCATATAACCTCATATATAGTAAATTTAAATTTATTATTCTTATAGATTATAATAATTTAATACATATAATATTATATATTATCCCATTATAGCATTTCAACACCCATGAATAATTATTCCATGATAAAATCATTGTTTCTGGTTTTTAACTCTTTCGTTTTTCATGAGATTTTTGGTTCAGTAGTTTTAGTCATTGTAAATTTATCAATGATAAATCATCTATAAAATGTCAATCATGATATAAATTTCATATATAGTCATTATATTTATAATTATAGTCAGCCATAATAGGAAGAGATATGAATATAAATTACACTATTCAGGAAGAGAGTATGTCATACGTACAAAAGAACGTTGTTTCCACATTTAGATGGAGGGAACAAAATAATGGTAAATGTTAATTCAATTTTAAATAATAATAATTATTTCACAAATATAATATATTCTAATTAAATCTATCCATATTACCATCCATCACAATCAAAATTGAGAAAAAAATCACATCGCTTTGTGGAAGTTAGAGTCCACATGTACGCACAAGCGACATTATCATTTTCCAATGGATTGGAAGGTAATTAGGTAAAAAATAAATTATAATTTTAATATAAAAATCATATCATAAATATCATATTAAAAATTTAAACCCTTCATTATAACCATCCATGGAATATGGTGGTGAAAAATTAATTATGTTGAGATGTAGAGGTGGTAGTCCATAGATAGACAAAAGTGACAATTTCACTTCCCATTTTATGGAAAAGATTGAGGATATTGTTGTTTATATAATAATAATAACATTTAAATATATTTAGGATACTGAATATATTGTTTTTATAAGGAATACAATTCATTTATAGGAGGTAGAAAAATAATTAAATTGAAAGAGGATGGGTAAGATGGTTACATCTTCTTCTTATTTTTTTTTGAAAAAAAATATATCATTAATGACGAATATCAGCAGACATACAAATGCAAATCCATGAAGGAAAATTGTCCAGCCAGAGTTGGTTGGCCTCGAAGGGGCCTGATGTTGCCAACTTGTGGGCTGCATTGTTGCCTTCTCTTTAGTAAGCCTGCATTAGATCATTTTTAAGGACCCTTTAAATGATACCATAATAAGAAAAAACCTCAAATTCATGTATATGGAATTTTATAAGATAATTGGGTTGGTTTTGGTCAGGATAGGTTTCTCAAAGTGGTGTGAATAAGAGAAAGTAGTTGTGTCCTTTTATAATTGGGGGAGTGTAAACACATGATATTTCATAAAAGAATAAAATATAATAAAGTCGTATTAAAATAAAAATGATTCCAAATGGATAGATATTATAGTTTAGGATAGGATATATTCTAACTATGGACATACAATATTATTTAGAAAAGCTTAGTTGGAAAACATATATTTATCTATTGGTTTAACCCTAGTAAAGCTGTTTTAACCTTAACCATGATAAAAAATTATCACCACAATTAATATTAATAATGACCAAATATTAAGTTAAACATATGATATAATAATAATAATTATGATTCAAAATGTTGAATATATTTTGTGAAATTCAAATTTTTTTGACCAGAACTAGGATTCCAACCGACCCAACACCCGACCCAGCCCATGACATGGCCTAAATGGAATTTCCAATCCACATGGGTTTTAAAATAGTGCCTGGTCATCCAACCACACATTTGGTAATTATTTATTACCTAAGAAAAAATGATAAAAAACTCACCCAAATCACTCACCACATCATAACCAGTATCCATAATAGAAAGTGTTAAAATCATCACAATGTAGACCTTCTACATTTTGAACCAAAAACCAAAATAACAAAATGGGAAGGGGACCAACTCCAACACCAAATCTTCATAAAAAATAGGGGAGAAACCATTAATCAACATATACCAACACATATATGAAGAGTAAGAATAGAAATTAGATCCACTATCTCCTCCACAGAACACTTTTCCTTTACCTAGGTTATACAACACAAGGTATACATACACTCAAAGGCAAATGTAGGGTGTGAGCCAAAGGCCAACATATTCATGCATGATCCACTATAGAGGAATCCATCCATTATTCTAGTGGTCTTCGATCATTATCATAGTTTAGTTAGTGTTTTAGTATCAATCCTGCTAGAGGGAATCCGTCCTCGACCCTTCCGATCCTCCTAATATACTAGTACAAGTCAGACCAATGTAGTTACCAAGGATTCCCTATGTTATCAATTTCTATTTATCATGTCACATTAACTACCACATACACATTCACATAATCCAAAAATAGATAAGAGATAGAAAATACACTACTTTGCAATATGGAAAACCCCTTTCAAAATTTTATTCACACAAAAAAACAATGAAAACATGTTTCAAACCTCACTAAAAATTAACAGAAACTACATAAAAATAATATAAAGCATCGCAAAAATCATGCAACAATGTTAAATAATTGAGTCACCTAATATAATATTATAAAATATCATATTTTGGTGGACAAACACAACCGCACCACAAAGAGACCCTTGAGATGAAAAGGAAACCCTAACAATCATGATCATAACCAAAGGAATAATGTTTAACCCACTTTAGGGAAAAAATCCACTAGATAAATGGTAACCTAATGAATAAAGAAGAATAAACTAAGATAAAGGATGAAGGAGAGGAATATCGGTATTTACATGAAGTTTCATGAAGACTCCATGGTATATCCACTAAGAAAATGGAGATCCAAGGGATCCAAGAGCAGAGGAAGAGGCACATTAGGATGAGAATCCTAAATTGGGGATGAAATAAGTGAATTTGGGTTAAAATATGGGAAGGTAAAAAGTGGGAATTTAAATTTTTTAATGATATATACATGCTACATAGTTTGGCCTCATGGTTTCCCAAATTGTGTAGAAACTGTGAATCTCCCTCAGTATAAAGGGTAATAAGGTCACTCAATTTATAGGGGAGAGAGAATTCATATGTTGATGATCATGCAACTTTGACAGAACCACTATTTTAGGAATATGGTTATCCATACACCCATTCTTGGACCATGTTCCATGGATATTGCTAGTATCCTGGGCACACAATCTCTTATGGCATGGATCCGAGTTTCTCCAAACCATGTTCCAACTGTGCGCCACCTAATTTCATGTCTAAATACTATACTTTCATTAAGAAATTAGGGTAAGGTCACAAAATAATGAAATGGACTAAATAAAGAGATAAATACTTCATAATACGACCACATATGAGAATATTATCTCCACCATGAAACCTTTACACCCTCATAAAGTCATTTTGAAGTCTGATCCAATAATAAGAATTGGTATTTCTCCTCAACCAAAGAGTTTAACTCACATGTATCAGGTTTATAATTTTCATGAATCCAAGGAACCTGAACTAATGAGATAGATTACCCCTGAAGAATGTTCTCTTATGAATCTACAATTCACACCTATAGATCGAACAAAAATTTAGGTTCCAATTAAAACTATTTCAAATATGAAACATTAGTTGAATCCAGATTCTACTTATTTAATTGTGAAACAAGGAACACATCATAGATTTACATCAATTGAGTGGTAAAATATAATTGGTATGACACCCTGGCAACTTTCTCGGTAATCTCAAAAGATCTAATATGCCTTGGTGCATGATTTACATGATTAACTAGAAAATGATGAAGTAATTGAGTATCCACCTTTAAAAACACCATATGACCAAATTATAATTCCAAAGATTGATTCTGTTGAATTTAATATGACTTATGGAGGCTTTTCACTATCAATAAATGTTTCTTGATCAAAATAACCTTATTAGACCTCTTATAAACAAGTCTCAGTCATAAAAAGGATGTCTCACCCACTTCCATCCAATATAGAGGATACCAAAATGGTTGAGCATAAATAACATTAAATAGAACCATTATTATTGGGTATTATAAAATATTATTATACATAAAATTAACCAATCCCAAATAAATATTGCATGAGCCTCTAAAATCCAACGCACATGCTCAGATCATGTCTTCCAAGATATTATTTTCCCATTCCGAATGAAAATCTGTTTGAGGATGGTATGTCGTACTCAACATAACCCGGGATCCCATTTCCTTTTAACAACCTTCCCAAAATTGAGACGTAATTAGTTTCCCTATCTGAAATGATTGTATATGACACACCATGAAGCCTCACTACCTATTGAACATTAAATAGGCCCAACACATCCACTTTTATTGAGTCCATAATCCTGATTAAATGAGATGATATGGTCAATTATTCAATAACAACCGAAATTGAATTCATTCCATGAGGAGTATGAGTTGAGACAATAATGAAGTCCATGGAGCCCTTGCCCCATTTTCATATAGGAATGCATTGTGGGTAATGAAAACTAGGGGGCATCGGGTTTTCTGCATTCACATACAAACAAGTATAACACTTGGATACAATGTAATCTGTGTCCTACCTCATACCTAGACACTATAAATGATGATTCATATCATAAAATATTTTGGTGGTATTGGGGTGGATGGACCACTGAGATTGTTGCCTATCCTGCATTACCACCTCCCGAAATGAAAAAGAAACATCAAATGGACCATAATGTAAATAAATATATATGATGACATCTTCTAATACCCAATCTCCTTCCCCTAATTTAGTAACTACATCGAATGATGGCCGAAAACAATACTTGGATTATCTTAATGAATAAACTTAAAGAGGGAGGGTGCTTGCTAAACTATATCCAACAATGAAACTCTGGTATACTCTTTAGTCTCCAGGTGCATCTAGGAAAAAATATCCATCAAATTAAACTATCAAACGTACTCTTTTATAGCATTAACTTGAACTTTCCTACTCCGGGTTTCCTCTTCCACATTACTTTAACCCGAAGCATACATGATATCCAAATGAAACCCCTGATGGTACTCGACCCAATAGTGCATTCTAAAACACATATCCCTGTTATAGATAATATATACAATTCTCTTATGATTTGAGTGTACAAAAAACATCTACCTGAATAGGTTCTGATGCCATATCTTCAAGGCATGCATCAATGACACTAACCTGCCTAATCCAGAAAGTACATATGGTATGAGAGAAGAGATATTAGTTGTTTTCATAGTTCCAAATAGATAGTTAAATACATATCTCTATCTAGAGGGAATCCTAAAAAATATTATAGAAACACCTCTATGAAATCTCCTAACACAAGAGGTAATCTACACCATGGCCCACTACTATTTTTCTCTAACAGGAAGCATGATATTTGAAAAGAAAGACTTCTCAATTATAGAATAGCAGGTCAATCACATCATGACTACCAGTTTCCACAATACACACTCACCACTGATAATAATTTAAATGATCCCATAAAAAATCCAATTTATACAAAGGATTACATTGAACATGTCTATTTCCAAAACTAGGAAGTCCCACTCCATATCAATAAATAACATAATGAGAGAACAGGATGGAAACCTGAAACCTTTCTCTTTATTCTAAACAAGAAACATCACCAATCCATCACATACAACATAATATCAGTTGTCAATTTCAACAAATACCCAAGTTGGGAACAAATAAAATAAATAGAGGCACCTGTATCAAAAAATGAAACAACTATAGATGATGATATAAAAATAGTTCTTTGAACTATTGTAGGTCTTGCATCAGATTCTGCTCATGGCTAGTCTAGATAATTATGATGCCTCATCTCTGACTAAGCCTAGGAATGAAAATTGATTTATGGATTTTCCTTATACTGACTATGGAATGAATAATATCCTTCTCTACCAGCACAACAACCAAACTAAAACCCCACTCTCCAAGAAGGATTAGACATGGTTGACATTCCCCTATAAATTAAGGAATCTACGCCACCTTGATATGGATGTGTAGCTCTACCAAAGTAGGAAAATATTACCCATTATTCAACACCAAAGATAAACCCCTTGTGGTGTTGAAAAATATTACTACATAATCCCTAGACTTGCAATCTAATGAAATAAAAATAGTCTAACATCTATTGATGTAGATGAAGGAGCTTAGGAAGGATGGTCTGAGCTACCACCTCCCCTCTTTTTCTATTCTCTTTGCTTCCTCTTATTTTGAATCAAACCACCCTATCCTATCCCACTGCTAGAACTACCCCCCAAAACTAAACATTATAGAGAAATCAATCTCCACCACAAAAAAGTGATCAACCAGGTCAACATATGTCTTCAACTTGAAAAAAATTACATGGGATAGAATGTATGGTCGCAACCCCATTTCAAACTATTGAGCCTTTAGATCCTCATTAGAAACAACCTCAAGTGTAAAACAAACAAACAATACAAAGAAGTTGGTATATTAAAACATGGTCGGATCATACTGATGGATATCCTAGTACTCCCTGACCATAGTGAATTCCATTGTCTAAGGAAAATACTACACATTGAAGATGACCTATAAATCCTTCCAACCCATCTGCTCATGGTTCTCGGCCCGAGCCACTAAGTCCGATGACCTCCGACTAAAACCATCCTACAAGAATGAAATATATTTCACTTAAACTGTCGTTGGTGTATCAATAAAACCGGACATCTCTTGAATTTATTTCAGTCCAATCCACAGCTTCATAGGGTTCTGTGCAACCCCTAAAAGAAGGAGGATTTATCTTAAGGAACTCATATGCCTTTTCCTTTACAGAATAGGTTCATCTTTCTTGGACGGAATGGTTCCAAGGCCCGCTCCCTATCCCAATGATTGGACATCCCAAACCACTACATCCACAATAATCAGATCATACGGTGGGGCAGAACACTCTACAACCTCTTCCAATATATTCACAAGAAGTATTCGATGAGGAATATTTCTACATCAATAAATAATCAAAATACAACCATTAATACACTATTTTGAAAATTGTACTTTACAAGAAATTATAATATCTTTCATAATTCAAAATATAACTATATTAAATTACAAAAAAATCCAAAAAAAACACCCCTTCTTGATTCCCATTCACATTATTCAACCTTTAAATATCACCTAGAGGAGGAATCAAACCGAATCCCAACATCCCACAGTGACCTGAGGCCAGTCACGAGGTGTGATGTCCAGTCACCTCACATGAAACTAGAACCTCAAGACCCCACAACTGTAGATTTTATCAATCCATAATCTCCCAAATAACATGGCACACGGAAAGGTAAAAAACTCATATAATACCATTTTCCATAAACCGTCTAGGAATTCGATCGAACATGAGACCCGATATGGACCATGGCATGGCCCAAATGATGTTCTATATCCTTATGGGCTGACAAATAGTTCCAGGGAATCTAAATTAAAATTTTGGAATGAATTCTATCAAAAGAAAAAAACCATAAAATACTCATACGAATCATGCATTACATCATAAGTTGTAACCATAAAAAAAGAGCTATAACTGGCAGAAGGTAATACTTTAACATTTTTTTAAAAAAAATAAAAAACCAAAAATGGGATAGGGACTAAATCCACCAAAAAAATCTAAATGAAATAGAATGGTTGACACCCTCAATCCAACTCCACCAATACCATCAACAAAGGGAACACTAGAAACAAGATCCACCACCACCACCATGAAAAACATTTCATTTTCTTAGGTCAAACACAACAAAGTCCACATACACCTGAGAGAGTATGTATGGTGTGAGCTAGATCCCAGTAGGATATCACCCAAGGAGATATTCTATGATATAATACTATAATAAAAATAGTCATGAATGTTTTTATTGAAAATAAAGGAAAATAATTATTATGAAAACATTATTTGAAACTAAAATGTATGGTAATGTCTGTTGTATACAGATGGTAAGAATTAAATCACATGAGAACCATGGGTAACCCCTATGGAAGCAGGCTTAGTGGGGACCTATGATCCTCGTACCTCAGAGATATGGTATAGAAATCATGAACTGAAAAATTCTCATGAATGAGACACTATAGTGATATCCATAAAACTTTATAGTGGTCTGTCACTATCAACATTCCTTAGTTCATTTCATAGAATCAATAATTCTATGGGGAACTAGGCCATGGCCCTCTCGTTTAGCCTGCCATAGTAGACCTACATTTCCTGACCAAATTACCAAGGATTCCCTTTGTTCTTAATTACCATTTCTCATTTCACGTGATCTACCTCTTTCAAATTCACATAGTCCAAAATTAAAGAGAAAACACAAAATCCAGAAAATTTCAATATGGTAAACCCATTTTAAACCAATACACAAACCAAAACACTTTGAAAACATGTGTTACCCCACTTTCAGAAATCATAGAACCAATATATATTGAAAAAAAAATATTTCAAAAATCATCCAACAATGCTGAAAAATGGAATCACCTACGTTATGTTTGGAGAAATTGCAAATCCAATGGACGAACATAATCTCACAAAAAAAAACCCTACAAAGGAAAAGGTAAACCGTAAACATCGAGTTCTACCCAAGGGAACAAAGATCAATCCACGTTATGAATACTATCCTATTGGAGAAATAAGAACCGAATGAAGAAGGACGAATGAACCAAGATGAAGGAAGATAAAGAGGAATGAAATTACATACTTGATTCTTCTTGAAAACTCCACCCAAAATCCACCATAAAAATAGAGATATAATGGATTCAAGATGAGAGAGATATGTTCTTAGGGATGACAATACAAAAATGTAAAGGAAATGGTGGGATTTGTGTTAAAATTGGGGAAGGTAAATAGTGGACATCCAACATTTTTAATGACCTAGACATGTCATAATGTTTAGAAGAATAGTTTTACAAACCATCTGGTAACCACACATATCCCTCTATTTAAAGAGGAACATTCCCATGCAGTTCCTAGGGGAGAAATCATAGCCATGAGGTCGATTGTGCGACTTAGATTCAATCATTATTTTGGGAGAATAGTTATCCGTATTCCAACACTCTGGTGGCGTGGCTTGGACAGTTCCACTGTCTAGGGAGAATAGTCTCCCATGCACTAATGCATGATTTTTCATAAATGTGTTCCAACCTTGCATCACCTGTTTTCAGGTCCAAAAAACCATTTTCACCAAAAACTATTTGGAAAACCAAAAATAATACGACATTAATATAAAGTATAAAAATACCTCAAAATCAAAGCACAGATGTGACCCAACTCTTATAATAGGTAGAATTTAATCTGAAATTAAACCTAAAAAACATGACTAAGAACTACTTAATTTTTTTCTTAAGTATAGATATTTTTATAAATAAATTCAACATAAAAATATTACAATGATCTTAATTGAATTATAAATAATAAAATTTCACTAAGATACTTTTACTACCTTTTTTAAAATTGAATATTGTAATTTGTTTAATAGAACATGTAGTTTTTAATAAAAACAAAAAATTTCAATATATATCACAAAATTTCTTTTCAAAAAAATTATAAAAAATTCACTCTAAGATAATATTTACATTATAGATGAAAATTTGAAGTTAATTTTGACAAACACATTTTTTAAAACCAAAATAAAATTAATTTTATTATTTTTTGAAAAAATAATAATACATTTTTTATAAAAAATGTATTTTTGAATCAAATAAACACTTTCCTAAAAATTGGGTACACACATATTAATTTATTTCCATTATGTAAATACTTTATACAGAATTTTCAAAATGTGGCCATTCTGATCCAGTAATTAAATTTCATAAGTAGGTTATAGTAGTATACTATATTAAAATTCCTTTGGTCTCAATATATTCTGTATCATAAGCTATCAGATAAATTAAAGATAAATGAAGATAAAATTATCCAAAAAATATCAGGGTGTTTTAATTTTGAACATTATTTCTCAAAACAATATTATATTAATAACTTAGACATGAATTTTGAGTTTTAGATCTTGGAAACTAAGTACATAATACATGATGTACATAAAATTTATCTATTCCTCTTAAAAGACTCTATTAATTCCATCATAGGTCACTTCAATGTAAAATATTTCATAGGGACATACATTAAAATAGATGGGTGATCATAAATAACAGTAAGTGATAACAAAGCGAACATAATGTTTATAAACAAATATAATTTCAAATGTATGAAAATAGATCACAATCATAAATACATTTTTAAGAACCTAATAGAACTATCATAAGTACATGAGGCATAACATAAGATAATTATCAAAAATACATGAGGAATAACAAGGAAATGATAGTAAAACAGAAAAATTAGACATTCATAATTATAACATTATGGTTCATCACCAAGATGTTTTAAAACATATTTCTAGGGTTATTCATCAAGGTATCATAAACATGTTATATCTAGAGATTAACTCTTTGCCCAATGTATGGAAGCATTATGAGGGCACACCCTTTATATGTCTAAATTCATGTGTTCCACATTGATCATATATCATGAAATTTTTTTTCATCATTTTAACCCATGCTTATGGAATATGGGATTAATAAATGGATGTTTATAGTTAATTAGTAAAATTTATATCTAGATTAATATCCTTGATTGAATATAGGGCTGGGTATTCTTGAAAATATGGCATAGATAATCAAGGGGTAGTTTTTGCTGCATAACAGGTTTACATAAGAGTTCATGAATGTTTAAATGAGATAAAAAGGAAGTATATAATTATTTAGATAATATTATATTTCTATGAACATATGGAAACATAATTATTTGGAAATCAAAGTCTAATAACAATGGAAATTCATGATTTGAAAAGTGTAGGGAGAGAACCCCTACCTTGATAGGTTGATTATTAATGTTTGGGAAGATCCTTATAGAACCATAAAACTCATTAGAAAGTATCAATAGAGATAAATTTGTATAAAATTTGTTCTTAAAGGGTTATGTTTGAAAATGAATTGGAGAATGAGTGGGTTTTTATAGAGAAAAAGTTGGAATATATTAAGAGTCTCTTAACATAGGCCTTGGGCACCTAGTGTATAAACAAATACAAAACCATTAGAATTACCATGTTTTATGACCATGGTATTTTCCAAGAGGAGTTTTTTTTAAAATATTTTAATGATATAGGAATATAAATACATAAAATAATATCATTGATAATGTAGAATTGAGTCATGTTCATAAAGATTATTTAATGTCTTAAAATATCTATAGGTTTTGAATGGTTTATTATAGGTTTGTAAAACAAATATTTTTTAATTTTATAAAATCAATTTCAATGAGAAAACACTTTTTCCGTCAATCAATCTATTAAATTATTTACTAAATCATTTTAATATCACAATGATTTCATAATACCACCCATATATTTATACATTATTTTACTTTTAACCCAAAAAATGGAGTCTCTTATAAAATTATGAACAAATCATCATGGGATAATTTCGAATTGACGATTTAAAAAATGAAATTCATTTTTATTGAAATTTATAATAATATGAGAAAATTATTATTTTTAATATAAAATAATTATTTATTGAAAAAAATACTTTTTATGCCATAATATACTTTCTGGCCCATAAAAATCATCTAGGAAATTATCAAACTACATTATCAATTATATTTAAATGAATAGTGTTTTATAAGGCTATTAAATGAAATTTAATTTTATTTAAAATATTTGAATATATAAAAACATGTATTTTAATTTAAATTATATATTTTTGAAAAATAAATTATATTTTATTTGTATCCAAAAATAAATTTATGATATTCATATTATATTCATGTGTATTTTTCTAAATAAAACATAATGAAAAAGGGATTGGAGAGAACAAAACATCATTTCAAAAAAGCATATTACAAATTATAATACAATGGTGTAGATACAAAACCCCTTTTTACATAGGCATACACCCAAAGGGTAAGGTGTGTAACAATGGTATTTTCATTGGGTGTCTCACCAAACATTGATCAAGTGGTGATATACACTAACATGGTCGTCTTTTATAGACTATTTTTCTTGATCCTTACATGTTGATACTCTACAGGGTTTTAGCCATGGGTAAACCCCAATGATGCTAACTTCCTCCAATGTCATAATATATGGGCTTCAATAGGAATGATGTTACTCTTTATGTATGTAATTTATCCTATGTGTATCAATTATTTCTCATCCTTACCAATTATGGAAAATAATTCAATTTTTTATAATTCCACAAGTTCATATTTACCAATGTTCATGTTATCCAATGGTCAGTTCATGGAAGTCATGTTGACCATTACATACTATATACAAATTCTACCATTCTCATACTTTATCATTCACTACATCAATTATAATGTTTTGAAAATTACCTTGATAATTAATATCATATTCCTAACTCTTTTATTTATTTTTAATATTCTATAGAGAGAATTATCTATATTAGAAAATCAATTTGAATAAATTTTACATTATTCTATGCATTTTTCTTTTTATTTTACCCCTATATAATTTCTATTTTTTATTTTCAATATTAATTAATGATATGTATTGAAATATAAAATCCATTCTATGTAATTATGTTGTAAAACACAAGAAAATGGCTATTGTGAAACATGAGGTATTTTATTAAGGTAATTTTTGGGACATTACACCCCCAAGAAATTTCGACATCAAATTGTGATTCCTTTTAAAAAATAAATCAATGTATTTCTATTTCATCCCTTATTTAGGCTCCCATGCATCTTCATCAAAAAAATTATTTTTCCACAATATTTTCACAAGTCATGTTATCATGTTCCTTAACACATATTCCTATTCATCAACAATTTGGGTTATTTTCATCATTTGAAAATCCGTGTTCCAATTCCATACAATTTGTGTCATGTATATAGATCGGGTCTAAAATCCACTTTTTTAATAGGGACACATGGAATATATCAAAAACCATGGAATGATTTTGAGGTAGTTATAACCGATTGGAAACCATTCTGACATACTCCAGAATCTCAAATGGTTTGATGTAATATGGAAATAGTTTCCCTTTCATTCCAAATCTATTTCATCATTTATATAGTGATATTTTTAGGAATACATGATATCCTATATGAAATTATAATACCTTCCTTTTATTTTCATTATAACATTTTTACCAACTCCGACAATCCATTATATGTTTTTGGATATGTAGTATAATCCTAATGAGGTATTTTAAAATGTCCAGTTTGAATATTATTCCTTCCCCAACTTCATCCCAACATGTTGGAGTTTGAAACCTCTTCCCATTGAGTGATTATTAAGGATCCATTTGAATACCTGAGTCAAAATAATTATTATTGGATATTTCAATAATTTAATGATACTGGTGTCATTTCCCTTGAAAATAATGTGACCTATCAATAAACATGTCATCCATTGTTTTAGTAGACTTTTCATACTACCAATTAGTTTGTTAATGATAGGTTAGGATATGTTTTTCATTGGTATTCATAGCCTTTTTATTGATACTCTAGAACATAGAAGTAAATATTGTATCACGTTCATAAATAATTGATGTTATTACCCCATGATATCTCACAAACTTCTAAATATATAAATGATCATGGATATATAGGTGGAATCCTCTCATATAGTGAAAAATTTTGAATTTTTTTTGAACCTATCAATGATTAACCCTGTGGAATTATTTCCCTTGTATGCATTAATAATTATTGTAAAATAGTCTATAGAGATGTTTCCCCCTTCCATACGAGCATGGTTAGTGGTTTCAATACTATTTAGGGTAGTTTTTCTCCTCCTTAACTTACTGACATAACAAACTACATAGAGTATAGTCAATAATTTCTTTTTCCATGTTATTCCAACACGAATGATCTCATAGACCACAATACATCTTGGTGCTTTGTGATGTATAGAGGACACATAGGTGTGGGATTCATCCACTTGATCTTTATTTGACATTATAATTGATGAGATACATAAAGTTTTCTAAACATCAATACCCTCGCTTGATTAAATCTATACATATAAATCATTCTATTTTTCATACATTATATTTTCTTTTGTAACAAAGGATCAACTATTTTTTCTTTCATGATCCTATATAGTAATCGTGAATGAGAAATTATTTGTGTTATGATTTACTATATAACATACTTTATAACTTACATGACTATATTTACAAGGTCTTTGATAAAAGGATATCCTTCAATCATAATAATTTCAAGAACTCTATGGTCTTTCCTTCTCAAGGAATCCTTACTTTATATTATTTTCCTATGTGATGATGAATGGAACATTCATAGTCCTTAATAATATCTATCAATATCATTTCTATCATGTTTATTTCCTTTTGTGTGAATATATAATTTAGACTTTTGTGTCCACTTTATGCATCACACTAATACCCATAACGATAGTGTCTTTATACCTTTAATGTAAAAAAGTTGTATCTAACTCCAAATCATGAATTGGAAAAACAATTCACAAACTATCGAGATTTATAATCAATAACCATGTCATTCGGTATTAATTCACATCAATGTCATTTCGAGGATTTATTACTATAAATGAAAAACACTTCTCCTTTAGAGGGTAATGTTTACAAAGTTTCACAAACCCCCTCTTCTTTAGTTCATAGAAACCTTCTTCAGACTCTTACATCTAAATAAAAACTATCTCCATATTGAGTTAATTTTGTCAGTGGATTATAATTCCTATAAATTTGTTTCACAAACCTTCTATAGTTTCCACCTAGACCCTAGAAACTATGAATATAAATTATTATATTATGTCAAGGGAACTCCAAAATGACCTTTGTATTTGTTGGATGATCCAATATTAGTTCACTTGTTTCAATGTGTCCCATGAATGAAACATATTTTTACGAGGACTAAAATTTTCTTAAATGAACAAAAAGCATCTATTTTCTCAATATCTTTAAGTGACCTTTATATAATCCTCATGCTTCATAAGACTTTTTAGATATATTATATTATCTCCTATATAGACCACTCAAAATTTATCAAGGTAGTCCCTCAAATCTAAAATTTTAAAATCTATAATTATGGCAAGAGAACAAGTCAAGATAAAGTTAAAAAAATAAATCATAGCGACGTTATGTTTTTTGGATGTAATTCTTATAAATATCTTCTTTTAACTCTTAATGACAATACCACGACCAAATACCAATCATTGAGAAGAATGGATCCCCATAAATCATGTCAAACAATTTATCAATCGATAGAAGAGGGTATTTTTTCTTCATAATGATTCCATTAAGTTCACAATAATTAATTAATAACTACATCGATCCATTATACTTTTTCTCAAAGAGAGTAGGTACTCCCCAAGGATATGTGCTTGGTTGAAGAAAACAAGTATCCAAAAAATCATAATGTTTATTTTTTAATTCCATTATCACAACATATTCCATTGTATATGGGGTATTTTATATTTTCTTGGATATAGGTATGAGTTAAATTTATAACTCTACCACTCTTTATGGGGCCGGTCTAGGTAATTCATTATTAAATGCATCATTGTATTCATGAAAAATTGGTTCATTTTCTATATTTATAATTTTTTCAAGATTCTCCTACTTTGAAAATAATTTCCATAAAAATGAAATGGGAGGTGATTACTGACAAGAATATTGTTGATATATATCTTCTTTAAATAAATGACAAACTATATTTTCAAGAAAACTAAAATATCCTTACATCTAAAATTGATCATGGAATTATACTTTGACAAACAACCCATCCCCAGTATTATGTCAAATTCCACCATTGGAACAGATAGTAGATATGAAGAGATATTATACCCACTGAAGTTAATAGTTGAATCCCTATATATCCATGATAATTTAATATTAACTCCATAATATTTAACTAAACACTCTACTATTGGTAGTTTAGGGTTCAATTTGATACTATTTGAAATCATAAATGAAACAAAGGAATGCAAACAATATGAATCAAGTGATATACCTTCTAGAATTCAGTGTATGATGAGTGTACCTTCCACTACCTAATTTAGATTCTTTTATTCTATTATTATGATTGAAAACACATGAACATTCTCTCTTGTCCAATACTATGGTTGAGGGAAGTTTCCCTAAATTTTCGTTTAATCTGGAAATTGATTATTGAAATGACCATGCTCCCCACACATGAAACATTGTATTCTAGTTCATAGTTGAACAATATTTAAATTTAATTGGAATTCTGATATTGAGATTTTCTATCTCTATGACAGTTTTCATCTATATGGAAATCTATTACACACTTGTAACAACTTCTAATTCCTTATAGAAAAATCCTTAAATGCATCATCTTACACTTATCGAACACATGAATTTTTTATTTCTTTATTATTTTTCATGGGGGTAATTCTATCTGAAATTGGGATCCATTATCTTTTTATTTTCATTCACACTATCTAAAAATTGTGTATATCCATACTCTATTTCCACTTTGAGAGCACATTTTATTATCTCCTAATAACTCAAATGTGTTGGATTGGAAGTGATTCTTTCATATAAGGTCTTATTTGATCATTGAATCGATCAATATTCCCATCAAAATCGACGAAAAAGACTGAAGCATATCATTCATGACCTGCATTTTTCATATCATAACCTCCCACTAATTTATTATCATTTATAATCATCTCAAAAAATTCTACTCCATATTTTTTAGAGGGTAAAAGGAAAATATATATTCAAAAAATAATTTTTAAATGTCTTTCCACTTCATGGATTCAACCCTATCATTTGGTCTCATGTTCTTGATCAGTTTCCTCCACTGATTGACTACTACCTACGAGGAATATACATCAAAAGTTACCTTCTTTTGTTCAGAACATAAAATAACATAAAATATATTTTCTACACTTTTTATCCATTATTCAATGATATGTGTATCATAGGTTACAGTAAAAATATGTTGTTTCATAATGCATGAAGGATTAAATTACTAACCATTCCTTAGTGTATTGGGATGATCCACATGGATTAGGATGTTATTCCAGACCTAGTTTAACTGCCTCATCATCATCATCATGATGTTTTTAACTCCAATTTTCATCATATTTAAAATATCATAGTTTTATTTTCTATCATGTTCATTATTCACATGGATTATTCTACTTCCAATCTTTTTTCTAGAATAAAAAAACTTATATGATGAAATTACTACCAATTTCAATCTTATGATAGTAGTTTTAACGAGAATCCTAATCTATATATTTTCTAATAACATGCTCTTATTTTTTTGTACTTTAATCTTTAAAAAATTTACAATATCTATATATAATTAATTATATTTTTAAAAAAAAATATGGGATTAACCAATGAATATCCCCCTAGAGTGAAAACCCAATGTGCAGTATATTTTATTTTTCAGGAACCAGGTAAAGGTTGGGTTAATACCAAATAAGAACATTATGTGTTTGTATCACCCTGAATGTTTATAAATTATTTTAAAACAAATTAAATTATTTTATGGATTTCATTGCACACTAGACCATGTTTTGATTTATCTATATGAAACAGAAAGTTAATATTTAACTATAAATAACACTAATATTATCTTGTGGAACCTAAAACACAATTTTTTTCTTGTGTTACTATAATGGATAGTGCCTTCTCGGTCTGTTACTTTTATGGTTTGGTTGTTGGGGGTGTTTAGTGGAGGTTTGATGGATGTCTGGAGGAGTTAAGTTTCTAAAAGCATAAATCAGGGAGATTTCATGTTTTGCAAACATTTTACAATACATGAAAGAGGGTTTCATAATATGTAAATATTTTACACTATGTGATAGAGGGATTCACAATGTGTAATATATCAGGGTTAATAATAAGTAATAAAATGAAGTGGCGACAGGTTTTTCATCGGAAATCAAACCCCGAGATTTAAAATATGTGAAACGGGATTACCGGTCATGTAATACCATGATCTTGTGTATTTGTAAAATTATCTTCCATATGAATTTTTTTTCTTTTATCCATGTATTCCTTTCCACTCATCTTGGGTGAACCTTAGGAACCCTGAGGTGTACTTAAAGCTATTTGCCTACCTCATTGGTCCATTGATCCTAGTGTTTGTTCATTGGAAATCCATGTTTGATCCTTGGTGAGTTCTATTATCATTGTTATCTTATTTCTTCCATTCCTCTCCTAATGTTCTACTATGGGTATGTTGCTTTTTTTTGGGTTGTATTTGGGTTTCATTTTTTATCATTATTTGGTGTGTTATAGTTTGATTCACATGTTTCTTGTGCAACAATGTTTTTCAGGTGGTTTCTCTTACACCCTACACTGAGCAGAAAGTTAGAAATTTTTCTTGAGGTAGGTATTCTTTTATTTATCCTTATTTTGTATCATACGGGAGGGGTTTTATTGTTTTTACCTTTAAATTATATTTTTATAGATAAGAAAAATAAAGATTTGGTTAAATTAAAAACTAAGGGTAAAGGGGTTTTCTCACATATTCATGGAGCTTTATTGTTATTATGATATTGTGATAGTTTGAGGTTGATTCCCTTCTAGAAATTTTTGTTGTTGGGGGCTTTGTTTCCACTGGATATATTTGTTGTGATTATTTATTTGGTTGTTATTGTTGTGTTATCACCCTAGAAGTAAATTATTTAATTAATTATACTTGGATAATGGAATGTTTTTCATTGGATTTTGGTATTTGGGATAATGCCCCTAAAATACCATTGAATAGGATAAAAACCCATTTGCGAATCTATAAATGGATCTTGATGTGTTGTGATTTGAGGCAGTGTTTGTGGGACAATGTTCTCTGGGTGGGTAATGTGGGGATGATTGTTTATGGGCAGTGTTTATGGGGTGGTGAGGTGATAGTTTGTGGGATATGGTTTTGGGGTTGTAAGGTGATAGTTTTTGGGATGATATTTTGGGGTAGTGATGTGATGGAATGTTGAGCTATTTATGGAATGTGTTTGCTTTGTGCTAGATGCCCAAGTAGAGATGGAATAACTAAATGTTTGTTTAATAAGGGTTCAAATGGAATGGTTGGTTTGGGTAATGGGATGAGAATTATTAATAAAGAATGTATTGAAAAGTTGTGATTAAATGTGGTTGATGCTAAATAATAAAGTAGATGGGGTGAAAAAAATGGGAAATGGTTAGAAATGTGAAATGAGGTTTGTGTCTTGTTGTGTAGTTTTATGCATTTAGAGGTCGCTACAAAGGTGACACTATTTTGAGTTGTTTGTTTGTTTTAGAACCCATAGGTTTGGCTTGAGTGTTTGATACTATATATATATTGGTATCTTCCTTTTAATTTCTATATGTAGCCCACCCACATAGAACAATATCTGCTTAACACCAGTATAGTCACATGTGGGATGTCTATACCAATATCCCGATGAAAGGATGTGATGGCTGGAAGTATGTTAGTGCATTATATGATGACATGTGGTATCCTGGGTGTCTTCAAGATGAGTTTTGATGTGGTTTCATTGGTGTCTTTGGGATGAGTGGTGATGTGATATCCCATATGTCTACCAAATGTGTTATGATGTAGTATCCCAAGTGTCTTCATGATGAGATGGGATGTGTTGTGAGGAAAAGGTTTGTGCGGTTGAGTTGTGGTGTGAGGCCTTGGTGTGTGTATGAGAGATGTGTTTTGAGGCCCAGGTGTGTGTGGGCGGGCTGTGTCGTGAGGCATTGGTGTGTGTGGGCAGGATGTGATGTGGTATATTCAAATGATGTGGGAGCTCCTGGAATACTTCTATGGGGGTATGAGAGTGTCTAATTAGTGGGAAATTTGTGTGGGGTAACCTATCACCGATATGTTTTACATTATACTATATTACATGGCATGGATTATTTTCTTAGCATGACTTGGTGATGTTGGTATGTTTAGTATACATTGATGGGCGATGTTTTGTTTTTTTAATTTTTTATGTGTTCATTAGTATTCTTCTTCCACTTGAGCTTGAGTGACATTGGTGTCCCTAATCTGTATACCTATATACTCACCCTATGTATGTAAAACTATTATTAGATTTCTAGTAGGTTTATTTGAACCATTTTAGATTTTACTGAATCATACGTTGGGATATTTGATGTGTTGCTGCTCTTTGTTTTAGTACATTTGAGAATTTTATTTGTATCAGTTCTATTTACACATTCATTTTGGGGCTGTTTTTGGTTTTCTTATATAAATGTCTTGTAGTTTCTTTTCAATGATTCATCATATCTCCCGATCATGTTTGGTTATAATGTGTAATTCCTCTAATATTGTCAGATTTGTACATCCTTGGTGCTAGTTCCCATCTCGAGGCCTATTGGTGGTAGGACTCTAGGGTCATTATTTCTCTCCCCTCATTGCAGTATCTTTGGAAAAAGTGTGTCAGGATAGAGTGGAATCAATGGTGATGGCTGAGAGATATGATGATATTTGTAGTTAGGCACAGTTGGGGTTTCATGGGTTGGTATGGAAACAGTTCTAGTTGACCTTGTTTCGTGATATCAGCCAAGGAGACCGGCCAGGACAAAGGATTTTAGGGCCACCCATGATCTAGTAACCAAACTTTTATCTTATTTAACGACCAAGTGATATGGACCTTCATGTAGGGTATAGACCTAGTAAGGGTACATTGATAATAATGAATTGTTTTCTTATTTGAGTTGGGATATTTTGATAATTTTTAAATGGATAAAATAAATTAATTAAATGATTTTAAATTAATATTAATTAAAATTCCATAAAACAAGGATTATGAAATAATTGATTCTTTTAATCTATGGATCATGGTTTTCATCTGCATATAGCTCAGACAGTGGAGGTTCAACAGGATGATTTGGTTTATCTTTATATGGTTGATCCAATTAATAAGGATGATCTGTGGTGGAGGATGTTTTCTTATTTCCAGTAGTAGTTTCTGGGAAAGTATGGGGGAAATTTTTCAGAAGTGGAGACAAAGAGATGACTGGAGGATCTTGAGAATGATTCTAGTTTAATCTAGACCCTAATAGAGTTCAAGGTCCCTTTTAAAGTCTTTTAGATGTGGGTAGCTTCTCGTTAGTGGTGGATATTGTATCTAGGATAGGGGACAGAGGCATAAATTTTGTGGGTTGACTTCTAGAAAGAGTTCAGAGAAGATTTCACTTCATCAACCATTAATGAAGCAAAGAGTTAGTAAACTATTTCTCTTCAGTGGGGGAGTATGTTAGTGTGAGAGTTGGGAATCATGTTTAAGTAACTTCTAAAATTTTCCCTAGACCTATTTCCAGATGATGAGTCTCAAGTGAGTCATCTTAAAGAGGCACTCTATCCTTCTATATAGTATTATGTTACTGCTTTCATGATGTTGATGTATCTCAAAGTTCAGATAAAGGAAGAGCTGGTCGAGAGGATGCAATGTGAGGAGGTTTTATATGGCCAGGGAAACAATATGGTTCCTCAAGAAGAAAAGTTTTCCATGCAAAGTCCCTGGAACCAGGACCTTTGAGGTTTCGACCGTCATCGATTCGACCTCATCAGCTTCTTTTTTGGAGTTTCTGGTGCCAGTGGGTTCTATGATTTTCTTTAGAGCATTTTTCTAGGGAATTTTGGCCATATGGTTCATGGTCATATCTAAATAAAAGGCATGGTGGCTAATATAAATAATTTTGGTGTAGGTGGATAGGATTAGTGTCAGCCTCAATAACAGTTTCCACAAAGGTCGTTTCACCAGCATGTGAATTTTTTTGATATATATAGTATTTATGGAGAAGGTTGAGACTCTCTTCATGATGTTATTCATGTTTAGGGACCGCAACCTAATCATGGTCATTGAGTTTCTTCTTAACAGAGAGGTAGAGGAGCTGGATGTCGTCAGTTGAACATAGTGGAGGCAACAATTCCAGATGGGCCAGCGATCCTCAGAGGTACGATCAGTTTGTTTAGTACTCTTGTTTATGACTTGTTTGATTATAGATATTCACACTCCTTTATATCACCCACTATATCCCATGATCTAGGAAAATACATTTAGATGATTCTTTTTCCCCTTGGGTATACTATGCCATTCGGAGGCAAGACCGGCTTGTTTTATGTGTGTAAGGTGTTTAGACTATTTATGGGATCACAGAAGTCCCATGAGAATATTTAATTTATATATCTTTAGACATATGATGTGTTCTTGGGAATATGATAGTATTATTATATAGGTAATATTATCAAATATTTTTAGAGGAGAGTCATGATTTTAGATGTGGATGGTCGTTACATGGTTTTCATTAGTGAGATGATTTTTCTGGTGGGCAGTTGGCGTGAAGAGCCCATTAATTCTTTGTTGTTTGATTTTTTAGTTGAATCAATGAATTCTAAGATGGTGGATGTTCCTTTGGTAGTTGGGGAGTTTCTATATTGTTTCCCCGAGGAGGTTGTGATGCTACCTCCTTGACATGACACTGATTTCGGGAAGCATTGTAGCATGGTGCTTCTATAATTTTGATTGATCCTTATTGAATGTCACCTAATGAGTTGTAGGGGTTAGAGATTCATATAGATGATTTGATGCATATTGGATTTATTAGACTGAATGTGTCATTGTTGGGTGATCTAGTGGTGTTCCCCAAGAGGGAATATTGTAGTATGGGGTTGTGTATAGACTACCATAGGTTAAATAAGGTGATAGTATAACACCATTACCCTCTTTTATGTATAGACTATATTTTTGTCTAGCTAATAGGGGTGTGTTGGTTTTCTACGATCTATATGTAGTATGGAAATATCTAGTTGAGGGTGATAGAGGGCGATATCCTAAACACTACCTTCAGATTCAGGTATAATCACTTTATGTATGTAGTAATTCCATTCAATGTTACGAATACACTAGTATTATTCATGGGGATTATGAACTCTATGTTCATGAGTTCCTAGATTATTTCATCATCATGTTCATCAATGATATGTTAATCTTCTTGAAGTCTGAGGAGGAGCATGTTGACCATCTCAAAATAGTCTTTCGGTTTGTTCAATGCAAACATATCCATGGAGAGTTGTTGAAGTTTATGTTTTAGAAATGAGAGTTCAATTTCGTTGGGCTTGTGGTGTCTTAGTAGGGCGTGAAGGCAATCCCGTCAAAGGTTGAAGTGGTTTTTTCTTGGGAATCACCCAAGAACGTGACCGAAGTTTGTAGTTTTCCTGGTCTCGTATGCTATGATAGGATGTTAGTGCCAAATTTATCTCATGTTTCAGTCCCGTTGATATCTTGGGATAGGAAATTAGAATATTTTTTGTGGAGTGATTAGTGCTAGGTAGTGTTGGGTTACCTAAAAGGGATGTTTTTTTAATGCTCTAGTGCTTTAGCTTCCAGTGGAAGGGGTGACGTTTGTGGTGTTTTTTATGCTTCTTGACTGGTATTGGGATGTGTGATTATGCTTTATAGGGTAGTTATCTCTTGTGGGTATAGTAAATTAAGTCATCACAATCATAAATATGAAAGCCATGGTCAAAAGATGGATGTGGTTGTGTTTGCACAGAATTTGTGGTGAAATTACCTCAATAAGTAGTGCTCTGTAGTCTTTATTGGTCACAAGTGTTTCAGTTATACCTTTCCCCTATGTGACCTGAATCCCCAACTGTATTACTAGATGGAGTTCTATAATTACTATGATTTTGAGATATCTTACACCTCAAGAAAGAGAATATTATGGATGATTCTTTGAGTAGGAAGTTATGGAAGGGTTATATTAATGAGCTTGAGGATTCTTGGAGGGAAATGGAGGATTTGGAATCCTAGAACATTGATTCAATAGTGGATGGTGGTAGAAAATTTTTGTTTCTGATGATGGTGCAATATTGTCTAATGTAGCTAGTGGAGGAGTCTCAATGGTGATACTCGGAGGTAGAGGTGATGCATGATCGTGTTTTCATGGTGATCTTCTAAGGGATGGTCAGAACCTGATATTGTTTTATAAAAGGTTTTATTTTCTAGTAGTAATGCAAGATGGGGTCCTTCGTGAGTTTCATAACTCACCTTTAGCGATAAACCCTAATGTTTAAAAGATGCATCATGGTTTGAGGATTGACTTTTGGTGGCCTAAAATGAATCAGGTAGTGGTAGAGTTTGTGAAAAAGTGCTTGGTTTTCCAGAAAGTAATGGTAGATCATCATCTTCCTTGTAGTTTGTTGCAACCCTTGGATGTCCATGAGGGAAAATGGGACGACATATCTATGTATTTCTTCAGAGTGGTTTTCAGATCTCAGGGAGGCCGTGATGCAATCTAGTTGATTGTGTATCGGTTGATGAATTCAGTTCACTTCATTGAAATCAATGAGTCGGGTGCAATGGATGCATTAGCTAAGAGTTATGTGAATGTTGTGGTTCAGTTGCAAGGTGATATGAAGTCCATTTTCTTGGATCGAGACACATGTTTTACCTGATGAGTCTGGAGGGTATTGAAGCATTATTTTGGACCTCATTTACACCTCATCACTTCATTCCACCCTCAGATAGATTTCAAAAAAAAAACAGTCTATCCAAGCATTAGAGGATATTTTGTGGTTGATCGTCTTAGACATTGATGCAAATTGGTTGTGACACCTGGCCTTGGTGGATTTTTCATATAATAATAGCTATCACTCTTCCATTTTCATGGACCCATTTGGAGATTTTTATGGGAGACCAATTCATTCTCTATTGTGCTAGAAAAATGTAAGGGAGGTAGCTGTTCTTGGTCCCAATATGGGGTAGAGCACCCCAGAGAAAAATCAACTTGTTGGTGAGAGGATGAAAGTATTGGATGAGCTATTGAAGTATTATGTCGATCATATTAGGAGGCCCTCAAATATTGTGTTTTGGGACCACATGTTCATTATAGTTTTCCATCGATATGGGTAGATGAGATTTGGAAGAGGGAGTAAGCTTTCTCTAAAGTTTTTTGGCCCCTTTAAGGTGTTGGGGTGAGTTGTCCAGGTAGATTATTAGTAGGTGTGTCTCCAATGCTTGAGGAGGATCCACAAAGTCTTTAAAATCTATCCTCTTAGTTGGTATCATCACAATGAATATCATGTCATTTACTAAGGATAGTTGGATATAAAATATGATGCAATGTTTATGGGGATGCTAGTAGAGATCCGGGATCATCAAGAGAAGGTTATGTGGGGAAAAACCATTCCTTTGGTTCGTGTGTTGTGGAGTCTTGTTAGCATGAAGGAGAGTACATAGGAGTGAATGATGTAGATGCATTCCCAGTATCAAAAGCTGTTTTAATTTTTTATTTTCTCCATTTTTCATTCAAATGTGCCAGGAAATATGAAATTTGATTCTTTCCTTGGTTTGTGATGTGGGTGGTGTCATGTGTGATAAAGTCATGAAGTTTGAAAATGGGAAGACATGATTCCAATCTGAGACACATTAACTCCGATGTGATTAAACTGATACGAGCAAGTCACTACTACCGCTAGTGGTTAATATATTGACATGGTAGAAAAAATTCTCTGATTCATGTGTTTTGGATGGTTTATTTATTTGGTTGTAGTGGTTGATGAATTGGGATTCATGGAGGTCGAGGTAGTTGTGTAGTGGTTGTGTGGAAATGGGGTTATGTGAGAGGAGATGGTTTGTAGTTTTGGATTCATGGTGATGAGGTTTTGTGGTATGTTTTCGATCATCTATTTTGGTGGGCTTGGCTGGTGGTATCATTTGAGGTATAGAGTAATCCTTGAGTGGGATCTCATAGAGTGGTTGTTCAGACCCCGTTTTCTTCTGGGCTTGGTTGTGGATTCTTAAAAGAGAGAATCTTTTGAGAGGTATCTAATGTAACTATATGTGCCTTTTTGGTCCATTACTTTTTTGGTTGGTTTATTGGAGATGTTTGATGGAAGATCATATGTTGTCTAGATGAATTTTGTTTCTAAAAGGTAGATGATAGAATATTTCACAACCTGGAAATATTTTACATGATGTGAAAGAGGGTTTCATGACTTGTAAACATTATTCACAATGTGAAGGATAGATTCATGATGTGTAGTGTATCAAGGTTAAAAATACACAATAAATTTTTGAGGAGATTTTTTTCGATGGAAGAAAAACCCAGAGGATTAAATGATGTTAAATGGTATTACATATCATGTAACACCACGATCTAGTGTAGTTTTAGAATTATTTTTCGGCTGAATTTTCATTCATCCGTCCATGTCTTCCTTTTTCTTCCCATTTTGGTAAAACCCAAGGTGACCTTACATTTTTTATAGCCCTTTTCCTCCCTATTTGATATGTTGACCCTAGTGGTTGTCCTTTGTCAATCAGTGGTTGGTCCATGGTGATTTCTCTACTCATTCACATCGGGGTTCTTCCGTTCATCTCCCGAGGATCTCTTATTGTGGTGTTTATTTTGTATGGGGTATGTTTGGATTGTTTTTTTACCAACCATTGGTGTTGTTTAGGTTAATCTGTAATTTTCCTATGCAATGGTGGTTTTCAGGAAATTTCTTCTTCACCCTATGGTAAAAAGCATGTTATAAAGTATCCTTGAGGTATGTATTCCATCATTTCTCATTGTTGTGTATCATGTGGGATGGGTTTTTTTGTTAACCAATAGATTGTAGTTTCACTGGATAAATATAATATATGGAATTGGTTACATTAAAATTGAAGGGTAAAAAGGCTTATTCACTTATTCCTAAAACATTATTGTTATTGTGATATTGTGACTGTTTGAGCATGATGCATTTCTAGTAATTATGGTCATTAGGGTATTTTTATGCTAGATATATCTGTTTTTATTTCTAGTTTGTTTTTGATTAATGTGTTATCACCCTAAATAGAAATTGGTTAATTAATTATACTTGGCTAATAAAATAGTTACCCCAAGATTTTTGTTTGTGTGATAACACCCATAAAATAAAGTAGAATATGATAAATGCTCCTTTTTAAATCTATAAATGTATTTTTATGTGTAGTTATGTGAGCCAATGATTTTGGGATGGTGATTTGTGGTTAGGGTATTTGAGGATCATAGTTTCTGGGCCATTATTATGGGCGATAAGGTGATATTTTTTGGTCCATGCTTATGAGGTGGTGAGGTGAAATAATGTTGAGATTTTTGTGTAATTTGTTTACTTTTTAATAGATTCTAAAGTATTGATGGAATAAATAAATGAATATTTAATAAGGGTTGAAATGGAATGGTTTGGTTGGTTAATGGGTTGAGAATTTTTAGTAAAAAATTAAATAATGGGTTGTGTGATTAAACTTGGTTGATGCCAAAAAATAAAATGAATGGGGTGATTTAAATGGGAATTTTTTGGAAATGGGGAATGGGGTTTTTGGCTTATTGTGTGGTGTTATGCATTTATAGGCGGATACAATGGTGATAGTGTTGTGATTTGGTTGTTTTTTGAGAGCCCATAGGTTGGATTTGAGTGTTTCATATTATATATATATATATACTTGTTTCTTGCTATTGATTCTTTACACACCCCACCCATGTTGAAAACTATGTGTCGAACCCCCGTATACTCAAGTGTGGGGTGTCGTTCCCATCATCCTAGTGTGAGGATGGATGGATGGCCACATAGACTTCCTTAATACATCTTCCACGTGAACTCGGTATTGCAAAGGAAGTGATGGTCAAAATACTATTAGTGAATTAGATGGAGAGGTGTGGTATCTTAGGTTCCTTTGGGATGAGTTGTGATATGGTGTCCCATGAGTCTTCATTTTGAGTGGTGATGTGATTCCCTAGATGTATTCAAGGTTAGTTGTTATATGGTATCCCATGTGTCTTTCAAATGATATGTGATTTGTTTTGAGGCCTAGGTGTGTGCGGGATAGATGTATTTTGAGATCTAGGTTTGTGTAGGTGAGATGGGTTGCAAGTCCTAGGTGCATGTGGGTCAGATGTGTGTGAGGACAAGGTGTGTGTGGGAGGGATGTGATATGGTAGATTTGGAAGAGGTGGGAGTTCCAATAAATATTTTATTTGGGTGTGAGAGTGGATAATTAGTTTGAAAGTGGTGTAGGTACCCTATCATCGATGTTCTTTACTTTATATCATATTACTTAGCTTGTAATATTTGATGAGAAAGCATTGGTGAGGTTGGGATGGTTAGTATACCTCAATTGGTTATATTTGGTTCTACTATTTTCTAAATGGTGAATTAGTTTTCTCCTTCAATTTGTGCATTATAGGCTTTTGTTTTCCTATTGAGTATACATGTATGCTCACCCAACATATATACAACTATTTCTAGGCTTCCCATAGGATTATATGGATCGTGTTGTATGTTACTAGCTCAAACCATGGGACAGTTGATGTGTTTCTTCTCTTGATATATTTTTGGGTACTTACTTTGGAGACATTTATTTGTATTTATTTTATTTACACATGCATTGTGGGGTTTTTTGATTTATTATCTACATGATTTGGAGCTGTTTGTGGATGATTCATCTTATCTACCAATCTTGTTTCCTTATAAAGGGTAATTTCTCCCATATTGTGAGATTTGTACACCCATGGTTCTAGTATCCATCCTTGGGGGTACTAGATGCAGGACTCGAGGGGTCATTATATCTCTCTTCACATTGCTGTATCTTTGGAGGGAGGGGTTTGTGACCATTACACACAATGTCGAGTTCCTTTGATAACTTATGTTACATGCAAGACCGTTTTTTGCTGAACATCAATATACAATGATAATAATCACCTAAATTTTTGAATGGTGGGAATGAATAAGTATTAACTGAATTATGAAATCATTTCTTTGGATACCTATATATTATAAATGAAGATAAAAAAATTAAAACAATGGATGTTTTTAATGAAAAACTATTTTATTTATCAAAAGGATTTTTTTCTTAATAAATTAAATTAATAACTATTAGTGAATGATATTAATTAAATAAATATGTTTTAAATTTAATAATTTTTTAATTCAACCAATATGATTTAGAGGCATAAATTAATAATAAAATATTTTTAAAAATAAAAATAAGTATTTTCCTAAAAGGCAGTTTTGCCGCCTTTTATAAGACTTGTTTTAAAACAACAATATGAAACTTTTCTAAATTTTATTTGATAAGAAGACAAATTTTTGAAATGATAAATTAAAAATTATCTATGGTTTATTTTTTTTGTTTTTCTCAAAGTTTCCATCTTTTAACGAATAGAGAAAACACCTGTTTTTATTTATAATAGTATTTTATTTTAATTTTATTACAATGTAAAATTATTATTTTGATTAATTTTAATTTTTAATTAGTTATTTTTAATTTAAAATAATCAAATTATGTGTCTTTAAATGAATTTATGAAATAAATTATTATTAAATCAGTTTATATTTTAAAATGGAATTTTTTTAAAACCCATATTTGGTGGAGTTTTACCAGTTTTTTTTGAAATCAAATTCCTCACTTTTTTTCTTCTTAAATTTTAGAAAATGTTGAAAAATCATTAATCATAAGGTCCAGATTTTGAAATGTTTTCGATTTTATTTTTTTCAAATATGAATAGTTACCTTGGTAAATTTTGTTTCCATGGAAAAGAGTAAATTGAGTAATTTTGGTTAAAAAATAAAATTAACCTAAAACATGGAAAAATATTATTGGATGAATATAATTATAACCTTAACACCTAATTATCGAAATTAAGTTGTTTAATCAAGACTTATACATGTAAATAAATTATATAATATTTTAATCAAAGAATGTAAGAAAATTTACATTTCTTTATCTTAAATATCACTAATTTTTTACATGGGGAAAAGGTATGCTATTTATGAATATGAATATAAAATTTTAACTTAATAAACATAATTTCCAGATAAAAATTTATTTTTATCTTTTTGGGTCACATAGATGAGATTATAAAATTTATAATATTTTATTTAATAAAAATTTAACTATTTCACATTCATGTTTACAAAAATATAACATTTTTATATAGGTTTACCCAAGTAATATATTTTTCTATAGACCTTATTATATAATATATAATATTTATCTTCATCATTCTATTTTATTATTAGTTTTTACTGATGAAATAAGTATTTAAATATAATTTAACAATACTCATGAGGTAATTATTTTATTAATGGAAATATCCAATATATTTTAATAAGATTACAAAAAAAATTATAATTTGAGAAATTTAATGTGATAAATGAATTTTATATTTGATAATGTCCTTTTATAGATATAATAAAAAAATATTTTCTATGCTAACTTGTTATCTTTATATTGTTAAATGACAAAGTAATGAATATTTACAAAATTGACAATAATGAAATTTTATCCAAACAAAATTTTATTAAATTATTTAAAAATTATAAAATAACATTAAAAATAAAAAATAATTATAACATGATCTAAAATTTCATAAATTTTTCATTTATTTTCTAATTGGAACCACATAAGAAAAATTTGTAAACTTTTAATATTGAAAAATGTGTTTCCGTAGTTAAAGTTACAATAGGTTAACTAAGGGTTAATCAAAATGATAAGGTTTAAAATAAAAATTTATAAAATCTATTGTACGATGAGATTATAAAATTATATCATGTATATTATAATACATAGCCTTTTGGAGGTATTTGGATTGATATTTCATTTATTATAAATTAATATTTTTAGAATTTGAAAAGGTCCCCACAATTTAACTATAAAAGGGAATATCCTCCCTCACTTATTATCATCACATTGAGCCTTCATTCTTGATCATACCATGAAAATTTATATTATTAACTTTCCTATAAACTTTATATAGGTATTAATATTCTATGAAAACCTACCCTAGTGTCCCTAATAAAATATTTAAAGGAAGTTCGCCGGAGAAGCGGTTATCTTCTTTACATACTCTTTAAATATTATATATTTTTATACTTCCTATTAATGTGTTTTCCATTATTAAATAATAAATATATTATAAAATATATTATTAATTTTTATTTAATTATGAGACCACCATATTCCACTTTTTTTCTATCCTTAGAAAAATGCACAGTGCATCCATAAGTACAGCTTACCGTCACCACATAGTGGTGTAAAATGTTTTTCATCACCAATTTACATGTATGGGTTTAATGATGGAGGTAATAGATATATATGATAATTATAACATGACAGCGATTCTTTAAAAAATAATATACCATCTAATTAATTAAAATTTTTCCATTATGGGAATGATACCATCGGTCCTGCGTACATATGTCCTACCATGTCCACAACGTGATGCGATTTATTTTCTATGATCACCATTAAATAAAGATTATATTAGCTATAAAATAAATAATTATTATATAAATTACCTTAATATCAGTCTGTAGATGATGTAATTATATTCCATGAACATTAACTAAGTCTTATATGCCTAAACATGAATATTAAAATGATTCAGTTAACAACCAAAATAAGGGTTATAATGAAATACTATTAACAAATGGGTGATATGATTATATTGGTGGATAATATATGATATCATAAATATGAATATCATTATTGTATAAATTAATATCATTATTTAAATCATTATAATGAATTTTAGATACGTATAAAGTAAATTATACCTAATTTAAGGGTTAATTTGAACAATCTCATTATTATTCTAGTTTTTTATATATATGTATCTACTTGGAAATATTTATCTTCCATTACCATGATTCCTAAAGAAATTTAAATTTTTTTTCTATTTTTTAAAATTTATTAAGGTCATTTTTAAACAAGCGTAAATTTTTAATAAATAGCTTCAAAGTAATCTCTTTTTAATTTTCCAAAAGTTGTTTGTTATGAATTTTCAAGGAAAGGTATGAAAGGAATTATTTTTAACATATAAGTCATGAGAATATTTTCCTGATTTCATGATTCTTTAATTCCCCGAATCTTCCTGTAAACATTTAGAATGTTATTTTCAAGTAAAATATTTTTTTAGAATGCCACAACATTTTAAAAAAATGATTTCAAAACGAAAATGATATTTTCTTCAAAAATTATTTCAAGTGATCTATCAAAACAATTTCCCATATAATATAATATTATTTGATGATACTTATTATTTAATAGGGATACTTTTAAAATTAATTGTCCTTATTATTTCTATGGATGGTTTATTTACATGATGTTATGATATTTATGAAACCCATTTCTTTTCCATAGGGTATGCTATGATGAAATGCTTATTAAAATAATTTTTTTCCATTGTTTCATATATGATAAATGATTTATGTTTTTTCGAAACACCTATTTATGGTATTCATTATGTGATGGGTGGGACCTATATCTCCCTCCAATTCATTAGGTAAAAATTTATATCTCTTGAAAGGGATAGTAATAGAACAGGAAGGGAACCCAGATCAGTGATACAAAACTAGAACATGAGAAAAATCGATTCAATAATAAAGTAATGGAATGAGGTGTGAACAAGGTTCAGTAAAGGACTTTTTTCAGCTATAATGGTCTTTGTAATGAGCCTTTACTAATATGGAAATGATTTTAAATGCATATGTATGTGTCTAAATTTCATGTTTTATGTTATAATCTCATGTAATATATTATTTTGTTTTTTATTAACTTCTATGATTTATTCTATGACATGTTATCATGTTCTTTGATATACATTATATGATTTTCAAATGTTATGTTTATGTACTTATTCATTATGATTATATTTTGATATAGATCTCCATTTTTATTCTTACTAAGCATATTAGACCACCATTTTTATATGTTTCTTTTTCCCAGGTTATAAAGAAAGTTTTTGGTTGAAATACCAAAGGGGAAGACCATTGTAGGAAGCATTTGATGATTTTTCACAATAATAAAAGTTTGTGTAAAAATTTTACAAAGGAACTAAAGTGATATGGAATTTGGGTGTGTTTTTTGGTAATATATTAAATATTCTGTAAATATTATTTAATGTTTATTTATGTTAATCATGGTTCATTATAGTTAGTATTACAGGAATGGTTTAGATAACCTTTTGAAATATGGTTGAGAAATCCTCAGTAACCCCCATAAGATAAGTATATATATAGGTTAAAATCCTAGAATTTTTCTAATGATCACAGATAATCTAGGATTAAATATTAGTTTTTATATATTTAATGTACTTTCCTCTGATTATGTGGTTTTCCCAGTTTGATTAATGTCACTCATATTATACATATGGTTTTTAGTCAATGTCTAGAATCTGAAGGAATCGTGTTAATGTTGAATGTTCTGTGAAATAAAATTATTTTATTCCTGAGAAACTAAATGTTTTTGGAGATAGATGAAAAATCTTTTTTCTATTATAACACATCCCTATAAGGCTACAAATCATGATAGACCCCCAAAAAAGCAATGGAGGGAATGACATTCTGTTGAGTTGTTAATGAGGCAATGTTCACCATATTTTAGTGGATCTTATGATCCACTAGTGGAAGAGTAATGGATTAGTACCAACGAAAATATATTTTTTGGTTCAATAAAACTAAAAACATGAGAATTTCATGTTACCATTATGTCATTTGGAAGGTGAGCATGATAAATGGTGGAATCTGATCAAGAATAGTAATAAATGAGATGAAACTGACTCCATGGAATGGGATGAGTTTATAAAAATATTTTTTAAATAAGTATATTATTCATATTATTTCAATGAATATATAGAAGGAGTTACTTGAGAGTAATAATGTAATGCCTTGACCCCAGTTACCCAGAGTTGGTGTATTATTACATAACATTTCCATGATCACAAAAGATCAACTATCAAAAGACAGATTAGTTCAGTAGCCTTAGAAACACTAGATACATTCATAAAGTTCACATTACATCATAAAGTGAAAACTACAACAACATCTTGTCTTCATAACCCCTTATACTATCCCTGCAGGTCATTCATAAAATAATTTTTCACATCCTAGGAAAAATAAAACATTGAAATGGGTGAGCTCAGATGCTCGATAAGGATAATAATATAGTAGAAACTGTCACAAATAAACATAAACATTTAAGGCAATGTACAACTAAAACAAAAGCCTTTTAAACTTGAACTTCAACATAATATGGCAAAGATAAAATGAAATAATTTCATATACTTATTCACATGGATATTCTACTAGTCGAATAATCACATGTAATATCAAAAACCACTTTCATAATGATGGAATGCATAATTCCAGACTATCATAATGACATAGTCAAGGCCTTGTGCCAAGAATACAAATAAGATTTTTTCAAGGCCTTGTGCCAAGACACTAGTTTGTCTCATGATACCTACCGATGCATCGAGAAGCTATATTGGGCTCCACCTGTCACTTATTTATTCCAATTCATTCCTCATATGAACAGGTTTAAACATAAAATAAACATTTGTATTGAAACTATCATACGAAATGTCAATAATTTCTCCATAAACCATGAATGGTATAAAAATAACACATCCATAGTGAAACATATCACAAAACCTTCAATATAATATGGAAGTTTTGTATCATAATAAATAAACATCAAATAAGCTTAAAATCCATCAAAGGATATTGACATAGATGAAATCAAAACCTCAGATAATGAGGTCCTAGTAGATAATTACATATAAACAACCTCAGATAATGAAGAGATTGTGAAATAAACCCTTACGTTGTACTTTTCCTTCATTGAGGGTAGGTTAAACTCATGTATAATGCTGAAATAATTATTATTAAATTATACAAGAACCATATACATTAATATGATATCACATATGATCTTTTTACATTGCTTTGATAATAATATCTTTGTATTATCGTCATTTCGGGTGTTAACTTACTCGTTTTATTTTATATGTTTTGTTACATAAGTCATGTTTTTTATGGATATGTTGTATATTATTCATATAAAGAATGATATCAAGTCCTTAAACATTATTTTTAATCATCAAATGAGAATTAGACTTGCATGGATATGATGGGGAATGAATCTCATCGCGTTAGTGGAGATGATAGTCTGTACGTACGCACGAGCAAAAATATCATTATTTTAATATTAAAATCGTATATAATTGGATGGTATATCATATATACAGAATCATTATAATGTTATATTTATTATTTACTTCAATTAAACATCATTATCATACCCATCCAAATAATAATGTTTTGAATAACAATTACACCACGATGTGTAGACGGTAAGCCGTACGTACGCACGTATGGTGACATGTCATTCAAAGGATGGATAGAATTATGAATATGGTTGTTCTAGATTTATAATAACATCAAGGTATATAGAAATACTGGAGTTATTATTTTATAAAGGAAATAATCAAGAAAGAAGAAGTTGAAGAAGAAAGGAACTTCAAAAAGGGTGGTGAAATCATTACCACTTCTTCGGGTTCATCCTTTTGATTTGATCAAAAGTACTCCTTAGGATGGATTTCTGATCAAACTAAGGCCTCTAGGTTTATGTGAGGGAAGTTGAGAGAGTATTTGGTCTTGTTTTTTCTGAGACAAAATGCTTTGAAAGTGTGAATAATTGGTTAGAAGTGGTGTCCTTTTATAAGGGGGAGGAGGGGCTCTTTAAGAAAAACTTAATGTTTTATTTTATAATAAATTCATATTCGGT
The DNA here is from genome assembly GCA_963277665.1 of Viscum album. NCBI lineage: Eukaryota > Viridiplantae > Streptophyta > Magnoliopsida > Santalales > Viscaceae > Viscum > Viscum album. The sequence continues at coordinate 1,551,382,668 of OY728125.1, read as the reverse complement.
TTCTAATGGCTAAAATGTGTATTATTCAAAGTATAAAGTGGGTATGGGTCTAAATCATTTCAACCAATAGATTTTAGATAGGTTTGGGTCATTATATTAACCTTATATTTTAGTTTTATCTCTTCGTTAATTAGTTTGACATTTACCATGTCACATTGTATTTTTATATTATATAGTTAATAAACATACTATATACATACAAGAGTCCCCAAAGTGGTCCATTAATAATAAACCTACCATTATATAAGCCTTTTGGACGAATCTTTGAATTTTAGGAATAGAATATCAATTAATAATATAATATTTGTTTTAAAAACTCATTTATGTCAATTTTGACACTATTCAATAATTGATTTTTGTTAAAGTCATAAAAACTTTATTAAATCGAATAAAATTCATTTAAGAAATTATAACATGTAATATTAACCAATAAAATTCGTTGATTTCATCAAAACTTTAAAATTATATTTATTATCACTTTTATAATATGAATAATTTGATTCTTTTATTATTAAGGAAAATACTGCATCATTATTGTGTAATAAATAAATTTAATTATTCAATGTATAAAAATTATAAATAAAATACCATTATGTTTTAATTATATTGAGATTTCTAATTAATATTTATTGTCGAAAATATAACATATATAACTCTATTTAAAAAAAATTTCTAAAAGATATATGCTTATGCATTTTTGTATTTACTTTAACCTAATTAATATAAAGTGTCATTATCACTTACAAGTGGATCCATGTGGTCCCAAAATCGACCCGAAGATGACCATGGTAGGACATGTATCAACCAATAGGGTTAGGATATGTTTTAGGGTAATATATTATTATTATAATATTATTTTATTACCCTTATTTACCGGATTTACCCTTTAACTATGGAAAATTAAATATTTACAGAAATAATTATTCAAAATGTATAAAAATAAAATTTACCTATTTAAAAAATTTGTACCTCCTTATTCTAAATATGGAATAAAATTTTCTGAATTCAAAACATAGAATTTGCAGAAATTAATTTAAAATTAATTCCCGTTGTTAAAACAAAAAGCTTGTTTTAAGAGATAATAACTACCAAAAGATTGACACTTGTTTATGTCAGGTTTAAATGTGAAATTATGTCCAATGACCAAAAACGTATTGAATGGTAAAAATATATTATAAATATACCTTAAACCACTCAAATTCATAATTTATCACTATTAATTATTTTGATTAAAAAAGTTGTTTTTAATTAAAATTTTGTAATTTTTACTATTGATCAAAATATAAAATTTATCCAAAAAGTACCAAAAGTTCACTCTAGGATAATTTAGATATTACGAATCAAAAAATGAATTCCATTTTGAGAGATAAAATTTATAAAATTTCAAAAAGTGGGTATTACTGTTCATAACAACTACTTTGATTGGTCGCGGTGTGTTAGAATCTCGAAGTTGCGTACAACACACGCTACTGTATTATTCAAAGAGAATCGTACCGTGGAAGCATGGGGTGTTACATTATCCCCTCCTTAAAATAATTTCATCCTCAAAATTTCTAGAATACTACTGCATAAAAAGACTCGGGTGGTTCTTCATCATAAGTTCCTCGGGTTCCCACATTGTGTCTTCCATCTTATGGTTTCTCTATAAAACTTTTACCAGACGAGTCATCTGGTTTCTCAGCAATTGTTCTCTTTTATCAGGAATCCTGATGGGATATTCTCAATAAGAAATATCTGTTTCTAGTTAAAATTCCTCATAGGTGAGTACATGTGTTGGGTCAGGCATGTATTTTCTCAACAGTGATACGTGGAATACATCGTGAACTTTGGAGAGATTTGGCGGCATTGCCAAACTGTAATCTAAATCCCCAATTCGTTCTAGAATTTCAAAAGGTCCGATGTACGTGGCACTCAATTTACCTTTCTTACCGAAATTTATAACTCCCTTCCATGGGGATACCTTTAAAAAAACATGATCTCCTACCTGAAATTACAAATCCTTCCTTCGGTTATCGGCATAGCTCTTATGCCTACTTTGAGCTACTTTGATGTGGTTTTGGATTACCTTTACCTTTTCCATCGTTTCCTCCACCAGTTCTGGGCCTACAAGTTTTCTGTCACCAACGTCATCCCAACAGGTTGGTGTGCGACATCACTTTCCATATAACGCTTCATATAGTTCCATCTGAATACTTGAATGGAAGCTATTACTATAGGAAAATTCCACCAGAGGTAAATATTGATCCCACATACCATGAAAGTCAAGTGAGAATGATCTCAACATGTCTTCTAAGGTTTGAATAGTCCATTCTAATTTTCCATCTGTTTGAGGGTGGTAGGCAGTGCTCAAACGAAGTTTAGTATCCAAGGTCATCTGAAGACTCTTCCAGAAGCATGAAGTAAAACGGGGATCACGATCGGAAACAATCGATAGGGGTACCCCATGAAGTCTCACAACTTCATTAATATATATCCTTGCTAGACGTTCAAGTGTTAAATCTTCTCTTATAGCAAGAAAATTTGCTGACTTGGTAAGACGATCAACAATGACCCATATTTCATCGATCTTTCTAGGAGTCTTTGGTAGCCCCATAACAAAGTCCATCATGATATTATCCCATTTCCACTCAAGTATTGGAAGAGGTTTCATGACTCCTCCAGGTTGTTGCCTTCCAGTTTCCACTTATTGAAAAACCATACATCTTGACACAAAATCAGCAATCCTTGTCTTCATGTTGTCCCGCAAAAAAATGTTCCTTTAAATCTCTATACATTTTGCTGCTCCCATGGTGTATAGAGAAATTGGAACTATAAGCATCATCCAACAATTCCCTTTTTATATCAGGTATATCGGGAACACATAGTCTCTTCCCAAATTTCAAAATTCCATCTACATATGCAAAGTCACTCAATCTACAATCATTCACAGCTTTAATCTTCTTTTGAAACTCTTCATCATCGGTCTGAGAACTCTTAATCCTTTCTATTAAATTTTTTTTGATAACTACTTGAAAACGAATTTATATTTCACCTTCCATGGTTATTCCCATGTCCATCTTCACCACATCTATGAAAATAGGATCCCTTTCAATTCTCATATTGTTCAAAAATCCATGATCTTTTCTGGTCAAATAATCTTCCACCTTATTTTCCTTCCCCGGGTGGTAGTGTATCATGAAATCATAATCCTTGAGTAGTTCAAGCCACCGCCTTTGCCTCATGTTGAGTTCTTTCTGTGAGAAAATATACTTCAAACTCTTGTGATCTGTATAAATCTCACATTTTTCACCATAGAGGTACTGTCTCCATATCTTCAAAGCAAAGATCACAACTGCTAACTCGAGATAATGAGTAGGATAGTTTTTCTCATGAATTTTCAACTGTCGTGATGAATAGGCAATAACCCTAACATTTTGCATAAGGACACAACCAAGTCCTTTCTTCGATGCGTCACTTTAAATAACGAAACCATCTTTCCCCGATGGTAGAGTCAATATAGGAGAATTGACTAATATTTTCATCAGTTCTTCGAAACATTCTTCACACTCTTTTTTCCCAACAAATTTAACCCCTTTACGTGTGAGCTTTGTTAATGGGTTATCCAACCGAGAAAAATTCTGGACGAAACATCGATAATAACCCGCTAAACCAATAAAACTGCGTACCATAGTTATACTCATCTGTTCTGTACATTCATGGATTTCTCTTGTCTTGGTAGGATCAACATAGATTCTATTTTTAGAGACAATATGGCCAACAAAAGAAATCTCTTGAATCCATAATTCATGATTTCTAAACTTCCCATATAATTATTGTCTTCTCAGAGTCTTCAGGATAATACACAGGTGATTTTCATGATCTTCGTAGCTTTTTGAGTATACCAAGATATCATCAATAAATACCACTAGAAAATCATCGAGATATTCCTTGAAAAATCTGTTCATTAGATTCAAGAAAACAGAGGGTGAATTAGTCAGCCCAAAAGGCATTACTGTAAACTCGTAATGACTATACCTAGTTCAAAATGATGTCTTCAGAATGTCTTCCTTCTTCACACACAGCTGATGGTATCCAGATCGAAGGTCAATATTTGAAAAGTATTGAGCTCCATGCATTTGCTTGAATAAATCATCAATTTGAGGTAGGGGATACTTGTTCTTAATTGTTATAGCATTGATCTCCCTGTAGTCGATACATAACCTCATAGATCCATCTTTCTTCTTAACAAAAAGGATAGGGGCTCCGCATGGAGAAACACTAGGGAGAATAAACACCTTATTACTCAATTCCTATAGTTGATCCTTTAGTTCAACTAACTCCATAGTTTCCATTCTATAAGGGGTCTTCGATATGGGCCTCGATCCAGGAATTAAATCAATGGAAAACTCAATTTCTTATTTTGGAGGATGTCTAGGTAAATATTCTGGAAACACATCAACATATTCTTTCACAATAGGCACATCCTCTATTTGAACATTCCTTTCCTCACCCACAATTATTTCATTCTCTTCCTCCACAATAATAGAATTTAGTTGAGCTACTGGGGGTGGATCCAGATAAGAATTAGGTGGTGATGATACTGCTCTCAAGATATGGTGTTCCTTATCATCATCATCAAAATTAGTTACCTCCTTCTTCTTACAATAAATATTCACATCATATTCCAAAATCCAATCCATACCAAGGATTAAGTCAAACTCAATCATAGGTATGACGATGAGATCAGCAGATAAAGCACATTTATGTGATCTAATGGGAACTGATTCATAGAACTTTATAGCAATGATACTTCCCTTAGGGGTTTTAACTGACAACTCCCTTGTTAAATCAAATTGGAAATATCTAAATTTCTTAGCAAACTAGGAATATATGAAAAAATGTGATGATCTAGCATCAAATAATGCAATTTCTAAACTTGAGGAAACCATTAAATTACCTGCTACCACGTCTTTCGGAGCTTCTATCTCAGCAGTAGTGATATCATAATCTTGGCCTTGATCCCTTGGCCTTTTCTAAGGTAAGTTCCCCTGACACTTATGAAATTCATTTTTATAATGTCCCATCTCCCTATAGTTGTCGCATTGAACATCCGTAGCTTCTTCTTTCCCCATGCAATCACGATCTTGGTGGCCTTTTTCACCACACTTGTAATAGACTCCCATTCCTTTCAAGCAAGTACCAGGGTGTTTCTTCGCACATTTACTATAGGATGGATATTTATCTTTTCCCTTCTTCCCCTTATTTCCATTTTCGGAGTGATCAATATATCTATTCTTCTCTTGCTTTGCTTTAAAGTTATAAGACTTAGAGAATTCTTTTTCTATCTTGATGGCACATGAGACAATATCTTCGTATGACGAGAAGGATTGTGAGACTAATGCTCAACGAAGAAATGGTGTTAACACATAAAAGAAATGATCAATCTTACTCCTTGTGTTACATATATAATCTGCTGCATGCCTCGCTAACCTTGTAAAGTTAGCCTCATACTTTGCAACATTCTCATCCTCCTTTTGTCTCAGACTCAAAAATTGCCTTTCCATATCTGCTTGATGGTCACGAGGAAAGTAATTTTCTAAGAAAAGATCTTTGAACTCCCTCCATTCCATATTTTATACTTTGTCATCTTCCTTCATGTTTTGAATCAATCACCACCATTGATCAACATCTCTAGTGAGGCGGTAAATAGCCATGACAACTTTTTCCTTTTCGCTACTCTCAAAGGCGTGAAATATTTTCTCTAAAGAACTTATCCATTGCATAGCTACCAATGGATTTTTACTCCCATTGAATGTTAGTGTTTGTTGCCTCATGAAGCGATCTAACATTGATCCTCAACGCTGCGGATCAGGGTGCTCCATACAGGTAAGGTTATTATTCATAACCTGATTGAGTTGTCCGAGTATAGTGATTGATCAACACCAGTTGCATCACCAGCTCCACTATAATTATATTAAGCAGGAGTTCAATCCCTATATGGATTTCCTGCATTGATACAGTTCCATTCCTACCACAAGGTGCCATTTCTAAACAATGTCATAAAATAGATCAATTTATGAATCAAAATACATAATTCCATACTAATAAAACACTTAACATAAATTGAACTATTTATGGATACAATCCATAATCATAAAAATGTTTTCTTTGAGGAATTATATACTCAAAAATCCTTCATAATGGTCTGTAAAGAAAATGAGAAATATCCTAAGCATATCCCCCGGGAGTGTCGTAACCAAGAGTGCAGCAAGGCCCGTTGTCGTGCACCAGTTCCCGTTCAAGTCTAGCTCAATGCGATGATTTCAGGTTTTACCACCAGGTACATCTATTCCAGAGCCACCTCTACCTGCTCGTATCCATACAAGGATGTATTGCAAGGAAAACTCAAAAAATCTCTACAATACCAAAATTCTAGGAAGTTCTTCTATATTAATCCTCAAAGTCTCTCTTATGGCTATGTGCTTTAATCAGAGTTTATCTAAATCTAGCTCCCAAGGATTGTACTAAACTTCCTCTGATACCAACTGTAACGACCCAACCCTAGTTACCCAAAGTCGGTGCATTATTACATAACATTGACATGATCACAAAAGACCATGTCTCAAAAGACTAATTAGTTTAGTAGCCTTGGAAACACTAGTAACATTCAAAAAGTTTACATTACATCATAAAGTGAAAACTACAACAACATCTTGTCTTCATAACCCCTCATACAATCCCTACAGGTCAATCATAAAATAATTTTTCACATCCTTGGAAAAATAATCCATTGAAAGGGGTGAGCTCAGATGCTCAATAAGGATAACAATATAGAAGAAACTTTTATAAATAAACATAAACATTTAAGGAAATGTATAACTGAAACAAAAGCCTTTTAAACATTAAATTCAGCATAATATGGTGAAGATAAAATGAAATAATTCCATTTACTTATTCACATGGATATTCTACTAGTCGAATAATCTCATGAAATATCAATAACCACTTTCATAATGATGGAATGCATAATACCAGACTATTATAACCACATAGTCAGGGCCTTGTGCCAAGACTACAAAAAAGATTTTGTCATGGACTTCTTCCAAGACACTAGTTTGTCTCGTGAGACCTACCGATGCATCGAGGAGCTATAGTGGGATCCAACAGTCACTTTTTTAAGTCCAATGCATTCCCCATATGAACAGGTTTAAACATAACATAAACATTTGTTTTAAAACTAGCATACGAAATGTCAATACTTTCTGCATAAACCATGTATGGTATAAAAATAACACATCCACAGTCAAACATATCACAAAACCTTCAATACAATATGGAAGTTTTGTATCATAATAAATCAACTTCAAATAAGCTTAAAATGCATCAAAAGATATTGACATAGATGAAATCCAAACTATTTGAGAGAAATATCTCATTTTTTGAAATCATTTAAAAGTCACGTAATTATAAAACAAAACATTTACATTGAAAATATCATAATTATCTTGTAAGGGAATCTTTGAAGATTTTATTACGGCTGAAACATTCGTCTCAAAACAATTTATAAAAAGTCGAACAAGGGTATAAATGACTTTAACCCATAGTCTAGTAAATAGTAAGAATTTTTTAAAATACATTATAAATAAACATGGATGTGGATGATAAAGAGGTCCCAGTATATAATTACGTATAAACAACCTCAGATAATGAAGAGATTGTAAAATAAACCCTTAACTTGAACTTTTCCTTGGTTGAGGGTAGGTTAACCTATTGTATAATAGTGAAATAATTTTTATTAAATTATACAAGAATCATATACATTAATATGATATCATATATGATCTTTTAACATTGCTTTGTTAATAATATCTTAGTATTATTGTCGTTTCAGGTGTTAACTTACTCGTTTTCTTTAATATGTTTTGTTACATAAGTCATGTTTGTTATGGATAGGTTTTATATTATTAATATACATAATGATATCAAGTCCTTAAACATTATTTTTAATCATCAACTGAGAATATGACTTTCATGGATATGATGGGGAATGAATCTCATCGCGTTCGTGGAGACGGTAGTCCGTACGTACAAACGAGGAACAATATCATTATTTTAATTTTAAAATCGTATATAATTGGATGGTATATCATAAATACAGAATACTTATAATTTTATATTTATTATTTACTTCAATTAAACATAATTATCATACCCATCCAAATAATACTGTTTTGAATAACAATTACACCACGACGTGGAGACGGTAAGCCGTATGTACACACGTATGGTGACATGTCATTCAAAGGATGGATAGAATACTGAATATGGTTGTACCATATTTATAATAACATCATAGTATATAGAAGATACTGCTGTTATTATTTTAGAAATTAAATAACAAAGAATGAATAAGTTGAAGAGGAAAGGAACTTGAAAAATGGTGGTGAAAACATTACCTCTTCTTCAGGTTCTTCCTTTTCATTTGATCAAAATGGCTTCATATGTTGGATTTATGATAAAACTAAGGCCTCTAGGTTGAAGTGAGGGATGTTGAGAGAGTATTTGGGTAGGGTTTGGCTGAGCCAAAATGCTTTTAAGGTGTGAATAATTGGTTATAAGTGGTGTCCTTTTATATGGGGGAGGAGGGGCTCTTTAGGAAAAACATAAAGTATTATTTTATGATAAATTCATAATCGGTTTATAATGGTTCCAAAGTGGATTATCCAAAGTCTAAGGTTGCGATGGGTCAAATTACTTTCAACCAATAGATTTTAGATAGGTTTGGGTCATTATATTAACCTTATCTTTTAGTTTTAACACTTAGTTAATTAGTTTGACATTTACCATGACACTTTGTATTTTTATATTATATAGTTAATAAACTTCCTATATACATAAAAGAGACCCCCAAGTGTTCCATCAATAATACAGATACCATTATATAAGTACTTTGTCCGAACCTTATAATTTTAGGAATATAATATCAATTAATAATATAATATTTGTTTTAAAAACTCATTTATGTCAATTTTGACACTAATCAATAAATGATTTTTGTTAAAGTCTTAACAACTTTACTAATTCGATTGAAATTCATTTAAGAAATCCTAACATGTAATATTAACCAATAAAATTTTTTTATGTCATCAAAACTTTCAAATTATATTTATTTTAACTTTTATAATACCAATTATTTGATTCTTTTATTATTAAGGAAAATACTGCATCATTATTGTGTCATTAATTAAATTTTATTATTCAATATCTAAAAATTATAAATGAAATACCATTATTTAGGAAATATTTTTAGATTTGTAATTAATATTTATAGTCGAAAATATAACATATATAACTCAATGTAAATATTGTTTTTCTAAAAGATATTTGCTTATGTCATTTTTCTATTTACTTTAACTTAATTAATATAAAATGTCATTATCACTTACAAGTAGATACATGGGGTCCCAAAATCAACACAAAGATGACCATGGTCGTAAATTTATCAACCAATAGGGATATGACATGTTTTAGGGTAATTTATTATTATTATAATATTATTTTTTTACCCCTATTTACTGGATTTACCCTTTAACCATGGTAAATAAAATATTTACCGAAGTAATTATTCAAAATGTCTAAAATTAAAAGTTACCTATTTAAAAAATTTAGAACTCCTGATTATAAATATGGAATCCATTTTTCTAAATTCAAAACACAGAAGTGGCAGAAATTAATTTAAAATTAATTCCTGTTGTTAAAACTGAAAGCTTGTTTTTAAGAGATAATAACTATCAAAATATTGACACTTATTTATGCCCGGTTTAAATGTGAAATTATGTCCAATGACCAATATTGTATTAAATGGTAAAAATATATTCTAAATATACTTTAAAACTACTCAAAATAATAATTTATCACTATTAATTATTTTGATTAAAAAAGTTTTTTAAATTAAAATTTAGTAATTTTCACTATTTATCAAAATATAAAAGTTTTCCGAAAAGTACCAAAATTTCACCCTAGGATAATTTTGATATTCCGAATCCAAAAATGAAGTCCATTTTGAGAGATAAAATTTTTAAATTTTTTAAAATTAGGTATTACTATTCATAATGGCTACTTTGATTGGTCGCGGTGTGTTAGAATCTCGAAGTTGCGTACAACACACGCTACTGTATTATTCAAAGAGAATCGTACCGTGAAAGTTTGGGGAGTTAAAAATAAAAATTAATATGAATCCATTGGAATCAATGAGTAAAGTTTTACAATACTTATGATGTATGCTTCTGGAATTATCATCCAACTAGAATGTAAAGTTGATCAATTACTTTGTGGCTTAAAACTAAGTACTATAAAGGCATCATCAATAAAGGAATTTAGTTTATATGATGAAATTATCTGATGTTATATCAAGGTGGAAATTAAAGATTGATTTCAGTATCAATCTCAATATTTTGATATGAAAATGAAAATTTATTTTAAATAAAATATAAAGACTATTCTGAAAAGAAGAAGGGTTTTCATTTATAATAAAATTTTTAATGAAAAATGGAGGGAACTATCTTAAGGGGACTATTAAATGTTTTATATGTGGGATAGAAAATCATGAGGTAATTTATTGATGAATTGAAGAGAAAAATACAGATAATGATGTGAATAGATAAGGGGTTACACAGAATGAACCCACACACAAAAATGCATCAATTTTATGGAAATTTTCATTATACTAACCAATTCCCAAATCCAAGGGCCAATGGTGATGATAGACATAAGAAACCTCATAAGGATAAAGACAAAATTAAATCTCATACAATTATTATTAGTGATATTGGGTATGACAATGAAGTGGTGGAATAATTCAGTGTTTATTAGAATTCAAGTATAATGATGTATAATTAATATTATGGAATTATGGAATAAAATGTTATCTATGTATTGGCCCACTGTAGATGTTCTTTAAGGATTTGAATGTATATGTTGAATGCCAAGAGTAGAAATAAAAAGTGATTGAGGTTTGAAGGAGATTTTTTTTAGAGAAAAAAATTTATAGAAAAGATAACACTTAATAGGTGCCTGATGTTGGGATAATAAAGGGAGAAAGAGATGTTGGATTGTGATAAAATAAATGGGTTATTAGTGATGACCTCAGAACTAATGACAAGGTGGTTAGCGATATGATGGATTCAAATTATAGAATTTATGGATTTATGGAATGTGGAAAGAGAAAATTCTTGAAGGAATACATGTTTTCACTAGGTTATTTTGGTTATTCATGTTTTTACCTTGTTTTAAAAGAATACCAGAAAATGGTATTCATAGGTTTGGTTTGTGATAATTAATAGATACATCATATTGTTTGGGGGATTAATGATAACTTGATTTTTGAAATTTAATTTCATTATTTTATAAGTATTTAAATTTATTCTTATTTAAGGTTCATAAGGTTAAAAATTTATGAAATTGTTTTTAAATTTTTTTTTGGGGTTTTGGTGATAAATTTATTACATACCCTTATTAATATTTATTCATATTGTATAACCTATTACAACCATTTTCTTATGATAAGTAGAGATATAAGTAATAACGTTTTATCCCATTATAAATATTATGATCCACTAGTAATGTAACCATTAAAACATCAAATTAATATATTATAGTTAAAGAAAAGAGTGATTTAATCAAAGAACAACTGATGGATGAGATTGTGCTAATAAAATGGAATGAAATAAAGTTAGTACATCCTCTTGTAAAAATTATTCAAAAATAGGGAATGTGTCTTGAGAAAAACATTGTCCTAGTACCTTAATTTCCAATGAATCAAATGGGATGTTAAATAATCACATATTTATCATTATATTATGGTTAACATTATAATGACCATGTTCTCTATCACACTCTATCAAATAATTATAGGTAGTTTCCTCATCTATTTATATTTTTTCACCTTCCACCTATGTTCTCCTATGTGGAAACCCAGTTGTAACACCCTAGGTAAATAAAGAATATCGCATTTTCATATTTATCCATATTTGTGAATAAAATATTAATATTACTTTAAAGGGGACGGTATGCTCGATGGCGTACCCAATACGCAACAACGAGTTTCTTGGGAATCTTACGTTGCACTCTAATAATAAAATAATATTATTTTAAATGGTAGTTAACGCCTAGCCGTTTTAATGGCGGGAATGAATAGAACTAACTACAAAATGATTATATATTTTTGTCAAATATTTTTACTTTTTACAATAAATTTTAGAGGATTAAAAATGCGAATGAATCCAATTTTAAGCGTAAACATTCTAATATTCATTAAAAGGTCGATTAACCGCCTTTTGATGGTGAACCTCTTTTAAATCCACTTTTTGAAAATTTTATGTGTTATATTTGAAAAAATAAAATTCTTCTTTAGAATCAGGACATCAAAATTTACTTTGTGTAAATTTTTGGTATTTTTCTGATAAAGTTCGTTTTTAATGAATAGTGAAAAATGTTGTATTTTAATTCAAAACCTCGTTTTAATATAATTTATTTATATGATTAAATTATCTTTTTAATTGTTTTTAAAGTGAAATTAGAATATATTTTTACCATTTAATCCAATAGTGGCCATTGTAATTAATTTCATCTTGAAATTGGACTTAAACTAGTGTCAATCTTTAGATACTTATTGTTGCATAAAAACACGCTATTTGCTCTGACAGCTGGAATTAATTATTAAATTAATTAATGTAACTTATATGTTTTGAATTTTGTAAAATAGACATAATTTTTGAATTCCAAATATCAAATATAGCTTAGGTTGTTTTTTTGGTATTTTTCTGGAAAACATCAATTTTTGATGGATAGTGAAACCACTAAGTGGTACATAAAAAAAATGATTTTTTCGTTTAAATGAAATTTTACCACCTCTGTGTTTTGAATTTCAAAAATCCGACATACATGGTGGTCATTAACAAGTAAAATGTGGTTCAATGGGATTAAAATAATTTTTTTGGTGAATAGTAACTTTTATGTTTTAATCGCGATTAGAGGTAATTTAGTGTAGTTTAAGGTAAAAATAGTGTTTTAATAATATTAAATGACTTAGAAACATTTCCTACCCTCATTGGATGAGTCATGGACGACCAAGAAAATCCATGGGTCAACTTGAGGACCCCATGGAGCCACTTTGGTTGGAAAATGACATAAATACCTTTTTATTTAAAGTTAAAATTAAAATGTGACAAACATGTATTATTTTACTAAAACAATTTTTACATGGGGTTATATAAGTCATATATTTGACTATAAATATTCATTATAAATATAAAAAGATTTCCTACATCATGATATTTTTTTTATAATTTTTAGACATTAAATAAATTAATTTATTTATGACACCGTGATGATGCATTGATTTCCTCATAAATGAACGATTTAAATAAAATGAGAAGATAGGGTGAAATATAATTCTTACACTTGTCAAAAACCTATTTTATGGGTGTCTTTCGAAACCATATCACCTTATCCTAGAAATATATCCTTTTTGGACCTTTTAAATCCGAAAATAATTTTATAATAAAGTAATATTTTATAACTTTCTAAGAGTGCCCCTCCTCTCCTCTTATAAAAGGCCCCCACCTCTACCACCTTACACACACCTCTCAAGCCTTTGGCTCGGCCAACCACTGCCCACTTCATCTCTCCAAATCCCTCTATTCATCATTGAAGCCTCACTTTGGGAAGAATCTTTTCCAAGGAATCCTTTGATCTCAAATCAAAGAGAGTTACCCGATTTAATGGTAATGTCTTCCCTTCTGTTCTTTTGTTTTATTTTTCTTCTCCAAACCCGTAAAATCTTTTTATTACTTCTTTTTGTAACAAAACCAGTATCTTAAATATACTATTATGTTTTTATAAGAATTATTCTAGCTACACTTTCACACACCTCCGTCTAATGGTTAAAGAACATACTATTTCTGTGGATAGTGAATTACTGCCTCATGAAACGATGATTGTTCAATATTATTTTAACACCTTCAAAGGTGGACATTAAGATGTAACTATAATTATATATGATATATGATATGCTTATTTTTTCCTTATGCTTCTGTACTTTTCATTTATGGCATACCTTTATGGTTTCCATTATGGGTAAACGCGATATCTTCATTTTAGGAAGTGCGGACTACCGCCCCCTCAAAGTGATTTGATTCGTTAATGCCATATGAGGGACATATAAAGGATGGAATTAATGGTATTAAATATGATATACTACTGGAATTATAATATACCTTTATATCATTATTATTGAATTCTATTGAATACAAAAAATAAATGAAAGTAGCGTTCATGCATACGTACGACTTACCGTCTCCATGAATGATACATTTCATTTCTTGTCTCCAAATGTTATGTACTATTATAAGTACAAATATATAATGGATATATATGTAATATGTTACATCTAAATTATGGATATAATTCTGGAATTATAATATATATCTCTCTCATTTTGTTTCAATTCCATTAATATGACAAAAAATGAAAGTAGCGTTCATGCGTACGTACGGCCTACCGTCTCCATGAATGGTGCTTTTAATTTTTTATCTCCAAATTATATGGAATAGTATAAAATTAATATATACTGGATATATTTGATACTTAAAACATCAATTATATTCTGTATATTATGTACCTATAACTACATGGAAAATTGTTTTCCAACAAGTTCGATTTTTACTCATGTACCGAACATCGACAAAAATGTCTTATATGAACTCACTTTATTAACCAATTATTATAACATTATAATATGTGGTATTAACTGAATAATAATATTTAAATTAGGTTATTAAGAAATTATAAATTGACCAAATTTTATTATTCAGGAGATTAAAGAACGATCGAGTCATGTCGGACACGGGGTAAGGGATCCTACCCCTCTCTTTCTTTTTAAGTACACTCTTTTAGGTCATTCCTTTTAAGCTAATCTTTCTTATTATTGGGATGTTATTTTATATTAGTACTACTGTACTTTTTATGTTCATATGATGAGAGACCCTATTTTTTCTCATCAATCCATTTTGGAAGTTTTGAGTGGCGCCGTTAGGCTGCCGAATTTTCGTAAGAGATCTAACCTCTCTCTTTCTTTTTAAGTACTCTCCTTTATGTCACTTCTTTTAAGCTCCTCTTTGTTATGATGGGGGATGTTCTTTTATATTCCTCTTTATTTATATTTTATTTTAATATGATGAGAGACCCTATTTGATCTCATCAATCCATTTTTGGAAGTTTTAAGTGGCGCCGTTAGGCTTCCGAGTTTTCGTAAGGGATTTTTCGTCTCACTTTTAGTCCCTTGAGATTTATGCTACATTTTCCACCATTTCCTTTGAGTGGTGTATGTACATACCATTATTATACTCTTTGTGTAATATAATTTCATTTATGGGTATTTACATATTCATTGTATGACCCTTCTTCAATGGGGTGTACGTTTCGAAAGTAACCCAAGTCGGCAAGGAAACCATTCACCCTCCTCTTTTTAAAAGACTTTTTTGTTATGTCTTTTAATTAACATACTATTATGTTGGTATATGTTCTTATATATCCTTATTGATTTAAATTTTATGTCCAAGTGATGAGATACCCGTTTTATCTCTCATCAACTATTTTTCTGAATTTTGAAGTGACGCCGTTAGGCTGTCGAATTTTTGCAAGGGAACTTCTTAACCATATTTTGATTCTTTGGGATAAGCTTGTACTCCTTGAATATTTAGTTCTATGAATATGTGTGAATGTCCTATTATTTTTTTACACTTAATATCCACTTATATTTTGTGTATTTGTTTGTCACACATAATTATGTAATTGATTTATCCTTAATCCAAGGATACCGTCTTTATAAGGGACATCGTCTCAATCTCCTTTCATTGAGGCATATTTTGTTTTATACACAAATTTATTTTATACTGTGTATAAAACCCTTTGACTTTTCATTTATTCAAAAGGAATCTTTTTATACGAAGCATTTTACTAAACGACAAAAAGGAATGTTTTTCTTGTTGTACGTATGCGGCGACAACGACTTCTCCGCCGCCGTGACCATTATTTGAGTTTCGGCCTCCTCTACAAGCCATAACTTTTTTTGAATGAAAAATAAATACCATTTTTTACTCTTTTATTTTGGTATTGAAAATGGTTTTCATAATTTTCTTATATCAATGGTTTTTATTGATATCTTCTCATTGAAAAGTGGAAATGTTCTGTTTTTTTATACATGTTTTATGTGATACGATTATGTTATGGTTCTTGGGCGTTGTTATGAAGACGGGTGGTTCCGTGATAAACTAAGGGTTGGTGAGCCCGATATAGCTCTCCAATGCATTGGGTAACACAAAGGGGTTAAACATTAAGGTTTCTACGAAGAGATTTAGGGAATATACTGTGATGGGTATTCCAAACGTAACCAAGAGGGTTACTCCCTATGTAAGAATGTTATGAATGCCTCAAGTTACCTTTATGCCTTATGATTTCTATGATTTATTCATGATTTGATGAGGTATGTTAAAATTCTTATGTTTTATGAGTAAAGTATGATTTCATACATGGACTAATGTTTTCTTTTCATACTTTTACATCCCTTACTGAGCTTTTGATGCTCATCCCAAGTTTTTGAAATGTTTTTCATAGGTCAAGGGAAAGGTGAATGATATGATTATAGTGTCAAGAAAGTGTCAAGAAAGAATCCATGTTTTATTTTAAATATGTTTCCGTTGATGGGAAAAAATGAATACTATCTTTTATGTAACCACTTTGTTTAAATGTGGAATGTAATTCATGATTTATGATCTAATTCTCTAAAACTCTAAACCTGAAAAGATCCTCAATGTGAATTATTAATTTAATTCATTATTAAGTAAGGTTTAAGGCCGGGGCCTTATAGTTGGTATCAAAGTTCGGTTTAGATAACTTTAGAGTTTAGGGAATTCTCTAGGCATAAGTGACATTACCATAATGGTTAGGATTTCAGAAAGAGTCCTAGTTTTAGATAAAGTGAATGAGTAAGTATATCTTAGTGTTTATCTTCCTCATTATTACATGATGGTTTTGTTGATATACTCACACTGATATTTCTGTTTTTAGTGAATAGATGGATCTAGCAGGCACCAAAGTGACAATAGGTTTGAAGGAAACTGTTGTGGTTCTCTAATTAAGAGACTAGATGAAATGGGGGATTCAATGAGGAAACTCATGGTTGTTATAAACCAACTATCAAGGAGTCATGAACAACCACTTGTACCTTGGTATGTTCTATAATGCATCATGTACGAGATGACCAATCGATGTTAAAGTTCAGGTAATAATTATAAAGGTAACCATTAGGGTTTATATGATCGTTACTTTTGAGGTAATTATGGGTTATTATATATTATGATGTAAAATGAAAGGCATGAGATAAAATTGAGGTTAAAATATGTTATGATTATTTTTGAAGATTTTATCTCATTTTGGGGAATGTTTTAAGAATTATATAGTTTTGGAAAAAGGACAACACGCAGACCATGTGACAACCCGTCGCGTCGGACAAAGCTGCGGGAATCGAACCCACAACCAATGTGAGACTGGTATTTATCGCCTACCACTGGACTACGTGAATTCCCTGGTTAGTTTGACTAATTGTTTTTAGTTAGATGATTTTAGGAATAAAGAGTAAGTTTATTTTGGGTTATCTATGTAAATTATTAACCTATCATCGAGGATATGTGACTTGGTTAATTACTTTTCAATATGAGAATTTAAGAGTAACTGATGTTATTTGGAGATAAAAGTTAATTTGTACCTTGGAAGACTATGTGATTAAATCCTTCAAATATTTGGGTTTCAATATTAGTTTGGTTTACTTTGAAGAATTTTATGGACAATTGTTTATCGAATGGTCTTCGTTGAACTTTAGGTTTTTTTGGGACAAATTTTGGAGATTAAGAATAGATTTTCTTTTTATAAAGGATTATACTTTTGTGGATTATCTTATCTCATAAAAACAATTTTGGTTTTAGATTTTGTCTAAAGACATGGGAAATATAAAGTTCTCTTTTGTGGATTAGGTTATTCTCAAGATGTTGATTATAGTACTCTTAATGCGAACAAGTCTTCCTAAATACTCGTCTTTTGGAGAAAATATGAGTTTGATTAAGGAATCTAGTAAAAGTTGATAGTCTACGTGACAAAGAAGTATGTTTCATTATGATTTAGTTAAGATCAAAAATAAATTCCTCAATGAAGAGTAACTTAAAACAAAAATGTTTTCTGTTAACATTTCCTATTGGGGAATCGAATACCGTTTAACCCATCACAAGTTTGTGATTTTCTTATGGTTAACTTTCTCATAGAAATGTTTACTATCACTCTCCCTCAGAACATGAACCTTTGTATTTTCCTCCATATCCATGTTTTCCTACATGGAATCCTAGTATGGGTTAACTAGGGTGACCTTTGTTCTTCTATTTCTTTATTTTAATGTTATTGTTTTACTGACTCTTGTTCCGATGTGGGATTTTCAATGAAGTTTCCAAGCCCAATTTGAAAATTGCGAGGACGCAATTCCCAAAAGGGGAGAAGGATGTAACACCCCAGGTAAATAAAGAATATGACATTTTCATATTTATCCATATTTGTGAATAAAATATTAATATTACTTTAAAGGGGACGGTATGCTCGATGGCTTACCCAATACGCAACAACGAGTTTCTTGGGAATCTTATGTTGCACTCTAATAATAAAATATTATTATTTTAAATGGTAGTTAACGCCTAGCCATTGTAATGGCGGGAATGAACAGAACTAACTACAAAATGATTACATATTTTTGTCAAATATTTTTACTTTTTACAATAAATGTTAGAGGATTAAAAATGCGAATGAATCCAATATTAAGCGTAAACATTCTAATATTCTTTAAAAGGTCGATTATACGCCTTTTGATGGCAATCCTCTTTTAAATCCACTTTTTGACAATTTTATGTGTTATATTTGACAAAATAAAATTCTTCTTTAGAATCAGGACATCAAAATTTACTTTGTGTAAATTTTTTGTATTTTTCTGATAAAGTTCATTTTTTAATGAATAGTGAAAAATGTTGTATTTTAATTCAAAACCTCTTTTTAATATAATTTATTTATATGATTAGATTATATTTTTAATTGTTTTTAAAGTGAAATTAGAATATATTTTTACCATTTAATCCAATAGTGGTCGTTGGAATTAATTTCATCTTGAAATTGGACTTAAACTAGTGTCAATCTTTTGATACTTATTGTTGCATAAAAACACGCTATTTGCTCTGACAGCTGGAATTAATTATTAAATTAATTAATGTAACTTATATGTTTTTAATTTTGTAAAATAGACATAATTTTTTAATTCCAAATATCAAATATAGCTTAGGTTGTTTTTTTGGTATTTTTCTGGAAAACATCAATTTTTGATGGATAGTGAAACCACTAAGTGGTACATAAAAAAACTGATTTTTTCGTTTAAATGAAATTTTACCACCTCTGTGTTTTTAATTTCAAAAATCCGACATACATGGTTGTCATTAACAAGTAAAATGTGGTTCAATGGGATTAAAATAATTTTTTTGGTGAATAGTAACTTTTATGTTTTAATCGCGATTAGAGGTAATTTAGTGTAGTTTAAGGTAAAAATAGTGTTTTAATAATATTAAATGACTTAGAAACATTTCCTACCCTCATTGGATGAGTCATGGACCACCAAGAAAATCCATGGGTCAACTTGAGGACCCCATGGAGCCACTTTGGTTGGAAAATGACATAAATACCTTTTTATTTAAAGTTAAAATTAAAATGTCACAAACATGTATTATTTTACTAAAACAATTTTTACATGGGGTTATATAAGTCATATATTTGACTATAAATATTCATTAGAAAGATAAAAAGATTTCCTACATCATGATATTTTTTTTATAATTTTTAGACATTAAATAAATTAATTTATTTATGACACCGTGATGATGCAGTGATTTCCTCATAAATGAACGATTTAAATAAAATGAGAAGATAAGGTGAAATATAATTCTTACACTTGTCACAAACCTATTTTATGGGTGTCTTTCGAAACCTTATCACCTTATCCTAGAAATATATCCTTTTTGGACCTTTTAAATCCGAAAATAATTTTATAATAAAGTAATATTTTATAACTTTCCAAGAGTGCCCCTCCTCTGCTCTTATAAAAGGCCCCCACCTCTACCACCTTACACACACCTCTCAAGCCTTTGTCTCGTCCAAACCCTTCCCATTTAATCTCTCCAAATCCCTCTATTCATCATTGAAGCCTCAATTTGGGAAGAATCCTTTCCAAGGAATCCTTTGAGCTCAAATCAAAGAGAGTTACCCGATTTAAAGGTAATGTCTTCCCTTGTGTTCTTTTGTTTTATTTTTCTTTCTCAAACCCATAAAATCTTTTTATTACTTTTTTTTGTAACAACACCATTATCTTAAATATACTAGGATGTTGTTATAAGAAGGATTTGAGCTACACTTTCACACACCTCCGTCTAATTGTTAAAGAACATACTGTTTCTGTGGATGGTGAATTACTGCCTCACGAAACGATGATTGTTCAATATTATTTTAACACCTTCAAAGGTATCCATTAAGATGCCACTATATTTATATATTATATATCATATGTTTATGTTTTCCTTAAGCTTCTGTATTTTTAATTTATGGCATAACTTTATGGTTTCTATTATGGGTAAATGCGATATCTTCATTTTAGGAAGTGCGGACTACCGCCCCCTCAAATTGATTTGATTCGTTAATGCCATATGTGGGACATATAAAGGATGGAATTAATGGTATTACATATGATATACTACTGGAATTATAATATACCTTTATATAATTATTATTTAATTCCATTTAATACAAAAAAAGAAATGAAAGTAGTGTTCATGCGTACGTACGACTTACCGTCTCAATGAACGGTACATTTCATTTCTTATCTCCAAATGTTATGTACTATTATAATTACATATATATAAAGGATATATATGTAATATATTAAATCTAAATTATGTATATCATTCTGGAATTATAATATATATATATCTCATTTTGTTTTAATTCCATTAATATGACAAAAAATGAAAGTAGCTTTCATGCGTACGTACGGCCTACCGTCTCCATGAACGGTGCTTTTAATTTTTTATCTCCAAATGATATGGAATAGTATAAAATTAATATATAATGGATATATATGATATTTAAAACATCAATACTCTTCTAGATATGATGTACCTATAACTACATGGAAAATTCTTTTCCAACAAGTTTGATTTTTACTCATGTACTAAACATCGACAAAAACGTCTGATATGAACTCTCTTTATTATCCAATTATTATAACATTATAATATGTGATATTAACTGAATAATAATCTTTCAATTATGTCCTTACAAAATTATAAATTCACCAAATTTTATTATTTAGGAGATTAAAGAACGATCGAGTCATGTCGGACACGAGGTAAGGGATCCTACCCCTCTCTTTCTTTTTAAGTACACTCTTTTATGTCATTCCTTTTAAGCTCATCTTTCTTATGATTGGGATGTTATTTTATATTAATACTAATTTACTTTTTATGTTCATATGATGAGAGACCATATTTTCTCTCATCAATCCATTTTGGAAGTTTTGAGTGGCGCCGTTAGGCTGCCGAATTTTCGTAAGAGATCTAACCTCTCTCTTTATTTTTAAGTACTCTCCTTTATGTCACTTATTTTAAGCTCCTCTTTGTTATGATGGGGGATGTAATTTTATATTCCTCTTTCTTTAAATTTTATTTTAATATGATGACAGACCCTATTTGATCTCATCAATCCATTTTTGGAAGTTTTAAGTGGCGCTGTTAGGCTGCCGAGTTTTCTTAAGGGATTTTTCATCTCACTTTTAGTCACTTGAGATTTATGCTACATTTTCCACCATTTCCATTGAGTGGTGTATGTACTTCCCATTATTATACTCTTTGTGTAATATAATTTGATTTATGGGTATTTACATATTCATTGTATGACCCTTCTTCAATGGGGTGTACGTTTCGAAAGTAACCCTAGTCGGTAAGGGAACCTTTCACCCTCCTCTTTTTAAAAGACTTCTTTTGTTATGTCTTTTAATTCACATACTATTATGTTGGTATATGTTCTTATATATCCTTATTTATTTAAATTTTATGTCCAAGTGATGAGATACCCTTTTTATCTCTCATCAACTCTTTTTCTGAATTTTGAAGTGACGCCGTTAGGCTGTCGAATGTTTGCAAGAGAACTTCTTAACCCAATTTTGATTCTTTAGGATAAAATTGTACTCCTTGAATATGTCGTTCTATGAATATGTGTGAATCTATTATGATTGTTTTACACTTAATATCCACTTATATTTGGTTTATTCATTTGACACACATAATTATGTAAATGATTTATCCTTAATCCAAGGATACTGTCTTTGTAAGGGACATCGTCTCAATCTCCTTTCATTGAGGCATATTTTGGTTTATACACAAATTTGTTTTATATGGTGTATAAACCCCTTTGACTTTTCATTTATTCAAAAGGAATCTTTTTATACGAAGCGTTTTACTAAACGACAAAAAGGAATGTTTTTATTGTCATACGTATGCGGCGGAAACGACATCTCTGCCGCTGTGACCATTATTTGAGTTTCGGCCTCCTCTACAATCCATAACTTTTTTTGAATGAAAAATAAATACCATGTTTTAATCTTCTTTTATTTTGGTATTGAAAATGGTTTTCATAGTGTTTTAATATCAATGTTTTTTATTGATATCTTGTGATTGAAAAGTGGAAATGTTATGTTTCCTTTATAAATATTTTATGTGATACGATTATGTTATGGTTCATGGGCATTGTTATGAAGACGGGTGGTTCCGTGATAAAATAAGGGTGGGTGAGCCCATATATCTCTCCAATGCATTGGGTAACGCGAAGGGGTTAAACATTAAGGTTTCTCCGAAGGGATTTAGGGAATATACTATGATGGGTATTACAAACGTAACCAAGAGGGTTACTACCTACATAAGAATGTTATGAATGACTCAAGTTTCCTTTATGACTTATGATTTCTATGATTTATTAATGATTTGATGAGGTATGTTAAAATGCTTATGTTTTATGAGTAAAGTATGATTTCATACATGGACTAATGTTTTCTTTTCATACTTTTATATCCCTTACTAAGCTTTTTATGCTCATCCCAAGTTTTTGAAATGTTTTTCACAGTTTAAGGGAAAGGTGAATGGTATGATGATAGTGTCAAGGACGTGTCAAGAAAGAATCCTTGTTTTATTTTAAATATGTTTCCATTGATGGGAAAAAATGAATACTATCTTTTATGTAACCACTTTATTTAAATGTGGAATGTAATTCATGATTTATGATCTAATTCTCTAAAACTCTAAACCTGAAAATATCCTTAATGTTAATTATTCATTTATTTAAATATTAAGTAAGGTTTAAGGCCAGGGCCTTATACCAGTTATGTGTCACATTGGGTAACCATTAATTTTCCAACTTTCACTTTTTAAATGATATTTTAGTATTCATTTTTACGATGTGGGTTTCCTATAAAAAAATTATCAAACATGTACCCTTAATTTTCTATGTGAAATTTCAAATTGAAAGGATATGATATTTTTTAATTTATTGATTGTATAAGTATGTTAGCTAATTGATCAGTACTTAAACCAAATCTCTCTCAAGTTCATTATGTGTTTCGTGTATGTAATATGTGAAAGTACATACTTGATCCTTCACATGTACTAAACTCAGAGTTCATACCGCTAGAGAATATCCTCCTTATGAAGAGAACCTTGTAGAAATTCAGGATCATAGAGGTAAAGTTATAAAAAAAGATCACTCATCTAGTTTATGTTTTGTTGAGAAAACACTGGTTTGAAGGTGCTACATGGGATATTAAGGATATTATGAGGCATATGTATCCTAATTTTTTATTGGTGTGATGATATTCTAGGGAGAAATTCATTTTAAGGGGTTAGAATGCAGCACCCCAAGTTTTTATTAATTATTTTTTAAAAATAAAGTTAAATTATTTAATAGATTTTTTTCCTGCTAGTACAAGTTATGCTAGATTTTTACGTAACACATTGTTAAGTTAACTTGTTATATTGATAATTCAAAATGTCCATGTCATGAATGGTGTAAAAATTGACACTAATAACATTTTATATAAAAAATATTTTTTAAAGTAATATAAAATCACAAACCATATTTTAGAATAAAAAATAAATATAAAAAAGTATAAAATGTAATAAATTTTTCATTTATGGTCCAATTTGAATCATATAGGAAAACATTACCACCTTTTGATATTGAAAAATTTACTACTGTAGTTAAAATTAAAATAGGTTATCTAAGGTTTAATCAAAATGATAAGGTTTAAAATAATTATAAAATTTTTCTAAAATATATTGGATGATGATATTACAATATAATATAATCTTATAAACCTTTTAGGTATTATTTATTAATATTGAACTTATTATAAATAATTGTTTTTTGCAAATTTCAAAAATTCCCCTCACCTAACTTATAAAAGGGCACCTCCACTCCCATTTCTTCACATCATAATGAGAATTAATTCTCACCCATAGAATTAAAATTAATCTTTATAACTTCCCTATAAAATTATTATTGTTCTAGTATTCTAAAAAGGCAAGTCCTAGTGTCCCTAATATTTGATCTAAATGAAGTTCAATGAATTAGAGGTAATCATCTTTACAAGATCTTTCAACATTATTTGCTTATCAACTTCATATTCAAGTGTTGTTTCCATTATAATGTAATAAAGAATGTATAACCTATATTATGAAATGTATTATGATTATGGTACAACCATATTCTACCATTTACGCATTCTATGAAAAAAATGAATAGTGTGTGAGTACGGACTACTTTCTATCTCTACGCCATGGTGTAAAAAGTTTTTCATCACTACTTTAACTTGATGGGTATAATGATGGAAATAAAAGATATATATTATAATTAAATTATGATATTAATTTTCTAAATTAGTAATATAACATCCACTTACATAACCCTTCACCATTAATGGAATTATATCGTCGTTCATACATACGTGCGGCCTAACATCTCCACGGAATGATGCGATTAGTTTTCCATGATCACCATTAAAGAATTATTATATAATTTTTTTAATTAATAAATATGTATCTATTACCTTAAAATCATTATGTAGATGAAGGAACTATATCATATGCACAAGAACTTAGTCTTATATTAAAAAACAAGAAAATGATAGTGAAGATGTTAACACCCGAAATAATGATAATAATGATATATTATTTATAAAATAGTGATATGATGATATAAGAGGATCATATATGATATCATAAATATGAATATGGGATCTCTTATATCCTAGCTTAGTAGAAAAGGTCTGCATGGGGTGCGGGTAAGGTCTTCGGTTTTTGTCTCTCCGGATTCTTACATGTGTATATTTTCATGCTTCTTTGTATTTTTATAATCCCCCTTCCCCGACCGTTTGTATTAAATGATAATATGGTTATGATATTAATTGAAAACATCATATAAACTATTAAAAAACTTTTTCAGATATTTAATAAGGAAATCAAACATAAGGTAAGGGTTAATTTCTATAATCTCATTATTATTCAAGATTGTTTCCATATAAGTATCTATTGGGGAATATTTCTCGTCGATGTACATGTTTGTTATAAATGTTTTCCAATATATTTTTTCTATTATTATAAAATTTATTATATCCATTTTTACATATGTGTGAGTTTTTAATAAATTTTTTAAAGAAATCTTTTCTTTTCATTTTCAAAATGAGGTTCTTTGGATCTTTTCCAGCAAACATACGAAAGAAATGTTTTTTAATTTATAATGTATAAGTGCATTTTCATGATTCCCTGATGACTTAATTCCTTGATAGTACCCTTATAATATTATTTTTTTCAATGAACTTTTTTTCATTTAATATTGTTTTAAACTTAAAAAAACTTCAAATAATTGATATTTTCCTCAAAAATTATTTTAAGTGACATCTAAAAATTAATTTCCATATAAGAAAATATTATCAGATGATAATTATTATTTAATAGAGATATTATTAAAGATATCAGTTTTTTGTGATTTTTATGTATATTATAGCATGGTATTTACGAATCCAATTTTTTTATATTGGAAATGATTTGATGAAATGTTTATGAAACCCATTTATTTTCATGGTTTTTGACATGATAAATGATTTATGTTCTTATGGAACACATATATACGGTTTTTATTATATGATGAGTGGGAGATAAATATTCCTCTAATACATTGGGAAAGGATTTGTATCGCATGAGATAGATAGGAATGGAAGGATAAGTGAACTTAGTTTAGTAATACATGACTGGAATGCGAGTAAACTCGGTTCAACAATATAGGGCTAGAAGAAGGAGTGGACTTTAGTGAATAAATGACTTTATCCTCTATGATGGTATTAAAAATAATCCTTGATTAATATGTAAATTATTTTATATTGTTATTTGTATGCCCCAATATCATGTCTTATTTTATGCTCTCATGGAATATGTACTTTGATTTTTTTATAAACATAAATGATTTATTACATGACACGATATAATGATATTTGATATTAAGAATATGATTTTGAAATGTTTTGTTTATATACTTATTCCTTATGATTATGTTATGATTGATATATCCCTTCTCTATCCTTACTAAGCATATAATCTAACCATGTTCATATGTTTATTTTTCATAGGTTATAAAGAAAGGTTTTAGGTTGAACTAATAAATTGGAAGATCTTTATGAGAATAATTATAAACCTATCACCGTAATAGAAATTTGTGCTCCACGTTCACAAAGACACTAAAATAATAATGTTTTTGGGCATGTTCTTGTGTAATGTATAAAATATTCTTCCAAAATGATTTAATTTCTATGTACATTAAGGTTGGTTTGTTATAGGGTTATTACCCCTAGGTACATATATTCTAGATAAATATCCTTTTTTAGTATATAGTAATGAATAACCTTTCATTGAAAACACTCACTTTATAATTTAATATAATTTTATTTTATTTTATTTTATTTAGAATTATCTGTGGGGTTTTTTCTATTTTTTATAATTATATTTTTCATAAATCACTAAACACTTCCTTTGATATAAATCTATCCAACTATATTTTTCCAATAGGATTTTTAACATAATTTCTTGAAACATTAATAAATAAATAACTTCAATGGACATTTTGATGTTTAGTGTTTAAGAAACTACTTATATAATACATTATCTATATAAAAAATATTTAATTATATTGAAATTCTTTTTCAATCTCATCCCAATTCACTTCACTACACTATATTTCCCAGGGATATATGTCAAAGGAATAAGTGATTATAAATACTAATAAGGGATAAAAACGAAATATAATGAATGTAACCATTGATAATTTATGAGATATAAAAATACCTCATGAATATAAATACATGAAACATAACAAAATATAACAATCATAAGTACATGGGGAATAATATAAATGTCTGATCATATGTACATGATCTGTAACATGGAAATGTGGCTACAATATAAAAACAATTCATTCACAAGTATATCACCATGTTTCATCACTATAGTGTTGTAAAACATATTAACAAGGTTATTAACAAAAATATCAAAAATATGTTATCTATAGAGTTTAATAATTTATTTAATGGATTGGATCACTATCAAGATACACCCTTCTTATATATAAACTCTTGTGTCCCTCATAGATCTTGTATCATAAATAAATATTCTAACTAAATGGCAAGGAATATGGGTTTCATAAATATAATTCTCTAGTTAATGTATCATATTTATGTCTAGATGAATACCCTTGATTGAATATAGGTTTGGTTATTCACAAAAATATGGCACATAAAGTTAGGGGATAATGTTGGAAGCATAACAGGTATACATAATTGTTCATGGAATGGTTTAATGATAGAGGAAGGTATTATGTAATTATCTGGGTAGTATGAGATGTCTTTGAAAATATGGAAACATAATAGTTTATAAATTGAATTCTTAAAACAATGGTAATTTTGGAATTGAAAATAGGAGGGATATAACCCTTTACCTTGATAGGTTTCTTCTTAAAGCTTATGAATATCTTCTTGGATAAATAAAAAACCCCTTGAAAAGAAAATAAAGAAATGAAAAGAAATAAATTTAACCTTCAAAGGCTCATGAGTGGAGTGTTATGGGATAATGGGGGGGGGGGGGGGGGTTGTATAGAAAAATGAGGACTTGTTTATTAATTTCTAAACATATGCCATGAAAACATATTTAATAATAAATAAAAACCAATTGGATTTTCCTTATGGTTTCCCATATTATTTCTAATGGATGAGTGGAATTAATAATGTATTAGTTTTTCAACTAAAAATCATTAAATAATATCATTGATGAAGTGAAAGTGAGTCATGTTCATATATAATTGTCTACAAAATCATAAAATATACATTTTTGGAAGGTCCTTTATAGGTTTGAAAATTTATCTTAATTTAGTATAATAAATTTTTTATGGTAAAAATAGTTTTTGGTCAATCATCCCATCAAATTATTTATTGCTTCATGTTTTTCTCTTTCTGTTTCTATAATACATACTATATATTTATACTGTATTTTACTTTTCACCAAAAATATCAACTATCCTTAAAAATTATGAAAAGTCACTACTTGACTAAATTGATGAGATCATTTAAAAATATAAATGATCATTTACACTAAATTAATCAATATATTAGGAATTTTTTTATTAAAAAATATATATTTATTTATAGAAAAATAAATATTCTTTTGAAATAATAAACATTCTGACCCCCATAAAATTTTTTAGGGTGTTATAAAATTATATAATCACTTGTATTTCTATAAAGAGTGTTTTATAAGACTATTCTATGAAGTAAAATTCTTTCAAAAAAAACCTTAATTTATCAGAAATGGGTATATTAATTTAAATTATATGTTTATAAAAATAAATTTAGTTTTTATTTGTATCCAAAAAACTATTTATCATATTAATAATAATATTAATGTGTATTTAATTAAATAAAATGACAATGTAAATGGGATTTCGAGGACCACTATTTCATTTCTGAAAATAAAATTACACATTAACTACCATGGTTTAGATACATAACCATTTATTACATTGGAACATTCCTTAAGGGTAAGGTTTGTGATGATGGTACTTTCATAGAGTGGATCACATTACATTGATCTAGTGGCAGTCACCACTAAATTGAATTTATATCATAGTTAATTCAACTTGAGCCATATTTATAGAATTTCTACTTGGGTTGGTCAAGGTAAAACCAATGTGATGCTATCTCCCTTGCATGTTTTGAAAGATGGGATTCAAAAGTAATGATCCTACTAGTTAAGGCCATAATTTCTCCCATATACATAAATTAAATCTCATCATTACCCTTTATATAAAATTATTTTAACTATAATAAAACCCAATGATCATAACTTAAAATATTCATATTTTCCAATAATTACATTGGAAATGGACAGGTAACGATTATATGCTAACTGATATTTTACCCATTTTACACTATATAAATACTCCACCGTTCTCATATTTTGTCATTAACTACTTACCTTATTATGGATTTAAACTTATCTTGACAATTTATTTCATATTCTAAAATCCTCTATTTCTTTTTTAATTATTACATAGTAGGGGAAGTCTTCATTGTAGAATTCAATCATATGGGGCTTACATTTGTGTATGCACTATTATTTTTTGTTTATATCCCTATATTTTTTATTTGTTATTGGAAATATTATCTAATTATATGTCATGAAATGTAAAATTACTTCAATGTGAATTTATTTTAAAACAAAATAAAATAGTCACTGTGAAACATGAGTTCTTTTAAAAGGGTATTTTTCGGGTCGTTATAAGCATGTAATGGTCACCAAGTAAGAATGTGAAGTTGAAAAAAATGAAAGCAAACACTAAATAAGTTTACCAAGAAACTTTATATGACTAAATAAGCTTCAAAAACGAATAATTATAATCTTTTCCTAAATTAATTTAAGATTATATAGCCTTCAAAATAGGAAAAGTCTATGAAAATAGTGCATGCGCACAATGGTGAAAGTGAAATTCTAGTAGCCGTGAAAATTCAAATTCCATTAAACATAAAAGATATATATTTTAGAGATTTCATTATTCCCATGAAAAAACTTTGTAATGTTAAATGGGGAGCTAACATGAAGAGTTATCGCTGAATAAGAACTATGGAGAAAATAGTTTTTGGGTTGAAATGAAAATCCCTACCAGGTCTTTATCCTTGATGAACTGATAGATAATTCACCTAATTCTTATTTATTTTTATATTTGTGATTATTTTTAAATTTAAAATAATGTGATCTTTTTAGGGTTAGAATATGATGAAATATATGAATATTTTACTATAATATAGATATCAATCGTTATGTGATTTATTTGTAATTAGGTTTCTTCATCCAAACACATCATGTTGAATCAGAAGGATATACATAAAGCTCAGTTTGATAAAGGCTAGAAAGGATGAAGATATATTGGATTGAATCCTTTAATTGGTAGTATAAAATAAGAGAAACTACAAAAATATATTAATTTAGGTGAATCTATGAATTTGGGAAGTGCTGAAAAGAAGCTATGGATGAGGTCATCTCATTCGGTATCGCACAGTAACTAATTTATGAATTTATTTGATGTTTAAGTTAATATTTATTATTTTATAAAATAATAATTAATCATGTAGAAATAGATTCAATAAATCAAGGTATAATTACATAAAAAAAATTTATTTCACCCACCACTCAAATGATTTAGGTTTTATAATCAATACACATGAAGATAATAGGGAGAAGATGAAATATATTGTCTTGATTAGAGGATTAGATCAGTGCCACTTTACCATACTCTAATAATATAGATATAAAAGAGAACTTATATTTATTTTCAATAAAGGGTATAAAAATTGAGAATATACTGAATAGAAAAGAACAATGATATATAATTAAAAAATATAATGGTTTTTGAAAAAAAATTGAAAGGGGTATATTAGATAACCTAGATAGATTGTGATGACGTGTGATGTATTTTTTATCTCTATTAATAAAAATAAATGAGAGGGGGTAAATATTTTTCTAAGGGTTAAAAATTATTCTGAGAGAAGTATATCAATGTTATTTTTCGTATAAACTAATATCCAGGGATAGGAAGTCTCACTACGGTGATGGAAATCACCTGAGTTGAATAGAAACTAGGATGACCAAACTATAGGAGGTCTCTAAGAATTTATTAAGAAGTTAACTCTCTTGATATAAGTTAAACTGAATATATGATAGGTGTTTAAGAGGTTTAATCTCTTCATATAAGTAATAAAAAGATTAAATTTTAGAATACAACATTGAAGGTGATGAAATTTCAGATGATTAATGTGAACATTCTTTACTAAGTAGTGATGTTTGGAAAAAAATAAATATCAATTTAAAGATAATTTTTTTTAAGATGTTTTTCTTGGGAGCATCCATAATTTCTAATAATATCTAGGTTTTCATAACTCATCTTTTGTAACTAGCTTACATGAATTAAATTATAACATGTGAATGATTTTTGGTGGAATTTTTACAGAATTAAAATATGTTGTTTCCACACAAGGCTAATTCAAAAGATTAATTACGCAAAGAACACAATGTCAATGACATTTTCATTAATATGCTTAAACAATAATAAATTTTGAAAATTTAAGTTATGAAAAAAATAACTATGTTTAAGAGGAGAACTATACATAGAAGATATTATTAAGACTAAATTTCTATTTCAAATGACCTATAAACAATATATAATTTGAATAATTTGAGAATATAGAAATTAAATAACTAGATGTTGCTAAGTAAGTAAAATGATCTCAATCGTACTTAACAACTCTAAGTTAGTACACTTTAAATTAGTAATGTAGATTCAAAGTTTAACCCTACTAAATATTCGTAAGAGTATAGTTTTGAATGGGTCCCATGTATGTTTAATTTCAAACATGGTTTATCTCTTGAGGGGTTATAGAGGATTTCAGGAGATGGGGGGTTAAACATGTAGAGTTCTGGGTAAAATAAAATTGGTTCATAGTTTAGGTTAACACTTATTAATAACTATACGGTAACTCTATAATATGGATATATTATTTCAAGTGGTAATTTTTATGGTTTGAGTATGTTTTTTCTAGCTATGCGAGTCTATTGGAAAATCCTGAAGATGTTTAAATTTGATCCTAAAAGATTTCGTACAACATGAGTATTCATTTTTAAATAATATGGAATTTCATATCAAACCATATTACTTGAGTTTCAAGGGAAGGTTGTAACCCGATAGATAGCACACTATTTTTTTAAACCATGTAGTTTAACCATGTGACACAGTCCGTTCATCATAAAATGGGGAAATTTCAACAATAAGCATGGGTTTTTAACTAAATCTCATCCTAATGTATCATTATATTGAACTATGCCTACCAATATTATCTAGAGAACTCTCCCCTTTAATTCTTAGTCATCCTTGATTGTTATGAGTGGATATCGGCAAGGTTCATTTGGGTTTTCTCTCATTTTCTTGTTGTTTTCCAAGATCTATCATGGATCTCTCTTTCCCTTATTCAGTTGGAACCTAGTTGGGATGTGATTTTATGATTTAAGGTTATGGATGGAGAATTACTGATTTTATTTAGAGATTAATCTCATAAGTCCCAGATATATTCACTTCCTATTACCGTTTTAGAGGGAAATCTGGCTTTCTTCATTCATGAGGTTGGTGTCTCTATCCTATGTTTGATTCCTTATAATTCCTTACGTTATTCTATTTCTATTTTATTTTGAAATATAAAATTGTTGATATGGAATCCATAGGAGATGATTTTATCTTTAAGAGTTATGTAAATGTATTCAATAAATGGGTATTATAATAAAATGTCTTGATACAAATGATATGTTTGATAAACTAACACAAAGATGATTTTAGAATGGAAATGAATATTTCTACATAGAATATGTGTGGTATTAATATAAGGATTGTTTTTATGAAAATGTTTATATTAGATAAAATATAATTCATTTTAATTATAAAATGTTATATGAAACATGAATTTGGTTTCGTCATTAAAATATAAATGTATTAGAACACTTATAATACCATGGACTATGGGGGAAGACTATATATTTGTGTTACCTTTTAGAATTATCTATGACTATGTTATTTTACCATAATTACATGGTTTCTAGGGGTAGCCTTTATAGAGAACTGAGGTTCTCAGACCTTAGGAGTCACTTATATTGGATACATGTATTTTATTTGATTTATGTATATTCTTGTGTTATGATTTTCCCCTTGGTCTTGTATTGATACATTATGGGAATTATCATGTGATATAATTATTTTAAAAATCTATATGGAAATTGTTATTTGAAACCTATTTATTTCTTCTTTATATTCCTCATGGATAAATGTTATTTCATATTTATTTGTATTTTTGAATATGGTGTGTTTTAGAAAAGATAACCAGTGGGTGATTATATATAAAAAACAATATTTCTTAAAAAATTTATAAAATATTTTTATTTAAATTTACTATCATGTTCACATAGATATACATTACATTGATTCTTTGGTGGTATCCTTATAAGATTTAGTGCTCACACCCAACTTTTTTCAATTTTCATTTTGTAGGCTTGGTCATAAAGATATATGGAAAGGGAAGAATTCTTGTAGAGGATGACTCTCCTTTTTCATGGTTCCTTCTAGTGGGTTGGTATTGTTGTAAAATATGGGAACATAGATATGAAATATTGGGATACTTTATATACCATGTTGAAAGTCTATCAATTTTATCATTTAGACCTCAATAACTTTTTTTCTGAATTTTACATTTCATCATTTTGTTATATTTTCATACGATGTATCAAAAAAAAATATTTTTTACTCAATTTTTTTATATCATATCATATATATGTTGAGGGTGAAATCATTCCCATGTTCCATCGTATGATACCATCTCTTAGAGTTGGGTACCTAAAACCAATTTCTATGTACATTATGATAAATTGTATTCATAGTTTTTAATATTAATAAACTTGTAATCACATCATGATTATTCTTCTGTGTAACATAGTATGTGATAATGTCCAAAGAGTAGAAGTCACAGTAAAAGGCTTTAATAGTTCCCCTCTATAATGAGAACTGAGAAGTGATATTTCATTATTCTGAAATATATGTTCTATAGCTGGATGATATCATTTGAGGGATAAAAATGATACAGGGTATTAGGGGTGGAGACTCATGGGACTTTGATGCACCTACTAATGGTGTACACCCATGTTAATTTCTAGTGTAATATATTATGAGAACATGAACCAATAGTTGGAAATACACATTTATATGTGTCATTCATTGTTCCTATTTTCATATATGTGTATTGATACATATTATTTATGATGATTTTTAATGAGTATTATGAGTCGCGTACTATGATGTTTTGATTAAAATAATGAAGAGATATTTTCAAGGTAGGGGAGGATACTTTTGGGAACATCATGAGTAATATTTCACTAATGAATAATGTTATAGAGGATTTTACATTATATTATTTAACAGAAGTTCATATATCATGGCCTTTCATGTAAATTATATAACCTAAATAAATCCTTGTTCATGGTGTTTTATAGGCAGGTTCATTTTCCAGGAACTCAAATAAAGAGACATCGAGCACATAGGTTGATGGAAAATACATACAACCAACCTAATTAGAGATATCATGATAAAAGGGGTTATATTACTCAATTAGAATACATTTGAGGTATTACGTCAATTTAGCATTAAGTTCTTTATCTATGGGTTTCTTAGTGTGTTTGTAGAAGCTAACCTTTTACTTTAAGATTCTTTGCTAAATGACACTGAGAAAGAGCCCTAGAGGGTCACACACTATGTGTATCCAGAATTCGTGTTGAATAATATACATTATTATTATTTAACTAGATGAATAAATATTAATCCCACGTGTTTTTAAATAATTATTCATTTTTTATTGATCACATAAATTTCATCAATAGTTATTCAAGAGTGTATAATGTTGGAAAAATATTTAATAAATATTTACTTTATATTTAATAAATATAATATTTATTAATTTATTGGAAAAAATGCAAGGATACTTATTTAAAAAATAAATTGAAATTATTCAATCTCAGATAAATATTGTGAAGGTATGGCAGACCAAGTTTAATGGTCCAGTGTGAAATATTAATTATTGAATATTATTTTGTTAAATAATATTAAATTTAATTTTCATGTTATGTGCTCATCGTGAAATAATAATAATCTCATTATTTGACATGGGGTTCTGTAGGGATTAAATTAATAATAAATTGGGACTTGTGTAATTATTTTATTTTTACCCTAGCAGTATATTAGACTAATTATATTATTATTCTAAGAGAGCCCTTTAATTTTTCTGGTTGTTAATATTGAGTTTGTAGAATCATCCCATGCCCTATAGAGCTCCCTTCTCCAAGAACACTCCCATGAATGGAGAGAGATCTTCCTCCACCTCCCAATATTATGTCAAGAGTGATCAAGAAAAATGATTTGAAAGATGTTATAATGGTGAAAAAAGTTATATGAGGCAAGGGATAGGATCTATCATGCTATCACCTGGAGATTCTTTTAGTGACGTTAAATGATTTGTGGAAAATATGTGGATCACCTATAGAGAGAATCTTCATTGAATTCCTACAATAAAATGATAGTGCGATGTAGATCTGGTGTCAAATCCATCAACATAGAAATAATTCCAACCAGTTAATTGATTAATTAATTAAATTAATTGTAAATAATATGCAATGATCCTCCCTATGGTTTCATCATTTTTACCAATTTCTATTTTTAATGATTCAACTCCACTGATCAAAACATTTATCATTAGGTAGATCTCAGATTGATTATCGATAATGAAAAAAATAAATATCGGATAAGACCCATCACACCCTTCCCCAATACCTAAAATCTTCACCCTAGTTCATGTCACTAGCCTATGGAATTTAAGAATGATTTTTGGGATTTATGAAATTCCAATTTATGTGACATTATTGGTTGAACCAGGCTGGTTAATCATCAATTAGTACCAAAGTGTCATGTTATCCTTGAATATTTCATTACTTATTTTTTATCACCATATTGCATCTAAGGGTTATTGATGGAATTTAGATATGATAGTCAGAACTAAAAAGGGGGTGTGGTAGTGTGCCTAGACATCAATATTTTATAACATGCCTTGAGTTATAATGGGAATTATGGTATTCTCTATTATCATTGTTTGTTGTTTAATCACTTTTTATTTAGTTTTTTAAAAACTATTTATGATAATGGAATGAAAATTATTATTAAATGATTTTTTGTCCAATTATTTTATAGATTATGGACCCTTCATTAAGAACATATCTTAATCGAGGGTGAAAATATTAGAGAAAGTATTGTAGGATATTCTTATGGTTGAATTTTGTTTAGTGGAAACAATAGTATGAATGATCTATTCTATGGGTAAAGTACCCAATATTGAACCAAAATATAGTGTGGAAAATCATATTGAATTAACTAGATCGTATCCACTGATCTTTTGTGGTTAAAGGGTCCCTAATAATTAGATGATTTGATCAAGTGGTTTGAAAGGATTTTACAATTCCTCAAAAACCACTTAAATATCCAATGCTCATTTCACAACTTATATACTTCAATATTTGGGAAAGAAGAAGTAGAAATAAATTGTGAAAGAATAGTAGCATGAGGTTATCATATAGTAAATTTTCATGAAATACTTCAATCAAAAATTATATCAGGATACATTGAGTCCAGAAAAGGCATGAATGTTCATTTTTTCGAGTAGGGAGATCATTATATCTTGGAGTATACAACTTTATTTTCTAATTAGGGGAACCTATCTCCTAATCATGTTTCTAAATACTATATCAAGGAATAGAATATTTAGATGGTTTTGATGGTATATATTTGGTATATGTTGATTCATATGCACATAATTACATTCATAATGTTTATAGAAAAAGATGTATTTGATGAGTTCGGTATAGCTTGAAAGACACTACTCTTTATTGAATCATTAGAAACATGTTATATAAAGAGTTTTTTTCTACCCCGATTGGTGGAATAATAGTGATAAGTATTGATTTAGTGGTAAT
Organism: Viscum album; assembly: GCA_963277665.1. Taxonomy (NCBI): domain Eukaryota; kingdom Viridiplantae; phylum Streptophyta; class Magnoliopsida; order Santalales; family Viscaceae; genus Viscum; species Viscum album. The sequence goes on along the minus strand of OY728125.1, from coordinate 1,551,345,307 downwards.
ATTGAACAACATGTGTTAGGAAAACATTAGGTGGTTTTTTACCAGTGTGGAAAAAATAGACACATCTAACCTCAATGTAAGGAAACACCCAGGATTTTTCATGCATGTGGGAAATTTTGTCATCATTAAAAACTCTGTGAGGCAGAATCCTTGGGAAGTAGAGTTGGATCTACCTTGACCAATGTATCTCAACATTGAAATGACATAAAAATGTGATATCTCAAAACTCATGAGAATGTTGATGATCATGTTGTGATGAATGGTTGGGATGTGGTTAGACATCTATATGAAATGGAGGTGCACCAATGAAATCTAAGGTAGGAATGAAAACCATGAAAGGTATGGTTTTTATTGCAACTTATATGGTTATGGACTTATTTTATACTATTAACACACACTATTTTATATCATCTAATATTAATGACATGTTAGGATTGAAATTAGAGCTTATTCATTTCATGATGACTCTTTCCAATCCATTGAGAATGAAGTCAGAGTAAGGACATAAATATACCAATACCCATATAGTGATTTCAAACGATGAAACCATATGAGAATTATTATATATTGATCTTGAAATATTTGAATCATCATTGGCATGGATTAGATGATTAACTATAGACTCCAGATTGATTATTTCCATCAAAGGTTCTGGGTCATATATTTCGATGGATTCACTCATGTGTTTTAGGGTGAGTGGGATCCTAGATCTGGGAGAGAGGGTCTCATTGTCTCTAGTGATGAGGTTATCTCATGCTAGTTATTAGATATATTTCTAAATACATTTAATTTTCATCTTAGTGGATCTCTTCCAGTTATGGTGAGTGAGAATATTCAAATATTTTCACATAATCTTTTTGGGATTCTAACTCCAAGGGATGTTGAGTATACCATATACTTGATTCTATGGATGAGACCAAATTTACCAAATTCATACCATGTGGTTCCAAATCAATTGAAATAAATAATAGTTCATCTTGAGGATCTTGAGGGTATGATATTTATTCATTCTATAATTTCATATTAGGCTTCATTAGTGATATTTGTAAATAATTTGGATGGGAGTCATAGAATTTGTGTTGATTATTGAAAAATCAAATAGGATAAAGTTTAGAACAGATACATGTCTTATAAGAATGATGAAATTTTTTACCATTCAAAGGGATCCTAATGGTTTTTAATAATTGACCTCAGATCAAGGTCCCATCAACTTAGTTCTTGGGAGAAAAATATTCCTAATATGGAATTTAGGGATAGGTATTAGAATTATGAGTATCTAGTCATGATGTTTGGAATTACTAATTTTATTATGTTTTTATGACTTTATGAATCAAATCATCCATCGATTATTAGATTCATTGATGGTTTTATTTATGGATGACATCCTTGTATACTACATATTTTTGTAGGATCATAATGATAATCTAAATATCATCATAGGGATCTGGAAAGAAAATCAATTGTATAGAAAACTATCTAAATTCTAATTTGATATTCATGTGGTATTATTTCTAGTTTTTTGGACTTTTGATAAGGTAGTCTCCATATATCCTGAAAATATTCTTTTGTTGAGGTCTTGTAAGTAACAAATAATTGTGTTTTAGCCCTGATTGTTTTTTTAGATTTACTAGTTATTATAGAATATTTGTTCATATATTTATCTAATATTGAAAAACATATAGTTGATTTTACCCATAAGGGAACATTGGTTTTTGAGTGATTAATGAAATTAATGTTTTATGAAGTTAAAATCAATAATAACTTTAGCTTTATTATTAATTCTTTATATGCGGGTTGTTGGTTATGATGTTTGCTACATACATCAGGTATAGGTTTGGGTTGTATTCTAATGAAGGTGATGCTGGTAGTAACTTGTTTCTTTCTTCAATTAAATCATCATGAGACAAAATATCCTATACATGATCTTGAGTTATTATAAGTGACACATGAAGTAAATGAGTAGTGTCACCACCTCTTTGATTAATACTTTATAGTGTATCCAGACCATAAGATATTTAAGTATATATTCACCTAAAAGAAACTTTTCTTTAGAAAAATATACTTGGAAGAGTACCTTCAGACCCATTATTTTTGTATTTCATATATTAGTTGAAAAGTAAATGTCATTATAGATTCATTTATTGGAAATTTTCCAAATCACAAATTGAAGGAATCAGTGGAAGTGTGGTGATTGATAAGATTATTTACTAAGATTCAGTTGGATAAAGAGAGGGATGATAGATAAGTATTCAAAGATAGTGACTTTACTCGATCAATTTTTTATTATTATATTCAACTTAGACATGTAGATTATATGGAGTGTTAGTTCATTAGTTGTAATATTTATAATGGTGAGACCTCAGGTGAGTGGTTTCAGTCTCCTGATGGAGTGTTGCACTACCAATGTATGATGGTTTTTCTATTGAATTTAAAATAATAACTGATGTACGATGTGCACCGAACCATTTTCTCTTTGCACACCAGAGCTACCAAGATGTATCAATACCTGAGGTATTTTTATAAGTGTCTAGGAATGGGATGATCTATTTCATATTTTGTGTCTCGATGACTTACATTTTAGTGAATTGAAGAAGAACATTAGAGGCCTGATAGTTTTTGCAACCATTGAAATTCTAGTATAGAAGTCGGATGAGGAATCCATGGGATTCTTGATTGGGATAGCTCAGACTCCCAGGGGAAAGATGTGATATTGGTGGTTTTTAATTAACTCATGAATTTAGTGTCTTTCCTACATATTAATTTGTTAAAGTAGGTAGAAAATCAGGATAACCTATTTGGGTGGGAGATTATAAAACATCATAGTGTTCCATTGAATTTAATTTTATTTTGGAATCGTCACTTCAAATCCAATTTTTTTAGTTGATTATAGGTATTTATATGTTCTTATTTGAAGTTGAGTATAGCCTACCATCCACTGAAGGATATCCAATTAGAGTGAGATAAGTAGAATAATGAATACATGCACTGAGAAAAATTATTGACTTCATTGGAACGTAGTAAAAACATCTTACTCTAGTTCTATTTTCCTATTATAATAGTTACTAGACTTAAATTAGGATGGTTCTATTTGACGTGCTATATGGGGGGTCCTTAATGATCACCTAATTATTGGGATGAGATTCGAGAGAGGTCATTTGTGGGGCTGAGCATAAACAAGGAGATGAAGGATATTTTGAAATTGATCAAGAAGAGGTTAGAAACATATTAGAGTCACCAAATACCATATTTTAATCGACATCATCATCTATTAGGTCTTGGGTTAAGTGATTGATTTCTCCATAATGTTTCATTGTGGTTGATATATAGACATTTTGGGAGGCAGTGTAAGTTCAAATCTATTTATGTAGGAACATTGAGATTGTTGAGTGACATGGGATGGTGTATTTTTAATTAGACTTACCTGATAATTGGAATTATATCCCTGATGTGATCCATGTTTCCAAAATAAATAAATATTAACCAGATCCATCCCACATTCTTGAATGTGAGGATTTGAAATTTAACCTAATACCTTTGTGTTTGAATGTCATATTTAGATAGTTTCCTGATTGGATAATTTGTCTTATAGAAATGAAATTCCATTGGTCTTAGTGATATTGTAGTGTGGTAGGGAGAAGGATAAGGTATAAGATCATGAGGCCTTAATGATGTTGTAATAACCTTATCTCTTTACTGGTTAATGATCTGGATGCTTTCAAGGAATGAACATATCTATAGTGGGAAGAATTTTGAGGACATATGGGTCATCGATATGATTAATTTCAAACTCAGTTAAATTATTAAGAGTTTCTAGAGTAATTTGAGAGTTAGGGGTTATAAATTTATTGTTTTGTGGAAATTATTTCATTCACACGGTTTATTTTCATAGTTAGTAGTTACCATATGATAATCGTGTGATTTGGTTGTGTGAGTTATATTTGAAATCATCATATATTGAGAATGGTTTTTAAAATTGTGATAGTCTCCAAGATAACCATATATATTTTTGGGTTTTATTCCAAAGTATATCACATAATTTTTCAAACCGTACAACTATTCCCAAAAAACTGTGAAAATTGTATTTTAAGGGACAATGTATACCACATTAGTAGCACAATGTTTTCCTATATTTGTGGACTAACCATTTACTCAATACAAACTTTGTAAAATGAAAATATTACCTTGAATTAATTAATAATTTCAAACTATAATCTTCTCATAAAACATCATTAGCTCAAACCTGGGCTACAAGTATACAATAGTGGACTCCCTAATGATTTCTTAGTGATTTATGACTTTTCTAAGTGTATATCATTAAGATGGATTCAGTTTTTTCTCTACTTTTCTCCACTTTTCCATTGATCTATACATTATATCTATTTACGTTAATTCTTTGGAACCATGTTTGGATGTTATTATTGAATTATAGGTGGTTTATGGAGAATTTATTTTTTTAGATCTATATTCATGAGAACCAGATCACTTCGTTTCAAATCATATTTTTAGATGGAAATGAGGGTATTTTATTATTAAGGAAATTATTTTCATCCTATTATATATCACTTTGATTACACTATATTCATATGATTCAAATGGGTTTTAAAATATGAATGTTATGATACTAAATCTATGAGAGGTGAATTTATCTTTGAGAGCTGTATAATTTTTTTCTAATATGTTTTTGGTGGAAAACCATTTTAATACACATGATGTGTTTGATAAATTTACTCAAAGATGAATTTAAAAAGAATAAGGTTTTTTTATTAATGTAAGAAGTGATTTTCACTATAGAAAACGTTTTAATGAAAACATGGTCATAAAATGAAATGAAATTTATTTAAAGTGGAAAATATTTTATGAAACATGAAATTATTTTTTTATCTAGAATGGAAATGTATTGGAACATCATGAATAGATTCAGGTAAAAGGGAAAAATAGTGATATGAAATACCTAGTATAGTTTTTAAATCATGGGGTTCCTCATGATTCCATTATTTCTAGTGTGTAGACTTTATAAGGGAAAAGGTTCTCAAACATTATGAGTCACTTTTTTCAGATAGTGGTCTTGTTCATCAGAGTTGTTGAGACCCTTGTATTGTAATTTTCACAGTGGGGTTATATGGGTACAGTATATAAAAGTTCATTCGATACTATATTTTGAAAATTTATATATATTTTTTTTTGTGAAACCTTTTTATTTCAAATATTTATGACTCATGTATAAATGTTCTATCATATTTCTTTATGCATTTGAATATGAAATTTTTTAAAGAAAACAAAAGGTTCATTTTATATAGAAGATGATTTTTATAGAAAAGTTTTGAAATCTATATTATAAAATAAATAAATTATTCTCAGGGATATAAATTTCATAGATTATTTTTTTGTATCTTACAAGGATTTAGTGATTAGATCCATCTTTTTCTTTTAGGTGTTTATAGCCTTGGTCTTGCAGGATAAAAGTAAAGGAAAGAGTTTTATATTGAGGATGAATCTAATAGGTTGTGTTTCCTTTTGGTGGGGTTGGATGGTGGTGAAATATATTCCCATAATGAACCCATGGGTTTATATGATTTTCATGTTAATGGTGGACCATTTTGTTCATTTAGACCTCGTTACCTTATTATTTGATTTTTCTTTTTATTGGTTGGTTATTTTTGAAATATGATGTACCTTTTATATATTTTATGATACACCATTTGTTTTTATATTATAATATGTATGTTGAGGGTGGTATTATTATCATTTTTATTTGTATGAGACCACAGTTATTTTCACTAGTGTAAGGCAATTGGGAGCACACTTCATGATTTTTGGAAGGTCAAGTAGGGTGACATTATTAGTTGACCTGGGTTGGAAGGTTACAACCAATATGTATATAGTTGAACTTGTTCATTTAATTTAATCCATGGAATTATTATGAAGGAAAACAATATTATATTATAATAAAAAAGAATATATGAACTTATTATATATCTTGTTCAGAAAGAGGACCATTGGTTACTTGAGGGATCCTTTATAATCTAATCCTTACATGATGGGAGTCTAAATAGCTGTTGGAAGAGTGATTTTGTACAAGTGTGGTACCTTACTAATGGTGAATGGAGTGACCTTCCCAAAACATGTGGTAAAGTGTGATAATTTCTTATACCACTTGTAATTTAATTTTATATTAATGTTAAAAATATTCCTCAGATTAGGCCCAAACCCAACAAGGAGTATATTCCCACATTGGGGTCAAACCATACAATAAATAACACGTGTTTCACTCTATTTAATATTTTTATTGTATACAGTGTTAATGTGTTGGTGAATATATGACATCCAATAATCATAACAACTATTATGGTTTCAATAATAAAAATGGCTAAGAGTTAAAATTAAAATAATTCACTAAATTTGGTGAATCGGTTTAGCCTTATAAAAAATTTGCCTAAATAAACCCATAATTTTGTGTTTAATAGAAATTAATGAATTTTATTATATTTATATTATATTTTAGGTTTATATTTTAACAAAATTTGAAAAACCTCTTACATATCAAAGCCTTGAAAAATAAAAAGTAGAAACATTCATTTAATATCCATTTTACCATAAAAATTGGATCGTTAATTTTAAACTCTAGTTTCTTTCAAAAAAAAATCACTAATTTTAATATGATTCTTGATAGTATAAATATAGACCTTATATAATTATTACTCTTCCTAAATCCCTATTAAAAACATATTAAGACTTTTAATGAGCACAATAATCATAGAAAGTTATACAAAAAAAATAAAGGAAACCCATTATCCCATTTGAAAATTCCTGAAAACCAATATAATTTTTTTTAATTCAATTTGAGTTTAAAAAATAATTTACTTGATAAAAAAATCATCTTATTTTACCTAATTTTTAAAACAACATTTCATAACAAATTATAAAAGAAATGCAATAATCTAGAGGGTTTTTCTAAAATTTGATCACTCATGAAAACATTTTACTAAAAACCATACTTTTCACTCTTAAAAGGAAGATAAAACATCCTTTAAACATAAGATAATGAGATTAGAATAAGAAATAAAAGCACATCCATGAAAACTCATAGTAAAAAATAGAAAAATAATATAGGTTCCTTGAAACATTATCCATAGAATGCTCCTTTCAGAGGAATTACTGTCATGACCAATTACAACATAACCCTTACGAGTAACTTCTTCCCAATTAACTCCGTCAGTATACCCAAATCATTGAATATTTTTATCAGGATCATCCATTTTCATAGATATATCAAACTAACCCTTTATAATATAATATTTTCAAGAACCCTATCATGTTAAAAAAATCTTGAATTTCCATCTTAAACCTACTTCAAATATTTTGTTCAACATATATGAAGAAACAATTTAATGTTTAACATTAAAATAATTCTATGAATATTTGTTATTTGAGAAATATTAAAAAGTAAATTTCTTCAAATAATAAGAAATATGTTTTTATAATAATAATAATTAAATCCTATAGTGAAATATTTTGATACAATAACTTTTATGATGGTGGGAAATTATTCTCTCTTCATATAAATTAAAAAATACATTTTTTCAATTTGGTAAAAATAATCAATCATAACCCATATGGTAACCAAATAAAAGATAACTATTTAATATTTTTTAAATAAATTTGAAACTATTAAAAATTACTATTATAAACCTTTTAATAATAAATGATAACTTTATTGAAACATATATAATAACCTCAACATCGATGAAATATATTTGTAAGAAAAACATTAAAACTGGATCTTTAAATGAATACCCCTTAACACTATGGTAACTTTTGAATCGTATGGTCATTGAAATATAGAAATTTAAAAGGATTTATAACCCACTTAAATATTAGTAAATGTTTTATAAAATATATCAAAATGGTATTATATATTCTATACAAAATAAAACATTCAGTGAACGTGGAATAAGTCTCAATGAAAGGCAATTGAGATGAGAAATATCTTACCTTAAGTCCCATATAGCTTCATAAATTAAAAAAATAATTAATAATGAAGTTATGTTATTTTTCATGTTAATTAAGAACATTGTTAATTTTAATTAAATTAATATTTTTTCTTTTATTACCATGTTTTATTTTGTGACTAAATCTATTTAATTCTTATTGAATTTTTTAAAAATGTTTATACCATAAGTGAAAAATTAGTTGAATAGGATAACATTGGTTAAATTGATCATGGTTACATCAACTACATAAAATCAATCCTAAAAATATAATTTTTTTATGCTAAAAATATTTTTATAACACTCCATTTGATATGGAAATGAAACACGAATCACACCTATTTTTGGAGGTGGTAGTCCACAGATATTCATTAATGACATTATCTTGTTTCAACAAATGAAAGGGTAATGAGGTAAGTAAAATTCTATATTTATAGAATAAAAATTATTTTATCAATATTATATATATTCTTTTGATATATAATTTCAACCGTCCATATTATTTGGTGATAAAAAATGATACACATCTCTTTGTGGATATGTTAGTCTATAGAAATTCAGAAGAAATTATTTAATTTACCATGGTATAGAAGAAGAGATAAAAGAGGGTTATGTAATATACATAATTACATTTCCATATGTATAATACAATGATGTTATTATATCCGCATGGTTATATGATATTTAGTGGATGTGGATAAAAATATTAATATGAAAACTATTAGTTAGAAGTTATACGTTATATTTGAGAATCCATTTATGGATTACACCTTAAGAGTGAACCACCTATGATGTGATGAAAGGAAATGCATGAATGTAGATGAAAAGGGATAGAAAAATGATAATGATTGGATTAATGTTTATTTAAATTGATTTAAATATACTTTTTTAAAAAAAAGGGGACTGATTTTATGTTATAACTAAACCAAAATAGAATGATAATTTTTCAAAACATTAAAAAAATGTCAATTTTCCAACAAAAATATATTTATTCATTATTCACCAAAAAATAAATCATTTCATAAAAAGTATAAAAATTCACCCTAATATATATTTTCTATATTGATTTTATAGCCATTTTATTAACTATAATTTCTAAAATATAAGAAATTAATTGTAATTTTTGTGCACAAAATGAAATAAAATCCCTTTTGAAGAAAATGTATTTTTGAAGCATAAAATGAATTTATTCAAAAATATTTTCAGGTAAATAAATTAATATTGATTATTTTTTTGGATATATAACATAAATAATATCATAAAAAGCATTCTTCAATAGTGACTCATTTATTAAATTAAGATTAAAATATTTTTTGAGATTGAAATCAGTTATATGAAAAATATCTCTTTATTCATTATAAATACTTAATCTAAATTTTTAAACAATTGATAATCAATTTATGATTTTTTATTTATTATATTATGGAAAAAATTTATAAATATATTTCGTAATGAGGTTAATATTTTTCATAACCACCAATCCGAAAACTATGTTATAATGGTCATCTTTAAATAATAGTATTTCTATAGTATATTATGGTTCATTTAATCTTGATGTTGTGTATACCACATATTATCAATGGTAATTTTATAAAATTAAATTAAATTTTAAACTTTTGGGGTGTCAGGTTCTACCCCTTAATCAAATTAAATTATTTTAATTTTATCACTTGTGTAATAGAAACAATTTGAAATATTTTTATAGTTACTTCCATGGAGTGGAAGGTAAAATAAATGATTATGGAAGAAAATATTTATTAATTTTTACAAAGAAATTCATTGATGACCCACATCTCAAAATGGGATAATAACATATACATTAGAAAATAGGAAAAATGGAATATGAAGGTTACCTATAATGACACATAACTGGGTTCTTAAATAAAGAGAACCTTTGTTAGAAGTGAAAATATGGACACAGAAGAGAAATCGATTCTATAGAGGATGAAAATTATTCTGAAAAATGTTGTAATTTTAATAAAAATAAGTTTATCCAGGAATAATCATTTATTTAGAATTTTTATTACCTAAAGGAGATAAGATACCATCAATTCATCAAAAATAATTATGAAAGGAAAACCTTTAAATTTTATTATTATTTTATATATTTTTTTGGGATTAATTTAAATCAATGTCATAGAGCATGGAAATATATACTAACTTGATATCTCAAAATCCATAAATTTTATTTCATATATTGGATTTGTTTAGATAAGTTTTCAACCACTTTTTTATCCCACCATATAAATGATAAATGATAAATTTTTCCTTCTTGAATCATAAAAAATTACTTTCAATGGATAATAAGATTCACAAGGGGATGACAAGTGATTTATGTAGTTTGCAACTAAGAAAATGCGTAAAAAATTTAATATAATATAAAATATAAATAAACATTCAAATAAAGAGATATAACATTAATATAAAAATACTCAAATATAATACAAAAATTTCAAATTTAAATATTCCATAAATAAATAACATTAAATCTCTTCAAAATACTACTGAACTAACTCAAAACACAAAAAATAGAAATATTTGATCACATATTCATCAGATATCAATGTGATATTAAATTTTGAACAATATCAATCACTCATGAAGTTACATTTTAAAAATTTATATTCTCTAATAGTATAGTCTCTGAAAAATGAAAATCCCTTCTATAATAAAAACATAAAATAAGCTTCAATAAATTAGCATGATATTTATTCCTCAGAATCTATTTAATGATATCATTTAGTTTTTATAAAATAGTGAACTTAATCAAAAATAACATTAATCACATAGTCATGAAATCAATTTAAATTCACATTATGCTATATAGGATACAACACATATTCCCAAAAATTAATTACCTTTTATCCAAATTAACCATAATGAACTAAATATAATTTAGCATCTTAACCCTATATTTAATCAATTCCCCACAACATATAAAATAATTCTTCTAAAAATATATTTTTATTCAAAAAATATGTTTAACATAATTTTTTATATACCTAAAACATCTATTATTACTCGATAAATGTCTACCAATGTAATTATTTAAAATAAAAACCCAAAAGTGATATCTACGTGTCAGGACCTATCCTTAAATGTTACATAACCTTGAGATTTAGGTCAAGAATTCATTCCCTTACATTGGAAGAGATTTTCACATTTAGAGTTTTATGAAATTATGTAATAACTATTACATAATAATCCCATATATTACAAAGTGGACACTTCAATATGTTTCCAATTTTTCAAATATATACCACTTGAAAATAATCATGAATTATTAGCATGAACAATCATAATGACTTTCAAAATGATCTCATTTATTTCTTATCCATCCTTAAGAACATGTGAATGAAATTTAAAAATTTTGTATGAGCACAAAAAAGATAGTAAGAGACAAAAAGAAAGAAATTGTTTGGTCCAATGAAAAAGATGAAATCCCATGACAAGTTTACCAGTATCTCGATGATCATTGGGCATAAAAAATAATTCATTTCAACATGAAAATCACAATTTTTTTTTCTCAAATGATAACATTAAAACTAATTACAAGAATATATAAGCACTTTTAAGAAACATAGAGAAGCAAATTAAAAACAAGTTTTAAACCCACATCAGAAATAACTAGTGCTTAGTTAAATCCATAGGGTAAATCCTTTAGAAACTAATTCAGTCATGGATCAAAATAAAATGTTTATTATCCAATGCATTAGAGAGCTATCTTGGAGTACTCAAAGCTATAACACGCTCACTATGTTCTATCTAGGGGTACACACCATATAAGGTGTACCTAGCTAACCAATTATTAATAATGGGGATCAACCCTTTATATATATTGTAGTTGGATCACAATTTTTACATATAATTCAAAATTACAATATAAAAGAGTTTTTTTCTTGAAAAGTTTCACCAAAAAATATTTTAAAAACACAATTTAAAACATATATGGAAACATAGTTTGAACTCAATGATCCCTTATCATTTAAAACCCCATTTCAATGAGAAAAACACATAAAAAGGGAAGGATTGCGTTTCTATTAATAAAAGATAATTAAAAATATTCTTATGGAAAATAAACTTTTGTCTTTTAGTGACATAAATGTATTTCATCGTATATATAAATTTATTTTAAAATATCACATGAAATATTTCTTGAGAAAACAATCATTCACATTATGAAAAAGATTATTTTAAAAAATTGTGATTTTATAAAGAAAACAAATTTCTTTGATAAGGGCGTTTTAACATGTAACTTATGATTGAATGAAATGATTAGTTAGGATGGTAATAAAATCTGATCATAATGTATAACATAAAAAACATTCCTTTTACACTTTTTTTTAATGTTAAAAAGCCTCCCTTTCAGAAAATAACATGAAGATTCATTTCAAAAATAATTTTACACAAGTGAAGCATGGTTAAAAATGAATTTTATAATTCATTGTAAAATAATAAAAAACTTATTTAATTTTTTTCTAAAATATGGAAATTTAAGAAAAAGGGAGTTTTTTGATAAACTTAAAAGATGATTTTTTAAAAAATCACCTAACTGTGAGTTCAAGTTATCAAGTACAATTTTTAATTCATGAATAAAAAAATAATGTTATTTTTATACTTGATTTATAAAAACTTTCAAGTTAATCAATCATTTATTTCATTTTGTATCATGTTATATATAATTACATAATCAGTTAAATTTATGTCGTGCATTTTTTATGATATTCAGCTTATATGTTAGAAATGATATCAATAAGTGGAATATGGAAATAGATGTAACTATTTCTTCATATATGGAATAATAATTAGAAAATAATTATATTATATATATAAATTATAAATTTATAAAAAATCATAAAAAATCATTATTAAAAATGAGATACATTACAATTATAGTGATGATAGGTTTTATGTATGCATGAGTAACGATTCAAATTTATAATAATCATTATAGAAAAAGTTAAGTATTATTAAATAACTATATAATGATAATAATATTATAAATATCATACTAATACATTAAATATACTTATATATATATATATCATCCATGTGATGTGGTGATGAAAAAAATGATATCCCTTCACGGAGGTGGTGGTCGGCATGTACGCACAAAATATGTTATCATTTTTTAGTACATGGTAAGCTTATAATGTAAATGATTTATTAATATTTAATAAAAAAAAATAATGAATATAATCTATAAACAATAATTCCATAATTATAATCCATCCCTATGAGATGGTGATGGAAAATGAATTACATCGGCTCGTGAGACGGTAGTCCGCCAAACACACGAACGATGGTTTTGTTTCTTTTTGACCAAAGTGCAGGTGAATGTTTGTTATGATATTAATATAATAAATTATTAGTATATGGATGATATTGGTGTTTCTGTTCTAACATGGTTTTAGAATATTTTAAGGAAGAATAAGAATAAATAAATAGATATCCTGGATTAAAAATGATGCCTCTTATTCAAAAACCCTAATTTTTGTACCACCTTAAGACCACTGTGGTCGATGTTATGCCTAAAAATGACCACTAGATTTAGGGGAGGGATTATAGGAATGTTTTTGGGTAGTTATTGAATTAAAATTTGGGTTTATGTGTGAATAAATTTAAATAATTCATTCTATTTTATAAGAGAGGGGACATACACCCTTGTAATTCCTAAAAATACTAAATTAAAATAAATTAATATATAATTAAATATGTCTGAAAACTTTTAATTATATATATATAATGAATATGGGTAAAAATAAACTAATGAAAAATGTTTTTGAAATATTTAGGTCAAATTTTTACCCTTATCAATTATATTTAACTTCTCGTAAACCCCTTTCACTATTACTGCGACAACAATGATTTTTACTCATTAAGGTTTATTACGTTTACTGTAAATTAAAAAATAGGACTATAAAAAGAACATTGTTGATATAAAAAAAATATAATAATAAATTGTATAAATATTATATTTTTAGTAATTTTATATCATTTAATAGCTTATAATATATTATAAAATATCATCAATGTCAATTTTTAGAACTATTCAATTCTTTGAATTTAATGACATCAAGAAAATAAGTAAAATCTGACAGTCATATTTTATTATATCTATAAAATAAAATGTTAATATATAAAAGTTTTTTATCACATTAGTTATCTCAAGTTATACTAATTTTAATATTTTTTATTTTATTTATTAGATTTTCCTATTAATTTAATAATTACTACATTAGTGTTGTGTAATTATTTAAAGTATTTATTTATTCATTGATAATAAAAAATAAATTACTAAAAATATGGAAGTGGAATAATTTGGAATGTTTTGTGGTAAAATAATATTCCTAATTATATAAATTTTTACACTCATTTTCCAATTTTACTTACAACATTGGTAACAAAAATTATTATGGTTATTATTCATATTTGAAAAAAAAATAAACGGAACCTATTTAATAAATCTGGACCCACTAATTCCAAATATGGAATAATTTTTTGAAAATTAAAAATATGGAAGTGGCATAATTTGAATTAAAATTAAATATAACCAACTTGATGGAAAATAGTTTTTTAGAAAAATGAAATTTTAAGTATAAAATGTTTTACACTAAATTTATGTTTAAAATTAATTTCCGAAGAAATAATTATATTTTTAAAAAGAAATATTATATAATTAAATTTTAAAACTAATCAAAAATATAATTTTACTTTATAGATACATTAAAATAAATTTTTTTAAAAATAAGTTCAAATTTAATATTTGGAATTAGTGGGTCCAAATTCTCAAAAATTAATATTTTTTCAAAATTCTCAAAAATTAGCCATCTGATAAATTTTATATGATAAATTCAAAAACAGAAATAATTTTTCCAAATAAATTATCTAAAATTTCAATAAATTTATTAAAATATTCACTCATGAAAATAAAGAAAAAAATTATTTTAGGAAAGATTGTTTTTTAGGAATAAAGAAACTGTACTAAAAATAAAGGGATAATTTTATAATAGTTTAATAATGAATTTTTATTCGGTTGGATAGTTATATTTGTTAAATAAATGTTTTATTCCTTTTCATATCCTCCAATTTAACTTCTATATTATAATGGTCACTATTAAATATTTCCTTGTTTGTTTCAGATTGATGTTCCTTATCTTATGAACTATTGAACATAGTATTACCTTCTAAAATTTCAAGATATTACATTCTTCTCTCACAACTATAAGAAATTAAATCCTTTTAATTTTAATTTGTGCTTAGAAATAAGGGTTTGGTTTCTCAAAATACTTTTGTTAAAACTGCACTTCATAAAAAGGGTCAATAAAGCATCCTATTGAAAAGAGATAAAGGGGATAATGAAGGTTGTATGGAATAACACACATTAGGTTTCTAATTAGGATAATATAGCTGGGAAGTATAAATATGTATATAAAAGTGGATCCGAACTTCCTAGGAATGATAGGGAGTGATGAAGAATAAGGACTTAATAAACTTAACCATCCAAAAACTATAAATCTGTGATGGGTTAAAAGGTTAATGATTTCACAATATGAAAAGTATTCAGATAAGGTTTTTGTGTTCAAATTACTTTTCCTAAAGTTGAGGAACTATTTTACATCCTATAATAAGAACAAAATAAAATATATTTATATGATAATAAGAATTTCTTCTTTTAAACAACGCCTACAAAAAAATCAATTTTTCCTCAAATGAAGAGTACTCAAGATGAATTTGTTTATTTGAAACACTAGAATACAATTATAATATATTAAATAATACATAATGTTCTATGAATATATTCATTTTATCTTTATACATTGAAAAAAACTAAATGGTTAGGACAAGATAAGATAATTATTAAAATTAATAAAAATTCATATGAAAAAAAATAATTTATTTTCTAAAATTAAATAGTAATACCAAAATTTCAAATTATACCATTCAATAAATAAATATCCTTAAAATTAATCAATGAAATTCCAAACTATAATTTAAAAAAAAATTAGAATTATTCTTTTCACATATTCTTCTAAGATTAAATTTATATTTATCTTCCAAAATATCATCAACTAATTTTAAAATCTCAAACAAAAAATGTAAACTACCAAGCCACATAATCCCCATGACATGCTAATAATTTTCATAAATAACACAAATCACCATAAGGACAAATTAAAATTATATATGATACCAAAATATAATTCAACCTTTATTACTCAAATAAAATCCTATAGTGTTCTATTTAGCATAATCCTATATGTTTCTTAAAATAGAGAAATTCTTTTGAAATAAAGTTAATCACCCAATCGCCAAATTACATTTCAATCCCATGGTTATCTTCATGATAAAACATAAGATCCCAAATCAATTTAATATTTATTTTTCAAATAATTTAACTATAAAAACAATTTCATACTCACAAGGACTTCACGTACGAAAATTGTAGGCTTTGTTCCCCCATCACCCTTCAGTTGGGCGTTTAAGCCTCATGACCTTTCTTAACATAAAAGGTTATCACCTGTACTATGAGTTGTACTTTTTATAAAATCTAATTATTTTATCATTCCAAAAAATTGATAAGAATCCTAAAAAATAACATTAATATTTTATATATTAATGAAATGATTTAATCTCAAAGGTTATCTCATACATTTCATTTTTAATACAAAAAACTAGAACTAACTCAAACCAAATGGTCATAAAAATCCTAAATATTATATATATCATGAAACTTATGGGAATGAAATTAAATGATCATTATTCATATAATTACTTCTTCACATAACAAAATTATCAGTTATATATATCTCAATCATCTATCAAAACTCAAAAAAATTATCCCAAAGTACTTTAATAATCAAAATAGTATTAATTCCTTTAAACTTATGATAATTTTTAAATTTACCATGAAAAATATATCTTCATTGAATATACCGAAATTTCCCAATTTTATTAACAATCCCTTAACCACTATTTTCCGTATTATTCCTTAATACTTCTTCCCTGGATAACATATAGACTATGTCATAAGATTCAATAATTTCAAATCATAGTCTACAAAATGACTCATATCATTCGTAGGTAATTTGTAGTTTAAACATTCTAAACTGTAATAGAATAAGGTATTGCTAGAAAAATATTTTTACAAACTTGCAGATCCTATTCATGATCCTCCCCCCTATGACATTGATTTTCAAAATTACTTTTATCCCCATATTTACAACATTCAATTTATATCTCAGAAAGAACTTTTTTCCCCTTGAAGGAGTTAACTAAAATCCCACTTTTTCCTAGAACAATATTTATTTATAACATCCTTTACCATATATAAAACAACTTCTAGTTATTTTAGGTCATTTTATTGGGTGCTTATTTTCACATTCATGACACATATGTGTTTGAATATATTTACCTTTATGGTCATTATAACCCGAAATTACATAGGGATTCATTTCCCTTTCTTTTGATGCATTAGGAAACTCACCTAGATTCATGTTTTTAATTGTTACTCCAAATAGTTTTTAATTAATAACCAATAGTTTTATCATTAAAAATCTCATTCCATTCATTTTCTTAATCATAAAACAATTAAATTTTTCTTCACATCCATTGTTACATTGATTCTTATAGGATCCAACCATTTACTAAAACCAAAAAGCTAATTGTGAGCATATCAGATACATCATATGAGGAGGAAAAACACTAAGATATCATTACTCATGTTATCACAATGTAATTTGATTTATCCAAAATAAAACTATGATTATCCCTCACATATTAACTATTATGGTTATATAACTATAGTAAATTATTCCTAAATAACATCATAACCTATAAAGTTATCGAAACCCTCGTCAAGTTCCTACTATAAGGTCTTAGGCATAAAAATTACATAATATTGTGTTTTAATTCATGATTTTATTCCATTAAATTTTAGGAAGTTCTCGGGTTTAGAGTTTCAGAGAATTCGTTCAAAATCTTACATAACAATCCCATATATTACAAAATCATAACTTCTAATTTGTATCAATTGTTTCATAATATTAAACATTTAAAATATATAAAAAAATCAATTTCATGAAAAATATTCATGACATACCCCTTGATATAATATTTTTTCTTACCCACACTTAAAACCCTGTGAAAAAACAATTTAAAAACATCAGATGAGCATAAACATCTCAGAAACATACATAAAAATATGTTATTTATTAGTCCAATAAACAACAAGAATTCCCATGTAATTTTCAGCTTTATCTCAATTATATTTGAGTAGATGAAATAAATCATTTCCTCATTAAAATCACAAAACCTTTTTTCTCATGGAAAACATCAAAACTCAATGAATGTAAATAAAACCCCTTTTAGGTAACATAGATAATCACATTCATAAACCATTTTAAACTCTTGTCAGAAATAACTGAAGCCTAGTTAAATCCATGGTACAAACCCTTTAGTAACTCCCACATTCTTCTCTGAAAATACAAGATACATTACCTAATTAATTGGAGTTATATCTAGGGACACCCAAATCTATAACAGTCGCACTCAACTGTCACGACCAGACCCAACGGGGCTCGAGCCGCGACTCCCCAAGCCCGCCTCCAATAGGCCAGGGGCTGGCGACCAGCGCCGAGTAGGCTATCAGACACATGGGAGGCATTAGCCTAAGGTACCTGTACACACGCACCCACAAACACCTCCATGCAACAGTGCAGAGATATAGAAACTGAAAAGTAAATGCATGCATACAATCTATCCCAAACCAGAGTGCAATAGCAAAAGTACAAGGGCAAAACAGGGCCCACCAAAAGAAAACTACAAAGCGCGTCCAACCTGCTCTGAAGAAGGGGAAGGCTGCCACAAACACCCGCCGGAAAGCTCGCTCGGCACAGCTCCGGTAAACACCCCGGTCAATTCGCTCACAAAGCTCCGCCTGCTCCGGGTCCTCCTGGGACTCCGTCAAAAGGCATGTGGTCTGCACAAGATACAAACATGTGCGGGCAAAGCCCGTGCATGGGTGAGTATAAACATACTCAGTAGGCACCCCAAAAATCCAAAACCCAAGGGAGAAACTGAAAGGCAACAGTCCGCCCAACCCAGCCAGAGGGAACCCAGACGAGAGAGAAACTCCATCTCATGACCATCCTCAGCTAAACACAACAAGTCAGCTCAGCTCAGCTCAGGTGTATGCCCATACACACACCTTGAACAATCCAGATATACACAGCTCACGCCACAAGCCACAAGAGGTACTGACCTCGTCACCAGCAACTGTCCACAACAAGGAGAGTACACCACGAACACTGTCATACCAGATGACACTCATCCGAGAGATACACTCCATCGGGTCCCAAACAAACATCTCAGACGCTCACCCGAGAGACCACGCTCGTCGGACAACATCACTGAGGAAACATCACTGAAACAACATAACCACCAAACTCCTCGGAGAGGGGATCGCCGCTAGGGTCCGCTAGGGGATACCAAGACCCACTCCAGTATACATAGCTCACAGATAGGGGATCACTCCTAGGGTCCGCTGGGGGATACCACGACCCGATCTGGCATACGTAGTTCCCACAGATAGGGGATCACACCCAGGATCCACTGGGGGATACCACAACCCGATCTGGCACTCGACGGAAGCTTCACACTCAGATAGAGGATTATCGTCCATGTAAAGATGGTCACGACGATACCGGAACCCTATCTGGTATAACTCGTGATGTAGGGGATCGAACCGACGATGCCACAACCCTACCGAAACCACGCGCTGAGTAGGGGATCGCATAACCAACGATACCACAACCCTACTGACACCAAGCGCTGAGTAGGGGATCGTATAACCAACGATACCGCAACCCTACTATAAACATCATGCTGAGTAGGGGATCATAAACCCGACGATGCCACAACCCTACTGTGCACGACCCACCGCATAGGGGATCATATTCCTGATGATGCCACAAACCCTACGGGGTTAACCTGCTAGATAGGGGATCGCCGCCCGTGAATAAGCGGTCACAACGATACCAAGAACCCGATCTAGGGTAAAGATGCTAGAGGATCCACTCCGGGACCACCGGAGGGATACTACAATTCTAACAGTTTAAACATCCCATCGAGAGGATCAAAAACTCATACGAAGGTTGTGATACCACACGAACCCTCGTAGGAACAAACCAAGGGAGAACCCTCAACCACTGCTAGTCCAAACGTCGCTACCCGAGCGACTCGCCCAAAAGCCACACTGCGCACCTCTGAAGCCAAAACCGAGGCCACCATCGCGTTCCACGCGGAAAAACACGCATGATAGGCTGTTTACTCGCCCGGAACGGAGCACCGGTGAAAAAGGCACTATTCACCGTAGCTAGCTCGTGCGGGGCCCACACAATGATCCCGAAACCCATCGAGCGGATCACACCACAGCGATCCCCTCGGAGAAACAAGCTGAATCGACTACTCGCTCGCCCAAAACGGACACTCGGTGAAAAAGGTACTATTCACCGAAGGCCAGCTCGGGTGGGGCCCACGCCTGGATTCCGAAACTCATCGAACGGAACGCACCATTGCGATCCTCTCGGAAAAACACACAGGATCGACTATTCATCTGCCAAAATCGGACTCCTGGTGCAAAAGCTGCGTTTCCCCGCAAACGCCAAAACCCGGCCTCGTGGGGCCCGCACCCCGTTCGCAGTCCCAACACCCGGAAACCATCTCAAAAAGTCCGTCGTACCATCAGGGTCTCAACGCCACTGACGACACGTCAATCGGACGCTCCGGGTAGAAGTTACAACGGCCCGAAGTCGTAAAATAATAAAATAATATTATTTTATACGACGTTTCTAACTCCCGGGCCACGATCCTGAACCATAAAATTCTCAAAGTTAGTTCAAAAGGTCCGTCTCGACGCAAGGAGCGCGTCGCCGCAAACGGCTCGTAAATCGGAGTTAGGGTTTGCGAGTTACAGGGGTTTAAAGAACCCCCGGAACATTCTGGCTGGACCACCGCAGGGTCGCCGGAAACCACCGCGCCGCCGCCGGACTCCGCCGTGCCGGAGCCGGAAACCACCGCGTCGCCGCCGCGCCGCCGCGGAACTCGCCGGAATCCGCCATGGCCGCCGCGGGTCTCGCCGGAAAACCGGGTTTTTCGCCGGAAAACTTCCGGGAGCCACCGGGAGCACCCTGGTGCTCCAAATTCAGATCCGAAACATGTTTCGGAAAGCTCGGGACCCGAACTATACAAATCTTATGAAAAATTGAAGAAAAAAAACACAAAAATGGGATCCGGGATTGTAAAACTCAAACCGCCTACCTCGCGGGCGAAACGCCGACGTTCTGCCTCAGATCCGCGCTCTAGAGCTTCCGCTGCGCGCTCCTGGAACGTCCGCCGTCAAATTCTGAGCTCGTGGGCGCTCCGTTTGCTCGATTCGGCGAAGTGGCAGCGAAGAACGACGAAGAAAGGCGAAGAACGATTAAAGGGGGGGGGGAGGCGCTGATATTTATATCAGCGGCCCGCCGGCGCCAAACCCGCCTCGGACCCGACGCCCGATGCGAACAAAAGTAAGGTCACCCCTAGGGTAAACGCACCGTTCTGAACGCAACGGCGGTCTCAGATTTTCCCTCCGAGACTCCGTTCAGAAGTTATTCGAGCCGACGCTCGCACACTAACTTGCTACTTATTTACGGAAACGCCCCTGGGGGCGTTTCTCACCGCAGGCCCGCGCCCGCAACGTTTACACCCCGCCTAGGGTAAACGACACGTTCCGGACACAACCGTGCCCTCAGATTCCCGTTCTGAGCTACCGTTTAGGAGATATAACACCCCCACCTTGTGCATAGTATAAAAATACTTAATATTTTTATAAAATTTAATTCCGGGCACACCGGGACTCGGAATCGCACGCCGTCTTCGCGCCTAGCTCTGGAATTATTCGTAGAAATATTCCAAAGTCTGACAGGGCCAAAAACCCGAGTCGCTACATCCTCCCCCCCTTAGAACTTTTCGTCCCCGAAAAGCCCTAAGCACAAGGAAAGCGACTGGACTCTCAACTGGGTCTCACACACCAGCGAGCTCACCAACAAACAACCACTCAGGGTCTTACCAACGCCCTGAACAAAACTCGAGCAAGCAACAAAAGGAAAGAGTACCGCTAAACAGTGTCTGAGAAACTACTGCAGTAAGTAGAAAGACAAAAGGCGTACCTCTATCCATCCGCGGTGCCTCTGGGTCAACAGTCTCCAGGGCATGCAGCTGTCCTCGCCCTCGACCACCAGCTCCCTGAGCTTGGCGTGGACCACCTGGGGGTGGGGGTGGTGGCAACTGGTACTGCCTACCACCGCCTCCCGCTGCACCAGCTCCGCCGCCACGTCTGCCGCCCTGCGGACCTCCTTGCTCGAGACGCTGCCTCTGCCAAGGCGGTCCATCGACCGGCTCCCTCTGAGCAGCACGTCGGGTCGTACAATCTCTAGAAAGATGTCCACGACCATCGCAAGCGTAACACCGCCTCTCCTGTGGCTGACCAAAATTGGCCTGCGAGCCCTGTGAGCCCTGAGGCTCAGATCCTCCATCCTGGGGTCGCCTCCTGTATCGTCAGCCACGTTCAGACCCCTGAGTCTGACGTCGGCTACCAGATGTCGATCCGACCGATGAAGTCTCAGCTCTCGAGTGCCCAGCACTAACAGGGGGAAACTGCTCGGCCAGAAAGCTCTCCACCACCAGCGCTCGCTCCAGCACTCCAGCATAGGTGGGCAGACACAAGGAAACCACACCTGCTCGGATGTCCCTGCGTAATCCCTGCTCGAAGGTCCGAGCCCTAAAGAATGGGTCTCGAACCATATCCAGGGAGTAGCGCGACAGGTCTGTAAACCTCGCTGAGTACTCCGACACAGTCAGGCTCTCCTGTCGAAGCTGCAAAAGCTCCTGAATCCGCACTAACCTCAGCGTCACCGGATAGAACTCCTCCCTGAAGAGCCGCTCAAACTCTGCCCACGTCAGCGTCTCCTCGTCATGGGACTGCATCACCAAACTCCACCATCGCCTGGCCGAACCATGCAGAAGGCTCGCCGCTAGGACCACCATCTGATCAGGAGGTGTCCTCACTAGGCGGAAAACTCGAGTAACTGCCTCGAGCCAGTCATCAGCTGCCTGGGGGTCTGGATCACCCCGAAACCTCAGAGGTCGCTGCCTCTAGAACTCGTGCAGCGCACTCAGCCTGCGCGCAACGTCGTCCTGCACCGCCGGCACAACCAGCTGCTCGATAGGTGGTGGCTCAACTGGCAGACCACCTGGAGGTGCAAACTCAGAACCTGCGCCCTGCTCCACAGCCACTACATGAGGTGGGTCGTCAGCACAATCCTGCTGCGGAACCCTCGCTGGCTGTCGTCGTGGAGGCATCCTGAATTACATTCAAGACACACCACAGTCAAAGAGTATATCTGGAGAGATGACTCAAGAAGGACAAGGAAAAAACCAAAAACCCAGTCCTATATGATACATGTACCATTATGTCCCCGCGACCAGTGTACGAATGTCCCGAGTTGAAAGGCAGGTTATCAGAGTCCTGGTGTATGGATACGTCAGCCGCCGCACCAACACTGGAGTCCCTGGCCTGAAAGCCGAACTCGAAACATCCTAACACTATCGCTATGCAACCCAAACCAAACTCACAGCTAGACCAGCTACGCTCTGAGATCCCAAAGGTGGAACCTCCTCTGATACCACTCTGTCATGAGCCAACCCAACGGGGCTCGTGCCGCGACTCCCCAAGCCCGCCTCCAATAGGCCAGGGGCTGGCGACCAGCGCCGAGTAGGCTATCACACACATGGGAGGCATTAGCCTAAGGTACCTGTACACACGCACCCACAAACACCTCCATGCAACAGTGCCGAGATATAGAAACTGAAAAGTAAATGCATGCATACAATCTATCCCAAACCAGAGTGCAACAGCAAAAGTACAAGGGAAAAACAGGGCCCACCAAAAGAAAACTACAAAGCGCGTCCAACCTGCTCTGAAGAAGGGGAACGCTGCCACAAACACCCGCCGGAAAGCTCGCTCGGCACAGCTCCGGTAAACACCCCGGTCAATTCGCTCACAAAGCTCCGCCTGCTCCGGGTCCTCCTGGGACTCCGTCAAAAGGCCTGTGGTCTGCACAAAATACAAACATGTGCGGGAAAAGCCCGTGCAGGGGTGAGTATAAACATACTCAGTAGGCACCCCAAAAATCCAAAACCCAAGGGAGCAACTGAAAGGAAACAGTCCGCTCAACCTAGCCAGAGGGAACCCAGACGAGAGAGAAACTCCATCTCGTGACCATCCTCAGCTAAACACAACAAGTCAGCTCAGCTCAGCTCAGGTGTATGCCCATACACACACCTTGAACAATCCAGATATACACAGCTCACGCCACAAGCCACAAGAGGTACCGATCTCGTCACCAGCAACTGTCCACAACAAGGAGAGTACACCACGAACACTATCATACCAGATGACACTCATCCGAGAGATACACTCCATCGGGTCCCAAACAAACATCTCAGACGCTCACCCGAGAGACCACGCTCGTCGGACAACATCACTGAGGAAACATCACTGAAACAACATAACCACCAAACTCCCCGGAGAGGGGATCGCCGCTAGGGTCCGCTAGGGAATACCAAGACCCACTCCGGTATACATAGCTCACAGATAGGGGATCACTCCCAGGGTCCGCTGGGGGATACCACGACCCGATCTGGCATACGTAGTTCCCACAGATAGGGGATCACACCCAGGATCCACTGGGGGATACCACAACCCGATCTGGCACTCGACGGAAGCTTCACACTCAGATAGAGGATCATCGTCCATGTAAAGATGGTCACGACGATACCGGAACCCTATCTGGTATAACTCGTGATGTAGGGGATCGAACCGACGATGCCACAACCCTACCGAAACCACGCGCTGAGTAGGGGATCGCATAACCAACGATACCGCAACCCTACCGACACCAAGCGCTGAGTAGGGGATCGTATAACCAACGATACCGCAACCCTACTATAAACATCATGCTGAGTAGGGGATCGTAAACCTGACGATGCCACAACCCTACTGTGCACGACCCACCGCATAGGGGATCATATTCCCGATGATGCCACAAACCCTACGGGGTTAACCTGCTAGATAGGGGATCGCCGCCCGTGAATAAGCGGTCACAACGATACCAAGAACCCGATCTAGGGTAAAGATGCTAGAGGATCCACTCCGGGACCACCGGAGGGATACTACAATTCTAACAGTTTAAACATCCCATCGAGAGGATCACAAACCCATACGAAGGTTGTGATACCACACGAACCCTCGTAGGAACGAACCAAGGGAGAACCCTTAACCACTGCTGGTCCCAACGTCGCTACCCGAGCGACTCGCCCCAAAGCCACACTGCACACCTCCGAAGCTAAAACTGAGGCCACCATCGTGTTCCACGCGGAAAAACACGCAGGATAGGCTGTTTACTCGCCCGGAACGGAGCACCGGTGAAAAAGGCACTATTCACCGTAGCTAGCTCGTGCGGGGCCCACACAATGATCCCGAAACCCATCGAGCGGATCACACCATGACGATCCCCTCGGAGAAACAAGCGGAATCGACTACTCGCTCGCCCAAAACGGACACCCGGTGAAAAAGGTACTATTCACCGAAGGCCAGCTCGGGTGGGGCCCACGCCTGGATTCCGAAACTCATCGAACGGAACGCACCATTGCGATCCTCTCGGAAAAACACACAGGATCGACTATTCATCTCCCAAAATCGGACTCCTGGTGCAAAAGCTGCGTTTCCCCACAAACGCCAAAACCCGGCCTCGTGGGGCCCGCACCCCGTTCGCAGTCCCAACACCCGGAAACCATCTCAAAAAGTCCGTCGTACCATCAGGGTCTCAACGCCACTGACGACACGTCAATCGGACGCTCCGGGTAGAAGTTACATCGGCCCGAAGTCGTAAAATAATAAAATAATATTATTTTATACGACGTTTCTAACTCCCGGGCCACGATCCTGAACCATAAAATTCTCAAAGTTAGTTCAAAAGGTCCGTCTCGACGCAAGGAGCGCGTCGCCGCAAACGGCTCGTAAATCGGAGTTACGGTTTGCGAGTTACAGGGGTTTAAAGAACCCCCGGAACATTCTGGCCGGACCACCGCAGGGTCGCCGGAAACCACCGCGCCGCCGCCGGACTCCGCCGTGCCGGAGCCGGAAACCACCGCGTCGCCGCCGCGCCGCCGCAGAACTCGCCGGAATCCGCCATGGCCGCCGCGGGTCTCGCCGGAAAACCGGGTTTTTCGCCGGAAAACTTCCGGGAGCCACCGGGAGCACCCCGGTGCTCCAAATTCAGATCCGAAACATGTTTCGGAAAGCTCGGGACCCGAACTATACAAATCTTATGAAAAATTGAAGAAAAACAACACAAAAACGGGATCCAGGATTGTAAAACTCAAACCGCCTACCTCGCGGGCGAAACGCCGACGTTCTGCCTCAGATCCGCGCTCTAGAGCTTCCGTTGCGCGCTCCTGGAACGTCCGCCGTCGAATTCTGAGCTCGTGGGCGCTCCGTTTGCTCGATTCGGCGGAGTGGCGGCGAAGAACGACGAAGAACGGCGAAGAAAGATTAAAGGGGGGGGGGGGGGCGCTGATATTTATATCAGCGGCCCGCCGGCGCCAAACCCGCTTCGGACCCGACGCCCGATGCGAACAAAAGTAAGGTCACCCCTAGGGTAAACGCACCGTTCTGAACGCAACGACGGTCTCAGATTTTCCCTCCGAGACTCCATTCAGAAGTTATTCGAGCCGACGCTCGCACACTAACTTGCTACTTATTTACGGAAACGCCCCTGGTGGCGTTTCTCACCGCAGGCCCGCGCCCGCAAAGTTTACACCCCGCCTAGGGTAAACGACACGTTCCGGACGCAACCGTGCCCTCAGATTCCTGTTCTGAGCTACCGTTTAGGAGATATAACACCCCCACCATGTGCATAGTATAAAAATACTTAATATTTTTATAAAATTTAATTCCGGGCACACCGGGACTCGGAATCGCACGCCGTCTTCGCGCCTAGCTCTGGAATTATTCGTAGAAATATTCCAAAGTCTGACAGGGCCAAAAACCCGAGTTGCTACACAACACTATATCGGTGCACCCAACATATAATTTGGATCGGGATCATTTGTGAGTAATAATGTGGTTCAAACCTTCATATAAGCTATATCATCCTCACCAATTTCACATATAATTCTCAATTACCATATAAAACATTTTCTTCTTAAATTTTTTCTTCATAAAACCCTTGAAAAACTCTTTTTAAACCCCATTATAAAATATTAGATATCAAAATACCCTGATCATTTAAAAACACATTTTCTATATTAAAAAACATAGAAAAATTGAAAGTTTGTTGTTAGTTGAAGAATATATCCTTAAATTTTTTTTAAGGAAATATTCTTTTCACTTTGACTAATATCAATGTAGCCACCCAGACCCTAGTCACCCAGAGCTACTGTTTATTTTATTACATTAGAATGAGATACACTGAATAACATCTTGAAGGACCGAACCATTTATGTAATGCCCCCAAATTCTAAAATAATGATATTAGATTTGATAGAGTGTATAACACGCCATACCAAGCACGTAAGGGAAAACAATATCTAGAGGATTTATTATATTATTACTAATTTGTATAAATTCATATTATATTATATATCTTTAAATTCACACAATACTAAGTTAGATTTCATTACACATAATAACATTTTTTTTTGATTTCTTGTGTTACACGCCATATCGAGTTTTTCAAAAAAACAATATATTATCAAAATATTATTATTTAATATAATCAGATATAAGCTAGACATTAAATTAGAGTTTATTAATCATATTAACTAAAATATGATAATATTTATATTATATATCCAATCAAATGTTCTTAAATTCATCTAATATATTTGATATTCATAAGATGTGAGAGACCCCAACATTACGTATAAAAACCTATATTTATCTCAAGGTAATTTTAATGGATTTTAATATAGAACAAATTTTAATTGATTTTTTTAGAACATTTATAAATTTTATTTTTTAAAATAAACTTATTTTTTTATATATAAACATTAAAATTAGTTTATGTTAAATTTATCGTATTTTTCTGAAATATTTCATTTTTTGGTGAATAGGGAAAAATTTTGAAATTTAATTTCAAAATTCTTTTTCATATAATATATTTATAAGGTTAAATTATATTTTTCATTAGATTAGAAGTTTCATTATATCAATTTATTATAATATAATCCAATTTATATTATATTAAATAATCTCACATTTAAATTGGATATATATATATTGAAAACATTTGATCATTTTTACAATAAAAACCTACTTGGTCATCCTGCATATGGGATTAAATATAAATTAATTTCCACCAAAAATAAGATTATAATTTTGAAAAAATGGTTTCCATATTTGGAATTAAAATAATTTATAATATAAAATTAGGTCAAATTAGTTTTTGACTGTAAATACTGGGGAATATAATTAAAATTAATTACATCGATTCAGAGAAAAATTTGCATAAAAAATGACTAAAACCTAAAATTAAGGAAAGAAATTGACCTAGAAACTTGTACTAAAGTTAGTATATGTTCATATATTGACTATATAATACCTTTTCTAGAATTTTTTTAATTATTTTAGGTACATGATGTAAGGGAGACCTCTCAATTGTGTTTATCTTTTTATATTTAAAAGAATTCCACCCCTCCTCGAGTATAAAAAGGGAACTCATCCCTCCCGCTTATTCACACCAATCAAGACATTCTGATCGCCTAAAATATAAAAAACGTAATCTCCCAAATTCCCTCCTCTCATACAAGAATCATAAATTTTTTTGCAGAAATCCATCCAAGTAATTCCGTTTGTTCAATCGAAAATGAGTTACCCAAAAAAGAGGTGACATCCTTTCTCAATCTCTTTTGTTTTGTTTTCATTATCCACATGCTCAAATATTTTAATTTAATGATTAAATTATATCACCAGTATCCTAAATATATAAAGATTTTTTATATTAAAGTTTCTACATACACTTTCACACACTTCTATTTAATGGGTAATGAACTTACCATTCATCTGTACGAGGGACTACCGCCTCACGAAATGATGATTGTTTGGTGCTCCTTAACACATCTCATGGTTGGAATCATGATGTAAAATATGTTCATATATGATATATATTCTATTTATAATTTATTTATTCTTTTTTAATTATATTAATAACACAAACCCCAATTATTTCGATTTGGTGTAAATACAGTAACATCGTCTATGGAAGTCTGGACTACCGCCCCCTCAAAGCGATGTGATTCGTTCATGCTATACAAGGAATGTATAAAAGTTGATTTTAATAATAATACATGAAATATATTAAATATATATTCTACTGGGATTATATTATACATTTAAATATATATCAATTAATTTTCATTATTTTAAATGCAACAAGGAAATAATAGTAGCGTCCATGCATACGTATGACCCAACGTCTCCAATGCCAATGCATTTAATTTTCTATATTAAACCATTATGGAGTATTATATATATAATGATTATAAAGGAAATTTAAATCATGGATTAAAGTTTGAATATTATGAAATTATTATCTATATTTTATTAACAAAAAGTAATAAGTCAAAACATACTTGAAAAACTATGCAATTAACAACCCAAATAGTTAAAATAATGAAATACTGTTAAAAAATGGGTAATAAGATATTATAAGAATATTTAATAAGTTATTGTAAATATGATTGTGGTTTTGGTATAATTTTGTTAATTTTTTAAGCATTATATACGAGGTTAAATTATGTTGACGCAAAAATTAAACACAAGGTATGAGATTTTTATCTCACTTTTTACATATATGAGATAAATGTTACATTTACTACTAAATTATATTTTTGGTGTATCAAATTACTATTTTGATATATATTATCATGAATTATTTTATATTCATGGAATTTTTATTTTCAATTTTATTTATTTGTTCTAATGGTATTTGTGTTACAAGTTACCAATTTGAAAACAGTTTCATAACCTAATTTCAATTCCATGGGTTTTATTAGTTTCTCATTGTCATTAATATTATAAGAATATTATTTTACTCACTTTATACTATATATTATTTTATTTATATTTTTTTATGTGTATCAATATTTGAAACCTATTCAGTTATTTATTCTCACTTAAATGTTATGGTGTTTTCAGGGGTTTGCTTCAAAATATCATTTTTTCGGATTGTTTATACTTGAATTTACATAAGAGGAAATTATTTGACCATTTTTTTAATAAAGGAATTAATTTTGTTTTATCATTTTTTTGTTCATAACCTTTTACAATTAATAGTTTCATTTTTACTCAATATGGTACTCAAAATTTTTATATTTGTTTTAAGAAAACCAAACATCATTTCTCTCTTATGTATGAGAACCTATTTTCTTCTAAAAACCATGTTTTCATAAAAATTTTACAAAAAAGTGTTTTGGACCTTTTAAAAAATATTTACTAAATCAATTTGTATCCTTTTTTCTTTTAAAAGTTCTTTCAAAAGAATATTCTTGTTTCATTCTAAGAAATTCATTTTTCTAGGATTTTTTACCATGAAAATGGAATGTTATTTTACCGTGTACATCATGTTTTGGATTTAACCTTAATTATTATTTTTTTAATATTCTATTACAATTTTAAATGTTTAATTTTCATGATTTTTTTTTCAAAGTATATTTTCAAAAGAAATATTTTTTTTAAAAAAAAAAA
Source organism: Viscum album (assembly GCA_963277665.1). Lineage (NCBI taxonomy): Eukaryota > Viridiplantae > Streptophyta > Magnoliopsida > Santalales > Viscaceae > Viscum > Viscum album. The sequence continues at coordinate 1,551,314,470 of OY728125.1, read as the reverse complement.
TATACTTTCCTTAAGAATACTTTGAAAATGTCTTTTTATAATATTTCTAATAATCAACAATAACAACCATTTATTTTGAATCCATGTTGGTTATTTTTTATTGATATCTTCTTTGTTCTTCATATGGATGGTTTATGATCGGTATAGCCAAGGATAGTATTGAAATTAACTTATTTTATTCTTTTATTAGTCACCATGAAATATTCGATTTCATATGATCATTAGACATTGAATTTCAATTAATTACCCTTATAAATTATCATGGATATGTTTGTTTCCTAAACCGTATATCATTTTTACAAACATTAAATAATTTGATTTTTTTATTATTTGTTTAAATATTGATAAATCTATATTCTTTATTAAATATGGATATTGGAAAAAGAATATTGTTTATTTGTTAAATTTATTACCCGATATAAAGAATGTTTTAGACATGCAGTGAAAGTGGGGCCTAAACATTATATAGCCCATTGATGCATTGACAAGTTCTCATGAGACAAATTAGTGGTGAAAATTAAAAATGTTTATACCTATATTTTTAAGATATCTACAAGATTAATCTAGATAGTAGTGTTTTTCATGTTCCTAATATATGACATGTAATAATTAAGCATTGTCTTCATTTTGATTCGGTATTTATTATCCATGAGTTTTTCAACACCAAAAAATATAAGAATTCATTTCATTCTTAGTTTAATGATTAAATGTCATGTGTTTTTAGATTATTACCTTTACATATTGATTTTTACATATCCAGTTATTTAAAAGGAATGTGTTTTAATTTTTTAATATTTCTATAATATTTATGAACTTCCATCATTGTTTATTGATTTCATGTCATATGTGTTCAATTATTTTCCATGACATAATTATTATTCAAATTACTTCATTATTTATTTAGCTATACTTCACCCTTACTGAGCATTTGATCACACTCTTATTTTGTTTCCATTCACCAAGATTCCATGAAGTGTACTAAGAAATATATGAAAGGGTATACTAGATGGAATAAAGTTATCCATGAAAAAAATGTTTTTAATAGTGTATTAAATTTTAGAACTAGGCTCATATATGTATCTTTTTTACAATGAATAATAAATTGGCAAATCCTTTGGGATGTGATTGACTTGCGTCTTACTCCAATGTAATGGTAGCAGGCACCGACTATGATTTTCCTGGGGTCGGGCTTCTCTAGTTGGTAGGAGTGAAGGTTTAGTAGAATCCATGGGAACTAGATTTATAAAAACATAGATAATAAAATGTAACCAAAAGGTAGAATTTGGGGATAGGTATAGAAAAACATCCTATAATTTTGATAAGGTGGTTATTTTGTGGGAATTTATAGAAATACATCCCAATATGGATAATATAGCTGGACATGGTTCTAAACAGATCTACATAGGGGTAACTACTTTATAAATGTGTTTTGGTCCTAGATCGAGCAAAAGATGGTACATGAAAATGGGTCTTACTTTGCACCAAGTTTGACACTCCTGGGGGATATTCTAAGGATTATTCACATTTTTTTACAAACCATTATAAATTATTTGAATCAATATCAACAATGAATGACACAGGTTAAATCTAAGGTTTTTTATTTAAAATAATGTATTATGATTTAGATATCTTATAAATGATTATATGTATATATAACTATAAATACTGTTAATCACACTATTCTTTCTATTTTTAGTCAATGGAAATGACCTGAAAGAGTCAAGTTGACATTGAATATGAAATACATGGTGGTGATATTTAGAAACCCAATGAGGTGTTTATAAGAATGAAAAATCTCATGTTTATTTCTAATAAATTTTCACAAAATATGATTAATAACATATAAATTAACCAACTTCCGAACTCCCAAAATAAGAGAAGGATGAAGGTTACTAAGAGTTTGAGTGGTGAGGACCACAAAGTCAATAATGCTAGATTTCCATCATGCATGAAGTATTGATGGATTCATCCTAGAATGTGACTCAATAGAATGAGAAAATGCATTACGTGTGGGAAAGAGGGACATAATGAAAATAATTACTGAGGAAAAATAAATGATCTGATGGAAGGAAATAAATTACACACTAAGGATCTATTTCCGGTTTAATTCCTTAAATATGGAGAACCCCATCATTAACTAAGTCAATTATCTCTTCTAAAGGATAATACATAGACTAAGGAGGTACCTATGTTGAAATTAAATGACTAAGTATTTATGTGTGGATTTTCTATTGAAATCCTTAGTTAAAAGAATATTTAATGACTACATTTCAAATATTTTTATCAAATTTATTTTGGAAATTATATTAATTTTTAAAATTTTTTTTTTATAATGGGTGACAACCCATCTTATCCAGTGATGTGGAGGGGCTTGAAACCATTCCTTAATGATGATATGGGTTTCGCACCTACCACTGGCCTACGTGATTTCTTAGTTAATGTCTCATTTGTTTTAGCTAAAAAAATTGATGATTTTTTATTAATGATAAACAAGTAGAGTAACTTTTTATGTTTAGAGATTAATTTATTAACCATATTGTATTTGGATAATAGTTAGAGAAAAATGGAACGAATTTTCACTCTTTTAAGGGTCTTCTTGTCCAGTAAAAGTGAATTATAGTTCTATAGGAATAGAAGTTAATTTTGGGATGAATTGGAAATTTAATGCAGTAAAACTAAAAGATTATTTTTTGTAGAAATGTATCAAGTATGTATATTTATATATATACTTATGTTGAAAAATAATTCATCTACATTATGGAAATGATCAGAGACCAAAAAACATATTATCCTAATTCCTTAATTTTTGTTGAACTGATGGTGTTTTAAGTTATCATATATTTCTGTCTTTGAGGACCACAACATTCACCTAGTTATTCAAATTCTTATGATCAATGAATTGAATAAAACATTATATATATTTACTCTTTTACTACATATACATATCCCCACATTCCAATAATGTCCTCCAACTTAGTGACAAAATTATATGTTAGTCTATGTGACCTTTGTACTTCATATTTTTTCTTTTCTAGATGATGTTTTAGGAACACTTATCATGATGTAGGATTTCATTATTGTGACTATAAATCAATATATTACCAATATTTAGTTTAAATTTTTGGGACTCAATTTTATTATAGTGGTGGAGAATTTATCAACCCAAAATTCTAAAATAAGAACATTGTATTTGATACGGTGTATGGCATGAAACACTAAGCGCGTAAGAAAATATAATATCCTAAGAAATTTAAATATAAAAACAATTTAAAATAAATTAAATATAAAATATAGATTAAAATAAAAAAATTATTTATTTATCATGAATTAAATTCAAAAATATCATATTTGATAGCATTATTAAAATGTAAGACTGAGTTCAAGAGAATAATAATATATTACTGAAATATTATTATTTAATCTAATATGATCTAACCTAATAGTTAAATTATATGTTATGAATAAAATTTAGAAAAGATGAGAATATATAGTATATATCCAATAAAATCTTCTAAAATTCATCCAATGTTTTTTATAGGCATAAGATGATTGAAATACAATATTACACATAAAACCCTATATTTTTCTAAAAGAAATTTTATAGCTTTTTAATGGAGAACCTATTTTAAATCCAATTTTTTTACAATTTTATAAAAATTATATGTGATAATAAAATTATTATTTTTAAATAAAAACCTAAAAATTAGGTTATGGTAATTTTTTGGTATTTTTTTGAAATGTTTCATATTGTGGATTAATAGTAAAAAACATGATTTAAATTCAAATTGTATTTATTGTTTTATTTATTTCAAGGTTAAATTATATTTCAAATTTCATTTAAAGTTAAAATAACATAATTGTAAATAAATTAATTCAATTTAGGTCATTGTAATCAATTTAAATATGAAATTGGATATAAATACTTAGCAAACTGTTGAACATTTTTACTTAAAACCCCCACTTTATCATCCTGTTTGTTTGATTAAATTTAAATTAATTTGTATCCCTTTTGAAATTTTAATTTGAAAAAATTGATTTCATATTTTTAATCATAATAATTTATAACTTATAACAAGTTAAACATAGTATTTTACCAGAAATAGTAGTGAACATAAATAAAATTATATACAGGGATTAATAGAAAACTCTTCTTTACATGGGATTAAACCATATTAATAAGAAACAAAATGACCTAAAACATGTCCAAAAGTAATATTATATATATATTTAGACCATATAATCCATTTTATAAAATTTGGATCATTAATTTATGTTTGTTATGTAATGTAGTTCTCTTAATAGTGTTTATATTTTTATATTTACAGGAATGTCACTCTTCCTCCACTATATAAAGGAACAAACCCCTCCCACCTATTCATACTTAGGAATCCATTTAGATATCCCAGTATAGGCCCATATATGATCCCTAATTCGTTATTTTTATCCTATAATCCTTATTTTTGAAGAAATCATGTCACGGTGTCCATTTGGTGCCATCCAAAAAGAGTTTCCCAAAGAAGAGGCAACATCCTTCCACAAACTATTTTGTTTTATTTTAATTATCCATCCCCTAGAATATTTTTATTCTACGATTAAATAATATCTTAAGTATACTCAATATACTTATATGTTTTTATATTATGTTTTTTTACTAGACTTACACACAATTCCATTTTATTGGGAAGGAACTTACCACCGTGTGTACGACGGAAAGCCACCTCGGGAAATAGTGACTGTTCGTTCATCCTTTACCACCTATGATATTAGGAAATATGATAGAAATGATATTTATATATGATATGTATGTTATTTATAATGTAATTATTATCCATAAATTTTTATATAACACATAACCTTATGCTTTCCATCTTCTGTAAATACGGTTACATCATTTGTTGAAGTGTGGACCACTACCTCCTCAAAGTGGTGTGATTCATTCAAACTATATATGGAATGTGTAAAGGATGGTTTTAATAACCCTATAATAAATATAATAAATAGATATTATAATTTAATTATTGTATCCGTATACATATAAATCATTTATTTTTCATTCTTTTAAATATGATAAGGAAATGGAAGTAGCGTTCATTTATACATACGACGTACCATCTCCATGAACGATTCATTTAACTTCTTATATCCATACAAAATAGATTATAATAAATAAATATATAATGAAAATATATGATATTTAAATCAGTTTATACATTAATTATATGATTAAATCGTGATCTAAATAATATTAGTATGAAGTAAAAAAGTAAAAATATACTAAAAACTAGGTAATTAACATCTGAAATAGTGAAAATAATGAAATATTGTTAACAAATGAGTAATAAGATATTATAAAAAGATTATATATGATATTATCAATATTATTATGGTTTTGGTATATGTTTTTGACATGTTTTAAACCATTATAAAGAAGGTTATATGATATTCACCAGAAAAGGAAACACAAGGTGTGATATTTTCATCTCACTTTTTATATCATTGAGATAAATATCATATTCACCACTTACTTCATTTTCTGGTGTATATACTTCATTTTTGATTTATTATGTCATTAATTATTTTATGTTCCTATTTTTTTTATTTCAAATTTGAATTATTTCATCTAATTGGATTTCAGTTAAATGTTACCATGTGGTAAGGAAATTTATAACCCAATATATTTTCCTTGGGTTATATTACTTTATCATTATTGTTAATTTTATATGAATATATATGAAGTCACTTTATAAATTATATATTTTTAACTTTTTTTGTTGTGTATTTTCATTTGACACACATAATCTATTAATTTTTTGATTCTTGCATCAATGTTATTTTTTTAGGGATTACTTCACGATCTCATTTTTTGGGATTTTTTAGACTCGAATTTTCATCAGAATAAATTATTGGATAAATTTTTAACAAAACCTTTAATTTTATTCTCCTATGTTTTTTAGAAAATTTTCCATGTAGTAGTACCATATTCAAACTCCTGGGTAGTAAAAATGTTTTATAAGATGTTTTTATGAAAACCAAATTTCCTTCAACTCTTTAGTTGAAGAACGTATTTCCTTCATAACCCTTGGTTTTTTGAAAAGGTTTTCAATTTTGTTTTCAATATTTCCAAGAATATTTATGAAATAATTTTTTCTCCATTTTTTCTTATACAAAATTTTAATATCTTATTCTTATATCTTTCGGAAGAGGGAAGTTTTATAACATTTTTATCGTGCAAAGGGGTTGTTCTTTTACATTGAATGCATGTTCAGATTTACTAGTTTTCATTTTTTGATAGTTTCCATTAAAAGAATAACAGATTTTTTTAAAAAAATATTCCATTGAAAATTGAGATTCAAAGATAAGTATTTTAAATTTTTTTCAAATTAAAAAGGAGATTTTTGTTAAGAATGTTTTTAAAAGATAGTTATATAATATATCCACTCATCAATGACAACAAATAATTATTTTTACTCCAATTAGAAAATTTTGTATTGATTTTATCCTTATTCATCCTCTGAATGGTTTTTGACTTATTTTTTTGAGAATAGAATTGAAATTCACTCCCTCGATTATTTTTTAGTCACCTAGAAATATTCAATTTCCTATGATCATTATACATTTCTTTTCCCCAAATTATCTATACCATTTATCTTGGATATGTTTATTTCCTAAACTATATATCATTTTAACATTCAATAATTAATTTAAATATTATTTGATTATTTGGGGACAAAATGATAATACATGTTATTTATTCCATACATATATTTGATATGGAATTTTTTTTATTATTTAAATTGATTACTTGATAAGAGGAATTATTATGAAATCCAAGGATGTGTGGGTCCTAGACTTTATATAGCCCCTCGATGCATCGATAGGTTCTCATGAGACAAATTAGTTGCAAAAATTAAGCAATTTTCAATGTATAGTATTAATATATATATATATTAATAATATTGTTAATGATATTAGATATTTTCATGTTCCTATTACATTATATCCAATAATTAATCATATACTTCATTTTTATTCATTGTTTTTTATCCATGAGATTTCCACTATGAATAATTCTATGGATTCATTTCATTACCAATCTATTGATTAAATCACATGTGTTATTAGTTTCATACATTTATATATTGATTTTTCTTTATCCAATTATTTAAATCCAATTTTTTTAGTTGTTTACCTTTCGATAGCATTTAAGCACCTCTCTATCAATTTATTGATTACATGGAATGTGTTTATATTTATTTATCATGTCATAATTATTATTCTCATTTATTAATTATTTCTTTTATTATACTAAACCATTAATGGTAATTTGATCATTACATTAATTTTTTTTCCTTTCTCTAGCATTTTATGATGTGTACTAAGAATGATATTCAAGGATATGTGACATGGAATAAAGATATCATTGAAAAAAATTATGTGGTAATTAGTGTATTCATTTTTAAACAAAAATTTATCTATGTATACATTTTTTTCAATGAATTATAAACTATTTGTTTCTTTGATTAGTGATTTACATGTATCTTGTGCCATTTAAATTGTAGCTAGAACTGGATCTGGGATTCCTGAGATCTTGTTGCTATAGTTTTGTAGCCTTTATAAACTGGATACAAACATGATATGTACATTTAATTTTTATAAAAGGTATAACATAATTTTTTTGAATAATTTCATTATTCACTCTAACATATATTTTTATATCAAAAATATTACACTATGTGGATTCCTGTGAAAGTAAAAAAATTAAGGGTGATCTCAAATGCTCAGTAGGAGTTATGTATAATGGACGTTATCCTCAATAAATAAGAATAATCAACATGCCAAGGTCAAAATATGAGAACACCTTCTGTTTAAATAACCAGATAAGGAATAATCAATATGTGATGGTGAATAACTGAAAATATATTCCATCTAATAAATAAAAGAAGAATTAAATTCATTTAGAGATAATATCATTTTGATAATATCATTAATAATAATAACTAAATTCATAATAAATGTAATGATTAATTTTTGGACGTCATGTCAGAGTCCCGAGAATCCTCTATGATAAATACATTTCAAAATAAGTTTTTAAACTAATCGGTATAGAAATATATGTTTTGGCTACAATTATGATCTTTCACAAGACATATTGAGACTATTGGGTAAAAAATCAAAGTATTTTGTCAACTTATTTTGTTTCATGAAATATGTTGATGAATCAAGGGGATATCTATACAAAGACCCACCCATATATTCATGTAAAACTAATTCATCATACATCGAAAAATTTATTTAATTTATAAACAATATTCATTATCATTGAATATCTATATTGAGTAGAGGATATAGATTTTTCAACATTTCCCTAATTAATCAGATAAAATTGAATGTCAACACGATATGTAAAAATGGTATAATGATTATGAAATAATAATATCCATCATTAAAGAATATTAATATTTTAGATAAATATAATTCATAGTAAAAACGGAATAACAAAAATAATTGTTTTGAGAGAATGATAACTATCCTAAAAGAAAGTGAGATTATAAAATAACATTTACCACTTGGTTATTTTTTGAGTTAAAATCCACATGGATCAAATGGTTAAAAGTGAAACATAAAATACTATGGATCATGAATAAAACATTATATAAAATGTCAAAGTAACTGTCTATACACCACCTAAAATTTAATTGGTGCATAATAATAATTATGTCTCAATGGAATATAAATTGAGATGAAATCCCTTACCTCACACTTCCTTTAGATGAACATTATTTGAACTACTGTATAATTTTTTCAATTATGTTATTAACATACACCATTACCACAATAAAATTAATAATATCATATATGATACTCTTATAAATGTTTGTGACTTCTTTCTTAATAATATTTTCTTTTTTTTCATTAGTTTGAGAGTTAATCATCATGTTTACTCATTCATGTTTTATTATGAGAGATCTTGTTATGACACATATTAAATTGTTTCCTTATCTCTATAAAAATAATCTTGACACCAATACCATAATTTTATATTAATTATACTTTTATAAACAATCATGGAATATGGTTATGAAAAATTATGTACATTATGATCCTGGAGATGGTAGATCACACGAAATAATGAGTAACATTTCCATAATCCAAAAAAATTATGGAGAGAAGGTGTGTGAAATATAGTACCTCGATAGTTAAAATACTATCACATGTTCCATATTATATACATATATATTTATATATATATATCGTCCATTTGGTTTGGTTATAAAAAAAAGAGTCACATCGCTTTGTGAAGGCGGTAATCCACATGTATACGAATGATATTATCATCTATAAGTGAGTTGAAAAGTAAAAAATAACAATGATATTTTTTTTAAATAATGATAAATATGTTGTTTCTGTAGTAGGTAGAGACATATTTTTTGGGGGTACTGTAGCAGTACTATTGTAGTACTGTAGCAGAACTGTACATTGTGCGGGTACTATAGCAGAACTATACATTGTACAAGTACTATAGCTAAACAATACACTGTGTGGTACTATAGCAGGCACTATAGCAGTTACTATAGTAGGTACTATTCGGTACTGTAGTAGTTGGAAATATTCTCCTTGGGCCACCGGTTTGGGCTTGGAGTCCTTAAGGATTTCGGGCCACCTAGGCATTCGGGTTAGTAGGGCTTTCAGGCCACCTTTAAGGCCCTCAGGCCACCTCAAGGTCTTAAACCCACATGCAGTTTCCCCAGACACACTACAAAAAAAGAGCATCCCCAGAAGAGGATTTGGAGTAGGTTAACTCACCAGAGTAGAGCTAAATGGATTTTTTTAGAATGAGAGGGTATGGCTATGCCATCGAGACCAGCCTGTGCTTGCACGAGAAGCCTAGCCAGATGGCCATGCGAACATGGAGATCTAGTATCATGATTCAGATACTAGAGAGGGATAGTTCCTTTTAGATAGTCTGGTTGAATTCCCTAATACTTTCGGGTCATGTAATCTCATAGGCCTATGGGCGATGTAATCTCTCATCCTACGGGCCTTGTAAGGTTTCCTCCTCGTCCCTTGAAAGGGAGTTCTCAAAAATCAATTAAAATTAATGTCTTTGGTCCATTCAGGATATCATAATTATTTCATTCATATCACATATAACCATTAACTTTATCCTTATTACCTTCCATGTGAAGCATTGGTTAAAAATGATTCACCTCGCTTCGCGAGGTGTTAGTATTCCATACACACCAGAGCCGTTATTACATCTCATATAAAATGAAGTTTAAAAGATATATATATATATGATATAATGATTAAATATGTATAATATTTTTTAAATATAATATATATACTATAGATCTATTATTATACCCAACTGGTATAGGTGGAAATGGAAGAATGAATGACATCAGTTCGCGAAGAGGTAGTCCGTCATGCGAACAACCGATGATTTTGTAATCCATTTGATGTAATTGAGAAATTTAATTACCTTGTTATAAAAATATCCTACTATATAACTTATAATGATTTTATTATATCATCAATTTTTAATTATAATCAAAGGATGTGGAGAAATATATAAATTAACAACACTCATTGAAGAACGTTATGTCTTCTTCGGGTATCCTCCTATTGTTTTAACAAAATCCTTACTAGGACAAATTTATTACAAAATTAAGTCCTTGAAGATGAGATGAAGGAATTTTTAAATTTATTTGGGTAGTTTTTGGTTAATCCAGAGGGCTTGAGAGGGTTGAGAATGTGAGGGGAGTTAGAGCCCTTTTATAGATGAGGAGGAGTGGTTTTTTTGTAAATACATATAATAATTCAATATTTGGAGGTATATGTTAACCCATGTAGCTCAAAAATTTATAATTAAATGTGTGGAGGGGTTATATAGTTTATTCACACATCAATAACACAATGAAACACATGTTTTCAACATTTATCCTCTTAACTTTTATGTTTCCTTACTTTTACAAAAAAAAATTTCACTACAGTAACTATTATTGTTGACCTAGTTGATTTATACTGTAAGATATAAAAAATATTTGATTTATTAGATAATTTTATATATATTTGTTAAAACGTGATATATAATTTATAAAATATGAATTCTTTTTTTTAAAATTAATTTTCATACAAGAACATGTAATGCGAAAAATCTCTAATATAACATAAAGCACAAAAAACATTGTTTTTTTAAATTTATTGGTCAATATAATAATTATAAATGAACATTATTCTATGTCGGGAAATTTTTTTATATATATTAATATTTAAAAATAACATGGTAGAAGTTAAGTTTTTAGTAATTTTAATTAATTTAATAAAATATCATTTATTGTAAATTAACATTAATGTCAATTTTGATATTGGTCAATTAATTTCACTTTAAAAAATAACAAGAAAATGATGGAAATAAAATATATAATTTTCAAAACAATTTATCATGATATATTATTCTTTTAAAATATTGTAATACATAAATTAATTCAATTTACTTTAATTTTAATATTTTTAGGATCATTTATTTTATTTAATTATAAATTAATTAATTACCTTATTGCAACTTCATGGGAATTTAATGTAAAAATTTCATCTCTAAAAACTAAAATAATTTATCTTCATAAACAAAATCCATTTAGAATTATGAATAATATTTAAAATATTATATATTATGTTTTTCCTTATCTCAATGCTTTATTGATATTAAAGGCAAGGAAGTGTTTTTCATTTTATTTTCATTACTTACTATATAGGTCACCTTCATGGAAATATCCCCACAAAAATCATAATAATAGAACATAATATATTAAAGTTTGAAATATTTCTAGCAAATGGGTTTTAGGGAAATGTTTAGGTTATTAAAACCCTTATATTCTTAGTTTAAACCCATTGGTAAACCCGTTTTTACCTCAACCAGTCTAATTAATTTTTAGATTCAAAATTCATTTTAGTTAAAAAATACATTATATATATCTGAAAATATAAATTATGATGATTCGAAATATGAAATACATTTTTCCAAATTCAATACACATAAGTGGTGAAATTTAATTTTAAATAAATCCCAAAAATGAGATGACTAACTGAAAATTTAAAACATTTTGTTATAAGAAGTGAAAACATAAATAGGAAATATGAAACAAAGAAATATAAAAGTCACAGAGAGTGATTGGGATGGATTTTGGGAGAATCCAATCTCACAACTAAAACACATTCAATGTGAAGAGATCCAAAATTAAGGAAAAAATCCATTAGTCTATCATCATGATTACCTTTAGAAGAAATTATATATGCCCACATATTACCCTCTCACCATGTATTGACAACCCTCATGTTTGAAACAAGGAAAGATTCATAGGACTTAAAGTGGTGAATAATATTAAATAGACACTCCATGTGACCTTTCAAATCATTAACCCCATTAGTAGAATCTAATTGCACTTATAATAAAATCATTGAATGATCCTTTCATAATTTATGACATTGATTGAATTCATTAACTTCTCCCACAACTAAATACCCCTCACCAAGAAACACAGAGAAACCCCGAATTTTTAAAGCATGAAATACCTGAGCTATTCTTCCTCTGTATATAATTCCCTATACACAAGATCCATTATTTTTGATATTGAGACCTTACCCAGACGGCTTCCATCTAACTCACACAGCATAGTCCATCAACCTATAAGAAACATCACATGTAGAAATTCCAAAAAAAAGAGTGGTCACAACACCATAGTTAGGGAAACATCTTTACACTACATAAAGAATGTCTTGAAAATGTCCAGGAATAAAAACCTGATGTACTGAATAGATGGACTAATACCATGGTGTAAAACCAAATTACATGACTCCCATATAATCTAGCAAAAAAATTTGGATAAGATATATTACCCCTTCACATGCACATGATCTAGGACAAGTGAGTCCCATATTTCCATAAAAAATCATCCACTTAGAACACGCTATTAATTGAGAATAGAAAACCATGGTACCTGAAACCACATAAAACTATCCCATTCAATATAGTGTAAAAAATGTGAATAAATTTTTCATTGGGAATTAATAAAATATTTTACCATTAATTCCAGAGGGAGAATAATTCACTATAATATATTATCAATGGGTATGGAATCATTTAGAATTCCGTAATGAAGAAAAAAAATATATTGGTGAGATATATTTTCACTAGATTTTTGATCCCAAATAGCCAATAATTGAAGAGGAATGAGTTATACTATGAAAAATTGGACATGTAATTTTCTATAAGGAGAAGAAATGATGAAGCGTTGACCAGGATCCTTAGAGAAATAAATACTATGTGACGCCTCCTTTTTATCTTCATTGAGCTCTTCACCACTGAACTAGGGGTGGGAACAATCTTGAAGGAGGATGATGTCTAGAACTGGATAGTCCGGAAAGAATAAAACATACATACCCAATTATTTCTTAAAAAATAAATATCTATACTCTAAATATTCTATATGGGATTATCCATAATTGGAGGAAAAATTCTTTTTCGGGACATCTAGAGGTTAGAACTATCATTTTAATTGTCCTAATCATAAGGATACACACCATAGTTCCCTTTTAAAAAATAAGATCATATGGATACCCTAGAAATAACCTCCCAAACCATTTTATCCTGAAAAATATACATAATCACTTCAATACCATTGATATTGATATATCCTTTTTCAAATGTATTTCAATAAGTTTCCAACTAGACCAATGATGACACCTTTATTGATGTGAATCCAAAATGAAACTATTAAGAAGAATTTTAATGTTCTTGATTAGTGCATTGGGAGGACTACACACTGAGAAAAAAATGAATTGGAATTGAAGATAAAACACCAGGAAAAATAGTAATAACTCCCCTAAAAATTTGAAAATGACTTTTCCAACTCAAGATCTTTCCCAAAATCCTTTTAAGAATCTTCTCATAGTGATGAATTTTGATCCTCCTGTTAGATAAAGGAGAGCCCAAATAATCCAAAATAAATATTTTAGTGAAAAAACCAATCATATCTTGAATTTTCATCTATCTTTTAGATGAACACTTATAGGAGATAAAAACTGAACTTTTACTGATATGAACACATTGAACGATTTTATTACTGTAATTATTTTCAGTTAACATGAAATTTCTGATTGAATCTTCACTACCTTTGATAGAATATAGCATATCATTAACTAATAAGATATGAGAAATACCATAGAAACCATACCTAACATTAAAATTATGAATCAAACCATCCTAAAAAATAATATTATGGATCCTACTAAGGAAAGCATTGGACATAACAAAAATGATTTTGGCAATCAGGTCAACTTGTCTCAACCCCCTCTATTATTTGACGAAACCAAATGTATTCCCCTTAAGAGAAATTGGGAACCATGGAGAGGAGAAGGACCTAAAGAAAAAATCACAAAACTATTAAAATTAACCAAACTTATTAATCAATTGAATAATGTAATATCATTCCATCTGATCATAATCCATTTCCATACCAATCTTAAGAATCAGTTGGATAAAATCACTCTCTTGTTATGATCACCGATCATTTCTTGTGCAGGCCCGATAGCTCCCTGGATGACTCTGCCTTCCAAGAAACCATGTTTTTATTTAGATACCTAGAGAGGAATATTATGAGATACTATTTTTTAATAATGTTGTCCAAAAACTTATATGAATAATTATACATGAAAATGGGATGAAACTATCCGAAAATATTGGGATGGTTGACATTCAGTTTAAGATCCAAAAATAGTTAGTAAAGTGACTATTAGTAAATTCCAACCCCTAAAATTATCCCTAAAAAGTAAAATTCATATTATTTAATAATTATCTATTAATAATAATAGAATTCACAGGGGAATCCATCAAATCATAGTGATCTCCTAGGATTAAAAGTCTTAATGGATTCATAAATCTTCTTTTTCTTTGGGAGATCACCCGTCCTCATATTATCCAAGTCAGAAATAGATAATTGAATGTTCTCAAAAAATGATTCATGTGCTCCCTAGGTTTAAAAAACCCTATTGACATAGTTTTTTAATATAAAGTGCTCCATATAAATATCCCACTTCTATAGGACCCAAAATACTATTATCTCTAGTGAAGAAGCCATCTGGAAGAGAAAGATTGAGCCTTCTATAAAACATCTTCTACATAATAAAATCATTAGTGTAAAAAATATTTCAATACCATTCATTAATAAATTTATCTTTAGATATATATATGGAAAAATTATGAAGGTCATGTAAGGCCTCCTCAAACCTAACTATTCTACTAGATAGGGGTTCATGGGAATTTGCATCGCATTGGAATTGTATCTGAAGATAAAATATATAAATAGCTTCCTAGTGGATGTCCATGTCAACATCATAGTAAGGGAGAAAATAAAGACAAAAAAATGGATCTTTTTAGCCTTTTTAACTTGTTTTTAAGTGAAACTCAAGAAAACCCCTGAACATGAGAAGACTAAGAAGAGATTACCATTTTTATCGAACCTTTTAACTATAGCCATAGACTGGTATAGAAAAAATTGTTTTTAACATTCATTGAATAATGCACAAGAAATAATAAAGCAGAGTGGCCTGATAAGGATATATACAAGTGATTCATATTGTATATAGAGAAGGTATAAATAACCTAGAGATTACCCAAACATCAATAAAGTCGACTCCAAATCTACTAATCCCCCTTTAATTATTTTCACAAGTGAAGGAATCCCTCAAAAAACCCATGTCCAGGAGCTTATTAGAAATTATGGATGATTGATAAAATTGTATAAAATTATAATGGTAAATGCCTCCCACTTTATATTAAAATTTATCAAGAATGCTATTGAAATATCCTCTAAAAAATCATGCATCTCTGTGACTACTAACGGTTGAAAAAGAGTCCCAATGTTCTTTCTATTGAGATGGGTTTAATTTGTCATAAACAATAGATTTCATATAATCCCCCTAATTGGTACTTATCTTAATATATAGATTCAGGTTATATCTTTCACAAAAAAAATTGGACCCTGTTATTCTAGAAAAGACAAATATATCTGTTAATAGGCCGATAAATTAGGGTTTTAAAGTGAAAATACACAAATGTTTATAATGTTTTTATATAAAACATAAATCTAAAAATGATTCCAATGAACTAAATTTGGTTAATTTATATAAAATTGATATAATTCCAGTTTAAAACCATTTCCAAATTTAATTTTACCATATAAATTATATAAATGTTAATGTAGTTTTTGATTAAATTTAATATTATTCACTATTCATCAAAATCCAAATATTTCATAAAAATTAATAAAAATCACACTAAGAAAATTTTCACATAGAAATCAAAAATTGAAATTTATTTTTCTATATAATTTTTTAAATTTTTTTAGAAATTAATTATAAATTAAGTGTAAAAAATGTGTTTAAATTATGTTCTGTTTAAACCTGGTGTTTCAGGCATTACAAGCTATCCACAAAATTAAATTTATTCTATGTTTAATATACTATCATTTTTTTGGGTGTTACATTCCCACAACCATTAATAAATTGTTTCCTTACAATTTAAACATTATCTTGTTAATACAGGGTTTGAAATTTGAAAATACCATTATCGAAGAAATGTCCACATCATTAAAGGGTTAATAAAATATACTATTAATAAGAGTGAAAGGGAAGTAAAAATGTTTTATGGAATAATTACATAACTATGTTTAAAATTATGAAAACATGCATGGGAAATGAAATCATTGACATGGATGGGAATACTAATTCCCAAGAATTAATAAAGAGTGAAGAGTTCATCGATCTAAAGAAAGTGGGTGATCTATAAATGTTTAACGACTAAAAAGCTAAAAACCAAAAAGGTGTGAAAAGATTCATTGATATACTCATAAATGATGTTAATATGATACAATTATATTTCGAGATCATTTTCCTAAAGTTGATAAAATATTATGAAAATATACACTTACATGATTTCATTAAATTTCATAAACACAATTTTATACTTTAGATATGCCTTGACCATTTTGTAATTCATCCCTTACACCAAGGAATGAATACCCAAAAATGAATTGTTTATTCTAGAAGCACTAAGATTAACATTTAATGGATTGTATAATCTATAAAAGAGTGATGAGTATTTCCTTTTATCTCTATCTTTTTTCTAAAACGAACATGGTGAGTACAGGTTATCCTATATGAATAAATCTTCAAATAGTGAAGTAATACATTAATATTGTATGCCTCATCCAATTTTCATCATTAAACATTTCGTAATTGGTTAACCTTATGACCCTTACAAAAAATTAAGATCAAAACCTTTTGAAACAAGGTCATTGAATTACCAAAATGGACATCTAATTTAATCATCCAAACAACATGAATTAGATTTTAACAGTCATATATAAAAAATTGTGAATAAATTCATTATTCATTATTTTGATACATGTTAATAACTTCAATTACCATAAAAACATATTTTAAACATAAATTATTTCATAATACTTTAATAAAATACATAATATTGGATTTTTTTTAAATTAAAAATTGTTATTAACTCCATAAATGAAAGAACAAACAACTTTTTCAACAAATCATTAATTAGTTCAAAGATAGTTAGTAATAACTAATTAATTTACCTATATCAATCATACTTTTTCCCAAAATCATTATCTATTAATTAAAAACATAATAAGGGTTATGTTTACTTTAATAATTTGTTTTCTAAGAGGCTTAACATTCCACTAGACCATTTCTCTTGGTCATCAGTACCATATCACAAAATCATTCTAATCCTTAATAAAAAGGTACTATAGAACAATAATTATATATTTCATAAATATAATAAATATAATTTCATTGATAAAATACTCAATTGAAATAGTTCTTGAATATTGACAAAAAAAATAATCATCGTTCTTCACATGTAAGAATAACATAATCTTGACTCGTATCCATTAGATTATCTAGAGGTATAATCCACTAACTCTTGGTAAATTTATTTATATTTGGGTCTATATCCTTACTGTTGAAGAACTGAATATTGGAAAATTATTTCTTGACCTTGCAGTCATGATCATTGTGGATTTTTGGTTAACACTTCTTGAAAACCCATTTTCCCCTTAAAAATGTACAAAGGATCTTCTTTATGCAATTATCACTTATAGTAAAATCCTTTTTTCATTCTTCCCATAATATACTTTTTTATGAATCTTCCTCTTCTTATATTTCTTCCATTAAAATCCAAAATACACAAATATTTTATTATCTCAATTTTTAGCACAGTATAATGTGTAATCATATGATTATAATGGTTCAGAGGCTAGTTTACTTTAAAATATTGGATTATTCCCATCAATGAAATTATCATTCATACACTATGGATTATGTGAATTGATGTGGTTGAAATTTCTTATACTAAAATTCAACTCAAAATGAACGAATACACTAGATCAGATGATATCATTAAGAAACATAGTGTAGAATCCCAAAACTAGTGAAATAATTTAGGAATATCTAATCTTATTATCATAAAGATGGATTCTATATAGAAATATCAATTCAAAATACTTAATAATGATTTGTAATGAAAATATAAATTATCCTGAGAATATCCTTTGGGAGTGTCAAACCAATTACCTAGTAATGCATTTTTTCCTATACTAGGTGATGACTAGGTCAATCCCAATGTGCCCTTTTTAGAGTAATTACACCTAGGTACATCTTTACTAGAACAACACCACGTTTTAGTCTCTAGAAAAGGATGTATTGAAAAGGAAAACCACGTTATATATATATTAACAAAAAATTAACATGTCATTATATATTTATTCTAAAATTTTATCCCATAATTATGATCCCAAATCCATGTTTTCCTTAATCTAGTTCCCAAATATTCAACTAAAATTCCACTAATACCAACTATAGTGACTCAGACCCTATAAACTCATTATATTAGTATAAGATACATGAAATAACATCCCGAAGGACTTTATAGTTTAGTTGTATTAGTAAAATAGATACATAAGTGAGTCATACATTTCATTTCAATATAAAAATTACAACATATTTTTCTTATTTTGAAAAATAGTATTCCCTATAGAATATCCTTTCTTATCAAAGATAATACACTTCATGGATTATTCATAAAATAATCAAAATAAAGGTGATTAAAAATTCTTCGTAAGGGTAATGTACATTGGAATATATTATAAATAAATAAGCATAATCATCACGGGAAGGTAAATTACATTAAAAACCTACTATTTAAATAAATGGATAAGGAATAATCAATAAAGAAAGGTAAATAACTAAAAGAACTTTACATTTAATAAGTAAATTAAGAATTAAATGCATCTAAAGATATTTTCATTGTGAAAATATCAAGGATAATAATAACTAAATTATTAATGGAGGAAATGATTAATTAGTTGACATTATGTATTATTAACATGATACCTCATCCATCAAGACCTTTAAAAATGAATTAAAACTATAGTGTACAAAATGATCTGGCTTGACCAACTATTTATTTACTGTCAAGACCATTCAAAATATAGTTTTAATGTACTATGAATAAACTCATAGGGTTGTCTGAATAGATTTTTTTTCATGAGACATGTTGGTTTATCGAGGGGCTATATATATTGGACCAAAATTATTTATTCTTGTAAAAAAGGTCCTCATATATCATATAATCAATTTAGTTTATAAATAATATTCCTTATCATATAATATTTGTATCAATCAGAGGATATGAATTTATCAATCTTTCCTCACCTAATAAAATAAATTCCATAGTGAACACCATATGTAAAAAATGTATATAGTTTATGAAATAATCGTATCCATCATGATGGAATATAGGTAATTAAGATAAATGTAGTTTCTAATGAAAAATAAATATAAAAAAGTTGTTGTTTATTGAGAAAGTAAACAATAACAAACGAAAGTGAGACTGTACGATAACATTTACCACTAGGTAATTTTTAATTCAAAATACCCTTTCTGGTATTGATTCTAGGTGATACTTATAATGACATTAATCCTGAAAATCAATAAGTTAAATGTCAATGTGGTAGTATATACATGAACTAAAATGGAATTAGGGTATAATAATAAATAAATCTTTAGAGAATGTAAATTAAGATGAAATACCTTGCCTCAATATTTAATTTAACTTGATTTGACTACATGTATAATTGTTTTAAGAAAGTTAGTAACTTATAAAAGATCCATTATCATATTTATAATATCATATAATATCCTTTTATAAAATTTTACCTCATGTTTGTTATTATATTCATTGTTTAGGGTGTTAATATCCTTATATACTCATTCGTGATTTATTAGTAATGTCATAGTTATTTAATATATTACATAGTTTCATTATATAGAAAATAATAATCATGACATAATAATATATTTTCAAATCAATTATAATTCTAAAACCAATCATGGATTATGGTAAAGAAAAATGAAGAATGTTATGATCATTGAGATGGTAGGCCACATGTACACATGAGCAACGTTTCCATTTTATAATGTTTATTATGGAGATAATTTGAGTAATTTATAATATTTATATAATGATAATAATATCATATATACCAAATTATATACATATATATATCATCCATTAAGTTTGGTGGTGATAAGAGAGTCTCATCACTTCATGAAGGTGGCAGTCCACTAGTACAAGAACTATATTATCATCATTAATTGAGTGGAAAGGTAAGAAATAAAAATGATTTGTTATATTTCCATAATTATAGATATTTCATTAATATTATACTTATTTAATTTACATCACATATAATCACTATAATTATCCTTATAACCTTCCATGTGAAACTTTAATGAAAGACAAGTCACATCGCTTCGCGTGGAGGAAATCCACTGTATGCACAAAAGTTACATTTTTGTATATCATATGGAATGGATGGTAAATTTTTTTGATATAATTACTCTAGAGGTATAAATTTTTATTATTACAATATAATTACTTTAGATCCATCATCATAACCAACCATGAAAGGTGGTAATGGAATGACGAATGACATCGGTTCATGAGGCGGTAGTCCCTCATACACAAGAACGATGATTTTGTTACCCATTTCATGGTAGTAGAAACAGTTATGACCTTATTATAGCAACATAAAACTATATTTATGTTATTTAGGTTATTATACTTTAATGTTTTAATAATAATTTAAGGAGGTATAGAAAAAATTTAAATAAAAACACTCATTGATGAATGTTACATATTTTTTGGTTATCCTCCTTAGTTTTGAACTCAAGCCTTCCAAGGTTGTATTTATTCCAAAA
Organism: Viscum album; assembly: GCA_963277665.1. Taxonomy (NCBI): domain Eukaryota; kingdom Viridiplantae; phylum Streptophyta; class Magnoliopsida; order Santalales; family Viscaceae; genus Viscum; species Viscum album. The sequence continues at coordinate 1,551,293,125 of OY728125.1, read as the reverse complement.
ATAATTCATATAGTCTGAGAATAGTGAAGTTTGAATGTAATTTTGGCATGGTTGTATAGATACAAAGGGCATGAGAGTTGTGAGTTAGTGAGGGGAGTGAGTTCCAATTTAAGGTTGATGAGTGGAATTTTTGTAAATACATAAAGGTATTCAGTATTGGGAGGGTTCTCTTGCCCCAAATTGATTCAAAAAATTAAATTAAAGGTGTGGGGTGATGATACGGTCTATTGAAAACACAAACACATAATGACACACATTTTTTCCACATTTTTTTCATTTATGTATATGTTTCCTTTAACCATTTTTATTTTTCACTATAGTGACTAGTATTTAAAATCTAAGTAAATTATGTGTTCAGAATAAAACAGAATGTAGATTATTTGATAATTTTTAACCACTAATTATATATTAAATATCAAATTTATTACATATAAATAATTTTTTTGTTTTAAATTAATTGTAACACAAGTGCATATAACATTCTAAAATAGTTCTTTAACCTTAACAACACTAATAATGTTTTTCCTATTTAAGGGTCAATAAATTAATTATAAAAGAAAAATTTGTCCTCCAATGGACCATAGTGGATATTTATTAATATTTCAAAATAACATGGCATAAGATAGGACATCTAGTTTTTTTATTTCATTTAATAAAATATCATTTACAATAAAATATCATTAATTTCAATTTTGACATTATTCATATAATTTGAAATTAAACAATACCATGAAAATGTTGGAATTAAATTAATTTTTTTCAATCCTATTTAAAATGTTATATTAAAACAAAAAAATTAATGTAACATAATATTTTATTCAACTTGCCTTACTTTTAACATTTTTAGTATACTATATTTTACTTACTTATTAACTATATAATTCTTATATTGGGGTTTCTTAAGAATTTTAAGTAATTATTTTATATCTAAAAATTAATTTAAATTATTTTTCAAAGTAACTAATTTATCTTTAAAACTAATATTTATAACTATACATATTATGTTTTATCCTATCCCAAATCAATATTGATATTAAAGGTAAGGATGGCCACCATTTTTGCATTTTCATTACCTAACATATTATATATGACACTTTAAGTGAAAAGTGACATAAAAACTCAAAAATATGTCCTAAGGTTATTTGGGTTGAATTATTTCCATACAATGTGTTAGGGTGAAATTCGTTTTTCATTTTAACCCTTATCTTCTTAGTTTGACCTTCTGGTATACCCATTTTTACCACAACCATGATAATTAATATTTAATGTTTTCACTATTTATCTTTGTCAAAAAATATGTTTACCTTATTATAAATTATAAATTATTATTATTTAAAATATTAAAACCATTTTGAAAAATTCAAATCATAGAAGTGGTGAAATTTTATTTAAAATAAATCTCATAGGCGGGACCAAAAGGTTTTTTTTGAAAGAGAAAATGTTCAAAGTCTTATAATTTTTTATTAAAGAAATCATTATGAAAATGATTAAAATGACATAAATTGGATTAATTGATATAAAATATAACTAAATTTACCATAAAAACATTCAAAAAAATAACTTATCCTTATAAATTATTTAAAAAAAGGTGGGTTTTCATTAAAATTTGGTATTTTTCATTATTTATTGAAATTTATATATTTTAGAAGAATCCCAAAATTATTCATAAGATAAATTTGATATTATTATTTAAAAATGAAGTTTATTTTTTCAAATAAAGTTTCTAAAATTGTTTAAAATTAATTCTAAATTAATGGTAAAAATATTGACTAAACCCTATTTTGTTCAAACTCGGTGATGCGTTCATCACAAGCTATCGTTGAAATTAAGTTATTTATAAAATAAAAATACTAGTATGTACTGGCATGTAACATTATCCCCCACTTAAATAAATTGCATCCTCTCAATTTATATTTTATCTCAATAATAAATGTATTGACATCTACAAATTCCATTGATAAAAAAATCCACATTATTCAATGGTTAATAAAATATCTTCTTAATAAGGGAGAAAGGGAAGTAAAAATGTCATATAGAATTTTCACATAACTCAGTTTCCTAGTAGGGTAACATATTTGGGAAATGAAACCCTGGACATGGAAGAGAATACTAGTTCCCAAGAATTAATGTAGGGTGATAGAGGTCATTGATCACAAGAAAGTGGGTGATCCCGAGGAGGTTAATAGCCAAAAAACCGTAAACCAAATTGGTATGAAAAGGGTCATTGATATCATAAAAAAATTATGTTAATAAAATATAATTTAGATTTCAAACTCCAATAGGACAAAATTTCATGAGAATATACACTTAATTTATTTTATTCCATTACATAATCACAAACTCATCCTTGGGATGAACCTTGATCAGTTTTAAATTCAACTCTTACTATAATAAATGAATATCCAAAAAATAATTTATGATTCATGAAGAACTAAATTTCACTATTAGCATATTGTATGCTCTATAAAACTATTAAAATACTTTCCATATGTCTAAGTATATTTAAAAAAACCAATATGGCTTGAAAAATTTATCCAATATGAATAAATATCCATATAATGAAGAAATACATTAATCTCTGAAACCTATTCCGAAGATAAACATATATAATTTAGTAAATGGTTAACCTTATAAACTATCCAATAGATTAAGATCCAAAAATTTATAAGGAAGGTCATTGATTTACCATAATAAACATACCATTAATCTTCAAAATAGCATAAAGTCGCTCTTAACCATCCCATACCAAACATGTGAATACCTTCATGATGTATTCATTTAAATCAAAGTAATTTCCTAAATTTCCATAAAATTTTATTGCAATGATACATTATTTATTAATCCTTAAATACAACATAGATTATTGGGTATATTCGTTAAATAAAAAAGGTATTTAACTCCATCAATGATAGTATACACATCTTTTTCGACAAATCTTTTATCAGTTACAATGTATTCAATACTATTCAATTAACATTATCCATCTCAATCATCTCTTTATCCCATCATCATTATGTTAGTTAGAGGAACGTAATAATGTTTATATTTAACTCAATAATGTGTTTTCCATGATGTTAAACTTTCCAATGAATAATTTATCTTGGTCATCAGTACCATATAACATATGCTTCAAAATCCTTAGAAAAAATTTATTGTAATAAAATAATTGTATATTTAATAATTCATATAACTAGGATATCATTGATAAAAAAATTTAAAACATAAACGATGAATCTAAACCCAACCACATTAATCATTTGTATTCATTAATGATTTAGAACATAAGCTTGAACATGATCCATTTTCTTCTCTTGAGGTATATTACTTTTTCACATGAGAAATTTATTTGTGTAGGGGCCCATATCCTTACAGTTAAAGCTCTGAAAATTAAAAAAATATTTCTTCACCTTTCAATAATGTTCATGGTTTCCTTTTCCACCACAACTTAAGAAAACCCATTTAATCTTAATCATGTACAAAGTCATTTCCTTATACAATTATCACATGTGGGAGAATCCTTCATTACCTTATTCCCTTTATCCTGCTTTTTCTATGTCGTCCTCTTCTTCTATTACTTCCCATCATGGTCATAATTCTTAGATAATTACATATCTGAATTTGTATCACTTGATATTATGTCCTTATATGATGAGAATGTTTGGGATACTTGTTCCCTTCAAAATATTGGATTAATCCCATCAATGAAATTATCATTCTTCCACTTTGGATTATGTGTAATGATTTGGTTCCAATTTCTAATACCAGAGTCCATTTATGAATGATGGAATACATTATATTAAACAATATCATTATTAAACATAATTTATAATCCCATAACTAGTGAAATTATTTTTTCAGGGCTAATCTCATAGTCATAAACATGTATTATTTTTTGTATATATCTATTCCAAATCATTCATAATGGTGTTTAATTAAAACATTAATTATCCTATTAATATCCTTTGAGAGTGTCAATAAAGGTGTTCAATAAGGCCCATTTTTGGTCCCCAAGTGACATTCGAGTTAATCCCAATGCACCCTTTTTGGATTTTTTACCCTAAGTACATCTGTGCTAGAACTACGTCCACTTATAGTATCCAGATAGGGGTGTGTTGCTAGAAAAGGCTAGATAATATCGACCTTACCAAAATATTTGGATGTTATTATATACATATCACAAAATTCTATTATAGGGTTATGATCCCTAATCTATGTCTTTTTAAATATAGTTTTCAAGGATTCTTCTAAACAACCTCTAATACAAATTGTAGCGACCCGGACCTCAGAAACCAGGAGCCAATGTATGCATTATTTTTTTAGCATAAGATTTATGGAATTGAATCCCAATGGAATGAATAGTCCAGTAGTCTTGGTAAAATTGATACATAACTTGGTCTTAAATTACATTTGAATAAAAAAATAACAACAATTTTTTTTCAATAATAAAATTAATCAATCTATCTTATCCATTTTTATAAAAAATAGTACACTTCATTGATTCTGGGTAAATGAAACAAAATAAGGGTGAGATAAAATAGTCAGAAATATTTAATTATAGTGGAAGATATCCTGAATAAATAAGTATAGTCAATAATGAAAGATAAGTTACTAAGATCACCTACCAATTAATTAACTAGATAACACATAATTAATATAATAATGTAAATAAATGAAAACTAATTCCATATAACCAATAAACTTGCAATTAAATGCATCCAAAGATAATATTATTGTGAAAGTATTAGGAATAATAGTAAATGAATTATTATGGGAGGGAATGATTAATTATTGGGCATCTTGTCCCAAGTACATGATATATCTACCTTCAAGAACATTCATAAGAAGGTTTAAAACAACATTGTATGAATTGATCCTATTTGGCCAACTATTCATATATTGTTAATATTGATCACATGTTAGTTTAAAACTATTGGGTGAAAATAATAAGGTTTGACCAACTGATTTCTCTACATGAGACCTATTAATTCATCAAGGGGATATCTATACTAGTTCCAACAATTTTCATCATGTAAAAATAATTCCTCATATATCAAATTGTAAATATAATTTATAAACAATATCCCTCATCAATAGATACACATATTAATTAAAGGATAAATATTTATCAATATTTCCCTTGTTAAAAGAATTTCTATCAAACTAATTACAATATGTAAAAATGTTATACAGTTATGAAATAATCATATTCATCATGAAAAACACGTATATTTAAGTGAAATGTATCGTATAATTAAAAATTATTTCAAAAAATTGGTTGTTTCAAGAGATTTATAAGAATAATAAAAAGCATTAGATTGTACAATAAATTTTACCTCTTGGTAATTTTTTAATCAAGAATCCCCTTTGATGAAATTATTCAATGTGTAAATTATAATACCATGAACCATGAATTATTCATGTAATTACATGTAAATGGGGTATTTCAAATATGAAATAAAAGTTAATTGGTTCATAAATGTAAATAATTATCAATGGAATATAAATTAAGATGAACTATATTACCTCATGCTTTCCTTTAATTGATCATAAATTAATATCATATGTAATGGTTTTAAGAAATTTATTGATTTATAAAATGAAACTAATAATATTTATAATATCATATATGATCCTCTTATAAAATTTTACCACCTTTTTGGTAATAATATTTCATTATTTTTATTATTTCGAGTGTTGATTTCTTTGTTTCTCCATATGTGTGATGTCTTGAAAGATCAAGTTATTGAAAATCTTATATAACATCATCATATAATGAATAATAATAAAAAGTTATCATATTTTTACGTCAATTATACTTTGAAAACCAATAATTATGATGGTTATGAAAAATGAAGTACGTTACGATCATAGAGACGGTTGGATGAACATACGCATGAGTAAAAATTCCATTCCATTTTATAAAGATAATTATGAAGATAAGGTAAGTAATATATAATCTTTAATTATGATAATAATATCATATATACCATATTATAAACTTATATATATCATCCATGTGGTGTGGCGATGAAAAAAGAGCCACATATCTTCATGAAGGTAGTAGTCCACACACACGAATTATGTCATCATCATTAAGAGAGCGGAAAGGTAGAAAATAAAAATAATATACTATATTTAAATACTGATAAACATGTCATTAAAATCATAATTATTTCATTTACATTACATGAAATCCTTAAATTTATTTGTAACTCCGCACGCTTTCCATGGTATGTTTCCCTTTGAATAATACAATAGCTTTCATTGTACGCAACTTTGAGGTTATAACACAGTGCGGCAAATCCAACTAGCCGTTATGAATAGTAATACCCAGTTTTTTAAATTTTATAAAATTTATCTTTAAAAATGGACTTCATTTTTGGAATCGGAATATCGAAATTATCTTAGGGTGAGTTTTTGGTATTTTTCTGAAAACATTCAATTTTTGATGAATAGCGAAAAAAACACTATGATACTGGTTAAAACCGACTTTTTTTTTAAATAATCAGTTATTTTATTTTAATTTATTTTAGGTCAAAATAGATAAATAATACCTATATATTTCAACATAATTCATTGGAGTCATTTTATAAAATGTTTAGATTTATAAAATTTTATCAAACATTTTACCGTCTTTTACCCACCTCCTAGGAGAATTTGCAAATTTGTATAAAAATTCATTTTACTGCTTCTGTGAGTTAAATTTCAAAAATCAAAGAGACACGGTTAATATCATTATGTAAAATGTGGATCAATAAAAAGAAAATAATTTTTGGTGAATAGTAACTTGGGACTTTTATTGACCACGGTTAAAAGTATATACGGTAATTAAGGATAAAATAATATCACAATGACACTAAGACATATCTTAATTGTAGTGGATAAGTATAATTCGACCCAAAAAAACCTTAGGAATAAAATATCATCCTCTTTGGTCCACTTTTATTAGATTAGGACATTTATTATTATTTTATTTAAGGAAGAGTTAAAAGAGTTAAATTCAAAGTATAATTACTAAACCATTTTTAATATAGGGTTACACACAATATATATTAAACTATAAATATTTATTAGAAATATAAAATTATTTACTACATAATGGTATTTTATTTATAATTTTTAGACACTGTATAATTTTATATATTTATGACACAATGATGATGCAGTAATAACCTTATTAATAAAAGATTAAAATAATTGATATTATAAATATCCAAATAAATGTAATTTGAGTCTTTTTGTGAATTACAATAATTTTATAGGTAAATATGGATTTTTAGGGTTTATTAAATAATTTTTTTCAAAGTAATCACGCTATTATGATTTTCACAAAAAGAAAATACTAAATAATGTCAAAAAAAACATAATTGAGTTTTTAAAACAAATACTATATTATTAATTTATATAATATTCCTAAAAATATATGGTTTGAAAAAAGGACTTATATAAGGTTATATATTAATAATGAACCACTTTGGGTTCTATTGTATGTTTATAGTATGTTACTAACCCTATAATATAATAATACAAAGAGGCATGCAAAATGTCAAACTATTTAACTAAGAGTCAAATCTAAAAGATAATTTTAATATAGTGACCTAAACCTGTATAACATCTATTTGTTGAGAGGTTTTAGACCCATCATTACATTAGCCTTTAAATAATTCATTTTGGAGCCATTATAAATTGAATATTATTTTATTATAAAATAATATTTCAAGATTTTCCTAAAGTGACCATCACATCTCTTATAAATGGGCACTTCCCCTTCTCATAATTTCACACCTACAAAGCCTTTTGGATCGGCCAAAACCTACCCAAATATCCTACCAACTTTTCTCCCTTAATCTAAGAGGCCTTCCTTTGGTCAGAAATCCAACTTAAGGATCCATTTTGATCAAATCAAAAGGAAGAACCGGAAGAAGAGGTAAATATTTCATCACATCTTTCAAGTTATTTTTTTCTTCCACTTCCTCTTTATTTGTTGTTTCCATTATAAAATAATAACTGTATAATCTTCTATATAATGTGATGTTATTATAAAAATTTTACAACCATATTCATTATTCTACCCATCCTATTAATGACAAAGTCATCATACGTGCGTACGTACGGATTACCGTCTCCACGCCGTGTTGTAGTTTGTTATTCAAACACTTCATTATTTGGATGGGTATAATAATGCGTATAAATGATAAATTAATATATATAAGATGTTATTGATTCTGTATATATGATATACCATCCAATTACATATGACGTCTCTATCAATATATTGATATTGTCACTAAACGTGCGTATGTACTGATTACCGTCTCCACAGGTGATGTGATTCATTCCCCATCGTAATCATTCAAGAATAATTTTCATTTTATGATTAACAATAATATTTATAAATATAATATTATTCTGTATATGAATCAAATACATCCTATTCATAATAAACCTGGCTTACGTAACCAAGCATATAAAGGAAAACAGATCAGTTAACACCCTAAAGGTTGATACTACTATAATATTATCAACAAAGCATTATTATAAGATAATATATGATATCATATTTATGTATATAGTTATTTTATAATTTAATAACAATATTTTAACTATTATACAGGAGGTTAACATATCATCGACTAAGGAAAAGTACTAGGTTAGGGTTAACTTCACAATCTCTTTATTATCCGAGGTTTTTTTATGTAAGTATTTACTGGGACCTCTTTATCATCCACATCCATGTTTTCATAAAAATGTAATTCAAAACATTCTTACTAGTTACTAGACTATGGGTTGAAGTCATTTATACTCTTATTTGACCATATATGTTCTAAAAGAAATCTTTCCGTCTTTTTTCAAACAAGGTACTTTATTACCTTTTTCGAAAAAATAATGTTAAGAATTTCATTTTCTTAACTTATACGGTGTGTGCAGCTATAATCCACCATTATAACATCATCGAAGCATCCCATACATGCTTATAAGAATATATTCAAAATAAATTTTTTCTTTTATAAATATATATCTTTTAAATGATTTCAAAATAGAAATATATTTCTCTAAAAAATGTTTTGATTTCATCTATGTCAACATCCTTTGATGGATTTTAATCTTGTTTGAAGTTTAATTATTATGATACAAAACTTTCATATTGTATTTAAGGTTTTCTGATATTATATACTGTGGATGTGTTATTTTTTCACCATACATGGTCTGTGGATAAAGAATTTACATTTAGTATGCTATTTTTAATATTAATGTTTATGTTATGTTTAGAACTTTTCATAAGTGGAATAAATTGGAATTAGTAAGTGATGGGTGTAGCCCGCTATAGCTCCTCGATGCGTCGGGAGGTCTCATTAGACAAACTACTTTCTTTTAACAAGGCCTTGAGAAAATCATATTTTTAGGCTTGTCATAAGGCCTTGACTATGTGGTTATGAAGTCTGGAATTATGCATTCCATCCTTATGCAAGTGTCTATTGATATTGCATGTGGTTATACAACTATTATAATATCCATGAAAATAAGTAAATGGAATTATTTTATTTTATCATTTCCATATTATTCTGATTTTTAAGTATAAAAGGATTTTTTTAGTCTAATATATTGCCTTAAATGTTTATTCTTATTTATGAATGTTTCTGCTATATTGTTATCCATACTGGGAATCTGAGCTCACCCCTTTCTATGTTTTATTTTTCCCATGATGGGAAGAAGTATTCTATGGTTTACCTGTAATTATAGGGTAAGGATATATGTCTGTTCAAAAGGGGACAAAATGTTGTTCAAGTTTTTATTACATCATGTAATGTACAACTTATGAATGTATCTAGTACTTTTGAGGATACTAAACAGATCAGTATTTTGGGAGATGATTCCTTATATCAGGAAAATGTTATGTAATAATGCATTGAATCTGGGTAAATAGGGTTGAGGCGTTACAGTTGGTATCAGATTAATTTTAGTAAAAACTATAGAAACTAGATTTAAAAAAACTCTGATTAGAGAACACTACCCTATGATAGAATTTGAGGATTAATATAGAAGAACTTCCTATAATTTTAGTACTGTATAGATTTTTGTGATTCTCCCAAAAAATATATCCCTGTCTGAATATGAGAAGGTAGAGGTGTCTCTCGAATAGATGTACCATAGGGTAAATCCCAAAAACACCGCTTTGATTTAGACTCAAAGGGGAACTGGTGCACGACTACGGGCCTTGCTTCACTCTTGGTTACGACACTCCCGGGGGATATTTTTAGGGTAATTCTCATTTTCATTACAAACCATTATGAATGGATTATGAGAATATAATTATTGAATGAAAACATTTTTCTGATTATGGATTATATCCATTAATAGTTCAATTTATGTTAAGTGTTTTATAAGTTTGGAATTTTGTATTGAAATTCATAAACTAATCTAGTGTATGCAATTGTTTATAAATAATTCCTAGTGGAAGAAATGGAAACTATATCAATACACGTAATCCATGTAGGTATTTTCCTCCTACTAAAGATAATTATAATAGATTTGGTGATGAAAATGGTGATGATCATCTTATCACCATACCGGGACAACTCACCCAGGTTATGAATAATAACCTTACCAATATGAAGCACCCTGATCCACAACGCGGAGGATCAATGTTAGACTACTTCACGAGGAAACAACCACCATCATTCAATATAGGTACAAATCCATCAGAATCTGAGTAGTGGATAAATTCCATAGAGAAAATATTTCACACCTTGGAGAGTAGCGAAAGAGAAAAAGTTGTCATGACAGTTTATCGCCTCACGAGAGATACAGATTAATGGTAGTCATTGATTAAAAACATAAAGGAATACTATAAAGTATCAAATATGGAATGGAGGGATTTTAAGGAGATTTTTAAAAAAAATACTTTCCCCATGACCATCGAGCAGATATGGAAAGGCAATTTCAGTGTCTGAGGCCAAAAGAGGATGAGAATGTCGCAAAATATGAGGCTAACTTTACAAGGTTAGCATGGTACGTTGAAGATTATATACGTAACCCATGGAGTAATATTGATTTATTCTTTGTTGGGTTCAAACTATTTCTCTGTTGAGCATTAGTCTCACAATATTTCCTATCATACAATGATATTGTCTAATGTGATATCAATACAAAAAAAATTCTCTATGTCTTACGACTTTAAAAGAAAAGAAGAAGAATAAGAGATCTACTAAGCACTATGGAAATAGAAATAAGGGGAATAAGGGATATGTTGAATATCCATACTGTGGTAAATGTTGGAATAAAAACCCTAGTAATTTCTTGAAATGAATGTGAGTATGTTACAAATGTGGTGAAAAAGGCCTCCAAGCTCTTGATTGCAAGGGAAATAAAGAGGTTGTCAATGTTGAATGAAACAATTTTAGAGAAAAGGGGCATTGTGAAGATGAATATCTCAAGAACCAAGGAAAAATACCTCATAAAATGCCAAGGGAGCAAGGACAAGCATATGCGATCACTACTGTAGAGGTTGAAGCCCCAAAAGGCATGGTGGCAGGTAATTTAATTGTTTCCTATTGTTTAGCCAATGATTTATTTGACTCTATATCATCGCATTATTCCATATCTTCCTAGTTTTCTAAGAAAACTAGATATTTTCAATTCGACTTAACAATGGAGTTGTCAGTAAAAAAACCTATGGGAATTATCATCACAACAAAGTTTTGTGAATCAGTTCCCATAAGGGTATATAAATGTTCATTATTTGATGATCTCATTGTCATTACGATGATTTAATTTGATATAATCTTCAGAATGGATTGGATTTTAAACCATGATGAAAAAATTTATTGTAAGAAGAATGAGGTTACAATTTTCGATGATGATAAGGCGTACCTTATCTTTAGATCAAAGATTTCACCACCTGATTCTTATCTATATCCAACCCCAATAGCACAACTAAATTAAATTATTGGGGAAGAAGAGAATGAAATAACTATGGTTGAGGAAAATAATGTTCGAATACAGTACGTACCTATTGTGCATGAATATGCTAATGTGTTTCCAAAGGATTTACCTAGACATCCTCCAGAATGAGAAATTGAGTTTTTCATTGACTTAATTCCTGGTTGAAGGTCCATATCAAATACCCCTTATTGAATGACAACTATGGAATTAGTGGATCTAAAGAAACAACTAGAGGAATTTAGTAATAAGCAACTTATTCACCCTAGTGTTATTCTATGGGGAGCCCTTGTCCTTTTTGTTAAGAAGAAAGACAGATCTATGAGGTTGTGCATTGACTATAGGGAGATCAATGCTATAACAACAAAGAACAAGTATCCCCTACCTCACATTGATGATTTATTCAACCAAATTTTTTGGAGAACAATGTTTTTCAATGATTGACCTTCGATCTATATATCATCAGTTCTGTGTGAAGAAGGAAAACATTCTGAAAACAGTATTTTGAACTAGGTACGGGCATTATGAGTTTACAATAATGCCTTTTGGATTGACTAATTCAGCCTCTGTCTTCATGTATCTAATGAATAGAGTATTAAAGTAATATCTTGATGAATATTTAGTGGTATTTATTGATTATATCTTGGAATACTCTAAAATATGTGAAGATCATGGAAATCACTTGCACATTATCCTAAGGACTCTTAGAGAAAATGAATTATATGGGATGTTTAGAAAGTTTGAATTATGGATTCAATAGATTTATTTTCCTGGCCATATTGTCATTAAGGATGGAATCTATGTTGATCCTTCTAAGAAAGAAGAAATACATGAATGGCCAGAACCAACGAGTATAACTGAGGTACACTGTTTTATTGGTTTAGCAGGTTATTATTGGAACTTTTTCTAGAATTTTGCCTGATTGGATAACCCATTAACCGAGCTCACACGTGAAGAGGTTAAATTTGTTTGGAAAAAATAGCATAAAGAATGTTTTGAAGAACTGAAAAGAATATTAGTTAATGCCCTTATCTTGACTCTACCCTCGGGGAATGATGGGTTTTTTATTTATTGTGATGATTCAAATAAAGGACTTGGTTGTGTCCTTATGAAGAAAGATAGAGTTATTTCCTAAGCATCATGACAGAAAAAAATTTAAGAGAAAAACTATCCCACTCATGATATTGAGTTAGCAGCTGTAATCTTTTCTTTGATGATATGAAGACATTATCTCTATGGAGAAAAATGTGAGATTTATACTGATCAAAAAAGTTTGAAGTATATTTTCCTACAAAAAGAAGTCAACATGAGGCAAAATAAATGGATTGAACTACTCAAGGATTATTATTTCACTATATACTACCATGCGGGGAAGGAAAATAAGGTGGAAGATGATTTGAGCCGAAAGGATCATGGAGTTTTAAACAAGGTGAGAGTCTAAAGGGATCCTATTTTCATGGATATAGTAAAATAGATATGCGAAAAATCATAGACTGTAAAACATCAATAATTTTTCAAATGGCTGCAAATCCATCATTACTAGAAAGCATAAAAAGTTCTCAGACTGATGATGAAGAATTTCAAAATAAAATTAAAGCTGTGAATAATGGGAAATTGATCGACTTCATATATAGTGAATGAATTTTGAAATTTGGGAAGACAATTTGTGTTCTCAATATACCTAATCAAAGAAGAGAATTGTTGGATGATTCTCATAGCTCCAATTTCTATATACACCATGGTAGCACTAAGATTTATGGAGATTTGAAGGAACATTTTCTATGAGACAACATGAAGAGGGAGATTGTTGATTTTGTGTCAAGATGTATGGTTTTTTAACAAGTAAAAGCTGAAAGGCAACGACCTAGATAATTCATGCAACCTCTTCACATACCTAAGTGGAAATGGGATGATATTACGATGGAATTTATCATGGGACTACCAAAGACTCCTAGAAGGAATGATGAAATATGGGTCATTCTTGATCGTCTTACCAAGTCAGCAGATTTTCTTGCAATAAGAGAAGATTTTCCACTTGAACGTTTAGTGAGACTGTATATTAATGAATTTTTAAGACTTCATGGAGTAATTTTATCGATTTATTCTGATCATGATCTTTGTTTTAGATCAAGATTTTGGAAAAGTCTTTTGAAGGCCCTGGATACTGAACATCGTTTGAGCACTGCCTACCACCCTCAAACTGATGGAAAATCAAAACAGACTATTCAAACCATAGAATACATGTTGAGATATTTCTCACATGACTTTCAAGGTATGTGGGATCAATATTTACCTCTGGTATAATTTTATTATAACAATAGATTCCATTCAAATATTAAGATGGAACCATATGAAGTGTTATATGGAAAGAGATGTCAGACACCAACTTGTTGTGATGATGTTGGCGAATGAAAACTTGTAGGCCGAAAACATGTTACGGAAACAATGGAAAAGGTGAAGGTTATCCCAACCCACATCAAAGCAGCTCAAAGTAAGCAAAATAGATATGCCAATAACCAAAGGAAGGATTTTGAATTTCATGTAGGAGATCATGTTTTTTTGAAGGTATATCCATGGAAGGGTGTTATACCTTTTAGTAAGAAGGGTAAATTGAGTCCTAGTTACATCGTACCATTAAAAATTCTAGAATGAATTGGAGTTTTAGCTTATCATTTCGCAATGCCTCCAAGTATTTCCAATGTTCATGATGTGTTCCACGTGTCACTGTTGAGAAAATACATGACTGACCCAACACATGTACTCACCTATGAGGAAATTGAACTGGAACGTGATTTGTCTATTGTGAAATGCCTTTTGAGATTCTCGATACAAGAGAAAAAGTGCGTAGAAACTGGACGACTCGTCTGGTAAAAGTTCTACATAGAAACCTTATGATGGAAGAGGCAATGTGGGAACCCGAGGAACTTATGATGAAGAAACACCTAAATCTTTTTATGTCGTAATATTATAGAAATTTCATGAAGGAAATAATTTTAATGAAGGGAGAATATAACACCCCAAGCTTCCACGGTACGTTTCCCCTTGAATAATGCAATAGCCTGCATTGTACGCATCTTCGAGATTCTAACACACTGCGACCAATCAAACAAGCCGTTATGAATAGTAATTCCAAATTTTTGAAATTTTGTAATGTTTATATTTTAAAATGGACTTCATTTTTGGATTCTGAATATTGAAATTAGTTTAAGGTGAATTTTTGGTATTTTTTTAAAAACTTTCAATTTTTGATGAATAGTAAAACACACTACATTATTGGTTAAAACCGACTTTATTTAAATAATTATTTATTTTATTTTAATTTTTTTTGGTCAAAATATATACATAATACCTATATATGTTCAATTTAATTCATTGGAGCCAATTTATAATAATTTTATATATATAAAAGTTTATCAAACATTTTACCGTCTTTTAGCCAGCTCCTAGGATAATTTACAAATTTGTATAAAACTTAATTTTACCACCTCTATGAGTTGAATTTCAAAAATATGAGATACACAGTTAATATCAGTAAGTAAAATATGGTTCAATAAGAAGAAAATAACTTTTGGTGAATCGTAACTTTTGACTTTTATTTACCATAGTTAAAAGTAAATAAGGTAATTAAGGGTAAAAATGATATCATAATTACCCTAACAAATGTACTAATTCTATTGGATAATTATAATTCGACTAAAAAAACCTTATGAATAAAATATGATCCTCTTTGGTTCACATGGATTAGATTAAGACATTTATTTTTTTTAAAGAAGAGTTAAAAGAATTAAATTCAATGTTTAATAACTAAACCATTTTCAATATAGGGTTCCACACAATATAAATTCGAATATAAATATCAATTATACAGATAAAACTATTTCCTACATTTTGTTATTTTATTTATAATTTTTATACATTGTATAATTTAATTTATTTATGACACCATGATGATGCAGTAATTACATTATTAATGAATGATTAAAATAAATGATATTATAAATATCAAAATAAATTTAATTTGAGACTTTTGATGAATTACACCAATTTTAAAGGTTAATATGTCATTTTATGGTTGATTGAATAATTTTTTTTTCAATGTAATAATGCTTTTATGAGTTTTACAAAAACCAAATACTAAATAGTGTCAAAATTGACATATTTGAGTTTTTAAAAAAAATACTATATTATTAATTGATATAATATTTTTAAAAATCTAAGTATCTGTCAAAGGACTTAGATAAGGATATATATATTAATAATTAACCACTTGGGGTTCTCTTAGAATTTTAATGTATGTTTATTAACCATATAATATAAAAATACAAAGAGACATGGTAAATGTCAAACTATTTATCTAAGAGTCAAATTTAAAGGATAATGTTAATATAATGACTTAAACCTATCTAAAACCTATTGGTTGATAGGTTTTAGACCCATCCCAACCTTATCCTTTAAATAATTTATTTTGGAGCTATTAGAAACCGAAAATCATTTTATTATAAAATAATATTTCAAGCTTTTCCTAAAGTGACCCTCACCTCTCTTATATAAGAGCACTTATGCTTCTCTTAATTTCACACCTTAAAATATTTTTTTCTCAGCCAAAACCATCCCACATATCCTCCTAGCTTCCATACCATAATTTTAACTACCTTACATTGGTTATAAAACCAACCTATGTAGCCCTTTTAGTCAAATCAAAAGAAAGAACCCAAAGAAGAGGTAAATATTTCATCACCTCTTTCAAGTTATTTTCTTCTTCCACTATCTATTTCTTTGTTGTTTCCATTCAAAAATAATAAATCCAGTATCTTATATTTATTATGATGTTATTACAAAAATTGGACAACCATATTCATTATTCTATCAATCCTATAAATGACAAAGTCACCATACGTGCGTACGTACAGATTACCATCTCCATGTTGTGGTGTAGTTTTTTTTCAAACACTTAATTATTTGGATGGGTATAATAATGAGTATAACTGATGTAATTAATAAATATAACATGTTAATTATTCTTTATATATGATATAACATCCAATTAAATATTATTTCTCTATCAATATAATGATATGGTCACCATACATGCATACATACAGATTACCTTCTCCATAAACGTGATGAGATTCATTCCCCATCGTAATCATTCAAGAATAATTTTCATTTTATGATAAAAAATAATTTTTATGAACATAATATAATTTTTTAGATGAATCAAATACATCCTATCCAATAAAAACATGGCTTATGTAACCAATCATATAAAGGAAAACAAATCAGTTAACACACGAAACAATGATACTACTAAAATATTATTAACAAAACAATATTATAAGATCATATATGATATCATATTTACGTATATTGTTCTTGTATGATTTAACAACAATATTTTAACTATTATAAAAGATGTTAACATACCATAGACTAAGGAAAAGTACACAGTAAGGGTTAATTTCAAAATCTCTTTATTAACTGAGGTTGTTTTTACGTAAGTATCTACTAGGACCTCTTTATCATCCACATCCGTGTCTTCTTAAAAATGTAATTAAAAACATTTTTACTATTTAATAGACTATTGGTTAAATTTTTTATACCCTTATTTTACAATATTTTTTTTGAAAGGAATATTTCCATCATTTTCCAAACAAGGCACTTTATGACCTTTTTCGACAAATTTAAGGTAAGAATGTCTTTTTTTAACTTATACGGCGGGTGCGGCTATAATCCACCATTATAACATCATCAAAGCATCCCATACAAGCTTATAAGAATATTTTGAAAATGAATGTCTTATTTTATAATTATATAACATTTAAATGATTTCAAAATAGAAAGTGGTATTTCTCTAAAAAAAGTTTTGATTTCATATATGTCAACATCCTTTGATGGATTTTAAGCTTCTTTAAAGTTTATTTATTATGATACAAAACTTTAATATTTAATTTAAGGTTTTGTAATATTTTGTTACTAGTAATGCGTTATTTTCACACCATTCATGGTTTATGGATAAAGTATTCACATTTCGTATGCTAGTTTTAATACGA
Source organism: Viscum album (assembly GCA_963277665.1). Lineage (NCBI taxonomy): Eukaryota > Viridiplantae > Streptophyta > Magnoliopsida > Santalales > Viscaceae > Viscum > Viscum album. Next base: position 1,551,275,135 of record OY728125.1, on the reverse strand, counting down.
ATGTTTATATTATGTTTAATCCTTTTCATATAATGAATGCATTTGACTTAGTAAGTGACGGGTGGATACCTCTATAGCTCCTCGATGCATAGGTAGGTCTCAAGAGACAAACTATTGTCCTGTAACAAGTCCTTGACAAAATCTTATTTGTATTCTTGTCACAAGGCCTTGACTATTTGGTTATGAAGTCTGGCATTGTCCATTCCATCATTATGAAAGTGTCTATTGATATTGCATGTGATTATTCAACTAGTAGAATATCGATGGAAATAAGTAAGTGAAATTATTTGATTTTATCATTTCTAAATTATGCTGACGTTTATGTTTGAAAGTCTTTTTTACTCTAATACATTTCCTAAAATGTTTCTGATTATTTATGAATCTTTCTGCTGTATTTTTATCTTTACTGGGCATCTGAGCTCACCCCTTTCTATGTTTTATTTTTTCCAGGATGTGAAAAAAGTATTGTATGGTTGACATGCAGGGATAGGATAAGGATATAAGTGTGTTCAAAAGGGGACAAAGAGTTTTTTGATATTTTTATTTCATTATGTAATGTAAAACATATGAATATATCTAGTATTTCCTAGGCTACTAAATTGATTGGTCATTCGGGACATGATTCTTTATATCATGTCAATGTTATGTAATAATGCACTGACTCTTGGTAACTGGTTTCAGGTCATTACATATCCTTATAACTATCCATTTGATGCTTTATTGAATGAATAATAACATCTCTTCATGAGGCGGTAGTCCTCCATACACACGAGTGACATTATAATAACTCTAATGAAATAGAAGGTAAAAAAGAAATATATCATATAATGAATAAATATGTATAAAAGTTTTATATATTTCATATATATAATTTATATTCATCACCATACCAAACTATTAATGGTGGTAATGGGAGAAATAATGAAATCGGTTCGCAAGGCGGTAATCCATTGTACACATGAACAATGATTTTGTAACATATTTGGTGGAAGTATAGAGGTTTAATCCCTTATTATATAAAAATACTAGTATATTGAAGATACTATTGTTATTAAATCATCATGGTTTAATAATAACTGAATTATGTGGAGAATGAAATAAAATAAAAACATTTGTTGAAGAAAGTTACATATTCTTCTGGTATCCTTCCTAGGTTTTCACCAAATCCTTCCTAGGATGGATGTATAACCAAAATAAAGATTTTAAGATTATTTTAGGGATATTGGAAGCTTATATTGCTAGGTTTTTTCTAAATCAAAAGGGATTGAGATTTTAGAGTAAGTGAGGGGAGTCAATTCCCTTTTCAAGATGAGGCAAAGGAGAATTTTTTTAAATATCCAAAAGTATTCACTATTGGGAGGTATCTCTTACCACAAGTGGATCCAAAATTGATACATAAAGGTGTTAAGGGATTTATGGAATATTGAAAACTACATATAATAATGATAATCATTCCTTATTCATTTCTTCCTTACCTTCAATTTTTCCTTCCTTTTACCATTTTGGTTTTCCATCACAGTAACTATTATTTTTATCCTAGGTAATTTATAAATTATGAATAAAATAAAGAGATAATTATTATATTATTTGTACCCAATAATTCTTAATATTATCTATAATTTATAAAATATAAATTCTTTCTGTTTTGGAAATTAATTTTAACACAAGTTCATGTAATGGAAAAAAACGACGTTATAACCTTAACATCTATAACAATCTTTTTTTTTGTATTTAGATGTCAATATATTCATTATAAAAGAACACTTAGTCCATGGATGGATCATAGATTATATTTTTTAGTATTTAAAAATCACTTGGTAGAATATATGATTTTTTTAGTTTTAATTCATCCAATAAAATATCATTTACAATAAAATAACATTTATGTCAATTTTATAATTATTTATTGATTTTGAATTTAAACATTTTTAAGAAAATGATGAAACAATAATATATTATATAGAAATATTTGTTAAATGATATATTAATATAAAAATTAGTAGAAAACAACAGTTCATTCAATTTAATTAACTTTTAATATTTGTAGTGTCATTTATATTATTTTATTTTTAACTAACAAATTCATGTGTTGGAATTACTTAATCATTTAATGTAATTGTTACATGTATAAAAAATGAAATTAAATTATCATGAAAAAAATAATTTATCTTTAAAAAGAATATTTACATCAAGTCTAATTATTTTTCCTTATCCTAATGCATTATAAATATTAGAAATAAGTAATGTTTATTTTTTTCAATTTTTTACCAACTTATCATATAGGTCACATTCAAGATAAAATTGTCCCACAAACTCATAATAATATTTTCTACATCCTTAAGGGTATAAATATATCCATAAAATGGGGTTGAAAAAGAAATTAGGTCATTTTAACCATTATCTTTTTAGGTTAACCACATGGTAAACCCATTTATACATATCCTTGATAATTAATTTTTAGTGTTTTCACAATTAATTTTCGTAAATACTTATAATAAACTTATTATAAACTATAAATTATGATGATTTAAAATATATAATCTATTTTCCCAATTTAATTCAATTATTTGGTGACATTTAATTAAACACATAAACGAGGTGAAAAGTGGGGGATTTAAAGAGAAAATGTCTAAATGTTTTCCATTGTTTTGTATCAAAATTCAATAATAAAATTTTTCCAATAAACTACATTTTAATATTTAATATAAAAACTTCTAATTTTACATTAAAATTTTATTAAAATATATTTTAACCTTTTATTTTATTTAAAAAAATTATCATTTTATGATTAAAATTCATCATTTTTCAGTATTCATTAAAAATTAAATGTTTTAGAAAAATCCAAAATATTCACCACAAGTTAATTTGTATATTATTATTTCCAAAATTATATTTATTTTTTTCAAATAAATTCTATTAAGGCATAAAGAATTATTTCTAAATTATGTGTGAAAATCATGACTAAACTATTTTTTATTTAAAACCAATGTTTCAAGGATTTCAAGCTATGGATGAAATTATATTTATTCTAAAATAAAAATTTTGTAAAGTTTTGGGGTGTTATAATCAATGGATTTCATCTTAGATAGATGTTTTTTTTAAATACCACATGAAACATTTCTTGACGAAAATATGTTTTCTCTTTTGAAAACACTTATTTTACAAATCAACATAATTATAAAGGATAAAATTTTCATTGAAAAGAAAATTATAAAATTGTAATGGAATATTAAATGAAATGATTATTCATAATGGATGGAAAATCCACCAATTCGTTAAAGGTAAAAAAAACTCCGTTTACTCTTTCAGTATAAGTCAAAAAGTACCTCATCTGAAAAATGACATGAATATTTCATTCAAATGATTTTGTAAAAAATGTAAACATGTGTAAAAATTAATTTAATAATTAATAGGATAGTTGTAAAAAATATGTTTAAAACATTTTTTAAAAATTTGGATATGCAAGAAAAATGGTGTTGTATGGGAAACCATAAAAATCTGTTTCAAGAGAAAGTCTCTTATACCGAGTCTGACTCATCATGTAACATCTAAACCTCATGAATAAAAAATACATGTTATATTTATAATTTATCAAGAAAATTTTGAAACTTAATTATTACTTTATTTAATTTAATAACACGTTATATATAATTACATAATCAATTAAGTTTTTATTGGGTGTTTTTGACAATATTTGACTCATATATTAGGAATGAATTTACTAGGATAAATTTGGTCAAAGAGGTCATTATTTTATCATATCTAGAAGAATAATCAAAACATAATTTTAATTTTTATACATCAATTATAATTTAAAAAATAACCATAAAATAGTTTTATCAAAATTGAACTACATTACAATTATGGTGACAGTATGATGTACGTACACATGAGTAATGTTTCCATTTTTCGACGACCATTATGTAAATAATTTGAGTATTATTATATCATTATATAATGATCATGATATAATAAATATAATATTTATCCTTGAAATATACTTATATATATCATATATGTGATGTTGTGATGAAAAACTTATCACATTGCTTTATGGAGGTGGTTGTCCACATGAATGAACGAAAGACGTTATCATTTTGTAGTAAATAGAGTGGCTAGAAGGTAAATTGTATATTTTATTTAATAATGGTAATTATTTCATTAATATAATATAAAAACATTAATTTCATCATTATAATTCATCAATGAGATCTGGTGATGGAAAAATAATTACATCAGTACGTGAGGTGACAATCCCCCATACACACGAACGATTGTTTCATTCCCCATTTGATGGAAGAGGAGATGAATATTGGTTATGATATCAAAATAATAAAATATATTTTTTTGGAGGATATTGGTTTTATTATTTTATAAAGTTTTAAATATTTTTACTATGTGTAATAATATATAAAAATGAAGTGATTGATTAAAAACTATATCTTCTCTTTATATTGCCTCCTTTTTTTAACATCGTAAAACCACTATGGTTCGTATTATTCCTAAACCAGTAACTATATAATTATTTGAGTGATTATATTAATTTATTTGGGATGGTTGTAACATCCCACATAAATAAAAAATATGAATTTTTCATATTTATTAATATTTGTGAATTAAATATTAATTTTACTTTAAATGGGATTCTATGTATGATGGCGTACCAGATACGCAACAACAAGTTTCTTTGAAATATTACGTTTCACACAAGGATGAGTCATACTAAAATAATAATAATATAATATTATTATTTTAAATGGTAGTTAATGCCTAGAAATTGTATTGGTGCGAATGAATAGAAATAACTACAATATGATTATACATGTTTATTAAAATCTTTAACATTTATCTACAAAAGTTATAGGCTTAAAATGTTAATTAATCTAATTTTAATCATAAATACTCTAATATTCATTAAAAGGTTGATTTACCACCTTTTAACGGTGAAACATCATTAAATATAGTTTTGGCCACTTTTATATGTTCTATATGACCAAATAAAATTATTCTATAGAACAAGGGATCAAAATTCTCTTTGGGTAAATTTTTTGTATTTTTCCGATAATATTCAATTTTTGATGAATGGTGGAAGATGCTGTATTTTAATTCAAAAGTGCCAATTAATCTAATTTATTATATGGTTAGATTTTTTTGGGTTTTATAGTTTAATTGGATTATATTTTTACCATTTAATCTAATGATGATCATTGGAATTAATTTCACTTTGAAATTCGACATAAACAAGTCTCAATCTTTTGATAGTTATTATTTTTAAAAATGCGCTTTGTGTTTTGACAGTGGGAATTAATTTTAAATTAATGAAATCCAATTCTATGTTTTTAATTTGTTAAAATAGACATCATTTTTTAATTCATAATATAAAATATATATTAGGCTTAATTTTAGGTATTTTTCTGAAAAACTTCAATTTTTGATGAATAGTGAAACCACTAAGTAGTAGTTAAAAGCTGACTTTTTCATTTAAATGAAATTTTACTGCTTCTGTGAATTAAATTTTAAAAATCTGACATACATGGATGTTATTATTAAGTAAAATTTTGTTCAATAATATGGAAATAATTTTTGGGGAATTGTAACTTTTGACTTTTATTTACAGCAGTTAAGGGTAAAGTGGATAATTCAAGGTAAAAAGAATATCATAATAATACAAAATTATCTTAAAAATTGTACAAAACTTTTTAGATGAATTATGGCCGACTATGGGAATCCTTGGATCTATATTGGGACCCCATGGGGCCACTTAAGAGTAATAATGAGACTTAATATTAATTAATTTAAAGTAAAGACAAAAATGACTTGAATATATATCTTTTAGTAAATAAATTTTTACCTAAGGTTATAAAAGTTATCATTTATACTATTAATATTATTTGGAAATAAAAAAACATTTCCTACATCATGGTATTTGTTTTATAATTTTTAGACATCAAATAAATTAAATTATTTAAGACACAATATTGATATAGTGTTTACCTCATTAATAAATGATTTAAATAAATAAGATTATAAATAATTAAATAATATCAAAAACCAATAAAATTCTTATTGGATGATTCTATTTCGACCATTAGTCTTTTTATCTTCTACCATAAAGAGTTTTGTACCTTTAGAAACCGAAAATCATTATATAATTAAATAATACTTTCACACTTTCCTAAAGAACCCCTCCCTCCCTTATAAAAAGCCCTCACTTCTAACCCATTCCTCACACCTCTCAAGCACCTTGGATCCTCAAAACTCTACCCAATTAATCTCCCTAAATCCCTATATTACTCATAAAAGTCTTAACTTATGCTTAAAGAACATCAAGAATCAATTTTGGTTCAGACCAAAGGGAGTTACCGGATTTAAACGTAGCGTCTTCTCTTAAGTTCTTTTGTTTTGTGTTATTTCTCCAACCCCCTAAACTATTTACATTATTTTCTCTTATAACAACAGAAGTATCCTAAAAAACTAGTATGTTTTTATGTGTATTATTAGAACTACACTTATGCACACCTCTGTTTAATGGGTAAAGAACATATTGTTTCTGTGGATGAAAAACTAACGCCTCAAGAAACGATGATTGTTCAAATATCTCAACCCGCCTCTTATGGTTGAAATTATGATGGAACTGTATTTATATATTATATATATATTATGTTTATGCTCTCTTTTTTTCTTCTATATTTTTAATTTATTTCATACCTTTATGATTTCCATTATGAGAAAACGCGATAATTTCATTTGAGGAAGTGTGGACTACCGCCCCCTCAAAGTGATATGACCCATTCATAACATACGTTGGAAGTATAAAGGATGGAGTTATTGAAATTATATATGATATTATAATGCAATTATAACATATCTATGTATCATTATGTTTTTATTCAATTAAAATATGAAATAAAAATGAAAGTAGCATTCATTCGTACATACGGCTTACCGTCACCATGAACGGTGCATTTCATTTCTTATCAAAAAATGTTATGTACTATTATAAATACATATATATAATGGATATATATGATATATATTATATCTAAATCATGAATATCATTCTAGGGATAATGGACTCTCAACCACATGGACAACTTGTAATTATAAGGCGTTCATTTTTTACTCAAGTACAAAATATCGATAAAACGACCAATATTAACTTAAATGATTACATAATGCTCATAACATGTTAATAATTGATATAAAAGGATTAATAAACTTGAAAAGTGCTATTAATAAAGTATAAATTAACTTATTTTGAGTGTTCGGGAATAACAAGGAACAAACAAGTCATGTCGGACACGAGGTAAGGGGTTTTTATGTCACTTTTAATTATGTGAGCTTTCCATTGTTCGCCACTTATTTATTGAATGTGGTGTATTTCGTACTTCCATTTGATATATATTATCAAGATTCTCCTTATATTCATTTTATTCTTTGAATCATTTGGTGGCTTTTAAATGTTTTTCATACCCTTTTATTGATAACAACGTGGTAAGAGATTTTCATCTCACTTTTTATTCCCTCGAGATTCATGATACATTTTCTTATGGTGTATGTACTGAACATGATTGTATTCATTGTGAAATATACATCAATTTATGGCTATTTAAATCTTTATTTTATGATTCCTCTTTCATGGTTAATATGTTTTGTAAGTTACCAAATAGGTAAGGGGGACTTTTAACACATTTTCCATTCCTTGGGTTAATCTTTTAATTCGTAATTATGTCATGCTATGATTATGTGTGGAATCACTATTTATTTATTTATGTTTAAATTTAAACTCTCGTTTTTGTGGATTTATGTTTGATACACATAATCACTCCATTTATAAATTCTCAAGTCATCGATATGAACTTCATAAGAGTAATTTTAACTCAACTTCCATTAATTGATTTAAACATCCAAGTCATTAGTTTTGTCATAAAAAGAATATGTGTGAATGTTCTCTGATTGATTTACACTGAATATCCAATCATATTGAGTGTTTTTATATTTATCTCACATTATTATGTAATTTATTTATGCTAAATCTAAAGATATAGTTTTTATTATTGATTTCGTCACAATTTACATTCCATTGAGACTTCATTGTTGTTACAAACCAATTAACTATTATGTGGTGTATATAATATCTTTTGGAATATTATATCATGAATACCTTTATTCTCACGATATTATTAAGTTGTTATTAAATTTTATTCCTCAATTATTTGTATTCAAGTGTCTCTATTTTTGTTAAAAACTCATTAACTAAAATACTGTTTAAATGTTTTAAAGATATATTCTTCTAAATATTTCTCATTAATGTACAGGTTTTTAAAATGGTTTTTAAGAATTATTTATATGGACATTAATGTTTTCAAATGATAATTTATTTAACAGCATCAAAGTGTTATGGGACACTTTTGTTCAAAAATCTCTTTATTAAATGTTTTAAATGGTTTTGATAATGGTTTGATAATGAATTTATTATGTCTATATCTTGAAATGATAGGTTGTGATTGCAATGTGGAAATGTTATATTTCCTTTATTCTTGTTTTAAGTGTAATGAATATTTTATGGTTCTTGGGAATTGTTTATGTATACGGGTGGTTCCGTGATAAACCAAGGGCGGGTGAACCCGATATAGCTCTCTAATGCATTGGGTAACATGAATGAGGTAAAAGTTAATGTTTCTCTGAAGAGATTTAGGGAATATACTATAATGGGTATTCCAAATGTGACTACATATGTACCTGTGATAGCTAAAATGTAAGTATGTTCTGAATGCAACAATTTAACTTTATGATTCATTATTTCTGTGTCGTATTCATAAATTGTAAGATTTCGTATGGTATGTTATGATTGAAAAGTATAGTTTCATTAATTTGTATTTATTGAAGGGCTAATGTTTTCCTTCCTTATTTTATAACCCTTACTGAGATTTTTATGCTCATCCCTTGTTTTTGAAATGTTTTCCACATGACTTAAAGATGAATTGGGTCATAGATGAGATCAAGGAAAATTCATGATGTCTAAAACATGTAAGTAGACATGTTTCTTTTTAAGAGTTATTATTTTAAGAAAAATGGATACTATGTAGTATTGTCTACATGTAACATTCAAGATGTTATGTAATATTTATGGCCTAATTATCTAAAACTCTAAACCTGAAAAGACCCTCAATGTGAATTATTGACCTAATTCATGATTATGTTATGTTTAAGGCCTGGTCCTTACAATTGGTATCAAAGGTCGGTTTGGATAACTTCAGAGGATAGGGTGTTATTTAAGAATATGTAACATAGAAATAATGGTTAAAATATTAGAAAGAGCCATAGTTATTTTAGATAAATTGAATGTGTTTATGATAACATGAATAAGTCTATATTAGTATTTACCCTCTTGATAAGATATTATATGACGATATTACTGATATACTGACTCAGAAATTTTTGGATTTAGTAAATGGAAAGATCTAGTAGGCACCAAAGTAACTGTGGATGTGAAGAAAACTATGAATTTTTTCTGAATGAGTAATTGAATGAAATGGGAGATACAATGAAAACTCTTGTGGTTATTCTCAACCAACTATTAGAGTCAGGATTGACCACCTTAACCATGGTGATTTTTATTAGGCATCATATATGTGAGAAACAAATCCCTACAGATGTTCAGGTAATAATCATAATGGTATGTCCGTTAAAAATATTATGTGTCATGGATGTGGAAAAAAACACCTAGGAAAATGATTCAAATGGATGGAAAGATGATATAAATGTGCTAATGACGGTCATAAATCAAGAACAATCCATAGAAAAAGGAAGCATCCATTTGAATTTATGACCAGGAAAGAAGTTTTTTATGAAGGATCAATTGAATTTTTTAAATGTGGTGCCCATGGTCATTATACAAATAGATGTCATATGAAGAATGTTTGGGAATGGGATCAGTTGGATCATACGAAAATATGATTTCAAATTCATAATAAAATTCCATTTTAAGATGAGGAAACTGAAAATGACCAATGAAAGGTGTGAATTATTTATTAGATGATGTTTTGACATTGTTGAATCTTAGGATATGATTAATTATTTTATTTATAAGAATGAAATATTTTAGAATATGTTGTAAAATAATGGATAATGAATCATGAAAAATGTGGAATGAGTAAACAGTCTACATATAAGGGATTCCAGAGTTATGGTACATTTTAGGATGATGAAATTCTTAAAAGTATTAAAGATATATTGATGATGGGATCAGTTTGGAAGACTTTTTCTAGTATGTATAACTATGAAGTTTGATATGTGGAAATGAAATTCAAGAAATAATTATCTTTTCTTTTGTGGAGTAATGGTTGAAATATTATTTTGGAAGAATATATATTTTTATTATGGACTTGAGGTGATTAGGGTTATTTATAGAAATGATTATCCTATCATAGAGAATATGTGTTTAGGTTAATTACCCATCAGTATGAAACTTTAAGAGTAGTCAATGTTTTTTGAGATAAATATTATAATTTACTGGGGAAGACACTGTGATTAAATCCTTTTGAATTTTGTGTTCCAACCTTTGTCTGGATTACATTGAATAATTTTAAGAAAAATTTTATATTAAATGGTCTTTCTTGAACTTTTGGTTATTTTGGTTGAATTTTGGAGATTAAGTGTGATATTTCATTTTGTAAAGGATTATCCTTTTGAGGACTATATGATCTTGTAATAACCAATTTTGGTTTTGGTTGATCCCTAATGATATGGAAATATATATTTCATCTTTGGAAGATTATGTAACACTCTAGAAGTTAATTCTAGCACTTCAGGTGCATCCAAGCACTACTACAAATATGACCTTTATCAGTACTAGAAAAGTGCATTAACAGTGCTAAAAAATCACTGTTAATCGAGGCGAAGATAGGGGGTCCCTTTTATCAGCATTCAAAAAAGCGCTTATAAAGGCACCATTTATGAGCGCTAAACAAAGCACTAGTAAAGGCCCCTTTTATTAGTGATAGAAAAGCACTTATTGAAGGGGTCTTTTATCAGAGATTTATTTAAGGGATGATAAAAGTCTAAAAAAATAAAATAATTATATAATGTGGGGGGGGGGAGCTTTAAACAGCACTGGACCCCCCCCCCCCTTATCAGTGCTAAGAAGACCCCTAGCCTCACACTATCCTATGCGGTGCCCTTCTTGCTGATCCCCCACACGCGGGCACCTCTTTGCTTCCACCTGAACTTAAAACTGCGACCTACCCCTTGAACGCATGCACCTTTACCACTAATCCATATCGTTTTTACTCTATTTAATGATAAATATATTTATATATATATATAGCTATATTTATTCATATATTAATATAGATTCATATTAATATAATTATATTTAGTTATATTAATACATATTTATCTATTAATATATTAATATATATATATATATATATTCGTATATTAATATATATTTATATTTATATTTATTCATTTATTAATATAGATTCATATTATTAAAAATATATTTAGTTATATTAATACATATATATTTATTCATATATTAGTATATATATACATTCGTATACTAATATATATTTATATTTATATATATATATATATATTTAGTTATAATTTTTCATCCATATATTTATTTGTATATTAATATATATTTATAATATTTGTTTTAAATACATTTATACAATATGTTTTTTATGCGTGTTTATAAATAAATAAATAATTACATACATACATATGTAAAACACACACACACATACACAGATGCACACACACACACACAGATATATATATTTACGAATAAATACATATATATGTGTATTTGAAAAGCCATAGAATGTCAAAATGACTATAACTTCTAATCAAGAAGCCCATTTCAACTCCACAAGAAGTCAAATCGAATAAATTGAAACAATATTCAATATGATATGTGTTACAGGCCTAACAGACATCCGGATCATAATTTATACCTATTTTAATGTTAAAAAATCGGGGTTTCCCGAATAAAAACTCTGTTTTGAAAGCCTTCTAAGCCTTTTTTGGTCTCAAAAAATGTGAAAGAAGGATCTCTTGGGTCACTAGCACGTATTGATCGTCGCAGGAATCAGTTTGATATGCTGTAGAGCTCAGATAGACACCTGGATCAAAATTTTTGACCGTTTGAAGTTTGAGTTACATTTTCAACTTATTTTAGATCTTTTATTAAATTATTTTTGTTTTTGAGTCTTCCAATTATTATTAAATGATTATTAATAGATGATAATTTTCAAATTATTAATAAATAATATTTTTTGAAAATTTTGAAATCCATTTTCACTAAATTTAATATATATTAAATTTAATAGTCTATTTATAGTTATCTAAAACATATTTAAAAAATACATGTTATATTTATATCAATATAATTACACTGATATAAAAATATATTATTTTTTATGATTTTTCTTTTGAAACATACAATTTATTAGCACTGGGAGAAAGTGCTGATAAAGCCCCCTTTTAACAGCGCTAAAAAAGTACTGATAAGGGGGGGGGCTTTATCAGCGTTTTTTTAGCACTAAAAATGGGCGGCACTGCAGAAACCCAGTTTTTGGTAGTTAAGTCATATTTATTACTTAATATTGCGAGAAAAGATGAGTTTGTGATAGAATTTTATTAAAGGATGACACCCTTCATGAAAAGTTAGTATATTTCCTTATGATCTTAGTCGAGTTATTAATAAAATTCTTCCACTCTATGAAAATGATCTTGAAGAAAACATGTTATAAGCTTTATTTTATCATTATACTTTTACTCAACCACATATTTAAGGTATTTTTATTGTTAACATTCCGTGATCATGTTCTCTAGAATTATCTATTAATCGATGAGAGTTATTTTCACTTCCATATCGATGTGTTTATGGAATCCTAGTATTTTTTATCTTGGGTAACAATTTTACTTCACTCCCTTTATTTTAAATTGATAGTTTTATTGACTCTTTTTGGATGTGAGACTTTCAATGATGTTTCCGAGTTCAATTTTAAAATTGCGAGGATGCAATTCCCTAAAGGGGGGAAGGATGTAACATTCCATGTAAATAAAGAATATACAATTTTCATATTTATTAATATTTATGAATTAAATATTAATTTTACTTTAAAGGGGTTTCTATGTTTGATGGCATACCTGATAAAAAACAATGGGTTTCTTTGAAATCTTACGTTGCACACAATGCTGAGTTATACTAAAAAAATAATATAATATTATTATTTTAAATGGTAGTTAACGTCTAGAAGTTGTCTTAGCGAGAATGAACAGCAGTTACTACAATTTGATTATACATGTTTTTTAAATGTTTTTACATATATCCAATAATAGTTTTGGGCTTAAAATGTGAAATAATCTAATTTTAAGCATAAATACTGTAATATTTTTAAAAAGGTCGATTTACCAACTTTTGATGGAAAACCCTATTTAAATCTAGTTTTGGTCTCTTTATATGTTCTATTTGACCAAATAAAAATCTTCTATAGAATTGGGACACCAAAATTTTCTTTGGGTAAAATTTTGGTTATTTTCTAATAAAATTCAATTTTTGATGAATAGTGGAAGATACTGTATTTTAATTCAAAACTACCTTTTAATATAATTTATTTATATGTATAGATTATATTTTTAATTGGTTTTAAAGTGTAATTAGATTATAATTTTACCATTTAAGCCAATTTTTGTCATTGAAATTGATTTCACTTTGAAATTGGATATAAAAAAGAATCAATCTTTAGATAGTTATTATTTCTTAAAAACACACTTTTTTGTTTTGACAGCGGGAAATAATTTTAAATTAATTAATTCCACATCTGTGTTTTGAATTTGGTAAAATATAAATCATTTTTGAATTCATAATATCAAATATATATTAGGCTTAATTTTTTGTATTTCTCTAAAAAACTTCAATTTTTGAAGAATAATGAAACAACTAAGTAGTAGTTAAAAACTGATTTTTTCATTTAAATGAAATTTTACCACTTAAATGAATTGAATTTTGAAAATACAACATACATGGTTGTTATTATTATGTAAAATGTGGTTCAATAATATGAAAATAATTTTTGTGAATATTACTTTTGACTTTTATTTATCGTGGTTAAAGGTAAATAATGTAATTAAGGTAAAAAGAATATCATAATAATATAAAATTACCTTAACAGTTTTCCTAACCTTATTGGATTAGTCATGGCTCACAATGGGAATCCTTGGGTCTATTTTGGGATCAATGGGGCTACTTAAGAGTGATAATGGAACTTTATATTAATTAATTTAAAGTAAAGAAAAAAATGACTTAAACATATATATTTTAGTAAATCAATTTTTACATGGAATTATATATGTTTTCATTTCGACTTTGAATACTATTTGGAAAGATGAAATTATTTCCTACATCAGGTTATTTTATTTAATTTTCATACATTAAATAAATTAAATTATTTATGACCCAAAAATGATGCAATGTTTACCTCATTAATAAATGATTTAAATAAATAAGATTATAAAGATTAAAATAATTTCCAAAACCTGTCCAATTCTTATTGGATGATTTTATTTCAACCATGACTCATCGTATCTGTGATCTTAGTGTGTTTTTGACCTTTATAAACTAAAAATCATAATATAATTAAATAATAATTTTACACTTTCCTAAAGAGCCCCTCCTCCCCCTTATAAAAATCCATCAGTTCTAACCTATTCCTAACACTTCTCAAGAACCTTGGATCGGCCAACCTCAGAATAATTAAGATACCTACATCCCTCTAGTCCTCCTAGAATCCTCACATTAGGCAAAAGGAACTTCAAGAAATCCTTTAGGTTCAAACAAAAGGGAGTTACCTAATTTAAAGGTAACGTCTTCTGTTAAGTTCTTTTGTTTTATTTTACTTCTTCCACCACCTAAAATATTTATATTCATTTCGTTTATAACAAAAATAGTATCCTAAATATAATAGGATGTTGTTATTTGGGGCATTCAAACTACACTTACGCACACCTTCATCTAATGGGTAAATTTCATATTGTTTCTGAGGATGGAAAACTAACGCCTCACGAAATGATGATTGTTAAATTATCTTCTACCGCATTTTATGGTGGCCATTATGATAGAACTGTATTTATATATTATATATATTATGTTTTTGTTTTTGTTATTCTTCTTTATTTCTAATTTATATCTTAACTTTATGGTTTCCATTATGATTAAATGCGATAATTTCATTTGAGGAAGTGCGGACTACCGCCCCCTCCAAGTGATATGACTCATTTATACAATACATGGAAAGTATAAAGGATAGAGTTTTTGATGTTATATATTATATTATACTGGAATTATAATATAACTATATATCATTATGTTTTCATTCAATTAAAATACGAAATAGAAATTAATGTAGCGTTCATGCGTACGTACGGCTTACCATCTCAATAAATGGTGCATTTAATTTCTTATCAACAAATGTCATGTATAATTATAAATACATATATATACTGGATATATATTATATATATGATATCTAAATTAGGAATATCATTCTGGGGTTAATGTACTCTCAACCACGACGTAAGGTGTTTCTTATGTCACATTTAATTCCATGGGATTTCCATTGTTTTCCACTAATTTGTTTCATGTGGTGTATTGTGTACTGCTATATGATATATATTATCATTATTTTCTTTATATTCATGTTATTTTGTGAATCATTTGGTGGTTATTAACTTTTTTTCATACGAATCAATTGATTACAACGTGGTAAGGGATTTTCATTTCACTTTTTATTCCTGTGAGATTCATGCTATATTTTCCACTATTTCATTTTTTGTGGTGTATGTACTTCACATGATTGTATTAATTTTGTAATATAAATAAATTTATGGGTATTTGAATATTCATTTTATGATCCTTCTTTCATTGTTGAATGTTTCATAATTTACCAAATCAGTAAGAGAACCGTTTATCCCATTTTCCATTACTTTGGTTAATCTTCTAATTCTTAATTATTTCATTCTATGATAATGTGTGTAATCCCTATTAATTTATTTATGTTGTAATTTCCACTCCCCTTTGTATGGATATACTTTTGAAACACATAATCACTCCATTGATAAATTCTCAAGTCATCGATACGAACCTGATAATAGTAATTTTAACTCAATTCTCATTCATTGAGTAAATCATCCAAGTCATAGGTTTTGTCTCAAAAATAATATGTGTGAATGTTCTATGATTAATTTAAACTGATTATCCAATCATATTGAGTGTATTTATATTTTCCACACAATATTATGTAATTTATTAATCCTGAATCTAAGGATACATTTTTTATAAGGGATTTCGTCTCAATTTACATTCCATTAAGACTTCATTGTTACTACGAACCAATTCAATCTTATGTGGTGTATATAATGTCTTTTGACATATTATATCATGAATAACTTTATTCTCATGATATTATAATGTTGTGATTAAATTTTTTTCCTCAATTATTTGTATTCAAACATCTCTATATTTGTTAAAAACTCATTAACTAAAATATCGTTTTTAATGTTTTAAAGATTTATTATTCTAAATATTCCTCAATAATGTCCATGTTTTCAAAATATTTTTTAGGATTTATTTATATAGACATTAATTTTTTAAAATGATAATTCATTTAAAAGCTTCAATGTGTTATGGGACAATTTGATACAAAAATCTCTTTATTAAATGTTTAAATGGTCTTGAAAATGGTTTGATAAAGCATTGGTTATGTCTATATCATTAAATGATATGTTGTGATTACAATATATAAATGTTATATTTCCTTTATTTCTATTTTAAGTGTTATGAATATGTTATGGGTCTTGGGCATTGTTTTTTAATACAGGAAGTTCTGTGATAAACCTATGGCGGGTGAGCCCGAGATAGCTCTCTAAAGCATTGGGTAACATGGCTAAGGTAAACATTAATGTTTCTCCTAAGAGATTTAGGGAATATACTGTGATGGGTATTCAAAATATGACTCCATATGTTGATGTGATAGATACATTGTAAGTATTTTGTGAATTCCATAAGTTATCTTTATGATTTATTATTTCTGTGTGTCATTCATAAATCTTATTATTTCGTATGGAATGTTATGATTGAAAATTATGGTTTCATTGATTTGTATTTATTGGTGGGATAATGTTTGCCTTCATAATTTTATAACCCCTACTGAGTTTTTATGCTAATTCCTTTTTTTTGAAATGTTTTCCACAGTAATTAAAGATGAATAGGTTCAAGGATGGGATCCAGGAAAGGCATGATGTATAAAACATGGAACAAGACAAGTTTATTTTTAAGAGTTCTTATTTTATGGAAAATGGATACTGATTAGTAGTGTCTACATGTAATAATAAAGTTTTTATGTAATATTTATGGACTAATTCTCTAAAAATATAAACTTGAAAAGATACTCAATGTGAATTTGTAACACCCAAAGCTTCCATGGTATTCTTCTCTTTGAATAATACAGTAGCATTTTTTGTACGAAACTTCGAGTTCTAACACACACCACAACCAATCAAAGTAGCCGTCATGAATAGTAATACCTACATTTTTTTGAAATTTTATAAATTTTATCACTCAAAATGGACATCATTTTTGTATTCGGAATATCGAATTTATCCTAGGGTGAAATTTTGGTACTTTTCGGATAAATTTTATTTTTTGATGAATAGTGAAAATTAATAAATTTTAATTAAAAACTACTTTTTTAAACAAAATAATTAGTAGTGATAAATTATGAATTTGAGTGGTTATAAATTATATTTAGAATATATTTTTACCATTTAATACAATGTTGGTCATTGGACATAATCTCACAATTAAACCGTACATAAACAAGTGTCAATCTTTTGAAAGTTATTATATCTCAAAAACACGCTTTTTGTTTTGACAGCGGGAATTATTTTTAAATTAATTTCTGCCACTTCTGTGTTTTGAATTTGAAAAAATGGATTCCATATTTGGAATCAGGATGTCCAAATTGTGTAAATATGTAACTTTTATTTTTAGACATTTTGAATAATTATTTCAGTAAATATTTTATTTACCATGGTTAAAGGGTAAATCTGGTAAATAAGGGCTTAAAAAATAATATTATAATAATAATAAATTACACTAAAATGTGTCCTAACCATATTGGTGGATACATTTCCAACCATGGGCATATTTGGGTTGATTTTGGGACCCCATGGAGCCACTAGTAGCAGATGGGGACACTTTATATTAATTATATTAAAGTAAATACAAAAATGACATAAGCATATATCTTTTAGAAAAAACATTACATAGGGTTATATGTGTTATATTTTAAATTATAAATATTCATTATAAATATAAAATAATTTTCTACATAATGGTATTTTATTTATAGTTTTTAGACACTGAAAAATTAAAAATATATATGACACAATAATGATGCAGTATTTTCCTTATTAATGAATGAATCAAATAATTGGTAATATAAATTTTAAAATAAATATAATTTGAAATTTTTGATGACATACACGAATTTTATTGGTTAATATTACATGTTAGGATTACATAAATTAATTTATTTCGAATTAATAAAGTATTTATGTCTTTAACAAAAATCAATTATTGAGTAGTGGCAAAATTGACATAAATGAGTTTTTAAAACAAATATTATATTATTAATTTATATTCTATTCCTAAAAATATAAGGTTCGGCCGAAGGACTTATATAATTATTGGTGTATCATTAATGGACCACTTTGGGGTCTCTTGGATGTATATAGATAGTTTATGAATTATATAATATAAAAATACATAGTGACATGGTAAGTGTCAAAATAATTAACTAAGAGTTAAAACTGAAAGATAAGGTTAATATAAAGACCAAAACCTGTCTAAAATCTATTCATTGAAATTATTTAGACCCATATACACCTTAGACTTTGAATAATATACTTTGGAGCCATTAGAAATAGAATATGGATTTATTATAAAATAACATTTCTAGCTTTTCCAAAGGAGCCCCTCACACCTCTTATAAAAGGGATCCCCCCATTCTCATTAATTCAAACCTTAAAAGACATTTGGATCATCCAAAATCTACCCAAATATCCTAAACAATTCCCTCACTTCATCATAGAGGCATTATTTTGATAAAAAATCCAACCTAAGGATCCCTTTTGATCAAATCAAAAGGAAGAACTCGAGGAAGAGGTAACGTCTTCACCACCCTCTTTAAAGTTCCTTTCTTCTTCAACTTATTTTTTACTTGTTATTTATATTATAAAATAATAACTCCAGTATATTATGTATAATTTGATGTTATTATAATTATGGAACAAAAAAAATTCATTATTCTATCCATCCCTTGAATGACATGTCACCATACGTGCGTACGTACGGCCTACCGTCTCCCCGTTGTGGTGTAATTGTTATTCAATATATTATTATTTAGATGGGTATAATAATGATGTATAATTCATGTAAATAATAAATATAACATGATAATGATTCTTTATATATGATATACCATCCAATTATATATTATTTTAATATCAAAAGAATGATATTGTCGCTCGTGTGTACGTACGGATTACCGTCTCCACGAACACGATGAGATTCATTCCCCATTGTATCCGTTCAAGAATAAATTTTATTGGATGATTAAAAATAATATTTAAGGACTCAATATCATTCTTGATATGAATATGATACGTCCTATCCATAATAAACATGACATATTTCACAAAACATATAAAAGAAAAAGAGTAAGTTTACACCCGAAACGACGATAATACTAAGATTTTATTATCAAAGAAATGTTAAAAGATCATATATGATATCATATTATTATATATGATTATTTTATAACTTAATAACAATTATTTTACCATTATACATAATTTTAACCAACACTCAGCCAAGGAAAAGTACAAGGTAAGGGTTTATTTCACAATCTCTTCATTATCTGAGGCTGTTTAAACGTAATTATCTACTGGGACCTCTTTATCATCCACATCCATGTTTATTAAAAATGAATTTCAAAAAATTCTAACTATTTTATTGAATATGGGTTAAAGTCATTTATACCCTTGTTTGACTTTTTATAAGCGGTTTATAAAGGAATCTTTCCGTCATTTTCGAAACAAGGTCCTTTTTAACCTTTACGACAAAATTAAGGTAAGAATGTTTTTTTTAACTTATACGGCGGGTGCGGCTATTTTACGCTGTTATAAAATATTCAAAGCTTCCCTTACAAGCTTATAAGAATATTTTCAAAGTAAATGTTTTATTTTAAAATTAGGTGACTTTTAAATGATTTCAAAAAGAAGAGATATTTCTCTCAAATAGTTTTGATTTCATCTATGTCAACATCCTTTGATGGATTTTAAGATTATTTGTAGTTGATTTATTGTGATACAAAACATCCATATTTTATTTTAGGTTTTGTGATATGTTTGACTATGGATGTGTTATTTTTATACCATTCACGGTTTATGGAGAAAGTATTTACATTTTGTATGCTAGTTTTAATACGAATGTTTATGTTATGTTTAAACCTATTCATATGAGGAATTCATTGGACTTAATAAGTGACGGGTGGAGCCCTCTATAGCTCCTATATGCATCGGTAGGTCTCATGAGACAAACTAGTGTCTTGGCATGAGGTCCTGACAAAATCTTATTTGTAGACATGGAACGAGGCCTTGGCTACGTGGTTATGATAGTCTGGCATTATGCATTCCATCATTATGAAAGTGGTTATTTGATAATGCATGTGATTATTCGTCAAGTAGAATGTCCATGTGAATAAGTAAATTGAATTATATCATTTTATCTTTTCCATATTATGCTTAATTTCATGTTTAAAAGGATTTTGTTTTAGTTATACATTGTCTTAAATGTTTATGTTTATTTATGAAAGTTTCCGTATTATTGTTATCCTTACTGAGCATCTGAGCTCACCCCTTTTAATGTTTTATTTTTCCAAGGATGTGAAGAAGTAATTTATGAATGACCTGCAGGGATAGTATATAGGGATATGATTGTAGAATACGTACACTATGTTGTTGTAGTTTTCATTTTTTGATGTAATGTAAGTCTTATTAATATATCTACTGTTTCCAAGGCTACTAAACTAATCGGTCTTTCGAGATTTGATCTTTCTTGTGATCATGCCAATGTTATGTAATAATGTACTGACTCTGGGTAACTGGGGTCGGGGTGTTACAGTTTGTATCAGAGGAAGTTTAGTACAAACCTTGGAAGCTATATTTAGATAAACTCTGATTAGAGCATATAGACCTAAGATGAACTTTGAGGATTATTATAGAATAAGTTTCTAGAATTTTGGTATTGTAGGGATTTTGTGAGTTTTCCAAAAAAATACATCCATGTATGGATACGAGCAGGTATAGGCGGCTCTGGCACAGATGTACCTAGGGGTAAAACCCGAAAACACTACTTTGAGTTAGACTCAAACGGGAACTGGTGCACGACAATGGGCCCTGCTGCACTCTTGGTTACGACACTCCCGGGGGATATGCTTAGGATTATTCTCATTTTCATTACAAAACATTATGAAGGGTTTATGATTATATACTTCCTTAAATAAAACATTTTTAGGATTATGGATTATATCCATAAACTGTTGAATCTATGTTAAGTGTTTTTCATGTTTGGAATTATGTATTTCTATTCATTAACTAATCTAGTTTATGACATTGTTTATAAATGGTGCCTAGTGGAAGGAATGGAAACTATATCAATGCATGCACTTCATGTAGGGATTTCCCTCCTGGTCAAGATAATTATAGTGGAGCTAGTGATTCAACTAGTGCTGAACAGCTAATCACCATACTTGGACAACTCACTCAGGTTATGAATAATAACCTTACCTGTATGGAGCACCCTGATCTGCATCGTGGATGATCAATGTTAGATCACTTCATGAGGAATCAACCACCAACATTCAATGGGATTACAAATACCATATTATCTTATCAATGAATAAATTCCTTAGAGAAAATATTCTATGCCTTGGGGAGTAATGAAAGTGAAAAGGTTATCATGGTAGTTTATCGCCTCACTAGAGATACTTATCAATGGTGGTCATTGATACAAAATATGAAGGAAGATGATGAAGTATCAGATATGGAATGGAGGGAGTTCAAAGAGCTGTTTTTAGAAAAATACTTTCCTCGAGACCATCGAGCAGATATGGAAAGGCAATTTCTGAGTCTGAGGCAGAAAGAGGATTAGAATGTCACAAAGTATGAGGCTATCTTTACAAGGTTAGAGAGGTATACAACAGATTATATATGTAACCCAAGAAGTAAGATTGATCATTTATTTGATGGGTTAAAACCATTTCTCCATTGAGAATTAGTCTCACAATCCTTCTTGTCGTACGAAGATATTGTCTCGTGTGCTATCAAGAAGGAAAAGGAATTCGCTAAGTCTTATGACTTTAAAAAAATCAAGAGTAGAAGAGATCTGCTGATCAATCTGGAAATGGAAGTAAGGGGATGAAGGGAAAAGTTGAAAATCCATCCTGCAGTAAATGTGGGAAGAAACACCCCGGTACTTGCTTAAAAGAAATGGGAGTCTCTTACAAGTGTGGTGAAAAAGGACACCAAGATCATGATTGCAAGGGAAATAGAGTTACTGTCAATGTAGAATGCTATAATTGTTGAGAGATGGGACATTATGCAAATTAATGTCCTAATCGTCAGAGAAACTTGTCTCAGAAAAGGACAAGGGATCAAGGCCAAGCTTATGCTATCACTACTGCTGAGGTAGAAGCTCCGAAAGAAGTGGTGGCAGGAAATTTAATGGTTTCCTCATGTTTAGCAAATGCTTTATTTGATTTTGGTTCATCACATTCTTTAATATCTTCCCATTCTGCTAATAAAATAAGATATTTCCAATTTGATTTAACAAAGGAGTTGCCAGTTAAAACTCCAAAGAGAAGTATCATTGCAACAAAGTTTTGTGAATCAGTTCCCATTAGAGCCCATAAATGTTCTTTATCTGCTGATCTCATTGTCATACCTATGATTGAGTTTTATATAATCCTTGGTATGGATTGGATTTCGGACTATGATGCGAAGATTTATTGTAAGAAGAAGGAGGATACGATTTTTGATGATGATAATAAGGAACACCTTATCTTTAGAGCAGAATCGTCACCGCCTAATTCTTATTTAGATCCACCCCCAATAGCTCAACTAAATTCAATTATTGGGGAGGAAGAGAATGAAATGATTGAGGGAGAGGAAGGGAATGTAAAAATAGAGGATGTACCTATTGTGAATGAATATGTAGATATGTATCCGGAAGATTTACTTGGACATCCTCCAGAACGAGAAGTTGAGTTTTCCATTGATTTAATTCCTGGATCAAGGCCTGTATCGAAGACCCCTTATAGAATGGCCACTATGGAATTAGTTAAACTAATGAAACAACTATAGGAATTGAGTAATAAGGGATTTATTCTCCCTAGTGTTTCTCCAGGGGGATCCATTGTCCTTTTTGTTATGAAGAAAGATGGATCTATGAGGTTATGTATCGACTAGAGGGAAATCAATGCTATAACAAGAAAGAACAAGTATCCCCTACATCGCATTGATGATTTATTTTACCAACTGCATGGAGATAAATAAATTTATAAAATTGAACTTCGATCTAGATACCATCAGTTGTGTTTGAAGAAGGAAGACATTCCGAAGACAGCATTTCGTACCAGGTACGGATTATGAGTTTACAGTAATGCCTTTTGGATTGACTAATGCAACCTCTGTATTCGTGGATCTAATGAATAGAGTTTTCATGGAATATCTCGACGATTTCTTGGTGGTATTTAGTGATGATATATTGTTATAATCCAAAAGTTACGAAGATCATTAAAATCACTTGCGCATTATCCTGAAGACTCTTAGAAGACATGAATTATATGGGATGTTTAGCAAGTGTGAATTCTGGTTTCAGGAGATTTCTTTTCTTGGCCATATTATCTCTAAGGATGGAATTTCTGTCTATCCTTCTAAGACCAAGGCAATACAAGAATGGCCAGCACCGACGAGTATAACTGAGGTACAAAGTTTTATTGGTTTGGCAGGTTATTATCGACATTTCGTCCAGAATTTTGCCCGATTGGCTATCCCATTAACAAAGCTCACACGTAAAGGGGTTAAATTTGTTTGTACAAAAGAGTGTGAAGAATGTTTCAAAGAACTAAATAGAAGATTAGTCAATGCTCCTATTTTTACTCTACCATTAAGGAATGATGGGTTCGTTATTTATAGTGATGCATCAATGAATGGACTTGGTTGTGTCCTTATGCATAATGATAGGGTTATTGCCTATGCATCACGACAGCTAAAAATTCATCATCAAAACTATCCTACTCATGACAGTGAGTTAGCTGCTGTAATATTTTCTTTGAAGATATGGAGACACTATCTCTATGGTGAGAAATTTGAGATTTATACTGATCACAAGAGTTTGAAGTGTATTTTCTCACAGAAAGAACTCAACATGAGGCAAAGGCAATGGCTCGAACTACTCAAGGATTATGATTGCACGATACACTACCACCCGAGGAAAGTAAATAAGGTGGCATATGCTTTGAGTAGAAATGATCATGGAGTTTTGAACAATATGATAATTGAAAGAGATCCTATTTTCATGGATCTAGTGAAGATGGCCATGGGAATAACTATGGAAGTTGAAACATCAATGCTTTTTCAAATGGTTGCCAAGCCATCTTTACTAGAAAGGATTAAGAGTTCTCAGACCGATGATGAAGAGTTTCAAAAGAAGATTAAAGCTGTGAATAATGGGAGATTGAGTGACTTTGTGTATGAAGATGAAATTTTTATGTTTGGGAAGAGACATTGTGTTCCCAATATCCCTGATCTAAAAAGGGAATTGTTGGACAATGCTCATAGTTCCAATTTCTCAATACAACTTGGGAGCACCAAAATGTATAGAGATTTGAAGGAACATTTTTGGTGGGGCAACATAAAGAGGGAGATTACCGATTTTGTGTCAAGATGTATGGTTTTTCAACAAGGGAAAGCTGGAAGGAAACATCCTGGAGGAGTATTGCAACCTCTTCCCATACCTCAGTGGAAATGGGATAATATCATGATGGAATTTATCATAGGAATACCAAAGACTCCTAGAAGGAACGATGCAATATGGGTCATTGTAGATCATCTTACCAAGTCAGCACATTTTCTTGCTATAAGGGAAGATTTACCACTTGAACGTCTAGAAAGACTATATATTAATGAAGTTGTGAGACTTCATGGAGTACCCCTATCGATTGTTTCTGATCGTGATCCGCATTTTACACCAAGATTCTGGAAAATTCATCAGAAAGCCATGGATATTGAACTTTGTTTAAGCACGTCCTACAACCCTCAAACAGAAGGACAATCAAAACGAACTATTAAAACCTTAGAAGACATGTTGAGATCATTCTCACCTGACTTTCAGGGTATGTGCGATCAATATTTACCTCTGGTAGAATTTTCCTATAACAATAACTTCCATTCAAGTATTCGGATGGCACCATATGAAGCGTTATACGGAAAGAGATGTCTCACACCAACTTGTTGGGATGACATTGTTGAAAGAAAACTTGTAGGCCCAGAACTGGTGGAGGAAATGATGGAAAAGGTAAAGGTAATCCAAAACCACATCAAAGCAACCTAAAGTTGGCAGAACAGCTATGCTGACAATCGAAGGAAGAATTTGGAATTTCATGTTGGAGATCATGTTTTCTTGAAGGTATCTCAATGGAAGGGAGTTTTATGTTTCGGTAAGAAATGAAAATTGAGTCGCAGGTACATCGGACCGTTCGAAATTCTAGAATGAATTGGGGCTGTAGCTTACCATTTGGCAATGCCGCCAAATCTCTCCAAAGTTCACGATGTGTTCCAGGTATCGCTGTTGAGAAAATACATGCCTGACCCAATGCATATACTCACCTATGAGGAATTAGAACTGGAACCCGATCTGTCTTATTGCGAAGAGCCCGTCAGGATTCTTGATACAAGAGAACAAGTGCTGAGAAACCGGACGACTCGTCTGGTAAAAGTTCTATGGAGAAACCATAAGATGGAAGAGGCAACGTGGGAACCCGAGGAACTTATGATGAAGAATCACCAGAGTATTTTTATGCATTAACATTATAATAATTTTTGAGGACGAAATTATTTGATGGAGGGGAGAATGTAACACCCCAAGCTTCCAAAGTATGCTTCTCTATGAATAATACAGTAGTGTGTGTTGTATGCAACTTGAAGTTCTAACACACACCACAACCAATCAAAGTAGCCTTTATGAATAGTAATACCTAATTTTTGAAATTTTATATATTTTATCTCTCAAAGTGGACTTCATTTTTGGATTCGAAATATCGAATTTATCCTAGGGTGAAATTTTGTTACTTTTCGGATAACTTTTATATTTTGATGAATAGTGAAAATTACTAAATTTTAATTAAAAACAAATTTTTTAATCAAAATAATTAATAGTGATAAATTATGAATTATAGTGGTTTTAAAGTATATTTGGAATATATTTTTACCATTTAATACAATTTTGGTCATTGGACATAATTCTACAATTAAACCGGATATAAACAAGTGTCAATCTTTTGATAGTTATTATATCTTAAAAACACGTTTTTTCTTTTCACGAGGGGAATTAATTTTAAATTAATTTATGCCACTTATGTGTTTTTAAATTGGAAAAATATACTCAATATTTGAAATCAGGATGTCCGAATTTTGTAAATTGGTAAATTTTATTTTCAGACATTTTGAATAATTACTTTGGTAAATATTCTATCTACCATGGTTAAAAGGTAAATCTGGTAAATAAAGGTTTAAAAAATAAAATTATAATAATAATAAATTACCCTAAAACGTGTTCTAACCTTATTGGTGGATACATGTCCGACCATGGGCATCTTTGTGTCGATTTTGGGACCCCATGGAGCCACTTGTAGGTAATGAGGACACATTATATTAATTAAGTAAAAGTAAATACAAAATTGACATAAGATTATAGCTTTTAGAAAAAAAAATTTACATGGGGTTATATGTGTTATATTTTTTTATTATAAATGTTCATTAGAAAGATAAAAATATTTCCTACATAATGGTATTTTATTTATAATTTTTAGAAATTGAAAAAGTAAAAATATATATGACCCAATAATGATGCAATATTTTCCTTATTATTGAAAGAATCAAATAATTGGTATTATAAATGTTAAAATAAATATAATTTAACATTTTGATGAAATACACGAATTTTATTGGTTAATATGACATGTTAGGATTACATAAATGAATTTGGTTCTAATTAATAAAGTTTTTAAGTTTTTAACAAAAATAAATTATTGAGTAGTGCCAAAATTGACATAAATGAGTTTTTAAAACAAATATTATTTTATTATTTTATATTATATTCCTAAAAATCTAAGGTTCAGCAAAAGGACTTATATCATTATTTTTGTATCATTAGTGGACCACTTTGGGTTCGATTGGATGTATATAGTGAGTTTATGAATTATATAATTTAAAAATACAAAGTGACATGGTAAGTGTCAAAATAATTAACTAATAGTTAAAACTGAATGATAAGGTTAATATAAAGACCCAAACCTGTCTAAAATCTATTGGTTGAAATTATTTTGACCCATCCACACCTTAGAATTTTAATAATCCACTTTGAAGCCATTAGAAACCGAATATGTATTTATTATAAAATAATATTTCTAGCTTTTCCAAAGGAGGCCCTCACCCCTCTTATAAAAGAAAACTCCCGCTTCTCATTAATTCACACCTTCAAAGCCATTTGGATCGGCCAAACTCTACCCAAATATCCTCCCAACTTAACTAACTTCATCCTAGAGGCCTTAGGTTGATCATAAAGCCAACCTAATGAGCCCTTGTGATCAAATCAAAAGGAATAACCCGAAGAAGTGGTAACGTTATCACCACCCTCTTTAAAGTTCCTTTCTTCTTCAACTTATTCTTTACTTGTTATTTCCATTATAAAATAATAACTCCATTAACTTATATATACTTTGATGTTATTATAGTTATGGAACAAAAAAATTCATTATTCTATCCATCCCTTGAATGACATGTCACCATATGTGCGTACGTAGGACCTACCGTCTTCATGTTGTGGTGTAATTGTTATTCAATATATTATTATTTAGATGGGTATAATAATGATGTATAATTCTTGTTAATAATAAATATAACATGATAATGATTCATTATATATGATATAGAATCCAATTATATATTATTTTAATATCAAAAGAATGATATTGTCGCTCGTGTGTACGTACGGATTTCCGTCTCCACGAACTCGATGAGATTCACTCCCCATCGTATCCATTCAAGACTAAATTTTATTGGATGATTAAAATAATATTTAAGGACTTGATATCATTATGGATATGAATAAGATACATCATATCCATAATAAACATGACATTTGTCACAAAACATATAAAAGAAAACGAGTAAGTTAACACCTGAAACGACGATAATACTAAGATTTTATTATCAAAGCAATGTCAAAAGATCATATATGATATCATATTAATATATATGATTCTTTTATAACTTAATAACAATTATTTAACCATTATAAAGAAGGTTAACCAACCCTCGACCAAGGAAAAGTACAATTTAAGGGTTTATTTCACAATCTCTTCATTATCCAAGGTTGTTTATACGTAATTATCTACTGGGACCTCTTTATCATCTACATCCATGTTTCATAAGAATGTATTTAAAAAAATTATTACTATTTTACAGAATATGGGTTAAAGTCATTTATACCCTTGTTTGATTTTTTATAAGAGGGTTATAAAAGAATATTTTCGTCATTTTCCAAACAAGGTCCTTTTTAACCTTTTCGACAAAATTAAGGTAAGAATGTTTTTTTAACTTATACGGTGGGTGCGGCTATTTTACGCCATTATAAAATCTTCAAAGAATCGCTTACAAGCTTAAAAAAATATTTTCAAAGTAAATGTTTTACTTTATAATTAGGTGACTTTTAAATTATTTCAAAAAGAAGAGATATTTCTCTCAAATAGTTTTTATTTCATCTATGTCAAAATCCTTTGATGGATTTTAAGCTTATTTGAAGTTGATTTATTATGATACAAAACATCCATATTGTATTGAAGGTTTTGTGATATGTTTGACTGTGGATGTGTTATTTTTATACCAATCAAGGTTTATGGAGAAAGTATTGACATTTCGTATGCTAGTTTTAATACGAATGTTTATGTTATGTTTAAACCTGTTCATATGAGGAATGCATTGGACTTAATAAGTGACGGGTGGTGCCCGATATAGCTCCTCCATGCATCGGTAGGTCTCATGAGACAAACTATTATCTTGGCACGAGGCCTTGACAAAATCTTATTTTTAGAATTGGCACTAGGCCTTGGCTACGTGGTTATGATAGTCTGGAATTATGAATTCTATCATTATGAATGTGGTTATTTGATATTGCATGTGATTATTCGACTAGTAGAATATCCATGTGAATAAGTAAATAGAATTATTTAATTTTATCTTTTCCATATTATGCTAAATTTCAAGTTTAAAAGGCTTTTGTTTTAGTTATACATTGCCTTAAATGTTTATGTTTATTTATGAAAGTTTCCGCTATATTTTTAGCCTTACTGAGCATCTGAGCTCACCCCTTTCAAAGTTTTATTTTTCCCAGGATGTGAAGACGTAATTTATGAATGACCTACAGGGATAGTATCTGGGGATATGATTGTGGACTATAGAGACTATGTTGTTGTAGTTTTCATTTTTATTATGTAATGTAAGACTTATGAATATATCT
Source organism: Viscum album (assembly GCA_963277665.1). Lineage (NCBI taxonomy): Eukaryota > Viridiplantae > Streptophyta > Magnoliopsida > Santalales > Viscaceae > Viscum > Viscum album. The sequence continues at coordinate 1,551,245,200 of OY728125.1, read as the reverse complement.
AGTGTTTCCAAGGCTACTAAACTAATCGGTCTTTCAAGATTTGATCTTTCATGTGATCATTAAAATGTTATGAAATAATCCACTGACACTGGGTAACTGGGGTCAGGGCGTTACAGAATTGATGACATAATTCAAGATTATGTAATGTTTAAGGCCTGGTTCTTATAAAGGTATTGGAAACAAATGTGTTTTTATGTGTGAGTAAATGAGAATAAGTGGTTTCCATTTATAAGGGAGGTGATGGGCATACTTGAATTTCCCCAGAATATTAAATTAATATAAATTAATATTTAATTCCAAATGTCTTAAAATAATTTTTCTATAATATAGTATTTTTATGGTTATTATTACTCCGATAAAATAATTTTTTTAAAATTTTATGTCACATCTTTACCTTTATTATTTGTTTTTAATCCTTCGTTAACCGCTTTCACTCTTACCACGATCACACTGATTTTTACCTTTTAAGGGATAATATAGTTACTATTAATTGAAAAACATCCCATAAATGGAACACAATTTATATTATAAAATATATAAAAATAAAATGTTACATAATAATATTTTTATGAATATTAAATCATTTAATAAATTATTATATATTTTAAAATATTATTAATGTCAATTTTTAAAACTATTCATTACATTGATTTCAATAACATCAATATGACGAGTAACCTTATAATATAATAATTTATTATATCCCCGACATGTCATGTTGATCCTTAAAATTAGTGTATCATAATATTTATCTCAACTTATATTGATTTAATATTTTTAATTTCATTTATTTTTATGTTTCTATTAATTGATTAATTAATGTTTTAGTGTTGTATAATTATTTATGTTATATATTTTATCACTAAAAATAAATAATAAATTACTTATATGAATGTAAATCTTTTATATTTCAAAATCATATTTGTTAACAATCATATATCCTATTTACCCCCATTTTAAAAGTATTATAGGTATTAAAAAAATTGTGTGAGGTTTTAGGTTTCATTAAATAAAATATTATAATTTTTATAATCACATCCAAAAGGAAAAAATGTTATATATTATAAATTCAGATGATTATGGATGATTTATTATCATGCAATGAAATTTATTTAATTTTTATGTAAATTTTTTTGCCTTTATCAAATCATTTTTAATATTATTTAACCAATTTAATTTTAACCATGGTAATAAAAATTACTAAGGTTATTGTTTATGTTGAAGAAAAATAAAATTAACCTATTTAATAAAATTTCAAATAATTATTTCAAATATAAAATCCATTTTTTAAATTTGAAAATATGAAATTGTAAAAATTTAAATTTAAATAAAATTAGAAAAATATTAAAAATTTATTTTTTAGAAATATTCACTTTTTATGTATATTTGTTTTTACTAAATTAATTTTTAGAATTAATTAAAAATTAATAATTGGATTATTTAAACTAAAAATTATCTAATTAAATTTTATTTTTAAAAAAATACAACTTATCTTCTTACTTTAGAAATACTTTTATAAAATACAGTTTTCCATTAAGTTAATATTTTCACTATTCAATGAAAAATCAATATTTCTAGAAAATAATCAATGATTAACCTTATGATAATATTTATATGCAAATTTCAAAAATTAAATTCAATGTAAAAAATAAATTATATAATTTTTTTTATAAATTAATTATAATATTCCCCTATTAAAATAAAGATATCCAATTTTAGATGAAAATATATTTTTGTTGAATAATATGACTTTAATAAATACTATTTATATTTTGAAAATATATTTTTATTTTTAAAGACTATTATGTTTATTTTAAAAATATATTATTCATATTCATACTTGCCAAATTAATTAGTGGGTTATAACTGTCACAATAAAATATTTCGTCGTCTATTTATGTAGAGTGTCGTATATCTTGTACGCTATCAAACATAGTATTTCCTTTTAAAATCTCATCATAATACACTATGGAAAAAAATAATGATCAAAAATAGAATTATTAATTCATTATAGTTTCAATAACTCTAAAATTATCCTTGATATCATACTTTCCTCTAATGTTATCCAAATTCATGCTCCAATACCAACTATAATGACTTGTTCCCTAATAAACCCATAATTTAAAGTTTATCATTAGGGATTGTATATTCTTATATTCCTATGATATTTGAGTTTTATAATTTCTTATAATTAGGAAAAAAATATTAAATATTAAACAGATATAATATAAAGTGGACATTTTAAAAACTATCTATTTTCCCATAAACACAAGTTACATAATCTTAAACTCATGTTTCATTTAAAATACATTCTCTTCCTTTAGTAAGAATCCCCACTATGTAAGGATATACATTCCTATAGTTTCTACTCATCCTTCAGCCCTATGAATTGTTTTTATAAATTTTTGTGTGTAATAAAATTTAAATAAGTGATAAAAAGGGAATAAAAACCCATTAGTCTATTTGAAAATTACTGAAAATCCAAAAGAACATTTTTTTCATAATAAAAATTGAGTTTAATCAATCATTTATATCTCCAAGAGTAATATTATTTTCCTAATGTTTTATTAAAACATTTTACATGAATTGAAAAGTTAAAAATTATAATCATGATGGTTTCTTACAAGATATGATCACTCATGAAATAATTTTATTTAATGACATACTTGTTTCTCTTAAATTATGTGTGAATGTTACTTTAAACATTATATCATTATCTAACCTTGATATATAAAAATAATCCCAATAAATATCATTTTAAAACATTAAAGAATACAGTAGGTACCTAATAACATTAACCTTACAGTAACCCTTAAAAATTAATTTCCATTATGGTTAATTTCAACAAATCTATTATGAGCAACTAAATTATTGTAAACTATATCACTTTACCCAATAAATTGGAGCGCTATATAAGGCTCACCCATCATCAGAGATACATCATGATCACCCATAATTATATAAAATATCTATGTAAATTATCAGGAAAAACACATAAAATATATCATTTATATAATATACCTCTTAAGATATTCTGTTCAACACATATATAGAATCACTTTCTGGATTTATATAAAAACATGGATAAATTTTATTATTCTTTTAAAAAAACCAATAAAGGAAATATTCTTATAAGTATTGGAGATAATGGTTTCATTGAAAAACATTGAAAACATATATAGGAATCTTCATAAATAATAAAAGTCATGATGTTGTGAAATTCCCCTCATACCATATATATTGAAAAATATTTCTTCTACACTTTAGTAAAGGTTGTCTAAAGAAACTCATATGGAAAAAATTTATAAGATTAATTATTAAACAATTGTAGTGAATTCAAAAAATTACCAAAAAAGTAATTTATAAACCTTATAATGATAAATAATAACATTATTGGAACATTTAAAATATCCTCATCACGGTAAAAAAATGGTAGGAATGAAAACATTAAAACAATGTTTTTAAAAGAAAGTCTCTTACAACATTGGTTAGAATTGAATTAAAAGGATGCTGAAGGAGAAAACTTGAAAAGAATTTTTTTTAAAAAAAATTTTATAAAAAATAATGAGAAAATAAATACATATAGTATTATATACAATACATAAAAGAAAACATATGGTGAGAATGGAAGGAGTCTCAATGAAAGGAAATTGAGATGAGAAATCACTTACCAAAAGTCATGTCCAGTTTTATACATTCTATAAATCATAAAAAATAATATTATATTAATTTTATACTTAATAATTTACCTTTTTCATTATATTTACATTACAATTATTCCTTTTATTTCAATATTTTATTTATCCCCTAAATCAGTAACGTTTGTGTCAGCCGTTTTGAGGACGTTCAGTTCATAAGTCCAAAATGAATTCAGTAGTATGGCTATAGTCAAAGGGATAATGATTATACAATATGAAATTTAAAATTATTTTATATTTATATATTCATTTGAACCATTATTTTAACCATACATATGTTTTTATGAAAAAAATGAAACAGATCACTTCGTTGATGTTATAGATCACATGTACGCACAAAAGATATTTTCATTTCCAATAAGATGGAAATATATATGAAAAATGGGTTGTGTAATATAAATAATAACAATTAATGATATCTAATATATATATTTTATTGAATAATATAGTTTTTAGAAGATTTAGAGGAAGTGGAAGAACAAATAAATAATAGAACACTCAATTAAGAGTTATATATCATCTTTGAGAAACCTAATTTGTCTATACCATATTCCATCTAAGTTGGTATTTTTTTTGAAACCAAAAAATTTAGTAAATGGAGAGTAATTTTTTTTTCTATTTTTAAATATATTTTTTTTGGATAAATCACTCAAGGTGTGGTGGTAAGATAGGATAAGAGGTTCTATTTTATAAGTGAGGTGTGTTGTAATCCGGTAAATACAGAAAATATTAATATATAATTAGTTTATAACTCAATTAAAATTGCTCAAAAATTTCCTTAGCTATAGAGATATAGAGTAAAAGTATTAAAATATTCATAAAATAGAATTTAAACAGGTTTAAGTTCCATTTAAAAACATATATTTTTATTTAACCCCCTCATTAACCCTGTTTCACCTTAACTTTTATAATGAATATTTTAATCATTAAGGGTCATGAAAGTTGTTTTAAATATATAAAGTGTATAATACATTAACTATTAAATATAGTTTTTAAAATATATCACAAATTTGAGTTAATATTGGATTTTTAGGATTTTATTATGATTTAAAAATAATATATAAGCATAAAATACCATTTAAATTCTTTTTTTGTACAATTCAATAAATCTTGCATTAAAGACATCCATACAACAATTGAAATTTGAATAAAATTTTTTTATCCATAACTAATTCTTAATAAGTATTCATAAATTTAATGTAAAATCCACAATTCAGCCAAAAAAATCTTAATTTTATGTTTATAAAATAATTTTCAAGATTTTTCTACTACATACAGAAGCATGAAATCGGTATAGATTATGATTTTAAGGTAATTATATTATTTATTAAAACATTTAAAAAAATTATATAAAAAATCAATTAATTCAAATTTAAAAAACATTCATTATTTTAAAATCATATTTTTTTCTACAATAAAATATATCGCAAATATTAAATAAAAGAGTGACATTTTGTAAATATGCTTTACATAAAATAATATAATGTTACAATGAAAGGTAAGTTTCAAAAAAAAATACCATATACTAAATTATAGAATGATTATGGTCAAAATTCACTAATACAATTAAATAAATTCAATTGATGGATTTATATTTAGACCTTACAACATTTTTTTAAATCAATTTAACACATTTTCCCCTTTAACGGTGTGATAAAATTTTATCATGGTCACTATTCATTATGGATAAAAAAATGAAACTGAACATTATATGTAATTTTAATATTTAAATTAAAAATATTGAACACACTTTCTATGATTTAACTACTATAGGTGGTAAAAAATATTTTTAATATAACTAAGTGAAATACAATGAAAAACAATTTTTAGTACAATAATCCTTTTAGGAATAAAAATTATTTAATACAAAAACCATGTATAATGTTAATTTAACATTAATTAATTCGATAATGTTTAATCATAGTAAAATAATTATGTTTTTAGACCAATCCAAAATAGAATAGTAATTTTTATATACTTCAAAATAAATGACATTTTTTTTATAAAATATGTATTTTCCATTATTCATAAAAAACATTTAAGAAAACCCTAAACATTCACGATAAAATATATTTTATATGATTATATAATAATTTATATCCATTTTTTCAGCTAAAATTTCTAAAATTGGTGTACATTAATTATAATATCTATGAAGAAAATGTAATGAAATCAATTTTTTGAATAAAATGTATTTTAGAGCATAAAATGAAATTATTATCATTTCATTCCCAGAAATGAAACTTAAGCTAATTTTAATTAATTTTATTGGGTATGTGAGATTCAATTTTCATTACAATCAATCATCAATAGTGGCTAATTTAATCAATTATTATACAAACACGTTACAAACTTTAAAATAGTTTAATAAAAAAATTATATTTTTTAGATAAATTATTTTACCTTCATTTATAACCAATTAATAATAATTGTATGAAAGTTATTAATTTTATTATGAAAGAAATTATGTATATATCATAATGTGGATACATAAACTCATACCCACCAATTAAACAACTATGTTACAACAGTTAAATTCAATTAATAATATTTCAATAGTATATCATGTCCTGTTTAAACACATTGTTGTGTACACTACAAACTATAAATGGTAATATTATTTAAATAACATAAATTATAAAACTATGGGAAGTTAGAACCCCCATCAGTGGGATTCCATGATCCACTAGGAACTTCATGATAATATAAAAACTCCACTGGACTAGGTAGTATAATGGGTTGGTTTATTAGTTAATGGGATTTATTTTCATATTCTAATATTTAGGTCCTTTTAGATTATGGGTTGGGTTGGACCATCACTAAACAATGGAAAATGGGAAAAAATTATTGGAAGATAAAATGATATGAAAATACATTCATTTTAATTATTATTTTTTAAAATATAAAATATTATTAAAATAATAAAAAATAAAAAATAAATAGATTGAATAGTGTAACATAACTAATTTTACCTTGAATAACTCCCTTATCTTGATCGACTAAAAATATCATTCTAGAAATATTAGATGTGAAGTTATGCCCCCCTAATAGACTTTTTACAATTTGAGAAGGATGGATAGATGATAAGAGAGTGTTGTGATAACATATATTTTATCTAATATGTGTGAGGATCTGGAGCATGGTACATGGTATGTAATAATGATGACATGTTGATATCTTTATGTATTTTTATTTTATAGGCTCATTTAAGGAAGACCACATTGAGAGGGGTGGGTGGGGGATGATTCTGTGGGGGATGATTTTTTTACAACTTGAAAATTTTCGTCATTTTCAATACCTCTATATATTATTTAGTGAATGGTTATCTTATATTCTAAACATTTAGTTAGAAATAATGCAAACAAAAAAATCTTTTAAAAACACTATGATTTCTAAAACCAATTCACTTATGTTGTGGATGACTATGTCCTCGGTGTATGGTGGTTATTATCCCACAAGTACACAACTTCACATTTATTTTCAAAAAAATAAATAATGTGAGTGTGGAAATGATTTCATTTTTCTAGAATTAATGAGGTACAATGAATTATTTATCATTGAATCACAATAATATAGGATTTAATACAATCAATATAGAACTGATTAATAGTGTATCATGAGTCTTTTTCAATGGAAATATATATTATGAATCACTTCTTCAAATTTCATCATACACAAAAGCAATCTCAAACCCAAAAATCAATGTTATGTCTCAAATACGCAATAATCAAGTAGGATACCACTTTTTTCTTTAAGTTGGGATAATAGTAATATATTATCGACTAAAAATATCATAATTCCTAAATAAACAATATAAACAATTGTAATTGTATCGATTATCCACTATTATTCTTGATGTATAAAATATTTATAAAAATGAATCACAATACACATTGGATTTTATTTAATATAAGAGCTACCTTGTAAAGGTGTAGTGTAACATTATTATGAATTCTCAACTAAAGAACATATAATAATAATATTTATTTATTTATATTTATAACATGAATGAATTATGTTGTTCATGGTCAATGATATTTGAATAAAATATTCCAAGTAACCATTTTATTTATAATTAATATTTTATGTGCTTCTTATGACTTGTATCATTGGTTATCAAACATCCTCATGTGAATCTAAAATTATATTCATCTTATTATTTGTGAAAAAACTATAGCTCAATTTAAATTCATTCACATAACTTCTGATGCATATTAGAGTGGGTACTTGTTGTCATAGTTCTATTATTTGTGAGCAAGTACATATAAAACACATACTCCCTTCACATAATCTAGTGCATGCAGGATATGATTCTTCTTTCATAAAATCCAAGGATTGCATGATTATTCTTTTTCAAAAGAGAAAATAAAATGGGATCCTCTTGTTTATGGAAGCCATTTATAGAACAATATTCTCTTCTTACTAGATGTAATAGATTCTCTATAGGATCTCTCTTGTTCTTCACAATGGTCATGGTCTTTGTGGTTTCTCTATTTTTATTCTCATAATATATGTGTGTGGAACATATCTTATATAAGTGAAAACTCAAGGGCTTATTCTTGTATGTTATAACATTAACACTTCTCTTTGATAAATAAAAATCTGATCTCTAAACAATATCAGCAACTACTCACAACTCGAGCACTTCGGTATTTATAAAGGATACCCACCACCTCTACACCACCTTAGGCTCGAATTCATTAGTAACCTCCAATCAAATAATAATTCTGATTAATGGATGATTTTTATATTATAACATATTTCGGTTGTTAATATATATCAGACTTACATGATTCCAAAAATCATGCATATCTTCTTATGCAAGATTGATTTCTTCATTCTTGATGAAACACTGACCTCCATGTAGCAGCATCAAATGCATCATCTCTTGCTCCAACTACACCTTGAATTATCTACATTCCATTTTATTCTTATATAAGTGATTTCTTCCTTGAGAGAAAATGTTTCACACACATCAAAGGAAGAATTCATGTGGGTCATTATCATTCCATCTTTGGATGTTGTGAAATGAAAATTTTCTAGCTAATAGAAGTTCCAATATTGAGCTAGGGTTACTGAATGGTTGAAGAAGGATAAATCGAATAGTTATATAAATTTTATTGATTAGATCAGACATTTATTATTTCATTATTATGTTTTTAATGGATAAATAGTACAATATATTGTCACATCCCATATCAATTTTCATCTTGTTCGTGTGCTATATAGTAAGAAAAATCATTCCATAGACCTCTCAACCCAGCATGAGGGTCATAACATACAAAAATGTTTCAAACAAAACCTATATGGTCCAAAAATACCCATTTCATGGTCCCTACAACATTCACTCGTGCACCCTTTGTTCACCCTCTGTGTTTCCTCTTTCACTCCATGGGGGTTCTACGCATGGCTACTATCCACCATGGTAATTGAGGGCCTGGTTTGTTCACATATGCAGTTGAGCCTATTCCCACATTAGTGGCATTGATTTATCCTTTCCCTTTCATCTATATTGGACTATTATTTGAGTTATTTCCAAAAATATACTTGATAATTACCATGTAAGAAAATTCCAATCCAATATATGAACTCCGTCAAGAAAAAAATATATTAATATAACATGTTTTCATAGACTCTCATATCATTAATACTTTTTTAAAATTAATTCATGTTTTTTAAAAAATGTGTAAGACAATAACACATTTTCTTGAATAAAAAATACAATTTCATCAATCATAACACATTGATTCACTTCAATGAGAATATAACATATGATATTTGAATTATCTTGGATGTATTTTTTTTACAAAATGTAAAAATTCAAACATTTCTTTGTAAATTATAAATGAATCCTAAAATAACATTATTTCTATGTAAAATATAATCTTCAAAGCTTATTGATGAAAATTTTATCCTCATTAAACATCCCAATGTTATAAACTTAATTTCTCAGGAACTTCAATATTCACACATTACCAATATTGGAAATACTGAAAAATACATCCAGGATAGTATGTTTCTTAAATTATGGTTGACATAAAGTTCTTAATCACACAATAACTTATTGAAAACCCATATAATACAAATTTAAATTTTAATTATCAATCTCCCTCATTTTTTTCAATACCAACATGGAAAATGGGATTTCAATATGTTCTCTTTATTTGTTCTCTGATATTTGTTTTCTTTTTATCTTTATTTTTACTTCATTCCCCATTATTTAAATAAAATATGATATATATGATAGAGGATATTTTAATTTATTTATTATTAAATGAGCCACCAATGATTCATCTCTATGTCTAGAAGATCCCTAAACAGTGTAAAAAATAGTGTCTACTTAAGACATCCATACTATCCATTCGTAATTTTGAATATGATGATAACTAATATAACACAACCTCTTTATTTTATTAAATATTATTCAAATGTTTTTTAGGATGATAGTAATTAACTAATTCCAACTAATAGATTGAAAATGGAACCTTTATTATATAACTTATAAATAAAATTCTCATTAAAAAATCAACCTAAAATTTATACAATCGCCTCAACACACAGATTTAAAATATTCAATTATAATATAAAGGTAATTTTCATTAAATCTGTCTTATAACATTGCCAAGATTCTTTTCTTGGTATCATTGATTCATTTATTTCATTCCCCTTAATATCAGACTACATATCATTTTTTAGGGTAAGGATAAGATATTGTACCAACATACACCATCAATTAGTTATTGAACAAGTACATTCCGATGTAATCAGTTTTGAATGAAATAAAATGTTTTCTGATCTTAATTAGACCCCCCTGAAGAAATGATCTCCACTTTTACTTTATCATGATTTCTATTTTCAATGTTTTTTACTATTAAATCCAGTTAATATGAATACCATTTATTTTTATCTCATCAATAATGGTGAATTTAAATTTTTTGATCTTATATGGTAGCTTGATATTCATTTTCACGGTCAATAATTGATCTTCTGTAATAAATAATGTTTGTGATATCAGTAGAGAGATCAAAATAGGAAGTTGTTTTCAATAAATATTGCAATTAATATTATATCCTATAGATATAACAATATGAATACTTCTTAATTATCACCCATAGTTTAATAATGACTATTAATTCCCTATTAATAAATTTAATATAAAATTTCATAGGAATAAGGTGGATCTACGTTAATTTTCAATGAGATAAACAAGGTTTCTAATTATTTCTCTACTTTGAAACTCCTTAATTTTATCCCCTATATGAGGGTGAACTCTTCTTGATGAATTTTCTATATTTCATGGATGTTTTGTGTAGTATTTAATCTCCACTTTATTTTGGGTCAACCATATGTGGGGTTTACAATTTCACACTATCAATCAAGGAATATTCTCCAAAAGGTTATTTTGATTCATTTTCCACATTTGTTCTTAAGTTGGAGTTATGAAAAAGCAATCAACTAAAATGTGTAAAACCTTTTTTAACCTTACACAAAGTATTTATAGGATTCTATGGTTATCAATAATTGATACACTCTCCTGAATGTATATTTCTTCCTAAGGAATTTTTTTTTTCATTTTTCCACTTCATTTATCCTTGTTTATAAGATTTTCATTCTTCTCATAAAATCAACTATCCAAATTAAAATTATATCATTTAGAATATGAAAAACATGTTTGGTAGTTCTATAAGTATTAATAGGTGTATTATTATTAATTTCAATACTTTTATTTTTCAGTTGGACTACTTTCTTCATGTGTTTCTTTAGATTTCCTTCATTCATTATGACGATTGTGGCCTGATTATAGTGATCCAGGGTGTGACATATTCTTCTATAAATGAATTAACTTATTATCATTAGTGTAATAATATTTATGTTATTCATGTATTTTGATTGATCTCCCATCTTATTATGATTTTCAACCTAGGTCTAGTTATTTTTATTATTTTCAAACTTTTTAGGAATGTCCAATATAAATCTATTAAGCAAATTATTTCCAAAGGTAGGATTATCTATATTCTATAGCACCTATGGTATTGTCTTAAATTTTTTTTAGAGTCATTATTTATTTTTTGTACTTGAATACCTATTCATTAGGATAATTGCAATTGAAAATACCATAGAGGTAATTTAATGATCTAAATATTTTTATAACAGATTGGTTCTTCCTTTAATTATATGGATTTTAATTCATTACTAATTTGACCCGCCATGATGTAGGTTTTGATTTTCAAATACTAATAAATTATACCCTACATTATGTCTCATTATTTTGAATATATCACATCACCAATAGTATCAAAAAAATCATGATCTTTTCTGTTGAGTAACAATCCAGTGTAATTGATATTCTTATTTTTTTGATTTATTTTCTTTTTTATCATGGGAGTCTTAAGGGATATAACTTCTTTTACATTACCTTTTAGTACCAAAACAATAGTGGTAGTCTCTTTCTCATTTATCTTTATTCACTTAATAATAGGTTTTAATTTGTTACCATCACAATATATAGAACCATAATTTGAAAAAATATATTTAGTTGATGTGAATTAAATTTGTTCATAAACACATCATAAGATTGAAAAATGAATGGTTTCAACTTATTCATTCCACTTTTAGATGTATTTTAGTTTCATAATGATCTGTATTATTTTGTATGGTAATATCTCTTATAGTAACATCTCTTCATTTAGCTTGTTGTCAATACGTAGCATGAGTATGTTTAGAATATGTTAGTTTTACTCAAGCTAAAAAGAATTTTATATTAAAGACATATTTATAATCCATTACTGAAATTATACTATGTTCAACTTCTATCTTGATTTTCTAACTTCCTCATCATGAATTTTATGTTCCTATATCAACAATGTTTCAATATCATTGATCTTGTTTTCTTTAAACTCATGTTGAGAATTATTGACATATTTGACATATTTACTTTCGACTTATGAACGATACTTATTTTCTAAATCCATAGTGGTATACTCTTCCTCCAAAATCATATTTATACATTGATATTCAATTTTTTTGAATATTTCTTCATGTTCAATAATTTCTACTTCTTTGGGTTTAATTTTCTTGGAGACCTAAATATTATCTTGCACTCATTGTTCAAAATTCTTTCTCTATGTTTTCTATATTTATTTATACTCAGTGATCTCTTCCTTCAATCCATTGAATGAGACCTAAATATAAATGATTATTTATTCGGGACTTTTATATAGTATATCTTCTAAAGTAGAAAGTGTTTCATCATTAAAATCCTTAGATATATTATCATATCCAATAATACATGGATTTTCATGAAGAAAATATAGAAAAGTGATTTTCCCCCTCGTTTTCATGTTTGGATGAAGAACACAATGAGGTAGAATTGTATTCCTTCTCTTTGATAGTATAGAAAACTACCATCTCATTGAATTCTATGCATGAATTGTCTTTCAAAAATATTATGCATTCATAAAATATTTCATCATCCATGTTTTATAAGAGGTTGTTCTTCTTATTCTTCATATATTCTTTATTTTTTCTATAATTCAAGTTATTGGATGAGCAAATTTTATGGTCTAAGTTATATTCAAATCCTATAGGTTTGGATTAAATTATGAATTGAGAAGGGATATATAAAATCTTTAATGATCTTCAAAATTTAGAATTCTATAAAAAGTGGGAATAACTCTGATTGCAATATTTTGGATCACATTGGGATGACCACATTGGGGGGGGGGTGAATTAGTTTGGGATGAAATATAACATCATTAAAATATTTATCTCATTTAATATCTTTATCATATATTCATTTAATGGTTATATTTTCCTATTTATTTTTTTAATAAATTCACACAAAATTATAAATCACAAAGAACACCATAATTTTTTATATGGTTCCCCATTGATATGGATGAGTATGTCCCAATTTTACAATAGTTATTAATTTTTGGAGAATGTTTTTTTGGTATCATTTGTTCTCAATATATCAATATGTTTTTATATAGAAACTTATTTAATAAACTTTTCTATGTTACATTAGAAACTTCATTAAGAAAATCATATGATCCATTTTCATTACTCAAATTTACAACATCCTGAATTTTTTCATGTTCAATGAAAAGTTTTTCATTATTTCTAAAAAGTGATAAATTTAAAATATTGAGAACCATATAATAATTTTATATTCCTAAAAACCCCAATCATATAATGATATCCCGAAAAATTTCCCATACATATATTTTTAAAAGATTTATATATAAAGTCAATAGATATGAAAATCCCAAATAAATTAAATGAAAAATTGTGAGTTTGAATAAAGTGTGACAATGATTGAGTTGTAGAAAATTAGACATAATTTTATTGCATATTTGTATAATGTGAATGATTCAAAAACTTATGAAATGTATGGTTGAATAATGGGGATAAACATTCTGAGAAAAGATTGTTTCCCATATTATATGAAGTGAATTTTTCATGATTTCACTGGGATAATTTTTAGTGATTGAGTTCTTAATAGATTTTCTATATACTGTTTTACATTTCTATCAGACATACGCAACATTGAACAATGGAAAATCTATTTGGATGAATATAATTTTGTGTGATTTCAAAAAATAAGTAAGAATTTCTTTTGGAAAAAGAATAACAAAGGGGGAGAAGGCTATACAATTTTATAATTCTCAATATGAAAGGTGAAGAAGTTAAAAGAACCATAAGTGATACATATATTGATGAAAATAAAAAAGAGGATAATTTAAATGTATTTTAATACTCTAGATGAAAAAATTATTATGAATTTCGTGGTGGAGAAATTAAGAAGTGTGATGTTGAATGAGGTCAATGGAATCCATCGGTCATTGATTCAAATGGATTTGTAGTGACTAAAGATGCATCATAAAAACAATTAAAAGATACAATGTATTCTAATAGAATTTCAGTGATTGAAGGTGTGTCACCAAAATTATTGAAAGATCCAATTGAGGTAATATCATTGAGGGATGAAAAAATAGTATAATATCCAAATACAAAAAAGTGTATATGATGTCTGATATGATAGAAGAGTTTCAACATAATGAGATCTATAGAATTTATCCTCAGGAAAAGTAAATAATGACGATCTACATGAAGAAGATTTTTGATATCATTCGACCAAGATATGACTAGGAACATTAAACATAATTTTTAGGAAAAATTTAATCTAGATGATGGAGCATGGCATGATGAATGGATCTGATGTTTTTCATATGGAGAAAATTTGAATTAGTAGAAAAAAATTGTTCAGATAATGTTTTTGAGGAGATTTATAGACACTTTGAAAAGTCTTTAACCATGTCGATTCCAAATATGGTCACTAAAATTTTGATATCTTTCTAATATTTAGGAATTTTTATTAAGTTACATAACATTGAGAATAAGGAAATTCAAATA
The DNA here is from genome assembly GCA_963277665.1 of Viscum album. Classification (NCBI taxonomy): domain Eukaryota; kingdom Viridiplantae; phylum Streptophyta; class Magnoliopsida; order Santalales; family Viscaceae; genus Viscum; species Viscum album. The sequence goes on along the minus strand of OY728125.1, from coordinate 1,551,230,087 downwards.
AGATAATGGATGATAGATAATTTAAAGAACAATCATGAAGATTATATATTTTTGAGAAGAATCTGAGGAGTTCTATGTTTATATGGGTTATAAAATTAATGTTTCAGATGAGAAATAAAATGATTCTGAGTTCCTCATTTTATATTCTTAGACCACCTATATAAATGGGTAAAAATTATAGAAATTCTTAAAACTATTAACCAACAAAAATATTAATTGCTAATGATTGTTTTTCAAACTAAAGCTGATACTCTAAAAAAATTCCAATAGATGGAGAAGAAGAAAGGTGATATTTCTTGGTTGATATTATAATTATTCAAAGTAGGAAATGTTTTAGTATAAATTGTATTCATTAGGTGAATGTAATTGAATGGGGAACTAACATGAAAATCCATATGAAATGTCCATATAATAAAAATTCTTCAAAACAGGTAAAGTAAACATTGTTGGCCCGACTAGAGCACAATAAAGTTCATTTGATAGAGACCATCACAAAGTGGTTACCAGATAAAGGTCAAATATATAAATAATGTGTACTAATTTTTTACTAATTTTTTTTGGGAATTTTCATATTGAGTACATCATGGTTTACTAAATACTTAAAGTACATTCCAATTCCAACATACTCTTAAGTGGGTTTAATAGATCTTTAAGATTGAACACATGTCAAGTTGATCCAAATTTATTATAGACGATGTGGGGAAATTTACATGATGTATCAAAAAATAATAATGAAGGTTATTGTATTCTTGAATAACTATTTGATGAAAAAGATTATTGGATGGGGTTTTTACCTATTGTGACATTAATGGATAAGAAAAATGAAATTTGGGGGGGGGGTAAAAAAAACTATGGTAGAATAGGTGATTGTTAGGGGTATATCCAAGTATTGTATGAGGAATAATACTGGGGTGTATAACCAGTTGATTTTTATGCCTTTTTATTCATGAAATAAGATAGTAAAAGAATCTGGGTAGGTGATCGACATGGAAAAGAGTAGGTCTTTGTGCTAATCCTTTTAAATATCATGTAGTGATCACTCCTTATATTTCCTATAAATGAAATGTGAGGCTGATATTTATATTTGAGTGGATCATAATTTGAAAAAAAATTCATAGATCAGTAAATATTGAATAATATGTTTAGAACAGTTCTTATAAATGAAAAATATATCACTAATTCACACACTCCTCCTCTTAGCGATGTCATACATTAATCCATGGTATAATTGGTTGGTATAATAAGGTAGGAATCCTCTAGAAAATCCAAATCATAGAATATATAATTTCAATTTAGTGGATAATAGGGGAGTTATAGTTTATTATATAATAAATTATTATAGTTGAAGTAGATGATGTTACACTGCCTTATGTCTCTTAGACATTAAGTTGGAGATGCGTAAAAGTGATATTTCCTACCATCAATGAACTTTCTATGATTACTACTGATAAGATAAATTTGGATTTTAATGGAAAACACCATAATTACATTATCATAGCTCACATTGAAAATTGTAATGGAAATATTTTTATGTTTTCAAAGGATAAAAAATGTTCGATAAGTTGAGAAACAACAATGAAGAAAGTAATAATGTTAAAAAAGATAAGTTAAAAATATAATGAAGTATATTTTAGGACGTTAAGATGGATAACGAAGAAATTATTGATGATTATTTTAAACGAGTTAATGAGATTATTAGTAATATCATAGGTATTGGTGAGAAGATTGATGTCTCTACTGTCACTAAAAAATTTCGGAGAAACATTCTAGACAATTTTGATGACAATTTATCATCTATCTATGATTATGAAGTTTTATCTATGGATGGAAATCAAAATAATCTTGTGGTAAATGAGATTGTAAGATCCTTAGTTTTTTACGAGGTAAAGATCTATTTAATTATAATTTAATTCATTAGTTTTGAAAAAATTAGAATGAAAAATGATGTCACGATAATTTCGGGGATGTCTCTGGCTTGTTCAGATCCTAGAGTCCAGATTTTAAAAAAAAAATGTTTGGCCACATGATTTCTAGAAGTTGTGCTACCCAGGTCATAGAGTAACTACTAACAGTGTGGAGAATTTTTGAAGGTAGTTGAGGGTGTACAATTCTCCCTAACTATGTGACTAGGGTTGGAAACATGGTTTTGAGGACATTAAATTTTCAATAGACACCAAATGCATGTATATTGAACGATTTTTTAAACTATGTTCCATGAACAAGAGATGGGAGTCTTGGAAAGTGGCATGTGGCATGGTTTGTGCAATTTTTTCAAAACCATACAATATCTCTCTTAAGGCAGTGAGGGGTTCACGGTTGACACATGATTTGGCCTACCGGGCGACCAAACCATGATACCCAGTAGTTAGAGTTGAATTTACTGTTTCATCCTTAAAAAATTTTATTACCTCAAAATAATTTCACTTTCACTTAGTGGAAATCCTCCTTGGATTTTGGTATTTCCTTTTAATCCTTCAATATATTACTTTATCTTGATTTATCCTATAATGTACGATTCATGAATTGTTTGTCTCGTTGAACTAGTGACTTATTCATTCATCCTGAAACTTTATACATCTTATTCTGTATTGATGATGCTGTTTCGGTGCCAACTAATATGACTTATTTCCACATTTTTTATCTAGTGTTAAGTTTTTTTTCAATCTGTCACAAGTTAGAAGCTGATACGAGATGATTTTTCTACAAAGAGTAAATACTAGGTGGTCTATACATTTTCCTTGAAGACTTGAATGTCATATACATTATTTTCATTGTGTGAGACATCAGACAATCTTGTGTTTTCCTTATAATTAATTAGAAATATTTAATAAATTGTTGGAACATGATCAGGTTTCTAATATAGTTCTATTTCATAGTTATATGTTATTATCCTAAACCTGAAAAACTAGTTAGGTGTTTTATTATATCTTCACCTTGTTCTACAAACTATTGTGTGTGTGATAGCTCACTATTTCTATGGGAGACATATTGAATTAAGTGAGAATTAAATTATTTTACAGGATAATTTTTATGCCCCATTTTCTATGAGATTACATATTTTTAAATGGTTAAATATATAAATAATTTTTAAAATGGGTTTATATGGAAAAATAAAAATGGGTTGAATGAACACATGTATTGAGACTTGATTATGTGAGGATGAATTGCTAATGGTAGTGTATTCAATGGACATTTCAACATATCATATCCTACTTTAATTTTATGCTATAGGAATTTATGCTCCATAGATTCTGATTATGGTAAGGGATGACTTCGAAATTTCTTCTCCTAGGATCATGATTCCAATAAATTCTGTGGACATTTCTACTCCATGGATGTATATTATTCTGGATTCCATGGAAATTACTTCTCCTTGGATATGGCTCACTTAGAATTGCATTGGGAATGCTATTGTGATATCATCATTGGGCTCCACCCAAATCTTTACTAAGATTCCATCAAGATGCTTCATGGGATTGATGAAGATTCCTAGGTCACGTATACCTTGGTCCTAGCCGATTCATGCATGAAACTGATTACATTGTATATTTCGTTTGGGATTCTTTATCATGGTTTATTATTTATTGATTATAGTTTCCCCTTATTTATGTGTGACTACTTATTGTTTATAGGGATCCATGAATGGATAGATATGATCCAATCTACATTTGACAATTTTACTTTATTACTCATATACATGTTATATGTTTCACACTACATTATTATTTATACATTGACAGGACATCTTATAGACACTGTTGGTGGTCGCATACTGATTTTTATATCCCACCCTATTTGGGATATTTTTGGGTACCCACAAAGACTTCATAGATGTTGGTTGGTTCCAAGGAAGTCACCCAGATTATGGTTCTTGATTTGATCATTTCTTAGGAATAGGGGAGTAAAATACTTAGCTATGATCGTGATATAAGCTGTAGAAAGTTCCTTTCGGTTCTTTTTTTCTTTTTTTTTCTTTTGTACTGTATGAGAATTTTGTTTCCATGTTTTTCTTACTGGTTTGTATAGATACATGAAATGATCATTATAGGGTATATGGAACTACTTTTTGTACTAATTATTTTTTACTATCATCTAGTTGTATCTTCTGTCAATGATTTGTATTATTATTTTATTGATTAATTGATTTTAGATACCACTGAATGACTCTGATAATGATTGTATAGACTCCATAGTATACCATCTATGATCCTAAATTCTAGATGGTAGCCTTTGGGTTATGGGGAGGAGCGCTTGAGTCCATGTGACATTCCTTCTCATGGCATCATTTAGTGGCTCTCGAGTCTAGGTGTTACAATGTTAATTTAGAGTGATCTTTTACTTTGTTTGATTTTTATAAATTACCATTCATGATGGTAGAAAGGATAAATAGGAATGTGTTGGATCTTACAATGAGTTTGTCCAAGGAATTTCTAACCCATGTATAGAAAAAATATAAATTTCATGGGATGTGATATGATGTTATGGTTTTATCTTATTATACTTTATTTGATTCCCTCATTGAGTGTTTCACATGATATGTGATGTTATTGTTTCTATGATTGGGGAATTTTAATTTATGATTGGCTTAATATGTTAAGTAATTATGGATCATGCATAATTTTAGGTACCTTAGAGGATTCACATTCCATGCATATACCATGCCATATAGAATTCATTTCTTAAATGCAAGACATTTATTATGTGTGACTTGTTTGATATTATTGGTACTTGATTAACATTTTTTGTAGGGAATTTGAAAACAAAATGCATACATAGTGTGCATGTATTAACCTACATAGCGGCTTCTTATATATACTGAAATAGACACCCAAACAAGATAAATGTTTCATGTTCTTTCATGTACAATTAGTTTAATTGATCGGAACATGTTATGGTTGGGATTAAAAGGACTCAGCACATCGATCAATATTGTGGGTGTCCCATTATGGAACATAAGTGGTGATCCAATTGGTCTAGCCATCTAATGAGAATTTTGTTATAAATATGAATTCAATTGAAATTGAAATTATGAAATTGAAATGATACCAATAAATAGTTTTTTGAATTTCACAGGAATGTCTACATACCAAGGCTTGTTCCATGAAATAGAGAACTTGATATCGACTCGTCTTTGGGAGTGGGTAGTCGGTAGTGTCTTTAGTATTTTATAAAATTATTCTATCACGTAGTAATCACATTTGGAGAAAGAAGAGGGATGTGGATTGTTTATTGAAAGGCTTTGACCTATCCTATTCTCTTATCTATGATCATGGATTTATTGACCCTTTTTTGATTTGTGTGTTTTTTATTGTAAAGGAATTCCACTATGATGACATCATATCTTGTGCTATAAAGGTGGAGATGACCACTCTATGGAGGTCAAGGGACATGATCTTCTCGTAGAACCTATACCAATGACAGTTGAGGTACCACATATTTTTCTTGAAATTGGTGTTGATTCTAAGTTCTAAGAGGGTTTCTAGCACTTTATATAGACTATTCAGGTATCCCCTTAGTTTTTCCTCATCATTGGAAGAGGTTAAATATGTGTTTTATCAGCATCATCCACCCATTTTTTTCTATGATAGAGGTCCATGGGATGATGAGCTATCGATTGAGGTTGTTATATAGATATTCAAGTATCTAGAAACACTTCCAAAGAAGAGAGTAAATATCACAACATATATGTTTAGGGGAGCAGCTATGTACTGATAGGATGTTTTTACTAGGATGATACTCTTCAAGATACAGTTTGCAAGGATATCTCATCAATATTTTACTATTACATATTTTTTGAGACTTTGAGGGTTGAGTAGGCCATAGAGTTTATGTGTCCAGAGAATGGAGTGATGATTTATATGGAGTATTTGGAATGATTCATAGATCTTCATCAATTTTCACTAATTTATCTTGTTTATGATCCATAACAGGTGATATGCTTCTAGGTTTGGGATTGGTACTCAAATATCCTTGTCATGCCGGGAGATAGTGTATTTATATTTGTTCAGGTTGAGGTGGGGGTTGTGGTGAAGGTGGATAGACACAAGTTTTACCGCAATATTGGAGTTGGCCTACTTTGGGATGTGAGGTTATTTCACCTGGAAACAGTTCAGTCTAGATTTATTTGGTACAACCTACAGCTTAGGAGAAGAGCATGTGGTCGTATACAATGATAGGCACAATCGAAGTATCCTCTACTCTAGTAACTAATCTTTACGATATAAGTGATTATAATTTTTCATATTTCTTCTTATTGTCGAGATTCATAGACTCGATGTTTAGTTGTATGATGGTGTTATGACACTTGATACTCCATTGGGAATCAGAGTGAAGGATATACACCATTGTAAGGAATTTCCCCTTGAGATATGTGGGTGTCAATTCATATGGAATTATTTTTCATCAATATGAAAAGGTTTAACTTTACATGTGTGATGGACTGGTTAGTTTCATATCATGTTCATATCAATTTATATAGCAAGAGGGTGAACCTCACATAACAAGAGAGAATTTTTTATTCACAAGGGTTAATGGAATTTATGAGAAGGTATAGCTACTCCCGAGCATCTTGGATTAGCAAGGATGACATCCTACGTTAGTATCTTATATATGGATGATCAAAGAACACATTAGGCATAATAATATCCAGTGTTTAATCATTTTAGGGGAATCTGCCAAGAATATTTTTCTAGTTTTCTTCTAGAGAGAGGTGGATCTCTCTGTTGAGCTTCTTCAAAGAGATTATTCAATATCTACCTCTCCTTATATGATGGATAATAATGAGCTATAGGAGATTAAGAGACTTCTTGAGTTCTTACAGGGAATGAGTTTTATATGAAACAAAACATATCTATAGATATTATCGGTCCTTTTTCAAAAAAGGATTATAGAACCCTTCATTTATGCATGTATTTCCAAAAATTTAACCAATTACTCATTAAGAATCAATATCCTTTATCCAGGATAGATTATCTCTTTTACCCACTCTGAGGAACGTAGGTTTTATTGTAAATTTTTTTAGTGTCAGGATATCATAGGGAATGTATCATGCCAAAATACATACCTTGTACAATGTTTGGATGTAGGTATGGTCTTTATGAGTATCAATTTGTGTTTTTCAGTCTCATGAACATGCGTACAATTTTTAGTGATCTCATGTACCGAGTTTTAAATACATATCTAGATTCATTTTTAGTGGTATTCATGGATGATTGTTTGGTGTATTATCACAATCAATATGGAAATGATAAATATCTTGAGATCATTATTGATACACTGAGATAGAATTAGTTATATTCTATGATCAAAGTGTGACACTTCTTATTGGAAAAGATTCACTTTCAAGGGATTGTTATCTCTGATAAAAAAGTATTAGTTTACCCATAGAATGTGATGTTGTAGACTCCTAGGAGTTTCCCAATAATTTCATTGATATATAGGGTTTCTTGGGGATAGATCTACATTAAAGGCATTTTTTGTAGGATATATCATGATTATCGTCACATCTTATAGTCTAGAATAAGAATGCTGTGAAGTTTATATGGATAGGAACATATGAGACAACCTTTCAGGAGATGAAACTAAGACTTTATTTTGGTCCAATACTGATTCTACCAAAGTTAGTAAAGAGAAACACTGTGTATTATGATGCATCAGGTATTGGGCTAGGATCAGTTCTGTTGTAGGAGGACTATGTCATGGTGTGTGGGTCTCATCAGTTGAGATCACTTGAGAAGAACTACTGTAACATCCCAGGTAAATAAAGAATAAAGCATTTTCATATTTATTAACATTTACGAATAAAATATTAATTTTACTTTAAAGGGGTTGCTATGTTCGATAGCGTAACCAATACGCAACAAAGAGTTTCATTGAAATCTTACGTTGCACACTAGTAATAAAATAATATTATTTTAAATGGTAGTTAACACAAAGCCGTTGTATTGGCGGGAATGGATAGAAATAACTAAAATATGATTATATTTTTTTTATGTTTTACATTTATCCAATAAAATATAAAGGCTTAAAATACGGAAAGAATTCAATTTTAGGCACATATACTCTAATTTTCACTAAAGGTCCACTTATCGCCTTTTCATGGAGAACATTCTTTAAATATAGTTTTGGTCACTCTTATACATTCGATTGGACCAAATAAAACTCTCCTTTAGAATTGGGACATCAAAATTTACTTTGTGTAAATTTTTGGTATTTTCCCGATAAAGATAATTTTTAATGAATAGTGAAGAATGTTGTATTTTAATTAAAAAAATATTTTTAATCTAATTTATTTATATGATTATATTATCTTTTGATTTGGTTTTAGAGTTGAATTAGAATATATTTTTACCATTTAATCAAATAGTGGTCGTTGGAATTAATTTCATTTTGAAATTGGACTTAAACTAGTGTCAATCTTTTGATACTTATTGTTCCAAAAAAACACACTATTTGCTTTGACAGCGGGAATTAATTATTGAATTAATTAATGAAAATTATATGTTTTCAATTTTCTAAAATAGGAATTATTTTTTAATTCGGAATATCAAATATAACTTAGGGTGAATATTTGGTATTTTTCTGAAAAACTTCAATTTTTGATGAATAGTGAAACCACTAAGTGGTACTTAAAAAACTGATTTTTCGTTTAAATGAAACATAACCACTTCTTTGTTTTGAATTTCAAAAATCCGACATACATGGTTGTCATTAAGAAGTAAAATGTGGTTCAATGGGATTAAAATAATTTTTTGGTGAATAATGACTTTTAAGTTTTTAATCGCGATTAGAGGTAATTCGTGTAGTTTAAGGTAAAAATAATGTTTTAATAATATTAAATGACCTATAAACATGTTCTAACCTTATTGGATGTGTCATGGCCGACCAAGAGAATCCATGGGTCAACTTGGGGACCCCATGGAGCCACTTTGGAAGGAAAATGACATTAATATCTTTTTATTTAATGTCAAAATAAAAATGTCACAAACATGAGTTGTTTTACTAAAGAAATTTTTAAATGGGGTTATACAAGTCAGATATTTGACAATAAATATTCATTAGAAAGATAAAAAGATTCCATATGTCATAATATTTTTTTATAATTTTTAAACATTAAATAAATTAAATTATTAACGACACCATGATGATGCAGCGATTACCTCATTATTTAACGATTTAAATAAAATGAAAAGAGAATGTAAAATCTAAGACCTACACATGTAAAAAACTTATTAGATGGGTGTATTTCGAACCCTTATCACCTTATCCTCTAAATATATAATTGTGGGACCCTTTTATTCGAAAAATAATTTTATAATAAAGTATCTTTTCTTAACTTTCCAAGAGTGCCCCTCCTCTCCTCTTATAAAATGCCCCAACCTCTACCTCCTTACCCACACCTCTCAAGCCTTTGGTTCGGCCAAGATCTGCTCTTTTTGTCTCTCCACATCCCTATATAACTCCTAGAAGACTTACTTTTGGCTGAAGTCTTCCCAAGGAAGCCTTTGAGCTCAAATCTAAGAGAGTTACTCGATTTTAAGGTAATGTCTTCACTTGTGTTCTTTTGTTTTATTTTGCTTCTCCAACCCCCTAAACTATTTTTATTCATTTTTTTTGTAAAAAATCTAGTATCTTTAATATAATAGGGTGTTGTTCTAATAAGTATTCTAGATACACCTACACACACCTACATCTAATGGTTAAAGAACATACTGTTTCGGTGGATGGCGAATTTCTGCCTCACGAAACGATGATTGTTCAATATTCTTCCAACACCTTCAAAGGTGGCCATTAAGATGTCACTATATTTATAGATTATATATATTATTTTTATTTTTTCCTTATTATTCTATATTTTTCATTTATGGCACACCTTTATGGCTTCCATTGTGGGTATACGCGATATCTTCATTTTAGGAAGTGCGGACTACCGCCCCCTCAAAGTGATTTGATTCGTTAATGCCATATGTGGGACATATAAAGGATGGATTTAAAGTTATTATATATGATGTATGTTAAATATAAATGATGAATATAATTCTGGAATTAAAATATACATACCACTCATTTAGTTTTAATTCCATTCATATGACATAGAAATGAATGTAGCGTTCATGCGTACGTACGACTTACCGTCTCCATGAACGGTGCATTTCATTTCTTACCTCTAAATGATTATGTAATATTATAAATACATGTATATTCTGGATATATATGATATATATTATATCCAAATTATGAATATCATTCTGGATATAATGAACCTTTTACCACACGAAAAACATGTAATTGTAAGGAGTCCACTTTCGACTTAAGAACCAAATATCAACAAAACTATCATTATTAACAAAAATGACTACATAATGTTAATAACATGGTAATAAGTGATATAAAAGTAATAATGAATTTGAAAAAGGTTCTTAAGAAAGTATAAATTAACTCAAGTTTATTATTCAGGTCGTTAAAGAACGATCGAGTCAAGTCGGACCCGAGGTAAGGGACTTCGTCTCAATCTCCTTTCATTGAGGCATATTTCGTTTTATACACAACTTTATTTTATACGGTGTATAAAACCCCTTTGACATTTAATTTTATACAAAAGGAATCTATTTCTACGAAGAGTTTTACTAAACGACAAAAAGGAATTATTCTTTTAACGTACGTGATGACAATGACCTTTTCCGCCGCCGCGAGTATTATTTGGTCTTTGGCTTCCTCAACAAGCCGTAATGTTTTTAAAATGAAATAAATACCATATAATATTTTATGCATTTTGGTATTTAAAATGTTTTTTATAATGGATTTGTTATGTCAATATATTTAAGTGATATATTGTGATCAATGTGTGCAAATTTTTTCTTTCCATTATATTTGTTTTATGTCTTATGATTTTATAATGGTACTTGGACATTTGACGGGTGGTTATGTGATAAACCATATGATGGGTGGTGCCTTGAATACCAGGATGGGTGGTTACATTATAGCCTCTAATGCATTGGGGATGGAAGTTGGCTGTATGGCTATTCCATTAAGTGATATGTGTGGATGTCGACCGTATGGTTATTCCATTTAAGTATGTTTATGTCCCAAGTTACCTTTATATGTTATGTGTTATTTATATGGGTTTTCTGGTAATATTTTGGTTACAAAAGGGTAAGTAATGATATTTTATTCAGTGAAGAGTTTTTACTACTTCCTAAAGGTGAAAGGTATTACTTTGATAAAGTATACATGGTTTACTTGTTATTTTGAAAAACTAACACTTTTAATTCTTTGTGTATCCCTTACTGAGATTTTTATGCTCACCCCAAGTTTTTTTGAAATGTTTTTCATAGGACTTACTATGGAATATGGTCAAGGATGGGATCAAGGGAAAGTCATGCTATATAAAACATGTAACTAGACATGTTTCTTTTTAAGAGTTTTTATTCTATGAAAACTTAGTAGAAGTGTCTACTTTAAAATCTTTTGAGATGTAATAGTTATGTCTGAATTCTCTAAAACTCTAAAGCTGAAAAGATACTCAATGTGAATTATTCATTTAATTCAATATTAAGTAAGTTTTAAGGTCGGGGCCTTATAGTTGGTATCAGAGGTCGGTTTAGACAACTTTAGGAGTTAGAAAATTGTTGATTTATAAATTAATTTATGGTATGATTGAAATGATATATCATTTGAAGATTTCCATGTTGCTTCGCCTAAGATATTTCTATGTTAAGAATGGTTTTTCATAGAGGAAACAGAACAACTTTTCTGGGAAGGCATACCGAGGGAAATGACCTTTCAAATCAGTATCCTAAGATGGTCAGAATTAGAACTAAACAGTTTGTTGCAGTGATGGCATAGTTGACTCGGGTGAAAAATGTTGGTTGTTTTTATTGATGATATTTTGGTGTTTTATAAATGTAAAGAGGAGCATGAAAGTCATTTAAGGGTTATCTTACAAACCGTAAAAGAAAAGAAACTATATGGAAAATTCATCAAGTGTGAGTTTTGGTTATAACAAATTTCTTTCCTTGGTCACATTGTTTCCAAAAATGGCATAACTGTTGATCCTTCTAAAACAAAAGTTGTTGAAGAATGGCCAAGACCCACAAATATAACCGAGATCCATAGTTTTCCTGGTTTGGAAGGTTACTACCGAAGGTTTGTTGAAAATTTTTCACGATTATCTAGTCCAATGACTAAGCTAACTCGGAAGGGTGTTAAGTTTATCTGGACAAAAGAATGTGATGATTGTTTTCAGGAGTTGAAAAGAAGATTGGAGAATTCTCCAGTTTGGAACTTCCTTCCAGGAATGGTGAGTTTGTTATATACAGTTACACTTCGTTGAAAGGACTTGGTTGTGTCCTTATGAATAATGATTAGGTAATTTCATATGCTTCACGTCAACTGAAAAATCATGAGGTAAATTACCCTACACATGATTTGGAATTAGATGCTATTGTTTTCACTTTAAAAATTTGGAGGCATCATTTGTATGGAGTAAAGTGTGAAATATATACTGATCACAAAAGTTTAAAGTATATATTCACTCAGAAAGAATTTAACATCAGACAGAGGAGATTGTTGGAATTAATCAAGGATTATGATTGTACAATTCATTACCAACTGAGAAAAGCAAATAAAGTGGCTGATGATTTGAGTCAAAAAACTAATGCTTCATTAACAATGTTGTGTTTGGAACGTGATCCTTTGGTTAAGGATTTGATGAACTTTGGCATGGAATTTGTTTGTGCAGGATGTCCTTTTGTTTTGTTTCAGGTATCATTGATATCTTCTCTATCAGACAGAATCAAGCAAGCACCGAAGCAAGACAGTGAGTTATAGAAAAAGATAGAGTTGGTTATGAAGGGTAAGTTTCTTGATTTCAACATTGATAATGATTTTGTTTTGAGGTTTGGGAAGAGATTAGTGTGGCTAGTGATTCACAGCTAAAGAATGAGTTGTTATGTGAGGCTCATAGTTCACCGTTTTCAGTTCATCCTGGAAGTACTAAGATGTACAGAGATCTATGGGAGTATTACTGGTGGGATGGAATGAAAAGAGATATTGCTGATTTTACTATGAACTGTTTGACTTGTCAGCAGGTTAAAGAAGATCGGTAGTTACTGAAAGGGATGCTTTAGCCATTACTAGTGGCAGAGTGGAAATGGGAAAATATATCCATGGACTTTATTGTGGGATTACTGAGGACATCTCGATGTAATAATGCAATCTGGGTTATTATTGATCGCTGGACTAAATCTGCTCATTTCCTTCCTATTCGAGATACATTCTCTCTAGATCAACTTTCTCGATTGTATCTTAAAGAGATAGTCAGGTTGCATGGAGTTCCCCTATCCATTGTATATGATTGTGATCCCAGGTTTACTTATAACTTTTGGAAATGCCTTCAGAAGTCATTGGGTACTGAATTAAATTTTAGTACAGCTTTTCATCCGCAATCAAATGGGTAGTCAGAACAAAAAATTCAGACCTTGGAGGATATGCTACGAGCTTGTTCTATGGATTATCAGGGAAGTTGGGACCAACATCTTTCTTTGGTTGAGTTTTCTTATAATAACAGTTTTCATTCTAGTATACAGATGGCACCGTTTGAGTCATTATATGGGAAGCAGTGTCGAACTACAGCTTTTTGGGATGAAGTGGGTGAAAGGAAGCTGATGGGATCAGAATTGGTAGAAGATATGGCAAAAAAAGTTAAGTTGATTCAGAAACACATGAGAACAGCTCAGAGAAGACAGAAAAGTTATGCAGATAACTGGAGGAAGGATCTATCTTTCGAGGTAGGTGATCATGTTTTTCTCAAAGTTTCACAGTGGAAAAGTGTGATGCGATTTGGTATGAAAGGAAAGTTGAGCCCAAGTTTCATAGACCATATGAAATTTTGGAGAGAGTTGGATCAGTTGCAAATAGAGTGACATTACCTCCGAGTTTATCTCAGGTACACAATGTTTATCATGTTTTGATGTTGAGAATGTATATGCCAGATCCATCTCATGTTTTGAGCCTAGAGGTAGTTCAGTTGGAAAAGAATATCTCTTATAAAGAACAACCAGTCCATATTCTTGACTGAAGAGAGAAAGTGTTGCGAAATAAGGTAATTCACCTGGTAAAGGTTTTGTGGAAAAACCATATGGTTGAGGAGGCAACGTGGGAATCTGAAAATGCTATGAGGGATAAATACCCCCACTTATTTTGATAAGTGAATAAAATTGGGAGGACGCAATTCTCAAAAGGGGGGAAGGATGTAACATCCCAGGTAAATAAAGAATAAAGAATAAATAATTTTCATATTTATTAATATTTACGAATTAAATATTAATTTTACTTTAAAGGGGTTGCTATGTTGGATAGCGTACTCGATACGCAACAAAGAGTTTCATTGAAATCTTACGTCGCACACTAGTAATAAAATAATATTATTTTAAATGGTAGTTAACACATAGCCGTTGTATTGGCGGGAATGGATAGAAATAACTAAAATATGATTATTTTTGTTTTTTATGTTTTACACTTATCCAATAAAAGATAAAGGCTTAAAATATGGAAAGAATTCAATTTTAGGCATATATACTCTAACTTTCACTAAAGGTCCACTCATCGCATTTTCATGGAAAACCTTTTTTAAATATAGTTTTGGTCACTCTTATACATTCTATTCGACCAAATAAAACTCTCCTTTAGAATCGGGACATAAAAATTTACTTTGTGTAAATTTTTGGTATTTTTCCGATAAAGTTCATTTTTTAAATGAATAGTGAAAAATGTTGTATTTTAATTCAAAACCACTTTTTAATCTAATTTATTTATATGATTAGATTATCTTTTGATTTGGTTTTAGAGTTTAATTAGAATATATTTTTACCATTTAATCAAATAGTGGTCGTTTTAATTAATTTCACTTTGAAATTGGACTTAAACTAGTGTCAATCTTTTGATACTTATTGTTTCATAAAAACACGCTATTTGCTCTAACAGTGGGAATTAATTATTGAATTAATTAATGCAACTTATATGTTTTGAATTTTTTAAAATAGACATCATTTTTGAATTTGGAATATCATATATAGATTAGGGTGAATTGTTTGTATTTTTCTGAAAAACTTCAATTTTTGATGAATAGTGAAACCACTAAGTGGTACTTAAAAAACTGATTTTTCGTTTAAATGAAACATTACCACTTATGTGTTTTGAATTTCAAAAATCCGACATACATGGTTGTCATTAAGAAGTAAAATGTGGTTCAGTGGGATTAAAATAATTTTTTGGTGAATAGTGACTTTTAAGTTTTTAATCGCGATTAGAGGTAATTAGTGTAGTTTAAGGTAATAATAATGTTTTAATAATATGAAATGACCTACACACATATCCTAACCTTATTGGATGTGTCATGGTAGACCAAGAAAATCCATGGGTCAACTTGGGGACCCCATAGAGCCACTTTGAAAGGAAAATGACATTAATATCTTTTTATTTAAAGTTAAAATAAAAATGTCACAAACATGAGTTGTTTTACTAAAGCAATTTTTAAAGGGGGTTATACAAGTCAGATATTTTACTATAAATATTCATTAGAAATATAAAAATATTTCATACGTCATCATATTTTTTTATAATTTTTATACTTTAAATAAATTAAATTATTAATGACACCATGATGATGTAGCGATTACCTCATTATTTAGCGATTTAAATAAAATGAAAAGATAATGTAAAATCTAAGACCTAAACATGTAAAAAACCTATTGGATGGGTGTATTTCTAACCCTTATCACCTTATCCTATAAATATATAATTTTGGGACCCTTTTATCCGAAAATAATTTTATAATAAAGTATCTTTTCTTAACTTTCCAAGAGTGCCCCTCCTCCCCTCTTATAAAAGGCCCCCACCTCTACCTCCCTACCCACACCTCTCAAGACTTTGGTTCAGCCAAGCTCATCTTTTTTTGTCTTTTCACATACCTCTCTTACTCCTAGAAGCCTCACTTTGGGCTGAAGTCTTCCTAAGGAATCCTTTGAGCTCAAATCTAAGAGAGTTACCCAATTTTAAGGTAATGTCTTCACTTGTGTTCTTTTGTTTTATTTTGCTTCTCCAACCCCATAAACTCTTGTTATTATTTTTTTTGTAACAAATCCAGTATCTTCAATATAACAGGATGCTGTTATAAGAAGGATTCTAGCTACACCTACACACACCTACATCTAATGGTTAAAGAACATACTGTTTCTGTGGATGACGAATTTCTGTCTCACGAAACGATGATTGTTCAATATTCTTCCAACACCTTCAAAGGTGGACATTAAGATGTCACTATATTTATATATGATATATATTATTTTTATGTTTTCCTTATTATTTTTTATTTTTCATTTAGGGAACACCTTTATGGATTCCATTATGGGTATACGAGATATCTTCATTTTATGAAGTGCGGACTACCGCCCCCTCAAAGTGATTTGATTCGTTAATGCCATATGTGGGACGTATAAAGGATGGATTTAAAGTTTTTATATATGATGTATGATAAATCTAAATGTTGAATAAAATTCTGGAATTAAAATATACATACCTCTCATTTAGTTTTAATTCCATTAATATGACATAGAAATGAAAGTAGTGTTCATGCGTACGTACGGCTTACCGTCTCCATGAACGGTGCATTTCATTTCATACCTCTAAATGATTATGTAATACTATAAATAAATGTATATTATGGATATATATTATATATATGATATCCATATTATTAATATCATTCTGGATATAATAAACCTTTGACCACACGAACAACATGTAATTGTAAGGAGTCCACTTTCGACTTAAGAACCAAATATCAACAAAACAAACATTATTAACATAAATGATTACATATATTTATAACATGGTAATAAGTGATATTAAAGTAATAATGAACTTGAAAAAGGTTCTTAAGCAAGTATAAATTAACTCAAGTTTATTATTCAGGACGTTAAAGAATGATCGAGTCAAGTCGGACCTGAGGTAAGGGACTTCATCTCAATATCCTTTCATTGAGGCATATTTCATTTTATAGACAACTTTCTTTTATACGGTGTATAAACCCCCTTTGAATTTTACTTTTATACAAAAGTAATCTTTTTCTACGAAGTGTTTTACTAAACGACAAAAAGGAATGTTTCTTTTAACGTACACGGTGACAATGACCTTTTCCGCCGCCACGAGTATTATTTGGTCATTGGCTTCCTCAACAAGCCGTAAAGTTTTTAAAATGGAATAAATACCATGTACTCTTTTATGTATTTTGGTATTGAAAATTGTTTTTATAATGGATTTGTTATGTCAATATATTTAAGTGATATATTGTGATCAAAGTGTGGAATTTTTTTCTTTCCATTATATTTGTTTTATGTCTTATGATTTTATAATGGTACTTGGACATTTGACGGGTGGTTACGTGATAAACCATATGACGGGTGGTGCCGTGAATACCAGTATGGGTGGTTACGTTATAACCTCCAATGAATTGGGTATGGAAGTCAGCCGTATGGCTATTCTATTAAGTGATGTGTATGGAAGTCGACCTTATGGTTATTCCATTTAAGTATGTTTATGTCCCAAGTTACCTTTATATGTTATGTGTTCTTTATATGGGTTTTAGGGTAATATTTTGGTTACAAAAGGGTAAGTAAAGATATTTTATTTAGTGAAGAGTTTTTAATACTCGTTAAAGGTGAAAGGTATTACTTTGATAAAGTATACATGGTTTACTTGTTGTTTTGAAAAACTAACAGTTTTTCATTCTTTGTGTATCCCTTACTGAGCTTTTTATGCTCACCCCATGTTTTTTTGAAATGTTTTTCACAGGACTTACTGTGGAATAGGGTCAAGGATGGGATCAAGGGAATGTCATGCTATATAAAACATGGAACTAGACATGTTTGTTTTTAATAGTTTTTATTCTATAGAAACTTAGTAGAAGTGTCTACTTTATAATCTTTAGAGATGTAATAGTTATGTCCTAATTCTCTGAAACTCTAAACCTGAAAATATCCTCAATGTGAATTATTCATTTAATTCATTATTAAGTAAGGTTTAAGGGTGGGGCCTTATAACTACCCCACATAAAATCTTGAGTTATCTATTTTAGTTCATTATTTTCTCTGTTGGACTCATTATTTATCGGGATAGCATTTTGTGGTGTACATGGAACAAAATATCATCAAGTACAAAAAATCATCAAGTACAAATTTACATAGTGTCACTTGAGTTTTTTTGAAATGAAGGTTTGTTGATCACCTTTAGTATTTAGAAATTGATCTTTCCTACATTCCTAATAAAGTAAATTTGTTTACTGATGCACTGAGCATGAGGACATTGATACAGGATGTCTGTCAATCCATTAGTGAATGTAAGCTTGTGACCTTGATTTCAAATATTTACTTGGAAGTGAAGGATAGTGTTAGGTCTCTTATCCTTAGTACTGACTTACACTCTTCTGGATAGAGTGAGCAAGAGATAGTTTTCTGATTCTAAGGGCCAAGTCCTATTAGATATTATGGTAGGTGGGGACCCTCCTCATGGTTGGACCATGGGAGTGGATGAAATTATTTCTATTCATGGTCATGTTTGGGATCCTAAAAACATATGATAAGATATAATGCTGGATTATCAAGCCTCAAATTGGGATGTATATCCCATCATGGCCATGATATATTGGGATCTACAAAACTAGTTTTGGTGAATGAGGATGAAATTATAGGTAGCTCATTTTTTCATGAGGTGTTCCACCATTCATTAGGTGAATTCAGAACACCAAAGTCCAAATGGGATTTTACAGAAGTTTTCCATTCTTTAGTGGAAATGAACGATGTTGTGATGGATTTTGGGATTGGGTTGCTGATGTCACCATGTGGTAATTATGCTATATGGGTGGTTGCGGATGGTCTCGAAAAGGCCTCCCATTTCTTAACTATTAGGTTGAACTTCTATGTTGACGATATTGGGAGACTTTATATCTTTGAGATTGGGGGTTCCTCATACCATTGTATTGGATATATAAACTCAAGTTCCATGTTGTTATTATACGGGATTAAAGTGGGTGTTGGGTATAAAGGTTCTTTTAACCATGGCACACCACCTTCAAAATGAGGTTCAGTCAAAGTGAACTATGAATGTTATGTAGGACATGATTAGAGCATGTGTCCTAAATTTAATTTTTTCTTGGTGGAGACATATTAACAAGGTTGAATTCTCCCACAAAAATAGCTATCAAGATACTATACATATATTACCATATGATACATCATACAGTTGTCCATGACAACCAAATTTGTGCTGGGTAGAGGTAGGAGAGGCAGCGATGCTCATACCACATCTCGTGCAAATGTCTTTGGAGTAGATTCAACTAATTTGGAAACTGATGGGTACTGAATAGTCTAGAAATAAATCCTATGATGATAGGAATCAATTAAATATCGATTATGTGGTTGAGGATTAGGTCTTCTTACATATCTCAATGAGGCTTGGACATAGATGGATTGAGAGATAGAGTAAGGTTTCACCACAATATATTGGGACATTAGAGATTCTAGAGAGAGTTTGGAAAGTATCCTATTAGTTCAAGTTACCATAGAGGTATTAAGAATTGAATGAAATCTTATATGTGCCTCAGCTAGGCCGTTATAACTTAGACTCCTCTCAAACTCTTCATCCAGATGAGGTTGAGCTACATGTATGTGTGTCCATCATGGAGTATCCTATTTGTATCATTTACAAGAGCTCAAAGGCTCTCCTAGTTTGTTCAATTCCTCCAGTACATGTGATATGAAATCATGTCCATGTACATGATGAGACATGGGAGTGTGAGGAAGATTAATATGCACAGTGGGAAGAATTGTTTTTAGATGATTCTTGACCACCCTTTGAAGGGATACTCATGGATATATTTCCTTAAGGGAAGAATGTTTTTTGATCCAAGGGTTTCCAATCATGTAAAATTATTTTCAATTCCAGATTAATCATTTTGTTTTTACCTGATGTTAATGAAAAATGAGGTCATAGGAGTTTTGGAGATGTTTGGGGCTCATTTTGAGCCCAAATTCCTGGGTATTGAAAACAATGATTGGCCGCATAGTTAGTAAAAATATTGCCGCCCAGGATGCATGATTACCACTAACCAAGTGAGGGAATTTTTGAATATATTAGTGGGCTCATGGTTCTCACTAACTGTGTTACTAGGGCTATATGACCATGCATACACACCTAATATTTTTAGTAGAGGCCCAACTCACAGTCGACAAATGGTTTTTCCATCCATGTACCATGACCGTGTGAGGGAAGTCTTGGATAGTGTTATATGGAATGATTTATAAACGGTTTTCCAAATTATGTGCATGAACCTTGTGGGTTAAATATTAGTACATTTAGGGGCACATTGTTATAACATTGTTTTTCAAAATGTGTGTCAAAACCATGTGACCCTATAATTAGATGGGAATTTACTATTTATCCCTTAAAAATTCATACAACCAAAAACCAATTTCCCTTTTAACCAACAAAAAACCTCATTTTCTTTTGAAATTTGTTTCTGAAGAATTAATGATTTAATTTTCTCTTCATTTGCCATCTAACGTCTGATTCAAGTTCTTTTGGTCTAATTTAACCCAAGTCAGTGATTTATCCATTCACCTTTTTCCTTTATTCCTTTTTCTTTATATCGATGATGATATTTTAGTGTAATCTAATATTCCGGATTTCCATGATTTTTCTATTCTTACTTTTTCTTCAAATCGGGATTGATTAAGAGATGATGTTGGGTGGGTTTTCTACTACACGTATATGGCAATTGGGTTATTCCCTTTCTTTAATTTTTTTTGTTTTATAAACCTTATTGAAATTGTGATGTTTGTGAGACCTTCTAACATTCCAACTAAAATTAATTCAACATCATGAATAAATTATTGGAACCTAATCAGGTTTCCCATTTAGTTCAATTATATGGTTGGAGGTTTTGATCCCTAATCTGCACCATTGGTGAGGTGTTTTATCGTAACACCCCTTGTTTATACCACACCATTGGGTGTGTGTGAGATGACTATTTCAGTGAGAGCCTCGTTGAATTAAGTGAGAGATAAATGGTTTTATAGTAAAAGGTTTATGCCTAATTTGTCATTAGATTTCATGTTGTTAAATGGTTAAATAGTGTTATATTGAAAAGAAAAAATGTTTTAGATGAACTCAAGGATTATGACATGATTATAAGATGATTAATTGATAAATGTAGTGAATTAATTTGATATTTACACTCATTGGATATTGATTCCATCAGATTCAATGAATAATTTTACTCAATAGATATTGATTATTGTTGTTGATTCTTATAAAAATTTCCTCCTAGGATATTGAAACCATTGGATTACATGGAAATATTTTCTCCATGGATATGGTTTATTTTGTATTACATGTATATTATTACTCCTTCAATCATTCTATCTTGGACTCACCTTTTTCATTCTACATGGAAATTCTCCTTGTGATCCACCCAAGTCTTTATCAAGTTTCCATTAAGATGATACATAGACTAGGTGATGATTTCTTTGTCATTTATACATTACATCCGACATTTTCAGGCATAACACTTTATTATACAACATAGGCTATTGTGTATTCTTTATCATGATTTCTAGTTTCATTATTACAATTGCCCCTTATTTATGGGTGCCTAATTATTATTTTCAATGTGAAATGTTCCACTGGATATGATGATATCTACATGAGGGACATTAATTTTAATACTATTATACATGTGATATAATGAACACTACATCTGTTTTTACAAAGACTGTACATTACCAAGACACCATTGGTGGTGGCCTACTGAGTGACATCTCACACCATGTTTATGCCTCTATTGTATACTCATATAGAATTCATGAATGTGGGTAGGGATTTTGGAAAACACCCACTTCATGTTGATTGATTTGATCATTTATTAGTAGAAGGGAATCACAATATATTTATATAATCATGATTCTAGTAGGAGACATTACTTTGGGTTTTTTTTCTTTTGATACAAGTATTGTATTGGATTCTTATAGCCATTTATTTCAATTCATTTTTTATAGATACATGACATGATCATCATAAAATATATGACACTAATTTTTGTACTAAATATTATTACAATCTTCTATATATATCTCTTTTCAGTGATTTATATTATCCTTTTGTTGATTTATGTAATTTAGATATCAATACGTTACTTTGGTCATGATGGTATAGTTTACCCATTATACTACCTTATACTCGTACTAATAGTCCGTAGCCTTAAGTTTATGTGGAAGAACACTTGAGGTCATGTGACCCAGTATCTCAGAGAACAGTTTAGTGGAACCTAGGTTTGCATGTTAACAAGATGTGGAAAAAATGTTTTTAAGGAAAAGGCTATGACTGAAAATTCCTTTGAATATTTGTTAAATGGGAATCTTAGAGATAATGAAGTGAATGAATAACCAAGTAATTAAGAGGTAGTGTGTAACACCCTGAAAAATTTAAACCAATAACAATATATTTGATAGCACATGTTATGTTGGATTGTAATATAGATTTATATGTATATTAGATGGCACAATACCAAGGGGAATTTTAGATTTAAAAAAAATGTATTTAAACACATAAGAAAAAGGACTTAGTTTAAGGGGTATTAAACTAATAAAATTCACAATCAATACAACAGACCATATGGATCTTGCCTCCGATGGAAATACTAAGATTTAATTCTACAATTAATGTAAAACAATTGTATTTGAATTGAATACAATGATCAGAGTAATAGAAATGTTAATGATTCTACCATATAGCATATAAGAATCTCTTAATAAAATATGAATCATAGTTGAAACAATGAAAATTGTATTGAATATGAAAAGAAATTGGAAAATAATACAATTCCATTTCTAATACAAATAGCAGGGGAAATGTAAAATTATTACAATTATTTTAGGCCAAAGAGTATGGTATCCTTTCACCTAGGATAAAGTTCTATCTTACAAACCCCTCGGTAAGCTCTTGATACAATGATTGGTACGACTGTCTTTCTATCCTTGGATTCCCTCAATTAAGAAGGTAATTGGGTCCTATGTCTTTAAAAAAATTGAAATCCCTTGATATGATGATCGGCAGTGCATCTACCTATCCTTAGAATCTCTAAATAATTATCACTAATATCAGTTGCACAAAGCAGAAAAAAATCACTTATAGAAATACAAGAACATGGAAGAAGATGTTTACTTCTTGTATCTTCAAGGATTTCAAACGAAAGAAGAGAGAAGTCACAACATATCTCTATAGAACATGATAGAAGAAAAACTTATATATTCTAGTTCGAATGACCTCTTATTTAAGGCTTTAGGTTCCAACTGATATATTTCTTCCAATGGTCATATTTCCCTAAAAAACTCATAGGGGCTTGGACACCTATCATTACAATGGTAAAAACAAATAGAATACATAACATATTTTTAATTGGTAAAAACCAACTCAACAACATCATTTTAGTTAGAATGTTGTAAGTACAAAAGCATAAAATAATGAGTGTGAGTAAGATGTAATCGGTATTTAATTTATGATAAGAGTGTATTGTATTACAATAATACAATACATAACTAGTTTACAATGCATATCCAAAAAACAATGCATATCGAGGTTACAATTTATAATATAGTTTTGGTTATTAAAATCATTACGATGAATGATACATAATCTGATTACGATGCTTGAATACAGTGCATATTATGATTATGATACATAACCGGATTATGATACATAACCTGGTTATGATTCATGATTATGATACAGATTCTTAATCTAGATACAATGCATGATTATTATGTATTACATAATCTAGTTAAGAATTATGATTATGATGTTATACAAAGTCTCGTTAAGATTCCTAATTAAGCTATAAGACATAATCTAGATCCAATTTTTGATTACGATGTAAGACATTAAATGGATCTGATTTTTGACTATAATGTAATACATAATCTGGTTATGATTCCTGATTACGATGTAATAGATAATCTGGTTACGATTGTGGAACAACATATAAAATAATGTGAGTGAAAAATTTATATGATTATGATAAAATACAACATATAATAAAGAAAATGTGAGTGATTAAGATTGTAAAACATCACATATGATAAACAATATATATGATTACGATATGTGTGGTTTGTGATTTCCAAAAAAAATGATTGATGGGAAAGTCAAAATAAATTTTGACTCAACATGTTACATGGTATACCATGTTAGCATGCATTGCACACAACATTGAGTCTAGCATACATTACACACAACATTAATATAATCACACATTATACACAATAGTGAGTTTCTTTGATAGCTATCAAACCACGCACAACTGATTTCTACCAAATACTATTAATATTATTATTGAAAATTATAATTATCACATAACCATTAAATTGGAGGATATTAGTAAGAATAAATAACTTGTGAAGAAATATGGTTGAATTCATTAGTTTTAAATAAATTAGAAATGAATATAAAAACTAATATAATATAAAGGAAATGTTTTTATAAAAAAAATATTTTTCATTCACCAGAAGTGTTTTATTATAATAAATTAAATACATTACTATTAAAATAAAATATTAATGAAACTTATATATGATATATTCAATAAAATGATTTGAAATTCATCCAGTATTTTTTATAAGAATATGATAACAACTATTCAAATTTATGCATAAAAGATGTATTTTTCTGAAGGCAGTTTCACCACTTTTAATTGGAAACTTACTAAAAATATAAATTTTGACACCTAAATATTCTTTTTGAAAAAAAGTCATTTGAAAAGAATAATATCAGAATTATCTTAGGTTTAATTTTCAATATTTTAACAAGAAGTCTATTTTTTTAACTATGGTAAAAAATACATTATTTTAGTTGAAAACTAACTTTTCATCTAAATAATTTATAATATTAAATTATATTATAATTTTTTTTCTAAATATGAATTTGTTTAATTATACATACATTAATCAAATTTAGTTCAATGGAAAAAATTTCATATTGAATTTATATATAAAAACATTGTGAACATTTGAACATTTTATCTTTGAAAACCTGTTTTCTGATCACTTCTATTAGATTATTTATAAATTAACTTTTACCACACATATTGACGGAATTAGAAAAAATTGATACCATATTTGTAATAATAATAATTTCTAATTTCTAGTATTTTCAACTAAATTTTTTATTCTAATGATTAGTGAAAACAGTTTACATTAATTACTATTATTAAGGTAAAAATAAGTTTACATAGTGGATAAACATAAATTATAAAGTGTAAGAATGACATAATAGTTAAAATTTCCACCTTTATAGCCATATTTATATTATTATAGAATTTCTATATAATGTTATGAGATTTTTGATTGAATTAAATGCATGTTACCCATAAAATATGTTATGTAAAGAAAGAAAAAAATGTACTTTACTTAATTTTAATAATTAAAATGATTTGGGAAAGGGATACAAACAAAAAAGGTTTGGTTATAAACATTTTTTTTCAATATAAATAATATTTTCTAGAATATAATAACTTATATTTAGTTTTTAAAGATGAATTAGTTACGTAAAATTATTATGAAACACCAACATTATAATTATTTAGTTTACAATTACATAGAATAAATTATTCTAAAAATATTAAAAGTGAAGTAAATTGAACTAATTATTATGTTATGTTATTGTTTAGATGATTATATCATGTTGAAAATATATTTAATTAATATATTTCAATTCCATATTTTTATTGTTATTTTCTAAATTCATATTAAATTAATATTTTTAAAATTGACATTAATGTTATTTTATTATAAATAATATTTTATTCATTGACATAAAATTACTAAAAAATTATATCTTCAAACAAATGTTTTTTATATTTTCATAAAAATAAAATAATTAGAATTCATGAACCATTTTATCTTAAATAATTACCAAATTGGTTGTTAAATAGTGAAAAAAATTGTTTTCGTAGTTACGATTCATGTAGTGTTTTTGTGTGTTACTTTTTCTTATGCTAAAAGTTATTTCCAAAGCACATGGGATTTTAATTTTAAAAAATTAAATATCATATTTATAATAAGTGGGTATAAATTATCTAATATTTCACAATTTAATTTATACTTAATGAATAAATTACCTTGGTTATAAAATTAGTTACCTTAATAAAAAGAAAAATGTTAAAAAGTAGAGAAATGTAGAAGTTAAGGAACAACATTATCAAAATGAAATTATATTTTGTATGGTGGATGTTTTTATTCACCAAATAATCCCAAAAAGTTAATTAATATTAAATTATGGAGCCACATGAGTTATGGGGGAACTCCCAATTGTGAATACTTTTTACAATTTACAAAAAATCCACTCCTCCTCTACTATAAATCGACACTCAATCTCACCATTCTTAACACGTCTTAAGAAATAATAATCAACCAAGATCTACCAAAATAACTCAAAAACATCAATCCCATTATCCTAAAAGTCTAATTTTTTTTAATAAAACAAACATTACATGGTTTTAATGCAAAACTATGGAGGATACTTGAAGAAGAGGTAATAATCTTCTAAATGATTTCTTATTGTATTCTCGTATCTAACTCATTAAATTTATATTATAAAATTGTTATATAATTTCCTAAGTATCATACATATATGTATATTTTGTTATGTTAGGGGAATTAAATACAAATTCACACACCTACATCAAATGGGTTATAAAATAATCATTTGTGTGTAAGTCGGACTACCCCCTCATAAACAGATGTCGTTCATTTTTCCATTACCACCTTTCAAGGTTATGAGAAATTATGGATATTAGATTATATATAAAAAATATTTTATTTTATTATTCTTATGGAAATTTTATATCACTCATAACTTTATGATTTCTATTTTTTGGGAATACGATATCATCGCTCATGTGCACAATCGACTACTGCCTCACAAAGCGATGTGATTCATTCACACGTTACATGGAATGTATTAAGGATGGCTTTAATAAACATATCTAATATATATGACGAAAAAAAGGTAATAGAATGATATTATATTTATATATCATTTATTTTTATTTTATTCAATATGAAATGAAAATGGAAACGATGTTCATGCGTACTTATGACCTACCGTATCCATTAATGATGTATTTCATTTATTATCACTAAATGTTATGAATTAATATAAATACATTTGTAATGAATATATATAACATATACATCATGGTATACATTCCTAATATTATTAAATCATGATTTATATAAGAGGAACAAAAATAAAATGTCAAAAAAAACTTGAAAAATTATTAACAAATGGGTAATAAGATGTTATAAAATGATCATATATGTTATTATAAATATTAATATGTTTCTGTAATGAGTTAATAACCTGATTATAACCATTATACAAGAGTTAAATGAGCTTTCAACCAAAAAAAATCATAAGGTAAGGGGTTTCATCTCAATTTATATTCAATTGAGACTTATTTGTTAATACGAACCAATGTTTTGTGTATATACTTCCCTTTGACATGTAATATCATGAAGACTTCATTATTTAAGGAATTTTTAGTTTCAATTTGAATTATTTCACACAATGAGATTTGACATAAAATTTATCAAGTGATAAAAGTTATTTTGAAATCTTACTGTCATTTATGATTGTTATATTTCTCCTAAAACACCCACTTTGTTATAACAGTTTTGTATTGTGAAAAAATTTATATTACATAGAAATATTAATTTTTGATGTATATGATTATTTTCCTAAACTGTATACCATTTTTATAAGTTCTGTTTACTTTGAATGATATTTGATTAAATAAATAGATATTGATAAATCCACATCCTATAATCAATGGATATATTTGATTGAGAACATTATTTAAGAGTTATATAGATTATTTAATAAATTAATAATGCTTTTGATGGGTATTGAATGGGTTGGGAACATTTTCTGTAATACCCTCAATGCATCGGTTGTCCCATGAGATGAAATTAGTTGAAAACCCCCTACATGTTTGTAACCAATATGTTTTAAGATGTCCTATTAATGATCTTCATAGTAGTGTGTTCTAAACATTATTTTGAAAAGAAATGATATTAAGATTATCATGTTCATGGAAAACATGACATCTAATGTTAAATCATTCCAATCATTCATATTTAGTAATTATTATCCAAGATATATTCACTATGAAAAAATATATGGATGGATTTAATTTTCAGTTTAGTGAATAAAGGAATTGTGTATTCAACTGTTTACCTTTCCCTGTTGATTATTCCTTATCTATTTATTTAAAAGGCATATATGATCAGTTATTTACCTTTCAATTTTGATTATGATTAATAATTTATGATATCCTCTACTATAATTAACCCTTACTGAGCATTTTATCCCACCCTTATTTTAATTCCTTTCCCCATCATTCAATGAGTATTTCTATAAATGATATGTTAGGATATGCAAGATGAAATAAAGTTATTCTAAAAATATTAATTTTTTATCTTTTGTTGAAAATGTATTTTAAGACTCATTTATGTGTCTAGTTTTCCATGAATAGTAAACAATTTTGTCATTTGGGATGATTTTACTTCTGTAATGTGATAATGTAATATTGATAAAAACATGCCCCATGATTTCAATGCTCACATTACTACAGATGGTTTCAATGGATGTTATTAAGAAACCTTATGAACTAGATTTTGGAAAACATTTATTAATAAATATAACCATATGATATAATTTAAGGTTAATTATAGAATAAAATCCAAATGTTTTTGTAACTTTGATATTTTTTTGGTGTTTCTTGTAAATATATCCCTATCTACATACTACAAGTGTGAATAGTTCTAGAAAAAATGTACATATTAGTAATAACAACAAAAAGGGTGTGTTGGTATTTCCTAAAGCATCACTAGGGTATATGGTTAAGATGAATCACATTTTCCTTACTAACCATTATAAAAAATAGTAAGATAATTATATCCCAAAAGAAACCGTGATTATAATTATGAAATTAGTTATGCATAAATTTCTCGATTTACATTAAGTGTTATTTTGTATTTATAATTTTACAAATTTCATAATTTTATGAGATAATTCATTTTATTACATTGTTTATAAAATCTATTTATAAAGGATAAGGGTATTAATACTCATTATTACGGTAGAAATTTTCCTACTGAGGAAGCCAATACACCTGGCATTAGAAATGAGAAAATTTTGGATTTATTATAGAAACATAATCAATTTATAATAAATATTCATTCCTAGATGGTGAAATATTTTCTATAGTGAGATTCATCCATGATAGATCACTTTATGAGACAGAAGTCCCCATAATTTAGTGGGGATACTATTCTAGAGGTAGATCAGGAATGTAATAAGTTTTTGGAAAAGATATTTATGGAATTGGAATGCAGTGAAAAGGAAAAGGTTACACTTTTAATGTATTTTCTGAAAGGAAATGTCATTCAATTGTGGTAATTTATCAAGAATACTATGGTGGAAGAGGAAATAGAACTCATGGAATGGGAAACATTCAAGGAAATATTCTTCACAGAATATTTCACTCAAGATAAAAAATTTCAATTGAAGGGAAAGTTAATTATATTAAATATCAATGAAGAATAATGTTTTTTGTAGTGTGAAAATAACTTTAAAAGGTTATCTAGGAATGATACAGATTATAAAAAATACATAAAAAAGAAATATTAACCATTTCTTTGAACGGAATATGCCATGTATTTGAAGGGAAGACCTCTCTAAACAAAATTCATCATATGATGAAATTGTTTTATTTGATATCAAGATAGAGAACAAATTATCATAGTATAATGGCCTCAAAGATAATCCAATTAAGAATAGGATAGAAGGTCGAATAATGGAAAATGGTAAGAATAGAAAGAAGAATTTTCCCTCATGTGATAATTAGGGAATGAAACAACATAGTACTTTCTTGAAGTCAATTGGTTTTTTAAATAAGTGTGGAGAAAATGGACACCGAGCTCATGATCACAAGAGGAAAAAAATAACATTCCAATGTGAAATGCTTCCATTATAAGTATATAGGGCACTATGAAAAGTGAATGACTCATCCTTCATGGAAATATACCTTAGAATAAGGTACAGGATCCAAGTCTAGATTATTTTTTTGATACAAACAATGTGAAATGATTTATATTTATTTATTTGATCCAATAAATATGTTTTAAAAATATTTTATTGATGATATTCTCATCATAAGGAAAATGAAATATATAAGGATTGTACTACATCACTGTTTCATTAAGTATTTGAGATAATATTCTCAATGGTAAAGGATGACCATGAAAAATGACTCACTGGAAAGGTGAAATTAATGTAAAGAAAATGAGTGATGGAAATATAAAACTTAATATGTTTCTAATATTGGTATAATTATGTTATGAAAAAGAGTTGAAGGTTATGGATTAAGTAAATTGGATAGTACTAAATACCATGAAATAGATTAATGATAAGTTCATTTTGTAAATTCATTGACCTTATTTATAAATCTATGTATCTTAATATTTTGGAGGGTCCCCAGGGTAACCATTTATGAAAAGGATTGAGTTTAAATTTGTATAATGTTTTAAATAATGACATATTACATCCCTATAGATAGATTTATGAATATGGGACAAACTGCTTTAACAATTATGTTATAATATTAATTGAGAATCAAATAAATGACTTACTCTAGTGATAAATTAGAACATCGGGTCTGGAAAATTAATTTCCAATTATTTAGGTAAGATATTAATTTGGAATCGATCAAGTAAAAACCAAAGGATGATATATTGATTATAAAATATAATGAAATAAATTAATTATATATTCTCATGAATTTTCATCAAATTAAATTTGGGGACACTAATTTCATTTTTTATGATATCAATAACATTTTCAAACCTATTTATTTTATGGTTTTGGGGTATTTTAACTTCTCCGGGTCACCCAATTCAATTTTATCAATGTCCTCTATCACCCTCC
This sequence comes from Viscum album, assembly GCA_963277665.1. NCBI lineage: Eukaryota > Viridiplantae > Streptophyta > Magnoliopsida > Santalales > Viscaceae > Viscum > Viscum album. The sequence continues at coordinate 1,551,198,992 of OY728125.1, read as the reverse complement.
TTCTATATTTGGGTATTAATATTCTCTTACATGTTAATTTTTTCATTTCACACATATATTCCTATACTCAAAAAACTATTTGTTTGATAATTACAAATGACCTTTGTACTTCCATTTATCTCATATTAAGTGGAAATTTAATTAACTCTTTTACAATTTTTGTTCTTGTACAATTTGTTTTAAAAATACCAATCCTTTGACTACTAATATGAAGCTTAATTTCCAGGAAGCAATTTATTTATGTTTTGGTGAATATAACACAAAAACATTCTAATAAAATAACATTTTATTAGATAGAATATAATATATGAAATACCAAGTTATCTTGCATTAAAATAAATTTTGATTCTATCTTTCATTACTCAGAGCATTTATTTTAGCTTATATTACAGAAAATAATGAGTTTCTTCGATAGTTTTCAATGCTCACAAGACCGAGTTTTAACAAACATAATTAATCTTATTATTTTATGTGAAAATAATCATCTAGTTGTAAAATTGGATGTTATAAATAGGGTTAAATAACTTATGTAAATATATGTTTCAATTCATTGGTTACTAAATAATTAAAAATTAATATAAAAAATAGATAATTATAAATGAAATACTTTTATAAAAAACTACTTTTATGTACTAAAGGCATTTTATCTTAAAATTTTAAGATAATTTTTATTATTGAGTGGTATTAATAAATTAATATATTATAAAATAAATAATATTATTACATTTATTCAATAGATTTTATAGTTGTAAGATAATAAAAAATATAATTTTATGCATAAAACACATATTTTTGTTAAAGGTATTTTTCCACCTTTAAATGTCACACTTGTTTTAAAATTAAATTTTAACACTTTTAAAAATTAAATTTTAAAAGATAAATTTAATTTTATTAATTGTTATGTCAGAATTATTTCAGGGTAAATTTTTGGCATTTTTCAAAGAAGTTTTATTTTTATTGATGAATAGTGAAAAATATGGAATTTTAATTGAAAACTGATTTTGTATATAAATAATTTATAATTATAATTTATATATTAAATTCTACTTAATGTTGAATTATTTCAATTACACATCCATTAATCCAATATAGTATAATTGGTCAAATTTAAAATTGAATTTAGATATAAAAACATTGTAAATATTTCATCATTTTATCTTTGAAAACCTCTTTTCTTATCACTTTTACGAGATTAATTATTATTATTATAATAAAACTGATTTTACTTAGTGTTTAAACTTATTTTATATAATTTAATAGTGAATCAAACCTTTTTGAAACATTATGGATGGTCATATTTTGAATCTTCGGACCTAATTATATAGTTTTATGATTTTTGGGAATGATTTCCCTGAATGTGACCTATATAATAAGTTTACTATATCTAGTTTCCACCTTTTATTGGGAAAATTGTTTTAAAATTATATTTTGAAATTTTTAAAAAATATATTTTACAACATAATTTTTTTTAAATGATTAATTTAAAAATTATCTTAGGTTGATTTTTTGGAATTTTTATGAGAAGTTTCATTTTTGATAAACAGTAAATATTACTGAATTTTAATTGAAACTTGAATTCTCATATAATTAAATTATATTATTAAATTATTATTTAAATTTGTTTTACGGTTTAATTAGATCAATTAAACATTCATTAATCTTGTATAGGTCAATGGATGTAATTTCATATTTAATTTAAATATAATAACTTTGTAAAAAATTTACCATTTTATCTTTGAAACCCATATTTGTCATTACATCTATGAGATTGACATTAGATTAACACTTTCTACTAATATGGTTTGAATTTAGTGAAATTGATTTATTATTTGGAATAAAGATTATTTAAAATTTCAATTAAAGTCAACTAATTTTGTACCTTAATGTCTAGTGAAAATAGTAAAACTTAATTAAAGTGTTTAAGGTAAAAATGAGTTTACTTATTGGTAAAACATAGATTATATGTTGTATGAATGAAAAAAAACGTGTCTAAAACCCATTTTTCTATCCATATTCTAACCATTATAATATTACTATAACCATTTACGTGTTTTTGGACACTTTTCCATGAATGTGACCCATATATTAGGTTATGTAATGAAAAAAACAAAAAAAAGATACATTTCTTCATCTTAATATCTATAAATCTTATGGAATTGGAGACTAACATCATATGTTCAGTTATAAAAATTTATTTGAAAGATAAATAATTTCTTAACATCATAATAATTTATATTTATTTTTATAGATTAATTAGTTACTTAAAAAAATTTATTAACACCAACATACTAATTCTTCATTTAAAAATTAAAGAAAATAAATGATACTAACAATATTAAAAGTGAAGTAAATAGGTAAAATTCCATAGGTAAAATTTTTTATATGAATATATAATTCTAAACTTAGTTTTAATCAATATATTATAATTTCTTCATTTTCTTCATAATTTTTAAATTAAAATTAATTTAATAATTTAAAAATTGAAATTAATGTAACATTATAATAACTAATATATTATTGATTAATTTAAAATTTCTAAAATATATAAAATCATAAAACTGATTTATAAATTTCAATAAAAATATAAAATATTTTCAATTCATGAAACAATTTACTTTTATAATCACCATATTGAATGTTAAGTAGTAAAAACTATGTTAGATAGTTTATGGTTAAAGGAGTGTTTTCACACATTACATGGGATTCTGTTACAATTAATTTCCTTAACACGTAAGATTTTTATATTATATAATTATATAAAATATTTTGAATAATTTGGTATACATTATCTTATAAGGCTTAGTTTAATTTTTTCTTAATGAGTAAATTACCTAGGTTAAAAATTTAGTTACCTTAGTAAAAATAAAAATTGTAAAAGGAATGAAATATAAATGTTAAGTAAAAAATTTATTAAAATGATATTATATTTGTGAGTTGGAGGTCTTTATAGACCAAAATATCCCTAAAATCCATTATTATTATATTTTTTATCCATATTATATACGTTATACCTGTAAATATTTAACAATTTTTAGTATTTACACAAATGAAACTCAACCTAATCTATAAAAGGGAACTCACAATACCCCTTCTTCACACTACTCAAGACATTTGGACTGACCAACATCTCCAAAAATAACTTCCCAACTTCACTAAACTCATACTATAATCTTTATTTGGGATATCAATAAGAAAATTTAAGTTCTTAGTGTGAACCAAAGTAAGACACCTAAAGAAGAGGTAATGTTCTTCTAAAAGTATGTTTATTTTATTTCACTATCCTCCTCATTCAGTTTCTATTATACCATGATTATATAATAATTTAAGTATCGTAAATATATTTATATGTTGTTATTTGATGTTTAATTTTAAAAAATGCACACACATTCATCAAATGGGTTATGAAATCATCATTTGTGGGTACGGATGACTACTACCTCACGAACTGATGTTGTTTGTTTTTCCATAAACTCCTTCAAAGGATAGGAAAAATGATGGATTTATAGATTATATATAGTATACATGAGATTTATGATTATATTATTATTCTTGATGTTTTATATCACACATACCATCATGACTTCCATTTTTTGGTTGTACGACATCATTGCTCATGTGTACGCCAGACTACTACATCACAAAGTGGTGAGATCTATTCATCCTTTACATAGAATGTATTAAAGTTGGGTTTAATTAAAATATGAGCTATATATGAAATAGAAAATAATTTTTGATTATAATATATATATATATCATTTATTTTTTCTTTATATAAATGAAAAAAGAAAAAAGAACCAATATTCATGCGTACATAGGGCCTACCATCTCCATAAATTGTGTATTTAATTTCTTATAAGTAAATATTTTGGATTAAAATAAATACATTTATAATGAATATATAATATATTTAAATAATGTTTCAAATTATTTATATGATTAAATCCTTATTTAATTAAGATGACCTAAAATAACAAATCCAAATATACATGAAGAATAAGTGAATTAACATCCAAAATAATAAAAATGGTGAATGATTAGCAAAAATGGTTAACAAGATGATATAAAAGTATAATATATGATATTATAAGTGTTAAAATGGTTTTTTATATGTTAATAACATTTTTAAAACACATATACATTGGGGTAAATAGTTTTCAATGAAAATGGTTCATAATGTAAGAGGTGTCATCTCTATTTCAATTCCATTGAGTCTTATTTGAAATTATACACCAATTAAATTTTAGGTGTTGTATATAATTCCATTAAACATTCAATATCATAAATAAAACAATGTTTATGGTATTTTTTGTTTCAATTTGATTTATTTAACCCAATGGGATTTCACTTGATAATTACCAAGTGATAAATGTTATTGTGAAGTGTCACTTTATTTTGGGATTCTTGACATTCTCTTAAAAAATCAGTTTTTATAGTTATTATTCATTATAAATTATATTTATATTAAATATCCATATTATTGTGTGATGGGTATGATTATTTTCCTTACTCGCATAACATTTTTATATATAGTGTTACTGTGAATGTTATTTGATTAATTAGGGAAATACTGATAAATCCATTTCTGTTATTCAATACTTCTATTTGATTATGAACATAGTTTATAAGTTAAATCAATAATTTGATAGATGAGGAATTATTTGGATAGGTATTATATAGGCTGGAGAATATTAAAAATAATCCCCTTGATGTATTGGTTGTCTCATGAGATGAAATTAGTTGGACACACCCTATGTGTTTATAACAAGTATGTTTTAAACTGTGTTATGAAAAGCCATGATAATAGTATATACTAAACCTTCTGGTGAAATGACTTAAAGGTAATAGTATCATGTTTATAGGAAACATGTCATATGATATTAAATAGTTACTTTATTTCAGATTTAGTTTTTATTTTCCCTGAGAATTATACTATGAAAAGAATATGTGGGTACATTTTATTCTCTGTTTATTTATTAAATAACATGATTTTTCAACTATTTACCTTCCCATATTGATTATCTCTTATCATGTTATTTAAAAAGAATGTGTGTTCATTTATTTATCTCTCCATATTGATTATTATTTTTAATTAATGATGTTTTCCACTGTATTTAATCCTTACTGAGCATTTTTTCTCACCCTTTTTTCTTTTTCCTAATATTATATGAAGTTATAATTACTAATATCTAGGGATATAATATATTTAATTAATAAATTTTCAAAAAATATATTTTTGAATTTATTATTATCCAAATATAATATAACACTTATTTATGTTTATATTTTACCATGACTTTTAATCTATTTGGTATATCAAGATTTGTTTCGTTGTACCTCATGCTATTGTAATAGTAGCAGTCACAGAATTTTGGATTACTTGGGGTTAGATAACTACATAGTAAAAGAAGTTATTATTTTCACATAATAACTACGATTCTTTCGAAATGATTCAACATAAAATTCTAGAAGGGAAAGGGTAAAATTTCTCTCAAATACATTAATTATGAAGGGAATTTTCAATTTAAACAAAATTATCATAAGAAAATATATGAAAAATGTAAGTAAGAAAAAGAAGATAAAATGTATCAAAAATATAAGAGGAAGAAAAACATGAAATGTTATTATTATAATAAGAAACATTTTTTGAGAAGAAGAGAGTAGGAGTAATCTTTATCAAATAATGAATATCATCATCTTGTTAATTTCTTTTCTCAAATTAGAAAATGATGTGGTTCATCAAGTATTGTTGGGAATGGTGAAGAGATAATAGATCATGAGTTGATTCTAAAAGGAAATTCTAAATCCTCAATAATGGAAAAGAATAAATTCTCATAGGAAAAAAAGTAGATGGGGGAATAATTTAATGAAATAAATTTCGAGACTAGTTAGATAATAAAAGAAGTGGAGAGAAACCTTAATGTCATTAGAGCCTAGAAAATGAATTTTTTTAGGGAAAACGGAATATGAAATATTATGATGAAAAATTTATTATTTAGGGGAATATCAACAGTGTAGAAACTTGTCTTATTGATGAAAGTTTCTAAAATAAGTTGAAGATATGTGAACTTAAGAAAAATTTTAATGTTCTTAATGATAGTCTGGTTGAAAAAGAAGAATATTAGTTTGAAAAAAATAAATATTTTTGAAAAAACAATCTGATTTATGAAATATTATACAATGCTTCACTAAGGTATTTGAAAATAATAGTGAGAATACTAAAGATGGTGAAAATAAGGATTCAAGAAAGCATGTTGTTTCTAGTCCTAAACATTAAAAATGTACAACTCATTTACCTAAAAATGTAGTTGAAAAAGTGATGATTTTTGAGAAATGACATTCCATTTTGGAAGAGTGGAATTGATAACATAAGTAAATCAATGAATATTTTCCCTATATTTTGTCAAAAGACAACAAAAAGAAAACTCTATTTCATTATAACAATTATTAGGATATATCATGATTTGGAGGTCACTACTATTATTGTATAATTTTTGGACATAGAGAATACTCATGTTGGATCAAAATGTCCTTACTGAGAATTATGAGTGAATTAAGGGGGATCTATGATGAATTTATGAAAAAAATTATCCATAAAAAAATAGAGACATAAAATAATTTTTAGAAGGTGAAGAAAATTGAAATCTCAACAAAAAATGAAAAAAATGAATAACATTGAGTACTTTAACAAAGATGAGTAGAGTAAGAAAATTGATCTGGGAAAGGTGATTAATAATTTTAAGTAGGGAATTATAGAGTGATTAGTTATTTTTTAGATCAATTTGGTATGGATAGAAAGCCAGAAGAATCATTAAAATCATCCAGAGACAAAGGAAAGAAACATGTTTCTGATGGTGATACTAATGTTGATAAATTTTTTTAAGAGATTATGATTTAAAAATTTAGGAAAAGTGAAAGTGTTTTGTGGAAGACATTAATGTTACTAGAAATTGTATGGTAATATTGGTATCCTAAAATAAAATTTAAAATGATATTAAAAATTAAATGTAAATACAATTTTACGAAATTTGAAGAAAAGTTGAAATTATTATACGGGGATTCTGTAGATGAGGAGAATATCATTTCTAAATATAAAAACAATTATAAAAATAAATAATATATATATAATTTCAAACCCAAGAATAAGAATAATAAATTAATAGTGATATAATATTATCAGTCCAAGCATTGTGTCTAAGGAACAAATGAGGTTCCAACGTATTCCCAATGTAATTCTTTATTTTAACAAAGTTATAGGGAATTTAAGTAGAAGTTATGAAGATAGTTGAATATTTTAGCTATGTTATAATATGAAAAAATTAAATTATGGATCTTTCCAACCATGATGTAAAATGGTGTTATACACTTGATGGGGATAAAATATGAATCAGGGGTATGAGTATCACACCTTCTCTAAAAAGGAATGTTTAATGATAAATTTTTTTTGGTTTTGGTGAGATTGTGTTTATAAACTTAAACTATTTTGAAAATCTTGTTAATAGGGGTGTAATATTTATATTAACAAATTTTAACATATTTCCCTAGATACATAGTTTTTATAATGATCTTGAGAAAATTATTTCATGAGAAAAATTATATATAAAAAGTCTACTACCTTCATTATTCACACTTATTTTTTACATTGGGTTTACCCATAAAAATTTATATTTTTTAGTTAAAGAAGGTTTGTTAATAAAATCATTGGATTATAGTTTCTCGCATGAGAAATAGTTTTAAGACAATTAGATGAAGGTAGATAATATTAGATGACCTATTTTAAATTTAATATAAATAAGAGGGTAAAATGAAATTGGGTGTGAAATAAAATGATAAAATAATTTCAAGAGATGAATAGAGCACACAAATTAACTTTAAAGAGTTTAGAGTTTTTTTTAGATTTTGATAAAAAAATGAAACAGAGAACATTATTCAGCCCATGTGTATTGTGGTTTCATTTATATTCAATATTTCAATTTGTGCTTATAGAGAAAGTTCCATAAGAAATTTAGATATGGATGTTACATAATATATCCTGTTAATAAATGTATATGATTTTATTTCATTCATCAATGTTTCGAACATCATGAATCTTTTAATGATACAATATTTTTTTTACAAATTTATACACAGTGGGATATATATAACTTGAAGTACTAAAGATGAAATCTAGTTTCTTTAAAAACTGAATTGGAAAATAATAGATGGTCAAAATATCCATATATATATTTTTGTAATGTTTGTTTACAAAATCTTCATACGTACAAGGAATGAAAAAAACATAACTATATTTGAGAGTTTTTAAAATTCATGAAAATTTTATAGCTATAAAAAATCATAGAAAAATTTCATAAAATTTTGTATTTTTTGAATCAGTTGAACATTTTAAAAAAATAGATGAATAAATCATATAAGAAATCTTGAAAAATAATGATTCTATTATTATATATAGGGATGTTTTATTGACACCAAATGATGTATTATCATGGCTTGAGGCTCAACAAAATTTTTCTAAAGTATGTGTTCACATTTCCATCAAATGAAAAAATACATAACATTATAAAAACCCTGCCGGATAAAACTCTATATGTGTTATTGTGAAAAATTATGATGATATTGATTTGGAAAAAGAAGAACAATTGTTGAGAAGCCTATGAAACTGAGGAATGAACAGTATGAATAGTGAAGAGGTTCAAGTCACATAATGTAAGAATTAAAAATTTTAAAATAAAAATGAGTAGAATTGAAATTTATCTAACTCTTCTAGATGAATAAATTAGTATGAAGTGCATGGTGGAAAATTTTAGATTTGTGATGCTAAATATGTCATGGGAATCCATTATTCGTACAATCATATGGTGTTTCAATGATTAAAGTTCCATAATAAGCCACTTAAAAGATTTAAAGGATGGAATAATATTGAGGAAAATCGATGGAGAAGTATGTCCAAATAGAAATATAGAGTATAATTTTAGAGATTATAGAGGATTTGAACCGGAAAAATATATATATAATTCATCATCAGATTGAGTAAATTATGAATATCTACTAGATGGATATTTTAAATATCATTAGAAAAAAATATCACATAGTATTTTGAATTTAGTTTTCTTAATATAGTGAAATTAGTTGATAGTGAAATAGATAATGAAAGTATTTGAAGTCTATTGGATGGTGGAATGTCATTTAAGAGGACAAACCATTCATGGATTTTTTTAGGATCTTTACTAACACTTTGTAAAGTCTTTAACCATATATATGCTGATGATGGTATCTCAGTGCTTGATATATTAATATGGTTAAGGATGGTTATTAATGTTACTTAACATCATGTTGAATTCCATGAAGATTCATGAATATTATATAAATTTTGTGAAGCATACAGTGTATTTTGAATGAGTTTGATATCTAAAATTACTGTTTTAGATGAGTGGGAAAATTATTTTGATCTCCCACATTTTCTAATCAAGAAGAACCTATTTAAAAGGGGGGAAATTACAAACTTACTTAATATTATTCACTGATAAAAATATTACGTGTGGATGATTTTGTGTTAGACTAAAGTTGAGCTGTCCAAAAAAACCCATCTGAAGGAGAATAGGAAAAGTGAGTGTTGATGATTGATTTTATTTGTATATGAATTTTGTAAAGTGTTAGGATAGATTTTATTCATCTTATGGATAGAATTATATTCATACCTAATGTATAGATCCATCAGAAAGTGGGAAGAAGAAAATAATTATTAGATAAAGGTACATTGAATATAACAGGTCTGATTAAAGCATAGTAAAGAACATCAAATGGATAAAATTGAATAGATTCCATTAGATAGATTTTTGGTTTTGTTTGAAGAATATAAAAAAATTAAAGGAATGTTTCTCAAACATTATTTTGAAAATTTTAGATTTACTATATCAAGGTTTACAAAATTTGTGGAGTAATTTTCAAGTCCAATAGAATATAAAGAGGTTTATTGAAAATATTGGAGATTGTACATAAGTGATTTTGATCACGATTTCATGTGGGGGAAGTGAAGGACCTTCTACAATTTATTATAAAATAATAAGGGAATATTATGTATCTAGGTGTGTAATGAATTGCTGAAAACGATTTTTGTGTGGTGGTATAACCATGTACATCTTATATGGATACAAAAACAGGGATTTTGGAGGTATAACCAAATATGGAAGAAGAGATTATTATTAGGGGTAGAACAATGGATGGCTAGAGGATGAATACTAGGGGGTATAAGCATTTTCTACTTGGGCTTCTATATTCCATAAATAAGTTAGTCAAAGATTCCATGTTAGTGGTAAAACAAACACGATAGTGGGTATGTCTTGGTATCAAACCTTTTAATTATTGTGTGATGATATATCTTTATATTTGATTCAAACACAAAGTGAGTTTGAGTTTAATATTTGAGTGGATCTTAACTATAATATGTTTATAGTGGTTAATAAATCTTCCTTAATAAGTTAAGAAATATTATTATAAAAGGAAAAGTGATCAATGATTCTCCTCCTTCACCTCGCATGGATTTAATAAATTTATATAAGGGAACATTAATTATCCCACTCACACAGAACTTCTCATTTAATATTAATAAATAAAGAGAAAGGGAATGTACTTGAACTCATTTGACAAAAAAACTAGGTAAGTAAAGTTGTATATTTAGAGAAAAATATTAAAAAATGTTAACCTCTCCATCTTGATGGTTCCAGTTGTGTATAATATGTATTATTTTATTTATATTTATATTTATGAATAACTTCCTAAAATTTCAAAAAATGAAATTCTCCATGAGCACATCAATCAGTGGGAAATCTGAAAAATGAAGTAATCATGTAGGCTACCTTTTATTTTCATACCATCAAAATAATATAAATATGTTGTACTCTGGGAATCATTAAAATACTCAATATATAATATCATCAACTTTAATATTATCAATTCTCTTATATTCTTCGTGGTACAACAAATATCAATGAAAATGAATCACACGTAACTTATGATTTTATTTGATACAATACCAAACTTTCACTAAATTAGTGAATATTGTTTTTAAATTAAAAATCAAGAACATGTGATCCATAATTATATTTATTCAAAATCAATTCTTGCAATCATGATTAAATGCATTGTCCATGTTATTTTTATAAACTCATACACATTACAATTTTAATTTTTTTAATTTTTTTGTTCTTCAGAACTTATATCACACAAGTTCTCAATATTGCTCAAATTATTCTTATATAATCTCCTAATGTTCCTTATAATAAATAAGTATACCTAAATGTATATACATACACTATCTTTTTCAAATAGATCAGAGTGGGTACTCATTTTCATTGTTCACTTATGTTAAAATATATATGTGTAAGACACAAATTTCCCACACATAAGATTCTGTATTTGGGATTTGATTATTCCTTCATGAAATTAAAGTATGTATTGAGGTATCTTCTTCTTACCATTAACTAAGAACACATAATCATCTCCTTCCTATGAAACATAGGTTAAAAAACCTCTCTCCTTTATGACAACAAGATATAATATGTGGGAAATATATTTTTTGCCATGATATTAGTGGAATTTTTGGTTTATCTCGTTCTCCATATATAATAGATTAACACAGAACCTATATGATGTAGGTGGAAATAAGAAAACTTCATCACATAATTGATAACACAGATACTCAACTTTCAAAATGGAAAATGTGAAATATATAAAATATATGTAGAAACTCTCTAATAAGTTTCAAGGTTATTTATAGAGGTGCTCCACCACCTAAAGAACACCATTGGCTCAGATTTTTGGATATCATCAAATTACCAAATTAAATTCCAAATCAAGGATGATTTTCATATCACCGAATTTCTTAGTTATTTATATATTTCATACTTTCATGACATCAAAAATATTAGTGTATCTTTTAATGTGAGATAAATTTATTATTTATAGATAAAACACTCTCTTATATATAGGAGGTTCACATGAGTCATCCCATGAACCCTCAATACATAGAATGATCTACACAACATCATCTTAATTCTGAAGTGATATATTTTTCAAAAAAAAAAAGATTCAAACACATCAAAAACTACAGTAAAAGTTATTGGTATCAATTTTATTTTGAATTATCATGAGATTAGGCTCATTTTGAACTTTATAAGTCATAAGATGAATATTTTCCATATAAAATAAGCCTTGACATATATATAGGGTTCTATGAATGTTGAAGATGAATGTGTAATGATCATATGAATACAATTGTTTATATTGTTTGGTTAATATTTTTTATATATGTTATTTAATGGATGAATAATACAATTCAATGACACACCCCACATCAGTCAGATACCTATTCAAGCATCACTTAATATGTAAACTTATTCAACTGACTGCTTGAGTTAGCACCAGGGTCGCCACCCAGACACATGTTTTATACACACCCGACATATGTCGTGCAACCCTATTGCATGGTCCCCCAAGAACTCACTTGTTCACCATGTTTGAACCATATGTGCTTCCCAGTGTAGTTAATATGGGTGCTATGAATTTTTGTTACCTTCCCTCATAGCTAGTCGTCTTGGCTAGCTCTCCCAAATCATTGACCTTTCCCTCACATGAGTAAGGTTGAGTTGACCTTTCTTTTATATCTAGGTTATCCTATTTTTTTATTTAATATAAAAAATATACTTTTTAGTTACCAATTATGAAAATTCTAATCCAATACAATAAATCCCTCCTGGAACTAAATATATTAATATAATTTTTTCTCCATCGACTTTTCACTCTTAAATATATATTTACATGTTATTCATGTGTCGTGAACAATGTGTAATCCACTAACAAATGTACCAGAATAATGAATACTTTTTCATCAATAACTAAAATTGGATTAACTTCATCCAAAATAAAAATAAGACCTTTTAACTTCTCATGTATAGATCTTCTTCAAAATAATAACTACATCATATATATCTCTTCCTATTATAAATAAAAATTATATAAACATTATTCAGAAGGAAAAAATAAACATAAAAACTTTTTTAGAAACTTTTATCCTCATTGACCTTTCACAATGCAATGAACTTAATTGGATGGGGATATAAATATTCACACATTACCAAGAAAGGTAAAATTAAAAAAATACATCAAATCTAGTTTTATAATTCAATTATTATTAACATTTACTTCTTCTTCCCTTACTAATTAATTAAAAACAAATAAAAATGTAGAATCATTATGATTATAAAACCACGATAAGTGGTGTGATATCACCTTCAGATTCAATAGACAGTTTATTGCTGGAGTAATGTACAAAGGTAAACCCACCACCTTAATATTATCATTATGAGAGGATAAATGTACTAAATATTTATAGTAGTCATATCATATAATATTATATAAAAATAGGTGAATTTCATAAGATGAAATGATTTAGATGAAAAAATATATTATTATATTCATTAATTAGTTGGATATGTCTTAATATAATAATGGGAATAGAAACACGAATAGTTTAAAAGAGAGATATGTTTCCTCTCATCCTAATAGTGTTTTACATTGCATGTAAATAATACTTAGTAGGGGTAGAATGTTGAGAGTACGGTTTAAATAGATATTAAATTAGCATGTGATCATAATTTTTCTTTCAATTTGATTCTTCTAGATTTATTAGTTTTTATATTTATTAAATTGAGGATAAGTATGATTTAATTAAGGTGAATATGATGTTTTATGTGAAAATATGAATATATAAACGATCCATGCAAATGGGGAAATTTTATTTTTAATATACTAAATGTACGTTAATTTTTTTATAGTTTGGTTGATATTACAATGTCATGTTTACAATTGGGTACAAGGATTGTGTGAATCACATGAGTTTCATTACACTTAATATATTAGTTATATTACTGAATAATGATTGTGTTCGTCTCCTCTTGTTTTAATGCTCGTAAATATATGATAATTATGATTTATTTAGAGACATCGTGTTTAATCATGTTCAATTATAACTTTAACCTCTGGTGTTAGTGTTAACATTATAATATGGAAATATAGATTTTGGTTAGGTGTAAGACACCGATATGTATAAGCTTTTGACAACATAATCTATCAATATGCTGAGCAACCGACAGAAGTTTGAGATACTGATTCCCGACCTACTAATGCTCGACCTACCGACAATGTGATTGGTCGACACACAGAATTTCACAAAGTATGAGACACCAAGAGCTGAGCTTCCAACACATCACCTACCCATAGCCGAGCTACATACACATCATCTACCAATATCTCAATTGACCAGTACAAGTTTGACCTAACTACAATGTGATCTAACAATAGTCTGATTTACTGATAAAAATTATTTAATGATAGAATGATATACTGACAGCACAAATCCCTAATAGCATGAATCACATACAACATGAGTCACTGATAGTCTGACCTACTGATAGACTCAGTAACTGATGATATTTCTCTTAAATTCAAAATTTCCTCTAATGGTGATATTTATGAAACATATTATAACTTATAATATTAATGATCTTGCCTATCTTTTGTATACTACATTTAATGGTGTCAGGGTCCAGTATGAGGTACAAGGTACCAGACAACATGATGCTTGTCTATATACAGAGTATATATGGATAAAAAATAACGATAGATGGAATGAAAAGATATATAAGAAATACACTATGTTGTTAATGCACCTTAGAGTAAAACACACAAGATTTGCATACAATGTATGCATGAAGACACTACTAAGAACCAAAATACCGATAATCACTACAGCAATAACATAGAGGACAATAACACTTTGAGGAATCTTCTACTTCACTAAGAATATAAGACATGAGAAAAATGGCACTCTATTTTACTGTCTATTTCTAGAAGACTACTCCTGCTACACATCTACTATCCTAAAGGAGTCCATAAGCTTCATAAAACATCAAACAGAGCATTAAGAAACCTTTTTTTATTTAGATCTTCATATATAATTTATTTAAATTTTGAGTAGTGTGTTTCTTTGTTTTGTTATCACTCACAAATGGCTGAACTAAACTATATGATACTTAGATATCTTCACAAACCATTACATTTATACTCCCACAGAAAATAGTTTTCTAGGTTAATGTGTGGTATATTTTATTACACTCCCACAAAAATTATGGAAGTGGTCCAGATGAACTAAACAGTTTGTATACTTTTGTTACCCCGATCTAGTGTGTTGATCATGTTTATTTAATATAAATATCATGGGGGCGGGTGATCAACAATTTCAGAGGAATAAGTCTTAGCTTGAAACTGAACCTATTGTTTACTTTTGATGTGTGGTTTCATGTTTTTTCCCTATTTATATAATTATTTCAAAAAATTAACTTAAATCTAATAGTTACTCGTAGATTTTTTTTCATATTAGAATTTGTTTTAATAGGCTATTTTCAAAAGATAAAATAGTAATTCATATTTTTTTAACTGAGAACTAATAAACCTTGGAGGAATCATTCAAATGATAAATTATTTTATAAATCTATTACTTTGGTTAACTAGCCTGTATTAGTTTTTAAATTAGGGGTTTTTTTAAATACAAATTTTAGGCAAATTTGTTAATAGGAACACAATTAACCCACCTCTTGAGTGACCTACTCTGATAAAAAATTGGTATACGAGGATGGTTAAAATATTTTTCAAAAACCTTTTTCATGTGTGATTTTAGTTTTTCTTTTAAATATCTCTAAATTTTTGTTAGTTCTAAATTTTAACTTCAATAAAAATTATTGTTCATTTTTTAATATAGATAATACAAAAAAAAGGTTCTACTACCAAACTACCTCCCTACTTCAATGGAACAATTTATTATCAGTGGAATATTAAAATGAAAATGAATTTGGAAAGTATAAGTTTTGAAATCTGGTCCTATATTGTAGATGAATATATGATCACTGGTACTTCTAGGAACACTTGGGATGATGGAATTAAGTAAGACTACAACAATAACTATAAAGTTAAGAATTACTTATACTTATCATTTGGTGATAAAGAATTTAATGTGATTTTTCTATGTAAAAATTCATATAAAATTTAAGATAGTTTATCTGTTTCACATGAAGGAACTACTAGTGTTAATGAAATGAGATTTAATATGTATACTATTAAATATGTTACCTTTAAGATAAAGATTTATGAACCGATTTTGAACATGTATCTATGGTTCAATGAAATTGTAAATATGATGATCACTCTGTGAATTCCAATCACATCCAAGGAACATGTAATGCTTATTCTCATATGTTTACTAGAGAGATCTAAAGGAACCTATGTTTCAGTAAGGGAATCATGTGATATTAGTAATTTACCTATAAAGAAGTTGATCGGTATGATGATGAAGTATAGAGAATAGATTAATGTTAATAGATAATAGGAAGACGAACCTAAGATAATGTTAGTGTCCATTAATACCACTGCCTCCAAACAAAAAGAAAAAGTGCAAGTTCATGCTGAAAATTCAAGTAATGAAGAATCACCCCGTCATAGTGATGAGGAAATACCTCAGTTATCCAGTAGATTTATGAAGTTATATGGAAGAAAGAAGTTATTCAGAAAACATAATTATAACGATTAGTATGACTGGAAAGGAAACTATAAAAGGGACAAGAAGAAAATAAATATACTAATGAAATAGTGTGTTATGAGTGTAATAGATGTGGGTATGTGAAAGATCATTGTCTTAAGTTAATGTTTAAAAGGAAGTATGAATACAAATATATAAAATATAAAAATACAATAATGGTAACTTGGAGTACCTCTAAGGATATCTCTAGTGACTTAGAGCATTTACATGATAAGAAAGATGGAAAACACAATATGTGTTTCATGAAAAACACGTCTAAGGTAACTCTAGAATCTCTTTTACGGAATTATTATTATTCTAGAGAGGAATCTAATTATAAAAATATGACAAATGAAGAAATTTTTGAATACTATAAAATACTAGAGGATACATGTAATGAACTAAAGGATGAGTATAAATCTCTCATGGAAAAACATGTTGTAACTATTTCAATGAAATATGAACTGGCTATTGAAAATAAAAAGAATGCTTAGTTTCATATTGAATAAAATTAAGTTAAACTATATAATGAGAAATTAAAGGAATATTTAGAGAGGATAACAAATTATAAATATAACCTTATTTGAAATTCTTGGAAAACAATTTTCCTCAAAATATACTACAGGTATTGGTAATCAACCGAGAAAAATAAACATTTTTAAAAAGAATTTTGTTTCAAAATCATGGAAATTTGGTTTTATGCTTAGAGTTGAAAAATATTCTACAACATCCAACATTGGAAAATATTTTACAGCTTCTAGTTTTTCAGAATAAAAAGTGTTTATTTTTCTAATATATTATAAAAATATTATAGGAAACCCGTAAAGAATATTTGGGTTTCAAAAAAATTAATTACTAATGTTACTGGACCAAAGCTTGTCTGGGTTCCAAAATTATTTCTTGTTTAGATGCTTTTTGTAGGAATGTTGTTTTTAGAGTTACGTTATGGTTTTATGTTACTTGGAAAGTGGGTGTTCCAGACATATGATAGTGTACTATTCAAGATTCAAGAACATTATCAAGATTGAGGGTGGGAATGTCACCTTTGGAGACAGTGCAAAAGGAAAAATTATTTTCCTTGGCCGAATTTGTAACACTGATTCAATTTTAATTTCTATATTTATTTCTGTAGATGGTATTAATTATAATATATTAATCATTTCATAATTTTTTGATTATCGAGTTCATGTTAATTTTGAAAATGATGATTTCAATGTTTTGAATTCTAATAATGATTAAATTTACACTTCTTTTATAAATATAAAGTGTTTATGATGTGATTCTAGATTCTTTAGTTTAAAAAAATGTTTTTTCATTGAGTGACATTAACAATGAGTCTTGGCTCTACCATATGATACTAAGTCATTACATTACTCACTCCCTTATAAGGCCATATATGAAAGGAATAGTGATGGATATACCTAAACCTGAGTTTCTAGATTACAAAGTCAATAATATTTGTCCAAAATGTAAACAACAGAAAATATCATTTAATCCAAAGAAAAAATTTCATCTTCTCAGCCACTTGAGTTGGTTCACATGGATTTTTTTGGACCATCTAGAGTTTCTAGTTTAAATGGTAATCAATATGTATATGTTCTAGTAGATGAAATTTCTAGGTATACGTGGACTTTCCTTTTAGATCACAAGAGTGAAGTATGTTCTTACTTCAACAAGTATGATATAAATATAGATAACTTAACTGGTCTTATAATTCATCCCATAAGTAGTGCCCATTTCCATGAGTTTGGAAACCAAGAGTTCGAATCTTTTTTCTCAAAACGGGTATAGTCACAACTTCTCTTCTCCTAGGACACCGCATCATAATGGAGTTGTAGAATGAAGGAATAGAACCAAATAAGAAATTTCCCAAACTATGATTAATGATTATTAATTACCTATTTACTATTAAGAAAAAGGTTTAAATACAACATTTAATATAAATAGTATATTTTTAATTAGACATATCATTAAGAAAAATCCCTATGACTTATGGAAGAATATGAATTATAAGGTTAATTACTTTAAATTTTTTGGTTGCATTGTCTTCAACCTTAATACAAAATATAAACTTGAGAAGTTCCCCTTCAAAAGTGATGATGGAATATTCCTTGGTTATTCAATCCCTAGAAAATCCAATAGGGACTTCAATAAAAGATCCATATGTATAGAAGAATCTATACATATAACATTTTATGAAATAGATCCACAAGAACAAAAAACCTCTCTAAAAAATATTGAGAATGATCTGTCCAATCTGGACATAAATACTAAACCTTCTGACTCTGCTATTATGCAATCAACAAAATCCTTCAGTTCTACAAAATATCCAGACTCTGTTGTTTGTGAATCCAAATATGTAGAAGAACTAGACATAACTATCCTTTATTTTTCTACATCTATCAGAACATTTCAAAACCAATATTTAGATACTTTAGTTAGATACTTAGATAAGGGAACACATACTAGAGCTTCTCTATGGAACCATGTTGAACATCAAGACTTTTACTTCATGAACCTAAGAATAGTAATGATGTAATCAATGATGAATTTTGAATAACGGCTATGCAAGAATAGTTCAATTAGTTTGAAAGGAATAAAGTATTTAAACATTTTGATAGACCCAAATACACTATGTCTATAGCAACTATGTGGGTGTTTATAAATATAGAGGATGAAGTTGGTACAATTTTGAGAAATAAGGCCAGACTAGTTGCACAAGGATATAGCCAAAAATAAGGAATTTACTATTAATAAAAATTTTCAATAGTTCCTAGAATTTAATCCATTAGAATTATACTAGGATATTCAGAAAATATCAATTTTATACTATATCAAATGGATGTTAAAAGTTAATTCATAAATGGGTATATATTTGAGGATGTATTTGTTGAACAACCCACCAGATTTAAAAAACACCATTTTCCAAATCATTTATTTAAATTAACAAAAGGTTTATATGTTTTAAAATATGCTCAAAGAGATTTGTATGATAGGCACAACTCTTTTTTATTTATAGAGGTTTTACAAAAGGCATATATGATCCTACTGATTTTATAAAAATAATTTCTAAAAGTGTTTTAATTGTTAAAATATGTGATTATGATATTATTTTTGAATCTTTAAAAAAATCATTATGTCTTGATTTTTGAAAACAAATGCGAAATGAATTTGAAATGAGCTTAATGGGTGAACTCAATTTCTTTCTTGGATTTCAATTTTTTCAAAAATAAATAATGTATTAATTTAAATCAATGTAATTACACTAAATATCTTTTGAAGTGGTTTGGATTTGATGTTATAAAATTTAGTAATACTCCAATGAGTACCGCATTTATATTGGATCTTCTTGAAAATGGA
Source organism: Viscum album (assembly GCA_963277665.1). NCBI lineage: Eukaryota > Viridiplantae > Streptophyta > Magnoliopsida > Santalales > Viscaceae > Viscum > Viscum album. The sequence goes on along the minus strand of OY728125.1, from coordinate 1,551,179,011 downwards.
AAATATGAAGACCAACCAATTATAATTAGATGATTGAAAGTCTACTCAACTTGACTACCAGGTGACCTGATATTATGTTTTTTGTGTGTACATATGCTCATATTCATGTAAACCCTAAATACTATCATTTAATTTCTATTAAAAGAATTTTCTATAACCTCATATATACTACCAACTTAGGATTTTTCTATCCAGGAGGACAACCTTTTGATTTGGTTAGTTATTCTGATGCATATTTTTGTGGGTGTATGTTTGATAAAAAAAGAACCTCTGGAACATTTCACTTTTTAAGAAAATATCTTGTATCACGGTGTTGTAAGAATCAAAATTCTATTGCATTATTTACTACTGATGATGAATACATAGTTGATGGTATTTAGTGTGCTCAGATTTTGTGGAGGAAACACACACTAGACAATTACGGATATCAGTTTAGACATGTCCATATAGACAATGAAACACAAGTGCGATTAATATTTCTATGAATCCAGTTTTTCACTCTAGAAAAAAAAGGATGTAATACAACACTTTTTGAAAGATCATTATCAAAAAGGTGATATAACTCTTGAATATATTAGTACAGAACATCATATTACTAATATTTTTACTATGCCTCTAAATTCTGAGAGGATGAGTTAGTTATGATCAATTTTTAAGGACCTACTATTCATGACACATTGATGATGTCTCACTAATGTGACATGCCAATGATATCTCATTGATGGGTCTCACTTATGATTTCAAACCGATGTGACTCACCGATGATGTCTTAATAATGATTTATCATTGATGTTACTCAGAGACGATGTCCTACCGACATGCATTACTAATGATGTCTCAAAGACTGATATTGACTTATTTCTTTATTGATAATTTTAAATGTCAATGTTTTATTTTTTTTATTTTAACCCTCATTTCATATTTTTCATTTTCATATCCCAAAATGATAAAAATTAAGAGTCGATCCAATAGACTTTACCCTCACACTTTGACTCTCGGACTTCTTTCCCCTAAACTATTATATCTCATGATTCTACCTTTATATCTCAAACCGAAACCTTGGACCCTCTCTCAATGGATCATGACAATTTAATCCTTCAAGGATATAAGGATGAGGTGTATAAGTCTAAGTGGAAAAGAGGTGAAGCTAGCCAACCAAGACTTCCACATGTTCATCCGGAACATGTGAATCGCATCGGGACCCTTGAGAAGGAAGTAAATTTAGAATGGTTTTTGTCGAGTATTTCTTTTTTGTTGAATGTATTGAAAACTCAATGGTGGTTTAGTGGTTCTCCATAAATGATGGGATGAATTATTCGAGGTTGGTAAAGGATTTTTATGTGTATATTGAATTTCTACTGGAAAGATCTGAGGTGTTTTTGATATAGTTGATATTAGATGGAAGGAGAGTGTATTTTTCATATATGCATTGGGAATAATTTCTAAAGGTACCCCATGAGGGTGTTTGTGATGACCATCAGGGAAGTTCTCCCCCAATAAGTGACCTTTTTTGTAATGATGCATCTTTGACCATGTTGAAAGGAAATGGAGAACATTGAAGGCCTATTTCTGAAGAGCTCAATGGTGAGTGCAATATTATATTCAAATTTATCTAACATTGATTTTGTTTAAGGAAAGGATATTTTTATATCTTAAGTTCCAAGATTTTTACATACGATATTTGTTGAAGAATGTTCATAAGGTAAATTTTGGAAAATACTCGATGGTCCATATCATTGATATTATTAAACCCTATTATAATATCAACTATTTGTTTTATCAATGCTTATCTCTTTAATGTTGAAGGAAAAAGGTTTAGTGATTGAATATGGAGAGACAATTTAATCATGCTATGGTTTTTGTTTCAACAAATATATCTTTAATAGGAGGAGGATTAATTGGAACCAAAGGACGAAAATGTGGGTTTTTATAATGATTAGAATTAATATTTCAAATATATTGAGAATCCCTCAAGGCCGAGGAATATGATAGACCCTTGTCTATGACCATATGAAGTGGTTTTTTATTCTAGTGAGGAGGATGCACCTGAGGAATATCATAGAGTTGAATCTCCAATAGATGAAAGGAGTAATCCTGAAATTACTGACACTCTAGTAAGGATGATTTATGGTCTTGAAAGTCCACCTAAAATTATACCTTTTATGAAACAACTTCTACATTAGAATGATTGTGATAAGAATAAAGAGTCCGAGGATGCTGAGTATGTCAGTAGATGAGGTATTGTGGAAGAATATATTGATGAAGAAATAAATGGTAGTAATGAAGAAGAAGTTGGGGATGAAAATGGAGTTGAGGAAGATGTTGAAGAATTTGATGGAAGTGATAGAGAAGATGAAAGTGATAGAGAAGATGGAAGTCAAAGAGAATATGCAAGAATTGAATAATTAGATAGTGAATCAGATCATCCTAATGATGATTAGGGTGCTAAGGATGAACCAATTGACTATACATTTGAGACAGATGATCAGGAATGCCTTTTTGATTCACATATTGGGGAACATTAAATTATTGTGGAACCACATGTAGCTCTTGATGATCATGTTGAACCAGCTATTGTGGTGGAGAGGAAACTTGGTACCCCTATTCATTATGATGTTCCTTATTAATGTAAAGTCTTAGTGCATCCACTAAGAAAATTAGTTTATTACATGAAAAGGAAACATATTAAGGGGAAGAGGCTTGCTAAGAGATATAAGGGTGATGTACTAGCTCCTTTGGATGAAATTTTTGTGCTTATATGGAGGAGAGATCCAAGTTATGTGACACAAGGTTTGTACTACCATAATTTAGAGGATAAGGCTCCTGCTCCTACTTAACTCCTGCTCTTGTGACTGTTCCAGGAAGTGCAGAGTTTGTCACTAAAGAAGATTTCAATGCTTTTGAAGAATAACGATTGTCTATAGTTCGATATATTGGTCCTATTTAACCAGCTTCTATTCTATCAATTAGTTAAAGAGATAATGATCAAATTATTGAGATAGTTGAATCTTAGTTTGAACCATGGTTAATATCTCTTGGGGAAGATATCGATTCATACAATCAGAAGATGAGAAATGAGTTGACTTCAATGGTTTCTACAATAAAAACTCTATCTATTAATTTTCTGAAATATTTGGATAAAGTGATAAAAAATATTTAAGGTGAAACTTCTTGTAATTCCACAAGTCATCATCAACCTCTACCTCTTAATGTGGAATATTTGAGACTAGATATGAGAAATATAGTACAAGTGAATCCATCTTAGCTACTCCTGTTACCCACTCTCCAGATGTTGAGATGATCAAAAAATTGATTAGAGACGAACTCCAGATTATGATGGGTGAAATTGATTAGGATAGCCTTTTTAAGATCAATAATAATTGTGACTGTTTGAATGAATTGGTGAGATTCTACTCAAAAGAAGAAACTACTAATCAATAAGAAATAAAATAGAAATTAGAATTCAATTTTAAGATGATTTTTCACCAAGAATTAGCTAACTAGTCATTTCATGTATTTAGTAAAGAATTTGACATTTCCTATAGTGACCTATGTATTCAAATTGAATGTTAATAATTTCAAGTATTTTACCAGTTCGTTGGAGATGTTTATAGAGAATAAAAAGGATTTTGAGAAGGCAATGACATATTGTGTTCATGTCATCTAGTACTTCATCAATCTGCTCAAACCATAGCTTCATCATCACAACACAACCATCGTTTCTTTATCATCTTATCCTCTCATACTAGTCATGCCTACTTCAACCTCTTCTTCTACCCTTTTATCACCTTTATCCATGACCCACGCTCAACCACTATATCAGACTAGACCTATCATCTAATAGAAACTCAAAGGTCCTGCTTCCTCTTCTATATCAAGCGTTGAAACCTCTGTTTTCCGATGATTTCCCCTTCCTTCCCACAGTATCCACTTTGTGCCTTCCACCACTCCTCAAGCTGAACCTTATACTCCCCCCTCTTTTACTTCTTATCAAGGAAAATAAGTTATGGACTCTAATGTGACCAAGAATTAGTTGGAACTCTTTTTGATATAGATTTGATGTACTCTTTTTGTTGTATTGTTTTTTGATATCCCTTGTAATACTTGATTAGTGGAATACCTTCTGTGATTTCATCTGAATTTTAGTTCCTTTTCGTTTATTTCTTTTTCATTCAGTTTTTCATTTTTTATACTCCCAAAAGTGGGAGATATAATAATGAATCTCTCTCATTGAGAGATTAAGATAAATCTTGTGATTAAAAGGGAACATATAATTGAAAAATACCATTAAATATGTAATATTTACATGCGTTTATTTTCAAATTTCACCTCAATAATATACGTAAAATGTTAATTAGATTTTTCTATGATCATCATAAATAAATTGAATTATTATGGTATATAATACCATGATTTTTTATCATCAGAAATTGGGATATTGTTCAAATAGTCTATTTTTAATGTTCACAAATCATGCTTAACTATATTAATTGTGATTTCGTAAGATATGTTGTGTTTAACCATGATCTATTATAATTTTAACCTCTAGTGTTAGTGTTTACATTATAATATATAATTACAAATTTTGGTTAAGTGTTAGACACTGATAATTATATGCTACCGAAGACATAATTTACTTATATATTGAGCCACCGACAGAAGTCGGAGCTACTGATGCCTGACCTACCAATGCTCGACCTACTAACAATGTGAATGACTGACACTCAAAATTTCACTATGTATAAGCTACCGATAGTCGAGATATTGACATATCACATACCAACAATCGAGCTACTGACACATCATTGAACAATATATTGATTGACTGATGCATTTTTTACTTTCCAATAGATTAATCCACTGATAGTCTAATATATAGATAGAAATGATCTACCGATCAAATAACCTACCACTAGTAAGAATAACTAACATCATGACTCACCGAAAACATGAGTCACAAATAAAATTTAATAAAAACAAGTCCATAGGTACACTTGGACCTTTAACGGTCATATTTTTGTATTTTAGTATTACTTATTATATTAATGAGCTTGTCTATCTTCTGTAGACAATACTTAATGATGTCAAAGACCATTATGAGGTACCAGAGAACATGTTGATTGCCTATATAGAGGGAATATCTATATAAATAATAAAGAGAGAAAGAAAGTAGAAACCTAGAAGAAATACCCCAATCTGTTCATTCACCTAAGATAAATCCACACGGGAGTTTCCTACTATGTATACATTAAGACACTACTAAGAACCAAAAGGACACAAATCTATACAGAAAAAATTAAAAGAAAATAAAATTTTGAGGAATATTATACCTCCCTAGGAATAGAAGAATGGATCACAAATGACTCTCTGTTTTGCTATCTATTTCTATAATATGACTCAATCTTCACTTCTACTATCCTAAAGAAGTATATAAGTTTTATAGAACATCACAAATAGCATCCTAAACTCCTCACATCATTTATCTCTTTCTATATACTATATTTAAATTTTTGAGTAGTGTGTGTCTCTTTTTTGTTAACACACATTGAATCTAGAGAAAAACTAGAAGATACTTAGATATCTTCACAATCCTTCACATTTATACACCCACAGATAATATTAGATGTGGTCCCTATATGGCCTATTCGTTTTCACACTCCCTCGAAAACTGTGGAAGATTTATAGTTTACCTGAATATCTTGTATACTACTGTTACCCTTATCTAGGATTTGGATCATATTTATTTAATATAAAATTCTTGGTGGTAAGTGATCGACAAGTGAAGAGGATTAGGTCTCATATTGAGACTGAACCTCATGTTTACTTTCACTGCATTCATTCAATTTTTTTTCTCTGTTTTTATAGTTATTTTAGAAAAACTTAACTTCACTCTGGAAATTATTTTTTAATAGTGTTTATATTAGAATTTGTTTAAGAAAACTATTTAAAAAAGATAAAATAGTAATCCATATTATTTTACTTGAGAACTAATCAATCATTGAGAAATTAATCAAATGATAAAATCTTCTATATATATTCTACATTGGTTAATTGGAATGTAGTTTTATTAAAATGTTGGATTTTGTTAAGTATGAATCTTAGAAAGAAATTTTTAAAGGAACTCAATTCACCCCCTCTTGAGTGTGATACTCTAACCAAAGGAGTGTATCGTTTTTTAGTTTTTAAATAATAATGAAATATTATTTAAACCCAATATTTGATAGAAATTGTGTATTTATAATATTTTTGGAGACATGATATAATATTTCATTAAACAAAATTATCAGAATGTGGGTTCATCATATACATATTTTTGGTGATTTTGATTAAATATTCAATATTACCTTCTATTCATATGATTTAGAGGTGGAGAAGATGAGGGAATGATATATTGCACCACTTTGGGTATAGAATTTTATATACATTATATTTTATACATTTGAAATTATATCATATAGTTTCTGATGATAATAATTTTATTATTATTAGTAGAAATTTTTATTTTATGGTTATGGATTTATTTCTTAATAATAATAGGTTAGATGATCACTATTTGTAGATCTTCTTATTCTTCTATGTTTCCATATTAGTAATGTATTTAGATAAAGTCTGTGACTTTGATATATCCAGAATTCAATAATGGATAATTTATGTTGAAGGGGTGGGGGTGATGTAACTAGAATGTAATGGATCAATGGGTGTTGGGTTGCATCCAAAAGTAGTGTAAACATTGGGATTCACAGTGGTAGTCATATGAGTGAGGTTGTTGCAGTTATGGATAGGGTGAGTTGTCGGGATGCATTATTTTCAATAGTTGATCATAGATCGACACATGACTATGAAGTACTAAAGAGTGAAATACTTTAGGGATAGAAATATACATTTTCAATGTTAAGAAGAACTAATGATCTAAGATCCCTAAAAACATGAGACCTTTTTCAATGCTAAAAAAATCATTTATAAAGGTTGTAGTAGTTTCTATAGAACTGCAACCCTACCATTTCCAAAATAGAAAACTAGAAGTTACCAAGTATAGAAAAAATGTTTTAATATTATAGTTAATAATAATTGGTAAATAAATATTACATTTCACAATCATTTAAATTCAAATAACTACATTAAATGATTATTAAAATATATATTTATGTTGATGTAATTTTTAAAATTAATCAAAAAATAATACAATCGAATATAAAAAAACTCTTATATAAGGCTTTTTTCTAACGATCATCCAAACTCTATACAAAATTATTTCCTAGAAATTAATCCATTGAATATTTTATCTTGTTTAAAATATAAAAAAATTATAATTAAAATGTTATATAAACCACGTATTATAAACTATATTAGTAAATGAATATATTAAGTATATTATCAAATATAATATTAATTATAATATTATTGATTATTTTGATAACTATATTATTAATTATTACTTATACCATCAATTAACAATTACATTATGATTTATTAATTAAATTGTTAGTTAATAATATTTATAAATTATCTTGTAAATTACTAAATATATTAATGATATTATCAATTTTTAATTATCATACTGTCATAAAAAGATGTTATTAATTATTCATTAATTAATAAAATTTTAATTGAACTATTTATTATCATTCATAATGTGAATTATCTTACCAATTATGAATTATCTTAATTACCAAAAAAACATGGACATTGAGTCATAATGGGAACATCGTTTGTTAGTTTGATTTCCAACCAATTTCTATAAATAATAAAAGAACTATGGATCTGTGTTCCATTGTATCAAGACTATTCTATATTTTTCCCCAGTTTCGGATATATGAATCATGTTTTAGTCTAAAATGAAACTTTTATATTGAAAACTGGTAAATTGAGTAATATAGACTAAGTTGTGTGTTTGATTGATTTGTGGTAAATTCTCATATATCACAAATACTACTAAGAATAAGGCCTTTAATAGTACTAGATTCAGCCTTTATCAGTGATAAAAAAGTACTTACTACTGGAATGATATTAAAAGCCATAGGATTTTATCAATTCTATAAAAGTGCTGATAAAACACCCCATTTATCAGTACTAATAGATGGGTACTTTTAGAAGCACCAATAAAGGATGCCATTATCAACAAATTTAGTAGTTCAGATATATGAAAATACTATAGTGAGCTGTAATAGTACACTACAACACAAAAACAAGGCATACTATAGTGTTTTTTTTATAATTTACTACAAAACTAGAAAAAAAAATCAGAAATTAATAAAATCAAATAAAAATATATAATTTAAATGAAATAAAATTTAAAAATAAAATTCAAGAAACACACTATTATTGAGAAAACGAATACAGTGGTATAAAAAAACAAACCACCTATGATCATGAAAAATAATGCACATGTATTAGAAAACAAATTTATATTAGTAATAATATAAATAAATAAATAAAACATAAATTGTTAAATTTAATATAATATTTGATTCATATCAGGAACATTGTATACCAGATTGAGTTGAATTTGATTCTTACATGTCACACTATTTCTAGTACATTTACAAGTATTATCACTATAAAAATGAACTAGTTAAGTATACAATAAAAATTATAAGGAAATTAATTATATAATATTTGATAGAAGGATGATAAAAAAATATAATCTCATTTTCCTTGTTTTGGAAATGTGATGTGCATTTTAAACTAAAATGAAACTTATATATTGGCAAGACACACTTAGAGTCATACCTGTCACACCATGAATCATATTGAGGGGAGGATACTTCCTATATTTTAAAAATTACTTACCAATAATTTTAATAATGTATCAAAACAATATGAATGCATTTTTATTCATTTTGATTATGTCATAGGTAATTTGTTTTTACAAAAATGTCATTTTAAATTGGAAACACTCACTTTGAGACTTGTAGGTCACATCGTGTGTCATTTGGACCTGATAATGATTCATAATGTTAAAAAATGACATATTAAATTTATTTATAAATTATCAATAAAATCTAAGTGTGTTTTCTTGGTTTTTTGTGAGTTCTACTTTTTGAACATAAATTTCAATTTAAAACTGATTATGGACACTATGAGTCAAGTTGAGAATATTGTGTATCAAATTGAGGTGTGTATGATTCTTAATAATTAAAAATCAAGTACAAATCATTTTAATAATGTATAAAAATAAAAATAATTCATTTTCTTGGTTATGAGTACGTTAGTTATCAGTTTTACAAAAATGAATGTCAATTTTAAATAAAAAGACACAATTTGAGTCATACTGATTTCACCATGTGTCAAATTGTTGGGAGTCAGATTCCTACATTTCTAAAATTACATATGGATTATTTCCATAATGTATTAAAACAATATTAATGTGTTTTCTCAATTTTGAGTACGTCAATTTTGGTTTTTTACAAAAATGTCATTTTAAACTAGAACACACTTTGAGTCATAATGGTGACATTTTGTGTCGGTTTTATGTGATATTTATTCATATACATAAAAAATGGATTATTAATCATTTTATAATATTATAAAGATAGTACGAGCATGTTTTATTTACATTCAGTGAGTGAATCGTTTTGAACATAAATGTCAATTTAAAACTCATAAAAGACACTTTGAGTCATACATGGAACATCGAGTTTCAGATTATTATTTGGATGATTCCTTCAAGTAAAAAATGACTTATTGACCACCTTAATTAAGAATAAAAACAATCCAAATGTGTTTTCTCATTTTTTTAGTATGTTAGTTGCATTTTTTAAATAATCTAATAGCAATTTTCAATAAAAATATGAACATGACGTCATATCAATTTCAAAAGGCATCAGATTGAGGTGCAGCTGATACATATACATACCAAATGAAATATAGATCATTATCATGTGGTATAAATATAATCTAAATGTGTTTTATTTGTTTTCAGTTCATCAGTGGTGTTTTTCTTAATAAAATCCCTTTTTAAACTAGAAGAACACACTTTGCGTCATACCGGTCACATAGTGTGTAATTATGTTGTGTGATTGATGTATACACATCAAAAATTAATTATGAATAGTTTTCATAAATTGTCAATATATCCCAAACACATTTTCTTAGTGTTGAGTGAATGCCAATTTTTGAATTGAAATGCTAATTTTAATCTAATAACGGGAACTTTTAGTCATATGAGACACATAATGTATCAAATTTAGGTTTGGATGATTCATACACATCAAAAGTGACATATGTATAATTTTATTAATGTATAAAAACAATATGAATCCATTTTTTTAGTTATGAGAATTTCATTTTTCTTATTTACTAAAATTAATGTCAATTTTAAATAAAATGAATCACTTGGAATCATATCAGTCATACCATGCATCAGATTAGGATGAAAATAATTCATAAACATCTCGATGGGCATATGGATCATTTTATTTCAGTATCAAAACAATATGAATTTGTTTTATAAATTTTTTTTAAAAATCTTGTGTATTTTATAAAAATGTCATTTTAAACTAGAAACATGTACTCTGAGTCATATAAATCATATCGTATGTCAGTTTTATATATTATATATTCATACACTTAAAAAATTAATTATGAATAATTTTCATAAACTAGATATACAATCTAATAAAATTTTCTTGGTTATCAGTGAGTTCCACCTTTTGAACTTAAATATCATTTTTAATCTGATAAAAGAACATTGAGTCATACGAAACACATAATTTTTTTATTGATGAGAGGATAGTTCCAAAATATGAAAATGACTTATGGTTAATTTTTATAATTTATCAAAATATTATGAATGTGTTTTCTTGGTTTTTAGTATGTTATTTCTATTTTTCTCTAAAATTAATATCAATTTTAAATAAAAAGACACACATTGAGTCATACCGTTCACAACATGTGTCACATTTAGGTGTAGATGATTTCTAAAAATCCTAAATGACATATGGATCATTTTTATATAGTATACAAAAATTAAAATGTTTTTCCCATTTTTTTAGCATGTCACTTGTGTTTTTTACTAAAAAGTCATTTTAAACTGGAAACAGACACTTTGATTCATACTGGACACATCATGTGTCAATTTACTATGATACTAATTATTACATTTCAAAATGGAGTTAGAATCATTTTTATAAATTATTCGGTCAATCTAATCATTTTTTTTAGTTTTTAGTGAGTGGAACTTTTTGAACAAAAACCTTAATCTTAAACTGATAACAGAAACTTTGGGACATACCAGATACACTGTGAATTGGATTGAGGTGCAGAAGATTCATACACATCAAAAATGAATTATGGATTGTTTCCCTAAAGTAAAAAAACTATCTTAATCTATTTTATTGGTTTTGATTATGTGATATTTTTTGAACTATAATGTATATAATGAACTGAAAGCATATTGTTGAAGTCATACCGGTCCCACCATGTGTCAAACTATGTTGTGGTTGATTTAGTATGTGATGTGTGTTTTTTTAAATAATCTTCTCCAAGATTTAAAATAAATAAATTTTCCAATTGGGTATAGAATAAATCCCATGATTCTGAAATAAATCATTAAAAAACATCATGTTCTATGTTTTATGGCTTTTTATAGATGATTGAAGAAAAAATATAACATCCTAAAAGATCTGTGAAAAATAATTATTTGATAAAAATGAAAAGGTAATTAACATAAAAATAGTAGAAAAATGGTGAAAAAGACATCTGAATAAGTACATGGAACTCCCCTTTTTTTATGATGATTGTTTTCTTTCTTAACCCATTTCCATGTTGTTTATATATTAGTTGCAATCTCAAAGTCTAATCTCTCATGAGAACAACTATCTTCAAACAAAACACCACAACATGATAAAAATAAAATTTGTTGGTGCATAATCATAGTACAGGAATGAACCATCCTTGTTCATGAATTCATTTCTTCCATGAAAACAGTATCCATTAGTACAAGCCTATTAGCATTCATTTATTGAACTAAAATAAATATTTACAGATAAGATTTTATAGAACATAAAAAATATACCATTCACTTTAATCATCATAGAGAGTACAAACTCCATGTTAAACCATTTACTTTTATTGATGGAAAAACATAATTGTCACCCATTATGCATCTGTAGATGACACTAAACTCCATTATAAATTTTTACCTTTTTTGATAGTTTTAATCATCTGTATAACCCATTATAGCATCCAAATGACCCAAAAATATTGCGAATTGATTAACTCTTCATAGATTGTGCTATAAAATTTTATATCCAATTCAACATTCTAGGTGATGATAAACTATAACATAACATCATCATTATCTATTCATCAAAATGAGAGTATCCATATTCTTATGTATTTTTATTGATAAGGATGAACATTTTTTTGTTAATGATCTTATGAACATGGTTCATTTTGAAAAATGAATATCCATATGCATAACGAATGTTACATGAATGGATTTAACAAGAATTTTTTATATTATATCATGAATTTAATTTATGATCGAATAGCCAAAATAATTATGCCACCAACCAATGTGAAACCAATTTATTATAATTTTATGATATTTCATAAATTGGTCGATGAGAGTTTTTATTTCATTACCTTTTATAGGTTTTGGATCAATTATCCAAATTATTTTTAAGAGTTGTCTTAATTTGGATTATTGGTGTTTCATAATATCATTTGATGACTATTTTTTAGTTTCAAGGATTTTTCCATAATGAATTATCTGTTCATTTTATTTCATGTTTCCTTTGATACGAACCATCATTAATGACCACAATCTCTCAATTTTGGTTGTCCCCCAACAGTTCTCTCATACACCTACTAGCTTTGGTGGTTCATTACAAAGATATTTATTCAAATATTTTATCTAAATTATATACCTATTTTAGGATTGGATAGGTGTTATATGACATCCATTTTATTATTATTTCCACAACTAAGACCATTTATTTTCAGGGTAGAGAAGCTATAGGAAAGATACCGCATCTGTGTTTTTTATTGTTTATTTTGTTCTAGGTGAGGGTTTTCATTCAAATATCAGTAACATTTTATAGCACATATAATTTACTAATAGTAGTTCTATCCTATGATAAAAAATTCTAAATAATAAGTTGTGTTTGTTTTTTCCTAATACAAATTCTTCCACATAAATTCCTATACAAAATCACTTAAAAAATTGGTGAAAAAACAATTTTCAATAAGAAAGCATAAATACATTCACATTGGATCGTATCATAAGTGAAAAGTGTTGTGTAAATTTTTTAGTAATTATTCTCAAATGAAACCACATAATGATCGTTATTCTACTCTATTCCACAAAATATTTATTATTTGTATGATAGAGATTCATTTACACCTCTTCCTCAGTATCCACCTCTACATACTCCTCCTCCTTTCTCTCCGACTCTACCTCTATATCAACTTCTTCCTCTATATCTGATTCCTCCAACAACATTTCCTCTGCCTCTCATTGTTACTTTGACTCCACCTCCACCATTTCCAAACAATTTTATTTTCTATAGGTCATGTCTTATAAAAAATTTATTTCCCCCATTATAATTCTCCATCCTAAATAGATCAAAAATAATAAATAATCATTCTAACACTAATTCATCACACCCCAATTATATTTTAAAGGTCATACCTTGTATTATATCACAAAACTTGTAAGTAATCACCTTAATTTTTTGATAGAAAACATTTTGAAACCATATATACTGATCACTCATCTCTAATCAAATTTACTTTCTCTTTTTAGAACGATGGTTCATGAAAATAATGGTAGTACATATAAACCTTATCCAAAAATATTGTTATGAATTATTTTTAATGAAACTGTAATTACCTTATAAAATTATATGTTCCAAGATGTTGGTCTTTTTATGGTTTATGATATCACTCCTAAATTTACAAAAGTAATAAATACAATCACATCCATTGTCATTCTTGAGACACTATAGAAACATTTACCAAAATATGTAAAAAATGGAAATATGTTTTGATACTTAACTATTTCTATACATCTTTTAATATATTTTTATTTTTACTAATTCATAGGCTTTTCATGTTGAAACACTAATTTCATGCCATGATTTAGCCTATGTTTATATACCTATTAATTAGAAAACATAATCTTGTTAAAACAAAAACTAAAACATATAATTTTAATATTATCTATAAATTTATTAAGGTAGTGTATTACAAATTAACAATATACATCATTTTTGGTCAGTTTTTTGGATATCCATGAATTAGATTCAAAAAAATAACTATTTGGTGTATCAATATTGACGGATATCAATAACCAATACAACTTAAAAAAACAAAAAAATAATTTATTCAAAAAATAAAATGATATTTTATGTGATTAAATTGTATACTTTTTCTTCTATATTGAAGGCATAAAAATGTACCCTATGTATGTATTAAAAACTGAGGCTCCTATGTATTAATTATTGATAATATCATTTACACTATTGTGACTAACTATGCATATCATTAATGTTCCATATGTTTTGTTTTCATATGGAATATAAGAAATATTTTCATTTTTAAATTTTGTTTCTCTATGGAGTTATAATGATAATAAATGTTTCCTAGGAACTGGCATGGAGAAGGTACTCGGAGAAGGTAATTTTTATTTTTGGTTGATTCAATAGATGTTACCGATTCAACCTTTTTTCCCTTCTCTTTATCCATATGTAATATTATACCACACATCAGATTTTTTCATCAACTATTATGTTTTTTTCATATAGATTTTTATTAAAATTAATACTTCAGGAATCATTTTAATATTAGATGCCAATTATATAAATGTTTCAATAACATCATTGACTGTAATATTATCTAGATCCTCAAGTGGAACAAACAACTCAATAGTTGGCTCATGAGATACCTTAATCCCCACTCTCATGTGATCTTTTGTGAGTTATTTCTTGTGTATATAGTCTCCTAGGATATTACACACTGTACCCCTCAAAACAAGGTAGTTCATTTGGTTTGATAGGTAAAAATCTCATAAAACTATACTATATATAATTTTAGTAATATAAATATATCAGAAGTTATTTGATTCATATTAATGAGAAAGATTAAATAAAAAATTGATTACCTTGGTTAAGGTATGTAGTTGATGAGAATAACTAGCCTTGAAGAAATAAAATTAAATATTAACTTTTTGGGAGATGAAGTTGGTGGGGATGATAGTTGTCTCCTAAATAATTTTCAAATTACCACATCATAATTTTAAATTTAAAATCTCTTGTTTAAAATAAAAAAATCTCCCTAATAGTACCATGATAACATCAACTCAAAGACACTGAATTTCATCGAATCTAATCTATGATATGATTCCTTTTCCCACACATGTATTTCAAATAAAAGATATTTATGTCAACATAGGTTCATCTGTAGGGTATGAGTATAAAAATAAACATGTAAATACTAACCAGGACATTAAAATATACAACAATTCATATATTTGAATATATGTTCAAAGTATCAACACTCAAAATACACATGTAAGTCAAGTCATTGTGCACTTCCATTAGCTGTGATTACCCTTATAGACCTCTTCGAACATCACTGTTGAATAATGTTTCTGCATGATATTGGGTGTGGTGAGATGGTAACCACATCACATGTGTTGTTCACAATATATATTTATTGTTTATTTTATATTTAATGTTTATTAAACACGTATACTTGATTTAAAATTATTTATTCTATGAAATTAATGTTTGGACATCTTTTATTTAATTATTTACATTATTTCATTTATAAAAGTTCGTTCTTAAAAATTTTATGATATCCAATTAATTTTAATATGAATTATGTAATGTAACTGTCAAATGTTTTTCCTTGAAAATTGGATCTAACTGGATTGGAAACTACTTTTTGTTCCATAAGTGGTTTCTAGTTCAGACACATTAGGTACAAATAAAAAATTGGGGACCAAATTAATCTATTGGACCTATATTTATATATATCTTTTAGATCAGTATCCTTCCCTTTAAATATCTTAGTATTTCCCATGAAAGGTAATGATATATTATTTAACAGACAACAAAATACCTTAGTCAACAAATTACCCAGGTTTTGTTTTAGAAATTAATTAATGAAACCATAAATTTTCTACATGTTAGATGAAATGTTTTTTTTTCAGTATCACCATATACGTGTGTGACCATTGGTGTCTTATGAATTTTCACCAACTTAATATCAAAAATAATTTATTCAAATTAATCAGACTTATCAAATTGATATTCCACACAATTAATAGATATTGAATTCTACTAAATTTCACCATGCCAAATCCAAGGATTGTAACATGTATTAAAACCATAATTAATTAAATGATCATTAATTTACCTACTTTGAAAATATGTCATATTTAAACATTTCAACCAAATATAAAAAACATGTGATTGTCTTGAACATTATCTTTTATAAATTATAAACAATCATCAACCCTTTCCATATATTAATCATTTTTTCATAGTTTTTTAATCCTACTACAATTCACTATCACCTATAATAAATTTCAAGTAATAAATATAATTTTTCTTAAAAAATAAATTCAAATTTACCTTTATAAATAAAATATAAAATAAATGGAAAATATTTCACAAATAAAATAATGGAATTTTTTTAAGAAAATTTACCTTAAACTTATTCAATTATAATATATTCATCAAAAATTCAAAAAAAATAAAAAAAAATAAATCTCAACATATATTTTTGAATGGTTAAACATAAATAAAACTAAACTTTTCTTTATTTTCATTATATAGTTTGGTAATTATTATTTTAAAAAATATATAAGTAAATATAAATTATAAAATAACATAAGGAATAATATATTATTGATGAAAACAATATTGTTACTGATAAGGATCTAAAATGAGGCTTAATATTTAATATATTGTTTTAGTAATGAAATTTTCATTTCTTGTAGTAAATACAAAGTGATATATAGTATAAAAGTGATTAAATATGGAGATAATTTGATTACATTTTTCAACTTATATTAAATATAATTTTTAATCTTATTCTTATTAATATATCATTTTATAATGATCAATACTTTTGTATATTATGAATATAGATGATGTAAAATGTTTTATTGGGAAGTGATGATGTTTTTTTGACGAAATAGTTATAGTACTAGGTGAATGTAAACTTGATAAATTCCCAGAGAAAATGTTTATAAATATTGAATTATATAATAGACAATAAATGAGGGATGACTCTGAAAAAATATTATGTTATTCTTGTTTTATTCAAAATTAATTATAAACTAACTTCCCCTATATGAAAATTATACAATAAAAAAAGTCATAAAATTCCCAAAATGATCATTTTAATGTATATTTCCAATATTCCATTTTCAAACATTATAATCCATTATACCTTCAAAACACCGATTCAGAATGCCTGAAAAAAACACTTGTAATAATCCAAACCCTCATTTGGTAAATTATACATACTTTAAATGTAATTAAAAAATATTAAAAGATTTACAAGACACCCATTCATGAAAATATCATTCCTCAAACATAACGCTGGTTAAATAACCATTCATGAAAATTAAACATACCTTAGATGTTTTGAGACTCATTAAATAGCCATTCAATAAATGAGAACACCTAGTAAACATGCCTTAGACACCCATTTGAAAGTAAATCAACAAGATTTATAAAACCCATTCAGAATATAATCTTTTATGAAAACCATAAGGACAAAAAATTATTTAATAATAAAATGAAACAGACCGTTGTTGGGTCAAAAAAATCTGAACTATGATTAGAAACCATTGAGAACTATCAAAGAAAAGCAGTGGTATAGGATGAAGAAAAATTATAATTTGATGAAGCTGGTGGTGATGGTGATAGTAATAGAGACAACACTGGAAAAAAACATGATTGAAGGTGGTGGTATGAATTGAAACAATGAGGAAGAATGAGAGTGGTCAACCATAACATGAGTTATGGGGGAAGAGAAGTAGGGTTCAACATCATTAAGAAAACCACAATAACTCAATCCACCGAACCCAAAAAAACAATCATTGAGTGAAGTGCAATAAAAAATAAATTACCTTGAATTATAGCCTTCATTTATCCAAGAGAACATAGAGGAGAAGCACCAATAGTATGGGGTTCAATGAAATCTTGAGAATTGTGACTAAATCAGTCATAGATAGTGTTCTTTTAAACAGACCAGTGAGACCTTTGTTAGGGATTGCAAAAAAGTGCTGATAATAATTCCTTTTATAAGTGTTAAATTAATATGAACTGAAAAAGGGAATCTTTATCAGTTCTTGTTTAGTTCAGATAAATATATAGCATTATCAATGCTAAAAAGCACATGTAAAATACATCATTATGAGACCAAAATTTTTAGCACTGATAAGTTCCTTATTATTAGTTCATCTTTAGCACTGATAAATATTCATCTTTATCAGTGCTCAAGAAGTTATTATAAAAGGGATATGTATTGGAACTAATACTTTAGCATTGATAAAGGATTGAAAATTATAATTATAAATAAAAAAATTTCTAAATATATTTATATTATTATATATTTTATTTTGAATAATTTTATAAATATTTATTTATAATTTTATAAACACATTTATCATTTTTTATTATTTATAATTATAACTATATTATTTTACAAATATAGTAAATATACATTTATAACTTTAAAAAATAGTCTCGGTTCAATCCCCTTTTTTAAGGAAAATAAAAAACAAAGCTGATACATTATATGAAGGACGATTTAAACATGAAATTCCTTAATGAAATTAAAATTGCAAAACCTATAACAAAAAAATATAAAAATATAGATTAGAGTGAAAATCATTTGCCTCTTCCATGATAAGTACCTCCACCACATGATTGACGACCACACCTCCATTTATTTTTCCTCTTATAAGGCTCATGTCCCTCTTTAGAGGATGAAATAGACTTTTGATCACCAACACTATGGATGCATGATCCATATTTCCATGAGAGGTACCTAATGTTATGTTTTGGGTTAAGATGAATTGAATATTTGTCATTGATGAAATAAAATTCTATAATATCCAAATATTCATGAATGGTGGTTGTATCACGATCCAAATTTGTTAAAAGAACCTCGTATTGAAGATCAAACCATTACTACATATATTTTGTGAGGACTTGTGGTGACCTATCACCTTTAATGGCTTCTAGAAGGATTTTACATTAAATATGAAGTTCTTTTGACCTCACACGATCATCTAGTGTAGCCTTACCAAAACTATCACAAATAGATTTTATCATTCTAGAAAAATAAAAAGGAGACAATAGGCCATGATATCAAGAGTTAATAACCCTCCCCAATTTGAGAAGTGCAGTGGAATCATTCTATTAGTTGACATAAATAGATACATCAACCAATAATAAAGCTAAATCAAAAGTTTTCATGTTATTGGAAATTAATTTTGCATATTTGGATAAAAAAAATAGAGTTAGGGGAATATATTTCTTTACCTTTTCGATCAGAAGAGAATGTTAAATTTTTCTATCAACTCAATTGTATGTCAATCATGCCATACACCTCAAGTTCCTTATCAGATTAACCATGATCATATCCAATTCCATCCAAACCAACCCATGACATCCATGAAGTGTTAGGATCTACTTCAGAAATAGGCACCTGAGTAGAGGTATCTGAGACCCTTCTGCCTCTAAAGGTGTCAATCCCATCTTAATTCAGGGTAATTATAGTTGTTTTCTCACTAACTCAAGTGTCATTTCAATGATAAATATATATAAATAATTTTTAAAAAACAATATTTATATATTTATACAGTTATATATATTTATATATATAATATAAATACAAATATAAACATAAATTAAAATATAAATATAGTAAATATATTATTTATTTAAATAAAATTATTATAATTTTATAATTATTTAATTATACATAATTATGTATTTCTATTTTTAAAATTTTAAATTTATAAATATAGTAAATATACATTTCTAATTATATTTATTTATAAATATTTATTTACAAATATATTTTTACCATTATTAGTGAATATATAATATTAAATGTATGTATCTTAAAAATGAGAGAAATTGAATAATTTAAAATGAGTACACTTTCAAAATACTGAAAAATGGATACGTTTTCTTAATTAAATATGAATTGTTAAAAAATAGCTATATATATTGATATAAAAATGAATATATATTCGATATACTAAAACATAGTAAATAAATAAATACAAATAAATAATAGAAAATGATTAAATTAAAAAAATAATAAAAAATTATTAAAAATGAATAAATAATACCAAACCGTAATAATAATTAAAATAAATAAACTACATTTATCGATTAATAAATAATATGATAAATTTACCATGTTATAATGGAATTATAAAATGAATACTAAAATATTAATAAATTACATAAATATTCGATGAATGTGTTTACATATAATATTTCGTTATTAATAATGTAAATATTAGTTTGTTTGCATTTTATATAAAATTACATTTATTAATTATATGTATGTGAAATCAATATAAAATATGTTTGATATATTTTAAATATAAAAATAAAATAATATTAAATTATGTCCATTACTCGATGCAATTGATCTGTATCTCTAATTAATTTTTTTATAATTATAAATCATTTTTAACTAAATATATGACTTATTTAATGTAATTATAAATATTTTGTATTATATTAATCATATATTAAGAAATATTTTATTCATTGATATATATATATATATGAATATATTTATATATTAAATATATTAATGAATAACTTAGTATAAAACCATTAAAAATTAATAAACATTAATATATTTTTAATTATTACATTTTATTCATTTTCTAAATTTATATATAATATTTATTATTTATTACTATTTATTATATATATATATATAATTATTTTCTTTATTAATTTATATTAAAATTGTTAAATGATTCTTTTAATAATTTTGTAACTTATTCATTTTCAACTTTGTTTAGTTATTTAAATTTATTCATTTTTTATTTTTTTAATTGTTAAAATTTATTCATTTTATATATCTATATTTAATATATATAATTTATTAATATTCATAATATATATATATATATATTAAATTTATCACGTTTATCTGCAATTAATTAATTAATTAAATATTTAATTTTTTATGATTTTTCTCATTGTAAATTTCTACTTGTTTGATTATTGAATTCTATTTATTTTACATATCTATATATTTAATATATTTTATTTATTAATATTTATAATTTTTATATACATATATGAAATTTATTCATTTTTATCAATAATTATTTAATTAATAAAATTGTAAATATTTTATTTAAATTTAATCATTTTTTAATTTTAATTTTTTTAATTAGTTAATTTTATATGGGACAATTATGTGTACTAAAAATGAAGTGCTGATAAAGTCTATCATTTATAAGCGTTATAGAAAAGCACTAAAAATAGTTACCCTTTATCAATGCAAAAAAATGCATTGAGAAATGGTCTATTTTATTAGTGTTTTTAGTGCAAATAAAATGTACCCTTTGTGAACATTTTTTATCGATGACAAACAAAACATTTATAAGTTACTTTTTTAAACACTAATACTAGATAACACTATTAATGGTCTATTTTTAGGAGTTAAATTAATTACCAATCATTTTTCTAATTTTTTAAGACAATATGAGTTTCTTTTCTCATTTTAGATATGTGAATCATGTTTTAGACTAAAATGACACTATTTTATTGAAAATTAGAACATTGTTTCATACATGACAAATCACAGTTCAGATTTATGTGTGGACAATCCCCACACATCAAACAATATTTATGGATCATCCTCCAGAATTTCCAAAACAAAATACGTTTTTTTGATTGGTTTTGACAATTTGACGTGTGTTTTAAATTAAAATGACACTTTTAAATTGAAAAGAAAAACATTGAGTCATATCAGCCACGATTTATGTCATATTGAAGTGTGATTTATTCCTACATGACCAAAATTAATTATGTATTCTTTTCTTAATGATTCGTGATAATCGGAGCCTATTTTCTTAGTTCTGGGTAAGCGAATCATGTTTCATACTAGAATGAAACTTTTATATTGGAAACATGAAATTTGAGTCACATCGACCACATAATGTGTCAGATTGATATGTGGTCAATTCTTACTCGTCAAAAATTATTTATGGAAATTTTATTAAAGTATCAAGAAAATAAAATCACAATTTATGGGTTCTGGATATGTGGATCACATTTTTTTTGACTAAAATGGAATTTTTATGTTGAAAACAAGAACTTCGATGAAAATTACACTATTATATTGAAAACACGTACTTTGAGTCATTCTGACAACATCGTGTGTTAGATTGATGTGAATTTGATTATTATATATCAAAATGAAATTATGGATATTTTCCTATAATGTAGAAACAAACCAATCATTTTATCATGGTTTTGGAAATATAACACAAGTTTTAAACTAAAATGACATTTTTTACTATAATCACGAAATATTGAAATATCTCTTAAATATCTTCTTCAGTTTATTTCAGGTTACTTTCCACACATCGTTAATGAATTATGGATCACCATCCCATGTTTTTTAAACAAACTATGCCTTTTAATTAGTTTTGAGAAAGTGACACATGTTTTATACTAAAATGATGCTTTTATATAAAAAACACACACATTGAGTCATTCTGGCCATATAATGTTGTGGATTGGATTGTGGATGATTTATAACTCTCAAAAATAAATTGTGGATCATTTTACTAAATGAAAAATAAATTTTGGTCTTTTTTTCTCATTTTTGGATACAATACATTCATTTTAGATTCAAATGACACTTTTTAAAGTGAAAACATTCACTTCTAGTCATAATTGCAACGTCGTGTGTCAGATTCACATGAGATAAATTTCTATACATAAAAAATGAAGTATGGATAATTTATCTAATGTATCAGTATAGGTAAGATTCTTTCCACCATTATCAATTTAAGGCTATGAAAACATACTCCATGGTGGCTATCGCTTGAGCCGCATGGTTTTGTGAAAGAACTGTCGATTCAATGTTCTATTTCTTTGAAACATGAGATGATTAGAGATATCAACCTCAAGAAGTACGGTTCTAACATGGCTATCAAATTGGACATGGACAAGGCTTATGATATAATTGAATGTGGTTTTATCAACAAGGTTCTTTCCATCACTGGCTTCTCGGTCTGGGCCACTAATAATTTGTTTAGATGTGTGAGCTCTCCATGGTTGGAAATTTCTTTTATGGGTAAGTCATATGGTATCTTCAAGGCTACTCGGGGGATCTGGCAAGGTGACCTACTTTCCCCAACAATTTTCATTATCATGCAGGACACACTTAGCCATTTTCTCAATAGAAAGGTACTCTGCTGGGTAATCCTTCCGTTTCGCATGAAAAAGAATCTACCCACAATCTCCCATCTAATGTTTGCGGATGATTCTCTGATTTTCAGTAATGCTAATAGACAAACAGTTTGTAGTATAAGAAATGTCCAAGATGAATACGGATCCTCGAGTGGTCAGGTGATCAATAGAACCAAGAGCACTATGAACATCTCAAACAAATGTTGGTAAAGGCAGATTTCCCTCTTGTGCAGCGAGCTGAACATGCAAAAGGGATCCTTTCCCTTGGAGTATTTAGGCACGCCAGTTTCTCCTAGAAGAACTTGCATTAAATACTTTGATGGTATTATTAACAAGATTGTGAGTCGGGTGCTCAACTAGAAAAACCATTTCCTTTCATTCGGGAGACGCATTACCTTGATTAATAGAGTCCTTTCAATCATCCCTATCCATGCTCTTTCATCGATTAAAGTTCTGATGGGGGTCATCCTGGCCATTGATAAAATCCTGGAAAATTTTATATGGGATGATTTATCTGAAGGAAAGCACCATTGGATTTCCTGGAAAAGGATGGCAAGACCGGTCATTGAAGGATGGATCAATGTTAGGAACATATCTGATACACGGCAATGCATACAAGTGAAACTTGCTTGGGAGGTTGTGGATGAACGTACTCTGTGGGGTAAGGTTATTTCTTCAATCGAAAAAGAGAATAATGATAATGAGAGAGTCTATGGTTCCTCTTTATATGGTCCATGTTATCACCTCTGGTGTTGGATCTTCGATAGAACTCTCGATGGATTGTGGGTGAGGGAAATATTCTCTTTTGGCATCACAAATGGGTGGGATCCACGATTGGATTACCAGGATGTCCTGCCACCCGGATAACATTCAAAGAAGTCAGCAAGCATCCAACCTTTCTTCATGCGGTTTTAGATGAAGAACAGTGATGAGTTTTTATCTCATTAGCACCAACTCATAGCAAGATCGTTGTGTGTTCACTCCATCCGCTTTGGGGATCTTCACCACAAGGGATTTTCGCAGAACTGCTATCCAACAAGAGCAAACTGATAGATGGAACAATGTTGTGTGGAGAAACAGAATTCTGACTAAATATAATTTCTTAACCTGGAGAATAAGGAACCACGCATTAGTGACGGATGAAAAAAATCAAACATCTGGGTGTTAATATTTCCTCCAAATTCTTCTATTGCAAGTGTCATCAGGAGGAGGATATGAACCATTTATTTTTTGAAAGTGACTCGGCACAAGAAGTTTGGAGTTTCCTTGGGGTGGTTCAGGCGCCGCATTGTCTGAATATTCTGGAGGGAAACTATCTGGAGCAGTGGTTTTATGGCACTAACATCACATCAGTAGAAAGGATGGCCCGGTTGATTATTTTGAACACAGCCTACTGGTTTATTTGAAAGGCCAGGTATCAAGGAATTCTCGCCTCTGGAAGAGCTATTATTTTTAGAATTTAATATCTTCTCATGGATATGGTCAGTGGTATCAGTAACTGGCATGATGCGCCTTCTTTGCGATGTTTTTAGGACAGTACTTCACCCAATACTCCTAGCAATGGAGGTGTTGGCGGACAGTGGGTGTGGTGGCAACCGCCAGATTCTAGCTTCAAGCTTAATGTTGACGGTTCGTGTAAAGAAGGGCACATCTGTGGGGGAGGATTTGTTCAGGATTTCAGAGGCAATGTCTTTATGGATTTCTCTGCATATTACGGATCAGGAAAGTCACTTCAGGAAGAAGCTAAAGCACTGCTTACAGGCCTGCAATTATGTGAGCAGGAGAACATAACTCTTTCTCAGGTGGAGACGGATTCCAAGATCATCCACGACTCCATGAAAGACAAAGGTATCACTCCATGGTCAATTGTTTATGACATTAGGAGATGCAAACATCTCATTGATAATAATAATAAGGTAATTCATACTTGGAGGGAACCTAACAGGGTGGCTGATCACTTTGCATATTTGGTTGTGGCGGACCAGGGTATTAATGTCACTTGCTTTCCCAATTGTCTCTTTGTGAAACTTGAAGAGGTGAACTTGATTAGAGGTGACTCTCTTGGCCTTCATTATTTTAGACCGCCTTAGGTCTTTTGGTTTTGTTTCATCCTTGTATGTTGGAACTCTTATTTGTTTTATATTAAAATTTACCTTTGATGATGATGATGATAACTGCCACTTGTATTCACACTGGAAATATCACGTGTTATATTGATGCATGGTCCATTATTATATATCAAAAACTAATTATGAATCATTTTAATACATTATCAAGAAAATATAATCCAGTTTTCTAAATAATGGATATGTTAATCATGGTTTAGACTCAAATGACACTTTTATATTGAAATGAAGCACATTGAGTCATACCAGAAATGTTGGGTGTCATATTGATTTGTGGAAAATTATTACATTACAGAAATTGATGCAGTGATTTCTTTCCATAATTATCAAAACCATCCAATCTTATATTCTTGGTCTTTTCTATTTGAATCATGTTATGAACCGAAATGAAACTATTATGTTGAAAAAATTCACTTTCAACCATATTGGATTCATCTTGTATAAGATTTATGTGTGTTTGATTTGTACACATTAAAAATGATTATGGATCTCCATCTTAAATATTGAACAAAACTAATATTATTTGTTTGATTTGGACATTTTAACCCATGTTTAAACCTACAAATAATGTTTTATCTTCAAAACATGCACATTCAATCATACCTACCACACAGTGTATCAGATTTATGTGTGGTCAACTACTACATCTCAAAAATGAATTATGGATCACTTTACGTAATTATTAATACAATTCAAGATCATTTATGAAGTTTTTTATAAGCAATTTTTTCTACATTAAAATGACACTTTTGAATGGGAAAACATGAAGTATGAGTCACACCATCATATTTGTGTGTTATATTAATATTTTGCTAATTTCTATACATAAATTTTTTATTTTGGTTCATTTTACTAAAATGTAAATATAGTTTGATGTTATTTTCCCTATTTTGGAAATTTGAACACTGTTTTTTACTATAATGATGTTATTATATTGAAAACATGTCATCTAAGTCATACCGACTACCACCTATATCAAATTTATGTGATGTTGATTCTTATACATCAAAAATGAATTTTGAAACATTTTCATAATGTTTTCAAACAAACCAATAATTTTTTTGTGTTTTGAAAAAAGTGATATATGCTTTAAAGTGAAATGGAACTTTTATATTAAAAAAACACTTTAAGTCATATTGGAAACAAAATGTGTTAGATTAAATTTGTTTGATACATTAATTCCCAAAATGAATTATGTTCCATTATAATAAATATTCAACATAATCATATCTCGATCACAAATTTTTAGAATGTGAATCACTTTTTATACTAAAATTTCACTTTTATTTTGAAGAGATGCACTTTGAGTCACACTAGCCAAATCAAGTGTTCGATTGATGTAAATGAAATTTTTATACATAAAAAATGAATTATGGATCATTTTCTGAAAGTTTGAAGACAATATAAGACAATGTTTTCATATTTGGATATGTGAATTTCATTTTATACAAAAATGGAAAATTTATTTTGATAATTAAGAAATTTCAATCATATCGACATTTTTATGTCTCAGATTGATATTCAATTAATTCTTACACATCATAAATCAATTATGGATCATTTTACCAAATTATAATGTCAATTAAAGTAAAGTTCCTTTGTTATGGTTATGTGAATGTCGTTTTAAACTAAAAAACGTGTTATATTGATAACATGTAAGTTCATTCCTACCAATGACATCATGTACTAAATTTCTGTACGAAAATTCATGTATTTTACAAATAAATTTTGAATCATTGTACAAAAAAATTGAAAACAAATTGGTTGTGTTTGTAGGGTTTTGATAATATGACATGCATTTTATGCTGAAATAATGTTTTATTATTATGAAAATGCACTTTATGTCATATTGGTCACATTGTGCATTTAATTGACATGCATTAAACTCGTAATTTTCTTTGTGAAATAAAAAAATTCAAACATAATTGGTAATCACTTCAACATGATATAAAAAAAATTAAACCACATAATCTTCCAACATACCAATAAAAAAATATACTTCTTCTTTTTATTATTTAGAGTATTTTCAAACTTCATTGTTTAGGAAAAAAATATAATTTTTTTAATAAATATTTTCATTGAAATTGGAATTACCCCTGAAAATACATATTCATGGATGCTAGTCAATTGGTGGAATTTGATTTCTTTCATAAAATTTTAAGTGTAATATGTATAATCATAATCATTATTTTTTTGGAGTCTTTATAGACATTGTCTATAATATATATATTTTATTGAAATTTGGTTTGATTGATAAATATTATTATATATTCTTTAATTTACCTACATTGGGAAAAATACATAGCCTTATTCTATTTAGTAACTTACCAAATACCATGATTTAGACAATATTTGTAGATCTGTCAATCAAAAAAATTTATCAATAAAACATAAAATGAAAACTATAATTCATTTTTTTTCTATAAAATATTGATTCTAGTGCATTAGAAACTCATAATGGATATCATGTGTGGTTATTTTTTAGGAATCCATTGTTTAGGTCTAAAACATTTACATCCGGGGGTATCTAAATTGAGTGTGATGAGAATCCAATTTCCCTAAAATAAGATTATAAGTAATAATGAAAAAAAATATATATTCTATATAATTGGAATATATATTTTTACCCCGGAAGTGTAGGGATAAATAAGATTCTATAATTTCTTATTTTCTTTTCAAACACCTAGTATATTTAATCTTTTTCTAATTTCTTATATTTGAAAATTAACTTCTCGAATATAAATGATTTAATGATTGATGAGTCAAAATATTTATTTGTAGGGGTTTACCATTATAATTTATTAATATATATTCCTTTAGAAAAAAATTAATAGTTATTAACTATAATGATTATAGAAGATCATTATTTAGACAAATTATCTATGCAGTAACAACTGAGACTACCTCTATTTAAACATGATGATTTCAATTATAATCTTGAGATAAACCATGTCTATAATGGTCTCCCCAAATATTTATTATTCATATTCTATATAAGGCACATTTATATCTTTCAATGTTGTATATTAATTAACATAGAATTCTAATATATATTGTAGTATCACTGATGGAGTGAGGTGCTCTCAGAAGTTCCTTCTTATTTCTTGTTTGACACATTATATTATTTTGAACCAAAATTTTGTTTATACTTTATTTTTTCCCTCTATAATACCATATCTCATTATTTTTTTTATTAAGTTTTACTTTTTTTTATTTGAAACAATTTTAATGTACATACTTTATTATCACCATATATCATTCTAAGATTAAACAATCAGGATAAGAAAGTTTGAAAAACATTATTAACCTTGTTGACATGAAAACCATCAATTAGAATAATAAAATCAGTGCTTAGATCATGAGATAATTCAATCCCAACACTCATATTATCTTTTGGAAGTTATTTATTTTTTATCAGGTCTACGTGGATATTGTACACCATACCCCTAACAAAAATGTGATTAATGGGTATCGACATATATAAATCAAATAAAATTTCACCATATAAAATTTTAGTAATAGTAATTTTTTAATATTGACACCATCAACTTTGATACATGATTCTTGTTTTCAACACTCCTTTAATATTTTATATGTTAATTTTTTTAAATCAAGGTAGAATTAATAAATAATGTCATATTAAAAATTATCAATATCTATTCACATGAAATGATTCCCCAGAAAATTGAATAATTAAATATTTCAATGTTTTGTGGTTTATAATGTGTGAATGCATAGGTGATGGGTGGAAGATTACTTCCATGTAAGTTCCCCTGATATTCCCCTTTCCCACAAGTGTTATAAAGGATCAATGAGATTTTATAGAGACCATTAATACTAATTTCTTACAATAATCATCTAAAACAAATGAACTCCACCTGGGATGTTAAATAGTTAATAAACATTTAATTAAATAAATTTATTAGTAAAAGAGTGAAATTAAATAATAAAATTACCCTTATATATGCCAGATTTATTGTCCTCAATTAGGTAATGGCATTGTTCCATGTATTTATATTAATTGGTCAATTCATTTGAGTTTTTTTCTAATGTAACTAATGAACAATAACTTGATGGTGTCAACATCTTTGATGCATTGAATCCATCCACCCTCAAATTTGATACCTTTACTTGTTGAATTCATAATTTATGTTTACATGTTGATGCTACTCCAATATTATTTCATTCATCCATAAGTCATTGATCCCCAAACAATTCATATGTTTAAACATCTATTTTGTGAACATCCTTAGGATTGGTGACATCAGCTCGTAGAGAAGTCATTATGATCATGAATAATAAAACATTTAATTTATATAACATAAATGCAGAAGAGAGAACATAATTATATGATGAAATGAATAGTATATTGAGAAAACATTAACTTGTATATTGAGATATCTTTATTATCTTTAAATAATGATGGTATTTGGATCCTCTATCAAGAATCCATATCCCCTCTTTGTGGTCTCCTCTAAATAAAAGATAATGCCTACATTGGTACTGCTTTGTAATATGACTCCCAATGAATGGATTTCCTCCAATTTAATTATCATATGACCATATAATTGTTTTTTTTCTTAATAGAAAAATTGATCAATTTTAATTTTTAGGATCTATGATATAAAATATGTTTAATACTTGTGATTCCATTAGGTACGGTTCACCCTTATAACCATTCACAATGAAATTAACCTTCACGAAGTCCAATTCACAAAATTTAACTACACCGTTATTATAAACACATTTTGAATAAAAAAATAATAAAATTAAATACTCTATAATAAAACATTTATAATTTTTTTATGATACTTATGGAAGATATATTTTCATAAATTTTATATATGTCCTTGGAACAAAATACTTGCATCACATCCACCACAAGAATGAATCTACTATTTCTCATCATACCTCATTCGTCTTGATCCTTCATAATGAATTTATAACGATTATTAAATAATAATTCTAATATTATAAAATTTATTTTGGTCCTCTTTCTAGCCATCAAATTATTGTTGAAATTGAATTTGGATTTGTAGATATCTCAATTAAAATATGATCTCAAAACCATCATAAAATCTATAGATTATGTGTATTTAATATCCATATTTGAGAAAATATTAGATTAAAATTTCAAAGATTTAAATTCTAGTCATTAAGTTATATAGAAACCATTATAATATTTTTTTAATATGTAAATGTGATCATGTCTCACTTTGTAATGGTAATTGTGACAACATCTCTTTTGGAAGTCCCTTAGCCTACAAGACATAGATTGTATGGAGATTTTGGGAGACCATTGGTTTCAATATATAATAGGCAATTAGTATATAATTAAAGATCTTATTTAATAATATATCACTCTTTAATAAAATATTATGGCAGAATTTCATTCATGATAGGCCCTTTAAAAGTATTCAATTTTAATTTAGTGGGAAACGTCAATAAATAATTTACAGGACCCCATAATTGAGTCTCTCTGACCAAGTGAAATATTATGTGACAAATTATATAAAAGAATTTTATTGTTAAAAATAGATACCATTAAAATAATATAATATTAATATTCTTGTTGATGATGGGAAAATTTTTTGGCTCTATAATTTTTCTGGATATGGATTTGAAAAAAGTATGGTTAATGTATATTGATATTTTTTCTGCTGAATGAAATGTAAATCTACGTACACTAAATCCTTCATCAAAACAATCCACTCATGTGAATTTATTCTCTTTAACTTTAAATTTGTCATTTTCATGACATTTTGGATTTCATATGAATATCCCTATAGAACATTTACATAATTCAAGAATTAAAAATTTTGAAATTCTTATTGTATGGATATAGTGCGAGATATTGAGGGAAGAAAAGTTCATTTATCACTATTCACCAACATCAACTCTTACCTTATCCCCTTTTTAATGATGTATATACAAGCCTTAATTTCATCATTATTTTTTATATTGAATTTAATAACGTACCAATAACACTATGAGTTAGAATGATTCTATATGCAAGGAATCAATAAAATATATGATGTATAAAAAATTACATTACAAAAATTAAAAGAAAAAGGATCTCATCTTCCAACCTGATTTTCTAGGGTTATTTGAGAAGGTTTTCCAAAAACTGTGTCAATATATTTTACTTTCTCTAAATTTTTATCACACTTTAGTATAGATGGTGTCATATCTTGTTCATTATTTTTATCAAATGATGTCATACAAGATTGATATTTATGTCAATAATCATTTCTAATGTTCTAAAAACATAGTATTTGAGGAATGTTTCAACCTAAATAAGTGTGTACCTTAATCGAAAAAAAGGATACCCTAACATTCCCAAAATTAAATAGCATAAAAAATTTAAATTTAAATAAATTGTTTTCCATACCACACAACATGGCTCTCAATGTGAACTCTTTACTTTCAAGACCAACATACAATATAACACCTATACCCCACATTAATTTTTATATATTCAATCAGTTGATCCTAATAGAAATCAATTCCATTATCTAGTTATTTTTTATCTTAATATATGAATAGGAACATATGTATTTGCACTTCATGCATTAGCACTGTGAAATGTTAAAATTTACCAAAATAAGTATCCATGTACTGGGACTAATTCACTATACACCAAAATGATTAATTCAATCTATATATAATAAATATAGGAGGTTTCTTGACTCATTTTCTAAATTCAGGATACTCATAATCAATTTTTTCCCAAGAAGGAGAGTATTCATGTAAACTATGTTTCCCATATTTGATTATTGTATGTGTGTGCCTTTTCAATTTTCTATAAGATTCCTAATATCCATATAGTCATCTTAACCTTGGAATGATAGGAGTGTACCATAAAAAGGTTAATAGATATTACTCATCTTTCTTGTATTGATCTTCACCATACATAGGGTATTTTATGATTGATTGATAGTCTCTTAGAAACAACATACAATTATCTAGACCATCATCTATTTTTTTCTAATATCATACTCATTGAATATAATATTCATTTTTCATTATATGTTCATTAAGGATTCTTATTTCCTTCTAGTAGCATGTCATTTAGGATACCATGTAGTTTTATAGTGATGGTTTTGCTCCATTTGCAACGATATTCAAAATTATGTTGCTTTAATATAACTAAAAATGTTGTATATTTAGTATAACTGGTATACAATGGTCTCTTTACATAAGTATGTAACTACTCAAACAACATTAAAAAATCAGGAAGGTCATCTTCAATTTTCATTTTCATTTATACCATAAAATATAAATCATCGTTTATACTATTATTCATATCAATTGATTTGTAAATTGTAGTGTTATCCTTGTTTGTATGTATATTAATTTTCTATAATTTTAGTGAAACATGTATAGCTTCAAATTATTCCATGAAACAAAAAATGTTATTCCAACTCTTCTATATGAACTTTTGTTGAATAGCAACAATGTAATCAATGAAAAATGATTTTAGAAGGGTTGTATGCATGCTCTATTGGAAAATTGATTAACTATTTTACTCCATCAATGAACTCCTTTGTTATATGATTATTATCCATCTATTTTTTGATTAATATTCATCATATTAGATTATAAAATATGCATTTTGTACAATATATAAATAATTATACACTAAGTAATCATATAATGTATATATACAATGATACCTAAGAAAAATACTATAATTTTTTTTTAAATATTTAATTATGTATGTGTGTATGTCTAATCATATTTGTGTGTAAATATATAAGGCCTATATATTAAAAAAATAGAAATATACATAATAAAAGTATACATTTATTAATAAATCAATGAAATTTTATAATTTTCTAAAGAAAAAATACATTATCACTTTGGACAATCATGGATGAAATGAAAAAATTAATGATAAAAAATGATATACGATTATGGATTTGTCTAGAAATTGGGCCATATAACTATAATAAATAGATTTTGGATGTTGTTGTCTAGTTACTCTAACATAAATAAATTTTTCTATACATACAATACATATATATTTAAATTTATATAGATTCATTTAAATTTATTTTATTTTATTATACATTTGTTAATATATACAGATATATGTATATATATATAGACACACAAGAACAACCATTAAAATCTTAGTAAAGGGAATCCCTTCTTTCGAAAATACCATGATGAGAGGGAAACCTAGAGATCAAATGTGAAAACCCCATGAATCTACAAAATGTTGATAAATAAAAATTTTAAAATATTATTGAATACGTAGATTCAAATATCATGTTTTCAAGATCAATTTTAAAGAAAGAATAAATTAAAATCATGAAACAATGTAATATCTGTTCAAATGAGTATAAATAATTACATACCTTTGGTTTTGGGAGGTTTAATTCATCCATTAAATTTAATGAGTGCCCATAGAGTACATGTTTCATGATAGCTTGAATGACATGAAGGAGTGAGGTGTCTCTTAGGGTTGATTTAAAACAATAAGAAACAGTTTTATCTAAAATTTTAAAAAAACATTGTTAATGATATGTTTTTTTAGTGCTAAAACAAGAATCCCTAATAAAACATATAATTTTCATAGTTAAAGATATGTTTTGTTAGCACTTTTCATTTCAACGCTAATAAAACATATCATTGTCAGCGTTTTCATTAGCGTTGATAAATTTTTTTCATATAAATAAAAAATATTTTAAAAGAGTAAATAATAAAAATGATTAATTCATTAAAATGTAAAAACTAAGTGACATTATTAATGAATAATTAATATTAAATGACTGAATTTTAAAAATGAGTGAAATTTAATAATTAAAAATGAATATAATTTAAAAAAATGAATAAACGAATAATTTTTATTAATTATATAAATAAATAAAAATTTAAAAGTGAATATACATTACAATGGAAATGAATATGCACATTAATTTTGTACAACACAACCATATTAATAACTTTAAATATTAATGACTAATTATGTATACAATTTTTTTGAAAATGAATCATTATAAAAAATATTAATTGAATAAATATTACAATAAAATAAATTATAAGAATGTAAAATATAATTAATATTTCAAGGAATAAACTTTATTAAATGAATTAATAATAAAAAATAGTGAAATTTAATAATTTAAAAACTAATAGATAGAAAATATATTTTAAAAAATGAACGTGTGTTATTAGTTTTTTATATTATTATACAAAATTTAAAATTAATATATTATACAATAGTTCGGGGGAGGGATTAACTAAATGAAAGCATATCCAACACGCATTGTGGGAGCTTTTAAACTGAGATATCCCTAAACATTGCCAAAGGTATAGTAGTATTAGAACAACTGAACTACTTCGCTCAAGGCATAAAAATGAGTATATATTAAAATAAAAATGTATGCATATTAATTATATAAATTATACCCCTATTTAATATATGAAAGGTAAATGAATAAATATGTGTAATAAAATATTAAAAATTGATATAACAAAAAAAGAATAAAAACTAAAAATGAATAAATTACAATAATACTAAAAAAAATTCATAGAATTAATCAATAAAAAAAATTAAAATAAATATAATAGAGAAATTATTAAAAAGTAATAAATAGTATATATTTAATTAAAATATATATAATTTATACAATTTACCTTTAAAAATATAACATATTACATATTAAATTATAAGAAATAAAATTCTAAAATTATTAAAAAAAATTAATAAATTATAGAAATATTTTGTGTGTAAGTTTTTTTTATATAAATGTGTATCAATTTAGTATATATGTCTATAAAATTATTTTATATACACAACACGTGTTTGATTTATATCAAATTTAAAAAAAATTACATATATATAACAGGTTGTTAAATGTATATTACTTGATAATAATTAATCAATATTATCAATTAATAATAATTTTTAATTTTCTTATAAACAATTTTCACAAAATATATGACTTATAAAGTTTAAACACATATCCTTTATTTTATAAATCATATTTAAATATATTATAGATATATATATATATATTTCAATAATGTCAACATTATATATGTTTAGGAATAAATATGTAAACCAAATATTAAAAATAGAATAAATAACAAAACTATTAGACTAATAAATTTTAGAAATAAATAAATTTTTAAAAAAAAATAGTAAATATTTATCATTTTTAATGAACAAATAATTTCAAATGAATGAAATTTGAAAATTAATTTAATTAAAAAATGAATAGATAGAAAAAATATTAAAAAAAATTAATAAGAGATATTAGTTATATAAATTTTAAATAATTATATATGGATATCTATTAAAACGAAAATGAACATATATACTAATTATGTAAATTAAAATTCCATTAGAAACATTAAATGTTATTAAATAAATATATATAAATAAATATTAAAAGAGGTATTAAAATAATAAATAACTAAATAAATTAATTAAAAAATCACTAAAGAAATTAATAATAATAAAAATGAAATTTATTTGTATATATATATTTTAAAATGTAATAAATATTTAATATTAATTAAAAACATAAAAAATGAATAAAATTTAATAATTAAAAATATAATATATTAAATAATAAATGATAATAAATACAAATATAAATTGATATATTAAACATTAATTATTTTCCTAGGTGTGTCACTATTTGGAACTGAATTAATTCTACATATATGGGAAATTCATATACAAATATACACATGTTATATATATATATATCTCTGTGTGTGTGTGTGTGTGTGTTCCGAATTGAGAAAAAATGGTATTGATATAGAAAATTTTTATTCAATGCCTATTAATATTAATTATTCTTCATTTTTAATTATCATATATACAATTTTTTCAATAAATATATTACATCTGATGTGTAAACATATATTTATTACTATATGCATCAAATTTAAAAAAATGATACATATATATATATAATTTATATCTATACTAAATAAGATTTTTAATAATATATGAATTTTTCTTAAAATATCACCTTTCATCCATTCTAAATAATGCATTTGATAAAGGTCATTATTTCTATTATTGGATAAAAACACTAATAAATATAACCTTTATCAGTGTTAAAAAATTATTTGATAAATGGGGAAATTTTTTCATCACTATTTTTAGAACTTATAAAGATACTGTTTTTCAACACTTGTATCTAGTAATAATAAATCAGCCCCTTATCTGTGCTTTTTTTTAGAATTGATAAAGGGTTACCCTCAATAATTGTGATTCTTTTGTAGTAGTGGGTGAACAATGGTTTGATGTGTATATGGAAGATTAAGGAATATGTGTGAGGTGGTGGTTTTGGAGTGACAAGTTATAGTTGAGGAAAAACGTGACAATTAAGGTCAACAAAAACAATGATATGATTAAAAATTAAAATTAATGGTGTAATTATTTTCCTCCATGTTAAAGGAATATGTATAAGGGAGATACTCATGTGATGACCTTCCCACATTTTGAAAAAATGGAAAATGGAATTCAAAGCTTGTTTTTCTATAGATTTATTTCTGGTGTTAGAATGGAATGATACATACGATGAAGTTTATTTTTTTCCTTCATAATTTTAATCTCCCAAAAATTATATTCTTCCATATTGAATTCATTTAAAAATAATATGTTATTGAATATTTCAAATAGATTTTTATATAGAATAAGCAAGTAGGTTGGATAGTAGTTGGGTTCCCAAGGGTAATTTCATTTTTTCATGTAAATCAAAAAAAATTAGTAGAAAGTTAGATTGTGTGTTTCCATTGAAATTTTAATATGAAAATATGTATGACATGTTTTCTGTGAAAATATTTACTAAATTCTAAATTTTCATCAAATTTTTGAAATGATAATTTATATTAGGTGATTTCAAAGAATGTTTAAAACACATGTTTCAAGTAAAAATTATCAATAGAGTTCATGTTTCCCCGGATAACCAATAGTGGAAATTATAATTATAGGATACTATTAGGAATTTCTATGACATGATACTAGTTATTTTTTTCATGTTTGTAAGGCTAAGTTTCTTTAGGTGTTTCTAATAGAATGTTTTCACTTAATTTTTCGAGTTGAAATTTTCATTGTAGAGAGAGTTTGACTATAAAATTTCTTATGGTTATTTTTCATTCACTTATCTAGTTGAATATTCATGAGGAAGATACTAGTGATAATTTTCTATGCATGTTTCCAATTGTAATTTACATTAGAAATTTTTAGTTTAACCTTTCAACAGACATTTTTAGATGTTATTTTACCTATAGTGTGAGTTTCCCTATACAACTTACAATTAAACATTACAAAATAGGATTCCAATTTGTGTTTCTAGTTCATTACACTAGATGGAATTTTTAATGTCAAATTATAATAGTAATTTACATCTGATGTTTTCAGTGGAAATTTTATTGAAAAATTCCTATACAAAATTCAAATGTTGTTTTCCTCTATAAATTTTATATAGAAAATTCATTTTCAAAGTCATATCAAATTTACACTATATGTTTTCAATGAAATATAATTTTATCAACAATTATCTCTTTATATTTGTGGATAATTATTATCATTATGATAAAAACATCATTTAGTATTGGTTTTTAGGGAATTTTATGATTATTCAAACCACCACTAAATGATTCAAAATTATATATAAATATATCATAGATATTTGTGTGAGGAATAATTTCACAACTACTTTTTCATGGAATTTTATAATTTAATTAATCTGGGTCTTGTGATATTTTAAACAACTAACAACCAATTAGAAATGTATTTTATATAAATATATTTTTTTAATATTTTTAAAATTTTTATTACTTGGCCTGCTTAGCTGACCTCAAACTCCCATTGGCCAACCCGAGCTGAATCGACAACTTGACTCACTCACTCATGAAACTCAGTGCACTTTGTTTGACATGACATACCCAACCTAACCTGTCTGACCCTTATACTAGTCCAAACCCATCTAATAGCCTACCTAAACCACCAATGTTAGGCCACCTAAAAAAATGAATTATTAACATGTATATCTAAGGTATGATTTCATCCCATACCCCTTGGTTGTTCAGTAACGCCTTTACCACTCCACTAATCTCTCTATCTGTTAATTAGACATACATTGATATTATTATACATACGTGTATATCTGTTTCTATGTACATGTAAATAAATATATATACATAAAAATAATGTTAGTTATATATAAATAAACATAAATATATTTAAACACACACACACACACACACATATATATGCATACAAAGAGAGAGGGATCTACATGAATTCATATATGTATATGTAAATATATATGTTTATAAATTTATATACATACATAAGTTTATATAATTGTATATAAATATCTGCAAGTATATATATATATACTTGTAAATATCTATTAATATATTCATATATATATATATATATATAATAATACAGTTAACTATATATTCAAATAAACATGTTTAAATAAAACTATATATATCTATATAAATACATATATTTATATTTAATTATTATAATAATATATAAATAAACATAAATATAGATAAATAGATTTAATTATACATATACACACTTATATATATATGATTATATATTCATATATATTTATATAGTTCTATTTACACATATTTAAATACATGTAGTTACAAATATAGTTAAAATTATAATATTTATATAATTATATAAATGTATAATTATATAAATTTATAATTATATAAATGTATAATTATATAAATTTATAATTATATAAATGTAGAATTATATAGTTATGTATAAATATATATCCATTTAAAGGTTTCTATATATTTATATTTTTTTATCCATATATACTCATCTATTTTTTTACTTTATCAAATATATTTTAATCTAATTGTATATGGTGTATCCAAATGGAATTGGAAAAAATTTCTTGTATTTATTAACAATCATTGTTCTGTAATGGTGACAGTCTATGTGTGTGAATGATGGGCGTTGGAGTGAGTATCTAACTAATGAATAAGTATTAGTTTCTGATTCATATAGGGGTAAAAGAGATTTATGATAGTTTAACTACTGTCGAAGAACATGGCTGAACATATTATGGATCATTCCAAAAAATCCTATGATGGATAGAGCTGATCTTCATGGATGTAAGCGAATTGTGTAGATAAAAGAAGAAATATTTTCTAAAATTGTAGATAGAAGTCAAGAAGATAGTTGTTGAATTATTTTGGACAGTTAAAAATCAATCATTAAAAGATTTATACTTGTTTAAAGTGAATAGAAGAGCTAATTGAAATATTATAGTACCCATACAAGGAATTTTGAGCATACTGAAACTTAGTGAACAAGATCACTTGCATTTAGGCTACATTAAAGCTAGTATATTGATTCAGTAAAGATTTATATGAAGACAATAGGTCGAGTATATATATTAAAAGTAGATTTGATCCTGGATTAAAGTAATTTAGAATCAATTAAATAATTCTAGAATTCATTTGAGTTGATTTGAGATGATTGGAGAAGTCTTTGGGTTTTTTTAAGAAATATAGGGATATTTAACTTAAAATATGGATTTTGTAGTTTGAAGTATAAAATACACATTTTCAGCATAGTAATGGACATTAAATGGCCATGTAAGGATGATATAATGTCTATATAAAAATTATTTTTCTCAAAATAGGTATAATTGATATTCTATGTGCTGATTAATATGAAAATATGGAAAAGAAATGTCTATATATGTATAATTACCTTAAAATATTTTTTCAATATATTTATAAAACCCACTTTAATATTTAGGAGTAACGGTACATTCAAAAATTCAAATAAAACCATCTAGATTTAAAAAAAATTAACAAAAATTCAAATCTGGTAACCACTTCTGACTACACATCGATCCTAGAACTACATAAATGAATTGGTCCCTGATATCCAAAACAATGAGAAACCCTGATCCACGCTCCCCATCACTAAAGAATATTCATCCACTCCACTCAATGGAGAGAACCCATTGGGCATCAAAGAAGCACTGAAACATAAACTCTGAGTATCATTGTCATTATCAAGGAAGGAAACTAGTATCCAACACACCAGAGTGATCCTTAACCAATAAGAGACCCATCATAAAATTTCACATTCGAATTTCATCAGCGTTGTCTCAGATGAGAACCAGAAACCTCTTTCACCAAATCAATCCATGACCTTCACCAGACCCAACGTAACTTCACCAATCAAATAGAAATCAAAATAGTTCTGAACGAACCCTTTTCATTGAATAATCTGCAATAAAAAATCCAACACATCTACGGCTAAGATCAAATCCAATTATGGATGCGACTACTAGAACACCAAGAACCAGAAAAATAAAACATCCCAAATCATGATTAAACCACTATAGTAGACCATATGGGAGAGTGAAAAAAGAACAACAATCCTGGAAGTGTTTTAAGTGGTAGATCCTTCATGAAAAAGCTATATCTTTCCTGGAACTACCTACCATGACCATCAAATCCACCATCGAGAAAAGTGCACACCATAAAAAAACTGATGCATCAATGACTACCATAAAAGAGAAAACCACAAAATTGTAAGACATAACAAAAGTTGAGATAATGAGACCCCAATATGACTCAATTGGCACATCCAAATCCTCCTTGAGAATACTACTGCACTGGCCAAGAATGGGGTGAGAAATGTGACAACCTAAAGGAAAGATAAAAATAAGATCTAATGCGGTATTCAATGGGGGAACCGAAATCATATACAAATGAGAGGAAGAGAGGGGGAAAAAGAAAGAAAGTAAAAAATAAAACGATGGTGATGAGGAAGAGGAAAAGGGGGAAAGTGGGGGGGGGATGGAAGTAAGGAATGAGGGGAGGATAGATGATTTCATAGCAGAAGTACACATTACACCCTCTACTAAATCTCTCTCGATATAAACACTATATTGAGAGATAAGATATGGTGACGATGCTCATAGGCTCTATTTTATTTTTAAGTATAATTCTTACTTTTAAAAAGAAGTGATAAAATAATTTTATGGATCATAAACTCTCTATATATACATCCTTTTGTTTTGGTGTAGACATTATGCAAATATGAATAAGCATAATATTTATAAGAATTAATTTTTATGTGTAATCATGATTCTATACATACTTTAGTATGAAGCATGGTTTTCATAAACTTCATGACTTAGTAAAATATTAGGTAGTTGTAGACTATAAGATACGATGAATTCCATAATTATTTTTTGAGGATGAAAATGATTGGGATGATGCTTATACTATTCTTAATGGATCAAAACATCATAAATTAAATTTAATACAATGTATAAATTTTTCAGATGGTGATATTCAACCTAATGTGAATTATATCAATGATGATATGTGTTTGAGTAAGGTTGTTCTAGATTGCACAGGTCATTTTACCACTCACCAGTGCTATCACACCTTTCATAATACAATCCATGTTGGGGCATCTCATCCTGAATAGTTTTATCCCAAGGTAATCACACTCACTCTCCAAGGGATAATTCCTCATGTCTCGAATAATGTCACACCCTTATTATTAGAAATCTGTGAACCTCTCCAAGCACTACTGTGGGAAGTGTATCTTGTTAAAAGGGACAAACTAAGAAGCAAGTAAGTTAGGGATATGTTAAAAATATTTAGGGGATCATTAGACAACACCATGTCCCAAAAATCCCCCTCAGTGTTAACTGAGGGGATTTGAAGCTACCCCATGGATCTGATACAACTTACAGGGTATACGCTCATGCACCAGAACTCAAAAAGTAGTAATGATATTGTATTATGTGGATAATCCCACCCCACGTGGATTTCTACAAATGGAATCACAACCTCATTCCATGGGAAAAGATGTTTGAAATATAATTTAATTTCACTTGAGGTAGTTTTAGAAACCCACTCACAATGACTTGGATGCTATTTTCGAATAGGGAGAATAAGTACACCACTCTATACCTTTTATTTTATTTAAAGACTATACAAATCACACACACACACACACAGATATATATATATATATATATATATAGTTCACCATGGAATGAAATTACCTCCAAAAAACTACTTTATCCAATAGTGAGGTGTTAGGATAATTCCCCTAGAGGAAGGATGTGATTTTATGTTTCCTAGAGTGAGTTGACGAGGTTGATAGAAACTAAAAATAAAAAGGTTAAGAAACACAATGAAATTATTGAACAAGGATTTATTTTGTTTTAGTCATGATTTAGAAGCATTACATGATGTTTTTAATTATTTTCGAGTCAACATAAAAGTTCTTGAGATGTTTAAAAATGATTTAAGATGATGTCGATTAATTCTTTAAATTATAATTTTTGTGAAAATGATAAAGTAAATTGTTGGTATCATGTTTGAAATATATGATTAATATCAGGTAAATTAAAAAAATTATAACCAGACTAACATCAAAACATCATCTGTGGGGAGGGACCACCATGTAATAAATTTGAGGAACTTATGTTATTAAATTAAGCATAGAAAATAAAATATAAAGTAGAACTCATTTTATTTTGGTCAAACACAAGTTTATCTCATCATATATTATCATTGTATGAGGTAATATAAGGTTTAACCACCTTGATAAACCACTAACACACTAAAGGCTTATTAAACAATCATTCCTTAGCCTTTGGGTGATAATGCAGAGATATAAATGCACTTATGATGTCTTCTCAATTATCGAAGCCCTATTTCTTTAATATAGGAAGGATTTCTTTGATCGGGGATGCTTATCTATTCACTTAATATTTATAGAATTCATGATAGAGGATAATGTAGAACAAAAATTGTAACACCCCTATATTTCAATTTTTTTCTTCTTTAAATGAATTTAACATCTTCAATAGCTTGAGATGCATGCAATACCAAGTATAAATGAACTGTAATATAGTATACCATTATAACATAAACGATAAATTGGTAGAATGAATAAGAATAATTTTTTCAAAAAATTGTATGTATAAATATTTTAGACTAATCAAATATATTGATAAATATGTACCTAAATTTTAATAATATCTATATAAGATTCAAAAATACATTTCTCTTCAGAACGAAATTTTTATTTCATTTTGATAAAAAATATTAAAATTAATTA
The DNA here is from genome assembly GCA_963277665.1 of Viscum album. Classification (NCBI taxonomy): domain Eukaryota; kingdom Viridiplantae; phylum Streptophyta; class Magnoliopsida; order Santalales; family Viscaceae; genus Viscum; species Viscum album. The sequence continues at coordinate 1,551,135,332 of OY728125.1, read as the reverse complement.
TTTGAAATTTAGAAAAAAAAATTAAATAGAAATTAATTCTTTTTATTATAATTTCATAATTATCACATAGTGATTTGTTTGTGAATTTTCTGAAAAGATTTATTTTTAGATGAATATTGAAAAATAATTTTTTATGGAAAATACATTTTCATTTAAAGTATCTAAAATGATAAATTGTGTATAAAATGGTTTTAAATGTTTTATTAGTTAAATTATATTATTTAAAATAAAATTTAGTCCATTGGAATCATTTTTATATTGATGTTTGATAGAAAAACTTTTTTACTTACGAAAACCTTTTGTGAAAACCTTTTTTCTTCGCATTATGTAGGATAATTTTAAATTCATTTCAACCAATTATGTGATTCAAATTTGGACAAATTGATTTATTATTTTGAATAAAAATAATTCATATTATATAATACATTCAAAACATCTTTTTTACAATATGAATTATAAAATAGGTGAAAACAATTATCGCTGTTAAGGTTAAAATGGGTTTACTGAGGGGTTAAACCAAGAGATAAGGGTATGTTTTCCAATTAAACATGTATAAATCCTATTTTATGGTTATATTTTAACATTAAACAAAATTAAAATTAAATATATTTTCATTTTTATTAATTATAATTGAATATGAATTTATTATATTATAGTATCTACTGAAATTCTAAGTGTGTCCGATCCCCCTCTTATAAAAGGACACTCTTCCATTAATTTATTAACAGAAAATTAAGCCTTATAGCTAACCATTACCTACCCAATTAACTTCTAAAATTACCAATACACTAATTTTTTTGTTATGGTCCTCTTAGAAGACCATTCCAATGGTCTTAAGAAAGGATCTCAAGATACATACCGTATAAGATGTAATAATCTTACCCGGCCTCATTCAATTTTATTTCTTATTCTAACTCCTCTAAATATATGGAATTAAAATATAACATAATATAATAAGCATCATAAATATAATATAATGTTATTATGGTTATTGTGACACCAATATCCACCCTATATTCTCTCAAATAGGAAGTGAAATCATTTCTTGTGCGTAAGTTTAGATGACCACCTCCATGTGTGAAATAATTATTTTCCATAACCATAATTCATGGATGGTAATTATGATGATTTTAATTTTGATGTAAGATATTTTGTAAATAATTTTCCTTATTTAATTATAATATCATATCTAACTTCTTAACATCAAATCTATCATAAAATGATAACATTATCTGTGTGTATGCGTACATTACTGAATCAACAAAGTGATGTGATTTGTTTTTCATTTATACAATTCATATATTTTATACTTATGGATCTAATTTATATAATTTATATATTTTATTTGATAGTTATTTTATAATTTTTAATTATTTTTAACCATTATTTCACTCAATCTATTAGAAACTAAAAAAAGGATTTAGGTGTACATACGACCTACCATCTCCATGAATGGTGTAATTATTTTTTTAATCCATTAATTTTATGGAAGAATATAAATTTAAATATTATGAACATATATTATATTTATATCATTATTAAAATCCAAAAAATTATGAAACTAAGCTCAAATTATAAGTATTAAAACTAGAAAACTGAAATTCTCAAGAAAAACAAAAAAGCTATCACCCAGAAAGAATGATTTTAATATGGAATTATTTAAAAACGGGTGTTGAAATTTTATAAGTGGATAATATATGAGATTATAGGTATTTAAATTATTTTTATAGATAATTATAATAATTTTAAATTTATTATATAGTAAGTCATTTTTTTATGAATGTAAATCCAGAGGCAATGGTTTTAGTTACAATCTCATCGTTTTCTAAGATTATTTATTATTATGTTTACAATGATGAAATTTCATTATATACCTCTCAAAAGTATCATGATATTTCATACAATATTCTTATTTCCTGAGATCACTTGTTTTAAGATCATCGTTCACTCTTTAATAACTCTTGAGACCATAAGAATGTTTTTAAGGGAAAACATCTTTATTTATATTTTCGATCAAAAATACTTTTTCTTATATATACGTATTTTTTAAAAATGATTTCAGTGATGTTTTTATATACTATCTTGATTTTATAAATTCATTAATAACCAAGATTTAATTTTAATTTTTTTTAAAATGAATCTTCTTTTCATATTCGAGCAAGGTACTTTTGACTTTTTATCAAAAATTTGAGAGGAATCTTTGTTTTAACAAACATGAAAAATTCAGAATATCCCACCATCATGACCACTAAATGATTCAAAGAATCGATTACATTTATCCAATATAATTTTTCAATAAAAAGTTTTCATAATATTTTTGGTAATTTATCAGATCTTTAAAAAAGTAATTCTGAAATGAAAAGTATTTTTTAAACAAGTAGTATTCTGAGTGATATTTTAAAGAAATTTTTTCTTATAATAACATATTTTGTTGTTACATATGATTTACATGGGATATTTTATAAATATTCCATCCTTATTATTTCTATGAATGTATTATTATGATGACGATGATATATTTATGAAACCCATTTATTTTCTAGGGTTATGACTTTATAAAATTTGGAAATGTTTATGAAAAAAAATTTATTTCCTTGGGTTATGACGCATGATTAATGATTAATGATATTTTGGAACACATATGAATCAATTATGATAATGTCATGTCTGTGAAAACAAAAATATATCCTTATAATTCATTAGGTTAAGATTAATATCTCGTGAGCTATTAAGGAATGGAATGGGGAGTGAACCCATTTCAATTAGGGACTCAATCCACTCTGATAGTACTGGGAGTGATCCTTGACTAAGGATATGATAAAATTGAGAGTGAACCCAATAATCTATGATAGTATTGAAAGTTATTCATGACTAAGGAAGTCATTTTCTATGACTATGTAAATTCCACAAACATAGTTCATATGCTAATTTTTTGATCTAATAGATCATGTTATTTGATTCCTTTATGATTAAAATGTAATGAATTACAAAGATTTAACCCATTAATAAAGATTATAATATTTGCTATGAGGGTTATGGTTTCAAAATTATAATATCATGATCACATACCCTTTTTTATGTTTTATGTAACTGATCATTGATATCCCTCTTTTTTACCCTTGCTAAGAATATGATATCTCCCTTTCATGTGTTTCCTTTCCCAAGGTTTTGAAGAAATGTTTAAACTATGATATGACTAAGAATAGTTCTAGTTATATGGAACATAGTGTGATATGATATATATATCTTATAAACATGTTTTTTATGTACATGTATCTAGATAAACTAAAACTGTACAATATTATCTTGTATCGTAAGGTTATATATTAAATATTCATATAATAACATGTGATGTTCATCTATGAAAATTTTGGGTAGTTACAGATGGGTTTAACATATTTTTTAGTTACTTATGGAAACTAAAATTAGAAAAAATTAGTGAGAACCCAAAAGATAATCATATATATAGACAAAAACACCGAGTTATTATAAAAAAAGAACTGTAGTTTTCCTTGAAAAACATATCTATCTGGATACTATAAGTTGATGTGTTTTAATGATAGATGTGTCTAGGGGAAATAAACCTGGAATGGGTTGGGCAAGTATATATAATACATCATTCAGGTGTATGTCATGTACACCATTATTGTAGACCAATTTTGACACTCTTATGGGATGTACATGGGTAAATCAAATTTTCTTTATAAACCATTATGACATATTTGAATAAATGATGATTATGGATGACCTAGGTAAAACCTAATTTGTCATATCATGAAAAGATGGTGTCATGATTTGGACATAATACAAATATTATTTCATTATTATGTGGTTTCCCACTATGATTATTATTGTTCAAACTATAATTTCTGTTTTTATTCATTGTTTTGAATTGAATGTAATGATGTTAATGATGAATGTGATGGACAATGAAATGATTGTATTCATATAAAAAAATGTTATTGTACCAGGAATATAAAATCTGGTTTCAATTTTTATGAAACTTTCATAATGATATAAATAAATTTGGGTTTCCAAATGAGTAAATTAGGTAACTAAATTTTACTGATTCCTTCTTATTGAACCAACCACCTTCCTTTAATTGGTCTACTGATCCACTAGTTTCTAAGTAATTTAGTAGTACATCTAAGAATATATTTTCCATTCCCTAGTACTTAGAATATGAAAATGTAATTTTAGCTATTTATCATTTGTCAGTATTAGTACATCTATGAAGGAATCTAATAAATAATGTTAGGTGAAAGAAAGAATTTTACTCCATAGAGCGGGATGTGTTTTGGAACTTATTTTTCAATTAGTAATTTCCCCACATTCTTCTTATAAAAACGGATATGTAATTCATTGAGCTCAAGAAGAAGTATGATGAATATGTTTGTGCCTATATGGAAAATTTGATAATACTTTTGAGGTTTTTTTCCTAGTATTATTATCCAAACTAAATGTAAGTTTGATCAATTATTCAGTGGATTAAGACCATATATCAAAAAGGGACTTCAAAATCTATGAATAAGTCATTCAATGTTCTATCAAGGTGGTTATGAGGACTATATTTTCCAATCAATATCAAGGTTTTGATATGAAAAGAAATATTGAACTCTAAGTAAATTAATAGGAGGAATCATGGGGGGAATTTTCTTAAAGTGACTAGTAATTTTTTTATGTGTGTAAAATAAGGTCATTGAACCATCAAATGTAAAATTTGTGGGAAGAAAAGGTAAACTAATTATAAAGATAATGAACCACATAATTCACCTCCCACACTCAAGTGTTTCAAATTCCAAAACTACAACTATTATGACAACAAGTGCTCAACTCCAAAGGTTAATGACGATGATCGATTTTAGTAACCTCTTATGCCTAGATAAAAATGGAAATCTTATGTGATCACTATTTATAATGAGGTTTATGATAGATATATGGTGAAAGGTCTAGTTATCATCCACTCTATAACTATTAATTTATTATTCTATTTTGGATAGACTCATTATTTCATTTATGATGAATTTTATAATTATATCAAAATAAAACATAAATAACTATATTTTTAATTAGTTTTGAAAACCATTAATGTTACTATGATTTCATCTCAAGTTTATGATTCTTATTTAATTGTTGTATATGGGAATTGTTTTCCATGTGATGTAATTATTCTCCATCTAGTTGAATTTTATGTTATCATAGGCATGGATTGGATTTATTTATATAAATCAAAAAAAAATGATGAATAATGAAAGTCACATTTGATATTAAAAAAAACTATGATCATAAATTATTATGATGATAAATATGAAATTCTAATGGAAATCACATCAACTATATGGGTATTAGTTACTATTCCAAAGCGTTGTTTAGCTCAGATGGTTGGTTTGAAACTCAATATCAATGATATTCATATTATGTGGTATTTTTTGATGTATTTTTAAAAGAGTCTCCTAGTATTTTACCAAGTCATAAAAGTCTGTTTTTAGTAGAACTCATACCTGATGCTTCATCTATTTCAAAGAATACATATAAAATAGATTTTATTGAGATCTAGTAATTGATGAAGAGACACTTGGAGATTATTGAGACAAGCACTATTCATCAAAGTGCATTAAATTAGGGTGAACCTAATCTTTTTGTTATAAATAAAATGTATTAATGAGAATATTCATTGATGATTGGGATCGTAGCAAGATCACAATGAGAAAAAATTATTATTTACCCTATATAAATGACTTGTTTGATCACTACATAGTTCTCAATACATTACAAATATTGACCTTCATTCTAGATATAATCAATTGGGGGTAGATAAGAGGGATATACCAAAGATAGTATTCTATAAAAGGTAAAGACAATATAAATTTATAGTAATGACATTTGGTCTCACTAATACCCTCATTATCATCATGGATTTAATAAATATATTTTTTATATATTACCTTAATTAATTTTTGGTCGTCTCAATAAATGATATTATTATATATTCAACGTATAAAAAAGTGACTGGAGATCACTTGAGGATTATACTGAAGACCATAAGGAAGGAGAAGTTGCCTAAAAAATTTACCAATGGTGAACTTTGGCTAAAAGAAGTTTCATTTTTTGGTTTTATAATCACAACAGATGGTATATATATAGACCCATCGAAGAAAAAAAATTGAAAAATATCCTATAATAACCATAGTGATTTATATTTGTATTTGTCTTGGTCTAGCTAGATAATATCGCTGATTTGTGGAAGGTTTCTCACAACCGTATAATCCACTTACGAAGTTAACTTGGAAGGGAATGAAGTTCTTTTGAAGATATGAATGTCACGGAATATCAACAATTCTAAGAGAATACTAGTCAGTGAACCTTTTATTACAATACCTTCTATTGGATAATGGTTTGTGATCTATATTAGTTTTTGGAATAAGGGACTCTGATGTGTCCTTTTATAGAATGATATAGTGAAAGCCTATACCTCATGATGATATTCGGTTTTTTGAGTAAATTTAACAATCTCATGATTTAAAATTATTTGTGGTATTGATCTCATTAGAGATATGGAGGAATTATTTTTACAGATAGTGGTGTGAAATATATTATGATAAAAAAATTAAATTATATATTCCTTATGAAAGAGATGAATATGTACCAAAGAAGTTAGTTCGAGTGGATTAAACATTATGACTAATCAATAAATTATGACCCTAAAAAAAATAACAAGGTGCGTGATTCATTGAATTAAAAGGATAATTCTATATTATAAACGATGATATTCACAAAATAACTTATATTTATTGATTTTGTGGGGATGGAATAAAACATAATGCATGAATGGAAAATTAGTATCTTTCTAAAATGTTTTTTCATCTATATATACTGGTAAGTATTAAAGAGGTGGAAAGGGAAGTTATAGAACTGTGAAAGAAGGTAATAAATGTAATAGACTTATAAATTTAACATAATTAAATGATATATTTTATGATCTGTTTATTTGTCCCATTCATACGCTTCTTGAAGAAGGAAGTTTTGGGACGAAGCTGATAGATCATCATTTTTCATTCATCCTTGAAGTAAGAAGATGTATAAAGATATAAAATAGTCTCTCTAGAGGGTAAAAATGAATATATATATATATATATAATATAGATTATGTATCTCAATTCTTTGAATATTAGTATCTTAAGGTTGAGAGATAGATGTCTAGTGGGATGTCACAACTATTTACCATACTATAATGAAAATGGAAAAACACAAACTTGGGTTTTTTATTAGACTTTGGAAAAAGTCTATGGGATATAATGAAATTTGGTTTTTAGTTGATAAAACAAAAAATTTAATTAAACATAATTTATGTAAAATAATATTTATATCTTGATCAGATTTCTAGAATACACATTATGGACATTATAAGGGTCCATGGAGTACAACATTCTATTGTATGTGATTAGGATTCAAGTTTTACCTTGATGTTATGGAGATGTCTTCATAAATATATTGATTTAAATTTGTTCTTTATCACTTCATAACATCCTATAAAATATGAACATTCTAATACAACCTTTCAAAACTGAGATTATATGTTTAGATATTGTTATATGGATTTCAAAGAAGTTTGGGATCAACACCTTCCTATAGTCTTGTTTTCTTACTACAATAACATTCACTCAAGAAATATCATGGTGTTTTATGAATTACCCTATATAAGAAAGTGTATAAATCCAACATACTAAGATGAAGTTAGAGAAAATAATCTATCAATACTTGATCTAGATAAGGAAATGAAAAATAACATTAGATTAATTTAGTAACACAATAATTCAGTAGAGAGTTGATATAAAAATTTCCCTTACAAATCGTTAGAGAAATATGGAATTCACAGTTAGTGAGAAGTTTTTCTAATGAATTTTTTCATAGAATATAGTTATATGATATGCAAATAAGGAAAATACAATCCTTATAAATATTGGATACTAAGAGATTCTTTATCAACTAGGGATAACAACTTAACTATTGGTTCTTTCGTTGAACCTACAGGAAGTTCATGATGTGTACCATGTATATATCCGTACGATGTCCATACATGATCCATCACACATACTAAACTCAATGGTTTTACTACTAGATTATTATAATTTCTATTAATAACAACCAAAATAAATATTTAATTGTAGAGATAATGTGCTACGAAATAAGGATACTCACCTGGTAAATTTTTTATAGAGAGATAAAAAATTCAAAGAAGCTATATGACCACATGAGGATGTGAGGAAATTGTGAATTCTGAATTTTTCTCATGTACGTGATGAAATTTTATTGTATAAATTTATTTAATCTGGGAATAATGAAACACGCTAATATTTTATTATATTTTTCTCTTCAAATAAATTTAATTTATTCGATAGATTTCGATAAATGAAAACTTGAGTCTAAATGAATTGTGTTATATTTTATCATTAGAATCTGGCTACTAAATGTCTAAATAGAATAAAAATAATTTTTTTAATTAATGAATAATCGATTCATATTTTATTTGAGGTGTGACTCAATGGTATATGTGACTTGTGATCAGGCATCATACTCGGGTTCAAATATAGGTGGGATGGAATTTATGATGGTAGGAGGTGAGGCAGAAATGATGCTAGCTTGATGCAGGATGGCAAGGAGGCAGTTATTATGGGATAATTCTGTGATGCAAGCATGATGCTGAACTGGGCCTTCAAGATAGATTTTTTCCTTTGGTCTATGTAATGAGCTTCATGCCCACTAGGCCTTCAGGCCATGCATTGAAAAAACAAGGCTTGATGAGTGGGCTATGGTCAATCTTTCATGTCTCTGTGTGTGGTGTGTGTATGTTTAATGTAACAATACCCACAAGAAACTAATATATATATATATATTTAAAGTTATAGATAAATAAAACAAATTTATAAATAGGAGACTAATTTTTAGTAATGTATTTGTAGGTTTCAAAAATAAATTTTCCTCAAAACTAATTTTTATTTCATTTTTGGTCAATAATAAGATAAATTTATCCAACTTTTAGAAGAAATTTTTCACAAAATAGAAATAATTTTTAAAATATTTATTTCAAATTTTTCATAATTTCAATTTATCATAATTTCATGAAAATATTTATTTTCGAGGAATACTAATAAAGGTTGATTATTTTTTAGAAATTCCAATTAATTTAATGAATTTAAAATGATACATTTTTTTAAAATGGTTTTAAAAGTATAATTAACTTAATTATATTTTAAAAAATATAATTTAGGTCATATGAATCATTTTTTATTTTAATTTTTATCTAAAAACATTTTTTAATTAAGATTTCATTGTGGAAAACAACTTTTCATCTCATTTTGTGGGTTTAATATTTAATTGAATTCTGACACTAATGTGAGTTGAATTTTTTAAAATGGATTATATATTTAGAATGACGATAATAAAGATTATATAATTATATCAACATAATTTTTTGTATTATCAATGTTATCTAAAGAAAAAAATTTAACCACTGTTATGGTTAAAACAAGTTTACGGAGGGGAGGGGGGTTAAACCAAGAGACAAGGGTAATTATTCAAAATATAATTTACTAGATCTAACCATATATTCATGTTTTGACCTTGTCCTATATCAAATTTTAATATCTATCTATTTAGACTAATTTTAATTCAATATGAATTTGTTATATTTTATTATTTTATGAAATTCAAGTGTGTTCTCTCCCACACATATAAAAGGACACCCCTACATTCTATTATTGACACCAAATTGGGATATTTAACTCTAAAAACCTTTCCAATTATATTTTCAATTTCCCTATCCATGAATTATAAGTTTTCTTATTTTTGAAATACTTTTCCAAATGTACTTAAAGAGAATCTAAATGAGTCTTATCAAAGAATATGTAATCATCCTACCCAACCTATTTAAATTTATATATTCTTATAAATTATAAAAGTATATGGTATTAATCATAAAATAACAATTTTTTGTAACATCAATAGAAATAAATTTTATTATTTTTATGTAACCACCAATATCAACCCTTTATTCTATTAAATGTTAAGTGAATGTATCCCTCGTGTGTATGTATGGACTACCACCTAGACATAGAGATATAATTAATTTACCAACACCATCTTTCATGGATGGTTAATGTGATGGGTTTTAGTATTATATATTATATTTATGAAATACTTATTTTTTCTAGTTTTTTAACATATCTACATAATTACCTTCCAATCCATTGGAAAATGACGACATCGCCCACGACTACGTGTGGACTACTACCTCTATGAAGCGATTCGAATCAATTTTTATTTTATATTTTCAAGGATGATAATAAATTTATATTTAAAAAATTATATAATACATATGATAAAATAATTAATCTTTAAAGTTGAATTATTTTAAATATTTCTTTCATTCCTTCCATCGAAAATTGAAAACAATGATCTTGGATTCATACATCCTACCATATCCATGGACGATGTAATTCATTTTTCTATCTATACATTTTATGGCTTACGATGAATAAATATATATTTATATTATTATTAAAATAATTATACAATTTAAACATGATCAATGTATAATGATCAGAACAAACAAATCGAAATTCTCATCAAAAATGAAATTTTTGAAACATAGAAATGATGAATTTGAAATTGAAATTATTATTAAATGGGCGTTGAAATGTAATAAATGGATAATATAAAATATTGTAAAAATTTAAATGTTTTTTTATAGAATTATAAAAAATTGAAATTTATTACTAATTAGGATTTGATCATTTTCAATAAATGTAGAACTTGAGATAATAGTTCTACGTTACAATCTCATCATTTACCATAATCATTTATAATTAAGTTTGTGATTATATAATTTCATGATATTCCTATAAATAATCTCATTAATTCCATGAAAATTTGTTTATTTTAAGATATTACTGGTTTTAATTTCATTTTCCTTTCCTTATGAACACAAGTGACAAGAATTATTTTTTTCAAAGAAAAATTGACTTTATTCCTATCTTCGATCGAAGATATTGTTTCTACCATGTAAATAATTTCTAATAAATTAAAGGGTATTTTTATATTATAATATTATTTTTTAATGTAATTTTTACCCATGATTGACTCTTTAAACAATGGTTTAAAAGGAGTATTCCACTCACTTTTTGAATGAAGTAATTTTGAAATTTTTCCAACAAATGTGAATGTAATCATTATTTAAATATATGCTTCATGAATGGAAATTCCATTCATCGTGGACACTAAATTAATTTAATATTCCTTTATAAGATTCTATGATTCATTTAAAAAATACTTTCCATAATATTTTTGTAATCGTTTATATTTTAAAACAGTGATTTAAAAATGATAAGAGTATTTGTCTCAAGAAGTATTCGAAGTGATCTTATAAAGGAATATTCATTCATGAAAACATACTGTGATGTTACTTATTCTTTACTGGGGTATGATCCAATGAAATATTCCATATTCATTCTCAAGATGGTTTATGATTATCGTGATATGATTTTTATGAAACCTTCTTTTACATGGGTTATGATATATGATGATATTATGGCACATTTATTAGTTTATTATGATAATGTGATTAGTGGGCTTGTATTCATTTATCCATCCAATGCATTGGGAAAATATATATATCTCATTAGATAATAAGGACCTAAATGGGGTGGGAACTCAGTTTAGTAAGGGACATTGTACACTAAGATTGTTTTCGGAGCAAACCTTGACTAAACAATGATATAATGGAGAGTGAAACCAATCTACTATGACATAATTATAAGTGATAATTGATTATGGAAATTATTTCCTATGGTAAGGAGTGTGAAATAATTTTGTCTTATTCCAATGTAATTCTCATGTGGCTCAAGTTCATTGATTCATTTATGATTCATGTCTTATGAACTACCATGAATTATGACAGTACTAAAGATTATGATATTTTTTGAGTATGGTATTGTTATAAAATGTTAATAGCATGTTCTCATACCCTTTTCTCATGTTATGTTTAAGTGATTATTGACATCTCCCTTCTTTACCTTTACAGATCATATGAGCTCACTCTTTTGTATGTTTTCTTCCCCCAAGTTATGAATAAATGTATTATGTACGACATGTATAATAAGGGTTCTAGTTATAAAAAAACATGATATTATTTATATATCTTGTGAATATGATTTTTATGTATCAATGTTTCCAAAGACACTGGACCCATATGTTTCTGACAAGGATAATACTATTATGTATTGAATATTCCTCTAATAATATATGATATTTATGTATTCAGTGTATAGGCCACTATAAAAATTCATGGTTTGGATATTCCATCTAAATTTGAGCATATATAAAATTATTTATGTAGGTTTTAGTCTAAAAAATCTCACATTAGCCCCCATAAATGAACATCCTACTATATAAGCACTAATTTTTCTTATTAAAGAGAATATGTTGATAATGTCATGAATATTAAATAAAATACTTATATCATATATAATAATGTTACATGATTAAATCCAATCCATTAACTCAACTCACTTCTCCTATAAAATATTTACTAAACATTGAGTAAATACAAATTTATAAAATATTTTTCTTTTTTATTGAATTAATAACCTCTAAATATTCCATGTAAATAAAATCAATAATTATTATTCGAAACATGAATAATACTGAATCTATTTATTTCTCGTGACAGTTTAAATTTGGATGTTACCTGATCCCCATCATCATGTATTGTAAGTAGATAATTTACATCATAGCGACGACAACTACCAATAAACATGTGATGCGTATCATAATCTATTTGTCTCTTAATATGTCATAAAGTAGAACTCACAAGCTATATCATAATAATTACATGATTTTTTTATTGACCATACCATATATACATACATTCTTCTAAAATATAGAAGGATTTAATGAAGTTACTACCATCCATTTTAACTGGGATCACTATATCTTTTCCTCTACTTGGATGTACCAAATACTATTATAATCTTTCAACCAATGTCATCTCACTAATGATGCCCTTGAAAAATGATACCACACCAAAAAAATAAATTTAATTTTTTCTTTATTATATCAAAGTATGTGATTGAATGTTACAGATTGATAGTGAACTAATGTAGAGATAAAAATAAAAAAATCATATATAAAAACATCTAATGAAACCTGGAAAATAAAATGTTTCTATTGGCTAGTCAGTTCTCATGATCTCCTCTACATGAGAACACCATGTGTCAACACCATGGGAAGAAGTCTCAATGATCATGATATCTCAACACCTAATAATTATAAATCTATTGTGCCTCATTAGAATGATGTATCCAGACTATAAGACATACATTAAACATTATTTTAATAGTTTCTTAAGGATACCATTACATATGGGAACTAATAAAACACGTTTATATGATAAATAATCCATTGAAATCACTATGAAAACTATTTATGTAAAATTAATATTATTATTTTAGTAATATAACATAATAAATAACTCTCTACACAAATTATATGATCATAAAAAGAGTATAGATTAAATTTGTTCCCATGGAATACAATTCTAAAAGACACCCACTCACACCAGATCCAACATTCTAATGATCAACCACTTCTTTTTCATAGGATAAGATAATGATTCTAATGAGTTATATATTTAGTCATAAGGTCTATCATGTATTCCTTACATTCTACCCTATTATCCATGATCCAAATTCCTTATGTAACACCCCCAAAAGAATTTATATCATTGAGTATATTAATTTTTTTTATATCATAACATTTTTAACATGACTATTACCATTAACAAAAGATTATAATAATTTATATTATGATAATAAAATACATTCAATGTATTATTTCAAGAGATATAATAAGTTGTTTTTTATTTTAAACTACTTATTTATCTATATTAGATTCTAAAAAAAACTTGGTATTTATATATATGGATACTACTAGAATCAATGATATTATGTTACAAATTTCCTTTTCCAACCTGTGAAATTAAATCAAATTGATATATAGTAAAACTGTTTTGTGAAACCTTTTCAACTATTTTTAAATCATATCCATGTATCAGGTTTGTACTCCTCATACTTTCTCAAGTACTATTGGATAGTTTCAATAGATACACGTGCATTTCTCTTATATTTGATTGAAGTTTTCCTACCATAATATATGTTTTGGAAATATAATATCTATTTTATAGTAGTGAATATGTGATAGATCTTTCATTAAATAATATTAAATTATACTCATTGTTTTAATCTCATCCTACGTATTATATGTTTTTTCTTAGAGGTATTTATTCTATGTGACATTAGAAATAATTCCCACACGAATTTTCCTAACATATATTTTTCAATAAAAATTTAGTATATGCATGTTGAATTGGTCTATATAACTATTAGATTTTTCTCAATAGATTTCATTCAATAAAACTCATGTTTCTATGTGTATTACTTTTTCAAGAGTTTCTTTTAGTATAATATTAATAATTATTATTATTTTCCATATATTATCAACATATTTAACTTGAATAACCATAGTTCTCACTCTAATGTCATATAGACAGATGGAATTTTTTAAAAAGGTTCTATTTTTATCAAAAATAAGTAAGAATAATTGGAAGATGTTTTATAATATTTTTGAATTAGCCTGATCTTTCTTTAGTTATATAGATATATTTTGAGCCATTTTGGGACAATTGTACAAATTAATGGGTTTTGGGGAAATAATAGACCAAAACATTTCTTATATATGTATTTTTTACATTTAATTTCTAAAAATGATTATGGGAATATCTTCCTAAGATGAGTAATATATTTTATACCAAGATATGTGGAAATATGATAAAGAGATTTCATATATAGCATATTTTATTATAAATCATCATGAAATAAGGAAAAGGAACAACATGCATACTATTTTTTCTGAAGTGATTTTTTGGTACTACATGGAAGTGACACAAGATATATAATATATTTTATAAGATATGTCACATTTTATGATGCATTCTTATCATATTTGAAAGATACTACTTGATATGTAGTTATGTCTATAATCAGAGATATTAAGTCATATTATCAAAACTAATTTAAAAATCATTCTTTATTGGAAAAACATCTAAGTGTAAAGTCTCATGGAGATAAAAAAATAATTTCTTATACATAGTTAAGAAGTCTGAGAGTCAAAACAATTAAATGGAATATGATGTGTACTATTTTTTTACACTCATACTAGGATAATTATGAAATTTTATATTTTATATATTAATATCCATTTTAAAAAATATAAGAAATTATGAAAAAAATTCTAAATTAGATAATCCATGTTCTATTCTTCAGATATCCAAATACCCTGATTAAGTATATTATCATAATTCAAGATACTAGTTTTAGTGTTAAGTAATGAGAATTATTTATTTATGCACCATGAATATGAAATTCAATAATGAAGGTGATTAGGTAGAGGTGTAAGGTGATCTCAGATTTGGAGTTTGGGAAGCTATTACACTACAAGGAGATCTATATTCCACATTGATTGATGAGAAAAGAATCACTAGAGAGGATAACACTACAAAAAGTGGAATTGTATGATTCCATGCAGATGTCGAAGAAAAATGAAGAGGATTTATATTTTGTGAAGAATATTTTTTGTGTTTTTAATAACTCAAACAGAATAAAATCTCATGCTTCAGGGAATATTTTTATTGGTATTTTATTTTTACTTAAAATAGAGGGTATTTTTACCTGTTAAAAATAGATTAATTTAACTTGTCGATAATAAATGAGTTTTTATTATTGGAAAATATAATAAATTTAAGTTCTATTTTATGTAAGTATAAAATGAAGAATGAAAAATATAGGATATATAGAGGTAATATGTATTGATATAATGTGATGTTTTAGAACCACTTTAGTGATGAATGAAAAATAACATGATATCAAAAATTCCTAAAAATTGATGATTATTTGTATTGAGGAAGGTGATTATTTTATTATTTATATAGAATATTTAATTTTAGAAGATACAATACTATTGTGTCCTTACATGATCTTTTTCATAAATCAACCGTTCTGAAAGCTTGAGAGGGAATCCCGGCAAGCATGCTACTCTTTTGATATTTATTTGGTAGTTGAAGGCCTAACCTGATAAAAAATATCTTATTACTATATATAGATAAATAATGAAATGAATTAAATTTATTTTTTCCTAATAGTATATGCATTATCACTGGAATACTAGAGTGACCTAGTATAATAATATCATCACAAGTTGGGAGTATGAAAAAAAATCAGGATATAATTTTTATTTAAATTCAAAAATTCAAAGAAGTACATTGTAGTAATTTTTTAATAACCTAGAAAAATTTACAATTTAAAAGGAATAACAATATCCCACTATTATAATAATTATTCTTATTTAGTTATCAATATGTGTCTCAAAACATGACCATAACAATGAAATGAGTAGGTACCCACATTGGGACTAAAATACGTAACAAACTATATTCCTTGTTTTCATTTAATTTTTACTACATGTGAGTATGGGTGGTATTTGATGAAGATAATAAAGTGACCTTAAAAATATAGAGAGTTTAATTTCCAAAAGGGAGATTATAAAATAGTACTAGTGATTTAACCTCCCCCCAACACTCTCATTGGTACATCATCTGGACTTGGTGCATCAAGAGAAAAATGAGATCATTATTTTATAAAGAGTGAATTGAAATTAAGAATTAAAATAAAACATATGAGTGAGAGTTTCAATATTTTAATAAATTATTAACTACATAATAATCATAGAGACTTGTAAATATTTTGTAATTTGATCATTTTTTGGAGATTAAAAAGCATCAGGAAATTAATTTAAAATTTGAGAGTAAGAAAAATCTCTAATGTAATCATTTTACAAATTACCAAATCATGGTTCATGAAAGAAAGTTATAAACATAGTTTTTTAATATTTTTATATATGAACATCATCATTGTATTACATATTATGATAGAAATTATTATAAAATGGTATCCCCAAAATTATTTTTATTATAACTAATGATCTATGAGATGGATTCTCTATTATGTTGTTCCAAGATTCACCTGTGATAATACATTTTGGTTGCCTGAAATTTTATTCATTCAAGTACTTTTGTTTTCATGAACTGTAACTTTTTGTGGGACCTTATGACTAGTCCTTTCTCAAGAAATATAGCCTTAATGTATAGATAATATATATTTTGTACATAAATATGGTATACAATATTGAAAATATTTTTTATGAGTATATGCTATCAATGAAATAAAACTTTTTCAAATTAATATCTGAAATGAAAAAAAATCTTTTAATGGACTCTTTTGGGCTTGAATAAAGATATGTGATTTGTTTGAAAATAAAACCAATTATTCATGAGAATTATGGGATGTTATAAATGATTTACCGATTTACCATTGAGTACGTACTAACATAGAACATAAAAATTAATCTGAAACAACATTAATGAATGAAGGAAAAAAATGAAAAGTGGTGACTATTTCCATTGTTTTTCTTAGTATCCGGGAAATTTAATAAATAAAATCCAAAATATAGGACTATGATGGAACAAAAAACTTATATGTATGTTTTTTATGATCATGAACTACTGTAATTTATCATATTATGAATATATAGTGAAATTATGCTATTAAAGGGAAATACTAACTAACTATAAAATAGTGATTCCCTTAGTGATTATGTTATAAATAAAAATTTTAATATGTAATTAAATTTTTATAATTTTTATCCAACTAAATCATATATAAATAAATATATTTCTCTCTAAGAGACACCCCCAAGCATAATGGAATACCATCATTATAGAGGCAATCAAATTTTGTGGAATTAGTTACTAAATTGAGTTCAAGCAAGTGATTTATTTTAAATCATATAAAAATCATTTATTTATTTTTTGGTTATTAATGGTTTATTTTTACTATAAGTAGGATCAATTATGAAGGCTTTTTTATCTAATTAGTTGTAAACATTCAACAACCAATAACTCTTTGTCGATATTCTAAAAAACTAAGGCCATTTTATTTAGATGATAATTTATTCCAAAAATATATACAGTAAAATAAATTAAAAAAATAGTCTATACCACATCAGAGGGGTAGTTGGTTCTATTGGTTACCTTAAAAACTCGTTTTGGATAAAATTAACTACATATCATATAGGAAGTAAATGTTTAAAAACAAACATCTTAGTGAAAGAATTTCAAAATTTGGATAATTAGTTGATATACATGAGGATGTGTAGATAATTTTCTATATTAGAGAAAACATGTCTTTATAAAACATGTTAATATAAAAATAATAAAGATTTAATGTATTTGGGTTCTATGTATTATATATAAGTAATTATTTTTTAATCTTATTAAAAAATATTCTTACGTATACCCATTTATGTTTTCGATTGGAAAATGAATTTCATCTTCAGAAAAACAATGAGTCAAATATAGGAATCACTTTTTATAACAATGAATAACTACATAAAAATATTTCTATATTTGACATCGCCCTTCTCGGATCATTTATAAACTAATGGACAATTAAAAATTTCCATTCATTTATTTACATTTCCATTATAATTTCTATAATTTGAGGTTATATTTCCAAACACTCTATATCATAACAAATAATCACACCATAATCCAGAGTTCCATTTCACCATTATGATATTTTGTCAATTAATAAATCTAATTTCTATCAATCCTCATATACAAAATAACATGAATCACTAGATTTTTCTAATATAACGTTTATAAAAAATAAATGAATTAACACACTATATTTTTATCTGTTTTAAAAAGTTTGAATAATATATAGGTTCTTACCACACTGGTTGCATATTAGAAAAATGGATCACTAGATTTGGTTCCTCAAATTGATTGTATAGAGTTAAGATATCAAAACATGCTATATATCATATCCATTACTAACAAATTCCAGTGGATATTCTCATAGTTTACTGGAATAAAAAAACATTTGGATCTCTTTATGCAATACAATGATACATTATTCAACATAATTTCCTTTTTTCCAACATTATGATTTCATGGCATTCAAGTACAGAGAAAAAAGCAAAATCATCCATTAATTGTTAAAAATAAAACCTAGATAAACTAATATTATAAGGAAAAACGTTTTTGAATAATTAAATTAAAAGATAAATCCACTACAAAAATAAAAGTTATAGAAAAGGGAATATCTACATTTCTATATTTCCATTAATATTTCTTATTTAGCTTTTTCTTCTCAATTAAAACAATTTATGGGTCTATGAAATGTCTCCAAAAAATAAAATTTATGAAAACATAGAAAAACATGGTGTTAAAAATAAACAAATAGTCTCATACATAATGCACTAGATCTTCACCACTATTTTAAAAAATCAATGTCATTCATTGAAATAATATGTTACCGTTTCATGCTTGATTTCAATAATAAAATGTTCTTTTTTTAGAGTAAATTTATAATTTTAGAACAAACTAAAATATATAACCATACACTATAACTAGGTAAATTCAATAATAATACATATCTCCTTCAATATCAAGAATTATTTGTAGTAAACTCATATCCTTAAATGTAAATGTGGATTTCTACTTCACCCACCTTGGTAGTTAATGGGATAGTTTATACATTCTATGAGTGTATATAGGTTCCCAAGATTCATTTTTTAGATAGTGGAGGTCTATTATTAGTATTTATATTCTAATATATATTTATATTGATATTAATTTTTGGGTATAGTAAAACTAATATTATCTTCTCTAATCAATGGACATTACTTCTTAGTGAATTAAGTAGTTTCATTTATATTTTCATGATCTATTTCCTCTTTCTTACCTACTTATTCAACAACAACATCCCCTTATCCCTTGATTATTTTTTACAACTTTTTTCCATCTCAAAAACAACATCATTTTCCATACCTACATATTCTTTATTTGTTTTTAGAACCCATTTATCTCATTTAGTAATCATTTTTTCCTCAGAACAAATAACATACATCCCTTTATTTTACATAAACTTTAATCTATGTCCCAAAAAATAAATTTATATGTTCTTCATTTTATATTTGTATTTCAGCCTCATCACTATTGTGAAATATATAAAATTCTCTAAATAATATCTAATATTATCTTTTTTAAAACTATATTCCCAAATCCATTGATAGTGTATAAATGATTTGTTTCACCCATAACCAATTATATATATTCTCGATCATAGAAAATACATGAATTTAACTAGATACTATGTAGTGTCATAGTTGGACACTGTATTGGTTGGTGTAAATATATTTTGAAACTATAAACATAATTAATAATTCTACACAATCAAACAATAATTTCAAAACAATATATGTACAAAAATATTTTCTAGTAACATTTACCCCTTACTCGATTCGCATAGACCAACATCAATATCTTGAATAATCTTTTGAATAAATGATCGAGTACTTCCTTCTCCATTAACTAGAAAATTTATATCATTGTAAATATTCCCATATTATATTAGTGAAGGGTGTTTTGAATAGATCAACTATCTAATCTAAATAAACAATGTTAAATAAATTTCAACACCTTTCTAATAAACTAACTTTTTTGTTTTTCACTAAATAGTACTAGAATGAGATGTTTGTAAACATGAATATGAATCATGAGATATTTTTCGATATAATATATTAGATATTATATATAGTTCACAATTAATATATGTATTTTATGCACATATTAATCATGTATGGGATGCATGGAATAATATATATATATATATATATTATTTTCACATGATGCTTTATTCACTAGTTATAGGGATTGATAGTTTTTTGTTAATTAATTGATGTTTTCAGTGATTTATATCCTACGAAGAGTAGAATATGAAATCTGTTATGTATTTGAGAGGCCTTGTGCTACATATATATAAGATGATAGGATAACATCATATTTGGCAATATATGTATAATATATATAATCCTAAAAAACCTCTCTTCTTCTCGTGAAACATTTATCACCTTTGAGAATGTTCTAGCATCCCATTTGATATCTACTATACACACAAATCATTCATGGATCCATTTCATGGTGTCCACCTACCACCCTTGGAGAGAGGGTGATTTGATTTTCTAATTTTACTAATATTTATTAATCAATATCCATCACCTATTAAAAATAAGGTTGATTCTGTACACAGTTTCATGGTACTTTATTTTATGATTTTTTTCCAAATTAATTTATTAAATATAAATATCATATGTTTGGGTAGTATTCCGAAACATATATTCATTATATGATCATATAAAATCCAGTAGTCATATGAAAGTGAGATTATTTATGTTTTTGATGTGTTTAATTCACATGTTTTCAATGAAAAATATAAAACTGTGTTTTTGTAAAACTGAATGAATATTTCAAACCCTTTCATGAGCTTTATAATTATAAATTTTGATTTACCCTTACACATGTAGGCTTAGTAAAGGTATATATGTTGTTACCCTTACTCAATCCATTGCGTAAAGGTTGGTATATAGTTACCCTTATATGATACCCCTAAGTAGAAGGTCTGCCTAAGGGCCCCCCATTGTTACCTTTTCTAAAATGTGTTGCGTTAAGTTAATACAATTATTCAAAAGGCTTTACATAAGGGTCACAATCTTTTTACCCGTACGCATAAAGTTATTAGAGCAGTGTAATGGTACTGGATGGTTACCATTATGTGTAATATAAAATAATTAGGGTGCCCTTATGCAAAAGGGTTTTTCAAAGGAAATTAGTTTACATAAGTGTGCTATATAATGTTAATCTATGTATGAACTTTATATATTAGTGTTCAACTGTTCTATGTAAAGGTAATATTTAAGTTACCTTTACATTAGAATTTTAAAACCTCATTTAACCATACACAAAGAATCAATTTGATAAATTTATTCTAGGAGAGGACTATGAATATCATGCAATATTTAATACCATAAAATCTATTTTTCATCTTCCTTGACATCATTTTTTTATTTATGAGCTTAAGAATGTTTTTTGGGAAAAGTTTGTGCATATTGTTTTAGAGTTTTCATGAATTGAATTGTATCTTGCTTAAATTATCCTATGGTAGATGGACTTTGTGTTGGACCACCTACTTTTTTACATTCTTTCTTTTTCTAGGAAAGATAATGGGGTTAGCTATCTATCTCGCAAGGATTTTTCATGTGGAGTTTTTTAATCTCAAATAACACTATGTATTTATAAGAATTATTGTTTTACATTAATCATTTTATTCTTTTTGGATATGTATGAATATACTTGACTTCTATTATTTGGGGATTAGTAATGAATTTGGGATTTTATAGATAGTTTCATATTAATGTAGAGTGAGAACATTAATTTAGTTTTTTAATAGGTATTTCAAAACAAAATCATTATAACCATGAATACAAAAAAATGGATTGAAAACATGAGATGAAAATTATTACATAGGATGTAATAGTTCTGAATTTAATATTTTATGTTGTATGTCAAATGGGAGAGACTTTAAAATAAAAGCACATAAATACTATGTGTGTGATTCCTTCCAAAATGTCACTTATCATGACCGAGATCATTCAAACATGTATTCTCTTCCCAAGTAGGGGTCCCCAAAAATATATTATATAATAAATTCATGTGACAAATAACACTAGATCATCATTGGGTATTTTCTTCCCAAGAAAGGTGAAATGTATTGATATTTTTGGTATATTACTTTCACATGTTTCATAATACAGCTTGCAAGGAAATCATTGTGGATGATACTAGAAGAATATAGTTGATTTTATCCATATGACCGATTTGGGAAAAAATTTATCAGCTCAATTATCCAAGGGTCAAAACTATTTTTATTATGATAATTGTTTACGTAAATAACTAGAGAAATGATTGTACTAGTGGACTCATTTCTTAGTGAAATATATATAGTGTCTCACTAAATATATATGATGTATGGGGCAATAAGTTTTATTGGAGCGTGATCAATAAATATCCTTAATTAAATGGTTTAAATCATGTTATTCATTTAATAAAATTTCTATTTTATGTAATGTAATAACCCATCATTTAAACATGTAATCTTTCTGTGAAAATGAAATGTTGAATGGAAGCCACTTCCTTTCTTAATGAGAATTGTTCTCAATATAGAGGTGAAATTTTAATTATTGGAGAATCTAGTTCTCAAGAAATCAACTTAGAGTGGTATTCCCAAAAATATATATAAGGATATAATAAGAACCTAAAGTTTTTTTAGAAGTTTTTACTCATATTAATTATTCTAAGACCCCAAGTTGTAAAAGAAAACATTAATCTATGGATTATTTCAGAATGATAGAAAATTTAATGAGTCTACATCAAGAAAATTCATTCCATGATCTGTATGATGTTTCAAAATACATTATTTGGTGTAAAATGGTTAAAGGAAAATCAATATCCTCCCATGAACTCAATATAATTGGGTATGTTAATGATCAAAATATGTTGGGTTCACCAATATTGCTAGATTTTATAACATATTACATTCATTAATCACTTCTAGAAAGGGTTTGGTAGTATTTAGTTAACTACAACATGAATGAATTCGGAAAACCGTTTCCTGATCTTTTTAACATGTTATGGATTACTAAGTAGGAAATGGGTAGTCCAAGATTATGTACAATTATGACGGTTCAAATAGAGGAAGGTAAAGGTTATGTTAAGAATGGTAATAAAATAGGTCATGAAGAGTTTACATCACAAGTTACATCGAAGATAAAAGTGAAATGAAAATTCTATAATTATGACTTGAGTGGCCATTGGAGGAGAAACTGTCGTAAATATGTTATATTTCAAAAGAGACAGATAGAAAAATATACACTTGGTTATAAAGATTAATTGTTTGATTTTGATCGGTATATGATACCAACTATATATTTTACCACTGTTATTGATATATAGAAGTTAATAAAATGATGTTAATAATTGAAGGAAGGACCATGATGTAATTTATCAAGTATTAGCTACATTGATAAATTCAAGAGGGAGTGAAACTTTTTTTAAGAATTTTCATTTTAATTTCTATTTTAAACATGTGAAACAATTTTTGTTCTAACAAAATTAGGTTATTCTTTATACACAGTTTATTCCTATAAATTATGTATCTGGGAATATAAATTGAAAAAAAAATCAGGATAAAATCTATATCAAATATTATTAAAATATATTGATGTTTTTTCAACAGGCTATGATTGAAATATTTTAATAATGTCTTCCTTTCAAAGGAAAAATTATCCAAGAACATAGAATAATGCATATGATATGGAAACAACAGTTTAGTTTTAAAATAATCTAAATAAAAAAATATATTTTATTTCCTTGAACAAAAATTAGTTTTTTTGGATTCTTAGAAACATACTATAAAAAATATATGGTCTAAGAGGCTAGTGTGAGAATTTTGAAACTTAAATAATTCCATTGTTAATAAAGAAATGATTGTGACAATTTAATTATGATTGATTCTCCACATAATATACTAAATATTTAGGGTATGTGAGAGTAAATAAAAATGTAAATAGTTACAAATTTTCACTAAAATAGAGTGAATATAAATGTCAACTAAATTGTTTTACCGATGAAATATTGTAGTGATTGTTTTCTTAATATGTTAAATAATTTTAGGATATGTTTTAGTATGGAGAACTGTAAAGAGTAAAATTTACATACCACAACAATTGAACATCACTATTCCCCCAAACCAATATAGAAATTATATCACATGGTATCCTAAAATAGTTTAGGATATAGAGGTAAATAGAAATCTAATGAGTTTCATTAGTTACCATAATAATATAAATATCATTTTATCTTAAAAAAATTATTTTATGCTGGTAAAGTAATAATATAAATTGTAATATTATTTGCAAAATATTTCACAGACACATTTTGAATGAAAGGGTTCTATGGATGATGATCTACATAAAAATGGTTCTAAGTAGACAATGAAAGATAACATTATAACATTTGATTATATTATGTTTAGGATATTTAATATGAGTAAAAAGTGATTAACCAATAGAATATGTTCTCCAAGTATCCCTATTATTAAAAAATTCTTGCTACATAAATGTTATTCACAAAATGTTAGAGGAAGTATTTTTTCATATCATCACATAGGGATGGGATAAGAATCACATATAGAAGTAATCTTAAAAAACCATTTCTATAGTAACAAAATCAGAATATTTTAGAAAATCATAAAAAATTAGTGGGAATGGTTATAAAAATAATAATGTAATTCTAATGAAGGAAATATTCATTTATCATTCACTCATGTGTTATGGAACATTACATTATATAAAGGATAAAATGATAAAAATCCCCTCGGAGTAAAAACATTGAGTTACCCCAAACCAATGATCACAATAATGTATAATGGGTTGTGATGATATGTAAAGGTTTTCATGAATTGATTATTATATACATTAAAAAGGTTTTCATTTGAGACATATAGAATGGATTCTTGGGTTAAAAAGTAGAAACTTATTACTTGTGTTCGTTTTCTAAAGTATATCTCGTGGAATTTTATATTGTCATAGATATACTTATGGATGTATGATTATTATATATTATCCTTACATGACATTTGTGAGATATATAAAATGAGAACATTCAGACAATGATACCCTACTTATGAAATTCAACATATCAACTTAGCTAATCTAGGGGTAGTTGGGTATGTTGTTGATCAGGTTGTCTGTTGAAGTGAAACCAAGATGGGATTTTCCACTTGAATGATAAGATTATAAATCTTTTCCTTGATTTAATTAGATCAAATAAATACATGGACATGATTTATTGTTTCAAATATTATTTGTTACACTACTTGGGAAATCTAAATGTGATGTACTTATCTTATAGATTAATGACGCATGTTGTATTCATCGACAAGGTCATTATTTTTCTTAGAATCAAGAAAATGATGAGAGTCCAATACTATATTGACATATTTGATTTCCATTGGTAACTCAATGTCATGGAAAACATGATTATATAAGATAAAAATGATGTATATGATACATCCTATGGTTGAATTTTTCATATGGAGATATCAGTGTGTTTGATGGAGATCACACCATATCCCATGGTATCTTGTGCGGCACATTCTTACATCTATAAAATTGAGATTTCGTAGTTGTTGATAAATTTGTTGAGTCCCATAGGGTCACACATTTAGTCCCTTAAGTATGTATAATGTTTTGTAATTTTTTTTATACAAAATGAATAGAGTATAATGGAAGACTCTATCCAAAGGAGTTTGGATGGATTCACAAAGAGCTGTTAATCTTTGAGTAAAGTCCTTATGGTATTTTAGTAAAATTCGGAGATTGTTGGATGCGACCAAAATATTTTATGAATGATATGCATACAGACATGAATACAATACATGGGATATATTTATATGTAGTATATATGATATTATATATATTTTAGAATTAATATAGGCATTTGATGCATGTATTATTCATGAATTCAATGCATAGAATAATATATATATATATATGCATATATAATATATATATTATTTATTTCTACCTATTGTTTATTTTTCAGTTACATGAATTAATTTTATTTCTTTAATTCATTCAAAAGGTTTAATGTATTATACCCAACAGGGAGTAACACGTGAAATAGGTTATGTGTTTGAGAATACTAGATTATTGTCTATATAATAGGATTCGATCCTCTCTTGTTGTGTGTGAGATGCATGATACTCATAATCCCTCCCAACCATTCATCTTCTGAATGACCTTATATCTCTTTTGAGAGTCATGTATCCTTAAAAAGTGTTTGTGGATGCATTTGTTAGTGTCCCCCTTGGATGTTGTCTTCTTTAATTAACTAATTTCAGTTATCCATATTATTAAGTATCATTTATTAACAAAAAGGAAAGATTATACAATACATGTTTTCCAGTTAATCTATTTTATGATTATTTTTTACATGTTAATTTCTTGGTGATATATACCCTATGTTTGGGTTGTATTCCACTAACTATGATCATTATATGATCATATGAAATCCATAAAAAACAACCCAACCTATAAATTTTAAAAATATTAATTAATTTTCAAAAACGATTTAATCAACTACTAATGGATACCTCCATCCTAAGAAAATATTTATATTTTTTAACATTTTCTTCAAAATATGTTATAAAATTCTAACCCATATTGGAACCATATGTAGGGAAGAATAATGTTATTCATGCAATGAATCAATGAAAACATATAGCATTAGAAAAAAATTCTTTTTTAGTACATTCAATGGTTTTAATAATAGCTCAACATAAAATTACCTATAATAAAAATGACCAAAATATTCAAATATCATTCTAAATAGTGATGAACTATTTGACTTCAATGTATATTCACTTGCCATTGTTGTTTTAAATTCCTCAATTAAAAATATATAAAGTATATATATAACTACTAATTTCATTATCCTAGTAGTTACATAATTTTTTTAAAACATATATTTTATGTATGAAATAAAAAAATAAAAAATAACCATCAATTTTTTACAATCATCAAACGTAGATTATTTTTCAATAAATTATTGAAATAGAATCCAAAATAGTAACCTTTTTAGAATCATAATGTGACTATAAAATGTCTTTGACCTAATCACATGAAATAGTACCAAAAAATAACTCAGTCAAGACCTTTAAAGTCCAATTATTTTTATAGAGAGATCTTTTATTATTAAAAATATCATCCACATATTTATTTCATTGTTTGAAAGAAACATAGTGCAATAATGGAATTAGGGAATAGTTTTATGGTTAAAATGAAAATGGGAAATGGGGAAAAATTAAGAGATAATCAAGGTTAATAACTGAGGAAACTTTTTGAGAAAATAAAATCAATAAACTAATAAGACAAATTTATTATAATAATGGAAATGTAAATATTTCTCTAGAACTTTTTGAAATTTTACAAGTCTATTATCGGAATATAATTGTTTGATTGGTCCCATATTTCCATTTTACCCACTATTGAGTGTGGTGGATATACACGATATAAAAAAATATATCTCAATATATATATATATATAGACACATGAACACACACACAAACATATCTGATGATAATAATAGAAAGTCAAAATATATTAGAAAATCTAATTAATAAATAATAATTAATATTTGTGTGTGTGGTTTTAATGAGGGATTTGGTTAGGATTGTCCCCCATACAAATTAATGCATCCAAAAATCTATATATATAATTAATATTTAATATTTTAGATGAAAATTATTTCTTCATTGATTATATGATTTACGATCCATACATGACATTATGAACATGGAATTGAGAAAAATAATTGAAGACTCATAAGTGTTTGGTCATTTTGATTTTTGGCATGGGCCTTGAGGCTTCCACATGACACCTTCCTCTATAAGAATCAATAAAATATATATTTTTTTATCGGATATCTATTATTCATAAATTAATAAGTAGTATTTCTTAATTTTCTACATATATTTTGATGATGTAATTTTTTAGACCAATAAATACTGTTAAAGGATGTTTTGAAAATTTAATGATTTAAAAACTAAAATTTGTTAGGACAAAGTACAATTAAATTTTGAGGGTATAATTTCACTCATTTTCATGTGTTTAATAGCATAAATAAATTTAATGTCTCATTTGGTGCTCGTAATATTGGGTTTTTAGAAGTATATTTTGGATGTGAAGGTGCATGATGGTTGTCTGGTAGTTGCTTCATTGATGACATCACAAGGGTATAATTATGTGAATTAAATTAAATTAGTTTTTCATATTGACTTGAAATTTATGTGTTATATTGTAAAATTAAAAATGATGATGAATCCTTAATAGATTTACTAATCTACTATCCTTCATGGAATATTAAAAACCTATTAATTCTTTATACAAATTTTCTAGTCGATTAACTTGATTTAGTGCAACATTTATCGTAATAGATTGTAATTTTATATGAAACCAGATGTTATGGTATTCATATTTCTATAATTCATTGATGTAGGTGGTTAGTGGGATATATAGTGTTGTTTATACCATGTGATATTTATCTTGTAGTATTATATTAATTGTCATGATATAATAATTTGAGAATGACACATATTAACATGATATTTTATTGGAAAAATTTTCCAATGGTTATATATGGAATTGTGAGTAAAATATCCTAATAAAATAATTGTAATTATTAGTTAACCTACATAGTAATTTCATGACCAATGTTATGATAATTTTGGACTTTCTCTACAAGATGATGATTCAATAATTTGATGATTTATTCACAAGGAATGAAAATCATGGGCGATGACGCTATATGTTTATCACTTTTGATTATGAATTTTATAATGGTAATGTGTGTGACACAAATTGGTTTCATTTTTGTTTTAGGTTTAATACAATAGTAATCATCCAATGAGAGATTCAAGTTTTTTTGGGATCCTATGATCAGGACTGGGGTCTAGGTGTCCATGATTTGATATTTGAGTATACACATGAAGACTAGTAATCCCTCTATATATTCCATTGTTGACGGGGAATGAGTCCTCCATATTAGAAATAAATTTGGGCACCCCTAATATCAACACTATCATTGTTAGGATGAGGGTTCTTGATATGATACATGAGATTTAGGTACACCTTGGTCTAAACTACCATATATATGGCATGAATTCCCAATATGATACATGGGATTAGGTACTCCCATAATAAAAAATGTATGGGTCACGTATTAGGGGAGACATTTACCACCCCACCCAATACATTCCCTCGAGTGTTCCTAATTTATCCACCTTGAATTTGTACTAAGCGATTTATTATCAATTAAATTATATGAAAGAAATATATCCAAAATTTATGTGATGTTGTATAGTTTGATATAATATGTCATATATCATGAGATGCATGTAAAAATTCTAATTTTAAATGCTGTAGTGATATAGTTTTTTATGATATAGGGATATAATATATTTTCTATTGAAGCATTCATTATTATTTTATATTGTTGAGTTTTAGTTCCACGAATTGAATGGTTCGATACATTTCACACTATCATATATTACTTATACATCTGACAGTTAAAGAGTTAATTTTCAGATATCCTACTTATCCACTTCTATTGTAGGGTCGGGATAGAGGAAAATTATTTTCCTAATGCATCACAGATACTGACCAGGGTTGTCTCGCTTGAGGATATTTCTCATTTTTTCACTCACTTTTCTATCTCACCAAAACTACATATTTTTTATTTTTATGTTTTAATTATCTAATGGAATTAAAAATACATGTAATATGATAATTTATAAACATATACTAACCTGAAATTCTAACAAAATGATATTTGGTCTAAATAACTTGGCCTTTGTAGTTCGGTTCGGGGGTTTCATCATTCTCCTTGTTGGTTTTTATATTATGTTTGATAATTGAATTATGAGATCTCATTCATGAATTAAAATTATATTATTTAGTGACATGAAATATTTAATGTATTTATGAATCTCAATTCCACCTCATCCTATAATAACGGCCAAGGACATACCTCAATTGAGAATGGGACATTTTCCATGACTTGGTTTCATCATATTCCATTTCATCCACTAGATGGATCAATACCATCATATTAAGAGATTTTACCTACTACAATGGAGGGAAATATTTAATAAAAGAATAGAAATGAGTTTCAAATCATTGACTTGGTGGAAGATCTCTACACTAGAGAACCTCACTCTTTCTCATCACAAACATAATAAAACCTAAAAAAATAAGTGCAAAATGAATGGAATTTACACTTACGTCCCTCAAGAAATGCTACTGGTGATCTCCTCATTTTTTAAAGTAATAGGTCAATATATACGGAAATAAGAAAATAATAAGAAAATAAAATTACAGAAGATATAAAAAGAGAATGGAATAAAATTAATGAAATTGATGGAGGTAATAGTTTAACAATCAGATGAATGAATAATTTATGTAACTAAAATTATAATTACATTATAAAGAAAAAAAATAAAATGAAAAAATGGAGAATGATCATCATAATGTCCCTTGGAATCTTCTTTAATGGATTGGGAGAGCTCCCCTTCAGCATGGATCAACTTCTCCTTATATAGGACAAAGGTTTACCACACATGGGAATTATAATTCAAGATCTTTGAAATGTCTCTTTAAGTTCTCCTCCATAATCTATTCCCTAACGTTTTTCTCATGGTAGAGACCTTTAATAATAAATTTTTTGAAATTACTATTCTTAAATGTTATTCAAAAATGCCTCATATATCTATCCACATAATTCTAGATTCATTTGACCTCTTTAAAAATAAATTATGTATCATTTACTGTATACATTTATTCTAGAAAGGAAGAATATTTGAATTTCCAAACTTCAATTTCCAATACATTTATGGTCATAATAATTTTATAATCAGGTGGGACCATAGTTATAATTTTTTCCCCTAGATATTATATTTATCATTGTATAATTTAGATCCATTTTTTAACCATTTATGAAAGAGAGGACCATCTTAAAAAACTTCTAAATATATATAGAGATGTTTGAGGCCTACCTTGTGAGCTTATTTGGGACCATCAAATGATGGATTCAGATTTGGGTCCATGAGAATGAAGTAAATCAAAAGTTGCATTTAACTCGAAAAAATTTAATTTCCTAAATTAAATCAGTGTATGATAATTTATGTTAAAAAGTTTTAAATATTTTAAAATATTTAAATCTCAAAAATAAGAAATTTTTCAATTAAGCCCATAACACACTAAAAATCCAAAAAACAAATGATGCAAATTAGCTCAAATTGATTTATTAGAAGATATTAAATCATTAATATACATATGAAAAATGATGAAATTATTTTCTGTATCAGTCTCCCCATACATTAACCATGATTTTCCTTGAGCATAAAATCTCCACATTGAATGTAAAAGGGCACTGATGCTACAATTTTTCAAATTCCAAAGCCATTAAGTCAAACAATTTTCAATATCAAACCAAATTTTCCAAAATATAAATAAAATATAAATTTAATTTTTCATTTTTTAAAGATAAAATCAACTCACGTATTTTACTTTTCCCATTTTAAAAATTATAGTGATTCTCCTTCCATTTTTTATGCTCTTTAATTTATTATTATTAAACATGCCAAATCATGATCTACTATACTTTTATATATTTTAACTCATAAATCATGATAAATATTAAAGTAGATTTATTATAATATCATTATAATAAGGTACTCTGATAAAATCATGTAAAAGGATTACTTTCTCTACTTTGTAAAGACAAAATCACATAAATTCATGAGTACTTGCATTAAAGGTTCAAATTATTATTAGTTTCATGGTTGGTAGGTATAAATAATTAAATCTCAAGAGGAGGTTAAACTCTAATGTAATGTGCATGATGTAAAAAATAAAATCTCAATGATGTTTTCCCCATCAAATTGTAACAAAATTAATTTTACCAAACTCAATGTAATGGTTATGATCAAATAAATTACAATGAAAGATTTTAGCACCATCTTGTTTTTTTACTTTAATACATTTAAAAATAATAATTTTTTTCGTTTATTTTATTTTATGAATTTTACCTTTAGATTAAACCTCACATCCCCCATATAACAATATATAATAAAACGGATATGTATATTAGTGGTGATTTTTTGTTATCACAAATCACAACCCATTTTCTTTTCATTTTTCTGTTCTTTTTTGTATTTTTTGATTTTTTGTTCTATAGAGGTAAAAATAACTCATATAGTTAATATAAACCAATTTGAATCTACATATTTCTCACCAGGGACATATACCTTAAAATATATATCATCCCTTCCACCATGAATCCCTTCACCCCCAACCTTCAAATTTCAAATATCATACCAAATACTTAGATGAGGGTAAGAATTGATAAAAATGGCTTGAAACATGTATCATCCCTAAAAAAGGCATTCATTATATTTATGGGATAAATAAAAATTAATTTAAAGGTGCCCTTTTTAGGTTAAGGTATTTTCAAAATACCCCTCAATCATTTTAAATGTTTTTTTTCACAATTATTGCTTGGATAAGTTCAAATGACTGTTTTGGTCGGTGATAGGTCCCATGATCACTTGTGAAATATACTCAAGAATAAATAGGAATTATTTGGTCATGAAATCCTATTGGGAATGAAAAATATGATTTGGGACAATCTCTGAAGGCATTTTCAATAATCAAAAATTAATTCCCATTAATTTTATAATTTCTAATCATGAAAACTATTGTGGAATTTTTATTTACCAAAATCAACTACTTACCTTAAATCATGGGTCCTCGTTTTAATAACCATGAACAACATTAAACATATAAATTTTACATTTTAAACATTAAATCCCATTAAAATTGTAATCTAATACATGAAATCATATGATTTCTAAGAAACTCTTGTCTCCAAGATAAGTCATGTAAAGCATAAAACCAAGTGTGGGACTGGAATTTCCAGTTTAAAGCTCAAAATATGTTTTTGTAAATTAAGGCATGTAGTTTAAAAGATAAAAAATAAAAGTGAACTCCAATTTCTATGATGCAGAGACTTATTTCCACTATTACTATTTGGGATTTCTTGTACAGTCATGGTCCTATAGAATATAATTACTATATTTGGAACATGTATTATGTCGGTTGATTTCAAAATTATATATGGAGTTGGATGCATGATGAACGAATTTTAAAACTCAAATTGAAATACTAGAAAAAACTAGAAAGATATGTTTTGTTATGATCCCATGAGTGGGCCCTAAATGTTTATATCCTCTAAGGGGTAGTACGAGCTGTTATCCAAAGTGTGATGGTGGATGAATCTTCTTAGAATTAAACCATCACATGTGGATTTTCCCTGCTTATGCTTATTTGTTTTTGGAAAGAAATATTAAATGAAAAGAGTATACCAGATCCATCCCATATAAAATTAAGTATTGACTACATCGTAGGGTTTGGATGAAGTATGGATCATCATCTTCTTTAGTTTCAAAATATACGACCTCCGTATTCTTTTCCAGCACTGGATCAACATGGATTTTAAGAATTTTAATTTGAATATTTTGGTTAGAATGTATAATTAAGTTGATAAATTTAAACATAGAGAATATGAATTCCCCCTTTCAATGTCAGCAGCCTCTATCACAATTTCTTCAAGATCTAATACTTTTACTTCTTCTTGGGTTTCCTCAAATGTGTGTTCATTGAAATTATAGAGATCCAAGTGTTCCTCAGTAGGTATATGTTTAATTTCTTCCAATTAATATAAATAAAATAAATGATTGACCAAATATGATAATTCTAAACCATAATGAGGGATAATCAAATAATTTTGAATGAAATTATAAATTGCAGTGTTTATGAAAGGACAATATCCCTTAGTAGGTTCTGGTTCAATCACGTCTTTAGTTATAAATTTCCCTTAACTGTGTGTCTTAGTGGGTTTAATTAGGTAGTCAGGGTCATCCATACTTTCTTCAAATTTCACCACTTGGGTGGTATACTCCTCTTCCAAGGATAGAAAGACCTATAATGGCACTGATTCTTTTACTCTTTATGGATTTGGGAGATCTTGTTGTAATTCATAATCATTCTAAAATTCATCCATATATTATTTTTCTCCCACATATAGCTAAGAAATAAATTCTTAGTCATTATGAATCCACAATAGCTTATCATGGTCATCTTGAATTTGGTCCCACAAATAGTTGTGTTTTTATAATTCTGTGTGTTTGGCCTTAACTTCTTGGATGTATTTAATAAAATTATGTAGAACCAATGGGCTTCCTTCTTCATCTCGAATATTTTTATGTCATTTATAATTTCACTAAACATGAAAATAAAATCATTAGGTGAGATCAATGCCTATTGGACTCTTGGAATATATTTGATAAATATAATAAGATAATCAACCTTTAATTGGTGGTTCTCCTCAGTGTGGTAAATTTCTTTCTTTCACCTATAATTAATTATTCCTCGCAAAATAATAGATGTTTAAATACCTCATGGAATGATTTATTATGAGTTTTATTTCATATGAAAAAATAAAAATATATCTACAGTCTG
Source organism: Viscum album (assembly GCA_963277665.1). Taxonomy (NCBI): domain Eukaryota; kingdom Viridiplantae; phylum Streptophyta; class Magnoliopsida; order Santalales; family Viscaceae; genus Viscum; species Viscum album. The sequence continues at coordinate 1,551,100,123 of OY728125.1, read as the reverse complement.
ATAATAGAAAAAGACATGTAAACCACTGATTGGATCCTCAATAATGATTCCATTTTTGATGCATGCCTTTTTATTGGACAAGAATAAAAAATATTTCTGGTCATATAGCAGCACAAAGTCAGATAGGGTTCATATCACTTGATTAGCCTTCTAAATTTTTCACTACGTTATTCTATCTAACCTAAAATACATATGTTTAATGTTTCATATTTTATTGAAACAATATAATTAAAAATATATTAAATGAGGAAAATTATAAAATTATACTAACATGCAATGCTAGCAGAAAGGAAGAAGGGAAAAAGTTCATGTCTGATGTTTTTTTACTAGGTTCCATATTTCTCTTTATTTGTGTATAGATTTTTTTTTGATAATTAAATATGAAGATATCATTCATGAATTATGATTATTCTACTTAGTGTTGCGAAATCCGTAATTCCTTTATAATTCTCAATTTCACCCCCTTTAATAATCATGGTTGATGGAACACCCCAATCGAGTGTGTGACATCTTCCAAGACCAAGCTCCTCCATCTTCCTTTTCCTCAACTTATTGGATTACCTCTATCATATGATGATATTATATCTAGAAGAAGGTATTAAAATAATTTAATAAGATAATAGAAATAAGCTTTAGATCAGTTTCATGGGAGAATATTTTCACACACATGCACATTACTCTTTCTCATCCCAAACATAATAAAACATAAGAATTTTAGTGGGAAAATGAATGGAAATTCTATCTACATCACCTTAGACAAGCCTCAGGTTAGACCCTAATTTTTTAGGGTAATTGGTCTCTATGGAAATAGAGAATAAAATAATATGAAAATAATACAATAGAATAGAGAGAAATAGAATGGAAGAAAATAAATTAAATGAGTGGTTGGAAAACTTTAAAAAAAGGATTCATGAAATATTTATTTGACTAAAATTAAAATTTTAGGAGAAATAAAACAAAAAAAGAATAAAAAACAAAACAAAGAAAAAATGAACATCATCATGGACCTAATACTCTTATATTGTAAATAGTAAGAGCTCTTCCTTAGTCTTGGTGAACTCTTCCTTATATATACCTAGGGGTTTCCACCCATTGGAATTAGAATTCAAGATCTTCCAAATATCTCATTAATATCTCCTACAGATTCTGTCCAATGAATTTTTTTTCATTGTAGACCCATTTATTGACAGAATATAGGAAAGTAATCTACATGAATGTTGTTCACAAATTTCTCCTCTCTATACCCTGGAAATTTAAATTTCATCATACTTTTTTATAAAATGTTATATCTCATTTACTTCAAACATTTATTATTTCAAGGTCGAATATTGAAATTTATAAAAAATGATTTCTCAACCATTCATGGCCGTGATATTGGTAGAATCATGTGGGGACATAGTAATAAAAGATTTTCAGCCCACATATTATATTTATAATTTTCAAATTACTACACCATTTTGAAATCCATTTACGATATATATGTCCATGATAAAAAATATCAAAATCTATATATAGATTTTCATTATTAACATGTGAGATTCATTGATTCCTTCAAATGATGGATTGAGATTTTGGTCCAGAAGAATGAACTGAATCCCAATAAGTTTTTAATCCTATAAAAAAAGTAATTTCATAAATTAAATCAGTTTATGATAATTTATGGACAAAATACTTAAATAATATTAAATATTTAAATTTGAAAATTATGATATTTTTCTAATTAATCTCAAATGACACAAAAATTTAAAAAATGGTGAAAATAAGATCAACTATTTTTATTTGAATGTATTAAATCATTAAAATAAATATGTAAAATGATGGAAATATTATCTTTTTCACCAACATATAGTCTTCATCAATTAGTCGTTTCATAGAATGAAGCATTTTTTGAGACTATGTGTCCTAGAGTTACATGAGATATAGATGATGAAATTTACTCAAGTGTTTGATGAATGAAATGTACCACCTTATGATTTTGTGAAATAATTTTTTCGAATTAATTTAACTTTTTGATATTTTTCATTTCGCGTGGCACATGAAATAGTTAAATATATATTTATATTAAAATAATAAATCAAAAATTCATTTCATATTAAATAAAAACATTAATTTTGCTACACATAATACCAAATTGGCTTGCACTACCCTTAACACTGACTTGGCATATGTTACACGCAACACTGGCTTGGCATGCATTATATTCAACACTGACTTGATGCACGATGCACGCAAAAACAGGTTCCTAAAAAACATATTATATATATAATAATAATTAAAATGAAATAATTATAACCTATCTATTAAAATATATTTCAAACATATTAATAACTACATTTTAGATATTTTTTATAATTGTTTTATATAAATGAAACATATTGATATTGAATGATATGATTTTTGGTAAAGTCCTTTTATGATAATTTTTTTTAGAATAATACGTTTTTAATAATAAAATTAATTTTATACAAATTTAAAATGGAATTTGATAAAATAATGTTCATTTTTCAATTCATAATATAGAAATTATCTAAAGGTGAATTTTTCGTTTTTTTATGAGAACATTATTTTTTTGATGAATAATGAAAAAAATAATACTTTCTAGTTAAAAAAGTTATTTTTTATGAATAATTATTAAAGTTAAATGATAATATAAATTTTGTAAGGTAAAATTAGATAAATATTACCTCTAATTAAATAATTTATTTCATTATCATCAATTTTAAATTGTAAATCATAACAAACTTTTGAAAAAATTTATACTTTAAAACACTGTTATTTTGTCCCGTATGTAGGATTAACATTAATCTTAATTTTTAATCTTCCATGAATTTAATTTAAAAAATTCGACACACAAATTTTTTTTTAGCATAATATATTAATTCTAACAATACCATGTTAATTTATGAAAAAAATGATTATTAAAAGTGACTAAATTTTATTACAATGATTAAGTCCATATAAAACTAAATTAGGGATTGAACCTTATTGACCTATAACCATGTCCAAAACCTATTGGATGTCAATATTTTGTCAATTAACCTTATATTCTTGATTTCATTTGTTTTAGTATGACATGTTTCTGTAAGAACATCTATACACCTATCTTGTGTCCCAAAATTCAATGTGATTCCTTTTACTTCCCTATAAAAGGACACCACCACTCCCACATCGTCACACCTCTAAACTTCTTATGTTCAGAAGAGACCATCCCAATACACTTCATAGAAATCCCCTCATCCTCATATAATCCTTCCCATGGGATGAAGGCAATTCATGGAAGCCTTTTTGCACAATCCAAAAGTAGTAACCTGATAAATAGGTAACGTCTTCTCTCAAGTACTTTCATTTATTTTCTTTATACACCCCCTATAATGCTATTTATATTATGATTATATATCAACACTAGTATCCTCAACATACAAGGTTGTTTTTTTTTAAAATTGTTCTACTTACACCTACACACACCTCCATCTAATTGGTAATGAACAAAATGTTTATGTGTATGAAAAACCACTTCCTCACAAAACAATGATTGTTTATTTTTCTATTACCACTTATGATGGATGCCATTATAATGAACACTATTTTTATATATGATATATATTATATATTTAATGTATTTATTATTTTGTAATTTTTTTAAACATACATTTGTTCTTTCCATATTTTGTAAAGATAATAATTTCGTTTGAGAAAGTGTGGACTAATGCACCCTCATAGCGATATAATTCTTTCATACACTACATGTATTTTATTAAGGATTGTTTTAGTGAAAATATATTATATATATTATATCATAAATCATCATTTATAATGATTTATATTTATATTTATTTATTTATTTTAATTTCATTCTCTCAACACAGCAATTAAACGAAAATAGTGTTCATGAGTATGTATGACCTACCATCTCCATGAACGGTGTATCACATTTCATAAATATATATTATTTTTATTATTATGATACACATATACTTTTTATAAACAATATTTATATCAGGGTTTAATTTTTTGAATCATGATATAAGAATAGGGACCAACAATATGACATATTAAGACATATATAGAAAACAAATTGAATATTACCCGAAGTGAAAACTTAATAAGGGATGGTAAACAAAAAGGTAATATGAGGACATAATAATAATATATATGGTATTAGATATATGAATATTTTTTACAAAAAAGTATTTATAAAAAAATTATATTTATCATACTGGTGGTTTGAGTGAGTATGATGAGAGTCAAGACACAAGGTAAGGGGATTTCATCTCACTTTTTATTACCATGAGATACATGTTATGTTATCAAATTTTTCCATAGTGTACAGTGTATGTAATTATTATGGTTGAATTATATATAACTTATACCTAAATATAAGGGTATTAACATATCCTTTTTATGAAATTCCATTCATGTGGTTTAGGTTTCATAAGTTACCAAATCGGTTAAAATGATTTGCCTCAATTTTCCTTCTTTGAGACTAATGATTTTTTATGAACCAAAACTATTTTCTGAGGTTCATATACTTTAAATTTACAAGTTATATATTCAATATACATATTTTAATGATATTTTAAGCATCATTTAATTTCCTTTTCTTACATGGATAGTATTATTCCACTTTACTATGTAATAAGTGTTTATTGGGAAAATCTCATCGCCCTTTGAGATTGTTTACATTTATGCTTCCTTTGATGAATTATTAGGTTCCATGTTTGAAAACATTCATTAATTTTCATATCCTATTATTACTCATTCTATATTCATTTAGTATTACCATTTTATACTCTTTGGTATATAATATTGTTCGGAAGGTGTTTTTATGAAAGCCCGACTGTACCCTCTCTTCAGTTAGAAATCTTTGTTCCTTAATAAACCATGTTTTATAAAAAGGGATTCCAAGAACATTATACTAATATTCCATGATTGGTAATATAAATTGTTACCCTTTTGTCATTTACCAATTTTTTCAAAGGAATATTATTTTCTCTTTCCAAACAAGGCATTTTTCTATCATTTTTACAATGAATAAGGACAATTTTTTTACCTCTTACAATATGTATGAATTTATCCACTATAAATCCATTGAAAATTTTATTTTATTTTAAGTGGTTAAGTTATTAATAATTTTTTTTAAAATTTAATTTATGAAATAATTGTATTTAAAATGTTTAAAATATTATTTTAAAATTTTTCTTAGCAAATAGTTTTCAGAATATTTTAAAACATTTTTTGTATATTTTCAAGAAAATTGATGTAAAAATGTTTTTAGGATTTATTTATTATTTTTTAAATTTTTTCAAGAAAAGTAGGTTTCAATACGTTTTCAAAAAAAAATTTAAGGTTTCAAATTATATAAAAAGAAGTTTTTTTTCAAAATGTTTTCAAGTATTCGTTATAAGTTTTAATGTTATTTTCTATGAAAATGATTATCAAATGATTTAATGTATGAAAAATCATCTTTCAATTATGAAATGATATTTTCTAGAGGAAATGATTTCAAATATATTTCAAAATTATTTTCCATCTATGGTGAAATATGTTGATGCTACCCATGACCCTCTAAGAAATAATTTAATATTTCCATTCATATCCTTTCTTGAATGGTTTAGATTGTTGTGGTCTTTATGAAATCCATATATCATTCGTGGGTTTTATGTTATGAACTCATTTTCTATTTGATGGGTATATGTTTATGACATCCATTTCTCTTTCACGAGTTCTGTTTTTTATTTAATTATTTTGAAAACTGTATCATTTCAATAGGTTTTGGTAGGTTTATGTGTTTATGATACATTTTTAATTTCATGGGTTATGATATGATTGTTTATGATTGTGTGGTAGATGTATGTATGATTTGACTATGTGACTAGTTATAAATATACCTCCCTCCAACACATTGGGTAAGGATTTATATCTCATGAGATAGACCAAGATAGTTTTGGGAGTGAATACTGACTACTAAGATGGCCATGCGACTGAACCATGACCCCCAAGATGGTATGAGGAGTGAAATCAGCATACAAATATGTCCATGGGAGTGAACTATGACAACCAAGATTATATGAGGAGTGAACTCTTGCTATTAAGATGTTCATGGGAGTGAACCATGATAATCAAGATGGATTGGGGAGTGAACTCATTCTACCAAGATGGACATGGAAGTAATGCCCTCAATACTATGTGTGAACCTGATTAAAGGTTCACAATTGTATGCATAGGACTGGATGCATGTAAATAAGTTTATGTGATGTCCTAATTTCATTTCATTAACCTGATCAATGACCCTGTTTCTACTAATACATGTTCAAAATATTAAATTATTAAGTGTTTTCCGCAATTTCATATTTTATTCATATTTTTTTTCATGGATTATGTACCTCATTTATTTATGATTCAATCCTTATGAACTGCCAATATTTATTATAATTTATAACATGTACCTTATGACTGACTGAAAATTAAATTTTTATTTCAAAATAACATTTGAGGGACAAGTGGGAAACTGGAAATAAAATCATAAAAGAGTTAACTAAGAACAACTCTACTATGAACTACCCCTCCCCAATGGCTACATTGTTATGTGAAGCCTCCAAAACAGATGACAGCTCCGAAAGTAGCCACACGCAGAGTTGCAAAGGCCTGGTACATACTGTAAAGTCATACCCTCTCATTCTTCCAAATTCTGAATTGTCATTCCAGATGAATGATTCCTTCTCAATAACCTCATTAGGAGATGATCCTTATAGAGTTATAATTTCTTCTATAACAAAAAATTAAAATAAATCACTAAAATTTAAAGAACTCTCTCAAAACTCACCAATTACATTTTTTAAAAATTTCCAATGAGAATAATAAAATTATCAAATCGAAAAATCCAAAAAAAAACAAATTGATATCCACCATAGATCTTCTTAAACTGGCCACTTGAACGCACATATCAAGGGACTAAGAAGACACCCATGCTGCTCCACCTCAGAGATAATAGAGGAAATCTGGCACCATAGTAGAGAACCAAGCAAACAGAGGCAGAATGAATCACCACTGATACCATAGCTCAGCACCATCATGTCACCTTCATTGTCATCACAAAAACTCGAGCATCTCCATTATATAGAAACATCTTCAAACCTTTTCAAGACAAAACCATTTCTGCATCCCAAAGTTCATCAAAGAGGCAACTCGAGCAACCATAACATGCATCATAGATGTGACTGGAGTAGTTGAAAAGTACCTCATAGAGGCAACTAGATCAACCATAGATGGGAAACACAGAGGCCTATAGAGCATAATATAGGGTATTATCTTCAAATTTTATGCTCAAATGTAATTTTCATGTTTTATACCATTTTTTTCAAGTTATTCTTACACATTTCTATTATTTTCCCTTACTGAGCACCTGACCTCACCCATTTATGCTTTTTTCCTTTCCCCAAGTTATGAAGAAATGTTTTAGGTAGACAAACTAATGGTGGATATATTTTTTGGAGATGTTTAATATCCTATTCCCAGATAGAATATTTTGTTTCCAAGTATCCAAAGACACTATATTATTATGGTCCTGGAGAACATATTTTTGTAATGTACTGAATATTCATCTAAAATGATGTGATATCCATATATGTTAATCTCGGGTCTCTATAGATGGTATTAAAGGAATGGTTTAGTCTAAATTTAAAAAATAGTATGAAAAATATTTAGTGGGATTCCTAATTATATTTCTAATGATTTTTCTAGAGATGTCTCTCATGATACGTCTCAGGATAATGAAAATTATTGGAAAATTTCTAGGAATTTGCATAGTGGATATAGTGACTAATTTCGTAGAAATAGATACATATGTGGATAATATAAGTGGATGTGGCTATGGAACAGATAAACCTAGGTTTAACAACTCTGAAAATATGTTTCATACCTTACTCGAGGTAATATGGTACACAATAATGGGCCCATCTACACACCTTGTTTGACACTCCCAAGTCGAATGCTTTGGAAATTAACAAACTATTCTCGAATAATCATGAAGGATTCAAATGGAATTTGAAAATTAATAACCTCGGATAAACATAAGGAGTTATATATTAAAGAAGTAGGGTCCATCATTTATGTAGTAATTATGTAATTTTTCACAATTATGTGGTTTCCCGTTTTTTTAAGTTTTTATCACACTATGCATACTGGGTTTAGTCAATTTCTGAAAGCCGATGGAACCGTGTTAATGAGGAATGGAATAGACAAGGAAATGGTTGCCTCTCGAGAAACCAAATGTTATGGGAGATAAAAATTGAAATTGTGTTATTGTAATTTCTCAAGCCACGAATCATGGTGAAAATCCAAATGGTAAAAGGAGGGAACAAAGCTATGTTTAATCTTTTATGATACATCACCCACCTTATTTTAGTGGTTCCATTGATAGTTAGTTAATAAATAATGAATCAATACAACTGAAAAGGAATTTTCTATTCTCTAGTGTTCAAAACAAGAAACTTCCATATTGGTTGTCTAATATCTGGATGGTGAGGCTGATCAATGGTGGAATCTTATCAAGAATATGAGGTGATGGGATGAAATTAAATCCTTGGATTGGTATGATTTCATGAAAAAATCAATACATAGTTTCCTCATATTATTCGCACAATGATGGATAATGATTTCCAAGATATTAAGAAGAAGGGTGATGAATATGGTGATTTCTATAAATAAAATTTTACAAGACTTATAAGGTAATATTTAAGAATTACAATTCATCCTGAATGTAAGATTGTCTGATTCATCAATGGATTGAATCTAACTCTCTAAAGAGCATTAGCCATAAGGTAATTTTAATTCTATTATGAAATCATTTTATGTGAACTACAAGTGGAAATGAAATCTAGAAACATTATTGCATTTGGTAATAAGAATAGTAAAATGGGGTTCCATCAAAAATCCAATGGCAGGCCACATAGAGATAAAAAAATGTTTCTAACTCCCACTTTCCAAAATAGTGGGAAAGAGCATTTAAGTTAATTCTTGGAATGAAAAATGAGGTGTATCAAGTGTCAGAATCCTAGAAACTAAAAAAATGATGTTACAAGTTATGAGAAGAAGAAATTCAATGAAATTAATAGATAAAATCTCTATAGAAGGAACCACCCACACTTCAGTGTTACATGTACAATGAGTTTAGTCATTATTCAAATCAATTCTCCAATATGATGGCTAATATGGAGGATAAGGAACAATATCCTATGAAGAAAAAAATGAGAAATTTAAATCTTATACAATTAAAATGGATTATTTGAATAATGAAAATTATAGAAAAACTTGTCCCTTTTCCACTTTTTTTGGAAGTTCATGTTTTAGTTTTTATGAAAAAGCCCTATGAAAATTTTTTAGTTCATCCTTTGGTGAGGATTCAGGTAATTATATCCCTCTACATAGATATTGGAATAATAAAATTGTATTTAATGTTCTATCACTAAATGGATAAAACAAAGTGTTAAATAAAAAAATTGTATAAGATAAGAGAAAAATTAAGGAAGAAATGGTGAATTATATTTTGGATGGGATAAAAGGTTAACCATTTATGGAACGATTATGTAACAATTTGGATTAAGTTTGTGAGATTAATGTATTATCTCACCATATAAGGACATATGAATATTAGATAACCTATTTATGTTTATGGTAACTGAATATATATAGGTTCAATTATCATGGATCTCATGATCTGTTAGTTCTTCAGGAAAAAATCGAATTCACATTCATTTATTTGGGCAAGAGAAGAAGTGGGAATCTATTAAGGCTTAACAAAAGGTTAGTATTGTGTATAAGAAAGTGAATAAAACCAATTAAGTGTATTTCCTTATATTCTTGTTAAATAAAAATAATTAATAAATGATAAGATAATGATAAAAAATGTGTTGTTCAGATACATTAATTTATGTTCAACCGAGGGCCTTTTATATCATCACAAATTTCTGACTTTGAGGCCCTAGATTTTAATTTAACCATTCACTTTTTTGTGATTTATGACCTCAATGACTCCCAATAAATATATACATTTCCCTCCATCTACAGTCTTCACTACAAAGCTATGTTCTCCTATGTTGAATCCCAGTTATATGTTACATTGGGTAACTGTTATAGTTCCCACCTTCCCCTTTTAAGAATGTTTTATTATTCATTTCTACGATGTTTTTCTTTATGAATGAAACATTAAAATATTAATATATTAATAACCCAGATGAATTTTGTTGGAGAAATTAATTTTAAAGGAGGTATAATATATCACCCCATGATTCTGTGAATTTTTTTTTTCAAATTATGTTTCTTTTTATATTTTTTATTTCACATGACATTATAAAAATTTCTTTATATATATATATATATTAAAACACTAATTAAAACATTCCATTCACATGAAATACCAAATTTTCTTGCGCTACATGAAATAACAACTTGTATTGTGCTACCTGCAATAATAAATTGGTGTATGTTACACAGAACATCGACCTGACATATGACTTGGTGTATGATATAAGAAACACCGACTTGGTGTACAATTCATGCAACAATTACTTTCTACGAAACACACACACACACACACACACATATATATATAATTATAATTATTTAAATCAGATAATTATAAACCAACCCTTAAAAATACTTATATAAATATTAATAAATAATTTTCAAATATTATTTATAATGGTTTTATATAAATATAACATATTGATGATGAAAGATATGATTTTTGGTGCAATATTTTTATGTTAAAAATAATGTTCTCTTGAATAGACCAATTTTAATAATACAATTAATTTTAATCACTTTAAAATATTATATTTGATAAAATAAAAATTATTTTTGAATTAAGAATTTATAATTATTCCTAGGGTGAATTATTTGTATTTTTTTTAGAATCTTAATTTTTTGATGAATAGTAAAAAATACTACTTTTTAGTTAAAAGAATCCTTTTTTCATAATTAATTATTAATGATAAATGATATTATAAATTTTTTTATGGTCGCATTAGATAATTATTACATCTATTAATACAATTTAAATCATTATAATCAATTTCACTTTGAAAATATTCACAAACTTTTGAACATTTTTCTACTTTAAAACTCATTATTTCGTCCTGTCTATGGGATTAGCATTAATCTTAATTTTTACACTTATATGAATAAAATTTAAAATATCTTAGATAAATCATTTTATATAGTATAGAATTTATATTCTAATAAGGCTGAATAATTTTTTGACCAAAATTATTAGTAATAGTGATTAAAATTAATCACATCGACTAATGCCAAGCATAATTTGCAACTAAACCTTTAATTTAATAGCCCAAAAGACCTATCCACTTTCCCAACATCTATTTCTATCCATATTTAGGCCAAAAACCTTATATTGTTAATTTTCAATCGTTTGTAATGCTTTTTGTATAGGTAAAAACATGTGTGGGCCTAACTTGTTTCTAAAAATTCCAAGTGAGTCATTTCCCTTCACTATAAAAGGCAACCACCACTCCCAATTCCTCACACCTCTAAAACCTCTTACCTGCAGCCAATAAATTCCCAATATAATTTTCAGAAATTATCCCTTCATCTTATAAGACATACCTTGGGTATAAGGCAATCCATGGAAGCCTTTTGACACTAACCAAAAGGAGTTACCCGACTAAGAGGTAACGTCTTCTCCCAAGTGATTTATTTATTTTTCTCCAATCCATAAAAATAACAATATTATATTCTTATAAAAATTAAAAGTATATTAAATATATTAGTATTTTTTATATAAATTTTTATACCTAAACATACACACAACTATATCTAATGTGTAAGGAACATATTGTTTCTATATAAGGAGAGCTACTGCCTCATGAAACAATGATTATTCTTTATCCATTAACACCTATCATGGTGTTCATTATGATAGAAAATTTTTTTATATAACATATATAATAAATTTATAATTTATTTATGATTATGTGATTTTTAATTGGAATATAACTTTATTCTTTCCATATTATGTAAATACGATAATTTGGTTTGAGAAAGTGTGGACTACTACCCCCTCAAAGCATTATAATTCATTCATATGCTACATGGATTATAGTAAGTATGGTTTTAGTAAATACATATGATATATATTATATAATAAATCTAATTTAATTATGATATATATATATACACATATTACTTTTACTTTCTTCCCTCAACATGAAAATCCAATGGAAATAGATTTCTTGGGTACGTACGGCCTACTGTCTCCATGAATGGTGTATTTCATTTCATAATTATATATTCTATAGATTATTATGATAAAAATATAATTTATATAAATAATATATATATTATCTTTTACATTATGGAATCATGATATAAGTATAAGGACCAACAATTTAACAAATTAAGACACATATGAAAATAAGTGAATATTACCTAAAGTGAAACCATAACACATGATGGTTAACAAGTGGTTTATATGAGGTTGTAATCAAACCATATTTTGTATTATATATAATAATATTAGTCTATAAAATATGTAACATAAATTTATATATATTATTAAATGTTTCTCAATTATTATGATCAAAGTCAAGACACAGGGTAAGGGGATTTCATATTACTTTTTATTCTCATGAGATACATGATATGTTCAAAACTCATTCCTTTTGTATGGTGTATGTATTTACCATGATTGTCTTACATTTCTCTTATAATTATATTTATGTGCATTAATATATCATTTTAATTAACTTTAATTCACGGGGTTTATGTTTCACAAGTTACGAAATCGATAAAAATATTTTGTCTCAATTTTCCTTCTTTGAGACTCATAATATGTGATGCACCAAAACTCTTTTTCAAGGTGTATATAACTACATTTTACATGTTATATAATTAATATAATTATTTTCCTTATTTGTTAAACATCGTGTAATTTAATTTTCTTACATGGAGAGTATGATCCCAATTTACCACGTTATAATATTTTATTGAGACCATGTCATCGCTTTTGAGGATTTTTTTATTTAGGATTATATTGATGAATTATTTTGTCTCATATCTCAAAAAATTAATGAATTTTATTTTAATAAATTTAAAAATGATATATAAAAGTATGAGTACCATTTTCTACTATTTACTAAATAATATATTTAAGAATGTTTTTTAAGAAAGCCCGACTTTACCCTCTCTTCGGTCAGAAATCTATGTTCATTCTAAACCATGTTTGCTAAAAATGTTTTCCAAGAACATTCTACTAATCTACTATTATTATTAAAATAAATGTTTACCTTTTTCCATTTATGAATGTTTTTCATGGAATATTCTTTTCTATTACCAAATGACGAATTTTTATATCTTTTAAAAGAAATGTTTACCCTTTTCCATATTCTGTGTAAAAGGATTTATCTTTTCACCTCATATGACATGTACATATTTATCCATAGTCAATTGTTTGAATCTTTCTTTTGATGTATAAAAGTTAATTTTTTTAAGAATTGTTTTAAATATTTATTTTCAATGAAAATGGTCATCAAAATTGTTTCAAATTTTTTTTATAATTTTTCAAGGAAAATTATTTTTAAAACATTTTCAAACAAATTTTATAGGTTTTTAAGAAAAATGGTTGTCAAAAAATTTCAAGCTTTATTTATATGTCATCCAAGTATTTTCAAGGGAAATAGTTTTCAAATTTTTTTCAAGAACTATTTATATGTTTTCAAAGAATCATCAACTAAATTATATTTAAAAAAATTCCATGTTTCTTTAATAAATTTTAAATGTATTTTCTATGAAAATAATTATCATTTGTTTTTATGTTTTAAAAAACAGTTTTCAAAGAAGAAAATAAATTGTACTAAACAAATATTTTAAAAGATATTTCAAAATTATTTTCCATCTAAGATGAAATCTATTGAAGTTACCTATTCCCTTATAGAAAATTATCAAAAGGTTCCATTAATATCCTTTAAATGAATGGGTTGTTATTAATTTCATGGTATTTTTGAAACCCATCTCTCATTCATGGGTTTTATGTTTATCAAATCATTTTCTCATTCATGGGTTATTTGTTTATGAAATCCATTTATCTTTTACGTGTTATTATTTTGATGTATTTATTATGAAACTTGTATATTTTCCACATGTTATGATATGTTTACATGTTTATGATACCCTTTTAATTACAAGGGCTATGATACAATTATTTATGATTCTATGGAACATATATGTACGGTTTCACTATAAGACTGGTGGTACATATATCTCTCTACAATGCATTGGTTAACGATGTATATCTCATGGGATAGACTAAGATGGTCTTGGGAGTGAAACGTGACACGTAATATGTCCCAAGGAGTGAACCATGGCTATATAGATGGTATGATGAGTGAACTCATGCTACTAAGATGGCCATGAGAGTGAACCATGACTACAAAGATGGTATGATGAGTGAACCAATGCTGCTAATATATCCATGAGAGTGAACCATGACTATTAATATGGTATGCGAGTAACCCCTTAATACCAATATGGCCTTGGAAAAATTTCTTTGACTACTATGAGTGAACCTGATTATATGTTCACAATGTTATTAATGGAACTATTTTCATGTCCATAAATTTACGTATAGACCTGATTTCATGTCCTTAACCTAATCAGTAAACCAGTTTCATCTAATAATTGTGAAAAAAATTATATGATGATTTTTCTTCTACAATTCCATGTTTCATTCCTATGTTACTCTTTCATGGATTATGTTCTTCATTTCCTTTTTTTCATGCCTTATGCCCTGCCAATCTTTATTATGGTCTCTAATATGCAGGGTATGATCTCCCAATTTTATTCTCAAGTTCCATACCCTTTTGTTCATGTTATACTTACAAATTTTCTTTATTTACCATTACTGAGAATATGAGCTCAACATCTTCTTATGTTCAATTTTCTCAAGTTATGATAAATGTTTTTAAATAGAATTAATAAAGGTGGAGATATTTGTTGGAGAAGTTGACGAACTTCCACCAGGGTAGAAGATTTTGTTTTCACGTTTCCTATGACACAAAACTATTATGGTCCTCATGCATATTTTTTGTAATGTACTTAATATTAATCTCAAATAACGTATTATCCATGAATATTAAGCCTGGGTTTCTATACACATGAGTTAATAAATGAGATCATGGAGAATCTATATATCCAATATAAAAAAGTTAAATCTATGAGTATGACATATGTATGTGGGATTCTCCTAAAACCAACTTTTTGAAACTCTGCCCTTCATATATCTATACTATTCTATCAACCTTTACATATTATGATATTATTATATCATAGAAGTTTGGTAGTTCATATGAAAATCATTTAGGTTATTTATTGTAACCTATGGATACACCCTAGAGAGGAGATACGTTTGATTATTCCTTGGTGATTTTCATCAAGAACTGAATGAAGGCAATGACTATAACATATTATGATGTAAGGTACATAGTCATCTTTTCCAATTCAATATGATTTCAGTTTCAAAGTTGTAATGATATAATCACTTCCATTAATTTTAATAATCATTAATTACTCCTTAAAACATTTAAGTTGTATCAAAGAAATACAATATATTTTTATTCATGTAATAATTCTAAAAATAATTGGTTTTAAAATAATATTACCTACCATAATCCCAGTCATAAAAAATAAATTAGAGTCTCGTTATCCATAATTTAGCCCTGAATTATGATACAGGATATCATAGCTTGTGACCCAGTCAAAATATCTTAGTTTGGAAATTGTCATAGCATAGCACATAGAGATATCATATTTGATGATAGTATTGTACCGTCGGTTAAAAATAGTACATCATATCACCTTAGTTCTTTTTGAGAAGGATGAGTACATAAGTCCTTTATTAATGAAAATGAAATTTACAAGATCCTTACAGTGGGAATTTTAAATTTGTATCTTAAATCAATATAGGATAATTTCATAAGGGAGGGAAGTAGATCTTGTTCATCCCTCTTTAGTAACACCTTTATTTTCAAGGGCATCAGTGAGGTATTTTAATTCCCTATATATGTGAGTGATGATGTGACTAATTAAAGAATTTTTTCAAAGACAATTCACCAACATAGTAGGAAAATTCCATGAAAGATGCATCATTCCAAACATAATGTCTTGAACTATGGAAGTGGAGAAACATTCAAATTTTATGTTGTTCCATCCTCTTTGGCAAGAAAGACTAACATTTCTAATGAATCCAATTATTTCAACATTAAGAGTAGTGGCATGGCCATAATAACCATAAGAGATATCCACTACATCACTATTGTGGTGAAAAAAAATGATCCCATATCTTGATGGTTCTATATTTCCCCTAAAATATCCATTAGTGTTGTATTTCAGCCAACCAAAAAATTGTTGAAGCCAAAAAACCTTAAGAGTCCGAGTCGTTTTGAGAAATTAACTATAATTTTAAGACATGTAAAGACTATAAAATCTACTATGGAGTTGGTACAACATTCCCTGTCCATCGATTTTGATGTTTTAGTGCCTTTATTTGCAGAGGATATAGCCTTCTTGTAGTTAAATCATGTATGGGAATGGATGGTGTTGTTTCTTCCTTTCCAAATGATGTGAATAAACTCATCAAAAGAAGCATTTAAGAGAATACAGATTTTCTTGGAGGTCCAGTTGGGGTGTGTCTTTCTGTTGAAGCCTCGACCAGATTTCACCACTACTCTGGCCTTTGGATCCTTTGCTGGTCTCCTAGTTGGTTCACTACGGTGGTTTCTCGGAGGTTTTGGGATGTGTGGGTCATCTGGTCGTCGGTGCTCTAGGAGTTCAGCATGTGGTCCTGTTGGTTGTCTCTCGGTTAAAGTGAGGCCCGATACCTTTTCTGCTCTGGTGTCATGCTCCTAGCGCCACTCTCCCATTCCTTCGGCTATTCTGGTTGCAATCATGCTTTGGGATGTGCGTTCATTCGGCCATGGTGTCCTAGAAGGAAACTCCAGCTCTGGATCCCGGTTGATGAAGCTCTTCGTTGCGGATGGTATGAATGGTTTGTTTGTTCTTACGATGTCTCTTACATTTCATTCGACTTTGATTCTGGTTTTTGGGCTCCGTCTTTGTTGAGGTGCTATGAAGTTCGATGTGTTGTTTGGGGCAGCAGCGAGGACCTACATGATGGGTGAGTTGGAGCACCGGCTTTCCCAGCGACGACATGTGTTCTCGGATGAGCGTCGGTGACTGTTTTTCATTATCGACAGAGGTGATTCGATCTGATGAGGATGATCAGGGTGAGTATGGTTGGTTGATGACGGGCCTATGATGATAATTTCTAGTGGATGGTCTCATCGGCGACCTGCTATGATATGACGATGGAGGCGTGTGATGTTAGGGTTCCCGACTCGATGTGGTTGTGCATCACGAGGGGTCATGTGGCGTGTGGCGTTACGTATACTGAGGTGTGGTAATGATTTCTCTCAATCAATGTGATTTGAAATTTAATAATTGGAATGGAATACTCAGGTACCGCGACACGAAGTGTGTTTTTTGAGTTCCACTACTTGTTTGTTTGGTTACCGGTAATCCTAAAACCAGCGTTTTAGAAAATGAAAAAAATGGCTTTGAGGTAAATAAAAAGATGGTCTACATCCTCTGGATGTTTTTAAAGAAGCACATACTTTTTGAAAAGGGAGATCCTAACATGTTGTAGGTTTCTATCAATGGGGATCATGTTGAGAGATATTCTCCAATGTAGGGTGAAAAATGAGGGTGACATCCATTTTTTGTTAAAGAGGCCAATGCATTGTTGATCACCTTGGAACATTTGATTATAGAAAACCTTATAATTATGATGACCAGTTTCTTACTAATTCCATATTAGCATGTCATCATGGGTAATGAAATCATGATTCTGAATAGTAGAGACAATTTCTTTATGTATAATGTCTTTCGTATCCATTTGGCCTTTAATAGAAATGACATAATTGATACCCAAGAAGCTATCCTGATTTATCTTGGGTTCTCGAGTCCATTTGAGAATCCCAAAGTTTAGAGAGAAACTCTTACTGTCCATCCAATGAGAATGAATTTTTATCTACTAAAAAATGGTTCTCAAGACAGTCCAGATAGAGTATTCTATGTAGTTTTTTTTTCTAAAAATGACTTTTTCAGGAAATATTTCCCTAAGGAACTCTAACAAAGGTTATTTCCTGTTGATTATCCCCAAGATAAAATGAACCTAGAAAGACTGGTCAAAATAATTCATGATCTTGATGCCAAATAGCCTAGGGAATACAGTTCTACTTCCAAGGAATTTTAAGAATCATACTTTCTTGTATAATTCCAATCCAAACAATGTTACTCATCAAATTATTAATTGTATTTATGAAAACAATAGTCTAGATGTAACCCATGAATGAGTAGACCACCTTTGAGACCACAATATGCTTGAAAATAAATATTCTTCTAACCATCAAAAGTGGTTTGACTTTCCATGATGCTAGGTCCCTTCTAAAATCACTCACTACATTAGTGAAATGAGAAGCACGAGGCTTTCCCTGGAACATTAGAACCCCAAGGTAGATTAAAGGCATTGCGACTTCCCTTATTCCCAAATCATTGATAATGGATATCATTCTTGAAGCTGTAAAATTATTTCCAAGGAAAATGAATGATTTACTCTAATTGGTTTCCTCTCCTAAAATAGTTTAATAGTGAAATAGATAATTTTTTAGGTTTATGATATATTTTAATAATCTAACGGAATATGATAATGTCATTAGAAAAAAATAATTGGTAGGGTGCAGAGAAACCTTTGGTCATTCTAATGGTTTTGATATCACTCGTGTCTGCCATGTGAAGAAAAAGTCCACCCAGTTAATCCTCAATAATAGAAAAAATAATAGTTGAAGGAGGATCCCTACGCATAACCACAATGGAGGATTTAAAGTACCTTACTAGTGACCCATTAATAATAACGAAAATGCAAGATGATCTAAGAAGTGTTGTTGTATAGTGAATAAATTACTTGATAAAGCCATAGCAATGGATCACATTACAAATAAAATTATAATCCATCGTGTAAAAAGCCTTTATTGTTTTCTAGTATCAGAACAATGTTACCACCTTGGGTGGACATTCAAAGGAGTTTGACACATTCCAAAGTAGTGAGAATACAATCTTGAATGATTCTTCCTTTCACAACACCAAATTTGTTAGATGTTATAATGTTTTCTGATATATGAGAAAGATAGTTGGAAAGGTTATTTTTTTACGACTATATGGATTGTATTCACAAGGTAAATTGGTTTTAATTGACTAATATCACTTGCATGCACAAATTTTCGAACTAGAGAAATGAATTGGTCATGGAAATCTTGGTTGAAGGATCCTACTTTTAAAATGTTCTTTGAGAGCTTACCCATGTCATTCTGGATAGTACCCCAAAATGATTGGAAGAAAAGGTTGGTGAAGCCTTCCAGACTAGGAGAGCTATCTTTTTGAAGTCCAAAACTAGCTCTCGTATTTCAATGTCTATGGGTAAATAAGTGAGGATTGAATTTTATCCTTAGTTATTAGCATGGGAATAATATTATCCTTAAGTTCCACAGTTATTGTTTTCCAATTGAAAAGATTCTTATAAAATAGAACAATGTGATATGAAAGATCTTTTCTTTCCTCAAGATTTATATCCCCATCTTTGAGTGAAGGGAGAGGTTTGTTCACTCTAGAGTCCTTTGAAAACCATGGATGAATTTTGTTTTTCTATCACCGTCAAAAATAAAATTGATCTTGTAAATAACCTTTTGTTGTTGCCTCTATGAAGGATGAGATTTTGTAACCTGATAGTCATCTCATCTTCATGGGAAGGATCCCCAGAAAAATTGTTTTTTCTATTTACCTCTTTAGAATCCTAAAACCAGAACTAAATAGAATTAATTTATAAGTTAATAATGATGAATTTATGTTTTATCTATTCTTTTAGCATTATCTTATGTGATATGATCTGGGATATACGGACTAAGGGATCTATGTCACTCTAAATTCATATTTTTGTATTTTCAAAAGGATATTTTAATGTAAAATGGTAGCTGTAAATTTACCAATACATAACCACACAACACTTTACCTAGACCCAAATACAAGAATGAAGAAGTGTAGACACCAATTCTCCAAATTCAAAGCTCAAAATTCAAAATTTTAAGAAAACTACATCAATCACTACACCACTTAAATTCCTTGGTTCTTTGGATCCTTAATCCATGATCTCTAACAAGCACCATCATCAAAAAATACAAATCACAAACAATTGATTAACACCATTCACTATCATCACCCTAAAAATGATGTAGCTAATAACTAGTGCATGTTCTTTGGGATGCCGATGAAACCCACCGGCCATAGTACACCTGATGCTTCAATCCACAATCACTAGAAACACCATCATCCTGTCCATCATTATTACACCTTCAAAGTGAACTGAAAAATATAACCAGATCCGACCATAGGAGTAAACACAATTCAATAAACTGAAATTAAACATATCTTTTGAGATATACTCATCCATCATAGACCTAGTATTATCGTCATTGTTGACATCATGAATGCTTCATAGGCATCATAACCTATAGAGACATAATCCAGGCAATACACCACAACAAAATCGAATAACAAAACACGCCAAAAACATACAATGAAACCATATTGAGTGTAAAATAAACTAGATGTGAAATTTAATAAGTATTCATATAGAAACACCAAAGACATTGAAGAAGTGAAATTGAATCCAAAACATAATAAAAACCAACACCGATGAGAAAATAATGTAGACCTTCACCACCCCCCCCCCCCCCCACCACCAAAACCATCCCAAGATATCCCAAAACCCTCATCAAGCCCGACAAAGATGGGTTCCAGCCCTATGGGTTAAAAACAGGGATAGTGGAGGGGAAGATCACCAAACATCATCTCCATCACCAGCCAGAACAGCCTGAATCACCCACACATAGACCCAAAGTGAATGTATGATGTGCAAGATAAGGAAGAAACTGTGGAGGAGAAAGGTAAACACAATCCAAATGATAAACATCACTATGAAATCATGGGATGAGAATGCTGAAAGGGAGGATAGAACCAGATCATATCATCGGAGTGGGGAGAAGGTCGGAGAAGGCAACATAAGGGAAAAGGAGTGGTGCTCAGAAGCTTGGCCGATACTACTATAAATTATTTCTAGATGAAACCCTACGTGGAGTAGAGAGTGAGAGGGGAGCACAAAGAAAGAAAATAGGCATCTCAAAATATTGTGAAATACCTCCCACACACTTCACTTCATCAACTCAAGTGACTAAGGGGTTTATATTAGTGTCATTTTAGAACCAATAATCTTGAAAAATTTGGAAGTACTTGGGAAGATAAACCCACGCATTGTTAAACATGAATAGAAGTTGTTTTCATTTCTCATTTAAAAAAACCAAAATGGGACGATGGACAGAGTTGTTCCTTTCTAGTGAGACACATGATGATGATTTAAAATTTCAAGTAGAACATCATTGAAAAAAAATATCTTTCAATTTTGATTCCTTCATGCCATTAATATATATCATGTAACATGTCAAATTTTTCCAATCATTATTTATTTCAGTTGTTCCTGCATCCTCAACATAAGCTCTGAAGTCCCTCATAGAGATTTAGTTATGAACTGAACCCAGTTTCTTATTTGGATGATGTATGGAATTAAAGTCGCTGATTAAAGTCCATGGATCCAGGATTCCATTGGACAAGTCCTTGATTTTCATAAAAATAATTCTACTATACATATAACTATTAAAAACATAAACAACTGAGTAGTAGATTTTTAGGCTTGAAATATGAAATATGTATGTCACCACTTGATTGTATTCATGCATAATGATAGGATTATCATCCTGATATGCACCAAGATCCATATTCATTAAAATTATAGAGTAGTCCAAGAAGTACCCAGCTTAGAGTAACCTATACTATTTTAGAAATAGTATGGAACAGAGAAATAACCCGGTGTTTAAATATATGAATAATTGCATGTATGTATATACCTACAAGGAGCCTTTAGGAAGCTTCCTTACCATGGCTGGATATTTCCTGACAATTCCAAAAAATAATACTCATTTGGACTTTTTATTGGGGGTGAGAACCCCTTTTTCATTCATCTATATTTTTCATTGTTTTCTGCTTATTGTGGAATTCGTGGATGTTGTGCCCATTATAGTCTCATTACAATCATCAGAAATCTGAAATTTCTTCAGAGTGACGATGTCTCCCTTGATTGGTGTTTGAATAGGACTGACAACACTGGGGGGGGGGTTTACTATGCCTTTGGGAGTTAACCTACCTACTACCCTTTTATTTTCAGTCTAAGTACCTATTCTACTGGTA
This sequence comes from Viscum album, assembly GCA_963277665.1. Taxonomy (NCBI): domain Eukaryota; kingdom Viridiplantae; phylum Streptophyta; class Magnoliopsida; order Santalales; family Viscaceae; genus Viscum; species Viscum album. Next base: position 1,551,077,707 of record OY728125.1, on the reverse strand, counting down.
TGTTTAGCAACTCCTCCACTTGAATGTAAGCATCGATGTTCAAGAATATGGTTTTAAGGAGGTATTCCTATAGTTGAAAATTGAAATAAATGGATGAAAATTCTCTTCATAGTGCATGTATCCAAGTATCATCTACTGAATCATACATTTTTCAACCCATATATTATATGGAAGGACTCACATGAATCACATGATGCATCTCATATTCCTCATATAAGGCTTCCCATGAGGATGTTGTGGGTATAGATAAGTTTCCTTAAATTTATTTTAGATTATTAGTTCTTTCCTTTTCCTATAATTCCCTGGATTTTTATTTATATTTATTGAGACTTCCTTCAATTACTTTGAGGTGAGAGCTGGATTATCTAGCTTCTTAGCCACCCTGCAGTTCTAAAATGTTTGACACACCATCTGGTAGTGGTCACAAAAATGAGGAAGATTCTAAATTTTTTGTTAATCTCTAATAAGCGATCATTTTTATCCAGTGAGATTCACCCCAGTGGAGAGGATTCCATGTCAATCTTGATTAGCACTATTTCATATAAGACATGGTCTCCACTAATGGCATGCTGACCAACTTTCAGTGGGGTTCCAATTCTGGAGTCTAGGTCATTGATAATTTTGGGATGTTTGTATACCCCTAGGAGCCCATGGATCTTAGTTCAAACCTATGACAATGATTCCTTTAGCATGAATGGGTAGAAGTTCGAATCCCATTTAATGATTTTAAAAACCCATGGTTTTAGATTCCAGTGACCATCCAACCCTACCGTACTGAGGTCCTCTAGTTTTTTCAATATGTTATGGAAGAAACCCCTTCCTATCAGAATGAATCTTCATTTAGAATTATTCCAACAATGAGATAACTAATCCCTCATATTTACGTAGGAATAGGGTTTCATACCCTTATCATAAGAGATGTAATCTAACAGTTAATACATGCATGTATCCAATCTTTCATTTAGGAAATTCAGATATAAAATTACCATGACTGAACCATCTACTACTCTCTTGAGTACTAGTAGTTTCTTGAAAACAACATTAGAAGGACCTGCAAGAGCATTGGTGAAAGAAAGAGTCATTCGAGGTGAATCAAAATCTGTGACAAGGGCCTCCTGAGTCTTAAAGGACCATTGCCAGTCTGGATTGAATGAATCCATATATCACCTTAGTGATACATATGAAAATCATAATATATGATTGAAATGTATGAATTTTCTCGTTGATATGTATGGGTTTTTTCATTACATTCCAATATACATAAGTTTTTACATTTTTCACAAAACTGAAAAAAATAATACAAATGATACTTATTGTAAATGGTGATAATACTATCACACAAAATGCATGACTGAGTGAAAAACCAATTAAAAAACTATAGTATATCTATCATATTATATGATTATAGTTATATCATTAAATTTGATTTTGAGAAGAAAATTATTTTTCTTAAATTTAATTTATGAATTAAATTATAAAAATTATTAATTGCTTATAAATTATAATAAATTTTATTTTGGGATATTTATTAATATTATATAAGTTTTTACAAAATAATTAATGATAATGTGTTTATAATTAATTGAATAAATTTTTATGGAACATTATTAAAAAATATTCCATAATAATAATTATTAATATTAAAATATCATTTTCAAAAAAAAATTCAAAAATGATAAAAATTTTAGTGTTTATAATAAATAGTTATGAATTGTTCATAATGTAAAATTAAAACCATCCAAATGAAAATGGACTCATTGTAAAATTATTTAGACTATATGAAAATGATTTTTGATAAATAGTTTATTCAAAAGGTAAATACTAATAATATGTTTTATTGAGATTATGTAAATTTTTACATATATGAAATTGAAATAAAAAATGTTCATATTTCATGAAATATCGTGTATTTAAAGTAGAAGGTATATAATGAATAATTTGAAGGACTCCATATTAGAGTATAAATATAAAATATCAATATTTATGTAATTATAGAATGTCTATAATTAATATTAATGTGTATATAATTGTTAATTTATTAAATGTTCATAAATTTTTATCACATGTTTAAATTCATAAATTGTTCATTAATTTAAAATTATTTATTTAATTTATATGTATAACTATTGTATTATGAAATATTATGTAGGTTCTAATTTAAATGTTAAACTAATTATAGTGATTATCATTCATGTATATAAGGAGTTACATTCTATGTATAATAAAGTATTTTTTTTCTTCTACCTTAACATTGGATTTATTTGTGTTATGGGAATGAATTACATATTTATTTATGGGTTATAAACATTAGGTGATATAATTATGGTCGAACTTTAATATAATGATAGGTAATATTTTCTAAATTTTTAACTACATTTCAATGATAATGAAGACAAATATTTCTATAAAACTAGGGGAATTTTTTAATTATTATGTTAGCATTAAAAATGTATAATTAAATGTGTAAATAGGTAAAATATTTAGTTTTAATGTTCATTCATTTTTTGGGATTAATTGATCTAAAAATATTGATTATGTAAACACCGTGCTAAATATGCTAAAAAACATTATTATAAAATTCATTATTTTAAATAAATTCTAAATCAACTAGAGGATTCTTATATTGAATATATGTTTTAATGAACTTTAGATATAAAATTTGTAAAATGAGTGGTCATGTATGACTTTCTCAGTAATCATTTATGACTTCATAACAGTTTTCAAGAATATCAATTTTTGACGATCTACTAATAATTTCTTAATGGAGATAGGCAACTGACATTCCTCGTGTATGACTTTTAATTTCATATGAATTTTTACGTCAAATGTCATAAATACCTTCAACATCTATGAGTGTCAAAATTTCTATATCTTGTGGAATATTCTTCATAAAATATGATTGTAGTCATTTCAAATGGATTTAATGTCTTATTAATTGTTCTTATGGATGAATGTACGGCTCTATTGATGTCATATAACTTCCCATCATATCATATGACTTTTTCCTACTTCATAAGTCTTCAGTGGAACTATTAGAATTTAACTCGTACTCACATATGAGTTTTCATCCACATATGAATTTGTAAATTGATAATTGTTTAATCATAGTGAGTAATAATGGAATGGTTACTTGTTGATCAACTGAGTTGGGAGTCACTGAAGAATTTCATTTCTGTTTCATTTATTTTTAATAACTTCCCCAGTGATGGCATATTATACCCCTAGTGGTAGATCAATTGAGAACTCCCCCCAACGCTGATTAATTCAGTTTTTCTTCAATGTAAATTCTGTTGTACTTAATGCATCTATGAGTTGTTTACTACCTTAGAAAATAAAATATTTCTATTTCTCTTCTAATTTAAATTGGTCTTCCCTTCATTGTTATTTCACAAAAACAATACACAGAGGACTTCTCCACTACCGTTATAATGGTGAGTTATTTGATGTATTTGAGAACATTTCTATAAAACTATAGGGAGTGTTGTGGTTATTTAATTTATTAATTCAAGTTTAAACTACCATATTAGTGTAATCAAGTGTTGTTTCTATTGATTAGACAGGGAGAGTGAGTGTAAGAGAGTTGTTTTTAATAATGACTTAACGTGAAAGTTAGGAGGATTGTCTATATATGAACCACTTCTTTTAAAGATGAAATTAAAAATAATTATGTTTCATATAGAGATGTCATTAAAGTTTATTTTCAACACTCACCAAAAGAAAACATCATAATAAAAAAACACATAAACATCATCCTCTCTAAAGAGAACTCATGCCTTGATATTGAGCACATATAAAATTTGCTTCAAAATTAATCTTCAGAAGATCCCTAAGATAGGTTCTCCATCAACTAAGAACTGTTTTTATGGTGGTAGGCTAGAATATATTTTTCTTTATTATTTTTAGATGTATTTGATACATGAATATATAATGATCATAACACATCTTTCGTTTTTATACAGATTTTGAATGAAAGAGATATAAATATAAGTATTATTGCGCATGTGAAGTCAGAGTGTGCTATAATTAAAATTATAAACTCTATAACATATTGTAAAATTATTTGTACAACCTCCTTAGTAATAAAAGTCATGTATTAAAATTTTATCCAACTAAATAGGACAATCATAGTGTTATATAAACCTAAAATATATAATAATTAGTTTTATGAATTGAATGACCTAGATGATTTTGAGATTAAAGATGTAATGATCACAATATTGACTATATTTCATGGATTATCATTAGAAGACCCCAATAAGAATTAGGGGAATTTGGGAATGTATGAAATAGTTTCAAAAAAAGCGGAGTCTATAATTTTTAGATTAGTTATAAGGGATTTCCTTTATCCATAGAAGGATAAACCAAAGAATGGATGTATAATGATGTCGCTACGATATTTACTAGCTAAAAAAATTCCTAAAAATAAATAAAAAGGGAAACACGTTCATAGGGAAATAATTTGTGGTATATGGTCCACAAAATGACTACAAAATTTAAAAAAAACAAACCAAATATACACGAATTGACTACTTTTCTGAACAGATGAGGAAGTCTGAAGATTGATTAATAAATGATGAAAAGTTTGATAATGAAGACTTATTAATATATGATTAGGAATGATGGATGAGGGACATTTTTATTTGTTTATTAAATTATTCCTTATCATTGACGATTCAATTTAATCAAAATTTAAGAAGATGAATTAAAAAACTATGTTAAGTAGATTGATTACCAATTGAATGATTTTTTAGTTCATCACTTAAAAAACTCTATAAATTTCAAAATATAATAGGTTCAATACAATTTATAAATGATCACACAAACAGTGGTAAAATGAAATACCAGTAAAATCTAACTTCCACACACAATATTTAGAGCAAAAAATCCTTTTGAAATTCATCAATGTGAAATTATTGGACATTAGGAAAGGAATAAAGAATATGTTGAGTCTCCCAGGGATTTTGAGCTCTTAGATGTGTTAAAACTTCTTTCTATACTATATGTAAATTATAGTAGCATCTCACTGAAGTATATGAATGATTGGAATGAATTATTGATCATCATCCTACTCTCAATGAATTATAGTTTTTGAAATAATTTTTTTCATGCATCCTTGTTGTGAACTCACAGTAACAATTTGATAAGCACTTTCACTCTCCTTAAAATAGAATTCCTTCAATGTATAGATTCATTATAAAGTGATAAGAAGAACATTCCTCCAAATATTTGTGATCCCCACACATGGTTAAGACTCTAATGCTTAATCCAACTCTAGAGCCTTGCATTACATTTTCTCTAAGACTCTAATCAAGGGTGAGTTCCCTCTTGTAAACGAAATTGGGATTATCCTCCACAAATTTAAATTCTAAATTTTAGGCCTCCACATGAGGTACACATGATAAAATTATCATATAAATTTATTTTATAAATTTGAACTCTCGTTCCATAGTTGGAAGACACTCTCTTGTATTTGACTAGACTTGACTGTCGATGTCCATCGACCATGAAATATTATGGAAGATCCTACATATTATTCAAATCGACATAAGAAAGTAAACTCATTCTAAAAATGTACCATCTTAAACAAAATTATCACATTGGAATAAATATATCATCACATTGAGCACCTTAAAACATCCTTACAGCTAAAACATTAATGAGTTAGAGATTCCATCTCGATCAGTGGTGACCTGCAAACCTGAAAAAAATAACTGAATGAAAATTCCAAATCCAGTATCCCAGATTTATTCATATGAATTTGGTATCATGTCTTTTATTATTAAAGGATATTCAACTCTGATTCATTCCACATCATCTCCCATAGCTTGGATATCTTTCACTTCTATGTTATAGTTTTTTCAAACAAGTTTAAAACTTCATCAACCAAATTCACCCCAATTTAAAAATCTAAACCAACTATATTTCATTCTTGGAAATACCGATTACATATAACACACACATCAATATATTCAACAAGAATCATTGGTCAAATCCAAGTGAAGCGGTGATAGATCGATCTCCTCAAATAGAGGCTGTAGTTTAGGATTCAATTAGTGAATATAAGAGATATCAATTTGGTGATCACAAAAAAAGGTACTCGGGGGGTGCCCTCTCTTTATCTAATTTCACAAGATCTGGCACATAGGCTTGGGGTTTCTCAGATAAAAATGTGAGTTGAATCATGGTTCTTGATAGTCAACTCTATCAATGGATAATTAGGAAATGTGGTGGTATGGTTTCAATCATTGGTGAATATATTGACTTAATTGATCTATCTTCAAGTGGTCAATTTTTGTGTGGGTATACAGTCAATGTATCATCATGCTTCTACAACTAAAAACTACAATGTCAAATTCATAGTGGAGGAATGTGTGATAGTGGTGTGGTGATTTTTCTTCTCCACTACAGCACGCTTTGGAATCTTTATCAGTGTTTAGTGTGGTGGCATGGTGGAATAGATCTAAAATCAATGGAGTTGGATATATAGAGTAAGGGGAAGGTTTGGTGGTGGTATATGATGAATATTAGGGGTGGGGTATCTATATGTGTGTGGTATAAAATGGTGGAAGTAATATTAGTGAGGGGTAGTCAGTAAGTATTTGGGTTGTGAGTAAATGGAGGGAGGTATTGAGCTATTTCACCTTCTGACGGTAGAAACAATGATCATTGGCTATAGATAGAACAATAGAAGTTGGTGATGGTAGATGCACCAAAAATAAATAAATTTTTTAAATTTAAAATTCAATAATAAACAACCAGATGAAGAAAATTAGAAATAAAAATTAATAACTTATAAATAAAATAAATAATGAGTAAATTAATTTATCCAATAAGTAAAAAGAATTAAAAACATTAAAATGTACTATTTTAAGGTAAAATTGTAATATAAATAATCAAAAATAATTATTTTAGTTAATAATTTAACATTATTAATTATAAAAAATAACTAATGAATAAATGAATTAAAAGAAATAAAATAATGAAATAAATTTTTAAAAATATCAATAATAAAAAATGATGGTTGAAACTAAATTATTTATTCAAATTAAAATTAACAAAAATATAAAAAAATAATGATAAAAATATTTTCATATTTTAATTCACATAAAAAATAATTTAATTTCAAACTAACCCAATATCAAATTATTCAGGAATAAACATTATTATGACTGTAAAATAATAATTAATTATAATAAATGATGATGAAAAATAAAAAATATTCCACATCAAACTAACCCACACTCAATCAATTTAAATCCTTGGTGATTCAGTGCATTTTATTAATTTAAATACAATATTAAAAGTGCATGACGTTATTATCTCCATGTTCTAATTCATTTGATCGAATTATGTGAAACCATGTATTCTTCCTTTTCTAAAAAATTTCTTTCCCCTATGTCAATTCTTCACACTATCCTACTTCACATTGATCAAATTTTTGTTTAAGTGGTGAGGACCAAATAGATCAAAGTGGAATTAAATCTACAACAATATAAACTACTATATCTCATTCTCTTCGAGGTTTCCCAACCAAATTCCCACTTTCTACTTCAATGATACAACTCAAAATAATTCATTATAAATTAATTGTTTATTTTTTCATATGTTCATTTGGTCCCAATATTCCAATCACCTTGATGAGATCATCTGACTTTTATTTGAATTTTACCTAGCCATAATTTTATGGATATCATTGTGTAAGGAAATTATTATTTTTGGTTTTTTTATTTACAAAAAACACTGAGTTCCATTGTCTTAGAGACACACTGTGACATTATAATTCCCCATTTTACTCTTTATTGAAAGGATTTAAATTAATATCAATTGGTATTTATCCCTATGATGTTCCATTTCACCAGGTATAAGTTACTAGTTTCAAGTTCAAACTTAATTTTCCCTATATTATAATTCTATTACATAAGAGTGTAACCTATCACACTTCAATTTCCTATTTTTTAAACAGTATTTCCAAAACAATACTTGTAATCATAACACAGAAGTCGTCTAATTATATCATCATCCAAACTAGTGAAAACCCTCAAAATTATTATCATATATTTACATGGGTAGTACACATTAAATTCATATTTTTTTCACAAATATTTGAAGGAAAGAATATTGAATCTATTGAAAAATAAAGTACAATTTTATTTACATTGTTCATAAAATGATACATTAAAGGGATGGATTTGAAATAAAATTGGGGGTTTTTGATATGTTAATAATAAAATTCAGTCTAGATCAACAAATATGCATCCACTAGACATAAAATGTGTCATTTTTTTCAATGTTTAATCCCAAAGTTGAAGAAACATTTAAATAGTTTTAATCAAATTGGATTATCAATATTGAAAGTAATTTGATTTAAGGTTGGAAGGGAAGATCCTTAACTATTTTCCACTACAGTCAACATTAATATAAAAATAAGTAAAAAATATCCCAAATTAATACTTCATGATATATTTATCACATAAAATTAATTTTATAATTTTTCATTCTAAATGTGAATTCAATAAACCATTTCAAAATGATTCAAAAACAAACCATAAATTGGCCATAATATTTCAAAAAAAAACAACTCGATGTTATAAAATGACTAGTATGAAACATTGTAATATATATGGATAATAATAATAAAATAAAATAGAGGTATTAATTAGGGTAAAACAATTACTCCCCTGAACATGTATATTATTTTCTCAATGTTGTACAATAAATGTGTAACCTATGATATGATTATTGAAAAAACTTTATTGTTTAATGTTTATGTTCCTAAAAATATAAATCAAAATGTGTTTCCATAATATATGAATAAAATGAATTTATATTTAGGTAAGATTAATCTCCAGTTTTCATATTCTTTTAGAATTTAGCTTTAAAATCACTCTACCACAGGTAAATTTATTTCAGAACTTATTATGACCACTTCAAAAAGTCACTTGGTAGGCTACTTGAAAACATCACCTCATAGTTAGTAAACCATCCAATTTAATGGAAAATAAACAAAGGATAAATGATTCAATCTAGCACAGAATCTAGCAATTTATTGATATAAAAACCAGAGCGAGTAGAATTTATTTAAACCAAAAGTAAAAGAGAAAAAAAATTAATCTCATGGGTTTCCTCTCATGAAATTATTTCTGAAATATTTATATGGTCCTACTTACATGTTAATAAATGCATGTGTTGGTGGTCATTTCCCCACATTGAAACTTTCCAAAGGGGGTGGATTTTATCACTTTAATCGATGATGAATTCTCCTTGATCCAAATGGGATGATGAGATATTTGTTCCTCCTTTCATGGAATCATCCTTGTAGTTCATAGCCTGATCTGGGTCTCCATTAGAGATTATGTTATTTTTTTTGGAACTCATTCTCAATTACTTCTCTTTTTGGATGTCATTTAATTAAAATACTTATTTCTAGAAATGAAATCAACCATTGGTCAGGATATTTGTAACACCCCGAGATTTTATGAAAAATATTATTTTAATTTCATTAATGTCTTGTGTTTTATTCTACACCACGATTACCTTGCGCTATACGCAACACCGTATTAGCTTGCAGTATACGCAACACTATTCTTGGACCGTGTTACACACAATTTTGATAATAGTTATTCTATGCAACATTGAGTATATATATATATATATATATTAAATGTATAAATGAAATATGATTGGATTCTGTTATACAAAACAACGAAGGATTCTTTCACAACACGCAACCCTGACTTGGCTTGCATTAGACGCAATCGCGACCTTCCTCGATAGCGTGTGTTGTACGCAATACCGGGTTTTAATAAACAATGATATATTATTATAATATTGTCATGAACTAGCCGTTATGAATAGTATTAACTAAATTTTGAATTTTATAACATTATTTTACACATTTTCTAGAACATGGTATAAGAACAAAATAAATTTTTGGTTAAAATAAGTATTTTTCAAAAAATGCAGTTTTGCCGCCTTTTGATGGCGCACCCACTTTAAATCTAGTTTTTGACATGTTTATATGTTCAATTTGACAAAATAAAATTCTTATTTTGAATCAAGGTGTAAAAATTTACATTAGATAAAGTTTTGATATTTTTCCGATAACTTTCATATTTTAATGAATAGTAAAAACACGCTATATTTTAATTAAAAACAACTTTTTTCATCATAATATCTTATGTGGATAAATTATAATATTGAATGGTTTTAAAGTATAAATATAATATATTTTTACCATTTAATATAATTTATGTCATTAGCATTGATTTTACCTTGAATTCGTAGGTTAAATCAATCCAATCTTTTGCAATGTTTTAAAGAAAACCCCATTTTTATTCGACAACGGGATTAATTTTAATTTAATTTCTGTAACTTATGTGTATTGAATTTTAAAAATTGGATTCCATATTTGGAATCAGTGGGTCCAAATTATGTTAATAGGCTACTTTTTATTTTTGGGAATTATGAATAGTAACTGCGGTAAATTTTATTTACCATAGTTAAAGGTAAATCAGGTAATTAAGGGTAAATATAATATTATAAAATTACCCTAACACATGCCAAAATTCTATTTGATGGATAAAAGTAAACCCATATCAACTAAGGGTCGGATTAGATTCATTTTATGGACTTTTGACCATGAAAATAATTTAATTATTATTAAAACCAAAGAAAGTGACAACATGTCACTTTCTTAAATCTTATAAGTATAATAATTTTAACTTAGTGATAAAAATCATAAAACTGCAAACATGAATAGTATCCAGAAATATAACAAAATTATCTATATCATGAAAATTTATTTAGAATTTTTTGGGATTAAATAGTTATCATTAATTGTGACACAATAGTGATGCAGAAATTATTTATCTAGTGAAAAATCAAGAATATAGTTTTTATTAAACTAATAGTGACCATAAAAGGCACAAAACCCTGACCAAAACTTATTGGTCATGTAAATTGAAACTATAATCATCCAATGGTCGAATATTTGACCATTTTGAGTCTTATACAAGCAATTATGACACTTATATTATATTATTTTAAATGATGCCAAAGTTGTCACCTTCATAATTTAATAAATATGACAATTTAAATATTGTGATTTTTAGATGATAAATTCGAGTAAAAGTATTATTGTGAAAGTTAATATATTTATCTTCATCATAGGATTTTATTTTAAATTTTTATGCAACAAATAAGTATATGAAATAATTATACAAACAATGATGTAGTAATTATTTTATTAAGAGATAAACCAAATAAATGGTTTTAAAAATAATAAAATGAATATTATATGAACTATTTAATTTTATCCACTAATTTTATAGATACATATGACCTTTTATTAATATATTAAATCATTTAGTTTGAACATATCTTCTGTATATATTTTATTTAAATTCAAATAAATGAATAGTGTCAAAATTGACACTATTGTTATTTTATAAAAATAACATATTATAAAATTGTTTAAAAATCACAAAAATATTTAAAAATTATAAATTTAAATTTATATGGTCTATAATGTTATAAAGTAAACAATTATGGAAAATTCACAACAAATAAGTAATTATTTGTTATAATTTAAAATTTAGAATTTTATTACCACAAATAAACTTAAATAGATTAAATAAGGATAAATCAAAATGATAAGGTCTAAAATAAGATCCAAACTTGTCTAAATTTGATTGGTTGATGAGATTACAACCCTATCTCATCTAATCTTTGAATATGAGTCATTTTTGGAGGTTTTTAAGTGGGGTTATATTTATTATAAATTAATATTTTTAAGAATTCCAAAGGTGCCCCTCTCCTCCCTTATAAAAGGGCACCTCCTCCCTCTCTTCCTCACACAACTTTGAGCCTTCAAGCTCGGCCAACCCCTGCCAAAATCTCTTCTACACTCCCCTAGAAACATCCTAGAGGTTATGGTCTTCCTCAAAGACCAGTTTTAGTGCCCTAAGAGGAGGTCTCAAAGAGGCGCTTCAAAGAAGAGGTAATTTCCGTTACCAATTCTTTCACCTTTATTTCTTCTTCCACTTCTTATTCTTAGGTTGTTTCATTATGAAGTAATAACATCAGTATAACTCATATAATGATATGTTATTATAATTATGAAACAATCCTAATTCACCATCTATCCATCCTACGGAAAACGAAATCACCGCGCGTGCGTACGTACGGAATACCGTCTCCACGCCGTGGTGTAATCTATTTTTCCACCAACACCTTACATGGATGGGTATTATGGTGTAAAGAATAACTATACATAGTTATTATAACATCATAATGATTCTGATATATTTTATCATCCACTTTAATTCAATTCAATAATTATGGAAATGATATCATCGCTCATGCGTACGTACGGACTACCGTCTCCACGACGAGATGAGATTCATTCTCCATGTTAACCATTTAAGAATGATTATAAAGTATATATAAGAAATAATAATGAAGTATATGAAATTATAAAGCTACTGTATTTATGTGTATATATATGTATGTCATCTACTTAATTCCACTCAATTTAATAAGGAAACGAAAACAGCGTTCATGCGTACGTACAGCCTACCGTCTCCATGAACGGTGTATTTCTTTCCATTTATCGATCCATTATATATATGTATATTCTGAATATATATTATATATAAATCATGTTTTATATTCTATAATTAAGTAATAATTATCTAAGTAATCATATGAATAATTACAAGTTAAAACACGAACGACAAATGAGACGATTTTACCCAAAACGCTACTTTAACATGAATTTACAAAAGAACGGGTAATATAAAGTCATAAGTGAACCATATATTATATAATAACAATTAATATGATTCTGTAATAATTCAATGACATTATTTAAATCATTATACAGGAGGTTCGGACACTTACGAAGCAAATCGGACCTAAGGTAAGGGAAATATCACAATCTCATTTTTCTCCGAGATTGTTTATATTTTGGAATTTACTGGGGTGAATTTTATCATCCACATCCATGTTTCCTCAATATGTAATATTTACATCATTATACAATAGTTTATATACAATTTTACCCTTCGGTGAGTTTTTAGTAAAAGATATGAAAGAAATCTTTTGTCATTTTTCGTACGAGGTACTTTTTTGACTTTTCCGACAAAAGTACGAGAAGAATGTTTTTTTTAACTTGTACGGCATGAATGGATTTTTAAAACATTATTTCCAAAAATATGCCTTTACAAGTTTTCAAGTTTATTTTTAATCAACTTCTTTTAGTTTATAATTGTACGACATTTTAAGAAAGGAAAAGTGTTTTTGAAGCATAAAGGATATTTTCCTCAAGAATAAAGTTCAAGAGTTTTATCAAAATTATTTTCCATATAAGATAATATAGGGTTCTGTTTTTATCCCTATTATTACATGGATTTGATTATGTTGTGATGGAAATATTTTTATGAATTCCTTTATCTTATATGAATTGTTTTATGATGTCACGATGTTTAAGATTTCCATTTTTATTACATGGGTTATGCAATGATGTATGATTTAAGATTTTGTGGCACACATAAGAATGGTATCATTATGAGATGGGTGGGACCTATATCTCCCTCCAATTCATTGGGTAAAGATTTTATATCTCATGAGATAGACATGGCTGGAATGGTAGGTTATACCGGTTCAGTGAAACAGGACTGAAACGAGGGTGACTCAGTTCAGAAAGGGACTTTGTCCACTAAGATAGTCTTGGCAATGAGTCTTGACTAATAAGATATGATTCTCTATGATTATGTGTGTATGCCACAAAGTTTCATGATTTAAGTTATGATTATTGGGATTACATTTCACTACTATGATTTATCCCATGTTATGAAATTATGATCTCTTTTGCAGGTTAAGATTTCCAAAAGATATGTTCTTATGAATTGACGTGATTGATATTTCTTTTGTTTACCATTACTGAGCATTTGAGCTCACCCTTTTATGTTTTCTTTTCCCCAGGACATAAAGAAAGGATTTAGGATTAAAAAAAAGAAGATCTTTATGGGAGATGTTGAAGATCTTTCACCACGATTAGAAGATTATATTCCGAGTTTCCAAAGACACTAAACTATTACGGTCCTTGTGTGTCTGTTTTTGTTATGTATTAAGTATTCCGCAAAAGTAATGTAAATTCCATGTACGTCAGGCTTCGGGTCTCTACAGTTGGTATCAGAGGAAAGGTTTAGTCAACCTTTGGAAACTAGGATGCGAAAACATTAGTGAGATCCCTAGAGATATTTCTAAGGTATGTCTAGGGATGCCCCTAAGGATAAGTATACGTATAGGATATAGTCCTAGAACTATGGTAATGATATTAGATTAAACCAAATATGTTATATATTGAAGTTACTCCCCCTTTATTATGATTTTTGCCTCTCACACTATTCTTTTTGGGTTTTAGAAAATGGCTGGAAACAAGGTGATTCACGATAATGGAGGATATGCTGGACAATGGAATGATATTTTTCATGAGCAACCAAATGAAATGGGATTTGGAAGTCCAAAAATCATTATTATGCCGAATCAGCGATCTCATAATATGATCAATAAAGTAAAATTTGGTAAGTTTCCTGACTCGGCTAATAAGAGAAAGATGGAGTTTCATGATGATCATAGAGGAAAGAAAGTTCAATTTCCCCTATGTAAATCATGTGGGAAGAGGCATCAAGGAGAATGTTTCAAAGGAACTGGAAGATGCCTTGGGTGTGGAAAAGAAGGGCACAAAGCCAGTAAGTGCAGAGGAAAAGGTTCAGTTAACACCAGGGATGAGGATAATGGTATTGCTACGACATCAACAATGGTTAAATGTTTTAAATGTGGAATGTACGGGCATTATGCAAACCAATGCCCTGAGGGAAAGTCGCATGAAGAGAATCAGTATGGTCGTATGGGTAGTATTTATGTGGATGATGATGAAGATACTACAAATGATATGTGAGATGAAAGGATTGTTGAAGCTCGGTCAATGGTTTAAGAATGTAGTGGAATGATTACATGTTTATCATGTGTAATGTTGTATAAGTAATCTCATGGTACTATGTAATAAAGAGACATCTAAGGATTGTTACAATGGTGTATTTCCTTGAGTTTTGAAAGTGTATGATTAATGGTACTAGTATCCATGAAAGGTTATTCAGATATTTTTGGAATGTAGATGATATGAACATAATGAAGGGATAAGACGATAATGAGATGTTTGATTGTATTCATGAGCTCATGATTGATATAAGGACTAAGTGATATCATGGTTTGAGTATATAAAATTTTGAGGATTTTGGTATGTGGAAGGTGTTAAATTTTAACTGCATTCATGTTTTCACTAAGGTTCAATGGGTATTCAAGAGAATACGTGATTAAGGACTTTGAATGTTTGGAATGTGACCAACAAAACATATCTTATGATATATGGGGATCAACGATGGTATTAAATCTCTGGTAATCGTTTTCACTATGTTATGAGAGTGGACTGCAGTATTATGGATAAGCCTAAAGATTGGAATGGATTATGTTAGACATAAGTTAGTATTTTTTAAGGATAGAAGTTTTTTTCGATATTATTGATGGGATGTTATAGTAATATAGTTTTAGAAAAAGGACAACCTGCAGGACGGGCGACGTCCCATCGCGTCGGACAAGGCTGTGGGAATCGAACCCACAACCGAAGTGCGACTGGCCTTTATCGCCTACCATTGGGCTATATGAAGTCCCTTGTTAGTAGAAACTAGTTTTATTTTATTAAGAGGTATGATATATGAAGTATAAGTTCATTTTAGGAACCATATATGATTAATCTCACTATAGATGGACTTATGTATTTTTTGATGACTTTTCTAACCATTTGTTTGAGACAAATGGAATGACCCATCATTCTATCACATGATCTGCTAACACATCACGAATAACAAATTCAACTTCATTTCTTTAAGAGATGAAGTGGAAATTGTCCAAAGAATGACAAACGGTGAGACTATACCTAAATCACGAAAGTATTTCTTCTAATTCCAATTTCATCAACTTTAGGGAAATGATCTTGAAAACCAAAAATGTTGTCCTAGTGCTCTTATATCTGATGAATCAGATGGTACCCTAGATCATCACAAATTTATGGCTTTGTGATTGCTAGATTTTCCATAGCCATGTCCTCTACCACTCTCCATCAGAACATGATGGTTAGATTTCTCTTCCATATCCATATTTTCACCTATGTGGAAACCCAGTGATTAGTTTATTTGGGTAACCGTTACTTTTCATACTTTTGTTTTTAAAGAATGGTTTTGGTATTCCTTTTTACTATGTGGGTTTCTATTAAAGAAACTTTCGAATAGTAAACTATTTATAACCTCGACGAATTTCGAGGGAGAAATTCATTTTAAGGGGGGTAGAATGTAACACCCCAAGATTTTATGAAAAATATTATTTTAATTTCATTAATGTCTTGTGTTGTATTCTACACCAAGATTACGTTGCGCTATACACAACACCGTATTAGCTTGCAGTATACGCAACACTATTCTTAGACCGTGTTACACACAATTTTGATAATAGTTAT
Organism: Viscum album; assembly: GCA_963277665.1. Taxonomy (NCBI): domain Eukaryota; kingdom Viridiplantae; phylum Streptophyta; class Magnoliopsida; order Santalales; family Viscaceae; genus Viscum; species Viscum album. Next base: position 1,551,061,134 of record OY728125.1, on the reverse strand, counting down.
TCTACGCAACATTGAGTATATATATATATATATATTAAATTTATAAATGAAATATGGTTGGATTATGTTATACGAAACAACGAAGGATTATTTCACAACACGCAACCCTGACTTGGCTTGCGTTACACGCAATCACGACCTTCCTCGATAGCGTGTGTTGTACGCAATACCGAGTTTTAATAAACAATGATATATTATTATAATATTGTCATGAACTAGCCGTTAGGAATAGTATTAACTAAATATTTAATTTTATAACATTATTTTACACATTTTCTAGAACATGGTATAAGAACAAAATAAATTTTTCGGGTAAAATAAGTATTTTTCAAAAAATGCAGTTTTGCCGCCTTTTGATGGCGCACCCACTTTAAATCTAGTTTTTGACATGTCTATATGTTCAATTTGACAAAATAAAATTATTCTTTTGAATCAAGATGTAAAAATTTACATTAGATAAAGTTTTGATATTTTTCCGATAACTTTCATATTTTAATGAATAGTAAAACCACGCTATATTTTAATTAAAAACAAATTTTTTCATCATAATATCTTATGTGGTTAAATTATAATATTGAATGGTTTTAAAGTATAAATAGAATATATTTTAACCATTTAATATAATGTATGTCATTAGCATTGATTTTACCTTGAATTCGTAGGTTAAATCAATTCAATCTTTTGCAATGTTTTAAAGAAAAACCCGTTTTTATTCGACAACGGGATTAATTTTAATTTTATTTCTGTAACTTATGTGTATTGAATTTTAAAAATTGGATTCCATATTTGGAATCAGTGGGTCCAAATTATGTTAATAGGCTACTTTTTATTTTTGGGAATTATGAATAGTAACTACGGTAAATTTTATTTACCATAGTTAAAGGTAAATCGGGTAATTAAGGGTAAATATAATATTATAAAATTACCCTAACACATGCCAAAATTCTATATGATGGATACAAGTAAACCCATATCAACTAAGGGTCGGATTAGATTCATTTTATGGACTTTTGACCATGAAAATAATTTAATTATTATTAAAACCAAAGAAAGTGACAACATGTCACTTTCTTAAATCTTATAAGTATAATAATTTTAACTTAGTGATAAACATCATAAAACTTCGAACATGAATAGTATCCAGAAAGATAACAAAATTATCTACATCATGAGAATTTATTTAGAATTTTTTGGGATTAAATAGTTATCATTAATTGTGACACAATACTGATGCAGAAATTATTTATCTAGTGAAAAATCAAGAATATAGTTTTTATTAAACTAATAGTGACCATAAAAGGCACAAAACCCTGAACAAAACTTATTGGTCTTGTAAATTGAAACTATAATCATCCAATTGTCGAATATTTGACCATTTGGAGTCTTATACAAGCAATTATGACACTTATATTATATTATTTTAAATGATGCCAAAGTTGTCACCTTCACAATTTAATAAATATAACAATTTAAATATTGTGATTTTTAGATGATAAATTCGAGTAAAAGTATTATTATGAAAGGTAATATATTTATCTTCATCATAGGATTTTATTTTAAATTTTTATGCAACAAATAAGTATATTAAATAATTATACAAAAAATGATGTAGTAATTATTTTATTAAGAGATAAACCAAATAAGTGGTTTTAAAAATAATAAAATAAATATTATATGAACTATTTAATGTGATCCACTAATTTTATAGATACATATGAACTTTTATTAATATATTAAAGCTTTTATTTTGAACATATATTCTTTATATATTTTATTTAAATTCAAATTAATGAATAGTGTCAAAATTGACACTATTGTTATTTTATAAAAATAACATATTATAAAATTGTTTAAAAATCACAAAAATATTTAAGAATTATAAATTTAAATTTATATGGTCTATAATGTTATAAAGTAAAAAATTATGGAAAATTCACAACAAATAAGTAATTATTTGTTATAATTTAAAATTTAGAATTTTATTACCACAAATAAACTTAAATAGATTAAATAAGGATAAATCAAAATGATAAGGTCTAAAATAAGATCCAAACATGTCTAAATTTGATTGGTTGATGATATTACAACCCTATGTTATCTAATCTTCGAATATGAGTCGTTTTTGGAGGTTTTTAAGTGGGGTTAGATTTATTATAAATTAATATTTTTAAGAATTCCAAAGGTGCCCCTCTCCTCCCTTATAAAAGGGGACCTCCTCCCTCTCTTCCTCACACAACTTTGCGCCTTCAATCTAGGCCAAACCCTGCCAAAATCTCTTCTCCACTTCCCTAGAAACATCCTAGAGGTTTTGGTCTTCCTCAAAGACCAGTTTTAGTGCCCTAGGAGGAGGTCTCACAGAGGGGCTTCAAAGAAGAGATAATTTCCGTTACCAATTCTTTCACCTTTATTTCTTCTTCCACTTCTTCTTCTTAGGTTGTTTCATTATGAAGTAATAACATCAGTATCACTCATATAATGATATGTTATTATATGTATGAAACAATCCTAATTCACCATCTATCCATCCTACGGAAAACGAAATCACCGCGCGTGCGTACGTACGGAATACCGTCTCCACGCCGTGGTGTAATCTATTTTTCCACCAACACCTTACATGGATGGGTATTATGGTGTAAAGAATAACTATACATAGTTATTATAACATCATAATGATTATGATATATTGTATCATCCACTTTAATTCAATTCAATAATTATGGAAATGATATCATCGCTCGTGCGTACGTACGGACTACCGTCTCCACGACGCGATGAGATTCATTCTCCATGTTAACCTTTTAAGAATGATTATAAAGTATATATAAGCAATAATAATGAAGTATATGACATTATAAAGCTACTGGATTTATGTTTATATATATGTATATCATCTACTTAATTCCACTCAATTCAATAAGGAAACGAAAACAGCGTTCATGCGTACGTACGGCCTACCGTCTCCATGAACGGTGTATTTCTTTCCATTTATCGATCCATTATATATATGTATATTCTAAATATATATTATATATAAATCATGTTTTATATTATATAATTAAGTAATAATGATCTAAGTAATCATATGAATAATTACAAGTTAAAACACAAACGACAAATGAGACGATTTTACCCAAAACGCTTCTTTAACATGAATTTACAAAAGAATGGGTAATATAAAGTCATAAGTGAACCATATATTATATAATAACAATGAATATGATTCTATAATAAGTCAATGACATTATTTAAATCATTATATAGGAGGTTCGGACACTTACGAAGCAAATCGGACCTATGGTAAGGGCAATATCACAATCTCATTTTTATCCGAGATTGTTTATATTTTGGAATTTACTGGGGTGAATTTTATCATCCACATCCATGTTTCCTCAATATGTATAATTTAAATCATTATAAAATATTTTATATACAATTTTACCCTTCGGTGAGTTTTTAGTAAAAGATATGAAAGGAATCTTTTGTCATTTTTCGTACGAGTTACTTTTTTGACTTTTCTAACAAAAGTACGAGAAGAATGTTTTTTTTAACTTGTACGGCATGAATGGATTTTTAAAACATTATTTCCAAAAAGATTCCTTTACAAGTTTTCAATTTTATTTTTAATCAACTTCTTTTAGTTTATAATTGTACGACATTTTAAGAAAGGAAAAGTGTTTTTGAAGCATAAAGGATATTTTCCTCAAGAATAAAGTTCAAGAGTTTTATCAAAATTAATTTCCATATAAGATAATATAGGGTTCTGTTTTTATCCCTATTATTACATGGATTTGATTTTGTTGTGATGGAAATATTTTTATGAATTCCTTTATCTTATATGAATTGTTTTATGATGTCACGATGTTTAAGATTTCCATTTTTATTACATGGGTTATGCAATGATGTATGATTTAAGATTTTGTGGCACACATAAGAATGGTATCATTATAAGATGGGTGGGACCTATATCTCCCTCCAATGCATTGGGAAAAGATTTTATATCTCATGAGATAGACATGGCTGGAATGGTAGGTTATACCAGTTCAGTGAAACAGGACTGAAACGAGGGTGACTCGGTTCAGAAAGGGACTTTGTCCACTAAGATAGTCTTGGCAATGAGTCTTGACTAATAAGATATGATTCTCTAGGATTATGTGTGTATGCCACAAAGTTTCATGTTTTAAGTTATGATTATTGGGATTAAATTTCACTACTATGATTTATCCCATGTTATGAAATTATGATCTCTTTTGCAGGTTAAGATTTCCAAAATATATGTTCTTATGAATTGACGTGATTGATATTTCTTTCGTTTACCCTTACTGATCATTTGAGCTCACCCTTTTAGGTTTTCTTTTCCCCAGGACATAAAGAAAGGATTTAGGTTTAAAAAAAAGAAGATCTTTATGGGAGATGTTGAAGATCTTTCACCACGATTAGAAGATTATATTTCGAGTTTCCAAAGACACTAAACTATTACGGTCCTTGTGTGTCTGTTTTTGTTATGTATTAAGTATTCCGCAAAAGTAATGTAAAGTCCATGTACGTCAGGCTTCGGGTCTCTACAATATTAGTCACATTGGGAATCTCTAGGCAAGACTGTACATTAGGCACATTTGTTACCTATTAATCTTCCCATTTGGAGGGAATCTACTGTGGGGAATCTTAGGGATGAAACCCATGGAATCATTCTTTGATCAAGAGGTAATTAACACCAAGAGTATATGTCTTCAAAGTTGTTTTTACCATAGGTATCCTCCATTTATTTCATACGGTATGTGTTCTTATTTAGTTATAACTTCTACCTACTATGGACATGGATCATAAATTTTAGTCAAGGTAGATCAAGGAAAGAGTTTGACATATTTTGGATCCATTATTATTTTATTATAATGAAACATGAAGGTGGGTAAAGGTGGTAAATCTCAATGAGGGATGTTTTCACAAAAAGATTGTTTATCGAAGGATCAGAACGTGTTGTGGAGGTAGATTTAGGATTGTGGATTAGAAAACCATATGGAGGCAGACATGAGATGTGCATCCCAATGAGGGAATATGTCACAAATCAAGTTGATTACAAATGGACCTGAATTCCATGTGGAGGAAGATCCAGGAGGTATGTCCCTTGGGGGGACACCATGAGTTTACCATTGTCATGTGACATGACTGATCCATGTAGTTTAATGTCATATTCTAAAGATTCCAATTTTGTGTGATAATTTTCTATGGGTAATGGTGTGGGGAATATTCGTGGAAGTAGTGCTTCACAAGCTGAGTGCTATTAAGGGGATGATGTGGGGCTTACACATGGAAGCTTCCCTCTATCGGTGACTCGTGTCCCATAGTGGGGGAGAGAGTGGTATCTCATTTTGATCATACATAAGGCATCCTGCATTTACCATATAGGGTAATTATACAGTTTTATGTCATTTTCTATTGAAGTTGTCATCAAATTGAACATTGTATGACTAGAATGTGGAACTAAGTTTTTTTAACTCATGAAACTCAGATTTGGGTGGAATCAACCCACACCCATAGGGCTTACGTGACCACATTTCATGTGCCTATGTGGGGATTATGGTGTTGGAACGACCATGGATGAGTGTCCAATCATGATTTCCCCATTATAATTCCCCATTATTAGAAGAAAAAGGGGTCAGAGTCCCCAGTATTAGATGCAACATGTAGACTGGGGGACTAGGATGCACTTGGAGTGAAGTGGGAGGACACAGGTGTGGGTGGAACTCATCACACGGGGACTAAAGGTGAATATAAATAGGTCTCAGATTTGTATACGGGTCCTGGACACTCATCCTTCAAGAAGTGGTTTCAGTAGAAGGGAGCCACCATGGGGAGACCCAAGAGATGTTCTTCATGAATACTGGAGGTTCACAAAGGGTTATCTTCCATGGCTTTGGTTACGTGTGGATGTCAATGTCTCTAAAAAGGAATATTATTAATGAAATAGTGTGAAACATCCTTAAAGTGAAGTCCTAATTCAGAGGGGGGTTCTTCTTGATGGATGAATGCTTCACAAAGCCTCAAGTTCCTCAAAAGGAATTCTTAATCCACAAAGGTATTGGCCCTTCATGAAAGGCATGCCCACAATAGGTGGAGGATCTCAAGAACACAGAGGTGGTTTTTTTCACTGTGATAGGATATTTTATTCGATCTATTTTATCTTTTATTTGTCAATATTATGAGGATCAAGAGTATGGAGCGATTTTAGGATTCAAAAGGTCATTGTTCTATCCCTAAAATTTCCAAATGAATGGTGGTATTTATAAGGTATGTGTTTTTTTTGAATATTTGAGGTTTTCAAGAACTATTATATGTTTCATGAATGGGTGTGGCTCTATGGGTCTAAATGTCACTCTCGTGGAGCTACCATCAACCCTTCATTTGTTTACAATGTTCCACGCAACACTGAATTTCATTTCATGGTGGTAACATCAGGCCTTCAAAAATTCATGAAAGAACCTCTCATCTAGGGATATCTGTGATCTCTGACCATTTTTGGAGGAGTTGAGTTTTTTTAAATGGATCCTTCTAGGTATTTTGGATCATTATGGCTTGAATTCACCCTTAACCAGTCATTCTTGTTCAAATATTCTTGTGACTTTCATATTTTGGAGTTAAAAAATTTCCCCTAATCATAAGGGCCGACATGTAAAAGGAGGGAAAGATTATAATGGACAATCATTGAAAATTAGAAATAATCTACCATTTGCGATGTTAATTTGTGATCCCAATTCAAAATGATCACTTTACAAATACAAATTTTAATCCATTTTTAACCATATGGCTATAAATAGTGGAGGGATCCATCATACAGATCACTAGACTTCCTTGAAAAGAAAACCACGTACTCTCTTTTCATTAAGCTCACATTCATCATGATTTCTTTGTGATTTTGATCTCCATCACTCTGGAAGGTCACATTCTCTTAAAGATTAGATCCATGATCAGTTATTTTAATATAATTCTCTATGAAGTAAATATTTTTACAACATACCTTCATGAAATTACCTTCGCAAACTAGATCTCTACAAAGGGAGCTTCATGAACAGTGCATAGGGAAACTTCTAATTCTCAAACAAAATGGTTTCTGAAGGATACAACACTATTACTACTCACTGGGAAGAAATGGATGGGAACAGAATTAATGGTGAGAGCATTTGGAGTTCCAGAGATTACTACTCACTCACCAAACTGCTAAAAGAGGCTTTAATATAGTATTTGTAGTGTAAGTGACTTTCACTCTATGGCTTTAGGCTAGGTAATGAAGTTTTTATCCCTACAACGAGTAGGGAAAAGATAGACTTCTGCTTATAGAGTTAACCTAGAATATAACCATGGTACATGAATATTTCATGAAATATCTAGAAGGATCATTCATCACTCACAGTATAAACACTCTAGAACCACATCAAAAATATAGATGGGGGAAGATGTAGGATGAGGCATCCCCTCTACAGTATGAGATGATTTTCAAGAAGGGTTTGGGGAATCCTCTCAAAGGATGGGAATACATAAACGAATTTATCTTTGGTGGAATGTATTCTAATTAATGGTCTTACTCTTACTGGAAAATAACATCATGTCATGAATTTATGTTTGACCTGAAGTAAGTAGGGATTTAGGAGGCAGACTAGGCCTCACAGTTTCATGTGTACTACCGCTACGATATCATGCCAGTATACTGAGTAGGTGGTCATTAAGGACCAAAACATTTATTTTTCACCAAGGGGGGGGGGGGGGGGGGGTTGGAATTATCCTATGGGATCTTCAATAGATTAATGGGATCAAAATTAAAGGGGCGATGTAAGAAAAATTACTCCTCATAGAGAACATGTGGGAAGATTATGAGCAGCTGCTTGATATTGTAAGGGAATTTTAATGAAGGTTTAGGGGATGAAAAAATAAAAGTCGAGGATGAAGTATGTACCATTAAATAAATTGTTCAGATATCCGAAAAGAACTAGTGGAAGAGCCACAGGAGTGTGAGGAGCCAGTAGTGAAGCTACTGGGGAGGTAGCATAGAAGCCACGTGTCATTCCATCAGGGAAAGGATAACTCCTACTGGTGGATCTTGGAGGAAAGACAATGAAAAGTTTGGGTCTATATCATCAATAATGAATCTCTAGAGGCTATGTTGGTGTGATTTATTGATGCACTCATGTATTTCTAGATTCACTCACCGAGGTACCCACACATGGGGGTTCGGACAAGTACCTTCATAATGGAAGGGATGTTGATGATACGACAGTGTGTCATCCTAGATTCTGTATTAATGGTTAAGATATAAAAGGTGTTCTACCACATCATCCAAGGGAATACCCTACCTCATGTGTATAGGCACCCTCTATTTATTATATAGTTGGTTTTCAACCCACTTTGGAGGATAAGCGTACCCAAATTCTATCTCCCCTCTAATTACAAATTTTTTACCATCAATTCTAAAAAACTTCAAGAGTTTACCATAAAGGTTAGGCATGGTGGATGGGCTTGAAAAGATCAACATCTCATAGTGATTTATATTTCACCCATCCCCCCCCCCAATAGGGATGGTTACTAAGCATAGTACATGATATATTGAGAATCGATCATTCCTCCAGGCCATCCGAGGTGGGGTATTAGTGGAAAGAGTTGACTATATCATAATCTATGAGATATAAAACCAACATCAGTTCATAATGTATTTCAGATGCTTATAGCAATGAAAAAATAAGGTATACATGGGGGTGTGACATGAATTCCATCCTTTGGTTTTGAGGTATATTTGGTTCTTGTTCATGCATGAGGATGTGAAAAATATGAACACGTTTTCGTCACCTTCCATTCCATACAGTCTTATCCATGAATATCCATTGATCTCGAAGTGTGTATATCCTGTGTAGATTAAGAGGTTACAAACTAACCAAACTATAGAAGGATGTTCCTCACAATAGTAGTTTTGTGGAAAATTGGTGGTTGGAGTGCGTCGTTGATGCACGATGGGAACATCGGGATAGGAAGAATTCATAGGTCATGTAGTCCTTGGTCAATCACAGAGTAGGTTTGAGTGAGACAAGAAGAATTATCAGGTCCAACAATCTAGGGAATGTAGCCATGGGTTGAATGGATCCCTCTTGGTAAATCATGAGGGTGCATGTCCAAGGAACAAGGAAGTTAGTACATCACCGAAATTTTCCCAATAACACTATGATTCTTGATTCATGTGAGGCTTGGAAACACTACAAGTAATTAACCACCCCTATGGGGTGTAAAAATACCCCATCACTGATGAGATATACCTTATTCGGCTAGGCCAAACATAGGTAGGTTTCTATGACCCTCAAACTATGGTGATGCAATATATGGATGTGTGAGCGGACATAGTCTATTCACAAGGTACTGCACATCCCATGAACGCTCGGGTGTGGGAACTTCTTTGCATCTCTTCCCCTTCAGTCACCATTGTAGGTTGTTTGGCTATTGGTGTAGCAGAGGGTAAAGGATCTGAAGACTCATGGAGAAGTAATTCTTATTAGGTCTCATATGCATACAAACATCCCTCTGCCGATATGGTAAATCCTCTTATCCTTTCATATTTTCGGGCATCACCTTGCCCTTGAATAGATTACCTAATCACATATTTCACTAGTGAAGGAATCAATGATAATGGAAGATGGAGAGGTTCATGATGAGACTCAAGTGGAGGGTGTGGGAACATCACCCTTTAAAGGGAGTGTGGGATCCCTCCCTGACATTATGTTTATAAGAACCTAACCATTGACACCTTCAACTAAGGCGTCGAACATGGGGAGAAAATTTCATAGGAAATTACTTGTGAAACTCCAGGAGCTTCTTATAGGGATTTACTATTCATCAAATCCTCTTTAATTCTTATAACATTACCCCCACTTATTTTCCTTTTTATGTCTTGATAACACAAATTTGAGTGGATGTTCATGTTGCACTAAGGGATAAGATGATGGTGCCTATATCTTTATTGACACCACCAGATTCTAAGGTAGTGATAGAGGGTGTTATTCCCTTGGTGGAAGGGTTTGGGGAGACCATGACGGTCAATCCAACAATGGAGGTATCGTTGGAATGGGTCGTAGATACCATTCCCTCAATGTAGGGGATTAATACAATTCCCATGATGGGGTTGTCTGGGGGAGGTGTGGTGGGGGGTCTTATAGTAGTGGCACCACTAGAGAAGGTTTTCAGACGCAAATTCATAATGGAAGATGTGGAAATTGTGCCACCAATAACTAGGGAGGTTGGGGAGGCTACAATGGTGGCACAAACTATAGAACTTCAACTAGAGTAAGCCATGATAGACGAGGGAGAGATCGTGCCACCAACAAGGGTAACTAAGGATGATGGTACAGTTGCATACACCTAAAGGGTTCCAAATGGGGAGTGGAGGCCTCTACTATAAGTGATTTCATAGATAAGTATCTGCTTCCTAGAATAGATCTTCATCAACTCAAGCCTGGTGAACTGCTCTTGGATGATCTGATCGATTATGTATTAGTGATATTCCTTCCCTATGATCCTAGGAAGCCTGAAGATTTTTATGATTCCAAATTAGACAGTGTCAATGAGAACTGTACTGTTCGTTAAAGGTAAGGAGGTATGTGCAGAACATAATCACCCACACCCCAATAACTATCGTTCTAAGCCATATGGGATCTCTCTACCAATGGAAAGTAAGCCTAGGGGCCTGTGGGATGGACTCCAACAACCTTCAAATGTTTTCCAGAGACTTTCTTGTAAAGAGGTAGCATGATGAATGGCATGTTCTTGTCCTAGAATGGAAGAGGCAATAGACTGAGGTTACCAAGGCCCTTCATGATTCTGAGGAATGGATCTCCTGCCAAAAAGGGTTGGTTCCAAATCATGCAGTGGTCACTACTACTCAAGATGAGATCATTAACAATCTGAAGTCCCAATTGGTTGTGGTCATGGATAAAGATGAAGAGGTTGCATCCTTGGGGGATTAATTTCAGTCTAAGTAAAAAAAAGAAGAGTATTAGAGCTGAAGACACCCAATCCAAATTGGACAAATATAAATCAGGCATTACAAATAGGTAGAGGGACTTAGAGGCTCTCAACAAAGGTTGGATGAGCTTCACCACTCAATCATTGTGGTCGATCATTGAATGAGTTTTGTGAATGAGAGGATCCAATATGTGGATGGCCCACTGAATGTTTTATTTGTTCAATTTAAAACTCTATAATCCTTAACATGTTTCTCTCTTTTATCACAATTCAATAAAATTCATGAGATCACCACCGACCAATCCCTAAGTTCAAATGAGCCATGATTTAAGTGAGAAACAATGGATGAAAATTTGATTGGTCACTTATATGAGAGTGGTAGAACATCATCAAACACTTGGGGTATTCTATTTCTGATTGGACCCTATGATTGTTTAGGATGAGAGGGGATGTATCCAAAGAATGGGGTTCTCTTAAAAAAATAGATTTCTTTTCAAACTAATGTTAGTTCAAGAGTGTGGTATTTACTAGGGAATCAAATTCTACCCTAACAAGGGGGAATGGAATGTGTAAATAATGATTCCCAAAATATGGAACAAAGGGTGAGTGGCATGTAAATATAGGATAACTACTTATTCTGTTCTGAACACATCATCAATATCATTATCTTGGAATAGGGATAGACAACCGATGGTTGACCTCTGACCACATTCAAATCATGGGACTTGCCTAATAATGTCACCCAAAGTCCATTGGAGAATTCTCCTTTGATGGTAGGTGATTCATCTTGTCCAATCACTATTACCATTAGGGGGTCCCTTAAGATATAGAAGTTGTTTTAGAACCAAATAAGGGCACATAAAGTATATATATGAAATGTTTGAATGTTAAATGGATTCCAAAATTCCTAGAATTACACCACCATGACATAAATAACATTATGTGGGTGTATCAGTCTGAAAGAAATTCAAAATCATCTTCCATGTGGAGATTTTTATAGAATACCTAATGATAGTTAATGACAATGAACAATAAGGAAGATCACTATCCCTAATTTAAACTGATTCTTGGTGGAGATCCTAAGATACGTTTCAGTTTTGTGGTGTGAAATGGGGAAAATAAATACACCGTTCAACATCATAAAGTGTCTAATTTGGATACATAGTTTAACATCATATGATAAAAATGATGTGTTATAAAGTTTAACATTATTTTATCAGGGCACTCCTCATAGTTTAATGCCATGTGATTGGGATTTGATGAGTTGATGGGAAGTCAACCATACCAAACATATGAAGGGAGGACGTGTGAGGCTAGAATGAAATGAATGATCCTTGAGAATGCCTATAATACAAGGTAATAGTTTAAGTTCCACAATCAATAAATGAATATAGTGTGTGTCACAAATAGTTCAAGGTCGTAATTTTTGGACCATGACATTCAATTTAAGGACATAAGTCTTGACACTATTTGAAATAGTACATGGTCATAATGCTTAAATCAATATGTGGGTGTCTCAATGGAATGTGTGAGAAAAATAATGAAGGTTACTAGGCAGGAATGGAAGGGCCTAGGTGTCCATATGATGCCATATAAAACACCCCTATGAAATATCACAAAAACTTTCTGTTCGTGAGGTTTGGTATGAGGCTTTCAATTTAAGACATAAATATTGGATCTATGACCACCTAGAAGAATTCAATGTGACATGAATTAGTAGTAACTCAACACAAATGAGGGCCTAGGGTGGCTCTCATTCAATGAGAAACACCAGGTATAGGTCAAATATGGTTTATGGTTTTCATATTGGGATTATGACTCTTAGTTAATGGGTGTTGAGCTTGGACAAGGGAAGAATGGTTTATATTCATACATCTTGGACCATGTGGGCCATCTCAAAAAGATATATATATTCTATGCGAGTGTCAATAATGACATGAATTTAGGTATAATGGGAACCCTACACCACACAACACATTCTTGTGGGGAATTTCCCACAATTTAAATTCATAATTCTTGGACTGAGGCTCTAATTTTAAGGTGATAGATTTTGGACCAAGGGCTCACATGTCTCCACCTTCCTTAGGGAAATGCCCTAACAACCCTTTAGGCCCAAATCATCCAAGATTAATGTGGTAAATAATAAGTGGTATAGATTTACCTTTTATTGAAGGGGATGAAATAAAAAGAGGTAAAGGTGGATGAAAAATCCCATGAGGGAAATTGAGACTTCCTTGACCAAAATTTGAAAATCGGGGAATAAAATATGGATAGGGAAAAACTTTTGATAATTTTCAAAACATGGGTTCTAATATCCTATCAGTTAGAAATGAGGTGAAAAATTCTATGATTGGCCGTTGAACATGTTAAAAAACACAGGATCTGTTTACTGAAGGTTCTTTGAGGCATAATTCACTGATGGTAGGTAATCCAATGTGGTTAGAAACAATTTACAATAATAATATTTTCCAAATTCGGAGGATGATGGGTATCTAGGTTAGGGAAAGAGAAAATTGTTAGAGACCCATTGTGGTAGGAGATCGACAATGATATAGTGGTTTCTACTGTAGTGATGGTGTCAAATCAACTCATGTAAGGAGGAATCATAGTTTTATACTGGGTAATGTGTGGTTCATTTCATACTCATTATATGAGGAATCCCAATTTCAGAGAGGTTAAATCACCATCACATACTTGTCATTTTAGGAATCATAGTTTTAGATAGGGTAAAATCATTTCTCATTGAGAGGCATCTCAGTTTTATATGGGGGTAGAAAAAAGTTTAACATCATTCACTGAGGACATTAGTCTTGTAAGCCTATAGTCACAAAAATTATACTATTGGAGTTGTTACTAGTTTAAAGACATATAAATTGCACTGTAGGGAAAGTTGTTGGTTTATTGTCGAGATGTTTTGACCATGGGGAAAAGGTGTACCAATATAGTTCATGTGACATAGAAGACTGATAACATGATGTGAATTGGAGTCCAAACTAACCCTCTGTGATGAAAAATAATTAAAAACAATAAATTGGGTAAAAATTATGAAACTGGAGATGAGACTAATCCATAGTGATTAAACGAAGGGGGGTTAAACCAAAGAAGAAATATTTGGGAGTCACTATGTATACCCTGAGGATGAGAATCATGTTTCACATAATTATATAGATAAGGTTGAGTATAGTCTTGAAAAAAATTATACCATATGGATGAAGGGTGAATGAATATAGTTTAGGGTCATAGAATATATACTAGAGGTATTGGATTCATTGATGTTCATTCGGTGAAAAGAAGTTTTAATATTTTACAAATTGAGTTGAGGATTACTACACCACAATCAGAAATCCTAAGGTCGGTGGAACACAGTCTAAGGTAATATACTCTAGACCAAGAAATTCATATTAAATTCATGATGTTAAAAAATTGGTGAATAGTTTACATTCATGTTACGAAGACCACAGGAAAATAGTTCACAGTCATGATGCCTAGACTATGGGTGATCATCTAAAATTTATGATGTTCAAACAATTGTGATGTTCCTTTCAATGTTACTCATGTGGAATGAATAGAGGTATAAACTAACATGAATAGAAGAGAAAATAGGACTGCATACCATATACATTACAATAAAAAATGGAACATATTTTACGTTCACAGTCCTGCGATTGGGACAAAGGTACCAAATAGTTTGATGTCAAGATGCTTAAACTATAGAGATGTCGATATCAGGGATGTATATATTGAAAGGAAGAGTAAAGAACTAATGCTAAAGGAGATAATGAGGCTCACATAACATGTGAACATCTTGAGACAAATCGTATGTAGATTGGGGTCGTGATACATGGATTGAAACTAGGTCAAAGCGGCCAAAAGGTTTGATAATTTGTGACCAATACCAAATTAAGGAAGTGTAGGAATCATAACATATCCCATGAGGATGGGAATAAAGAAACACATATTTCTTGAACATGGAGTGCTATTGACCAACACCAATAGGGGTTATACACTATGGAAATATGATTGAATCATCCCACATTTGACATGAGGAATCCTTTTTTCAAAGCATGGGGTATAAAAATTTCAAATAGAGTATGAATTCATGGATCTTCCAAAGGATATAATATGTGGAATCCCATTTTATATGATAGGTAAAATTACCAATCATTAAGAGGCATCGCACTCTTAAATGCCCTGAAATCATAGTTTTATGGTGTGTGCTATGGATGTTATTGTTTTTAGTTTAATATCTTACAGATCAGACTGTATGGGATCTGAGTTTACATTCATAGAGTTCATACCAAATAGGATGAGTATCCCAATAATATATGTGTAGCATGGTGGGATGAAAAAACATGACATGAATGAGACCAAAAGAGGCTTGATTCCAAAAAAACACATTCCTGAGAGAGGTCACACACAATTTAAATTCATGTTACATAAAATAATGACTATTAGTTTGTGTCCATAGAGTTCATACCCTTTCCACCATCACATGAATTATATCCTGAGAGACATGGGTTTAGTGGGATGTGTGATACACTAACCATACATTTTAACCAAAGTGTATTCTCAATTAGAATGGACCTTATTAATGATATAAGGTACTTCCTTGTTGAGATCCAATTTTGGTGGCTTGTTTCTAGGTATAATTTATGTTTTTAGGGATAGTAATATGTCACCCTAAGGAAAGGAGTATAGGTGGACCTTCTTATTCAATGACAAAAATAACCTATTTTTGTGCCACTCAAGATTATGCAAGTCCTGAACCCTATTCTTTAAGTGTTTCCTAGTCAATGAAATGTGTTTCCTAGAGGAGATCATTATTTTTGAATGGAATTTTGATATCTTTATTGGTGATTCCTTGTCAAAGATATCTATTCGGAGTTATTTAAACTAAACCACGATGGAAATGGTTGCCTATATTCCATATACCTAGGAATATGGTGTCGACTGATTAGAATTACGGTTTTCATCCGATAGAACCATAGGGTGTTGGGGGATTTTCAGGCCAACCCTCCTTGTTCTGAACAACCATATTTAGCATAATTTCTAATAGGGTCTTGTTTCATTAATCAATCCTTCCATTTTCATACGCATAGTAGTGGGATGCTTGGTTGGATCGAATGTTGTATTTGGAGTACAACAACTTCAGCTGAACAACCTAGAAGTTTATTTTTCTTAATGATAACATAATGTGAACACCAAATCAATGGGTTATGTGGGATATTATGAACTTGATCATAAATTTTCCCATAACTTCCTTGAGGTGAATTTCATTTTCCAACATGGAGAATAAATCCAATGCTTTCCAAATGAACCTCAACTAGAGAGCAGTAAATGGTAGGTACGACTCTACAATTCCAAGTCCCTATACTAAAAATGGATATGAATAAATGGTGGAAGGATTATCTCTAGTTATTTATACACAAACATTTCATGTATCTGACATACATGGAACCCCTTGGCATACTCGATGCGATCATAGACCACAGTGGGACAGAAGTAGCACAGTTTCCAATTCTTGTGGGAGAGATTCAATCCTGCCTAATGGGAACCACAATACAAGACACGAACATCCTGCATAACCAAGTAAACTTCCTCTCCTTGAATGTAACTTAGGATACATCCATCAAACTTGGTTCTGTAGAGAGTCTTCTCAAGGTTAGGCCTACTCTGGAGGGTAAACTGTACTCAATACAAATGAATTATTTCTCCATCAACTTTATTTGGAAGGAGAGTACCATGCTGTAGATACACAAAAAATGAGTTCTCCATTCAGGTGTGCCCTATTAATTGGTGTAATCCAAGGGTCCTTGAATATAATAATGGTTAGACTGATGATTCACCTATTATGTTCCACCTCATCTAAAATAATGCAAGTGATGACCCTCTGATTCGCAACAGGAATGAATAGATTTTGGGAAATAATCCCTCAATTAATCCTCTTAAATTTTCTATGGTGATTGTATTTGTTAAAAAATATATATGACAATGAACGAGTTTGGTTACTTTTGTAGAAGAATATTTTTAATGTGGTGTTGTTTCCCAGTGTTTTCCTAATATTTGGGCCTCATTATCAGGAAGGTGTTTTTTTGGAAAACGAAGGATTTCTGAAAATGAGTGAATATTTTATATACCGCGAAGAATAGTTTATGGACCACATAGGATTTTTTTAAGATGGATAATGAAAATACATAAAGTATATATTTCTTCATAATATTTCTATGTAGACTACAAATCATGGTATTCGGACCGCGTAGGGAAAATAGTTCGTGGCATGATCATAGTTCTCGGGAAGGCTTGTTGTTTGTGGGAGGAAAAATAGTTTGTGGAAAGTCATCAAATGAAATTGATATGAGGTGTTTCATTTGGGGATGGACATCATTTGTAGCTTAGAGTTAGCCATTCGAGAATCCGTAATGTTTTTCAGTCATGAACGGGATTGGCATCCATAGAGGATCGAAGTGTTTTATGGATTGTAGAGGGAGAAATGGTTCACTGAAGGATCATAGTCTACGGTGATGGTTGTACCTCATGGAAGAATTGAATAAAATAGATTAGAATATTTTTAGGATCTATTTTCCTATATAAGTACCACTAATCACATCTTTAATCGGAGTGATTTTCATTAGAAAATATCTTCACTCCGAGAAGAAATTTGGCAAAGCCTGAAAGAGTGTTTGAGGGAGTCCATGAAGGAGAAGAGTTCTCAAGGGAGAATTCCACAAATAGTTTTCATGAATACTTCTTGGGAAGGTGTTTTTTTGATACAATGTAGCCTTAAAATAATGAAGGGTTCATGGAAGGGAGGCATTCCACGTAGCATCATCAGAAAGGGGAATTTGAGGTGGTCCACAAAGGAGATACGGTCTACGGAAGCAGAGCCAGTCAATGGAGAAAGAGGTGGTCCAAAAATCACTAATGCTAAGTGGTGAAACATATTTCATAGGGGAATAAATTTATTCCAAAGAGGACTCATGTATTTTCATCGATGAATATTTCAAGAAAGTAATTTCTTGAAATTAACAGCATACTGACAAGTGAAGTTATTCTACGAGTGAAAACGTGACTTCAACAGAAAATCTATCTACAGTTGAGGATGAATTAATTCTTGAAAATGAAGGGACCTAAAAGCCCATAAACTATGATTGGATCCCTTATAAGAGTATAGATCAAAGTATGAGGAAGACAATGATTCTTTCCTTTGGAAGTGAGCTGAAGATTGAGACATAAAGAGTGACCCTCAGGAGTGCAGTGAGCAGACACTAAATATTTTAAAGGTATTGAGCCTAGGCATAAAATTTATCTACCATAAACCTTTTAAATTGGTAGTGAACCATAATATATTTGGTACATCGTAACAATTCTTTTTTATGCTCCTTGGATATAAAACAATGATGGTGAGATGATTAAAATTGTTTTGTCCCATGAATGATTTATATTCTGATCATACATTCTAATGAGAGAGTGAGAGAGAAAGGTGTTTTCAAAGAATTAAGCATGATCTAAATGGGTAGTTATTTTAATCTTTAATAATTTAATTCACCTCACCCCCCCTATTAGGGTATTTAACCTAATTACAATAACTATAGGTCATATTGGTTTGGATCTGCATGGGTCCTGGTAAGATTCACCAAGGAATTCGCCCTACCATTGGGCGACCGACATCCACAAGTCACTTCTAGCTAAGAAGGGAACATGGCCATAAGATAATTAAGGAGTTATATTATGGGAAAATTGTCATTTTTTATAATGAAGTAGTCACCATTAATCTATTTGATAACTATCTCATATTCTCCCTTAACCTGTAAGCTGAGGACATCAATATGAAGGACTAGTTTGAGACTTCTATTAAGGGCACGATACTCTACCTCATTATATATGTAGACATATGACAAAACGAATGACATGGGTTGGAAGGCCCTTTTCAGGAGTGATAGAGATGATCCCCATGCCCAATCTATTGAGATTGGGATTTCTGAGTCTTCTACCATTCTGGATGTATGAGGCACCATCGAATTTTATCTTCAAACAAGGCATAGCCTGATCCAATGAGATGATAGCCTCATTTGGGAAGTAAAAATAAAATGGAATTTCCTATGGGGTCGGATGGGAAACCTAAAAGTCTACCAATTCCTAGCCCATGATAGCTTTATATAGAACTAACATGTTGTCGAAATGCTAGAGGATCACATTCTAGTGATCCAATCATCCTTCAAGTGTGGGAAAATTCATGATATAATTCAATTGGTAGACTCAATACACTAGTTGCATCTCATAATTCTATAGGTAATGATGCAAATTCTTCGCTAAAAATCTAGAACAAGGTATCTCTTCCTAATAGGGATGTATTAGGCCTTCGTGTTGATAAGCATGTGACTAAGATACTATAAACTAGTTTCTAAGACCTTATTGTTCCTATGTGTGATAGGTGTTCTAAGGGACCTTTCCAGGGTGGACACATGGAGGAATAGAGGCTTTCCCACAGTGGTTGGCATTAGAAATGGAGGTTGTAGAAGGTATTTCCTAAAGTTGTCAAATGTGGCCTAGTACTCCTCATCCCATTGGTAAGTGGTTCTTTTCATTATGAGTCCCAAAAGAGCTTAAACTTTCCATCCATATTTTTGATAAATTAGAGTATGGATATGTGGCCTTAGATGCGTCGAATCTCCTAGATATTTATTAGGGAATCCATTCAGATTATGGTCTTGATCTTCTCTGGGTCAATATTGATGCCTACATATTGGAAAATGAAGCAAATAAAATTCCCAGACGTAACCCCAAATGCACACTTTAAGGGGTTCATCATCAAATTCTATGAGCAAAGGAGTCCAAACACTTTCAAAAGGTCTTTGGGGTGGTCCAAATGTTGGACGAACTTCACCACCATGTTTCTAGTGTATAATCCCACCAACTTCTTGAGAATTGGTTTGAAGATGTGATGCACATCCCACTGACTTGTGGCTCCTAAATTCTTTAGGATGAAGGGGATAAACTAATAGAAAATTCCCCTTGATATTTTTTCAGAATAGTATACTCCTCAACATAAGGGAACATTCATATTCGGTTGTATCTAGAGTATCCATCTATAAAGGTCTGGTCCTGGAACTCAACTGTATCCTCAATCAATAGCTTCACCAACAGAAACATAAAGTCATACTTTGGGCAATAATAGTTGAGGTCTCGATTGTTAATAAAGTCTCTAATGTTTAATTTTATGTTGAAAACTAGTATGAAGTTTTCTATAAACATGGGGTATTGGACATCCATGACTAATATGTCCTTGATAATCATATTAAACTCATTATCGACCGTGGAACTATGGGATGGGTGCATATTTCTTGGAGGCTAATTGAATCTACGGTGACCCATTGGGTGACTGAGAAGTTGGTTGGAAACCTAAGAGACTAGTATTGGAATATCATCATAAATCCTAGAGAATAGATCATTATTCTACTTTAAGAAGTACATGTACAACTTCCACCCCTCTGGAGATATAGCTGCACTAACCAACATCATCCTCGGGTTTTCATCAGTACCAAGGTACACCTTAACCATCTCATCGACAATGGTGGATACACCCTCTTAAAATGTTGGAGGGGCATATTCCAAATCCTCTTCATCATCTAGTGTACAAGAATTAATGGGTAGTGGATCATCCATGATATTTGACTTAGGGGAAGCTCTTTTCCCTTCTTGGGAAGACACAGAATCTCCACTAAGGGGTTCCTATTCTACTGAAATCATCGCCACAGAAGCTATGAAACTGATTCTATCCATCCTTCATCCAAAAGGTCCATTATTTATGTAAAGGAAAAGTTGGTGAGTTATATTTTCATCAATTCAGCCCTTCTTGTAGAAATATGAATAATTTCATGAAATAGTGTCCATATGGAGAACCTCTCGGTAATTCATAGGAGTGGGGGGATTTGGTATCTCCCAGGCCTGTCCTATGTAATAGTTAGATGTAATCTATGGATGTTCATTTTTTAGGGATAATGAAACCCATTTTCATAAAGACTAAAAAATAAACCTCTCAGGTCTAACATTGTGGGATCTATCCATTGAATCAGTTGAATGAATGATTTTTCCAATTTATCCAACAAATTTATCATAGTGGTCGTGAGATCATTGATGAACTCAAACCCGTTAGTATAAACCTTCTTTACCACTATTTTTAGTATATAAAATCCATATATAGAGCATCATAAGAGTCAAATAGAGATTCATCACCTTTGAGTATACCTACTTGAGCATTGAGGGAGTACTTGAGGAAATGGTGACACGGGGGGTAGGACTTATGTGTGTGGATGAAGCTAGGGCCTATCGAGAATTGCGTTGTTGGAGATGTCCTATAAGACTACCATAAATTTTGTACTTCCTATCAATCCACTAAATTGGGTGTTCATCCTGGAATTTATACATTTTTTCTACTCCTTCCTAGCATGTCCCTATATTGTTTGGTCGAAGGGAGTCAGATCAACATCATTTAGTCCCAAATTATGAAGCATCTTGGTGGGGATGTGGTTGATCTTGAAACATATTTCCACTGAGAAATAAAAGATTTCCACCCCATGAAACCAGCCTATAATGTATAATGGACATATGTTCCCCTACAGAAGGTGACCTTATTATTCCTTGGGGAATGACATGATGGCTTAACACGCCCCTTTCTCAACCTCCTCTATATATTTGGTCTATACGCGAGCTACCACTACTTAGAACAAGAATAGATTTTCAATGATTCTAAAAATAATTGATGCATTTATGTAAATATGTGGAGGTCCTAGAGGATCGATATCTTTGAGGGTATTCTTGTCAGGTTCTTCAACATGTTGTAATTTTTCACCAAAGGATTGTGTTTTCATGTAAGTTGGTTCTGTTTGATAGGAGGCACAATGGGTGCAATTGGCTATGCCATTAGGCTCAATATGGTACTAGAAATATCCAAATAATGACTGGATAACCTAATCAAAACCACATTTAGTTGGATATTAGTTGGTCGAGGCCTAGATCTGTCTAGATGCGGCAAATCATGATGCGGTCGCAAATCATCTTCTTGGTCAATGAATGATGTTGACTATATAGGCATACCTAATGGAGGAGACTTGGGAGACATTGATTATTATGCCCTATGAAAAAAATACGAGATGGTCTTAATGGTATGAGTAGCCTCGTTCAAGGCACTGATTCGAGATTCCAACATTTATCATTTCCTCGGACTTTCCATCAATGGTTTCCCTCAGAGGCACACCATGGGGTACCTGATATTAATCACTATTGATAATCATGAAAGGATCCACCAAATAGAAAAAAATTCATAGATTAATACTCCTATACATAATTAGGTGGTGTTGAGTGTTTGGAATACCCTAGAACTAACTCCAAACTCTACATGAATGAAGTCACCAAGACTATGGGATGGTTTTTTTACTAGCAGAGGAATTTTATTTTCCTTCCATTGTTGATGTCGGTTCTTCTGGGACTTGTAGGGCTCTAACGTGGATGTGGAGGAAGTATCTAGAGAATAGATGGTGACCATATGAGTTTATATCCTTTCTAAATGACAATGTATGATACCATGGGTGTAGGAAACTTCTCTACGATCTAACCAATCATTACATTTTTAGGTCATGTGGATGGAAGCCTATTTCAATTTTCTCGAACCCTCACTATCACTACTAAGGTTAGGGGTAATATGTATCACATGCATCAGGACATCACCGAACATGACTAAACACCAATGCACTTGTTCCTTGAATGAAAATGTATATTTTTATATTTTTGGAAAGGGAACACTGGGATCCTGGACATGACTTGGGGATACAGCTATTTTTTCTCATCTAGAAGGTTGTGAAATGAGAGGTATTTCGTTAATGGGAAACATTGCGCTTGGTAGGGATACTACACTCATCAAGTATATTCCATAAAAGGGTCTAATTTCTCTATTTATTTTGGGGTCTCTACTATTATAGTGATAAAAGTCTCTTCTTTGGAAGTCCATCTCATAGGATTTGGGAGATGCAACATGTGTGCCTATTTATCCTGCTGCAAGCCTTCTTTGAAAATTTATACCATATTAGAAAACTCCCAAAACCCACAAGAAAAATTATAGTTTATTAGGTTATGAAATATATCATTCTTCATATTCCCTATACACATCGTTAGCAGCTTGTCTTG
Organism: Viscum album; assembly: GCA_963277665.1. NCBI lineage: Eukaryota > Viridiplantae > Streptophyta > Magnoliopsida > Santalales > Viscaceae > Viscum > Viscum album. The sequence goes on along the minus strand of OY728125.1, from coordinate 1,551,037,962 downwards.
AATCAGTGACATGTTGAGTGAGTACGTGAGGCCTTTCCACTAGTTGAAAAAGTCTATGAGTTAGTCATCAAGACATTTATTTCACATTAATAGGACAGAAACACTTTCCATGCACATGGTGGAACTGCAACGATAGGGGAACTACCTGATATGGTCTTTCCAACCAGCGATGGACCTTATAAGCTGTTAACTATAACAGATGAACGTGGGTCCATCCTATGTTGGAACAAAACATAGAATCCCAGTAGCCTCCTATTTATTCTAAGGTTCCCAACATATTACCAAAACATGAGATGAAGTGTAGAAAAGATATTTCAGGCCACCAATCCCATTCAATTGAAAAAATATAGGATTCTGAAACTCTAGTGGTGCTCAGATGTGGTCAACTCATGTCAGGTATGGATACTTGTTAGGTGGGATCACCACCTATTGTGTTTCGAGTACCTTGAGTTGAGTAGTGAGAGTCGATATAAAGTTATCATGGTGAGGGTATCTATGTTGAAGAGGTCCCTTGACCATAAATGAATTGAATGGATCTTCAACTTGAAGAGATTCACGATACAGATCCCATTTAGGGTAATTACTCTACTCTTGTAGGTTTTGTGACTCATTACACGGAATCTTTCCATATAATTATGCATCTTACCTTCATTTATATATGGGGTTATTGAGGTAGTCTAAGGGTATCTATCCATGGAGGAAGTTATTACTTTCTAGAAGTGAAATTGGGTCTTGTTGGGTGATTCATTAATCCATACATCAATCAATAATGAGTTTAGTGATAACCCTTTTCTACTCCTCTTCTTTGTTGATAAAGGTGGATACTATGGGTTTATTCTATGTTTTTATTTCGAACATGAATGTTTAGAATTCCAAATAGGACCCTTACCCTTTTTGATATTCCAATGGGATGAAAATGATGCCTTATTGGAAGGATCCTCGAACCCAAGTGCCTTACTCTACGGGTAGGTGAAGACACCTGTCAAAGGGTCTACCTGGTATTTTCCTTTCCCTTTATGTGGGGGTTTCCATTCAATATCTATGTATACAACCATATTCCTTGTATGATTAGGAACTACCATGTTTACCATAATAGTACTCAAAATTTTAGGTATTTTCAGCGGTGGGATGGCCAGATTGTCCCATGATAATGAAGAAGTATAGAGCATCGTACTCTCCCTAACCCCTAATCTATAAATATAGACACATCTTCCATAATCTGGTTGACCACTATGAATCTTTGGATACATCTATATTACAGGGCCTGGTGGTATCTAAAAAACTCAAGGTGTTGAGCCACTGGGAGTGATATTATCTCAAAATTTTAGAAATAATGATAGATGTATTTGAATTGAATTTGTCTCCCTATGTATGCCAACTTAAGGTAGTGGTGGTAGTGAAACATTTCCTAAATTAACTATGAGAAACAAAGAGACGCAACCTTTGTTAGAGACTCTGGGATGTCAATTTTTTGAGTTACTGGGGGCCAAAACACCATTGGTAGCTGTCAGAATATATAACCTTCCATGGGACATCGTGCTCATAGGGATGGTCTTTCTCTTGGTCAGACCTAGATCAGATCAGTGATGGCCTTTAAATTAGGGGTGGAGTTGATGAGGATCGATTCTGTAGTCGGATGACTAGTGGATGAATCTTCACGAGATTCACAAGTTCTCTATACACTGAGATGCTTCTTGAGGTAGGTACCAACAACATCATCGGATCCTTGGAGGGATGGGTATTTACCACCACCCATGTGAAAGGGTGAAAACATTCATCAGTGTCTCAATATTTTTATATCTATCTAAAGGAGTCAGAAATGATCTCAACATATCTAACATTTCGTATTTATAGGTATATATGAGGGAGACTATAGGTGACCACAATGGATGCACTTGGATCCCTTTTAAGGGGGAGAGAACTTCCTTCATCTGTAAGTGCCCACATAGGGATTTGTGGTTCTTGTGGATCTCTAATTCTGGTATAGAGAACATCAAATATTAGGATCTAGCTACAAACTATAATATTTTGTGTGGAGACTCTATTATTGAGTCAGTTATCTCATCGATGTCTGGTAGGTTAATGAGATTAATGATGGTTTGGCATTTCAAGGTTTTTCAACTCTGATAGATGAGTGTTCATCCTTCTTCCTTGGTATGGTTTTTAGGGAAGGGTACCTCTTCAACACAGTGAGTACCTCTATACTGGGGGATGGTAATATGTGGAGGATCTTTACATTGTTTAGTTAGTACACTGGGAGGGTCTTTGTAACATCTATTATTGGAGTGAGGTGGACCTCCACTCTGGTTTGTTGGAACATGAGAAGGGCCTCTATGTTGAAATTCAAGAGTATGGTGAGTGACATTGTAATGGTTGTCAAAAGAGTAGGGAGGAACTCTAATGTGTTTTTCAATGAAGTTGTTAGGACCTTTTATTATGTTTGTATAGTAATTGGGAGGACTTCCACTCTTGTTTGTAGGAATATAGGGATAAACTCTATACTTTTTTGTAGGAACCTGGGGACGACCTATGCGCTAGTTGTAAAAATTATGGGGGAGGATCTCCAATCTGATTATCAATGATGTAGAGAGGGCCTCTACATGGGTTGGTGATATATTTTTTGGGGCATCCACTATGGTTGGGAGGAATATTGGGAGTACCTACACATCGATTATTGAAATATAGGGGAGGAACTACATTTGGGTCAATAACGATGCATGGAGTACCTCCACACTGAGTTTCCTCATAGAGGGTTGTCCTATGATGGTTGTCAGTAGAGTAGATAAACAAACGATTCAACCTGACCAGTCCTTAAAGTGGCTAGAGTCTTGATCCCAATTATGTGAATATGGATACTTGTTCACCTATTGTAAGGATATTGTGGGATGTTCCAGTCATGGTAGGGGACACTAGAGTCGTAAAAGATTTCATTTATTGGGATTTCTACTTAACTTAAACCCAATTTTTTCATCGTGTTCCTTTTACTGGGGTTATTGGAGTAGGGGTTTAGTCTATATGTTCTTCATCCTGATGTCCTAGTCTTTGCTAGCATTGGAAATGCCTAGTCTGGTCCCTCCTTGGTGGCTCCCAGGTTGTAGTCATATCAGGGGTGACTCGAACATCCCCCACACGCTCAATGCAGAGGAGTGAGTCCTCAGAGCACTCCAAGAAGAAAATCTCAAAGTGGTTCATGGTTGAAACATTGTTGGTTTCCCTCTATATCTTTCAGGGATGGCGGTGTCACTGAGGAATTGATGCCTCCACATCCAGGTTGGCTATATCCTTATTTGAAATGTCCCTTGTAGCTCATACTGGTATACAAGGGTGTCGATCACCATCATCTAGATGATCTAAGAGGGTGATATGGGGCATGGGTGCCCAGTTACGAAAGTTGTGGAGGGATTAGTGGTGGAATCATGTTTTTATGGGACTTCCACATTTTCTTTATTTATGCCCTAATTCATGTGGGAACTTGGTTATTCATTTCATGTTGTTGGGGTCCTATAAGGATGATTGATTCAACTATTAGTCCATGTAGTAGAAACATTATTCCCAATTCCCCAACGTCATCCAATATTCTGAAGGTAGAGGGGGATCTATGAAGACAGCGTCGCAGACCGAGTATGCCCAATGATAACTTCCCCAATTCATTAGTGACTTTCATGCAGGTCATACATTTTCTTGGTGGGACCCGATGTTGGATTCTTAGATCTGGTGGAATGACAATCAGCTGGTTTCTGTAATGATACTTGTCCTTATGGTTCAAGGACAAGATTTTCACATTTGGTTCACCATTTATATTTTCGAATGATTTACCAAAACTCCCAAAAAAATAAATAGATTTGTGTGTTGGATAATATTTCCCCACATTACCACATTCTTAATGTAGGAAACATTCATAACATTCATTGGGTATGTCATCTCTATGATAAACAAATTATTTTGGGATGTTAGTCCCTCCATCCTTGGATTCCTCCTTGGATCTCATTCCCTGATCCAGGTATACCTCATTAATTAAGTTTTGTTTGTGGAACTCAATCTTGATGACCTCAATTTTTCAACACAAGTTAATTACACTAATTATTTATTGATAGTAATAAACTTTTGTCAAGGGATTAGTCATGTAGGGAATATCTGGGAATGTTTGTACATTGGGAACACAGGTCACCTATTAATCTTCCTCTTGGGAGTTAATATCATATAAATCTTCATAGGCATGTCAAACAAGGCATCATGTGTCGATCATGAGGTAACTAACACCATGGGAATAGGTCTTCGATGTTTTTTTATTTCAAGAACGATATGTTTATTTCATGTGGCAGGTATTCTGGGTCAGGTCAAAAGTACTATGTATTTTCTAGATGGATCAAAAATTTGGTTCGAGCCATATCAGAGCATGAGTTTAAAGTCTCTAGGAGACAGCCTTGGCTGATCAAAATGCCCCATATAAGAGGATCAAATAGTTGAATCCTTTTGAGGGATGATGTCACACCCAGATGGTTTACTAATGGATCAAAATTCGCCACATAGGTGAATCTAGGATTTTGGATCACAATTCCCTATAGAGGAATCTATGGAATGTGGTTCCCTAGGATGGAAGATATCACCACTATATTTGTTTACCAATGGATTATAATTCCTTGTAGAGGCGGATCTAGGTGAGTTTCCCTATGAGGGAACACCATAAGTTTACCATTTTTTGGATTTAACCACAGAGAGGTGTCCTATGTACACTTATTTGAAGAAAGGTATCAAAACACATATTGTTTGATTAGATAGTTTATTGTTATATGAATTGATGGATCTATGTACATAAATTTCTTGTAATAATGATGCCAGTTTCATGTAAGTACCATTGTTGAGGGATGGTGTGGGGAATACTCATAAATTATTCCCTTTGGAAGGGGAGTGATCTTGGGGGAATGGTGTGTGGATCATGCATGGAAGCTTCCATATGTTGGGGGCTCATGTCCCATAGTGGGGAGATATTTTCATCCCAAGATGATCGTATATGAGGCATCATGTGTTTACCAAATAGTTTCAATCTATTGTTTTAGATCATGTGCTGATGAAACTTTCATGCAGTTTAATATCATATGATTAGGATATTGAACTTAGTAGTTTAATGTCATGTAGCTTGGATATGGTGGCCTCACTCTTCACACCAAGGGATTATGTGACCACCACTCATGTTACATTGGGTGGTGCATGGTGTTTTAACTTCAATAGATTAGAGGTTAATCATGAGATCCACATTAGTTTACCTATAATAAGAATCAAATGGGTTTATAGTAGCCATGATTTAAAGAAACTTGTATTCTGGGGACCTATGCTACACTTGGAGTGAAGAGGACGGACATGGGTGTGGATGGAACTGGTCACATGGAGACTTAAGGAGTATCTGAATGAGTCTTGGATTGGTATTGGCATCCTGGAAACTTGGCCATCACAAAGGGATGCCAACAGAAGGAAGGCACCATAGAGAGACCTATGATTGGTGCTTCACAACTATTTGAAGTCCATAAAAGAGGATCATTAAAGTATTATTGTCCTCATAAAGGTTAAGGGATTCACAAAATAATATTATTCTAAAACTAGGGTGAAGAAGCCTCAAAGTAAAGTCTATATTCAGAGGCAGGGGGCTTCATGAAGGCAGAATGTTTCATGAAACCCTAAGTGCATCGGAGGGAAATCTTCTTCCAAATTGGTCTTGGGACATAATTAGTGGCATCTCCACATTTGGCGGAGTCTCTAAAGAAAATATGGGAGGTTTTTCTGGAATGATTGTATACCTTGGGTGATCCATTTTTACATTTGTTCAGGATGCTAATGAATTTTACAAGTATGGACAAATTTCGGATGTTGAATGGTCATCATTTTTTCACTAAAATTTCATATTGAAGGTGGTATTGATAGGGTATGTGTTTTTGGGATGATTTGAGGTTTTCATAAATCATTATGTTCTATGTTAATGAGTGTGGCTCTATGAGTCTGAATGTCACTCTCACAGAGCTACCTTTAACCCTTCAAATGTTCATTAATTGCACCATGACTTAGAATGTTTCTACATGGAGTTATCATCGGTCCTTTGTAAATTCACCTATAAACCTCTCATACATAGTGCTTTGTGAGATCTGGATATTAGAAGAGGTAGAGGGCTACATGAACCAAATATTTTGAGGGATTTTTTCTCTTTTGTGGATCGAGTTCCCCTAAAACTAGTCATGCCTTCCTCGACTGTTCTCGATACATGCTTATTTTGATGTCAACAACAATTATATGTTTAATTTACCCTACTATAATCAAATATTTAATGATTTTAAATGAATTTTATGTTATCAAATCCGTTTTCCTAACCCATAATTAAAATGTTGATTATTGTTCATTCACCAAGAATGGTAGGTTTCTATCCCTTACCTACTCAACAACTCTATTAACAATCACTCGAATAATGGTGAATGGTCTCAAAATCATGTATTCTAGATTCCTATAAAACATTCAAAGTCTAGAATCCCAAGGTAGAACCATTTTATTAGGATTAAAATTTCTATTTCAGATTATATAGTCATGAAATTATTTATTACTCTACTTATAAATCAAAAAAAATCATAGTGCAATCTTTAAATCTCATAAAGATCATTTAACTCAACCATTCTTCTTTCTCCAGTTGTCTTAAAATTAATGGTTTAGGATTTCGAAACCCAAAATGATTATTGTTGAATCTCAACATCAAAATGATTTATTTTCTAAAAAATATATTTGGTAACATCCCTATATGAGTTTTAATGGACGTTTTTTATATACATAATACTGCATCACGTTTTAATGAAAAATTCGTCCTATAACTCAAAATAGATTTCTATATGATTTTTTTCCCTATTCAATATTTATAACTTCCCAGTAGATTTTGGATGGTAAGAAGTTCATGTTTTCGGTGAAAAACCATACTTCCCATTAAATATTTTAATTTTAAATTGATAAAATGTGGACTATTGTATATTATGTTTTCCATTGGTAATAAAAATCTATAAAAGTCATTTCTTTTAATGAAATTAATCAAATTATTAGCTTGATTTTTGGGTACTTACAATGCCTTGAATCATTTGGACACCTAGTATAAAACAACTAAGAATCACTAATTCCCATGAGAAGATGGGAACAGTCTATGATGTATTATCCCTAAAAATCACATACCTCAAACTGTAAAATAAAATTCTGAGGTAAATCATTCTTCCTTTCAAAATTTCCAAACCCATGAAACCTATACTCACCCACCACTAAACTAACAGATTCCTAAAATAGTGTAGTCAAATAAAATCCATCTTTGTGGACTTTTTGGGATTTCTATCACCTATATGATGACCTTACCAAGGTGGAGAGTGACAAATCTAAAAAATTTGAAGCATTTTTTCTATATAACACACATCCTAAAGATTCCATCTAGACACCTCTTAAAAAGAAAAGGGTCATCAAAAAAAAGTACTAAAGTATAGAGATAATTTGTTTCACTAGTGCAGAAAACGTTTTTTACGTCACCATTTTTTACGTCGGTTATATAAAACCGACGTCATAATATGTAAAACGAGGTTTTTTACGTCGGTTATTTCTTAACCGACGTAAAAACCTATGTTCGGTACACCTTTAACGTTGGTTATAAAAATAACCGACGTTATTAATCGCCCGCCTTCGTTTTTTACGTCGGTTATTTTTATAACCGACGTAAAAAACGCGGTTTCGAAGGCCTTTTTACGTCGGTTATTGAATAACCGACGTAAAAAACGCGGTTTTTGAAGGCTTTTTTACGTCGGTTATAAAATAACCGACGTAAAAAAAGAATCCGCAGATGTTTTTGACGTCGGTTATTCCATAACCGACGTAAAAAAACGCGGATTTTGAGCCCTTTATAACGTCGGTTATAAAATAACCGACGTAAAAAATGAATCGGAGGAAGGTTTTTACGTCGGTTATTGAAATAACCGACGTTATAAATGTTTTTAAAACAATTATCACGTCGGTTATTGAATAACCGACGTGATAACTCATTTAAAAATTTACCCAGACCCGTGGATTGTCATTCGCGAGTTTACCTTCGACAGTCGCGACTCGTCTCTCTCGCGCGTAAACCCGAATCGGCTCGTCCATTTCGTTGGTTTAGATTCGTTTTGCGATCATCGTTTCTCATATTTAATCTCCTCGGATCAATCATCTAAACTCGCAGCACTCAGGTAATCCTCCCACTCGTTCGTTTTTTTTTCGCGGATAGTATATATATATGTGTTGTGATTTTTTTGTTGAAACTAGCTAAGATTCTTCGATTGCGAACCCTTTTAACTCGTTTTGGCACCATAATCTTATTTATCATCCCTAGATCTATTTGTTCGACTTTCAATATTGAGTAATTTTATGATTTCACTAATTTTTCATCGTTTTCTATAAATCCCCGAGAGGGTTGGGGCGTGTCCATTTGGATGGGTTGCCCTTTTACAGTTGTTACTACTTTATTCACACACAACCATGGCATAGGTGCATGGATTTGGGGTCGGGGGGAGTCCAGGGGGGTTTACAAGGGGGTGGGTGGGTGTGGGGGGCTGTCCAAGGGTGTGGGTGGGTGTTGGGGGGTGTCCAGGGGGGTGTCCAAGGGGTAGGGGGTGGGGGTGGTGTTTAGGAGGGGTGGGGGGGCTGTCCAGAGGGTTGGGGGTGTCCAGGGGGGTGTCCAAGCAGGTCCGAGGTGGGGGGTTGTGTCCAGGAGGGGTGGGGGTTCTTTCTAGAGGGGTCGGGGGCTGTCCAGAGGGGTCGGGGGGTGTCCAGGGTGGTGTCCAAGGGGATGGGTGGGTGTGGGGGGCTATCCAAGGGGGTGGCGTCCTGTCCAGAGGGGTCGGTGGGGTGTCCAGGGGGGTGTCCAAGGGGGTGGATGGGTGTGGGGGGCTGTCCAAGTGGGTGGAGGCCTCTCCAGAGGGTATTTGGGGTTGTCCAGGTGGGTGGGGGGGGGGGGCTGCCCAGAGGGTTGGGGGATGTCCAGGGGGTGTCCAAGGGGGTAGGGGGTGGGGGGTGGTGTCCAGGAGGGGTGGGGGGCTGTCCAGAGGGGTCGGGGGCTGTCCAGAGGGTTGGGGGGTGTCCAGGGGGGTGTCCAAGCAGGTCGGGGGTGGGGGGTTGTGTCCAGGAGGGGTGGGGGTGCTTTCTAGAGGGGTCGGGGGCTGTCCAGAGGGGTCGGGGGTGTCCAGGGTGGTGTCCAAGGGGATGGGTGGGTGTGGGGGGCTGTCCAAGGGAGTGGCGGCCTGTCCAGAGGGGTCGGTGGGGTGTCCAGGGGGGTGTCCAAGGGGGTGGATGGGTGTGGGGGGCTGTCCAAGGGGGTGGATGGGTGTGGGGGGCTGTCCAAGTGGGTGGCGGCCTCTCCAGAGGGTATTTGGGGTTGTCCGGGTGGGTGGGGGGGCTGCCCAGAGGGGTGGGGGGTGGTGTCCAGGAGGGGTGGGGGGCTGTCCAGAGGGGTCGGGGGCTTTCCAGAGGGTTGGGGGGTGTCCAGGGGGGTGTCCAAGTAGGTCGGGGGTGGGGGGTTGTGTCCAGGAGGGGTGGGGGTGCTTTCTAGAGGGGTCGGGGGCTGTCCAGAGGGGTCGGGGGGTGTCCAGGGTGGTGTCCAAGGGGATGGGTGGGTGTGGGGGGCTGTCCAAGGGGGTGGCGGCCTGTCCAGAGGGGTCAGTGGGGTGTCCAGGGGGGTGTCCAAGGGGGTGGATGGGTGTGGGGGGCTGTCCAAGGGGGTGGATGGGTGTGGGGGGCTGTCCAAGTGGGTGGCGGCCTCTCCAGAGGGTATTTGGGGTTGTCCGGGTGTGGGTGGGCGGGTGTGGGGGGCTTTCCAAGGGTGTGGGTGGGCGTTGGGGGTGTCCAGGGGGGTGTCCAAGGGGGTAGGGGGTCGGGGTGGTGTTTAGGAGGGGTGGGGGGCTGTCCAGAGGGTTGGGGGGGTGTCCAGGGGGGTGTCCAAGCAGGTCGGGGGTGGGGGTTGTGTCCAGGAGGGGTGGGGGGCTGTCCAGAGGGGTCGGGGGGTGTCCAGGGGGGTTTGCACATCGATTTGTTTTATATTTCAAAATTGTTTACATTCAAATTATGATTTTTTTCATATAAACATATATTTGTCTTATCTAAAAAATATATATATTTTTTCTATTTGTTATAGGTAATAATGAGTCGAAGTTGGATTACGGCACATCGAATGAGCAATGAATATGAGGAAGGTGTTGATGCCTTTTTGGAATTTGCTAAACGAAATGTTCCAAGTAGTGACATTTTTTTCTGTCCATGCCTGAAATGTCTGAATATGAAGAAGTTGAAAAGTAGAGAGATAAAAGATCATCTGATTTGTCATGGTTTCAATCCGAGTTACAACCCTTGGATTTGGCATGGCGAAACTGGACAGAATGTCACTGATGATAATGAATCGCAAGATGGTAACTCCGATGGAATTGAAGAAATGATTCGCGATATTGTAGCAGAACAAATTGAGATAGAACCGACAGTTGCACGTCTATATGGTGATGCCGAAAAACCATTATATCCTGGTTGTACAGATTTTACGGTTTTGTCGGCGGTGTTAAGATTGATTAACCTGAAGGCGAAACATGGATGGAGTGACAGAAGTTTTACAGAGCTGCTACAATTGATGAAAGACATTCTTCCAAAAGATAACGATCTTCCAGATTCACATTATAAGGCCAAAAAAATATTATGCCCGATGGGATTGGGATACAGGAAAATACATGCCTGTCCGAATGATTGCATTATATATAGGAAGGAATGTGAATTTATGAAAGAGTGTCCTAAATGTGGGACATCACGGTATAAGGTGAAAGAAAAATCACAAGCTGATGTAGAGATTACAAAGCTCCCTTCAAAGGTATTTTGGTATCTTTCTATAATTCCTCGTTTCAAACGTTTATTTGCTAATTCACATGATGCAAAAAGGTTAAGATGGCATGCTGATGAGCGGGTATGTGATGGAAAAATACGTCATCCAGCTGATTGTCCACAATGGAAGAAAATTGATTCCCAGTACCCTACATTTGGAAATGAAATTAGAAATCTGAGACTAGGCTTGTGCACAGATGGAATGAATCCATACCGAACCCTCAGTAGCACACATAGTTCATGGCCTGTTTTATTGGTAATTTACAACCTCTCTCCTGAAGTTTGTATGAAGCGCAAATATATCATGTTGAGTATCATGATCTCTGGTCCAAAGCAACCCGGCAATGATATTGATGTATACTTGTCACCGCTGATTGATGATTTGAAACTGTTATGGGCTGATGGTATTAGGGTGTATGATTCTTATAAAATGGAATATTTTCAACTGCATGCAGTGCTTCTATTCACTATAAATGACTTCCCAGCATATGGAAATTTGTCTGGATACAGTGTTAAAGGGCATAAAGCATGTCCAATTTGCGAACAACAGACGTCATATTGTCAATTGCATCATGGGAGGAAAACAGTGTACATGGGTCATCGAAAGTTTTTGCCTATGGATCACCCTTATAGAAGACTAAAAAAGGCATTCAATGGCTCACAAGAATTTGATACTGCTCCTCAACCTTTATCCCCAGAATTGTATTTTGAGAGGGTGAAAAACCTTGATGTGACATTGGGAAAGACACAGAAATCTGGTAATGATAGACATATTTGGAAGAAAAGGTCAATATTTTTTGAGCTACCATATTGGAGGTATCATGAAGTCAAACATAATATTGATGTCATGCACGTGGAGAAGAATATTGGTGATTCTTTGATCGGAACATTGCTAGATATTAAAGGAAAGACAAAAGATGGGTTGAATGCAAGGTTAGACCTACTGTCAATGGGAATACGTTTGGAGTTAGCTCCCACTCCTAAAGGAAGACGGACATTTCTTCCCCCGGCTTGTCATACATTATCGAAGAGGGAGAAAAGCAGCTTCTGTCAGTGTCTTCATGATATCAAAGTGCCTCAAGGTTATTCTTCAAATGTAAAAAATTTTGTCTCATTGAAAGACTTGAAGTTGATAGGTATGAAATCACATGATTGTCACGTCATGATGCAACAAATTCTACCAGTTGCACTGCGTGGAATATTGCCCATCCGTGTCAGAAAGACTATAATGAGGTTGTGTTATTTTTTCAATTCAATTTGCAACAAGGCGATTGATGTGAATGCTTTGAACATTTTGGAAAAGGATGCAATTTTTATACTTTGTCATTTGGAAATGTATTTTCCTCCAACTTTTTTTGATATGATGGTGCATTTAATGATTCATCTGGTTCGAGAAATAAGGCTTTGTGGACCTGTATATCTTCGTTGGATGTATCCTTTTTAAAGGTATATGAAAATATTAAAGGGATATGTTAAAAATCCATATCGACCTGAAGCCTCCATTATTGAAATGTATATTTCTGAGGAGGTAGCAGAGTTTTGTACGAGCTACTTGGCTACGGCGCAACACATAGGTTTGCCTCCATCTCGCCATGAACGGGTTAATAATGAGGGAAAGGGGATTCGTGGCTTGAAAGTCAAATCACTGTCAGCTGAACATATGAAGAAGTTAGAATCATACATCTTGAATAACATAGCTGATGTTCAACCGTATATCACATTGCATATTAATGAGTTGAAACAATGTCATCCAAAGAAGAAAGAAATGTGGATTTTGAATGAGCACAACAAAACTTTTTTGCCATGGTTTAAAAAGACCTTGCTTGGTAGATCAGATGTATCAGAGACATTAAAATGGATAGTGGGTGGTCCATCTTTAAATGTGATAACATGGTCCACTTATGACATTAATGGCTATACATTTCATACGAAAACTCAGGACAACAGAAGTGCAGTTCAGAATAGTGGTGTATTGGTGTTTGCAGAAGCAATGCATTTTTCGAGTGCTAAGGACAGAAACCCAATTTCGGCATCAAGTGCATATTATGGAGTGATTGAAGACATATGGGAGGCTGATTAATTTAAAATTAAAGTTCCTGTTTTTAACTGTAAATGGTTTATCGGTAACAACAGTGTCAGACACGATGAATTTGGAATGACACTTGTTAATCTGAATAGATTGGAAGACACAGCTGATTCTTTTATAATGGCAACACATGCCAAACAAATTTTCTATGTAGTAGATCAATCAGATATGCAGTGGGCTGTTGTTTTACAAGGGAAAAACCAATATGTTGGTGAGGATGAATTTGATGAAGATGCTGATTTATGTGAGATCCCTACTTCCATGGAAAGATTAACAGAACATAATGATGAGTATGTTGAAGACATGGTTTGTGCCATAAGGAACGATCACGACGAAGGAATTTGGGAAAACAATCCAACTGTACATTCCTAAAATTACAGGTAACACAAGTTTATTTTTTGTTTACATTTAGTTTTTTCATATAATGTTAGATACTGTAAATTTTTTACTTATTAAAACATGTATCAAACAAAACAATAAAAACCGTAAAGAGGAGAAGTTCTGGGCGCACCGGCTGGCCGGTGGCGGTGGTCCAGAACAAAGCTCTGTCTGGTCCACCGGCCGGCCGGTGGTGATCCAGCGGCCGGCCGGTGGACCAGACAGAGAGCCTTCCTCTCTGTCTGAACCACCGGCCGGCCGCTGGATCACCACCGGCCGGCCGGTGGACCAGAAAGAGAGCCTTCCTCTCTGTCTGGATCACCAGCGGCCGGCCGCTGGATCACCACCGGCCGGCCGGTGGACCAGACAGAGAGCCTTCCTCTCTGTCTGGATCACCAGTGGCCGGCCGGTGATGAGCCAGCGGCCGGCCGGTGGTCCAGACAGAGAGGAAGGCTCTCTGTCTGGTCCACCGGCCGGCCGGTGGTGATCCAGCGGCCGGCCGGTGGTCCAGACAGAGGAAGGCTGTCTGGTCCACCGGTCGGCCGGTGGTGAGCCAGCGGCCGGCCGGTGGCACCAGGCAGTGGGCAAGTCTACTGCCTGGGTCCTCCGGCTGGCCGGTGAGCTCACACCGGCGGACCGGTGGACTCAGTGAGTCCACTTTTCAGCTTTCTTGGGCCAACTCCTTGGCAACCTTTTGCCTGTGTTTACCATGTTTATCATTTGTTTAACATGCTTACCATATTACCAATGTTTACTATTATGTAATTTAGTACACTTTTCTATTTGTGAACTAATGTTTGTTTTTTTGATTTGAAGGAAAATGACAGATCAAACAGTTGATCAGCCACATGATTCTGGAGATGAGCATATTGGTCATACATCTGGGGAGGAACATTCACATGCTCCTATTACGACAAAGAGTTCAAAGGTTGGTAAGCGTGGGTACACGCGTTTACCAAAATTATCACTTGCCTGTACAAAGGAGGAGAGGATAGTCGTGGAGTTTGATGATGATGATCTTCCTAGAGGTCCAAATGCTAAAGATTTTAAGGGTTTTGTAGCAACTCAGGCTAAGAGCAAAGTAAACATTCTCTATGATGATTGGAGAAGTGTGGATAAGGCGATAATTTCTCAGCTGTGGGAGACCATTTTGGTAAGATCTTTTGCTATTTTTTGACTGTTCTTTAAATGTTTCTAGTATATATAATATTTTTAACCTCTTTTTTATCAGATGACATTTGATATTCCTGACACTGGAGGAGTCAGGAAGAAATGCTTATCGTTGGCTGCTAGGAGATGGAGGGATTTCAAATCAACCCTCTCATCTGATTTCATTTATGGTCATAGGAGTCGTGAGAATCCATGTCGTATATATCCTTTTATAGATGAAGACACATAGAGACAATTTTTTGAAAGTAGAAGAAAAGAATCATTTTTGGTAAGGGCAATGTAAACTTTTATAAGCTTTCTTATATAAATGATCTTATTATTGTTTTGTTAATGATTACTTATTCTTAATTTATAGCAAAAAAGGAAAGCTCATCAAGAGATCCAATCTAAAAATGTATACCCTCATAGTTTATCTCGGGGAGGGTATGCATTATTGGAAGAACAAATGATGGCAGAAAAATTTCAACAACTAAGAGCTGAGTCTTCAAGCTCTGGAGAGGTGGCCCCTCCATCCCCTCCATCTAGACATGAGAAATGGAAAAGAGCTCGGAAGGGCAAAAAAGGAAAATATCTTTCGGAAGAATCGAGACTCGTAGTTGAGAGGATTGTAAGATATCTATTTTATTTATTTGAGTTTACTATTTTCGTCATATATTTCCAATCATTATAGAAATGTTCAATTAATTATTACAGAACTCTCTTGAGGAGCAGAGTTCACAGGGGACATTTACACCATATGGGAGGGAAGATATTTTATCTGTGGCATTGGGAAAGCCCGAACATCCTGGCCGTGTAAGAGGATATCCGGCAGGTGTATCGGTAAGAAAAGTGTTTCCACGTTCCTCAACTTCTAACGTTGAGGGAGTTTATAAAAAAAAAATAGAATCCTTGGAGGCTGAAGTCCATAATATTAATGCGACAATGGAGGACAAGATTAGAGCATCAGTGCAGTTAATGTTTGCAGACTTGCAAAGACAATTTCAGGGTGCAGCTCCCACTCCACCTCTCCCAGTAGCTCCCACTCCCCCACCTCAGCCTGCGGACCCCATTTTTGATCCTCCTCCTCCGCCGCAGCTACCTACTTATTGTGAGTTGTTTGTTGATGATCCTCAACATCATATAGTTGCATATGGGATGGTATATTGTATAGGAGATACAGTTCATCATCAACAGTTAGAGGTAGAGAATCAGAGGGTCACTGTACAGGATATTATAGATAGATCAGCTCGGATACCATTACCTACAGATGAGGTGACGACAGTTGGACATAGTATCGGCCATTTTTTACTTTGGCCATCCAGACTTCTTCGACTCATTACCATAGAGGTATGGATGTTATATCTTTTATTTTATATTTTTATTAATGTTTTATCATTTGAAAACTAATATATTTTTCAATTTATTTTTACAGGAATACTTCAAAGGTAAAGAAATACTGTATAGACAACAACAAAGACAGATAGCTATGACATCAGATGAAGATACTAGCAGTCTTGACAAATTGTCAAGATATTCAAATTTGTTGGCGGATCATTATGACTTTACAATGGAAGCTCATGTCTGTGGACGTGAACTATGTGTGGGGATTATGAAAACTGATATCATTGAGTTTGTCACTGGAGATAAGTTGGGAATCAACGTGGTGGAAATTTTTATCATGTAAGTCTTAACACCTTTTCCTTGCGTTATATTTATTAAACATGTTTACTTATGTCTGCTTTGTATTAGGTATCTGTATAAAATTTGTGAGAGGAATGAGCTGACAGATGTATATGGATTCGTGGACCCACAATTGATTTCCCCTGAAGCATGTGCATTGGATGAGGAACAAAGAATGCTTTATATTGCTGATAGATTTGAAAAGAATGTAATCACACAGTGTTGGATGATGCCTTTTTGTGAGAGGTATGAAACACATCCCTCTCAAAGAGTTGATTATCTTTTAACATAAAAAACCACTAACGTTAAATTTCCTTTTATCGGGGATCATTGGATGTTAGGGGTTTTTTCCCCTAGGGAGAAAACACTTTATTGGATATGCTCTCTCCATGCTGATGTGCGAGAAAGTTTTAAGAATATATTGGAAACGTAAGTTTCAATTTCACAATAGTTTTATATATTATAATGAATTTTAAATTTACCCCATTCGTATTATTTTCTAACAGGGCATGGGTCCACATTCGAAAAAGCGCAAAGAAAAGGAATTTCAAGATCAAATATGTACATGCGAAGGTAAATATCCATTTATAATTTGTACATTTTGATTTATTACATAAAAATAATATATTGAATTTACACTCATTCAAACAGAAATGTCATGAGCAACAAGGCATCATCGAATGCGGATATTACATGTTAAGATTTATGTATGAAATAATAACAACTGGGACAGTTCTGAGTTTTGACCTGGTAAGATTTCCTCTTTCTCATAATATTTCAATTTGATTTATTCATTATACACGTTGACTACTATCCTTTTCCTTTGTAGCTTTTTGATGACCCTCAACCCTATACTGCTGAAGATATCAAACACTTACAAGTGGAGTGGTCAAATTATTTTACAGGTTTGATTGACTTTTAGTTGTTTGTAATGTAAAATGTAATTTTGAATATTGTCAATGTAATTGTGTATTTCGTAGTCGTTTAGGTTGGATTTAGTTTTTTTTGAAGTTGACAGTGTAAGTTTTGAATGTTATATAAGTGAATGTTTAATTTTTCTCTACTTCTTGTTTTGGTCTACTGTTATGGTTTTTCTGGTCTGGATTTTGGTATGGGGGGGAGAGGTTCCAAGGGGGTGGGTGGGTGTTTGGGGGGTGTCCAAGGGATATGGGAGGGGTGTCCAAGGTGTGTTTGGGGCTGTCCTAGTGGTCGGGGGGGGGGGGGGGGTGTAAATGAGGTGGGAGTTCTGTCCAAGGGGCCGGTTGGGTGTAAATGAGGGTGGGGGGCTGTCCAAGGGGTGGGGGGGGGGTGTCCAAGGGGTGGGGGGGTGTCCAAGGGATATGGGAGTGGTGTCCAAGGGGTGGGGGTGTAAATGAGGGTGGGGGGGCTGTCCAAGGGGTGGGGGGTGTCCAAGGGTTGTGGTGGGGCTCCAATGTGGTGGGGGAGGGCTGGCCAGGTTGTTAGGTGGGTATAGATGAGGGTGGGGTTCAGTTGGGGCTTGGGGGAGGGCTGGCATGGTTATTTTTGTTTGGTTTCTGGTTGCTTTTTGGTGAGAGTAGTGAAATTATTTAAAAAAAAAATTTCTTTCACGTCGGTTATTTTATAACCGACGTGGTAAATAAATCGGTAGGGGGTTATCACGTCGGTTTTTTCTAGAACCGACGTGATAAACCGTTCCCGGGGATTTTATCACGCCGGTTCTTAATATAACCGACGTGCTAAAAGGCCTGGGAATCGATTTACCACGTCGGTTATTGGATAACCAACGTGCTAAAACGTTTCCCAGGCCTTTTTATCACGTCGGTTATATTAAGAACCGTCGTGATAAAAGCCCCGGGAACGGTTTATCACGTCGGTTCTAGAAAAAACCGACGTGATAAACGATATCCCAGGCGTTTTATCACGTTGGTTTAGGGAATAACCGACATGATAAAGCCCCCCAGCGCATATTTATCACGTCGGTTATTATATGAACCGACGTGATAACCACCGTGATGTTAGGGATATTACGTCGGGTTTTAAATAACCGACGTAAAAAACATTATTTATAACGTCGTCCGTATTAACGTCGCCTAAAAACCGACGTAAATAATAAAAAATAACCGACGTAAAAAATGTTTTCTGCACTAGTGTTTCCTTCGATTATTTGAATAATCTTTAGTGATGACACTTGATACCATGAAATTAGAAAAATATTCATAAAATAATATTGTTTTGAGAACAACAGCTAGTAATTTCTCATCCAGAAAAAAGAATTAATCTCTATAGGATCTTCACACTGGGTAGTGGAATCATTTATAGATTATCTATAAAAAAATTCTTCGCACCATGTTTATCTCTAATCTCTATGTTTTACATATATATGAAAATAATCTACCTAATGAGTCCTGGTTTGTAATATTTCTTTCACATGAGATATTTAAAGGTTGTTTGGTCAGTAAAAACTATGACTTTGGAACCAAAAGTCATTTATTAATCTTATATATAGAAAAAAACAACTAATAAATCATTGTCTAACGTTTTTAATTACATTCAAAATCATCTAAAATCCTACTTAAAAATGCCCCACATGTAATTTCAACTCTTATACGGTAAGAAATAGCTCCAAATTCCATATCCATGATATTAATCATGATTTCAAATGGATTTTTTCAATCAGGTACTATAATGATGGGTGAATAAGTGAGTTTTTCCTTATACATATGGAATAATTCAATATAATTTTCTTCATATATAAAATGAATTTATTTGGAAAATAGTCAACATAAGGGGTATATAATTTTTGAAAAGTATTTTATAAATATTCTGTAAAAATCATCATTCCCAAGAAATCATCTTAAACCATTAATATTACTTATTGGTGAAAAAAATTTAATAACCTCAATATTAGCAATATAAACCTATAAACTCATCTTTGGTACTTTATATAAGAATTACTCCATTAAGAACTATAGAATAGTATTTATCATGGTTATGGACTAGGTTTGTCTCCTAAAACCACTCTAAAACAAGTTCCATAATTTGCATACATCACTCCATATTGCTTTTGTCTATAGATAAGTCATCCATGCAAACAACAATGATTATATCAATTATTTTTGAGAATATATTCATCTTCTACATTAGAATGCAATCTATATCACCCCACAAGACCAAGAGCATTCACCCATGAAAAATTTTCAAAAAGTGTATATAAAATTGTCTTATTGATCTTCTGGGGATATCAGAATCTAGTTGTAACTAGAATAACCATCTAAAAATGTTCATTCCTAGATATTTTCTCGATCATTTAATCAAAAAACATAAGAAAAAAATGTTTGTTTCTAGTTGAAAAATCATCTTTCTGTAATCTATATAAATTCAACACTTAAATGAATTTCTAAATTGGATTTTTTACTCCTTTTATCGGTCAAAATAGTGAAACCTCATTTTTGGTCTACATGGACCAGACTGACCCAAGCACTGTAAAAAATGTGATTGTTTATCCCATCATTAAATTGAATAATTACCTATTATCTCACAACTTCATTAATGTTTTGGGTTCAAACTCCTTTGACATTCAACTAATGATTTTACATTTATTTCCTTCGTAATATTATGAATGAAAAAGGATGTCCTTGTCCTTTTGATATCTGAAATGGACCAACCTTTTCCAATTTTGAATTACTTCAGAACATCCAACTATTTTTTCTGATCCATTTTAGTAATTTGAGCCTAAATTATGATAAAAATTGTTGATTATTCACACTAAAAGTAATATTTTAGTTGTACTAAGAGCGGTTGTAGCTTTAAAGTTATTGTAAACTCATTGAAAGGGATATTCATAGGCTTAAGAACTCCAATATATAAAATATGTTTCCCAAATTTGGATAAAAAGTTAAGATATATTTTCAATTCCAGAGCCAAATTTTTATTTCTCTTCACTATTGTCCAAGGTGGACAACATACTCTTATGAATTTCATGATTATATTTTTACAAATTTATCAAAAAAAACAATCAATTTTTTTTAACAACTATCCCCCAACCTTATCAAATTGTTAAAAATTATTTTCATAAAGGAAATTAGAATCCAGTTCTCCTATAAAATTTCTAATATCTAGAATATATCATCCATTTTCATGAAAACATTTGATCCATGCAATATAGATACTATCCATATCTAGAAAATTACCTATATTTTCATTCTTAACACTTTAAAATGTTTGGAAATATTATTTTCAGTATCCACATTATTTTCATCAGTTAAAAAATGTTAGAATTTTCTTATTCTTATTTTAAAGAGTTATCAACTTCGAGCATCTCAACTATAGAATATTTCTCACCAAATGTTGGTTATTTCACAATTTTAAATACCTGAAACTCTTTGTCTTATTAATCAATCATAAAAATTCTCAGGTTTTTAAAAGCATGATCGAATTTGAATTAAATCTTGAATGAAACGAATTTTCAAAAGGAGATTGTTAAATAGATCAAGGAAATAACTCAATCTAGGTTTGTTATTTTTGGATTTAAAATATTGAGGTAATGGTATATATGATGAAAAATTCAATATAAATGATTTTTTTTCCATAATTTCATCAACAATATTTTCTTTCACTTTATTATATTTCATATTAGAGTTTTCTTATTCATAGTTTTCAAGTGTATCAGCTTGATTCTATGATATTAATGAAGGGATATCTATAATTATAGATTGAGTTTTTCTTATATTTATTGTCCATAATCTTTGATATTTTCAATTTTTACACTCTTAGAGTCATATATAACATCATTTTCAGTTTATAAATAACTCATAGAAACCACATTCATGAAAATCTCCCTAAGATTTATCTTGGAAGTACTAGGGAGCTTACCATTATCACTTAAACCAAGTTATCTATCCAATTAATATATTTTTAGTTTTAAATTATAAATTTTACCATCATTTTGGGCTTTATCATAATCATGTTAGTATTTTTTGATTGAATTTTCCCCATCAAATGTTGAAACATTCCATTGACATCATCTTGAGAATGAGAAGTTTCAGGCTTAACTTGATTTTGAAATTGTGTTCACTTACAATTTTGAAATAAAATGGTTGTAGTTTTCTATGTAATCATTAATTGTTCTCTCTATGATGAATCAGGTTGTTTTTTATAGCAAGGGTTGTAATATTATGAGAAAAAGTCATCTATAAATTCTCTACTTTAAAGATATCAATATAAATTGATATAATTTTATGTTTTTACTGGTATATAAATTTTTGTATAGTAGGAACACGAAGGTCTAGGCATTACCCACTATTTACATTGTTCTATAGGACATTTTTTCTTGATTTTGATTGCCAACATGATTTTAATTTTTTAACAATTTTGATTCGTTGGGGACTGCATTTGATTATTTATTTTAGAAAATTGAGAATTTATTTTCCATCCCAGACTGGTTCCATTCCCTTCTCTATTTAGTCATATTCTCAATGGATCATTATATAGTTAATTAAGAGCCAAATAATTGAAAATTATTCTAATATCATCATCAGTTTTCCTAGTGTGATTTCATCTAGCATATTGTTGTCCAAGATCTAACCTGTGGGTGATAAAACATCATAGAAGGCATCCATGAGTTGGTAGAATAGTAGTTGGTGGTGAATAAGTTTCCAACAAAAGTCCCTAAACCAATCTTAGACTTCTTGAAAAGTCTCTCCATCCACTTGAATAAAGATATTTATCATGTTTCTCAATTATAATCTAATTCTTTGGCGATAAGATATCATTATGGGGGATTTATTGATTTGTTCCCAAGTTACATAAATTATTTCCTCCAGGGTTAAAAACCAACCCATCTCATTTATACTTAAGAAGAAATGAAAAAATATCCTTTTAACCTCATTATCACTAATCCCTTATAGTGGTAGTCACTGTAGTATATTGTATAAATCTGTAAGGAAGGATAAATATTTATCATTATGAATTCCATTTAACATAGGGAGAAGTTAAAGGTATGATGATTTTAGCTCAAGGTTTGGGGACCTAGGTGTAAGTATTATTGAATATAAAATACATGACACCTGAGGGAGTTTATACTCTATAAAAATAGCTTGCCCAAAATTTTCATGCATAGTTTATAGTTGATCATATTTAGTAGGTATTCCCTCCAATTTTTCTTTTTTAGTTTTTTCCTTCTTAGAGCTCTTCAATTTTTCTCAATTTTCCATTTCATGGGTTCTAGATTATGGGAAATATTATGTTTGTGCATGAATGGAATATTTTATCAGAAAAACACTAGATATTTTTTTATTTGATTGTGATGTTTTGTATTTTTTTTAAAAAAATCATAGATTCTTTATTTGTTTTATATTATTTTTTCAAATTTTATAGACACGTGAAGTGTTCCCTGTAAATAAAGAAAAATTTAATGGACCTATTTTTTTTACTACATCAAATTAAATTACTGAAAACTTATTGGTTGAATTGAGAAAGTTTATCATTCCCATAGGAAAGGAAATAGTGAGTATTAAAATGATTTAAACAAAATAGAACGAACATTCACAAATTAACTAATGTGGTTAAAAAAATATGATTTTTAAATATTCTCTAATTGTTAATGGAAAATGTGATAATTAACGCTTATTAGAGTAAGAGTAAGAATGAATCTCATAGGAAATTTCAATTTTTAGGTTTAAATATTCCTTGTATATGATGTATCTATTGAGTAAAAATTATAAAACATGAAGTCAGAACCTTGATTGAGTTGATATATGAGGAATTTAATGATTTTTCGATTCTTCACTGAAAAATATTAATTAATTGATAAAATTAATATGTTGATTTTAATTTAGCAACAATGAATTATACAATGGTAAATTGATAAACATGTACTATAAAACTTCTCTATGAAATAGTTTTTAAAAAAAATAATTTTGATATTTATTAATGTATAATTATTGTACATGATAAAAAGAAAAAAGAATATATAGTCTCTATATCATTTCTCTATCCATACTAGGATACCCCTCTTTGATTTGATAGGTGTTCAGTCTATAAGTCTCTCAAAAAAAGTATCTAGATGATTGGAAGGAATGATGAATCCTCATCCTCCTATATGTGTATTCTTTTTTTAATAGAAAATCTTGCACTCATCTCCACTACATGATAATTGTCATTATTTGGTATCAACTTTCACTCTCCTACACATTGAATTCCACCACTGTATTTCATAATTATTTGGTGAATTGATGAATTTTCCTCCAACTATTTATTCTCCTCGGATGTAGTCTATCTACATTTTTTCAACAAACTCAAGATTCATCCAACACATTTTCAAGAGGACTCTGATCAAGGGTAATTTTCCACTTTTGTACCAACTTACCTTCTCATATTCAAATTGGAATTCATAATTTTATTTCTCCATGTGATATATGCAGGACTGTATTATATTAGAACTGATATAAATAAACATTAACTATCATTTCAAAGATGAAAAAACTCACTTTCATTGGCTAGGATTGAGCTTCAATGTCCATCGTCAATGAAATGATATGGAAGATCCAAATCTTCATCAACTTAGATTATTTAACTATAGTCTTTCTTGAATGATACTAACTCTATATAAAGTTTCACATTTGAATTAAAATAACCACAAATTTTTCATATCCAAACATCATTGCAGAAAAAAATAGAGATATTGGGATTCTACCTCGGTCACTAGTGACCTGCAAACTAGAAAATAAAATCAAAATTCAAAATTAAGTATCCCAAACTTATTTAGATGAAATTTTTATCATGAAATTGCTAATTCATGAAAATTAAACTCAAATTCATATGAAATTGCCTCCCTCATCTCAATTGTATTCCTACACGTGGTTATGGTTTGTTCAAAAAAGTATAAAGCTTCATAAACTAACTTATCTCTGACTCAAAATAACCGATTCAAAAACATCTTAGTCTTATAAATACTAGGTATAACTTCCACATGAATTGGTATCTTCAACATAAATCTTTAAATGACTCAAGTTCAATCAGAGATAGATTAAATTCCCCAAATGGAGGCTCTGACATAGGATTCTATCAGAGAGTATAGGAAAGATCAATTTTCAATCTTCTATTAGGGGGATCAGGGGTTCCTTATCCTTCTCAGACCTCATAGGTGTCAATGCGCGAGAGTTGGGTTGTTCAGATCAAATGGTGTGGGGACTTGTGGTGGTCGGTGGTCAATTACAGTCAGGTAGGAAATATCATCGTGTGGTGTGGTGTACATCCTTAGTGCATAGATCATCTCTTTCGATAGATCTTGAAGGGTTCCATCTCGGTGATGGTATACAGCAAGTGGCTCATCTTGCTTCAATATCTCACATCAATAGCATTATAATCAAATGTGTGGTGGGAACGAAGGTTGTGTAATATAATTTTTTATCTACTCTAGCATGCTCGTGAAACTTCATTGGCAGTCAGTGTAGTAGAGTGGTGGCTCAGTCCTGTAGTAGTTCTTCGGTGGTGGTCGATCAATGGTTGAAGGAGAAAGGATATTGCTGGATGATGATGAATTTTAGGAGTGGGGCAGTGGTAGGTATGTGGCATTAGAACGGTTGAGTGACTATATCATGGGGTCAAATGATAGGTTTTTGGGTTGGTGGTAGATAGTGGGAGGTATGGATATATATCACCTACTAACTGTTGCACCATGCCAAACTAGTGTTAGGGAAAACCTAGAAGTTGGGTGATTATAGATATATATAAAATTATTGTACTATTTAAATTCAAAATAAAAATAATGAACAACACAAATAAAATTAGAATTAGAATTAATAAATTTCAAATAAAATAAATTATGAATAAATGAATTTATTTAGTAATAAAACAATTAAAAACATTCAAAATATATTATTTAAAATTATATTGTAATAAAATTAAACAAATAAAATTATTTCAATTAATAATTTAAAAATATTAATTAGTAAAACATTAAAAAAATTAATTAAGATAAATAAATTAATAAAAACTACAATTAAAAAAAACAAGAATAAAATTTTTTGGTCGAAACTAAATTATTTATTTAACATTACATTAAATAAAATAAAATAAACTAATGAAATGAATATTTTATCATTATAATATAATTTCAAATTATTTAGTATCAAATTATCAAAATTAAAAAAAAATAAAGGAAAAAATATAACATCTAAAAAAAATTATGATAATAAATTACATTAAAAAAATGGATTGATAAAGGCCACATCCTATAACATGAATCTTGCAGAGGTCATAGCCTGGGAAGAACATCAAATGGTCTTCCTCTAGTGTTTTTTCCTGCATCATGAAGCCTCTAATTATGAAATGAATTTTATTGAATTAGGAATACTATTAAAGAAAATATATGTGGGTTTTGGGAGACATTCATGAGGTTGAAATCATCAAGAACACAACAACAATTTGAAAAATACCAAATCATAGTATTATTTTTCTATAGACTACTAAACAATGGCACTAATCCACCTACTAGAAATGATAGATTGAAAAATCACCAGATAAAGAAATGGTGATGATAAATATTTTCTTATAAAAGTTTCAACAACATAGTATAGGATCCAATACTAGAAGAGTAAAAGATGAAACAAGATTCTACTCAACATCACTTGAAACTAAAATTCAATAATTATTCCCTATTTTTTACAGTTACTACTATAAATAGCTCAATAAGTTTCCTCAACTATTCCCCATTAGGTGTTCCAACATTAACACTTCCTATATAATTTTAATGATGGCTTCCCTCTAGTTCATGAAATTGTGAATTGTGATTTCTTGTACCAAAGGCCATACCAATAGAAACCGACAAGTATTCTGGGGTATAAAGAGTACACAAACACTCAATATAGATATAGAAAGTAGCATAAATAATTACCCCCATTATAGTTGTATTTTTATATCCATTCTTGCATTCACTATTTCAAAGACATGGATATAAACCTTCTATAAGATACTGATAAGGAGAAAACAAATAAAACTCATTGAAATACCCAAAAAATATAGATTTCAACTCTAAAAAACTATCAAACCACCCTCAGCACTCTTGGGTCACAGATGATAGAAATAAAATGTAAAAAACAACCCTAGGTCAACCTTGTACCAGTCACCCAGGCCGACCTATCGCATGACCCAAAGGCCATTCCCGACCCCCATGGCCCGGAAAGTAGTGCTGGGTATCAATAGAGTACACGAGGGAATTATTTCTCCCAATAAATAAAAAGGAACTAAACAATGTAATATGTAGAAACAATTCAATATACAAATCAAACTAAATGGAACAACTTTTAAACAAAATCAGAAATATTCACCCAAATTACACAATAAGACCAACCAAACCAAACGACTACAGGATCTCCATGTAAACTCGTGGGTCACTCTCTAACACAATGATCAACCATATCCCAAGGAGATCAAACTCAAGATGAACCAGCACCTGGGGTAAAAATAAAAAATAAATATAGGTGTGAGTATTAAAACTCAGTGGTCTAGACAGATAATCTATTTCTCTATGTCGTTCCTTTAAATTAAAAGAAACATCAATTTACAAGTTTTATGTACAATATATAAAAGTAAACTTTCTTACATGTTTTAATTAAAAACAAAGTACAACTCATTGCCCGTATTCATTTTCAAAACTGAATTCGAACCATTAGTGATACCAATACATTTTCAAGGGGGAATGTGATGCTTATATTTTCAACTTTCACAAAATAGGATAAAATGAAATTTTCTTTTAAAATAATTTTCATAAACAGTTTTTAAACCAACACGTCAATTTCCATGTAAAACTATAGAATAAAGAACTGTTATAGTCACACATTAAGGGAAATGGAAATAACCATACAAGTATCCAAATTACCATTTCATGTAGTTGAAATAAAATAGACACAGGTGAACCCAAAATATCAAGAATAATCCAGAAGACTCTATACATGAGGCCCCATACCCAATAGTATTCCACACATGATGAAATTAAAACACTCAATATGCTTGTGAACCCATTCTCAAGATATATTGAGGTAAAATCCTATAGTAAAAAACACATTGTATCTACTTACTATGGGAAATACATGACATACCTATGTAGAAATCATTCTCATATAATTCTCTCAATAGGTTCTCATGTATCATGTGTATAATAGGGCTGAGCTAACCGATTCCAGCTGCGAAAACAATTATAATATATATAAATAATAATAAATCACAATATGCCTCACCACGAGTCTCTCAAAGTTCTAATCTCATGCCTTAAAATAAATTGTTCACAAAGGGTTCCTACTGAGGAACCCTAATAATGGATCTTGAGGATTTCATAGTGAGGATATCCCATCCATTATTCATAGATAATGAATATGAAACATCCAACAAAGGTTTTTATAATAAACACTTTCCATCATTTTTACAAACTGGCCCAACGGGCCCTTAAACATTCCAGAAAACCAACAATTATCAAAAATTCAATTCTCGATTTTTATATAGAGGTGAAAAAATAACATTTTCCATATAAAATATATTTACAAAGATTCCTTCACACATTTACATTACACTTAGAAAAGAAACCATTTCTTACAAAAGCACCAAATGGGCTATTCATCAGCAACACATGCCAAAACACCTTACATCTAACATTAAAATCTTTATCAAAACCAAAACCACATGGGAAAACAAAACAGGGAAACCAAAAAATCATTTCATAGCTTTCAAATACATTCAAAAATCCAAACCACGCATTTTATATCACAAATTACTCAAAATATCCAATTGGGCATTTATTCGAACTCTTGGTGTGCACTATTTACCAAAAAAAGAGAAAGAAATTCTCAAAACACCATTTGCACAAAAAATAATGAAATACAAAGATTATATATAAATATTTATCAATCAAAGAGGGTGAGAAAAGAATTAAACTAATTATTCTCAAATTAAAAAAGCAAGTTCAAGGGAAATCAATGGTGTAATGACAACACACCAGCGGGAACACTCAACAAGGGTTGCAAAACCCTAAATCAACCAAGTTAAATCCTTAATGAGAACCCCCCCCCCCCACAAAAACCAAGGGTAAATCAAAACCTAGGTCGAAATGACCATGGTAGAAGATAAACCCAAGAGAAAAAAAGATAAAGAGGGAGTGGGAGAACATGATAAGAGGTTTCATTAAGTGATCCAGCCAAAAACATAGAGAAAACCCTTAGAGCCACACCCATGGATGGAGGAGAAGTCTTGGGAAGCAAGGGGAGAGCCCCTTGGGGGTCCATGATTACCTGAGGATTGACTAAAAAGTTTTCCAAATAATGTAGTAGCTGTTTGATTGGTTCTATAACCTGTTACAATGTTTCTTGGACTGGACGCATGATTGGCACTAACCGTGCGCTAACCGCGTGCTTGGTTCTGCAAAGGCCAAACAACCATGTCAACTACAAAAATTCACAAATGAAAGGATCAACCATGTGGGAAAACTATAAAAAGAATTAAAATGAAACATTTCAAATCTCAACACCTGTCACACCCAAAAGCTATGAAAAAAACAGGAAATTTCACTGAACCAAATCATAATCCATAACTAGAAGACACCAGGTTTGAAAATTCTCCACATAATTAATGCATTCCACCCCAAGAAAGCCATAACACTTACCAGATGATTGATCAATTCATAAGGATTATATATTAACATGAATCTCCCTTTTTAAATCAAGACCATTTCACCAACCACCAACAGAACTAAATCCCATCTCTTGAAACAAAACAACACTCCAAAACGACCGCCTGAGAACAAAAGGAATGATTAAACCATCAGAATTAGATCACTAGCTGAGGGGAGATCGGAATGGACTCCCCAACATTATATTTTATCTAAAACATGATAATTATTAGGATAAAGCTCAACAAGACCCATAGTGTGTCTCCCCACCATTAAAAACCACTTACGAATTACCAAACTAAAACTCAACTTGAGCCAGAACTGAGCCTCCTCTACAAAGGACGACTAGAACATCCTCACAAAGACCTATCAACCTAGGCCAAGAAGAACGAAACATAATAATTTAAACTCCAAACTCAAGAATATAAGGGATATGGATAAATACAATAAAATTTAAACATACTGAAAACCCACACTACATACGGTGGGGAGGGAAGGGGCCCCATTATTGGACCACTGAAACTGCAGTCGACAACTACCCAATACTCTACATTTAAAAACCAAGATAATACCTAATTCAGATAGGCCATCCAAAAAAGTATAATTATAGTAACTACTCCATTACAACAGTGGAGGAATTATCTTAACTAATCTTCACATACATTGGGAATTCCTGACTACATGCTAGCCTCACTCTGAGACTTATGGATGAATGTTTGATGGTTGAAGCATCACCTACATCACATTCAAGCTCCAATAACACCATTATAGATCATGAATTAATTTCTTCGAAAGAAGAGAAATACGAATTCCTATAATGGAATCCACACTTTCATTTAAAATAGGAGTTTCCCAAAAGACCCACAATATCCCTTATGTTTCAAAAACCAGTACACCACCGACGCAACTGCCACAACAAAAGGACGCATACAAAGGAAGGAAACCTATAGAATGTAACTTGAATCAAGCCCCTAGTAGCACATAATTTTTGAGGATTCACTACCAGACACTTTCTAGTAATTCTCTGATAGAATCAGTCCATGTCACCCAAGAATCCATAGGCATTGAAGTGATTAGGAACACCTAAACAAGATGACCTCTTGTGACCCAGATTCCCACACTAATAGTATATAAATACCTAATTTCCAAAAGGTATTTATGAATGATCTAGGGTCCTTTTGATTCCACAACCCACTCCATCAACTTCCATACACCTTTTCGTCTTCTTACCTGAATCCTCCCCACCACCCTTAGTGATTGAAGGATGGAGAAACACCTTGATCAATCCCACCATTATATCTTAAACATGAAAATATTTCATCACCAAATCATTAATCAATGTTAGGTTGAACACATAAACCATTAATGGTAGATTAGAGAAAATCCTACATTTGAAATGTTAATCCTTCAAGGAATCATCCATAACATACTCTTGAAGGTAAATAACTAGGTCCCATAAATGATGGAAATACTCCGACAACATCCATCACCCTATTGAAATAAACCAATCTCCATTCCCAATTTCACTATTTCTTTATCAGATAAATATTGAAGAATGAATAAATCCTTGGAGAACTCTCATGTAATATCTTCACGAGTCTTGCTCTAAGATACCAACTTCCACCAATTCCACGGAGAACCTTCAAGAATAAAAGTTGCAAACTTAAACTTCAAGAACTTGGGAAACTCAATGAGGAAAAACATCCTTTTGACCTATAACATCCAATCTTCTGATTCATGAGGATCTGTTAGAACATAAAAGAGAAGTGGATCTAGTTTCTAGAACTCAAACAAAAAAATCCTTATTTTGATCAACTAAAAGTCATGCTAATGGGGAATTACCCATAAGAAAACTACGATCACCCATCAAAGCTCCATGGGGACATCCGCTGGTAAATGAAAATCTAAGAACCATATCAAGGAAAAAATAACTACAAAACTCTCAAGAACAAACACCACAAATCGAAAAAATTTAAACATAATAAAACAAGATGTTGTCAACATCAAACATCCCCATTCTGAAAACATTTTCAATATCAAAAAAACATGGGGGATTTTCACACTCACCAATGGTGTTTTGTCGAGCATCACTCACATACATATTTACTTACCCCTGGGAATCCGTCCCTTGTGCCATATTAGGAACCCATCCACACATCTCTTTACCACCATACATGTGAGCACCTATGATCACACCAAAAGCTAAAAAAAGAAACTTAATTTTCCAAAAACAAACTTTTCACCCCATTTCAAATTCAATAGCCTTCCAAAGAAACTGCCCCCACCAAGTTAAAAATCATTTTCATAATTTCACACAATAAACCATATTTCTATTCTTAGTAATAAATATTATAATATATCCCTCAAAATGAACTTTATTCCATTCAAAAAATTTCTAAAAATTCAAAAATATCATTTCATTAATAATAATTTAGTTAAAAACCCACTCTTTTTCATTTAAAATAACTTCCCAACCAAAAATTATCTTTCCATTAACTGAATTTTTTGATTCATAAAGCCTAATTCCATTAATGATTAAAAATTTAACCCCCAAGAGGTCATTTTATAAAAAATAAATTTTTTTCTTAGGTCATCCATAATGTTAATTTTGAAAATCCCATTTCTACAATTCCAACATAATGATTTTTCCAAAAAATTCATAATTGAATGAAGATCCAAAACAAATCAAAAAAGGGAACTTGTGTTTGAGGGTGATTCGACCGTATGATTGGTGGATAGAATCCAAACACACCACCAACATGGAGATCCTTGTAGGACCATGCGCCCAGCTCCAAAAGTATTCCCCGGCCCTATGAGCTTGTGAAAACCACTAGACCGACTCTCTTTTCATATCACAATCAACTGAAAATACCTAAATACCAAGAACCTAACAAAACTAGACTTCTCATGTAAACCTGAGGATCAGAACGAGAAATATTTTTCCACACTCTTCCTTCAACTACACTTCAAGTCCCAAAAGTCCTACTCAACCTACCTTGAAATCTCCCAGAAAAAATGGAGCGATGAAAAGTAAGGTCCAATAGTAGATGGCCTACTCTTCTACCATATTTTCATGAACCAACCTAGTCAACCCTAAACTAGTTACCTGATTCAATCTTTGGCATAGACCGAAGGGTGTTCTGGATCCCCACGAGCTGGAAACTAGACTTGGGTATCAACAGAGTACATAAGATAATTATTTTTCCAAATAAATAAACAAGGAAAAAAACAGTGGAAGATGAAAAAATAGGTCAATATATTGATGAAACTGAACTGAGCAAATTTTATACAAAATCTAGAAAAAAACCCACAAACTAAACAATAAGACCAACTGAACTGGATGACCACATGATCTCCATGTGACCCCCCTGGTCACTATCCAAAACAAATATCAACCATCACCTAATGTAATCAATCTCAAGCTAAATTTTCAAAAGGATTGAAAATTGAAAAGAACTATAGGCATTAGTATTAAAACTCAGTAGGCTAGCCCGGTAATATACTTCCCAATTCACTTCCTTTAAAAAAAGAAACATTAATTTTAAATTTTGAACTAGAATATATCAAAGTATTATTTTATAAATGTTTTACATAATAAAAAAGGAAAAATAATTGACCTTATTCATTTCCCAAACTGAGTCTGATCCATTAGTGATACCAAAACCTTTTCAAGGGGGAATTTGATGCTTATATTTTCAACATGTACAAAATAGGATGAAACACTATTTTATTTTAAAACAATTTTAATAAACCATTTTTAAATCAACAGATCTCATTCTATGAAAAACACTAAAAATTAATGCACTACTGTAATAAAAAATGTGAAATATAAATAATCATACAAGTATCCCAGTCCTCATTTCAAGTAATTGAAAGATAAAAAACATAGGTGAACTTAAGAAATCAAAAACAATCCAAAAGACACCAGACATGGGACCCCATCCCTGGTAGCATGACACACATATGAAATCAAAAAGCTCAATATGATCAGCAACATTTTATCATGAAAGAATGAGGGAAAATTCCATAGCAATAAACCCAGTAAATCCACCTACTGTAGGCCACAGGTCAGTATGTGGCCTACTAGTGTAGAAATTGTTCTCATAAAATTATCTCAATATGCCAGATTCTTAACTAAAATATGTATAATTGGGGTGATCCAACCAATTCTAATCTAGAATCAAATAATAATATATATTAATAATAATACTTCCCAACAAGCCTCAACCAGAGTCTCTTGAAGGACTAATCACATGCCTTAAAATAAATAGATCACAAAGGGTAATTAATGAGGAACCCTGATAATGGATCGTGAGGATTCCACTGTGAGGACATCCCATCCATTATATATAGACATTTCAAAAGAAACATCTATTAGAGGTGTTTATAAAAAACCATTCCGTATGTTTTTGCAAAGTGGCCAAATGGGTCCTTAGACATTCCACAAACCAACCTTTATCAGAAATGAAATTGGTACTTTATATAAAGAAGTGAAAAAACAAAATTTTCCATATCAGACCTATTTATAAATATTCAATAAAAAATTTCCATTACACATTAAAAAAAACTATTTCTTACAAAAGTGCCAAATGTGCCATTCATCAGCCATACATACCAAAACACATTAAAATATGAAATTCATATCTTTATAGAAACAAAAACCACATGGAAACCCAAAAAAAAGGAAACAAACACATCATTTCGCATTTTTAAAAAACATTCACAAATCCCAACCATGCATTTTACATCAAAAAGTAATCATAAAATCCAACTGATCATTTATTCAAACACTTAGTGTGTGCAATTTACCAAAACAACATAATGAAATTCTGAAAACACCATTTTCACACCAAATAATTAAATATAAGGATAATATATTAATATTTATCAGCCAAAGACGAAAAAAAGTAAGAAACTAAGGATTCTAAAATTAAAAATTCAAGAGTAAGGGAAATCTTATCTCAAAACCATGGATTATTGACAGCACACCATCGAGAACACTCCACGAGGGCTCCAAAACAATAGATCTAACAAGATAATACCTTAATCAAAAAACACCAAATATAAACCAAGGGTAAGACCAAAACCTAGGTTGTAATGACTATATTTGAAGAGAGACACAAGATAAAACAAGATAACGAGTGAGAGGGAGATGAGGAGAGGATGTTATATTAAGAGATCTAGCAAAAAACATCAAGAAAACCCTTAAATCCACCCCCAATGGATAGAGGATAGGGCTTGGGAATCAAGGGGATATCCCCTTAGGGTTGAAAGAACATAGATTGGAAAAATAGGGGTGGATTTGGGTTAAAATCTAGAGGGAGAAAACATAGAAATACCCAAAATTAAAAACTGGGAAAGTCATAGGGTTTAACAAATCGTGTGGCAACCAGGTGATAGACATTATCCACAGATGAATCGACTGCACAATTACTTGGGGATCGACTACATGGTGTCTCAAAACTATATGGTATCCATGGAGTAGATTTTGTAACTTGGCTCATGGTTTTTTGGACTGGTTGCACGGTTGGCCCTAACTGTGCACCAATCGTGTGCTAGGGGTTGCACGGTTGGCCCTAACTGTGCACCAATCGTGTGCTAGGGTATGTTAAGGACAAACATACATGTTTTCCACAAAAATTTTAAAACGATCCATGGGTGAACCATTAGAGAAAACATGACCATTAAATGCAAGTAAACGTGTCAAATATTAACACCATTCGTAATCAAAACCCAACAAAAAGACCCTAAATTCAACCTAACTAGAACATAAACCATAACTAGTAAAACTGATTGTGACATAAAAGGTTATATTAGATAGATTATTTCAAATTTCAAAAACATGGTAAATCCGTACCAAATAAAGTCCTAACCCAAAATGAAATGTGAGTTCGATCTAATTTATAAATTTAATTAAGATGAAAAGAAGTAAAAAAAATAAATGGGGGATGATTTTGGATGTTTATAGACCAAGAAGGAAGAAATAGCCATCATGGATGGAGAAGTCAAACTTCCTATGAAGGTATAAAAAGTAAAAATAGACACGGAAAAATATATATGGGGTCATATATCATACTCAACATCCCATATCTATATGAATAAACAAAAATAAGAATACAAGTGAAGAATATTTATAATATTATGTACTAGAAACATTAATAAAAGTGGAATTAAACATCACTTCACTACATAAAATTCACCGAATTACAAGGTTTGGAATGTTTTGAAGGATATTTGTTCCAAGATTATAAAATATCAAAAAGTTAAAGATTTAATCCTAGGTAGAAATATTTTTTCTCTAATAAGTGAAAAACTAACTAAAAAATGTCAAGACCCATGTTCTTTCACTATCCCTTAACTTATAGGAGAGATTACTTTTAAAAATGAACTATGTGATTTGGGATCATAAATTAACGTTATTATTTAATTCGTTTACTCTTCCTTATATATAATAGAACTCAAGATAACCTATATGGTTTAATAATTAGATATCCTAACCACAACTTACCTAGTGGATGTGTGGAAAATGTTTTTGTGTGAGTGAAATGAATAGTATTCCTAGCATATTTTTATATCATAATCACAGATCAAGAAAGAGGTAAAATTTATTTCCCTTTCATTTTAGGTAGGACCTTTTTAGGACTGGTAAACAATAATAAATTGTTTAATGGAATACATTAAATGGATTTTAAATTGGAAAATATAAATTTGAATATTTTGGATTCAATAAAATATTCGTAAGATAAAAATCTATTTGTATACTTTGTCACTCTAAAATTAAAAATTAATATTAGTAATTTATTGAAAAGTTAGATGAGATAATTAACTAAGGATAATAATTAGAGTGACAATTTTCTATGAAATCCTGATTTAAAAATTGAGTTAAATCTATAAATATATTTGGATAGTAGCCGGTTTAATGAAATATATGAAGAATATTTTAACGAACAACTTAAAATGATTTTGAAAATTATTATCTATATAAAAATATTCCACTATTTTAAACACTATTTTGGAAAAATAATTATAATTACCCATATATCTAGAACTAAACTTATGGAACTCTAATTTAAAACGTGGGTATCCAAAAAAATGAGCAAATACATGTTATAATTTTAAATAGATTTTATCGAGATCAAGAACACCAATTTTTGGATATTCTAAAATATAATGGTAAGTACATTGGTTGGTCATTAAGAAATATACTAAGGACTTTTCCCAATATTTATTTACACAAAATATTTTTTTAGAGTTACTCAAAACCATTATTATCTCCCCAAAAAGAACACAATTGGACCCTTATGGAAGTTGTGAATCATTATTAAATTTTTTTTACGATATTGAATAATTTATCCCATCTTAAAGTCCCAATGGGTTATCATCATAGGTTTTTTTAACCAAATAGAGTGGATTTACCATTTTGTAAAATGATAACAACATGCTAGTTCCCCTTATCATTTATAATCGATGGAGGGTCTATATTGAATATAGTAAGTTGAACCATGTGATTTGAAAAGATCATTTCTTCATCCCTTTTATAGATCAAATGTTAGAAATTATAGATCAAAATGAACATTATTGATTCCTTAATAGATTTTTTTGGCAATTTCCATGAACTTATTTCTCTTGATGACAAACATAAAACTATATAATAATAACCCAATGATACATTTACTTACTAAAGGATTCCTTTTAGTATATAAAATTCCTTAGGTAATTTTTTATGTTTCATGGTATTAATTTTATCACATATATTTGAAATTTTTAGGATGTATTTATTTATGAATTTATAGTTTATGGAATATTTTTTTAAATCCTTCATAACAATATGGAAATTTAATTATATATATTCATTGAAAAATATAGGTTTTATAGTTTGAAAATACTATTTCATGGTGAAGAAATATTATTGTTTAGGCCACCTAATTTCTAAATGATTAATTCAATTGTACAATTCTAAGCTGGAAACCATTTCTAAATTTCCATTCCCCACTACTATGAATTAATTTAGATCATTTTTGGACATGATAGAATTTATAGAATTTTTATTGTGGGCTTTATAAAAATTTATTTTCTCATGAATAACCTACCAATGAAGGAAGATATTTTTTATTATTCATATATTATAAATTTTAAAGATTCTAGGATAGCTTGACCGAAACCTCTATAATTGGTCCCATGGACTAGGAACTACTCATTAAATATTAATCTAATTCATCAATCAATGTACATGGGGAATTATTTTTCCAAACTTTCAGTGGTCTTTCATATGAGATAGCAACACAATAAAAACACTGAAAAATATATCTATATAATAATTGAGAAAGTGTTTTTTGTTAATATTATTTCATTATATAATTTTCATTCATATTTATTATAATGAAATGTTACAATTTTTTAAAAATGAAACTCCAAAAAATTTCACAAAAAAGACTAATGATTATGTAAAAGATGGTATGTAAGGATATAGTTATACAACACATTAGAATATATCCCAGCACTGCTCTCTATCCATCGTCGTTGTCTCAGGTTCAGGTCCTTATGTGAGAAGATATACCTAAGACTCTTGTGATATAGTAAACTATAAAACATTCTCCCATCAAGTAGTGCTGCCACATCTTCTGCGCAAAGACCATTGTTACTAACTCTAGGTCATGGGTAGCATAGTTTTGATCATGTTGTCTCAACATTCGTGAGTTGTAGGTGATCACCGCTCACTCCTGCATTAGGACACAACTTAATCTGGTCCTTGATGTGTCACAGTAAACTACATACCCAACACCCTCTTCAAGCATCCTCAAGATGGGGGCACTCTTCAGTCACTACCTTAGTTCCTAAAAACTCTAGTGGAATATCTTCGTCCACATGAAGGGTTATCCCATATTTTTCAAAGAAGAAAATGGTGTCCCAACTCTGAAAAAGTCATGTACGAATCTCTAATAGTGCCCAGCCATTCTCAAGAAACATTACACCTTGGTCACACACCTGGGTGGCTCTCAAGAAAGCACTGCCTATATCTTTGTATGATCCAATGAAACCCCATCCTCTAAGATAATGTGCACCAGAAAGTGGAAATTCCATATATAGAACTAGTACATCGAGAAAATTCCATAAATCTGATGCTTTCAGAGTGTATCCAGAACTATCTGTAGGTGCATGGCGTGCTCCTCCTCTGATGCTGAGTAAGTCAAGATTTCATCAATGAAGACCACCACCAAGAGATTGAGTTAAGGTTGGAATATCCTATTCATGAGTCCCATGAACACTTATGGGGATTTGGTCACACATAAAAAATCATCATAAACACATAGTGGTCGTACCGACATCTGAAGGCAATATTTGGTACATCCTCATCTCGTACCCTGAGTTGATAATAGCCTGATTTGATTTCTATCTTAGAAAACCATCGAGATCCCTTCAGTTGGTTGAAATGGTCATCAATCCATGGGAGTGGATACTTGTTCTTCATGGTCACTGGGTTCAGGTGCCGATTGTCCACATAATTCCTCAGACTCCCATCTGCCTTATTGGAAAAAAAAATCAAGGATTACCATGGAGAAACACTAGGCCTTAGTAACCCCTTCTTCTGTAAGTCCTCCAACTGTACCCACAACTCAAGAAGTTCTACGGGAGCCATCTGACATGCTAGTGTAGATGTCAATGTCGTCCCAAGGTACATGTCGATGTGAAACTGTACCTCTCTGTGAGGAGGTAGTCCCAGAACATCACCAGGAAAGACATCATTATAATGATCCACCACTGTAGGATAAATCGAACTCCACAAATAAACTTCTCTGAGGGTAAGGGTGGGCAACTGATGTGTGATCAGTTGAACCCTTCTCGGAGAAAGTCTATCAAATGCTGGAAAAATTCCCTTCTCATAATTGAAGGAAAACATTATCCCATCCTTGTGGACACACCGCACATTGCGCCTAAAATAGTCAATCTGAGATTGGATCATGGATAACCAATCCATACCCAAGATAACATCATATAGCCTCAACGTTGCTACTATGAGATCTTGGGCAAATCTATCACCTCTTAAAGTAATCTCACACTGTCATACCAGTGTGTAATCATCGAATCCTCTCCCATAGGAGTCTCTAATCGTAAGGATCCAGCCAATGGCTCTACCAGAATCTCTGAGCTATGAATGAGAGCTGTGGGAATGAAATAGTGAGTGGAAAATGTGTCTATAAGTGCATTATCTAGGGTTGAGTAGACATAGATCATACCTTGAATCATCTGTGGAGCACCGTGGTCATAGGACATAGCTACTTGAAGCTATGATCATCCTTGTCTGCCAGCACCCTAAGGTCAAGGTGGATCTCCTGGAGGTGGTGGTAGTAAAACCTCAAATCACGACCCACCGCCTACTACATGCCCTGCTCTTCTACCATGTCATCCGCCCTGCAGACCTCCTCACTTGGATAACTTCCATTTCCATGGTGGTCACTTAACTATCTAATAATCATCAGTACGGTGGGTCAGGAAGTTGCGAGCCTTGTGGCCCTTCCCACCACATGTGTCACACATTTTGTACCTCTTCGGGCCTACTCTACCTCATAATATCCACACCTCTGACCCTGCATCATGGGGTTGTCCTCCAGAAGTTCTGGCCCACTTGGACCTCTGCGTCATTTGCCTAATTCCTGATGTAGATGAATTAGCTACCTATGGTCCGGTGGTGGATCTCACCATCAGTGCTTGCTCAGAAAAGAAGCTCTACACCAATAACGCTCTCTCGACTAGTCCAGCCTGAATTTGGATATTTAATGATATCATCGATTCTCTGATATCCCACTTAAGACCCCACTCAAAGGTACGATCCTTAAATAAAGGGTCCAGCAATATGTCGGTGGAGTAGTGTGAGAGGTTAGTGAATCTCACAGAGTACTAGGCTACTATCTGGCTGCCCTGCTATAAGTGTAGGAGCTCCTGAATATGGAAAGAGCATAGATTCATCAGAACAAACATTGATCTGAAGAGGCTCTCAAAGTCCATCCATGTGAGGGTCTCCTCGTCATGTAACTGGACTGTCAGACTCCACCATCTACCTATAAATCCCTTGAATAGGCTATCATCTAGGATCACTATCTGATTTGTTGGTGTCCCAACTAGGTGGAAAACCCAGGCCACAACCTCCAGCTAGTCCTCTGTTGCCTAGGGATCTGTCTAACCTTGAAACCTCGGAGGCCTCTACTGTAGGAACTCGAGCAAAACACTCAGTCTTCTTTCACCATCTACTAGTGTGTCTGGTGGCCACTACCTCCCAATGGTTGGTGGTTTTTTGTGTACCACCTAAAGGTGCCATCACCATAAGAGGGCCCTCCACCAAAGCCACATCACTCGGTGGGCTATCATTGTGAACTCTCTTTGGATTACTGGATGGCTATCTATGTCGAGGAATCCTAAAATGAAATAGGTTTTTAACGTTCAATAAGCTATACCCAGTGAGATGACTCAAAAGAGATCAAAAGTAAAACATTTCCAAAACACACGAAATTGGAAATTTGAATTCAGGGTCCTACTGTATGGATACGTCAGCACTGCACCAACACTGGACTCATCCATCTAAAAACCACACTCAAAAAACATAACAATATTTCTCCATTGGAAAGATCTGAGTCCTAGTTATTCAGTAGAACCAACTCCTCTGATACCACTTTGTTAGGACCCATCCCCCGGAGCCCGTGCCGTGACTACCCCAAGCCCAGCCTCCATATTCTAGGGGTGGGAGACTAGCACCAGAGAGGAATTTCCCTAAAAAGGGAGGGAATTTACTTTTAACATACAAATACACAAACCAAGAACATCATAGGATGAAAACCATGTAGTAAAACTCGAGTAGAAAATCTTGAATTGAATGTAAAGGGGTCCGAATACAAGTCCAACTGAAAGATACAACTGCAACAGATAATAGATCATGAGATCATCCACCAAGGATCCTACATGAATGGTATGTATAGATTGTCTTTAATTCACTCCACGTCAACAAGTCGCCTCTATATAATACCTAGTCTGGGTTCCCTAAAGTCTCAGCTATGTTGTTCGTCCTCTGCATAAGACACAACAAGGTGAGGGTGAAGACCGTGGAGGGGTGAGTATAACAATACAGAGTAGGGACCCCGAGACCACTAATGTTCTCTCATAATTTCACAAAGGAAAAATAGTAAGACATGATCTCAATCACAAGAACAAAACAAAAAGACAAATCTCAAACCAGGTATACAACTCAGAGTTTAGGAATAAAGATGATTAGTCCTAATATATATTATTTTATTATGTTAGAAATTTTCAAAAACGGAACCACAAAAGAGTTGTTCAATTACCAAACCACACAGGGTTGTATATTTCTGATCCCTGATGGGTAACTCTAGGGCTGTTCCTCTTTGGGTCGCACACTGTTGATCCACACAGGGCTGGTAAAATGCTGATCCACACCGGGTCACTATGATGCTGATCCACACATGGTCTCTATAATGCTGATCCATATAGGGTCACTATGATTATGATCTAAAAAGTTTCTCTATGATGCCGATCTAGACATGGTCTCTATGTTTCCAATCCACACAAGGTCACTCTTCAATTGACATCTAGCCACAAGATTCTCTGCACCCGGTGCGTTTGAGTTCCATAGTATCTGATCCTCAAGATATCAGTCACGCATTAACTGACACAACATTTCACAAAGGGGTACCCCAAAGTACCGCCATGTCGTAAGGGGTCCAATGCGACAGACAGAACGTCAAACGGACATTCGGTCTGTGAGTTATAAGAATTTTAGTACTGAGGGCACGGTTTGATTTCGGTTCGATCCAACCTGGCCATACAACAACTTTCTCCAAAACTCAAGTGGATTATCTCAAAAGAACCATATCGTTCCAAGTCTCCAATTCCACATAAAATTATTCAAACAGACATTTGGTTTGTGAGATACATTATTTTAAGCTTATCTAGGCCGAAGAGGGTCCAGGTCCGATCCGACGGGGTCGGACTGACCCGACCCGCACCCTCTTGGGATGACCTGGGTCCCACCCGAGTCCTACCCAGTCCTGCCCAATCCAACAAGGATGGCCCAATGGGATTTCCCATGGTGGGCTTAGAACTCTTGGTCGTGGACCAACCAAGCCCACCGAAAGTCTTGCCCACTAGCTATCATGGCACGTAGCTAGGTGGCCATGTGGGGACTTCCCCCTTCCGAATGAACTAAGCTTCCATTCATTTTTTCTGCAATAGTGGTGCCACGTGGCACCGCCTCCTGGACAACAAAAACCAAGACATGTGGGTCCCATTCTACTCTGCCACGGCTTCGAAGTCGTGGCCTCCTCATCATGGCACATGATGGGGTTCCGCCCTCTGCCAATGCTGTCGGCCAAGAGCTGGTCGCCGCCTGCTACCCCTTCATCTGGATGATTTCGGCTTCTGCACTGGTAAAACTTCTATTGGCCACCGGGTGAGCTTCGGTGGTTTGTTTTCCCTTCCGACATGCCTTTTGTCCTTCTAGGTTGTATCAATCACTATGTGGCTCCCAGATTGGATTTTCCATCGAGTTCAAACTTACACCATGAAGAATGAAAAAAAACACTAAAGCGGCCGATGGTCTGGGCCTTGTTCATTTGGCCCCGCCCTATGCATTAGCATGATATCAAGCGGGTAATAAAAATTTTTTCACAAATATAAATTTAATCCCATTCTAAACTACCACGATTCATCATGATTTTCAAAAACATGAAAAATAAAAAAAATTCACTTGAATTAAAAAATAACACCTACCTCAGAATCGGAGGAGACGTCGCAGTTGTGGATGTATAATCCACACTTGATGAAGCCTCCAGCGTTTGTCGATCCAGGATCAATTCATCCATTGACATTGTTCAAGCCTCCATTCTTCATTGGTGGAAGACGCTACCATAATCTTTTAGTGATTCCTCACATTCATGTCAAAAACCCAAGCCTGAGCCTCATTTAAAGAGAGGGGATGAGTGATTAACACAACTAGATATTAATGAGGTTCATTAATGAATGAACCACTTAATCTCAAGAGTGTGGTTACAAACTAAAGAGTCAAGTCATTAAATGGATAGAAAACTCAACGGTCCTACCACCACCACTCATCCATTGGTAGAAAGTTAAAATAATAATTTTATGTGATTTTTTTATTCATAAAAAGCCGCAAAAATATCTTTTTCACCCGACCTAATGTGGTTGAAGTTAAGCCCCCATTAATCAAATCTCACCACTATAGAGTCAATGGTTTCCTCATAATTTTAATATGAGCATTGGTCCAAAAGATAGAAAACATTTCCCGCACGTTTACTGAATGTACCTCAAGAAAAGATAAAAAACCTATTCTGCTCACACCAGACCTCAGAATCAGGCACCATCAATTTTTGCAGACTCGTAATAATCCCAAATAATTTAAAAAAATTATATGGAATTTCTGGGACTTTTCTATCTTCCACTCATTAAAAGTTTCTATTGAATAAAATTACAATACATCCATATCATTCATTATACCACAAGAATAATTTTTACAATAATCCCCATCATAGAGACAATACAATTCCATTGACCCTGTTAAATCTATCCCCATAATCTACCTCATAATT
This sequence comes from Viscum album, assembly GCA_963277665.1. Taxonomy (NCBI): domain Eukaryota; kingdom Viridiplantae; phylum Streptophyta; class Magnoliopsida; order Santalales; family Viscaceae; genus Viscum; species Viscum album. The sequence goes on along the minus strand of OY728125.1, from coordinate 1,550,994,524 downwards.
TTATAATCAAATATCTATTTATTTAAACCTTAATGATTATATAGGAATAGTTATTTGTTATTTGTGTTACGTCAACTATCACATAGTCCTATAACCTTATTATAACCAAAAAAGTAGGTTGTCTAAAATACATTGTACATTCCACAACACCAAACCAATGTGGCATAACATTGAAAAATTTTCACGAAAAACATGCATTATAGTTCCTTGATGTTCATCTCACTCTTTAATGTTTCCTTTCCCTTTGGGTCCTTTAGCACCTTTATTACCCAAAAATAAACTTCGCATATATAAATTATCTTATAGTGTCATGAAACTGATTCCAAATTGGAATTACCTGTTCCAAGTTATGTATATTTTTCTATTTTCTAATAGAAATTATTTTTTAGGGGAATATATTATTTTGGGATCAATTTAAAAGATGGAAACTAAAAAATTATCTCATAAATTACATGAATATTAATTGATATCATTATTTGAAAATAATAAATATAAAAAAATTAATCATGAAATATAATAAATATTCAACAATATCTTCATCAATATATATTCACTATTCACAATTTTTCACTTCTATGAATTCATATTCAATAATAAAATAATTATATTTCTACAAATTTACATTATCCTTTTCTCACTATTTAAAAAATTCAAAAATAATATATCTAATTTAAAAAATATTGAGTATTCAATTATTCAAAAATAAGAATTATTCCACCAAACCCATATTCATCAATCATCTATGTTACATTTTACCACATAACCATTCAATTATATTATTAATAATTATTTACCAAGCAAAAAAATTCATAGGGATAATATATTTCTAGTTATTATTTGGAATATTATTTTTTAGTCACATTCGATAATTAAAACATGTAACCTGTATGAAATTTAAATATTTCAACTATTTTGATTTACCACCATACATTGTCACAAAGAGATCTCCCCCCTCGAGAGAATACCAAGAATTAATAAAATCTCTTAATATTGCCTTTACAGAAATACATATTCTATCTTTATATATTTCTCTCCATCTCTCTCTATTCATATCCATTCAATTCCCTATCACACCTCCAATAATTCCAAAACATAATTACATATAAATAAATTAAATACATTCTACTAAATCCATCACATTAAATACACATGATTAATTTCATCAAAATTTTGACATCATTATATGCGATAAAAAATATCTCACATGACATAATATATATTTAATTAAAATAATCCATTTAAAAATTATCTATATAGATAATTAAATTGTAATGAAATTATTTCAACATCGGAACTTATGATTAAATACTATCATCTAATAAAATTACCGAAATATATCCTAAGGGAAACTAACATGTCGTAAACCCAATAGGGTACTCAAAATTCCATTAGAATAAATATGATATTAAAATTTTAACATTATTATATAGAAATAGAAAAAAAAATTGAAATTCCAAAAACATCAATATTTGGGTCTTCACATTACACACCCCATTAAAAAATTTCATCCAAAAAATATTTAATCATATTTCTGAAAATGGTAATTAAAAATTCATTTGGAATTGAGAATGCGATATTTAAATAAGTAACCATGTATAAGGGATGTAATGTAACCGAAATTGCATGTGGGAATGAAGAATCTATGTGCGATGAAAAACATGGGATTTAAGGTATATGATAAAATATGAAACCATGAACAATGGACCGTACTCCTCAATTTGATTGAAACAGATCAAATAATGTGATAATAGGTGTGTAAGGTTATTCAGTACCCTTACAATCACTATTGTAAACCATTATACATGAAATTTCTTTAGGATTCTAACATAAATTATAAGGTGATATATTTTCAAGAGATCTAAAATCTATATTAATTACATTGGTTATTTAATAATAATGCCAAAAATATTCACTGGGATAATTTTTCACATTGGTTACTTAAAAATTTCCATGAAAAATGTTTTTTCATGATGATTATAAAAAATGATGTGATAAATTATCTTCCTTGATGATTTTTTTCATAACAGATTTGGAAAATAATTTTGAGATTTGTTTTTAAATAACTGACATGAAAAGGTACACTATTTTTAAAAAAATTATGATATTATAAATAACACTACTTTTTTATAGAATCAACAACAGAAATCAATGATTAATTTGAAAAAATATATTTTTTATAATTAAATACATAAAAAATATTGGTAGTTAAAATAAAAATTGATAATAATAAACAAATAATAACAATGATAGTAAAAAATAAATTATAATGAATTAAATTATTCAAATTATTTCACCAATATGAAAGGATCATAGATAAATTGTAATGTTTGAAAATATTCAAGCATCATAATAATAATATTTTCCACCATTTATAATATCTAAAAATGTGTACATTAAATATCTAAAATTTAAAATAACAAATGATTTAGAATATATAAATGATGAATAATATTTAAATGGAAAACTTTGAATAATAATTAAGTGTGCGTGAAAGATTTTATGATAAAGGGAGAGAAGAATGTTCGATATGGAAATGAAAAAAATTAGACAAAATAGTTTTATAATTGGGATACCAAAAATAATAAATTATCATAAGTAATATGCTAAAATTATATGGGGGCTATAAAAATTCATTGGCAAGATCCCAAAAATTATATTCTCATGGATTTTCAACATCAGTTATTTCAACAAACAACATTAAAAATACCATTTCCTTATGTTTTATTCAACGGTTATTGAAATAACAAATGTGAAAAATACTTTTACTTATATTCTTTACCTCATTTATTTAAATAAATATTGTATAAAATAACCTAGAATATTTTTTTGATCAATTTATAAAATATTTGATGTAAAAATATATTCTGAATTTTTTTAATTCGGTGATTTTTAAAACTGATGTAAAAATACAACATTTATTATTTTATAATATTATTTATTTAATAAACTATTTAAAAAAAATTAAAATTATTTATTGAATAATTTACATTTAAAATTAAATTTTATCTATTTATTTTTGTCTTAGTGGATATTTTTATTGAGTAATGGTTCAAGGATATTAATATTTTAAATAAATATAATTTTAGGAGTTGAATAAGTTGGAGTTGTCCATGCAGAAGAATATTTATTATTTACATATTAGTAAGACTTCGAGATGACTCTATATAAACGTGGAATGATATCACTATATACAAAATATGAATAATAATTTATTGAAGAACATGATGGGAAGAGGAGATATAGGTAAAGGATGGTAGTGAATGGATTTAATTAGAAGGAATGTGTGGTTTTAACTACGTGTTTCTCACCGTTAGTGAAGTTCACCATCATTAATGTGGTTTTTAGTATTGAAGAATTAGAGGCTTTTAGTATTTATTAGATTGATTTGAAAACTACTTTACTTCATGGAAATCAAAAGAATATATATTTATATAGAGAAATTATAGTTATTTTTTGATTTAGGAATGAAAGAACTTGTGTGAAAAATAAAAAAATGTTTATATTTGTTGAAGAAGTCACCCATGTAATTGATTAAAAATTATGATGCATTTATGAGATGTAATGTATATAAGTGTTGAAATAAGGATTAATGATTCTATTTTATCCCTTTAGTCTTTTAATAGATTATATTTCTTATTTAGGCAGATGACATCCATATTTTATGATATTAAAAGTATAGAATTAATGGGATAAATGTATAGTTAGATGAGGAGTATATGATAAATGTCCTTAGGGATAAAACTATGATTTTGGTTATGAATATTAGAAGAGACCAGGTTTCTATAACCTTAATATTTTTACAAGATTACTACATTTGAATAGTTTTGTAGAGGTTTTTTATAGGATTAAAAAAAATCACCTATCAATAACTTAGAATTTAATAAAGTGTTAAACACAAAAGTCAAAATTGTGGATTTTTTACACAAAAATATTTTCTTATACATCACTCATCAGAATCATGATGTATTTCATAGTTTTTACTTTAACTAATATTTTACATGTAGTGGGATCTATGATAACATAAATTGGTAACAAAAGAAATCAATATTAAGAATAATATAAGTGGATTATTAGGTACATGAAATGAATTAGTGAGGTATCATCGTTATATAGTAACAAAAATTAATTTTAGAGGTATGTACATAATGACTGTGGAGGTGATTTCGAAAATTGGATAAAATCCAAAAGGTATTTTCTATGTATGGATGAATTACAGAATTATATTTATCACAGTTATAGAAGGTAGAGGCTCTATCCACCATGAATTAAGAGTAAATTGCAATAATATTACTTCGGAAAGAGATTTTCTAGATGAAGAATTTATTATTTGAGATGGATAGAAAGTGAGTGGAAAACGATTTTTATTGTGATATTCAAAATTTTATACATTATAAAAAACCCTAATTTTTCATTGGAAGAAGACTAATATTTTATTAGACCACCACATTATTTGAATCTTTATATTTTTTGGTTAATGATATTACTAACGACTTAAGGAAACAATGTTCTTGATGATATATTAAAGAGGTCGCATTGGGATTTTTGGGAACTATCGTTCTTGTATTGGACATCTTTAATGAATGGATATTCAGTGTTAGAATATGGATGTACTTTTTGGATCATATAAGGGAATGATGTTGGTTATTCATGAATCTTTTGATTAAAATCTAGGAATTAATGTTAATTTTTTTAATAGAGTGAAGAATAATATGATATCACATTATTTATATTATCTATGATAGGAGTAAAAAAATATGTCAGTTGTTGGATTAGTCTATGAGTGAGAGGATTTGGAATTTTTTTTTGTTTCAATACATAAAATACGTGGAACATTTGATGACACAATAATTCTCAAATAACAGGTATTACATTGAAAAAATATACAGAAGAAAAAAGGATGACATCATTTATATTATGTTCCAGTTTCACGAGATCGTGTGAGCCATGGTGAGACACATGATCATGTAATACAAAAAGGATCATAGGAAACATCAAAGGAAAACCAATGATGTATGTCCCATATAAGGTGCACAAGTCAAAACAAGATCCATGTTTTATCATGTGACATATTCGAAGTGTTAGGTTTTCAATTCCATGATAATTTTTTCGTACAAAGGCTCTCCAATATTAACATGATCATCATATCGATCTTACTAATTGGACTGGGCATATCATCCCGATCAATTGAAGAAAATTTGACATTCCATCTTGATCATGAGATGCCCTAGTGGAAAATAACATGACAATGAAATATTATTCATGTGATAAAATCTATAAATAATGGTATCTTTATATTAAGGGATATTTGATTTATGCATGTTTATGGAATACATGGTTCTATTTATTAGTTCACTGATCATAAAAAATCCTTTGAACATGTTTTCCCACTCACAGGAAGGTATTCAAACAAGCCATCTTGATCAAATGATTCTATGATGGTAAGTCACTTGATAATATTGAAGTATTCATTCTATAAAATCTATAAATGATGTGATCCTTATATGATGGAAGTTACTATGTTCCTAGTAGATGGACTTATGTGGTTCATGTTATCAGTTCATTGATCATGTAAAAGTACTCAAACATCTTAACCTAATCACTCGAAGGACATTGTTCATGTTAGTTGGGTAAGGAGAATAACTTTGAGAAATATCTTTCATGAACATTTTGAAAGTCCCATAATCATACATGTGACCCAAAAAATATCATGGGTTAAAGGGTTATGGTAATGATGAAATCATTATACAAGCAATATTTTCCATGAGATAAGAATGGGTGTAACACCCCAAGCTTCCACGGTATGCTTCTCTTTGAATAATACAGTAGCGTGTGTTGTACGTAACTTTGAGTTCTAACACACCGCAACCAATCAAACTAGCAGTTATGAATAGTAATACCCACTTTTTGAAATTTTATAAATTTTATCTTTCAAAATGGACTTTGGATTCGGAGTATCAAAATTATCTTAGGGTCAATTTTTGATATTTTTCTAAAAACATTCAATTTTTTATGAATAGTGAAAAACACTTAGTCATAGTTTAAAACCGGATTTTTATTTAAATAATTATTTATTTTATTTAAATTTATTTTAGGACAAAATAGACACATAATACTTATATAAGTTGAATGTAATTCATTGGAGTCAATTTATAATAATTTTAGAAATATAAAAAATTTATAGAACTTTTCACCGTCTTTTACCCACCACTATGAGAATTTTAAAATTTACAAAAAAATATAATTTTACCTCTTCTGTGAGTGGAATTAAAAAAATCCGATAGAGATGGTTAATATCAAGGAGTAAAATTTTGTTCAATAAGAAAAATTAATTTTTGGTGAATTTTAACTTATTACTTTTATTACCACATTTAAAAGTAAATAGGGTAATTGAGGGTAAAAATGATATTATTATTACCCTAACATATGTATTAATTCTATTTGATAAGTATAGTTCGACCAAAAACAACCATAGGAATAAAATATGAACCTCTTTGGACCACTTGGATTAGATTAGGACACTTATTATTATTTTATTTAAAGAAGAGTTTATAGAGTTAAAATCAAAGTTTAATAAATAAAACATTTTTAATATAGGGTTATATATAAGATAAATTCGACTATAAATATTCATTATAAATCTAAAAATATTTCCTACATAATGGTATTTTATTTATATTTTTTAGACATTAAATAATTTAATTTATTTATGACACAATGATGATGCAGCAATTACATAATTAATGAATTATTAAAATAATTGATATTATAAATATCCAAATAAATGTAATTTGAGAATTATTATGAATACAACAAATTTTTATAGGTTAATATGACATATTATGGTTGGTTATGTGAATTTTTTTCTAAGTAATAATGGTATTATAAATTTAGAAAAAACAATATACCAAATAGTGGTAAAATTGACAAAAAAAGTTTTTAAAATAAATATTATATTATTAATTTATATTATATTTTTTAAAATATAAATTTCAGCCAAAAGACTTATATAATGATAGGGGTATATTAATTGAACCATTTGGGGTTCTCTTGTAAGTATATTGTTAGTTTAATAACCATATAATATAAAAATACAAAGAGACATGGTAAATGTCAAACTATTTAACTAAGAGTTAAATTTTAAATATAATGTTAACATAGTGATCCAAACCTGTCTAAAAACTATTGGTTTAGTGTTTTTCAACCCATCCCCACCTTAGAATTTAAATAATCCATTTTTTAACTATTAGAAACTAAAAATGAGTTTATTATAAAATACTATTTCTAGATTTTCCTAAGGTGCCCCTCACCCCTCTTATAAAAGGGCACTCCCTCTTCTCTCTAATTCACACCTTCAAAGCCATTTGGCTCAGCCAAACTCTACCGAAATACCCTCTCCCTTTTCCTACATTCATCCTAGATTCCTTACTTTAGTCATAAATCCATCTTAAGGAGCCCTTTTGATCAAATCAAAAGGAAAAACCCGAAGAAGAGATAAATATCTCACCACCTCTTTCAAGTTCCTTTCTTCATCCACTTCCTTTTTCTTTGTTTTTTCCATTCTAAAATAGTAAATCCTGTATCTTCTATATAATTTGATTTTATTATAAATATGGTACATCCATATTCATTATTCTATCTATGCTTTTAATGACATGTCAGCATACGTGCATACGTACGTCTTTCCGTCTCCACGTCGTGGTGTAACTGTTATTCAATACATTATTATTTGGATGGGTATTATAATGATGTGTAATTGATGTAAATAATAAATAAATCATGATAATTATTCTGTATATATGATATAACATCCAAATATATATTATTTTAATATCAAAAGAATGATATTGTTGCTCGTGCGTACGTACGGATTTCCGTCTCCACGAACGCGATGAGATTCACTCTTCGTCGTATCCATTCAAGAATAATTTTCATTTGATGATTAAAAATAATTTTTAAAGACTTTATATCATTCTGGATATGAATAATATAAAACCTATCCATAACAAACACGACTTATGTGACAAAACATATAAAAGAAAACGAGTAAGTGAACACACGAAACGACGATAATACTAAAATATTATTAACAATGAAATATTAGAAGATCATATATGATATCATATTTATGTTTATTATTCTTGTATAATTTAATAAAAATGATTTAACTATTATAAAAGTGGTTAACCTACACTCGAACAAGGAAAAGTACAAGGTAAGGGTTAATTTCACAATCTCTTCCTTATCTGAGTTTGTTTATATGTAATTATCTACTGGGACCTCTTTATCATCCACATCCATGTTTCTTAAAAATGTATTTCAAAACATTTTTAATATATTATAGACTATGGGTTGAAGTCATTTAAAACATTTTTTGAATTTTTATAAGATTTTTATAAAGGAATCATTCTGTCATTTTCCAAACATGGTCCTTTTTAACCTTTTCGACAAAATTAAGGTAAGAATGTCTTTTTTTAACTTATACGGCGGGTGCGGCTATTTTCCGCTGTTATAAAATGGTCGATGCTTCCCTTACAATCTTATAAGAATATTTTCAGATTAAATATTTTTGTTTATAGTTATGCGTCCTTTAACTAATTTCAAAGAAAGAGATATTTCTCTCAAATAGTTTTGATTCCATCTATGTCAACATCCTTTGATGGATTTAAAGCTTATTTAATGTTGATTTATTATGATACAAAAATTCCATAATGTATTGAAGATTTTTTGATATGTTTGACTTTGGATGTTTTATTTTTATACAATTAATGGTTTATGGAGAAATTATTGATATTTCATATGCTATTTTTAATACGAATGTTTATGTTATGTTTAAACCAGTTCATATGAAGAATGAATTGGACTTAGTATGTGACGGGTGGAGAGCGCTATAGATCCTCGATGCATCGGTAGGTCTCATGAGAAAAAATACTATCTTGGCACATGGCCTTGACAAAATATTATTTTTATTCTTGGCACAAGGCCTTGACTATGTGATTATGATGGTATGGCACTATGCATTCCATCATTCTGAAAGTGGTAATTGATATTGCATGTGATTATTCGACTAGTAGAAAATCCATTTGAATAATTAAATGGCATTATTTCATTTTAGTATTTCCATATTATGGTGATGTTAAAGTTTAAATGGTTTTTGTTTTAGTTATACACTCCCTTAAATGTTTATGCTTATTTAAGAAAGATTCCACTATATTGTTTTCCTTACTGAGCATCTGAGCTCACCCCTTTATATGTTTTATTTTTTCCAAGATGTGAAGAAGTATTTTATGACTGACCAGTAGGGATAGTCTAAGGGGATATGAGGGTGGAAAATGGATACTATTTTGTTGTAGTTTTTCACTTTATCATGTAATGTAATACTTATGAATGTATCTATTATTTCCAATGCTACTAAACTAATCGGTCATTCAAGACATGATCTTTTGTGATCATAACAATGTTATGTAGTAAAGAACCGACTCTGGGTAACTGGGGTCTAGGCGTTATAGTTGTTATCCAAGGAAGTTTAGTACAAACCTTGGAAGCTTGATTTAGATAAACTCTGATTAAAGAACATAGCCCTAAGATAGACTTCGAGGATTAGTATAGAAGAAATTCGTAGAATATTGGTATTGTAGAGATTTTGTGAGTTTTCCAAGAAAAGTAATCCATGTATGGATATGAGTAGGTAGTGGAGGCTCTGGCACAGATGTAGCTAGGGGTAAAACCCGAAAACACCGTTTTGAGCTGGACTCGAACGGGAACTGGTGCACGACAATGGTTCTTTCTTCACTCTTGGTTACGACACTCTCGGGGGATATTCTTATAATAATTATCATTTCATTTACAAACCATTGTGAATGGTTTATATGTATATACATCCTCAAAGATTTTTTTTTATGATTATGGATTATATACATAAATTGTACAATTTATGTTAAGTGTTTTACAAGTTTGTAATTATGTATTTCGATTCATAAACTGATCTAATTTTTGCCACTATTTAGAAATGGAACATAGTGGAAGGAATGGAAACTGTATCATTGCACACAATCCATGTAGGGATTTCCCTTTCTGCTCAAGATAATTATAGTGGAGATGGTGATACAACTGTTGCTGATCAGCTTGTCACTATACTGGGACAACACACTCAGGTTATGAATAATAACCTTACCCGTATGGAGCACCTTGATCCACAACATTAAGGATCAATGTTAGATCACTTAATGAGGAAAAAACCACCAATATTCAATGGGCGTACAAATCCATCAGTAGCTGAGCAATGGATTAATTCCTTTGATAAAATATTCCATGCCTTGGAAAGTAGTGAAATGGAAAAAGTTATCATTGGAGTTTACCACCTAACTGGAGATGATGATCAGTGGTGGTAATTGATTTAAAACCCAAAGTAAGATGATGAAATATCAAATATGGAATGGAGGGAGTTTAAAGATATTTTCTTAGATAAATACTTTCCTCGTGACCATCGAGCAGATATGGAAAGGCAATTTCTGAGTCTGAGACAAAAGTAGGATGAGAATGTCAAAAAGTATGAGGCTAACATTACAAGGTTAGTGAGGAATGCTTCAAATTATATATGTAACCCATGAATAATATTGATCGTTTCTTTGATGGGTTAAAATCGTTTCTCCACCAAGCATTAGTAACACAATCCTTCTCATCGTATAAAGATATTGTGTTATGTTCTATCAAGACAGAAAAAGAATTCTCTAAGTCTTATGATGTAATGTCCCAGATTTTTTTCCATGTATTATTTTAATATTATATGACAATTAAATTTGAGACCAGGCTCTGAGACGGCGTGCAGTTCTGAGGCCCGGTGAGCCTGGAACAAGTGTTTGAATTTAATTTAATAATTAAATAACTCGTGCATGCAGTGTTCCTGAAAAAGTGTAATAACACCCTAACAGGTGCTTGGATCAGAAATCTGAGGGCACCGTTGTGTTTGGAACAATAATTTTACCTTAGGAGAGGCCTAAAATCGGCCGGCGCAGGTCAGTGGTGAAATCTAGTTTTTGGGGAAAATTGTAATAAAATATTTAATGCAAATATTTTATTCTGTAGCGAGATCTTTTTTTTAAATCTATTGCAGTGGTTATCTTTTATCCTTTTTAATTAAAGGCTTGCGCAGGGGTCCAGGGTTACGAACCTAATAACTCTGAATCCCTTGGCGGCTGTGGAAGCTCTCGAGAAAACCTCCCAATGCCGCGACGGTGTTCTTGACATGCTTCGCCGGCAACGACGACGCGATGACCGGATCTTCGCCAACAAACGCCACGGATCCAGGTAGGATGTTTTTTTTTGTGATTTCTTCCCTGTTCTTGATTTCTACAATGAACGCAGGATAATCCATGAATAGATTAGTCCACGGATCGATCGTTCTTGCAGGATGGGCTTTTGCGGGGATTTTGGGAGATTTAATCCATGTTGATACATTTTTCTTGATTTTTCCAATTCTGTTTAATCCTATTAAGGGGATTGGATCAACGTCGTGATGAACGATGGTAGAGGTTCGTTCCTCAAATTTGTTTCAATGGATTTCTCCCCTTTCTCTTCTTCACGTTCTTCGCAAGGCGATGAACAAGGGATAGTTGCACATCTGTTCTACGATGAAATGATCCCAAATTAAAGATCCCACCTCGGAGCGATGTCATGGAGGTGTGACGGCAGTTTTGGTGGATGATTCGGAGAAGATCGGGAGTTATGAGTCTTCGGGAATTTTTCTTTGGATGGATCGTTCGAGATTTATGATCTGTTTTAAGGATCGAAAACACCGAGTACAGTGTTCATAAGATGAATCGAACCAAACCCTGGAGTATCGGGACGAACGAACGAGAGATCGCGTATATGGAAGATCGGCCGAAGTGCGAGGAAGAAGATGGCGTTCTGGAAATTTCCCGGCTACACGGCGTGTAGAATGGGATACACGGCGTGTGTTCGTCGGCGGACCACGTGGCGTGTACTTCGGGAGTACAAGTACATGGGTTGGGTACACGTACAAGGACACGGTGTGTATACCCCTCCCTGGACAGACCTGGCCAGATACACGGGACACCCCGTGTACTGGTACACAGGCAGGAGACACGAACATGGATGGAGGCTGTGTACAGGAACATGGCCAGCGTACACGGAGCGAGCCTCATGTGCTATGACACGGCATGTGTCTCTTTTACACTCCATGTAGTTACTTTCTATCTTACAAGCCGAATGACATGGGCTGGTTACATGGGCAGTACCCGGGGTCAAGGAACACGGCGTGTACTTTTTCTACACGCCGTGTAGTTTGGTTTTACACAGCTTGCAGGGATGACACATTCCATTTACACGGGTAGTACCCGGGGTCAAGGAACATGGAGTGTAAACATACTACACGCCGTGTAACCAATATTACATGGATTGATCCACTTGTCTTCTGTGACTTGGACTAGTTTTCTTAGGGTTCGTACCCTTGGTCTTTTTTCTGAAGGTTCTGGTATCATTTCCTTTATACAGGAGTATGATCCCTTCAACAGGACTTCCTAAATAGAGTTGTTGGAATCCTCTCTGTGAGACTTAGCACCAGATCCTCTATTCATTCCTGGAACCCTAGGTAGAGTTCTTGGTATCGACATGACCAACATTACCCGGGCACCGATCCTCTGCTTAGCAGATTAGCTCAGACTGAGTTGTCGGAATCACCCCATGGATTTTGGTTGTGATCCTCATTTGAGCATCATGTTCTCATAGTACTTGTGGAGTGTGTTCTCCTGGAATGAGTACTTCGTATGTCCCTCTTCAGACCAAGGTTTATGTTCTCTCGGTTGCATGCTTAGTGGAATCTTCGAGTTGGATCCAATGGTGGTATTCGCGATAGTCGATCATGCATGAGTATATCTAGATATTCTTGTTATATGTTCGGTAGAAAAATATTGTGTAGAGATGATTGTAGCTTTCTTTTGTGGTATTTTCCCTTGTTGTATTCCTTTGTGGTTTCGGGGTGTCCTACTGGATATTGTTATACTCACCCCGGCATGGGCTTTTCCCGCACGTGTCGTGTCTTGTGCAGACGAGTGAGCCTCTGATAAGATTCAAGGCGGACCAGGACCGTATGGTACTCAGTGAGATCAAATAGGCTGAGGTGTGTTCCTACGGCTACAGACTACAATCCCAGCACCTTTCTTTATAGGTTAGACTTTGTTACAGACTCTCTTTTTGGTGGGCTTGTACTTTTGGCCCATGGTTTTACACTTACTATACTTTACCTTCCTATCGTACTCTATTGGTTAGGATTTTTAGTATATGCATGCATTTCCATTTTTAGTTGAGTTTTTATTTTTCATCTTTTTGTGGGCTTGGAGATGTGTGTCAGTGTGTATAGGTTTATAGGCAGTGCCTCCCATGTTAGTAATATGCCTACTCGGTTATGTCACCAACCCCTGGCCTATTGGAGGTGGGCTTGGGGAGTTGCGGCTCGAGCCCCACTGGGATGGGTTGTAACAGAGTGGTATCAGAGGTGGTCAGTTCTACCTTAGGAACAAGAGTCTGTGATTTGGTTTGGGGAAACAATGTTAAGTGTTTTGAGTTCGGCTTTCAGGCCAGGGACCCCAGTGTTGGTGCAGGCGGCCAACGTATCCATACACCAGGACTCTGATAACTTTCTTTTTGACTCAGAACATTAGAACACTAGATGTAGGGGAAAAAATGGTGCATGCATCATATATGAATGGGTTGTGGTTTCCATGTCCTTCTTGAGTCAGCTCTCCAGATATACTCACTGACTGAGATACGTCTTGTTTCTTTACAGGATGCCTCTGCGACACGTACCCGCTAGGATCCAGTAGCTCGATCACGATGATGACCCCCTCATTGATGAAGCTTTGATATAGTGACCAGATCCCCCAGTCTTACCGCCGGGTGGTGTTCCAGTTATCCCACCACCTGTGGAGCAGGGTTTACTGCCTGCTGTACTAATGGAGGAGGAGCGCAGGCTGAGCGCACTCCACGAGCTTCAGAGACAGAGACCCATCAGTTTTCGAGGTGGGCCTGACCCTCAGGCAGTAGAGGACTAGCTTGATGCAATGACCAAAGTCTTCAGTTTGGTCAGGACAGCAGCAGACCAGATGGTGATCCTGACAGCAAGCCTTCTGTAGGGCTCGACAGGATGATGGTGGAGTCTGGATATCAAGACCCATGACGAGGCGACACTTACACGGCCAGAGTTTGAACGTATCTTCAGAGATTAGTTTTCACCGGTTACCCTGAGAGTAGTACGTATACAGGAGCTTCATCAGCACCCACAGGGAACCATGACTGTGGCTGAATATTCATTGAGGTTTACCGACCTCGCGCGATACTCGATGGATATGGTAAGAGATCATTACTCCAGAGCTTAGAATTTTGAACGGGGGTTGCATAGAGATATCTGAGCTAGCATCATCCCTTTGAGTATTCCTACATATGGTAGGGTGATCAAGTTGGCTATAGTGGTCAAGAGCTTCTTGGCAGAGCAGAGACAGCTGGAAGTTGTCAGTAGTGGGTGAGATGGAGCAGAGACCTCGGTAGCCGGGAGCCGATGTCAGGGACCCAGGCGTGGGGGACGTTTTTAGAGTAGATCCCAGGATAGGGGATCTGCTGTACAGGGTTCGTAGGGCACATCCAGCCAGCCTCAAGAGAGGCGATGCTACTCATGTGATGGCAGGGGAAATCTCACTCGATATTGTCTGACCCGCCATACTACTGACACAGGAGTAGTGAATAGACTACTGAGGCAAAGGCAACGTGTGGAGCAGACAGATCCGTGGGGCAGTGGATGTGGTAGGGGAGTTGGGAGAGTAGCTAGAGGTGGTCGAAATTTTGACCTTTTACCACCACCACCCCCAGGAGGTCCACCCCAGGCTCAGGGAGCTGGTGGACAGAGGTAGGGACAGCTGCAGGCGGTGGAGGCTTATGACCCAGGTACTCCCGGAATGATTAGAGGTAATATCTATGTCTTTTCTAATTATGCTGCAGTATTTATAGACATAGGTGCAAGTCATTCCTTTCTAGCTTCTTATCTTTTTCAAGACCTTGAGATCCAGTTGAGCTGTTGACTCGACCCTTACGCTTAGAATCACCGAGTGGAGAAGATTCGTAGATCACACACCTCTATAGACAGTGTGACCTGAACCTTGGAGGCGAGAGTTTCGGTTGGAACCTCTTGGTGGTAGCGTCGAGGCCATACGATTTCATTCCTGGTATGGATTGGTTATCCATAGTTCATGCCCAGATAGACTGTTTTAGGTGAAGGGTGCGGTGTATCCATAGTGATGGAAGGAGGTTATATTTTTTCGGTGAAAGAGAGACCCAGGAAGTGCAGGATATACTTGTGAATAGGAGGGCACAACAAAATTCACATCAGTTGGCTCGCCTAGCCCTTGGCGCAACAGATGTTACGAGTTTCCAGTTTCCAACAGTTGTGGCTAAGTACGAGGACGTCTTTCCGAAGGATGTCCCCGGAATACCTCCTCATCAGGAGATGGATTTCTGCATTAAGTTACAACCCGGGATGACACCGATATCAGTATTAGCATATCGGATGGCTTCTATAGAGCTTCATGAGGTGAGGTTGCACCTGGAAGACCTTTAGAAGAAGGGCTTTGTGAGACCCATCGTTTCACCCTGGGCGGCCCCAGTGTTGTTTTCCAAGAAAGAAGACGGGAGCATGAGGCTATGTGTGGATTACCGGCGCATGAATCAGGTGACCGTGAAGAACCTGTATCCACTACTAAGGATCGATGACCTCTTTGACTAGTTGAGAGGGGCATGATGGTTCTTGAAGGTTGATCTACGATCAGTCTATCACCAGTTTCGATTACGAGATGAGGATATACCTAAGACGGCTTTCAAATGTCGCTACGGTCACTATGAGTACATGGTGATTCCCTTCGGCGTGACAAACTCCTCGACATTGTTCATGGGCCTCATGAATCGGATCTTTCAGCCCTATCTAGATGGGTCCGTAGTAGTCTTCATTGATGATATCCTTGTGTACTCTGTGTCTGAGGAGGAGCACATGAGACACCTAAGGATGGTTTTGGACACACTCAGAGAGCACCGGTTGTATGGGAAACTCTTGAAGTGCCAGTTCTGGATACAGGAGGTCCACTTTCTAGGATATGTTATCTCACCAGATGGTGTAGCAGTGGACCCAGCTAAGATGGAGGCAGTACTAGCATGGGAGCCATCCCGAAGTGTGAAGGAGGTGTGCAGTTTCCTTGGGTTGGTAGGCTACTATAGAAGATTCATTCTTGATTTCTCCAGGATTTCAGCACCCATGACAGCTTTGACCCGAAAGGGGCAGCCTCTCTTGTGGACCGACAGATGCCAGCAGGCTTTCCAGCAGTTGACACAGAGTCTGACAAGCGCCCCGATCTTGATATTACCGGAAGAGGGTGTCGAGTACATAATGTTCTGTGACGCATCAGGAACTGGGCTTGGTTGTGTCCTGATATAGAGGAAAGTGGTGATTGCTTATGGCTCACGTCAATTGAGGCCACACGATCATATCTATGTGACCAATGATCTTGAGTTGGCAGCGGTAGTCTTCACATTGAAGATGCAGAGGCACTACCTGATGGGTGAGTGTTTTACCGTCTACTCTGATCACATGAGTCTCAGAAATATCTTTTCTTAGAAGGATCTGAATTTGAGATAGAGACGATGCATTGAGTTCCTCCAGGATTATGACTTTGAGATCATTTATACTCCTGGGAAGGGGAACATCGTGGAAGATGCTCTCAGTAGGAAATCCAGTTTGTAGTTGCTAGATGAGGCGATAAGGTAGTCGGCCTCTTTACTGTTATCCTTCGAGGATAGAGATAAGGGAGCCTACCTTCAGTAGATGGTTGTTACCCCTCCACTCTTACAGAGAATCAGGTAAGCACAACGAGAGGATACTAGTTCTGAGACTCTACGTGCTCGGATATCCACAGGTGTTGCGGTTGATGAATATTCAGAAGGTGGGGAGCATGTTGTTCTTTTCAGAGGGCGTAAAATAGTACTGGTGACGTTGCAAGAGGTGGTTATGAGGGAGTTACATACATCTCCTTTGGCAGTACATCCAGGTGTGGCAAAGATGTATCAGGACCTCCGACATCAGTTCTGGTGGCCAGTAATGAAGAAGAGTGTGGCAGAGTTTGTTTCTCGTTGCCTTACTTGTCATCAAGTAAAGGCTTAGCACCTGGTTCCAGTAGGTTTGACTCAACCCCTTGAGGTGACAGAGTGGAAGTGTGATGGGATATCCATGGACTTCGTGACAGGTTTACCACGTACGTCCAAAGGATATGATACCATCTGGGTGATCATTGATCGACTCACCAAGTCGGCCCACTTCCTAGCCATGTGAGAGCAGAGTTCAGTAGAGAGCATGGGACGCCTCTATGTATAGGATATAGTTCGACTTCATTGAGTTCCATCCACGATCGTTACAGATTGTGATGCTAGTTTCACATCCTGGTTGTGGAAGGTATTGCAGGAAGATTTTGGGACTTAGTTACGCTTGAGCACAACATTTCATCCTAATAATGATGGTCATACAGAGCGGACCATCCTGGTTCTGGAGGATATGTTATGAGCTTGCATAATTGTCTTCAGTCGTAGCTGGGAGGATCACCTACCACTGGTGGAATTTGCTTATAACAACAGTTATGATTCCACTATTGGTATGGCACCATTCAAGGCTCTATACGGGAGACCGTGCAGGTCACCACTTTGTGGGACTTACCCAGGAGATTCAGCACTCATGGGCCCAGAAATGGGGAGAGCTACTACAGAGAATGTGTAGGGTATCCAGGAGTAGATGAAGACTTCATAGAGTTGGAAAAAGTATTATGTTGACAGGAGGCAGAGGCCCTTGGAGTTCGAGGTAGGAGACTATGTGTTCCTTCAGGCCTCACCTCGACGGGGATTGCGGAGATTTGGATGAGGCGGGAAGCTATCTCTGAGGTTCATTGGCCCTTTTCCGATTCTGAGTAGATTTGGAGAGGTGGTGTATCGCTTGGCTCTACCTCCTCAGATAGACCGGGTACACAATGTCTTCCATGTGTCGCAGCTACGGAGGTACGTGCATGATCCATCGCACGTTATTGACTGGGGCGAGCTAGAAATAGATGATGGAGAGGCCTTTGCAGAGTACCCAGTGGATATTGAGGATCGACAGGAGAAGATCCTTTGTGGGTGATCTATTCCCTTGGTGCGTGTCCGGTGGCAGCATGAGAATCTCCAGGAGAGCACGTGGGAGCAGAAGGCTCATATTCGCATGCAGTACCCACATCTTTTTTAGTAGCCTTTGTTTTGGATTTTCGAGGACGTAAAAGCCCTAAGGTGGGTGTGATGTAAGGTACCCGATTTTGTTTCCATGTATTATTTTAATATTATATGAGAATTATATTCGAGAGCAGTCTCTGAGATAGCGTGCAGTTCCGAGGCCCGGTGAGCCCAAAACAAGTGTTTGAATTTAATTTAATAATTAAATAATACGGACTTGCTTTTTTCCTGAAAAAGTTGAATAACTCTTGAACGGGTGCTCGGATCAGAAATCTGAGGGCACCGCTGCTTTTGGAATAGCGATTTTACCATAGGCAAGGACTAACATCGGTCGGCGCAGGTCTGTAGTGAAATCTAGTTTTTGTGCGTAATAGTAATAAAATATTTAATGCAAATATTTTATTCTACAACGAGATCTTTTTTTAAAATATGTTGTAGTGGTTATCTTTTATCCTTTTTAATTAAAGTCTTGCGTAGTAGTCCAGGGTTACAAACCTCATAACCCTGAAACCCTTGGCGGCTCTGGAGGCTCTTGAAAAAACCTCCCAACGCGGCGACAGTGTTCTTGACAAGCTTCACCGGCGACAATGACGCGGACACCAGATCTTCGCCAATGAACTCTGCAGATCCAGGTAGGATGTTTGTTTTTGATTTCTTCCCCGTTCTTGATTTTCACAATAAACGCGGGATAATCCATGAACAGATTAGTCCGCAGATCGATCGTTATTGCAGGATGGGATTTTGCGGGGATTTTGGGAGACTGAATCCATGTCAGTCCATTGTTGTTGATTTTTCCTGTTCCATTTAATCCTATTAAAGGGAGCGGATCAATTACGTGACAAATGATGGCGGAGGATGGTTCGTCAAATTTGTTTCATGGGATTTCTCCTGTAACGCCCCGACCCCAGCTACCCAGAGCCGGTGCATTACTTCGTAACATTGGCATGATCACAAAAGATCAAGTCTCGAAAGACCGATTAGTTTAGTAGCCTTGGAAACACTAGATACATTCGTAAACGTTACATTACATCGTAAAGTGAAAAACTACAATAACAAAGTATCCATAGTCCACACTCATATCCTCTTCTGACTATCCCTGCAGGTCATTCATAAAATACTTCTTCACATCCTGGAAAATATTAAAACATTGAAAGGGGTGAGCTCAGATGCTCAGTAAGGATAACAATATTGCGGAAGCTTTCATAAATAAACATTAACATTTAAGGCAATGTATAACTAAAACAAAAGCCTTTTAAACATGAACTTCAACATAATATGGCAAAAGTAAAATGAGATAATGCCATTTACTTCATCACATGGATATTCTACTGGTCGAATAATCACATGCAATATCAATAACCACTTTCATAATGAGGGAATGTATAATGCCGGACATTCTGAAACATTTTGTCAAGGCCTCGGCCAAGACATCTAAAATGATTAAGGCCTCGGCCGAAACCATAAATCAAATTGGGAAAGGGCCTCGGCCAATTCCACGTCTAGTTGTCTCATGAGACCTACCGATGCATCGAGGAGCTATAGCGGGCTCCACCCGTCACTTATTAAGTCCAATACATTCCTCATATGAATAGGTTTAAACATATCATAAACCATAACATAATCATATCACATAAAACATGCATAAAGGAAACATAACATTTCCACATCTCAATCACAAGATATCAATACAACACATTGATATAATAAAAACGCTTTAAAAACCATTTTCAATACCAAAATAAAAGAAAGTTAAAACTTTGTATTTATTTTTCATTAAAAAAAAGTGATGGCTTGTAGAGGAAGCCGAAACTCAAATAATGGTCACGGCGGCGGAGAAGTCATTGTCGCCGCATAAGTATGGAAAGAAAAACATTCCCTTTTGTCGTTTAGTAAAACGCTTCGTATAAAAAAATATTCCTTTCGAATAAACGTAAAATTCAAAGGGGTTTATACACCGTATAAAAGAAAGTTGTGTATAAAACCAAATATGCCTCAATGAAAGGAGATTGAGACGAAGTCCCTTAAAAAGATCATTTTTAAAATAAAATAGATATATTATGTGTATTCACTATAGGTACACATAAAGAGAGTAAAAATACAAAATAGGATATAATAACATCATGACATAATTTGAAAGTAGGAGATTAACCCAAAGAATGGAAGTTGGGTTAAGAAGTTCCCTTACCTTGTGTCCGACTTGATTCGACTGTTCTTTAACCTCCTGAATAATAAACTAGAGTTAATATCTACCTTATTAAGAACCATTTTCAATTTCATTATCCTTTTTATATCACTTATTACAATGTTATGAACATTATGTAATTATTTAAGTTAATAACGATCGTTTTGTCGGTATTTGGTTCTTAAGTCAAAAATAGGCTTCTTACACTTACATGTTGTTAATTTGGTCAAAGGTTCATTATATCCAGAATGGTATTCATGATGTAGATATCATATATGTCATATATATCCAGTACATACATTCATTTATAATATTACATCACATTTAGAGGTAAGAAATGAAATGCACCGTTCATGGAGACGGTAAGCCGTACGTACGCATGAACGCTACTTCCATTTCTATTTCATATTTTCTGGAATGGAATCATAATGATATGAGAGTATATTATAATTCCAGTATAATAACATATATAATATCATTAACTTTATCCTTCACACATCCCACATATGGTATTAACGAATCAAATCACTTTCAGGGGGCGGTAGTCCGCGCTTCCTAAAATGAAGATATCGTGTTTTACCCATAATGGAAACCATAAAGGTATGCCCAAAATGAAAAAAAACAGAAGCTTAAGGAAAACATAAACATATTATATATCATATATAAAAATAGTGACATCATAATGGCCACCTTTGAAGGTGTTAAATGAGTGTTGAACAATCATCGTTTCGTGAGGCAGAAATTCGCCATCCACAGAAACCGTATGTTCTTTAACCATTAGATGTAGGTGTGTGTAAGTGTAGCTCGAATCCTTCTTATAACAACATCCTAGTATATTTAAGATACTGGTGTTGTTACAAAAGAAGTAAATAAAAAGAGTTTAGGGGGTTGGAGAAGCAAAATAAAACAAAAGAACATGAGAGAATGAATTACCTTAAAAAGTGTAACTCCTTTTGAGTTGAGCCTAAAGGCTTCCTTTGAAAGGATTCTGCCCAAAGGGAATCCTCTAGGATGAGGAGAGGGATGTGGAGAGAGCAAATGGGCAGGGGTTGGCCGAGCCAAATGGCTTGATGGTGTGAATAAGGTGGGAGAGGTGGGGGCCTTTTATAAGTGGAGAGGAGGGGCACTTTTGGAAAGTAATGAAATGTTACATTATTTCAAAATGCTTTTCGGATTCTAAAGGTCCCACATCTATATAATTCGAGGCTAAGGTGATAAGGTTTCGAAATATCTTCATCCAATAGGCTTTGGACAAGTGTAAGCCTCGGATTTTGCATTATCTTCTCATTTTATTTAAATCGTCAAATAATGATGTCATCGCTCCATCATTATTATGTCATAAATAATTAAATTTATTTAATGTCTAAAAATTATAAAAAAATACTATGATATAGGAAATCTTTTTATCTTTCCAATGACTATTTATAATCAAAATTTGGACTTGTGTAACCCTACTTAAAAATTGTTTTAGTAAAACACTTTATGTTAGTGTCATTTTCACTTTAACATTAAATAAAAAGTAATTTATGTTATTTCCCAACAAAAGTGGATCCATGGGGTCCCCAAGTTAGGCCATGGCTTGTCTTGGTCGGCCATGACTCAACCAATGAGGTTGGGACATGTGTCTAGGTCATTTCATATTATTAATGTATTATTTATACCTTAAACTACACTAATTACCACTAATCGCGATTAAGAACTTAAAAGTTACTATTCACCAAAAAATTATTTTGATCTCATTGAACCACATTTTACTTCTTAATGACAACCATGTATGTCGGATTTTTGAAAATCAAATCACAGAAGTTGTAATATTTCATTTAAACGAAAAATCAGTTATTTAACTACCACTTAGTGGTTTCACTATTCATCAAAAATTGAAGTTTTTCAGAATAAGGCCAAAATTTCACCCTAAGCTATAATTGATATTCCGAATTCAAAAATGATGTCTATTTTACAAAATTCCAAACATATAAGTTGTATTAATTAATTTCATAATTAATTCCCGCTGTTACAACAAATAGCGTGTTTTTAAGAAACAATTTATATCAAAAGTTTGGCAATTGTTTATGTCCAATTTCAATGTTAAATTAATTCTAATGACCACCATTGGATAAAATGGTAAAAATATTTTCTAATTATACCTTAAAACCACTAAATAGTATAATTTATCACTATGAATTATTTTGATTAATAAAGTTGTTTTAAGTATTTTTCACTATTCATAAAAATTTAGAAGTTCTCAGAAAAATACCAAAAATTCAACATAGGCTAATTTCGATATTACGAATACAAAAATGAAGTCCATTTTGAAATATAAAATTTCTATAATTTTAAAAAGTGGTTATTACTATTCATAACGGCTACTTTGATTTGTCGCAATGTTTTAGAACTCGAAGTTGCGTACAATGCAAGCTATTGTATTATTGAATGAGAAGCGTATCGTGGAAGCTCGGGGTGTTACATTCTCCCCTCCTTCAATAAATTGCGTCCTCGCAATTTGATATTTTTCTTTAAAAATAAGAGGTTGAAAATAGAAAATACCTTTGTGGAAAACCCACATCGGAAATAAGGTTAATAAAATTTAGCCTTAATAAGAGGGAAAATGGAAATAAGAAAGTCACCACCAAATTATGATCTCGATAAGGAGAACATTGGTGGCAATTAAAGACATATAATTGGAGGAAAAACGTAAATATTTGTAGGGAGTGATTGAGGTCATCAATAATAATCAACTGTCAAATTGAGGGCCTCAAAGCCTTCAATCTATATTGATTTAAAATATCATCAGTTCAACAAGACATAAGGTATTAGGATAACACATTTTTTTGTTTTAATATCCCTTTACTAAAGTTTAAGAATTAATTTATTCATTGAATAAGAGATAGGTATATATATATTTATGCTTGACAATTAGAGTTTCAACCTTCAACTCATCTTTCACTCAAAAAGATAATAGAACTCAAAAATATCATACTTATCCTAATTGTATAAGGTTCCAAATGTTAACACATACCATTTAGATTAGTAAAATTATTTTTTAATATCCAGGAACTTCCTGTAGGCTAGTGGTAGGAAATAAAGGCCTGTCGCACTATGATTGTGGGTTCGATTCCTGCAGCTTTGTCCGACGCGACGGGTTATGCCCCACCCTGCAGGTTGTCCTTTTCCTAAAACTATAG
The DNA here is from genome assembly GCA_963277665.1 of Viscum album. Lineage (NCBI taxonomy): Eukaryota > Viridiplantae > Streptophyta > Magnoliopsida > Santalales > Viscaceae > Viscum > Viscum album. The sequence goes on along the minus strand of OY728125.1, from coordinate 1,550,970,860 downwards.
TATTATAATACTCCAAAAATAATCTTCATAAATTTTTTAACCTTAAACCATACTATCCAAAAATCAACTTAATCCACTCCAACCTTTATAGTTATCCAAAATACCTCTGTCCAGACTTTCTCTAAAAGGTCTCTTAATTCCAAAATCAATTTATCAGATTCCCCAAACAAAGTAAAGTTTCTCTTATTGTCACATACTAAAAATATAATTACCTTCATCATATTAAAACCTTACTGAAACCAACAAGTACTGCAGTACAATCCTTATATAGATCACATTATTCTAATAACCAGAATATAATCCATGAGTCCAAAAGCACCAATACATTAATTATTCCGCTTCAACTGTAGTAATAGCATAAGATTGTCCTTGATCCCTTGGCCTTTTCTGAGGTAAGTTTCCTTGACGCTTAGGACATTCATTTGCATAATGACCCATTTCTCTACAATTGTAGCATTCAACTTTAACAGCCTCTTTCTTTCCCTTGCAATCACGTGCCTGGTGACCTTTTTCTCCACATTTATAACAGACTCCCATTCCTTTTAGGCAAGTACCAGGGTGATTCTTCCCACAATTATCACATAATGGAAAATCCTTCTTTCCCTTTTTCCCTTTATCTGTCTCTTGTTCCACCGTTCTCTTCTTCTCTTGCTTTACTTTGTTGTCATAAGACTTAGAGAATTCCTTTTCTGTCTTGATAGCACATGAGACTATATCTTCGTATGTTGAGAAAGATTGTGACACTAGAGCTCGACGGAGAAATGGTTTTAACCCATCAAAGAAACGATCAATCTTACTTCTTGGGTTACGTATATAATCTGCAGCATGCCTCGCTAACCTTGTAAAGTTAGCCTCATACTTTGCGACATTCTCATCCTCCTTTTGTCTCAGACTCAAAAATTGCCTTTCCATATCCGCTCGATGGTCTCGAGGTAAGTATTTTTCTAAGAACAGTTCTTTGAACTCCTGCCATTCCATGTATGTTAATTCATCATCTTCCTTTGTGTTTTGAATTAGTGACCACCATTGATCGGCATCTCCAGTGAGGCGGTAAACTGCCATGACAACCTTCTCCCTTTCACTACTCCCCAAGGCATGGAATATTTTCTCTAAGGAATTTATCCATTGCTCAGCTACTGTAGGATTTGTACTCCCATTGAAGGTTGGCGGTTGTTGCCTCATGAAACGGTCTAGCATTGATCCTCCACGTTGCGAATCAGGGTGCTCCATACGAGTAAGGTTGTTATTCATAACCTGCGTGAGTTGTCCCAGTATGGTAATAAGTTGATCAGCACCAGTTGTATCTCCAGGTCCACAATAATTATCTTGAGCAGGAGGGCAATCCCTACACGGAGTTCGTGCATTGATACAGTTTCCATTCCTTCTACTAGGCGCCATTTCTAAACAATGGCATAATCCAGATTAGTTTATGAATCAAAATACCTAATTCCATACTTGTATAATACTTAACATAAATTGAACTATTTATGGATATAATCCATAATCATAAAAAGAAATGTTTCCTTTGAGGAAGTATGTACTCATAAACCTTACATAATGGTTTGTAAAGAAAATGAGAATTATCCTAAGCATATCCCCCGGGAGTGTCATAACCAAGAGTGCAGCAAGGCTCGTTGTCGTGCACCAGTTCCCGTTTGAGTCTAGCTCAAAGCGGTGTTTTCGGGTTTTACCCCTAGGTACATCTGTGCCCGAGCCACCTCTACCTGCTCGTATCCAGACAGGGATGTATTGCTCGGAAAACTCACAACATCTCTACAATACTAAAATTCTAGGAAGTTCTTCTATACTAATCCTCAAAGTCTATCTTTGGGCTATGTGCTCTAATCAGAGTTTATCTAAATCTAGCTTCCAAGGTTAGTACTAAACTGCCTCTGATACCAACTGTAACGACCCGACCCCAGCTACCCAGAGCCGGTGCATTACTTCGTAACATTGGCATGATCACAAAAGATCAAGTCTCGAAAGACCGATTAGTTTAGTAGCCTTGGAAACACTAGATACATTCGTAAACGTTACATTACATCGTAAAGTGAAAAACTACAATAACAAAGTATCCATAGTCCACACTCATATCCTCTTCTGACTATCCCTGCAGGTCATTCATAAAATACTTCTTCACATCCTGGAAAATATTAAAACATTGAAAGGGGTGAGCTCAGATGCTCAGTAAGGATAACAATATTGCGGAAGCTTTCATAAATAAACATTAACATTTAAGGCAATGTATAACTAAAACAAAAGCCTTTTAAACATGAACTTCAACATAATATGGCAAAAGTAAAATGAGATAATGCCATTTACTTCATCACATGGATATTCTACTGGTCGAATAATCACATGCAATATCAATAACCACTTTCATAATGAGGGAATGTATAATGCCGGACATTCTGAAACATTTTGTCAAGGCCTCGGCCAAGACATCTAAAATGATTAAGGCCTCGGCCGAAACCATAAATCAAATTGGGAAAGGGCCTCGGCCAATTCCACGTCTAGTTGTCTCATGAGACCTACCGATGCATCGAGGAGCTATAGCGGGCTCCACCCGTCACTTATTAAGTCCAATACATTCCTCATATGAATAGGTTTAAACATATCATAAACCATAACATAATCATATCACATAAAACATGCATAAAGGAAACATAACATTTCCACATCTCAATCACAAGATATCAATACAACACATTGATATAATAAAAACGCTTTAAAAACCATTTTCAATACCAAAATAAAAGAAAGTTAAAACTTTGTATTTATTTTTCATTAAAAAAAAGTGATGGCTTGTAGAGGAAGCCGAAACTCAAATAATGGTCACGGCGGCGGAGAAGTCATTGTCGCCGCATAAGTATGGAAAGAAAAACATTCCCTTTTGTCGTTTAGTAAAACGCTTCGTATAAAAAAATATTCCTTTCGAATAAACGTAAAATTCAAAGGGGTTTATACACCGTATAAAAGAAAGTTGTGTATAAAACCAAATATGCCTCAATGAAAGAAGATTGAGACGAAGTCCCTTAAAAAGATCATTTTTAAAATAAAATAGATATATTATGTGTATTCACTATAGGTACACATAAAGAGAGTAAAAATACAAAATAGGATATAATAACATCATGACATAATTTGAAAGTAGGAGATTAACCCAAAGAATGGAAGTTGGGTTAAGAAGTTCCCTTACCTTGTGTCCGACTTGATTCGACTGTTCTTTAACCTCCTGAATAATAAACTAGAGTTAATATCTACCTTATTAAGAACCATTTTCAATTTCATTATCCTTTTTATATCACTTATTACAATGTTATGAACATTATGTAATTATTTAAGTTAATAACGATCGTTTGTCGGTATTTGGTTCTTAAGTCAAAAATAGGCTTCTTACACTTACATGTTGTTAATTTGGTCAAAGGTTCATTATATCCAGAATGGTATTCATGATGTAGATATCATATATGTCATATATATCCAGTACATACATTCATTTATAATATTACATCACATTTAGAGGTAAGAAATGAAATGCACCGTTCATGGAGACGGTAAGCCGTACGTACGCATGAACACTACTTCCATTTCTATTTCATATTTTCTGGAATGGAATCATAATGATATGAGAGTATATTATAATTCCAGTATAATAACATATATAATATCATTAACTTTATCCTTCACACATCCCACATATGGTATTAACGAATCAAATCACTTTCAGGGGGCGGTAGTCCGCGCTTCCTAAAATGAAGATATCGTGTTTTACCCATAATGGAAACCATAAAGGTATGCCCAAAATGAAAAAAAACAGAAGCTTAAGGAAAACATAAACATATTATATATCATATATAAAAATAGTGACATCATAATGGCCACCTTTGAAGGTGTTAAATGAGTGTTGAACAATCATCGTTTCGTGAGGCAGAAATTCGCCATCCACAGAAACCGTATGTTCTTTAACCATTAGATGTAGGTGTGTGTAAGTGTAGCTCGAATCCTTCTTATAACAACATCCTAGTATATTTAAGATACTGGTGTTGTTACAAAAGAAGTAAATAAAAAGAGTTTAGGGGGTTGGAGAAGCAAAATAAAACAAAAGAACATGAGAGAATGAATTACCTTAAAAAGTGTAACTCCTTTTGAGTTGAGCCTAAAGGCTTCCTTTGAAAGGATTCTGCCCAAAGGGAATCCTCTAGGATGAGGAGAGGGATGTGGAGAGAGCAAATGGGCAGGGGTTGGCCGAGCCAAATGGCTTGATGGTGTGAATAAGGTGGGAGAGGTGGGGGCCTTTTATAAGTGGAGAGGAGGGGCACTTTTGGAAAGTAATGAAATGTTACATTATTTCAAAATGCTTTTCGGATTCTAAAGGTCCCACATCTATATAATTCGAGGCTAAGGTGATAAGGTTTCGAAATATCTTCATCCAATAGGCTTTGGACAAGTGTAAGCCTCGGAGTTTGCATTATCTTCTCATTTTATTTAAATCGTCAAATAATGATGTCATCGCTGCATCATTATTATGTCATAAATAATTAAATTTATTTAATGTCTAAAAATTATAAAAAAAATACTATGATATAGGAAATCTTTTTATCTTTCCAATGACTATTTATAATCAAAATTTGGACTTGTGTAACCCTACTTAAAAATTGTTTTAGTAAAACACTTTATGTTAGTGTCATTTTCACTTTAACATTAAATAAAAAGTAATTTATGTTATTTCCCAACAAAAGTGGATCCATGGGGTCCCCAAGTTAGGCCATGGCTTGTCTTGGTCGGCCATGACTCAACCAATGAGGTTGGGACATGTGTCTAGGTCATTTCATATTATTAATGTATTATTTATACCTTAAACTACACTAATTACCACTAATCGCGATTAAGAACTTAAAAGTTACTATTCACCAAAAAATTATTTTGATCTCATTGAACCACATTTTACTTCTTAATGACAACCATGTATGTCGGATTTTTGAAAATCAAATCACAGAAGTTGTAATATTTCATTTAAACGAAAAATCAGTTATTTAACTACCACTTAGTGGTTTCACTATTCATCAAAAATTGAAGTTTTTCAGAATAAGGCCAAAATTTCACCCTAAGCTATAATTGATATTCCGAATTCAAAAATGATGTCTATTTTACAAAATTCCAAACATATAAGTTGTATTAATTAATTTCATAATTAATTCCCGCTGTTACAACAAATAGCGTGTTTTTAAGAAACAATTTATATCAAAAGTTTGGCAATTGTTTATGTCCAATTTCAATGTTAAATTAATTCTAATGACCACCATTGGATAAAATGGTAAAAATATTTTCTAATTATACCTTAAAACCACTAAATAGTATAATTTATCACTATGAATTATTTTGATTAATAAAGTTGTTTTAAGTATTTTTCACTATTCATAAAAATTTAGAAGTTCTCAGAAAAATACCAAAAATTCAACATAGGCTAATTTCGATATTACGAATACAAAAATGAAGTCCATTTTGAAATATAAAATTTCTATAATTTTAAAAAGTGGTTATTACTATTCATAACGGCTACTTTGATTTGTCGCAATGTTTTAGAACTCGAAGTTGCGTACAATGCAAGCTATTGTATTATTGAATGAGAAGCGTATCGTGGAAGCTCGGGGTGTTACATCTCCCCTTTCTCTTCTTCGCGTTCATCACGTTCTTCACGAGGCGATGAACAATGGATCGTTGCACATCCGTTCTATGACACAACTATCCCAAATTGAAGATCCCACCCCAGAGCGGTGTCCTGGAGGTGCGGCAGCAGTTTCAGCAGATGATTCGGAGCTGATCGGGCGTTATGTGTCTTCGGGAATTTTTCTTCGGATGGATTGTTTGAGGTTTATGATCCATTTTAAGGACCGAAAACACCCATTATGGTGTTCGTATGATGAAATGAACCAACCCCTGGAGTATCGGGACGAACGGTCGAGAGAACGCAGATCCAGAAGATCGGCCGAAGCGTGAGGAAGAAGACGACATTCTGGAAATGTCCCGACTACACAGCATGTAGTATGGGCTACACAGCATGTGTTCATCGGCAGACCACATGGCGTGTACTCCGGGAGTACAGGGACACGGGTTGGGTACATGGCCAAGGACACAGCGTGTATACCCCTCACCGGCCAGACCTGGCCAGATACACGGGTTACCCCATGTACTGGTACATGGGCAAGAGACACGGATACAGATAGAGGCCGTGTACGGGAACATGGCCAGCATACACGGAGCGAGCCCTAGGGGATCAGACACAGCGTGTGTTTCTTCTACACGCCATGTAGTTACTTTCTATCCGACAAGCTGAATGACACCGGCTGGTTACACGGGCTGTACCCTGGGTCAAGGAACACGACGTATACTTTTTCTACATGCCATGTAGTTTGTTTTTACAAATCTTGAATGGATGACACGGGCTGTTTACACAGGAAGTACCCAGGGTCAAGGAACACGGAGTGTAACCATACTATAGGACGTGTAACCAATCTCACATTGCTTGAGCCTCTTGTCTTCTGTGACTTGGTCTTGTTTTCTTAGGGTTCTTACCCTTGGTATTTTCTCTGAAGGTTCTGGTATCATTTCCTTTATATAGGAGTATGACCCCTTCAGTAGGACTTCCTGAATAGAGTTGTTGGAATCCTCTCTCTGAGACTTAGAGTTAGATCCTCTATTCATTCTTGGAACCCTAGGTAGAGTTCTTGGTATCGACGTGACCAACTTTACCTCGGTGCCGATCCTCTGCTTAGCAGATTATCTCAGACTGAGTTATCGGAATCAACCCATGTCTTTTGGTTGTGATCCTCATCTGAGCATCAAGTTATCATAGTACTTGTGGATTGTGTTCTCCCTAAATGAGTATTTCATATCTCTCTCTTCAGACCTATGAGTGTGTTCTCCCAGTTGCATGCTTTGTGGAATCTTCGAGCTAGATCCTAGTGGTGGTATTCGCGATAGTCGATCGTGCATGAGTGTATCTGGATATTCTTGTTATATTTTTGGTAGACATATACTGTGTAGAGATGAATGAACCTTTCTTTTGTGGTATTTTCCCTTGTTGTATTACTTTGTGGTTTCGGGGTGTCCTATTGGGTATTATTATACTCACCCTTGCACAGGATTTTCCCACACGTGTCGTGTCTTGTGCAGACGAGAAAGCTTTTGACGGGATTCTAGGCGGACCAATACCGGACGACACTCACTGAGATCAGATAGGCCGAGGTGTGTTCCTACGACTACAGATTGCAGTCCCACCACGTTTCTTTACAGGTTAGACTTTGTTACTGTAACGTCTCGGATCCGGGTTCCACGCAACGGGTTCCCCGATCCCAGTTCGCCACATGACCTCAAGCACATTTCCCCAAATTCTAGAGGCTGCCGACTCGCAGTGAGGGCCCAGGTCTGATAGTGGGGAAACTATGCCTTCATTTGTCAAAGTGTAGCGCAACAAAATTTGAATAAAACATACAACAAACAGCGGAAGATGTAAAGCATACACATCTGAAATAAATTACAGTAGTTGATATAACCAACATTATATAAATTATGATGCTACATGTTTCAAGTGCTATCAAAACATCCAGAACATGTTATACATCAATACAGTAAAACAAAATACAGAGTACATAAAAACAAGCAAACAGCTGGCAGCGGCATCTCGAGCCTAGGCTCGGTCCCATGCCCTCCTACTCCTCAGCAACAGTCAAGTACCTATATAGGGACTCTTGCCCCTATCTACACCTGCATAAACGTAATTTTTTTGGGCCGAAAAGCATGGCCCAAACAGGGTGTGAGAAATATATCTCAGTAGGCACCCACCAAAGGCCCGTGCCCAACTGCGTGTAAGCATGCAACAACAGTTTGCAATAGTAAAATGCAATAAAGTAAGAAGTACTAAAAAGTAACTAACATAACAATTAAATTTCCATTTTATTCTTCATTTAATTTATTTAACTTATTAAAATTCTTCTGCTCAACAGCACCAAGCCCTCAGGCCAACCAGAACCGTGCCCTCAGGCAAAAATAGTAAACCACGCCTTCAGGCTTTCCCTCAGGCTATACAGAATCCAACCCACAAGTATTTCCCTCAGGCATAATCGAAATTCTCGCCCTTAGGCATACGAAGTGTCACCCTCAGGCTCATAAGTCAAGCCATCAGGCAGGTAAGGTTTCCCTCGGGCGAAATAGGATGTTGCCCTCAGGCTAATAAATTCACGCCCTCAGGCTAATACAATGTAGTGCCTGCAGGCTAATCACAACAACGCCCTCAGGCTAAACAGGTAACTGGGCCATGCCCAACATGTCAAAATGCAGTAAAAAATCAATTCATCTCAAGGCAATTCTATGATTACTACTGTAAAGCCATACCCTCAGGTATCCTGGCCAAATGGCTAAACAGTGAAACACACCCCCGGGGTGGTTCCGGATCCAAGCAACGATCCCAAACAGTATTTTATTATTACAATTTAATCACCTATGCAATTCTAGGCATTAAATATAGTGATAGACTCAGCCACACGACACCCCAACATGGGTTCGTGGCACAAAAATGCACAAAATACACGACAGTTGGAAAAACAAACACCAAGACACCTACCATATTCGCCAACGAATGTTATACCCAAACGCCAACTCTATAAATTCCCAAGAACGATGTAGATCTGATGAAGAACAAAACCCATTCAAACGTAAATAACTTCCCCTTGGGAAAGAATTGGTAAGACAGGTATTAGGAGAGGAGAGGGCATACCCGTGCGGTTCCAACGAGATCGTCCGAAGCCGAATCGGATTTCAGACGAACACCCGACGGATCTTCAAAGGTCTGACCTCCTCCTTTGGCTCCAAATCGGCTCAAGTGTCTCCTCTGCCAAACGAGGAGGCTACTGCCTGTTTTATGCCGTAAAAACAAAGTACACAGTGTGTACTTCTGAGTACATGGCATGTACTTCTTTCATTTAACTATTCATTTGGCGGCACCACCACACTGTTCATCCATCGACATGAGTACACGGCATGTACTCCCAAGTACACGGCGTGCAATGTCGCCCAGCTGTCGGCTGCTCCACCGCCTTACTATATTGGCCTGCTGAATGACTACATGGCATGTAAGTACCACTACACGATGTTTATTCGGTTCCTACACCCCTCATCGCCGACAAGGCTACACGCCCCATGTACCCATCCCCACACGGCCAGAGGTACACGGCGTGTGGAAAAAGTACACGGCGTGTAGTTCCAAAATTTATGATTTTCCCCATTTTCCATATATTCTCAAAAACACTTAAGGAAAAGGAAAAAGAAGAAGCTCATACCTCAAAACTAAGAACTGAGTTCTTACAAAATTCCCCCCTTATAGTAATTCATCCCTAAATTTCCCTTCCAAGGGTGGTGAAGATAAAGCTCATAACAGCTCTGGCCACTGAGCACGTACGTCAGCCTCCCACTCCTAGGTCTCATCCTACACTCGGCCATGCTGCCATAGCACCCGTACGAGAGGAACTGACCGGCCTCGGAGAACCTTCGTGCTCCTATCAATGATATGGATCAGATGCTCCTCAAAGGATGAATCATGCTGAAGCTCAACCTCCTCTGGCTGAAAGGTGTGAGACGGGTCTGAATGGTAGCGATGCAACTGAGACATGTGGTAGATGTTGTGGATGGCTCGGTACCGCTGCGGTAACTACAATTGATAGGAAACCAGCCCGACTCTCTCCAGAATCTCAAATGGCCCCACATACCTCAGTGAAAGCTTACCCTTTCTCCTGATCCGTTTGTGTCCCAGCCTCGGTGAAACACGTAAGAAAATCTGATCCCCAACCACGAACTCCAAAGGTAATCTGCGGCGATCAGCATAAGACTTCTGATGAGACTACGTGGTAGCCATCCTCTTCCGAATCAACTGTACCAGCTCAGATGTCTCCTGCATGAGCTGTGGCCCCAATAAAGCTGCCTCACCTGCCTCTAACCAGCACAAAGGCGATCGGCATGGCCTACCATATAAAGCCTCCTATGGTGCCATCTCGATAGTTTCCGAAAAACTATTTTTATAGGAAAACTCGAATAAGGGTATATGCTTCTCCGAAGAGCCCACAATGTCTAGGACGCATGCGTGAAACATGTCCTCTAGCACCTGTATCGTACACTCCGACTGGCCATCTATTTGAGGGTGGTATGTTGTGCTTAGAAGCACCTGAGTACCCAGTTCCCTCTGAAAACTCTGCCAGAAACGAGACGTAAAGCGGGCTTCCCTATCAGAAATGATAGAATGAGGGACCCCATGAAGATGTATGGTATCTCAGATGTACAGCCTTCCGAGATCGTCAACATCGAAGGTCTCCTGGATCGGCAAGAAGTGAGCTACCTTCGTGAGTCTGTCCACAACAACCCACACAACGTCATTGCCTCGAGGTGACATCAACAACCCCATCACGGAATCCATCGCAACATCATCCCATTTCCACTCTGGAATGGGTAACTGCTGTAACATCCCAGCTAGTATCTGATGCTCTTCCTTCACCTGCTGACAGGTGGAACATCTCGTAACAAACCCAACTACATCTCTCTTCATACCCGGCCACCAGTACTGACGCCTCAAGTCACGGTACATCTTGGTAACCTCGGGATGAACTGCCCAATCCAAATCATGAAACTCCCGCATAAGCTCCTCGCGTATATCCCATGGAACCCATACTCGTCTATGGAAACGTAGGACCTCGTCTTCGCCTATCATCCAACCGGGAGTAGGGTCCTCACTTGCCATCGACTCTTGTAGAACTAGGTCTTCTAAATCAGATAGCTGCCTCATCCTCACTCTATCCAGGAGGGTAGATGTCATAGCTAAAGAAGAAAGATAAGTCTGCCCCTGACTATCATGTACCTCCAGATGCATCTCAGAGAACAAAGCCATGAGCTACCACTCACCACTGGCCTCCTGCACTGCCTGTATCTGAGTCTTTCTGCTCAGTGCATCAGCTACTGCATTACCTTTACCAGGTGTATAGGCAAGCTCAAAATCGAAGGACAATAGGTACTCAACCCACCTTCTCTACCTCAGATTCAGGTCATGCTGAGTAAAGATATACTTGAGGCTTTTGTGGTCGGTGAAAACCACAAAATTCTCTCCCAACAGATAATGTCTCCATCAACGCAATGCATGCACAACTGTAGCCAACTCGAGATCATGCATCGGGTAATTCCGCTCATGTGGCCTCAACTGCCGAGACCCGTACGCAACGAATCGATCAACCTGCATCAACACTACTCCCAGCCTAATACCTGATGCATCAAAGTAAACTGTATAGCTCTTCCCCTGCTCTGGGAGTATCAGGATCGATGCTGATGTCAACCTTCCCTTCAGGTCCTGAAAAACTGTCTCGCAAGCTTCCGACCAAACGAACTTCACACCCTTCTTAGTCAAACCCGTCAACGATGCTGTGAAGCGGGAGAAGTCCTACATTAAGCGTCTGTAGTAACCATCCAGCCCTAAGAAACTCCGTATCTCAAACACATTATTAGAATTCTCCCAGGAAACTACTACTCTCACCTTCTCTGGGTATACTGCAACTCCTTCCTCTGAGATGATATGACCCAGGAAGTGAATCTGGTCTATCCAAAAGTGGCACTTTGAGAGCTTAGCAAATAGCTGATGCTCTGTCAGTGTACTCAATACGATCTCAGGATGGGTGTCATGGTATTGTCAGGTGTGAGAGTACACCAAGATGTCGTCCACGAATACCACCACAAAAGAATCAAGATACGGATGGAACACACGATTCATCAGATCCATGAAAACTGTTGGTGCATTCGTGAGTCTGAACGGCATAACCAAGTACTCGTACAGACCATATCTTCTCTAAAAAGTTGTATGCGGTATATCCGATGGTCTCACGCGCAGCTGATGATATCCTGATCTCAAGTCAATCTTCGAGAACACTCGTGGTCCACAAAGCTGATCAAATAGTTCATCAATCCTCTGCAAGGGATATCAGTTCTTAATAGTTAACTGGTTCAGCTTCCGATAATCCACGCAAAGTCTGAGGGTACCATCCGCCTTCTTCGCAAAAAGGATCGGAGAACCCCAAGGAGAAGTACTGGGTCGGATAAAGCCCTTTGCATGTAACTCCTCTAACTGCCTCTTGAGATCCTGAAACTCAGGCGTGGCCATCCTATATAGAGGAATGGACACCGGTGTAATGCCTGGCATGATCTCAATAGAGAAATCCACCTCACGCACTGGAGGTAGACCTAAAAAGTCATCCGGGAAGACATCCCTGAAACGATCAACAACTAGAGGGAAATCCGTCTGGCAAGTCCCCTGATCATCCAGATATAAGCTCGCTATCTAGGCTATGACTCCACCTCGCCCATGATGCTCTGGTCCAGCTCGACTCACCTGAACATCCCATTCTCCCTTGTATAGAAACTCTCCACCCTCTGGTGATGTGAAACACACCCTGCGATGATAGTAGTCTGCAAAGTCTCGAAAGAGAACCAACCAGTCCATCCCGAGAATGATGTCATAGCTCGTCGTCTCTAAGACATAGAGGTCCCAAAGGAAGTGACACCCACCAACCTCAAGGGGGAACTCCTTGCACTAACGCACACCAGCCGTCCTAGTCCCTAACGGAGTGTCTAGTGTCATGACAATAGAAGAAGAAGAAACACCGAGTCCATAGATCTTCACAACTGGTATAGATATGAAACTATGTGTAGCACCCATATCGAAAAGTACTGAAGATAAGATAGAAGCTACTAAAATAGTACCTCTGACTGTAAAAGGTCCGAGATCCTACTCGGGATGGATCTGCTACACTGTATAAGCCTGCCTAGTGTCGCGGCCCTGCGACACAACTTGGATACCCTGAGCTGTCCCGCCCTGTTGCCTATGAGGTCCTGGTGTTTGGATACCATGGCCATGACCAACATCTCGGCCTACATGCCCTGACATATTCCAGTTCCCTGACTGGTAAGAAGCCACTGGTCCTACTCCCGCACGCGGAGTCTGCACAGAACCCCTCTCACTATCCACTGGTAGAAACGCCCTACAAAAGCATTGCAGATGACCCATCTTTCCGCAAGCTCAGCACTCCACTGGGTCTTGTGGACACTGCGGCCTCTTGTGCCCCTCTCTGCCACACTGGTAGCACCTGATCGGGCCACCTGAAGAAGCTGCCAGGCTGGTACTGCCACCCTGAGAGAAGTCCATCTGTCTCTTCCTCTTGCCAGTAGAAATAATACCAGTAACTGGTGTTGAACCGCCCTGGACCACACCACTAGATTCTCGCAGGTTCCTCTCAGAAATCAGCGCCTGGTTTACAATAGTGTGTATTGAAGGCAACCTGAAAACATTCACCAGAGCTTGGATGTCATACCGAAGACCATCCTAAAACGTTTGGCTCTCAATATCTCATCACCCACCAGCACAGGTGCAAAACACTGAAGCTCTGTAAAAGGAGAAGAATATTAGATCACCGACATAGCACCCTACTGCAGATTCATGAACTCTCGATCTCTATCTTCCCTCAGCGTCTCGGGAAATAAGAAGTTATAGAAGACTGGCTGAAAATATTTCGACACCATGTCTCTGTGATGCTCTGACTGGGTGGTAGCATCCCACCACCTCCTGGAGGAATCACGCAGCATGTAAGTCGTGAGCTTAAACCTCTTCCCTGGAGGTGTCTCATGATGCTCGAAAATATTCTACATCGATCCTAACCAAGAATCTGCAGCCTGTGGTCCGCCATCCCCTGAAAACGTAGGCGGATGTTGCTGCTGAAAGATACGTGTCTGCTCATCCATAGATGTGGGAGCCTGCAGTGCTCCCTGAAAGGTCTTCATGAACCGAATAAAGCCTTCACGGAACTGCGCCTCCATTCATGTGTCTGGTATAGCAGCCGACGCCGCATCTGGCCTTGGGGGTGGATCAACTGGTAGCCCATGTCCCACCATCTCCGGAGTATAATCGCCGCCGCTCTCCTGGCGAACAACTCACAGTCATCTAGGCGGCTTGACACTACATGGTCAAAAGCATGCCTCAGATTTAAGATTATGAAGAGTGAAAAGTGAAGGAACCAAAAAGGAAACAAGAGGAAGAAGGCATGAAAAATTGTAAAAACAAGACTACACAGCGTGTACAATGACTACACGACATGTACTTGACTACCCTTCCCATGCCCGGGTCCTTCTAAACGGCTAATCCACACGGCTTCCGTCGAACCAAACTACACGGCCTATATAATATCTACACGGCGTGTACGGTGTTATTTTCCAACTACCCATGTCGTCTGTGACACGGCCGACTACTCAGCTTACAACTACACGGCGTGTTACACCCGTACACGGCGTGTTACACCCGTACACGGCGTGTACGACACCCCGTTTCCCAGCCACACGGTTAACTCCACATGGTCTGTCCTCGGACAAGACTACACGACGTTTCCCACAGGTACACGGTGTGTCCAGGGAGAGGTGACACCAGCCCATGTTGTTAGTTACACAGCCGAGTCCCCAGGGCACACCACACGGTGTGTCTATAATTGACATGGCGTGTTTTGTCAAGGAGTTCACCGACCCGTGTTGTTAGTTACACGGCCGGACTCCGGGTCACACTACACGGCATGTCCAATCGGTACACGGCATGTTTTACCCAATCCTTTCCCTACCCCGTGTCGCCTCCCACACTGTCTGTGACACAGGAAGAGACTACATGGCGTGTACTTAGGGTACACGACGTGTAATCAAAAAGTTCATTTTTCTTCCCAAACAAAAGATCATACACGGCGTGTATAAAAATACTACACGGCGTGTATACTAGGTTTCTGGAAAGTATGCCTCAGAAACTTCCCCGGAACCCAAAAAATACTGAAGCTAACACCTAAGTGTCAAATTCCGACCCGTGGGGTTCCATACTCTCCACAAATCAATGTTTGACATCTTACATGTGTTATAACCAATAAAAAGTCACTGATCCACCAAATTCCAGTCAATGGGGGCCCATACTCCCCAAAAACCAAAGTTTGGAGTCCATTATATAAACAAGCTCAAACAAAAATACCATATCACAAGGCAGGTATTTATCAAGCATCTATCTCAACAGCATGATTTATTAGCACAACAACTATCACAACAACATGCAAATTCTAATGCACCTACATGGCATGGAATCTATGCATGACATGTGATATCTAGCATGTTCCTTTATGATGCATGAGACGGCATACCCTCATCTCATCGGGTTGCAACTAAGAGAACCCAGAGATAAATTATAAATAGCATAATCTCAAAGTGCATCACCCAACGGTGAAAACATATCAACCGTAAAATTGAAAAATCAAAATAATGCAAAATACGAGGTAGACTGGCTTTTCCCTGTACACGGGTTAGCTAAGCCCGGGCATAGATTATCACCAACTATGGTTTCGTCTTATCCCTGACTACGACTCCAAATAGTAAGTCAAAGAAAAGAATCCCTCTGATACCACTTTGTAACGTCCCGGATTCGGGTGCCACGCAACGGGTGCCCTGAACCCGGTTCGCCACATGACCTCAAGCGCGTCTTCCCAAACACCAGAGGCTACCGACTAGCAGTGAGGGCCCATGTCTGATAGTGGGGAAACTATGTCCTCATTTTTTAAAGTGTAGCGTAGTGGAATTTGAATAAAACATACAACAAACAGCAGAAGCAGTAAAGCATACTCATCTGAAATAAACTACAGCAGTGGATATAACCAATAGTATATAAATGATGATGATACATGTTTCAAGTTCTAAGAAAAAAGCCATAAAATGTTATACATCAATATAGTACAACAAAATACAGAGTACAGCAAAACATTAAAACAGCTAGCATCAGCATCACGAGCCTAGGCTCGGTCTCATGCCCTTCTACTCCTCAGCAATAGTCAAGTACCTATATAGGGAATCTTTCCCCTATCTACACCTACAGAAACGTAATCTGTTTGGGCCGAAAATCGTGGCCCAAACAGGGTTTGAGGAATATATCCCAGTAGGAACCCACCAAAGGCCCGTGCCCAACTGCATGTAAGCATGCAACAACAGGTTGCAATAGTAAAATGCAATAAAGTAAGCAGTACTAAAAAGTAACTAACATAACAATTAAATTTCCACTTATTATTTATTTAATTTATCTAATTTAGTAACATTCTTGTGCTAAACCACACCAAGCCCTTAGGCCAACAAGAACCATGCCCTCAGGCTAAAATAGTAAACCATGCCCTCAGGCTTGCCCTCAGGCTATACAGAATCCAACCTGCAGGTATTTACCTCAGGCATAACAGAAATTATCGCCCTAAAGCATACGAAGTGTCGCCCTCAGGCACACAATTCAAGACCTCAGGTACAAAAGGTTTCCCTCAGGTGAAATAGGATGTTTCCCTTAGGCTAATACATTCACGCCCTCAGGCTAATACAGTGTTGTGCCCGCAGGCTAATCACCAAAATGCCCTCAGGCTAATACAATGTTGTGCCCGCAGGCTAATCACCAAAACGCCCTCAGGCTAAACAGGTAACCGGGACATTCCCAACATGTCAAAATGCAGTAAACAATCAATTCCTCTCAAGGTAATTCTATGATTACTACTTTAAATCCATACCCTCGGGTATCCTGGCTAAACAGCTAAATAGTGAAACACACCCCCGGGGTGGTTTCGGATCCAAGCAACGATCCAAACCAATATTTTATTATTACAATTTAATCACCTATGAAATTATAGGCATTAAATATAGTGATGGCCTCATCCACACGACACCCCAACATGGGTTCGTGGCACAAAAACGCACAAAATACACGACAGTTGGAAAAACAAACACCAAGCCACCTACCTTATTCTCCAACGAACGTTATACCCGAATGCTGACTCCAGAAACACCAAAGAACGGCGTAGATTTGATGAAGAACAAAACCCATTCAAATGTAAATAACTTCCCCTCATGAATAAATTGGTTAAAACGGTACTATGAGAGGATAGGGCTTACCCGTGCGGTTCCAACGAGATCGTCCGAAGCCGAATCGGATTCCAGATGAACACCCGGTGGATCTTCAAAGTTCCGGACTCCTCTTTTGGCTCCAAATCAGCTCAAGTGTCTCCTCTGCCAAATAAGGAGGCTACTGCCTGTTTTAAGCCGAAAAAACAAAGTACACGGCGTGTACTTCTGAGTACACGGCGTGTACTTCTTTCATTTAACTGTTCATTTGGTGGCACCGCCACACTGTTCATCTGTCGACATGAGTACATGGCATGTACTCCCATGTACACGATGTGTACTGTCGCCCAGCTGTCGGCTGCTCCACCGACTTACTGTATTGGCATGCCGACTGACTACACGGTGTGTGAGTTCCACTACACGGCGTGTAGTCGGTTCCTACTCCCCTCGTCACCGACAAGGCTACACGCCCCGTGTACCCATCCCCACACGGCCAGAAGTACACGGCATGTGGAAAAAGTACATGACGTGTAGTTCCAAAATTTAGGATTTTTCCCAAATTTCCATATTTTCTCAAAAACACTTAAGGAAAAGGGAAAAAGTAGAATCCCATACCTCAAAACTAAGAACCGGGTTCTTACAGTTACAGACTCTCTTTTTGGTGGGCATGTACTTTTGGCCCAGGGTTTTACACTTACTATACTTTACCTTCCTGTCATACTCTCTTGGTTGGGATTTTTAGTGTATGCATGCATTTCCATTTTTAGTTGAGTTTTTACTTTTCAGCTTTTTGTGGGCTTGGAGATGTGTGTGCGTGTGTACAGGTTTATAGGCAATGCCTCCCATGTTAGTGATATTCCTACTTGGTGCTAGTCACTAGCCCCTGGCCTATTGGAGGTGGGCTTGGGGAGTTGCGGCTCGGGCCCCACTAGGACGGGTCATGACATACAATTTTAAAGAAAAGAAAGAGAAGAAGAGATTTGCTGATCAATATGAAAATGGAAATAAGGGGAAGAAAGGAAAAGTTAAATATCCATCCTGTAGTAAATGTGGGAGGAAACACTCTAGTACATGCTTGAAGGGAATGGGAGTCTGTTGCATGTGTGGTGAAAAAGGCCACCAAGCTCATGATTGCAAGGGGATGAAAGAAGCTACCTATGTTAAATGCTACAATTGGAGGGAGATGGGACATTATGAAAATGAATGTTATAAGCATCATGGGAACTTACCGCAGAAAAGGCCAAGGGATCAAGGCCCAGATTATGCGATCACTACTACTAAGGTTTAAGCTCTGAAAGACGTGGTGGAAGGTAATTTAATGGTTTCCTAGAGTTTAGCCAATTCTTTATTTGATTCTGGATCATCGCATTGTTTCATATCTTCCCAGTTTCTAAGAAAATTAGATATTTCCAATTTGATTTAACAAGGGAGTTGTTAGTAAAAACTCCTAAAGGAAGTATCATTGCAACAATGTTTTGTGAATCAGTCCCCATTAGAGCATATAAATGTTTTTTATATGCTGATATCATCATCATACCCATGAATGAATTTGATATAATCCTCGGGATGGATTGTCTTTCAGACCACGATGCGAAGATTTATTTCTAGAAGAAGGAGGTTGCAATTTTTGATGATGATGATAAAGAACACCTTATCTTTAGAGAAGAATCGTCACCACCTAATTCTAATCTCGGTCCACCCCCAATATCTCAACTAAATTCAATTATTGGGGAGGAAGAGAAAAAAATAACCGTGGGTGAGGAAAGGAATGTTCAAATAGATGATGTACCTATTGTGAAAGAATATGTTGATGTGTTTCTAGAATATTTACCTGGACATCCTCCAGAACGAGAAATTTATTTTTCCATTGATTTAATTCCTGGATCAAGGCCCATATTGAAAACCCCTTATAGAATGGCCAATGTGGAATTATTGTAACTAAATATACAACTAGAAAAATTGAGTAATAAGGGATAAATTTACCCTAGTGTTTCCCCATGGGGATCCCCTGTCCTTTTTGTTAAGAAGAAAGATGGATATATGAGGTTATGTATCGACTATAGGGAGATCAATGCTATAATAATAAAGAACAAGTATCCCCTACCTCGCATTGATGATTTATTTGACCAACATCATGGAGCTAAATACTTTTCAAAAATTGACCTTCAATCGGGATACCATCAGTTTTGAGTGAAGAAGGAAGACATTCCGAAGACAGCATTTCGAACCAGGTACGGGCATTACGAGTTTATAGTAATGCCTATTTGATTGAATAAAGAATTCTCTTTATTCATGGATCTAATGAATATTGTTTTCAAGGAAAATCTTCATTACTTTGTAGTTGTATTTATTTATGATATCTTGGTATACTCTAAAAGCTACGAAGATCAGGAAAATCACTTGCGCATTATCCTGAAGACTCTGAGAAGTCATGAATTATTTGGGAATTTTAGCAAATGTGAATTCTGGCTTCAGGAGATTTCTTTTCTTGGACATATTGTCTCTATGGATGGAATCTCTGTTGATCCTTCAAATATCAAGGAAATCCACGAATGGCCAGCACCGACGAGTATAATTGAGGTATGCAGTTTTTTTGGTTTAGCAGGTTATTATCGACGTTTCGTCGAGAATTTTGCCCGATTGGCTAACCCATTAACAAAGATCGCACGAAAAGGGGTTAAATTTGTTTGGAAAAAGGAGTGTGAAGAGTTTTTTGAAGATCTTAAGTGAAGATTAGTCAGTGGTCCTATATTGACTCTACCATTGGGGAATGATGGGTTTTTTATTAATAGTGATGCTTCAAATAATAGACATTATTGTGTCCTTATGAAGAATGATAGGGTTATTGCCAATGCATCACGATAGCTAAAAATTAGTGAGCAAAACTACTCTACTAATGATCTTGAGTTATCAGCTATATTAGTAGCTTTGAAGATTTGGAGACACTATCTATATGGTAAACAATTTGAGATTTATACTGGTCACAAGAGTTTGAAGTATATTTTCTCACAGAAAGAACTCAACATGAGGAAAATGAGATGGATTGAACTACTAAAGGATTATGATTTCACGATACACTACCACCCGGGAAAGGAAAATAAAGTGGCAGATGCTTTGAGCAGAAAATATCATGGAGTTTTGAACAAGAAGAGAGTTAAAAAGGATCATATATATATTGATCTAGTAAAGATGGATATGGGAATCACCATGGAAGGTGAAACATCAATAATTTTTCAAATTTTTGCCAAACCATATTTACTAGAAAGGATAAAGAGTTTTCAGACCAGTGATGAAGAGTTTCAAATGAATATTAAAGCAGTGAATGATGGGAGATTGAGTGACTTGGTATATGAAGGTGGAATTTTGAAATTTGGGAAGAGACATTGTGTTTCTGATATACCTGATCTAAAAATGGAATTGTTGGATGATTCTCATAGTTCAAATTTCTCTATACACCATGGGAGTGCCAAAATGTATAGAGATTTGAAGGAACATTTTTGGTGTGACAACATAAAGAGGGATATTACTGATTTTGTGTCAAGATGTATGGTTTGTCAACAAGTGAAAGCTGGCAGGAAACAGTCTCGAGGAGTCATGAAACCACTTCCCATACCTGAGTGGAAATGGGATAATATTACAATAGACTTTGACATGGGACTACCAAAGACTCCTAGAAGGAACGATGCAATATAGGTCATTGTTGATCGTATGACCAATTCAGAACATTTTCTTGCTATAAAAGAAGATATACCACCTGAACGTCTAGCAATACTATATATTAATGAAGTTGTGAGACTTAATGGAGTACCCTTATCAACTTTTTCTGATCGTGGTCCCCATTTTAATTCAAGTTTCTAGAAAAGTCTTCAAAAATACTTTGATACTGAACTTCGTTTGAGCACTGCCTACCACCCTCAAACAGATGGACAATCAGAACGAACTATTGAAACCTTAGAAGACATGTTGAGATCTTTCTCACATGACTTTTAGGGTATGTTGGATCAATATTTACCTATGGTAGAATTTTCCTATTACAATAGTTTGAATTCAAGTATTCATATGGCACCATATAAAGATTTATATGGAAATAGATTTCGCACACCAACCTACTGGGATGATGTTGGTGAAAGATAACTTGTAAGCCCAGAACTAGTGGAGGAAACGATGGAAAAGGTGAATGTAATCCAAAACCACATCAAAGCAGCTGAAAGTAGGTAGAATATCTATGTTGATAACCGAAGGAAGGATTTGGAATTTCATGTAGGAGATCATGTTTTCTTGAAGGTATCTTCATGGAAGGGTTTTATACATTTTAGTAAGAAGGGAAAATTGAGTCCCAGGTATGTCAGACCTTCTGAAATTATAGAATGAATTGGGGCTGTAACTTACGGTTTGGCAATACCCCCAAATCTCTCCAAAGTTCATGATGTGTTCCAAGTATCACTATTGAGAAAATACATGCCTGACCCAACACATGTACTTACCTATGAGGAATTAGAACTGGAACCCTATCTGTCTTATTGCGAAGAGCCTGTCAGGATTCTCGATACTAGAGAACAAATGCTGAGAAACCCGATGACTCATCTGGTAAAAGTTCTATGGAGAAACCATAAGATGGAAGAGGCAACGTGGGAACCTGGGGAACATATGATGAAGAACCACCCAAGTATTCTTATGTAGTAATACTCTTGAAATTTTGAGGACTAAATTATTTGAATGATGGGATAATGTGACACCCCAAGCTTCTATGGCACGCTTCTCTTTGAATAATATAGTAGCGTGTGTTGTACGCAACTTCGAGTTCTAACACACCACAACCAATTAAACTTACCGTTATGAATAGTAATACCCACTTTTTAAAATTTTATAAATTTTATATTACAAAATGGACATCATTTTTGGATTCAGAATTTTGAAATTAGCTTCGGGTGAATTTTTGGTATTTTTCTGAAAAAATTCAATTTTTGATGAATAGTGAAAAACACCGAGTCATAGTTTAAAACCAAATTTTTATTTAAATAATTATTTATTTTATTTAAATTTATTTTAGGTCAAAATAGACACATAATACATATATAATTTCAATGTAATTCATTTGAGTCAATTTATAATAATTTTAGATATAAAAAAATTTTATAGAACTTTTCACCGTCTTTTACCCACCTCCTAGGAGAATTAGCAAATTCACATAAAACATAATTTTACCACTTCTCTGAGTAGAATTTCAAAAATTCGAGAGACACAGTTAATATCAAGGAGTAAAATGTGGTTCAATAAGATAAAAATAATTTTTGGTGAATAGTAACTTTTTACTTTTATTTACCACGGTTAAAAGTAAATAGGGTAATTATGGGTAAAAATGATATTATTATTACCCAAAAAATGTCCTAATTCTATTGTATAAGTATAGTTCGACCAAAAACATACTTACATTTAAAATATGAACCTCTTTGGTCTACTTGGATTAGATTAGGACACTTATTATTATTTTATTTAAAGAAGAGTCAAAAGAGTTAAAATCAATGTTTAAAAACTAAAAAAACATTAATATAGGACTATAAAAAAGATAAATTTGACTGTAAATATTAATTAAAAATATCAAAATATTTACTACATAATGGTATTTTATTTGTATTTTTTCAGCATTAAATAATTTAATTTATTTATGACACAATGATGATGCAGTAATTACCAAATTAATGAAATATTAAAATAATTGATATTATAAATATCCAAATAAATGTTATTTGTGATTTATGAATTCCAGTAATTTTCTAGGTTAATATGACATATTAGGGTTGGTTAGATGAATTTTGTTCGAATTAATAATGCTGTTATGAATAAAGTAAAAACAGAATACCAAATAGTGTCAAAATTGACATAAAAGAGTTTCTAAAACAAATATTATATTATTAATTGATATTCTATTCCTAAAAATCTATGGTTCGGCCGAACGACTTATATAATGGTTTCTATATCATTAATTAACCATTTTGGGTTCGCTTGGAAGTATATAGTAAGTTTATTAAACATATAATATAAAAATACAAAGAGACATTGTAAATGTCAAACTATTTAACCAAGATTTAAATCTAAAAGATAAAGATAATATAGTGACCCAAACCTATCTAAAACCTATTAGTGGAGTGTTTTTTCACCCATTCCCACTTTATCCTTTAAATAATCCATTTTTTAGCCTTTATAAATTGAAAATTATTTTATTATAAAATAATATTTCTAGCTTTTCCTAAGGTGCCCCTCACCCTCTTATAAAAGGGACCCCCCCTTCTCTCTAATTCACACCTTCAATGCCATTTGGCTCGGCCAAACTCTACCCAAATACCCTCTCAACTGTCCTCCCTTCATCCTAGAGGCCTTCATGTAGTTAGAAATCCAACTTAATGAGTGCTTTTGATCAAATCAAAAGGAAGCACCCGAAGAAGAGGTAAATATCTCACCACCTCTTTCAAGTTCCTTTCTTCTTCCACTTCCTTTCTCTTTGTTGTTTCCATTTTAAAATAATAACTCCTGTATATTCTATATAATGTGATTTTATTATAAATATGTTAGAACCATATTCATTATTCTATCTATCATTTGAATGACATGTCACCATACGTGCGTACGTACGACTTACCGTCTCCACATCGTGGTGTAATTGTTATTCAATAGATTATTATTTGGATGGGTATAATAATGAAGTGTAATTGATGAAATAATAAATATAACATGATAATTATTATATATATATATGATATACCATCCAATTCTATATTATTTTAATATCAAAATAATGATATTCTCGCTCGTGCGTACGTACGGATTACCGTCTCCACGAACGTGATGAGATTCATTCCCCATCGTATCCATTCAACACTATATTTCATTTGATGACTAAAAATAATGTTTAATGACTTGATATATTTTTGGATATTAATAATAAAAAACCTATCCATAACAAACAAGGCTTATGTAACAAAACATATAAAAGAAAACATGTAATTGAACACCCAAAACGACGATAATACTAAAATATTATTAACAAAGAAATATTAGAACATCAAATATGATATCAAATTTTGTATATGATTCTTGTATATTTTAATAATAATGATTTAAATATTATAGAAGAGGTTAACATACCCTCGACCAAAGAAAATTTCAAGGTAAGGGTTAATTTCACAATCTCTTCATTATCTGAGGTTGTTTATATGTAATTATCTACTAAGACCTCTTTATCATCTACATCCATGTTTATTAAAAATGTATTTCCAAACATCCTTACTATTTTATAGACTATTGGTAAAAGTCATTTATACCCTTTTTTACTTCTTATAATATGTTTATCAAGGAATCCTTCTGTCATTTTCCAAACAAGGGCCTTTTTAACCTTTTCAACAAAATTATGGTAAGAATGACTTTTTTTAACTTATATGGAGGGGGAAGCTATTTTCTGCTGTTATAAAATCGTCAAAACATCCCTTACAAGATTATAAGAATATATGAAAAGTAAATTTTTTATTTATAATTATGCGACCTTTAAATGATTTCAAAGAAAGAGATATTTCTCTCAAATAGTTTTGATTTCATCTATGTCTACATCCTTTGATGGATTTCAAGATTATTTGAAGTTGATTTATTATGATACAAAACATCCATATTCTATTAAATGTTTTGTGATATGTTTTACTGTGGATGGGTTATTTTTATACCATTCATGGTTTATTGAGAAATTATAGACATTTTGTATGCTATTTTTAATATGAATGTTTATGTTATGTTTAAACCTGTTCATATGAGGAATAAATTGGACTTAGTATGTGACGGGTGGAGCCCACTATACTCCTTGATGCATCGGTAGGTCTCATGAGACAAACTAGTGTCTTGGCTCAAGGCCTTGACAAAATCTTATTTGTAGTCTTGGCACAAGGCCTTGACTATGTGATTATGATAGTCTGGCATTATGAATTCCATCAATTTAAAAGTGGTTATTGATATTGCATGTGATTATTCGATAGTAAAATATCCATGTGAATAAGTAAATGGCATTATTTAATTTTTTTCCATATTGTGCTGATGTTCAAGTTTAAAAGGCTTTTGTTTTTGTTATACATTGCCTTAAATGTTTATGCTTATTTATGAAATTTTTTTCCATATAGTAATCCTTATTGAGCATCTGAGCTCACCCCTTTCTATGTTTTATTTTTCCCAGGATGTAAAGAAGTATTTTATGACTGACCTGCAGGGATAGTCTGAGGGGATATGAGTTTAGACTATGGAGACTATGTTGTTGTAGATTTTCACTTTATCATGTAATGTAACACTTATGAATGTATCTAGTGTTTCCAAGGCTACTAAACTAATCGGTCTTTCGAGACTTGATCTTTTGTGATCATGCTAATGTTATGTAATAATGCACCGACTCTGGGTAACTAGGGTCGGGGAGTTACAATGGGACACCATTAATGACAAGAAGGTTGATCAAAAGAAAACATATAAGATGATACTTACTTATACATGCGGTACTATCACCGACTAAAGTCAAGGTATGTGGCTTTTCCCCCATGAAGAAAGGAATAAATAAAAGGGAAGATATTCCAAGAAAAATCCTCATTTTCAGAATAATGAACAAACACAAATGAGAGAAACCTCTTTAGAGTAAAGTTAACACATGATCTCAAGAGCGGTCCTCCTAGAGAAGTGTTGTGAATAACTTTGGAGAAATAAAAAGAATACATTAATTGAGGGTTGATAATGAGATGGAATCTTAATAATGAAAAAGACCTTGTAAATTTCATCTTGATCAATTAAAGGCCCGCATAATTTCCATTATGATCACACAATGACCCTAGGAAATGTCAATAGGGTAATGTGAAGGCCATTGGATATGTTGTCTTAACCATATGATACTAAAATAGACAAAAGATAAATAATTTTTAAGTATTAATCAATAAAAATATATAGATTATGTGATCATAATGTGAGGGTAGTTACATTGATCTCACATGATGGATTTATGTGATTCACATGATCATTTCATTGATCACATGAAGTACCTTAGTCATGTTAGATGTTTCTGGTGAATACCCCTATAAAATTTAACTGGATCACATGATAACTCATAGAAAATTATTATAGATAACGATGTTAGTGTGATCATTTAATTGATCATGAAAATTTCCAAATACATGTGAAATTTATTTTCAAGAAACCCTTAGGTATTTCATCCTAATTTGGTAGACACCCTTAGAAATTTTATCCTTGTTTGGAATGAATTTTTGGATATATTCCATCAATCCATATGAACATCCATATTTGAACCTTTGGCTGAGTACCACTTTTCTATGTGAATTTATTTTCAAAATTGGATAGGGTTACCTACTCATGGAATCATATTCATTCAATTATCATGAAATGACCTCTATTTCATAAAAAATATTTGATAGATTATTTATGGTCATCATATCTCTTCATCCATCAGAGGATAAAGAACGAATATGTGTCTGTTCATCCATTAGAGAGTAAAGAATGGATATGTCACATAAAGATCAACATCAAACAATATTAAATTAACTACATCCAATAGGGCAGTTAGTAACAAAAAATATATGCCACAAACTTTTTCGTAGGACCCATGATGTTGTCATCACTTTGACAACACATGTTTGGTTTCAATAGAAATGTGTGTTAATGCTGAAAGAATTAGTAGATTTGATTTACATGATTCAAAATATATATTACACAAAAATGAATTGATATTCATAATTTTTTTCCCAATATGGTTTCATTGTGATGAGAATCTCCCTTTATAATTATTCTACGGATTTCACAAATTGCTGATAAAAATATATTTCTTCCTTAAAATACATTTTTTAGGGTCTTCCAAAAATATATTTTTCATTAAGAAACCACCTAAAAGGTAGTATACACTATATAACTAGATAATGGTTCACTTTCCATGCTTCAATTCGACTACATGCGGAGCCCAAATGGACTTACAAATCAGAATTTATAAAACTTCATAGTTGGGTTTTATTTTCTCCTGAATGAAAACTGAAAAATTATAAAATACTATATATAAGTTTAATTAGATCACATATAACTTCAATCAATACAATGTTCCAATTTCATTTTAGGCTATGTAGTTAAATTTATCCCACAACATAGCACTTTTCTCCAACTGAATATAACTTTTCATAGTTCTCAAAACACTCATCCTACAAACTGATGTCATTTGTGGTCTGAGGCGGTGAGTCTAAAAATCCCTTTAACTAAATTTATTTTTTCTATAAGGTTTAATTTAATGACCCCAGAATAGAAGATACATTATTTTACAAAGATATTATGAATCCAAACCATTGTGATGCTACAATGTGAAAATCATATGCAACTCCCCTCATTTATGAAGAACTATGTCACTACCTATTGTTTTTATGCCAACTATTACAGGAAGGAATTTATTCACCCATAATTATAAATAACAACACACACATCATGATTAGGTAGATAGAGAATGAAAAATACATGGATGATTCACTAGAATTCTTGGAATGGATTTACACTTGTAGAACCACTCAGGTAAATTTTTCGGGATAAAAAAGGGGAGGGAATCTGTGATCTAATATATAAGGAAATACCCTTTTAAATCTAGATTTGAAATTTATATGGGAATATACCGATGAATAATCATATTAGTAATCCCATTTCACCAGCTTTAGGTAGCTAATACTATGTGAAATTCAGTGTAATGGGGCTAACACAATGAAATGTGGTATAAAGGTATACCCCACAAAATCTTAGTGATTCCCCTATGAAACATCTCTCCTTAAACAAGAATTATGAAACCATCCCTATGTAATAGTCCTTTTTGAGGAACCTATGAAAATTCCCTTTTGTGGATAATTCCACATAGATTATCCTTTGATAAGATCTTATGTGGGATCCCATTATCAAAGATTCAATGTGGACACCCCTATGAGAGCAATATATCCTTCATAAAATTCACCACCATGGTCTAAATACATTAGTGGAAACCCCAAACATAACAATATCCATTACTCATCATATTACCAATAGATGTTTGAGAGGGGTGGGGAGGAAAGTATTTTCTTCCCATCCTACTAGGTATAATCCCCATCCAAATATTCGATTACCATGAGTCGAGACACCCATCATGGTTCCAGAAACATGGTCATCCACTTAGGTATAATCCAAACCCAACCTTAATATCTATTAGGTGAGATTTTATTGATGGTTCTAGAAACCTAGGAATCATACTAGGTGTAATCCCCAACTAATACTTAATCTCTATGAGTTGAGCTTCTCTTCATGGTTCTAGAAACATAGTAATTCTCATAGGTGTAATCCCTAACCAATGAATAATCACCATGAGTTGAGATTCTCCACTTAGTTCCAAAAACATGGCAATCCACATAGGTGTAAGACCCAACCAGATCTTTAATTAAACATTATTCAAGATACTCCTAAAATTTCTAAGACATGGAAATACTTCTAGGTGTAATACCCATCCAAATATTCAATTACCATGAGTCTAGATACTCTTTATGGTTCAAAAAATATGGACATCATCCTATGTGAATGCCCCAACCAAACATTCAATTATTAATGAGATAAGATTATCCTCATGGTTATAATAACATGGGTGTACTCCTAAGTGAAAGAAAAAATTAAATATTCAGTTCACCATGATTATAGATACTCCTCAAGGTTCTATAAACATGGGAATCCTCCCATGTGTAAGACAAAACCAAGACTTATTCTCCATGAGTTTAGATTCTGAAAATGGTTCTAGAAACATGAATATCCTTATAGTTGTAAACCCTAAAACATATTCTCACCTGACCTACCTACTAGATTAGGTATCTCATGGAAGCTCATTCATAATACCCACCATCATTCCTATAGTTTCCTCTTTCTAGGAATTTGATTCTTCTAAAGGTAACCCCATTGGAAATCCCTCCATTCAAATATAGTCGTATTCTCTCTTACAATGTGAAAAATCCTATACTATATATTTTTTCTCACATAGATATTTATTCAGATGGTCTTATAGATATATTATGATCATTCTATAATAAAAATTTAATTTCCTCCATCACAGGCCTCTATTTGACGAGTATTCCCCCAAGCATTCCATCAAAGTATATGGGTTTTGATTGTTAGTTTCACATGATATATAGGATGTCTCTTCCGGGATAAATCCCAACTCTGAGACACTAATCACCTCCCTTGATGATAATAAAACTAAATGATCCCAACTAGTTTTATTTACATCCAATCATCAAAAATTAGTAAGAGAAAGACTGGAAACATCAAATACACATAGAAGGTTTAGACAAAAAGAGGTTCTAGGTCCAATCATTGGAACTGGGGTAACCAGTACCATACTAGGACTTGGGAAAGATTCTTGAATATGTCTGAAATATTTTGTAGAGTTATGTAGAAGTCAATAACCCCTCTCAACTTTCTATGGTGAGATCGACCTACCATCCTTTCTATGAAAGCATTTTCTAAGGTGTCACTGAAAAATAATAAGTGATTTTATGCCATAAAAACGTTGTCCAACATTAGATCAAAATGAGCATGGGATTGAAATAATTCATAATTTTCATCGATAATATGGGGAAAATGATTTGAAATTTTGTTCAACCACACTCAACACCACAAAAAATCATCAGAACCTTTTTTTGGAAAAAAAAATGTTGATCCTAGCATGAACGATTGTGAAACCACACTCAAACACCCACTAACAATCATCAAGTCCTCTTTTGGGTGGAGCATAAGGTCCCAAATCCTCTTATGGTATTAACATCCTTCATTATACATCATTTGGTTTGGAATAAAATTTAACTATGGAGATTCTGATTCTTGTTACAAGTGGGATATATATGACGCCTTTATAAGGCCCAAGCTCTATATCAAACATGAATACCATGTCATTCCTTGTGATGGAACATCCTTCATAAGGTTTATAATAACACTCTCTCTAAGATAATAATAATT
This sequence comes from Viscum album, assembly GCA_963277665.1. Taxonomy (NCBI): domain Eukaryota; kingdom Viridiplantae; phylum Streptophyta; class Magnoliopsida; order Santalales; family Viscaceae; genus Viscum; species Viscum album. The sequence continues at coordinate 1,550,940,869 of OY728125.1, read as the reverse complement.
TCTTTCCCATTACTATATAATTTATATTCCATCTATTGTAGTCCCCTGTTTCTCACTTTGACAATGTCACATGTGGGTATAAGGACTTGAAAGGTCCATTCCATTATCATGATAAAAATATCACATCATAGGAGTCCTTATAGAGAGTGATACCGAACTATGTTTACCATTTTATTTTAATGAACAAAATCTGAATGATGTAAATTTTATGGTGGCCTCAGCATGAAAGCCTCCTAGAAGCATCGGGGAAACCTTAGTTTGTAGGCCCAATAGATGTTTGTTCTTATACTCTCATGTAGGCCTGATAGATGTTTGTTTCTCACACCGAGTATGACTCATGAAGTCTTAGAGATTAATTAATAATGTGATATTATCATGGGGATTTAACCCTTATGAGGTCCCCCAAATAGGTGTATTTAGTATCACATCTTATGTTCACTCAATGGGATATATTTGAAATAAGGTGGAATAGGGAAGCCTTACATGCATAAGCCCCACTCAAAAGCCATATTTTCAATACATTAATTTCATATATTCAAATGAAACTAAACTAGGGTTTCTATGATTATTTTTATAAAAATGATATATATGATGCATTACTATAGACTAATCCCCACAGCCAAGGCATTAAATTCCCCCATATAAGCCATTTGTGCATGATTTTAAACTACACAATGCGGGATTTTCAGATAAACATAAATTATGTTAAATGAACTACATGGGATTTGATTCCTATAATATCATGATACATAGGATTCACCTTATATATTCAATCCCAATTTGAAAATAACAATTTACACTATGGATGATAGTAATATCCATAGTTCCAAGTCATATATATTTAATGTACAGGTAGTCCCTCATTGTAAAGAAATAATGAGATAAGAGATTGAAAACATCAAATACATATTTATGGTTTAATTAATTAAACTTCAAATTTCATGTACATTAATTCCATAAACATTCAATTTTTTAGGTTAACTAGTCCCATATTGGGTCTTGGGAAGGATTCATGAACATATCTTATATTTGTAAGGGACTCTCAGAGTATGGAATAATTACCCCAAAAGAGGGTCATGAGACCAACCTACCATCCTACTGACCAATTTGAGTTCTTAATTATAGTTACCCATGATTTTTACACATATTATATCATTATCTGAAAACATATATATTTTTAATACCAAAAAATGATTGAAAAGGCCTACTGTCATTAGAATACTCGGTTAATAATACATTAAAGAAAACTAAATCATGGAGTCCTTAATTTTTTTTTATAGTGAGATCCTATAATCGAATTTACCTCCTAAAACTGAATGAGATAATCTAGGGAATACATGAAATAAAGGGAGGATATAAAAATCCCAGAACGTGAATAAACGTGATAAGGAAACATAATATGTGAGTCAAAGGTGTGACATGATATAATTAAAGTGATGTCACATGAGGAATCAAATAAGACTACAACATAAAGAGCATGGTATCATACAATTGTGTCAATATTGAAAAGTAGAAAAAATATAAATTATGAAATTAACATAATTCAAGGAAAATTGATGATATAACAACTTAGGATGGATAGAGTCCCATGGTGGTTTAGGTTCACTCCCTAATCTCATATATGATGTCTCATAAAACTAAAACATTATCCAATGCATTGTGGGAATATATAATTATTGGAATACATATATCATTAATATTATATACATGTATTTGAGTTTTAAATAAGAATATATGTAATTAATCAAAAATAAAAAAACTACCCATGGAAAGAAATGGGTTTCATAATTCTATCTCATAATAAAATAAAAGATATTTCTTAAAGAACATGTTTAAGAAATGGTCATAAAAAAAGAATTATCCCATAGAATAATCAGGTAATGCGCTAGGTATATATGTAAGATACATATATGAATAATTAAAATATAAAATATAATATTAAAAAAGATATACAGTTATTTAGAGAGAGTGAGTGGCCATAACCAAAGAAAAGTGTGGTTTAGAGAGATCTCTTACCTTGATCCCAATTTGTCACATGCAATATTTATATTCCTAAATAATAATCCTATTTTAAATATTTATTTTATTAATAATCATTTTCATGTCCATTATTCCATTTATTTTATTCATTTCCATTTCAAATTAAATAAAGTAATTATTTAGGCTCATTTCAGACGTTTTGACGATATTCGACTTGTATGCCCAAAAAACATTGGTAAATTGGATAAGGTAAAATGGAATATTATTATATCATATCTATAATAATAATAACAAAAAATTTTTATTTATATATATATTATTATTTTAAAATAAAATTTTTTATATGGCTACAAAAAATGAAGTATGTTACATTATTGGACACGGTAGGTTGTACACACGCACATGTAAGGCTTCCATTTTTATGTAAATATAATAAAAAGAAAGTAAGTGATATTTTATTTTTATACAATGATAATTATAAAATAAATATAATATTTTTTAAATTTAGTTACACATACTATCTATTTAATTTGGTAATAAGAATGAATCACATCCCTTTGCGAGGCGGTAATCCGCTGTACATGTGAAAGAAATTATCGTTTACCAATGGATATTAAGATAAGAAATTTTATCATATTTTAATTTTAGATAATATGAAATATTTAATTATTAACATATATATATATATATTAAATCCATAATTAATAATTGTCATGAGTGGTGATGAGGGAAAACAAATTACACCAATTATTGTGGCTCTAGTCTGTCGTACACACGAATGATGGTTTTGTGTCCCATTTTATGGAAGTGGAGATGTATTTAGGGTATTAAAATAAAATAGAAAGATAATATTATATATAATATAATTGTTTTATGATATCATCATGGTTTAATATGAGTTTAAGGAGGTAGAGGAGGAAATAAAAAATGATTCTCCGTTAAGAATGATAACTCTTCTTCAAACCACCACTTTTATATTATAACTAAATCCATCATAGATTGGATTTATGATCAAAAGAGGACTTTAGGACATGGTTATTTATGTTAGGAATCTATTTGTATATAAATTTCTAAGCCAATGAGATTTATATGTGTATAGATGAGGGGAGAGAAGGTTCACTTTTATAAGGGAGGAGGAGTGGTATTATTGTAATTACCCAAAACAATTCAATAATTGGAATTCACGTTCAATCGCAGTGACATACAATTTTATAAAATAACAAATTTAAATGATATAAGTCCAAACCACACCTATAACTATAAAAATAAAAAAAAAATTATACATGTCATTTAATTACTTATAATGTTACTAACTTTTTACCATTTTAATGTTTCACAGTGTTAACAAATTATTTTCTTGTTTTTTGGAAGAAAAAGTAAATTGAAGTTACTCTAAAATGTTTTGTATTATTAATAAAAATACAGAATCCATATAATAATATTCAATAGACATAATTTTAATAATTTAATTTTAAATAAAATCCACAGATGTGTCGAAAAAATGGTTTTCAAGAATTGCATTTTTCAAGCAGAAGATGATCTAAACTTTTTTTTGAAAAGTAAAAAATAAATAAATTAATTATATACCATTTTAATATATATATATATAATCTATAAATTCAATTTAAATAATTTACCATAAAAGGGTTTTTTATTTTTATAATGGAGAAACATTATGTACTTTAAAATAGTTTTCAAAAAATATATTTTTAGCCAAAAAATCAACTTATATTCAAATATAGTATAAAGAATATTTAAATATAATTTATTAGATAAAATTTACCTAATTAATAATTATATTGTTTTAATATAAAATTAATATAATAAATTTTCATCTTAATAATTAATTTTTTATAAATAAATTACGGTTTTACTAAAAATCATTATTTTTCACTACTCATCGAAAAATCAATATTTTCTAAAAGGTAGAAAAACGATAACCATAAGTTAATTTACATAATTTTAATTCCAAAATTATTATAATAGTATAAAATAAAATTTCCATAATTTTGAATAAAAAATATAATATTTTATAACTAAAATTAATAAAAATCATTTTTGAAGAAAACTTTTTTTTGGATAATAAATGTCTTTATTAAAACAAATTGAGCACTTATTTCCAATTAATTTGTAAATTTAGTAGAAATTTATATTTATTTCATATATTAGTTAATCCTATACATAAATTCCACTTTAATGGCTAGGTTATAAGGGTTATATTTAACTAATTTTTGATAGTTTGGTTTCAGTATTGTGTGATGCATATGCTATCAAACATAGTTTTCCCATTAAAAAAATACAGTCTTATAAGAAATGTTGTTAGATAGATCTTCGAATGAAAATAATTCTTTTAAAATCAGTACATTATATCATTGAAACTAAGAGATTCATTGGGTGTTTCTGTAAGAAACAATGGTGTAATATGATTTTTTTTATATGAAATTAGGCCAACATATACTAAATAATAGTCCAATAAATCTCATAGTTTGACTATATTATATATTAATTAAGGAATCAGTACAGTATATTATTGAAACTTGGAGGGTTAGGTTGCTTCTTGACCCCAATGGGTATGTATTACTGGCCTTTTCAGCCTGATTGGAGAAGGGGTCCCCTCTCAAGGTGGAGGCCATGTCGGAGATCACAAGTCTCAACTTGTGTAGCGTAAGGACATTAAACATAACAATAGATTAAATAGACTCATTTATATTTAAAAATTTCATGAATGTTACTAGATCCACCCCTTGTTCAATTCTCAATGTCATCAAGAAATGACAAATAATCATTTCTCATAACATCAATGTGATCCACATATGGAGGGAGGGAAATAGTGTTTCTAATCACCTGGCCTCTCTAGATACCCACGGTTGAGCTCACCTTTGGTTTTGTGACCTTTCAAGCTTAAATCCTTAGGGGGATAATCTAATTATAGGGGATTCCATTAGTCTTCATTACTTTTGATGCCATTGTTTCTTTTGGCTTTCTTTGTCTTTCCTTTCCACCCTGGTATTTCTCTTTCTACTTGAATAAACATTTACATGTTTACAATATTATAAATATCCATGTTCATAAGGATTATTATGAAAAAATAGGAATCATTAGGTGTTTATCTTATTGTTATTTAATTTTATCTTATCTTCTCTTATTTTTTTTGTAACATTTTGTATTTGATCTCTAAGTGTTTTTATAACATGAATTTATATCAAATTTGAGCAATGGGTCCAAAGAAAATATGGTTTATTGTATTGGTGTAAGGGAGTTTTTAATGGTCAAGTAGAATGAATACAAGATTATTTCCCATTAAAAATGTTACAAGAATGTGAATATGAAATTTTAAGTGAGGAACATGGGTAAGATGATGGATCGATCATAGGTTTTTGGTCATATGAATTTTCTAACACTGTTTTCTTGGACACCATTAATAATTTTTTATAAGAGGAATTTAGAAATTCTATATATATTTATCTCGAATATAATAAATTATATTTAGATGAATAATAACCATCATTAAGAAAATTAGTTTAAGAAAAATCAAATTGTCACATATTTCTTTTAAAAATGGGGGAATTTAGATAATATTAATATAAAGGGGGTGACAAAAAATAGATATTTTTTTCCTTGAGAAGTAAGATTATACCAACCACCACTATTTATATATAAAATGTATTTTAATATATATTATTTAATTATTGAGAAATTATTGGAGGAAGAAATGCATCAAAGTAGGTCTAAAAGATAGTTTAATAGATAATTAAAGAAAAATTGACACAATGGATAATTAAGAAGTTCATAAGGTTAGCATCAGGTGTACATAAGAATGTGACTATTTTGGTAGTGGATTTTAGATTTTATATTTCCACTATATTTATGATTCCCTACTAATAATAATTTTTTTAAAAACTCATCAATAAGTCAAATCCTTTATTTTTTAAGTCCATGATATACATTTCGTTTTGATCAAGATGTGATGTAAGGATATGTAGTGAAGATGGGCGAGGAGAGAATGAGATAGAAGTCAAAATTTTATGAATTTATGATTAGATTCCATTATGTACTTAGTGGTGGGTATTAGGTACCCAATAAGAGAGGTTGAGGTGTATTTCTATATGATAGACCATGAAGTGGTTGATTGACTTATAGTGGGTGGTTGGTGAGCCAGTCGATGGCCAGTGTGGTTTTATAAGTACATTGTTTTCAGTATTAAAAATTTTAAATGTAGATAGATATTTCATTTTAAGGTAATTTTAAATGGACCTTAACAAGATATTCCTTTTAATTGGATATCTTGATGCATTTTAATGATGATTTTGGGCCCTAAACCTAACTCTTGTTCAGCTAGATTCATAGTGAAAATCATTCACCTTTTGAGTTCAAATTTTTGATCTGACTGGTGTATTTGGTTTTATAGTACATTATTATTGAGTCATACCCATTAATGTGAAGGTAATGATATACAACTCAAAATGTTAGTCTATTCAGTATTCTCACAGTTTTAGTTATTCAGATTCTTGGATCCTAAGGTTATTGGATTTTCTATGGGCTTCATCCCTAAAAAATTTCTTATATAAATAAAGTATGTGACCAAATTTTCTCTCATAGAATTTAGAATTTCATTAGATATAAAATGTGACATTTTATGATTTTTTATGTGTTTTTTAACATGGGAATTATATTAGTTTAGAAGAAGTAAATTATTAATGAATATTTGAGTGATAAATGAGGCCATAATTGATGTTTAAAGGAAATAATGGTGAATGAACAGGATTTAACTAAACATCATGAGATTTTATATTATATTTTACCTTGAAACCTAATGTGGTTGATACCATTCTTCACAAGAAACATTGATCCACACTGAATCGAAAAACATTATATAATCCGCATAAAGTAGTTTTTTAATTGGAATGTATATATAGTGGAAAAAACATTATGAAATATATATATATAAAGAAGTAATGGTAACTCTTATTACTATTGAACTAATGAAATTCAATTAGAAAATCTAAATAACAAAATAGACTACAGTCTGAAATAAATTTATTTTTGTCCTAAAATTGTTTTTTATGAGCTATATTTTTGGAAAGTAAATATTCATTGGATTAATGTTGTTTTTTATATAATTAATATATTATCACCAAATTTATTTTTTAATTTATTATAAATAAAAATGAAATCATTTATTAGTTTAAAAATGTAATCATTTATTAGTTTAAAAATGTATATTTTTTATAATTTTTTTCATTACATTTATAGTTTTTAAAAAAAGTTTAATTCAGAAATCATGGAATTTAAATTTGAACAAATTAAATTCATTTTTGGATTTAGAATAAAAATATTATCTTATTAATTTTTCCTGTTAATTTTTTGAAATAGTTTTTTTAGGTGAATAATAGAAAATATCATATATAAAAATAAAATTACTTTTATTGAATTATTATAAACTATATATGCAACACCCTGAGATTTTAAATAATGTTTTCATTTAAAATAAAATGTGTTCAATAGATGTAATGCCATGAAACACTGAACCAATTGAGACACATTAAATTTATACATATATATTACATATTATTAAATGAATATTCATTACATAAAATCATAACCCACACCGAAACCACATAGGATTAGTATCTTTGGAAACTAAAACACATAAAAAAGTGGTTCATAAATGAACTACATCATCTCCCACTCAGTTCCTCATAACTATAACCCTTATTAGACACAACATACACAATACCATTTTTCATATTCTAGGTAATGGAAACATAATAAATCGTGATATAAGAATCTCAGTAAGGGTAAACAAAGGATATATTGATGATCAATTAAACATAAATGAGAATAATATTACGAGAATATAGAAAAAAATTATAAAACCATACATTCCATATAATATATTATAATATAAAATCATGTAAGACATCTTGCTATATTAATAGACATGAATCATAAATTTATCAAATAATATGATCCACGAGAGCATAAAATAAGCTCAAAACATGAGTTTGCGACATACATAAAATAATGAAAATCATTTCCTAAGTACTCATGAATCATTTCCAAGACTATAATTATGGAATGGGTTCGGTCACCAAAATATCATAGACTTCAAGGTTCACTACCAATAATATTGTAGTGGAAAATGTATCTTACTGAATTGGGTTCACTAACCCTTCAGTTCATATTTACCTAATTATATATAAGTTATTATCGAATATATTTGAGAGAGATATTGGTCCCAATCATCCCCGATTAAAACATTACCCTAATTAAATGCTATAACATAACCACTATCCTTGGTTATAACATAACTAATGACCTTTATAATAACATAAACATGATCACATAATGAAAAATAATCACATGATTTAAAAAATATCATAAAAATTAATCCTATTAAATCCCATAAAAAAGAAATGGTTTTCAAAAACATTTCATCATAGCATAAACCATTGATAAGAAACAAGTTTCATAAACATATTTTAATCAAAAACATAAACCATCCATAAAAAAATAATATGATATCATTTTAAAATATCACAAATAGTGATTATATAGGATAAATGGATTTCATCTAAGATGGTAAATGATTTTGAAATATAAAATGGAATATTTCTTATGGAAAATAACTTTCCCATTTTGATATAACTTATTACAAAACATCACACATGAAAAGTAAAAATATTTATTTTAAAATAACATTATAAAAATAAAAAGTAAGATTCAATGAAAATAATGGCTAGGGTGGAATGAATTTTTTTATACTATATACATTAAAAAAAATTCCATCTATATTTTTGTTGAAAATTTTACAAATTACCTCATTTGGAAAATTACAAGAAGGTTATATTCAAAAAATAATAATTTATAAGTAAAACACGTGTAAACAAGAAATTAAAGTCCATAAGATAATAGTAAAAATATTTTAGGTTCTTAGAAAACATATATATGAAAGAGAAAGTTTCGATGTGGAGACTTAAATATAAACAATCCAAAATGTTGTTGATATTGTGAAATAAAACCTTAATACTTTGGTATCTTTTGAATATTAATCCCCATGAAAGAAATAAATATATATAGATTTGTAAATTCCAATAAAATTCATATTATTTATCATAAAACACATTCATGGAAATTATATACACCATAAAAAAGATACATTTAGTGAAAATGGCATGTGTCCCATGAAAATAAAAGTGAGATGGAAATCTCTTACCCCAAGTTCAACTAACTTCGACAGAAATCTAAACTCTTTTATAAAAAAAATTAAATTTATTAAAATTATATAATATAATAATATAAATTATTATTATATCATATATATTCATAATATATATAAATATATTTTGATTCATATATAATTAAAGATATAGAAAATAAATTACATTATTCATGGAGATGGTAGGATGTATGTATTCATGAACATAGTTTTTATTTTTCAGATAGATAGAACAAAGAAAAGATAAAAAATAATTCACCATAATAAAATTATTATTATATCATATAAATCATAAATATCAAATATATATATATATATATCATTATTACCATATAGGTAAAAAACTAAAAAACATATGACATCGCTTCATGGAGGTGGTTCTCCACACCTACACAAAAACAAAGTTATAATTTTCCAACAGTTTGGAAGGTATAAAGTTATATATGATAATATCATTTTATTAGATGAATTATGTTATATATATCATAAATAAAAACTAAAAAATAACCATCCATGAATTGTATTTATGGAAAATGAGTTTAATCGCAATGTGGAGACAATGATCCATACATATGAATGAGCAATACATTCACTTCCCATTTGATGGAAAAAAGATAAATAAGGTATTTTAGAAAGCGTATTAATATTTAAGTATATTAATTAGTTTAAATATAGCATACTAATAAGAATATAACATATTAATAAGGTAAAAATTTGTATAAAATCGGAAGCTATCAATTAAGTCAATTACCTCTTCCTTGAATCAACAACTTTATATTTCCTCTTAAGGGATCTACAGTTGATCTTTTGGGAAGACCATAAACTATATAATGTGGTTAGGAGAGTTAATAATGATTTTTTTTGGGTATGGTCAAGTTAGAATGAAAAACATTGAGTGAGTAAGAGAAAAAAAGGGTGTCCATTTATAAGGGAGGGGAAGTACACACTTGGAATTTCTTTAAATAATGAAATTCAATAAAGTCCTTCATAAGGAAAATGGTTCCAAATAGTTTATAATTGAATATTTTATGATTTTTTATGAAATTTCATCTCTTATTTTTATTCATTTAATATTTGAATATTTTTAAATAATCTAATAAATTATTATTTTCATTAAATATCATTAATGAAAATTTTAACACTATTCATTTAATTTGACATAAAAGAAAAAAAATTATAATAATATTATATTTCATTAATCTAACACCAATATCACATATTCATCTAAAAAATTAATGGACATGATTAAATAACATAAATTATATTACTTTTAACATTTTCAAATTCATATATTATATTTTTTATTAACTAGAGAAATATTGAATCAATGTTGAATAAGAATTTATAGTCATTATATAATTACTAAAAATTCAAAATAAATTTATATCATGAAAATAATTACATTTCTATAAATATATCTATCATGATTCTTTTATAAATCAATTTTTCCCTATGTGAATATATAAAATATATTTAAAACTAAGAGAGTGACTCTTTGTAACATAATTTAATTTAAATATTATATATGTTATTTTCATTGGAATGTTTCTATTAGAATACTCCATTTTAATACTATGTTAATAACAGTAAAAATATCTCAAAAAAATAAGTTGGATGAAAAACTATTCCCTTATCACTTCTTTTTAACCAAGATTAACAAATTTATCCATTACTGAGGAGATAAATTTTTCCATTATATCTATTCATATTGACTAAAGATAGAGGATATAATTTGTAAAATTTGATCCTCTTGATACCAAATATGTATTTAAATTTATTTAATTCAATACCTATAAATGGAATAAATTAATTTAATGCAATTGTGAAAAATGTTGAAAAATGGGTTTAAAAAAACATTCTTGAATTTAAAACTAGATTTATTCATATCATATTCCTAGAAAAATAGTTGTGGAATGTCTAAATTTTTTTATGTAAATAATATATTTCATCAAAATAATTCAAAATACTACTAATAAATTTATTATTATAAAAATACTCTAAATTCTCACAAATAGTTTTTAAGAAAAACATCACATTATTTTTAGTGAATTTGTTTCTTAATTTTTAATTGTTACCATTTGATAACTAATGAATTAATTTTATTAAATTTTTAGACCATATATTTTTTCTAATTGAGTTATTACAATTCATATATAAAAATCCAATATGTCGGTGATAATGGAAATGAAATATTTTAATAATGATATGTGGTTCATCTAAAATCAATATTTCATGAAACACAAGATATCAAATAAATAAAATTATTTAAAGAGAAATATTACTTAAAAATCTTAGGGTGTTATATTATACCCCCATTAAATTTAATTTCACCAACAAAACTTCAACACACTGATACAAAGAGATGAGGATTATTTTACATCATCGTCCAATGGCCCGAAGGCCTTCAATTTTTATTGATTTTTGATAATACACATTTCAATGGGTGAGGTTTAACCCCTATAAGGCCCATAGGTTTAAATATTATAGGGCCCATAAGCCTTATAGATTCATTGCTCGTATGATTCAAAAATTACATACAACCCAAACTAACTACTTGGAACCACTCCTCCCAAGCATCTTCATCGTGAAATCAGCTCTCCACCTTCACATGGATGTTTGGCTAGGCATTGCTGTGGATGCACAGGATTATGCTGATGGTAGGTTCTATATCATCACATTAATTCAATATATTTAACTTTTTCTATGGTGAAAGCTCCTTCATCATCCTCCATCGAATACTTGTTCTTTGTAAGTTTTCTAGTTTTCATCTTCACTAAAGGCGGACTGAAGTCCTTGAGGTGGCCCGAAGGCCTAACTGAAACGAAGGCATGGGTGGCCCGAAGGCCTTAAATGACTAGAGGAACAAATCTTTGGACCGAATTTCCAAAATAGGGAATATTTCATGCTTCTACAGTGCCATACAATGCCTGCTACACTACTACATTGTTCCTTCTACAGTACTACTATAGTACCCAGAAATTAGCATCTGCTTGGATTTGATATCAGGTCGCCTGGATGAACTAATGTAGTCCTCACCAACTGAACTGAGGCTCACGTGCAGGATAATTCTTCCTCATCATATCTATATGTTCCCATGTAGCTTCCTTAAATTAGTGGTTCTAGAAAAATTACATTAACAAGGTAAGAGGTCTTGTGTGACAGATATTTCCATATATGATAAAAAATCTACAAGAGTTGTTCTTTATAAAAAAAAATATATATCTCTAGTGGTAAAACCTCTGAATTAGTACATGTAAAGGATCATATATGTACTTCATCAAACGTTATACAATCAAAACATCATGAAAATGAGAGTGATTTGGTTTAAGTTCCCATCGATAAGCTACCATCATGATATGTTGATTAATTTAAAAAGTACCAATATATTAAGGCTTAGCATAACCTTCTTTCTAAATCCCATTATACTCTTATAGGGATAAGTTAATAGGATTAATCTTTCAAAAACATCATAGTCCAGATACTTTCGATGATTATCGGATGAAAATTCATTTTATATTTGAGATTCCATTTTGTAGAATTGAATGGAAATAACCTTCTCTTCCATTTACCCATCTTGGTTGGGTCCCAATAAATTTATCTCTAAATATTTATTCCAGTATTTTGGAGTTAAGAACTTCTTACCATAGAGGGATTCATATGTACACATCTAAATATTAGAGTGAAAGTTATTATTGAATGAAAATTTTACTATAGGAATGTGTTTATCCCAACCACCTTTGAAATCCTTAGAATAAAATGTTAAAATATATTTTACAGTTTGAATGGTCCTCTTAGATATTCCATCATTCTAAAAATAATAAGTAGTGTTGAACAAATATCTGTATCCAAATCCTGCTAGATAATTCTCTATAACATTGAGGTAAATATGAAATCCAGAACATATTCAATTGATAGTTGTACTCTCTAAAATAAAACCACTTACTGAATGAATTTCCAAGTAAGTTTATCAAAAGAGAAATCATCACTAATTTCAATTAAGTGTGTTGACTTTGTGTGGTGATAGATTACAACCTAAATGTAACACCCTAGCCCCAGTTACCTAAAATTTGGGCATTATTACATAACATCGGCATGATGCAAGGAATCATGTCTCGAAAGACTGATCAGTTTAGTAGCCTTGGAAGTGATAAAAACATATTCAAGTTTTACATTACATCATGAAATTAAAAAAACATTTTGTCCCAATTGAACACTCTTATATCCCTTATCCTATTCCTGGAGGTTAATTATAACATAATTCTTTGAATCTTGGAAAAAATATTACATAAAAAAGGGGTGAGCTGAGATTCTCAGTAAGGATTAAAATATATCATAAACTCTCATAAATAAGAATAAACATTTAAGGCAATTTATAAGACTAGAACACAAGCCTTTTAATATTAATCATCATAATAATATGGAAAAGATAAATCAAATAATTCCATTTACTTATTCACATGGATATTCTACTAGTCGAATAATCAAATTTAATATCAATAACCAATTTTATAGTGATGGAATGCATAATTCTGGACATCATAACCACATAGTGAAGGCCTTGTTCCAAGACTACAAATAAGATTTTGTCAAGGCCTTGTGCCAAGAAACTAGTTTGTCTCATGAAACCTACCAATGCATCGAGGATCTATAGAGGGATCCACCCATCACTTACTAAGTCCAATTCATTCCTCATATGAAATGGTTGAAACATAATCAAAACGTTCGTATTAAAACAATCAAACGAAATGTCAATATTTTAACCACAAACCATGAATGGTATAAAAAAAGCACATCTACAGTAAAAAATAACTCATTAAATACAATATGGAAGATTATATTATAATAAATTAACCTCAATAGAGAATAATATATGATATTAACATATATAAAAATAATCATCAAAACGATTTGAAAGAAATATCCCCGTTTTTATTGGAAACATTTAAAAGTCTCAGTACTTAACAAGAAGCTGTTTAAAATGGAGTTCTGAATCAAAGTGTCCCATACCACATTGGAACCATTAAAAATAATTTTAATTTTAAAACATTACTGACCATATAAATAAATCCTTAAAACAATTTTTAAAACATGGACATTAATGAGAAATATTTAGAAGAATAAATTTTGAAAACACTTAAAATGATATTTTAGATAGAGTTCCAAACCAAATGAGAGAATCATGAATACAAATAATTGATGTAATCAAAACATTATAATATCAAGAGAATAAAGGTATTCATGGTATACTATGTCAAAGTACAGTATATACAACAAATAAAAGTGAATTGGCGCGTAACAACAAATAATTCTCAATGGAATGTAAGTTGAGATGAATTCCCTTATAAAGATTGTATCCCTAGGTTATGGATTAATCGGTGACATAATTATGTGTGAAAATTATAAATACACTAAATATAATTGTATATTAATTGAAAATAATTCATAGTAAATTCACACATATTCTTGTAAAAACAACACCAATGACTTGGATGTTTAACTCAATGAATAAAAATTGAGTTAAAATTATTCTTAGCAAGTTCATATGAATGACTTGAGGATTTATCAATGGAGGGATTATGTGTTTAAAGATTATATCCACACAAAGAGGAGTGGAAATTACTACATAATTAAATAAATAGTGATTTCATACATAATCATGGAGTAAAGTAATCAACGAAGTTTGCATAAAACCGAATGAGTAGAAATTGAAATTTAAAATTCCATTACCGATTTGGTAACTTATGAAACATACATCCCATAAACGAATGATCATAAAATAATGATTTAAATACCCATAAATTAAAATATGTTATGAAAATAATACAAACATGGTAAGTACATATGCCATATAAAATTAAATAGTGGAAAATATAGCACGAATCTCACGGGAAGAAAAGTGAGATGAAAAAACCTTACTTTGTACATTTCCTAAGTATAGTGTAGGTTAAACTCTTGTATAATGGTGAAAACATTGTTGTTAAATTATACAATAATCAAATACATAAATATGATATCATATATGACCTTTTAATAATTCGTTATTAATTATATTTCAGTAGTATCATTGTTTGGGTTGTTAACTGATTCATTCTCCTTTATATATTTTGTTACGTAAGTCATGTTTCTTATTTATAGGCTGTATTTGAATAATATATAGAATGATATTAAGTCTAAAAAATTATTTTTAATAATGAAATGAATATTATTCTTTAATGATTATGATGGGGAATGAATGTAATCGCATTCGTGGAGAACGTAGTCCATACATACACACGAGCGACAATATAATTATATTAATGGTAAAATCCTATATAATTGGATGGTATATAATATATAAATAATCAATATAATGTTATATTTATTATTATATCAGTTATTCTCATTATTTTACCCTTTCCAATAATGAAGTGTTTGAATAACAAACTACAGCACGACATGGAGACGGTAAGATATATATACGCACGTATGGTGACTTTGTCATTTATAGGATGGATAGAATAATGAATATGGTTGTACCATATTTATAATAAAATCAAAGTATTTAAAAGGTAATATATTTATTATTATGGTATGGAAAAAACAAATAAAGAGGAAGTGGAAGAGGAAAATAACATGGAAGAGGGTGGTGAAATTATTACCTCTTCTTTGGGTGTTTCTATTTGAGTTGATCAAAAAGGGCACCTTAGTTTGGATTTCTGATCAAAGTAAGGACTCTAGTTCAAATTCAGGATAGTTTTGAGTATATTTGGGTAGGGTTTTCCTGTGAAAAATGGCTTTGGAGGTGTGATTTTGAGATAAAGTGAAGTACCATTTTATAAGAGTGGTGATGGTCACTTTATGAAAACATTAAAATATTATTTTATAATAAACTCAGTTTCGGTTTCTAATGGATCTCAAATTATTTATTTCGAGGCTAAGGTAGGGATGGGTCTAAAAAATCTCAAAAATAGGGTTTAGATAGGTTTAGGTCACCATATTAACCTTATCTTTTAGATTTAACTCTTTGTTATATAGTTTTACTCTTACCACAAATTATTGTATTATAATATTATATGGTTAATAATCATAAAATAAATTGCCTAGCGAACCCAAAGTGGTTCATTAATAATATATATATAGTATATAAGTACTTTGGTAGATCCTTATATTATTAGGACTATTATATCATTTAATAATATAGTATTTGTTTTAAAAACTCATTTATGTCAATTTTCACACTATTTAGTATTTTGTTTTTGTTAAAGTCATAACAGAATGATTACTTCGAAAAAAAGTCATTGAATCAACCATAATATGTCATATTAACCTATAAAATTTGTGTAATTCATAAAAAGTCTCAAATTACATTTATTTTAACATTTATAATATCAATTAGTTTAATCGTTTATTAGTAAGCTAATTAATACATCATCATTGTGTCATATATAAATAAAAATATGTAATGTATAAAAATTATAAATAAAATACCCTAATGTAAGAGATCTATTTAGATTTATAATGAATATTTATAGTTGAATTTATCTTATGTGTAACCTTATATTAAAATTTATTTTGTTATTAAATCTTCAATTTAAAACTTTTAAGTCTTCGTTAAATAAAATAATAATAAATGTCCTAATCTAACACAAGTGGAACAAAAGGATCATATTTTATTCCTAATATTTATTTTCGTTGAAATAAACTTATCAAATAGAATTATGAAATATGTTAGGGTAATAATATTATTATTTTTACCTTTAATTACCCTATTTAATTTTAACCATGGTAAATAAAAGTTAAATGTTACTATTCACAAAAAATTATTTTCATTTTATTGAATCAAAATTTACTTATTGATATCAATCATGTCTCTGTGATTTTTGAAATTCAATTCACAGAAGTGGTAAAATTATGTTTTATGCAAATATTCAAATACCCCTACAAGGTGGGTAAAAATCGGTAAAAAGTTCAGTAAAATTTTATATATATAATATTATTATAAAATGACTCTAATTAAGTACATTGAACATATATAGGTATTAGGTATCTATTTTTTCCTAATATAAATTTAAATAAAATTATTTATTATTTAAATAAAATGTCAGTTTTAAACAATAACGCATTGGTTTTCACTATACATCAAAAATTGAATGCCTTCAGAAAAATATCAAAAATTCACCCTAAGTTAATTTTTATATTCCAAATTCAAAAATGAATTCCATTTTTAAAAATAATATTTGTAAAGTTTCCAAAAGTGGGTATTAATATTCATAATGTCTTGTTTGATTGGTCATGGTGTGTTAAAACTTCATGTTGCTTACAACACAAGCTACTGCATTATTCAAAGGGAAACACACCGTAGAAGCTTCTGGTGTCACATTATTCCATCTTTCAATAAATTTAATCCCCCCAATTTTAAATTGTTCTTCAGAGATGAAAGATAAAAAATAATAGAAAATACCTTCATGGAAAACCCACATTAGCAATAGGGTTAATAAATTTTAGTCTTAATAAGAGGGAAAGGGAAATGGAAATGTCACCACCAAATTAGGATATCGAATAGGAGAACAGTGGTTGAAATATTATTAGAAGAAAAACATAAATATTTATAATGAGTGATTGAGGTCATCAATCACAAACAAGTGAATTGAAAATTGAGGGTCTCAAAGCCATAAATCTATGATGAATTACGTAAGGTATTAGGATAACTCATATTTGGGTTTAAGAATCCTTCCCTAATGTTTAAGAATTAATTTCTTCATTGAATAAGAAAAAAATAATTGATAGGTAGAGTTCCTTAATTTAATAACTTATACCACAAAATCATCTTTCACTCCAACTGATGAGTATTCAAGATGACACGGTCACACCTGAAGCACTAGAATAATCATACATGGAATCACATAATTCAAAAAGGATGAACTATATATTTACCCTATATTTTGAGAATAACCAAAAAAAAATGGTTAGAACAAGATCAGATGATCCCCCAAAAGGGCAATCCTTTAGAGAAATAAATACAAATCATGATTTCTAAAATTAAACCAACAATAACCAAAGTTTAATAAATACCATTCAATAAACAGTAGTCCTTAAAATCATTCAATATAATCCAATCTAATATTGAAACCCAAAACTCAAAACAATTTTATTACATAATCTTCCACGTTAAATTATATCTCCAAATAACAGAAACTACTCTTAAAGTCACATACTTAAAAGTAATTATCTTAATCATATATTCTCTTTGATAGGTTAATAATTTCCCTAAATAACCTAAATCACTATAAGTCTACTATAAAAACATAGATTAAAATCCCCCATTACTCCTCAAATGAAATCGCATAGTATTCTATTTTCCTTAGGCATATAGTGTTCCCAACAGAGCAAACGTCTTCCAAAATAACATTTATCACTTAATCACCAAATCATTTTCCTATACTAAGGATATCCATTTGATAAGATATAAGATCCCAAATCAACATATTACTAATTAATAAAATCGTTTAACTAAAATGAATTAGTCATGCTAACAAGGGTCTTCACACAGTCCAGCGGTAGGCGATAAATCCCAATCACACTCTAGTTGTGGGTTCTATTCTTGTAGCTTTGTCCAAGGGGACGGGTTTTCAAACTGTCTGCATGTTGCCTATTTTTAAATACTATATTTTATGAAATTCCCAAAATGAGTTAAATTCCTCAAAATATCCATAACAAAATTTCACCACAAATTTTATCTCAAGACTCGCATTTTCATCCCAAAATTTAATAACTTGTAATTGCCTCAAATTCAAGGATCATATAATCCCAAATGGTTATCTATAACTATATCCACAATAGAAAATATTACTCTTCCTAAAATAGCATTTTCACGTAACAAACTGTAGGGTTACACATACAATAGAAATGTCTTCCACTGTAATCCCATCAACGAAGGGCACTAATACTTTTAAACATTTCGCCATCCATTAATTTCCACATAGGTTCTTCCTTGACCAATAGGTTATTATATAGAATAGGGTATTCAATTGGGTAATTCCCAGGTCCCCTAAATATATGGAAAATGACAGTAATTGGATTATTTGGATCATTTTTATTTTCATCCATAGTACATTTCATTTTTCATCGGCAATTCTTTAATTTATGTCATTATTTCCCACACATAAATCATTTCTTTGTTCCATTGAGACACTTTCTAAGGTGTCTCCTTCCAAATTTCGTGCATGATGAAAATTGATCTTTATTTTCCCCATGGTATCCACTGCTAGAGATCATATCATTCACCACCTTTATCTTCTTTGTTGAGTCTGGGAGTTGGTTAATATATATGTTGTTGATTATATTTTTGGAAAAGTGATTCACATGAACACACATTTTTTTACACTATCAATATTCCATTTCATTTCTCATTTCGACCATCATTCCCACCTTGTACATCATGTTCAATGTTACTATGACTTCCTAGAAATACAGCCATTGACCAACACAATAAAGCATAATGTGAGTCATAAAATCATTTATAGAATATCATAACACCTTATTTTTAATCTAAAACACCTAAGGATTAACTAAGGTTATTTTTTCTCATCTTATATTAATATCGTTCAAATTGGTTTGTAAAGAAAATTTGAATTATCCTAATCATATACCTCGGGAGTGTTTTAAGAAAGAGTACAGAAAGGCCCGTTGTCGTGTACCAGGATACCAAGGGTCAATCCCAGAACACTTTGTCAGAGTTTTCACTCCTAGGTACATCTGTGCCAGAGCCCCATGTACCAGCTCGTATCCAGACAGGGATGTATTTCTTGGAAGACCCACATAATATTTACATTACCAATATATTTTGATGTTCTTCTACAATAATCATCAATATCTATCTAAGGGTAGTGTTTTATGATCAATGTTTTTCTAAATTTATCATCTAAGGATTTTACTTAACTTCCTCTGATAGCTACTATAGTGCCCCGAACCCAGTTACCCAGAATTGGTGAATTATTAAATAACATTGTCATGATACAAGGAATCATGTCCCGAAAGGCCAATCAGTTTAGTAGCCATGGAATCATCAGATACATACATATGTTTTATATTACATCATGAAATATAAAAAACATGGTGTCCCCTTTGAACACTCTTATATCCCTTAGCCAATTCATATAGGTTAATCATAACATACATCTTTGCATCCTAGAAAAAATAAAACAAAAGAAAGGGGTGAGCTCAGATGCTCAGTAAGGATAACACTAAAGAAGAAACTGTTATAAATAAGAATAAACATTTAACGCAATGTATAAGACTAGAAAAAATGCCATTTAATCTTAAAAATCTGCATAATCTGGAAAAGATAAATTGAATAATTTAATTTTATTATTCACATCGATATTATTCTAGTCAAATAATCACATTTAATATCAATAGCCAATTTCATAATGATAGAATGCATAATGCTGAACATCATAACAACATAGTCAAGACCTCATGCCAAGACTACAAATAATATTTTGTAAAGTCTCTGTACAATGACACTAGTTTGTCTCATGAGACCTACCAATGTATTGAGGAGAAAATGTGGGATCCATCTGTCATTTACAATGTCCAACTAATTCCTTGTATGAAAAGGATGAAACATAATCTAAACATTCATATTAAAACTAGAATACAAAATGTCTATATTTTAAACAAAAACCATGAATAGTATAAAAAAGCACATCCACAGTCAAACATAACTCATTCAATACAATATAGAATATTGTATTTTAATAAATTAACCTCGATCAAGAATAATGAAGGGTATTGACATAGATGAAAATAATCATCAATACTATTTGGGAGAAATAGTCCCCTTTTTCATGAAAACATTTAAAAGTCTCATTATTTATCCAGAAGCTGTTTAAAATTGATTTCTGAATCAAAGTGTCCCATCCAACTTTGAAACATTTAAAAATAATTTTAATTTTAAAGCATTAATGTCCATAAAAATATATACTTAAAACCATTTTTAAAACATGGACATTAATGGGAATGATTTGAAAGAATATATTTTTAAAACATTTAAATTGATATTATAGTTAGATTTCCTAAATAAATGAGAGAGGCTTGAATACAAATAATTGTGGTAATAAAAAATTTATAATATCATGATAATAAAGGGATTCATGATATACTATGTTAAAGTAAAGTAAATACACTAAATAAAAGTGAATTGGTGCATAACGACAATGAAGTCTCAATGGAATGTAAGTTGAGATGAATTCCGTTATAAAGACTATATCCTTAGGTTAAGGAAAAATCAATGAAATAATTATGTGTGAAAAATATAAATACACTAAATATTAATATATTTTTATTTTATATCAATCAAGGGACATTCACACATATTCTTGTAAAAACAACACAAATTACTTGAATGTTTAACTCAATGAATAGAAATTGAGTTAAAATTAATCTTATCAAGTTCAAATCGATGACTTGAGAATTTATAAATGGATTGATTATGTGTATCAAAAGAATATCTACACAATGGGGAGTTTAAATTACTACATATGTAAATAACTAGTGATTCCACACATAATCTTGGAGTAAAGTAATCAATGATGTTTGCGTAAAACCGAATGAGTGGAAATTGAAATTTGAAATTCCCATACCGATTTGGTAAATTAAAAAACATACACCCCACAAAAGAAGGATAATTAAATGATGATATAAATACCCATATATTAAATTATATTATTCAAAAAATACAATCATAGGCAGTACATACACCACACAAAAGGAAATAGTGTAAAATATAGCATGAATCTCACGGGAATAAATGTGAGATGAAGACCCCATACCTTGTAATTTTCCTTAGTATTGGGTATGTTATCCTCCTATATAATTTTTAAATAATTTTAATTAAATTATATAATAATAAAATAAAATAATATGATATCATATATGATCTTCTAATATTGCATTGTTAATGATATTTTAGTAGTATCGCTGTTTTGGTTGTTAACTGATTAATTTAACTTTATTTTTTTTATTACGTAAGTCTTGTTTGTTATGTATAGGAAGTAATTGATTCATATCCTGAATGATATTAAGTTCTTAAACATTATTTTTAATCATAAAATGAAAATTATTCTTGAATGATTACGATGGGGAATGAATCTCATCGCGTTCGTGGAGACGGAATCTGTACGTACGCACGAGCGAAAATATAATTATATTGATGGTGAAATCATATGTAATTGGATGGTATATCATATATACAGAATCATTAGAATTTTATATTTATTATTTACATCAGTTATACTCATTATTATACCCATTCAAATAATGAAGTGTTTGAATAACAAACTACACCACGACGTGGAGACGGTAAGCTGTATGCATGCACGTATGGTGAATTTGTCATTTATAGGAAGGATAGAATAATGAATATGGTTGTACCATATTTATAATAACATCACATTATGTATAAGTTACTGGACTTATTATTTTATTATGGAAACAAAAAATAAATAGGAAGTGGAAGAGGAAAAAACTTGAAAGAGGGTGGTGAAATTATTACCTCTTCTTGAAGTGTTTCATTTTGAGTTGATCATAAGGGGTCTTTAGGTTGGCTTTCAGATCAAATTAAGGCCTCTTGGTCGAATTGAGGATAGTTGTAAGGATATTTGGGTAGGGTTTGGATGATTAAAACGGCTTTGGAGGTGTGGTTTTTAGAGAAGGGAATGTACCTTTTTATAAGAGCGGTGAAGGTCGCTTTAGGAAAACATTGAAATATTATTTTATAATAAATTGATTTTAAGTTTCTAATGGCTCCAAAATGATTGATTTAGAGAATAAAGAAGTAATTGGTCTTAAAACTCTCATCCAATAGGTTTTATATAGGTTTAGGTCACCATATTAACCTTATCCTTTAGATTTAACTCTAAGTTAAATAGTTCAACTTTTACCATGTATTCTTGTATTATTATATTATATGGTTAATAATCATACTATAAAATTCCAAGAGAACCCAAATAGGTTCATTGATGATGTGTCTATTTTTATATAAGTCTATTTTCAAAAACATATATTATTAAAAATGTTATATCATTTAATAATATTTTATTTTATTTTTAAACTTATTTATGTCAATTTTGACACTATTTAGTATTTTGTTTTTTAAGTCATAGCAGCATGATTACTTTGAAAAATGTTCATTGCATCAACCCAAACATGTCCCATTCACCTATAAAATTCTTTAAATTCATCAAAAGAGTCAAATCATATTTATTTTGTAATTTATAATATCAATTATTTTAATCATTCATTAATAAGGTAATTACTGTATCATCATTGCGACATATATAAATTAAATTATATAATGTCTAAAAATTATAAATAAAACACCCTGATGTAGGAAATATATTTATCTTTCTAATGAATATTTATATTCTAATTTATCTTATGTGTAACCATATATTAAAAATTATTTAGTTATTAAACTTTGAATTTAACACTTTTAACTCTCTTTAAATAAAATAATAATAAATGTCCTATTCCAATCCAGGTGAACCAAAAGAATCATATTTTATTACTAAGTCTGATTTTGGTTGAAATACACTTATCCAATAGAATTAGGACATGTGTTTGGGTAATAATAATATCATTTTTACATTTAATTTCCTTATTTACTTTTAACAGGTAAATAAAAGTTAAAAGTTACTATTCACCAAAAAATATTTTCATCTTATTAAACAATATTTTATTTATTGATATCAACCATGTCTCTAATATTTTTGAAATTAAATTCATAGAAGTGGTAAAATTATGTTTTATGCAAATTTTCAAATGCTTCTAGAAGGTGGGTAAAAGACGGTAAAAAGGTCAATAAAATTTTATATATCTAATATTATTATAAAATGACTCTAATTAATTAAATTGAACATATATTTTTATTATGTATCTATTTTTACATTAAATAAATTTAAATAAAATAATTAATTATTTAAAAAAACTAGTTTTAAATAATAACGCATTGTTTTCACTATTTATTAAAAATTAAAAGTATTCTGAAAAATACCAAAAATTCACCCTAAGCTAATTTCGATATTCTAAAATCAAAAATGAAGTCAATTTTGATAAATAAAATTTATAAAATTTCAAAAATTGGGTATTACTATTAATAACGACTAGTTTTATTGTCCGTGGTGTGTTAAAACTCCAAGTTGCGTAAAACGCAAGCTACTGCATTATTCAAAGGGAAATGTACCGTAAAGGTTTGGGGTGTTACACTAAATATCATTATTCCCATCATAAATTTTGGGAAGTATAATGAAAAAATATATGGTGATTTTTTCTCATTTTCATTCACATTTGGGTAATAGTGGTAAAATCCCCTTAGACATCTATCTCTTAACATTAAATTGCAGACCTAACAAGCACTGAGAATCATAGTTTACAATTTCTATCCTTATTCAATACAATTTAAAATAATCTTTCAAATCTATATGTGTCATCATACCTCTATGATGAATAGATAATGAAAAAATATGAGCTAAAAACCTCATATCCTTATCCAGATATTGTACCAAAGTCACACAAACATAGTTCATAGACCTTATTTTTTCCTCATAATAAAAAATGAGCATAAGATAATTTCTCACCTTTCTTTTTTTCATTATATCTTCCATTTGTGCCTCTTTAATATTAACTTCAATATATGGTGGAAAAATCATTTGAGAAATATAATATTTATTCCATTACATTAATATTTCAATATATAGACTATTCATGTCATAAAATATCAGAATTTTTGTGATCCTCATCATGGATAAGCTAGTATGATCCCTTAGACATAGAGAATATTCCACCTTGTTCTCTTTACTTGGGTGGTAATGAATTGAAAAATCATAATCATTAATCATCTCCTTCCATATTATTTGGTGGATATATATCTATTTTTTATAGGATATATAATTTTTACTTTTATGAGCAATATTTATATATATATCACACCTTTTCCATTAAGGTAATGTGTTCACATCTTTAATGCAAAATATACTACATCTTACTCCAAATCATGATATGTGTAATCTTTCCCATGGACCATCAATTTCACTAAAGCATAAGCTAAAGACATATATTTTTAAATAAGGATGTATCCCAATACATTATTTGATTCATCATTATAGATTATAAACCCTTCTCTAATATAGGGTAGTGTAATAATATGTGCACTAAACATACTTCTCTTTAGATCCTTAAAACATTCCTCACATTAATCCATCCAAAAGAACATGGATTCCTTCCAAGATAACTTGGTGAGTGGATCTAATATCCACGAATCATTATCCAAAATGTGTTTACAATGTCAAGAAAATAACATAAAACTACATATCTCAATACCAATGGCTTAAATGGGCCAATTTTAAATAAAAACTTCCATTTAAGGGTCTACTTATATACCCACACAAGATATTATATGAACCAATACTGAAACAATCAATTGAAAAAATTAAGATTTTGTAAAAATTTTATAAAGATGCTCCTTCCTCAGGGTCATTAACAAAATCCTCAACTGATATTCATGCTATTCCCTTCCAATTGAATATATTATATTATAATCTATATAGTTTACTAGAAACTAATCAGTTTAATATATATATATACTACATTCATTAAATTATTGATTATTGTGGGTGAATTAGTAACATAAGATGAAATTAATATGTACACATAGTATTCATACCTTATTCGGAATATATTATTATGTATATCATACTACTTGATCCTCAATTTATGATATATAGAATGAATTTTAGTCTTGTAAAAGTTGTGATCTACATGAATTTGATCAATCAATTCATTTATATGGTGTGGATGACACATGTTCTTGATAGTGATAATGTAATGTTCTGTATTGTATATAAAAGTAACATTGATCCTTCATTATTCATAAAAAATAAAATAAGTTCACCCCATGGTGACACTGTTGGATGAAATAACACCTTTTTCAATATTCAAAAGGTGTTTCTCCTTGAATTTTATAAACCTAATCTTAGACATTCTATATGATGTCTTGGAAATATTTGTAGTACTAGGTATGTTTTTATGGAATATTCAACATCAAAATTTGTAGATATACCAGAAAACACTTTCATATATACATCAATAAACTCATGTGTTATAGGAATATCTTTGATGTTGAGTTTATACCCAACCATATGAAGTAAAAAATTATTTTGAATATTAATCTTGAACTACACGATCGATTTAATTTCAATTAAAATTTTACATTTTCATCACACATATTGGAGTTCATAGTTTGTTTCAGACTAATAATGTTAATAGCTCTTATTTGGAAATTGTTGTGATATTTATGTAGATAAATCCATTACATTCCCAAAATAACAACAAACTCAATATGAGGGAGAATAAAAATATTTTCTGGAAAATATTACTACAAAAATCAATTAGTGAAGAAATATAAACTTGAGATTCGATCATTAAAGCATTATGGATTTTCACTTCAAACTCAACATCTAATATTTTAGGTGGCACTATGGTACCCTTTGTGAATTCTTCATATATTAAGGATTGGGTAGATATAGAATCAAATAATATATTATCATTTATACATTGTTTAATAATTTTACATTTTCCCAAGTCATTCTCGTAGAACACTTCAGTAGTTGGGATTTCTTGATATTTCAATATGTCTTTGGACTTAGTGAGTTGTTTTTTATGATCATCAAAAACTTATATATTAATGAATTGATTGGTATTATTCTCATAATCCATGTATTTGAAACATTTTAACATGGGTGGAGCATTATTTTACGTCTTCATTTCCCCAATTACATCAATTGTACTTTTCCTTACCTTTTAATATTCGTTGGCTCAATGACCACACTTCCCACATCAAAAAAAAGTTCTAGTTCCACTCAAGAAATTCCCATGATGTTTCATCCCACATTTATTTCACATTAGGGATTGTAGATTATTTCCACACTGTGATTTATCTAATTTTTTATGAGACTCAATATTATATTTTCTATAATACAATAGGAAAGGTGGGAGTCATCAATTTCCATTTCTACCGTAAGAGCACATTGAGCGATTTATTCATATATAGTAATGTATTTTATAGTTATCTCCTTTTATAGACATGGTTTTAATTAACCGAAGAATCAAATAAATTTTCTTTTAGGGATGATGATTGAACCATGACCATAATTCTAGTTTCCTCCAAAATAAGATTCATAGGAACCAATAGATTTATCATTCTTCTTTATGTGTTCAAAAAATTCATTCACTATCCTTGTGTGAGGAATATGAGGGAATTACATACTAAAAAATATCCTATTAAACTCAAGCCACTCCATATAGTCAATCTCATTTGCTTTTATCGTATTCTTGCAAAGATTCCACCACTGATCTACTTCTCCATAAAAATTAAAAAATTTGGGAATAACATTCTCATGTTCTAAAAACAAGATAATAGAAAATATCATTTTAATGGTACTAATCCATTTACCAATGAATTTTGGATCATTATACCCACTAAAATAAGGAATATTTTTCCTCATGAAGGAATCAATATAATATCGTCACCTCTTTTTATCATTTATAATATCATCATTATTCATAAATTTGAAATTTTTTATCATCATAGAAACAATATTTTTTATTTTATCTCCACTGACCTTCAGTTTCTCAGGAAGACAATAATTTAATTGTGCATCATATTCAACGTTAGAATAATTTTTTCAAGTTCTATCCTTTAACTAAAAATAAAAATCATATAGTGATTAACAATAATCAATGTGAGAAACCACATAATTATGGAATCCCACTTATAGGATGTCGAAATACTGACACCTTTATCTATGAAAACATTGGTTTATCCTATTACATTCATGACCATTACAAAAAATTTAGGATTTTATGCGATAATTAGCCTTATCCCAAGAGTTATTACTAATTTTTTATCATACTTGGAAACTAAGGTTAACTCAATAATTATAAGATACCAGCCGTAGTTATCTATATATTTCTTACATAGATATTTCATATTATTAGATGAATATTAATTACATGACATTATAATCCATTCTAGAATCATTTTGGTATATTATCACTAAAAATCGAGAGACATAAAAAACTTGTTTATAAATGAACTAAATCATCTCCCATTTTTTTATTTGTAACTAGGACCCTTCTTAGACGCATCATATTTAATATAGTTCTTCATAACATATGAAAAGGAAACATAAGAAATGGTGAGATACAATGCTCAGTAAAGGTAAACATTGTTGAGATTAATGATCACGTAACCATGAAATGATAATAAGGGTATGAGAACATCGAAATAACATTTGAAACCCATTATTTCATATCTACGATCATAATCATTAATAATGTCTTTAATTTTGGTAGTTCATTAGAAATTAATTATAATGTAATCAAAGAACACGATCCATGTTAGAATAAAATTATCATAAAACATTGGATTATGACATAAACATAACAATAAAAATAATTTCCTTAGTACTCACAGATCATTACAAAAACTATCACAGTGGAATGGGTTAACTCCCAAAACCATCATAGTTATCAAGGTTGACTCCCAAGAATAACACATTAGAAAAATAATCTTATTGAATGAGGATCACACACTATTCTGGTCATATTTATCTCATGAGATGTCAATCATTACACATGAATTGGATAGAGATAGAAGTCCCACTTGTCCTCAATTATAACGTAACCAGCATCCTCAATTATAACATAACCACTAATGTTTTTTATAATGCATACACCCTCCTAGGTTATAATGTAACCACCCTCACATAACCAAAACCATACATATGTTCACCATAATATCTTAAAAAAATCATCTTATTAGAACCCATTAAAATAAATGGGATTTATAAACATTTCATGAAAAGATAAATTGTGTATAAGAAATGGGTTTCATAGAAATCTTCTCATCAAATACATGAACCATTTAGAGAATGATTATGGATGGAATCATTGGATTAGATCCCTAGTAGAGATTATGTAACATCAATGTATTTTATCATTTTACAATATTTCAGAAGGTAAGAAGACAGATATGATACTACAATTCCATAAGAATAATTATTTCATTAAAATAATACATAAGCATTAAACTCATCACAATAAACATATTTTAATGTCGGTGATGGAAAATTAATTTCTTCTCTTTGTGTAGATATTAAGTTGTACGTACACACAAGCGACACTTTCACTTCCCATTTAATGGAAAGAGGAAGAATAAAGGTTCTTTCATAATTATTATTATATTTAAGTATAATAATTATACTAAAGAAATTATTTTAGGAAGAATATAAAATATTTAGAGGAGTTAATATAATAATATAATTAGAGAGTGATTTGTTAAAGGGATTACCTATTATTAGAAACATCTCATTTCGATTTCCTCTCAATTGATCTTGGGTTTTCCTTTAAAGAAATCTATAACCTATTGAATGTTTATAAGGATTTGGAGAAAGTATTTTGGTGGGGCATGGTTGATCTAGAATTTACAATGTGTTGTGTAGAGTATAATGAATTGGTTTCCTTTTATATGGGATGGGAACGAAACCCTTGGATGTTCTTAAAAGATTTAAAAACCATAAAGTCATTTGGAAGAAACATGATTTTAAAAGGACTATATATTCATAGGGGATGAAATTATAAGCAATATATTATCAAGTTTTTCCTCTTTTACATTTTTTATTAATTTTAAATAATTTAATAAATTATTATTCTGATAAGAAATCATTAATTTCAGTTCTATCACTATCCAACTAATATAAATTAAAAGGATCAAAGAAAATTTGTAATTTGGATAAAACAATTTAACATAAAAGAATATGTCATATTCATCTAAACAACTCATTTCCCACATTATATAACTCAAATTATAATACTTTTTATATTTTTAAAACCATTTTTTATATTTGGTTAACTAATTTGAGGGATATTTCCTCAGTGTTACATAATATTTTATGTTCATTATATTATTACTAAAAATTAAAAATAAATTTTGATAATGAAAATTATTTCATTTGGATCAAAATTACTATTATTATAAATTAATAACCAATTTTTTACTATGTTAATAGATAAAATATATTTATATCTAAAAGAGTGACACTTTATAACTTTCATGGTTTTAAAAATGTATAAATAATTTCCAAAAACATGTGTCCATGAAAGACTAAATTTAGATACAATCGTTTTATGGGCTAATTATAATAATACAATAATAATTTGGAAGAACAATTACAGCCTTATCACTTATGTGTAACCAAGATTAACCAGATTTACCCTCTACTAATGTGATAAATTTTACAAGTGTTACTATTCAAATTGGAAAAAAATATAATTGGACTATTAAAAAAAATTAAACCCACTTATTATAAATATTTAATTAATTTTATCTATTTAAAAACTTATAAATGGTTGGAATTAATTTTAATGTAAGAGCATAAAATTTGAACAAAATGGTTTTTTGAAAACAAATATTTTTAAGAATATAACAATATATATTCATATCCTATGCCTAGAAAAATATTTGTTAAATGCTTAAATAATTTGATCATGAAAATAATATATTTAATTAAAATATTTAACCTATATTGATTAATTTAAATTATTAATGTTAAAATACATTGAATGCTTAAAAACATTTTCAGAAAAAAACATCACTATTTTTTTAAAATGATTTATTATTTTTTATTTTATTCATTTGATAAATAATTATTTAACTTTATAAATATTCATGAAATATATTTTTCATAATTTAGTTATTACTATTCATACCCACAAATCCAATGGCTATGCGGTAAAAGACAAATATTATTATAATAATGTTACATGGTTCTTTTGAAGACACTATTTAATGTAATATAAGCTATCAATTGAATAAATATATTTAATGGGAAATATTTCATAAGAATATCTTGGTGTTACAAATCCAAAATAAGAACATTATATATCCATTATAATGTAATAGTTAAGTTGGAATTTAAAAATTGAGATGGCCTATTTATGAAATATATATAGAAATAATGATATATTTTAATAGAATTCAACTATTGTTGCTAGATAACTAATAAGATCCCATTATGAAAAAATTTATAAACCTAGATGGCCTTTATATTTCAAATAATTAAATATTTTTTAGTTATATTATAATTTTTGGGCGTTAGAATATATTCTCTATGATGTATTTTAAAGAGGTTTAGTAAAGTAAGTGTTTATAAACATCAAATCCAAGAGTGTGGGTCCAGGGCATCACAAGTAATGACATTAAACACTTATAAAATACATTTAGCTACCAAAAATGTATTTATTTAGTAAAATTATTCATTCATAAATAATATCATTAATTTATAAACCCAATTCATAACATTTTGAAGAATAGTTAATCTTTTATTATAAAAATAACTTGTGTTCATATTTTCTTATATTAATTATCTAAAAATATAAATTAAGATTGGGTTTTTTTTAATACAAAAAAATTAAATTAATAAATATAAACAATTATTTTCATATAAGTATATAAAATATATTTTATTATATTAAATAAAATTTTTAATCATTAAATTTCTTTTTCTATTATTGTTTTTATAATTTATTGAAAAATATTAAAATTTATTTTTATCTCCTTTAAAATTGTTGCATGAAAAAAATTATTTTAAAATTAGGTATCATTTCATATAAATTAGTTAATAAAGAAATTTTTTTAAGTTTTAATGAAAAATTTCAATGTTAAAAATTCCTTACAATGGTAAAAACAAAAAAATGGTAAAAGTAAAAAATTCATAGAGTAAAAGAAATAAAAAAAATGTGAAAAAAATGTCTGAAAATTTAAGACTTACTCATTCCAAAACATCCCCCTCCCCATCGAAAATATTATAATTTATTTAATCCATTTATCCATTGAAAAATCACTTATACTTTTATATTTTAAAAAAATCTACCCTATCTACTTATAAAAGGAACCTTCACCGCCCCACATATATTCACACTCAAATCTATTTAGTTTAATCCAAAGTCTTCCTAAATTGCTCGCCCACATTCCTAGACAAATCATATTGGTTTTATTCTTCTCAAAATAACATCCTTCAAAGTCATTTTCTCTTTTTTAATGGAGTTTATCAATGATTAGTGTAAAAATTCATAATTACACTTTTCTATTTCAATTCCATTAATTATTATTTAACCTCTATAAGATCTATTTTGTCCATTATGTTACAATGAAATATAAATTAGTAATATAATGAAACATTATTTAGACGTTGGAATTGTAAAAAACCATGTAATTTTAATAATAATTAAAATTTATACCTTATTAATTTTTATAAATATGTTGAATGGTTTCATATATATAATGATATTTTTATAAGATTTTTCAGTTAAAAAAGAAGTGGTCTTACTCAAGTTGAAATATTTTGATTAATATATAGAGTTTTATTTAAATACTAATATTCTTAATTTTAGAGTTTTAAATTTATAAAATGAACTTAAATTTTTAATCCATCGTATTAAAGTTATATTAGTGAAATTTTAATGTATTTCTCTGAAAACATTTACTTTTTTTGAATAGATAACTATTTTGATTTTTATTAAAATTTCCAATTCCATTAAAGTATTTAAAAATATAACATTATAATTATTATTTTATTTAATGTATAATTAAGACTATTTTACTTAAAATAATCCCAAAAATTACATATTAAATAGAATTACTTTTGAATTTGGTATAAAATCATTTTTATGCATAAAAATGCTATTTTCCAAAAAAACTATTTATCATTAAATTTGGTGAAAATATATTGAAATTAATTTCTTCCAATTATTAAAATTGATAATTGAATAATATATTATATATTTTGAATATGGTGTTTAAATTTTGGTAATTTTAAATTTCATTTTTTGTTATAATGAATAGTTAATTCCTACAATGTTTTTTCTATTTAAAGGTTCATTTATACGTTTTAAGAACATTATAAATTATTTCTTGATGGTTTTGAAATTTCAATTTTAACATTTTTTACATTCATTTAAAAGGATTAAAAATAATTATTTTAACTTTTTTTCATATGGTTTATTTTTTGAGTTTCTTGATATATGAAATAAAAATGACTTTAATGTATACAGCTTGGACTCCATTTACCATCACCATATCCATTATTCATTATCAATATTCATCTACAATATTCCATGGTTATTTTAAAAAATATCCTCTCCCAGAATATTCATGAAATTTTATAATGGAAATATTTTACTAATGAAACTGCAACTTCAACTAATCATTATCAAATAAATTAAAGTGTTATTGATAATGGGATTGAATCCCAATTCAAATTGATTTATAGTTTTACAAAAAAGATATATTTTTTTAATCGATGGCATGGTTATTATATAATTTATATTAATTAACGGTGATCCTAATACGTCTCACATAATGGATTAGCTCTGTATAACACTCCAATACATTTAGTAAAGTGATGAAGTATTCTACTGATAGATTACTCCTATGATATATGGTAATTATCCAGATAGTTTATTTTGTTATAATGTCTCTTATATGAAATATATGTAAGGATAATATTCTTTAGTACCTACATTATACAATTTTTATGTTTTTCAAAGGAAATATTTTGATTTCAAATGGATTTCAAGGGAGATTTTATTTTTAGTGAATTTTTATGTGCTATTTTTAAAAGGTGAAGGTTTTTTTCAAAGAAATGTATTGATAAAATTTAATGTTTTACAAGAAAGAATGATGAAAATTATTTTCCATTTATGATTTTATATGAAATGGTTTATTAATGATATAGATAAATTATTTTTTTTCATGAAAAAGAAAATAGATAATTGAGCTCAATTTTTTTATTAACAATTAAAATATTATTGTATAATATTTATTCTTACAAATGGACTAACATTTTTATTTAATATATGTCCCTTATTATTAATTTTTTTTCCTTCCTTGTTTTTTATTGTTTGAACAATTCTTAAAGAGAAATATGAACATTAATGAGGCCAGAGTTCTTGTTATTGAGGTAACCTTGAATGAAGTAATTGTTTCTTTATAAAGAGCATGTTGTATATGAAAAAGGACAAAATATAGAGATTTACAATATTTAATGTTTTTGATTTCTAAACTCCCTAAAAAATATACCTAAATAAGTTTTTTGGATATAAGTGATGAAATATACACCAAGAATCATATTTGTTTTTTGCTTTTTTTGTTTGGGTTATTATATTTGGTATCAGAGAAATTGATTATATAACTTTTGTTTTTGGAATGATATGAGAATAAACTATTAAGATATTTTTATTCATTGCTATATTATTATGATATATAATTAGAGTATTTATATATTACTCAATATAATCTATGTCTATTCGTGATGGTTTTCCAAAGAGGAATCATTGAAGATGAGGTTGAAATCCATCTAGAGGATAAAATCAATAGCAATAAGAAACTGTGAATAGTTTTAATTAGAATAGAAAAGTTTAAAGCTATGTTTAATAAGTTAAAAAGGATTATTAATATATGTACCAATATAAGGGAGTGACTGAATTCTTCATAGAAGAATATGTCAATAGAAAAACATTTCATGAAATAACACCCACATACTTTTGAAAATCCTTTTATGTAGTGGGTAGTGAAGGATATACTAAAATATTGGAGAATATATTTGAATTTATAGGATCACAAGAACATCAGAAGGAAGAAATTTATATTTATTATTTTGGGGATGAAGACTATCAATGATGGTATTAGATCAAGAACCGTAACGAAAACGAAAAACTTGATACCATTGAAGGATGGGGTTTATATATTACACCCTTGAAAATTATTTTACCAGTGTTATATAAAATAGATTGGAAAAGAAATTCCTAGAGTTTAATAAAAAGGACTGGGAATCTGTTACCTCCTGTGAAGAAAATTTTACTAAATTTACTAAGTATACAAAACTTTTCATTCTAGACCCTGATAGTAGAATTAAACAATTTTACTCATGATTTATGCCAAGCACAGCTAGAAATTTGGTTAATAATTTTTTTGGATTGTATTAGTAAATTATTATATGTGATATAAATTTCAATATAGAGTTAGTGTACTTTTAGAACAACAAGGATATAAAGTGGTTCAAGAGGAAGGAAATGGGGAAGCATCAATCGAGGATTCCTAAAGGAAATAAAATTCATTTATAATATTCAGATAAGTGTGGTATGAATCATTATAGAGAATCTATTATGATATTTGAGATGTGTTATCAATTTGGAAATACTAGAAAATTGTCTTGTGACTATAAGGACCCAATAAATGGTAATTCTCATACTAGTAATGAAATATGGTAAGTGTAATGTTTTAATTGAAATGACTTGATTCGGGTTTGATTTCAGTTAATCAATATAATAATAATTAATATTAGAAGAATATATTGGTGGAAAAGACTTTTTCTAAAACTATATTAAATGTTGTACCTTCCAATGAAGTGGTGATAAGTACATAAATTATTTATTTAGACTAAACCAATTTCCTATTTAATTCAAGATCCATTAATTAATTTATATCTTGGAAATTTTCATATAAAATTGAAACACAATCTCAATAAATAAAGTTACAAATATGGGTAATAAATCCTAAGGGTAGTATAAAGAAAACAATAATTTATAAATATTTTCTTATGATCATCCTTGGAATGGTTTTTTCTATATACCTTATTGCCTTTACAATTATTTAATTTAATGTTATTCTAGGTATGTATTGACTTTAGTTTTATGATGTTAAGATATATTTTGTAGATAAAGAAGTTATTTTTTCATAATAAAATTAAATTTGAATCTAAGAAGGAATTTATACCCATGATAACATATCAAGAATATTATAAAGTAATACATGATATAGGTGAGAGTTATATTGCACATATTTTTTTAGAAGAAATGAACTATTCAAATTAGTGAATGACTATTAGTAAAAGATAATAATTGGGCGTATTTATTAATGTTTTGAAAAATTTTATTTCCAATCGAGAGTTTTAGTTCATTAGAAACTTATTTTATGATTCTCTGATAATTAAAAATCTCTTTCCGGCTTGGTTTCTGGATCCATTTCCCTTCGATCCATCCCCCTCACAGTCGTCCCCCTTTCTCCTCCTGTGGATGGACACAATTACTTATATTTCAAAGATGTCCTATATGGATCACCCCAGGGTTCGGGGTATTATGGATTTCATATGATCCAACTAGTAATACCATTGGTTTATAGGGATGATTATAGCATGAAAGTGGAAATTCCATCATAGGCTTATAATGAGGCAATTGATTGTCTCAAATGGACCCTTTTTGCACGTTGTGGATCGGCAGAGACACCAATCTCAATATTCACGAAGTTCGTGGATTCTTGGGGACTATCTACTCTGTTTCAAGTATCATTAGTTGTAAAACCCCGAGATTTTATGAAAAATATTCTTTTAATTTCATTAATTTCTTGTGTTGTATGCTACACCAAGATTACCTTGCGCTATACGCAACACCGTATTAGCTTGCAATATACGCACCACTATTCTTGGATCGCGTTACACACAATTTTGATAATAGTTATTCTACGCAACATTGAGTATATATATATATATTCAATGTATAAATGAAATATTGTTGTATTATGATATACGAAACAATGAAGGATTCTTGCACAGTACGCAACTCTGACTTGGCTTGCATTACACGCAATCACGACCTTTCTCGATAGCGTGTGTTGTACGCAATACCAGGTTTTACTAAACAAAGATATATTATTATAATATTATTATGAACTAGCTGTTATGAATAGTATTAACTAAATTTTGAATCTTATAACATTATTCTTCGTCTTACACATTTTCTAAAACATGGTATAAGATCAAAATAAATTTTTCGGGTAAAATAAGTATTTTTCAAAAAATGCAGTTTTGCCGCCTTTTGATGGCGCACCCACTTTAAATATAGTTTTTGAAATGTTTATAAGTTCAATTTGACAAAATAAAATTCTTCTTTTGAATCAGGATATAATAATTTACATTAGATAAAGTTTTGATATTTTTCCGATAACTTTCATATTTTAATGAATAGTAAAAACATGCTATATTTTAATTAAAAACAACTTTTTTAATCGTAATATATTATGTGGTTAAATTATAATATTGAATGGTTTTAAAGTATAAATAGAATATATTTTTACCATTTAATATAATGTATGTCATTAGCATTGATTTTACCTTGAATTCGTAGGTTAAATCAATTCAATCTTTTGCAATGTTTTAAAGAAAACCCCGTTTTCTTTCGAACAATGGGATTAAATTTAATTTAATTTCTGCATCTTTTGTGTATTGAATTTGAGAAAATGGATTCCATATTTGGAATCAGTGGGTCTAAATTATGTTAATAAGCTACTTTTTATTTTTGGGCATTGTGAATAGTAACTACGGTAAATTTTATTTACTATAGTTAAAGGTAAATCAGGTAATTAAGGGTAAATATAAGATTATAAAATCACCCTAAAACTTGGAAAAATCCTATTGGATGGCTAAAAGTAGACCCATATAACCTAAGGGTCGGATTAGATTCATTTTATGGACTTTTGTCAATGAAAATAATTTAATTATTATTAAAACCAAAGAATGTGACAACATGTCACTTTCTTAAATTTTATAAGTATAATAATTTTAATTTAGTAATAAACTTCATGAAACTCAGAACATTAATAGTCTCCAAAAATATAATCCAATTATATACATCATAGGAATTTATTTAGAATTTTTAGGGATTAAATAATTATCATTTATTATGACACAAAGATGATGCAGTAATTGTCTTATTAATGAAATATTGACATAATTGATGTTATAAATGCCCAAATAAATGTAATTTGAGAATTTTTATGAATTAAATTAATTTCATAGGTTAATATGACATGTTATTGTTGTTATAAGTAACTTTTTTTGAACTTATCATTCTGTTATAAATTTCATAAAAATCATGTACCAAATAGTGTCAAAATTGACATAAATTAGTTTTTAAAACAAATATTATATTATTAATTGTTATTTAATTCCTAAAAATATAAGGTTCAGCCAAATGACTTAGCTAAGGATAGATATATTAATAATAAACAACTTGGGGTTCCTTGGGCTTGTTATGGTAAGTTTATTAACCATATAGTGTAAGAAAACAAAAAGACACGGTAAAAGTTAAATTATTTAACTTAGAGTTAAATCTAATTGATGAGGTTAAAATAATAACCTAAACTTGTCTAAATCCTATTGGATGAAAGGATTTCGACCCATCTCAAATTTATCTTCGAAATAAGACCCTTTGGAACCATTATAAACCGAATTTGACCTTAATATAAAATAATATTTTGAGATTTTCCTAAGGTGCCCCTCTCCTCCCTTATAAAAGGGAACCTCCTCCCACTCCTCCTCACAGCAATTTGAGCATTCAAGCTCGGCAAACCCCTGCCAAAATCTCTTCTCCACTTCCCTAGTATCATCCTAGATGTCCTGGTCTTCTTAAAAGACCATCCTTAGTTCTTTAAGAGGAGTTTAAGTGAAGGCGCGTCAAAAAGAGGTAATATCCATTACCGATCTTTTTCAATTTCTTTCTTCTTCAACTTCTTCTTATTTAGTTGTTTCATGATAAAGTAATAACATCAGTATTTCTTATATACTGATATGTTATTATAAATATGAAACAACTCTAATTAACCTTCTATACATCCTACAGAAAAAGGAAATCACCGCACGTGCGTATGTACGGAATACCGTCTCCACGCCGTGGTGTAATCTATTTTCCGCCACCACCTTAGTTGGATGGGTATAATGGTGTAATGAGTAACTATATATGATTATTATAAATTTATATTGATACTGAAATAGTATACATACACTTCAACACAAGTTCACGATCATGAGAACGATATCATCGCTCTTGCGTACGTACGGACTACCGTCTCCACGACGCGATGAGATTCATTATCCATGTTAACCATTACAGAATGATTATAAAGTATATATAATGAATAATAATGAAATATATGACATGGTAAATCTACTGGATTTATGTATATATATATGTCATCTACTTACTTCCATTCAAGACAATAAGGAAAGGAAAACAGCGTTCATGCGTACGTACGGACTACCGTCTCCATGAACGGTGTGTTTCATTTCATTTATCTATCTATTATATATATATATATACTGAATATATATGATATATAAATCATATTTTATATTCTTGAAGTAAGTAAATCATGATATAAGTAATAATAATTTCAAGAACAGCAAGTCCAAACACCTACGATAAATGAAACGATTTTACCCAAAACACTTCTTTAACATGGAATTTACAAAAGAACGGGTAATATAAAGTCATAAGTGAACCATATATGATATCATAACAATGAAAATGATTCTATAATAAGTTAATGACATTATTTAAATCATTATACAGGAGGTTCAGATACGTACAAATCATATCGGACATAAGGTAAGGGAAATATCACAATCTCATTTTTATCCGAGATTGTTTATAATTTGGAATTTACTGGGGTGTATTTTATCATTCACATCCATGTTTCCTCAATATGTAATATTATTTACATCCACCTAAAATTTTTTAAATCCATTTTTACCCTTTAGTGAGTTTATAGTAAAAGATATGAAAGGAATCTTTTGTCGTTTTTTCGTACGAGGTACTTTTTGACTTTTCCGAAAAAAGTACGAGAAAATGTTTTATTTTAACTTATACGACATGAATGGATTTTTAAAACATTATTTCCAAGAAGCTTCCCTCACAAGTTTTCAAGTTTATTTTTAATAAACTTCTTTTAGTTTAGAATTGTATGACATGTTAAGAAAGGAAAAGTGTTTTTGAAGTAGAAAGGATATTTTCCTCAAGAATGGAGTTCAAGTGTTTTATCAAAATTATTTTCCATCTAAGATAATAAAGGGTTCTGTTTTTATCCCTATTATTAAATTTATCTGATTATGTTGTGACGGAATTATTTTTTATGAATTCCTTTATCTTATATGAATTGTTTTATGATGTCACTATGTTTAAGATTCCCATTTTTATTACATGGGTTATGCTATGATGTATGGTTTATGATTTTGTGGCACACATAATAATGGTATCATTATGAGATGGGTGGGACCTATATCTCCCTCCAATGCATTGGGTAATGATTTTATATCTCATGAGATAGACATGGATGGAATGTTAGGTTATACCGGTTCAGTGAAACAGGACTGAAACGAGGGTAACTCGGTTAAGAAATGGACTTTGTCCACTAAGATAGTCTTGGCAATGAGTCTTGACTAATAAGATATGATTCTCTATGATTATGTGTGTATGCCACAAAGTTTCATGTTTTAAGTTATGATTATTGGGATTTCATTTCACTACTATGATTTATCCCATGTTATGAAATTATGCTCTCTTTTGCAGGTTAATATTTCCAAAATGTTATGTTCTTATGAATATGATGTGATTGATATTTCTTTTGTTTACCCTTACTGAGCATTTGAGCTCACCCTTTTATGTTTTATTTTCCCCAGGATATAAATAATGGTTTTAGGAAAACAAAGGAAGATCTTTATGGGAGATGTTGAAGATCTTTCACCACGATTAGAAGATTATATTCTGAGTTTCCAAAGACACTAAACTATTACGATCCTTGTGTGTGTGTTTTTGTTATGTACTAAGTATTCCGCAAAAGTAATGTAATTTCCATGTACGTCAAGCTTCGGGTCTCTACAGTTGGTATCAGAGGAAAGGTTTAGTCAACCTTTGGAAACTAGGATGTGAGAACTTTAGTGAGATTCCTAGAGATATTTCTAAGGTATGTCTAGGGATGTCCCTAAGGATAAGTATACGTATAGGATATGGTCCTAGAACTATGGTAACGATCTTAGAATTTAACCTAAGATGTTAGATATTAAGGGTACTCCCCCTTTACTATGTTGTTTTCCCTAGCATTATTTTTTCCTCTCACACTATTCTTTTTGGGTTTTAGACGATGGCTGGAACCCGAAGGAACCGTGTTGATCACTGTAATGGACAATGAAATGATTGTCCTCCTAAACAAAAAAGTGTTATGGGAGATGGAGTGCAAAATCTTATTGCTATACTTACACAAGCTATGAATCATTCTGTACTTCCAAATGAGCAGAGAAGGGAACAATATTCTATTGAGTACTTCATGAGGCAACGTCCACCTTCTTTTAGTGGGTCTTCCGATCCACTTGTTGCTGAACAATGGATCAGTACCACTGAAAAGATATTTTCAGTTCTTCAGTGTTGTGAACATGATAAAGTCATCTTAGCAGTATATCGTTTGGAAGGTGAAGCTGATCAATGGTGGAATCTTATCAAGAATACGAGGCCAAGAGATGAAATTGAGTCCATGGAATGGGACGAGTTCAAGAACTTGTTTTTCAGTAATTACTTCCCTCGTATTCTTCGAACAACGATGGAAAATGAGTTTCTTGAGCTGAAGCATAAGGATGATGAGTCTGTTGTTATATACGAAGAGAATTTTACAAGACCTAAAAGGTATGCATCTAGCATTATCATCCAACCTGAAAGTAAAGTTGATCGATTTTTCAGTGGCTTAAAACCAAGTCTTCGAAGGGAATTAGCTATAAGAGACTTCAGTAGCTATGAAGAAATTGTGCGTTGTGCTATCAAGGTAGAAATGGAAGTTGGTGTTACTTATCCATCTCATAGTTTTGACAAGAAACGAAAGATGGAGTTCAAGGAGAAATCTCAGAATAATGGTGAAAAGAAGATGAATGTTTCCTTATGCTCAACGTGTGGAAAGAAGCATGGTGGAGATTGTCTTAAAAGGACAAGTAAATGTTTCAAATGTGGAAAGGAAGGTCATCGGGCATTTGAATTCCGCAATGATGGGAAGAAGATGCCTAATGATGCAAACAAAAGAAGGGATACACAGAATGAACCTACTACACTTCAATGCTTCAAGTGCAAGGAAATGGGGCATTATGCTAATAAATTCCCTAATCCAAGGGTTAGTGATGATCAACATGAGCAACCGCTTAAGGAAAAGGACAAAGGGAAGTCACATGCGATCACTATTGGCGATGTTGAATATGACAACGATGTGGTGGAATGATTAAGTGTTTATGTAATGGGATTACAGAATAATGTTGTATATACTATCGTGGAATATTGGAATATTTATGTATTGGTCTACTATGGTTTTCAATAATTTTATGGTACCGGTAACCATGGAAAGTGATTGAGATATTTTTGGAAAAAAGATGATATGCGCATAATGAAGGGAAAATGAGAAAATGAAATATTTGACAGTATTCATGAGCTCATGATTAATATAAGGACTAAGTGATATCATGGTTTGAGTATATATAATTTTGAGGATTTTGGTATGTGGAAAGAGTTAACTTTTAACAGCACTCATGTTTTCAATAAGGTTCAATGGGTATTCAAGAGAACACATGATTAAGGCCTTTGAATGTTTGGAATGTGACCAAAAAGACATATCTTATGATATATGGGGATCAACGATGGTATTAAATCTCTGGTAATTGTTTTCACTATATTTTGAGAGTGGACTGCAGTATTATGGATAAGCCTAAAGATTGGAAAGGACTATGTTGGAAATAAGTTAGAATTGTTTAAGGATAAAAGTTTTTTTGATATTATTGATGGGATGTTATAGTAATATAGTTTTAGAAAAAGGAAAACCTGCAGGACGGGCGACAGCCCATCGTGTCAGACAAGGCCGTGGGAATCGAACCCACAACTGAAGTGCGACTGTCCTTTACCACCTACCACTGGCCTACAGGAAGTCCCTGTTTAGTAGAAACTAGTTTTATTATATTAAGTAGTATGATATATGAAGTATAAGTCCATTTTAGGAACCATATATGATTAATCTCACTATAGATGGACTTATGTATTTTTTGATAACTTTTCTAACCTTTTGTTTGAGACAGATGGAATGACCCATCATTCTATCACATGATCTACTATCACATCACGACTGACAAATTCAACTTCATTTATTTAAGAGATGAAGTGTAAATTGTACAAAGAACGACCAACGGTGAGACTATACAGAAATCACGAAAGTATTTCTTCTAATTAAAATTTCATCAACTTTAGGGAAACGATCTTGAAAACCAAAAATGTTGTCCTAGTGCTCTTATATATGATGAATCAGATGGTACCCTAGATCGTCACAAATTTATGGCTTTGTGATTGCTGGATTTTCCATAGCCATGTTCTCTACCACTCTCCATCAGAACATGATGGTTAGATTTCTCTTCCATATCCATATTTTCACCTATGTGGAAACCCAGTGATTAGTTTATTTGGGTAACTGTTATGTTTCGTACTTTTGTTTTTAAAGATTGGTTTTGGTATTCCTTTTTACGATGTGGGTTTCTATTAAAGAATCTTTCGAATAGTAAACCATTTATAACCCCGACGAATTTCAAGGGCGAAATTCATTTTAAGGGGGGTAGAATGTAACACCCCGAGATTTTATGAAAAATATTCTTTTAATTTCATTAATGTCTTGTTTTGTATGCTACACCAAGATTACCTTGTGCTATACGCAACACTGTATTAGCTTGCAGTATACGCAACACTATTCTTGGATCGTGTTACACACAATTTTGATAATAGTTATTCTACGCAACATTGAGTATATATATATATATTCAATGTATAAATGAAATATGGTCGGATTATGATATACGAAACAACGAAGGATTCTTGCACAGCACGCAACTCTGACTTGGCTTGCATTACACACAATCACGACCTTCCTCGATAGCGTGTGTTGTACGCAATACCGGGTTTTACTAAACAACGATATATTATTATAATATTATTATGAACTAGCCATTATCAATAGTATTAACTAAATT
Organism: Viscum album; assembly: GCA_963277665.1. Classification (NCBI taxonomy): domain Eukaryota; kingdom Viridiplantae; phylum Streptophyta; class Magnoliopsida; order Santalales; family Viscaceae; genus Viscum; species Viscum album. Next base: position 1,550,896,703 of record OY728125.1, on the reverse strand, counting down.
TTGAATCTTATAACATTATTATTCGTCTTACACATTTTCTAAAACATGGTATAAGAACAAAATAAATTTTTCGGGTAAAATAAGTATTTTTCAAAAAATGCAGTTTTGCCGCCTTTTGATGGCGCACCCACATTAAATGTAGTTTTTGACATGTTTATAAGTTCAATTTGAAAAACTAAAATTCTTATTTTTAATCAGGATATAAAAATTAACATTAGATAAAGTTTTTATATTTTTCCGATAACTTTCATATTTTATTGAATAGTAAAAACACGCTATATTTTAATTAAAAACAACTTTTTTCATCGTAATATCTTATGTGGTTAAATTATAATATTGAAAGGTTTTAAAGTATAAATAGAATATATTTTTACCATTTAATATAATTTATGTCATTAGCATTGATTTTACCTTGAATTTGTAGGTTTAATCAATTCAATCTTTTGCAATGTTTTAAAGAAAAACTCGTTTTCTTTCGAACAACGGGATTAATTTTAATTTAATTTCTGCACCTTTTGTGTATTGAATTTGGAAAAATGGATTCCATATTTGGAATCAGTGTGTCCAAATTATGTTAATAAGCTACTTTTTATTTTTGGGCATTGTGAATAGTAACTACGGTAAATTTTATTTACTATAGTTAAAGGTAAATCGGGTAATTAAGGGTAAATATAAGATTATAAAATTACCCTAACACTTGGAAAAATCCTATTGGATGGATAAAGGTAGACCCATATAACCTAAGGGTCAGATTAGATTCATTTTATGGACTTTTTTCTATGAAAATAATTTAATTATTTTTAAAACCAAAGAATGTGACAACATGTCACTTTCTTAAATCTTATAAGTATAATAATTTTAATTTAGTAATAAACTTCATGAAACTTCGAACATGAATAGTCTCCCGAAAGATAATACAATTATCTACATCATAGGAATTAATTTAGAATTTTTAGGGATTACATAAATATCATTTATTATGACAAAAAGATGATGCAGTAATTGTCTTATTAATGAAATATTGACATAATTGATGTTAGAAATGCCCAAATAAATGTAATTTGAGACCATTTATGACTTAACTTAATTTTCTAGGTTAATATAACATGTTATTGTTGATATAAGTAACTTTTTTCGAACTTATCATTCTGTTATGAATTTCTTAAAAATCATGTACCAAATAGTGTCAAAATAAAAATAAATTATTTTTTAAAACAAATATTATATTATTAATTGTTATTTAATTCCTAAAAATCTAATGTTCGGCCAAATGACTTATATAAAGATATCTATATTAATAATAAACAACTTGGGGTTATCTTGGCTTGTTATGGTATGTTTATTAACCATATAGTGTAAGAAAACAAAAAGACACGGTAAAAGTTAAATTATTTAACTTAGAGTTAAATCTAATTGATAAGGTTAAAATAATAACCTAAACTTGTCTAAATCCTATTGGATGAGAGTTTTACGACCCATACCCACTTTAAATTCGAAATAAGACCCTTTGGAACCATTATAAACCGAATTTGATCTTAATATAAAATAATATTTTGAGATTTTCCTAAGGTGGCCCTCTCCTCCCTTATAAAAGGGCACCTCCTCCCTCTCCTGCTCACCCCAATTTGAGCATTCAAGCTCGTAAAACCCCTGAAAAAATCTCTTCTACACTTCCCTATTATCATCCTAGAGGTCCTGGTCTTCTTCAAATACCATACTTAGTTCTTTAAGTGGAGGTTAAGTGAAGGCGCGTCAAAAAGAGGTAATATCCATTACTGATCTTTTTCAATTTATTTCTTCTTCAACTTCTTCTTATTTAGTTTTTTAATGATAAATTAATAACATAAGTATTTATTATATACTGATATGTTATTATAAATATGAAACAACTCTAATTAACCTTCTATTCATCCTATGGAAAAAGGAAATCACCGCGCGTGCGTACGTACGGAATACCGTCTCCACGCCGTGGTGTAATCTATTTTCTGCCACCAACTTAATTGGATGGGTATAATGGTGTAATGAGTAAATATATATGATTATTATAAAGTGATATTGACACTTAAATATTATACATACACTTCAACACAAGTTCACGATCATGAGAACGATATCATCGCTCGTGCGTACGTACGGACTACCGTCTCCACGACGCGATGAGATTCATTATCCATGTTAACCATTCCAGAATGATTATAAAGTATATATAATGAATAATAATGAAATATATGACATGTTAAATCTACTGGATTTATGTATATATATATGTCATCTACTTACTTCCATTCAAGACAATAAGGAAAGGAAAACAGCGTTCATGCGTACGTACGGACTACCGTCTCCATGAACGGTGTGTTTCATTTCATTTATCTATCTATTATATATATATACTGAATATATATGATATATAAATCATATTTTATATTCTGGAATTAAGTAAATCATGATATAAGTAATAGTAATTTCAAGAACAACAAGTCCAAACACCTACGATAAATGAAACGATTTTACCCAAAACGCTTCTTTAACATGGAATTTACAAAATAACGGGTAATATAAAGTCATAAGTGAACCATATATGATATCATAACAATGAATATGATTCTATAATAAGTTAATGACATTATTTAAATCATTATACAGGAGGTTCGGATACGTACAAATCATATCGGACATATGGTAAGGGAAATATCACAATCTCATTTTTATCTGAGATTGTTTATACTTTGGTATTTACTGGGGGGTATTTTATCATCCACATCCATGTTTCATCAATATGTAATATTATTTCCATCCACCTATAATTTTTTAAATCCATTTTTACACTTTAGTGAGTTTATAGTAAAAGATATGAAAGGAATCTTTTGTCATTTTTTCGTACGAGGGACTTTTTGACTTTTCCGACAAAAGTATGAGAAGAATGTTTTATTTTAACTTATACGGAATGAATGGATTTTTAAAAGATTATTTCCAAGAATCTTCCCTCACAAGTTTTCAAGTTTATTTTTAATAAACTTCTTTTATTTTATAATTGTATGACATGTTAAGAAAGGAAAAGTGTTTTTGAAGTAGAAAGGATATTTTCCTCAAAAATGGAGTTCAAGTGTTTTATCAAAATTATTTTCCATCTAAGATAATAAAGGGTTATGTTTTTATCCCTATTATTAAATTTATTTGATTATGTTGTGATGGAATTATTTTTTATGAATTCCTTTATCTTATATGAATTGTTTTATGATGTCACGATGTTTAAGATTCCCATTTTTATTACATGGGTTATGCTATGATGTATGGTTTATGATTTTGTGGCACACATAAGAATGGTATCATTATAAGATGGGTGGGACCTATATCTACCTCCAATGCATTGGGTAAAGATTTTATATCTCATGAGATAGACATGGCTGGAATGGTAGGTTATACCAGTTCAGTGAAACAGGACTGAAACGAGGGTAACTCAGTTCAGAAATCGACTTTGTCCACTAAGATAGTCTTGGAAATGAGTCTTGACTAATAAGATATGATTCTCTATGATTATGTGTGTATGCCACAAAGTTTCATGTTTTAAGTTATGATTATTGGGATTTCATTTCACTACTATGATTTATCCCATGTTATGAAATTATGCTCTCTTTTGCAGGTTAAGATTTCCAAAATGTTATGTTCTTATGAATATGATGTGATTGATATTTCTTTTGTTTACCCTTACTAAGCATTTGAGCTCACCCATTTATGTTTTCGTTTCCCTATGATAAAAAAGAATGGTTTTAGAAAAAAAGGAATATCTTTATGGGAGATGTTGAAGATCTTTCACCACAATTAGAAGATTATATTCCGAGTTTCCAAAGACACTAAAATATTACGATCCTTGTGTGTGTGTTTTTGTTATGTACTAAGTATTCTGAAAAAGTAATGTAATGTCCATGTACGTCAAGCTTCAGGTCTCTACATTAGTTCATCAGTTTTCCTTCTATTTACTATTTTCTTCAAATTCTAATTTTCTTCTTTCATGGTGAAAATGTCCTCGAATCATGGGTCGATAGAGGTTCAATTTGGATAAATGGTCCATTGATGTACTTAGATGGAGGGAAATACCACCCGTGGAATTGTGGATCTCCCTTCTAAGTTTTTTTTATATCATTATATAATAGTTCAATTTTCAAATCCATTGGATATTATTTTTGTGGTTTTCTTTTCTAGATGTCATCACCTAGTGCTTCAAAGATGTTTCAATTATGAAAATTTATGTAGAATTGGATATATCTATTCCTCTCTTGGATGGAATAACATTGAAATTGAAGGGGTCACTTTCCTCGACTCAATATATTTTTTATCTAGTGATTCCGAGTTACTATTCCCATTTCTCCCTATAGGGTCACAAATTGGAGGTATGCAGGAAACAAAATTGAGGTGATCCTTGACAAATAAATATTAATTTGATCAAGATGCATGAAGTGTCTAATACTTATATTAGAGATCCTGAGTAGCTGTCTATCCCTAGGATTGACCTTTTAGATATTGATCAGACCATCAGGGATGTGCTTCCAGATATTAATGATTCTCACCAGTTCTTGAGTAACTCATCACAGTCCAAGGGGAAATCCTTTTTCCCAGTCCTAATTAGAGATGTCTCTATGAATTCTTTTCCAAATATCCAATACATTAGTATTTCTTTGGAGGGATCAGTCAAGAGGTTGTTTTTGTTCTCTAGTTCTTTGAGGTGTCTCTCCATTATCTGAGTATTTCCCTACTATAGCCTCTACCATGGTAGTAAGGGATGTTGATGAAATTACCATAGGTGTTGGAAGGGTCTTTCATATAAATTTAACATTAAGGGATAATGATATTGGTTGTGGATCATCATGCCTAGCCATATCTATCCCTTAAGTATACTTGGGTGAAAATATGAAAAGTGTTCGGGTATCTCTAGTGTATAACTACCTTTTCCAAATACTGTATCTGAATGAGATTATAGGAGATTCTATGCAGATCCATTCAGTGTCAATTTCCCCTATCAAACATGTTCTGTCTTTAGATACTATTGTGTGTAAAAGGGAGAAGCTATGCCATATTGAAGAGTATTTATCATCCCATTGTAGTCCAACCAAGATGCATGGAAAAAAGCCACTCCAAAACTGTTTCAATGATTCCAATAATAATATGGAAAACCCCTGGTATTGTTTATAAAGTGAATATGGATTTCATGGCTAGGGAAATAAAATTATATAAATATTTCATTACTACTATTCTAGAACACATGAAAAACTCAAGTAGGATCAACCGGTTTTCTTAGAAACTCAGAATGCATACAAACATGCATGCTGGCCAAAAAAACCTACATATATGGATTTTTTGCAATAAAAAATTCTTAGTAGATCTAATTAAGGCTATTGATGAGTACTTTATGATAAATGTTAACATGGGTGTGGAAGATATCTTTATATCTTTTGACTATGGGAGTTGTCATGCTCAAAGGGGAGAAAGACTGTGCATGACTTGGAGAGCTTTGATCTAGGAGAAAAACCTTGTATTATTGGTGGGTATTTTAATATAATTTTGGAGACTCATGAGAAGAAATGTAGGGGTGTGATTCCTCCAACGACTATCACGAGGTTTGTTCATTTCATGGTAGGAAAAGGGCTCCTAGATATTGGTTATTCTAGGTATTTCTTCATGTGAATTATTAACTAGGAAGGGATCCATTGTTGTTGGAGTCATCTTGACTAGTGTTTATCTAACATTAATAAAATATCTAGGATCCCTCATGATAAGGTAGATCATGTGGTTTGTGGGATCTTAGATCATAATACTTTTCTTATGACTTTATCTTTTAGGAAGGTTGACTATGATCGTTCTCGATTTTTTTTCACTGGACAAAAATGAAAGGGTATCACCATCCTGTCAAGGAATGTAGGGAGGAACTGGTTCAAGGGTACTCTTGGGTGGCCATTCATAATAATTTGAGATTTATTAAACAAAATCTCTATTATTGGGTAAAATATCTACCTCTAATAGACTAGTTATTAGAAAAACGAAAACATGAGGTCAATCATTTGGAAAGAAGACTGGAATTTATTTGGGACTATAGAGTCTTTGTTGATCATTTTTATAGGAAATATTATATGGAATAACTAATACTAGAACATTACTCTATTGACCTGGAAAGAGTGAGGGTGAAATTGATTCATAAATAAGATATAAATTAGGTATATTTCCATGCATGTATTAAAGAACTAAGATTGATTATGAAACCATATATTCTTTTTGAATATGGATTGTTCTCAGATGACATAGACGTGTACGGTTTCTTAGCCTTTTCCTTATTCAAACAATTTCTTATTGATCCTAACCCAAATATGTCTTATGAGTTTCCATTTCGGAACATATAGCTTTTTGAGGGTATCCCTAACATAATATCTAGCAATGAAAATGCCTTGTTTGAAGAAATTCTCGATGAGACAGAGATCCATGATGCTATGATGAAACATAATCCATAGATTAATACAGGCCCTGATGGATTTCCATGTTCATTCTATAGGGGGTACTATTAGGTGGTTAAGGATGATCTTACATTTCATATACAATGATTCTTTTGAGGTTGCTCTATTTCAATGGTGGTGGGTGCCATAACTCTAGTGATGATTCCAAAAACCAAAAACACTTCCTCTATTCATGACTATAATCTAGCGAGTATGTATAGTTTTACATAAAAAATTATAACAATAATTTTCAACTCACATATGTCCATGCATGTTATTAAGTGGGTATCCTTAGAACAACATGGTTTTTTTAGAGGATGGTCTATTCAGGGAGCGGTTGCCTTGTCCCAGACAATGATTCATGATATCAACATTAAAATACATGGTTCTAACACCACCTTAAAGCCTGATAAGAATAAAGCCTTTAAAAAAATGGATTGGGGATTTTTCATTAGGGTGCTTAATTTAATGTTAATCTCCACATGGGATATATAGATTTTTTTATGCTTCAAATCTTCATAGATGGAAGTTTCGTTCATGGATGAAACTCATTGTTTTTTCGAGAAAACCCATGGTCTTAGATAAGGGGATCCCACTTCCTTAAACCTTTTCATTCTCTAGAAAATAATCTTAAATTCCTTAAAAAAACTTTCAACAGGTGACATTCTTCATTATAGTATAATGATGAACCGACTGTCGATTTCCCACTTGATGTTCACGGATGACACATAAATCTTCATTAATGCTAGTATCAGATCATTTAGTGGTCTTATTAAAATCCTGGATGAGTGTAGTTACTGGATTTGGGAAATTATCAACATAGAAAAAGACACATGTATATTTCCATCATTTGTGATGACATTGAATTATCCTCTGTATCTATAATGTTGAGCATGTAGAGAGGTTTGTTTCCTTTGGATTACCTTGGATGTCCAATCACCCCTGGCCAGACAAGATTTAGTGATTTTGATTACTTTTTGAATAAGATGATAATTCGCATCCTCAACTAAAAAAACTGGTCTTTATCCTTTGGTGATAGGTTAACTTTAATTAATAGTGTTTTACTAGCTATTCATATGCACACTCTCTCGGCTATAAATATACCAAAACAAGTTATTAATTCTATTGAAAAAATATTGGATGGTTTCATATGGATGATGTATTTGATGGGAAGCATCAGTAGACCTCGTTAGATGGGTTTGAAGGACCTCTTCATGAGGTCGTAATTAATGTGATAAATTTGGAAGATTCAGGGCACTGCATACATTGAAAACATCCATGGGAGGTTTTGGAAGAGCACACTCTTTGGGGTAACACTATGTATTCTAAATGTGGAGGTAATATAGAGAACATAAATTCACATGACTATTCTTTTTGGTCCTTGATCCATAACAATATCCCAGTAATTCGATATCACTCTATCTAGATTATAGGTAAGGGGGATATATCCTTTTGGCATTATAACTGGGTAGGTTCGGTCATCGATTTCCTAGGCTTCCATGGTCCTGATATTTATTTCAATTAGGCTAGTGAACATCCTATATTCATTAATACACTTCTAGATATGGAACAATAAGAGGAATATTCTCTCATTACCTTAAATTCAAACCTTGAAAAATCTGTGTTTACTGCTTCTAATTCATGGGCTTTCTCTTTAAAAACATTTTGCGAATTTAACTTTTATGAGATCAAAAAAGATGCATGGAATAATGAGGTCTTGTGTTACATGGATCCTACCTAAATTAATTTTCTCTTATAGAGGATAAGAAACCAGGCAATTTCTATGGACAAAAATGTCAGGAAGATGGGAATTAGCCTAGTTTCTATTTGTCATTACAAAAAATTTCACAAAGATGAGTATGGTAAACATCATTTCATTTAAGGTTAGTGGTCCATGGATATATGGATGACCATTGGTGATTTTATGGGTATTAGTTCATCATATATCTAGGGGGAATCTTTTCTGGAAATTTGGTTTCACTATACAAATAGTGCAGGTTTAGAAAAGTCGGCAAGGGCGGTGATTCTTAATATGGGCAGCTGGTGTATCTGGAAATAAGTAATAAGGCAAAATTTGAAGGCATTGATTCTATAGGGAGAGTAATTTTCATAATAATTATGTCTCTTTTGATTGTTCTGATTATTAGTTTCAATGACCAGCATCATGCCCCCTCCTTGAGAGCTTTTTAGGTTAGTGAACCTTTATTGCCTCATCCAATTTCTGGGTGGAGAGGAAACTGGGTATGTTGGTCACATCCATCCATGGGTTACAAAATCAGTTTTTATAATTCATGTATCTCATGGAATATGTGTGGTGGAAGTGAGTTTTGGGACTAAAAATAGAGTGTTCTACTAGATTTTACTACTTATTATGGGATGGGGAATTCCATTCAGGCACAGGCCATGTCTATACTAGCGGGGCTTGGGTTGTGTGCAGATACCAATATTCTCCTTAATCAGGTTGAAACTAATTCTATGATTATCCCTAATTCAATACACAATGTATCTCCCACTCTGTGGTCGATAGCCTACATCATCAAGAAATATTGAGCCAACCTCAATAACTGAAACCCTCAGATTGTTCCTATCTGGAATAAGGGTAATAAGGTGGCTAACCATCTTGCTTCCATAGTGGTGTAAGAATAGGGGTCCAACATCACCTTTCGTTATAGAATTCGTCAAATAAATGAGGAGGGTTCAATCTGATCCCGAGAGATCAACTTGGTCTACATTACATTAGGCCTTCCTAGGTTTCTCTTCATTAGCCCTTCCCATGGCATTGTTTTGTTATAGGAATTATTTCTGATGTTAATAAAAAATTCAATTCATGTTGATTTTTTAGAATTATGAAAGTAGTTACGTGAATTTCTTGATATAGGTATCTTCCTCCATAGCACTTCACCTTGGGTTTATCATGTTCTATTTGTTAAAAATATAGACAAATCGATGACACTTTTCATTGATTACTACACACTAAATAACATTACTGTTAAGGAAAAGTATCTTTTCCCCGTATAGATGACTTGTTTGATCAAATACTGGGAGTTCATTTTCTTTCAAAGATTAATCTCGTGTTTGGGTAACATCGTACAATTTTAAAATAAGAGGAAATTCAAATAATGACATTACAAACATTATATGGATATTATGAGATTGTGTTTATTCATTTTGGGTTATCAAACATACACATTGTGTTTATGTATCGAATTAATGGATTTTTCTAGGAGTATGAGGACAATTTTTTGTTTGAGTTTATCAATGATATTTGAAATTATCTAAATGTTATGGGGGAGCATGAGAAACATCAAAGTATTATTCTACATACTTTAAAATAAATAATTTATATTGATATTTAAATAAATGAGATGTTAGGTTACAATAGATTTTATCCCTTGGGAATATTATTTATAAATATGAAAAAAATATTGATTTGGTTAAAACTATAAGTGTTATAAGTGAAATCGAGGCCTACAAATTTCATATCAATTCAATGATTTACTAGGATAACTGGTTACCACTTGTAGTTTGTTGAAAAAATTGTTATGTTACTGAACCCAATAACAATGATAACATGAAATGTTTTTTTGGTTTATGTAGATAATGGAATGTTATGAATGTCTTCAATAATTAGAAAGATGAATTTTTAATGATAATATTTTAGTCTTTCCATCTATAATTGAAGAGTTTAAATTTATAGGGATTCATATTTGGATGTATTTAGCTATTTATTGATGTATCCAAATCAGGTTATCATGTATGTATCTCTTCAATAGAAAACCCAATATTATAATTATTCATCAAATTATATTGAGCTAGATTCTATATTTTTTTATCAAATATATAGAACCACTATCTATATGGGGGGAATTATCAAATTTATACTTTTAAAAAAAATTAAATTTTATATTTACTCAAAAAGAGATTAAAATGAGGTAGAGAATATGTACATAACTAAAAAAGGACTATGATTTCACATTTCAATATCATCAATATAAATAAAACAATTTTATCACTTCCGTAATTAATAAATATATTTCATCATTAAAAATACCATGTTTGGAACATGATAAAATAGTTAATGATTTATATAATATAGGAAATTAATTTTTATATTAAACAATTCCTTCTATTTTTACTCAGGTATCCAAATATTTGTCCTTGGAATAAGAAATTGAAAATTCTCATATATAAGTTCATTTTTATCTAGAAAATATGTAAATAGTTAAGGACGGTAAAATCCATGAATTTAATTTTGACAATGAAGGTATTATTAGGAGTGGATGTAGGTTATGTGTTCTAAGTGATTCTTAATTGAAAAAGGATTTTTTATTTAAATATCATAGATCTCCATTTTTTATTCATCTTAACCTTATAAATTTGTATACAGACAATCAAGAATATTATTTTTGCAATGATCAAATGAAGAAATAATTATTTTACCATGAAATAACAGTCTTCGTTGTTGGTTAAAGCCAAATGATAGCTACTAAAGGTGATAAATACCCATTATTAGTTCCATAATAGAATTGAGATAACATATACATGGATCTATTGGTTATATTTTGATATAAATTTCAGTGTAATAATGTTATTTTTTTTCTTATTATTTTAAAAAATATACCCATTTATATATATTCAAGATGTTATGTATTTGGATTAGTTTTCTAGACATTTTCTTAAGGTTGTAGTCATGTAACATGGATTTCACCACTACACATTATGGGATCATGATCATGTATTTACATAGAATTTTATGGAAAGGAAATTAGTAGTGCATAGGCTCTAAATTAAATTTTAGAGCCTCTTTTCATCAACAATTTTACAGATCGTTAGAGCGTACTTTTCAAAATTTAGTGTAAATCCTTAATTCTTGCTGATTTTATTTTATGGGAAGCTTGGAATATCATTTTTATTTAAATTAATTTTCAAATAATAATTATTTTTATTCAAATATACACATGGAACCTATTTTTTCATTATATAGAAAATGGAGTTAGACTCTAGCATATTGGGATGACATTAGTGATTGGAAATTGTTATGGAGAAAATTGGAAGAACAAATGATTAAGAATGTAAATATGATTTATAAATACATGGTGGAAACATATAGTGTGATAAAGAGTTATTTGGATAACCAGAGAACATATATTTCATTTGAGATAGGTGATCGTTTCGTTCATAAATTATTTCCTTAGAAAAGTGTAATGTTTTTTTGTTAAAAAATGAATGTTTAGGTAATATTTATTAGACCTTGTGAAATTATAGGTCAAATTGGATTATTTTCTTACTAGGTATCGTAACCTATATGTTTATCTTAGCAACATGACATGTTTCATGTTTCTTATCTATGGATGTATATACCTTATCCAACCCATGTTTTGAGCCTTAATGTGTTATGTTTTAGGGGGGATCACTCTTATGATGAAAATCTTAATCATATTTTATATTTAATATAGAAGGTAATATGAAATATGGTGATTCAATAGGTTATTATTTTATATAAGAATAACATAAATTATAAGAATCATGGATATTTTAAAATTCTAGAAGATAAAAAAACATCACTTATTCTGGAAATGAATAAAATTCTAAAGAAGTAATTTCTAAAAGTGGGAAGAATGTGACAAAACATGTAATTATAATAATAAACCAATTACATGTCTTATTAATTTTAATATATTTATTTACTGGATTCATATATTATATGATATTTTTATATTAATTTTTAGTTAAAAATTAAATGGTTTTATTCAAGCTGAAGTCTTACCATGAAGAACACATCTTTTATTGAAAATTAAATTTCAAAATCAAAACTTTTAAAAAATTTAAAAATAAAATCATTTTGGAATTATTTATATCATAATCATTTTAGGGTGATATTAATGGTTTTTTATGAAAAGTTTAATTCTTGTGAAAATATTAAAAAATGCGTATTTTTTTACAACTATTATTTCATTTCATTTGTTTAAAAAATTATCATTCTATTTTATATTGTTTTTAATGTAAAATTAGTAACATTTGAAATTAAATAATCTAAGTAATTCTATAGTATTATGTGTTATATTTTTTCAGTATAAAATCATATTTATTCATAAAAATGATATTTTTTCAAAAAACATTTTTTTACTGTTTTACACACATATATTGAAATTAATTTCTGTCACTTCTAAAAAATTAATCAAAAAATATAATTCATATTTAGAATTAAGAAGTTCAAATTTGGTATTATTTTCAATATAATTTTTGGTAATAATGAATAGTTACAACGGTAATAATTTATCAAACCTATATAGATAAAGAGGGTTGGGGGAGGGGGTTAAACAAGGAGATATGGCATATAATATATCTAAAACATGGATAAATTTTATTTAATGGGTTCATATATACCTAAAAAATATAAAATTTGAAAATTTTCAATTTCATTCCACATGACTATAAAAAAGGCATTTATTATATTTACATGTTTAATGTATTTCCAGGATTCTTACACCCCCTCACTTATAAAAGGGGGCTTCATATTTTTACTTATTCACAACTTTGGAGAAACATGGAATGACCAATATATACCCAAATAAATTTTAAAAACTCTACCCACATTCTAGATGTCGTTGTATTCTTATAAGAACAATCCTAGAATGATGAATGTGTATGTCAAAGGGGGATATGTGAGGAGGTTCTATATGTCTTAACCAAACTATTTTAATATAATTTTTAATTCCACCATTATCAGATATATTATAACTAATAAAAAAATAAGTAAGTTATTTTTATAAAATAAAATATTATTATATATGTTTAATAAATCAATACCCTGTATTTTATAACCTATGGTAAATTACAACATTGCTCATTCGTATATGTGGGAAATCACATCTACAGACTAATGTGTTTCATTTTTCATTACTTCCTCACAGGGATAGTGATGAAGATGTAATTAATGAGAATATAAAATGTTTTTAAAATTATTATAATTTTATAAAATATGATATTACCTACCTTTTTACCCTTTCCTTCCATTATAAAATTGATAATGTAACACGTGTGTACGTTGGAATAGCACATCCTGGATGTGTTGCGGTACATTTTTCATTACAACCACACATAGTGTGTTATAAGGATAAAAATAATTAATATATAATTTTTTTAACATAATTATTATTATAAATAGGAAAACATTATAGAACATTATTATTTCTAATCCAATAGTAAAATGGAAATATTTTCCATCAGTGCGTGCAGACTACTACCACAGATTTTGTGTATTTCATTGTTAGTTTCCACAATCCTATAATTGTATTAAAAATATTTTTAATTTATTATATTAATAGTTTTTTCATTATTAATATTCTTTATAATATTTAATCTTCATCCCATTGATCAAAGTTAACCTATCGATGTCATTTTTGACTTATAAGCCAAATGTCCTCAATACATCCATCATTAACATAACCATTATAGTATCTAACAAATAGGTTAAAAATGAAATAAAATGAATATTTATAATTATGTTAATATAAATTTTTTTTTAAGAATGTATAAAAATAAAAAAAATATTATTTCATAGAAGATATATATGAATGAAATGAGTTAGTACTTGATATAAGGTTTAATCCTTCAAAAATAAAATTTTAATGATTCCCATTCAAATATTTTTATTCCATGTCAAGGATATTTTAAAATTTTCATGAATGATATTAATTATTTTTCAAATGACTCAAATTTCATTAAGGAATTAAATTATTTTCTTTATAAATGATAAAAATGGAAACTTATCATCATTTCTCATATGAATTTTATAAGAACATTTTGAAAAAGTGAAAAATAATATACTTTAATGGGTATGGATCAACCAACCTTTCCAACCATCATAGATGTCGTTCTTTTTCTGGTTATTTTAAAACAACCCATTTTTATTTTTAATGAATATATTTCTCTCAATATTCCATTTTCTGTTTAAATACATTTTTTAGGGAAATATAAAATTCGTCAAATATTTATTAAACAACTAAAAGTGTTATTTTATTATGGATTAAATTACAATTAAAAAGGGTTTATTAAGTACAAGATTACTGGAAATTATATTTGATAATGTTTGGTCAAGAAATGGATTTGATAACATGTGAGACTGATATATATTTTTCTAATTTATTTTTTACGATTACATAGATTATCAGTGATAGGTTACTTGAAAGAGATATGTTAATTTTGTTGTTAGATGATTCCATTATAAACATTCTTTCAAATATTAATGTAATTATAATGTTCCATGGTACTGTAATTATATTCTTTCAATGATTTTTAATGGAAATAGATGGATTTTAAAATGTATGAATATGATCTTACATTATTAGGGGAACATTATGGCCTTTTTTAAAAGGTAAAGTCTTTGTTTTTCAGAAATGTGCTCATGAGTTTTTGTGTTTTCCAACAAGCACGCATGATTTTGAATTTTCTATTATGATTTCATGGAAATTGTTTTATGATATAGATTGGGAAAAAAGATTTTTTTTCGAAAATTAAAATGATAATTGAGTTCAAATGTTTATTATAAAAAGGAAAACATTATTAAATATTTAATGTTCCCAAATGGACTAATGAGGTTGTTTTCCTTTATATATTTTACAAATATTTATTTTTCCCATAAAAAGATTTTATATTTTTTTTCTAGGTTTAAAGATAAGAAATAATGTTAACAAATCATGAGTTATAGGTAATGGGGTGACTGTGAATTAAAAAAGAATGTCTTTATAAATGAATTTTTATAAAATAAATCGACACTATATAGAAATACACTTTTTTTAATGTAATTGATTTCAATTTTATGACACTATAAATATAAACACAGGTAGATCATGGTTATTTTAGTATATTTTTATACTATATAAGGAATCACATCCAGAATGATCATTTTTAGTAGTCTAGGAAAACTAGATATAATATTGAATCTAAAATTCCAATTGAAAATGTAAAATACATTAAAAACCCAATTTGTTCTCGATGTATAGATCCATTAAATTATAAAAAATTTAGTTTAAATGTTTTAATGGGGCATAATTTGAATTCAATTTTATTTCATAAATGTATCAGGGGTGTATGTGCGGATTCAGATCCTAGGAACCCATCCATTTGGATGAAAATAGAGTGGCATATGGCTAGAATAAATTGTACCGAAAGGCAGCATGGTTAGACAAACAATGAAAGGATGGATAGTGGAGAACTATATGATACATAGTTAGACTAAACCAAGTGATTTGGGGTGGACAGATATGTGTCCATGTCATTAATTTTGATAGTGGAGTTTTTTATGGTTTTTGCACGGATAGTCAAACTGTGCGGATAAATCATGCGATGATCCCTTCCCAACAGCTCTATATTCTTGGTTGGAACAATTTTTGGCCAAACCATTCAAAACTATTATTTAGAGTGAAACTATAATTGTAATCACAAGTTAAACTATTTGTAAAGATAAATCTCTCATTCCTATCCTTCACAGCAAACTCACCATTTGGGAGCCCTATTTGTTGTCTTTTATAGAAATTGAGGTATCATATATATACGATCTATAATTTGAGTTTATATTATCTCATTGGATCTAAATTAGTGTGTTTTAAATTAATTTTTATCCATTAATCATTTGATTTGGTATCGATTACGCTATTTAGGTGTAATCTAATTTCCCCTATTATTAGGTTCTTCAACTATTCTTTGATTTTTTCCTTATCTCAGTCAAATCAAGAGTTAATATTGGACATGTTATCCATGATGGACCTATGGTAGCTGGTCTCATGACTTTCATTACATGTAAATGTATTTACATATTCCATTGTTCCATGCACCCAATTCTTGAGTGGTTCCTTCAAATGATTTTAATCCTTAAATTGAATTGATAGGTAAAAACTATTAAAATAATGAGGCCCATTGATAAATGCTAAATGGATAAAAACTATGACTGAAATCACCCCTTTGGGTGTGTTATATATTAAAAATTCCCATTATGAAGAAATATATATTTTTGGATACCTTTCAGCTGTTCTATTTTCCAATTAGCATAGGATATTCTTTTTGAATTGTGAATTGAATCCATATATTGGATTTTAAATAGAAATGTAAACTGAATTGAATAATAAATTGAAATTAAAAATCAATTTTTTAAAGTAAAGGGGTGGATGACCATACCCATTTCCATTCATATTGATGGATTTTTTATATATGATATACTTGTAATAATTAATTTCCCATGTGCGTAATTGAGGGGTAAACCTTCTAAGATTAGTCTACGAATTGAGACAAATTCTATGTGAGTTTTAAATGTAATATTCAAGGTGTTGACCATGAAATGGATTAAATGAAATTGATTAAAAATTATTGAATGATATTGATTAAATTTTTATTTTCCTTGGTTAACACATGGATTCAAATGATTAATTCCATGGATATACTAAATTGGATTATACCTTGCTTTTACACAGTGACACTTGAACTAATAATATATAATGTTAAGGATGGACTTTTAGGGGTTTATTTATATGTCAAGTGATACTCAAATTGTATATTAGTAATTATAAGGATATAATAATAGGGAATTTGATCATTATTCCATTGGTGACACTTGGGATCCCTAAGTGGACTACCAATGATGGACTCAAATGGTAGTGATGTTATACCACACCAAAAAAGATACCTAGGTTCTTATGAGGATCACCATGGATTGGCTTATATGGTGATTGATTTGGGATACACCAACAGTGATACCTGGATACCCACTTAGGTATCCTAAGGATGGGATCCAGTTCTAAATTAAATAATGAATGGATTGAGTTGTATGACACATCTTCAAGCCAATGCACAAGTTCAGATTCAGTCATTATTTATACTTTATGGATGAAATATTTAGGCATTATTTTATCATGTTATCACATTGGACGTCGGGCTATGTGTCTGGTCTTGAGACATAATTTTTAAATGATAAATAACAGTTGATTGAAGATTATTATAAATAATATAGGCCTAACTATTAATTCAGAATGTTACCTTTTAAATGAATATGATTATAAAATGAGAACCTGTACTTTATAGAATGTTAACTTTCAATACTTCCTGAAATATTGTATCACTAACTACACACTTGAATATTATATATTCACTAACTAGATGGAACATAACCTTAGGTGGTTTACTACTAGGATTATGTATCATACCCTATTTCATCCACCATTTGGTATCTAAAAAGACTATATGATTATATGAATGTAAAAGGGAATGGTCCCCAATACATGTTCTTGAATGTTACTGAAGAGGAGGGGAGCATGGAACCAAGATGAGGCTCACAATGCAAGCTAGGATAATTTTGGACCTTTTTTTTCTTTTTTTCCATGTATTGGTCACCTACCTTGTATATATCATTTCGATGTTTTACTAGTCCCATTACATGTATCATGATAATAAATATATGAACCTACTTTTTGTAATAATTATCTATTATCGATGTCTTTCTATTTTATGCTTGTTATTACTACATTATATACATACCTGTTATAGATAATATGGTGTGATACACTCTATTAATGAGTACATAGTCACCCCATGTAAACACCAAGTCCCTTGTTGTTAGTCAAAAGCCTCTGGCATTTGGGGATATGAGCTTCATGCCAGATGTCCTACTGGGGTCAGGCCACTATTGAGTTTCATCTGGGATCGAGATGTCACTTAGAGGTATCATAGGGGTTTCTATTTTTTGTATATTATTTGAAGAAAATATAATGGGATAGAAATAACTTTGGATTTTTTAATGAGTTAAGACTGGACGTAGCTGACACACGTATTAGAAAAACCCAAAATACCTTGAATGAAATTGTTGTTTTCTAGATTTTGACTATTACAGTTGATTTGATTCATTTATTGGGTGACGAACTTGAATTGATGTGTTATTATTGATATTATTATGGGTTCTATTATGTTATAACCCAATGAGATGAGGTTATTACACATCATTAATCATGTTAGGTACTTTACATGAATCACAATCCATGCATTAGGTCATGCTATTTGGGATAAATTATTTATTTCATATTTTTGTGATAGTTTTTGATATATATATACAAGCTAATGTGATTGGTATACTAGAATGAGTTATGTTATGGATTATATGCAATCCAAATTATAATTTATGAGGTTTGTGGGACATTATGGATTAGAATTTGGTGAACCATTGGATTATACTTTTAAAATGAATTATGATATAAATGTAAAAATGAGTAAGAATTCAAATGAAATGGGAATAAAATAGAAACTAAAATATATTTAAGAAGAGAACTTGATATAGAACCAACCTTATTAGTGAGAAATAGGTTGTATCTCTCGTTTTGTGATGATCTTTATGATGCAAAAAACCGACTTTAAAAGTAGGAAGAGGGGTTTGTTTTAATATAGGAAGGTCGGTACCAATCCTATCTCAGCACCTACTCTTTTGAGATGAAAACATTTACAATGTTCCCCTATGAGGAATTCTCTTCGAATATGTAGAGGTACACATCCATGATGACCTCCAATCATATTCCAAGATGGTGGGGATGATCACACTCTATAGGTGGTGGGCTATGGGCTACCAGTGGATTCTTCCGTAGTGCTACCTAAGGAACCAATAGATGTAACATGCATTGGTACCGAGGCATAGTTCCATGATAGATTCTTGCGAGTTATGTATACTATTCAGGTAGAACTGTGACCTACCCCAACTATGGAAGAGATGAAACATGAGTTCTAGCAATAAAATCCACCCACGTTTGCAAAGGATGGATGGTGAAAACCTATTGTGTCATGGATATAGTACATGCTATCAATTTTTGAGAATCCCGAGATGCCTCATAGTAGGAGGGTAAATATTTATATGTATATACTACGTGATTCCTCCAAGATCTTTTGGGTTGTAATTACATTGATGGAACATCATCAAGAGATATCCTGGATAGATTTTCTTATGGAATTATATGGATAATTATATCCCGAGATATTGAGGGTTGATAGATCCTCGAAGTTCATACACCTGGATTATGGCCCCCTATCAGTGATGGATCACTTAACTCATTTTACTAATCTCCAATGCTTCTCACATATTTTGATGGGTGATGAGCTATCTAAAGACCAAAAATTTGAGGATGGTATCAGGTATGAAATCAGATCAGAGGTGAATGTATTTTTTATGACTATTATATCATTAGTAAAGAATATGGTGCTTATCATATAGTGTAACCAAAGGGATCCTAGAGGTGTGAGCTTGGGTGGTTAAAAATTGAGATTCAGTATCACTTAGACGAGTAGTCCGAATCATCATCTGGAGCTTTGACAAGGTGATAACAGTAGTAAGACCCCCCGTCTTATAGTGACGACTTCGAGGATTTGGTCAGGGTAGCCAAGAAGTATCACAGGATTGCAGTTCAGGATAGATATATGTAGTGCAACATACCCTTTAGAAGTATGATCCAAAAGCTTCTACATTTATAGATAATATAATAATATCCCCTACTTTAGCCTTTTCACTTTTTTATATAGGGGCTTTACAGATCTTTATATCAGTTCCCGTTGTGGAGAGCCTTTGGCTCAAAGTATTTACTCATGATGGCTTTATGATGTTTGACACTCTATTAAGGATCATAATGGTGTATGTACATCAGTTCAAGGAGTTTCCCCTTGATATTGGAAGTTATCACGTCATATGGGACATCATTTTCCTTGAGATTAATTGATTTACATCTTCCTCAGAGTTGTATGGTTTTTTCCATTCATGATATTTTTAATTTCTATCACTGTAGGGAAACCATAAAATTACCAAAGAGAAACATGTTTATTTATAAGGGTGAGTGGGATGTCTAGGTTAGCCGAAAAATATATCATCAACATGGGATGTGAAGGATGACATGCATAATTGGGAGTTTATATATAGATGATTAGGGAACACATTAAGAAGAATTACCTCAAATGTTTGAACATTTCAGGGATGTTTTTTGGACAACTTTTTAGGATTTCTTATAGTGAGAGAGGTAGAGTTCTATATTGATCTATTTTCATGAACTACAACTATATTCATTCTTACTTATAGGATGGAAACTATTGAGATGACAAAGATCCAAAGGAAGCTAGAGGATTTCGAGACAGAGGAGTGTATCCAACCCAGTACTTCTCTGTGGGGTTCATCAGTCCTCTTCCCAAAATATTTGGATGTAACTCCTAGGATATTTTTGGATTACCATAAATATATCTAGATAATAGTTAATAACTGGTATAGTCTATTGCAGATAGATTATATTTTTTATGAGCTCCATAGAGATCACGTTTTTCCCAGATTTATTGGAGATCTTGTTATCATTATTTGCATGATTGAAAATCATACATACCACTCACATCCTTTTAGAGTAGGTATAGTCTATATGAGTATTTGGTTATTCTATTCTATCTCAAATACATGTCAGCAGTCTTCATGGCATTGATGAACTCAGTTTTCCATCCATATGTAGATTCTTTTTTAGTTGTTTTCATGGAAGATATCTTGGTGAATTATAACAATCGATGCGTCCATGAAAAACATGATGAGATCATATTGAATATACTAAGGTAGCATCAATTATAGTCTATTCTCACCAAGATCCACTTCTTGATGGATCATATACATTCCATTGGTCACATTATGTCAAAGACTAAAGTGTCAGTTGACCCATAGTAGGTGAGATTTTTAGTTTCCTAGAAGCGTATTAATTACATCTTTGATGTATAGATTTTATTTGAGATTTCTAGTTACTATATAAATTTCATATAGGAATTGTCACACATAGAAACACCACATAAAAGATTGACTAAGAATGATGTGACGTTTTTATGGACATATTAATGCGAGAAGGACTTTTAGGACCATAAAGGGAGATTAAATTCAGAGCTGACAATGATATTTATAGTGAATGGTAAGAGATACAATATTTACTATAATGAATCATGTATCGGGATAGAATTAGAACTTATGCATGCTAAAAGTGTCAGGATGTACGGGTCTCATCAATTGAGGCCACATGAAAGAATTTACCCAATGCATGATCTCGAGTAAGATGAAGTTGTTTACGCATTCCACTGTTATAGAAATTACATGCTTGGGGTGATTTTTGTGGTGTAAGCTGACCAAAAAAGCCTCATGTACATACTTACACAATATGTTTTGAACCATAGATAGTGATGGTGGGTTGAATACCTATAATTTTTCAATTTCAATCTTGCCTATATTCTTGGTAAATGAAATGTAGTGGTCTATGAATTATGATGGATGACTCATATATAGGTAGTTCAAAAGTCCATTGGAGAGTGGAAGCTCATCGATTTCTTATCTTAGATGCACATATTGGTGCAATATAGTTAGGGGAATACATTTCTATCATACATAGTTGTTACCTATACTCTTACAGATAGAGGTAGGATGAGGAAGCTATCAAACATAGAGATCCTAGTACTATGAGAGAGTGTGGTAGGTGAGGACCCTCCTCCACGTTAGACCATAGGAAAGGAAAAAGTTATGTGTGCACATGGTCAAATATGGGTTTAAGTATACATATGTGAGGAGATGATGCAAGAAATTGATGATTTAGCTTGGTTAGTAAAACCTACTATCACGAAGAAGTATTATAATATACATCCCCAATACTATTTCTAATGTATGAAGAGATATTTTGCTGGTTTTTCAAGAGGGTTCCACCTATTAACAGGTGAAGGAAAAACACAAGCAACCTGATAGACTTTTCTATTGATTACCTATCCATGAGTGGATGTTGGTGACATCGTGATGGATTTTTTTTCAGTTTTTATGAGCTTACCTTGAGGTAAGAAGTATATAAGGGTTTTTGTTGACCAGATCAGGAATGTTCCAAATTTCATACATATCAGGGAGGCCTTCAGTGTCAATGAGTTTAGAAGGTTGTGTACCTTTGAGATATTATGACTTCATAGGTTCCCTCTCAAAATAATTTTAGATATTGATGCCCAATTAAAATATTGTTTTTGGCAGAGTATACAGAGGGATTTAGGTACACATGTTCTTCTGATCATGACATACCACCCTCAGATAGAATTCCATTTAGACCCCACGATTTGGGTGTATGAGGAAATGATGTGAGCTTGCATCCTGGATTTTGGGGGCTCTTCGTATAGACATATACCCCTTGTTTAATTTTCATAGAACAATATATTCTGGTATACAATTTAGATGGCAACTTGTGAAGATTTTTATGGTAGGCCATGCCAATAATCCCAATGGTGGTTAGAGGCTGGAGAGGCTACTATTCTTGTATCTCATCTTCTTCAGGGGATCACAAAGGAGATATAGATGTTTTGTATGCAGATGTCTACTAAGTAGTCTTCAAATTAATCATACACTAATCATGGTAGACGACCAATAGAGTCTATGGTCGGGGATCATGTATTTTTACATGTTTCACTGAGGATGGGACACATGAGAATCAAGAGGCCAGGAAATATTTTACCACATTATGTCAAGCCATTTGAGATTCTAGAAAGAGTTCGTATGGTAGCCCATTAGTTGTAGTTACCTCAAAGGTACCGATTCATGCATGACTTCTTCCATGAATATTAGTTACACTTCTGTTATTCAAACCCTTCTCATGCCTTTTAGCCTAAGGAGTTTGATTACTGGTAGATGTTCCCATTGGGGAGCATAATCTATGCATTGTGGATAATGTCATGAAGGTTCTCTAAGGATATTAAGTTCCCCTAGTGTCAATAATATGTCCTGACAACTGTGTACAAGACAAGACCTAGGAGTGGTAGGATGATTTATGATCAATGTGTCTAGATTTACTCTTTTATCATTCTTCACCACACTTGGAAGGAAAATTAGGGGTGAATTTCATTATGGGGGTATGATTGTAAAAACCTGGTTCTTTTTTGAGGTATAGGTACATTATTTTCTATCAATTTTCTATGTAAATGTTTTAAAACAGGCTATTACGAATTCCATTTTAGGTCATATAGGTACCATTAGTGTCTTGGGTAGATTCGAAGCCTAGAACCCATCCTTTTGGGTGAAAATGGCATGGCACATGGTAAGAGTATGCCACGCGGGGAAATCCAAACTTTTAGGTAAAACAATGTGAGGGTAGATTATAGAGCCCCATAGGACATGTGGTTAGACTATACCATGTGGTTTTTGTTAGAAAACTATGTGACCATGTTTGTAACTTTGAAAATGGTTTTTTCATTGTTTACACATGGTTAGTCAAACTGGGTGGATAAACCAAGTGATGTTCCCTTCCCTATATCTAAGTGTGCACATTTGTCACATTGTTTTGCTAAACCATGATACCAAACCATTCAAACATATTATCTTGGGAGGTATTAAAATTATAACCCCAATTATCTTTATTTCGAAAAATAAATCTATCATTCCACTCCCATGTAACAAACTCGTCATTTGGGATCCCAATTTGGTGTCTATTCTATGAATTGATATATCTTCTCTGTATGATCTCCAATTGAAGTACTTCTCAAATATTTGGATTTGCATTGATTAGTTATTAGTGCTTTTTTTTGTTCCTCATTTGATTTTTTATCAGATGCACTATTTAGGTGCAAGCTAGTTTTATCTATTATTAGGTTATTTATCCATTCTTCGAATTCCTCTAAATTTGAGTCAAGTTATAAGTTTAGAGTAGAAGAGCTATCAATTATGGAACTACGATAGGTTCTATAATTTATTTCATTAAAATATTATGTGTTAATATATGTTTGTGTTCCACAAACTCAATTATCTGGTGACACATTAAAATGATTTTAAATCCTTAAATTGAATTGATTGGTATAAACTATTAAATTAATGTGGTAAGTTGATAAATGGTAAATGGTAAATAACCAGGATTGAAACCACCCCATTCAGTGTGTTGTGTATTAAAATGGCCATTATGATGATATATAAATTTTGGGATACAATTGAGGTGTTCCCTTCACCCCTTATCATGGCTTTTTGGTTTTGAATTGGTAATTGAATGCATGGATTGGATTATGAATTGAAATAAAAATCAAATTACATAATGAATTGTAATTGGTATTTAATTTATTAATGGAGTGGGATCGATGACCATTTTCTTGGCCTTTAATTTTAATAGATTTTTTATGCATGAGATGATAGTAATAATGAATTTTCTACATGAGTAATTGAAAGGTAAGCCTTCTAATATTAGTTTATTTATTGAGTCACCTTCTAAGGTTTTTTAAATGGAATTTTCTTTATATTGACCATGAAATGTATTAAATGAAATTAATTAAATATTATTAAATGATATTGATTAAAGGATTATTTTCCCTAGGAGACACAATGATTCAAATATATAATTCCATGAATAAAATAAGTCAAATTCTACATTTATTATACACAAGTGACACTTATATTAATGATATGTACTGCTATGGAAAGACTCATAGGGGATAACTTATATACTTAGTGATACATGGATTCACCATTAGAAAAGCCAAGGACAAACTCAGATGGAATTTGATCATTATTAACATGGTGATACATGGGCTCCCTTAGTGGACCTCGAAGTATAGACTTGAATTGAAGTGACATTATACCAAACATAGATCGATACATGGGTTCTTGTAATGATCTCAATGGATGAGCTTCTACGGTGATTGGATTATGATACACCTAGAGTGATACCTATACTCTAACTTAAAAATTATAAGGAAAAGATTATATCTAAAATTGAATAATGAAAGGAATGGGATATTTGACATTTCTTCCAAGAAAAATCATAAGATTATATTAGGTGTTTGTTTAGAATTTATTGATGGCCTATTTAGGTATCCTTTTATCATTTTAATATGGGGGATGTCGGGCTACACATTGGGTCTTGAGATAAAATTTATAAACGAAAATGAATGGTTAATTGAACATGAATATAAATTAAACAATCTTAGATATTCATTTAGAGATATAACATTTAAATGAATATGATTATAAGACAAGAACCTGTACATTATAATATGTTTACTTTTAGAATTTCCTTGTATATTGTACCACTACATGCACAATGTGACTGTTATATATTAAATGGATAGATTTCAATTGACAATGGGTTGTTCCATACTAGTATTATGTATTATACCCTACTTGGGCCAAATTTAGGTAACTAAAAACACTATATGATTATAGGTATGGATAAGAGGAAGAACACTAATATAGGTTCTAGACTAGTGTGGAGGAGCTGGGGAGCATGGGTCTGAGATGAAGCTCGTGATGATAAATGGCACACTATTGAGATTTTTTGAACCTTTTTCCATGTATATTACACCTACCATGAACACATGTTTTGGGTAAATTACTATACACATTAAATGTATCAACACCATCCCTACATGATTATCGATTTTTTATCATTATCTATTCATGCTATTTATCTATTGTCTGATTATTAATATTATTTTAGTTAATTACTTGTTATTGATATTATGTTATGGTGAAATATAATGATGAGAGAATAGTATCCACATAGAAAAACCTAGTCCCTCGGTGCTATTAGGTTGCATATGGTGTTTGGGGAGATGCGCTTAAGGCATTGTGGCCAACCGGGCTCAGGGAACTATTGAGTGTTATTGAGGTTTGAGATGCTACAAATACAACATAATATTTTCATGGATAACATTATTATTCTCTCAATAATATCATCTAATATAAATCCTAGTGAACTTATAGGAATCCTAAAAAATGAAATGAATATAATTTAGTGAGATTAGAAGCTCAGTAAGGGAATACATACATCAAAAACTATCACATTGCAAATAAGGCATGGATAATGGCGCGGGAATAAATGAAGATAAAATAATTTCATACAAATAATCACATGACCTTGACTATTTTCCATGTATATTTTAACTATTAAAATAATAAAATTAAAATTAATAAGTGATTTTATAATAATAGAATTTGTAATTGAAAAAATAAAAAACATACTATTGAGGACTCGTTCCAAGACATCATACAAAAATGGGTAATGAATATGGAAAATAAAAAATATGTTTTTCCTCAAGAGACCAACTAATTCGTCTTGGGGATATATAATCTAGGCCTCACAGATCACTTAATATGACCAATTTATTCATCATATGACTAACCAATACAACATAATCAACTTCCTTAAAAATTAATTTCCATATGAACATGAAGAACTATTATATACAACTTCATCATGTTCCCTAGTAAAAAAGGTCATAAGAAATTCCAATAAATATAGTGTATAATATAATTATATTATTACCTCAATAAAAACTAATATTCATTAAAGTATTTCGGAAACATGAAAAGAGTTTTAAAAGGCCATTAGACCTTTTCTTGAAGAAAATACTATTTTATTTCAATAATGATATTTAAAATCTAAAAATTGAGAAAACAATAAGATTTTTTATTTGTAATGAACCATTAAAATTTTTAATTGAATATTAGAATACATTAGTAGTCATTATAGAAGGAAAATCCATCTAGGTGGTCTATAGTAAAATAGTGATTCCATTAACACATTCGTTAAAATATACCTTAACCAAAAAATGAAATTTGGATTTCTTTTAAACCTTTTTATGAAAATTAAATAATGTGTATAAATTACATTAATCAATCATTATAGAATATTAAAAGTATTCTTGAAATCATTTTAATGTTAACATAGAAAATCATGAAAAATATTTTTAGATAAATAGAAAAAAAATGTCAAGTTTCTATAAAAAAATATCTAAAACATTGAATACATTCAGAGTGGAAAAAAATTAAAATATTTAATTTCAATAAATAACCATAAGATAAGATCATTTATTGGGTTTATAATATTAATATATTAAAATTACCTAAATTCATTCTTTTTAATAAACAATCCAAAATAAGTATGAGATAGTGAGAAAGAAATAACATAATCAAAAACATGAAATACAATGATTATAAATAGATTCATGATATTAAATATTCAAAGGGAATTATAAATAACATACAAAATAAACAAGTTTCGAATATCTAATATGTGTCATAGAAAGAAAAGTGATATGAGAAACCATTACAATGCTCATAATATTGAAGTGAAAATTAATCAATAAAGTGATATTGTGTACCAAATGTAAATACATATAAAAAATGTTTAAATAAAATATAAAATATTTATGGGTAATGACACACATATTAATGGTATAACATAGGTAATTAAAAGGTAATATAACCCAAAGATAATAATTTGTGTTATTTAACCCCATTACTCAAGTTTGAAAATCCAAATAAATAATTTATATATTGTATAATAAACATAAATTAATTTTCTACTAGATTAAAATACTTTTCTATAATATTAACCTATTATTATGCCTTCTATTTTATTAATTACCCTGTGTTATATATTTTTTGAATCATTTAATTTATGTTACATGTTTTGAGGAAATTCAGTTTATAATTGTAAAATAATGTTTGTAGGTTAACCATGGTCTAATGGGTCATAGATGTATTATATACATAATTTTAATCTTGATAGAATTAAAAAAATTATACAGCAAATAAAATTTTATATTCATCAATTAATGGAAGCTATGAACGGTGAATAACATTTCTCGGTGGTTTTGGTGGTCCACACGTACGAATGATCGATATTATCATTTTTTTACAGGTTGAAGGTTAATATAGTATGTAATATATTTTATTTACAAAATAATTATAATTTTATGAATATTATATATATTCATTAAATTCACATTAATAATTAGTCATAAAACATAGTGATTGAAAATTAATTATATCGATATATGTTGATGGTAATCCACATTTACGCACACACAATACTTTCATTTATCATTTGATAGAAAGGAGGTAGAATATGGTTGCACTCTGATAATAATAAATAGATCTATATTTATTATACTTGAATAATTATGTTATTAAAGATATAATATATATTTTTAGTAATTATAATAATAAATAAACATTAAAAGAGTCATTGAGATGATTACCTCCTCTTTTAAAGACCCCCATAGGATTACACTGTAATCCTTTTTAGGATAGTCTAATGAGAATAAAATGATATAGGAAGTTGATAAATAAACTAGTATGTTATTAGAATTTTAATTTATGATTTTATAGGGAACTAATGGTTAGAATGCTGGATAATAATATAATCCCTTTTTTAAGTTAATGAAATATAAACTTGGAATTTCCTAATATATTTTAATATAATAAATATACAAAATATGGAAAATAAAACCAAATGGAAATAATATCAAATATTGGAATATATAAGGCCTAAATAAATTCTTAAAATAAAATTTATACATGTATATTTCACATTTTATACCATATAATTGGGTTTATCCCCCTCAGGAATCCTTTTTGACCATCACCATTTTAAGACATTTTTTGCCTCCAAGGGTCATAAGTTTACCTATATGTTTAAAAGTACTGCAAAATTGGTCCATTAATGATATTTTAGGAAATTTATAAACCAACATGTCCTCTTTAAATTTTATATTTATTTAAAATATTTTAATTAACTATTATATATCTTAAAATATAATTAAAGTCATTTTTAGACTATTAATCTAATTGGACTTCAATAACATCACAAAAACAATGGAAATAGAATACAGCCACATTTAAAATTATTTATAATTTATAATTACTTATAAAATTATTTTAATAACACTATTCATAAAATACTTATTAATTTTATCATGTTTAAAATAATTTACCATTATTTTGCTATTGCATTCATAGGTATAATACCGGCATTGTGTGAGTGTTTTTAGTAATTATTCCATCAGAAAAAATTTTAAATAAAATAATTCCATAAAAAAGTTGTGTATACTAAAAATAACCATTTACAATAGATCATAACATATTTTTATCGCAATAAAAATATATTATAAATATTAAAATATAGTGTGACATTTTGTAATTTTCTTAACATAAAATAATATAAATGTCATCATGAAAATAAATTGACACATAAGTGCCATATATTCATATTTAGAATTAAAATGTTGAAAATAATTTCATAAAATAAAAATAGGAAAGTATGGGGTTGATAATGATCCATTATCCCACATTTTTAACCATAATTAACATGTTTTACAATTTTTCGTGGTGATAATATTTTAACATGATACATATTCATTATGACTTAAAATGGGACATATTGTACATATTTGAATGTACTAGTTACCAATATGGAATAAATTTTTCAATATTATATTCTTATAAGTGATATAAATCAATTTTAATATAAATTCATAATACTCAATGAAAACAGTTTTAAGAAAAAAAATTATCTATGCTAAAAAATTAACATATACTAAAATATAGTATAATGATTATTTAAATATGATGAATTTGATTATGTATAATTAATAAAGACTAAGGTTAATTCAAAACTAAATCCTAAATATAATGGGAATTCGAAATTACATGATTTAAATAAAAAATAATTGTTTCACAAAAATCAATATTTTTTATTATTCCGGGGAATTTTTTTTTCAGAAAATCCTCAAAAATTAACACTAAAATAATATTAACATGTAAATTAGAAAAATATCATTTTGTTAAAAAAAGTTTAAATTATTAAAAAAAATTATAATATCCATGAATAAAATATAATAAAAATATTTTTCGAATAATAATATAAAATTATATAAAAATGAGTACATATTTATTATGAATTAATAAATATAGTTAAATTATTAAAAACCCATATTTTTTCATAATTTGGATATTAATATTCAAACCTTCCAATTTAATTATATAGTTATAATATTAAAATTTAAATAATAATATTTTTATTTTATATGGTAGTTCACATAATGAATGGTGTTGTGTGTTAATCATGGTATCAAGCATAAGATTTTTTTAAATAAATTTTTTGAGGTACTACATTCTTCCTCATAAATAAATTCCATTCTCAATATTTTTATCTTAGTAATAAATGGTTCAATATTTTAAAATACCTTTTTTGAAAACTAACATCATACAAAGGAATTATAAAACATCCTATGAAAAGAGAAAGTGAGAAACAAAAAGGCTACCTAAAATAACAAATAATAAGGTTTTAAGATAAGAAGAATGTTATAATGAAGTTAATATGTGGACAAAGGGGATTAAAATAATGATATATGAATAATAGAGAGTGATAAATAACATGATCAAGAAAATGTTAGTGACTAAAAATCAATAAATCAGGAAGGCGTAAAAATAATATCAATTCATTACAAATTAATGTAATATGATAACATTTTTATAATAGCTTAGAACCTGCACACCCATAACTAGTGTTGATATCAAAAACATTACACTTTTATGATATATGTCGTAAATTGTAACCAAAATTTTTCCATCCAAACTATAAAAAAGAAAAAATAATTGGATGACATAAATTTTTAGGAAAATATTATGTTTAGAGTTATAGGGAACTAAGAAAAATCCAACATAATAAATACTTGTTTCATCAAATGAACATTTATCTAACTTAACCAAGAATTTATTATAACACATTGATTCATCATCATCATCCATATGAAAATAAAATCATGAAATTATTAATTAAACAATATAATTTATAACTCGAGGAAGAAGAAACATAAGAAGGGTGAGATGAAATTCTCAATAAGGGTAAACATAATTATTAAGGATTTAAATTCCTCAATGAGCATAATACGTGTTTAATAGTATTAAGATATAATCATATTTCATGTGAAAATCATACAATAATTCATACACATTAACAACTGTATCATAAAATATGAAAACTTAGAAAAGGAAAGAGTCATCAGAATCAATAATCATGAGCCATGTGATATCAATATCGATCAGATGAAACATCATCAACCCCTGTAAATCATTTATAATATGTTATTTTTTTGGAACATCATATTATCTGTTCATTTATTGAACCCTTACAAAACCCTTATGATTGTAATAAAATATGACTGACATCAAATATAATTCTCCTGAGAATATACTCATTAACCATTGCATTAAAGACAATCTGGGTGAACCAATCATATAATCTACAACATGTTCACCTAATACTATATGGGTATACCCATATTATATAATGCCCTAGAACCAAAAATAAATAAATTATTTATATAATTAACTATTAAATAAATAAATATAATCTGTAATATTCTTTAATCTTATAACATGGGTAAAAGAAATGAGGTTCATGTCAATCTCTTTGAAACATAACTACCCTATGGAAAAGAGACGTGTTTAATTCCAATATCATTGAATCATGATTATCTCATTAGAAAGAAACAACTTCCATAAAAATCTATTTTAAATAATATTGATCTATATAGATAAATAAGAAATTTGGTATCAAAAAAACATCCCTTGGAATAAGGAAAAGGGTTTTTTTCATTGATGAGTAGAAATTCGTCCAAAATTTTAAAAATCTTTTTTCAGGAAAATATCATGTTAATTTTTAAGGATAATTCTTAAAAATAAATTTTTTAAAATCATTTTGAAGAAAAATTTCATTGAAAATAATCTCTGAAACTTGTAAAATAAGTTTTAGAACATTTGAGTGGTCATGACGTCTAGAAATTTGGTTTATTCCACACACAATAATACAACTATTACATTCACTTTATCGATAAATTCCAACGTGCATTATTTTGAAAATATCAAAGGATTAATTTAATTTTTTTAAAAAAAATTAAAAAATAATTTAATAAATCATTTTAAATAAATTTTAAAACATATTTCAATTTTTTTTTGGAAATTATAGGTTTTAATAAGAAAGATTTACTATCGAAGAGAGAAATAATTTTAAATTATCTTATAAAGATTTTTGGATTATTAAAATTAACATTGATTAGAAAAATGGGAATATTACATTAAAATATTATGAATAAACCGAGAGGAATAAAATTTATGATAATTTTTAAGATCTATATAAAAATATTTCAACATTAGATACTGAATCATAAATAATCCTGATAAAAGAGTATATTGTAACATAAAACTCATACCACATTAAAAAATTGAATCACAATCCCCATGAAATTATATAATTCATTTTAATATATAATATCCTTAAAATATCTTTATTAATGACATAACATGTAAAATGGGTATCATATACACCTCATAAATGAAGATAGGTGTATAACATAACATACGACTCAAAAGAATGAAATTTTGAAAAAACATCTCTTACCGCTTTTATAGCATTGAAATCGTAAAACCTGTAAAAGAGAGACAATAAATTGGTTTTTAAAATCCACACAAATTTGATGATAAAAACATAAAATATATTCATGTTTAGTATGTACAAAATACAAAAAAAAATTGGTGAATGTTGTATATCTCTCATAAAAATAAAAGTGAGATGAGAAAACCCTTACCTCATGATTTTTTTTGGTTGAACATGAATTATCATCCAATATAGTTATTTTAAACATTTTATTAACATATTAGAGAACCATATTAATTTGTATAACATAATATATGATACCTTCATAACATCCAATCTCATGTTTCTTAATAATTATCAATCATTTTCATTGTTTTGGGTGTTAATCGCCTTGTTTTCTCTTTCAAGTTTTGTTATTAAAGTACCATTTATTGGGAATATAAAATAGTTATAAAATATCAAGATTAATAATAATGAAACAATTTTAATATATATATACCAATTATTATTTTTAATCCAATCTGGTAATATAATTAGGAAAAAGTTATGTATGCTACGATCATGGAGATGATATTCCATATATACGTAAACGTTACGTTTTTAACTATCAATGGCCGTTATGGAAATGATGTATGTAATATTTTATCTTTATATAATGATAATAATATCATATTTATATTATATTATTTCATTAAATATACATATACATATATATTTATATATAAAATCCATGTGGTGTGGTGATAAAAAGAGAGTCACGTCGCTTCATGAACGAAGTAGTCAACACGTACTGGAATGATGTAATAATTATTTTAATGTAAAAACTAAAATGATATATTATTTTTAAATAATTATAAAGAGGTCGTGAATATCATAATTATTTAATTTATATAACATATAACCCTAAAATGTATCTTTATTAACTTCTATGTATATATTTATTGAGAAAACGCATCACATTACGTTGCGAGGTTGTAGTCTACTTTACACATGAATGTTGTTATCATATCCCCTATAGATTGGTAAGTTACAATAATTATATAATATAATGGCACCATATATGTACATATTTTATAATTATCATATATATACTCTATATCCATTATCATACCCATCCTCGAATGGTGGTAATGGAAGAATGAATGACATCCGTTCAGGATGCGTTGGTCAGTCGTACACATAAATAATGATTTCATAACCCATTTTATAGAAGTGGATATGATTTTTTGTCATGGAATTTAAAAAAAATACTAGAACATTAAATATAAGGTTTTTATTATATTATTATATTTTAATAATATTTTAATGAGGAGGAGAAATAAATGAAATAAAAATGCTCATGGGAGAATGTTACATCTTCTTTGGGTATCCTCCGGATTTCCCCAATGTCCATCATAGGATATATTTATTCACTAAAGAAGTATTCTTGTATGATAGAAGGAAAGTTGATAATTGATTTATTCATGGAATTTTTGAATCCAATATGTTTTATGGCGTGATTAAAGTGTTTATTGGGTGACATTTTATAAGTAGGTGAGAGGACACACTTGTTATTTTTGAAATGAAAAGAGTGCACCCACATTTTTCAAAAGTAAAAAAAGCATATAAAATGGGCCATTATCAAAACTTCTTAGTATAATTGTATATTTATATCCATACAATACTTTTTAAAGAAGTTCATAGGTCATTTTCACCATTTTTTATTTTAACCCACGGAAAACGCATTTTTACCATAATAGTGGTAATTAATCTTTACTATATTCAATATTGACTTTTTTTAAATATTATGTTTATAAAATTAGATTATATAAATAATTCTCATTAAAATTTAGAATTTATTTTCAAAAAATTCATTTACATAGGTGACAATATTTAATTTATAATTGATCCCATTGATGTGATGAAAAAAAGGGTTTTATAGAGAAGACCTTAAAACATTTAAAAGTTTATATATAAAAATTAAATATGAAATTGATTAGAATGAAATAAATTTAATTAATAGATAAATTATTTAACTATTTTTAATTTATACCCATTTATAAAATATAATTTAAAATTCTAAAAAAATTAAAGGAAGATGTAGTTTTCTATCAAAATTCACTATTTTTCACTATTAATCAAAAAAGATTATTTTTAGAAAATTCTCAAAAAAGTAACCTCAATCAAAATATTTACATATGATTTCAAAAATGAATTTTATTTTCAATAATAAATTATAAAATGTTATAATAGATAATTTTCTTTAAAACCCCACAGACACTATCAAATAGGGGTTTTTCACAAAGTGTATTTCTGAAGCACAAAATGATATTATATTAAATATATATCTACAAATAATCATTGGATGAATCTTAATTAAAATTTATTTATATATAATATATTAATTTAAGATAAAACCTTCCTCATTATTTACTATTTTAATTAATAAAAATTGAGAAACATTATTACTTTAAACAGTTTCTAGAAAATTGTTTTTTTAAACCTAAAATATTTATACTAAAATAAAATAATGGTCATGATTAATATAGTTACCAATTACATTTAAGTATAATATTACATGATTTTATGTATAATTAATCCACAAATTCAATGCCAAGGATCATAATGTCTAGTGACTTTGTAAGACCACAGACATAATTAAGCATCATGAAAAAATATTTTATATAATATCTATAATGAGATCCTAACATCCATTAATACCCTATAACTACATGGGATAACCTGGGGAATACATGAACTAAAGAAATGAACAAAAAATCCCACTAAGGAAAGATACATTTGAATAAATCATAGGTCATGGGTTATAAAGCATAACATGATGACATAAAAGGCATGGAATATAAATAAACCTAAGGAAGAATAACATAAATAACATAGGTGAATATAATCATAGAATCATAGGAATGGGGAAAAATATATAATAAGACCTAAAAATGAGTCAAGGATACCCCCCCCCCCCAACTATTTAACATGGTCAAAAAAGTCCCATAAAAGAATCATGTTCACTCTGTGTCCCAACATGACGTCTCATGAGATTACAATTACTGAATTCATAAGAGCACTATCTAGGAAAACCATTTTAAACATGTTAATGGATACTTATTCTATTTAATTAATCATACACAAGAAATCAAACCTAAACATTATTATTTCCCATGGAAGGAATTTGGTATCATAATCATGTCAAAAGGCATATCAGAAGGGAATACCATAATAGTTGACATAAAATGATGGATTTAAATAATTAATTGAAATTTATAATGTAATATAGTCATATATCATGAAAAAAATTCAACATTAAGTGAAAATATGTAAAATAGTGTTCAATGAAACTTTATAAATAAATTTTTTTAGTAAGGTTTAAGGGAAAAATTAAAGATTAAATTATCATATAATTCATTTGGTTATTTTTTGTGAGGATCAACCAATATATAAGATGTTGGGGATAATCCTTGGGAGTATTTTGGTCAGTTTTCTCCCATATTGATCTTGTTTTGTTTTATTATTTGACATCACATTTATATAATGATTACATAATAATAAATTGGTTTTAATACATATATTATTATTTTGTTTGACTATAAAATTTATTTATGACCATAATTGAATGTTTTAATGGGAAATAAATATTTTTAACCTTGAAGGTGAGAAATTAAAACCTCATGAACGAAGTTATGATTTTTAGAATAAAATGTTGAGGAGATGGGTTTAATGATGTATTTTTGCATTAGAATAATAAAATTCCACTATATTTTAGATACTGTAGTTATCATTTCACTTGTATGAGGTGAGGTGAGGAGAGAATA
Source organism: Viscum album (assembly GCA_963277665.1). Taxonomy (NCBI): domain Eukaryota; kingdom Viridiplantae; phylum Streptophyta; class Magnoliopsida; order Santalales; family Viscaceae; genus Viscum; species Viscum album. The sequence goes on along the minus strand of OY728125.1, from coordinate 1,550,860,217 downwards.
AGAAAATAACATGAAATGAAATTTGAAGAAGAGGAAAGAGGAATTTACCTCTTGAATTTATCCTCCTTGAGAACCTCTATTGGGGAAATTTTCTAGTTTTTAAGGAGACCAAGAGCTCCTGGACATGGGGGAGGTGTTTGTGGATAAATTTAGTATAATTTGGATAATTCTCAAATCTTGAAAGATGTGAGGAGAAGAGGTGGTGAGGGGTGGTATTTATAGTAGAGGAGAGGGGTGTTTTCTCATTATTTTTCTCATTGGATTGTTATTTTGCCTAAAGACTATGAATAGTTTGATCATTATCATCCAAAATATTACAATATTGTATTTTAGTTTGAGATTTTGGGCACAAATCAGCCATATATTATCTATGACTCTACAATTCATCTATTTAACATTTATTATATGTAACTGTATTTTACTATTCCAAAAAATCAAATATTTTAGAAAAATCTCAAAAATTGACCATAACCATTTCTCAACATGTAGAGTCAAAAAATGAACCCCATTTAATGAAAATAATTTTCTAAATATGGTAAATTTTATTTTTAATTAAAATCATTATTTTCATGAAAAATATTTATTTTAAAATTAAAATGAGTTTTGAAAAACTTTGAGAAATTAAATAAGGGATCATAAAATTATCTCAGTCATAAAAAATTAAATATTAATTTATGAATAAATTTTATGATAATATTTTTTATTTTAGATTATTAAATTGATAAAAAAAATTGTAAATAAATATTTATTACTTACAAAAATAAAAAAAAATTAATAAATTTTAAAATATTTATTTACTCGTACTATGAAATATTTATATAAAATTTTAATTTATAAGAAGTATAAATTTTATTTAAACATTAATTGGTGAGGTTAATATTCTATTGGATGGTTTACTACTTATAAGGGTTATATTACTATTCTTTAAGGTCACGTTACTATTTAATATGTAAATGTTCATTAACTTATATAAATACCACTTATTTTATTCAAAATTCATTTATAATGTTTGTATTGTGTTCTTAATTTTATTTTAGGTTATTATACTATATAAAGTACCTATAAGATTGGGATTTACATTGATAAAATTTTGGTTTGTTACATTATTCCCCCCTTATGATATTTTCCCCCCAAAATTTCATTTTAAATTATAAGATGAAAGCTACTGTTGGTATATCTTTTTCATCGGTTCCATAGGTTCCCATGTTGCCACATTGTACTTATAGTTCAACCATAGTACTTTTACTAAGGTGAGTAGTCTGGTTGCGTATTAATATATCGATATGATCAAATATCATCATTGGTTTCTCCTTGTTTGGGAGATCATTTTCTATCTTTACCATCTATGAATTCAGTACATTTGAAGGATCAGGTATGTAGATACTTAATAGGGTTATATGGAATACATCATGTACTCGAGACATGGTAGTTTGATGTGGAAGTTGATATGCCACGACTCTGATACGACAAAGGATCTCGATGGGGATGATGTACCTTGGACATAGCTTTTACTTATTCCAAAATATCATAATCATCTTCAATGGAGATACGCAGAGGAATACCATGTATCTAACCTTAAATTCAATGTCTCATCGATGATTATATGTATATATATTTGGTTGAATTTGGGATCCCTTGATGTGCTGCTAAATGGTTTTCACCCTTTCCACCATTTCTTTGACCATTTCAAGCCCTAGAATCTTATGCTCGCTAACTTCATCCTAGCATAGAATTATTTGGAATGTTTTTTGATAAAGGTATTCTTATGGGGCCATTTGAATGCTTGAATGGAAACTAATGTTGTAGTAGAATTATACTAGTGGATGATGTTGCTCTAATCCTTAATTGAAGTCCATAGAACATACTCTCAACATATGTTCTAGTGTCTAAAGAGTCTAATCCGATTGGCCATCATTTTTAAAATGATAATAAATACTGATTTTTATCTCATTACATAGTGAATGTTGGACACTTTTCCAGAGCATGGATGATAATATAGGATCTTCATCACATACAATAGATAGTGTCACTCTAGGAAGCCTTCCCACTTCTTTGATAGATAAATCTATGCAAGTTGATCCAGGGAGAAGTTATATATAATTGAGATAAACTGATATATATTTGTAAGATGGTCAAAAATAACCCATAAAGCATTGTTTCCATTGGATGTATTTGGATGTCTAGTGAAAAAGACCATGGTAATGTTCTTCCACTTCCATGTTGGTATGAGTTGTGGTTGCATCATCCCCTTAGAATTTTTTATTTCATCCTTCAATTTCTAACATACCCGACACTTTGATTTATATCCAACAATATCTTGCTTCATATTTTCTAACCAATAGTTCTCTCAATGATCTTGATACATCATTGTGCTCCCTAGGTGAATAAAGAAAGTTGAGTTATGTGCATATTTCAAAAACCCCATTTTTATCTATTGATCATATGGAACACATATTCATGAACCAAATCTTAAAACTCCTTCCTCATTAATTTTAAACACTAAAGATTTCCCCTTCCTCATAGCTTCCATCGTCTTCTGGATTTCCACTTCATTCCTTTGAGAATCCTTTATTTTCTACATAATGGATGGTTTAACAATCATTTGAGAAAGGATTGATGATGTTAATTATTTAATGATTACCATTTATACACTATTAAAAACTAAGGATATTTGATCATTATTAATTTATATCATTTTTAATGTTTCAGGATCCTTTTTTACTTAGAGAATCTGCTACCTTATTCGAATTACTAGGATGGTAGTGGATTTATTTATCATAATACTTGATGTGTTGTAACCAAAATCTCTAGTATATATTAACATACTTTTATGTGAATATATATTTGAGAATCTTGTGATCAGTATATATCTCAAACTTCTCCCTATAGAGATAACGTTTCCAAATTTTCAACACAAAGATCACAACAACCAACTCCAAATCATGTGTGTTATAGTTTTCCTCGTGAAATTTACACTTCCATGTGGGTTAATATATAAATTTATCATTTTTAATCAGTATATAGAATAATACCTTAATTTAAGTATCACTGTAAGAAAAAAATAGTTCCACACTTATTGGAAGTGTGAGCACTGGTTTATAGATAAACCTATTATTCAACTATTTAAACCTGTATTTCCATTTACAATTCCAAATATTATTTTCTCCATTATTAGTATGCGTATATAGTGGATTTGAAAATAATAATAATTTCTTCACAAATATCGGGTAATACGTAGCTAGACCAATTAAACTACAGATCTCCATCACAAATGTTTCCTTGTACCACTCTTCAATTTCCTTTGTCTTAGAAAGGTCCATAGATATATTTTTACTGGTGATTATGTATCCTAAGAATGATAGTTCCTCTATCTAGAACTCACATTTACAATACCAGTCATAATATTTCACAATCCTAAAATTAATTATCACAATATTCAAAATCTACTCATGTTCCTCCATTCTCTTAGAGTATTTCAGAATGTCACCGATAAAGACATCCACATAATTTTCAAGGTAATCTTTAAGGACTATATTCATTTGGTCAGTGAAAATTTCTTGAACATTAGTGTGTTTGACATACATCACTATGAAATAATCGTATCCACATCACATTCAAAATTAATTCATCAGAATATATACCTTATTCAAGTTTAATTAGTGATATCATGACCAAAGGTCCACCTTATAGTAACAACTATCCATATGTAGCTGATCAAACATGTCATCTATCTATGTTAGGTGATACTTGTTCTTTATCATGAGTTTATTGAGCTCAAAATAATAAATGAATAGGCCCATTGATCAATCATTCTTCCAGACAAAGAGGACTAGTGCTCCCCATGGTGAAGCACTTGGTTGTATAAAACACTTGTCTAGATTTTCCCCTAACTACTTGTTCAGTTCTTCCACCTAATTGGTGGATATTATATAATGTATTTTTGATATAATAAGATATATATGAATATTATCAATTGAGAAATAAACCTCTATATTAAAAAGGAATACAATGAATCTCTTTATAGAACACGTTAGGGTAGTCCCTCCCAAAAGAATTATCTTTGAGCATGATTTTCTCATTTGTCTCAATCATTTGAGATGGATATTATTGATCATAAAAAAAATTATCCACAATTGAGATGATCACAATAAAAGCGATTCATCATCCTCCTTATAGTTATAAAGATTACAAGGATTCTTAGGGATGTGAAAAGTGATCCCCCATTCCAGACATTTGATGTTGAATTTATATAAAGATAGCCAACCAATGCCCAGTATAGAATCAAAATATACCAAAGGGAATATGAAAAGATTATCAAGGAATTTTAGTCAAAAAACATTAATCAAGTAGGATTTAAAAACATTGGATGCAATAATTTCCCCATTTTCAGTTCTCACAGATATCTCAACTTCCATATTTTGAGGGAGTGATTGAGTATTTCGACTGAACATTCATGATATAAAAGAATATGTAGAACCTGAATCAAATAGTACATTCTCTATTCTTGAATTAATTACTAGAGTACCTTTCATCCTGTCATTTTCAATTTCCTTCTCACTAGTATCGATATCATATGCCATTCATTTATTCTGTGGAGGTTGTTGTTATTGATTTACACCATCAACCCTTGGTTTTGGAAAATGGTTTTTATTATTCTCTTGTCCTTTGAAATAAAAACACTACACTATAGGCTGAGTATATATCTAAAACATATTTTCTTGTTCTGAATTAGTGGGATTATTCGCATCCATTTTCTATTTATAAGTCATATGACTTCTCCTGCACACTTTAAGTATCTCTTTGTTCACTTTAAGTAGTTTCTATGATGCTTATTTCCACATTTTTACATGAGGGATGTATGGCCCTCCTTCCATCCTAGGATTTATCATCTATATGAAAATAGATTTTCCAATTTTTGTCACCAAAACCATGAGACCACTGAGAGTCTCTAATCTCCAATTTAACCTTTAGGGAAAAATGAATAATCTCCTCAAAACTGTCATGGTCTTGAATTGCCAAGTCTTTTTGTATACTCGGATGTAGTCTGCTAAATAAGTGATCCACAATACATTCAGTGTTCTTGACAATGTTGGAAGTTCATCTTGCAAGCCCTGTAATGTTTTCCTGAGACTCGATGATATATTCATAATAATTTTACATTAGTACAAGGAATTCCATTTTCATATTGAGATGGAGGGTTTTGGGGAAATATTTATTGAAAAATATTTTCTTGAAATCTTCCCATTACATGGAACCAATATCCTCCTTGAACATTGTGTTCGTTATTAATTCCCAACATTGATCATCTTCCCCATCAAAATGATAGACTGGAAATATGAAATTATATTCTTTTATGCACTAGAGGACAAAAAATATCTTTTTAATAGAGTTAATCCAATGATTAGTAAAGAGAGGATAAGAAGATCCACAAAACATGGTAGGACTTTTTAACATGATGGACTCGAAAATAACTTGACCTTTATTTATAGAAGCAGTCATTCCACACAATTGATGTGGTTATTCATAACTTTATCCAGCAGAGCAATTAATTTCGTAATGTTTTTAGGAATCATTCCCATTATATTTTAAATATAATTTGAGAAATTTTCACATTACCTATCACATTGATTGTTTGAAAGTGTTCATCTATTTCTATATATAAACTAAGTAAATTAATGTACAATCACGGGGATTGAAAATATAGCTAATAAGATTATAAAAATGAAACATTGATCATAGAATGATAAAAAAATAAATGAAAAGTATATGCTAAATTGTGATTACATAGGTTTAAATCTAAGTTATCCCTGATATATTTCCTAGTATATAGTATTATAGTAATTTTTTGTTCCATTAATAGTGGTTCGTAATGAGCTTATGAATTTACCAAATAATATCCCCTAGGATTTTCAAAATATGTCCATTGTAAGGCCTATTTCAAGTACTAGTTTACCTCAAGTTAGGCCTAGAACACCATGTCCCATTTTTTAATACTAGATACATCTGTTCCAGAACCAAATCCACTTGTAGTATCCAGACAGGAATTTATTTTTTTGATAAACCACATACTCAATACAAAAACATTTAGGATGTATTATTATACGTGGTCTTATCAATAACGATTTTTCTATATATTTTTAATCCCTATCAAAAAATGACTAAAATTTCATCTTATACAAACAATTGTGACTTAATACTTTTATACATAGTATTTCTTCATTTTGAGCAAAATTTAACCTCAAATTAGATGCCATGGATTGTAAATTCTAGTGTATTTAGAATATTATGTGCATAATTAAACATCATTAAGAAAATACTTTATTTAATATCCATAATGATATCCTAACATATATTGAGTTCCTATAACTGCATAGGATAACATGGAGAATATATGAACAAAAAAGATAGGCAAAAAATACCAGTAAAGAAATAATAATAAGAATAAAACATAGTACATTGGTTAGAAATCATAACATGATGAAATAAATTGAATTGAACATGAATAAAAATAAAGAATAACAATATATATGATGTGGGAAGATATAATAATGGAATCATAGGAATGTTAAAAGATCATATAAAATGACATAAACATGAGTCAAGGATTACCACCATGACTATATAACATAGTGGAGAATGTCCCATAAAAGAATCAGATTCACTCCCTGTCTCAACATAAAGTCTCATGATACAAAAAATTACCAAATGTATTTGAATACTATATAGGAGTAAACATCATATAATTTTCATGAATAGGTTTTCCATATAAAGAATCATACATAATTAATCAATCATAAACATTAGGTTAACCCATAGATAGAATTGGGTATCATAATCATGTCAAAAGGCATACCAATAGGGAATATCATAACAATGTTCATGAAATGACGTATTTAAATAAAATTTAAATTAATAAGGTTATATAGGTATATATAATGATAAAATATGTCAAAATTATGTGAAAAAATATAAAAATATTGTTAATGAAACTGAGGAAATAAATCATTTTTTTACGGTTTAAGGGGAATAATTCAAGATTATTTAAAATTGGAAGAGGAAAAATTGTTTATATAAAACCATAATTTAAAAAATATAGTTTTTAATTATGAAAGTTTTTTTATAGAAATATTGGTGTATTAAAATAGATATTATTTACACATGAGAATGTGTAAGAAATCAAGATGTTCCCCGGAACCGAGTTTCCTTTTCAGAAATATTTGAGAGGGGAATGTTATTAAAACAAGTATTAACCCATAAAAATTTGATGATATGATATGGAATCATGATTTGTGAATAAATAAATATAATTAATAAGAATTAAATAAAAATAACTAAGTGTTATATATTGTAATTATAGATAAAATGTAACCTGATGAAAATAAGGAAGTTCAGAAAGTATCCCATACCTTATGTATGAAATAGTTCTGCACTTGATATTAATGTCCTGAATAATCAAATTAGATTCAATAATTAATAATTCCAAAACTGTTTAGACATGAAATTTATGTATTATTATTTTATTATGTTTGTTTATGGCCTTTTAAATGACTTAGTGTGTTCAATTTCATCATTTAGGAGTTCTCTTTTTCTTATCATTCGTAATCAGTTTTCTTGATTAAGAATATGGATGTTCATGAAAAATGAAAACAGAAATCCAGAATTTAATTTAGAAGTTATTAATTTACAAGAAAAATGTTAAATTATCATATATTTCATTTTGTTATTTTGGGTTAGGATGACTCATTAGATAAGATTTTGGTGATAATTGTTTTGATTATATTGTGCAGTTTTTGCTCACAAAAAAATTGTTTTCCTGTTATTATTTAACATCTTGTTTATGTAATTATTATATAAAATTAAATATTCTATAATAAATATATTATAATTTTTTTGACAATAGAAATCGTTTTATGACCATCCTTAAAGTCGTTAATGGAAAATGAAATATTTATATCCTTGAATGTGATAAATTAACACCGCCCAAACAAAATTTTAATTTTTTCTTTAAAAGGGATATGAGAGGGGTTTATTGATGTATTATTTCAATAGAGTAATGAATTTATATAATATGTGAGGTACGAGAGTTTTCATACCATTTGGATGAGGGGAGGTGAGTAGAGAATAAGAAAATAACTTCAAAAGAAATTAAAAGAAAAGGAAAGAGAAATTTACCTCTTGAATTTCTCTTCCTCAAGAATCCCCATAGGGATAAAAGTTTTGGTATTTTGATGAGATAAATAGATCCTAGAAATGGGGGTGGGGTATGGGAATATATTTTTACATGTTTTGTAAAATTCAAAAATCTTGAGAGGTGTGAGGAGAAGTGGCGGTGAAGGGTGGTATTTATAGTTGAGGAGAGGGGTGTTTTCTCATTATTTTATAATTAGTTTGTTATTTCCACACCAGAAAATGAATAGTTTCATAATTATTTCCAAAAATATTACAATAAATATAGGTACTTTGATATTTCAGTCTTACATCAACCATAAATAATCTACGACTTAATAATTAATGTATTTAAAATTTATCATAAATTAGAAAAAATTTCTATTCACAAAAATTCACGTAGTTTAGAAAAATCAGAAACAAATCACCCTAACCATTTTATAATGTGTAGAAATAAAAAATGAACTCCAATTTATGAAAAAAAAAATACATATGATAAATTAAATTTCTAATTAAAATCATTATTTATTTTGAAAATACAGATTTTAAAATTATAACTGATTATGTAACACTTTGAAAAACGAAATAAGGTCTTATAATATTATATCATAATCATGATACAAAAAAATATTAATTTACCAATACATATTAAGAAAATAAATTTTTCTTTTAATTATTAAATTAATCATAAAATTATAATTAAAAATTTATGGCTTAATAAAATAACGACACTTAATTAAAAAAATTTATAATATTTATTTAATTATACTATGATATAATTATATAATATTGTCGCTAATAAGATGCTTAAATTTAATTTATACTTTTATTAGTGAGTTTACTATTCTATTGGTCAATTTACTATTCATAAATTCCATATTACAATTTCTAAGGCCAATTTACTATTTAATCTGTAAAGGTTCTTCAAATTATAGAAAGACCTATTATTTTATTTATTCGTCATTTGTAGATTTTGTATCATGTTCTTAATGTGATGTGATGTTATTATAAAATATAACATAATTATAAGAATAGAATTTCAATTATTAAAATTTTGTGTCATTACGATTAAAATGTAATTAATAGGATTGAAAATAAATAAAGATTATTTAATTTTCATTGAATCATATTCATAAAAAAATTTCAACTTTAAACTACTTAATTTCATGAAAATAAATGAAATTTTTACAAAAATCAATATTGTTCACTGATCATTGAAAAATCAATATTTTTTGATGAATCTCATAATTTTATCCAAAATAAATATTTATATTATGAATTAAAAAATGTAATTAATTTTATCAAATAATTTTTCTTAATGTTCCAAAAATTATTTATAATATATTTTTTATCAAAATAAATAATATCATTTTTGAAGGAAACACAATTTTGAAGTGTAAAACTACCATACTAAAAATTAATTTATTATTTAGTAATAACATATAAATATATATATCATCATGTAGTGAATACTGTTAATAAATTCTAATTTATTTTCTAGGTTATAATGGTAATATATATAGTGGGTCGTTTATGCTCTGTGTTATGTGTTAAATATGTTGTCGAAGATAAATATCTTAGGGTTGTGTGTACTAAAAGATATTGGAGATATTGTATTTTTTTTTATGAATACATATATCATAATGTATTTTGATATCAAATTTTCATCTAGGCTTAATGTTTCTTATTGTTTGTGTTATCAAAACTAATTTTATTCTTTTGAAATGTCAAGGTGTTAAATTCTACCCCCTTTAATAAATTGTGTCCTCATAATTTGAACTTTATCTTGGTAATCAAAGGATGTAAAATTGAAAATAATATTTTTGTAAACCCACATCATAATAAGGGTTAATAAAACATCCTCTTAAAAAAGATTATTGTAAGTAAAAAGGTCATATGGAATATCACATAACTCAGTTTCCAAATAGAAGAACATGGGTTTAAATGAATTATATGAACAAATATTTATATATAGTTATCGAAACAATTGATCAAAATCATGTGAATGATTATTTCAATGTTAAAAAACTCAAAAACATAAATCTATGATGATTTAAAATACCATATGATTCATTAGATATGAATGTAATAGGATGCCAATTTTTTTTCAAAATAATTGTCATAGTGTAGAGGAATTATTATCAATAAAAATTAAGAGTATATGGGAATTTACCTAGTTTATGAGTATAATTTCAGCAGTTCTAATGTTTTACCAACAATATCATCCTTTTTCTGAAAATGATTAGTATTCAAGATGAATTATTCGTTAATGAATAACAAAAAACCAATGTAAAAAAGACCACATAGCCATAAAAGGGAAAACAATATATTCCCATCTCTTAGACATTACCCAAAACCAAAATAGTTAGAACTTGCTAAAATAATTGAAAGAATGAGTAAACATTTATATTATACGTTAATATGAAAAATACATAAGTAATTCCGAATTTTATTCAAAATCATTTTATATCCTTATATTCTAAATAACATCAATAACATCAAAATTTAATTTTGTTTTAACCTGAATGGATATATCATACCTTTTATATTTAAATCCAAAAAATGGTGTTATTATTTAGGTAACATTAGTCACATAGTCCTAAAATTACTTTTTCAGTCATGTGGTTATTTATACGATAAAACATATTATATCATAATTACTCAAATTTCAAAGATCATATAAACCCTAATGGTTATCAATACATTAAAGAAAATATCCCTAAAATTTAAATTCATTGTTCATGTTATACCAAAATTTTAAATATAATTCAACCTAAAAAAATTTCTTCTGAAGTGTCATTGATCACTTGAATATCTCGCCACATTAAACCTTAAAATAGATCTCTAAATCTTTGAACATTTGATCGTACTTAATCATATAAACCAATGATGGTATCTATAACTATTAATAGAACTTATCATGAATACATCATAATCTATGATGTTATTTAAACTGAACTCAAAAACCATCTATAATATCCCAGATCCTAGACTACCATATTGGGGTGCTGAAATAATATATTTTACACTTCTTTATTTAATGGTGATTATTTTGAACCAAATTTTTTTCAATCTATAACAATCTGGACCTTCTTTTCAGGTATGTTTTTCCTTTTCTGTTCATTTTTGAAAAAAAGAGAATATCTGGAAATTTTCATAGTACACGACGTGTACTTTATGAGTACACCCTGTGTACTTTTCTCCCACGTGAGGCCGTGTGCTGGCCGTTTCCGGGCCACACACACGGCCATGTGGGGTGACGTGGAGGCTGCTTAAAGCGGAGTACGGATAACCAAAATATATGCCATGTACTTTTCTTTTTATTTCATTAATCAGACTCAGGTCACAACTTAACCTTGTTTTCATCTTCTTCTCCACATAATTCCGCCCAGAGCGTCTGAGGAGGCCGAATCTTCTCCGAGCCACCAATCCATCACCGACTATCCGAATCGAACACTTTCAGTTGCAATATAATCATAGCGATCTACTCCGTTCTAGGCCGATTCACATGGCGAGTTTCAAGTATATCAATCTACGAGGATCGATGTATGTGGTTTGTTGCCCTACATTTAATGTATCTGAGTTTGTGGCGCAAAAGTGTCGGGTACCCATGTATTGGGTATCTAAGGTTAGGGTTTTGATCATGTTTTGTTATCTACCTTAGGTTCCATGTATTCTTGAGGTTATTATATGATTAATAATTACTTATTAGCATGTGTGAGGATCAACCCATGGGTGATTCCCTTGTTTGGTTGTTTATCACTGTTTGGATTAGGTTGCCTATGAGGCATACCTTGTTGCATTGCTTTCTTGCCTTGATACATTAGATTTCATGTTTTTACTACTGTTTATATTCTTTTGATGCATTGTAGTTATTAGCCATGTAGTTTTCTGGACATACTTAGGGCTGCTACGAATCGTTTAGGTACGATTACTTTTACTCAAGGTTGCGGGAACCTGGTGTAGTTAGACCAAAGGGGGAATTGACGTTGAGTGCTTCCTTAGAGGGCCTATTTAATTATTACCATTATGAGACCATACGGTGGATTGACATTTTTCTCTCTCATGGGGTCTGATAATTATCGAATCGAGACTAAAGTGGGAATTAGATGTAAGTTCTTCCTTAGAGAGTCTGTAGTATCGCTGCAAGACCATAGGGGGAATTGACGTTTAGTGCTTCCTTCGAGTGTCTTTTCCTTTGTTCGAATACTTGACCACAAGGGCCTACCCACATGATCCACCCAGAGGGTCATTGTATTAAATATTGTTGGTTGGTTGTGACGATTCCACCAAGCCAAAGAACAAGCTTGGGTTTGTATTGCTTGTAGTTTACGTAGTCTGCTGAGATAACTGTTATGTTACTTGATATGTCTTTGGACTATAGAGCTATTTTCTAGATTCTTTAGTTGATGACTAATTGATTGATTAAATTAATAAATAAATGTGAATGGATAATTGTAGGATTGTTTACTTTAGTGTACCCCTATTTCTCTCCAACATTTATTTCCATTACTTTTTCTATATTGCTCATTGGTAGTGGGACACAGATCTTTTGGTGGTTTCCTACTGGGATTAGTCTCACACCCTGTTTGGGTCCTACTTTTCGGCCCAAACAGGTTATATGGTTGCAGGTGTGGATAGGGATTGCGGACCTTCTACCTTAGGTGCTTGATTTCTGGTTAGAGCTGAAGAGCATGGGACCGAGCTTAGGAACACAATGCTTCTAAAGTTACCGTTTACTTTTGCTACTTGGGTTCAGTTGTATTTCAACACATTGTTTTGTTTACTGATTTCCATAGACACATGTGTAATGCTGCATCATTATTATAGTATACATTACTTCCGCTATTCAGTTTCAGTTGTCGTGTGTTGTTTACTTCTTCCGCTATTGTTTATGTTATTTTCCTTCCACTACATACATTACCAAATGAGGGCATAGTTTCCCTACTAACTCACCAAGGCCCTTGCTGCTATTCTTCAGCCTTTGGCATTTGGGGAAACGCGCTTGAGGTCATGTGGTGAACCGGGTATGGGGCGCCAGTTGAGTGGATACGGATTCGGGTCGTTACACTATCCAAGACATACAACATAAAAAGTTAAAAATGGAAAACTTATATTATTAAGGAACATTTTGGTTTATAGTTTTTGATATTTAGGAAAAATTAATATACACAAAATACTCATGTTTATAAATGATAATTTCCCCCACATAACCACGTTTTCCTAATTTCACATTAAGTCCTCGTGATTATCGATAGGAAAATAAATTATGATATAATTAATTTAAACTCATTATTTATAAACAAACGCGGAAATATAATAATTGAGGGATCATAGGCATATTATTGTAAAACATAATAATTAACAATCGAAAGTCACCAATTGGAATTATATGTGCATAATGTTTTGACAATAAGATCATAGTGCACTAACAAATCATAAAATAATTCATACGCATCAATACCTGGATAATAAAATATGAAAACATAGAAAAGTATAGAGTTGTAAAAATAAATAATCATGATCCATGTAATATCAATAATTATCACATGAAACATTATAATCCCATGGAATGAATAGATATAACATGATGGTTTCTTGGAATATCATCATCATAGAACACTTAAAAAACTATACAATTGGAATAACATGAAAAAATTCATTCAATGAAATTATATAGAGAACAAATAATTACCCAATGAATTAGAGCATAGTTTGGACAGACCCATCATATAAGCTATAATAGTATCACCTGATGCTATCTAGTTGGACCCATATTATATAATCTCCAAGAACAACAACATAAATAAATTATATAAAAAATTCTTAATAATACTCACATAAACAATAATAATTTTTATATAACCAAATTAACCAAATAAAAATAAATGACATTCATGCCAATATCATTGAAAATTGATTAACCCATGGAAAATAATCAGGTTCCATAACAATCTCTTTGAAACATGATTAACCCAGGGAAAACAAAAGGATCCCTGAAAATCACTTTGAAATGATATTAATCCATAAAGATAAACAATAAGGTTGGTTTCAATAATAAATATACCTATTTGATTAATAATAAAGGGATGTTTTTGTGGATGATTAAAAATAACATTAATATTTTCTTTAAAAATATCACGTAAAATATACTTTTCATTTTAAAAATCACTTTTTAAAAATATATTTTCACAAATAATTTTAAAAATATATTAATTTGAAAATAATTTTTTAATATTATAAATGAATTATAAAAAAAATTTAGTGGTCATGATGGATAAAAATTTTGTTCATGTTATATACATTAAAACAAATATTACTTTCACTTTTTTAGTCAAATACAAATGAGCATTGTTTTGAAAGTAACATAGGTTTTATTTAAAATAGTTTTATAAAAAAAAATTGGGTAAAAAATTATTTAATAAATATCATACATGTTTTTAAAAACAACAACCAAATTTCTTTCAAAAATCATAGAATTTGATGGTCAGTGATTTTGGATTGAAGTTAGAAATAAGTTCAGATTTTATTGTGAAAAAATAAAATAAAATCAAGTAACAAAGAGTGAAAATAGTAATATTACTTAAAAATGTCATGAATAGTAGGAGAATAATAATTTTTTGATAATTATTTACAGTTAGATCAAATTATTTCATCATTGGAGGCTTAATGACAAACAATTTTCATAAATGATGTGATTGTAACGTAAAACTCTTACCTATTTAGAAGCTTTGAATCAGAACCCACAAGAAATAATATTATTAATTTAAACCTATAATAACATGAAATACGGTGAGTAATGATATAAAATATAAATGGGTAATTATATATACCTCATAATAGAATATGGATGTTTAACATAATATACCTCTCCGAGAAAAAAAATGGAGAAAAAAATCCCTTACTTATTCGGAAAATTTGAAGATGTAAACCACATGAAAGAGGGATCCTAAAATAGATATGTTAATACTAATAAATTATATTATAAGAATCATAAAACATATTCATGTTCTTTATAAAAAAAATAATAATAAAAATAAGTGGTGAATAGTGAATATATCTCACAGAAATAAAAGTGAGATGAGAAAACCCTTACCTAATGCTTCCTTTTGGTTGAACAAGATTTAACCTCATGTATAGTGGTTTTAAAAAAATTATGAACTTATTAAAGAATCATATAAATATTTATAATACTATATATGATAATTTTATGACATTTTTCACTCATCTGTTAACAATATGTCATTATTTTCATTGTTTTGAGTGTTAATCACCTTGTTTTCACATTCATGTCTTGTTATTAATGTACCATTTCTTGGGAATATAATATAGTTATATGATATACATAATAGTAATTTTTAAATAATTTTCATATTTATACATCATTATAATTTTAAAACCAATCATGAATTATTCTTATGAAAAATTAAATACCTTGTGATCATGGAGGTATTAGGTCATACGTACGCATGCGTAATGTCTGATGTTTTCAACGTTCAATATGAAATGGAGGTTAGTATTTTTTTATAATTTAAAAATGGTAAAAATATTATATATTTAATATTATTTATTTTATGTACTTATATATATCATAGCTATGGTGTGTCTATAAAAAGGGAGTCAAATCGTTTGGTTAAGGCGGTAGTCCATACGTACACGAATGATGTTATAATTTTTTGTGTAAAAAACTAAATGATATATTAAATATTTATAATGATAATTATTTAATGAATATTAATATTATGTCATTTATATAACATTGAATAATTAAATTTACCCTTATTAATTTCCATGTAATGTGTTAGTGAGAAAATGAAATACATCACTTCGTTAGTCGGTAGTCCACCTTATAGACGAACCACGTTATCAAATCCACTACATAATGAAATGTATCAAGATTTATAGGATATAATGACACTTTAGGTATAAATATATTCTAAATATCATATATATACTCTATATGCATCATCATTACCATTTGAGAAAGGTTTTAATGGAAGAACAAATGATATCAGTTCATGAGGTGGTAGTTCACCGTACACAAGAATGATGATTTAGAAACCCAGTTAATGTATGTGGATATGGTTTTAGTTCATTAAAATATTATAAAAATCCAAATATATTGTATATAATTAGTTTTTTATATCATAATGTCTTAATAACAATTGAAGGAGGTGGAGAAATAATCAAATTAAAGACCCTCCTTGAAGAACATCACCACTTCTTCATGTATCCAATAAAATCCTTACTTGGATGGATTTATATACCAAAATAAGGTTTATAGGATGAGATGAGGGATGTCAGCATGTTATTTGGTGAGTTATTGTCTCAAACCTAGAGGTTATATGGTGTGAATAATATATGAGAGGGGGTATCCATTAATAAGTGGGGGAGGGGACACAATTTGTATTTTTGAAAATAAATTAGAGGTCCTACGTTTTTTAAATATCTTAAGGGTAATGAATTTTGCATTATAGAAATTTAGAGGTGAAATTGTCGAAATATTTCCACAAAACAATTTTTACACAGATTACAAAGTTTATATAGAATTTCAATATAAAATTAATTCCAATAACCTAAATTGGATTAATAGATATAATATTTAACTAATTTTTCTCTATAACCAATCTAAAATAAAATTTAAATACATAAAAAATTAAAACCAAAAGGAAGTTTTAAATTAATGTACACTATTATTAAATATTCATCAATAAAATAAAGATTTTAGAAAATTCTAAAAAATTAACCCCAGTAAAATATTGAAATTATAATTTAAAAATTGAATATTATTTATTGAAATAAATTTCCTAAATTTTTTGAAAATTTTATTTCTGTCATAACCCATAGACGTGATAAAAAAGCGGGTTTTCAAGAAGTGTATTTTTCAAGCACAAGATGATTTTATAATAATTCTACATTTCAAAATAATAATTGTATGGATCTTAATTAAAATATCATTATAGGTAGTTTTTATAATTCAATTTATGAATTCCTCATTAGGTATTATTTTAATAAATTATAATGGGGAAACATTATGTACTTTAATACATTTTTCAGAAAATACCATTTTTTAACCCAAAATCGAACGTATACTAAAATAATATTTAAATTATGATTCAAAATTTAATTAAGAGGTTTAAATATAAAAAAATAGTCTTTTTTTATTTTATATCACAATGAAGAAAAAATGTTTCTTTTAAATTAATTAATTTTCTAAAAATAAATGACATTGTTTTAAGAATAGATATTTTTTCACCATTCAAAAAAAATCTATATTTTCTGATAAGTCCCAAAATTTCACAAAAAATAAATTTATATATTATTATTCCAGAAATGAAATTTATTTTATCAAATATAATTACTAATTTTTCTATAAAATAATTCAAATATTTTATCTGTAAAAAGATATAAAAATAATTTTTAAAGAAAACATATTTCGGATGAATAAAATTACATTTCAAAAAATTGAATGATTTCTTACTACAACTTTATAAATATATATATATATAAATATATATATATATATCTCATAAGTTTTTTTAACACTATTCAAACATTCAGATTTAATAACTTGGTTATAACGATTATATATGTTGTGGGTTTTTCAAGCTTGGTGTTTCATGTTGAATACTCCATCGAACATAAAAATATAAGGGTTTCATATACCAAAAGCTATTGAAGAGATTATATTTATTTAAATATATATTTATATATCATAAAGTATCAGGGTACTACATTATTGTCTAATAAAAGTGTTCTATTTTTTATACTGACAAAATTTATTTTTCTTCTTTTAAAATATCAACTTGTTAAATTTTATATTTCTTGATAATTTTATTATATTTGATGGATTCTATTACAATCAAAATAGAGAGAATGATAAAATATAATTACATTATTTATTTTCATTTCATAAAAATAATTTCATTCTTTGGCAATTCTTTAATCTATTTACACTTCTATGTAATCATTGACTCTATGAAAAGAATATTCAATATGATTTTATTAACACATGACACACTAAAATAAACTCATTACAAATCATAATATAAATAAAATTTCAAATTATTCCAATTATTTACCTCCATTAACTAAAACAAAAATTATTTTAACAGGATCAGATAATATTCAATATAAATAAACCATTATATGGATAATTACATTATTGAACTCCAAATATTCTATAATAACGCCGAATGTTCAAAAAATATCATTCCCTAAATAACTAACCCTAAAAATCCTCATAATATGTCTAATAAAATTCAAAACCAAAAAATTTAGAATTATTTTAACACATAAGTTTCCATAATCAACATAAAGTTTATGTCATAAAAACATTATTCACATTACAAAAATTTATATTCCCTAATCATATAGTCTTCAAAATATACAAATCGTTTCCATAAATAACCTTGATAATAATAAATGCACTAAAAAAACATATATGATTCAACATTAGAACTCAATTTTTATACCTATAATTATTTTTTTTGAAAATAATTTTATATTTACCTTAATCATATAATATTCCCTAAACATATAGAGAACTTCTTCTGGAATATCATTAATCACATAGTCAAAAAAAATTAATCTCATGGTTTTCTATATGATAAAAAAATTTCCCCAAATTGTAATAATCCATAATTACCTCAACACCAATGATCGTATAAATCATTAAAGATAAAAATAACTAAAACAAGTATTTATAATATATACTATAATTATTTCTTAAATAACCTTTTAACTAATATAAATACTAAACACAAGGAGTGAATCCACATAAATGTCTCCCAAAATATTGATAATCATCTTAAACGGCCATAACCTAAATCCGAAAAGGGGTATTTATACATTTATACTAATGATAAAACCCTTACTTATAAATTCATGGCACCCTTTTTTTATTGCATATCACTAAGGAATAGTTTATTAATCCATAGGTTTTATCCTATCATTCGTTATTATGGTTCATAATTAAAAATTTATCCATAGGATTATCCTCTCATGAACTGATGATAAGTGAGTTAATACTCAATCTTCCGATTTTGGAGTTGTTTCTACTAGGTGCATCTATTCCACAAAAAAATCTAATTTACAATATAAAAATGGATGAATTTATAAGTAAAACCCCACAATCTATACATCACCAATGTTTAATGATATTACACTATACATAGGGTCATCTCTATAATAAGTCATAGATTTCAGTTTTGTAATCTATTTTCTCCAAAAATATAGTTCACAGGGTCCTAATAAAATTAATTTGATACCAACTATAACAGCTCGACACTAGAAACCTAAAGGTGATGGTTATTTTACTATAATTCTATAAGATAAAATGGATCAAATCCTAAAGGATGGAATAGATTTATAGTTTTCTGAATGATGATAAATAAGTGAATCTCAAATTATAATTGAAAACATAAAATACTTTATTGTATTTTCATTGATAACATTATTTTTCTTCCTAGCATATCCTTCCATTAAAATTAACTATGCATCATAAAATCCACGGAAAGGGAAATAAAATAAAATGGTGAGCTAGAAATTCATAGTAACTGAATGCGTATAGTGTAAAATTTCATATAATAAATAATGAATGACTATTATCATATGAATGAATGGTGAAAAATTAATTCAATACAAATAATAACAATATCTTGAAATGTATCCATGGATATCATAACTATTCAAATAATCACATGGAGATCACTAATATTTTTTATTTTGATGGAATGCATAATTTTGAATATCTTAAACAAACCACGAAGGCCTCGTGGAAATTCATCATAAATAAATTCACAAGGCATATGCCAAAACCCCGATATATTTTTGTCTCCTTATTCAAATCGTTTCTTGACCATCTTTTATTCCTACCATAGTACAAATTCCTTATCAATTATATGATAGTTTCTTCTGTACTCATTCCATTAATGAGAATATATGATCATCCATGTATTTTGTTTCCTTTACCTAGGATTATAGGAAGTTTATAATGATTAATATTTTAGGATATGCAAGATTGAATAATAATGTTAACAAGATTTTTTTTAATTTTACATTTTCAAATATAATGTGAGATTCATGCATGTATCTATTTTTAAAATATTACTAAACTATCATGATCCACTATCACTAAAGGTACCCATCCTGGGTTGAAAAAGAATGAGGAGAGATAATGACCCTGATTCTTACATTTTGTAGGGACCAGATTTCTGACTATCACCAAGGGTATACAACTATCAAATATAGAAGACATTTTCCACAGTAGATAATATAATATCAAGAGATATGATATAAATTACCAACAAAATACATGAAAAAAATAAAATAGGTATCTAAATCCAACAAAAAATTCATATAAAAAGTTAATAGACACAAAGAGTCTCCAAAATAAATATCAAAAAGATTATTCTTAAGGATGTAACCCCACAACAACACCAAAATCCAACCATGTAATATCCAATATGTTCCATGACAACATCATGTAATCCAAAAATTTAGTTTTATATACATGGGGAGATAATAACATGTATGCAAAGGAGTATTATAGCCAAAGTATCTTGCACAGACATGAAAATAGAATACTAATGCATCTGTGAGAAAATAGTGGAGCCAATAGCACCTATATAGGTTAACCAACCACACACATCCCAAACATGAAAAGATAACGAAATGAGACATCCATGTATAGTAACATAATAGTAATCATATTGATGAAATAGAACCTCACACCACTTTCCCAGTAATTTTAAATTATCATAGTCTAACATTATACATCCCGGTGCTCCCACCACTTATATAGAATCCTGTTCGAAGACACCAATGAAACCACAAAATACTAAGAACACTGAATGAAACTATTCATGACATCCCGACTGAAGAAACCATGAAATCCTCATCATTTTAAGAACCATGATTGATATTGGTCATCACATATACATTATCTTATAACTATTTATAGATATCTATAATAATAAGGTATCCTGAGAATTATGGAGAAATACATTATGATCATCTCTTACTATGAATGACCCCCACTACGACCCAACTAATCAATCCCATCAACCCTTCCATATGGAAATTATATCCCAAGCCATCAAAATCAAGGTGTGAATAGATAATGGGGATGTTTGGGTAGCCACCCATCCATACACACTATCTCGGATGTTCAAAAAAACACCCCCAATACATTAGGGCTTCATCATAGAGTGATCAACATGAATTGGTTGTGTATTTAAATAAAAATGAAAATATAATATATTGAATTGAAAAACACATGAATAACGCATGGGTTCATAATATAAGTACCTTCATAATTCACAAAATTAACAGAATCCCTAAAAAACTATTCCACATTCATTCCCACCTCTACACGCATAAAACCACAGAAATAGTTTCATAAGAAACAAGCCATATTACATGTTTTTTTTATATTATGCCATTTATAGATTAAAAAATTACCAATATTCTTAATTTATTTAGACCATTAATTTAATGTTAATGTTCAATAATACTATACACACAAAAAATTTTGATTCACAACTTCTTAAACCATTACAACACATGAAATTTCAGTTTCACTGTTAGAAATTTTTTCCATCACTTACGGGTAACTAAAAACACAACAAAATAAAATATCTTGTCTTCCACACATCAAAAAGACTAATGAATCATCCACCACATATCATAACAACATCTCGTCTCAACCACATGAAATCAGAACAACACAGAATGACATCATCCAATCACAAACGACATAAATTATTAAAAATACACAACATAATCAATGTACATAGAAACAACTATAACTCCAAAAAACATATTATCACAAAAAAAACCTCAAATATTATTTTATAATAATTAAATGGATTTCATCATATTTTATTCAATATTCTCAATGAAATGCTGAAAAAGGAAGATATTCCATGTGAAAACTATTCGTTAGTCAGGTATACATTCTATTTTATTTTCTTGTGTGGTTACTTTAAGAAACAAGAAAAACAATGTTTATTAATTCAAAATTCATAAAAATTTAAAAGAATAAACATAAAACAAATATAAAATAATAAAAATAACTCTCAAATAAAATTGAATATATATAAGAACAAGTAATCTCAAGAAATGTTTTCTATACCTCTACTTTTTTAGTTTTATCAATTAATTAACATTTTTACGATGGTGCATACAATCTCAAAAGGGAAGAAACATTGATATCCATTCATGTATATTACTGGATGAGAGATAAAGTATCCCATAACTCAAAAAAGATTCCCATATTGATGTTCGTTGTTGGAACAATAGGAAAATATCTATCAGGCACCGCAATAAAAGGGAAAAAATTAATCATCCTTGAAAATAGTTTCACACATCTACTTACCATTTTAACACCCATCCATATCCTAATGAAAAAAAAATTAATAAGGAATAAAGGATAATAAAATAATAAAGCATTTATTTTCCATAAAATAGGAAAGGATTGATCTATGGATGATAGCAGTGAAAAAATGAATGAAGTTGGAAAAAGGATTCCAAAAATCATAAAGCATCCACCCATAAATTGAGAAAAAATTAGCTACAGAAGGAATGGTTTAATGGGGGTTAGGAATTTAAAGGCAGGCTAGAAAAAATAATGACATGGTGAAACATTGCTCACCAAAACACAAAATTCATTATAAATGGAAAGGGTAACATGTAATTCATGGTGCAAAAACATAATAGGGATGGTCAAAGCCATGTCCAAGAATCATGGAGAGGTTCATGTTGTAGATCTAATAAAAAAGAAAAGGACCACAATGCAAGAGTAACCAACACACAACATGACTATTGTATTGAAAAATTCCATGCCACAACCTAGAATTAAGTAATAACTAACCCTAAATAAATAGAACAAAAAAAACTAATCCTCCAAGACTATATTCTATATCCTACCCCTCCAAAAAATTGTTATGTTGTAAAATGGATGAACCGCTAAGACACCGCCTCTGAGGCTATACAAAAAAACAGCCTCTCTATACCACAAAAAGTCCCTAAACATTGCTGTAAAAATATATATGATATAAAAAATTTGAAATTTTATCTATAACTGACTAATTTACTCCCCAACTCCATTATAAATTCCCCCAGACACCAAAATAACCATAATTCAAACAAATAAAAATGTTAGAATGTATTGACCATTACATTATACACCTCTCAAATAATTTTATTCACTGAGAATCAAAATAAAAACCCAGAATAGAAAAAAATAAGTGATCCAAAAAAACATACCATAAAGTACCTTTTAGGGATCTCATTATATCCCAAATGCATCCACACCATCTCACACCAATTAGAAATCACCTCTTTCCCCCAAAACTATTTGAACCACCATTCCAAAATCCATATATCCAAATAAAAAAAACTACAAACATAATACATCACATCCCCAAGACTAAAAATAAAGTATATCAACCTTCCATATCACGATATTATCCACTTTAGGTGCCACTAATTCACCAACATCAATTTAGAACAGGTCATACTATAATTTTGATTTGTTAAGAAGGGGAATTTTTCTCTTTATATAATGGATTATTTATCACAAAGAACATTTTCTAGGGAAAATGAAAATTTCATAAAAAAAATATTTATGAATTAAATATTTTATATCAAAAAAGAAAGAAAAAAATAAATATAACTATGGGTACTGAGAAAAAAAAATTCATGCTCTTATGTATTCTCCTCCAAGACACTATTCCTCTATAGAGACAAATGAGGGATTGTTCCATCTATGTATAACGTTATCCCAAGGATCTTAAATCTCTATGGGCCACTCAAAAAATTTAATGACCCCAAATTAAAACTCAACAATTCTATTCCATGGGATTAAATATAAAAATTATCAAAGATTTTAGAGATTTGAATGATTTCATGAATCATATGAAGTTATAGTAGACGTAAAAAAAATAATTTACCTTTGAAACACACTCGAATTCATTGAATGGTCCAATTAATTGGGGAGAAATCCTACTCCCTCTAAAAATAATCTACTTCCTAGGACATTGATATAAAAATAAGAAACAATATTTACCAACCTCAATATAAAATACCCTCCTCATGTGGTTGGAATGACACTTCTTCTAGTCTCATTCCACCTTCATCATATCATGAACCACTTATACCTTCTCTATCATGATCTAAACCACATCAGCATCTAAAAATGATAACTCCACAACCTCATCCGATCACAATAAAGAATAAATGAACCTCCAAAAATAATACACAAATTGAGACATTCCAATAAATGGTTGGTTGTTATTATTATAAGTGAACTCAAATGATGTGAATTGTTTTTCAAAAGATTCACCAATGTCAAAGATACAAGCCCATAATATATCATAATTTGTGAGAATGTTATACTATATTTTATCCTTCATTTGAAGGTGAAAAAATTGATAAAGTGTAGCTGAGTTAAAAAAGCATGAAAAACGTATCTCTAGGCTACTAAGTTTAAATGAGAATCTGGATTTAGGACAATGGAGCTCATAACTCAAAGCCGCATCATGACCTTTTCCACATACTTCCTTATCAAAACATCCATGGAACCCAAATCCATTACCATTAAGAAGTTGTATTGTAACGCCCAGACCCTAGTTTCCAAGAGTCGGTGCCTTATTACATAACATTGGTATGATCACAAGAAAGATCAAATCTCCAAAGACCGATTGGTTTAGTAGCCTTGGAAACACTAGATATATTCATAAAGTTTTACATTACATCATAAAGTGAAAAACTACTACAACAACATAGTCTCCATATTCCACACTCATATCCCCACATAAAATCCCTGCAGGTCATTCATAACTTACTTCTTCACATCCTGGGAAAAATAAAACATAGAAAAGGGGTGAGCTCAAACGCCCAGTAAGGATAACAATATAGAGGAAACTTTCATAAATAAGAATAAACATTTAAGGCAATGTATAACTAAAACAAAAGCCTTTCAAACTTGAACTTTCAACATAGTATGGCATAAATAAAATGAAATAATGCCATTTACTTATTCACATGGATATTCTACTAATCGAATAATCACATGAAAAATCAATAACCACTTTCATAATGATGGAATGCATAATGCTGAACTTTAATTTCTTTGTCAAGGCCTCGTCCCAAGACCTTGGGGCTAATTGTAACCGAAACCCAACCCGGAGTGCCTCTAATAACCGGACACCAACCCGGAGTGCCTCTAATAACCGGACACCAA
Source organism: Viscum album (assembly GCA_963277665.1). Classification (NCBI taxonomy): domain Eukaryota; kingdom Viridiplantae; phylum Streptophyta; class Magnoliopsida; order Santalales; family Viscaceae; genus Viscum; species Viscum album. The sequence goes on along the minus strand of OY728125.1, from coordinate 1,550,834,803 downwards.
CCCGGAGTTCCTCTAATAACCGGAGACCAAACCGGAGTTCCTCTAATAACCGGAGACCAAACTGGAGGGCTTACTTTTACCGGTCCCCAACCCGGAAGATACTTGTCTAACACATTCATCTGAATGAAAGATTGAAATATAACATAAACATTTGGATTAAAAATAACTTATAAAATGTCAATACTTTAAACAAAAACCATGAGTGACATAAGAATAACTTATCCACAGTCAAAAATATCACAAAACCTTCAATAAAATAGGGATGTTTTGTATCATAATAAATCAACTTCAAATAAGCTTAAAATCCATCAAAGGATGTTGTCATAGATGAAATCAAAACTATTTTAGAGAAATATCTCTTTTTTTAAATCATTTTAAAAGTAACATAATTATAAAATAATACATTCAATTTGAAAATATTCTTATAATCTTGTAAGGGAAGCTTCGACGATTTTATAACGGCAGAAAATAGCCGCACCCGCCGTATAAGTTTAAAAAAACATTCTTACCTTAATTTTGTCGAAAAGGTTAAAAAGAACCTTGTTTGGAAAACGACGGAAAGATTCCTTTATAAACCTCTTATAAAAAGTCAAACAAGGGTATAAATGACTTTAACCCATATTCTTGTAAATAGTCAAAATTGTTTTGAAATACATTTTTAAGAAACATGGATGTGGATGATAAAGAGATCCCAGTAGATTATTACGTATAAACAGCCTCGGATAATGAAGAGATTCTGAAATAACCCTTACCAATTTGGTAACTTATGAAACATACAACCCATGAAAGAGGTATCATACAATGAATATGTAAATACACATAAATCAGAGTGTATTACACAAAGAATATAATTATGGGCAGTACATACACCACACAAAAGGTAATGGTGGAAATATGGGATGAATCTCACGGGAATAAGGAGTGAGATGAAAACCCCTTACCTTGTACTTTTCCTTGGTTGGGGTAGGTTAACCTCCTGTATAATGTTGAAACAATTGTTATTAAATTATTCAAGAATCATATATATTAATATGATATCATATATGATCTTTTAACATTGATTTGTTAATAAAATCTTTTAATTATCGTCGTTTCGGGTGTTAACTTACTCATTTTCTTTTATATGATTTGTTACATAAGACATGTTTGTTATCGATAGGTTGTATCTTATTCATATCCAGAATGATATCAAGTCCTTAAACATCATTTTTAAATCATCAAATGATAATTATACTTTAATGGATACGATGGAGAATGAATCTCATCGCGTTCGTGGAGACGGTAGTCCGTACGTACGCACGAGCGACAATATCATTCTTTTGATATTAAAATAATATATAAAAGGATGTTATATCATATATACAGAATCATTAACATGTTATATTTATTATTTACATGAGTTACACATCATTATTATACCCATACAAATAATAATATATTGAATAACAATTACACCACGACGTGGAGACGGTAAGCCGTACGTACGCACATATGGTGACATGTTATTAAAAGGGTGGATAGAATACTGAATATGGTTGTACCATATTTATAATAAAATCACAGTATATATAAGATACTGGAGTTAGTATTTTAGAATGTTAATAAAAAAGAAAGAAGAAGTGGAAGAAGAAAGGAACTTGAAAAGGGGTGGTGAAAACATTACCTCTTCTTCGGGTTCTGCCTTTTGATTTGATCAAAAGGGATCCTTAGGTTGGCTTTCTGATCAAACTAAGGCCTCTAGGTTGTAGTGAGGGATGTTGGGAGAGTATGTGGGCAGAGTTTGGCCGAACCAAAAGGCTTTGAAGGTGTGAAGAAATGGGAAGGAAGAGTGCCCTTTTATAAGAGGGGTGAGGGGCACCTTTGGAAAAGCTAGAAATATTAGTTTATATTAAATTCATATTCGGTTTCTAATGCCTACAAAGTTGATTATTCAAATTTTAAGGTGGGGATAGGTCGAAAACAACTCAACCAATACAATTTAGACAGGTTTGGGTACTTATATTAACCTTATCTTTAAGTATTAACTCTAAGTTAATTAGTTTCAATTTTACAATGTCTCTTTGTATTTTTATATTATATGGTTAATAAACTTACCATATACATCCAAGAGACCCCCAAGTGGTCCCTTAATGATACACCTATCATTATATAAGTCTCTTGGCCTAACCTTAGATTTTTAGGAATTTAATATCAATTAATAATATAATATGTTTTTTAAAAACTCTTTTATGTCAATTTTGACACTATTCAATAGTTGATTTTTGTGAAACTCATAACAGAATGATTACTTCGAACAAAGTTAATTAAATCAATACTAATATGTCATATTATCCTAGAAAATTAGTTTAATTAATTAAAAGTTTCATATTATATTTATTTGGGTATTTATAATATCAATTATTTTGATTTTTCACTATTGTAGTAATTACTGCATCATCATTGTGTCATAAATAAATTAAATTATTTAATGTCTAAAAATTATAAATAAAACTACATTATGTAGGAAATCTTTTTATATTTCTAATGAATATTTATAATCTAAAATCCAACATATATTACCCTATGTAAAAATTGTTTTTCTAAAAGATATATGATTGTGTCATTTTTGTATTCATTTTAACTTAATTAAAATAAAGTGTCCCTATCACCTACAAGTGGCACCATGGGGTCCCAAAATCGACCCAAAGATGCCTATGGTCGAACATGTATCAACCAATAAGGCTAGGACATGTTTTAGGGTAATTTAGTATTATTATAATATTATTTTTTAACCCTTATTTACTGGATTTACCCTTAACCATGGTAAATAAAATATTTACCGCAGTAATTATTCAAAATGACTAAAAATAAAAGTTACCTATTTACACAATTTGAACATACTGATTCCAAATATGGAATCCATTTTTATAAATTCAAAACACAGAAGTGGCAGAAATTAATTTAAAATTAATTCCCGCTGTCAAAACAAAAAGCGTGTTTTTAAGAGATAATAACTATCAAAAGATTGACACTTGTTTATGTTCGGTTTAATTGTAAAATTACGTCCAATGACCAAAATTATATTAAATGGTAAAAATATATTCTAAATATACTTTAAAACCACTCAAATTCATAATTTATCACTATTAATTATTTTGATTAAAAAAGTTGTTTTTAATTAAAATTTAGTAATTTTCACTATTCATCAAAATATGAAAGTTATCCGAAATTTACCAAAATTTCACCTTAGGCTAAATTCGATATTCGGAATCCAAAAATGAAGTACATTTTGAAATATAAAATATATATAATTTCAAAAAGTAGGTATTACTATTCATAACGGCTAGTTTGATTGGTTGTGGTGTGTGTTAGAACTCGGAGTTGCGTACAACACACGCTACTGTATTATTCAAAGGAAAGCGTACCGTGGAAGCCTGGGATATTTCATTTTAATTTTTTTTGATGTCCCCATTTAGTCAAAAAGTTTAAAATATTTTATTTAAAAAGGGTTCACCATTAAAAGTTGGTAAAAGTGCAATACTGAAAATGAATTTGTTCTTACATTATGTCTAAGAAACTCAACATAAGGATTCTAAAATTATAAGGATTATATAAAGTTTAAAATTTAGTTAATACTATTCATAACCTCTTTTGAACGGCTTATTTGGTATGTCATGGTGTAATTGAACTCGGTGTTGCGTGTAGTGCAAGTTATTGAATTATTTTGAAGAAATAACACACTATGAATTCTTGCGGTGTTACATTCTCCCCTCTTTCAATAAATTGCGTCCTCGCAATTTGAAATTGTTCTTCGAAAATAAAAGGTTGAAAATAAGAAATATATTTGTGGGAAAACCCACATCGGAAATTGGGTTACTAAAATTTTGTCTTAATATGAGGAAAAGAGAAATCAAAGGGTCACCACCAAATTATGATCTTGATTAGGAGAACATTGGTGGCAATTAGAGACATATAATTGGAGGGAAAACGTAAATATTTATAGGTAGTGATTGAGGTCATCAATCACAAACAAGTTTAAAATTGAGGTCCTTAAATTCATCAATCTACGACGATTTAAAATACCATCGATTCAACAAAACATAAGGTATTAGGAAAACACATTTTTGACGTTTCAAAATATCTTAGTTGAAATCTCACATCGAAAAATGAATTAATGAGGCCTCTATTTAAAATAAAGAGTGGAAAGTATGAAGATTGCCGAAAATAACACATACTAGGATTCCATGTAGGAAAATATGGATATGGAAGAGAAATATAACCATCAATTATCTGATGGAGAGTGGTAGAGAACATGGCTATGAAAAGGCCAACAATCCCAAAGCCATAAATTAGTGATGATTTAAGGTACCATCTAGGACAACATTTTTGTTCTAAGTTCCTTTTATTAATGTTTAGGAATTTATTTATGAGATTGGCTAAGATCATAAGGAGATATACTTACTTTATAATTAGATTTTTATCCATTAATAAATTTCTACCACAAACTCATCTTTCACTCTAAAAGATTATAGAACGTAAAAAAATTTCTATTTATACTATTCGTACAGGGTTCCAAAATAAATGAATTTATAATTCATCTACGAGATCATTTCAAAAAACTACATTATTTAATCTAGGACATCTCGTGGGCCAGTGGTAGGTGATACACCCTTGTCGCCCTTCGGTTGTGGGTTCAAGTCTCGCAGCCTTGCCGGACGCGACGGGTTGCCACCCGACCTCTGGGTTGTCCTTTTATGGAAATCTAAAATTAATCTCAAACTAGAATTTATCCAAAATACTTCTGTCCAAACTCACAGTCCAATATTTATAAGGAAGGTAAACTTAATGTAGATCCTTTTTACCCCGTAATAGCCTATGAATACCTTCATCATGTATTCTTTTAAAACACTGAAACATCCTGAATTACCATAATACTTATTGATTACATTCATGATCCATTATTCCATATAGAATGCTGGATATACTTCATCAATCCCAAAATGTTTTAAACCCCAATAATGATGGAATATACAAATCATTAATCAGATTCAAGGTAGTCAAGAATATCCAATATAATTTAACCAAATCAATCATGTATTATTCTAAAATCACTACCTCGGTATCAGAACCATATTATGGTTTATCTTTCTCTCAACCATATATTTTCCAAAAATTTAACCTGTTATTGAGTCACTTTTCTTTGTTCCACACAATCTCAAATCCTTAATGAAATAGTACTGCAGTACAATCCTTATATACTCCATAATTATTATAACAAGTACATTGTTGATACAACACTCAAATGACATAATCAACATAAGAACTCTAATCATTCCTCTTCATATGTGGTAGTATCATAACTTGATTATTATCCAATAGCATCATTTTCGGCACAGTCTGATGACTGGGACATAGGTTCGCGTAGTGTCCAAACTCCTTGCGAATGAAGCATTGTACATTTGAAACCATTTTCTTACCCTTGCAGTCACGTACTTTGTGCCCTTTTTCTCCACACTTATAACAAACTCCCATTCCTTTCAGACAAGTTCCAGGGTGTTTCTTCCCACAGTTATCACATATGGGAAAATTCTTCTTTTCCCTCTTCCCTTTATACATCTTTCTCTCTTCCATCCTTTTCTTCTCTTACTTCCCTTCAATGCCATAGGACTTAGTAAAATCTTTACTTATCTTATCAACACATGATTTTGTTTCTTCATATGATGATAATACTTGGGAGACTATTTCTCTTATAAATTCTTTCTTAAGACCATGAAATATATGATCCTTCTTTATCTTTGGATCATGTGCATTGCTGGAGTTCTCATTCCTTCTACTAAGCGCCATTTCTAAACAATGGCATACACTAGATTAGTTTATGAATAATAATACCTAATCCCAAACTTGTGAAACACATAACATAAATTAAATAGTTTATGGATATAATCCATAATCATAAAAATGTCTCTTTTGAGGAAGTATATACTCATAAACCCTTCATAATGATTTGTAAGGAAAATTAGAGTTATCCTAAGCATATCCCCCGGGAGTGCCGTAACCAAGAGTGCAGCAAGGCCCGTTGTCGTGCACCAGTTCCCGTTCGAGTCTAGCTCAAAGCGGTGTTTTCGGGTTTTACCCCTAGGTACATCTGTGCTAGAGCCGCCTCTACCTGCTCGTATCCAGACAGGGATGTATTGCTTAGAAAACTCACAAAATCTCTACAATACCAAAATTCTAGGAAGTTCTTCTATACTAATCCTCAAAGTCCATCTTAAATCTATCTGCTCTAATCAGAGTTTATCTAAATCTAGCTTCCAAGGTTTGTACTAAACAACCTCTGATACCAACTGTAACGCCCCGACCCTAGTTACCCAGAGTCGGTGCATTATTACATAACATTGGTATGATCACAAGAAAGATAAAATCTCGAAAGACCGATTGGTTTAGTAGCCTTGGAAACACTAGATATATTCATAAAGTTTTACATTACATCATAAAGTGAAAAACTACTACAACAACATAGTCTCCATATTTCACACTCATATCCCCACATAAAATCCCTACAGGTCATTCATAACTTACTTCTTCACATCCAGGGAAAAATAAAACATAGAAAAAGGGTGAGCTCAAATGCCCAGTAAGGATAACAATATAGCGGAAACTTTCATAAATAAGAATAAACATTTAAGGCAATGTATAACTAAAACAAAAGCCTTTCAAACTTGAACTTTCAACATAGTATGGCATAAATAAAATGAAATAATTCCATTTACTTATTCACATGGATATTCTACTAATTGAATAATCACATGCAAAATCAATAAACACTTTCATAATGATGGAATGCAAAATGCTGAACTTTAATTTCTTTGTCAAGGCCTCGTCCCAAGACCTTGGGGCTAACTGTAACCGGAACCCAACCCGGAGTGCCTCTAATAACCGGACACCAACCCGGAGTGCCTCTAATAACCGGACACCAACCTGGAGTTCCTCTAATAACCGGAGACCAAACCGGAGTTCCTCTAATAACCGGAGACCAAACTGGAGGGCTTACTTTTACCGGTCCCCAACCCAGAACATACTTGTCTAACACATTTATCTGAATGAAAGATTGAAATATAACATAAACATTTGGATTAAAAATAACTTATAAAATGTCAATACTTTAAACAAAAACCATGAGTGACATAAGAATAACTTATCCACAGTCAAAAATATCACAAAACCTTCAATAAAATAGGGATGTTTTGTATCATAATAAATCAACATCAAATAAGCTTAAAATCCATCAAAGGATGTTGACATAGATGAAATCAAAACTATTTTAGAGAAATATCTCTTTTTTTTAAATCATTTTAAAAGTAACATAATTATAAAATAGTATATTCAATTTGATAATATTTTTATAAGCTTGTAAGGGAAGCTTCGACGATTTTATAACGGCGGAAAATAGCCGCACCCGCCGTATAAGTTTAAAAAAACATTCTTACCTTAATTTTGCCGAAAAGGTTAAAAAGCACCTTGTTTGGAAAACGACAGAAAGATTCCTTTATAAACCTCTTATAAAAAGTCAAACAAGGGTATAAATGAATTTAACCCATATTCTTGTAAATAGTCAAAAATGTTTTGAAATACATTTTTAAGAAACATGGATGTGGATGATAAAGAGATCCCAGTAGATTATTACGTATAAACAGCCTCGGATAATGAAGAGATTGTGAAATAACCCTTACCAATTTGGTAACTTATGAAACATACAACCAATGAAAGAGGTATCATACAATGAATATGTAAATACAAATAAATCAGAGTGTATTACACAATGAATATAATTATGGGCAGTACATACACCACACAAAAGGTAATGGTGGAAATATGGCATGAATCTCACGGGAATAAGGAGTGAGATGAAAACCCCTTACCTTGTACTTTTCCTTGGTTGGGGTAGGTTAACCTCCTTTATAATGGTGAAATAATTGTTATTAAATTATTCAAGAATCATATATATTAATATGATATCATATATGATCTTTTAACATTGATTTGTTAACAATATCTTTTAATTATTGTCGTTTCGGGTGTTAACTTACTCATTTTATTTTATATGTTTTGTTACATAAGCCGTGTTTGTTATAGATAGGATGTATCTTATTCATATCCAGAATGATATCAAGTCCTTAAACATCATTTTTAAATCATCAAATGATAATTATACTTTAATGGATACGATGGAGAATGAATCTCATCGCGTTCGTGGAGACGGTAGTCCGTACGTACGCACGAGCGACAATATCATTCTTTTGATATTAAAATAATATATAAATGGATGTTATATCATATATACAGAATCATTAACATGTTATATTTATTATTTACATGATTTACACATCATTATTATACCCATTCAAATAATAATATATTGAATAACAATTACACCACGACGTGGAGACGGTAAGCCGTACGTACGCACGTATGGTGACATGTTATTCAAAGGGTGGATAGAATACTGAATATGGTTGTACCATATTTATAATAACATCACAGTATATATAAGCTACTGGAGTTATTATTTTAGAATGGTAATAACAAATAAAGAAGAAGTGGAAGAAGAAAGGAACTTGAAAAGGGGTGGTGAAAACATTACCTCTTCTTCAAGTTCTTCCTTTTGATTTGATCAAAAGGGATCCTTAGGTTGGCTTTCTGATCAAACTAAGGCCTCTAGGTTGTATTGAGGGATGTTGGGAGAGTATTTGGGCAGAGTTTGGCCGAACCGAAAGGCTTTGAAGGTGTGAAGAAATGGGAAGGAAGAGTGCCCTTTTATAAGAGGGGTGAGGGGCACCTTTGGAAAAGCTAGAAATATTAGTTTATATTAAATTAATATTCGGTTTCTAATGGCTAAAAAGTTGATTATTCGAAGGTTAAGGTGGAGATAGGTCGAAAAAAACTCAACCAATAGAATTTAGACAGGTTTGGGTACTTATATTAACCTTATCTTTAAGTATTAACTCTATGTTAATTAGTTTCACTTTTACAATGTCTCTTTGTATTTTTTACATTATATGGTTAATAAACTTACCATATACATACAAGAGACCCCAAATTGGTCCATTAATGATACACCTATCATGATATAAGTCTCTTTGCCGAACCTTAGATTTTTAGGAATTTAATATCAATTAATAATATAATATTTGTTTTAAAAACTCTTTTACGTCAATTTTGACACTATTCAATAGTTGATTTTTGTGAAACTCATAAAAGAATGATTACTTCGAAAAAAGTTAATTAAATAAATCCTAATATGTCATATTATCCTATAAAATTAGTGTAATTCATTAAAAGTTTCATATTATATTTATTTGGGTATTTATAATATAAATTATTTTGATTTTTCACTATTATAGTAATTACTGTATCATCATTGTGTCATAAATAAATTAAAATATTTGATGTATAAAAATTATAAATAAAATTTCATTATGTAGTAAATCTTTTTATCTTTCCAATGAATATTTATAATCTAAAATCCAACATATATAACCCTATGTAAAAAATTGTTTTTCTAAAAGATATATGCTTGTTTCATTTTTGTTTTCATTTTAACTTAATTAAAATAAAGTGTCCCTATCACCTACAAGTGGCACCATGGGGTCCCAAAATCTACCCAAAGATGCCTATGGTCGAACATGTATCAACCAATAATTCTAGTACACGTTTTAGGGAAATTTAGTATTATTATAATATTATTTTTTAACCCTTATTTACCGGATTTACCCTTAACCATGGTAAATAAAATATTTACCGCAGTAATTATTCAAAATGTCTAAAAATAAAAGTTACCTATTTACACAATTTGAACATCCTTATTCCAAATATGGAATCCATTTTTATAAATTCAAAACACAGAAGTGGCAGAAATTAATTTAAAATTAATTCCCGCTGTCAAAACAAAAAGCGTGTTTTTAAGAGATAATAACTATCAAAAGATTGACACTTGTTTATGTTCGGTTTAATTGTAAAATTATGTCCAATGACCAAAATTATATTAAATGGTAAAAATATATTCTAAATATACTTTAAAACCACTCAAATTCATAATTTATCACTATTAATTATTTTGATTAAAAAAGTTGTTTTTAATTAAAATTTAGTAATTTTCACTATTCATCAAAATATGAAAGTTATCCGAAATGTACCAAAATTTCACCTTAGGATAAATTCGATATTCCGAATCCAAAAATGAAGTCCATTTTTAAATATAAAATATATATAATTTCAAAAATTAGGTATTACTATTCATAAAGGCTAGTTTGATTGGTTGTGGTGTGTGTTAGAACTCGAAGTTGCGTACAACACACGCTACTGTATTATTCAAAGGAAAGCGTACCGTGGAAGCCTGGGATGTTTCATTTTAATTTTTTTTGATGTCCCCATTTAGTCAAAAAGTTTAAAATATTTTATTTAAAAAGGGTTCACCATTAAAAGTTGGTAAAAGTGCAATACTGAAAATGAATTTGTTCTTACATTATGTCTAAGAAACTCATAATATGGATTCTAAAATTATAAGGATTATATAAAGTTTAAAATTTAGTTAATACTATTCATAACCTCTTTTGAACGGCTTGTTTGGTAAGTCATGGTGTAATTGAACTCGGTGTTGCGTGTAGTGCAAGTTATTGAATTATTTTGAAGAAATAACACACTATGAATTCTTGGGGTGTTACATGTATGACATATTCTTCTAATCTTGGGTTTTCAAGATAATATCATATACTCTTTAGCCAAAGTTTAATACCATGATGATGCCTATTGAAATTTTATATAGCATAAGCTCGAGAATATCCAAGGGTTGTAGAAAACTGTCAATAACATGACGGTCTTCCATCAACTGATATTAGACCAAACATTTACCAATAAATTTTACCAGAAACAATTTTATCCCAAGAATCATAAACTAAATCTTTTTTCCAAGGTAAAATATAGGTCCTCTTGGGTGAATCACCAAATATGATTTATGGAAGATATGTAGGACTCCCTCATGCATCACCACTAGAAATAATTTTCTTCCCTAAAAAATCTAGTTATTACCATTCTCTAACAATACCTTATTGTCTTCACCAAGGCCAACATGGACAAACATCACCAAAACCTCTATGTCTCACCATTGAGACACTTCTATTGAACACATAAAATAAGACATCACTTTAATTTAAATCAAGGATCCTCCATCATCAACAACCCATGCATCCAAGTGAAGGTATGCCAACTCTTCCACTACATTACAAGATTTTATGGAATATTGAACAATATCACTTCCTGTATTCCTTATTAGTGATAATACTAAAACATTAACCATTAATAAGTTTTTTCAGATCATGATGTCATTTTTTTGGAGAAACTGTATCCATCTCTATTTTTTTATTTCGATAACATTCAGAAAATATTTACCTTAATCCCTTGTGATCAGTAGAGACCACAAATAGTTCTATGATTAGGTAATTAATACATTTATTTAGTGCTAGCACAAACACTACTAACTCTATATAATTGGTGGAATAGTTATTATCATGGTGATATAACTACCTAGATATATAATATATCACCACATTATTTTGTATTTATATGTATATCTATCTCATATTGGAAGAATGAAAAATCAAATATCACCCCATATTCTTACTACAGAAGGATTGAAGAACTAAAAAACCCCCCCTTCATGTATCCCAATGCTACCGAGCACTAATTAGTCCATATAAAAGGATGAAAATTCCTAGAAATATCTATAAATGGGGAGAAAGTATAAGATAAAATAGAAAAAAACCCTCTAATAATATCTAGAATGACAAGGAAACTATGAACGTATGACACATTACATAGGTTCAATATAAGAAAAATTTACTTGAACTTTGATGGACCCACAAACACACCCATATGGGGAATTGAATTTAGGAAAGAATCCTCTTCTAAAACCCAAAATTATATTTTGACAACATTACATTCATCATATAGCATGGAAGGACTTGTAACATTACTATGAGAGATCACGATACTCCCCCTCTGACATTGAATTGATTAAGATGTCATCATTTAAAAAAACTAATAAATAGTCTAAGGCCTCCCCAAACATTATATTCTTTTGAACCATGAAACAAAATGGTGCATTCATGACATTTAATTACTGGACATCAAACTCAATTAGTCAATACATTCATTAGAAGAAAACCTCTAGGATATTATCCTCTTTCACCCCCAACTGATGATATCTGAAACAGAGATTGATATTATAAATAAAATAGCTCCTCTCAATAGGTAAAAATTATATTTAATCCTTAGAATATTTTAATAATTCTTTACTTACATATGATTTAACTCTTGTAGTGTATACACAACCTTAAACTATGATCTACCTTCTTGGAAAATAGCACTAGATCATTATACAAAGAAACATTGGGCATATGAAAAACTTATTTATAATATTTCACTCTGAATCCTAAACTATTTAAACTCATATATATTAATATGATAAGGATCTAGAGAAATTAGATAAATAACTATCTACAAATCTATCCCAAACGTGATTTCATGTTGAGGAGGTACAATGACAACAACCTTGTGGAAAACATCTGGAAATTCCCTAAATATTATAGCAGACACCACCATCCCAGTGCCCATTGATCTCACTAAAACCATTTCCATGAAGTAAATTTTGGGTTACACACTCCTACTATATAGTTGAAGTACCCATTCACCAATGAAAACTGCATGCTGACCATCCACATGCCAGAACAAGATCTTTGTTTGGAAGAAGTCGATAACAACATGAACATAATAAAACAAATCAATGATGAAAATGAAATCATATGACTTTATCTAAAGAATGAAAATATCCCTACATTCCTTTTAATGCACCTTTAATAGTCTAAACCCTCATAACACAAAAAACAAGATGTAATTCCTTCAATTGGAGTATCCAACAACATGACCATGTGAATCCTCTCTATTTATGGTCGTAGAGAATAGAATAAAGTGAATGAAAACAAAAGTGTGAATACCCTAAATTAGAAATGGTGTAAACAATGTTAGAGAAACAAATAATCATACTTTTGATGATATCTATCCCATAATGTTATAGGATATATATATATATATATATATATATTGTAACAATCCACACCCATCTCCCCAAAATCTCTACTGACAACCACCTCTGCAAAATTTCTTAGGTATGTTTACATGAAGGCGAGAGACCTTCTATGGTCAACATATACCATCACTATATTCTATTGGTGAAGTATATTCCATCTTTCCATGGTGCTGAATCATATTTATTGGTAGTTGTTACAAATGATGATGTCGAACCAGACCACCTCCACCATGATGATCTATGAGAACAACCATGCACTTATTCAGATGATGAATATGACTCCCAAATAATAGGGCAATGAAAGAAATAAAAATGAAAATCATGGAAACATTGTCCCAATAAGTCTTAAAATAAATCTACTAATATAGACTCCCCAGTAATCAAAAACTAAAAGTCCCTAGCACCTATGATCTTCCACTAAAAACACATCACCTCAATTAACCGTAATAGTTGCCCTCTCATGGAAACCCTCTCCATGAATTCATGTTCATTATCACCTCTTCCTTCATTTGAGCCTTCGAGTTTATTAGAAACATAAAATGAGTAACTCCATATTAGATATAACGGTAGGGTGCCTCATCAGGACACCATGAACAAGACTCCTAATGAAGAAAAAGTTCACTGGTACAATGAAAAAGATCCTTAAACATGACCCCAAGATCCTAATCTGACAAACTATCTTACATAAGGGAAATATGTCCCTAAATCTTAAATTTCATCATGGTCAATGACATGAACTCATATTAAAACTATTTATGTATCCATTTACATGAAACATCTTCCTCCTTCCACTTTTTTAAGAAACAAAATCCACAATAAATTTTCTATACCTTCATCTAACTAAATAAAAAAAAGGATTTAGTATTCCTCTTAGTCACAATTAAAACCAATAAAGTTCTCATGATCCTCAAACCCAATTTTTTAAACTAATAAAATATGATGGATTCAAACATTACTTAATATTTCCACATAATGGAAAAAAACTTCTTCTGGAACTGATCATCCTCCCCAATAAATTCAACCCTTTTACAGTAAGCCATGTCAGTCTACAAAACATCACCATCCCAAACCAAATGTTAATGAAATACATGATTGATACCTAAAATATAAAATTAATATTATTTAATACTAAAAATATGTATACTTTTTAAATAAATATTTACACAATTTTAATTTCCCATGATCACCTATCTCATATATGAACAATAATAATCCAGATGCATGTACCACTCATAGGTCTATGTATTGCTTATAATGACACCTCAAAAAGTCATTAAATTGTTTCAGTCACCATGAATAAGATGAAATGGGTCCCCAAAATCCCTTAACCTAGCTAGTTTTCCTTATCCTTTATGACACACCATTTTCAATTGACATTATTGCCTTACCAGCCCATGAAATCCTCACGGTGACTAATTCGAAACTCCACTATATACCTGAACATATCATTTGATACAACAATTTCATGACCCCTACCCCCATAAATATTCCTCATAGTCCTAATATTAAGTAATATAACTAATGACTCTCGAGTCCCACATTCAATAGGCCCCAGGTTGGTGACTAGAACTGAGTGTATAAAAATTTAACAGATAAATGGCCATACCCACAACATGAAAAAAAAATTATATAGATATAGGATATAAAATTCCAAGAAAAACCATTAAATAAATAATCTAGCTAAATAAATCAATAATAAAATATAATTTTAAACATTTTATATTCAATGAGTAACAAAAATAAATTTCCAAAAGAAAAGTTCTAAGGTATAAACATTATAACATCTTGAATGATTAGGTATGTATTGCCTGAAACATTCCCCAATGTCCTCCTAGATTATAGAAAATAATTTTTTTATTTTGGGTGAGAATAAAATGTATAATTAGTAGGATCCTACTCAATTTCTCTCATGAACATGTGAAAATTAAAAATTAATTCACACAGGATAAAGAAAAAGAACCAACAATGATAAATTTTTTCAACTAGCTAAACCAATCCTCACTATGGACAACTCAAAAAACAATAAATACTAGTATACTATCATAATAATTAGTATATCATTGTAAGGGTATCCAAAACTAATTTACCACAATGTTCCCTCTCTCATACCCCAACATCATACATCATAGTTCTCTCATCCCTTCGGTATAAACGTTCCTAGAGTCCCCTATGAAAATTCTTCATACTATGAACCCCACCAACAAAGTTTTATCACATCCTTCATCATGATACATGGGTAAGCTCATTATTCCCAGAAACCCAAGTGAATATTTCCATCACATCCGAACATCTCATCATCACTTACATATATCTATAAATTTATGGTATCATAAACATGAAGGACATAAACCACATACCCGCCTCCTACCATGAATGAGCCCCTCAATGAACTATCTCATAAATATAATCAACCCAATAATAAGTGAAATATATCAGAAATCAAACACATCCCATACATAAAAACCATGCCTAGAAGGGAGAGGGGATAAGGTGGTAGCTAACCATCTATCCTCATCCTCATTGATGTTGGAAGAAAATCTTCTTAAAAACATTTCTCTTAGAAAAAAATGATCGATATAGGTATAGTGTGTTTAAAAAAACAATTAAAGTACAATATATAATAGTCACACAAACAGGACCTATCTACTGATTAACACCAAGAGAACCATCAAAACTGACAACATAACCCCAAGGTTTGGCAAAGTCTATACTTTTATAGTTGCCACTAAATTCATTAATCCACACAATTGATCCACAAGACACAAGGCACATTATATTTTTTTTCATGTTACATCATTTCCATATTTACCAAATATTAAAAATATTCACTTAATAATCCTATTTTTTCATTTTAAAAAACATTTTTTTATTCATACATCACATTTAAATTTAAGACTTCATTACCCATTCTAACTTATACCATTTTATTTTCATAATTATATTCTAATTCTACCACTATAGAGAAACTTTTACAACATCACATAACACAAAATATCATTTCCCTCAAGTCAAAAATCAACACTCCTTATCCACCAAATATCAAAATTACATATCATGTCAACCAAATTCCATAAAAAATACAAAACAAAATAATTTCTCCTAGAATCCACAACACATCACTCACCCTATATAAAATGATCACCAGACATCACAACCACAGCACCAGAACCCAAAATATTCACAAAAATGATTTTCAATTATATTATTTTATATTAATGAAGGTAAATTAATTATATTTAATTAAATATTTACAAGGGTGTTCTCACACATTTTGAGATTCCCTTGGAAACCAATTCTTTAACTAGGTATAAATTCAATGCCAAATTTTTTTGTAGCATGTTAAAGCAACATGAAATAAAGGTTTTCCAATTCAATGACTATATAAAAAATAATAATCATAAACCAAGGGTGGTATATTATCACCCATCTACAAACATATTGAAAAACATACTCAAGATCAAGTCACCTTATGAGATTTTTTCCCTTCTTTATCAATTTTTATTTCGTTGATATAGTATACTACCACAAAAAATGAAAAAAATGATATCCTTATATGTAAATATAAACAAAATTAATGAACTATCTAATATCTCATTTTTTCCAAAATGCATCTGATTTTTTTAATAAGAGTATGATCATTGATAACCACAAAAAAAAGGGAACACCATGATCATCCTATAACACGACAACCCAAATAAATCTACAAAAATAAAACATATCCATCTACCAATGAAAAAAACTCTCCAAAACAAATAGCCTAGGAAAATACAGTCAAGGATGTGAGGAACTACATTAATGTTTAAATTATTTGGCATTACGATTCTAAGAGGTGAAGTCTGAAAGGAGAGGGTTAAAGGAATACCAAAATCAATTAGGTTCCACCCATGAATCGAGGAAAAAGGATAACTGTGGGTAGGGTTAAAGGAGACTCAATCATTTATCTATATCGTGTAAACCATTTTCTTGGAACAATACCCCCCACCATGGATAAAATGTTATGATAATGGGAAAAACAATAATGTAAAGTAAGGGACAACGATATAGTTATTCTAGTTAAAGATATATCTAAGAAACATGGTGAGGTCTATACTGTAGATTAAAAATACTGGGAAAAGGATCAAAAAATGAAAAGAATCACCACCCCCATGGAATCAACCTAAAAATTTTAGGGCATGCTATATCCTAGATCTAAAAAGTTACTACCCTGATATTAACATAAGAAAAATAATCCCCATACCAAACACCACATTGAATCCTCAATCTCCACAAAACATATATAAAAAATAAAAAATAACCAAAAAAACTCCACCTATGAGGCTCTACACCACCACCATCCTATACATGATATAGTGTCTCCCTTTATGGTGCAATATATACATTTACACTATAATAGAATCCCCCTACTAGAAATTTAAGATATAACTCCACCATTTACTCACAAACTCCCTTAGAACTTCCCATAAAAACCTATATCATCATAATTCTCAAAACATAATGGGTTATGAATTATAGGACATTTTATGAACAATTTGATCCTTTGGGATGTGATCCCTTTTATCTTTTTGCAATCTAGTAATATAAACATTGGCTCCAGTATACTATAGTCGAGGTTTTACACTAATTCTAAAAAAATGAAAGCCTAAAATGTTCTTGGGGATATAATAGATGAAATATGAAAGATAAATCATGTAAATTATGGAATTATTACTTTTTTGTTATAGTAAAAACCATTAACTACCCTTTCAATATTACATTGACGAAAATGTCATCTTGAGTATGTGCAAACTACTGACTCTATGAATGATGTGTATAATTTTTAGTCACTCCCCTGCATAGACAGTTCAAATGGAGTATTTAATTGGTTAATATGATATTTATAACCTTATTAATATTTTAAAATTATAAACCACTCACTATTTTCCTATGATTCTAGAAAAAATGAATGTGTCACCAGTGGATATGTGTGGGCTACTTTCTCCAAGAAAGCGACGTATTCTGTTCTCATATAGTTATTTATTAATTTTAAAAAAATCTAAAAATATAATTCACCTCCAAAAAAATAAATAATATTCTTATGATTAGGTAAAAATGGTATTATACCAATATAATCACTTTCAAAACCATAATTTCCTATAGATTATTTTTGTTCATGTTTATGTCAATTTAACAACCTATATTATCAATTGTATGAATCACCACCATAGATAACTATTTAAAAAATATAATGGTGTTATTATACATTAATAATCAAATAATAATTTTCTTATGGACCTGGAATTATTATATTAATGTTTAACTTATAATTTATTTACTACTCCTTTGTTTGATAAAAATAACAAAAAACAACTCATCACTAACATTTTCATCATGAATGATAAAAAAATTCATATAAAATAAAATAAAACATTATAAATCATATAAAAAAATATTTCAATAATTATAATTATATCGAAATTATGTAATTTTAATCTATAAACTATAACTGAAAATTCCATAATGAAACTAGTACAAAAGTAACAATACAAGCTAACAACATTTTATAATTAAAATAAAATATAACTAAATTATATATATTTAAAAAATGTTTATGAACTATGTTTGTAGAAGGATTTAGTTATGTAAAAGGTTCTATAATTAGTGATTATTATATTAATTATTGTTATATATTATGGTTGAGAAAATTTAGCTAAGCAGAATTAATGGTAAAGGGAATTTAATATGAACTTCTATTTTCCTGAGACATGTTTTATATTATGCGACTAATTTCACTTATATATAATATATAATGACTATTTAGTTATTCATATAAATAATTATCTTTTAGTAAATTAATTTTATTTAAAATAGTTTTTTTAAATTTGTTTTTCATTGAAATATTACCTAGGAGGGTTTCTCAAAAATCAATTTCATTTGTTTGAGTAAAAATGATTATTCTTGAACCTTATACTACTTCATTGAATTATTTTATCTTATTTTATTATAAAATTTTAATTCAAAATTCATTAATATATTTTTAAAATACTTTCCAATTAACTCGTTTCAAATTTATTTTTTACTTTAAATATAATGTTATTCATATGGGTTCTTAGTCTCAATTTTCACTTTCATGAGACATGTTTTATATTACACGACATGTTTTATTTTATATTTTTTACATTTTAATCCATTGGATTATATAATTATTATTAAAATTTATTCCACTAGATTTATAACTATTTTCATGAATCCATCCTTTTACCCGTTTCAATCGATGTGTTACTAAATCCATAAGTGCTTTACGAAATCAATTTTTGTTCTTGGAGTAAAAATAATTCTCATTGGTCTTTATTGTTATAGTTTTAGAATAGTTTAAATTTTTGTTGATTTATATTATAAAGCCAATTTATTATTTATAGATTAAAATTTTATTCTCATGAACTTATTTGCGAGGGATTCTTAAATAAATTATTCTCCATTGATGGAATTATTTCTTTACAAAAATGAAACAGTGATGAGAATAATCCATATTATCTTTAATGGTATCCCCCCCCCCCGTATCCATATTACATCTTTTCAAAAAAAATACCTTCTTATTTGTTAATTATAATTCATTTTATCTAATTTTTTATTTTTATTTGACTTCAGCACTATTGAAAAGTTATTTTTTATACTTTTAAGGATTTTGGATTCAAAAATTATATAATCAATATATTAAAAAGTATTTACTTTTCACATTAATATTTTTATATTCCACACCCAATTTTATTTGAAAAAACATTATGTTACATTAAATGCTCTATCACTTGAATTACATTATATGTAGTTTTCCAAAAAAAAAATTATGCTACCTCTTCAAAAATTGAATTGGAAGGTGACTACTAAATTTTTTCATTATGAAAATTTTAAAAAAGTATTCTAAAACCAATTTTATGACATCTATTCCTTTATGTAAAAAATAACTTTACAACCTATGGATTTATGTTTCATGGTTATCTTTATAAATTCCCTCATACTATATTATTTTGTTGGATTAAACACATTGAATCAAAAACTTTAAATCATGCTCCCTTATAATGTGATACTATTTGAAGTGTTATTCTTAAGAAGTTTATATCATCTATGTAAACATACTTCAATGTTGTTATGTTATAGTTAGGATATGAATTAATATTACAATGTTCCCTCTTTCTCTTAATGGATCATGATGACATGTTTTTTTATTGATTGGGGAAATTTATTGACTCAGTTGTTTACCCATCTCTATATATTTCTTATGTTTGTGAGATGTTTAGAGAGAAAGTTATATTATTAATTGAATGGGGAAATATTGATAATATATATATAAGACATTTAGGAACATATTTTAAATGATTATAGAGGTATATTGGTTATATATTTTCTAGGAAACTCATTCATATATATTAAGAAAAAATTGGACTTAATTAGTGTTTGGTTCGGCATCTAATAGCCACTCGAGGAATTAGTATGTCTCAGGATACAAACGAGTTTTTGTTTTTGGCATACGAATTAACTGTTTATGTGTGATGTATTCAAATGAGGCCTTGTAATAATTTTTATGTTATCAAATATTTTGCATTCATTTACCAGGAACTCATTTATTTACATTCATTTGATTATTTAGATTTCTATTTCAACCATGGATTTATTTAAAGCTCACATGATCTATTTTAGGGTATTATTTTATTATAAACTATATCCTTCAATATTTTTTATACCTTATTTATTACATGATATCATATGTTATATATATGTAAAACCATATCTTTTATACTCTTTATTTTATGATTTATTTTTTAATTATAGAGTTAAAACCACTCTATATGATCATGAGGTTTAGTGTCTTTGGTTAATTATATATATAGCATACCAAGATGGAATAAAAATAAAAATACATAGACTAAAACTCCAAAACATATATTTAAATTTCATTAATATTCTAAAACTATACATGATAACTAGGGGTTGGACATAAGAAAGTGGTGACATATAAATCACATTAAGAGAATTATCAATGAACAAGATGATAAATGTAATACAAGCGAGTCAATGTGTATATCAATGTAACATAAGTGGGGTGAGAATAAAAATCATAAACATCGAAGAAAGATATAAGATGACAACATAATGGAAAAAAGGAATGTGGAAACATAAAAATGACATCATAAGCATAAATCAAATATAACCTCCAAGACACAATAACATAATGTTCTTAGGATAACCTCCATTTAAGAATAAATGTCAACTCATGAAATAAATACATTATCCAATTCATTGGAGGTCTATATATATCTAGACCCACCAGTCACATTTATGTCATGTACATGAATATGTGTGCGACATAGATCATAAAATATAGGGATTTATGTCATCACTTTTAATAAAACAATTATTTAGTTTTGGTTACATAAAAGTATTCCCCAAATCAATAAAATATAAATATAATTTTGTGAATTTATTTCATTGTAAATGGGGATGGTTATTCACTATATAAATGTTTAGCATGAAAAATCATATTATAATTTTGGTAGAATAACATGTGAATATAAATGTTTATGGAAGGGGTAATTGAAAGTGAAAGGTTTCTCAAATTATATAAAAATAATAATTAAAATAATGGTATGTGTTAAAAACATTAGAATTTGATATATTTGAAATAAAAAGGGACCTAGTTCAAGGAATATACCTGAAATAAAATAAAAGAGGACATATTACCATACCTTGAGAGGGAACCTCTATAATCTTTGTAGGATCTTATTAAGGACATGGTAACACCTTTTGAGGTCTCTATAAAGGAAAGGGAAGACTAAATTAATTCTCCAAGGGTTTTTACAAATGAATAATTTGAGGATAGGGGTGGTTTGATAGAAAATGGAAGGAGTGTTATTAATTAAATTCTAAAAATCTTGTTTTGTCTCAATATGATAAATTAATCCAAACCACAAACCATACCATGCTTTTTATCAATTCTTTATGAAAAAGAGGAGTTCTTTTCATCAATTTTATGGATATGAACAAAACTCCATAATGTAATACCCTTAGTGATGTTTATGTGAGCCATGTTGTTGATGAATTCATTTCAAAAAATTAAAATATAATATAGGTTTTGGAGGATTAGTTAGTTGTATTTAAATTCAATTAAATAACTTAAAAAACTTATTATTCTAATATAGAAAGTTAATTTTGGTAATGGATATTCTTTATAGTGTATATTACATCACTTTTGGGAATCTATAATGTTAATATACATAGTTCATAATTATACCATATTTAAATTTTACCCAAAAAATTGACTTCATAAAAAAACTACAAAAAACTAATCATTAGATAATTCTGATATTTTGATTTTAAAAAATCTGTAGCCGTGTATCCCTGACAGTGCTTTAGGGGATTGGTGAGGATGGCTCAAGATCAGCTTCATTGGTTTTGGTGATCACAAAACGAATTGAATTCTTCAACAAATGATAATGTGGATCCTCTATAATGATCATGCTGACTTAGATTCCATGATAATATGGTCATAATCCTCAAATGGTGATGAATATCTGGGCATTATCAATCGACATGTGGAATTAGACATTGAATAGTGAGATCTAGTTTGGGATTGGTCTCTAAAATCATAGACGGAATTGATTTTTACTGTAGTTAAAATTTAATTCGTTTTTCCATTTTAGTTTTTTCTTATTCATCAATTTATTTATATGGTGTATGATGAAGGTGCTACCAAAAATAATGGGTGGATGATTAAATAGGTGTCATTGGGTGTCTGGTGGTGAGTTATGGAGTCAAAGTTGGAGCAGTTTCGGCCGGTGGTCAGTCAAGGAGACACCATTGTGACTAAAGGTGAGTGGATACGGATTACCACTAGATTAGGTGTGTAAGAGGGTTGATTGGAAATTTTCTGCATAAGAAACTTTTGTGGGTTTCTAATGGTGGGTTGTATGAGATACCATTAGGTGTTGCCAACGGCGGGTGGAGTCTTCTCTCTACCTTATGATAGGTGCCTTTTCTTGTGGTGGGTGAAAAGATAAGTGGTGGGTAAGAAATTTTTTTTCAAAATTACAAACCAAATAAAATAAAAAAACAAATTTATTAATAAAAAATAATAATAATAAAATTTTAAAATTAATTACATTCTGATTAAAATACAGAATAAATTAAATTAAGTAATTTTCAATAAGAGAAAAATATTTTGAACTTAATTAAATTAAAAAAAATTGATTGTAATTATTTAATTTATGAATTATATAAAATTAAAAAACAAAATCAAATAAATTAACAATTAAGATGAGAGATAAAGAAAACAATTATAAAAGAAGATTTATTAAACATAAATAATTAATTAATTTAAAAGTATTAAAATAAAAAATAAAAAATAAAATATATATTTTATTTGTTAATTACGTAAAAAAAGGAAAATGTTTAATAAATATTAATTAAAATAGATAATTTTGATATAAAATATTGAGTAAAATAAACAATTGATGTGGAAATGTTTGTTGAAAAACAACCACATCAATTATGATGATTTGGAAGCGGAAAATGATGTATTTCCTCCCTGTTCTAAAGGTGATTTTGGATAGTCATAGCCAAGGGGAATATGGAAAATAATGGATGTTCTAGACAGTAATTATTTTTGTTTTTTTCCAATGTGTGACTTTCCCAAATGTCAAAGGAATCAAAATGAATAAAGATATTTTTAATAAAATAGAGAATTTCAAAAATGTAAACACTAAATTGATGTGATGTAATTTTCAGTTTTGGTTGCTTAAATATGAAGATAACAAAATTTATGATTATGAGAATATTGAAAAAATATTTAAAAGGTTTAATGTAGTTGTTATCATGATCCAGGCGCATGGTAAATATTGGTAATGCTCATATATTATTCAAAATATCATTCATATCTAACTTGATATTTTTTATAAAAAACTGCCTTCATTGGAAGAATAATATTTCGTTGATATCCCTCTTGATGAAATACATAATATTATTATATCTTATGAAATGATAAAATATAATATTTTATGGAAAATATAAAGAATGAAAAGAAGTTATCTTATAAATCCTTAAAATCTATGGAAAGTAATAATGTTGTTTCTGAAGATGATGAAGCCCATTCATCAAATTAAGATTTATATTTGAATTTAAATATTGATAATATGATTTTTTTTTATCCATTGAAATTTGTGAAGGGTTCATGTAATTTTTAAATGGATGTTACCACTTAAGTAATTCAATTTTGGAGGTGTTAGATATTTTACAGAAAACTATCCAAATCTAAAAGAAGGTGAATAAAGTGATGAATATGATGATAAATCTAGAATTTCCTCAATGAAAATGTATATTGATCCATGTTATTTATTATAAGAAACATTATTATATTACCAAGAAAAATAAAATGAATTTTTATTGTAATACGATAACGGTGTATGTAGTGATGAGGACGAAGAGATTGATACTAATTATTATGCTGGTGAAAAATGAATCATTTCTAAATTTAATGACTAATATTTCACTAGTGATGGAAGTAAAAATTATTGATGTTAAGATGTGGAATCGAACATCCTAGACCAGTATGCCACTTAATAGGTTCCCCCATCCAAGTTGGCTACATGGCCTCAATAAGATCTCCCCAAATGTCAGTGACTGTCGACTAGTAGTGAAGGCCTAGGGTGTGTATGAGGGGGATACTCTGCCATCATTACCAAATTGTAGAATAGTGGATAAATATAAATAAATGTAAATAGATGAATAAATATAATTAAACAGAAGACAAATCGTAAAATAGAGACAACAATAAAAATAACTCTAATAGATAGAATACTTAACACAAGAATACAATAACTGATGATGATATTTCATGTCACTGTAACTCTAGAAAACATAGTTACAAGACAAAATGCATAACACGTTCTGCAAAATTATATAAGAAACAAAAGAAAACCCCAAGAATCATGATATTTGGATTGGTCATCTTCTATCATCTCCATCCTAAACAGCTAATAATCAAGTGTTTGAAGCTATATAATTCCCTTAATCATTACCTTCAATCATGTAGCCTACCCCGGGTACCATGCGGTTCCAGGAAAGGGTGTGAGATAAATCTAAGTGGCCCACCACAAATGGTGTCAACAATATCTAACCTGTGTAATGGAAATCTAATTGTGTGACAGAATATATATATATAATGAAATGAAATATAATGTATCTAAATACCCAATTACCTTCTTCAACCCTTTTCTAGTGTACAAACATGTAACTAGTTCATTAATTGATTATTACCAGTTTTCAAATAATTCACATGATAGCCATAGTGAATGTTCCATGTTATAATGAGGGAACTAGTAATGATATTAAATAATTAAGTTCCAAGGTAATATCCAAGGAAAAATAGACCTCATGGGTCTCCAAATTTGTAATTACTATATCCTAAAAAAGGGTAAGAGAGTAATACTGGGATTATATTCTAAGGAATTCAACATTAAAATGCATACTGAATCCAGGGTGATCATCTAAGGAAAAACAAGGATAAGAATTGAGTGGGCCTTATAGGCTAAAACCGTGTAGCCTAATTATCAATGTGGAATCCGAGGAGGGTAACCAATAAATCCTATAATACTATGTGGTGGATCATACTATGTCATACCTGGCATCCATGAATAGACAAGGATCAGGATCTCAGTGGGTCTCAACCTAAGAAAGTTGTATCCTTGAATCGGAATGGGGTTCTCGAGTTCTCAAGGCATTACCTAATAAGAATCCAACATGAGCATGAGTCCGGACACTCTTATTGGATAATTAATCCATATAATATTTCATTATATTCAATCCTTTACTTTCATCAATGTGATAAGTACAAGTATCTTTCAACCCTTTAATGTATTCATAAATTATCAATATGTCCATTTAATTCAAGCCTTTCCTTTCATTAGTGGGGTAAGTCCAAGTAACATGAAAACTGTATTAAATCAATTTATAGAATATTTAGTATTTTAGGTTCACTATGCTACCTTCCATCATCATGGTAAGCAGTGCTATGTAAATGAAAACTATTATTCATTCACATTCAAATCTGGTCATGTAATATACTTAGAAAATTTTTAAATTTCCCGTTCACATTTAATTATCAATTTGAAGTTCTTACCTTATGTGGTTAAAGTGTATGTTTCAAGGTACTCTTAATTCACCATTAAATGATACAATATTAATTTATTATATGGAATCCTATCATTAGTGTTGTCAAGCTCGTGCACATCCGAACAATGGCTCTGATGTTTCAAAACACAAAAAACTCAACTATGACATTCCATCATACATGGGATATTGTTTATTGTGGGTGTAACCACGAACAAGTAATAAATTATTTGGAAAGATCATAAACATATGGTTCTAATGGTTTTATGATTGTTATATGAATTCTAAAAACGACACACGATGAAATCTGAGGGCCCCACCAAACAATCCCAAAATCAACGAACATGAGAGATGAGTTATAGACCACCCACCTTAGGCAAGTACACCTATCCTATTCCAATATAATCACTTGATTACTATTAGATTAGAGTATATCTAAAAAATAGGGGAGACTCTATGACCTCCATAACATGGTCAAGATTAAGATAGAAGAAGAAATTCTTAAATAGACTCGAGCACTTATCGTTGTGCATCCAATGTGATCCTGGACAATAGAGATATCTGAATCCAGAGATTGTGGATTTAAAAAGAAACAAATAGGGTGAAAAGAATGGTAATCCTAATAGAATTAATAATAATAGGAAGTAAGAAGCTTTGTTAGATCATTAAAAGAAAATGTCCATTTTACCCAGAATTTAGTTGGTGCAGTGGTTTGTTGTGCCATTTGAAAACCATGATCCAACCATGCACGAGAAACTGGGAAAAATTATCACTCGAAAGGTTAGGCTGCATGGTCTAAGAAACCATGCTTCAATCATGAAGTATGACTCTGTCCCAAAAGGCCTTCCAGCTACATGCTTCTCTATAACTTTTCATCCTTCCAACATGGTTTACTATAAACCATTCACCAAGACTATTTCTCTGAAAAATATATATTCCGGGCTCTGATCAATTCCCAAACACCCTCAAGACCTTTTCTAAGTCATTAATAATTCATATTAGGTCCAAAATAAATAATTACATATAAATTTAAAGGATCCACACTTGGGTTAAAGATAGGGTTCTTACAGTCTTCCCCCTTAATATAAATATTACCTAAGTTCACCATCCAAGGGTGGTGAACCACTATTTGAGAACAATTGTGGAAATTTCCCACGTATGACAACCTCTTACTCCCAAGTCTCATCATGCATGTGGTTGTGCTACCATAACACCCATACTAGAGGGATAGACCATCCTCTGATAGCCTTCGCAGTCCAGTCAATGATGCGTTCTAGATACTCCTCAAAGTTAGAATTGACTTTTAACTATATATCCTTGGGATTAAAAGTATATGGTGGGTTTTCATTATACTGGAAAATCCATGAAATGTCAAAGACATCATTTATGGAATGGTACCTCTAAGGTAGTAGCAACCGATAGGCTACCGGCTAGACTCTCTCGAAAATCTCAAACGTCCCTATATAAAGAGGTAATAGCCTCCCTTTCTTCCATAACCATCTATTACCGAGTCTTGGTGATACCCAAAGGAAAACATGATCCATAAACTCGAACTTCAGAGGTCAGCGATGATGATCAACGTAAGATTTATTTCTATAATGAGTAGTAGTCATACGGATTCAGATCAGCTAAACCTGCTCTAAATTCTCCTGAATAGGATGAGGACTAAGTAGGGTATCCTCACCTACCTCTAGCCCGAAGAGGGGTGAATGATGCGACCTACCATATATGTCATCAAGTGGATCCTTCTTAATCATTAATTGGAAGCTATTATTATTATATAACTCAATGAGAGGTATATTCTTATCTGAAGAACTTCCTAAATAAAGGGAAAATGGATGAGTATATCCTCTAGAACTTATAACATGTGTTCCAATTTTCCATTGATATGAGGGTGAAAATATATTCCTAGATGTACCTATTGAGTCAATAAGGTTTCAATATGTCTTTTCAATTTTTTTATGTTATGAAAATCACAAACACTCTATCTTAAGGGAAATTATTTTTTCCCTAAGAATTATCTTCATAAGGAAGATTTCCCTTCCTCAAGGAACATTTATCCTTAACTATGATTTCAATGTTCATTTTATAGTTTCTCTAAATCTAACTGTATTTATTTATAATGGTTAAAATTTAGTTTCATATCTAAAACCTCAAAATCCTATAAATACATGGTTATAGAGTATCCTATTTTTTGATTCCGAATTCTCTCAAATTGAGATTCTGAATTCTTTTAAATTAAGACTCCAAATTCATTTAAATTCAGACTAAGAATTCTTTGAAATTAAAATTATGAATTATCATATTTTTATACTCTGAATGTTCTGAAATTTATACTCTGAATGCTATGAAATTGATACTCCGAATTATCTGAAATTCAGACTTCGAATTCTATGAAATTCAGACTCCAAATTTTCTGAAATTCAGACTCTGAACTCTCTTAAATTCAGACTTCGAATTCTCTAAAATTCATACTCTGAATTCCTCAGAATTCAGTTTCTAAATTACAAATAATATAGAATCCAAATTCATTATAATTCATATTCCAAAATCTATTGAATTCAGGATCCAAATTCCTTTAAATATAGAATCCTAATATTCATGATTTATAGTTTCTGTGTGTTTATTTGGTTAGACTCTAAAAAATAGATTTGGTTAAGAAACCTTATTTTTTATACACATGTTATAGTTATGAAATGATGTTTTATATTCTGTTTCTAACTAATTTTTGTTTGACTGACATGTGTACAGGTCCCTCTGAGATTAAAGGAAAAATATTACTATTGGGGGAGGGATCTGACAATTAAATTAGTGCCTATAAATAGGATCACATTTGAACAAGCTCAAATAATTATTGACCACTCTAGAGATTGTATTCTTCTAAAATAATTTCTAGATAGAGATAATATCAGATCTTATGCATACTGAACATCTTTTTCATCTTGATTCATGTGACTCTAATTCTTGCTGAGTATAATCGAGGAATTCCGGGGATATGAAGACAGAGGTGATGACTACCTTAATGTTTTAGGACTTCTGTGGATAAGAAGACAAAGGTTTTGACTTCCTTAAAGTTTGATGGCCTGCGAGGATAGCAAGACAGATTCTGATATTCCTATCGAGGGCATACTCTAGTGTGGTTAAGAAAGACTTTCATGAAAGTATAAATCATGGGACCATTATCCAAGGTTGTTGGATACCCTTCTCTTTGGGTTAAAAGATTTCAGACTTTTTACTTGTTTTGTTTCAAGTTTATTTCTATTGTATTTTGATAAAGGAATAAAGTATAACCTTCTTATAATTTGTTATTATTTTTTATACTCTTATAAGTAAGATTCTATACACTTTAAGGTATAATTTTTTCCTTTTAAACATTCCTTACATTTCATTTCTATAACATCGTTTATGAAACCTAATAGGTTTGTAGAACTAAAATAGGTCTTGTGAATTTTACCTTGATTAACATTGTAAAACATGGTTTCCTTAAGATTAAAAATGAATGTTTTTAAACATACAACTCACCCCCCATCTAGTAACTAAGAATATACATTCATATTTCGATCCTACAATTGGTATCAGAGTAGGTCTATCAAATACTTATATTCACATATACTTTTTCTTTATCATGTTTTAATTTTTATAAATATTTTCTTTAATAAGGGATTCTTACCCTTGTTTAAAAACTTTTACTATTAACAAGTTCCTGTGGAAAGATATTTTCATTTAGATGGCAGGAATGAATGTCAGTTTGATTGACAATATAAATCCTTCTAGACCACTTATATTTTATGGGAATGATATTGAATATTATAGAGATCGTATGAAGACTTTTTTTATTAATACTTGAGTGGAAAACTTTGTTATTCTTACTGGAGATAACAAAATTCTTGATAAGGAAGTCATAAATTTTACTAATCAAGAAACGTCAGAATATCAACTAAAATACAAGGTACACAATACTTTATTGTGTTCCATGACCAGGAATATATCTATTCATATTTCTTCTTGTGAAGATTTAAATTGTATTTAGAAGAAATTGGAAGTTACCCATTTTGGTATATCCAAAGATATTTAAACTATAATAGCTATCCTTAGAGCATAATATCACTGATTTCTATTTCTTTTTGAAGAACAAGTGTGTATGGTGCAGCAACGGTTTATAAATATTGTTAACAGGTATCAATAAATGGGTAAGAAAGAATTATATGATGAGTCGCTTTTGGACAAGATCATAGATATCATGCCTAATAAGTGGGAATCTCAAAGGGAAACCATTAATGATAATATAAAGGTATCATAAATTAAACTTGATAAGATTTTTGGAACTCTTCTTCAACATAAGAGAAGAATAAAAAGAGAAGATGATATGAATAAGAAGAAAAATGGTAATGTGGGTGTAGCCTTTACTACTACTAAAGACAAGAATCCTGAAATTAATATAAGATCCAAGTTAGATAAAGTCATTATTTTATCTGAATCATGTGAAAGTTATCATTTTGAGAATGAGCAAGCTAATCATTCTCGAAGGATGAACAAGATAGTTGGGAAGAAATATATTTAGTATAGACATAAGAAGAAATAATGAAAAGACAAGAAAGACTCAAACTTCACATGTTATGAATGAAAAAGAGGAGGGCATATAAGGCCGGATTTTCCTATACTAAATAAAAATGATAGAAGGGAAATTAATTCTAAAAGAATTAGAAAAAAGTACTACAAGGCTAATTATAAGAATGTTTTAAAATCTAACAAATCATGGAGTTCCAGTGGTGGAGATTCTTCTAATGAATCCTCAGAGTATTAATCTTCTAGTCAAAAGAATCTTGGTCTACTTTCCAAGATACCTATTGAAAATCATTGTCTAATGGACAAGGAACACAAATCTGAATCCATAACTAATGTATCATTAAATAAAACTTCTAGTGATAATTTTTTTTTGAATCATTGGATGATGAATCTTATTTTAATAAAGATAATACATTACCTACTTATGAAAACGTTTCTAGGTTTTCTAAACTTCTTGAGAATGAAAATTCTAAAGTCACGAAAAAAAATGATAAGGAAAATTCTAGAATTTCAATTCATACTCAAGAAGTATCAGATCTTTATAAAGATCTTGATAAGAAAATGTATGATTTTGAAAGTATTTCCATAAACCATGAGGATGTTAATTTTAAGAAGGATGAACATTCTAAGTTCCTTAAAAATGTAATTTTTATCAAAAATATTTTATAGAATAACTCTAGTGCTAAAAATAAGGTTTTTAGGATAAAAAATTGATTAATAAACTGAAGTGAGAAATATTTTCTTTGAGGATGTTTTTGTAAAACATTACCTATAGAAATGAAAATTTTGATAAAATGTATTCACAAATTCATCCTCTTAAGAATCGTTCTAGGTTTTGTTTACTCATTTTAAAGAGATTTTAGTAATAACTATTTTTTTCCTCAAAGTTCTCCATTCTACACAAAATGTCATTATGGTGGGCATTGGGAAAAAATTGCTATTTAAAAACACACAATCTTTAGGTTTTCGTAATGTTTATTTTTCTAAGAAGATGTGGATTCTTAAAATATTGTTTTCTAAAATTTCTGAATCCATGAAAATTTGGATTTTGAAAGTCTAACACTCATATTTTCAAGAAAATAAAGAATGTACCAACAAAAATACATGGTACATGGATAGGGGATGTTCCCAGCATATGACTGGTAACAAAAACATCTTTGAAAAGATTATTAAGACAAAAAGAGGACAATTAACTTTCAGAGATAATGCTATGGGGGAAATTATTGGTATAGGTAACATTGTTCATCTTGGAAAAACATTGATTTAAAATGTTTTATTTGATAAAGGTATCAAGTACAACCTCATTATCATAAGTCAATTATGTGATGAAGGTTACCTTGTGAATTTTTGGAATGGTAAGTTCATAGTACACAATTCCGAGGAAATTTTTATTCTTTCTTCTCATAGGTAAGAGAATGTATACACACTAAACACAGAATCACATAAAATCAAAGAACTTCCTTATCTTTGTGCAATAGAAGATCAATATTGGTTATGGAATACAAGTCTAGGACGTTGTAACCATAGGAACCTATATAAACTCTCTTATAAGAGACTAGTTAAGGATCTACCAGAGCATATATTTGATTCTTCAAAACATTGTGATCCTTGTAAATATGGAAAGAAAAATAAATCATGATTAAAATCATTTGGTGAAGTCTCATCTTCTAATGCATTATAGTTAGTACATATGGATCTTTCTGGTCTAACACAAACCAGAAGCATTGGAGGAAAATAATATGTTTTTTCCTAGTTGATGATTACAATTGATTTACATGGGGAAATTTTCTAGAAAACCAATTTAAATCATTTTCTTAACTCAAAATTTTTAGATCCCAAGTTAAAAATTAGAAAACCCTTCAATTGATAACTATTCATAGAGATCATGGAGGAGAATTTCAAAATTCTGATGTTGAAACATTTTGTAGTAGAAAAGAAAATACTCATAACATCTCAGCACCAAGAACCCCCAAAAAATTGTTGTTGTTGAAAGAAGAAATCGAATTCTTCAAGAGATTACAAGAACCATGTTGAGTCAATATTCGGTAGTTAAACATTTTTGGGCGGAAGCTGTAAGTACTGCTTGATATGCTATAAATCGAGTTCTGATTAGACATTTCTTAATTAAACCCCCTCTGAGTTATGGAATGGTAGAAAACCAAGAATTTCTTACTTCTAGGTATTTGGATGCAATGTATGTATTCTGAATACTAAATATAATTCACACAAATTCAAACCAAAATATGATGAAGGTATTTTCCTAGGATACTCCGCAACTTCTAAGGCTTATAGTGTTTACAATGAAAAAACTTTTACTATTGAAGAAACAATACATGTTAAATTTGATAAAACTGATCCCTTTGTTTTTAAAAACCATCAATCTACATATAAGAATGTGTTTTCAAAAAATAATTATCAACCCATTATAGAAGATCCATCTGATAAGAAAAATGTTCAAGAAAATGTCTCTAAAGAATTTGCCTTATAAGATTTTCTAATATATGTTAATGAACAGATTTTAAAAAAACCCAAATCAGTTGTTCCTTATGAATCATAATATTGATATTATCATTAGTGATGTAAATAAACATGTAAGGACTAGATGTTCCTTAAGAATATAATTAGAACATCTATCATTCCTTTCTCAATTAGAACCAAAAAGCACTATTGAAGCTTTAGGTGATAATGATTGGATAAAAGCAATGTAGGATGCGCTAAATGAATTCAAATGGAATAAAGACTGGACCTTGGCTGAAAGACTTATGGAAACATCTGTTATTGTAGAAAAATGGATATTTATGAATAACTGTGATGAAAAATGAGTCATTGTAAGAAATAAGGCTAGATTATTTGTTAAAGGCTATAATCAACAAAAAGAAAAAGACTATAAATAAACCTATGCTCCCATAGCTAGACATGAAACTATCTTTATTGGACTTTCCATTGCAGCATTAATTAATTTCAATATTTTTCAAATAGATGTCAAGTGATATTTCATTAATAAATATGTTCAAGAGAAATTTTTTTTTAACAATGTCCTGGTTTTGATGATACAAAATATCCTGAACATGTTTTCAAACTTTCCAAATCTTGATATGGACTTAAACAATCCCCTATATCCTAGCATGATATACTTACATGATTTTTGTTACAAAAATAATAAATTAATGGAAATGATCATCCAATATTCTTTATAAAGAAATGTAAGAATTTTTTTTCATTATTCAAATTTATTTTGATGACATTAAATTTGGCTCAACTCATCAATCATTATCTAATTCCATTGCAGATCAAATGAAATATAAGTTTAAAATGAGTATGATGGGTGTGTAAACATTTTTCCTAGGTTTTCAAATTTCTCAAATAATCGAAGGAACATATATATCCCAGTATAAGTATATTAATATCTCCCTAAAAAGTACAGATATGATAACACTAAGAGTATTAGTACACCCATTGGTACCTCAAATTCACTTAATCATGATGAAACTGGGAAACCAGTAAATCAAACATCATTTAGAGGTATGATAGAAAGATTACTATACATCAAAACTAGTCATCCAAACTTAATGTTTTTAGTATGATTATGTGAAAGTTATCAATATAATCCTAAAGGATTTCACTTAAAGGAAGTGAGAGGAATCTTTCGATACATATAGGGAACCATGGATTTAGGACTCTTATATACTTTTGGAAATGATTTTGTTTTAAAAAGATTTTCAGATGTTGAATTTAGTGGATGTAGAATAGATAGTAAATGTACATCCAGAACTTTTCATTTCTTTGGAGATTCATTATTTTTTTGTTCATGCAAAGAATCAACATTATAAACACTTTTTACTACTGAAGTTGAAGATGT
The DNA here is from genome assembly GCA_963277665.1 of Viscum album. NCBI lineage: Eukaryota > Viridiplantae > Streptophyta > Magnoliopsida > Santalales > Viscaceae > Viscum > Viscum album. Next base: position 1,550,800,124 of record OY728125.1, on the reverse strand, counting down.
AGAAGCTGGAATTTGTTTTGCCCAAGTGTTGTGGATGAAAAAAACACTCACATACTATGGTATGATTTTTTCCAAAACAAAAATATTGTGTGATAATACTAGTGACATTTCCCTATGTAAAAACCCTAAAGATCACTCTAATTAAAAATACATAGATATTAGGCATCACTTTCTTAGGTATCGCACACAAAAAAGAGATATCCTTCATCAATTTATCAGAATGAAGGATCAAGATTCTGATATTTTCACAAAATCATTACCCTCCGATAGATTTGAATACATTAAAAAAAGTTAGGAATGATAACTGTAAGGTAATCTCCCATATTAACTTTTTCAAAACATATATCCTTACATTAAGAAACTCTTTTTCATAGGGGGTACTTTTTTTTTTGTAATCAAAATTTTCATAATCAATATTTTTCGTAATCAAATTTTTTGTAATAAAAAATTTTCGTAATCAAAATTTTCGTAATCAAAATTTTCATAATCATTTATTTTTTGTAATAGAAATTTTCATAATCAACTTTCTTCGTAATTAAATTTTTTGGTCATCAAAATTTTGGTAATAAAAATTTATGTATTCAAAATTTTCTTAAAATTTATATTTAATTTCTCGAAGTCTAAATTTCATAATGAAGAATTTTCCTTAGGATGAATAAATTTCCTAGAAATCCGGATGGTATGTTTTCTTTCGTAAATATTCGTAATCATATTTTTACATCTTTGTATTTTTATTTTGTTTAAGAAACATTTTCAGATTAACTTTCTCTTAAATCTGAATGTTTATCATAAAAACCACAAAAGATTAGAACATTCCAAATCCATTCTTTGGCTATCATCTCAATCGTCAGATCTGATCAAGTGTCTTTTAACTGTTGGAGCAATCGAGGAATTTGAATCGTCCTCTTAAACATCTATATAAGGCCCCCTTATGGTTGTCCCACATTGATCTTTAAATCCTTCGCGTGTTGAAGTTCTTCCCCCCTACTTAAGTTCATTCCAGAACTTCAGGTTATCCTCAGTTATGAATATGTTTTGATGACTCTCCTAAAAAAGAAATGTTAATCGTAAAGGAAATATGTGAATGCTAGATATACAGAGAAAGGTTAGGTGACATTAATTTATTTTATAAGTATGATTCAATTGTTTCAAATAACATCAAGCCGAATGGTTGGGAAAGTCTATGTATATCAAAATGGAATGCACAGGATCTAGTTTATCCAATGTTTTTAGTTGAATATTATGAATCAGTATGTTTCTTCAATGAAGGAGGGTGAGAAAAGTTTTCCTTCAAGAGTTATGGAATGACTTACTCCCTTTCCTAAACTATGGCTACATGTCTTATTGGAATTTATTTTGCAGGTGAATCTGAATTTTTCACCCATAAATTACTGAATGTATCAGGTTCGTTTAAGAAGGAAAAGGCTTTAGAGTGCCTTGGCATGAATGAAGTAAAGTCTCTGATGATTATCTATCTATCAACAAATTTTCAGTTTCTAAATTATGGGTTAAAGGTTTTATTATTCCGAGATAAATAGATAAGGATACACAGAAGAAAATTGACATCTATATTTTCGATTTTTTGGTAGACCTCAGGAAGATAAATCTGGTGAAGTTTATCTTTATTAGAATATAGAATATCAAGAATGTAAATTTGAAGTCTTAAATTTTCATATATCCAGCCATTCTCTCCAAAATTATAGTTCTTTGTTTAGAATCATTCAAAATCCCTTCCAATTCTAAGAAATAAATTACAAGGTTATTCTTCAGAGTGATGATACCTTGAGAAGAATGATGGTTGGATTATCTAATGAATTTGGAGAATTTTCTGAGCTACCTGTGAAGAATTGAAAACTTTATCATTGAAATCGGAAGTAGCTGAGACTTCTAAGAAGGGTGGAAGGGAGATGAAGGAAAATGAACCAAAAGAGAAATAAAAAATCCCTGTGGTTAAAGAAACTCAATCAGCACCCCAACACCAAAGAATAAAAAGACTTACCATGATGAAATTTTTTCTAAGTGGAGAGAAGACAAGAAGAAGAAGAAAGAAGGGGAGCCTATGTTTGTCTTGGACCCTACTGAGGCAAAAGCCTTGAAGATAAAGGTTGCTGAAGATCTTGAAAAGTAAGTGAAAGAAAAGAAGCAGGGGAATAAAATGACTGAATCCGAGATAGTTCAATCCCTTCTTAAGGCTACAGAGAAATCCACTGAACAACACCAACAGCTGGAATTGTTTTCGCAATAATCACTTCCTATGACTTTGGTAAAGAAGTTGGTGATTCTAAAACCACTACAAGGAGAAGAAGTGGAAGAAGAAGAAGAAGAAATGAGTGGTGATACTGATGACATGGTAAGAGAAGTAGAGGATTATCATGAGAAGGAGAGTCCTAAAAAACTATCAATCCTAATATCTGAAGCTGAATCATAAAAAACATGGTACTCCAGGAAAATAAGAAAAATACCAAGAAGATGTGAATAAGCTATCTGAAGAAGAGTGTAGCAACCATGAAATTAATCATCAAGAGGATATTGGGTTATGAGAAATATATCCTTGAGGAATATAATATTGTTTAGTTATCTGATAGTGAGAAAGAATCGCCCAAAGGAGAAGAGATCGTTCTGAGAGATGATAAGGGAAAACTAGTGCTTGTTGACACACCTAGTAAATCAATGGTGAAAAAGAAATATGTTGGTACTTTATTTAGGAGGAAAGATTAAGATATAGAAAAATAATCCTCACTAAACAAACACTCCAGTTTGAAATTTTCCTCCTTTGGACATGATTTTGTGGTACAATCTTTGAAGAAGTTGGTTAATACAATTCCCTTATTTTGGAGTATAGACCCAAGGTTCTAGATACATTAGCAATCATTTCATCAGAAATCAGATTCAGTCACCATGCTTATGAATAAGTTTGTAAATCTTGAGATAGATTTCAAAACATTTTTCATTGAATATAAAGCTCATAAAAGATCATGCAAGAAGATTACAAGTTAGCCAATGAAAAAAATTGAAGACCTGAGAGTCTTTGATGAATTTTAAGAAAGTGTAAAGGATACCATTGACACTGAAGATGGTATGTTTAATGATATTACTAAGAGTTTTGAGGAAAATCTGACTCTCAAATAGACAACCTGAAAGTATGAATTTAAGGACATCAATGGGAAGATTAGTTAAGTGGCTATTAATTTAAAGAGAGAATGGGATCTCAGAATTGAGTTTAATTAAAATCTTGTTAAGAAAGAAAATGTTTTGAAGGCTCTAGAAGATATTCTTAAGTCATAGGAAGAAAATATAAAATCCATAGAGAAGAAAAATGAGGATCAAGATCAGCTACTCAGGCATGTAGAAAAAGATCTCAAGGAGATAATGAAGCTGAAAACCATTGTCAAGAAATTAATTCCAAAAGAGAGAGAAGAATAATTCTACCCCATTCCAATCTTTTGTTGTATTTTCTAATTTGTAAAAATTTGTTCAATAATAATGGAATTTTAGTTTTTCATCATATATTTGGTTGTTTAGTACTAATTTTTTAGTTAACATATTTATTCCATTCTCTTTATCCCTTTTTGAAATTCACAAAGGGGGAGAAAGGAATGATAAAATGAATTCTATGTAAAGAAAATATTTCTCTATGTAAGGGGGTGTTCATCTAAGTGGTTGTTGTTATCAAAGAAGATTTTCCTATGCTATAAAATGTAAAAAATCATTCAGAAAATCAAGAATATGATCCATAGGGAATTCAAAACCTATTGGGGAGTTAGCTGTATTCACTTTGATTCATATGTAAAGGGAGATAAGTTTTCTTTTATGTTTATAAAGAAAAACTCTAAGTCCTGATATTATGTTTTGTAAGGATTTTTTCACTTTCCAAAAATGGGGAGAATGTTGAGTCAATAAGGTTTTATTGTGAATTTTTCATTCCTCTATGTTATGAAAATCACAAATACTCTATCTTAAGGAAAAATAATTTTTTCCCTATTAAATTTCTTAAAAATGAAAATTTTCCTTTCTCAAGGAATTTTTTTCCGTACCAATGTTTTCACTATTATTTTTATAGTTTCTATAATTCTGTCTCTTTTTATTATTAATGGTTAAAATATTGTTTCATATCTAAATCCTCAGAATATTATAAATCCTTGGTTATAGGGTATTCTGTTTTTAGACTCTGAATTATCTGAAACTATGACTCTGAATTCTCTCAAATTTAGACACCGAATTCAATGAATTTTCAAACACTTAATTCTTTGAAATTTAGGAACTAAATTCGCTGAAATTAGGACTCCTAAATCTCTAAAATTTAGACTCCGAATGCTTTGAAATTTTGACTCTGAATTCTCTAAAATTCAGACTCAGAATTCTCTAAAAACCAGACTCTTAATTCTCTAAAATTCAGATTTCTAATTCTATAAAATTCAGAAATCAAATTCTCTAATTTTCATACTCCAAATTCATCTAAATTCCGATTACGAATTCCTTAGAATTTGGACTCTGAATTCCGTAGAATTCAGACTCCGAATTAATTAGAATTCAGATTAAAAAATCTATATAATTCAGGATCCAAAATCCATGAAAAAATTCTAATATTCATGATTTATAGTCTCCAAGTGTTTATTTGGGTATACTTTAAACATTATATTTTCATAGACTCCGTAAAATTGATTTTGTTAAGAAACTTTATTTTTCTTACACTTGTTATAGTTATGAAACAATGTCGTACTTTCTATTTCTAACTAAGTGTTTATTGAGTGAGACGTGTACAGGTCCCTCTGAGATTCCAGGAAAAATATGACTGTTGGAGGAGGGAGCCAACCATTAGAGAAGTGCCTATAAATTGGTTCTCATTTGAATGAGCTCGAATAAGCGTTGATCACTCTAGAGATTTCATGTTGCGGAAGTGATTTCAAGAGTGAGATACTATCATGGATTGTGCATACTGAACATCTTGTTCATCTTGCTTCGTGCGACTCTAATTGTAGTTGTGTACAATCAAGGACTTCCAGGGATAGGATGACAGACGTGCCAACTACCTTAAAGTTTGAGGACATTAGTGTATAGGAATACAGAGGTGTCGAATACCTTAAAGTGTGAGGGCCTGTAGGGATAGCAAGAACGATTCCAATATACTTATAGAGGGATAACTCTGGTGTGGGTAAGACAAATTTTCTTGAATGTATTAATAAAGGTACCATTATCCAAGGTTGTTTGATACTCTTCTCTTTGCATTAAAAGATTTCATACTTGTAACTTGTTTTCTTTGAAGTTTATTTTTGCTATATTTTGGTAATAGAAGAATGTATAACCTTCTTATACTTTCTTGTTCTTCTATATACTATGATAAGTAAGATACTATTCGCTTTAAGGTATAATCATTTCCATGTAAACATTCCTTATGTTTCATTTCTGGAACTACATTTCTGGAACCTAACATGTTTTTAGAACTAAAAGAGGTCTTGTAAATTTTACCTTTCATAACGTTGTTAAACAAAGTTTTACTTAAGGATTTTAAATATAAAATTCACCCCCTCTTATAAATGAGCATCTAAATTCATATTTTTATCCTATAGTACATGTATTCCTATAGCCTTCTGTAATCCAAAACGAAACTTTGACCTGAAATAAGAATTCCACTCTGAAATAAAAATGTGTGGAACACCATGTAATCATATGTTCTCACGGACATACAGTATTCCCAACTCATTGACTAATAATGTCTTGTAGATAGATATAATGTGACCCACATATGTTATTATTTAAATGAAAATCCATACAACATCTCTGTCTTTAGGAGACCTTGTGAAATCGACTAAAAATTCCATGGAATCATCTTCCCATTTCCATTCTGGGAGTAGATGTTTCTGTAACATGAATGAAGGTATTTGGTGTTCTACCTTCACCTACTAATAGCTGTAACACTTACGGATAAAGCCTAAAATCTGATGTTTCATCCCAGAACACAAATACTGGCCTCACATAGCTCGATACATCTTGGATATTCCTAGATGAACTACCCACCGATAAGCATGAGACTCTATTATCAACTTCTCTCTCATATTCTATTGGTAAGATCAAAATTGAAGGACTGTACATATTTGACCCACATACACTTTATGAGGTACAATTCATGCTGTGAGAAGATATATTTTAAGCCTTTGTGGTCCATGTCCACCACAAAGCACTGACCTCACTGATAGTATCTCTATTAATTTAAGGAATAGACAACTACTACTAGGTCAAGGTAATGCATTGGATAATTTCTCTCATGAGGCCTCAACTATCGAGATCTATAAGAAATGAACTATCCCAATGCATCATAATCACTCTTAAGAAGATTCTAGATGCATAACCCAAGATAGTATAACCACCACTAGGCTTTAGTATAATTAGAATATATTCTGAGACAAGCCTCCCTTTTATCTCCTGAAAGGATCTATCGCACACCACTATCTATAAGAACAAAACACCCTTTTTGGTAAGGCTAATAATAATTGAATCAAGACATGATATTTCTTGTATGAAATGCATGTAATATCCATCCAACCCTAATAAATTCATTATATTCAACACATTCTTGGGATGGTGCTAGAAAACTATATCACTAACATATTCTAGGTCAATAGATTCTCTTGATTCTTATATGATATGTCCCAAGAAGTGAACATTGTTGATCCAAAAGTTACACTTTAAAAGATTAGTATGAATCTGATTCTCTATCAATTTACTTATAACAATATCAAGACGATTGGCATGTTCGTTATGAGTATGAGAATGAACCAAGATTTTGTTCACAAAGATAAAGAAAAAACAATTGATATAGGGATCGAAAACTCTATTCATTAGAATTATAGAAATATTGGGTGTGTTCGTAAGAATGAATTCCATAACAAGGTACACATATAGACCATACCTACTATAAAACGTTTTAGAAGGTATGTCCGATGATCTTACTAACAAAGGGCGATATAGAAACCTTGGGCCGATCTTAGAGAAGACCATATCTCCTCGGAGCGGGTTGAAGATATCATATAACCAAGGTAGTGTATATCGGTTCTTGAAAATAATCTAGTTCAAGTTTATACAATCAACACATAGAAATAAGGTTCCATCTACCTTCTTTGAAAAATCATGCGTGAACCCCAAGAGGATTTACTAGACTGTATAAATCTATTGGCCTCAAAATCCCTTAGTAACTTCTTGAGGTCTTGATGCTCTATAGGTGATGTCTTATATAGAGGAATGGACACTGGGGATTCTCCTAGAACAAGCTTGGTCATAAACACTACCTCTCTATGTAGATGTAATACAAAAAATTCATTAAGAAAGATATCCTTGATAAAATCAACTAATGGAGGGAAATAATATTTTTGTAATCCAAGATCCTCTACAAATAGATTTTCAATTTGGGAGGTCGCATCACCTAGCCCATGATGCTCTAGTCCTTCTCTACCAGCATGGACATCTCAGTTAGCCTTATGTAGATATTTTTCTTCCCACTAGTGATTTAAATGATACCCTATAGTGATAGGAGTCTACAAATGCATGATACATAACTATAATATCTATCCCAATAATGACATTAATGCCCGTCATCTCAAGAACAAAAGGGTTCAATAAGAAATGATAACTTCATAACACAAGGGTGATGTCGCTTCACTGACATATTACCTATTTTTGTACCCCTAATGATGTATCTAAGGTTATTACAACATAGTAATATTTTATCTCAAGTTCAAGAAATTCAATGATAGTTAAAGAGATAAAGGAGTATGATGCACCTATATCAAATAATGTAGATACAATTTTAGATTCCAATAGAATCATACCTAGTACTGTAGGCGGTCCCGCAACCTCATCATTGGGTATACGTTGTAGTGCAAGCAATTGGCCTGATCCACGACCCTATGAAACAACTACAACAACACAATCATAACGGCTTTGTTGGTGCTGCAGGTGAATATGGGTCTAGCTACAATGGCCATGACCTCTTCCTTATCCAGTCCTATGGGGGGTATTCTAACTCCCTACCTAAAGCATCACAAAAGAAGCCACTCCTATCATGGAGTCGGTGCTGATCCTTTTCCACTCGATAGAGATTGAAATCTCCTACAAAACATCTAAAGATTACCCATATAATCACAACCTGACTTTTCAGTGGGTCACTATCACAATGTAGATTTAGATTCCCCCATCATCCACGCTGATGACATGCCATGGAGATATCAAAATAGGTACCCTAGTAGTAACTACCTTGAAAAGGAACCTCAATGGAATGTTTCATTCCACCAAGAGAACTACTGGCCTACCACAACATTGATACTCTATGCTTAGTATTGTTTATTTCCCTATGATTTCTTTTGGTGATAAGAGCATAATTTAATATTTCTGGAATTTTAGGCTAGGGAAAAACATTCATCTGTGTACGGATGGTGTACACAAGCCCATCTTTGAAACATTGAGCACACAAAAGATTAGCATCGACTAGAAGTGGTGTAAATAATTGTAACTCAGTGAATAATGAAGAATATTCTATTATTTATATAGAAACTTGCTCAGGATGCATGAAATATCTGGCTATTTCATTTATCAGTGATTGATGAAAGAACTGATCATATAAGGATGTCTGGAAATCAACCCATAACATGCCCTAATGATGATGGGACTGGGTAATCACATCACACCAGAATTTTCCAGAATCTCAAAGAATGTATGTGGGATGATTGAACCTCCAATATGGAGGAATCTAAAGATTCACAAAGATAGATATCATGGCCTATATCCAAGACAAAGAAGTTTTTGTACTTCCATACCCTAATAAAGTATGATGATGCTACTGTTGGAACTCAAGAGTCAAGTCAACCATCATAGTTGTAACTCATAGAGCACCATGCATGTGCTGCATGACTATCACAAAATTGAAAATTAGTGATCAGATCAAGTACAAAAGTAGTTATTCATGTGGAACTCTTAGAGGTATGACTGGAGGATCAAGGACCAGCACTTCAATATAATGATTGTTGACACATTCTTGGTGTATGATACGATGAGGTCATGGAAGAAGTGGTCTACAAATTCCATGAACACACCTCAGAACAAGATTAAGAAGAAATATAGAATCACTGACAGAAGATGAATAATGGAAAACTCACTACCTAATATATACTACCCCAACTACCCACTTAGATGGACATGTATCAGTATTTTATAAAGTGAATGTTTCATTTCAATTTACATTTAATTATTAGGTTCCCTCATTTACCTTTCATAAACATGACAATGTAGAAGTTCAACCAATTTATTTTAGATGTCATGATTCACTTTATAATGGATACCCTTTCCTAGTAAATCAGTTCCCATACACCTTATCGCTAAAAATGACACCCATTTATTTATACCATAATGGCTCCACTTGGTAAATTACTCTTCCCAACCAATGAGGGTCCATACACCTCATGAATTGAGATATGAAACCACTCAATCGCAACAAAGTGTAATACAAGAATAAGCTAATTGTAATAAAATCAATTAACAAGAAAAAGCATAACAACCAATGAAAAAAATTGAAATGAACCCTTATGGCATGGAAATATGCATGACATGAAAAATTTATGTTCCTATAATGATGCTTGTAACAAAACTCATAGCCCTCTTATGGTTGAACCAAGGATGAATGAAGTCCTCTATCAGATTAATAATAAACAAAAACACACATCAAGTGTGTCACCCAATGATGAAATGATATCCAATGTAATAGAAAAAACATAGCAGAAATTATATTTTGGTTAACTAATCTTTTACCCCGAACTTGGGAACACGACGCCCAAGAATAGATTATAACCAAGTCCCATTAATTCCTAATTTCTAATATATTATCTCCAAAAATTACAGAAATAAGTAAATCTCCTCTTATACCACATTGTGTCATCCTTGACTTGGATTCCATGTAATAGGTTCCCTGAGCCTGGTGGGCCACATGGCCTCAAGCGCATCTCCTCAAATGCCAGAGGCTGGCGACTAGCAGTGTGGGAATAGTGTCTGTCCAAGGGGAGACTATGACCACATTACCAGTGTGTATCATAGGAGATAGATATATATAGAGGTAAATTGTGGGAGAAATATAATTAAATAGAAGACACCGTAGAAAATATAGAAAATAGTAATAATAACAGAAATTGTTGGAATAATTAACACAAGAATACAACAACAGATGATGATATGTCATGTTACTAGAATGATAAAAAACATGGCTACAAGACTATAAGAATAACATGTTCCAAAAAAGTATATGAGAAAAAACACACTATCCCACATTTCCCTAGTTCTGTATCGATCATCTTCTATCATCTCCATAATAAACAGCAAGTAGTCAACTATTAAATGGTGTATGATTCTCTTTATAATTACCTATAATCATGTTGTTTTCCTGAGGTACTTAACGACACCAGGATAGGGTGTGAGATAAATCTTACTGGGCCACCACCAATGGTTTCTAAAACACCCAGATTGTGAATTGGAAATGTAATAGTGAGAAAGAATGTATATATAACGTAATTTAATACAATGTAGCTAAATATCAAAGTACCTGATTTGGCCCTCATCTGTTGTCCGAGCATATAACTAGTTGATTAATTGATTTTAACAATTTACAATTATTTCAATTTATATCCATAGTGAAGCTCTCAAGCTATAATAAAGAAACCTATACTGATATTAAATATTGATGTTCCATGGTAATAACCATGGAAATGTAGACCTTAAGGGTCCCCAACATAGTAGTGATTGTTTCATTCCTAAGGGTAAGAGAGTAATCCAATGAGCATATTCCAAGGAATTGAAAAATAAGATTCCTACCGAATCAAAGGTGATCATCCATGATATAACGAGGATATGTAATGACTAGGACCTATGGGATGTAACCAAGTCACATACTTGCCAATTTTGGATCCAAAGAGTGTATCCATGTAATCACTTAACATTGTGTGACGGATCCTATGATGCCTTACTGGGCATACAATAATATACATGGATTAGGATACTAGTTTATCTCAGTCTCAGAAAGCCACATCCTTGAATCGAACTAAGGTTCTGGAGTGCTCAATTCATTCCCCGATATGAATCCTAGGCGAGCACTAGTCAGACAACTCATACTTGATAATGAAGTCACATAAAATTTCATTAGGTTGAATCCTTTCCTTTCATTAGTGTGATAAGTCAAAGTAGAATGAATCCCTTTAATCAATTCATAATTTATCAATAAATATATTTCATTCAAAACATTCCATTCATTAGTGTGACATGTAAAATCTGCATTAAACCTTTATTAAATTCATTTAAAGAAAATTCAATAATTAAGGTTATCTTTTATATCTTACTTCAACATGGTAAGGGGTTCTTCAGACATGAAACCTATTATTCTATAACATTTAAATCATGCCAAGTCATATACCTAGTATACTATCTCATTTCCCTGTCACATTAAATTATCGATTTGAAGCGCTAACCTTAGGTTGGTCATGTGGAAGTAACACGGTGCATTCCATTCACCATTACATGGGACAACAATCAATTATTATAAAGAAGAATACTATTAGTGTGGTCAGTCTCGATCACATCTGAATGATGGATCAAAAGAATCTAATCTAGAAAACCTAAACTATATAATATCATCCAAAATGGGATTTTGGGCACTGTTGGTGTAACCACCAACTAGTAATCACATATTTTGAAAGAACATAACCATATCATTATAATGATTATAATCATGGAACATAAATTCTATAAATGAAACCCAATGAAATTGGTGGGCCCCACATGACATTTACAAAATCGATGAACATGAGGGATGAGTTATAGAACACCCACCATAGACTTTTATGCCTCTCTTCCCCCGATATCATCCATTGATTTGGTTTAGATTATAGTAGATATGTGAAAAGAGGCAAAAAAACTGTCATGACCCGACCCTACCCGGGCTCGAGCCGCAACTACCCCAAGCCCGCCTCCATAGGCCAGGGGATGGCGACCAGCACCGAAGGCACAACAACTCGGGGAGGCCTTTACCTAAGTACCTGTACATACGCATGCAGCACACTCAATGAAAAAGTGTAGAGTAAAAGAGAAAAGACGTGTAGAGTAAAAGAGCAACGGCTATATAAATACCCCAAATGTGCATCGACCTCTAAACAGTGCAAGGTACAAGATGAAAAGAAAAGGGGAAAAACACGCACCCAACCAAAAATTTCCACAACCCGGCAACAGGTAAACAAAAAGAAACAGCTGACGGGTCTCCCACCTGGAACCCAGCCACGACCACCACACGCAGTCCAAGCTCCCATGCTCCTACGCTCCACTGAAGTCACGCTCCACCTGTCTGTCGTCTCCAAGGGCACACCAAGTGCGGGAAAATCCCAAGCAGGGGTGAGTATAAAAATACTCAGTAGGATACTCCGAAGGCTCGAGGGAGCAACAAAAGGAGGTACCGAAGGGCGAGCAGTAGAGCGAACAAGGGAAAGCAAAGGGAGTACAACAGAGAGTCCGGCTCAACCCAACAAGACGAAAGAAGGTAGACTTGTCCAGGCACAAAGAGCTGGAAATGGTGAGAAGATGAACTTATCGTCGAGTCTTCGCTACCTATAGCAGGAGAGTAGACTCGTCCAACCATGAGAAGATAGAAATGGAAAGCATGTGGCATACCTCACGCGTCTTCGCCTCTCCTGGAAGGAGAGTAACCAAACCCAAGAAGTGGGTACCAGAAACAAGGTATATACATATCCTTATGCTCAATCAAGAAGCCCAAACAACGTTGTAAGGGGATCTCTGTCCCGTAGCTCAGCCCAAGAAAAGAGTATCCAACAGTCCCAAAAGTAAACTCCACCGATGCCCAGCATCCCGTACGTCTGCCCCGAACTGCAAGCCAAGGGGCCCAATCACCGCACTTCGACACTATCCTCTTTGGGCGACACTGACTCGCCCGCACGGTTTTAGATCACGTCACAAGAACGCGTCTCGGTGGGGAAAGTGCCCCTCGTACTTGAGAGTTCTAGGGAAAGTCAAACCACACCTCGTCACTGCCCTGCAGTCGAGAGGTCTCCTCAAAGTCAAAGCTGTCACAACACTGACCCGAACAACCAAGGGTCACGCTCCGGTAGTCACAGAGAAAAGCCACAGGCTAGCCTAGTAGAAAGGACTACGCCTGGAATGCCAACAGGTGTCTCACTGCCCAGCCCTGCTGGAGGGTAATTTATAGCTAGATATCAGGTGACCCACTGCCCAGCCCTGCTGGAGGGTAAACCCTAATACATCATAAGGCTAACCACTTCCCAGCCCCACTGGAGGGTAGACCTTAATACATCATTAGGAGACCCACTTCCCAGCCCCGCTGGAGGGTAGACCTTAATACATCATCAGGCGACCCACTGCCAAGCCCCGCTGAAGGGTAGACCTGGAACTAGACGACGGGCGACCCACTGCCCAGCCTTGCTGGAGGGTAGACCCTAAGAGGTCATCGGTTGACCAACTGCCCAGTCTCTGCTGGAGGGTAGACCCTAAGTTTGTCGGGTGACCCACTGCCCAGTCTCTACTGGAGGGTAAACCCTAGAAGTCAGTGAGCAACCCACTACCCAGCCCTGCTGGAGGTTAAACCCGAAGAATTCGATGAGTAACCCACTGCCCAGCCCCACTGGAGGGTAAAACTCAGAACTACTCTGGCCATCTCTACTGGAGGGTACAACACTGGCCAACCGAATACGGAGTGGGTATCTTGCAACCACAAAACTCCATAACAACTCACCAAAAGAGGTTTAGTGCATGTTCCATCACCGGGTGTCACTAGCACCGCTACCGGCCATTCCATTGAGAATGAAACCCGGGGGAGACCACTCAACCCTGCTGGTCAAACAAACGAGCACAGAGAGACCCTCTACATCGCGAGAGGTCAAACTATGCAAAGCAGAACCCAGCACGCATGTGGGGCCCACACAACATGTGGCCCCATCGCAACCCCAATCAAGCGCCCAAACTTTCTCAGGTACAAACAACCACGTGTACCTCTAAGCATTCCCGTATACTCCCAGAGTATACCACATTCTCAGCCCAAGGGCCATCGTGCACACAACACCCAACGTCAACGCGAAGGCGTGACGTAACATCTCCAACTCAAAGGCCCAGGCACAGCCAAACACATCTTGTGAACCGTTTATAACACTCTCCCAAGAGTGCGCGATCACACGCCAAGGGTCCTCTACAACAAGGTAGAAGAACCGCCCTCGGGGAACCTTCACATTTCCACATTTAATAAGATCACGTATAAGGCTCCGCACAACCAAACGGATCACACCGTTGTAATCCTCGCGAAAAAACACGCGAGATAGAATACTTACTCGCCTGAAATGGTCAACCGGTGAAAAAGGTACTATTCACAGTAACCAAACCCATGTGGGGCCCACCCCAAGATCCCGAAACTGAACCAATGGCTCACGCCACTGTGATCACTTCAGAAAAACACATGGTATTGAGTACTCAATCGCCCAAAACGGACACCCGGTGAAAAGGGTACTATTCACCGTAGCCGGGTCGGGTGGGACCCACACCACGTCCCCAAAAAAGGTCGGGTGAACTACACCATCACAATGCTCTAGAAAAAGCACGTCAAATTGACTGCTTACTTGGGTGGAATGAGTATCCAGCAAAAAAGATGAATTCCGGCGCACCACACATGAGTGGTGCCACGTGGGACCCGCATCCCGGTCCTGAAACTCAATGAACGGATCACACCATTGCGATCCTCTCGAAAAAGCACACAATATGGACTATTCACTTGTCCAAAACGGTCGCTCGGTCATAAAGATGGAAAATCACCGTTAACGCCCAAACGGCCCTCGTGGGCCTCGCACAGTCATGCCGAATTAGGGCGGGCAGATTGCACCATTGCAATCCCCACAGAGAAACACCCAGCATCGACTTCTCGTACGCCCCGAACGGACGTCCGAGGAAAAAGGTCACTAAAAGCTGGACGCAACTCAAAAGGTGGGTCATGGGCCCCATGCCTCAACTCCGGCTTCAATGCCCGGAGCCACCCTGGAAACCTCCGCCTCGTTTCCAGGGTTCCAACGCCGCTGACGGCACTCAAAACGGACGTCGGATGCGTCCGCGCCGCTCAAAACAAGATTCCCGGAGAAAACGACATTTCAATTAAAGATGCGTCGTGCCTTCGAGGCCCATCGTTTTGGGAATTAAAAATTCTCGAAACCATCTCAAAATATTCCCCCGACGCAAGGTCTGCGTTGCCGCTGACTGCGTGCAAAACGGACGCCCGTAGCGAAATCTACGGGCGTCGGAAATTCAAAGGGGGCACTCCCTTGGGCCGGACCGGCCCGGACCGGCCGTGGGTCCGGTTCAAGCCGCTGCGGCCAGGTGTCCGTAGCCCACCGCCATCGACCGGCCTTGATGGCCGGTCTCCTTTCCCAGCAGCGACTCGCGACATGTGGGTCGCGGTCGCGCCGCACGAGGCCGCGCGCCTCGCGGCCCCTCCCCCTCTTCGCGCTACGCTGGCGCC
The DNA here is from genome assembly GCA_963277665.1 of Viscum album. Lineage (NCBI taxonomy): Eukaryota > Viridiplantae > Streptophyta > Magnoliopsida > Santalales > Viscaceae > Viscum > Viscum album. The sequence goes on along the minus strand of OY728125.1, from coordinate 1,550,784,574 downwards.
GCCCGACCGGGATCCCACCTCGCCGCCGTCCGCGCCAGCCGCCCACCGGAGCCGCTCCTCCTGGCCACTGCACCGCCGCAACGCCCCCATGGCCGCCTCCTCGGACCGAAGCCACGCCGCCGCGCCTTCTACCGTCGGAGCACCCAAACCGGCCGGAAACCGCCGGGACAACCCAAAAAAATTCCCGTAATCTTCATCGGGCCGTTTCAGCCTCCTCGCAACTCGGATTTATGAACCAAAACAAGCGATGGAAAGAGGAAGAACTCTACTACGCATTCATGTGGTTCGTTCAAAAATCAAACAACAATTCGACGCTAAAATTTGGATTCAAAAGAGGTTCGGGAATGAAAAACGCAACAAGATCCTACCTCATGGGACTTGCCCGGAGCATCACCGCGATCCGCCGCCTTGCCAGAGCTGCCTCGCCGGAGACGCCTCGCCGGATATGGAGGAGGTGAGGGGAGAGGTTTCTCTAGGGGTTTAAGGGAGAAGCGAAGGGGGAGGGTTTAAATAAATTAATTAACGACTTAATTAATTTAAAACCCCCGAAAAGACCCGCATATGAAACTCCCGACGGGGTCGAGGTTACGCCTCCCCTAGGGTAAACACCACCTCCTGAGCACAACGGCGGTCTCTGAATTTTAATCTAAGGCCCCATTCAAAAGTTATTAAACTCAACGCCCGAGGGCGCCAAATTACGAAAACGCCCCTGGGGCCATTTTTCACAGACGGCCCGCACCCTCAAAACGTATACCCCTCCTAGGGTAAAAGGTACGCTCCAAACTCAACGGTGCCCTCGGTGTTCCAATCCGAGCCACCGTTTAATAGATACTTGCGTTTCAACATTAAACGAATAAATTAATTAATTAATCTATCTGTTTTACATTCTAGAAGCGGGCGAGGGGTCCAAATATCCCGCGCTGACAAGTTTTATGTCGTTTATAGGGTAAACACCCCATTCCGGACCCATCCGTACACTCGGATCTCTGATCCGGAGCACCGTTTAGGAGTTATCCAATTTATTTGGCGTTTCTAGTGTGAACGCACTGAAAACTCCATTCCGGCCACACTGGGGCTCAGAATCGCACGCCGTCTGAAGGCGCTGCTCTGGAATATCATCAAGAATATTCCAAAGTCTTTCACATAAAAAACTAGGTTCTTACATCATTTCCTCCTTCAAGCTTTTCATCCCCAAAAAGTAAAACTAGGGAGCAGCGCAGGGTACTAAGCCCACACCTGGCTTTCCCATTCCCAGAAGAACCCATGCACAACTCTATGTCACAACACACGGACCCAAGGATTGATCCGTTCACGTGAGTTCAGCCCTTGTCGATGTTGTGCACCCACTCCATACTTTGGGGTTAGGGCAAGGCAGTAGGGTACCTCACCATCCCTTTGCATGGTCTGAAACGGCCCAAAGGCCCTCAGGGGTAGCTCACCTCCCCGGTCAAACCTCTATGTCGCACGCCGTGACTAGAATCACCGCCCGCAACTAGAACAAGGCCCGATGATTCTCTCTTTCAGAATATCCATATGGTGAAGCACCCAAGGAAATCTGGTCACACATGATTCCACAACCGGGGCTCTCTTAAATGCTCGAAAGGCGTAGGAGTTGACAGCATTGACTAGAGAAAAAATTCCCACGCCTTTTACCTTACCAACACAGGGTTACACCCGACGCCCTGCGTCACCCAGGTAACACCCCAAACAAGGAGCAGGGAGAAAATCCTTTCACATGAAGAGCCCAAGAATTCTACTGCAAGAAGTAGAAGTGTCGAAAGGGGTACCTCTCATCACCCCCTACTCTGCATGATCGTAGACATCCAAAGCTCGCAGTTGTCCGTGGTCCCAACTGTCAGCTCACGGAGCCTAACGTAGACCACCTAGTGGTGATGGGAAGACCCTGTAATGTCGTCCCCCACCTCTATCTCCTCCCGCTCCTCTGCTATTACCACCTCTCTGGGTACTACTCCGATCGCGGCGCTGCCTCTACTGGGGTGGTGCTCCTGCTGCCTATCCAAAGATCTCAGTAACTCGGGTCAGGCAGTCTTGTGCCAAGTGACCTTGCCCGTCACCAGCATAACACTAGCGCTCTCTGGGCTGCCCTGGTGCCCTCTGGCGCCACTGTGGTGTATGACCACGGCCCGGGATCCACTCACGGAAGGGCATCCTCAGTTGAGGTCGTGCGCCTTTTCTCCACAGTGGTATATGACCAGGTCTCCAAAACACACAGTGGGAAGGCCACCTGTATCGAGGTTCTGTCATCTAGCGCCTGCTAGCTATGGCAGACGTCTCGGTTCTGCCACGACCACTGCCACTACCAATGCTAGAACGTGACCGGAAGACCTCTATCACCAGCACCTGCTCTAGCACCCTGACATATGTGGAAATTCCCAAGGGTACTATGACAGCACAAATCTCTTGGCGGAGACCCTACTCAAACTTCTGTGCTCGGAGGTTATTGTCATAGACCAAGCCTGGGTAAAAGCGTGCACGGTCTGCAAAACTAGCCGCGTACTCAGCCACTATCATCCCTCCCTACTGAAACTGCAGGAGATCCTAAATCCGAAAGGAGCGCAAGCAGAAGGGGAAAAACTCCTCACAGAACAACAACTGAAAGTCTCCCCACGAAAGCGATGACTCATCAAGAAACTGAGTCACCAGACTCCACTAATGCCAAACTGCTCCACAAAAAGGGGTGGCTGCCAAAGCCACTCTCTGATCTGTCAGCATCTTCACAAGCTTGAAGAGGCTAACCACTGCCTTGAGTCAAACCACTACTGCTTGAGGGTCTGGCTCACCACTGAACCTCAGCGGTCTCTGCCGCTGGAACTCACAGAGCGCGCTCAACCTGCGCTCAAGCTCAGCCTGCTCTACTAAAACTGTCTGCTTCTCAACAGGAGGGGGTGCTGCTACCGGCCCACCCAGAGAAATGGGGCTCGCATGATGGGTTCTGGACTGTGGCCTCGTAGCTCATAGGGTCGTCGTCACGAACCAAAGCTGGTATCCTGGCTGGCTGTCCTCACGGAGACATCCTGAATAACATCAAAGAGTGTCGCGGCCAGATGAGCATAATGTATATACCAACAACATTAACGATAGGGAGCTGAATCAAGAAGGACAGTCAAGACTCAGTCCTATGTGATGCACAAACAAATTTTCCCTACAACAAGTGTCTCAGCATGTCTATTCGACAAGCGGGTTATCAAGGTCCTGGTGAAGGGATACGTCGGCCGTCGCACCTTCACTGGACTCCCTGGCCTGAGAGCCGCTCTCGAGACATGTTGACACGGTTGCCCTAAATCCCAACCAATTCCTCTTTTATGGATGTCTGAACAACGTTCCATGGAACGAACCACCTCTGATACCACTTTGTCAGGACCTGACCCTACCCGGGCTCGAGCCGCAACTAGCCCAAGCCCGCCTCTATAGGCCAGGGGCTGGCGACCAGCGCCGAAGGAACAACAACTCGGGGTGGCCTTTGCCTAAGTATCTGTACACATGCATGCAGCACACTCAATGAAAAAGTGCAGAGTAAAAGAGAAAAAATGAGTAGAGTAAAAGAGAAACGGCTATATAAATACCAAAAATGTGCATCGACCTCTAAACAGTGCAAGGTACAAGCTGAAAAAAGGGGCAAAACACGTGCCCAACCAAAAAGTGCCACAACCCGGCAACAGGTAAACAAAAAGAAACAGCTAACGGGTCTCCCACCTAGAACCCGGCCACGACCACCACACACGGTCCAAGCTCCCAAGCTCCTATGCTCCACTGAAGTCACACTCCACCTGTCCGTCGTCTGTAAGGGCACACCAAGTGTGTCCAAAGCCCAAGCAGGGGTTGATTATAAAAAGACTCAGCAGGATACCCCGAAGGCTCGAAGGAGCAATAAAAGGAGGTACCGAAGGGTGAGCAGTAGAGCGAACAGGGGAAAGCAAAGGGAGTACAACAGAGATTCCAACTCAACCCAACAAGAGGAAAAAAGGTAGACTCGTACAGGCACAAGGAGCTGGAAGCGGTGAGAAGATGAACTTCTCGTCGAGTCTTCACTACCTATAGCAGGAGAGTAGACTCGTCCAACCATGAGAAGTTAGACACGGAAAGCACGTGGAATACCCTGCGCGTCTTCGCCTCTCCTAGAAGGAGAGTAACCAAACCCAAGAAGTGGGTACCGGAAGCAAGGTATATACATATCCTTATGCTCAATCAAGAAGCCCGAACGACGTCGTAAGGGGATCTCCGTCCTGTAGCTCAGCCCAAGAAAAGAGTAGCCAACATTCCTAGAAGTAAACTCTACCGATGCCCAGCATCTCGTACGTCTTCCCCGAACTGAAAGCCAAGGGGCTCAATCACCGCACTTCGAAACTATCTACTTTGGGCGGCACTGAATCGCCCACACGGTTTTAGATCGCGTCACAAGAACGCGTCTCGGTGGGGAAAGCGCCCCTCGTACTTGAGAGTTATAGGTAAAGTCAAACCACACCTTGTCACTACCCTACAGTCGAGAGGTCTCCTCAAATTCAAAGCTGTCACAACACTGACCCGAACAACCAAGGGTCCCGCTCTGGTAGTCACGGGGAAAAGCCACAGGCCAGCCTAGTAGAAAGGACTGTGCCTGGAATGCCAACAGGTGTCCCACTTCCCAGTCCTACTGGAGGGTAATTTATAGCCAGATATCGGGTGACCCACTGCCCAGCCCTACTAGAGGGTAAACCCTAATACATCATCAGGCGACCCACTTGCTAGCCCCGCTGGAGGGTAGACCTTAATACATCATCAGGCAAACCACTTCCCAGCCCCGCTGGAGGGTAGACCTTAATACATCATCAGGCGACCCACTGCCCAGCCCCACTAAAGCGTAGACCTGGAACTAGACGACGGTCGACCCACTGCCCAGCCCTAATGGAGGGTAGACCCTAAGAGGTCGTTGGGTGACCCACTGCCCAGTCTCTGCTAGAGGGTAGACCCTAAGTGCGTTGGGTGACCCACTGCCCAGTCTCTACTGGAGGGTAATCCCTAGAAGTCAGTGAGCAACCCACTACCCAGCCCTAATGGAAGGTAAACCCGAAGAAGTCGATGAGTAACCCACTGCCCAGCCCCGCTGGAGGGTAAAACTCAGAACAACTCTGGCCATCTCTACTGGAGGGTACAACACGGGCCAACCAAATACGAAGTGGGTATCACACAACCACCCAACTCCAGAACGACTCACCAAAAGAGGTTCAACCCCTGTTCCATCACCAGGTGTCACTAGCACCGCTACCGGCCATTCCATCGAGAACGAAACCAGGGGGAGACCACTCAACCCTACTGGTCAAACAAACGAGCACAGAGAGACCCTCTATCTCGTGAGAGGTCAAAGTACGTAAAGCAGAACCTGGCACGCACGTGGGTACCACACAACGTGTGGCCCCATCGCAACCCCAACCAAGTGCCCAAACATTCTCAGGTACGAACAACCACGTGTACCTCCAAGCATTCCCGTATACTCCCAGAGTAAGCCACATTCTCAGCCTAAGGGCCATCGTGCACACGACACCCAATGTCAACGCGAAGGTGTGACGTAACATCTCCAACTCAAAGGCCCAGGCATGGCCAAACACATCTTCTGAACCATTTATAACACTCTCCCAAGAGTGCGCGATCACACGCCAAGGGTCCGCTACAACAAGGTAGAAGAACCGCCCCCGGGGCACCTTCACATTTCCACATTTAATAATATCGTGTATAAGGTGCCGCACAACCAAACGGATCACACCGTTTTAATCCTCACGGAAAAACACGCGAGATAGACTACTTACTCGCCCGAAACGGTCAACCCGTGAAAAAGGTACTAGTCACCGTAACCAGACCCGTGTGGAGCCCACCCCAAGATCCCGAAACTGAACCAACGGATCACGCCACTGCGATCCCTTCGGAAAAACACACAGGATTGAGTACTCAATCGCCCAAAACGGTCACCCGATGAAAAGGGTACTATTCACCGTAGCCGGGTCGGACGGGACCCACACCACGTCCCCGAAAAAGGTCGGGCGAACTGCACCATCGCAATGCTCTGGAAAAAGCACGTCAAATTGACTACTTACATTCGTGGAATGGGTATCCGGAGAAAAGGATGCATTTCGGCGCACCGCACACGAGCGGTGCCACGTGGGACCCGCATCCCGGTCCCAAAACTCAACGAACGGATTGCACCGTTGCGATCCTCTCAAAAAATCACACAAGATAGATTATTCACTTATCCAAAACTGTCGCCCGGTGATAAAGATGGAAAATCACCGTCAACGCCCAAACGACCCTCGTGGGCCCCGCACCATCGTGCCAAATTAGGGTGGGCGGATTGCACCATTGCAATCCCCTCGGAAAAACACCCAACATCGACTGCTCGCACGCCCCGAACGGACGTCTGAGGAAAAAGGTCGCTAAAAGCTGCACGCAGCTCAAAAGGCGGGTCGTGGGGCCCACGCCTCAACTTCGGCTTCAACGCCCATGGCCACCCTGGTAACCTTCTCCTCAATTCCGGGGTTCCAACGCCGCTGACGGCACTCAAAACGGAGGTCAGATGCTTCTGCGCCGCTCAAAACAAGATTCCCGGAAAAAACGACATTTCACTTAAAGACGCGTCGCGCCTTCGAGGCCCATCGTTTCGGGAATTAAAAATTCCCAAAACCATCTCAAAACATTCCCCTCGATGCAAGGTCTGCGCTGCCGCTGACAGTGCGCAAAACGGACGCCCGTAGCGAAATCTACGGGCGTCAGAAATTCAAAAGGGGCACTCCCTTGGGCCGGACCGGCCCGGACCGGCCGGTCCGCCCCCATCCGCGGGTCCAGTTCAAGCCGCCGCGGCCTGGTGGCCGCGGCCCACCGCCACCGACCGGCCTTGACGGCCGGTCTCCTTTCCCCGCCGCGACCCACGACATGCGGGTCCCGGTCGCGCCGCACGGGGTCGCGCGCCTCGCGGCCCCTCCCCCTCTTCGCCCTCCGCCGGCGCCGCCCGACCGGGATCCCGCCTCGCCTTCGTCCGCGCCGGCCGCCCAACGGAGCCGCTCCGCCTGGCCACTGCACCTCTGCGATGCCCCGCGGCCGCCTCCTCGGACCGAAGCCGCGCTGCCGCGCCTTCTACCGCCGGAGCACCCAAACCGGCCGGAAACCGCCGGGACAACCCAAAAAAATTCATGCAATCTTCGCCGGGCCGCTGCAGCCTCCTCGTAACTCAGATTTACGAACATAAACAAGCGATGGAAAGAGAAAAAACTCTACTACGCAATCATGTGGTTCGTTTGAAAATCAAACAACAATTCGATGCTAAAATTTTGATTCAAAGGAGGTTCGGGAATGAAAAACGCAACAAGATCCTACCTCGTGGGCGTTGCCCGGAGATTCACCGCGATTCGCCGCCTTGCCGGAGCTGCCTCACCGGAGACGCATCGCCGGAGATGGAGGAGGAGAGGGGAGAGGTTTCGCCAGGGGTTTAAGGGAGAAGGGAAGGGGGAGTGTTTAAATAAATTAATTAAGGACTTAATTAATTTAAAACCCCTGAAAAGACTCGCATCCGAAACTCCCGACGGGGTCGAGGTTAAACCTCTCCTAGGGTAAACACCACCTCCCAAGCACAACAACGGTCTTTTAATTTTAATCCGAGGCCCCGTTCAAAAGTTATTAAACTCAACGCCCGAGGGCGCCAAATTACGAAAACGCCCCTGGGTCCATTTTTCACAGCCGTCCCGCGCCCGAAAAACTTATACCCCTCCTAGGGTAAATGGTACGTTCCGAACTCAACGGTGCCCTCAGTTTTCCAATCCGAGCCACCGTTTAGGTGATACTTTCGTTTCAACATTAAATGTATAAATTAATTAATTAATTTATCTGTTTAACATTCCAAAAGCGGGTGAGGGGTCCAAACATCCCGCACGGACAAGTTTTATGTCGTTTCTAGGGTAAACACCCCATTCTGGACCCATCCGTACACTCGGATCTCTGATCCGGAGCACCGTTTAGGAGTTATCCCATTAATTTGGCATTTCTAGTGTGAACGCACTAAAAACTCAATTCCGGCCACACCGGGGCTCGGAATCGCACGCCGTCTGAAGGCGCTGCTCTGGAATATCATCAAGAATATTCCTAAGTCTTTCACAGCAAAAACTGGGTTCTTACAAAAACTCACATATCGATAACTACGCTGAGAGAAAGAGAGAAGAAGAAAGACTAAAGAAGACTCATGTACATACCATTTGGCATCCAATGTGATAAAAGAAAGTTTGATTGGATACTTGATGATGGGGATCTTTCAATACATATCTTAGACCCTCAAAAATATCCAAATAGGTAGAGAAGGAGGATAATCCCACTAGAAATTAGATTAGGAGGAAGGATGAGGCTTAATTAGATCATTAAGGGGAAAATGGTCACCTTACCCAAAAATTAGCATGTGCATGGTTTGGCCTCATAGTTTTCTAAACAATGTGCCAACCCTACATGGGCGCCAGAGAAAACGAAGCACTCACATGGTAAGGTTTCACCGTTTGAGAAATCGTGTGCCAATCGTGCATCTTGGCTCTATCCAAAGATCCATGCCACCCTCATGATTTTCTCTAACCATGAATCAGTCCAACATGGTTTACTATTAACCATGATCCAGGTCTATTTCACCCAAAAATATGTGTTGTGAGCTGTGAACAGGTCCCAGAAACCCTTTTTACATTTGCTAAATCATTTAACATACATATTAGTTCGAAAATAAAAAATTAGAGAAAATTTAAAGGATCCATACCTGAGTGAAAAAATGGGTTCCTAATAAGAAACTAAAATGTTTTCATGTTGAAGAGATAATATATATAATGTCTCTTAAAAATTTTAAGGATGAAAGTGAGAATAAAAAGTTAAATAAAGATGATGAATCATCTAATAGTATGGAACCAATACATGGTTAAGATACATCAATTAAATTTAAGGGTATTAGATATTCCAAAAATATCATTAGTATAAGAATAACTTGTTTATCAAGAAATAAGAAAAGTTTAATGATTTTTATAAAGATATTGTCTTTAATCAACTAATATTGGACAAAGTATAAGAAGAAATAAATATTTCTAATTTTTTTATAACTCTATCCAAGAAGATAATATTCACATAATAATTAAGTGGTACAATATCAAAAAAATAAACATCCAAATATTATATTAATAATTATATTGTTAGTAATGTATATTATAATAAGAATCCGGATAAAAGAACCTTTTCCTTACTAAATCCGATGAGTCTCAAAAATATGAAAATTCTTGAAACTCATAAATTCATTAAAAACTAATAGAACATATTTATCTACAATTTTAAAAATAACTATTTCACCCATTTGAATATTTCATCAGTTAGAAGAAACATGGTTCTTAAAAAGGATCCAAAATTAATGGTCAAATAGAGGATAAAAGCTTAGGACAAAGTTCATGAAAACATGAAGCCTTCTAAATGTAAATATGTTTTTTATAGATATCTATGGAACTATGGTTATTTTAAACAAAAAAAATTATCAATTGCAATAAAAAGAAATATAAATATAAGTCAATAAAAAATAGGAAACAATGTATATGGGGGAGTAAGCGTAAACAATAGAGAAAGACTCAAAAACAATCTGAAAATTTTGAATAAATGGTTGAATATAGGTTTCAACCATTAGAAAAAGTTTTTGTAAATGTGATCTTTCAGGACTCCTTGAAAATGAATTTATCATAACACTATTATACCCATATGAAATTAATTCCTAGGATAAAGAGAAAAAAGTTAAATAAAATTATCTTATTATATAATTTTCACATAATGCATTAATTAATGAGTGTCCATAAATATTCAGTACTAAACGATCTTTAAAAATGATTTTATAATTCATGTTGTAAAATTATATTGAAAACTCCAAATAAAGTTATATAAATTTTTAAAATTACAAGACACTCAAGATAAAAGGGTTTGGTTTTACTATTATTGGAAAATAGAAATTAAAATCCAAGAAAAAGTTTTATTTTTAACGGATATGGCACAAATATTTAAGTGTTTTTTAGATTTATAATGAAGTAAAATAGGGGTATTTCATTGAAGATATTTATTCTTTTAAATGGTAAAACTGGAAAGGTTGCTATAATAGGTACTTTAATAAATTGTAACTTCTTTTAGTTTATAGATTCATAGGATACATGATATTTGAGAAATAAAGTAAAAAATAAACGTTTCAACAAAATTCCTTATCATAAAGGCTAATGAATTTGTTAAAACTCACCTAAAGAGAAAGTTTTTTTGATAAACCAATGTTAAAGTGTGATATTTATTAGATTTTTTCAATTCGGATATCAATAATCCCATGAGAAAATAGTAAAAAATTTGAGAAAGGCATTTCATTTTCAATATTGACAACTTTACTCAGATTACATGCATTATGCTTCGGAAACATAAATAGGACACACTAATGATGTTCCAAATTATTAGTAGTAGTGCTAAAAAAGAGTTTTATTAATCATTAATGAAATTTTGGATAGATAATGGTGTTGAGTATAGATTTATAATGTTTTATTCTATTTTTAAAAATAATGGAATTTATCCGGAACTTAGTGAACTATACATGCCAAAATGTATGGTATGGTTGTATGGTAGAATAGAATCAATATTGAGATTAATCGATAGATATTAATCAAGAATGAGATCTCTTGGTTTTTTAAGAAATCTATTAATTTAGTATTTCTTTTTAAAAAAATTTGGTTGTATAAAATATTCTATGATTACACACCATAATAGATGTCCCATAAAGAGACACTATGTTTGAAGAAACACAAAGTGTTTGGAAGCCCATGTATCATCCAAATAAAAACTGAAATTCAAGGTAAACATGATCCAAGTGAAGTTACATTATTTTTTTCATAGTTATCCTATAAATATAATGGTATGATAATTTTATAATAAAAAATATTTAATTTTTTTATTTAGTTTTTTTAATGATCTAGGAGAATACAGAAATGTACATTATAAATAATGAAGAAATTTCTAGAAGGGATTTTGATAATGATTCTGTGAAACAAATTGATGAAATAAAAGATGAAAATGAAAGTGTTGAAGATGGTACAAGTGGGAGAAGAATATTCATGAATTTTATTTGATGAGGAACAATTAAATTTAACTGGTTAATGGTTGAGAAATAATGTTTAGGTAAAAACATCATTTGAATTCAAGAACAACTTATACCAACTTGGAGAACTCTGAGTATATATTCACATAATTTATTTATTCAATGAAGTTAGTCATAATTAGTTTAATGATGTTTTGGACAATTAAGAGTGTGTTGATTGTATTAATGATGTCTTATAAAAAAATGAGAATAATGTGACATGGTAGGTAGTTACCAAACTCGAATAAATGAATGACATTGGAAAAATGTGGATGGATTGAAAAAAGTTGAATGATAACGGAAAAGAGGTGAAAATAAATTGATATTGGTGTGAAAATTAAATTCATAGGATGAAGGAGTTTAATTTATTGGTACATCTACACTAGGGAAAAGGTTTAAATCAATTATAATTGTTTTTTCTATTATAGAACAGATGAAATAAAATATATTCTAAATTGATGTCAAGTTTTATATTCAAAATGAAGATTTATAAGAGGATGTTTATTTTACGAAACGATGGAGATTCCTTCTTAGATAAGACATGAAATATGATTCTTAATTAAAGAGGGGGTTTTATGGGATGAAATAAGCCCTAATATCTTGGTATTATAATTTTTCCATATTCTTTCAAATGATAAATTTTATTAAGGGAAGTAGGGATAAAAATATCTACTTACAAGATGGAAAAGAGTAACCTATTATTATTATTGCTTACATATATGACATTATACTATCTAAAAGGAAATAATAAATTCTTGAAAATATTTCTAAAGTGGTGAATACATTATTTGAAATTTCAATTAATGAAAAAATGATGTACTTTATTTTCTTACAAATATATAAAGTAAAAGATTAAAATTTTCATTCGTTACAGATGTATACAAAGAAAATATTTTTCTTATTTAAAATAGAAGATCGAAAACCAATTTCTACATAAATAACATGGGGAAGAATGACATATAAATATGAACATGGAAAATTTAATGATCCATGGGATTTTATAAGGTTAATTTGTTATTTTTTATATATAATATCTTTGTGGCTGAATTTAATATATCGTGTCACTATTCATACTTGTTATCAAATTATATGTTTATAGTTTCAATTTATTTAATAGAGAATAATCCTCATGTTTATATTTGGAAAAATATATTCTGGTTTTAATATGGATGTAAAGGGTAGTTAGATTTATACAGTTATACAAATACCTATTATGTAGATAGTTTGATGACAGAAGATCAACATATAGTGGAGTTTTGTTCCTTGGTGTTATGTTTGTTTATTTTTATATTAAGAAGTAGAGTTTGATTATAGTAATAATTGATGAGGTAGCGTTTGTGGATAGAAATAATTCCACAACTCAATAAAGTTATATAAATACATAATTAGAATATTTAAATTGTGAAGTGAAACTACAACTTCGTCTTGGATGTGATAATAAAATTTCTATCAACTTATCAAGGAATCAAGTACAGAATTCATGATTAATGTACATTGATATTAAATATCAGTATATAAATGAACTTGTGAATAGAAATTAAGTGTTGTTAGATTATTTCCCTACAATGTATTGAATTCCCTTTTTATTTACAAATCCAATATCTATTGAAGCTTTTCAAAATATGTGGTTGATGTTATTTTTTCAGCTTCACCCATCTAAAGGATAAGTTTCTATATTTATTTTAATCTCTATTTTTGAATTTGGAAACTATTTTTAATGTTATTGAAAGATAGATGAAGAAAAAAATCATTATTTATTTTTTACTCAATAGAGTTTGTAAATGAGGAAGAATAGTTTAAGGTAGAGTATCCAATTCTATATTTTTCTCTTATAAGGGAGTATATTTTTTGGTTTTTTTATAAATGGGTATTTATAGATTTTTTTAGCTTCTACATGTGTGAACTGTTTTAATATATTTTTGACGTATAGGAAAGGATCTATGTGTTATAGATTACATGAATAGTTTTATGATGCTGAATGTTAAAGAGATATGAGTGATAATCAATGTTTCCTAGAAAAAAACTTTTTATTGTTCAATGTTCTTATTTCCAACCCCAAGATCACTAACATAGGCCTTGAATCAATGAATGATAATTTATTTCTATGTTTTATATGTCTAAATATTATTTATTATCCATTGTATTTAAACCAATATAAATGGAAGTTATCATAGATCTTGATTGAAGGAATAGTATTGAAAAGTTGTAATGGAATTGCTAGGAATTTTGTATTTTGTTATAAACACATAAATCAACATAGTTGTGATGTTATTTGAGTTTCTATTAAAGTAAGTCAAATAAAAGTGTTATTGGATGTGCAGACACTATATGTTCTATTGTTGATGAATTTTTGGGGTGTCTAATAAAGGATGGAGTCTATTTAAGAATGATATGTTTTAAAAAGAACCAAGTATGGAATTTATAGAATATATGAGTCATGGTTGATCCAATAGTTTTTCATTCGGTCAATGTAATTTACACATAATGTTAATCAACCAACCATGTCTAGAAATGATATATTTATATTTGTAAATTTTTATTTTCCATCAAGAAAATTAGAGTATTAGACTTTACAGGTACTCATGTTTTTTTGGTGTAACCAATCCACAAGTATGATCGTGATGTGTGGTCAATCTGGACTAAGATATGTGTTTGAAACAATATGTAATTCTCTAAAAACATCCATTAATCACTTTATTCCATTAATCCCTTTTTGATTTATTTATATGGTTAGTTCCATACATATAGAGTATCTGATGAAATTCTATACGAATAATATTTTTTTTCCACATTTGAATATCTAATGGGGTTTTTCGTGGGATTATTCTTAGGCATTATTCTACTAATTAAAACACCATAAATATATATGGTAGAGTATTTGATATTTTATTTGCAATCTTTATCAATATAAAGGGATGTTAAAATCATGTTGTTTCATGAATTATTTTTATTCTCAAGTCTGAGATAAACCATATATAATGGGTTTATGTGTTGATTTAATGAATGTGAAATAAATAAGAAAATAAACATATTATAACTATATGTGTCCAAACAAATCCACATTAAGCCCTATATATATATGGTTTGGATCTATATTAGAATGATAATTAGAAGTTGTAGAAAGTGATAGATATCTAGACACTTGGATAGTGAACATGATAGTTGACATCTTCAAGCCATCGAGTGAACATGGTACTTAATATCAACATGCAATTAATTTCCACCACATTATTGGGTATCCATAATGCAAGGAGTGTTGTGAAGGTCTACCAATATATCATGATCTTATCCTATGTATATGTCCATCATCATCATCATTGCATGTGATGTATGAAAACCCTGATTTTATTACAAACTTAAACATGATTTATTACATAAACTATTCACGTGATACTACATGGAAGATCGAGTGGTCTAGTGTTTTGGGGCTTAGGATCATTACATAACAACTTAAAACATGAAATACAACATCTTAATTGAAAACATCCTTTACCTGACCACTACGTTCCCTCGTACTTAGCATTTCATGGGATAACCTGAGGACATTCATGAGAAAAGGGGTGAGCTTTAAAGCCCAGTAAGGGAATAAACATGGAATACATGAGGAGTACAAGACATGTTAGTCAATAGTAATATCAATAGAGAACAAGAGAAACATGAACATAAAGGCCTGATAAAGAATGATAATCATAACATGGAAATGTGGCAACAACACTTAACATGGAACTAACATGAGCCAAGGCTCATTGCACATGGAGCATGAGTAAATTATCATTGCACATGAAGCATGATTAAACCCTAGTTTAAATTGAATTAGCATGAGTCAACACTCATTGCACATGACGTATCATGATACTATACGTTACCCAATGCATTTGAGTGCTATACAGGAACACCCTTCCTAAACATTTCATTTCATGCACAAGTTTGCCACTTGGATCTTAAAACATGGATTCATTATACGTAATCATTTATTCCATGATAAAGGAATGTGGGATTTATACATGAAACTTTATAATCAAAAAGTAAATGTGCATAAAGTTGAATACCCTTGATGGAGAAATGGGCATGGTATTCACTACACAATGGCATTGGCTTAGAAAATCGGTGCAATTTCGACAGCGTAACGGCGTGACATAAGATTTAAAAAAAATGGTTGGTGAGAGAGAAAGGGGTTTCTCATCATATTTACATGAAATGGATAGTAAGGGGGCATATAGATACATGTACAAACAGTTGTAATGGAATTTATATTCATGATACAAAAGTTTTGATTGAATGTAGAGAGAGAAGTTCCTTTCAGAATTTCGATAAAGTAACGGGTGTAAATGGGAGGAATTTAATGAGAGAGAAAGGTGTTTCCCATTATTCAAACAATAAGAGGGAAGTATGGGGGAGGTGGGAAACTATACCCCATAATTTATAATTGAAATTAAAAGGGAATAACAATATTAAGAAAATTGGACAAAAAAGTGAAAGGAAGAAAAATCCTTACTTGGAAGTGTGCTTTCAAAGGCTTGAGAGAGGCTTGAGAGAGGCTTCTTGGGAGCTTGGGGCACCTTGGTAGGATTCTAGAGATAGTAGGGTAGAGGTTGGACGAACACCAAAGGATTTGAGTGGGGAGGAAGTTGGAGCTTGGGTGGGTTTATATAGGAAGGGTGAGTGAATTCTTTATTATTTAGGTTTAGGACCCCTTACATTAAACTAATCCAAAACACAAATCAACTCATGGTTTTTCCCATGGTTTTTGGAAAAGGGAAGAGAAAAAAAAAAATTATAAGTCCAAAGTCTGAACTTCTTAATATAATGGGGTTGCTTATGTGGAGGTGAGTCACACTCCCAGGGAAAATAATTTAAAAATACAAGATGTTTAATAAGTCTTGAGGGGTCTATTAATGCTTTGAAAAGTAATTCAAACAAATACAAAATAACATTATTTTAATGGTAAAACATATATTGGCCTAAAATAAATCTTATAGTAATTTATTACATAACTATTGGGTCATTATGATGTCATAAAACACATTATATATTCAAACGATATTTAATTTTTACCCAAAAATTTGACTGTCTTAGAAAATTATGAAAAATTCACTGTTGGATAATTTTGACATCCTAATTCTAGAAATATCATTTATTTTATCTAAATAATTTTCTAAATATGTTAATCTTCCCTTTTAAAATAAAAACTAAAATTTATCAAAAATTCATGGGTTTTGACAGAAATGGCTTTCAAACCTTAATAAAAATTATAATTGCATTCATAAAATTATATGATAATTTTTATATAATAAAATTTATTTAATAATAATAATAAAATTTTATTTAAATATTATTATTACAAAAAATACCTTAATTTAATAAAATATATATCTTAATTAAATAATAACTAAAAACACTATTTTTACTTTAAAAACTATTTACAATGTATCAATAATGACAAGAAATTATATTGATTATTTTATACAAAAATAATGTACATGAACATAGTACTAGATATTTGTTACATAACCCATTAAAACATCCGCATAAGACCTAAGGGTAAGGTGTGTGATGGTGAAAGACTCTTGGGGGGCTCGGAAAACATCGCTCGTGTGGTAATCTCTATCAACTTCCACTTTTCCCGTAGAAGGTCATGTTCGAGATTGACTTGATGAAGCTCATCTTGGGCTTGGTCAAGAGAAAAGCCCAAGGATGCAACCTCTTTTCTGAGATCCAACAAATGGGCTTCGAATGGAACAATTCTACTGGATGAGGTCATCACATCTTTTGTCTGAGTAAATTTGATTTGTTAAAGCCCTATATTTATACTAATCATGTGATCACTGTTCAACTGCTATAAAAGCAACGGTCAAATTTCTTAATATAAAACCAAAGAAGTTGAAATTTTATATAAACATTTTACATAAAGAGACATTTAATTATATCAAGATGTATTTCCATTAATGAAAATTTGTGTCATTACAATATTCCCCCCTTAAGAAATTTTGCTTCAAAATTTCCTTTTCCCACACTAAAAGAGATGTGGGTAACTCAGCTACATCATTTCCTCATATTCCCAAGTCGCTTCTTCAAAATTGTGGTTTTTCCATAACACCTTGATGATGGGCATTGTCTTATTTTGTAGATCTTTCTCTCTATGATCTAAGATCTTCACTGGTTGCTCCTCATAAGAAAGATCATCCTCCAACTTTACCACCTCAGAAGAGAGTACATGTGAAGGGTCTGGTATGTACTTCCTTAAGAGGGATACATGAAAGACATAATGCACATTGGCCATGGAAAGTGGAAGTTCTAGTCGATAGGCCACAGCTCCGACACGATCAAGAATATCGAAGGGGCAAATGTACCTTGGAATTAACATACCTTTATTTCCAAACCTCATGACCTTCTTCCATGTTAATATGCATAGAAAAACCATGTATCAAAAATTAAACTCATGGTATCATCGATGATTGTCAGCATAACTCTTCTGTCAACTCTGGGCTGCCTTGATATGCTTCTGAATGGTTTTCACCTTCTCCAACATTTTCTCAGCCATTTCCGGTCCAAGCAGCTTACGTTTACCGACCTCATCCCAACACGCCGGTGTTCTACACCTTTTCCCATAAAGGGCTTTATATGGTTCCATTTGGATGCTCGAGTGGAAACTATTATTATAAGAGAACTCAACCAGAGGAAGATGTTGATCTCATCCTCCTTTAAAGTCCATTGAGCATGCTCTCAACATGTCCTCATGTGTTTGGATAGTCCTCTCGGATTGGCCTCTATTTTGAGGATGATAGGCCGTACTGAAGTTCAGTTCAGTATCCACAACATGTTGAAGACTCTTCTAAAACATCGAGGTGAATCTTGGATCTCGGTCAGACACAATAGATAGTGGTACTCCATGCAGCCTTACCACTTACCTGATATATATCCATTCCAATTGATCCAATGAGAAATCCTCCTGAATAGCAATGAAGTGTGCAGTCTTTGTAAGACAATCCACCATAACCCAGATTTCATGGTTGCCTTTAGATGTCCTTGAAAATCCAGTGAGAAAGTCCATAGTGATGTTCTCCCATTTTCATTCTGGTATGGGCAGTGGTTGCATCATCCCCTTAGACTTCTGCCTCTCTGCCTTCACTTGCTGGCACACCAAGAACATTGATGTATATACAACGATCTCCTTCTTCATATTATCCCACCAAATATTTTCTCGGAGATCTCGATACATCTTTGTGCTTCCAGGGTGAATAGAGAAATTTGAACTGTGAGCATCATCCAAAAATTCCTTCTTCAACACCAGACTTGACAGAACACATAGTCTTTTCCCAAATCGCACAATTCCTTCTTCATTAACATTATACTCTGAGGATTTCCCTTTTTCGATAGCTTCCACTTTTTCCTAAATTCACACATCATCCTTTTGATCATACTTTAACCTTTCCAAAAGAGAGGGTTGAGCAATAATTTCTGAAAGGATTGATGATATTCCCTTCATTATGATTCCCATGTCCATCTTCCTCAAGTCTAAGAATATTGGATCCTTCTCAATTCTAATCATTGATAGAATCGCTGGATCCTTTCTACTTTGGGAATCTGCCACCTTGTTCGCTTTCCCATGGTGGTAATGTATTGAAAAATCATAATCCTTGATGAGCTCTATCCGTCTTATCTAGCGCATATTAGTCTCTTTCTGTGTGAATATATATTTAAGACTCTTGTGGTCAGTATATATCTCAAAATTCTCCTCATAGAGACAATGCCGCCAGATTTTCAAGGAAAAGATCACAGCCACCAACTCTAGATCATGTGTTGGATAGTTTCGCTCATGGATTTTCAACTTCCTTGAGGCATAGGATATCCCTTTATTATTCTGCATCTGCACAGAGCCTAATACCTTCTTCAAAGCATCACTGAATACCACAAAAGGTTCCCCACTTGTGAGTAAAGTGAGCCTGGGCATAGTGATAAGCCTCCTTTTCAACTCCTTGAAGCATTATTCGCATTCATCACTTCAAGAAAACTTTACTCCCATTCGAATTAGCTTGGTAAGAGGGTTGGAAAATCGTGAGAAATTTCTCACAAATCGTCGATAATATCTAGCTAACCCCAAGAAGCTATGGATATCTGTAACCGATGTTTCCCTTGACCATCCATCAATTGCATCTGTTTTGGAGGGATCCACAGATATCCCATTGCTTGTGTTGATATGTCCCAAGAATGAGACGTCCTTTAACCAGACATCACACTTGCTATACTTTGCATAGAGTTTCTTCTTGCGCAAAGTATCTAGTATAGTTCTGAAATGCTCTTCATGATCCGCCTTGGTTTTGGAGTATATTAGAATATCATATATAAAGACTACCACAAATTTTTTGAGGTAATCTATAAAGACTCAATTCATCAAGTCCAAGAAGATTGATGAAGAATTAGTGAGTACGAAAGGCATTACTATGAATTCATAGTGACCGTATCTTGTACGAAAAGCAGTCTTGGGGACATCTTCATTCTTTATCCTTACTTGATAATATCCCGACCACAAATCTACCTTAGAGAAGTATTGTGCTCCATGTAGATGATCAAACAAGTCATAGATCTGTGGCATAGGATACTTTTTCTTTATCATGATTTTTTTATGTTCACGATAATCGATGGAAATCCGCATTGAACCATCCTTATTCTTGACAAATAGGACTGGTGCACCCCATGGTGAAGCACTTGGGCGTATAAACCCATTATCCAGATTCTCCTGTAGTTGTTTCTTCATCTCTTCAAGCTCCAGGAAAACCATTCTATATGGAGTCTTGGATATTGGTAGTGCTTCTGGTATAAGTTCAATTGAGAATTCAATGTCTCTTTTAGGAGGAATACCAGGCAGTTCCTCGGGAAACACTTCAGCAAATTCCCTCACAATAGGCATTTCTTCAAGGATGGTTTCTTCCTTGGACTCAATCATCTGTGCTAGATACGCGTGCTCATAGGGCAGTAATATCCATGCTTGAGATGATGGAGCTAAAGAAGATTCATTTTCCTCCTTACACTTGTAATGAATCGGGGGTTGATTCTCCATATGGAGTGTGATTTCCCTCTCCTGACAATTTATGTTGGATCTATATAATTAAAGTCAATCCATGCCAAGAATTGCATCAAATTTCACCAAAGGGAGTATGAAGAGGTTCTCTAAGAAATTCAATCCACAAATTATAACAGGGGAGGACTTATAGTCATGGGATGCAATGATTTCCACATTTTCCGTACTCACTGACTTCTTCACTTACATGATTTGTGGTGGTGCTGAGATTGTTCTACTAAATATTCGAGATATAAAAGAATGCATAGAACCTGGATCAAAAAGTACGTTCTCTTTTCTTGAATGAATAACTAGCGTACCTGTCACCACTTCATTGTCAGGGTTCACTTCGGCAGAAATGATGGAAAAAGCTCTTCCTTTCTTCCTTGGAGGTTGTTGGTTGCCTCTGAAAACCTTTGGATTAGGGCACTGATTTTCATGATGCCCTAGTTCATTGCAGTTGTAGCAATGAACAATGCTTTGAGGTTCAAACAGAATGTTCCTATCCTCTGTCATAGCCACATGTCTTTATTGCTGACAGTTAACAGCTAGGTGCCCTTCTCATCCACACCTAAATCATTTCTTTGTCCCCTTAAGGCAATTTCCACGGTGCTTCTTTCCGCACTTTTGGCAAGTGGGTGCTGGATCTTCTTAGCACCGTTGTATTTTCCCATCAGACCACCATCATTGAATTCCACCTTACGCTTCTTGTCCACATGATACCCCAGTGATTCCCCGATATCTATTTCGACCTTTAGGGCACATCGGATAATTTCCTCATAGCTGTCGGAGTCACGGATTGCCAATGCTTTCCGTAGGCTAGGCTTCATCCCACCAAATAAGTGGTCAACCTTGCATTCGGGGGTAACGACAAAGCTGAAAGTGTATCACGCAAGCCTTGTGAAGTTTTCCTCATACGCTCCAACAGATTCTTCGTCTTTTTTCTTGAGGGAAAATAAGTCCCTTTCCATATTAATCCGGAGGGTGCACGAAAAATATTTATCGAAAAACATCTTCCGAAAATCCTTCCATTCCAACGCATCGATCTCCTCCCCAGGCTTCTTATTTTTGATCAATGTCCACCATTGATCAGCTTCACCCTCCATACGATAAGAAGCCAGGAGAACCTTCTCTTGTTCAGAACATTAAAGGATGGAGAAGATCTTTTCGAGGGAGTTGATCCATTGTTCATCAATCGTGGGATCGGATGATCCACTAAAAGTAGGAGGCCTTTATATCATGAAGCTCTCGATAGAGAAATTTTCATTATTAGGGGGTTTAACGTTTCTCTTGACTCGTGTTTCTATTAAAATCTTGAGTTAGCTGAGAGATAAGCATGACAAAGTTCACGATTCCCGCTCCCATTGGATTGGGCATCTCATTAGTACAGTCATCACACTGATCTTCACATCGGTTGTTAGCCCGTGTCCTCCTATTACGGACCATTAGATGGAATAAAAGAAAATTTAGGGGTAACACATAAAGGGTTATCCAAAGACAGAAGTTGATGACTAATAAATTAAATTTTATTTCCTTACCTTATGAATCTATAGGCTTCCATCTAGGATTTTCATGATCTACTTTCTAACATATATTCTTAGGGGTATTTTTAATTCCCTTAATAAGGGTTCATACTAAGCTTTTGAATTTACCAATCCATATCCTCCGAAAGTGTCGTAACCAAGAGTGCAGCAAGGCCCATTGTCGTGCACCAGTTCCCGTTCGAGTCTAGCTCAATGCGGTGTTTTCGGGTTTTACCCCTAGGATATATTTGTGCCAGAGCCGCCTCTACCTGCTCGTATCTAGAAAGGGATGTATTTTCTAGATAACCCACTTACTCAATACTCACCAAAACTTAGGGATGTTTTTATTGTACTTTGCCTTGTATCTAAGGCTTTACTAGGGTTTTCTAATCCTAATCTCAAAAATAACTAAACCTATCCTCTTATACCAACTATGACAACCCTGCTTTTATTACAAACTTAAACATGATTTATTACATTAACTATTCACTTGATACAACATGGATGATCGAGAGTTCTAGTGTATTTGGGGATTATGATCATTAAATAACAACTTAAAACATTAAATACAACATCTTTATTGAAAACGCCCTTTACATGACCACTACATTCCCTCGTACTTAGCATTGCATGGGATAACCTGAGGACATGCATAAGAAAAGGGGTGAGCTATAAAGCCCAGTAAGGGAATAAACATGGAATAAATGAGGATTACAATACATGTTAGACAATTGGAATATCAATAGAGCACAAGAGAAACATGAAAATAAAGGCATGATAAAACATGATAATCATAACATGGAAATGTGGCAACAACACTTAACATGGAATTAGCATGAACGAAGGCTCATTGATCATGGAGAATGAGTAAATTCTCATTGCACATGAAGCACAAGTAAACCCTTGTTTCACTTGAATTAGCATGAGTCAACACTCATTGCACATGATGTATCATGATACTATACTTTACCCAATGCATTGGAGTGCTATTAGGGCGCACCCTTCTTAAACATTTCATTTCACGCATAAGTGTGCCACATGGATCATAAAACATGGATTCATTAAACATAATCATTTATTCCACGATGAAGGAATGTGGAATTCATACATGAAACTTTATAATAAATATGTAAATGTTCATAAATGTGAATACCCTTGATGGAGAAATGGGCATGCTATTCACTACACGATGGCATTGGCTTAGAAAATCGGTGCAATTTCGGCAGCGTAACGGCGTGGCATAAGAATTCATAAAAATGGTTGATGAGAGAGAAAGGGTTTTCTCATCATATTTACATGAAATAGACACTAAGGGGGTCATATAGAAACATTTCCAAACAATTTTAATGGAATTTAGATTCATGATACAAAATTATTGCTTGAATGTAGAGAGAGAAGTTCCTTTCGGAATTTCGGCATAGTAACGGGTGTACATGGGAGGAATTTAATGAGAGAGAAATGGGTTTCCCGTCATTCAAACAATAATAGGACAGTATGGGGGAGGTGTGAAACCATACCCCATCATTTATAATTGAGATTAAAAGGGCATAACAATATTAAGAAAATTTGACAAAAAAAGTGAAAGGAAGAAAAACCCTTACTTGGAAGTGTGCTTCCAAAGGGTTGAGAGAGGCTTGAGAGAGGCTTCTTGGGAGCTTGGGGAACCTTGTAAGGGTTATAGAGAGATTTGGGCAGATGTTGGACGAACTCCAAAAGCTTTGAGTGAGGAGGAAGTGGGATCTTGGGTGGGTTTATATAGGAAAGGTGGGTGAATTCTTTATTATTTAGGTTTGGGACCCCTTACATTAAACTAATCCAAACCACAAATCAGCTCATGGTTTTTGCCCATGGTTTTTGACCAAGGGAAGAGGAAAAGAATATTTTATAAGGACAAAGCCCTAAATTCTTAAAATAATGGGGTTGCTTATGTGGAGGTGAGTCACACTCCAATGGAAAATAATTTAAAAAGAAAAGATATTTAATAAGTCTTAAGGGGTCCATTAATGCTTTGAAAAGTAAGTAAAAAAAAACCCAAAATCACATTATTTTAATGGGAAAACATATATTGGCCCAAAATAAAGCTTATAGTATTTTATTACATCACTATTGGGTCATTATGATGTAATAAAAAACATTATATATTTAAACGGTATTTAATTTTTACCCAGAAATTTGACTGCCTCAGAAAATTATGAAAATTTACCATTGGATAATTTCGACGTCCTGATTCCAGAAATAACATTTATTTTATCTAAATAATTTTCTAAATATGTTAATTTTCACTTTTAAAATAAAAATCAACATTTATTTAAAATTCACGTGTTTTGATAGAAATGGCTTTCAAACCTTAATAAAAATTATAATTGCATTCATAAAATTATATGATTATTTATATATAATAAAATTAAGTTAATAATAATAATAATATTTTATTAAAATATTTTTTAATTCAAAAAATCCCTTAATTTAATAAAATATATTTCTTAATTAAATAATAACTAAAAACACTATTTGTACTTTAAAAACTATTTACAATGTATCAATAATAACAAGGAAGTATATTCATTATTATATACAAAAATAATGTACATGAACATAGTACTAGCGATTTGTTACATAACCCCTTAAAACAGCCACATAAGACCTAAGGGTAAGGTGTGCTGTGGTGACAGACTCTTGGGGGGGCTCTGAAAACATCACTCGTGTTGTAATCTCTATCAACTTCCACTTTTCCTGTAGATGGTTCTGTTCGAGCTTGACATGATGAAGCTCAGCTTGGTCTTGGTCAAGAGTGAATCCCAAGGATGCCACCTCTTTTCCGAGCTCCAAAAAATGGGCGTCATATGGAACAATTCTACTGGTTGAGGCCATCACTTCTTTTTTCTGAGTAAATTGGATTTGTTAAAGCCCTATATTTATACTAATCATGTGATCACTATTCAACGGCGATAAAAGCAACGGTCAAAATTCATAACATAAAACCCAAGAAGTTGACATTTTATATAAACATTTTACATAAAGAGAAATTTAATTCCATCAAGAGGGATTTCCATTAATGAATATTTGGGTCGTTACAGGATGTGCCCTCACCCTCTAATGGGTAATAATAGGATGATGGTCCTCTTATTATGTGAACAAAAACAATACCTCTAAGATATGGTAAATTAAAAAAATAGGGAAGAGAATAATAACACGTCATAATCATTATAACACATCATAATCATTATATAACACATCATAATCATTATATAACATCAATATATAGAAATATTTGATCCATATGAATCATGGTAATATGCTATAATAGAAATAAAAAATGGAAACAAGCATCATATATGGGTCACATGGGTAAAACACACACACACCCCCATAAGAAATAATTAACATGCATGGGAAATAATATATGGAATAAAACACAAAATAAAGGAGAAAGGTGCATATAAGGGCCTCAAATGGTAAGGAGAATCAATGGATTATAGTTATATTTTCAAACTAATTTCAATAATAGGTTTAGGTATATGATCTATAAACACATACACATAGAACATCATAATTTAATAGAAGATCTTGATATGATCAACAGACATCATTAACTCACTAGATCTATCACCAATATATGAAGAAAGAAAGTAGATATCATTGGATCATCAAACAAACCATAGATCCATCATAAATATATGAAAATAAATTAGTGATTATGATGAAAATGGAATAGATATAGAGTAAAATCATTGTTCTGGCACTGCTTTATTGATCCAATGTTAAATGACCGTGGGGGAGTGAATGGAAGAGGATAAGAGTGAAGGGATGAGTTCTTAAATTCAAAATTTGTGGTTTGGGTCGTATATGGGTAATAAAAATGGTTTCAAATAATGTGGAATTAAAATACATGGGGTTATTTTAATTAACTAACAACTATGATATTATGGTAGGATGGTGGCCCCTCTAGATTGGTGATGGGATGTTCATTTTCATAAAAACCTTAAAAAACTATATTGGTGGTCCAATGGATCTTTGCAACCACTAAATAGAAGAGCCTCTACACATATCGTCATCCTTGGATTCCCAAACACCTTGATACTGTAAAGTGACCTCCTAAAAACATATCAGAAAATAAAATAAGAGATATATAGGATTTATAAACTCTACATCTCATACATTGAATTAAATTAAAGATGTTAAAGTCCCCCCACCCCCTTTAAAGAGTTATTATCCATAAGATGTACCTATAACTTTTCAACTAAAAGTAGTCAGGCTATTATGTCCAGACATATGCCTTATACACTAAAGTCTCCTCCTAAATTACTCATTTTTATATAGGATCTATACAATTGGGACCTTATTCATGAAAACTAAATTTACACTCTATTCTACAATCCACATAGAGAAATCCCTGTATGATGTGTAAACCACTTAATTAATATCTTGATAGTAGATGACATGTATAGAATATGTCATGTACCTATAGAGATATGAATCATGATAAAAACATTGTACTCCTCAATAGTGATAAGGGACATCAATTTTATGTGCCATTATTCATGTATTATTGGGGATCTCAAGGGGTCTAATACAGTGTAATGATAGATTCTCATTATTCATCAACCATCAATGCACAAACTATGGAGTGACTGAAAAAAATATAATCTAGCTAAAATGAAATCATTAGGAATCCTTCTTTAGATAGCATAATATTTCATCAAACCCTAGGCCATTATTAACCTATTTTGAATTTAATACACTCTTTTCAAGGTCTTCTTTATCATACTAGGACACACAAGTGATTCCTCACCAACATCATGAAAATAAGTGGTGAACGACATGTTATCCCATAAAGAGAGCCATAAGGTGTCGTCTAAGTTAGAGCATATTAAATATTTTCTTATATGGACTCAAAAAAGTCGAGGTGATTATCCCTTTTTATAAAGATGTCTAGGATGCTGTAACAGATAATATCATCCAATATAAAATTCACATAGTCTGACAGTCCATCTATTGGTCGATGGAAACCTGTGCTCAATAATAACTGATTACCTAAAGGATTTTTTAATACCTTAAAAAATATTTCTTAAAACATGTATCTATATTAGAAGAAATTCTCAAGGGAACTCCATGAAAGTGTACTATCTCATTGATATAAAACATTCACTAATCATCCACTCCGTGAGTCTCAATAATTCATAATAAATGTTATACTTTCATGATATTGTAAT
This sequence comes from Viscum album, assembly GCA_963277665.1. NCBI lineage: Eukaryota > Viridiplantae > Streptophyta > Magnoliopsida > Santalales > Viscaceae > Viscum > Viscum album. The sequence continues at coordinate 1,550,757,634 of OY728125.1, read as the reverse complement.
GAATAACCTAAATAATATAATTAATACACATGGTCTAGGATGACATCATTAAAAATCCTATCATGATGTACTCCCACATCCATATGGGAATAGAAAGTGGAATTATCATACCACTAGGATTTTAGTGGTCGACCATTATATAATTTCTTCTAAGGCATCAAGAAAAGTATCGTGCAATTTCCCTCTTCAACACTAAGAACCATAACTTTTACATAAATGAATGGTACATATTTATTTCCCCATGATGCACTACCCACATGGATATATAGATATATCCCATGAACTATTATATGATGTTATTAGGCCCTACATATCTCTATTTATTAGGATCACATCATCACCATCAAGAGACCACCCAGTTGTGTAGTTACCACTTACCTGTTATTCTAATAACACATGACGGTCTCAACCCATCACTTCACCTACCTTCAATGGGTCTACTACATAATATATGACCAAAAAGGTAACACATTTAATAGATCCCTTGTCAATGGTTGAATGTATCTTCTAGTCATATAATAATGTTATCAGGCACCACAATTTGATAAAATATTGTTCACAAAACTCCTGAGATACAATTGTATTATGTCTAAGAGAATATTTATTAATATTAACACTACCCAATGTATAGGATATCTCAATTTTTAACATATTAATGTAATCTACCCAAAGCAGCTTCCTCAAATTGAGGTCCCACTGTGTGAATATATAACTGAGTCTTCTATGGTTTTTATAGACAATAATCCTCTCACCAAAGATAAAGTTTCATGATCATTTCAAAAAAAGAACCACGATATTGAGTTACAAGTCACGTGTAAGAAAATTCCACTCATGATGCCACAACTGACATGACCCATAAGCTTCTACAGCCTCCCTTTGCATAAATATCGACCCCCAACCAATTTCAGATGATTCATTGTATACATCATAACTAATCCTTGGGTCAAGTATAATCGATAGCATATTCATAGTAAATCTCCTTATCATCTTATTAAAGGCCTCATCACACTACTTGTGCCATTGAAACTTAACCCTATTCTTGGATAGCGTTGCTATATGTTGTAATAACCAGAAGAAGTCTAGGATAAAATTATTATATTATCCTAATAAATCTAGACACATACTATTCTCAAACACATTTTGGAGACATCAACAATTCATTAATTCGTAATATTTATTTGGGTACATGGATATTAGTCTTAGAAGCCACATGTACACATAATTTTACCTCCAAAATACAAAAACGACACTTCAATATCATGTAATAAAGATGATTTGGTCAATATGTACTCACGAATGTATCAATACGAATGGAATGATACTCTAATTTTAATGAGTAAAATTGGATATAATCTACATGAACCACAAAGTGAAATCCAAGATAAGGGTGAATGATCATGTTCATGGGTTCCATGAACACTCCTTGTATGATTGTCATTGAAAACAACATCACCAAATACTTTTATAGGCCATATCGTATCCAAAATTCCATTTTTAGGATGTCTTCTTCTCTTTCCAGCTACTGATGATAGCTATATCAGAGATTAATCTTATATAACTACCAAGATACCTATAACTAATCAATTATATCTCCAATTATAGGAATAAGATAACTATTATTTCAAAATACATAACAATTTTTTTATTATATATATATATATATATTCAATTTCAACTATTTTCTTTCTTTGAGAAAGATAGGTGCACCCCAAATTGAAGTACATGGGTTGACAAATCCTTTATATTACATGTAGTCAAAGTGTATTTTGAGATACTTTAAATCGATTGGTTCCATATGATATGGGTGTATTGAAATGGGGTGTAAACCTAGAATGGGTACTATTTCTAAATAATATCCTCTATCCAGGGGAATACATATGAAGTGATTCACAAGGATGTACAAAAAGAGATACACTTTACAAATAATAGTTGAGTGGGATAATACCAATCTTTTTAATTAATTAAATATCATAATCTATAATGTAATCATCTCATGATGGCTAATTGTTTAACCTACTACCTTCACACATCTTCTACTCACCTATCTTTACCAACTTATCTCCCATGGGCATTGTAAACGATACCCATATCATATACGAATCAATTAGGTAATGAAATATATTCATGTATTCTATGAAATCAATCAAATTATATCTTTTCACATGTAGAATGTGATGTCACATAGATTTATATAGCTGTATTTGATTGTAGAACACTCTGAGAAACATTTAATACAATACAATTTTTTGGAAAACAACATATCATGGGAACAAAACTAAAAAGATAATATTTTTCTTAAGTTATGTCCAATAATAACATGTGTATATATAAATTAATGGGAATAAAACATATAAAATAGAGTTCTAGTAAATATTAATGTGATAAATACATTACCTTGGGTAGAAGTTTATCCCTCACCAACATCCAATAAATTCAGATCCATTATATATAATCATATTTCCAAGGATCTCCAACTATATCCCTAAGGTATGTTACACTAAAAATTAATAATCATATGAGACTACTTATGAGGACCCTGACCAAATATCTAGATTATAGATCACACTTGTCTTTCACCCCTATATAACCTAATCCCTGAAAATATATGATATAACCACAAGATATGCTTCATATGGACACATTTTTGGAATAATCTCTGAGGTGCATTATAGAACTTGTGACAATATCCCAAATTTCCATAGTTGAATCACTATGGGAAACCGCCATATGGGCGGGTGAAGAATATGTACTTTCTTTTAATTTTTTACACTATTTCACACCCCATTTCTGCCACCAATTGGTATTAGAGGTGACAATCATTGCTGATGTAGGATGTCCACCTACCTGAGTACGAAAAGGTGGAAAATAAGAACTTATGAATCCTCTCATAGGCCCTTTTCTATATTCAAGGCCTTGGAAAGAACCTATGGGAATGTCATTAAGACAAAATTCCCAAACCCCGACATGATATCAGGATGGATACTGATCTAGAACTTCTAGGAATTGTGTTCGTCATTTATGACTAAGATTAGAGAAAAATGAGGTATTTTGGTGAAATTATTTGAGAATATAGATATCGTAATATATCCATTCTATATCTATATGAACTACAACAATAATATTTACTTTAGGGAATCAATAATTAATTCCCTAAAAAAGTCACTTCAAGGCTTGCCATGTGAGGCCCCAAAATATGAAATCGTTTCCCATCATGACCTACAACCTCATAGAGGGTCCTTGTAGCATGAACACTACTAGCTTCACTATCCTAACCTGATGTGGCCTAATTAGGTCAAAAATTCTCTCAATGATAAATATCTAGTTATATATATCATGTCGGCCTCATGTTCCCTGAAACGTTTATGGATGCTGGAGATAAATTCTCTAGTGTAGGTGACAATGGACCTCAGTTACTTGCTAATATGGGTATAAATAAGTGATAATAAATTTTGATGAGGTGGTACCACTGCTTTCATCATCATAGCATGAGTTTGACTATTCTCTCTTTCACCCTCATACACTATAGACATTTTAATAGAGGATTTATCCCTAGAAGAAGTATCCCATCCCACATTAGTTTGTTGTCCCATTAGTCATTTTTATATTATAATTGTTTTGAAATAAAAAAGGAAACATTAAATTGTTTTATAGAATTAGAAAAATCAATTAATTATATTAAATAATTAATATTCACTACACATCTAGTATATATATGGAAGGTGATCCTACATTCCTAATTAGGATGTATGAATTCACCAAAATGTTTTAAAATGTTTACATAAATCTCATCAACAAGAAATCAAAGGTCCATTACACATGAGATATCATGAAACAGGGAAACTCCTCGACCCAATTCACACAGAACATTTATCCTTTCTAAAATTTACTAGAGTAAACAATATTACAAATAGTAATATCTTCCATTAATAACATTTTTTAATTCATGTACGTGACCCACTTGGTCTGTTCCAGAGCACTACAAGACCCCATGCACACCTCCAAATACACAAGAGGATACCAACTAGCTATGGGGTTTCAAAAACCTTCAATGGAAATACAACACCATTAGTATCATATCCTTCCACCAAACAAATATAAATAAAATATAATGTAACATAGAGTAATCAAGGTGGAAGAGAAAACATAAATATGTAATGTAAAATATAAAAACTTTTATATCAATACATAAATCGGACACTTATTGTAGCTGGAAAAATCATGAATATAGGATGCATTAAATTAAATAAAATAATAATGAATAATTCTTTAGAGTACGTACCTAATCTTCTTCGACCGCCAAGCTCCTTGGTTCGACCATCTGCCATAGTATCATTTCCTTGTATTAGATTTCTATTCATGAATTTTTCATGTGCATTAACATTTCCATATAGTGTGTGGGTAATAAAACCCATTTGGAAACAAAAAATGTGTCCTTAAAAATGTAAAAATGTGAAAGTGGTGGACTCCATGACAAAATAATTGATAATACAATCATAAACGAACATTGAGTGTTTATGTGTTCACTAATCCACCACTATACTAAAACATACTTAATTTAAGGATAATAAGAAGACATTAGAAGTAATCATTAGGTTTTTATAAGTCTAGTGAACATTTAACTCCACATCCCCAAGGCATCCAGTGAACATACTACCTGACATCCAGAAGGAATTGACTTTTTATACATTACTTGGTAACCACAATCCATCGAGCATCATTCAATTGCAAAAGAATGTCATGATCTAATCATGTTTATGGGTGCATAGTCATTATCATCGCATGTGATTCACTCTCTCCATATATGGTGAAATCATAATACAATGGAACATCTGTAACACGTACCAAAAGAACCCCCACCAAGTCTCGATAAATACCCAAAATATCAAAGTGCGTAATAATTAATATAATGTCATTCCATTATGAAAATATAGTATAAATATATAATAACATGTGATCCAAATTATGCATGGTAACAATATACACTAATAATAGTCAAGTAAACATGATTCAAATAGTGTTATCATTAGCTACACACACAACCACAAACATTCACTAAAAATCTTAATCTACAAGCTATTCCATCACAACCTGAAATCATGGAAACAAGATTATATATGTAACTGAAATGGTAAGTAGCTTCCTACTCATATTTTATAATAAATACTTACAAGGATTTATAAAGGATAAAATCCCAAATGACATCACATGTTCAAAAAGACTGAAGAATATGATTATAAAGGAGACTCAATGTGATTCCATGTCATTAAGGTATTTTCTAGAATTACATACATTTTGAGGAATGTAAAAAAGATTTAGTACCATAATTTATTGAAGTATAGGACACCAATTTAGTAGATCCATTGTTAATTTAGGAATAGATCATGAATTCCTCTATAATTAAATAATAGAAAATTATGTCTAGAAAACGAACATCAATTCCATTATCAAACCATTATCAGAAATGAGATCCAAGATGAGATTAAATAAGAAGAAAGTATCAAGGTTATTGATCTATTAATGGTAACTAACAAGCATCCATAATATAGGAGAATAATAACATTGGTTGAGGGTATGTCACTAACACATTGAATCCACAAAAAACCTTATAAAGGATCATCAAAATATAATAGTTCTATCATTTATCTTCCACCAAGAATAGGTTTAAATGGAAAATCTATTAACACATACCCATAGATCATTCATATTTAATGGAAGAATTAGATCTGATCATGATACATCGTTAAAATTCTATATCCATTATAAACTATAAATAATAGAAAACAGTTCATTGGAATAATATACAAACCATAGATACATCACTGTTCGATGAAAAAACACTAATACAATGAGGAAAAAGAGGTAGATCTAGAGAAAAATCACTAATATAGAAACCTCGGGTTGATAAAGCATTGATGAAAAAATGGGGAATAAATGGGATATGGAATGAGTCAGTACAATAGGTATAAAATTCTATATACTAATGTTTATGATGAAATTGGTTATTTGAAATTTTTTCGTAGAACAACGAATTTAATGTTGTGAGGTGCATTTAATACACCTTAGACAAGGATGTACCAGTGGGCAAGAAAGCCTTAATGGCTATCTGTTAAACCCCAAAATGGTTGGTGAGGTTTTTATTTTCTTTTAGACCTACATCAATACTAATGGATGCCTTGTTTGAACACATAATGATTTTAACGAACACTATTTTTGATAGTTTATACGACACACAACACCGAGCTTAAATAAATCATGAAATATTATTATATATACCCATTATATCCTATCCATCAATTTGGTTTTTTTAAATAGTATTAAAAATTTATGAAATAAAAATAAAGGAGCTAATAAATAAAAAAAATTGATGAAATTTTATGAAATATGTACTCAAAATTTAATAAAGTTATTTTATACGTCAGAAAAAGGTTTTGTCAAAAAAGTAGTTTTTCCTTTTTTGATAAATTATTATAATATCATAAAATTTTATGAAATATTTTTTTTAAAAAAATATTAAATTTAAAAATATCATGCGAAAATTATATGAAGGTGAAATTTTCAGATTTTTCAAAAAAATCATTTTTTAGTGATTAGAAAGACATAAATGTTTTTATTTGAAAGTGTATTTCGGTTTAAAAAATTTTCAATGATCCATTTTATTTTAAAATGGATTCAATGTAAAATTATTTCTATTTTATTATTAGTAATAAAATTATTTTAATTTTATATAATTCTATAATTTATTTTTTATAAAATTATTTTTAAACATAAATATGCATATTTAAGAAAAAACTGTATTTTTTTAAAAATCAGTTTTCATATCATTTTTCATAATTATTTTCAAATAAATATATATAACTTATTGAAATTTATTTTGAGGAATTGGAATTTATTTTTTTGGATTATTAAATTCATTTTATCACAGTAAACTTTTGTTGACATTTTTATAAGGAAGTTAAATTTTTTATCTATAAAAAATATTGTTTTTAGGAAATACCAAATCTTTTAAGGTATTTCCAAGACATATTAATAATATAAAAAATTGTGAAACATATTTTAAAATTAATTTATGATATAATAATTTAAACATAATTCAAAAATAATTTAAAACATATATATTTGAATGAAATCCATAATAAATATAAAAATTGTCTTCAATGCGGATGTATAGCCCACACTATAATGGAAACTGAATATTTGTATCCTAAAAGTAATAATTGGAATGTGATAAGTTTTTTCTCTACATGGAAAAAAATATTAATTATTATTGAGGATATGTATGAGTTTTCATGAATTTTAGAGTCATATAAGAGGTTTCCAATCCAAATACTTGTGAAATTCTTGTGCTTGGATGGAAAAGTCATAATTTCATATTATATAAGTTATCATGTCATATATTTGAGTTAGAATACATATTGAACGAATATAAATGTTTATTTTGATCATTATAAAATAATATTCATGATATAAATTTATTTATATTATTTATAAATTACTTAATTACCTTACATTCTTATGCAATGCTAATACGATATAAATTTAATGAACAGGAAAATAAAATAAATGATTTAACAAATATTTAAACTGATATAATTTTAATGAGAAAATGTTACCAAATAAATTTAAAGATATATGTGACATATATATGAGGTGTAAATTAATTATATTAAAATTCAATTTTTTACTTCATGTATTTGAAGATAAATTAAATGAATAGTGTCAAAATAGAAAAAAAATGATATTCTATAATAATAAAATTTTATTAAATTATTTCAAAACTATAAAAATATTCAACCTAAACATTTGGGTTAATATATGGTCTAACATGTTATCCTTTATCCATTTATGTCTCAATAGTTACATTATATTTAAATTTATAATCCTTTAAAAGTGGAAAATATGTTACCATGTTTAATGTAAAAAACGTTATTTAAGTTTTATACCTAAAGATAATGTTTAATAAAGCACATAAAATTACCAAAATTTGATTGGTAGATTGTATTTCAACCATTTCATACCCCATGTTCTAATTAATTACCATTTTTAATTATTTGGATCTAGAACAATCATATAATATTTAAAATTTATATAAAATCCTAAAAGTGCCTCGCACCTCAATTAAAAAAGGTAATCTCCTTCCTCAATTCTTCACACCACATTAAGACATTTATATCTACCAATACATGAGAATTTATCTTATCAATAGGATTATCAATGTTCTAGAGGTTCTTCTCTCCCAAAAATATCATCCTTTTATTCCACAAGAAAGGATCTAAAGATGGTCTTCCAAAGAAGAGGTAATTGTCTTACCCACCTTCTCTCAATTTATTCTTTATTTTGCCTCTACCAAATCACTCGAAGTTATCATAAAATAAAAAAATTAGCCTCATTATATTTTAATTTTATTTTAATTTTCATTCCACCATTACCCATCCTATTTCTTATCAAATTGGAAGTGAATGTATCTCTCGTGCATACATATGACTTACCATCTCCACGTGGAGATATAACTCATTTTTTCATTAGAATATTTTATGGATTAGAAGTATAATGGGATTATATTTTATATTTTATATTTTATATTTATAGAATAATTTTAATTCATTAATTATAATATCATGTCTGCTTTTTTACCTATTAAACCATTAAGAAACGTTAACATCGCTCTTGCATGCGTGTGGATTACGACCTCCATGTAGAGATATGATTCACTATTAATTTTTATTTTAATAGGATAGTAATAAGGATGGATATGATGATTTTATATAATTTATATATCATAGTAATGATTTTTGAATGTTTAATTATTATTTAAAAATCCTTTATTCTAGATTTTTAAAATTGTTAACAGCATTCATACATACATATGACATGTCATGTTCAATAATAGTTTAATTCCCTATATATATAAATATATATTTAAATGACAATAAATATATATATATATATATAATAAATATATATTATATTTATATCATTATTAACAATATAGATATGATTTAGTCATAATCAAATTATAATCATTGAAATTACTAATACAAAACATACATGAAAACTATGGAGTTACACTCGAGTTATTGATTAAGTGGAATGTGTTTAATTTTTTCACCTTCATATAATGATTATGAATTATTTATTCATGATTTCATCAGCATTATTCATACCCTTATAAATCATAAGATCATACCAAATTCTTTTGTTTCTTTTCCCTATGATTCTAGGAAATTTTTTATCATTGATATATAGGGACATGCTAGAGAGAATAAAGAATATATCAAATGAAATAATTATTTGAATTTTTTCATTTGAAATTTATGTAAAATTTATGTACATATCTATTTCACCATGGTTGTTAAACTATGTGATCATTTGAGATATGATAGATTGTATATTATGCCAATATAATAAAGTATCTATCAACTATGGGCAACTATGGTCAGGGACTTTATAGTTGGTATTAGAGAAAATTTAGTAAAATCCTAATGATATAAATTTATTAAAACATTTATTATGGAATATAACCTTCTGAAAAACATTGAGGACAAATCAATGTATATGATAAAATCTTATAGATTAGTTAATGAACAGGATAACTAAAGTTAAACTTAAGGAATAATATATTGAGAAATTTTTTTCTTCATTTAGACATAATTTGAATAATATTTCATAACTAAATTTTATTATCTAAGTTTTATGATCATGCATTACTTTCTGGTTTTAGTTAATGTATGTAACTAGAAAGAATTTCATTAGCATTCAATGCGATAGACAATGTGTTGATAGGAATCCAAATAGGATGATGGGAAGAGTAAAGTATGTTTTTATTATTCTTAATCGATTATCATGATATATGATTAACAACTGTCACCTTGACCAACTATCAATCTCAAAAAATAAGACAATGATTGATTTCAATGAGAGATCGGGTGGTGGATCCCATGGATGAAATAATATTCATTTAACAAGATTTCAAAAAAATTAGAAGAAACACCCACTTTAATGTATGAGAGGAATTGGAAGAAGTTTTTAATTTTAAAAAGAAGGACACAACAAAATTAATTACTAAAGAAGAATTAATTTTTTTTACTACCAAATGGATTAGAATAATTGTTTCCCTTAGGTATCACTAATAGAATAATGTTTAAAATGTAGAAAGTATGAGAATTATAAAATTCTATATCCTAAGAGGGAAATCTCATGAAGAAAATCGGAATATTTATATGAGTAATGGTTATAATTCTGTTGATAATGAGACAACAAATTATATATGAATGAGAGGAGGTATTGAGAAATATGATGACAATGAATAGTTATTGTTTTTATAATGAAGTGGAATGATTGAAATTCTTATGAATTTGGAATCATGATTTATGTTGTAAAAGTATTTTATCAATGATAATATAATAATATAATTGATAAGATATATAAGGATTGTACAACTATACTTATTCTACAGGGATTTGAATCACATGATGAATTGTACTGGTAAATATGAGAATACGTTATATGGAAAGGTGACCTTTAGGAAAACAAAATATTTGTGGAAGTTAACCGTAAATATGTTCCAGATGTTGGAATAATAATGATAAAGGGATTTCTATGTGATCGTATTGGTGACCATGAAAATGGTTAGTAATTTAAAAAATTAATTCATGTGGAACTTTACTTTATTTTATAAAATTCATGAAATAAATTAGATAAACTAATACTTTATTAAAGGAATAAGGATAGAGTTAAATCATGAAATCATGCGTGTTTTCATTAATGTTTAATGGTTATTTAAGACATTAATATGTTTTAGGTTAAAATGTAATCAGAGAATTCACTTTTTTAAAAACAAATATCATTAATTTTATTATTTTTTCTATGGATTATTTTTTGATAATTTTTTTGGTTATTGAATATGGGTAGTAGTATTTCAGAATATTCCTAAGGATAATAACTTATGGAATGGATTATATTTAAATATTAAAAATATTGTTCAAGGGTAATGTTTGATTAATAATATTGTTTAAGTTATTCCAAACCTTTTTGGTTTTATTAAAAATTTAAAATATTCTGAGGCACTTTTCTTAGGGTGGATATATTGTGACACACCATGTTTTTAAAATAACACTATATTTTATAGGATATAAGACATGCACCACTGATCTTAGATGAATCATGAGATATTATTATGTACGAATCATTATAACAAAGTCGTATATTGGGGAGGAGGTATAAAAAGTTTTAAAAAAAATTATGAAACATATATGAAGGACCTACTCAATAAAAATTCATTGATTATTTATTATTAAAAATGTATAGATTTTTAAGTAATGTTATTTTATGCTTCAAAAATACTTTTTCTTCAAAAATTATTTTTTATTTATTTTTTGTGAGAAAATATTATAATTTCCAAAATATCAATAAACATTATTTTATTAAAATAATATAAATTTTCTAAATCATTGTAACCAAAATTACCTTCGGGTGAAATTTTTGGATTTATATTAAATGATTGATTTTCTAGCGAATATTAAAAACACCATTTTTTAGAACTAAATTTTGGTTACAAAAATTTGTGAATATTAATGTTATGTTAAAATAGTTTCCATGTAAAATAATTTCAAATATCTAATTAATAATTATATTATATTCATTGGACTAAATTTTATAATTTAATTTGGTGTAAAATCAACATTATATGTAAATAGGAATTTTGAAGAAAAACTATTTTTAAGTGGTTCTTATCGCCATTTATGTAATTTTTTCAAATTAATTTATATCACTTAAAGGAATTTCTTAGGATATTGAATTAATATTTGGACTCAATGTGGTAAATTTAGCCGTGGATTATTTTTTACATTTTTTTGAAGAATGTATCATTTTAGTGAATATTAAAAAACAATATTTTTATGAAAAACAATATCATCTATGACATCAAAGAGATATAGATATAATATAAAAATTTATCAGTAATATGAAATGAAAAATTTATGATAAAATAATTAATATCATTAAAAAATAATTAAAAACATAATGATTATAATTTATTCTATAATAAGTCTCGAAATCATTTTTAGTGTCGATGCATAGCTTGTGTAACAATGGAAAATTCCAATTAGGGATTATAAAAACAATAATTGGGATGATATAAGTCCTTGGGTATTAAATATTAAGTATTATGGGATATTTTTATGGTTATAAATAAATTTTAAATTCATATAAGTAGTGGATTTTTAAAATGCCAATGGAATGCTTGCGTATAGCCAGAAAATCCCAAATTGAACATTATGTATGTCATTATGACTAATATATGAATTAAAATATATATTAAACGAATATAAATATATATTTTTATCATAATAGTGATATTTTAATTATATAAACCTATTTATAACTTTTATAAAATATATAATTACCTTATATACTTATGAAACACTATTTCAATATTAATTAAATTAACAGAAAAATAAAATAATTGATTTGAAAAATACTAAATGTGATATAATTTGATTGATATATTGTTTCATATGAAATTTATATATCTATGTGACATATTAGAGAAGTTTTAAATCATTAAATTTTAATTACACATTCATCGTGATGCATTCAAAGTAAAATTAATTGATTAGTGTAAAAATTGAAAAAATGGTATTTTATCAGAATAATAATTTATTAAACTATTTAGAAATTATAAAAATATTTAACGTGGAAAATTGGGATAACATATATTCAAATTTTTTTCACTTATCTATATAAGAGTCAATAGTAACCTTACAAGTAAAATTATAACCCTTTGATAGTGAAAAATAAGTTACTATAATTAATGATAAAATATGTTAATTAAAAATTTATACCAAATGATAATGTATAAAATAGAACATAAACCAACCCAAATATTATAAAATGATTATATTTAAACCATATACTACCGTATGTTTAAAATTGTGACCATTTGGATGTATTTTGTTCTGGAATAGCCTTATAATATTTTAAATATTTGTGAAATTACAAAAGTGCCTCTGACCTCAATTACAAAACTGGACATCCTACCTAACATATTCAAAAAAGTATTATCCTTTAAGATCACATGAGACCATTCTGATTTATACCCTTACACAATTATCCAATTAGTAATGGTTTTATCCTCCTTAAAATAGTTTCAATAGTTTTCTTAAGAAAGGATCTATTGATGGTCTCCCAAAGATGAGGTAATTGTTTTACCCGACCTCTTTCAATTTATTCCATTGTCTACATTTTATAAATCACTTGATGTTATCATAAAATAATAACTTCATCATCCTAAATATAATTATTTTTTATTATTATTATGATACCACTGTTACCCATCCTCTTACCTTTCGAATGGGAAGTAAAAGAATCCCTCGTGTATATGTATGACTTTCCATATCTACATAGAGATACAATTTATCATCAATAAAATATTTCATGGATGGGAATTACATTGGGTTAAATGTTTATATATTATATTTATAAAAAAATTATACAAATTATTTTATAATATCAAATATACCAACTCACCTACCAAATATCGGGAAACGATAACGGAGCTCATGCATACCTGTGGATTACAAAGAGATGTTATTTGTTTTTCATTTATATTTTACATGGATGGTAATAAGGATAGATATTATGAGTATATATTATTTATATGAAATAATAATTACTCATTTAAGGTGAATTATTTTTTACATTTCATTCATTCCATCTATTAAACAATTAAAACAATATTCATGCGTACATATTCCCTACCATCTCCAGGACTGGTATAATCCATTATATATATATATATATATATTATTAAATACTATAAATATAAATATATTAAATATATATAATATTTATATCATTATTAAAATTCTAGATATAGTGAAACCATTATAAAATTTTAAAGTATAAAACCACAATACCAAAACATACTTGAAGAGCAATCGCTTCTTACATGAAATAGTGTTTTGAACAAAAAAAATTGTTAGCAAATGGGTGATAAATGATTTGATGAAAGTAATATATATTACTATGTATATTATAGTTTATTTTTAATATATTTAAAACAAACCTATATTTATTATACAGGATTTCTGAACACATACAGAGGATGCTAGATCTATGGTAAGGGTTTCTCATCCCACTATTACTTTTGTGAGGCATATGCAATATTCACCCTTTATTTAATTTATGTTCTATATAAAAAACCATTTAATATATTTCATCAATAATATATTTTTAGTCATGTTATTTTATGTTTCATTTTATTTTATATATTTTCTGGTACTTACATTTCAAAATATACCCAAGTTGAAAGGGTTTATTTCATAATCTCATTAAAATTTGGGATTGTTTACGCTTATGTTTCTAATGGGAAATAATTTTATTCTATATAAATTATTTCTAATAAAATGTTTTATATAATAATATTAGTAATATAATTTAGTTTTTTATATTCATTTTTCTATGATCAATTTCTTTTAAAATGGTTTGAAAGTAATCTTCTTGTCATTTTCAAAAAAAGGAACTTTTCAACTTTTATGAAAAAATTATGAAAGGAATGATTTTTAACTTATAATAATTGAATAGATTCTCTCATTCATATATAATAATTTAATTTAATTTTACTATAATTTTTTATAGGGTTATTTTAAATGGAAATACTTTCCTTCGTAATTGCACAGTTTTTTTAAAAATAAGTGTTTTTTTAGTGAAAATGTCATTTCATTGAAGAATGGTTTTAAAGAATGAATTTTGGTATTTCCATTCATCAATGAGATCAATTTTAATTTTATTTGTTATCCACTCATTATATGTAATTATGATACCATCCTTATTAGTTTTCTATATGGTTTAGTATCTTTTTTATTAGGTTCTTGCTATTTTGATCCAATTTTCTAAATTACATTGGATGGTTTATGATTATGTTTATTGGATTATGAAATTCATAAAATTTAATATTATAGTTTCAATATGAATTTTTATGTTTATTATGGTTCAACTATTTCATATTAGGTATGAATTGGACTAATTATGTGAGGGATGGGGCCTATTGTAGCCCCTCGATTCATTGATAGGTCTCATGAGATATACTAGACTGGTTCGTGGATGAGGTATTTCCCATTTATATAAGTTTTCTTCTCCTAAGGCCTTAATGGTATGTATACATGTCTTGAATTATTCACCACTCCATTATGAATTTATTTATTGATGTTCCAAGTTATTATATGAATTTTTATAATATCCATTGATAAGTGTCAATATAGAGAGATTTTTTATATATCATTAGCCGATAATTATTTATTTCTACCACATTAAGCACTTTTTATTTATTAAATGACATTTCTTTCAGTTATTTACCTTCCCATTCCAATTGTTTCTTATTTATTCACAATTACCTCCACTATATGGTTACCCTTATAGATTATTAGATATCATACCTTTATTATGTTTCTTTTCCCCAGGATTGTAAAAAATGATTATCATTGATATATAGGGAAATGGTAAAAGTAATAATGATAATGTCAAAAAATATACTCTATTTTATTTTATGTTTTCAAATTTATGTGAAATTCATTAATTTATCTATTTAACCAAGAAAAATAAACTATTTGTTCCATAAGAATGTGATCTGTTGAATCCTATGCCTATGTAATAAATTAATTCCTAGCCCAGAGCTTCTGGGGTCAGGGATTTTAGACAAGTTGATGTCTACATCCACCAAACATCTATGTTTCTAGATGACTCTCTATAATTTGATTTCTAGAAAGATTGTTACTAAAAACATTCTACCTAAAAACCCATATAATATATTAAAACCATATTAATTGAGAATATATAATCATAAAATCTCTCACATTGAATTAAATAGGGGATTTTACATTCCTTTCAATGTAAATTTTTTTAATTTCTCCAACATTATTTTGACTAGTGAGGGATTTCTTGGGTCTTGTATTATAATATGATATTTTTTATCATGTTGGGTTATTACATTGAACTTTTTTATTTCTTTATTATATATGTATTCTAATTTAAATTTCTATTTTTATGTTTTTCCACAGTTAATTTGATAAAATTTTCAAATATTGAGAAAATAAATCCCCATGATATATTTGCAGACCAACAATAGGTACATATTTTATTTGAACAATTTCCCCACCCATAGTTATTTCATTTTCTTCCTCCCTAATAATTTAATTTAATCGATCTACTGGGGGTGGATCTAGATAAGAATCGGGTGGTGACGTTTATTCTCTAAATATAAGGTACTCCTTATCATCATCAAAAAAATTTAACCTCCTTATTCTTATAAGAAATTTTCACATCATGGTCTGAAATCCAATCCATACCGAGGATTATATCAAATTCAATAATGGGTATGGCGATGAGATTGTCTAAAAAGGAACATTTATATTCCCTAATGGGGACTGATTCACAAAAAATTATTTCAATGATAATTCCCTTAGGAGTTTTGAATGACAACACCAATGATAAATCAAATTGGAAATATCTAATTTTCTTAGAAAACTGGGATGATATAAAACAATGTGATGATCTAGAATCAAATAAAGCATTGGATAAACTTGAAGAAACCATTAAATTACCTACCACCACATCTTTAGATTCTTCAACCTCAGTAGTAGTGATCTCATAAGCTTGTCCTTGCTCCATTATAATTTTTTCAGGTATGTTTCCTTGGATCTTAGGACATTATTTTTCATAATGCCTCTTTTCTCTACAATTGTAGCATTCAACATTGAAAACCTCTTTCTTTACCTTGCAATCATGAGCTTGGTCGCCTTTTTCACCACACTTGTAATAGACTCCCATTACCTTTATTCAAGTACTGGGGTGTTTATTGCCACATTTACTACATGTTGGATATTTATCTGTTCCCTTATTCCCCTTATTTTCATTTCCAGAGTGTTCAGCAGATCAATTCATCTCTTGCTTTGTTTTAAAGTCGTAAGACTTAGGGAATTTGTTTTCTCTCTTCATAGCACATGAGACAATATATTCCCATGATGAGAAGGATTGTGAGTCTAATTCTTGATGGAGAAATGGGTTTAACACATCAAATAATCGATCAATATTACTCCTTCGGTTACACATATAATCTGCAACATTCCTTGATAACCTTGTAAAGTTAGCCTCATACTTTGTCACATTCTCATCCTCATTTTCCCTCAGACTAAGAAATTGTCCTTCCATATCAGCTCGATGGTCATGAGGAAATTATTTTTCTAATAAAATCTCTTTAAACTCCATCCATTCCATATTTTATACCTATTAATCCTTCATTGTGTTTTGAATTAATGACCACCTTTGATTTTCTCTCCTGTTAGGTTATAAACTACCATGTCAACTTTTTCTCTATGACTACTCTCCAAAGCATGAAATATTTTCTCTAATGAACTTATCCATCACTCAGCTAAAAATGAATTTTTAGTCCCATTAAATGTTTGTGGGTTTTTCCACAGGAAGAGGTCTTACATTGATCCTCTGTATTGTGGATCAGGGTGCTCCATACGGGAAAGGTTATTATTCATAACCTATGTGAGTTGTCCCAGTATGGTGATAAGCTCATCAGCACTAGTTCTATCACTAGCACCACAATAATTATCATGAGTAGGAGGGAAATCCCTACATGGATTACATTCAGTGATATGCTTTCTATTCCTTCCACTAGGCTCCATTTCTAAATAATGGCATACAGTAGATTAGTTTAGGAATCGCAGTACATAATTACAAATTTGTAAAACACTTAAATTAAATTGAAA
The DNA here is from genome assembly GCA_963277665.1 of Viscum album. Lineage (NCBI taxonomy): Eukaryota > Viridiplantae > Streptophyta > Magnoliopsida > Santalales > Viscaceae > Viscum > Viscum album. The sequence goes on along the minus strand of OY728125.1, from coordinate 1,550,739,863 downwards.
AGTTTAGGTATATAATCCATAATCATAAAAAAAATTGATGAGGTATATACTCGTAAATCCTTGATAATGTTTTGTAAAGAAAATGTGAATTATCCTAGCTATATCCCCTGGGAGTGTCGTAACCAAGAGTGAAGTATGGCCCATTATCAAGTACCGAAATACCCCATGTCAAACCTGAAACTCATTGTCAGAGTTTTCACTCCTAAGTACATCTTGTCCAGAGCTTCCTCTACCTACTTGTATCCAGAAAGGGATTTATTTCTTGAAAAATACACAAAATATCTCCATTACCAATATTTTCATAAGTTCTTCTATACTAATCCTCAAAGTCTATCTTAGGGTAAAGTTCTCTAATCAGAGTTTTTCATAATCTATCTCTCATGGTTTTTACAAAAATTACTCTGATACCAACTGTAACTCCCCGACCACATTTACCCAGAGTCAGTGCATTGTTACATAATATTGGAATGATCCTAAAGGATCAAATCCTGATTGACCGATCAATTTAGTAGCCTTGGATATACTAGTAACATACATAAGTTTTACATTACATCATGAAATGAAAAAAAACATTGTGTCTCCATTGATAACATTCATATCACATACACTATCCCTACAGGTCAGTCATAATATACATCTTCATATCCTAGGAAAAAATAAAACATATAAAGGGGTGAGCTCAGATGCTCAGTAAGTATAACAATATAGAAAAACTATCATAAATAAGAGTAAACATTTAAGAAAATGTATAAGACTAAAAAAAGTGATTAAAACTTAATCTTCCACATAATTTGGAGAATTCAAATAAAATAATTCCATTTACTTATTCACATTGATATTCTACTAGTTAAATAATCACATGTAATATCAATTACCAATTTCATAATAATAGAATGCATAATGCTGGACATCATAACCACATAGTCAAGGCCTCGTGCCAAGACTACAAATAAGATTTTGTCAAGGACCAGTTCCAAGACACTAGTTTGTCTCATGAGACCTACCGTTGTGTCAAAAAGATATAGCGGCTCCACCCGTCACTTACTAAGTCCAACACATTCCTCATATGAAAATGTTGAAACATGAAATAAACATTTACATTAAAACTAGCATATGTAATGTTAATAAATTAACCATAAACACTGAGTGGTATAAAAATAACACATCCACAGTCAAACTTATCAAAAAAATTCAATTATATATGTAGGATTGTATCATAATAAATCAACTTCAAACAAGTTTAAAATCCATCATATGATGTTGACATAGATGAAATCGAAACTGTTTCGGAGAAATATATGTTTCTATTTTGAAATAATTTAAAAGTAATGTAATTATAAAAGAGAACATTTATTTTGAAAATATTCTTATAATATTATATGGGAACCTTAGAAGATGTTATAACAAAGTAAAATATCTTCACATGCCGTATACGTAGAAAAATAATTATTTCCCTAATTTAGTCAAAAAGGTCGTAAAGGACCATGTTTGGAAAACAACAGAAAGAATCCTTTATAAAAAATTTATAAAAACTCCAAAAAGGGTACAAAATACTTTAATCCATATTCTACGAAATAGAAAAAAATTTTCTAAATACATTTTTAAGAAACAAGAATGTGGATGATAAAAAGGTCCGAGTAGATACTCACGTATGAACAACCTTGGGTAATGGAGAAATTGTATAATTAACCCTTTCCTTGTACATTTCCATAGTCACCGGTATTTTAACCTCTTTTATAATTGTTAAAATATTGTTATTAAATTATACAATAACTATATACACAAATATGATATCATATATGATTTTCTAATATTACTTTGTTAATAATATTTCAACAGTATCATTGTTTCAGGTATTTACTGATTCATTTTCCATTATTTGTTTTATTATGAAAGTAATGTTTTTTATGGATATGATGTACTTTATTCATATCCATAATGATATTAAGTTCTTAAATATTATTTTTAATCACCAACTGAAAATTATTCTTGAATGGTTACGATGAGGAATGAATCTCATCGTGTTCATGGAGACGGTAATCCATGTGTACGCAAGAGTGACAATATCATTATATTGATTGTGAAATCATAAGTAATTGGATGGTATATCATATATAAAGAATCATTTACATGTTATATTTATTATTTATATCAATTATACTCCTTATTATACCCATCCAAATTATGATGTATTGAATAACAAAATACACCACGACGTGGACACGGGAAGCCGTACATACGCACGTATGGTGACCTTTCATTCATAGGATGGATAGAATAATTAATATAGTTGTACCATATTTATAATAACATCACATAAATTATATGGTACTAGAGTTATTATTTTGGTATGGAAAAAACAATGAAAGGGGAAGTGGAAGAAGAAAAGAACTTTGAAAGTGGTGCTGAAATTATTATCTCTTATTCGGGTGTTTCCTTTTGAGTTGATCAAAATGGATCCATAAAATGGTTTTCTGATCAATTTAAGGAATCTAGGTCGAAGGTAGGGTAGTTGGGAGAATATATGAGTAGGGTATGGCCAATCCAAATGGCTTTGGAGGTGTGATTTTGAGATAAGGGGAAGTACACTTATATTTGAGAGGTGAGGATCGCGTTAGGAAAAGTTTGAAATATTGTTTTATTATACAATCATAATATGATTATAATGGCTCCAAAATGATTTATTTAAAGAATAAGGTGGGTATGGGTTGAAAAACACTGAACAAATAGGTTTTATATAGGTTTAGGTCACTATATTAACCTTCTCTTTTAGATTTATCTCTTAGTTAAATAGTTTAACTTTTACCATGTATTCGAGTATTATTATATTAAATGGTTAATAATAATACAATAAAATTATAAAAGAACCCAATGTGGTTCATAAATGATATATATATATTATTATATAAGTCTTTTTGATGGACTTTAGTTTTTTAAGATTATTATATCATTTAATAATATAGTATTTTTTTTAAACTCAATTATGTCAATTTTGACACTATATAGTATTTTGTATTTGTGAAAGTCATAAAAATTATATATATTAAAAAAATTATTTAATAAACTCTAACATGTCATATTAACCTATAAAATTAGAATAATTTATAATAATTTTCCATTTACAGTTATTTGGATATTTATAATATCAATTATTTTAATCTTTCAATAATAAGATAATTACTACATCATCATTGTGTCATAAATAAATTTTAATATTTAATGTATAAAAATTATAAATAAAATATCATTATTTAGGAAATCTATTTATCTTTCCAATGAATACCTATAGTTGAATTAATAATATTTATAACCATATATTAAAAATTGTTTAGTTATTAAACTTTCAATTTAACCGTTTTAACTCTTCTTGAAATAAAATAATAATAAATTTCCTAATCTAATCCAAGTGGACCAAAAGGATAATATTTTATTCCTAGGGTTGATTTTGTTCGGAAAACACTTATCCAATTGAATTAGGACATGTGTTAGGGTAATTATAATATCATTTTTACCATTAATTACAATATTTACTTATAACCGTGGTAAATAAAAGTCAAAAGTTTCTATTCACCAAAAAAAATTCATCTTATTGAACCACATTTGACTTAATGATGTCAACTATGTCTCTCAGTTTTTTGAAATTCGACTCACAGAAGCGGTAAAATAATGTTTTATGCTAATTTACAAATTCTTCTAGAATGTGGGTAAAAGACGGTAAAAAGTTCAATAAAGTTTTACATATCTAATATTATTATAAAAATAATCCCATAAAATACATTGAAAATATTTAGATATTATGAATATATTTATACCAAATATAAATTTAAATAAAATGACTAATTATTTAAATAAAATGTCAGTTTTAAACCATAACATAGTGTTTTTCACTATTCATCAAAAATTGAATGTTTTATGAAAAATACCAAAAAATTTCTATATGTTAATTTTGATATTAAAAATGCATAAATAAAGTCCATTTTGAAGAATAAAATTTATAAAATTTCAAAAAGTGGGTATTACTATTCATAACGGCTATTTTGATTGGGTGTGGTGTGTTAAAACTCCAAGTTGCGTACAATGAAAGCTATTGCATTATTCAAAGGGAAACATATCCTGGAAGCTTGGGGTGTTACATTCCATTGGAAAATACCATAAAAGATTTAAAACACTTCTTATGAAGTTACATCTTAATAATGATGAGAGGAAAATAAATCCCCACTAACTAGTAAGTTATGCATACAATATAAGGTATGAAACATGGACTACTTTTATTAATAATTTCATTGATAAATAATTTCAAGTGCATTGTAGTAGATAATATTAAATATTTAATTATTTATTTTATCCAACTTGATTCATTATGGTTAATTTATAAAACAATAACTGAGTTCTGAAAATAAACAGTATGCATCAAAACCAAGGTACCTCTATCGCAAAGTATTGATGGGGTATGTTTAATAAGATAAGAAATTGTTTTATATTTTAAATCAAAAAAAGTTTAATTATTTGATATGAAACAAAATAGTTTCATTTATTTATATATAGATTTTTGAATCAAAATATGAAGTCACTTCCACCCCACATCATGTGCTATGTAAGGATGATCATGTAAATAATGATGGTATATCAGTTTATAAAAACAAAAACAAAAGTCTGGAAAGAATAGTTAAGTATGAAAAAACTGTTATTAAGATTATTTATAAAAATATTAGGTAAAAATATCTATTTATTTTCATATTTTTTATATTTTTTAGAGATAAGAACTAGAGATGACCATACCATATGAAAAGCAACGTTCAGTAGCCTTGAAGCGGCCTAAAAAATATGACCACATTTAAGGAATTAGGATTTGGAGTCTCTCATTGAAAATATTTAGAGAATAGAAAACCACATGAAGATACATATAATATGGTGATTTGATTACATGCAAAAATAGACTCATTGGAAGATATTATTTTATGTTCTGGTTTGGTAGGCCAATGTATGAGAAATTATCGAAGGGAAAAAGATGTGGAGAAATGATCTACACATCAACCAAATTATACCACTAGAATTGAGGCTACTCATTCCCCCAACCACATACCACACCCCAGGAAATCAATTTTGTTATTACTCTTTTTCATAAATGTGAATCAAACAAGTGATGATAACTTTTTATTGATAAAATTTTAAAGGGTATAGTTTTATGTGATTTGTATTTGTCAAAACCCTCCCAACACTATGTTGTGATGTGTACATTGTATAATATATTGGGTGACAAGATACACCATGATGACCTACGAATATAACACATGTGAGTTGGGATTGAGGTAGCCCATGTGCTGACAACTATGTTGCATGTTCTGCTTAATGGTCCGAATATTATAATGGTCATTGATGCTATTATGTCTTTCTTATCATGGAAATATAACCTTATTAAGATAAATGAGGCAAGTCTTTAACAAATTTTTTGATATGAAAAACCTATAACATTTTATTATAAAAGTTATGAATTGAGGTATGAAATTACATATGGATAAAGAGATAGATAAATGGGAGGTTTAATAAAAAATAGTGAATTGACCAAGAAAAAAACGACCTTTTGGGAGTACCTTCTCCCATAGAATTCCAAAGAAACATTTATTAATATTACAAATTCATGCAGATACCAACTTTAAATATAAAACTATGTATTATATGGAATATGAATAATAACTATATAGAGACTCTAAAAAATATAGAATTGGTATTGAGACTTGACATCAGATTCTCAAGCATGAATGGTTGGGAGTCTTAGTTTTGAATACAAACATAAGGTATATTTTCATAATAATTCCATCCATATAGATAGAGAATATGTTTATTATAATTAATACATATTCCTATTTTAATACCGGAGCTTATACTAAAACTATATAAAGGTAAGATTGTAGGATGCATGATTTGGATTCATTAATCCTTATATATTTTCTATGGTAGAACATACTCTGGATTACAAAATAATTGAGAAGAAAAAATAATATTACTTAAACAATTTAATAAAAAAAATTAGACAATACATTATTTTTGATGCCTACAATTAAAAGGTAAAACTCTATAATAAAACCACTTAAAATGTATTTTCTATCTTAGTAGTACTTTTTGTTTTTGTTTTATTTTCCTTTACTGTACAATGATCATAGTCAATCTGGAGAACTAGAATATTTATTATTTGAATCTAATGCATGGATATGAAACCAAATAACCATACATGATGTGTATTTTGAATATTTAATACTCATAAATCAATATTTTAAAGATAAATGTCAAATTATATACTTATTCTATGTTTCAACAAGAATTTATTTATTATAAGAAGGTTACTAATTATATAATAAATCATCCCATGAAGTATGTGTCTTGAGGGATAAAACCTGGTGAACACTACAAATGAAACTAAAATAAGTTATATATAGAAATATTTTACAATAAAAAAATAAAAGAAAATTAAATTATTTTGGTCAATGTTTTTAGGGTGTACGAAATAATATAATTACAATGATTGTGAATATTATCTTTGAAACATTATGATAGAAATCATAAATAATGAAAATCCTAGCATCCCATTTTAGATAATTTATGAAGGTAATTTCTATTTCCTTAAATATATTTCATAATAATTTATTTGTTTATATTTTTTTAGTACTATAATGTTTTCCAAAAATCTAGATACCGTAAATAATAAATAAATTTTATTATAGATGAGTGGGAAGCATACTTTTTGTCAGAATGTATACTGATAACAAATTTTGTTTATTACATGTTATGTTGGTGACATAGTATGAGTTAAAACCTTTTAAATATATTTGGGGAGTGAAGAATTAGTGTTATAATGATTTTATATTATTTTTTATCTCTTTATCAAGGAGAAATATAGTGGATAAAATCAATTTTATTATAATTACTGGAAAAAAAATTGTTGGGAAACCATAGAGAAAAAGGCGTAGCGAAAGGTGGAGGAAGAGGTGGAGGCTGAGTTGGAGACTATCATAGAAGAGGAGGTAGACATGGGAACTAAAGTGGGGACTCGGGTAGAGGAGGATACAAAATTCTGGCTTTCAAACAATAAACTTTTTGGTTAATGAATTTGATTGGGGATCAAACCAAGATTGTGTTGGAGAACTATTTTTGGAAAATAGAACACAACACTTGTAACCTTATCTCAAACCAAGATTGTGTTGGAGAACTATTTTATGAATAATTTTACATTATTTTTCAATTTATTTAAATAATACTATATTTTTTCTAAGAGAGGTATTTCTTTATATTGCTAACTAATAAATCATTGTGTTGGTAACCAGCCTATGTCACACAACGTAGGGAACCACTAGACTTTTGGAACCTTATCTCATGTGACCTAGTTTAGTTTTGGTTGGGTTATTACTAGGGTCCTGTTATTTTATTTTTTAATCGATTTATGTAGAAAATATGGTATCCATATAAATAAATGATATGATATTTGAAATCTTAAGGGTTTAGGATCCCTTGTATAGCCGGTGAATTTTTATTTCTGGATATGATTGAATATACAATTTATTTTACTTGGTGTAGAAACTATATTGATTAAAATGAATTTTATTTGATTAGGAGAAAGTAGAATCAAACCATAATAATATGTGTTTTATCAATTTAGTGATAATATTAAATGTGTATTTAATGGGTGAATGGTGATTGCATCCTTCATAAATAGTTTTTTTAACTGAGTATTGATGTACATAGATTTGAACTACAAAAGAATAATTTTAAGAGTGTTACTAGATTATAAGAGATTCATTAATAAAAAATATATTACTCAAAAATGTACATTTAATAATAATTAGGGCCAATAAATCAATTATTGTGATTTTTTATGGGAGAATTTTCAAAGATATTATTCATAGTTAAGGGAACAGATGAAGGAGGAGATAAAATTGAAGTATAATCTTATGGATTAAGGATGTAGTAACATATTATATACAGATTTTGTGTTTACTATTTTTTCATTAACTTATATAAATAAACATATGGGTGTTGATTTGTGTTGTTCTCTGTGGTATCAGGAAACTTATTTTTCACCATAGTGATTTGTTTTAATTTTTATATTTGATTATCATGTACAAAAAGATTTATTAAACAATAAAATTTTCAATGTTTAGTAGATTCAAATGAGGGTTTAATGGAGAAGGTTCTTGCATGAAATGTTATGGTCCAAGAGTCCATTTTTGGAATCAATTATCAAGATGTCTTGGGGGAGGGGGAATATAGTGCAATAATTTGGTATACTTTTATATTGAAATTACCATTTTTTATTCTCATGTAAAGCGGTGGTGTGTTTGAGGCCATTGCTTAGCCCATATATTAGAACCCACTTTTCATGACAAGTTTAGGATGACCAATTCTAAGTGATGTATCATCGCAGTAGACATTTTTGTTATTAGAGTTAATTAGTTACTAGATATTTTAGTTTGGTTCTAAGAGATTCTTAGTTTGTTATTGTTTTTTGTTTCTACATGGATCTTATAATTTTGATTTATATATGGAATATTGTTTTATCTTATTCTAATATATAAATTTAGATTCTGGTTATATGTATTTGTGAAACAAGTTATTCTACTTTCAGATGTAAAAATATATATTTGGTTATATTCAAACATTGATCACTTATAAATTATAAATTTTTTATTTTTTAATTTATTGTATTTAGATGTCAATGAATAGATTTTTTTGAAAGACACCCAATGTTAGTAACATGATTCTATTTTATTGTGATTAAGTTATATTAGGATCTCTTGAATAATCAATGACATTGAAGGGGGAAATGGTGAATCTGTTTCAAAAAATTTTAAACCCCTAATAAACTTTCATGATAGTTCTACACTTCTTTCCCATATTTATTTTATTGATGTTGAAAAAGAAATCAAGAAAAATATTTTTTTAATGAGGTTCAACTAATTTTTAGGGGGACTATATTCTCAGTGTGTCGTGGTTTTCTCCTACACACATGACATAATTATACAAATGAATAATAGAAAGGTAGAAACACTATACTCGTTATAATTTTTAGATCCAAACATTTATAAGATTTCCTTAAAAGAACACAATGATTCTTATTAAAGAATTATTACTAATGTAGATTTGATCCTCTACAAAGACTCCACATATAAAATTCATTCTCTTATCTTTAGTGTAGTTTTTTATAGTTATTATAAATACTCAATAAACCATTCAATCCTTGATTATTATTATCACAACTACAAAATTTTCCTTTAACTAGATTTCCATTTATCAGTTTAAGAAAAATACGCTGATAATGTCCATCTATATTAGTGCTAAAATAAGAATTGATCAATGGTACCCTTTATGAGAACTTTGTTTTTATCAATGATAAATTGTACCCTTTATTAGTACTATTTTAACACTAATAATGGTCCAGAAAAAAAATGAAATTACTAAAAAAATAAAAAAAAAAATTTAACAAGTTTATTAATTAAAAAATAATTCTAAAAATGAATAATATTAATGTAGATATATATAAATTTTATAAAATAAGGAACATTATATATTAAATATAATGTAATTAAAAATTAATAAAAATAAATAATTAAGGAAAAAAATTAAAATTTGTTGATTACTAAAAATATGAAACATTTTATAAATTAAATAATTACTATTAAAGATGATTAAATTTTATACATATATATATATTATCAATATTAATAAATATTACATGTTAAATAAAAATATATAAAATTAATAAATTGTAATAGTTAAACAAAACAATATAGTATGATAAAAATAAAATAATATTTAGAAATTTATTAATGAAAAAATTATTATTAAAAAAATAATTATAATATTTATATATTAATGGTGTTAATTATAAATTGTAATAAATAATATATATTAAATATAAATATATAGTAAATGAATAAAATGTAATAATTAAAAACATATTTATGTGTTATTAATTTTTAATGTGGAATGTTTTTTCAATTTAACATATATCAAATGTCATGTGTTACATTGATTTCAAAAAACACACACACACACACAGATATATATATATATATATATATATATATATATATTTTATATATAGTTGATACCCAAATATATTTACAAATTTATTGAAATCTTATTTGAAAACACATACACCTAATATTTATGTAATTAATTCAAATTTTATTATATTTTAAAATTTCATTATAACATGATAGTTTAACATATTATGTTCATAATTGGTCAATTTTATTTACTTATTTTTAATATAATTATAGTAACGATATTATTTATTCATTTTAAATATTTTGTATTTTTATTATTTATTATATTTTAGAATTTGATCACTTTCTATTATTTATTTATATATATATTTACTATGTTTTAGTATTTTCAATATATATTTATTTTTTCTTTAATTTATATGTCCATATTTTTTTAATAATTTTCATATAATTAATAAAACACATCTATTTTTTCAATAATTTTAAAGTGTATCAATTTTGAATGACTCATTTTCACTCATTTTTAAAATTCACGTAATTAAGATTTTATATCCACTAATAATCTTTAAAATATAGTTATAAATAAATATTTATAAATTTTAATTTATGATATTTAGAAATTTATATACTTAAAATTATTATAAAAAATGAATACTATTTTTTAAATAAGTATTTATATATATAAATAATTAAATAATTAGAGAGTGATAATAAATTTATTTAAATAATTATAAATATAAATACATTATCAGTGATAATGTTTTAGTGCTGTTAAAGACTGGTCATTATTAGTGCTACAAAATACTTGTATCTTGATCAGCACTAAAATGCACTGATAAATATTCCTTTTATAAATGGTTATCAATTTAGCACTAAAAAATGGGTATTTATCAATGTTTTATTGAAAGTACTTATAAAAGTGTCTCTGGTCTATTTAAAAGTACACTTACCATGGCTCGGTCCATTGAGATTATCACGCTCTCGTGGAACTCCCCTTCTGCTGGTTTGATAACTCTACATTCCCATGGACGGATCAAGGCCCTAATCCAATGCATGTTATTTTAAACTTGTCATCTATCATTGTTTTATTTTTTGGGTTTTGCGGGTTGAGTTTTTTGCAATGTTCTTAACCATGAAGAAACCATCTATATAATCTCTCTCCCTCCCTATCTCTTACGTACATATACCAATACAATGACACCATACTCTATAAACTCATTCCAGCTTCATACAATACCACTACAAACTGAATCTCCATATATTGTTGCAACTGATGGTGAATTTTTAATGTTTATGTTATATTATTTCTTGTTAACTTTTATAATGTTTGGTTTTTCATAGTTTTAATCTTATTTCCACAGCAAGACATGCACATGAAGATGAAAAAAATTATAATTATATTGGACTAATATAAAGTTACAATGTTAGTTGATATGAATAATATAATGTGGGTTTATATAAATATTGTTTTAATATGAATTGGTTAATCTAATTGAAGGAACAAAAGTATAAAGTTTCCAGTTTATATTGTTTAACATTATGAATATATTATATTGATATAATTTAATAAGTAACAAACTAATTAGATTTTCATTTAAATAAAAAACCATACTTTTTCAGTTATTAATTGTTCCTAACTCAAAGGTTGTGATGAATTTTTAAGAATAAGAGTGTCTATAATAGGTTGATAGTTTCTAATTGTTAATACATTTATTGAAAAATATATTGACTAATACATTACAATTATGATAGAAGATGATATTCAATGGTATAGGGAGATCATTAAAGGAGATTCCATTTATTTCCATTATCAATATGGTTTCCAATAATTTATCATGTACTTTAAATTTATAATTAGTAAAAATAATGTTTAAATTTTTATAAAATAATAGTAAATACATTTTATTAATTTACATTATTTTACATTTAAAAATTCAAACATGTCATAGGAAAACACACCATATGAGATTCCAGGAGAAGTGTTTCCATATGCAGAACCATCTATAAAAGATGTTATATAAGAGTTTACATTTCAATAAAATTATTTTATAAATAAATTCAACTCCAATGATGTAGTGATTTTTGATTAATTGACCTGATTTAATATTATTTATTTTTATTATTATCTTATGTGTGTGTTATATTATATATTAATATATTTTTTTAGAAAAACGTAACTTCAGAATATAGTCCAACTATTCATAATATGGACTAAGATGAATCAATATGTAACTCAACCCCCAAAACTATTAACCAACTTCCAAAGGATTGATAATAAATACGATGTTTTCAGCAAGATCCACAAGAAATGGTTTAAAAAACCAACGCACATGACATGTTCATCTATGTAAAATACTACACCATAGAAAACTTGGAATATAAATTTCATCATGTATAAGTCAACAACAATTTTATGAATCCTAGGTAAAAATAATCCCCTCTATGAATAAGCAACCTACCATTGATGACACAAACTCAACTAGTCTCCACTAGTTATAATTTGATATTATATCCATTCAAATAAATAATCTATCCTTGCAACCTTCTGCCCAAGGAAACATGAATAACATGTGCACCTAGAATCACATAATGTGGTTATGTAATGTAACTAGGTAGGTTTAATATGTTAATTTTCCATTCCCCTGATCTATATGAAATCCATGTATCTCATTTTTATTTTTTGAAAATATTCCTAATGTATAGAAGTCCCCAATTACAAGAATCTTCCATGAGAATTGATACTATATTTAATAGAGATATAATATTTTAATACTCTATTAAAACTAACAGTTAGTACATTTGCTTAATTTTTCCTCATATTCTTGATTTCCTTCCATATTTTAATGATGGGTTAGAATCCCTCATTCAAACTATCCTTTCTTACATCATCGTGCTTCCAAAGATCCTTGCTGACATACCTCCCCCTTGTATTGTATTCATTAATCTTGGTCAAAAACGCTTCCATGGATTTAAATACTGCATCTCCCAATGCATTCTACAACTCTTTCATCCTCAACATTTAATACTTCCTAAGAACATAACAAATGACACCTAATAATTAATCAAAACATAATGAATGATTTTTTTTGATTTCATGATATAAATTTTATTATGTGACTCACATAGTTACATCTCAAAAAATGTAATTAATGATACATTTATTTTCAGTTTTGTTATAGTAGATCCTATTTGTACTCCACAGTTAATAAAAATTGGACATGAATACTACTATGGTGGGGGACCTCAAGAAAATATTCATGTTTCATATTTTTTTGAGAAAAAGACATGACAAATGAATCTTTTAATTTACTTTCCATCATCCTTGATATATTTTAAAGGTTGTAAATATGACTCTCGAACTAATTACTTCAACAATGAGTAGATTTCTCCAACCCTATTTTATGCTTCATCTTCATGATACTTTCTCTTGTAATCAATGAGAAATGGAAAACTTTCACGATCTCTAATTCACCACACTCCAATACCACAACAAGTTTTTTTATCCTATAATCCCTACCAAAAAAAGGAAACATTTCAGAGGAAGTGGAAAATAAAAAATGTTTGGGAGTGGGTGTAAATGAATTCTAGTGGAAGTCATGTGGGTTTGAATGCTTATTCTTAAATTTATGAAATTTAATATAATAAAACCCATAAGTAAAATTGAATTTAGAATATTTTTGAACCTAACTCGATATGGACATAATATATTTGAGATATAGGTGAAGGAAAAAGACTCGTAACATTGGATAGAGTCAGTCCAGCTCGGTGGCGATAATTTTATTTTCTCATGTTAGTGTCAGGGACATTTCATCTCTCAAATAATTATTATTTCATATTTTTTCTTGATATGCATCCCCCATCTCTTATTTGTTGTTTGAATTACTAAGACTAATATTAATCCAAAATGAAGACTAGTACCTAGTATGAATTGAAATTTGGTTACAATAGTTCATGAAAAATAGGTGGATATCCACAAAAAATAGGTATATATAAAGAAACAAAGTGAAATAATAACAGTTTGGGAGGTATGCAAGCAAGGAAATTTGGAACCACAATGATGGAAGTAAGGCTAGATTAGAAGAGGGAGTCCAGTAAATCATTAAGAGATAGAAGACAATCAAGCTTATAACTATAGATTAAATAAAGGTAGATAATGTTGTTTGTACTTGAATATTGAAGTATTATATCTTTTTTTAAGATAGTAACAATTTTCATGCAAGGTACATGAATATGTGAACATTTATAAATGAATTGTATTAAATTGTTGTCATTCAAGACAAATTTAATGTTTGAATACTCATGAAATCAATTTATTCTACATATTATGATGTTAAACATCATAATGAATAATAGACTATTGATTATGAAACTGTATAATTACTAAGGTATCAATAACACGTTGATAAAAAACAACGACAACATAGCATCACAGTGGTCAGTAAAATTGTCAAGGAAAGAAGTTAGGGTTTACAATTTGAGGTTGGTTGGAATAAATTTATACATCATATTAACCCCAAAAGTCAATGTTTTTTTAGTTAGATTTGGGTCACAATGAAGATGGATATGTCGATTGGTATTGATTCACATGACCTTGTGCAACATATAATGATGTAAATCCTTGGGAATGATATAATGATAATGATATAATATACTTTCTCATTTTTACTAATAAATTATATAATGAAACATTGATTTTTTTTTCATTATTCCTTGTAGATTTTATTTATTATAGAAGATTTTTTATTAGAAATTTGATGTAGTTTCAATGTAACGCCCCGACCCAAGTTACCTAGTTTAAGTGGATTTTTACATAACATTAGCATGATCACAAGAGATCAAATCCCGAAAGACTGATCCATTTAGTAGCAATGGAATTACTAGATACACACATAAGTTTTTCATTACATCATGAGATGGAAAAACAACAACATTGTTTCTCTTTCGATAACATTAATATCCATTAGACTATCCCTGCAGGTCATTCATAATATACTTTTTCGCATCCCCAGAAAAATAAAACATAGAAAGGGGTGATCTCAGATTCTTTGTAAGGATAACAATATAACAGAAACTATCATAAATAATAATAAACATTTAAGGAAAAGTATAAGTCAAGAAACACTTGAATTTTAAACATAAAATTCATCACAATACGACAATGATAAATCATATAATTTAATTTACTTATTCACATGAATATTATACTTGTCAAATGATCACATGTAATATCAATAGAAAATTTCATAATGATGGAATGCATAATTTCTGACATCATTACCCCATAGTTAAGGCCTCATGCCAAGAATACAAATAAGAATTTTCCAAGGCCTTGTGATATGAAACTTCTTTTTCTCATTAGACCTACCGATGCATCGAGGAGCTATAGTGGGCTCCACCCGTCATTTACTATGTCCAAATAATTTCTCATATGAAAAGATTGATACATTACATGAACATTTGTATTAAAAATAGCATACAAATGTTTAATACTTTAACTATAAACCATGAATGGTATAAAAATAAAAAATCCATATTCAAACATATCAGAAAACCATTAAATTAATATGGAGGATTGTATCAAAATTAATCAACTTCAAACAAGTGTAAAATCTATCAAAGGATGTTGAAAAAGATGATATCAAAACTGTTTGAGAGAAATATATCTTTTTATTTTGAAATAATTTAAAAGTAATTTAATTATTAAAAAACTTTTATTTTGAAAATATTCTTAAAATCTTGTAAGGGAAGCTTCAAAGATATCATAAAGGCGGAAAATATCCGCACCCACCGAATACGTTAAAAAAACATTCTCTACTTAATTTTTTTGAAAAGGTCGTAAAGGACCTTGTTTGGAAAATGAAGGAAATATTACTTTATAAAAATTTAAAAAAAATTACAAAATGGGTATAAATGACATTAATCTATAGTCTAGAAAATATTAAAAATGTTTTGAAATACATTTTTATCAAACAAGGATGTGGATGATAAAGAGGTCCTAGTAGATACTCGCATATAAACAACCTCTAATAATGAAGAGATTGTAGAATTGACCATTACCTTGTACTTTTCATTATTCTATGGTACGTTAACCTCCTATAAAATGGTTAAAACATTGTTATTAAAATATAGAAGATCTATATACATAAATATGATATCATATATGATCTTTGAATATTGCTTCGTTAATAATATTTCAGCAGTATCATTGTTTTGGGTAAAAACTGATTCATTTTCCTTTATATGTTTTGTTACATAAGTAATGTTTGTTATTGATAGGATGTAATTTATTAATAAACTGAATGATATTACGTTATTAAAAATTATTTTTTATCATCAAATAAAAATAATTCATGAATGGTTACGATGGTGAATGAATCTCATCACGTTCACGGAGATGGTAATCCGTATGTATGCACGAGCGACAATCTCATTATATAGATGTTGAAATTGTATGTAATTTTATGGAATATCATATATAAATAATCATTAACATTTTATAATTATTATTTACATCAATTATACTCCTTATTATACACTTTCAAATAAAGATGTGTTGAATATAAAAATACACCACGACGTGGAGACGGTAAGCCATACGTACACATGTATGGTGACTTTTCATTCATTGGATGGATAGAATAATGAATATGGTTGTACCATATTTATAATAAAATAAATGTATATATAAATTACTGGAGTTATTAGTATGTAATGTAATCAACAATGAAAGAGGAAGGGGAATAAGAAAAAACATTGAAAGAGGTTGTGAAATTATTAGCTCTTCTTCAGGTGTTTCCTTTTGAGAGGGAGGGTAGTTTGGTAGATATTTGAATAGTGGTTTCCCAAGCCAAATGGCTTTGGTGGTGTGATTCTGAGATAAGGGGAAGTACCCTTTTATAAGAGAGGAGAGGGTCACTTTAGGAAAATCTTGAAATATTATTTTATTATACAATCATATTCTATTTATAATGGATCTAAAATGATTTATTTTGAGGATAAGGTTGGTGTGGGACGAAATCCTTTCATCCAATAGGTTTTAGAGTGGTTTTGGTCACTATATTAACCTAATATTTTAGATTTTACTCTTAGTTAAATCGTTTAACTTTTACCATGTATTCATGTATTATTATAAAAAATTATTGCTAATCATACTATAAAATTCCAAATAAAAACCCTTGGTTTTATTAATGATATATCTATTATTATATATGTCCTCTGGAAAAACCATATATTTTTAGGATTATTATATCATTTAATAATATATTATTTGTTTTAAAACTTAATTTTATCAATTTTGACAATATTTAGTATTTTGTTTTTGTGAAAGTCATAAAAGCTTTATAAATTTGAACAAAAATTTATTTAATCAACCCTAACATATCATATTAACCTATAAAATTAGTTGAATTCATAAAAAGTCTCGATTTACATTTACTTGGACATTTATAATACCAATTATTTTAATCATTCATTAATAAGGTAATTACAGCATCATCATTGTGTCATAAATAAATTTAATTATATAATGTCTAAAAATTATAAATATAAAACCATTATGTAGGAAATATCTTTATTTTTCTAATGAATATTTAATTCCAATTTATATTATGTATAACACTATATTAAAAATGGATTACTTAGTAAACGTTCAATTTAACATTTTTACATCTTCTAGAAATAAAATAATAATAAATGTCCTAATCTAATCCAAGTAGACCAAAAGGGTCATATTTTATTACTAGGGTTGACTTTTGTCGAAAAAAACTTATCCAATAGAATTAGGACGTGCGTTAAGGTAATTATAATATCATTTTTATCTCGAATTACCGTATTTACTTTTAACCGTGGTAAATAAAAGTAAAAAATTACGGTACATCAAAATTTATTTTCATCTTATTGAACGAAATTTTACTTAATGATTTCAACCATGTCTCTTGGATTTTGTAAATTCTACTCACAGAAGCGGTAAAATTACGTTTTATGCAAATTTTCCAATGCTCCTAGAAGTTGGGTAAAAAATGGTAAAAATTCAATAAAATCTTATATATCTAATATTATAAAAAAAATACCCCATTTAATTACATTAAACATATATAGATATTATTTATCTATTTATACATAATATAAATTTCAATAAAATAACTAATTATTTAGAAAAAATTCTTTTTTAAATAACAACACAACGTTTTTCACTATTCATAAAAAATTGTATGTTTTTAGAAAAATACCAAAAATTCACCCAATGAAAATTTAGATATTCTGAATCCAAAAATGACATCGATTTTGAAAAATAAAATTTATAAAAGTTCAAAAAGTGGGTATTACTATTCATAATGGCTAGTTTGATTGGTCGTGGTGTGATAAAACTCCAAGTTGTATACCACAGAAGCTATTGCATTATTCAAAGGGAAACATACCATTGAAGCTTGGGGTGTTACATTCTCCCCTCCTTCAAATAATTTCATTCTCTAAATTTATAGAATACTACTGCATAAAAAGATTCTAGTGGTTCTTCATCATAAGTTCCTCAGGTTCCCACATTGCATCTTCCATGTTATGGTTTCTCCATAGAACTATTAACAGATGAGTCACCCAGTTTCTCAACACTTGTTCTCTGGTATCAATAATTCGGATAGGCTCTTCTTAATAAGATAGGTCAGGTTCGAGTTCTATTTCTACATAGGTGAGTACAAGCGTCGGGTCAGGTATGTATTTTCTCAACAGTTATATGTGGAACACGTCATGAACTTTGGAGAGTCTTGGCGGCACTGGAAATCAATAATCCATAATTCCAATTCGTTCTAGAATTTTAAAAGGTCCGATGTACATGGAACATAATTTTCCCTTCTTACCAAATCATATAACACCCTTCCACGCAAATAACATCAAGAAAACATGATCACATACTTGAAATTCCAAATCGTTCGTTTGTTTATCGGCATATCACTTTTACCAACATTGAGCTTCTTTAATTTGGTTTGGATAATCATCACCTTTTCTATTGTTTACTCAACAAGTTCTGGGCCTACGAATTTTCATTCACTAAATTCATCACAACAAGTTGGTGTGTGACATCTCTTTCCATATAACGCTTCATATGGTGCCATATGAATACATGAATGGAAGCTATTATTGTAAGACAATTCTACTAGAGGTAAATACCGATCCCACATAACATGTAAGTCAAGTGAGAATGATCTCAACATGTCTTATAGGGTTTGAATAGTCCGTTCTGATTTTCCATCAATTTGAGGGTGGTAGGAAGTGCTCAAACGAATTTTAGTATCCAAGGCTTTATGATGACTTTTCCATGAAGTCTTACAACTTCATTAATATATTGTCATTATAAACGTTCAAGTGGTAAATCTTATCTTATAGTACGAAAATGTGTTGACTTGGTAAGACGATCAATAATGACCCGTATTGCATCAATAATTCTAGGAGTCTTTGGCAGTCCCATGACAATTTCAATTGTAATATCATCCCATTTCCAATTAGGTGTATGAAGAGGTTGCATGACTTCACTAGGATGTTGTCTTCCAACTTTCACTTGTTCAAAAACCATACACCATGACACAAAATTTAAATCTCACTCTTCATTTCCTCTCACCAAAAAAGTTTCCTTCAAAACTCTATATATCTTAGAGCTAATAGGGTGTATAATGAAATTAGAGCTATGAAAATCATCCAATAATTCTCTTTTTTGATCAGGTATGTTAGGAACACAAAGTCTCTTCTCACATTTCAAAATCCAATCTTCATATACGAAGTCGATCAATCTCCCATCATTCACAGCTTTAATTTTCTTTTGAAAATCCTCATCATCCATCTAAGAACTTTTTATCCTTTCTTGTAAATATAGTTTGGGATCCATTTGAAAATGTATCAATGTTTCACCTTCCATGATTATTCTTATATCAATCTTTACTATATCCATGAATATAGGATCCCTTTAAACTCTCATATTGCTAAAAAATCCATGATCCTTTCTACTCAAAGCATCTTCTGCCTTATTTTTCATCCTCAGGTGGTAGTGTATAGTGAAATCATAATCTATGATTAGTTCAAGACATCTTCATTGCCTCATGTTGAGTTATTTTTGTGAGAAAATATACTTCAAACTCTTGTGATCAATATATATCTCACATTTTCACCATAGAGATAGTGTCTCCAAATCTTCAAAGAAAAGATTACAGCTTCTAACTCAAGATCATTAGTGGAATAGTTTTGGTCATGAATTTTTAGATGTCGGGATACATATGAAATAACTCTATCATTATGCATTAGGTAGAAACCAAGTACTATCTTTGAAGTATTGTTTTAAATAACAAACCCATCATTCCTCGATGGATGAGTCAAGATAAGAGCATTGCCTGAAATTATCTTAAGTTTTTTAAAAGATTATTCTCACTCTTTTGTCCAATCAAATTTTACCCATTTATGTGTGAGCATAGTTAATGGGTTAGCCAATTGGGAAACGCCCAAACGCCGATAATAACCTGCTAAACCAATAAAATTGTTTACCTTAGTCATACATGTAATGCTGGCCATTCATGGATTTTCCTTGGTCTTTGAATGATTAATAGTGATTCCATCCTTAGAGACAATATGTCCAAGAAAAGAAATATCATGAAGCCAGAATTCACATTTTCTAAACTTCCCATACAATTCATTTCTTCTTATGGTTTTCAGAATAGTGCGCAAGTGATTTTCATGATCTTCATATCTTTTTAGTATACCAAGATATCATCAATAAATACCACTACAAAGTCATTAAGATATTATTTGAAAACACTATTCATTAGATCCATGAAAAATAGAGTGCATTAGTCCGTCCAAAAGGAATTATTGTCAACTCGTAATGTCTGTACCTGGTATGAAATATTGTTTTCAGAATGTCTTTCTTCTTCACACACAACCGATGATATCCTGATCGAAGGTAAATATTTGAAAAATATAGAGCTCCATGAAGTTTATTGAATAAATAATCAATGAGAGGTAGGGGATACTTGTTCTTTATTGTTATAACATTGATGTACTTGTAGTCAATGTAAAATCTCGTAGATTCATCTTTCTTCTTAAAAAAATATCTGGGGATCCCCATGGGGAAACACTATGGTGAATAAATCCTTTATTACTCAATTATTCTAGTTGTTTCTTTATTTCCACTAATTCCACAGTGGACATTCAAAAAGGGGTCTGGCATATGGTCCTTGAACCATGAATTCAATCAATGGAAAACTCAATTTCTAATTCAGGATGGTGTTTAGGTAAATCCTTTGGAAACCCATCAACATATTCTATAACAATAGGTACATATTTTATTTGAACAATTTCCCCACCCATAGTTATTTCATTTTCTTCCTCCCTAATAATTTAATTTAATCGATCTACTGGGGGTGGATCTAGATAAGAATCGGGTGGTGACGTTTTTTCTCTAAATATAAGGTACTCCTTATCATCATCAAAAAAAATTAACCTCCTTATTCTTATAATAAATTTTCACATCATGGTCTGAAATCCAATCCATACCGAGGATTATATCAAATTCAATAATGGGTATGGCGATGAGATTATCTAAAAAAGAACATTTATATTCCCTAATGGGGACTGATTCACAAAAAATTATTTCAATGATAATTCCCTTATGAGTTTTGACTGACAACACCAATGATAAATCAAATTGGAAATATCTAATTTTCTTAGAAAACTGGGATGATATAAAACAATGCAATGATCTAGAATCAAATAAAGCATTGGATAAACTTGAAGAAACCATTAAATTACCTACCACCACATCTTTAGATTCTTCAACCTCAGTAGTAGTGATCTCATATGCTTTTCCTTGCTCCATTATAATTTTTTCAGGTATGTTTCCTTGGATCTTAGGACATTATTTTGCATAATGCCTCTTTTCTCTACAATTGTAGCATTCAACATTGAAAACCTCTTTCTTTACCTTGCAATCATGAGCTTGGTCACCTTTTTCACCACACTTGTAATAGACTCCCATTACCTTTATTCAAGTACTGGGGTGTTTATTGCCACATTTACTACATGTTGGATATTTATCTGTTCCCTTATTCCCCTTATTTTCATTTCCAGAGTGTTCAGCAGATCAATTCATCTCTTGCTTTGTTTTAAAATCGTAAGACTTAGGGAATTTGTTTTCTCTCTTCATAGCACATGAGACAATATATTCCCATGATGAGAAGGATTGTGAGTCTAATTATTGATGGAGAAATGGTTTTAACACATCAAATAATCGATCAATATTACTCCTTCGGTTACACATATAATCTGCAACATTACTTGATAACCTTGTAAAGTTAGCCTCATAATTTGTCACATTCTCATCCTCCTTTTCCCTCAGACTCAGAAATTGTCCTTCCATATCAGCTCGATGGTCATGAGGAAATTATTTTTCTAATAAAATCTCTTTAAACTCCATCCATTCCATATTTTATACCTATTAATCCTTCATTGTGTTTTGAATTAATGACCACCTTTGATTTTCTCTCCTGTTAGGTTAAAAACTACCATGTCAACTTTTTCTCTATGACTACTCTCCAAAGCATGAAATATTTTCTCTAATGAACTTATCCATCACTCAGCTAAAAATGAATTTTTAGTCCCATTAAATGTTTGTGGGTTTTTCCACAGGAAGAGGTCTTACATTGATTCTCTGCATTGTGGATCAGGGTGCTCCATACGGGAAAGGTTATTATTCATAACCTATGTGAGTTGTCCCAGTATGGTGATAAGCTCATTAGCACTAGTTCTATCACTAGCACCACAATAATTATCATGAGTAGGAGGGAAATCCCTAAATGGATTACATTCAGTGATATGCTTTCTATTCCTTCCACTAGGCTCCATTTCTAAATAATGGCATACAGTAGATTAGTTTAGGAATCGCAGTACATAATTACAAATTTGTAAAACACTTAAATTAAATTGAAAATTTTAGGGATATAATCCATAATCATAAAATAATTGATGAGGTATATACTCGTAAATCCTTGATAATGTTTTGTAAAGGAAATGTGAATTATCCTAGCTATATCCCCTGGGAGTGTCGTAACCAAGAGTGAAGTATAGCCCATTATCAAGTACCCAAATACCCCATGTCAAACCTGAAACTCATTGTCAGAGTTTTCACTCCTAAGTAAATCTTGTCCAGAGCTACCTCTACCTACTTGTATCCAGAAAGGGATTTATTTCTTGAAAAATACACAAAATATCTCCATTACCAATATTTTCATAAGTTCTTCTATACTAATCCTCAAAGTCTATCTTAGGGTAAAGTTCTCTAATCAGAGTTTTTCATAATCTATCTCTCATGGTTTTTACAAAAATTACTCTGATACCAACTGTAACTCCCCGACCACATTTACCCAGAGTCAGTGCATTGTTACATAATATTGGAATGATCCTAAAGGATCAAATCCTGATTGACCGATCAATTTAGTAGCCTTGGATATACTAGTAACATACATAAGTTTTACATTACATCATGAAATGAAAAAAAACATTGTGTCTCCATTGATAACATTCATATCACATACACTATCCCTACAGGTCAGTCATAATATACATCTTCATATCCTAGGAAAAAATAAAACATATAAAGGGGTGAGCTCAGATGCTCAGTAAGTATAACAATATAGAAAAACTATCATAAATAAGAGTAAACATTTAAGAAAATGTATAAGACTAAAAAAAAGTGATTAAAACTTAATCTTCCACATAATTTGGAGAATTCAAATAAAATAATTCCATTTACTTATTCACATTGATATTCTACTAGTTAAATAATCACATGTAATATCAATTACCAATTTCATAATAATAGAATGCATAATGCTGGAAATCATAACCACATAGTCAAGGCCTCGTGCCAAGACTACAAATAAGATTTTGTTAAGGCCCAGTTCCAAGACACTAGTTTGTCTCATGAGACCTACCGTTGTGTCAAAAAGATATAGCGGCTCCACCCGTCACTTACTAAGTCCAACACATTCCTCATATGAAAATGTTGAAACATGAAATAAACATTTACATTAAAACTAGCATATGTAATGTTAATAAATTAACCATAAACACTGAGTGGTATAAAAATAACACATCCACAGTCAAACTTATCAAAAAACATTCAATTATATATGTAGGATTGTATCATAATAAATCAACTTCAAACAAGTGTAAAATCCATCATATGATGTTGACATAGATGAAATCGAAACTGTTTCGGAGAAATATATGTTTCTATTTTGAAATAATTTAAAAGTAATGTAATTATAAAAGAGAACATTTATTTTGAAAATATTCTTATAATATTATATGGGAACCTTAGAAGATGTTATAACAAAGTTAAATATCTTCACATGCCGTATACATAGAAAAATAATTATTTCCCTAATTTAGTCAAAAAGGTCGTAAAGGACCATGTTTGGAAAACAACAGAAAGAATCCTTTATAAAAAATTTATAAAAACTCCAAAAAGGGTACAAAATACTTTAATCCATATTCTACGAAATAGAAAAAATGTTTCTAAATACATTTTTAAGAAACAAGAATGTGGATGATAAAAAGGTCCGAGTAGATACTCACGTATGAACAACCTTGGATAATGGAGAAATTGTAGAATTAACCCTTTCCTTGTACATTTCCATAGTCACCGGTATTTTAACCTCTTTTATAATTGTTAAAATATTGTTATTAAATTATACAATAACTATATACACAAATATGATATCATATATGATTTTCTAATATTACTTTGTTAATAATATTTCAACAGTATCATTGTTTCAGGTATTTACTGATTCATTTTCCATTATTTGTTTTATTATGAAAGTAATGTTTTTTATGGATATGATGTACTTTATTCATATCCATAATGATATTAAGTTCTTAAATATTATTTTTAATCACCAACTGAAAATTATTCTTGAATGGTTACGATGAGGAATAAATCTCATCGTGTTCATGGAGACGGTAATCCATGTGTACGCAAGAGTGACAATATCATTATATTGATTGTGAAATCATATGTAATTGGATGGTATATCATATATAAAGAATCATTTACATGTTATATTTATTATTTATATCAATTATACTCCTTATTATACCCATCCAAATTATGATGTGTTGAATAACAAAATACACCACGACGTGGACACGAGAAGCCGTACGTACGCACGTATGGTGACCTGTCATTCATAGGATGGATAGAATAATTAATATAGTTGTACCATATTTATAATAACATAAAATAAATTATATGGTACTAGAGTTATTATTTTGGTATGGAAAAAACAATGAAAGGGGAAGTGGAAGAAGAAAAGAACTTTGAAAGTGGTGCTGAAATTATTATCTCTTATTCGGGTGTTTCCTTTTGAGTTGATCAAAATGGATCCATAAAATGGTTTTCTGATCAATTTAAGGAATCTAGGTCAAAGGTAGGGTAGTTGGGAGAATATATGAGTAGGGGATGGCCAATCCAAATGGCTTTGGAGGTGTGATTTTGAGATAAGGGGAAGTACACTTATATTTGAGAGGTGAGGATCGCGTTAGGAAAAGTTTGAAATATTGTTTTATTATACAATCATAATATGATTATAATGGCTCCAAAATGATTTATTTAAAGAATAAGGTGGGTATGGGTTGAAAAACACTGAACAAATAGGTTTTATATAGGTTTAGGTGACTATATTAACCTTCTCTTTTAGATTTATCTCTTAGTTAAATAGTTTAACTTTTACCATATATTCGAGTATTATTATATTAAATGGTTAATAATCATACAATAAAATTATAAAAGAACCCAATGTGGTTCATAAATGATATATATATTATTATATAAGTCTTTTGGATGGACTTTAGTTTTTTAAGATTATTATATCATTTAATAATATAGTATTTTTTTTAAAACTCAATTATGTCAATTTTGACACTATATAGTATTTTGTATTTGTGAAAGTCATAAAAATTATATATATTAAAAAAAATTATTTAATAAACTCTAACATGTCATATTAACCTATAAAATTAGAATAATTCATAATAAGTTTCCATTTACAGTTATTTGGATATTTATAATATCAATTATTTTAATCTTTCAATAATAAGATAATTACTACATCATCATTGTGTCATAAATAAATTTTAATATTTAATGTATAAAAATTATAAATAAAATATCATTATTTAGGAAATCTATTTATCTTTCCAATGAATACCTATAGTTGAATTAATAATATTTATAACCATATATTAAAAATTGTTTAGTTATTAAACTTTCAATTTAACCGTTTTAACTCTTCTTGAAATAAAATAATAATAAATTTCCTAATCTAATCCAAGTGGACCAAAAGGATAATATTTTATTCCTAAGGTTGATTTTGTTCGGAAAACACTTATCCAATTGAATTAGGACATGTGTTAGGGTAATTATAATATCATTTTTACCATTAATTACAATATTTACTTATAACCGTGGTAAATAAAAGTCAAAAGTTGCTATTGACCAAAAAAAATTCATCTTATTGAACCACATTTGACTTAATGATGTCAACTATGTCTCTCAGTTTTTTGAAATTCGACTCACAAAAGCGGTAAAATAATGTTTTATGCTAATTTACAAATTCTTCTAGAATGTGGGTAAAAGACGGTAAAAAGTTCAATAAAGTTTTACATATCTAATATTATTATAAAAATAATCCCATAAAATACATTGAAAATATTTAGATATTATAAATATATTTATACCAAATATAAATTTAAATAAAATGACTAATTATTTAAATAAAATGTCAGTTTTAAACAATAACATAGTGTTTTTCACTATTCATCAAAAATTGAATGTTTTATGAAAAATACCAAAAAATTTCCATATGTTAATTTTGATATTAAAAATGCATAAATAAAGTCCATTTTGAAGAATAAAATTTATAAAATTTCAAAAAGTGGGTATTACTATTCATAACGGCTATTTTGATTGGGTGTGGTGTGTTAAAACTCCAAGTTGCGTACAATGAAAGCTATTGCATTATTCAAAGGGAAGCATATCCTGGAAGCTTGGGGTGTTACATTCCATTGGAAAATACCATAAAAGATTTAAAACACTTCTTATGAAGTTACATCTTAATAATGATGAGAGGAAAATAAATCCCCACTAACTAGTAAGTTATGCATACAATATAAGGTATGAAACATGGACAACTTTTATTAATAATTTCATTGATAAATAATTTCAAGTGCATTGTAGTCGATAATATTAAATATTTAATTATTTATTTTATCCAACTTGATTCATTATGGTTAATTTATAAAACAATAACTGAGTTCTGAAAATAAACAGTATGCATCAAAACCAAGGTACCTCTATCGCAAAGTATTGATGGGGTATGATTAATAAGATAAGAAATTGTTTTATATTTTAAATCAAAAAAAGTTTAATTATTTGATATGAAACAAAATAGTTTCATTTATTTATATATAGATTTTTGAATCAAAATATGAAGTCACTTCCACCCCACATCATGTGCTATGTAAGGTTGATCATATAAATAATGATGGTATATCAGTTTATAAAAACAAAAAAAAAAGTCTGGGAAGAATAGTTAAGTATGAAAAAACTGTTATTAAGATTCTTTATAAAAATATTAGGTAAAAATATCTATTTATTTTCATATTTTTTATATTGTTTAGAGATAAGAACTAGAGATGACCATACCATATGAAAAGCAACGTTCAGTAGCCTTGAAGCGGCCTGAAAAATATGACCACATTTAAGGAATTAGGATTTGGAGTCTCTCATTGAAAATATTTAGAGAATAGAAAACCACATGAAGATACATATAATATGGTGAGTTGATTACATGCACAAATAGACTCATTGGAAGATATTATTTTATGTTCTGGTTTGGTAGGCCAATGTATGAGAAATTATCGAAGGGAAAAAGATGTGGAGAAATGATCTACACATCAACCAAATTATACCACTAGAATTGAGGCTACTCATTCCCCCAACCACATACCACACCCTAGGAAATCAATTTTGTTATTACTCTTTTTCAGAAATGTGAATCAAATAAGTGATGATAAATTTTTATTGATAAAATTTTAAAGGGTATAGTTTTATGTGATTTGTATTTTTCAAAACCCTCCCAACACTATGTTGTGATGTGTACATTGTATAATATCTTGGGTGACAAGATACACCATGATGACCTACGAATATAACACATGTGAGTTGGGATTGAGGTAGCCCATGTGCTGACAACTATGTTGCATGTTCTGCTTAATGGTCTGAATATTATAATGGTCATTGATGCTATTATGTCTTTCTTATCATGGAAATATAACCTTATTAAGATAAATGAGGCAAGTCTGTAACAAATTTTTTGATATGAAAAACCTATAACATTTTATTATAAAAGGTATGAATTGAGGTATGAAATTACATATGGATAAAGAGATAGATAAATGGAAGGTTTAATAAAAAATAGTGAATCGACCAAGAAAAAAACGACCTTCTGGGAGTACCTTCTCCCATAGAATTCCAAAGAAACATTTATTAATATTACAAATTCATGCAGATACCAACTTTAAATATAGAACTATGTATTATATGGAATATGAATAATAACTATATAGAGACTCCGGAAAATATAGAATTGGTATTGAGACTTGACATCAGATTCTCAAGCATGAATGGTTGGGAGTCTTAGTTTTGAATACAAACATAAGGTATATTTTCATAATAATTCCATCCATATAGATAGAGAATATGTTTATTATAATTAATACATATTCCTATTTTAATACCGGAGCTTATACTAAAACTATATAAAGGTAAGATTGTTGGATGCATGATTTGGATTCATTAATCCTTATATATTTTCTATGGTAGAACCTACTCTGGATTACAAAATAATTGAGAAGAAAAAATAATATTACTTAAACAATTTAATAAAAAAAATTAGACAATACATTATTTTTGATGCCTACAATTAAAAGGTAAAACTCTACAATAAAACCACTTAAAATATATTTTCTATCTTAGTAGTACTTTTTGTTTTTGTTTTCTTTTCCTTTACTGTACAATGATCATAGTCAATCTGGAGAACTAGAATATTTATTATTTGAATCTAATGCATGGATATGAAACCAAATAACCATACATGATGTGTATTTTGAATATTTAATACTCATAAATCAATATTTTAAAGATAAATGTCAAATTATATACTAATTCTATGTTTCAACAAGAATTTATTTATTATAAGAAGGTTACTAATTATATAATAAATCATCCCATGAAGTATGTGTCTTGAGGGATAAAACCTGGTAAATACTACAAATGAAACTAAAATAAGTTATATATAGAAATATTTTACAATAAAAAAATAAAAGAAAATTAAATTATTTTGGTCAATGTTTTTACGGTGTACGAAATAATATAATGACAATGATTGTGAATATTATCTTTGAAACTTTATGATAGAAATCATAAATAATGAAAAGTCTAGCATCCCATTTTAGATAATTTATGAAGGTAATTTCTATTTCCTTAAATATATTTCATAATCATTTATTTGTTTATATTTTTTTAGTACTATAAAGTTTTCCAAAAATCTAGATACCGTAAATAATAAATAAATTTTATTATAGATGAGTGGGAAGCATACTTTTTGTCAGAATGTAAACTGATAACAAATTTTGTTTATTACATGTTATGTTGGTGACAAAGTATGAGTTAAAACCTTTTAAATATATTTGGGGAGTGAAGAATTAGTGTTATAATGATTTTATATTATTTTTTATCTCTTTATCAAGGAGAAATATAGTGGATAAAATCAATTTTATTATAATTACTGGAAAAACAATTGTTGGGAAACCATAGAGAAAAAGGCGTAGCGAAAGGTGGAGGAAGAGGTGGAGGCTGAGTTGGAGACTATCATAGAAGAGGAGGTAGACATGGGAACTAAAGTGGGGACTCGGGTAGAGGAGGATACAAAATTCTGGCTTTCAAACAATAAACTTTTTGGTTAATGAATTTGATTGGGGATAAAACCAAGATTGTGTTGGAGAACTATTTTTGGAAAATAGAACACAACACTTGTAACATAAGATAATATCCATTGGGTAAATGTTTTAGGTGTATTATCGAAATTATATTTTTCACCACTTGTCTATGATATTTTATATAGGGTAGTAATCTACTTCTAATATCATTCCATGTAGGAAGTTTCAATTTTTCCACTAGTGTAATTGAAGAAGTATATGTACAACACCTAGTCAATCTGGTGCATGATGTGATCAGAATGACCCAGAGTGCGTCTTTTTATTCAAAAATAACATTAATTTTAGAGAAACAATGACTAACATACTCAAAAACATGAAAACAATCACTAATAGTGCGTCTTTGGTGCAATGTCATCCAAACTATGTTCTACCTTATCACATTGAGGATACAGAATCGTGCACTGCCATCTGATGATAATATCAAGAATCTGGGGATTAGTATGGCCTCTTGTTTCCAGTGTTGCATAGAATTTTGTGAGGAGACGTTGTCTCACATTTTCATCGCAGGGGATTGGGCTCGATCGGTGTGGGGGTATTTAGGTGGATTCTTTGGTCTGTCTTTTCAGGCGGAAAGTGTAGATGAATTCCCGTCGGGATGGTTCCAGGGGGTTGAGGCTACTGGTAAGGAAAATGGGGTGCGGGCTATTGTTCTAAGCACTGGTTGTTGGGGGTTGTGGGAGGCTAGAAACTGAGCTAGGATTGAGGAGGTGCCTTCCATGAGAAGGGAGATCATTGCCAGGATGAGCTTCACCTTGGTGGACTGGTTTTCCCTTGTAGGTAGCTAGAAGGAGGTCCCTCCATTACAGGCATTGTACGCGGCTCGGGGCATGGTCCAGACAGCAGGTTTCCAGAGTCAGGAAAAATGGGTGTGGTGGCTCCCACCTGGTGGGGGCTTGAAGCTGAATACTGATGGGTCCTACCTCTAGTGAGTGATGTGAGGGGGAGGGTCTGGGATGTGTTGGGTAGCATGATTCTGGCCTTCTCTGTGCATTATGGTACTGGTATCTCCCTGCAGGCAGAGGCGAGAGTGGTACTAAAATGCCTCACCTTGTGTAGTCAGAGAGGAATTTGGTTATTGCTGGTGGAGACGGACTCTCAGGTTACCCATGATGTGCTCCAAAGAAAAGGTAATATCCCTTGGTCAATAATTTATACGATTAGGAAATGCAGAGCCTTAATGGCCATGATCATTAGCGTTACACATACTTGTAGAGAGGGTAACAAAGTGGAGGACCACATGGATTCTCTTATGAGCGATGACGTCTTGGTCAAATGTTTTTATCATGTTTCCCAATTAAAGAAAGAGGGGGTGAACTTGATCCGGGGTGATTCCCTTGGTCTGCATTATTTCCATCCTCCTTAGTGATGGATTTTATGTAAGCTTTTCTTGAATAAAAATTGAAGTTAT
Organism: Viscum album; assembly: GCA_963277665.1. Taxonomy (NCBI): domain Eukaryota; kingdom Viridiplantae; phylum Streptophyta; class Magnoliopsida; order Santalales; family Viscaceae; genus Viscum; species Viscum album. The sequence continues at coordinate 1,550,708,357 of OY728125.1, read as the reverse complement.
AATGATGAAATTGTTTAGATAAATTAGGAAAATGACCCACTAGTCATTTTTGATGTGTAGGAATTAGACACATATTAATCTTACTTACAGTGTGACCAGTATGACTCAATGTGTCTGTTATCACTTTAAAATTGAAATTTTAATACAAAAAAGTGTCACTCCCAGAAAAATAAGATAAAACGCTTTTATTTTCATCAATATTTTTGTAAACAACTAATAACTAATTTTTGATGTGTATGAATCAGTATTATGTCAATCCCATACACGATAACACATGTATGACTCAAAGTTATTGTTTCAAGTTTAAATATTCATTTTAGTAGAAAAAAAAAGAAGGGGCATACACAAAACAAAGGAAACACATTTAAATTGTTTTGATACTTTAAGAAAATGATCCATAAGTCATTTTAGATATGTAGGAATCAGTAACTCTCTAATTTGATTCATGGTGTGACCGTTATGACTCCAAGTACATCTTCTTATTCTAAATTGAAATTAATTTTTTTGAAAAAACAAATTGCATACTCAAAACCTAGAAAATGCTTTTAAATTGCTTTTTTAATTCAAGAAAACAATCCATAAGTCATTTTTGATGTGTAATAATTAGTTGGACGTCAATCTAAGTCATGTTTTGACTTATTTGAGTCAAAAATTTTGTTTTCATCTTAAAAAGAACATTATGATACAAAAAGTGCCACTCATTGAAAATGATGAAAACATGCTCATACTTTCTTGAAAATGTAGGAAAATGATTCATAATTAATTTTTGACATTTTTTAATTAGTCTCATTTCAAACCCACACATGATTCCACCAGTATGACTCGAAGTCCATTTTTTCCTTTAAAATAACATTTTATTAAAAATCACAAGTGGCATACTAAAAATGGAGGAAACATATTCAAATTGTTCTCATACTTTTCTAAAATGATCCATAAGTCATTTGGGATGTGTAAAAATCTGATCCACCTCAATCTAACACAAGGGAGTGACTGGTATGAATCCATGTGCATCTTTTTATTCAAAAATTACATTAATTTTAATAAAAAACAACTTACACACTTAAAACCGATCAAACACATTAAGATTGTTTTTTTACATTAGAAAAATTATCTATATGTCATTTTTGATGTGTATAAATCTACTTCACTACAATATGAGCCACTTTCAGTTTAGTATGAATCTATATTAAGTATTTTATTCAAAATTTACATTAATTTTAGTAAAAAATCCAACATACTCTATAATAGTGTGTTTTTCTTGTTTTCACATTAGAAATTTTATTTATTTTAAATTCATTGTTTTTATATGATTCCTCTAATTTATTTTTCTATTATTAGTGATGTAGTGTGTTGTTACAACACACTACAGACCCTATTTCTAGTGCTGTAATGTGATGTAGTATAACACTGCAATATTCCCCATTATCAATGCTATTGAATTCACTGATAATGGAGCCCATTATTAGTGATTCTAAAAGAAATGATAAAGCAGACCATTTATAAACACATTAAAAAGAACCTATAATGATTTATTTTGTCAATACCTGTAGAATTATCGATAAAAGGGTTTTTATCAACACTTGTAAAAGCGCTTACAAAGGGACCCTTTATTAGTGTCGTTAAAATCACTCTTAAATGGTCTTTATTAACACTTTTAGAAATTCTGATAAAATTTCTCTTTATTATTACAAAATAAAATCACTGATAAAATTATGCATTATCATCACTTTTTTGGTGTTATTAAAGGTACCCTTTATTAGTGCTTCACTAGCATTGATAAAATCATTGGCCTTTTAACCATGATGTTGTAGTCAGTAACTTTGTAGGACTGATAGACGAAAATTATATAGATTTTAATGGCCACTTTTGTTGTATTGTATGTTTCTAAATTTTCAACTTTTATATTGACATCATATTTCAATGAAAATTATTTCCAATTTATAATTTGGAAAATTTCATTCTTTTATAGGTTCAATAACCTCTCATTAAAACATAATTGAATCAACTCATAGTCTCTGTTTAATACTTAATTTTTGATCAGTCTACTAAAAGTATTATATTATTCAACATTTATAGAATTATCATAGTCCTAATTCCTATAAAAATACCATATCTATAAAACTATTCAAACAAATTTCCACATGGGTATGGCTTCATGCACTATAACATGGAAACTCCTCTTACACTCATGGAATTCAATTTACTTCCCAAATAAAATATGGATGGTCCCTATTTGAATACAACATGAGTCATGGTCATTTTTATCATGATAATTAATCCATAAAAGAAAAATTTATTCTTTTGTACATAATATTTATTCTGATTATTTCCTATAATTTGGATGACTACTTGATGTATACAAAGATTATGCATAAGAATATGTTGTACACTCAGATGGTGCATATACATATAATGGTTATATTTTAGAGTGGTCGTATTTTTAAAAAATATAAAATTCTTATATGACCTCAAAAATGATATGAACAAAAACATTGTGATGATTTTTACATAGACCAATGTGTAGGTAGATGATGATTATGAAAAAGTAAAAATGATGCTTATATATATTTATACATTTTATGATGATGATTATGTGGATTATTTATTGTCAATAGTATGATTATGTAGCCTTAAAATGTGGGTTGCATAGCTCATTCTAATAGATGTAGTAGTATATTCCTTCCACTCAGTTTCATGGCCATTTTTGTTATTTGGAGGTGTTTGGAGGAGGCTTGAAGGGAGTATAGAGATGTTCAGTTTTTTGAAGGCTGGATGTCAGGAGATTATAGGTTGTGTAAGTGGATTACATGATGTGGGATTTTGTTTCACAACTTATCCATATGGTTTCACGATGTGTACACCTTTTACTAAACATAAAATAGGGTTTCACAATGTGTAATATTTACGATTTTAAAAATAACTAATAAAATGAAGAGGCGAGAATTGTTCAGTGGAAATCAAACCTCGGGTATTACAAAAAGTGAAAGGGGGTCGAAACTCATGTAATTCCCTGGTTCAATGTTATTTTAAAATTCTTTTCAATATGAACACTCATTAATTCTCTATTATTTCTTCTTCATCACATTTAGTAAAATCCCAAGCCTCTTGAGGTGTTCTTCATTCCTTATTCCTCCCTCTTTGATATGTTCATCACGATGGTTATTCGTTGGTGATCCATGGTTGGTCTATGGTGAGTTCTCTTTTCGATCAACCATGTTTTCTTTCATTTTTATCTTGCAGATCCACTATGGTGAAGTTTCTTTGGTTTGAGGTATGTTTGGGTTCCTCTTTTGACCACCTTTTGTGTGGTGTAGTTTGATATACGATTTCTTGTGGTAAGGTTGTTGTTTCTATGTAGTATTATCTTCGCCCTATAGGGAACATCAAGTTGGAGATATTCTTTTTGGTAGTATTTCCCTCCTTTTTCCTTATTTTGTATCATTTTGGAGTTGATTACTTTTTTTACCTATGATATTTGGATGTGGTAGATTAATTTAAGATAAAGTAATTGGTTAAGTTGAAATTAGAGGGTAAAGTGTTGTTTGGCATGTTTTTATAGCATTATTATTATTCTGATGTGATGGATATTTATGAGCTAAATGCCCTGATAAAGATTATGGTCATTGGTGTTTTTTATTACACTATTTGACATGTGTTATGGAATGCTTTTTTTGATGTTCTTGTTGTGATATCACCCTAAATATAAATTGGATAATTACTTGTACTTCGGTATTGAAATGGTTTTCCCAGGATTTTTGTGTTTGTGATAAAGTCTCAAATAATAAAAGTGTTATGTGATATAGGACCCTTTATAAATAAATAAAATTATTTTAATGTGATGTGATGTGTGTGGTTGATGCCTGTGGGGATGATGATTTGTTTGTCTGTGTTTGCGGGGTGGTGATGATATGGTATTTTTTTCAATTCTTATGGGGGGAGAGGGTATGGTTTGTTTTTCCATGCTTCTAGGATGACATTATGAGGCTTTTTTGGCTGTAATTTTTGTGTGGAAAGATGACGGATTGTTTTTCTTATTTTGTAATATAGTTGTGTTTTATATGATAATTGAGTAGTGATGGAATAAATAAATGATTATGTAATAATGTTTGAATAGATTAGGTTGGTTAGTTAATGAGTTGAAAGTGGTTAATGGAATAGAATGCTAGGTTGTGTGATGAAAGGTGGTTAAGACTAAATATTGAAATGAATGGTTGTTAAACATAGAGGAACTTTGAAGAAATATATCAGGGATCTTTACCATCTAAAATGACCATTGACGATATTAATAAATTAATTTAGAGGTTGCACCAAAATGACGGTGATGGGGTCAGTTAGATGGTTTTAACCCCATCGATTGGGATTGTGTGATTTTACCTATATATTTATGCATACACTATATATTATTTTAATTTCTACACACACCCCACCATTGTTGAGCATTGTGTTCTTAACACCCACATTGTTACATGGGGGTGTTTTTTCCAACATCTGGTGAGGATCACAGATGGTTGAGTACCCACTATATTCCATTATTTTTTCCTAGAGAGGTTGGTATTGCACATGTTGTGATGGCCAAGAGTTTTTAGTGAATTATATGGAGGTTTTGGTATCCCAAGTGTCTTCTGGATAAGTTGTGATGTTCTCTTCTAGGTATCATGGGGATGATTTCTGATGTACTATCCCAAGTGTCTTCAGGATGACTTGTGATTTTCTTTTCTGTGTGTTTTTGAGATGAGTTATGATTCCAGGTGATATGATGTTTTTTGTTGTGAGGCCCAGGTGTGTGTGGGTGGGATGGGTAGTGAGGCCCATTTTTGTGCTAGTGAGATGTGTTGTAAAGCCCTAGTGTGTGAGGACGGGATGTCTTCTGAGCCCCATGTGTGTGCAAGAAAGATGTGTTGGGAAGACCAGGTGTGTCTATGTGGGATGTGATGGAGTATATGGAAGGGATGTGAGCACTAGGATATACATCATTGGGTGAAAGGGACATACCAGTCAGAAAGTGTTGTGTGGTACCCAATCATCACTGTTATTTACGTTATGATATGTTACATGACTCGAGTTTCGTTTCAATCATGCATTGGTGAGGTTGAGATGGTTAGTATACCGAGAGAGGGGTTGTTTCGTTCTGATATTTCCTCACTAGGGCATTATTATTCTTATTTAAAATGTGTATGAGAGACTTTTTTCCCTTTCTAGCATACCTATATGCTCACCATACGTATATAAAACTATTTTCAGGATTCTAGGAGGATTATGTGACCCATGATGGGAATTACTAGCTTGGGCCTTAGAATAGATGTAGTGTTTCATTATTACCTTTGTTTTTGGGAAGTTACTTTGGAGGAAATTTTTTTATCAATTCTATTTATACATGCATTGAGGGATGATTTTGGGTTTTCCTAATGCATATATACATCTCAGACTTATTGTGGATTATTCATATTATCTCATGTTATTATTTCCTTATAAAGGGTAATGCCTCCAATGTTGTGAGATTCATTCACCCATGGTGCTAGTCACCAACCCAGGGCCATCTGGAGGCCAGAATTGGGGGTCATTATTTCTATGCCCATCATTATAGGATCTATAGTGGGAGGGGGTCATGATAGAGTGGTATCAGGGATAATATATGAGAGATAGGATGTAATTTGGAGTTGGAATAGCGAGGAATGCATGTAGTGGTATGGAAATAGTACAAATTAACCTTGGTGTGTGACATAATCCGGGAAGACCAACTATGATTTGGGATTTTAGGGCCCTCCAAATTTATAGCACAGACTCTAATCTTATTGAATAACCATGTGAGATGGACCTTCATGTAGGGTAGAGACCTAGGAAAGGTACATGCATCCTAATGACTTTTGTTTCTTTTAATTGGGTTGTTTTGTAATATTTAATGACAATAAAAATAATTAGGTATTATAAAATGAATATTATATTGAAAATACATACTACTCGGGGTTAGGAATTCCTTTTTCCCTTACTACAATGGCTCCTGGTCATCGTCCACATGTGCCTCAGGCAGTTCAGGTTCAGATGGTTGATTTGGTTGATTGTCGTAGTGTAAAACTGGTTGAGGATGATTATTAGTGATAGAGGAAGTTTCAAACATTCCAGTGATAGTCTTTTGGGAAGTATGAGGGAATATTTTCATACATGAATATAGAGAGATGGGTGGAAGAGAATGGTATCACTTCAAATTTGATTCAGGACTTGATATAGTATTGGGTCCCTTTTTTAGTCAGTTAGATGTGAGGATCTATTTGTTAGTGGTGGACATTGAAGTTGGGAGTGAAGATGGAGACCAATATATTATGGGGAGATATCCAAAAGGAGTTGTGGGAAGACATCCTTTCATCGACCATGAAGGCATTAAAGAGGCAAGATATTCTTTCTCTTCATTAATGGATTATGTCATTGAGGGAGCTAAGAATCATGTTCAAGAACCTTCTTCATTTTCCCCAAGATATCACTCCATATGAGGAGTATGATGTGATATATCATTAGTAGAAACTTCATCCTTATATCCAGTATGTAGTTACTCCTTTTACAATTCCAATAAATTTTGAGGACCAGAAGAAGGCATAGGTGATTGATCAAGTGAAATCATTAAGAAGTATACTGTGAGATGGTATCCAAAATGGTTCTTCAAGGGGTATATTTGTTAGTGAGAGGTATTAGGTTCTAAAATAATTAAGCTTTTGATAGAAAGGGAGTTGACCTCAACTACTTCCTTTCTGTCTTTCTTGTGCTAGTGGTTTCCGTTATTTTCCAAGTATGTTTTTTCCTGGGTTTTTGAGTTGTGTGGTTCGTGGCCATTGCTAGAGCAAGTGCCCAGTTGTTCTCCAAGCTTAGTTTGGTGTATGTGGACTAGTTCTTCATTATCTTGAGAAGTAGTTGTTGTGGAGGGTATTTTAGTAAGAGGGGGATCATGTTTCTTCTCTACCAAGGGGGGTTGGAGCGCATAGTGGTTGACCTCAGGATGTTCCTCAAGTTTAGGGATTATGACCTCAGTGTGGTCGTAGAGGTGGCCTTTAGTAGACAGTCAAATGAATTGGGTGTGGTCAGCTACACATAGTGGTTGTTGAAACTTTATAGGGGTCATAGATTGTTAGAGGTATGATCAGTTTGTTTAGAACACTTTTTTCCTTTTTTTGATTCAATATCTTTACACTCCATTGTTGAATCCACTCTATCCCATATATTGAGACTAGATCTAGAGAGGATTATCATACCCTTGGTGATAACTACACTAGTCTGAGGCCATACCAGCTTATTTGATGTCTGTCGGGGGTGTATAAAGATGATGGGGATGCATCAGTTCCATGGTGATATTATTTTTTGTTACATATACAATCATATTATGTTATTCTATGAAAGTAATTGTTTTATTCTATATGTGCTATTATCGAGTACTTCTGTAAAAGAGTTGAGTTTTTGGACATGGATGGCCAGCATGCAGTTTTTGTTGGTCAGTGGAGTTTTCAGGTGGGCAGTCTGCATGTGGATACCCTTATTTCCTTGTGGGTAGAATTTTTAGTGGAATTAGTGGACACTGGGATGTTAGAGATTCCCAATTCCATTGAGGAGTTCCTGGATGTATTCCCCGTGGAGGTTGTAATACTACCTCCCTTGACGTGATGTTGAGTTTGTGATAGACATGAATCTATGTGCTTCTCTGATTTCGATGGATCCTTATTGGATGGAACCTTATGAGATTCAGGATTTGATGATTCAAATAGATGATTTGATGTGGATGGGTTTATCTGGACCAATCTTTCATCGTGTGGTTATCTCGTGTTCTTTGCAAAGAAGTCGGTTGATGGTATGAGGTTGTTTATAGAATAATGGATGTTAAATCAGGTGATAGTAAAGATCCATTACCCTATTCCAAGGATATTTTAGGTTTTACACTAGCTGAGAGGGGAATGGTTGTTATTTAAGATCAATCTATGTTTTGGATATCATCAGTTGGGGGTGAAGGAGGGTGATATCCTAAAAACAACCTTTAGAGGTAGTTATGGGAACTTGGATTTTATATTCATCACATTTGGTGTTACAATTTAACTAAATGTATTCTTATGTCTTATGAAATCCATGTTTCTAGATCGGTTCCCCGTCATATTCATTGATGGTATCTTGATCAACTCGAAATCAAGGGAAGATCAGGCCTAACATCTTAGAACTATCCTGCATGATCTTCCATGCCACCAGGTCAATAGAATTTTTCCCTAATATAAGTTATAGACATGATAGGTGTGTTTACTCAAGCATGTGGTGTCCCAATTTGGTGTTTATGAAGACCTATCGAAGGTTAAAGTAGTTTTTTCATGGGAAACACCAAAGAACATGGTAGAGGTTTTTAGATTCCTTGGTTATGTAGTATATTATCGGAGGTTTGTACATGATTTATCTTTGTTTTCATCCCTATATAAAGTTTTGACAAGGCAAGAACACACTTTTGTGTAGAGTTATCAGTTTCAGGAGGAGTTCAGTTTCTTTGAGGGAAAGTGAGTCAGTGCTCTAATGATTCAGCTAATGAAGGAGGGTGTGTTTTCTGATGCCTTATGTGATGATTCCCATATGGGAATAGGATGTGTGTTGATGCATCAACAAGAAATTATATCTTATGGTTATAGTTAGTTGTTACCTCATTAACATATCTATGCTACCCATTATATGGAGCTTTCAGAAGTGTTGTTTTCACTAAATTTATGGTAGGATAACTTTATTTTGGAGTGTATTTTGGACTTTATGGATTACAACATCTTCTGTTATATCTTTTCCCAGTGTGATTTGAATATGTGGAATGGGATATGGATGGTTTTTCCTCAAGATTATGATTTTTAAATCTCATACATCTCATTAATAGAGAACATTGTGGACGATGCAATGAGCGGAATGTCACAAGAGAATATTTTTGGGAATATGGGGATACTTACACTCCTATAAAAGTGTGGATGGGGGTAGAGGCTATTTTTTTGAGATGAAAATGTAGTCTTATCTAATGTAGTAGGTGTAAGAGTATTAGTGGGGAGACATAGAGGCGTATGTGATGTGTGGCTGTGTCATCCATGGTGATGCTCTGGAGGGATAGTCAGAGGATTGTCGGAACCATGTGTTTTTTCTGGGAGGTTGTATTGTCTCGTAGTAATGCACTAGGGAGTTACTCTTGGGATATAAAACTCACCTTTTTTAGTACACCAGAGAATTTCAAAAATGTACCATTTCTTGATGACTCATTTTTTGTGGCCTAGGTTGAAACAGGTAGTGGCATAGTTTATGGAAAATTTCTTGGTTTTCTTGTAAGTAATGGATGGGGATCATGTTACTAGTGGTTTGTTGCATCCATTGGTCATTCTAGAGTGGAAATGGGATAAAATCTAGATGTAAATTTTCATATGTTTTCCTGCATATCTGGGAGGTTATTATGCTATATGGGTGGTGGTGGATCAATTGAAAAAATCCTCCCACTTTCTAGCGATCAAGGAGTCTGGAGTAGTGGATGTTTTGGCTATGACGTATGTGAAAATGCTGGTGAGTTTTCAGGGTGTCTCTAGGTATATTGTATCATATCGGGATGCATGTATTAAATAATGAGTCTAGAGGGAAGTTTAACATTATTTTGACACCCAGTTACACCTTTGTAGTACTTTTAACCCATAAACAGATGGACATATGGAACATACTATCCAAATTTGGAAGGATATGTTGTGGGTGCATGTCTTGGACTTTGGTGGATATTGGGTAAAACATCAACATGTGGTAGAGTTTTCATATAGTAATAGCTATCAATCTTCCATTGGTGTTACCTTGTATGATGCTACGAATTGAAGACTATGTAATGCACTGTTGTACTGGATGGAGGTTGGTTAGACAATAGTTCTTGGTCCTGATGAGGTATAGAGCTTAATAAATAAATTTCAGCACATTTGTGGGAGGATTAAAGTAGTGAATGACTGAAATAATTCTTTTTCTAATCGTAGTAGTAGGCCCTTAGAGTTCAAGGTTGGGGACTATGTTTTCTTTATAGTTTACCCTCAACATCGAAATCAATAGTTTTTCAGAGGGATAAGGCTTTATCCTAGGTTTGTTAATCCCTTGAGGTGTTGGATTGAGTTTGCGATTTGGTGTATCTATTGGTGTTTCCTCCATGGTTGGGAAGGATCCAAGATGTATTCCATCTATCTCAGCTTCATCGGTATCTTCATGATGACTCCCATGTCATTTATTGGGGAGAGTTGAATATCGAGGATGACACAACATTTGTGGATCATCCAATAGAGATCCAACATCATCGGGGGAAGACATTTTGTAAACAAACCATTTTTTTGGTTTGTGTGTTGTGGAGGCATAGTGTCTAGGAGGAGAGTACTTATGAGGGAGAGATGCAGATTCATTACCATTACCCGTAGATGTTTTTATTTTTTTTGATCAATTTTTAATTATGATGTAAGGTTTGGATTATTTTATTTAATAAGATGAGTCGTTTTACTATATTTGTGATATTTGTTGTGTGATGTGTGATAAAATATTAACAAATCAAAAAGAGTGGACCAGATTACTAATAGATATGAACTAAATATGATATGATTAAACAAATGTGTTTGAATCATCGCCACCCAAAGCGGATAGTGTCATGACATGGTGGATATAATTCAATTATTCATGTGTTTAGGATACTGTGGTACATTTTTTATAGGGGTTATTGGTTTAGGATACATGGTGCATTAGATGGTTATGCAGTGGTTATGTGGCAGTGTGGTTTTATGAGAGGAGTTGGCTTTTCGTTGTGGTGATGTGGGTGTGTAGTTTTCTTATTTCTGTTTGGGTTTGTGTGTATGGATGGTGGTAACATTTGAAGTATGATGAGATCCGTGAGAGGTATCTCACAAGGTGGTCGCACAGACCCCTTTTCTTCTATGCTTGGTTTTGGATTATCTAAATAGAGGATCATTTGAGAGGTATCTAATGTAACAATCCATTAATTTTCGAACATTTGATATCAGAAGACTTCAAAGGAGCTTTAGAGGTATTTTGGAGAATTTCTATTTCTAAAGGCTGGAAGTGGGGAGATTACATGTTATGTATGTTGATTACACAATTTGAATGTCATTTTCACATCATTTTCAAAGGGTTTCATGATATGTACACATTTAAAAAGATGATGAACAGGGTTACGCAATGTGTAATATTATTGTGTTTGAAAATAAATAATAAAATTAAGAGGCGATGAGTATTTTGACAGAAACTGAACCTCTTGTATTACATGACATGAAATGGGATTACATGTCATGTAATACCCTAATCCAGTGTAGTTTTAATATTTTTCTTGGATAAACCCTCAATCCTTAAGTGGTTATATATTCTTCCTCACAGATTCTATGAACCTTAGGTTCCATGAGGTGTACTTAAATCACTATTCCTCCCTCTTTGATCTTTTGATCCTAGTTGTTGTTTGTTCGCTATTCATGGTCGATCCATGGTGAGTTATCTTCTAATCTCCCATGTTTTAATATTTTATTCTCCCTAGGATCCCTAATAGTGGTTTTATTTGTTTTGTGGTACATTTGGGTTGCAATTTTTACCACCTTTGGTGCATTTTAGGATTATTAATGGTTCCTTGTGGTATAGTTTTTGTAATACCCCAAGATATCATAGTATGTTATTTTCTTTAAAGTAATTCAACAGCTATCACTACCCACAACACCGAGTTCGAGCGTACCACAACTTACCAAACTAGCCGTTCAAAAAGTGGTTATGAATAGTATTAACAGAATTCGGAATTTTATATACTCCATATAATTTTAGAATCCATATAATGTGTTTCTGAGAAATAATATAAGATCATTTTCATTTTTTTCAGAAAAAACAATCTTTTTTCAAAAAATAAAATTTTACAACCTTTTAATGGGAACCCTTTTTAAAACCAATATTTAAAACATTTATATATTCATTTTAATGATATTATATTATTCATTAGAATCAGGACATGAAAATTTATTTTGGATAAATTTTTGGTACTTTTCTAATAATTTTCACATTTTGATGATTAGTGAAAAAAATACAAAATTTTAATTGAAAACAACTTTTTTAATTGAAATAAATTATAATGTTAAATTATGAATTAGAATGGTTTTTACATATAATAAGATTATATTTTTATCATTTAATACAATGTAGGTCATTATAAGTAATTTAACATTTAAATTTGACATAAACACGTGTCAATCTTTCGATGGTTTTTACTTTTAAAAACCCACTTTTTGGTTTTGACATTGGAGATTAATTTTATATTAACAAATTATACTTATATGTTTTGAATTTTGTAAAATAGAATTCATTTTTGGATTCGTAATATCAAAAATATCTTAGGGTGAATTTTTAGTATTTTTTTGAAAACATTCAGTTTTTGACGAATAGTGAAAAACACTGCGTTATTGTATAAAAATTTCTTTTTTTAATTTATTTTAGGTCAAAATAAATACATAATACTTATATTTGTTCAATGTGATTCATTAGATTAATTTTATAATAATTTTAGATTAATATGATTTTGTCGAACGTTTTTACAATCTTTTACCCACCTTCTCGGAGCTTTTGTAAATTGGCGGAAAACATAATTTTACTACTTCTGTGAGTTGAATTTAAAAAATATGAGTGCCACGGATGACATCAGTAAGAAAAATTTTGTTTAAAAATATTAAAATAATTTTTGGTGAATAGTAACTTTTGACTTTTATTAACCACAGTTAAAAGTAAATATGGTAATTACAGTTAAAAATGACATTATAATTACCCTAAAATATGTCCTAATTCTATTGGATAACTGTAATTAGACCAAAAACAACCTTTGGAATAATATATGATCCATTTTTTCACTTGGATAAGATTAGGACATTTATTATAATTTTATTTAAAGAAGAATTAAAAATGTTAAATTCAATGTTTAATAACTAAACCATTTCTAATATAGGGTTATGCATATGATATATTCGTCTATAAATATTCATTAGAAAGATAAAAATATTTCCTACATAATGGTATTTTATTTATGATTTTTTGACATTAGATTATTAAATTTATTTATGACATAATAATAATGCAATAATTACCTTATTAGAATAATTGAAATTATAAATATCCAAATAAATGTAATTTGAGACTTCTGATGAATTCCACTAGTTTTCTAGGTTAATATGACATTTTAGGGTTGATGAAATAGTTTTTTTTTCGAAATAATTATTCTATTATGATTTTCACAAAAATGAAATACTAAATAGTGTCAAAATTGACATAAATGAGTTTTTAAAACAAATACTATATTATTAGTTGATATAATATTCATAAAATTATAAGGTTCATTAAAGGGTTTAAATAATATTTTATATGTCATTAATTAACTTATTGTGGTTCTTTTTAAAGTTTATAGTATGTTTATTAACCATATTTTGTAAGCATACAAGAAGACATGGTAAAAGGTAAACTATTTATCTAATAGTTAAATCTGAAAGATAATGTTAATATAGTAACCTAAACCTACCCAAAACCTATTGGTTGAGAGTATTTAGACCCATACCCAAGCTAGCTTCTAAATAAATCAATTTAGATCCAATATAAACCGAAAATTATTTTATAATAAAATAATATTACATGCTTTTCCTAAGGTGTCCCTCACCCCTCTTATAAAAGGGAACATCCCCTTCTCTCAAAATCACACATCCAAATTCATTTGTCTTGTCCAAACCCTACCCAAATATCCTCCCAACTTCCCTAACTTCAACCTAGATTCCTTACTTTGAAAAAAATGCAACCTAAGGAAACCATTTGATCCACTCAAAAGGAATCACCCGAAGAAGAGGTAATAATTTCACCACCCTCTTTCAAGTTATTTCCTTCTTCCATGTCCTCTTTATTTGTTAATTAGATACCAAAATAATAAATCTAGTACAGCCTACATACTGTGATGTTATTTTAAATATGGAATAACCATAATCGTTATTCTATCTATCCTATTAATGACAAAGTCACCATACGTGCATATGTATGACTTACCGTCTTCACGTCGTGGTGTAGTTTGTCATTCAAAAACATCATTATTTGGATGGGTATAATAATAAGTATAACTAATTTGAATAATAAATATAACTTGTTAATGATTCTGTATATATGTTATACCATCCAATTACAAATTGTATCACCATCAATATAATGATATTGTCGCTCGTGCGTACGTACAGATTACCGTCTCCACGAACGTGATGAGATTCATTCTCCATCTTAATCATTCAAGAATAATTTTAATTTTATGATTAAAAATAATTTTTATTAACTTATTATATTTTTTTATATGAATAAAATACATCCTATACATAACAAACATGACTTACGTAACAAAACATATAAAGGAAAATGAATTCGTTAACATCCAAAACAAGGATACCATTGAAATATCATTAACAATGCAATATTAGAGGATAATATATGATATCATATTTATGTATTTGGTTCTTGTATAATTTAATAACAATTATTTCACAATTATACATGAGGTTAACCTGCCTTATAAAAAGGAAAAGTACAAGGTAAGGTGTTTCTTATCTCACTTTTAATTCCGTGAGATTTCCATTGTTGACCACTTATTTATTTCATGTGTTGTATTGTGTACTACTAGTAGATATAAATTATAATTATTCCCTTTATATTCATAGTATTTTGTGATTAATATGGTGGTTATTAACTATTGGTCATATGACTCGATTGATTACAACGTGGTAAGGGGTTTTCATCTCACTTCTTATTTCTGTGAGATTCATGCTATATTGCCACTATTTCCATTTGTGTGGTGTAATTACTATCTATGATTGTATTATTTGTGTAATATAAATTAATTTATGGGTGTTTAAATCTTCAGTGTATGATACTTATTTCATGGGGTGTATGTTTCGTAAGTTACCAAATCGGTAAGGGAATTTCAAATTTCAATTTCCACTCATTAGGCTTTACGCATACTTAATTGATAATTTTAATCCAAGATTATGTATGGAATCACTATTTTTTATTTATGTAGTAATTTACACTCACCTTTCTGTGGATATACCTTTGATACACTTAATCACTCCATTTAAAAATTTACATTCCGTTGTTATGAACTTTTTTTAAGGGTAATCATAACTCAATTTCTATTCATTGAGTTAAACATCCAAGTCATTGGATTTGTTTTTACAAGAATTTAGTTGAATGAAATATGATTTATTTACACTAAATATCCAATTATATTTAGTGTATATATATTTTTCTCACAAAATTATTTCATAATTTCATCCTTAATCTAAAGATATGGTCTTTATAAGACATTACTTCTCAATTTACATTCCTTTGAGACCTCTTTTTTGTCATGCACCAATTCACTTTTATATAGTCTATATACTATCCTTTGAGATATTATATCATGAATCCCTCTATTCTCGTGATATTATAATGTGTTGATTAATGTTATTCCTCAATTACTTGTATTCAAGCGTCTCTTATTTGGTTAGTAACTTTTTAACTAAAATATTCGTTCAAATGATTTAAATATTTATTCCTCTAAATCATTATCATTAATGTCCATGTTTTAAAAATGGTTTTATATAATTATTTATATGGAAATAAATGTTTTGAAATTAAAATTACATTTAAATGTTTCAAAGTGGTATGAGACACTTTGATTCAAAATTCTCTTTTAAATGAATTCTTTGATAAATAGTGCGACATTTAAATGTTTTCAAGAAAAAGGGGATATGTCTCTAAAATAGGTTTAATTACTATTTTCATCTATGTCAATATCCTTCAGTGTATTTTATTCATGATTGAGGTTGACTTAATATAATGAAATCATCTACATTGTATCGAATGAGTTATGTTTGATTGTGGATGTGCTATTTTTATACTATTCATGGTTTGTGGTTAAAATATTAACATTTCGTCTACTAGTATTAATACGAATATTTAGATTATGTTTGACCCTTTCATATGAGGAATCCATTGGAATTAGTAAGTGATGGGTGGATCCCGCAATAGTTCCTCGATGGATCGATAGGTATCTTGATACAAACTACTGTCTTGGAACAAGTCCTTGATAAAATCTTATTTATAGTCTTAGCACAGGCCTTGACTATGTGGATATGACGTCCGGCATTATGCATTCCATCATTATAAAATTTAAAATTGATATTAAATGTGATTATTCAACTTGTAGAATATCCATGTAAATATGTAAATCGCAGTATTTGATTTATCTTTTCCATATTATTCTAAAGTTTATGTTTAAAAGGCATTTTTTTTAGTCTTATACATTTCCTTAAATGTTTATACTTATTTATGAAGGTTTCCGCTATATTATTATCCTTACTAAGCATCTGAGCTCAACCCTTTTTATGTTTTAATTTTCCCTAGATATGAAGAAGTATATTATGACTAACCTATAGTGACAGCTTAAGGGATATGAATGTGGTAAAGGGAGAAAATGTTCTTGTTTTTTTCATTTTATAATGTAAAGTAAAACTTATGAATGTATCTAGTAATTATAAGGCTACTAAACTGATCGGTCTTTCAAAATTTAATCCCTTGTGATCATGCCAATGTTATGTATTAATGCACTGACTCTGATTAATTGGGGTCGGGGAATCATAGTTGGTATTAGAGGAAATTTAGTACAAACCTTGGAAGATGGGTTTAGAAAAACTATGATTAGAAAACACTACCCTAAGTTAGACTATGAGGATTAGTATATAAGAACATACAATAATTTTGGTAATATAAATATTATTTGTGTTTTCCAAGAAATACATCCCTAGCTGGATACGAGTAGGTAGAGGCGGATCTATCACAAATATACCTAGGATTGAAAACTCCGACAACAAGTTTCAGGCTTGAACCGGGGCATCCTGGTACACGCCAATGGGTCATGCTGCACTCTTGGTTAGGACACTCCAGGGGGATATTCTTAGGATAATTCACATTTTCTTTTCAAACCTATTTGAAGGATTTTAATATAAGATGAGAATAAATATCCTTGGTTAATCCCAAGGTGTTTTAGATTGAAAATAAGGTGTTATGATATTCTTTAAATGATTTTATGACTCACACTATGCTTTCTTATGTTCGTCAATGTTAGGATTCCAACAAATTCATAGTAACATTAAAGATGAGGTACAAGGTGGGGACAGTGGTGGAAATGAGCAATGAAATGGAATGTTGATAGGTGTAAAAGATATTGTGTTCGTGTAAAATCAGATTTCCAAAAATATGTTCAATAATATATATATTAACCAACTCCCAGACTCAACAAAGAAGAGAAAGGTGGTGAATGATAAGAGCTCCAGTAGTGGTGACCATGGAGAAAAGAAAGATCAATTTCCATCAAGCAATAAATGTGGATAGAGACACCTAGGAAAGTGTCTTAATGGAATAAATAAATTGTTTATGTGTGGGAAAGAAGGAACTAAAGTAAGTAATTACCGAGGAAAATGAAGATTATTATGGAAGAAAACAAAAATGATCCCAAGAATCCATTTACAGTCATTTTTTAATAAATGTACTGGACCTGGGCATTACCTATGTGAATGACCTATTCATTAGGATAACCTCTTGGTCATGGAAGAACCTATGTCGAAATAAATGGATGGAAAACTGTTTAAATGTATGGGATTACTTTGGAAGAATATTATCTTTTAAGTGTAACCATGTAGTTTATTATATGAAAATTCTATTTGAGGAATAATTTTCTTTTCTTTTGTGGATATATTTATAAAGAACCATTTGGTTTTATATGATCCTCGAATTCAAGGAAATTACTGGTTATTAATTTTTGGGATGAAAATATGAGGTATGAGAAAAACATTATGGTTAAATTATGTTATGGTTATTTTTAGGAATTTATCTCATTTTGGGAATTTTATGAAATATAGATTTTAGAAAAGGAAAACACACAGACAGTGTGACAACCTGTCGCGTCGGGTGAAGCTGTAGGAATCGAAACCAATACCAGAGTGCGATTGAGATTTATCAGCTACCACTGGACTATGTGAAGTCCCTAGTCAGTGTGACTAATTATTTTTAGTTAAATGATTTTATTAATCAATAATAAGTTGATTTTTGATCGTATGTCTTATCAAATATGTATCCTTTGTATTGGAAAACAATTTGGTGATTAAGAGATAAATGTTATTTTGGAAGTTGTTCGCTCTGTTGGGAATACTATATGCCTAGGAAAATATAATACTATGGGATTTCATTTGAGGAGTAATGGTGAATTTTTATCTATATTTTTATTTTCCATTTATAGTGATTTGGGTTATTTATGGATATGATTAACCTATCATATAGAATATTTGATAAGGTTAATTACTTTTAAGTATGTGACTTTAAGAGTAGTCGATGTTATTTGGAGATACAATTTAACATGGAAGACAACGTAATCAAATTCATCTAAGTTTTGGGTTTCAATATTAGTTTAGATTATATTAATGGATTTTAAGGACAATTTTTTATTGAATGGTGTTTATTGAACTTTGGGTATTATTGGTTTAATTTTAGTAATTAAGATTGGTATTTCTTTCTCGAAAGGATTATTCTATTTAGGGATCATCTGATCTTGTACTAACCATTTTGGTTTTGGTTAATCTCTAAAGACAAGGGAAATATATATTTTATCCGTTGCGGTTCATGTGATTCTATAGAGGTTGATTATAGCGCTTTAAGTGTGGAAAAGTCATCTTGAATACTCATCGTTTTGAAAGAAAAGATGATTTAGTGGTAGAAATTTATTAAAGGATGAAACTGTACTTAAAATGTATGTATATATCATTATTTTTTTAGTCAATCTCATAAATAAATTCCTCAACTTTACAAAATGAAACATAAAACAAAAAACATTGTCCATTTACTTTTCTTACAAGGAAACTAACGATTGTTTATCCCATCACAAGTTTGTGGTTTTCTTGTTGTTAACTTTATCTTGATCATGTTTTCTATTACTCTCTATCAGAACATGACACGTAATTTATCTTCCATAACCATATTTTCTTACATGGAATCCTTTTATTGGTAATCTTGGGTGACCTTTTTACTTCTCATTATTTCTTTTAAAGTGGTAGTTTTATTGACTCTTTTTCAAATGTGGGACTTTCAATGAAATTTCCAAGCATAATTTTAAAATTTCGAGGAAGCAATTTACAAAAGGGGAAAGAATGTAACACCCCAAGATTTCATAGTAAGTTATTTTCATTAAAGTAATTCAATATCTTGTGTTACACGAAGCATTGAGTTCGAGCGCACCACAACTTACCAAACTAGCCATTCAAAAAGCGGTTATGAATAATATTAACTAAATTTTTAATTTTATATACTCCTTATAAATTTATAATCCATATTATTAGTTTTTTAGACATAATATAAGATCATTTTCAATTTTTTTAGATAAAAGATATATTTTTCAAAAAAAGAAATTTTACCACCTTTTAATGGAAACCCCTTTTTAAAACCAATATTTGACTCTTTATATATTAAATATAATGAAATTAAATACTTTTTTAGAATTAAGACATAAATATTTATTTTATAATAATTTTTGGTACATTTCTGATAACTTTCATATTTTGATGAAAAGTGATAAAATACTAAATTTTAATTAAAAAAACTAGTTTAATTAAAATAATTTATAGTGATAAAGTATTAATTAGAATGGTTTGGATATAGAATCAGATTATATTTTTTTCATTTAATACAATTGAGGTCATTAAATGTATTTTCACATTAAAATTTGACGTAAACACATGTCAATATTTTGATAGTTTTTACTTCTTAAAAACCCTCTTTTGGGTTTTGACAGCAAGAATTAATTTTATATTAATTAATTCTACTTCAATGTTTTGAATTTGGTAAAATAGAATTCATTTTTAGATTCGGAATATCAAAATTATCTTAGGGTGAAGTTTTATTATTTTTCTGAAAAATTTCAATTTTTGTAGAATACTAAAAAACACTTCATTATTGTTTAAAACCGAATTATTATTTAAATAATTAGTTATTTTATTTTAATTTAATTTTATTCAAAAATAAATACATAATACCTATATTTTTTCAATGTGATTCATTAGTTTCATTTTATAATCCGTTTAGATATATAAAAATTTATTGAACTTTTTTACCATCTTTTACCCACCTTCTAGGAGTATTTGAAAATTTTCATAAAACCTAATTTTACCATTTCTGTGAGTTGAATTAAAAAAATATGAGAAACATGGTTGAAATCAGTAAGTACAATTTGAATCAATAAGATAAAAATAATTTTTGATGAGTAGTAACTTTGGACTTTTATTTACCACAGTTTAAATTAAATAAGAAAATTAATGGTAAAAATGATAATATAATTACCCTAAATCATGTCCTAATTCTATTAGATAAATGTAATTTGACCAAAAAGAACCTTAGGAATAAAATATGATCCTTTTGGTCTACTTGTTTTATATTAGGACATTTATTATTATTTTAGTTAAAGTAGAGTTAAAAGTGTTAAATTCAATGTTTAATAACTAACCCAATTTTAATATAAGGTTACAAATAAGATAAATTGGAATATAAATTTTCATTATAATGTTAAATATTCCCTACATAATGGTATTTTATTTATCATTTTTAGACCTTAAATAATTAAATTTATTTATGACACAATGATGATGTAGTAATTACCTTATTAGAATAATCGATATTATAAATATCAGAATAAATGTAATTTTAGACTTTTGATGAATTACACTTATTTTCTAGGTTAATATAACATGTTAGGATTTATTAAATATTTTTTTCTAGGTAATCATGCTGTTATGATTTTCACAAAAACCAAATTCTAAATAGTGTTAAAAATTAAAAAAATGAGTTTTTAAACAAATACTATATTATTGGCTGATATAATATTACTAAAACTCTAAGGTTCGGCCAAAGGGATTAAATAATATTATATATTTAATTAATGATCTACTTTACCTTCTCTGGGAAGTTTATAGTATGTTTATCAACCTTATAGTAGTGTAATAATACAAGAAGACATGGTAAAAGTTAAACTATTTTACTAATAGTTAAATCTAAAAGATATGGTTAATATGGTGACCTAAACTTGTATAAAACCTATTGGATGAGTTTAATTTGACCCATAACCACTTTAGCTTCTAAATAAATCAAATTGGATCCATTATAAACCAAAAATTATTTTATAATAATATAATATTTCAAGCTTTTCCTAAGGTGGCCCTCACCCCTCTTAAAAAAGGGAACTTCCACTTCTATGAAAATAACACCTCTTAGTCCATTTGGCTAGGACAATACATACTAAAATATCCACCCTAATTCCTTCACTTAAACCTAGGTTCCTTACTTTTATCAGAAATCCAACCTAAGGAGTCCTTTTGATCAACTCAAATGGAAGCACCTGAAGAAGAGGTACTAATTTCACCACCCTTTTTCAAGTTTTTTCTTTTTCCACTTCATATTACTTTGTTGATTCCATACCAAATTAATAACTATTGTAACTCCTACATACTGTGATGTTATTATAAATATGGTACAACCATATTCTTTATTCTATCCATCCTATAAATGACAAAGTCACCATACATGTGTACGTACGGTTTGCCATCTCCACCTCGTGGTGTAGTTTGTTATTCAAAAAATTCATTATTTGGATGGGTATAATAATGAGTAAAAATGATTTAAATAATAAATATAACTTGTTATTTATTCATTATATATGAAATACCATTGAATTACATATCATTTCACCATCAATATAATGATATTGTCGCTAGTGCGTACGTACAAATTATTGTCTCCACGAACGTGATGAGATTAATTCTCCATTATAATCATTCAAAAATAATTTTCATTTTAGGATTAAAAATAATATTTATGATATTAATATCATTCTGGATATGAATCAAATATATCATATACATTACAATCATCACTTACGTAACAAAACATATAAAGGAAAACGAATTAGTTAACAACCAAAACAATGATATTACTGCAATATCATTAACAAATCAATATTATAAGATCATTTATGATATCATATTTAATTATTTGGTTCTTGTATAATTTAATAACAAATATTTCACCATTAAAAAGGAGGTTAACCTACACTATACTAAGGAAAAGTACATGTTAAGGGGTTTCTTATCTCACTTTTAATTCTGTGAGATTTCCATTGTTCACAACTTATTTATTACATGTGGTGAATTGTGTACTGCCATTTGATATATATTATAATGAATCTCAATATATTCATTGTATTTTATGATTAATTTTTTGGTTATTAACTTTTGTTCATATGACTTTATTGATTACAATGTGGTAAAGGGTTTTCATCTCACTTCTTATTCCTATGATATTCATGCTATATTTCCACTATTTCCTTTTGTGTGGTGTATGTACTACCAATGATTTTATTTTTTGTGTAATATAATTTAATTTATGGGTATTTACACCTCCATTGTATGATAATTATTTATTGGGGTGTATGTTTCGCAAGTTACCAAATCTGTAAGGGAATTTCATATTTCAATTTCTATTCATCGGGCTTTACCCATACTTCATTGATTATTTTACTCCAAGATTATGTGTGGAATCACAATTTATTATTTATGTAGTAATTTCCACTTCCCTTTCTGTGAATATGCCTTTTATACACATAATCACTCCATTTATAAATTCAAATTCCATTAGTATGAACTTTTTAAGTGTAATATTATCTGAATTTCCATTCATTGAGTTAAACATCCAAGTCATTAGTTTTGTTTTTACAAGAATATATGTGAATGAAATATGACGGATTTACACTGAATATTTAATTATATTTAGTGTATTTATATTTTTCATACATAATTATTAAATCTATTCACCCTTAATGTAAGGATAAGGTCTTTATAAGGTATTTCATCTCAATTTACATTCCTTTGAGACCTCTTTGCCATTGTACACCAATTGACTTTTATATGGTGTATATTTTGTCCTTTGACATATTATATCATGAATTTCTTTATTCTCAGAATATTATAATGTTTTGATTAATTTTATTCCTCAATTACTGGTATTCAAGAGTCTCTTATTTGGTTTGGATTTCTTTAACTAAAATATTGTTTCAATTGTTTAAAATATTTATTCATCTAAATCATTCTCATTAATGTAAATTTTTTTAAAAAAAGTTTTATAAATTTATTTAAATGAACATAAATTTTTTGAAATTTAAATTACTTTTAAATGTTTCAAAGTGTTATGGGACACATTGATTTAAAAATCTCTTTTATATGACTTCTTTGATAAATAGTGTGACAATTAAATTTTTTCATGAAAAAGGGTATATTTATCTCAAATAGTTTTAATGACTATTTTCATCTATGTCAATATCCAGAAGTGTATTTTATTCTTGATTGAGGTTGATTTATCATAATGCAATCATCTATATTGTATTTAATGAGTTATGTTTGACTCTGGATGTGCTATTTTTATTCCATTCATGGTTTGGGGTTAAAATATTGACATTTCTTATGCTAGTTTTAATAATAATGATTATATTCTGTTTTACCCTTTAATATGTGGATTGAATTGGACTTAGTATGTGACAATTGGAGCCCATTATATCTCCTCGATTCATCATTAGGTCTCATGAGACAAACTAGTGTCTTGGCATAAGGCCTTGACAAAATCTTATTTGTATTCTTGGCACGAGGCCTTGACTATATTGTTATGATTTCTAGCATTTTGAATTCCATAATTATGAAATTGGATATTGATATTACATGTGATTATTTGACTCATAGAATATCCATGTGAATATGTTAATGGAATTATTTGAATTATCTTTTCCAAATTATGCTTAAGTTTAAGTTTAAAAGGCTTTTGTTTTAGTCTTATACATTGACTTAAATGTTTATACTTATTTATGAAAGTTTTTGTTATATCGTTATCCTTACTGATCATATGAGCTCACCCCTTTTAATGTTTTATTTTTTTCAGGATGTGTTGAAGTATGTTATGACTAACCTTCAGGGATAGTCTGATAGATATGAATGTGGTCAATGGGGACAATGTTGTTGTTGTTTTTCATTTTATAATGTAATGTAAACTTATGAATGTATATAGTACTTACTAGGATACTAAACTGATCGGTCTTTTGGGATTTGATCCCCTGTGACCATGACAATGTTATGTAATAATGCACCGACTCAGGGTAACTGGGGTCGGGGCATCACATTTTTGGTTTCAAGGTGGGTTCTTCTTCGACCAATGGTGTAGAAAAAATTGTAAGGCATATTCAAGGAAGGATTTCCATTATTTCTCCATATTTTTAATCATGTGGGAGGGTCATGCTTTCAATTAAAAATGAGATATGGTCTTGCTAGTTTAACTAAATATAATAAATTGGTTAATTTAAAATTGAAGGGTAAAGGGGTATGTTCACTTTTCATACTCCTTTATTTGTATTGTGATGTTATAGATTCGTATGAGATAAATCCCTAGCTAAAAATTGTGGTCATTTGTGGTTTTGTTTGTGTTGTATGACATGTTTTGTGGAACCCATGTTTATTGTTCTTATTGTGATATCACCCTAAATGGGAATTGTTTAATTACATTTACCTTACCATTGAAATTTTTTCCCATGTTATTTTTTATGTGATAATGCCCTGAATAATTAAAGAAGAATATGATACAATCCTATTTATAAATCTAAAAATATATATTCATGTGTTGTGATGTGTGTGGTTGGGGCTTGTGGGTATGATAGTTTTATTGGCCATATTTGTGGAGGTAGGGAGGATATGGTTTTTGGACAATCTTGTTTGGTGGTGAGGATGTGGTTTTTTGGCTGTGATTTTGGGGAGGCGTGGTGAAGGTATATTTTGATGGTTGTGAAATGTTGTTGTGATGTGCAATATTCTTGAGTAGTGTTGTGATAAATAAATTATTGTTTAATAATTATTTAATTTATTAGGTTGGTTGGTTATTGAGATAAAATTGGTTAATGTAATATAAGGATGGGTGGTTTCATTAAAGGTGGTTTATGCTAAATAATTAAACTAACAAGAGATAAATGGAGTGGGAATATGATGTCACATGTCAGGGTTTTTTACATTTTGAAGTGATTGTGGTAGATACAAACAAATTTATTTAGATGTACCAGAAAAAGTGATGGTGATGTGAGTTTGTTAGTTGGTTATAATCCTAGAGGTTGAGATTGTGTATTTTTACCTATATATATGTATACACTATACATTCTTGTTATTGCAATACACTACCCACCCACATTGAGAACTATGTGTTGAACACCTACATAGTCATGTAGGGGGTGTTTTTTCTAACATCTCGTGAGGATAACAGATGGCTGGGTAACCATTCTATTCATCTCTTACTTATAGGTAAGGTAGGTATTAACAAGTTTTGATGGACTGAATTATGTTAGTGTATCTGATGACAGTTTTGGTATCTCATGTGTCTTTGGGATGAGTTGTGATGTGCTTTCCAATGTGTCTTTGGTATGAGTTCTGATGTGCTCTCCCAGGTGTCTTGGGGATGAGTTGTAATGTGATTTCCAAGGTGTATTTTGGATGATATGTGATGATATGTGAGATGATGTGATGTTTTTTGAGGTCCAGGTGTTTGTGTGAGAGATGTGTTTTGAGTCATAGGTGTGTGGACGTGGGATGTGTTGTGGGGCCTAGGAGTGTGCAGGCATGATGTGATCTGGTATAAGAAAGGGATGGGAGCACTAGTATTTAAAACATTGTGAGAGAGCATCATAATAATGGCAATTTGTTTTGGGGTACCCTATCATCGATGTTATTTACCTTATATTATGTTAAATGACATGTGTTATTTGGTGAGTGTGCCTTGGTGAGGTTGGGGTGGTTGGTATACCTTGATAGGTGTTTTTTAGTTATTTTTTTTCTCTTAGTGGAATTAGTATTCTTACTTCAAATGATCATGAGATAAAATGATTTTCTTTCTGAGTATACATTTATGCTCATCCTACGTATATAAAACTATTCTCATGTTTCCAAGAGGATTACACGGACTTGGTTGTTCATTACTAGCTAAGGCTTTGGGATAGTTTTTGTGTCTCTTATTTTAATTTAATTTTTTGTATTTACATTGGAGACAATATTTTTTTTATCAGTTATATTTATACAAGAATCACTGGATGGTATTTGGGTTTCATTAAATAAATGTCTTGGAGTTGCTTGGAATGATTCCTCTTATCTCCAGATCTTGTTTTCTTATAAAGGGTAATGCCTCCCATATTGTGATATTTGTACACCCTAGGTGCAAGTCGCAAACCCAGGGCCTACTTTTGGTGGGACTCGGGGGTAATTAACCCTCGCCCCCTCATTGTGGTATCTTTAGAGGGAGGGAGTCATGAAAATAGATATGATTCATACATAGACAGATCAATATATGAACACTTTACCAGAAAGACATCAAATCAACTTCATGGAATCTCATGCACTATAAAATAATCTAAAAAAATATTTACATATAATTAAAAGTTTATTCTTACAATTATGGAATCTCAATATTATTTAAAAGCAACCTTATTATGTATAACACCTAATGTTAGTTTAATGTCTCTAAAATATTATTCATTATTTTACAAAATCAATCATCACTATTATGGAAAATACATTCTACATTAGTAAAAGTCATTGTTTTCCATGAATATCCTCAAACAAATCATCAGAATTAATAAATTATTTCCAACAAATTTAAAATTATCACTAATATTTTAATATTATACCCCTTTGGATTTATTATAAATACAGCTACCCCCTATTGAAAAACCAAAGAGATTAGAAGATTTCTATGAACCCTACCTTTACCAAATTAAAGAGTTATGAAATAAGAATATCTAAGTCTAAATGATCTAGATTAATGTATAAAACATGGTTGATGAGATCATACATGAATAATAAATTTAAAATAAATTATGTCACGTCTATTACATATCTATATATACATAAAAAACTAGATGAAAATGATTTTATATTTTCCTTCCAATAAAACAAAATATATAAGTTAATAAAAGTCATAAAAAATGAGAGAATATTTCTTCCCATGTTGTCAATATCTACTCATATATTTAAGAATGAATTAATATAGTCTGGTGCTCAAAATTTTCACATTTCAACAATTGGGAGTCTGTTATACTCCTACATGTAGTCTCAATATTTCTAATTTTTAGAAGTTATGGATTTTATGAGATTATCAAACAATTGTTCCTTGGATGTAACAAAGAATAGTACAATGATACAATCTACCACATTCTCCTTTAGTAAATTAAATTTTCAATAAATTTGTTTGTACCAGGATTATTTCACATTATTTTATGATATACTGATAGAATATTGATTTACATAGCCTAATACCATAGGATACTCATCTTCAAAACTCAAATCTTACAGTTGTGACTTCATCCAAAACATCTATGTAGGATTTTTTAGTCATAAACATACTCATAATTGGTTGTTATCCATGTAATTGATTTATAATTATTTAAATTATAGGAAACAAAGTTCACTACAATAATAAAATGTCCACTTGATGTGTAATTATTATAATATATAGCTCTTGTATAGTGATAATGAATAAATACTATTTGATTCAGATAACATTTATCCTTTAAAATTATCAAATAATTGAAAGTGTTTAAAGTGTATATTCAGATATTCTATAATTCATACATATGTGATTCATTGGTATTTTATTAGAACCTATCACAAAAAGTGAAAAAAATATACTATATCAGGTCTATCGGTGGTAAAATGCCTAACAATTCCAATCATGATTCTAAATTTATTCTCTTCTACGTCTTTCCTCCCATAAGCCTTACTCGGTTTTGTGACCACATCGATTAGTGTTGAAAAACCATTATATTCTGTCTTATTATAAATTTTAAAAATCTCACTAGAATAGTTTTCTCATGAATTAAATATGTGTCCAACATCTTGGGTAAACTACTAACCTATGAAAAATATCATTTCTCAAGGCATTGACCTATAAATTAATTGATTATTCTTTAATTAGAACACATAACACAAAAAATATTCATTAATGAAAAAAATATATTTCACCCACATAGATAATTACAACCATAATTTTGGTGTTGGTCTTCCTCATATAAAAGTGATTATCCAATTTATCTTTCTATAACTTGTTTCTCTTAAGATACTCGTAATGTATTAAATAATATGATATTGAACCCAATTTTAATCCATAAAGATACTTTTTGAACACACATACATTTCTTCTATCATAGAAAAGAATAAATCCTTCTTGTTGTTCTATGTACACTTTCATATCAATTCAACCTTTTAGAAAAGATGATTTAATACACATTAGAAAATTTTTTATCCTTCCATAAAATATTATATCAAATAATATTTTTATAGGATCATTTTATGACACTATATAAAAGGATTCACTCTATTCACCCCCAACAATCTATGAGTATCCTATATATACCAGCCTGAATATGATTCTAAATACTTGAAAATTTTCATCAATGTTATTTCATGGAATTAATTTTTCTTCTATCATATTATTTTTAGGGTATTTAGGATTGAGTTCTAAATATATTGTTTTTAATGTTTTCTAATAATTTATTCGTATCCTAGACCCACTTAATAGTATCAATTCATTATCAATAGATTTTTGATAAACTATTAGAATGAAATATTTATAGATTATTTTTTTTATTTTCCCCCAAGTCGATACACGTTGATTACGGTGTCCAATTATATTTTTTATTTCAAAATGATTCTTTTTCCTTAAACACACACTTGTAGTAATTTGAATTTCTATTTAATAATTTTTAATAATTTCTATTGACTCCAAGGAGTAATAATTATAAATAGAGATAAGAAAATATAATCATTCTTCTAGAATTCATTTTATTTCTACCAATTCTATTAAGGATCTGTATCTTCCACCATTATCCTTACCAAATATAAAAAAATCATTTAATTTCAAATTCCTTTTCACCAACTAAAACATCACCAATTTTAACAAGTCTTTCTAATTTTATTATGTTTAAATATTTTATTAACTCTCATTTGTTGTATATCCTTTCCAAATTAAATGTTGAACCTTGTCATCAAACTTTTCTCTACATCATTAGTTTTTACAATCATTGGATGACCTACCAACACTATGATTTTTTTTGTTTTCAATTATTTTTAATCTTCATATCATAAGAAGACATGATGAATTTTTCTTCCAGACACAATTATTATGAATGATTCCATCAATTATAATGGCCTTTGGGTAGGAAATTAATTATTTTTCATGCACTTGTAACATGGTTCTGAACATATTTACTAGAATTTTATTCTTTCCATTATCTTATTGATTTTTCAATAATGTTTTGGGAGCCTTATATTCCATACTAGTGGCACATTTATCAATTTATTCAATTATTTTTCTTTCAATACACTCAATGACAGAATAAAATTTAAAAATCATTATGTGTAATCATTCGTACATCCCCATAATCCTTTTAAATCACTTAATCCTATCTAAATATTCTGAATTTTTAACAAAAATATGATACATTAAATCCTTGTGAAGTCATCTATGATGGTAATAATATACATTTATCTATTTATTGAATTCATAATCCTAGGAATATAAAGATAAAAATGGACCATCGCATATGGTTTAGTTGTTTGAATCATTCCTCATTTGGGAGCATTATTTTTAATTTTCTATTTGTTATAGATTTTGAAAATATTATTTCCATATTATTTAATTTGGGAATATTTATCACATTTTTTTATTTCCTTAATTTACATAGTTCGAAAAAATACACAACTAATTTAGAATAAAGAAAATACACACATCTACAGTGTTTTCTTTTTGATCACACATTCCATAAATATCATTCAATCATTCGAAAATATTTAATGGATTATCCTTCATCTCAATTTTTATGATTTTTATGAGTTCTAATATATGGTTTTGTCTCTATATTGATTCCAATAATCGTTTTATTCTAGGTATAGTTATATTGTTCCAATAGTTGTAGGCCTTATGTCCAGGCATACTATAAAACTAAAAATACCCCATAATTCATCTATTTTGATAAAAATTATATATATGGATGGGTTTCTACCTTTTATGTTTTTATAATAACATATTATATCTCATATAACCTATTTTTTGGAATATTATTTTCACATTTTTAGATAAATTTTCCTTATTTTTTGACTTTTTTTCTTTCCATATTTTAGTGTATTTTAGATTTTCTATAATAAAGAAATAATTTCAAGATTTCAAATAATCATTTAATTCATTAGTATAAGTACTTTATTTTCAAAAGAGAACTTTTTTTATATATTGAATTTTAATATCCTATGTCATGTTGGAATATAAACTTATTTTATATTTCATTGAACATTCACCTTTTCCATTTATATAATTATCCCTATAAATATTTTTGTCATATTATTTCACAATTCATATTGATTCATTGTTAGTTTAAAAATTTACTTATCCTCAAGGGTAATTGTAGTGGTTGTGCCTCTATTGATGTTTCCATTTTTACAATATTAAGAATAACCATTTCTATTTCATTGATTAGATAACGCTTTTACAGATATGGTTAGATCGGTTTTATAAACCTTATTTTAGAAATTTTTTACATCTATCACCCCTAGAATATCTTTTAAACACAATTTGATTTGAATTCTCATAGTATATTACATTCAATTATCCTCATCCACTACAAGATTTTTGTTTTATTTTTTACTTATCAATTGACGTGTTTACTACATATTCCACTTGTTACATGATCTCCCATTGAGAAACACCTCTAGAGTTTTTCTCAACATCATCACCACATTCATCATTATTATACATTACTTATTAAATTGATATAATGTTTTTTTTGAACAATTAAGAGAGAAATTTTACTTTCCCTTTGTCTTAACAATGGGATGATTTCTCTTATTACTGGTCATTATAATAATTTTTTCACTTTTATTTTCCCCTCTAATTAAATGGGATTTTTGGTAAAGAAATGGACAACCTTTGAGAAATTAAAATATTTTAATTTAGGTTTCCTTCTATAATTCCACTTCCCCTATTATGAAATTTCTTTACATGAGTGATGGAGTTTTATGAAAATCTTAGATGTTTTCTCCTTCTTCCAAGCAGTCATTATTTGCTTCCATTTTAATGTGTATGTATTATTTGAATAAAATTTCCTATATCATGTTGAATTTACATTTATGTGTTGTCCCTATTATAATTTCATAGTAAATAATAGTATTATAGAGTCCATTAATAGAAATGTAATCAAAATATCAATATTCAAGGGATGATATCATTTCATCAAAATTTTCTCATAGGATTATCATTACATCATTTTCCATAGTATATTCCTCGAGAGATTCTCAAACCCCTCAAATATTATAACTATTAAATTCACCATAGGTTTGAACTATTAGATATATTTATCTGTTAAAATATTACATACTCAAAATATTAATGAATAATATTTATCATTTATTCTTTCACCATATTCAATCATAAATTATATTTATCTTTTTCAAAATACCATTATCATTTCTAAAACCCATTACATTTATGAATCATTTTATGATAAATAATATTAAAAACAATTAGTATCAAAAAAAATATATTCAATTTTCCACTTATAGGTAAAATATCTCAATGTGGTTTTATTTGAAATAGACAATATACATGGAACAAAGTGATGAAAATATATTCCAAGAGTGAGAAGGTAGGGATCCATTCATTCCTTCTAGAATTGAAAATACTTTCAATCAAATTCTGGTACACATTTTTTGTTAATTGAGTATCATGTATCCATACTTGGAACTTGAGAGAAATTGTAGAAGTTTTATATGGATCTAATACCAATTTTTAGGATATATTAATGGTCAAGAACACAGGGGCTGAATTTGTGTATCAAGTATTTTAATCCTTTCTATTCCCTAACTATGGATCTACACATATAACTATAGTTTCTCAAAAATAAAAAAACATCAGGGATAACATGTTACATAACAAGGTTACCCCCCTTTATAGGATGACTAGGTGAGTAACGGTTATTATCCCATACACACTTCTTACTTCTTATTATCAAAAATGAAAATGGGAAGGGGTATGAATTTGAACTCATTAAAATTATTAAGTTTAAGGATTTATAATCACATATAAACTAAATATAGAAATTATTAAGAAATAATTATTTCCAATATATATATGAAAATTAATGCGGACTCTAAAAAATATATTCATCCACTTCTTTTCATATCAGTATTCAAAGATAGTTCTCAATCCATATTAAATTTTTCAAGAATCTATTGTTATTATAATTCTCATTTATTAGATTTTATATTCACAAAATATTTCAATGAATGTTATTTATACTTTTAATTCATAAAATATTCCTTATATTTCAATAGTAATAACTTCTCATTCATACAATTAAATTGAGGAAAGGTATCCAATTAATTCATGAATTTTATAAAATAATTTTAAATGTAGAGATTCTAAATGATTTTTTCAAGAAATATGTTCCTCTTTCCTCTAAAAAATATGAAGAAAAAAATCATTCAAAACATTATCCATGTGTGAATGGATTCAATCAATACAACATGGATGCATATATTTAGGTTGTAGGATTATCATAGTATCACGCAACCACCTCATCTTGTCCTTCAATAAAAATCATGAATCATGATCATTTTCCTAATCGTGGTGTTCAATCCATGAATTATAGATGTCTTATTTTATTAATATTATTTATTCATAATATTTCACAAAATTTAGATGAGTGCATATAAATAGTTCACCTGGTGTATAAAAAAATGATGTATATTACCATTTTGTATAGTCAATTGATGTATATGTTAATTATGGTTTCACAATATCTAGATCATGCTTTCACAGCTTCAATAAGCCCTGTGGAGCCTAAATAATGAATTTTACATAAACTCATGGATGATTTTTACATTGATTAATGTTTTAGTAGATAATTCATAAAAAACATCTGAAATGACAAATGGCTTCATAGATGATTCCTAGTAAGATTGGTGAATACTCATATTACTCTTATACTACAGGAAAAATGATGTTCACATAGGTTATACTCATAGGAAAGTTTCTTATGTAACATATATAGACCTCACCCAAAAAACTTCATATCACATCCAATGTATCTCAACCACTTAAAACTCATCCATGAACATTCCAAAAAATCATTGAAATTTTATTCCTTTATGGATGGTTTCTCCACCTTATATTACACATTTCTTATTAGGTATGTTATCCCAAATCTGCTTCATAATTCTACAAAAATAATTGGATGATTGAAATCATAGTCATCACTCTTTGGACAGTACATTCAATATCAATTATTATGTATATTTTTCTTTAAGATCAATACTTCAACTTAATAATTCCAACATGTATTTATAATTTTATAAAAAACATTTTTTAGTGTTTAACATGTCCACTAAATATTGTAAAATTATATTTTTAGATAAAGTAGTGTGACTAAAATAATTATTTGTTCACGAAAATAATGACTATAATAAAATTTATTATAATTTGGGAATTTAGGATATGATTTTTTGTTATAATAATTATATTTTTTTCTATTTAGCTACTTATTTTTAATCATATTGAAAACAATTTCACTTTTGGGCTCACATTTGATATTAGGGATGAGTATAATATCATGAAGGAAAAGATTAAAATGAAAATGAATTTATTTTTACTACTCTATATCTAAGGTAATATATCTCCAAAATATTATTTATATGGATTATATGAAGGCCACTTTATAAAATTTTGTGTATACTTTTGTATGTATAAATTTTTAAATATTTATTGATAATACATTTAATCTTATGCCATTAATTAATTAAATTAATGTTTATTTTTGATAATATTATTTATATTGAACTAGTTTCAATCCCAAAATCTAAAAATGAAACTCGATTTTAGGTTTCTTGACCAATTATTTTATATATTTTATTTATAAAAAATTATGTGAAGGAAATTGTCAATTGTCTTTGAGTTTTAGTTATAGAGGTTATTTCTCCATATCAATTAGAGTCCCACCCTAATAGATAAATATTTATAAATATGAAATCTTATTTTTTAATATTTTAATCACCATAAAATTATTATATTGGGTGATCAAGGGATAATGTTTTTTCAATTATATTTGATAAGTATTTTTGATCTTGTAAAAGGTTATTTTATGGAGTTATTTGTGAGAAAGAGTGGTTTCAACTATTATTTTTTCAACTATATTATGTATTATGTTAAATTTTCTACATATATCATTAATGGGGAGATTATGGTTTTATGATAATGACTATGGTTATTTTCATAACTAATTACCTTTATAACTATAAACAAATATTATATGTGAAAAAGTAGAAAATTTTTATGAAACCATCAAGTAGAGTGGCTATGATTTATTTTGTAAGCATCATAATGTCTGGGTCTCAAGATTTTCAATATTTCTTATATATTACTTCTCATGGATTACTATTTAGGTTTCCATGATTATTTTTTAGTTAAAACTATTTATTGATTGAGTCTTCTATTGGATGATTAATAATTTGAAACAATGACTTGTTTTCATTTTCATTAAAAAATCGATAATTAACTGTGCGATAAAATTCTTTATCTTTTAGTAAGATATTAAAAATCATTATTAATGACATTTACATGATCATCTAATTTGTTTAAATAAATTTTCTATTGTTTTTTATTTTACAAAGCGAAATATATAAGGATAATTCCATGGTGTAAGGGAATAATGGTCTCCAAGATTGGTAATTTTCCATTATTGTTATTGTGGTATCATATTTAAATTTTTTATGATTTATATGTATATTAAATATTTTTTTCAATATTATTAGTTATTTTTTATGTAATTTAATTAGGAAAAGATATGGGTAATACAATTATTTATTTGTTATGTTATGTCAATCTATTCCAATATAAATTAAATTGAGGTATTTTTTATAGTGATCAATTGGTTTTTAGAAAACCATGTCAACTAAAATGATATAAGGATTGAAATGGGTCCTTGAAATGCTATTATGAGAGGTGTTAAATTGTTATATCAATGAAAAATTAAAAGCTATTAAATTGAGGATTCCTTTGATGATTTGGTTCAGTGGAGAGTATCAAGGACTGAATGGATCAATGGTT
The DNA here is from genome assembly GCA_963277665.1 of Viscum album. Taxonomy (NCBI): domain Eukaryota; kingdom Viridiplantae; phylum Streptophyta; class Magnoliopsida; order Santalales; family Viscaceae; genus Viscum; species Viscum album. Next base: position 1,550,673,062 of record OY728125.1, on the reverse strand, counting down.
TATTGATTTAGATGAGAAAGATAAGGGATTAGATACTTATATGATGAATAATTTAACTAGGTAATTTTATTTAAATTTATTCATCTATCATAAATTTAACAATTTTTAATAAAATTTTTATTTTGATCTATAAATAAGTTTTATTTTCATCAATAAAATTCACATAAAAATTATCACTCCATTTTTTTATATCTAATTAATTATATAATATAATGTTCCAAGAAAATCAAACAATTTCATTTTCATTGTTATATTTTTGAATATTTTTCATTTGGGTAATAATGGGTGTGTCTTGTTTTTTCATGTAATCTTATTCATGATAAACATCTTCTTTGATATTCTATTTTTGATATATGGAATTTACTACACGGACAAGATAATGTGATAATATATATTCAGGGATCTAAATTTTTTTTCACCCACTATATGTTTTCTAAAAAATATTATAATTTTATTGTAATTTTTAAAATTATCATTGTAACACCCCAGGATTTCATAGTACATTATTTTTTCAAAGTAATTCAATAACTTGCACTACACGCAACACCAAGTTCAAGCGCCCCACAACTTACCAAACTAGCCGTTCAAAAGTGGTTATGAATAGTATTAACTGAATTTTGAACAATATATAATCCTTATAATTTTAGAATCCATATTATGAGTTTCTTAGAAATAATGTAAGATCAAATTCATTTTTTTTTCAAAAAAAATAATAATTTTTTCAAAAAAATGCACCTTTAACCCCTTTTAATGGTGAACCCTTTTTAAATCCAATATTTGAAACATTTATATATTCAATTTGACATAATAAAATTCCTCTTTAGAATCAGGACATAAGAATTTAGTTTTAATAAATGTTTGGTGTTTTTCTGATAACTTTCATATTTGGGTGAATAGTGAAAAATGCTATATTTTAAATGAAAACAAATTTTTTAATCATAATAATTTATAGTGATAAATTATAAATTTTAATGGTTTGGAAGTATAAATATATTATATTATTACCATTTAATCCAATGCTAGTCATTTTATGTAATTTCACTTTGAGATTGGACATAAACAAGTGTCAATCTTTTGATAGATATTGTTTCATAAAATTATGCCTTTTGGTTTTGACAACGGAAATTAATTTTAAATTAATAAATGCAACTTCTATGTTTTTAGTTTCGTAAAATGGACTTGGTTTTTGGATTTGGAATATTGAAATTAGCTTAGGGTGAATTTTTGGTATTTTTCTGAAAACTTTCAATTGTTGATGAATAGTGAAAAACACTAAGTTATAATTTAAAACCTAAATTTGATTTACATAATTATTTATTTAATTTAAATTTATTTTAGGTCAAAATAGATACATAGTACCTATATAAGTTCAATTTAATTCATTGGAGTCAGTTTATAATAATTTTAGATATATAAAATTTTTATTGAACTTATCACCGACTTTTACCCACCTCCTAGGAGAATTTGCAAATTCACATAAAATTTAATTTTACAATTTCTGTGAATGAAATTTAAAATATCTGAGAGAAATGGTTAATATAAAGGTGTGAAATGTGGTTCAATGAGATAAAAATAATATTTTGTGAATAGTAACTTTTTACTTTTATTTACCACGGTTAAAAGTAAATTCGATAATTCAAGGGAAAAATGATATTATTATTACCCTAACACAAGTCCTAATTCTATTGGATAAGTATAATTCGACCAAAATCAACCTTATGAATAAAATAGGATCCTATTTGGTCCACATGGATTAGATTAGGACATTTATTATGATTTAATTCAAAGAAGAGTTAAAAGAATTAAAATCAAAGTTCAATAAATAAAACATTTTTAATATAGGGTTATACATAAGATAAATTCGACTATAAATATTCATTAGAAAGCTAAAAATATTTCCAACATAATGGTAGTTTATTTATAATTTTTAAATATTAAATAATTAAATTTATTAATGACACAATGATGATGAAGTAATTGCCTTATTAACAAAAGAACCAAATAAATGGTATTATAAATATCAAAATAAATATAATTTCAATATTTTTATGACATCCACGAATTTTATATGTGAATATGAAATGTTAGTATTGATTCAATGTATTTTTTTGAATTAATCATGATGTTATAATTAAAATAACAAATACCACATAGTGTCAAAATTGACATAAAATTGTTTTTAAAATAAATATTTTATTATTAATTTATATAAATGTCCTAAAAATATAAGGATCGGCCAAAAGATTTATATAATAATATATATGACATTAAATAACCAATTGGGGTTTTATTGGCAGTATATAGTAAGTTTATTAACCATATAGTGTAAGAATACAAGAAGACACTGTAAAATTTAAATTATTTAACATAGAGTTAAATCTAAATGATAAGGTTAAAAAGGTAAAATAAACTTGTCTAAATCCTATTGGTTGAGAGGTTTACAATCCATACCCACCCTATCCTTAACATAAGTCACTTTGGAGCCATTAGAAACCAAATATGAATTTATTATAAAATAATATTTTATGTTTTTCCTAAGATTCCCCTCACCCGTCTTATAAAAGGGCACTTCCCCTTCTCTCAAATTCATTCCTTCAAAGACTTTTGGTTCGGCCAAACCCTGCCCAAATATCCTCTCAACTTTCCTCACTTAATCCTAGAGGCCTTACATTAGTCATAAAGCCAACTTAAGTAGCCCTTTTGATCAAATCAAAATAAAGAACCTGAAAAAGAGGTAAATATTTCATCACCTCTTTCAAGTTCCTTTCTTCTTCCACATCCTTTTTCATTGTTGTTTCCATTCTAAAATAATAACTCTAGTATCTTCTATATACTGTGATGTTATTATAAATATGGTACAACAATATTCATTATTCTATCCATCCTTTGAATGACATGCCACCATACGTGCGTACGTACGGTTTACCATCTCCACGTCGTGGTGTAATTATTATTTAAAACATTATTATTTGGATGGTTATAATAATGATGTCTAATTAATTTAAATAATAAATATTACATGATAAATATTCTGTAAATAATATATACCATACAATTATATATTATTTTAATATCAAAAGAATGATATTGTCGCTCATGCGTACGTACGGATTGCAATCTCCATGAACGCGTGAGATTCATTTCCCATCGTATCCATTCAAGATTAATTTTCATTTGATGATTAAAAATAATGTTTAAAGACTTGAAATTATTCTAGATATGAATAAGATATATCCCATCCATAAAAATTATGACTCACATAACAAAGAATATAAAGGAAAACGAATCTGTTAAAACCCAAAACAATGATAATACTAAGATATTATTAACAAATAAATGTTAAAAGATCATATATGATATCATATTAATGTATATGATTATTTTATAATTTAATAACAATTATTTCATAATTATAAAAGAGGTTAACCTACCCTCGACCAAGGAAAAGTACATGGTAAGGGTTAATTTCACAATCTCTTTATTATCCGAGGTTGTTTATACGTAATTATCTACTCGGACCTCTTTATCATCTACATCCATTTTTCTTAAAAATGTATTTTAGAAACATTATTAATATTTTATAGACTATGGTTTAATTTCATTTATACCCTTGTTTTACTTTTATAATATTTTTATATATAAAAAATCCGTCTTTTTCCAAACAAGGTCCTTTTTATCCTTTTCGATAGAATTAAGGTAAGAATGTCTTTTTTTAACTTATACGGCGGGTGCAGTTATTTTCCACCGTTATAAAATCTTCGAAACATCCCTTACAAGATTATAATAATATTTTCAAATTAAATATTTTCTTTTATAATTATGTGACATTTAAATGATTTCAAAAAAAGATATATTTCTCTCAAATAGTTTTGATTTCATCATTGTCAAAATCCTTTGATAGATTTTAAGCTTATTTGAAGTTGATTTATTATGATACAAAACATCCATATTGTATTGAGTGTTTTGTGATATGTTTGACTATAGATGTGTTATTTTTATATCATTCATTGTTTATGGATAAAGTATTGACATTTATTATGCCAGCTTTAATACAAATGTTTATGTTATGTTTAAACCTGTTCATATGAGGAATGCATTGGACTTAGTAAGTGACGGGTGGAGCCCGCTATAGCTCCTCAATGCATCGGTATGTCTCATGAGACAAAATGGTGTCTTGGAACAAGGCCTTGACCAAATATTATTTTTAGTCTTGGCACGAGGCCTTGACTATGTCATTATGATAGTATGGAATAATTCATTCCATCATTATGAAAGTGGTTATTGATATTGCATGTCGTTATTTGACTAGTAGAATATCCATGTAAATAACTAAATGGCATTATTTCATTTTATTTTTTACATTTTATGCTGAAGTTCAAGTTTAAAAGTCTTTTTTTAGTTATACATTGCCTTAAATGTTTATGCTTATGAATGTTTCCACTATATTTTTATCCTTACTGAGCATCTGAGCTCACCCCTTTCGATGTATTATTTTTTCTCAGGATGTGAAAAGGTACGTTATGACTAACCTGCAGGGATAGTCTGAGGAGATATGAGTGTGGACTATGGAGACTATGTTGTTGTAGTTTTTCACTTTATGATGTAATGTAAGACTTATGAATTTGTCTAGTATTTCCAAGGATACTAAACTAATTGGTCTTTCGAGACTTTATCATTTGTGATCATGCAAATTTTATGTAATAATGTATTGACTCTGGGTAACTGGGGTCGGGGTGTTGTAGTTGGTATCAGAGGAAGTTTAGTATAAACCTTTGAAGCTAGAATTAGATAAACTCTGATTAAAGAACATTACCCTAAGAGATATTCTGAGGATTAGTATAGAAGAACTTCCTATAATTTTGGTAATGTAGATATTTTGTGTGTTTTACAAGCAATACATCTCTGTCTGGATACGAGCAGGTAGAGGTGGCTCTGAAACAGATGTACCTAGGGGTAAAACCCGAAAACACCACTTTGATCTAGACTAGAACGGGAACTAGTGCACGACAAGGGGCCTTGCTACACTCTTGGTTATGAAACTCCTAGGGGATATGCTTAGGATAATTCACATTTTCTTTAATAATCATTATGAAGGATCTAGGAGTATATATCTACACAAAGAAAATATTTTTATGGACTATATCCATAATCTTTTCAACTTATGTTAGGTATTTTACATGTTTGGAATTATTCATTGCATGTAAAGACCCATAAATTTCAAGGAATTTTTTTAAATACTTTGGAATTTTACGAGCCTGTGGCCTCTGATGGATCTTGATTCTGGGGCCCGGTGTTCTTGGAATCAATTTTCGAAGTTTGGATTGAGTACGTTCAGTGATCAAACGAGTGGGTTTTTCTATCTTTTGAACCGGTGCTCAGAATTAAAATCTGTGGGTACCGATGAACTCGCAGCGCCAGTAATTGCTTAAGGGGACACATACCGTAGTTGTGTTCACAAAGGAGGAGAAGTTAATTTTGGGGGTTTATTTAAGAAGTAAATAAAAATTGTCGGAAAATTTTTTATTTTATAAGGTGGTTATTCCCTCCCATGGGTAGTTAAGGGTTGGACCCACAGCCACTTAACTACCCAAGTTTGGATGTTAGAGAGGCGGGACCCACACGAGCCCCTCTAGTTAATTTCTTCTAATCTCATTAAGAACCCCTCATTAAATTGGCAAACCCCCCCCCCCCATTTAATTTCCAACGCATTTATTTAATGGGGACCTTCCCTCTTCCTTCTAGTAAATCAATTGTCAACACGTTATTAAATGTGGTGATTAATTCTGGGAGTTTCTTTTCATGTGTAATTAAATAATAGGAGGAACCTATTATTTAATTTGGGGAAGAAAATTCGTTGTGAGGGAGAGATTGGGAGATCTTTGGAGCTTTTGAAAGAATGTCGGTCTCTGAAAAATAATGACGAAGAACACCGGCCTCTGACGAAGAACGACGAAGAAAACCGGTTCCTCGAAGATCGACGACGCGCCACCCATACTCTTCTCCGCGGCAAGAGAGGAGATGCCGCTTCCTCCTTAGCGTTTTCTGATGACGCCTACGATCCTCTTCCCCGTGACGCCATCTACCGCGATGCTGATGTTCGACATCGTTTGTTGAGGTAGGGTAAAATGTGTATATTCATTCTTTTTTGAGAATTATACCCTCATGCTTGGTGATTAAATTGTTGGGTGACGTTTTGCACCTCTAACGCGGTGGGTACGGGTAAACGAACAATCCCTAACCCACAGCTATTGTTTTCCTATTGCGTGGAATAGTTTTCGATGACGAAGCGGGACCTAAATGGCGATTAGAGGCCTTTGTAGTGATGTACGGGTCCCAAGGTGACCGCAGGCACAGACGAGAGCACAATCGGACCACCAGAATGACTCTGGTGGCTTGCGGAAGTCTCTTGCGGTGTGGATCATCGGCGCGGCAGAGCCGGTGGCCGGAGGTGGTAGCCAACATTGGCCGTCTGCCCAGAGGTGGCGGTGCATTGGCGTGCTGCCGGCAGGAGCCCGCTGCGGCTGAAGCCGAAGTGGCGAGGGTTGGATCCCGCGGCCACGCGGGATCCAGGGGAGACGCGGCGTCGGGCGCCGCGTCCACGGAACAAAGGGGGGTCGTGTCCCCCCCCCCCCCCCCCCCGCCGCTCGGCTCACTGGCCGAGCCAGCATTCCCCCCTGGCCGGGCCGGGCCGGACCCAGACCTGGGTCGGACCGGGCCCCGACCCCCACTTCGTACCATTTTCGGTCTTTTGCCCATAACATGAGTTACAGACCTCCGATCGATGCACCATCAGTTGCGTAGGAATCCTTGGATTGAGAAGATCATTTATGTATATTACACTAGAGGTTTAGGCAAAGTCTGGGTATGGCCTAGTTGGTTCGAACATGAAACCAACCGGGCCCTAGGAGCAGAAACGCTTATATCTTAAGGACCGGATGTCCATTTGACGTGTCGTCTTTTCCATACCAGGGGCCCGAATGTTTTTTAAGCTAAAACCAACCCGACCATACTGCAGCTGTGTACAAAACTCTAGCGAAGTAAGCCAAAAGAACATTTCATCTGATTATCTCTATCGCCTTATGAAGTTTATGCCTGTGTGAGGTGAGTCTTGATTCTCAATCATTATCATTGATGTGATTGACTTGCTTTCCTTTGTGGACTGGGTTGTGTTTTCTTGTGTGGACTGGGTTGTGCTTGGGCTCGAGAGTTGTAGTTGTTTTGTAACTGATTACTTAGGTATATGTATGGTCATATACCTAAGTAGAGTCATTTTCTACTTTGTGATTGTATCATTCCTTTGTGTTTTATCCTTTGTGGATTCTGATAAACCTTCGGGGGTCTCGGGGTCCCTACTGAGTATCGTATACTCACCCCTGAACGGGCTATGCCCACACTACGTTGTGTTGGATGCAGACGACAGATAGTACTGATCGAGGTGGAGGCTTGTCGAGCTGGATGGTACCCGGAGGTGGACCCCTTGGCGGGACGTACACGGAGCGGGCGGCCGGACCCGAGAAGATGAGGAGACTATCTGTACCCACCCTTTAGGTGGGATTTCCAGAGGATGACTCGGTTTTTCTATTTTACTTACTTCTGTTGTACTTTCCTTTCAGTTGAACTGTACTTTTAGTTGGGTTTGTATACTGGCCCATTTACATTTTAGCTCTTACCTTGTACCCAGTTTTACTTAGTGCTTACTTCACTTGCGTACTTTGTTGTGTATGTTACTTCATAAAGGCAATGACTTCCCTTCTTTTGGGATTTACGCCTTTGGTGCTAGTCGCCAGCCCCTGTCCTATGGAATACGGGCTTGGGGTAGTCACGGCACGAGCCCCGGGGATGGGTCGTGACATTGTAATTCATAAACTGACCTACTCTATGCCATTTTATAGAAATGGCGCCCAGTAGAAGGAATGTGAACTCCAGCAATATGTATGATCCAAAGAGTAAGAAGGATCATATCTTTCACGGTATTAATCCAATATTAAATACGAAAATAGTCTACCATGTATTCTCAACATATGAAGAAATAATATCATGTGTTAATAAGATAAGTAAAGAATTTTCTGAGTCCTATGGCATTGAAGGGAAGAAAGAGAAGAAAAGTATGGAAGAGAGAAATGTGGATAAAGAGAAGAGGGAAAAAATAATTTTCCAATATTTGATAACTGTGGGAAGAAACACCCTGGAACTTTCCTGAAAGGGAATGAGAGTTTTTATAAGTGTGGAGAAAAAGGACACCAAGTACGTGACTGTAAGGGAAAGAAAAAGGTTTCAAATGTACAATGATTCATCTGCAAGGAGTTGGGAAACTACGCAAACTAATGTCCAAATCATCAGAGTATTCCCCAAATAATGCTATTGGATAAGAATTAAGTTATGATACTACCAAAGATGAAGAGGAATGATTAGAGTTCTTATGTTGTTATTAAAGAATTATGTCATTTGAGTGTTGTATCAACGATGTACTGGTAATGATAATTCTGAAGTATATAAGGATTGTACTGCAGTAATATTTCATTAAGGACATGATATTGTGTGGAACCAAGAAAAGTGACTCAATAACATGTTAAAGTTTTTGAAAATATATGTTTGAGAGAAAGATAAACCATAATATGGTTCTGATACTAAGGTAGTGATTTTTGAACAATACATGATTGATTTGGATAAATTATATTGGATATTCATGGCTACCTTGAAAGTGATTAATGATTTTTATATTCCATCATTGTTTTAGTTTACAACATTTTTTGATATAAGGAGTATATCTAGTATTCTATAATGAATAAGGGAGAATGAATGTAATCAATAAGGTTTTATGGTAATTCAGGATGTTGTAGTGTTTTAAACGAATACATGATGAAGGTGTTCACATGTTATGATGTGGAAAAAAGGATCTTCATTGTGTTTAACTTCTCTATAAATTTTGTACTGTGAGTTGTACAAAGGTATTTTGGATAAGTCTAGTTTGAGATTATTTTTGGATTTCCATAAAAAGGACAACCCGGAGGTCAGGCGGCAACTCGTCACCTCCGGCAAGGCTGCGAGACTTGAACCCACAACCGAAGGGTGAAAAGGGTGTATCACCTACCACTGACCCACATGATATCCTGGATTGAATAATGTAATTTTTTAAATGGTCTGGTAGATTAATTATAAATTCATTTTTTGGAACCCTATACGAATAGGATAAATAGAATAAATTTTTTTAAGTTCTATTATCTTTTAGAGTGAATGATGAGTTTGTGGTAGAAATTAGTTAAAGGATGGAACTCTACATGACAACTATACATTTTTTTTCTTATCTTATTCTATGAAGAAATAAATTATCAAAATTTAGGTAAGGAATCTTAAAACCAAAAATGTGTTATCATAATACCTTATGTTTTGTTGAACCGATGGTATTTTAAATCATCATAGATTGGTGTCTTTGAGGCCCAAAATTCTACAATTGTTTATGATTGATGACCTCAATCATTTCCTATAAATATTTATGTTTTTCCTAAAATTATGTGTCTCTAATTAGAATCAATGTTCTCCTAATCGAGATCATAATTTTGTGGTGACTTTTTCATTCCCCTTTTTCTCTTATTAAAAATAAATTTTATTAACCCAATTTCCGATGAGGGTTTTCCCACAAAGGTATTTTCTATTTTCATCCATTTATTTTCGAAGATCAATTTCAAATTGTGAAGACTAAATTTATTGAAGGAGGGAAGAATGTAACACCCCAAGATTTCATAGTACGTAATCTCATCAAAGTAATTAAATAACTTACATTGCACGCAACACCGAGTTCAAGCGCACCACAACTTACCAAACAAGCTATTCAAAAGAGGTTAGGAATAGTATTAACTGAATTTTAAACTATATATAATCCTTATAATTTTAGAATCCATATTATGAGTTTCTTAGACATAATGTATGAACTAATTCATTTTTTTTAGATAAAAGAATTATTTTTCAAAAAAAATGCACTTTTACCTCTTTTTAATGGTGAACCCTTTTTAAATCCAATATTTGAAAATTTTATATATTCAATTTGATAAAATAAACTTCTTATTTATAATTGGGACATAAGAATTTTGTTTCATTAAATTTATGGTATTTTTCTGATAACATTCATATTTGTGTGAATAGTGAAAAATATTATATTTTAACAGAAAACAATTTTTTTAATCAAAATAATTTATATTGTTAAATTATACATTTTAATGGTTTGAAAGTATATATATATTATATTTTTACCATTTAATCCAATGATATTCATTTTAAGTAATTTCACTTTGAGATTGGACATAAACAAGTGTTAATCTTTTAATATATACTGTTTCATAAAAATACGCCTTTTGGTTTTGACAACAGGGAATTACATTTAAATTAATAAATAAAAATTTTATTTTTTTAGTTTGGTAAAATGGACTTCATTTTTGGATTCGGAATATTGAAATTATCTTAGGGTGAATTTTTTGTATTTTTCTGAAAAAAATCAATTTTTGGTGAATAGTGAAAAACACTAAGTTATAGTTTAAAACCGAAATTTTATTTAAATAATTATTTATTTAATTTAAATTTATTTTAGGTCAAAATAGATACATAGTACCTATATAAGTTCATTTTAATTCACTGGATTCAGTTTATAATAATTTAAGATATATAAAAATTTTATTGAAAGTTTCACCGGCTTTTACCCACCTCCTAGGAGAATTTGCAAATTCACATAAAACATAATTTTACCGCTTCTCGGAATGGAATTTTGAAAATCCAAGAGACACAGTTAATATCAAGGGGAAAATTGTGTTTCATTGAGATAAAAATAATTTCTCGTGAATAGTAACTTTTTACATTTATTTACCACGGTTAAAAGTAAATAGGGTAATTAAAGGGTAAAAATCATATTTTTATTACCCTAACACATGTCCTAATTCTATTAGCTAAGTATAATTCGACCAAAAACAACCTTAAGAATAAAATACGAACCTCTTTGTCCCACTTGAATTAGATTATGACATTTATTGTTATTTAATTCAAAGAAGAGTTAAAAGAATTAAAATCAATGTTTAATAAATATAAACATTTTTAATATTGGGTTATACTAAAGAAAAATTCGACTATGAATATTCCTTAGAAATCAAAAAATATTTTCTACATAATTGTATTTTATTCATAATTTTTAGAGATTATATAATTAAATTTATTAATGACATAATGATGATGCAGCGATAGCCTTGTTAATGAAAGAACCAAATAAATGGTATTATAAATATTAAAATAAATATAATTTCAATATTTTTATGACATCGAAGAATTTTCTAGGTGAATATGACATGTTATTATTGATTCAATGTAATTATTTTGAAGTAATCATGATTTTATTATTTTATCAAAAAACAAATACCAAATAGAGACAAAATGCACATAAAATAGTTTTTAAAACAAATATTATATTATGAATTGATATAATGATTCTAAAAATCTAAGGTTCTCCCAAAAGACTTATATAATAAGTTATATGACATTAATGAACCAATTGGGGTTCGATTAGCAGTATATAGAATGTTTATTAACCATATAGTGTAATAATAAAAGAAGATATGGTTAAAGTTAAATTATTTAACATAGAGTTAAATCTAAATGATAAGGTTAAAAGGTAACATAAACTTTTCTAAAACATATTGGCTGAGATTATTGTGACCCATACCCACCCTATACTCTAAATAAGTCACTTTGTAGCCATTAGAAACAGAATATGAGTTTATTATAAAATAATATTTTATGTTTTTCCTAAGGTGCCCCTCACCCCTCTTATAAAAGGGCACTCCCCCTTCTCTCAAATTCATACCTTAAAAGCCTTTTGGATTGGCCAAACCCTTCCCAAATATCCTCTAAACTTCCCACACTTAATCCTAGATGCCTTACTTTAGTTAGAAAGCTAACTTAAGGGGACCTTTTGATCAAATCAAAATGATGAACCCGAAGAAGAGGTAAATATTTCATCACCTCTTTCATGTTTCTTTCTTCTTCCACTTCCTTTTTCTTTTTTTTGTTTACATTATAAAATTATAACTCATGTATATTCTATATAATGTGATGTTATTATAAATATGTTCCAACCATATTCATTATTCTATCAATCCTTTGAATGACATGTCACCATATGTGTGTACGTACGGCTTATCGTCTCCACGTTGTGGTGTAATTGTTATTCAATACATTATTTTTTGGATGGGTATAATAATGATGTTTAATTGATGAAAATAATAAATATAACATGATAAATATTCTTTCTATATGATATACCATCCAATTATATATTAATTTAATAACAAAATAATGGTATTGTCACTCTTCCGTACGTACAGATTACCGTCTCCACGAACGCGATAAGATTTATTCCTCATCGTATCCATTCAACCATATTTTCATTTGATGATTAAAAATAATTTTTAACGACTTGATATTATTCTGTATATGAATAAGATACATCCCATTCATATCAATTATGACTCACATAATAAAGAATATAAAGGAAAACGCATCCGTTAACACCTGAAAAAACGCTAATACTAAGATATTATTAACAAAGCAATGTTAAAAGATCATATATGATATCATATTAATATATATGATTCTTGTATAAATTAATAACAATAATTTCACCATTATACAGGAGTTTAACCTACCATAGACCAAGGAAAAGTACAGGGTAAGGGTTAATTTCACAATCTCTTCGTTATCCGAGGTTGTTTATAAGTAATTATCCACTGGGACCTCTTTATCATCCACACCAATGTTTCTTAAAAATGTATTTCAAAACATTATTACTATTTTATAGACTATAGTTTAATGTAATTTATATGATTGTTTGAATTTTATAAGATTTTTATAAAGGAATCTTTCCATTGTTTTCCAAACAAGGTCCTTTTTAAAATTTTTGATAGAATTTAGGTAAGAATATATATTTTTAACTTATACGGCGGGTGCAATTATTTTCCACCATTATAAAATTGTTGAGGATTCCCTCACAAGCTTATAAGAATATTTTAAAAGTAAATGTTTTATTTTATAATTATGTGACCTTTTAATAATTTCAAGAAAAGAGATATTTCTCTCAAATAGTTTTGATTTCATCTTTGTCAACATCCTTTGATGGATTTTAAGCTTATTTTAAGTTGATTTATTATGATAGAAAACTTCTATATTGTATTGAAGGTTTTGTGATATGTTTGACTGTGGATGTGTTATTTTTATACCATTAATGGTTTATAGAGAAAGTATTCACATTTCTTATGCTAGTTTTAATATGAATGTCTATGTTATGTTTAAACATGTTCATATCAGGAATGCACTGGACTTAGTAAGTGACGGGTGGAGCCCGCTATAGCTCCTCGATGAATCGGTAAGTCGCATGAGACAAACTAGAGTCTTGGCAGAAGGCCTTGTCAAAATATTATTTTTAGCCTTAGCACTAGGCCTTGACTATGTGCTTATTATAGTCTGTCATTATGCATTCCATCATTATGAAAGTGGATATTGATATTGCATGTGATTATTCGACTAGTAGAATATCCATGTAAATAAGTAAATGGGATTATTTCATTTTATTCTGGCCATGTTATGCTGAGGGTCAAGTTTAAAAGTTTTTTGTTTTAGTTTTACTTTGCCTTAAATGTTTATTCTTATGAATGTTTCCGCTATATTGTTATCCTTATTGAGCATCTGAGCTCACCCCTTTCTATGTTTTCTTTTTTCTCAAGATGTGAAGAAGTATTTTGTGACTGACCTACAGGGATAGTCTGAGGGGATATGAGTGTGGAATATGGAGACTATGTTGCTGTAGTTTTTCACTTTATGATGTAATGTGAAACTTATGAATGTATCTAGTGTTTCCAGGGATACTAAACTAATAGGTCTTTCAAGACTTGATCATTTGTGATCATGCCAATGTTATGTAATAATGCACCGACTCTGGGTAACTAGGGTCGGGGTGTTACAATCAGGATGGTTGGAAATATTTTGTATTGAATCAAATAATTTTTTTTATTATTTATGAATACTTAATGGGTAATTTGTTTTTTGTTTTATGGAGAAATATTATATACAATTACTTACTATAGATTTAATTGTATTATAAGAGTCTAAATTTTTTTATGTTTACTCTAGCATAATGAAATAAATTCATGGTGGGTTTTTAGTGGGAACTGAATTCAATTTAGGACATGTATAATACTATATCATCATGTTAATAATAATAATGAAGATAGTGTGCTAGTTGTTTGGTTATTGAATGTTATTTAGTACCAGATCCTCATTCTAATGGTAGTATGGGGGATATAATTTCATCTTTTACTGATGAATCATTTACTCATGATTAAAATGTGAATTCTCTATTTTTGGGAATATTCATATAATGTGTAATTTATTTTTTGTGTAATAATCAAAGAATTGGATGACCATATTACATGGTCTATAATACCACATGGACTTAAGCATGCATCCTAATTCTTGGTGAAAGGGGAATATTACCAAGTCATTTTTAGATAACTATTGAGTTGATATTATTTTGATACAAGAAAACAATCATAGGAACCAAATTAATTATAGAATATAGATTGTGGTGTTTATATACCTAACATACCACAACTGTTATAAAAAATTATTTCATCCAATATGAGGGGTACATATTATTTTCAATGGAATAAAAATGAATCAAAATGATATAACTTGTGGAAACATGGAACCCAATATACCATTATACTTTATAATTGTTAAATATAGTAAAATTGGAAATCAAAAATAAATTAATGTGAATAAAAATGGTTTTTATTTTCTAGTATACATTATAACTTGACCATATTATATGCTAATCCCCAATATAAGCTTTTCTAAATCAATATGTTAATAAATAATATCAATATATATTCATAAGTATGGAGTGAGTTTAAACATTTTATTGGAATCTTTGTATTTGATCATAGATTCACCTTTGTGGAAATATGACTATGTATGTGATAGTGTTTAAAAAATAAATGAATAAATACCCCTAGTAATTAAATTAATTCACTAAAATATAATATAGTTAATCAACCTAACATGTAACATGGGGAGTGGGAAAAATCTATAACTCCATATCAAAAATAAATTTTTCAATAAAATTATATCATTATGTACCATTAGATTGATGAATTCTACTATTAATATTTTTTATTATATACCAGATCTTAGTATCAGAAAAATTAAATAATATGTTAATTACATAAAATGGTTTAGATGGTGGAAAACATCTACATATATCATCTTTTTATGTGATTGTGTCAATAATTATAGGTTACCCAGCTATATCAGTGGTAAATATTTCAAGATTACCTCTACACGATGACAATATATATTGAGGTAAACTCACCCTATGGATAATAAAATACCCATCCTAACCTCTCCACCATGGGAATAAATTTAAATATATATCCGCATCCAAATGGTAGTGAATGTAAAAAAGTTTGTATAACCCTAGTTAAGGTTAAAATTCAAAATAAACTCAACCCATTATGAGATCAAATCCTAATTTAACTTCGATTAACTAGTGATAATTTTCAAATATAAAATCACATTATCTTCAAAAAAAATTAAAAAGGTATTCTCACCCCAAAAATTATAAATTATAAGTGATAATTATAACCCATTGATAATAAATTTCTAAAAATTGACCACCAACCTATCATTTTTATCGTGTTATCCATCATATAATAATTTAAAAAATTAAAAAATATCATGTAAATATATAATATAAGTTTGAATAAAAATTTAACTAAATATTTAATATTTTCAATCATTGTTAAATGAAATAATGAAATTTATAACCATTTAATTATAAAAAAAATCATTAGGATTTCCAATCATTTATTTACTTCATTATTTCAATATCACATAAAATTATAACATATTTATTCAAATATAATTCATATTATATATATATATATATTTATATGTGAAAAACACCATAATCATCAACCACTACTTTTACTCTTACCATTTTCTATTCAATTTAAATTTTCCTAAAAACTCTTAATAAAATTCCAACATTAAGAGAACATAAATTTATGTTCTGTTTGATAAGGTAATTTATAAATAATTTAACACCAAAAAATGAAGTAAAAAATAATATTTAGTGTAAAATATAAAATTTATTAATATATTAGGAATTATTCCCATCCCTTAGGAATGAAAAGTTGAATTGGTTCAAAAAATTTATAAGGAACAAATACCTGATGCAATAATTTAAAAAAGATTCCTAAAATATTTAGGGATACCTACCATAATCATTTTTCAATAACTTATTATTTGTTCATTGTTAAAAATTCAATGACTTATAACTAAAAAATTTATTTTAATAATGAAACATCAATATTTTTTTGAATATAGAAAATTTAAATTAGATAAATTATCATTGATCAAGGTATTATTCATGATGAAATAAACTTATAATATAAAAATGTTGGAGGTTGGTTTTATGATTTCAAAACATTAATTTTAGTGATGATACATCAATGGATTGTTTTCAGAGGAGGAGAGGAAGGAAAAAAATAGATAAAATAATTTGAGATGAAATTAAAAAAAATATGTGATAAAATAAAAAAAATCAAAAGTTTAAATGTGTTTTAATGTTTTATGGTCACTATAAATTAATATAAAATTGTATAACTAATCTTACAAAGATAACATATGTATTGTGGATTGTAATAAAATTAAAAACTATAATAAAACTATAAATGGATATATTATTTTTCATACTTTTATTGTTTCGATGTTTTACATTAAAAACATCTCTTAGTGTTTCCCTACACCTAGGAGCTTCAATCAATGTGTAAATAAAACATCTATAAACAATAAAAATATTAAGTTAATAATTATATTCAGTAAAAAAATATTATATTTATTGTTAGAAACTATTTTTTTATATATCTAGAATTTAAAAAAAATAGTGATAAAATACTAAATTTGAGACTGTTACAGTATACCCACTATAAAGATTTACTCCCTTCACAAGTGACTAATGATGAAATAATAAATTATTCAAATCTTGATAATCCATCATAGATAAATCTCATCATATTATCATTTATTTTATGGATTATTTTTATTAAAATAAGAATATGGATCTCCATCTTACAAAAATCTCAATAACTCTCCTAATATTATATTATGGAAGTCACTCTAAATTTCATTTCAACAACAAAAATTATATTGTAATGAAAATATGAGGGAATAAAATAAATAAAATAACATGATTTAAGATTAAAGACAATAAAACATATTTTATTCCAATTAATAAAAAATAAATCTATTAGGAAATTATTATTTACCACCCACCAACAAAACCACAACACATTAAAATTACATAAAATATAACTAGAATAATTTTCAATACCATAATATTTGTATCATGTTTATATTCCTGAAATTCTTACACCATTATGGTAAAAAATTAATTAAAAAATATCTTTTATTGAGATTTTTATTCCCACTACTGGATTCTACCATGATTATGGGAGGTGTTATTTTAATGTTTTTTAAAACATCACTTTGAAATAATTTTGATGCTTTTACTTTTATAACTCTAAAAAACAATTATAGTAAGTTTCTCTTAAATGATTTAAATTAATTAGATAGACTATATTTCATGAACCTAAGACTCTCTATTAAACATCACGTGTTTATTATATGAGATTGTCATAACCTAACTATTAAACATAAATTTTCCAATACGATTTTATGAATTTCAAAAAACAGACATAATTTTTTTGATCAGGGTGATATTTGGAGTCTGATAGAATCAACGTAATTTTTGGTGAATAGTAACTTACCCTTGTGAATATTATAATACCCTTATGAACAATAAACGACCATTATTAATAGTAATATATTCTTTATGATTGGTATCCTTACCCTTTAAATTGTAAATAAAATTTAGGCACCATAAAAATGAAGATGAATTTTTTACGTGTTTGTATTTTATGATCAAATTGTGATTTATATTAAATAGTATATTCATAATATTTTGAAAAAAAATTTAAAAATGGTGTTCATTTTTTTATAAATGATGAAAATAAAATTGGGTGAATTTTTTTTCATTTTTTTTTAAATACTTGAATTTTTAGTGAATAGTAAAATACATTAATTTACCTTATAAATACATTATAATTTAAATCAACTATTCCTAGAATCATGAGTGATTAAGCACAAAAATCTAGAACTCACCTGACATATATACTATTCTAGTTCATTTAATCCTCAATATACATTTTCTTGAGGATAAATAAAAAATTAATGAATATAATATTAAGAAAACCCTCCTCCCCTCCACTATATAAACAACCCCTCACACCCTCTTCCTCTCAAACGACTCAATATTTGAACCTTGAATATGTTGTACTAAATACATTTCCCATGCCCTCCCCCCACGTCCAAGACCCACTGTCATCACCAAAAGGACAAAAATAGAGGCCTTATAGAGATTGTCAAGGAGAAGTACACAAGAGGTGAACCTCTCTTCCTTTTTATTTCAACTTCTTTTAAAGTTATAGTATTTAATTTCTCTCTCCTCACCTACCCTTATCAAAATGCTATGATAATTATAGTAACTTACATGAACATGAATTTTATTAATCTAGTTGAATATTTCATCATCATCTTTCATTTCCCCCTCCTCGTATACTAAATTCGAAAACACAATCTGAGATGTGTTAATTTATCACATTCAAGGACAGCAGGTTTTCAATTTTTTTTACTATCTTCCTGACTGCACATGTTAATATTATAAGGATGGAACAAGATCATAATATATTTATTTTAAATTATGTAGTTAACTGTAATGTTTACACACTCATTATATAAAATAATAATACAAAACAAGTTCATTATGCACAAAACAGCCAAGTTAATCCAAGTGTTTATCATTAACATTTTTCTAATGAGTCAGCATCATGCTATAAAACCAAAATCATTATAAGATAATTAATATATATTTAATGTCACTAATTATATATGTTAACAATTATGTTTGTTTATTCACATTTCAACCAATCTTCAAATCTTGAATACAAGTAAACCGATCATGAAAACCAAGGAAGACAATGCTTCCAAAAAAAATAAAATTGAACCTATTAAACCCTTAAAATTGGCCAAAAATTAACATGATATGTGTAAAATAAATAAATTAATAGTATATAAGGTTTTTGAATATTTAATTAATTATTCTCAATATTATTATTAACATCATTAAGAGAAAACGAAGAACACATTTGGGCATAAGGTTAGGGGTTTCTCATGTCACTTTTATTTCTATGTGATTTCGATTATTTGACACTCATTTCTTGTATGAAGTATAATTTTACATCCATTTGATATATAATATCATGATACTATATATATTCATGGTATTAATTGATTCAGATGATTATTATTAACTCGATTTATTGCAATATTATAAGGGGCTTTGTTTCAGTTTCCTTTTTATTGTGATTTATTTGGTATTGTGTAGCTAATCATTCTTATGTGGGGTACGTACTACCACATTGAGAACATTTTTTATTTTAACATATAAATATATTACATATCCATATCATGGATTCATGGATACAATTATTTTCTTAATCAATATATCCTTTTACATATGGTGTTTCTTAGGGATGTTGTTTTGAATATGGAAATATTGATGAAATCGTATCCTCTACACTATAAGAATATTGAGAAGGAATATTTTACTTGTTTTGAATCTATTTATAATAAATTATTTGGAATATGAGTTAGTTTTGGGACTATTTTATCTCCTCGTTTCATTTATAGGACTCATGAGACAGATCTATTGGTGACAAACCTTTCGAGTTTGTTTCCAAAACAGAATCAGATGGGTATCTAGCGACAAACGTAAACCGTTTTGATGGTATAGAGGTATCATTTTCATGATACATGACATAAAATTAATATTAATTCTCTATAGTCATTTTCGGATATTACTATCCATGAATGTTTCTCTATGAGAAAATATATGGATGTAGTTTCATTCTCAGTTTATTTACAACGTGTTTTTTTCATTTATTCACTACGATATATTGACTATTCCAATTTGAATATGAATCAATTATTTTTGATTCATTATTCTTATATTTTTTAACCTTATTTAAAAATTTATATCACCCCTTTCATTTTTTACCTTTAATGGGATATGAAGAGGATACCATTTATTGAGTTCTTGTGGATGCAGCTATTAATTTTTTTTTATGTACTGTATTTTGTTACCTTTTCCAATTTAATAAAAATTACATGTATATATCTAGTTTCTTAAAGGCTAAAAAAATGATTGTTCTTTTGGGATTTAATTCCTATTAATCATTCTAATGTAATAATTAAGGCATCAGCACTAGGCATCTAGGGTAAGGGTGTTATATTTGGTATTAGAGTAAGTTTAGTTGCAACCTTGGAAGCTAGATTTAGGAAAAATTGTTTAGAAGATATAAAACTAAGATATAAATTGAGTAAAATCGTATTAGAACATCCTAGAATTTTGGTAAATTATATATTATGTGGATCTTCCTAGAAAATACATCCTAATCTGGATACTTCAAGTGGATATTGTTCTGGCACATATATACCTAGGAGTAACAATTCCGACACTGAGTTTTGGGCTTGATCTTTGGCATCCTAGTTCACAATAACAGGCCTTACTACACACCTGGTAATAAAATCCAGTGGGATATGCATAAAATAATTCACATATTCTTACAAACCATTATGAAGTATTTAAATGTAAATAGAAACAATGTTAATGATTATGAGATTAGTCATCCATAAATTTTCAGATTATGTTAAGTGTCTTCTAGTTAGAAATTATGAATTATGAAATAATTTAGTGTATTCCATTGTTTAGTGATGGAACCTAATTGAAGAAGGAGAATCAATACCCATTGAAAATGTAGGGATATCTCTATTGATCAAGTCATCATAGTCAATGTTCAAATAGATCAATACATGGCCATATTGGGACAATATACATAAGGTGTGAAGAATATCCATGATACACCTATTCTGGATCATTTGATGTAGAAAATTCCCCAATATTATAGTGGGACTACTAATCCGGTGGTAGTTGAGCAGTGGATCAAGTCTATTCAAACAATATTTATGGAATTTTGATGCAATGAGAATGAATAGGAAGTACGAGCAGTATATTGCCTTGAGGGTGATACTAATCAATGGTGGTCCTTGATCTAGAATACATCAGAGGAAGAAAAAATAGAATATATGGAATGTAGAACTTTTAATGAAATATTCATTGAAAAATATTTCCCCCGTGAACAACAAAATGAAATGAAGAGAAAATTCCTTTGCCAAAAGAAAAGGGAAAACGAGAGTGTTGCGGAGTATGTGGCTACCTTCACAAGATTACCCAGGTATGTTATATATTATTTCCTTAATTAGAAAAAAATGATTGATCATTTCTTTGAAAGTCATAATCCATTTCTTTGAAGGGCACGGGCTTCTCAAACATTTTCATCACATGATGAAATTGTATGAAGTGCCATCAAAATATAGAAGTTATTTTCTAGATCATAATTTTTCAAGGGAAATCAAGATCAGAAGATGTATTCTAATAACCATGGAAAATATGAAGAGCCAATGAAGATGAATGGAATGAGGTAATATCAATTACGTGAGAACTGTGGAATTAATCCTCCTAGGGAATGTTTTAATGGAATGGAAGTTTTCTATATGTTTGGTGAAAAGTTTCATCGATCTGGTAAATGAAAGTGGAATAGAGATGGCAATGATTTTAAATGCTATAATTGTAGAGAGATGAGATAATATTCAAATGATTTTGTTAAGCACCAAGGAAACCAGCCTCAGAAAAGGCCCCGAGAGTAAGGGATAGCTAATGAGATTAAAACTGTTGAGGTTCATATTCCTAATAATGTGGTGGTAGGTACTTTAATTGTTTCATCAAACTTATCCAATTCTTTATTTCATTGTGGATTGTCACATTCATTTATATCATCCCATTTTTATATTAAAATTATACATTTAAATTTTTTTATTAAAAGATATGTCTGTCAAAACTCCTAGGGGATATATCATTGCAACAGAGTTGTGTTGATCAGTCTCGATCATGACAAAAAAACATGATTTATTTACAAACCATATCATCATATAAATGATTGAATTTAATATAATTCATGATATGAATTGGTTGTGAAATTATGATGTGAGGATCTTTTTCAAAAATAAGGAAGTTAATTTTTTTGAAAAAGGTGTTGAATCCCTTATCATTAGAGTTGAAACCTTACCATCTAAATCTAATCTAGATCCACCCAGATAGATCTAATGAATTAAATTCTTAGAGCGTAATAGAAAAAAATATCTATGGGTGAGTAATGAAATCTTCAAATTGAAGACGTACCTATTATACAAGAATACATTGATGTATTTCCAAAGGATTTACATGGACATCCTCTAGAGACAAATGTTGAGTTCTCTATTGATTTAATTCCTGGTGAAAGACCTCTATCAAGGACTCCCTATATAATGACCACTATGGAATTATTTGAGCTAAAGAAATAACTAGATGAATTGGATTTTAAAGGATTTATTTGACCTAATGTTATTTATGGGGATCCCCTACCCTATTTGTCAAAATGGAAAATGGATCCACGAGGCTATGAATCAATTAATGGGAAATCAATGCTATTAAAATAAAGAACATGTATCATCTACCACTAATTGATGATTTATTTGATCAAATTCATCGAGCCCAATTGATAATTGACCTTCGATATGGATATCATCAGTTGTGTGTGAGGAAGAAAGATATTCCAAAGACAACATTTCAAACTAGGTATGGGCACTATGAGTTTATAGTAATGTGTTTTGTACTAACTAATGAATCCTATATTTTTATAGCTCTAACTAATAGAGTTATCAAGGAATATCATGATCACTGTTTTGTGGTATTTATTGATGATATCCTGGTATACACCAAAATATATGAATACCATGAGAATCACTTGCATATTATTTAAAAAAATATTAAAAGAAATTAATTATATGGAATGTTTAGGAAGGGTGAATTTTTCCTTCAATAAGTGTTATTCTTTTCCGCTATGTCTCTAATGATGGAATCTTAATTGATCAAGTGAACACAAAGTAAATCCAATAATGACTTATGCCAACAAATATAAAAAATGTGAAAAGTTTTATTGGCTTAACATGTTACTATCGGCGTTTCATTCCAAATTTCTCGCGACTGGCTAACTCACTAACCAAGCTCACACGTTAAGGGGTTTAGTTTGTAAGGATTGATGTATGTACATAATGCTTTGAAGAATTGAAAATACGAATGGTCACTACTCAAATTTTGACTCATCCATACCGAAAGGATGGATTAGTGATATATAGTGATGCATTAAAACATGTACTGGGTTGCATCCTTATGAAAAATGATAATTTTATTGCTTTTACATAAAGGTAGTTGAAGAGTGATCAGAGAAATTATGCTACTCATGATATTAAGTTAGCATCTATAATCTTTGATCTCAAAATATGGAGACATTATCTCTATGGTGAATGATACGAGATATATATGGATATCAAGAGTTTGAAATAAATTTTTATATATAAAGAAAATAACATTAGGCAAAGGAGATGGATCCATTTACTCAATGATTTTTATTTTTCAATACGCTACCACCCATGAAAGGCAAATACGGTGGAAGATGCATTAAGCAGGAATGATCATTGACTTTTGACCCAAATGAGGATTGAGAGAGATCCTACATTCATGGATCTACTAAATATGGATATGGGAATCGTTATAGAAGGGGAAACATCATTCATCTTTCAAATTATTTAAAAACCATATTTACTGGAGAATATAAAACTCTCTCAATATGATGATGATAATATAAAAACAGAAGTTAAATCTATTAAGGATAGAAGATTGGAAGACATTGTGAATGTGGGTGGAGTTCTGATATTTGAAAAGAGGTTTTGTGTTCCATTAGTACCTGGTCTAAAAAGGGAACTATTAAACAATTCTCATAGCTCAAATTTATCTACACACCTTGGTAGAACTAAGATGTATAGTGATATGAAGGAACATTTTTTTGGGGTAACATGATGTGACAAATTGCTGACTATGTATTAAAGTGTCTAGTTTTTCAACAACTGAATGCTGAGAGACAATATCCTAGATGGGTCATGCTACCTCTACCTATTCCTATGTAAAAGTGGGATGAAATTAAAATAGATTTTTTCAGAAGACTATCGAGGACACCAAGAAAGAATTATCTAACATATGTAATTGTTGATCATCTCACAAAATCATCACATTTCCCTGCTATAAGATATTATTTACAACATGGGTGCTTTGAAAAAGATTATATTAATGGATTTGTAATACTTCATGGTATACCTCTATCTATTGTTTCTAATTGAGATGCCCAGTTTAGATCAATATTCTGGAAATGTATCTAAAAGTATTTGGATGCTCATCTTCATATAGGTAAATTTTATCACACCCAAACTAAAGGAAAATTTGAAAGGAATATTCTAACACTAGAAGAAATGTTGAGATCAAGATCTCTTGACATTAAATGTATGTGGGATCAATACATTGTTCTGTTGGGATTTTCCAAAAATAATAGTTTTTAATGTAGAATTAAAATTGAAATATATTAATCCTTATTTGGTAATAGGTGTTGAACTCTTACTTGTTGGGATGAGGATGGGGAGAAGAGAATTATAGGCACAAAAATTATCGAAGAGACAACTTCAAGGGTAAAGAAAATTCAGGCCCATATTAAAGCCACCAAATGTAGGAAAAATGTTATGTTGACAACTGGAGAATGGATTGGGATTTTCATGTAGGATATCATGATTTTATAAAAGTATCCCTATGAAAGGTTGTCTAAAGGTTGAGTTAGAAAGGGAAACTGAACCCCAGGTACATTGGACCACTTGAAATTTTGGAATTAATTGGAACTGTAGCTTACCGTTTAGCAATTCCACCATGTCCCTCAAAAGATCATAATGTGCTCTACGTGTTGATGTTAATGAAATACATGTCAGACCCAACACATGTACCCACCTCTGAGGAAATAGCACTGGAATGTGATTTTCTATACTGTGAAGAGATTATCGAGATTCTTGACACATGAGAGAAAGTATTGAGAAATTGAAGGGCAATTCTGGTAAAGGATCATTGAATAAACCATAAAATAGAGAATCCCACATGAGAACATAAATATGTAATGTAGAAGAAACACAGACATCTTCTTAATGGTCTTTAATTTTGGGGATGAAATTTCTGAAGTTGAGAATAATATAACACCAAAAATAATTTATCGTAGGATTCTCATAAATGATTTCAATTCATTAGATATCAAATATTGAAAAAATCACAATGTATCTATGAAATAAAACTTTGTTATTATATAATATAATCATAGCCTAGCCAATAAGCTTAAATTTTCCTCTTATATGTTTTTAATTTAGAAAAATGGACATACACTGTTTAGATCAGGGTGATATTTTGAGTCTGAAAGAATCAACATAATTTTCTGTGAATAGTAACTTACCCTTGTGAATAGTAACATACCCTTAGGAATAGTAACCTACCCTAATGAATAGTAATATTACCCTTTTTAATGGTATCCTTACCCATGAAAGGGTAAATAATATTTAGGCACCTTAAAAATGAAGACAAATATTTTAAGTATTGATATTTTTTTGAATAAATGATGATTTTAATAAAAATTAAACTTCTCATATTTATAAAATTATTTTTCAAAAATGGGGTTCTTTTTTTATTCTAAACATTGAAAAATTATTAGGCTTAAGTTTTCAGATTTTTCTGAAATACCTGAATTTTAGGTGAATTGTGAAATACATTAATATACAGTATAAATACATTATAATGTAGATAAACTCTTCATATTATCATGATTTATGTAAACACCCAAATATCAAACTCAAATGAATATATTACTATTACAGTTCATGGAATCCTAACTATTTCTTGTCTTGTGGGGAAAAAATTAATGAATATAATATTAAGAAAAACCTCCTCCCCTCCACTATATAAAACACCCCTCACCCCCTCTTCCTCTCACACCACTAAAGATTTGAGCCTACCTTTGTTCTACCAAATAACCATCCCAAGACCTCCCCCCACATCCAAGACTATCTAGTCTCATCAAAAGGCCAAAAACAAAGGCCTTAAGGATATTCTGAAGGAGGAGTATGCAATAGGTGAACCTCCTTTACTTTTTCTTTCAACTTCTTTTACAAGTTCTATTCTTTTTTGCAGTATAATCACCTCCCCTCGTACAAATGCTATGATAATTCCCGTAACATACATGAACAAGATTTTTATTATTCCAGTTGAATATTTCAGTATCATCTCTCTTTTCCCCCTCCTCTTATACTAAAAACAAAAAAAACCATCTGGGATGTGTTAATTTATCGCATTCATGGATGACAGGTTTTAAATTTATGTTACTATAGTCTTGAATGGTCATGAAACCTTTATAATGCTTGGAATAGATAAGAATATATTTATTTTATATTATGTAATTTTTTGTAATACATACACACTCATTATATAAAATAATAATACAAACAAGTTCATTATATACCAAACTGTGAAGTTAATCCTAGTGTTTATCATTAACTTTTATCTAATGATTTATCCTCATGGTATATAACCAAAATTATTTTAAGATCATTTATATCTATATAATATAACTGATAATATATATTAAAAATTTGGAATGATTAACTACAATTCAGATGAACTTCCACAAAGGAATAAATGTAAACCTATCATGAAAACCAAGGAAGAAAATGCCTATAAAGCAATAAAATTAAACCTCTTAAACCCCTCAAGAAGGACATAAATAAACCTAAAAAGTTTAACATAAATCAATTAAAATTATATGAGGTTAATTAATTATTAATTAATTAATCTAAATTTTATTATTCATATCATTATGTTCAAACGAAGAACACATTCAGGCATAACATTAGGGGTTTCTCATCTCACTTTTATTTCTATGAGATGTCCATTGTTCGCCACTTATTTTCTATATGTGGTGTATGTTTACAACCATTTAATATTTCATATAAAAAGTCACTTTATATTTATGGAATTAATTAATTCACTTAATGATTATTAAACTGAATGATTATAATATTGTAAGGGACTTTGTTTTGATTTTCTTTTCATTGTGATTTACTTGGTCTTATTAACCTAATAATTATTATGTGATGTACATACTTCCCATTTGTGATCATTTTTCATTTTAAAATGTAAATATTTAATATATCCATATTCTAGTTTCATTGATAAGATTATTGTCTTAATTTATACACCCTTTTACATATAGTGTTTATTTGGGATGGTGTTTTATCTATGGAAATATTGATGAATCTGAATCCTCTACTCTATATGGATACTGATAAGGTATATTATACATGTATTAAATCTATGTATAAAGAAAGTTTTTTACATTAATTGATGTGTGGGGCCTGCTATAGCCCCACGATGCATCAATAGGTATTATGATACAAATAAGTTGGAAAAAATCCCTTCGAGTTTGTTTCTAAAACAGAATCAGATTTCTATCTAAGCATACACTTAAACCATTTCAATGGTATAGTGGTATCATTTTCTAGATACATGATGTCTAATTTATAAGAATTATATTCTTTAATTATTAGTTATTACTATCCATTAGGTTTCAATATGACAATATTTATGGATGTATTTTCATTCTCATGTTATTAATGACATGTTTTTTTCATTTATTCACCATGCCATATCAACTAGGAAAATTTTATTATGATTAAATTAATTTTGATTCATGATTCGGCTATTTGTAACCATTAATGATAATTTGATCTCAACCATTTAATTATTTTTCCTTCAATAGTTTTCTAAGAGGAAACCATTTATTGTGTTCTCGTAGATGTTTTTTGTTAGTTTTTGTTTTGTATTGTATTTTGTTACCTTTCCAAATATAATATGTATTAGATATATGTATCTAGTTTATTCAAGACTACTAAACTATTTGTTCCTTAATCATATCATTTGTTTTAATAATTTCCAATGTAATAATTAATACACCGACTCCGGGCCTCTGGGGTTAGGGTGTTACGAGTTTTAATGACCAAAATTTCATTACTGAATATGAATGATATAGGAGAAATGGGAATTTAAAAATATTATTTTTTTACCCACACTAGGATATGCACATGGATAATAAAATAAAAATGTTTCAATTTATGAAAATTTATTATGTGAGATACTTGTATAAAGTTTATTATTATATGTTTCCCTCTTTTTTTGGGAATACTCAAAAAGATAAAGGATCGCTACAATGTTACACTAAATATAATCACAAGAAATCAATTGTTTAGGATTTAAGGACGCAAATCATAAACACATTGAATAATTACACCTCTATAGGTGTATTGGTAAGCTCCATAATCATCAAATCAATGATATATAACTCATTATTTGTCATATTCTGGATATGAGATTCAATTATTTTCTAATCACCTCTAATTTACAATAATTTTTCTCCCATTATTATTATCTCTAACATCACCATGCCTCTCTTCCATTCTCTCTCATTCTGTTAGTTATTATTTATTTTTCCCAATTTTATGATAATTTTTCAAAGAATTTGTTTTCTTTAAAATTTCCATCATTCTAAGGATCAGAAAACATGCCCATCCCCATTATTAAATATTTTAAGATTCCCAATAAAGAAAAATGTCGCCTTTGTTGGTTTAAAAATTTTCACATTTTAAATACATTGAAATGATTAAAATTTATCATTATAATATACATTATAGAATAATGATGATAATTTTAAAATAGTTCACAAAAAATATTTATTATTCTATAAATAATATCATAATACAAATCATAAATTCAATAAATTTGAAGTCATCAAATTTAAACATATATTTTTGAAATATATTTTCAGTGTATAATTATCATCACATAGTCCTCTTGTTTCAAGGGCTTTATCATATTCTATAATTACAAGTTCTACTACACTATAATGTACATATTATCAAAAAACCTAAGAATGTTATTTATAATAAAAAAATCATTTCATATTTTGGATTTACTATCATCTCACAATCCAAATCACAATAAAATATATATAAGGATTAGTGATACATAAATAATCATTGTGAAATAAGAAGTAATCATGTTATAATTTTTGAATTTTCCATAAAGTAAAATTATTTTATATATTAACATTACTATCTATAAATAGTTACTGAATAATCATGATGTTATAATATCTATTTCCAATATCATATCCTTCTATATAAATTTTTTTTAAGATTGTGTCGAATCACATCAACATTATGTTAAATTTTTTTCCCTTCGAAAAACCTCTATAAAACTACATTAAAAAATTTAAAAAAATTGAAAATAGTAATTAGCATTTTTTTGTAACTATATATTTTATTATTTTTAAATATACACAACCAAAAATAAATAATATATATTTTTTAAACAATTCCCCTTATAATTTATGAAAATACACCACTTTAAAAAAATGGTGCATGCTATCTCAAGCACATTTTTAAAGAGAGCTCCTAATCTATGACCATATGATTCATATAATATTTAATTATTTAAAAATAATTTTATTTAGTACTTGTTTGTTCATGTTATTTTTGATAAAATAGAGTTAAATGTATTATTTATCAATTAAAACACTTCACTATTTTCATATTTCAATCCATTTCATTCCATTTTTCACATTAAATAATTTTTATTTCTTACTTAGATTCTTCTCATCATGTTAAAGCATTTATATACTATCCCTTAAAATACACGCATGAGACAGGAATTGATTAATCCTCCCCATTTTAATTTTAGTATTACTTCACTTTTATACTTGATACCTGGTTCTCCTTTTCACTAAACCCAAAGTGTTTTACATAAAAGATTTTCTGCATAATCAATAACATAGGAAATAAATAAATGAGATAAATTTAATTTTCACCATAAAATATGTTGATTTTGTTATAGTATATAAAATTTTTAATGGGTGAAAACACGTTTTTAATAATGTTATGGAATTAAAGACACCATTAAGTTAGTATTGGTACCTTTATCTAAGAATACATGTAAGTGAAGTAAGCCTAAAATCATTTATCCAAGTGATGTTTCTGGAAATTTTCATTGGATAGTACTATCTTCAGGATGTCCAGAACATGTGAAGTGCATTGTGTTGCATTTGTTGTCAATGAGGCATGATGCTGTTATGGAATGAATGGATGTCAAGGAATGTCATGGTACTTAAAGGCATGTCACTTAAGAGATTCACTAAGTGACATAGGATGTTGTGTTTGAAACATTCTCATACGAAATCAGACGATTGTTGAGCTGTTCTTAAAGTTCCAAGAACTTGTATCAACTGGATACAATGTCACAACAATGTTTGAAGACCATGCATTGTTTTGACAATGCATGAGGAGAAGCAAGAGATCCATCCACAACTTCTAAGTGGATGAAGTGGATTAAATAAGTCCATGAACTATCACTTAGTGCATGTGAATTAGAAGAAGATCCAATTGATCTCTGATTAGATCAATGAAGCACATTGAAGAAATCTTTGATTCAGGAGTTCGGTTGAAGATGAAGAACCTTCGGGAATTCCATTCCAAAGTGATGAATAAATGTTGAAGAGAATTAGAGGAATTCTAATGAAGAAGAAGAATAGATGAGGGGAATGTCTTAGAAGATGGCTTGAATGGCAATTGGCATTTACACTTGTCACTTTTTTTCTCTTAACAAAGCACTTGTGTTTTTAAGTAGCAAAAAATAGCCACCAAGGAAGGCCAGCCGAGGGTCATCACCCAAGGCTCATGTGGGACTCGAGGTCACCACGCCCATGGGGAACCCTCAGGCCAAGGCAGCATATCCCTGAGGCAGAAGGTCGGGGCCGTGTATAAGCCCCGAGGCCACGCAGGGGTGTCACGCCGCGCGGCAGGGGCGCAGGATCGCACCCGGAGTGCATGGTGGGCGCTAGGACCGTGCCCGCAGGGAGCAGAGGAGGGCGCAAAGCGTGCCCATAGGGAGAACTCGGCGCAGGGCGGCACCGAGAGGGGAGAAGTTCAACTGAGCGTATCCCGGCAGTGTGAGGTTGATAAGCCGCGGAAAAACCGCGCTCCGTTTCGATGTGGGACGCGGAAAAATCTCCAGGAGCGGATCCTGGCCGCACGATTGATCGCGCGCCAGATCTCGGCCGCACATCTCATCGCGCCACTCCCGTTCAGATCCAGGCCATCCAAAGTTTTCTGATCTCCTGATCCGACGGCTCCCCATCGGTCTTCAACCTTGAGCTCGCTCGAAGCCACCCGCGAGTCTCCGACGAACCAGGCGCCATCTGAGGGATGATTTCGAGATTCCGGCCACCTCCAACGAAGATGAAGACACCATTGAGTTCATCTGGCCCAACTGAACCTAACCATGAAATAAAATAAGCATGCATGCAAGGTGATGAGGATTTCGAGTTCGGCCGAGGTAAAATATAATGCCGAGGCCACGTGGAGAGCATGCTTTGCATGCATGAGCCCAAACAGAGGCATGCACGCGTTCAAAAACGCATAAACGTGTAGAAGGAAAAGAAAAGGAAAGCCGCGATGAAACAGCGAAGGAAAACAAGATTTGGAGAAAATCTTGAAGATCCGAAATCTTCGGTGATTCGAGATTTATCACGCGGATGGACAGAGGCATCCCTCTGCCAATATAAGGAGAGCTCGAGGCTCTCATTGAGTTTTCTGATCTGTTGAAAACTCGAAGTCCCGTGAGTGCCGTATGTGCCTCGCGAAGTTTTGAAGCCACCGCGCAAATACCACTTGTGTGGCTGAGTCCCTTTCGCGCTACCTCTTTGCGCGACAAGAAGAAGGAGGAGGAGGAGATCCATGCGCGCCTATCCCTTGCGCGGCAGGAAGAAGCCATGGCCGCTTGCACCCTTACGTGCCCGCGGTGCTCTTGCACCTTGCGGCTTGTGCCTTGCACGGTGAAGAACAGGAGAAGGCCTTGTGCGGCAGTGGCTATCCAAGGCTTTGCACGGCTGCTTCTTGCACCAAGACACCTTGCACGACCCTCTTACACCAAGTGGACTTGCGCGATCAAAGTAAAGAGAGGTCGTGACCCCTTGCGCGCCCCTTCTTTGTGTTGAAGTTTAAGTGGAGTATACACACTTGGGCAGTGTGTGTGAAAAGGTGAAGAATATCCCACACAATCCTTGTGTGTGTGCAAAGTGAAGGCCCTACACATAGTGTGTGTGCAAAAAGAAAAGGAAAAAGAAGAGGCCGAGGCTTAGTCCTTGTGGGTGCACACTTTGAAGAGCAAAGAACACTTTATGTGTGTGCATACTTGAAGAGTGAAGACCATCACACTTTTGTGTGTGTGTGCAATTCAAGTGAAGGCCGAGACTTTCATGCCTTGTGTGCAAAGTGAAGGAGGGAGGCTGTAGCCCTTGTGTGTACAAAATGGAGAACCAAGTGTGTGCATAAGTGAAGTGCACACTTTGAAGAAGATTAAAAGAACAAGGAAGTGTGTGTGCTTAGTAAGTGAAGTAGGCCAAGCCTTGTGTTTACTAATTGATCAAAGGAAGTGTGTGTGAGAAAACAAAAACAAGAAGGTCGAACCTAGTGTGTGCACTAAAAGTGTGTTCACCTAGAAGAAGAAGAAGAGGACTCACACAACGTATTACACACATTTATGTGTGTAATAAAAAGGAATTAAACGTGTGAAGGAAAAGAAGAAAAGGTGTGTGCTTAAAGTGACTACACCCTTTGAGGGTTTATTGCACCAAGATAAGGAAGAAGGGGAGTGTATGCATACATGCATGCACATGCACACGTGAACAAAGACAAATCTGGTTGTGTGCATTTGAGTTGTCGAAGACCAAGAGTTCTTGAAGAGAATTGAGAAGCCATGCAATCAGTGCATGAGGAACCAGAGATTCCATGAACTCAGTGCATGAAGTTGAACTGAACTGAGACTGGACCAGACTGAAGTTAAAGACATCAGTTGTCTGAGTATTCAGTAGTTGGAGAGAAGCCAGGTCATCCTCAGAAGAAGGAGATAAATCCTGAGCAAGACGAGAAGACCTGTTCATCACAAGTGAGAAGAGGTACAGAGCAAGGCCAGCAGCCTTTATCCCAGGCTGCTGAGGATACTTGAAGAACTTAAAGTGAAGAAGATCTACTCGTGTGACTCAAGTATCCAGGAGAAGCCCCTGTGAGACTCAGGGTGGAAGAAGTCTTCAGTGGGATTCTGGAGCAGGCCAGTGGGACTCTGGTAACACTGTGGGACGCAGTATAAAGACCCTCATGTGGGACTCAGGAGAGATACAGTGGGACTCTATATCGACCATTGTAATACTAACCGATTATAATGGAGAAACCATGTTGGGGTGTATAACCAACATGGCAAGGACGTAGGCCTTTGGTGCCGAACCTTGTAAATCCTTGTGTCATGTGCCTTTACATTTACTGCATCACTCGAGGAAAGGCTGAGAGATACAAGAAGAGTGGATCGAGGCTTTAACCATCCATAGAGGTTTTATTGATTAAGAATCAATTAGTAAAAAGTTTTAAAGGATCACTGATTCACCCCCTCCCCCTCTCAGTGATTCACACTGATCTGGGCACTTCAATTGGTATCAGAGGAAGGTTACCTCTAAAAGATCCAAGGGAGTCTATATGGATTGCAGATTTGAGGAAATGAAAGAACAGCCTCCAATGGAGATATCTACCAAGACTCTGGAAAACAGAATGAAGAAACAGGCAAAGAAGATGAGGAATAAGGTTGCTGCAATCAGAGAAACTCCTTCTATGGAAAGAAATGTGAAAGTCACATCAGATGACAATTCCTTTTATCATTCTTCTGATGAAGCCTGTCCTAGTTGTGATGAAGTTGGAATAATTAATGATCTTCAAAATGCAATAGAATATCTTCAGAAGACAATCCCCAAGGAAGTGGCAATGTGTATAGCTACAGGCATCCTTGATCTTCAAGAAGAAAAATCACAGTTAGAAGAAGAAGCCAATGCAATGGAAGATCAATTGGAAAAAAGGGTTGGCATAACCAACACTCTCAGAAAGCTGGTGAAGGCTAAAGATGAAACTGTTTCCCTTTGCAATGAAAGATATGAAGACACTACTGAAGAATTGCAAAGAAGCCTTTCTAAGAAATAATTCTTTATGATAATGGTTAAAGAAGTTTTTCATGCACTGGAAAAGAGGAACAAAGTTTCAATGATTGTCAGAGATGCTCAAATTGAAGACAAAGTCAAAATGGTGAAGGAGCTTGACAACTCATTGCATGAAATAAAGAAGGTGCATGATAACCAGATGGAACAGCTGAAACAGAATTGGGAAGGTAGGCTAAGATTGGTTGAGGATGAGAAGAACTCCCTCAACATGAAATGCTTTGAACTGGAGGTGATATTGAAAAATCTTCAATCACCCAAAGCTGAAGCCTCCAAGTCAGCTGAAAGAAGAAATGTTGCTACTCAAGTGAGCTTTGAGAAGGATGATTCTAAAAGAAAGACATCCTCTAATAAAAGGGCAACAACTTCTAAAAAGAAGGTACCATCCATCCCATCTTGTACTCATGTTTCTAAATGTGTTTCCACAAAAAGTGCAGGATGGAAGAATGAATCCAAACAAGTATGGATGAAGACAGTGAAGAAAGAATGATCTCCTGAAACAACACAGCAAGTCAAGAAAAGTACCCAACAATTAGAAGGACTGAAGAGGTCAAGATTTGTGGGTCAGTGTTGGTGTTGTAATAAGTATGGTCACCGTGCAAAGGATTTTTGGTACAATCCACTGAATGTCAAAGCACAAAGGAAGCCCATGCCAAGGGGGAGCAAGCCAGAAGAAAAGAAGGAGCATCCACAGGTCCAGAGACATCTGTTTACTGCAAATAGATTTGGATTGCTTGATAACATCTGGGATGTTTGCAAAAGTGGTCAAAAAGATACATGTCAATCTCCAATTGTATCCAGAGCTCAAAAGAAGAAAAGATCACAGAACCTGGCTCAGAAAGAATCCTTGGGAAGCAAGCATAAGAAAGTGGAAGATGCCCCCAAGAAGATTATGAAAACGGAAGAGAAGACCTTGGAGTCTAAATCTAATAAGGGATTGATTGAAAACAAGTTTCCTAAGAAAGGTATCTTGACAGCATCAAAAGAACCATGTGGAACTTCCAGAACTAAGGCCACACTTCCAAACGATTTGTTAGTCATATGGCCAAATCAGTTGCAACTTGCCAGAGAACTACAAAGAGTTGAAGATAAAGTTCTGGAAAATTCTAAGGAAAAAGGGAAGAAGAAGATTTCACATTAAGATCAGGTTCTGTGTGTGAGGTGCAATCAAGCTGGACATACTAGTGATAAATGCATGATATTCATTCCAGCTCAGAAGAGATTCTTCAAAAGAATGAAGATTGCACTAGGAGA
Organism: Viscum album; assembly: GCA_963277665.1. Taxonomy (NCBI): domain Eukaryota; kingdom Viridiplantae; phylum Streptophyta; class Magnoliopsida; order Santalales; family Viscaceae; genus Viscum; species Viscum album. The sequence continues at coordinate 1,550,637,501 of OY728125.1, read as the reverse complement.
CTCTAGTGTTCAGAAGGCACCTAGAAATAGAAGAGTCACACACAAAGAATTTAAAGAGGTGTTGAGATCCACACCATCACAAACATCATTGAACATCAAATGTGAAAGTGTGAAGAATGGTGAAAATGGGGCATCTCGGTTGAGAGAATCTTCTCAACCTTGTTGTTCACATTGATGAACCAAGGAGGTTCCATCTTATTCCCTAATCACTTGTATTTACATGTGCTAACATTTCAGGGAATTGAAGATGATGATCATTCTCATCTGGAGAAGTGGTTTGGACAGAATGGAGTGCACCCCTTGAGGGGGAGCCAATCTGAAGAAGATGGGATTCTGATATTTAATACCATCTTGAGAAAAGTGAAGGTATTCCAATCATACTTTCATCCCTTGTTTCTTAATTGTATTCATCGTGACAATTAAGGGGGAGTATTGATTGAAGGCAAATGGATGAAAGGGGGAGCTTTATCTTTGCACTGAACTTTCTAATGTGTTTGGTGAAGTATGTGCAGGATTTAGCAATTCATTGTTATATCTGGAAAAATTTCAAGCCCCATGAAGCATGATCTCACATGTATAGTGAATGTTGGACATCATTGAGTACATTGGTTACATCACTCTTGTTTTCTACACCGGGTTAGCCCAAGTAGACTTAGAGATGATTTACTAAAGGTTCTTTGCTAAAAGAACATGTGACATCATCCCTCTCTTAGTGATTTTGATGAAAATTCTATTCAAATGGAGGAAGAATAATTTTGAAGAGAACCACACCACACCTTTGAATTTGATTGCCAATAAGGGGGAGAAAATATTGGCACACATATTGACCCATTCATATGTGCTGAAGAAGTGTATTGACAACAAATACAAAGGGGGATATTGAAGTGCATTGTGTTGCATTTGTTGTCAATGAGGCATGATGCTGTTATGGAATGAATGGATGTCAAGGAATGTCAAGATGTGAATGAAAAAGGGTGTGATGGTGATGGTGATGAAGGAGAATGGCCATGGTACTTAGAGGCATGTCACTTATGAGATTCACTAAGTGACATAGGATGTTGTGGTTGAAACATTCTCATACGAAATCAGACGATTGTTGAGCTGTTCTTAAAGTTCCAAGAACTTTTATCAACTGGATACAATGTCACAACAATGTTTGAAGACCATGCATTGTATTGACAATGCATGATGAGAAGCAAGAGATCCATCCACAACTTCTAAGTGGATGAAGTGGATTAAATAAGTCCATGAACTATCACTTAGTGCATGTGAATTAGAAGAAGATCCAATTGATCTCTGATTAGATCAATGAAGCACATTGAAGAAACCTTTGATTCAGGAGTTCGGTTGAAGATGAAGAACCTTCGGGAATTCCATTCCAATGTGATGAATAAATGTTGAAGAGAATTGGAGGAATTCTAATGAAGAAGAAGAATAGATTAGGGGAATGTCTTAGAAGATGGCTTGAATGGCAATTGGCATTTACACTTGTCACTTTGTTTCTCTTAACAAAGCACTTGTGTTTTTAAGTAGCAAAAAATAGCCACCAAGGAAGGCCAGCCGAGGGTCATCACCCAAGGCTCATGTGGGACTCGAGGTCACCACGCCCATGGGGAACCCTCAGGCCAAGGCAGTATATCCCTGAGGCAGAAGGTCGGGGCCGTGTATAAGCCCCAAGGCCATGCAGGGGTGTCACGCCTGCGCGGCAGGGGCGCAGGAGCGCGCCCGGAGTGCATGGTGGGCGCTAGGACCGCGCCCGCAGGGAGCAGAGGTGGGCGCAAAGCGCGCCCGCAGGGAGAACTCGGCGCAGGGCGGCACCGAGAGGGGATAAGTTCAACTGAGCGTATCCCGGAAGCGCGAGGTTGATAAGCCGCGGAAAAACCGCACTCCGTTTCGATGTGGGACGCGGAAAAATCTCCAGGAGCGGATCCTGGCCGCACGATTGATCGCGCGCCAGATCTCGGCCGCACATCTCATCGCGCCGCTCCCGTTCAGATCCAGGCCGTCCAAAGTTTTCTGATCGCCTGATCCGACGGCTCCCCATCGGTCTTCAACCTTGAGCTCGCTCGAAGCCACCCGCGAGCCTCCGACAAACCAGGCGCCATCCGAGGGATGATTTCGAGATTCCGGCCACCTCCGACGAAGATGAAGACACCATTGAGTTCGTCTGGCCCAACTGAACCTAACCATGCAATAAAATAAGCATGCATGCAAGGTGATGAGGATTTCGAGTTCGGCCGAGGAAAAATATAATGCTGAGGCCACGTGGAGAGCATGCTTTGCATGCATGAGCCTAAACAGAGGCATGCACGAGTTCAAAAACGCATAAACGTGTAGAAGGAAAAGAAAAGGAAACCCACGATGAAACAGCGAAGGAAAACAAGATTTGGAGAAAATCTTGAAGATCCGAAATCTTCGGTGATTCGAGATTTATCACGCGGATGGACAGAGGCATTCCTCTGCCTATATAAGGAGAGCTCGAGGCTCTCATTGAGTTTTCTGATCTGTTGAAAACTCGAAGTCCCGTGAGTGTCGTATGTGCCTCGCGAAGTTTTGAAGCCACCGCGCAAATACCACTTGCGTGGCTGAGTCCCTTTCGCGCTACCTCTTTGCGCGACAAGAAGAAGGAGGAGGAGGAGATCCATGCGCGCCTATCCCTTGCGCGGCAGGAAGAACCCGTGGCCGCTTGCACCCTTACGCGCCCGCGGTGCTCTTGCACCTTGCGGCTTGTGCCTTGCACGGTGAAGAACAGGAGAAGGCCTTGTGCGGCAGTGGCTATCCAAGGCTTTGCACGGCTGCTGCTTGCACCAAGACACCTTTCGCGACCCTCTTACACCAAGTGGACTTGCGCGATCAAAGTAAAGAGAGGTCGTGACCCCTTGCGCGCCCCTTCTTTGTGTTGAAGTTTAAGTGGAGTATACACACTAGGGCAGTGTGTGTGCAAAGGTGAAGAATATCCCACACAATCCTTGTGTGTGTGCAAAGTGAAGGCCCTACACATTGTGTGTGTGCAAAAATAAAAGGAAAAAGAAGAGGTCGAGGCTTAGTCCTTGTGGGTGCACACTTTGAAGAGCAAAGAACACTTTATGTGTGTGCATACTTGAAGAGTGAAGACCATCACACTTTTGTGTGTGTGTGCAATTCAAGTGAAGGCCGAGACTTGCATGCCTTGTGTGCAAAGTGAAGGAGGGAGGCCGTAGCCCTTGTGTGTACAAAATGGAGAACCAAGTGTGTGCATAAGTGAAGTGCACGCTTTGAAGAAGATTAAAAGAACAAGGAAGTGTGTGTGCTTAGTAAGTGAAGTAGGCCAAGCCTTGTGTTTGCTAATTGATCAAAGGAAGTGTGTGTGAGAAAACAAAAACAAGAAGGCCGAACCTAGTGTGTGCACTAAAAGTGTGTTCACCTAGAAGAAGAAGAAGAGGACTCACAAAACGTATTACACACATTTATGTGTGTAATAAAAAGGAATTAAACGTGTGAAGGAAAATAAGAAAAGGTGTGTGCTTAAAGTGACTACACCCTTTGAGGGTTTATTGCACCAAGATAAGGAAGAAGGGGAGTGCATGCATACATGCATGCACATGCACACGTGAACAAAGACAAATCTGGTTGTGTGCATTTGAGTTGTCCAAGACCAAGAGTTCTTGAAGAGGATTGAGAAGCCATGAAATCAGTGCATGAGGAACCAGAGATTCCATGCACTAAGTGCATGAAGTTGAACTGAACTGAGACTGGACCAGACTGAAGTTAAAGACATCAGTTGTCTGAGTATTCAGTAGTTGGAGAGAAGCCAGGTCATCCTCAGAAGAAGGAGATAAATCCTGAGCAAGATGAGAAGACCTGTTCATCACAAGTGAGCAGAGGTACATAGCAAGGCCAGCAGCCTTTATCCCAGGCTGCTGGGGATACTTGAAGAACTTAAAGTGAAGAAGAGCTACTCGTGTGACTCAAAGAGCCAGGAGAAGCCCCCTGTGAGACTCAGGGTGGAAGAAGTCTTCAGTGGGATTCTGGAGCAGGCCAGTGGGACTCTGGTAACACTGTGGGACGCAGTATAAAGACCCTCCTGTGGGACTCAGGAGAGATACAGTGGGACTCTGTATCGACCATTGTAATACTAACCGATTATAATGGAGAAACCATGTTGGGGTGTATAACCAACATGGCAAGGACGTAGACCTTTGGTGCCGAACCTTGTAAATCCTTGTGTCATGTGCCTTTACATTTACTGCATCACTCGAGGAAAGGCTGAGAGATACAAGAAGAGTGGATCGAGGCTTTAACCATCCATAGAGGTTTAATTGATTAAGAATCAATTATTTAAAAGTTTTAAAGGATCACTGATTCACCCCCTCCCCCTCTCAGTGATTCACACTGATCTGGGCACTTCAATTGGTATCAGAGGAAGGTTTCCTCTAAAAGATCCAAGGGAGTCTATATGGAGTGCAGATTTGAGGAAATGAAAGAACAGCCTCCAATGGAGATATCTGCCAAGACTCTGAAAAACAGAATGAAGAAACAGGCAAAGAAGATGAGGAAGAAGGTTGCTGCAATCAGAGAAACTCCTTCTATGGAAAGAAATGTGAAAGTCACATCAGATGACAATTCCTTTTATCATTCTTCTGATGAAGCCTATCCTATCTGTGATGAAGTTGGAATAATTAATGATCTTCAAAATGCAATCGAATATCTTCAGAAGACAGTCCCCAAGGAAGTGGCAATGTGTATAGCTACAGGCATCCTTGATCTTCAAGAAGAAAAATCACAGTTAGAAGAAGAAGCCAATGCAATGGAAGATCAATTGGAAAAAAGGGTTGGCATAACCAACACTCTCAGAAAACTGGTGAAGGCTAAAGATGAAACTGTTTCCCTTTGCAATGAAAGATATGAAGACACTACTGAAAAATTGCAAAGAAGCCTTTCTAAGAAAGAATTCTTTATGACAATGGTTAAAGAAGTTTTTCATGCACTGGAAAAGAGGAACAAATTTTCAATGATTGTCAGAGATGCTCAAATTGAACACAAAGTCAAAATAGTGAAGGAGCTTGACAACTCATTGCATGAAATAAAGAAGGTGCATGATAACCAGATGGAACAGCTGAAACAGAATTGGGAAGGTAGGCTAAGATTGGTTGAGGATGAGAAGAACTCCCTCAACATGAAATGCTTTGAACTGGAGGTGATATTGAAAAATCTGCAATCACCCAAAGCTGAAGCCTCCCAGTCAGCTGAAAGAAGAAATGTTTCTACTCAAGTGAGCTTTGAGAAGGATGATTCTAAAAGAAAGACATCCTCTAATAAAAGGGCAACAACTTCTAAAAAGAAGGTACCATCCATCCCATCTTGTACTCATGTTTCTAAATGTGTTTCCACAAAAAGTGCAGGATGGAAGAATGAATCCAAACAAGTATGGATGAAGACAGTGAAGAAATAATGATCTCCTGAAACAACACAGCAAGTCAAGAAAAGTACCCAACAATCAGAAGGACTGAAGAGGTCAAGATTTGTGGGTCAGTGTTGGTGTTGTAATAAGTATGGGCACCGTGCAAAGGATTTTTGGTACAATCCACTGAATGTCAAAGCACAAAGGAAGCCCATGCCAAGGGGGAGCAAGCCAGAAGAAAAGAAGCAGCATCCACAGGTCCAGAGACATCTGTTTAATGCAAATAGATTTGGATTGCTTGATAACATCTGGGATGTTTGCAAAAGTGGTCAAAAAGATACATGTCAATCTCCAATTGTATCCAGAGCTCAAAAGAAGAAAAGATCACAGAACCTGGCTCAGAAAGAATCCTTGGGAAGCAAGCATAAGAAAGTGGAAGATGCTCCCAAGAAGATTATGAAAACGGAAGAGAAGACCTTGGAGTCTAAATCCAAGAAGGGATTGATTGAAAACAAGTTTCCTAAGAAATGTATCTTGACAGCATCAAAAGAACCATGTGGAACTTCCAGAACTAAGGCCACACATCCAAACGATTTGTTAGTCATATGGCCAAATCAGTTGCAACTTGCCAGAGAACTACAAAGAGCTGAAGATAAAGTTCTGGAAATTGCTAAGGCAAAAGGGAAGAAGAAGATTTCACATGAAGATCAAGTTCTGTGTGTGAGGTGCAATCAAGCTGGACATACTAGTGATAAATGCATGATATTCATTCCAGCTCAGAAGAGATTCTTCAAAAGAATGAAGATTGCACCAGGAGACTCTAGTGTTCAGAAGGCACCTAGAAATAGAAGAGTCACACACAAAGAAGTTAAAGAGGTGTTGAGATCCACACCAGCACAAACATCATTGAACATCAAATTTGCAAGTGTGAAGAATGGTGAAAATGGGGCATCTCGGTTGAGAGAATCTTCTCAACCTTGTTGTTCACATTGATGAACCAAGGAGGTTCCATCTTATTCCCTAATCACTTGTATTTACATGTGCTAACATTTCAGGGAATTGAAGATGTTGATCATTCTCATCTGGAGAAGTGGTTTGGACAGAATGGAGTGCACCCCTTGAGGGGGAGCCAATCTGAAGAAGATGGGATTCTGATATTTAATACCATCTTGAGAAAAGTGAAGGTATTCCAATCATACTTTCATCCCTTTTTTCTTAATTGTATTCATCATGACAATTAAGGGGGAGTATTGATTGAAGGCAAATGGATGAAAGGGGGAGCTTTATCTTTGCACTGAACTTTCTAATGTGTTTGGTGAAGTATGTGCAGGATTTAGCAATTCATTGTTATATCTAAAAAAATTCAATCCCCATGAAGCATGATCTCAAATGTATAGTGAATGTTGGACAGCATTGAGTACCTTGGTTACATCACTCTTGTTTTCTACAGCGGGTTAGCCCAAGTAGACTTAGAGATTATTTACTAAAGGTTCTTTGCTAAAAAGAACATGTGACATCATCCCTCTCTTAGTGATTTTGATGAAAATGCTATTCAAAGGGAGGAAGAATAATTTTGAAGAGAACCACACCACACCTTTGAATTTTATTGCCAATAATGGGGAGAAAATATTGGCACACATATTGACCCATTCATATGTGCTGAAGAAGTGTATTGACAACAAATACAAAGGGGGAGATTGAAGTGAATTTTGTTGCATTTGTTGTCAATGAGGCATGATGTTGTTATGGAATGAATGGATGTCAAGGAATGTCAAGATGTGAATGAAAAAGGGTGTGATGGTGATGGTGATGAAGGAGAATGGCCATGGTACTTAGAGGCATGTCACTTTGGAGATTCACTAAGTGACATAGGATGTTGTGGTTGAAACATTCTCATACGAAATCAGACAATTTTTGAGCTGTTCTTAAAGTTCCAAGAACTTGTATCAACTGGATACAATGTCACAACAATGTTTGAAAACCATGCATTGTATTGACAATGAATGAGGAGAAGCAAGAGATCCATCCACAACTTCTAAGTGGATGAAGTGGATTAAATAAGTCCATGAACTATCACTTTGTGCATGTGAATTAGAAGAAGATCCAATTGATCTCTGATTAGATCAATGAAGCACATTGAAGAAATCTTTGATTCAGGAGTTCGGTTGAAGATGAAGAACCTTCGGGAATTCCATTCCAAAGTGATGAATAAATGTTGAAGAGAATTGGAGGAATTCTAATGAAGAAGAAGAATAGATGAGGGGAATGTCTTAGAAGATGGCTTGAATGGCAATTGGAATTTACACTTGTCACTTTGTTTCTCTTAACAAAGCACTTGTGTTTTTAAGTAGCAAAAAATAGCCACCAATGAAGGCCAGCCGAGGGTCATCACCCAAGGCTCATGTGGGACTCGAGGTCACCACGCCCATGGGGAACCCTCAGGCCAAGGCAGCATATCCCTGAGGCCGAAGGTCGGGGCCGTGTATAAGCCCCGAGGCCATGCAGGGGTGTCACGCCCGCGCGAAAGGGGCACAGGAGCGCACCCGGAGTGCATGGTGGGCTCTAGGACCGCGCCCGCAGGGAGCAGAGGTGGGCGCAAAGCGTGCCCGTAGGGAGAACTCGGCACAGGGCGGCACCGAGATGGGAGAAGTTCAACTTAGCGTATCCCGGCAGCGCGAGGTTGATAAGCCGCGGAAAAACCGCGCTCCGTTTCGATGTGGGACGCGGAAAAATCTCCAGGAGCGGATCCTGGCTGCACGATTGATCGCGCGCCAGATCTCGGCCGCACATCTCATCGCGCCACTTCCGTTCAGATCCAGGTCGTCCAAAGTTTTCTGATCGCCTGATCCGACAGCTCCCCATCGGTCTTCAACCTTGAGCTCGCTCGAAGCCACCCGCGAGCCTCCGACAAACCAGGCGCCATCCGAGGGATGATTTCGAGATTCCGGCCACCTCCGACGAAGATGAAGACACCATTGAGTTCGTCTGGCCCAACTGAACCTAACCATGCAATAAAATAAGCATGCATGCAAGGTGATGAGGATTTCGAGTTCGGCCGAGGCAAAATATATTGCCGAGGCCACGTGGAGAGCATGCTTTGCACGCATGAGCCTAAACAGAGGCATGCACGCGTTCAAAAACGCATAAACGTGTAGAAGGAAAAGAAAAGGAAACCCGCGATGAAATAGCGAAGGAAAACAAGATTTGGAGAAAATCTTGAAGATCCGAAATCTTCGGTGATTCGAGATTTATCACGCGGATGGACAGAGGCATCCCTCTGCCTATATAAGGAGAGCTCGAGGCTCTCATTGAGTTTGCTGATTTGTTGAAAACTCGAAGTCCCGTGAGTGCCGTATGTGCCTCGCGAAGTTTTGAAGCCACCGCGCAAATACCACTTGCGTGGCTGAGTCCCTTTCGCTCTACCTCTTTGCGCGACAAGAAGAAGGAGGAGGAGGAGATCCCTGCACGCCTATCCCTTGCGCGGCAGGAAGAACCCGTGGCCGCTTGCACCCTTACGCGCTCGCGGTGCTCTTGCACCTTGCGGCTTGTGCCTTGCACGGTGAAGAACAGGATAAGGCCTTGTGCGGAAGTGGCTATCCAAGGCTTTGCACGGCTGCTGCTTGCACCAAGACACCTTGCGCGACCCTCTTACACCAAGTGGACTTGCGCGATCAAAGTAAAGAGAGGTCGTGACCCCTTGCGCGCCCCTTCTTTGTGTTGAAGTTTAAGTGGAGTATACACACTAGGGCAGTGTGTGTGCAAAGGTGAAGAATATCCCACACAATCCTTGTGTGTGTGCAAAGTGAAGGCCCTACACATTGTGTGTGTGAAAAAAGAAAAGGAACAAGAAGAGGCCGAGGCTTAGTCCTTGTGGGTGCACACTTTGAAGAGAAAAGAACACTTTATGTGTGTGCATACTTGAAGAGTGAAGACCATCACACTTTTGTGTGTGTGTGGAATTCAAGTGAAGGCCGAGACTTGCATGCCTTGTGTGCAAAGTTAAGGAGGGAGGCCGTAGCCCTTGTGTGTACAAAATGGAGAACCAAGTGTGTGCATAAGTGAAGTGCACACTTTGAAGAAGATTAAAAGAACAAGGAAGTGTGTGTGCTTAGTAAGTGAAGTAGGCCAAGCCTTGTGTTTGCTAATTGATCAAAGGAAGTGTGTGTGAGCAAACAAAAACAAGAAGGCCGAACCTAGTGTGTGCACTAAAAGTGTGTTCACCTAGAAGAAGAAGAAGAGGACTCACACAACGTATTACACACATTTGTGTGTGTAATCAAAAGGAATTAAACGTGTGAAGGAAAAGAAGAAAAGGTGTGTGCTTAAAGTGACTACACCCTTTGAGGGTTTATTGCACCAAGAGAAGGAATAAGGGGAGTGCATGCATACATGCATGCACATGCACACGTGAACAAAGACAAATCTGGGTGTGTGCATTTGAGTTGTCCAAGACCAAGAGTTCTTGAAGAGAATTGAGAAGCCATGCAATCAGTGCATGAGGAACCAGATATTCCATGCACTCAGTGAATGAAGTTGAACTGAACTGAGACTGGACCAGACTGAAGTTAAAGACATCAGTTGTCTGAGTATTTAGTAGTTGGAGAGAAGCCAGGTCATCCTCAGAAGAAGGAGATAAATCCTGAGCAAGACGAGAATACCTGTTCATCACAAGTGAGCAGAGGTACAGAGCAAGGCCAGCAGCCTTTATCCCAGGATGCTGAGGATACTTGAAGAACTTAAAGTGAAGAAGATCTACTCGTGTGACTCGAGGAGCCAGGAGAAGCCCCCTGTGAGACTCAGGGTGGAAGAAGTCTTCAGTGGTATTCTGGAGCAGGCCAGTGGGACTCTGGTAACACTGTGGGACGCAGTATAAAGACCCTCCTGTGGGACTCAGGAGAGATACAGTGGGACTCTGTATCGACCATTGTAATACTAACCGATTATAATGGAGAAACCATGTTGGGGTGTATAACCAACATGGCAAGGACGTAGGCCTTTGGTGTCAAACCTTGTAAATCCTTGTGTCCTGTGCCTTTACATTTACTACATCACTCGAGGAAAGGCTGAGAGATACAAGAAGAGTGGATCGAGGCTTTTACCAGCCATAGAGGTTTAATTGATTAAGAACCAATTAGTAAAAAGTTTTAAAGGATCACTGATTCACCCCCTCCCCCTCTCAGTGATTCACACTGATCTGGGAACTTCAACATGATTTTAATAGAGAAACCCCTTAATTATTCCATACCTTACACAAGATTCTTCAATTAAAAAGTGTTGCTTTATCTTAATGTATATTAATAATGCACTATAATTTTTAAATTATTTATTTAAATATAATTATCAAATTTAATTAATATATGAAAATGTACCACTACATTAATACCTTCATGAAATTTTTTTATTCCAAATTTTTATATTAACCATATCTGGAAGAATATGTTATAGCATTATGATTCTTAATGATTTGAAATTTTCTTTTATTATTATCTATGAATCATTAAAATATATTTAAATAAATTAATATAATTGTTTTTTATTACATAGAATCCACTGAACCATTCTACTTGAAATTCTATACATTCCTATAACTCTTACTACATTATTCCTCTATAGAAGGCCCCAAAATCCATTATTCCATTTATATATCATTGCAACAGTTAAATGTAAGAATAAATATTATTTTTGGTATTACGTTCATATATTGAATTATGAAATATAACAACAAAATTATTATAATTGATACTAATAAATACATTATGTTTCTAATAAATCATTAATACTATATAATGATAATATATTTCAATCATCAAACTCTTTCAACATTATTTGTGTTGAAACTGATGTTGTCATAATTTTTATTCTCTATATAAATGTTTTATATATTACTTATAATATTTATATTGTGATATAAAATATTCAAGATTTAATTATATAACATGAAACTAAAGGAAAACATCAATTAAATAGTTTTTTACCTCAAAAAATTCTGCTTCATGAATTTTGAGAAATCAGAGTATTTTACATGATTTGAGCCTCTAATATGATATTATCCACATAGACTCTTTCCCACTACCATTGATCATACATTGTTGTAATATTATTATGAAAAAAATTACAATATTAGAATCCATTTGTTTTCAATTATTGCTCAACCTAATAAATCCATGATAAATTGGGTTTCTTCAATCCATATATTTAATTTATCATATGATAAAAAAAATTCATAGATTTATATATTTTACATAAATTCATCTATTAAATATAGAATTTGTTTAACTCTAGTATAAATAACTAATTTTCTATATAGTTTAAAAAAATTAGCCTATTTTGTACCACTATGACATACAATAACTAAACAAAATCATATATTTCTAAGGGAGAAGTTTTTTAAACCATATAAATTGATTTATTTTAGGAACATCCTTTCTAGATAAGTTATACATTCCGTAATAACACTTGAAAAGTGTACCACAAGAAATGTAATAATTCATTGATTAGGGTGGGGTGGCTCCGTGGGTTTAATTCATTTTACATTTCACTTTTATTCATGCTACGAAATCGTTTAAAATAAAGATTAGATCACTGTAAATAAATTAAATAAATTTCATGGAACGGAAATTGTAAGTATATAAGGATTTTAAAATGGTCATGACTCAAACCCTGAAGGTATATCAACAGTGTGACCCAATAAAATCCATTATCACACATTCCATTGGAGACACTCTATAGATTCCAAATGAGATGGTTTTAACCATAAACCTATAATACATGTTTTTACCCTAAAGGTTCTATTATTTTACAATATAAACAATGATATAGAATTGGGAATCATATTAAAAATGTAGTATTCACCAACCACAAAAATCCATTATGTTTTAATTTTTTTATTCTCTTCATAAGCCTTTTCATTACTTATTATCAGTTTCCCTCTTTTTTTATTCATCATTATCTTCCAAAATCTATTATTCATTATAATTATAAAAAATATATCATATTATCTGTTATCTAAAAATATATATCCTTCTATTTATATTAGGTGATAACATTCACTTCCAACAAACCCACTTCTTTTCTAGCCATTGGATCATTCTAATCTTTTTACCCACTATTGGGCATGATTAATTGTCATATATATATATATAATTGATGGAGTGATTTTTGAATCAAAAAATTGGAAACATACTTAAATATTTTAATTCTATATTTTCTATTTATCATGATATGACACTTACTCTTGGGGCATGATTATCATTTTCATTATGCAACCAAGAGAATCATGGAATGACCAAAAAAAATTTCACGAACCACTAATAAAATACATCTTACATTGTGATGTGGTGATCTATATAATGGTATGATTATTTTAAAAATGAATTATAGATATGTACCAAATTATAATGATGTAATCACTATGGCACGATAGTTAATAATTTATTCTTACACCGCTGTAGTTTTACTCTTTCATAGGATGAGTTGTAGTGATGTCGCCTATTTATTTGCAAAACCTCAATCTTCATAATATTTTTCAAAGTATTATCAAGGTGTATTATCGCATGGTATACACCATTGTACGTAGACTACATAAAACATACAAATTATGAATTTTACTAATTTCTCATAGGCCCAACAATATGGTCTGATTTAATAAAAGTGATAAACTATACAAAAAAGTCATTATTGTTTCTGTTATGGTTGAAGGAAACATTTAGTTTTGGCGTGATTAATCTTACCTAATGAAATTATAATAATATTTTTCATAAAATATCATCTGAAAATTTTTATATGGTCTTATTAAATATATAACTCAAGAAATTATAAAAAACTCAATCTTTTAAAATTGAAACACCTTTTCTTATTTTTCATTATTCCAAAACCCATTCTCTCCTATTTAAAAAACTTAAATCCCTTGAGACTTTTTATGGTTCATAAAATGAACAATTCATTGAAAAAAATCATACTAAATATTCATGAAATACATTCACTTATCCTTCACTCCAATAAAATCCCACTTTAATAAACATTTCTTTAATGTTTTGGGATTTGTTTTGCTCAAAACTAGAACGATACACCCACACTATCATCCCAAAATAAAATTTTATCCTAATATCGACATTATTTTTTTTGTGTTTTTTCAACCATCCTTCCATAAAATTCAAACAATGATTATTTTCAAAAGTTGGACATAGATCTCCCATAGTATATCACAATGAATAATTATTCCATAATTCGATGTAATGTGATAAAACATAGTATAAGAAATATGAAATATAAATTATAATAACAAGTTTAACCATTTGACTAACATAAATTAACATCAAATAACATATTCCTAAAAAATTTTATTATTTTACATCATATTTTAGAAACATATCCCTCACATTTGAAACCAAATATTTTAATAAACATGTTATACAAAAATATTATAAATCAATAATCACTTCACTAAAAACAGGACTATATCTCTCTTAGATATGAAAATTTCATAGATTTACTATTCAAAAACTACCAATAAAAATATTATTCCTCTTTAGGAATGATATATGCTTTGAATTCAAAAACTTTAGTCCCCCTTTGAAAATAAAAAATCATAGGCAAGAATGGAGGTTATGAAATAACTATACATTATCCAAAAATGAATTTAGGATAAACATCCCCCAATAACAAAATTTTAGAAAGTGGATTCTTCAATATTATATTTGGGAACACATAAAATACATTTTTCTTGGTTCTAAAAAACTCTCAAATCAATGGTCATTGATCCAACATCTCATTAATAATGTGGTATTATATATATGTGCTTTTATTGAGAATGTTGAACAATATTTCATAAAATATTTAAAGAACAATTATTATCTTATCCAATAAGTAGTGTTTGCTTCATGTATACCTTGAGATATTCTAATTGAGTCTTTATAAATATAAATTTGGGTTTCTCTAGTGTTGTAGTAATATAATATAATTAATAAGTACTCAATGTCACTAAAATCGACTTCATTGTATTCCATATTACACACTTCACTCTAAGAAAAAAATCAAAACCATATTTTTATCATATATAATCCATATATCTAACCCAATAAACATATTCCTATAAAAAGATGAAAATTCTTACTTTTTTGAAATATTTGAAATCATAGTTAACAGTCCGTTTGCATAGAAAATAATCCATTTGTATCCAAATGTATTATATCATTTGGTGAACCATAAAATATAGTACAAATCTTATCAACCTACACAAGGTTTGATCATGATGTATTGAAGAGGAGAATACTATTATTATCTTTTTTTAACTCTCCGAAATCAACTACCTTTACTTATTAACACTTTTATATGAATTATTTAAAATGAAATTAGCATCCAAACATTCATTGAATAATCCAATTATAACTTGTTTAAATTTTTTCAATTATACTTCTCTTGATAAAGTATAATATAATCCTCCCCTAAAGAAATTTACTAGAAAAAAAATCTCAACACCAATAAGAATAGTATTCTCAAATATCTTCTTTATCTCAAAATTAAACTCTACAAAAATATATTGTTAATTTACATCAATGATAATATCATCAACATGTAAAATATCCATTAACAATATCTATTTATCCTATTTTATATAGAGGTTACTATCTAATATTCCTTTCCAAAATTTTAGGGATTTCACAATTGTGTATAACAAGAAATACTGTTCTCTTAGGGAATTTTATGACCTATATAGATCCTTATTTAACTTTTAAGGATACAAATTATCTAATATATGAAAAAATACACTAGTTTTATTAATATATACTGCCTCTTTCAAACCATTATTGATGAATTATTGACTAACATCCACTTAGAAGTTCTTGCATCACATTTTGGAAACTATTAAATGAAAAATACTAATGGTATAAGGAATTAAACTTCTGAAAATGTATCATATAAAAAAATTCCATAAAATTATTAATAAAAATTTCTCACAAGTATTTTCTAGTTCCTAATTACATCACCATTTACATTTATCTAGTCTCATAACATCCAATTTATTGTGATAACATTCTTGTTTATAGGATTGGGTACTAATTCTAAGGCATAATTATTTTTTTGTCTTATCAAAAAATTCA
This sequence comes from Viscum album, assembly GCA_963277665.1. NCBI lineage: Eukaryota > Viridiplantae > Streptophyta > Magnoliopsida > Santalales > Viscaceae > Viscum > Viscum album. Next base: position 1,550,622,021 of record OY728125.1, on the reverse strand, counting down.
TTCATATCAATGATTCATACATTATACTATTATCCTTATTTCTCATATTTTAGTTTCACCTAGTAAAATAATGAATTATTTTATTCTGTACATAATGTTTTGAATGTTTGTATTATTAATCCATGATCAATAATTATAAATCGGACCACCACATGATTTCTCATCCTATGATAAGTTGAATAAGGTTATTGTTTTTTGGTATGAGAGTATGTTAAAAGATGTATAAGAGTGGTTGACTAATCCCTATAAAACAGTTAATTAAAATTAAATAATTGTCTATGATAATTAGCAGAGTAATTTATCATTACTTTATGTGATATTTTAGAGAATAAAAGTAATGAATTAAAGTGGGAGATTTTATTGTACATTGGTCTACAGCGGTCCTACGTATACTATTACATATCCTTACACCATGAATAATATAAATTCACTAATACCCTTATTTTTTATTATAAATCATAACATGATTACAATCCAACCATTTATAATAGAGCTACCACTAGACACCATGATTTTTAATGTGGAGTCTGAAAACAGAAAATAAACCATTTTTTGAGGAAGGTAAAACTTATTGATATTTAGAATATTGGATTAACAACATGATGATATTGAATTTATAACCTAGGAATCACAACTTGAGAGAAATAATTCCTTTTAGTTTTAAAATCATTAAACAATGTTTGTGAACAAATGAGAAAAATAAAAATAATTAATATTGAATCTATGAAAAAAACGGCTAGAAGATGTTTAGGATGGAAAATTAAATAACAACATATGGTTTGAAAGAAATGTATTAGTATGTCTCACCAAAGAATTAGATATATAATAATTTGAGGTTTTTTCCAATAAGAGGTTTTTAGAAGTTGCTTCATTATTTTCAAAGGTTCTCTTTTAAAATTAAATATTTATAGCATGAAATTTGAGTGTTTGAATGTTATTTTAAAAAAAATGTATTTTGGATGTATATCAACATATCCATGAGGATTTGATTAATTTATATTTGATCTATTATTTAAAATAAGAAAATTACTAATAGTAAATAAATAATAATAAATACAATATAGAATTTTGATCGATAGATAAAAATGGTTTCCAGAATTTTCATAATAGTTATTATTTTATTTAAAAACATAAATAATAGCTCAAACAATTTTGAATTAATAATTTGATTAGACATGTTGTCTCCATAATAATATTTTATTTATACCCCATAAAACAGACATATAATTTACTTTTAATATTCAAAATTTGATTTTAAAAAATAAAATATATTAATAAATTCGGATAGTTATAATTCAAAAACACAAATTAAATTCAATGAAACTTCATTATATACTACCATTAATAATGAATATTAATTTATAAACATATACAAAATTAAATCTCTCATTACTAATGTTTTTTAATTTAGAAATTATATGATACAGGTTGTCATGAATATGAAGAACAATTTAAATGAATTTTAAATATTATTTAAAACCCCAAATTTCATTTCACATAAAGAATATATATTTAATATTTTTTTATTGGAATCCATAAAAAACATAAAAATTTTAATTAACATATAATAATTCTATATAAAATTAATAATAAAAAATTTTATCATAAATAATAGTACTTAGTTTTAAATACATGATCTATTAACCTACCATAAAAGAACATATATGAAGAATGATCGATAAAATTAGAATAATTTGAACATGTGGTTATTGTACCAACCAATTGAAGATGATTGAGCATATTTATGAAGATTAATTTTTATGAATTTACACATTGTAACTTTTATTCGTTATACTAACCCTTTGAAGAAGCTTGGGGTTGATCAACTTATCGCCTGAACAAATCAACTACGTATGTTTAAATTTATATTTTAAAAACTTCATAAGGGTAAAAAACATTTTAAATACTATTCATAAATGTAAAACTAAATTTATATGTCTAGTAATATTTTTAGATCAATGTAATGGATTTACTAAATGTATAAAGGAAACTATAATGCAGACATGAAGGAAACTTAAAAAATTCATTCTCTATGCAAATGTAATTGGACGATTATAAAGGATATATAAGAGTTAAACAACATTATATATAAAGGATGAAAAAAAATTATAAACATTTTATAAGAGTATAGTTATTAAAAAAATTAACCTTTATATGTCATGGTTTTTTATGATAAAAACACTCTACTATGTGTTTTTCATTTTCATTTGAGTGGGTGATATTTTTGTATTCATCTATATATTGATTTTTATGAATCAAATGAAGGTATCTTGTTGAGTCCTAGTAGATCATGAATAAATATTGAATGTTTATTAAAAAAGATATTTTTATGTATTAATGGATATGATTGACTCAGGGAGTGGTGTTACAAGATCTTTTTGAGGTTTAAATGTTGATTATTATACTAAAGTGGTGTTTTTAAGTGTTTAGGAAGCACTAATTTGTCATTGTAGATCAATTTGCATACTAATTATATCTATATTGAACCAAAAAATTTAATCTATTTCACCAGATAACCTGTGAAATCTGGTAAGAAATAGTGAATAAGAGGTATCTGAGCAACCATCGGGTGGTGCTATTATCTATCTGGTGGTGTCTTAACTGGATTCGAATAATGTTAAACATGGTGGGACATTATGATTTTTTATGTGATAAGTGATTCATAATTACTTCGCTAAATTATAGAATGTTACTAAAGCCTTTATAAGATATAAATATATTTTAATAGAGGCTTGGAATTAACAACATTCTCAATAATAAAATTTTTACATTTTGATTACAAATTATGATGTCCTCTCCATCAATATTATGGGAACCTCTCAAGACGAAATGTCTATTATCAATATCATAGGACTTCTTCTACCATTAGCTCTTAATCTCTCTTATAAAATTTTACTATTCTGATTAAGGGATAAATGATTGGATTTATTTATATATTTATGCAAAAAATTACCCTTATTCTCAACTTATTTTATGATGTATTTCTTGAAAACACCATTTTAAATCTAGGTGGATGGTTTATTACAATAATAAAGTGAAACAATTTCATCAATAGTTTATAACTAAAGATCATTAAATGGGATAAATTATTCTTTCCCCAATCCTAAAGAGTAAAGGGATGAATTACTTTCTTTAACTCCATTAAAATATATTTTGTAATAAGGCAATCCTTTTAACATGAATGGAGGATACATAGGGGCTTGTATTATGTTATTATTGTACTCCCTTATCAAATCATGTTTTCTCCCTATATTAATTTAATAAATATATATTTAATATTATATTTAATTAGATAATCATATAATTTTGATACACCATAAAATCAAAATACTTGGTCATTTAATAAACAATTTAAATATACTATTATCAACATATAAAATCATATTTATTTTTCTAGCACTCTTCCCAATCACTATTTAATTAGTAAAAAAATTCATCATTTCTATTACATTATTTATTTTTCCTTAAAAAATAAAATTTTTCCTCAACACACACTATCTACACATTCTATTATTTTATTTTTTTTATATTGATCACTCAAATTTATTATGTTTTTTTAAATGAAATTCACCCTAAAGTCATCATCATTTTTTGACCTAAATTTAGTATCAGATGAATATTTTTAAAACATTAACTATATTTCAATTAATATAGAATATACCTTTTTACTCATGCTCCTTTTATTGATAGAATAAAATTTTATTATAGGAAAACTAGCTCATTAATTTTTCTTGGAAGCATTATATATCATATTTCTAAAATAGTTATGTATGGTCATTCACCCAAAACCAACCAAAAAAAATTTAAATCACCATAAATTATTTCCTTTGATACTTTTAGAGAATACATTAATTTTATTCATTTTATTCTTGACCAAAATGAATTTAATAAAATATAAACTTGAAAAACAGAACATGAAATTTGGAAATTGATTAAAATTACTCCTGAAATATGGAAAAAATTCACAGATATTGTGGTTGATATGTACATGAAACATATTAATTTTTTTAGTATTCATGTAGTTGAATCTATTTATGATATTTTTACTGAAATTAATGTCAATTTTAATGTCTAAAAATCCCATTTAAGATATTTTTTCTATATAAATATAATAATATAAATATTATATAGGACATAAAATGATGTTGGGAACCAATGTTGGAAACTATAAAAGAAGAAAATGATTTAAATAGTATGTTGTTCAAAGAGCTAATTGGGTCCCCCGTGATTTATGATATTTCCATGAATCAATAATATGAGAAAGATGTTAAAAGGGATTAGAAGGAAATAGAAACAAAATTCTAACTTTAAGGATATTAATGATGATTCTTTATTTTAATGTGAGGCTAATGTTGAAAATATAGAAATGAAATTGAACAAAAACATCGTGAAGAAGATGAAGTCAACTCAACATTAAAAAAATAAATGTCAAATTCATGTATCATAAGTGTCATGATACTAATAGTAGAAATATGGTTACATGGAAAAGGATTTCCCTACATAAAAAATAAAAAAAATATAACAATAAAGTAAATTAAACCCTTAAAGTATTTGTTTGGAGTTATTGTGGTGAGTGAATGGAATCTTTCTCAACAACCACATCAAGTTATTCAAGTCAAAAATTAAATATGAATAATCATATAGTAAATGATGATGTCATCTACCTAAATTATCATATCATTCCACAACCTCATTTTATAGTTCTCCATATTTATTATTATTGATAATAAAACTAAATTATTAATATATTTAATATGATAAATATAGGGATATAATTATTTTTGAAAACTATTTCCATTTTACAATAAATATAAAATTAAATTTATTCATCTAATTAATATAGTGGACCAAAATCATAAAGTGAATGAAAAAATTTTATGTAAAAAGAAATTAAAATATCAGTCTAATATTGAAAATTTTGAATCACTGATTAATACCTCAATAGCTCTCTCAATAAATTAACCCAAGGTAAAAAATATAAATAATATTTTTTCTTATGAATTTCATGTAATATTTCATTTGGGATTTGGTCTCAAAATCATTCACACTCCAATAAAATTAATATTTTTTGGTTGATCTTAATAGAAGATTCTTAAATATTGTTGAAAAAAATACTCGTAATTTATTAAAATGATTGAAATAATGACTGGTATGAATGATCGATATATATCCATCATTCATCAAAAAGTACTAATATAAAATAAAAAATAGGAATGTTTCGATACCAAATTATCTTTTAGCTAACATTTTGGCACCAAAAATTTATATACCAAAAGACATATTTTTATATCATGCATCACTATTACCCTAGATATTATTGACATATAATATTTTGCTTTCTCTATAAAAGTGATTATCTATATTTGATGTATTTTGATATATCAATAAGATGATCCATTGAGAAATAATGTTCTTATTTTATAGGTTTAACAATTTTATATGTGGGAGTAATTAGATAATGATCATTTTTCTCTTAACCAAGATCTTTACATATTCTAATTTTTTATATCTATTTTTGAATAACGTATTTTATAACTTCCAACATTTTATTATTTTAATATTTGGGAAGTTCACCTTTTTAAATTTTTATTTTTTTCAAATGATTTTAATTTGATATTTTGATACATTATTTTCATAAATATAATATCATATTATTTGTTGTTATGTTTTTTGAAATTTTTTTTATAATTCATAGTATGTAAAAATTGAATTCATTTTGATATCTTTACTACTTTAATAGTATTGATATACTATTACTATAAAATTTATTGATATATTATATTAGCTTATCTCTTGATGTCAGATAATACATCATTATCACTTGTGATTACTAAACATTATTTTAGGCATGATATTATCAATACTTTAATTAATATTAACAATTTTTTATTTACCAATCCCTCCCCTCTTCTTATTGGTAATGTGAAACATTATTATTTTAATGAAGTAATTGAGAGGATACTATATTTTCTCTTCCTAGTGATGTTTGTACAATAAAAATTCATCTTGTGGGGAAGGTTATTTTATGTTTTAAATTGTTTCATATCTCATAAACTTCGTTTAAAAATAAATCCTCTCTATATATGTTGTATTTTATTTTCGTTTTTTATTAAAATGGGATAACTTTTTTCAAATATTTTTATTTTATATTTTTCTATTTTCCTTTAATGTTATTTTTATTTCAATAATCATTTTAACTCTTATCTTTTGATGTTTTTTTGAATATCCTTTAATTATATGCCAAGATTATCTATTCCATTTCAATATTTTAATATAGATTATTACATTGGGGGATAATTGTTGAATGATTCAAAGCTTGTGCAATTATTTAATATATATATATTTTTTGGGTGAATTTTTTGAGAATTTTGACAAGTATAATGTTTTGGTTTGTTCTGTTGTTCTTTGTGCTGTTTTTGAACTATGGTTTACTTGTCAATTATTCTTTTCATGATAATTTCTAATATGTTGTTGAAAATATGTTGAATAATTCTATATATTATTCACTCTTGATTTAATTATAATAAGTCCTTTTATCTATTATGTGCATGCTTATTTGATTTTTATCTCTATAGATGAAGAGATTATTGAACCTCTATCTCTATCCTGAAATTATTTTGATCACAAAAGCATTATTTTGTGTTTAAAATTTTCATTTTAGGGGATACAAGTTATTTAGTTAAGAATCCACAAATTTATTTTAATGAATCTAATGAAGAGATATTGAATAATGTTGATAGAGAATAATGATAATTTTAAATATATTTCAATAATCTTTGTTTATGTCTTTATAGACTTGTTAGACTCATGGATCTATGTGCATGGATATTTTAGAGGCATTGAAGGTGTTGGAAAGGAAAGAAGTTGTGTTTACAGATCCCTTAGAAGCACTGAATAACCATTGTTGAGCCAGCAGCCTACTATTGGCATGTAGACAGAACCGCATACTTGTAGCATGCCCACTAAAAATCTAGTGGAGGCCACTTGCTAATAATGGGAATATTTTAAGAAGAAAAAACTTTGGGTATCCAATCATCAATCCAGTTTGTCTACCAGCTATTCAATAATGCTCAAACAGATTGTAAACAGTATTATCCGTACTAGAACCGATAATTTTGATCCACTGTTAGATATTGATTAATGAATCCATCGAAAATGTGAATGCTAATAATGCCTTTAGAGGCTATAAATTGGGGTCCTTTGATTCTTGGAACTAATAATTCTACAAAGAGTGTAATAAGAATTTGCTAATAAGAAACCAAGATATCATCTCCATGAATCATAATGTGGCATATCCAGACCTAATTTAAAATTCTATATATATTAAGATCTCATATAAATTATTTTATAACTATATTCTCAAATTATACTATTTAGATTAAGATATGTTGGAGAATCTTTGTGACATATTTTAACCAAAAAAATCTCAATTCTTATGAAAAATGTTCTTCATTGGAAACGTTTCTACAACTAATGAAAATCAAGGGGGATTGGATCCCAAGAATTTCATGTAAAGGATCATTATCAGTGGTATCTTAATATTAATAATGTATGTGATATAGGATTCATTCCAAAAAAATGAAAAAGAAATATAGGAATTTGTTTCATGAGCCTCATTAAAATAAACGAAATAATATGAAAAGCCTCTTAACCTAATGTGTGGAGAAATTTTGGCTTACATTGAGATATTTAAAAACTCTATTGATCAAATTGTGTTTTCACCTTCTTTAAATTTATGCATTACATACTACACATCACATTGATTCACATAATCAAATAATTTTTATACACCATAAAACAACTATAAATGATCATGTAATAATGTTTTTAATTATCTATTTGTCATTATATAATAATAATTATGATTATATTAGTAAATCATACACACAGAGACTTTATAATCTCAATTTAATTACTAAGTTAATTCATCAATTGTAGTATATTATTTATTTTTAATTAAATTATAATAATTTTATTCTATACGGTCTCCATATATATTTTATTATTTTATTTTGATATTTTATTCTCTCTCATTATTTTAATTTTTTTAAAGTTAATTTACCCTCCCTCTTTCTAACATTTTCCGACATACAAATCAAATGGTATGAAAATTAAAAGAATCATGTAAATGTACAAACATGAGTTCATGTTAGGTTCATGTGTAAATTTCAAACAAATAGACATACTCACACAAACGGATAATCATAAATAATAAGGTGAATCAAAATTGTAATAGAATATATAAAGGTTGTAGGAAAACACATTTACATATATAAAGGTCATAATATGAAAGCGAAAAGGTAATGAGTTCTTAATATAATCATACATAAGTTTTTAAAAAGTATAAAAATTATAAATAAATTTAAACTAAAATAAATAAAAATTAAACTTGAACAAATAATCAATATATAAATAAATTAAATAAATAACTATTAATGTATAATTAAAAATGATCAAAACTGTTATTTTCTAAATGAAATGAAATCTTCCAATAATCATGTTTTAAAAATGATATGTAAAATTATAATAATCCATTATATCATATTTAATAAATAATAAAATTAAAAAAAATTAAGTAAAAGTAATATATGGTTATCATATTTAAAAAAAATTATTCAAAACTTATTCTCCAAAATAAGTCATAGTACTAACAATATCCCACTTTTTGTAAATTTCAAAACCAAAATATACTTTCACAAATTATCCCTATTTTTCAAATTTATCAAAAATTAATTAAAAAGAATCAATATAAAATATTTTTATAAAGCATTAAAGATAAATCATAGTTAAAATTTAAAATCTCCTCTTTAATACATATATATTATTTCAAATATAGAAAATATTAAAATAATATTTACTAATAATCCTATAATATACCAAGATTAAAATTCATTTATCTCAAACATTAGAAAATCGATTGGTTTAGAAAATTTATCTTAATGTTTATTTTCATATATAAAATATTCATGATTAATATCTCATTTATTAAAATATCCTCCCAGAAAATGAAATAACATTATATTATAATTTTTTCACGATTATTATAAATTATTTTTTGAGATTGTAAGAGAAAACATACTCAAAATAATAAATAAATCTCACATTAAAATTAAAACCACTGTTATAAAATGGTTTTAATTTATAAATGTTGAAAGAAACTAGACTACACAAAATATATAATATTTTAAAAGTAGTTAAAGAAAGAGATAATTGTTTCCTTGAACTCTGAGAAACAATGGATTTACAAGGAAAATGTGTTACGCCATGATCTATTATGAAATATAGTTTTCAAATAAATTTAATCTTCTGTATAACTTGTGTTATATGAAATAATTAGTTTATCTTGTGTTGAACACAACACTATGTTTAAATGAAACATGAAAAACTATTAAAATATTGTCATTTAAAATTGTATTTGTCTCCTAGACATGGGAATAAGGGGCATGAATATGATTATTTATACTATTGAAATATTTTATTTATACATGTATATGAAATGAATTATATGCTGAACAATTAATTATAAACTGAAAAAATATTATAAAATGAATGAAATTTAGTCGGAAACAATATTTTTTTGAAAAAATCTTTTTTCACACATATATATTAAAAAAACTCTTTTTTGTATTATAAAATAAATTTATATATTATATATTCAATAAAATTATTAACAATCATCTTTTTTTCTAGTTAAGGGATAAGAATAAATCCCATTTTATTCTTAAAAATAAAATTTTTCAAAAAAATTGTTTTGTCACCATTTTGTGAACATTGAATAAATTTTTTTTAATTATTTTAGAAAATTTATTTTCTAAAATAATCTATATTCATTAAGTAATCATGTAATAATTATATTAGGGTTTTTATTTATATTTTTTTGATAATATTAATTTTTTGATTAATAGTAAAAAAGTATTCACATTTAATTAAAAAGTGCATTTTTCTATAAATTATTTATAATGTTTAAATGTATTATAAATTGGAATTAAATTTAAATTATATTATTTTTATACATATTAATCAAATTTATATTATTTAATTTATTTTAATATTGTATTTTGACATAAAAACACTATGAACTATTGAAATGTTTCTCTATCAAAACCCTCTTTCTAGTCATGTCTGCAAGATTAATTTTAAATTAAGATTTTCCACATTTATGAATGTAATTTAAAAAAAGGATTAAATAATTTTAATCATAATAAAATATATTATATATTATGGTCTACTTAATTTTTTACTATAATGAATAATTAAAAAAGTAAAATTTATTTACCACGGTTATGGTCAAAATGGTTTTACCAGGTGTTAAATTAAAACGATATGGATTAGAACGACCTAAAAACATGTATAATATATATTTGATGTAAAAATATAGAACATATAATTTATAATCCTATAAAATAATCCATTTTCATTCTTTTTTCATGAAAAAAGTTGGCTACATATTTTTTATTTCTAAGAAATACTTGTGTGCCACTCACCTCGTATATAAACGGTCAGCCCTCTCTACTCCACTTCACACCAGAAAACACTTTTGAATCTACCAATACCTGACCAAATTAATTTAAAAATATATTTCCTTATCATAAAATCCATATTATTATTATAAATACAACTTAGGAAGGATTTTCTTTATAAAACAAAGGAGGTTACCCGAATAAGCGGTAATGTTTTCCAACTCACGTTTTTATAATATTTATTCCACCCCATAATTAATTTATTATTAAACCATGGTGATATAATGAATTTATTATATTAAATATAATAAATATATATTATTTAATGTTCATTACAAACATCCATCACCACTTCCATCAAATGTGTTGTGAAATCATCAACTGTGTGCACAACAGACTATCACTTCACGAATTGATGTCATACTTTTTTCCATTACCACATCTAAAGGATGGATATAATGATAAATATAAATCATATATTATATATATATAATAATTATATCTTTCTATTCATTATAAAATATATACCATTCTTACATTCCATTAAACAGAGGATATGATATCATCACTCATTTGTACAGAAAAATACCGCCTGACGAAGTGATGTGAATCATTTTCTCTAATGATTTACATAGAAGATAATGAGGATTAATTTAATAAAAATTGTGATATAAATTAAATAATTATTATATTAGTAAGATTTTTATCATTCTAAAAATAATATATGTCATTATATTTATTAAATTTATACTCACTCAAAGATGATATCGATGTACATGTACGTGTGAGATACCTCTTTCACGATAGAATGTGACTCTCTCTTTTCAACACCAAACCACAAGAATAGAATGTATAATTATATTTACAGAAATTTTATGTAATTTATGATATTATTATCCTTCTTAAAATATAAAATATCACTTATGTTCAATCAATAAATATCATAGAAAAATGGAAATGTTACCCATGCATACGTATGACCAATAGTCTCAATGATCGTAAAATAATTCATTTATCAAAAACATCATTAACAATTTGTCTTAATAGTAAAACATATATATATATAATGAAAATTATTTAGTTATTATTATTCTGGATTTTATGTAACCATGATTAATGTAATATTACAAAACATATAAAATTAAAACATATATAAAAAACAAAGAAGCTATTACCGAAATGTGATATTTACAAGGACTAAGTAATAAACGGGTTATAAATGGTTGTAAGTAAATAATTTATGGTATAATTTGTATTATTATGGTTATATAATATATTTATAATGCACTAAATATTTTTATACATGAGGTTTCAATGCTTATGAAGGAAGTATATACTTAATGAATATGATTTCTCTATCACAATTAACATTTGTGATACATATGCCACATTCACCACCAATTTTATAATGTGGTGTATATACTTCCCACAAATTTATTTAATGATTAATTTCATGATTAATTTCATGAAAATAATTAGGATTAAATATATATTTAGGATCTCTCTTTCATAGGTATTATGTTTCAAATGTTACCAAAGTGGTAACAGATTCATGTTACAATATCATTGTTCATCAGGATTGTTTTTGTGATGTGTACAACTTTAGAATATTAAAATTTGAATCTCAATGATCCGATTCAATTTTCCTATCCTTAGGTTATTTATGATATTTTAATGTAATAGTTATATTCTTCTAATATTTTTTACTTAAAATAAATAATAAATATATTTAATGAACAATTATCTTTTTTCCCTATTCGATCGAAAACCATTTTACATCCAAAACAAGGTTTTCAAACAAAAATTAAAATTTTAAAGTTATTTAGTAACGAAATTTTTATCTATTTTTAAAATGCTACAAAATCTTTTCAATGTAATATTAATTTTTTCCCAAAAATTGCCATTTGGATTTTACTAAAAAAATTGAATGGATTCTTTATTATAACATGTATGACATGAAAAATATTATGTTGTTATAGAAATTATTTTATTTAATTATTACTTTATTATATTATATAGTTATTTTCAATAAAAAGTAATATCAATTATTTATTCCATTCATAGTTTTAAAATTTTATTTTTAAAGGAAAGTTTTTTTCCTCAATGAATTTTCTATGTGGTATTTAAAAATCAACCTCTGTCTAAGTGGAAATCCATTTGTTTTATCTGATGTTTTGATAGGGATATGAATCAAGGATGTCATTCTTATTTATTCTCATAATAGTTTATCATAAAAACATGTTTATGAAACCCATTTCTCTTCTGAGGTTTACACCATTATAGAATTATTATGAAAGCTACCTTTTTTAGAGGGTGCACGGTAATTAAATTATGAAGTGATTACGAAACATATCTCTTTTTCACAGGTTATAATATGATAAAATTTTGATAAAAACCAATTCTATTTCATGGTCTATGATATGATGAATGTATTATGATCTTGTGGAACACATATGTGTGTTTTTGATTATGTGATTGGTGATACCTATATATACCCCCAATACAATGTGAAATGATAGATAACTCTCAAGTAAATAAGTTATAAAATAAATTCATTATATGTTGATAATGTTATGCATGATCTTAATTATATCTTCATAGTGTTATGGGTGAAACTTGTTACATATTTCAAATGTTTTGTTTGGAATGGCCTTTCACTACCATAATATTATCCCTGAACCAATATTTAATTTCCCTCATGTAACATATAGACCTTTTTATGTGTCCATCAGTTTATGTGAGGGCCTGATTTCATAACCACTTATCAATTAGTGAACCTTTATCTATTTAAACATGTTTACAATCTTATAATCTGATGTGCATGTCAGAAATCTATGTATTGTGCCAATGTTATGTTCTCATGGATCATGTTCATGTATAAACTATAGTTCAATCGTTATATTCTTTCATGACCCATGTTTATGACCTGTGATATAAATGGTACCATTTTAAAATTCTTTTTTCATGTTCTCATAACCATATGATCACATAATATAGATATATCCCTTGTTTTCCCTTATTGATCATTTGAGCTCACCCTTCTTTCTATTTAATTTCCCAAGGTTATGAACAAACAATATAAGTGGGATTTGTCTATGATGTGTACTAAATGGGAAGATATTTTTCATATACCTTGAAGATAATTCAAAAAATTGGATAATTGTGTACCAAGTATCCAAATGAACTAAACTATTATGGTAATAAGGAATGTTTTTATGTAGTGTATTGAATACTAGTGTAAAAATTTGTAAAATCTATATGGGAAAATCCTGGGTCACTATTGATAGAATCTATGGATAGGTTATTTAACAATTTCAACTATGATGACAAAATATTACTGAGATGCATATTTGTATTTATAGAGATATATATTGGGATATGATAAAGTACATGTATTAAGATGTGTCAAAGTGTAAGATTATGACATGGAATTTTGATAAAGGATTATGTGAGTGATTTCCAAGAATTTATATCACTTTCTAGAAACTAAAAGTTGTTGTGTATCTGGCATAGAGGTATGATGGGTTAATAACTCCAAAAGGGTGCATTAATCTGGTCTTGATCATCAACTGGGGCATGGAAATAGACCTTTCTACACACCACATATAAATCCCCTAGGGGATATGTTTTTGAAATTCAAAAACTCTTTATGAACCATTATTAAGTATTTAAATTGATTATGTCTATGAATGAACTAGGATAAGACTATGGTTTAATATATTTATAATAAGGTGTCAATATATAGACAACCTAAAAGTGATTCATCATGATTAATTTGGTCCACTCTAGGATCATTATTTATTACACTCTGTTTTTTGGTTTTTTTCAATGTATTGAACTCGATGGATATATGTTAATAATTGTCATAACATTCTATAAAAGAATTTCCTTCTGATCAACCTACTCTCATAAGGGATGATATGTAAAAAATCATTTCTATGCTCATACAAATTTCTCAAGATATGATTCATATTGGATATAAAAAATGATCAATATAGGGATCAATCTTTTTTTATTTCCTTGATGTGGTAATACCAACCATCATTCAATGATTCTACTAGACCACTAGTTGCTAAAAAATAGATCAGTACTATAGAAAACTCTTTTCTATTGGGCATTGTTTTGAGAAGATAATGTTATTTTATATTCTACTATTATTAATTTGAGGTAGTTCAATGGTTAAATCTTACTCAAAATATGAGGCAATGAGATGAAATTGAATCCATGAAGTTGGAAGAATTTGAAATCCAATTTTTTCAAAAATAATTTCCCTTGTATTATTCATAAAAATTTTGATAAGGAATTGCTTGATATTAGTTAGAATGATGATAACTCTGTAATTATATATGAATAATATATTACAATACATGTGACGTAATATTTCGGTATAACCATTCGTCATGATGTTCAAGTTAACCTAATATTCAATTTCTTAAAACAAAATTTATAATGGGAGCTATCCATAAGGGACCATGAATGATTTGAAGAGATGATTTGATGTGCACTAAAAGTGGGAATTTTAGATGGAAACTATATTGGGTATAGGGATCAGAAAAGAATATGAAGTTCAACAGAATTTCCAATGACATGTCACATGGAGTTAAGAAATAGATTCAACCTCCTGTATTCCAAAATGGTTGGAAGGATCAATTAGTTGACTACCTAAAATGAAAAAGAATTAGTGTGACGAGGACTATCGACTAAATAAATGTAGAGAGATCTCAATATAATTTACTATCAAGCATTTAGTATTACATGTAGAAACATTTGTGAATTATGTGAATCAATGCCCCAATACAAGGGCAAATATTGATAATAAGACATAAAAACTTAAAAAATGGTAAAATGGTAACTCATATGCAATCATAATGGATGAAGTGAAAACTGATAATTAGGTATCACTTTTTTCCATCCTAAAGCTAGGAATTTCAGGTTTGATTTTATATGATCGAGCCCTATGTAAATCTTATTGTTCATACTTTAGTGAAATTTCATGTGATCATATTCCACTGCATGGATTTTGGAATAATGAAATCACACTTCATGTTATATTAGTACAAGGATAGACACAATATTCCCATAAAAATGATTTTGAATGTGATAAGAGATTTTGTAAGGAATAATGGTTGAATTAACATTTGGATGTGTGTATTTATCCATGTAAAATTAAATTGAGAGTGATGAATACCATCATGGGTTTGTGAGTTTATGTTTTATTATAAGTTCAAAGTCTATGAAACACATTTGGATTTTTTATGTAATTGGATTTTATCACTATTATGCATATTTAAGAGCAATATTTTCCTATATAAACCATTGGTTTTTTATATATTTTAGTGAATAATATATTTGAGGATGAATACCATTACACAATTTAGAAATTTGATTAATGGTATTGGTAAACTTCTGGTTTTATCTTATCTTAGAGTTATTTGTTATTATGGGTTTTAGATGATCACCTTACGATGTTAGCACACTTCATTGCTACCCAATAATATTTCTATCTAGATCCTCTTTCCATAATATAGTTTACATAAGTGGTAAGGTTGCATGGGGTACAACATTCAATTATATTTGACTGATAAAAAATTTTACCTGGAGGTTTTGGTGATGTACTTAGTAATATCTTGACACAAAGTTGAGTTTCATCACTACATATCATCCTTAGATAGACAATCAGTCTACCAGAATAATTAAAAAAACCAATGGATATGATAAAATCTATTATATGGACTTCTTAAGTGGTTGGTATTGACACATTACTCATGTTTACTTTCTAATTAAATAATTTCATTCAGCCAAGAATTCAAAAGGTTCCTTATGAAGTTTTTTATGAAATTTATTGTAGAACTCCATTTTAATAGAATGAATGTATAGAAATAAGGCTATATAACACATAGATAAACAATGAAATTGAAAATAAGGCTAAATATATTCATCATAATGTCTAGTAATGTGTATAATAATTTTATGTGGATAATTGTTGACATGATAATGTTTTTGAAGTTAGTGATCAGGTTATTCTATGAGTTTCTCCATGTACGAATGAGGGGAAAACTAAGCACCAGGTATATCGATCCCTCTAATATTCATCATCATATTTGAATCATATCTTATTAAATATAACTTTTACTGAAACACTCTTAGTTCATAATGTGTTCCATGTATCTTCCCTTATAAATTTCATATCATATAAATCACTTGTACAAGAATAATATGTCATACAACATGATAATAATCATTACTAAAAGAAAAAATCAGTTGATATTTTGGATAAAACAAAGAATTGTGGGATGAAACATGGCCCCTCACTTGGTAAATTATTTTTTGGTGAAACCACCAGTTTGAGGAAGCTATGTGGGAACCAAATGATATAATGATATAGAAGTATCCCAAGTTTTAGGTAGCAAAGTAAAAAAATTAAAGGGATAAACTAATTTTAAAGGATTAGAATGTAACACCCAATTTGTTTGTGAAATATTGTTTTCAACTAAATTTAATCTTTTTGATACCATTCGCTACATGAAACACTCTATCTATATTGTGTTACATACAACACTAAGTTCAAACAACTCATGGAGCACTATTAAAATATTATTATTTAAAATTTTAGTTATCTTTTAGCCACCATAATTTTATACATGTAGATTATTAACTAAATTAGGAATTTATATTTTATACCCATGTATATAAAATGATTTTTTTGTTGATAAATAAATTATAAATGAAAATAATATCTATTTTAATGTAAAAGAAATAATTTTATAAAGAACTATTTTAAGAAAAGAACGAAAATTTTCCTCAATTAATTAAATAGACCTTTCGTGGTGAATATTTATATTGAAATTTATATAATATATATTCAATAAACTATTTGAACTTTATTTTATGTGTTATCTAGATAAGAGATAATAATAAATATATTATTATGCTTAAAAATCACATTTTATAAAATAGAAGTAATGTAACTTTATTTGAACAGACATTAAAAATAATTTTTTCCACTTCTAGAATATTTACATGAAAAAAATCATTTTTAAAATCGTCATGTGAAAATTCTCTTAGGATAAACTTTTTAAAATATTTGACAAAAATTAATAATTTATTGAATTGTGAAAAATAATGAAATTTTATTGAAAATTACCTTTTTTAAAATTATTTAAAAATATTAATTTTATTTCTAATTGATTTTAGATCAATATTAGTTAATATATATGTATATTAAACTAATTTAGCTCATTATAAACATTTTAATTTTTAATTTTTATATAAAAACTGGGTAAGTGTTTGGACATTTACTCCTTTAAAACTCGATTTCTTGTTGAGTATGTGAGATTATATTGAAATTAAATTTTTTAAAATTCTTTTAATGTAATTTTAAAAAATTGATCCATTATTTATTAGAATAATTTATATTATATAATAAATTCATCTTATGTATTCCCATTATTCATAGAAAATTTTGTAGAAATACTTTTCTACATTAAAGGTAAAAATGAGTTTACATGGGGTTAAAATAAAATAATAAGGGGTATAATAACATAAAACATATATAAAATATAATATATGTCCATATTTCAACCCAATAATTAATTAGGAGTAATAATACTATATTTTTAGCTTTTTTATGAGAAAAATGTGGTTACTTATTTTCCTTTAATAAAATTACATGTATGTCGCTCACATCGCTTATTAGAGGCCACCCATATCATATTCTCATGAAACCAAAATCCATTTTTCACCAAAAAATTCCTAAATGAATTCCTAACTTTTATACTAGAATATTATAAGCCTTATTATTAGTATAAATTCAACCAATGGAGGTTACATGAATAAGAGGTAATTCTCTTCAACAAGCTTTATTTATTGTATTTATTCCTCATCCTCTTGAAATGATTATTAAAAAATAATCATATTAAAACCATCATTTTTTATATATAATGAAATATTATTATTTTAATGTATTTTCCAACATCCATTTTCAATTCCATCAAATGGGTTACGAAATCATCATTTGTGTGTATGGTGGACTACCGCCACACGAACTGATGTCTTTTGTTTTTCTATTACCACCTCTCATGATTGGGTATGGTGATGGATATGAAGTATATATATTATATCTATAATATAATTATATAAATAGATTAAATATATCATATATGAATTTTTTACCATCCATTTCATATGGGATACAATAATGCCCCTCATGTTTATGGCTGACTATTTCCTTTTAAAGAGATGGGATTCATTTTTAACTATCATTTTTAATAGAATATAATAATGATACATTTAGTTATTAGGTGTGATATAAATGAACTAATTATGATATTAATTACATATATATATATATATTTATTAAAAGATAATATATCCTTTTTCTTACCTTTTTACTCACTAAATGATGATAACTTCATTCATGTATGTGTTGACCAATTCCTTTATGAAGAGATCCAACTCCTTGTTTTCATCACCACACAATATAGATTATATTTATAAGTATACTTAAGGAATTAATATGTTTTTTATGATATTATTGTAATCAATAAATAATAAAATATTACTTTCCACGTTTCCATATTGATCATTGAAAAATGGAAATGTTACCCTTCTGTACGTATGGTCTACCATCTCAAATATCATAACTTACATCTTTTCTCAAAGCCACATATAATGATTGGGATTAAAATCATAATTGATGTATAAAATTATAATTATGTGTTGATTATTATTAGGGATATTATGGAACCATGATCAATGTAAGAGGACTAAAAATAATAAATCAAAACAAATACAAAAACAATGTGGCTAATACCCGAAACATGATTTTTATAGATAATTGTTAATAAATGGGTAATAATGGTTAATAAATATATAATATATATATTAATATAAACATATATGGTTCTATAATAGAATTATAATAAAAATATGTTTTTTATACATGACTTTTTATCATTTATGATAGAATTTATAACTTCAGGTAAGATATTTCTCTCTTAATTTTTACTTCTGTGAGACTCATGCCATATTCACCAACTATTTATTTTATGTAGATTATATAATTCCCATGAATTTATTTTATAATTCATCTATTTAAAATTATGGGGATTATATTCCATTTAATTATTCCTCTTTTAGTGGGTTTATTATTTTAATATTTCCAATGTGGTAGTAGAATTATGTTATAATATCATTCTTTATCTAGATTATTTATGATTTATTCCCCAATGATAAAATATTATGATCTATGTAACATAAATTTTCATTAAATTTATAATCCTAAAACATTTAATGATATTTTATTCTGATATTACCATTTTGTAACTCATACATAGTTAAAATAATTTGTAAAATGTTTTTAAAAGAAATCATCTTCATTTCCCACTTCTTTCAAAAATCATTTTCCTTCCAAAATAATGTTTTCATAACAAAAAAATAAATAAAACATTAAAATTATTCAAATGGTTTATTAAAGTAAATTTTATGAATAATTTAAATTTTACAAAATATTTTGAAAGGAATAATCTTGTCTCTCTTCACATTTTTCATGTTTGTCTTTTATCAAAAATGTTAATTGAATCCTTCTTTTAACGCATTCGACCTGAACAAAATTTTCCATTTTTGTAATGAATATTTTCTTGGACGATTCAATAATATGTTTTTATTTTAATTTCCATGTAATTTAATTTCAGAAAGATTTATCAATTTGTTGTTTTAACATATTATTTTTAATGAAAATTTATTTTTTTTAAGAAATGTTCCAAATGATCTTTCAAAGTAATTCTCTATCTAATATGAAATCCTTTATTTTCAATTATGCTTATCTGGAAAAATAAACCTAGTATTCAATTATTATTCTTTTTATAAATCATTTATCATTATAATATGTTTATGGAAACAAATTCTCTTCCAAGGATAATACCATGAAAAACGTTTTATGACACCTGGTTGTTTTTTCATGGGTTATGCTATCATGAAATGATGAAATGATTGTGAAGGATGTCCTTTTCCATCTGTTGTGATATGATGAAATAATTATAAAACCAATTTCATTCCATGGGTTATGATATAATCAATATTTTATAATCTTGTGGTTCACATACGTATGATTTTCATTATGTGATGGAATCACCCTATATCTCTATTCAATGTATTGGGTAAATATGGATAACTCATGAACAAATACATTATGTTTAAACCTAATTACATATTCACAATGTTATGAAAGAACCTGATTACATTTTCACAACTTTATACAAGAACATGATTACATGTTTATTGTTTTATACATGAAACTATCTTTTATGTCCAAAATGTTGTGCATTGACCTACCTTTAATGTCCATAATGTAACAAGGGGATCAGGTTTCATGTCTATAAGTTTATAAGAAGTCTCGATTTTATGTTCTTAACTTTATTAGTGATCTTGAATCTATTTACACAGGTTAAAAATATTATAAGAAAATGTGTATGCCAAAAAACTATGTCTTATGAAAAATTTATGTTCCCATAGCTCATGTTCTCTAATTACACAATGAATCAGGTGTCGTGAAATGCCAATATTTATTCTATAATTCATTTTTTTGATCTATGATATGTAGAGTGCAGTTTTCAAAATTTATCTTCATGTTCTCATAAAAATATTCCCATGTTATATAGATACCCTTTCTTTACCCATACTGGACATATGATCTGACCCTTTATTATGTTTCCTCTCCCTAGGTTATAAACTAAGTATTAATGTATGTTATTTATGTGAATATTAAAAAAGGGTTATATCAATGTCAATGAAATAGATGATCTTTAAAAAAATAGAAGATTGTGTACCTAGTCTAAAATGTAACTAAAAAATTATAGTCCTTAGATGTGTGTTTGTGTAATGAGTGGAATACTTATCTAAAAACATTAATATCTATGTATGATAAGCCTAGGTCTCTATAAAAAGAAACATAACAGAATAATTTTTCTACAAAGTATATATCCATTAATATCAGAATTAGAATAACTAATAAAATCCTAACAATTATATCTATAATAAAATAGAACATAATTAATATTTTTTTCATAACGTACTATTCACATAATTGTTTTTAAATGAGATTTATTATGATAAAATGGAAATCATCCACATGAACCAACAGTAAACATAATATCATGTTTAAAAGTAGTAAAATTTAACAACCTAATAATCATGCCACTAAATATTTTAGAAATCAATGGGTTTCAAAGTCTCTAATAGAATTAAAACAAAATATATTAAATTAGTAATAAACATATTTTATTTTAAAAATAATAATCAATTTCATTGATTTATTTGAACATCGAGATATAATTTTGGTTCATCCATTAAACTAGTATCAAATTCACTTTCAATAAAATTAGATAATTATTTTCAATGAAATTCATTTTAATATACAAAAATAATATCATTAATGTAAATTTCATTAGATAAAAATCATTTGAAATAAATTTTTTAAAAAATTTTGGGTTTACATTACCACTAATAAAATCATTCATCTAATTTTTTTTCTATAATACTAAACACAAAGTTTTTTTTAACAAAATATAAGGAATTAGAAAAAATGAAGAATGATTTTGAAATTTATCATTTTCTAGCCAGGTTATTGGGAATTGCAATCTATATTAGAAATAATACTATTTAACAATTAAATATTATCATACATTTGAAATAACATAAAATCATAAAAATTCATAAAATTATAAAACATTATAATTGAATGAATTCAGAAAATATATACAAAATATTCATAAAAAACCATACCCTCTTATTGAAAATATTATTTACCTTCAACTCTAGAATTATTTCTAATAATATAACATAATTCATACATTTTTTTATAAACAAAAAAATTAGTTCCAATACATTATTTTCTCAAAAGGGTTTAATAAAAAGAGAAAAATTATTTCAATAAAATAAATTATGTTCACTTTCTTAGAAAAAAATCAATTAGTATCACATAAAATAAAAAAATCACATGAAGTACATTTAGAAACAAATGTTGATTTCCCGTAAGAATAGATAGAATTTTTTTGAGGATTAATATAAGAATAAACATTAAAAATAATACTATCAACATGTTTGTATTTATATGTTTTACACGATTTAGGAATAGATTTAGAAGGAGTACCCCCTAATAATTACATTATTATAATGACATTTTTCTTCATCAAAAAAATAAATAAATTTATCTTGAATATTTTCAAAAAGAAAATTCATTTTTGAATAAAAATTTAATAAATTTAACATAAATAGATTAATAAAAACAACAGTTATTTGATTATAATCTATGTAAGATTTAGTTTTATTATAATATCCTAAAAAACACATTGACCACTTTTACTGTCAAAATTACTTAATTTATCCTTAGTATAAAAAATATAATAATTACACAAATAAAAATGAAATGACCAGAATTGTGTTTTTACCATTAACCGAATCACGGAAGTTTATTTTTAAATGGTTTAATTAAAAAAATAAGAATATAATCATATATATTTATCCCAAAAAAATTATGTAAATAATATTCATATAACATAGTTTTAATCACATAAAAATAGATATATTTGTCCATTTTGAAACAGCATTTTGTTGTGGTGATCTATAATTAAAAAATATATGAAAATGTCCATTTTCAGAAAAAGAATTTATTTCAAATTTGGAATCAAAGAATTCAACTCCATTATCACTTATAATATAAATAATAATTTAATAATTTTGATTTTAAACTAACTTTTAAAAAATAAAAAACATATATTACAGTTTTTTAGGAGAAAAAAATAAGACCAATTAAATCTATTAAATAACTTACAATAAAAAATATTTTCTGGCTCTTAAACTAAAAACATGAATATGAAAAAAAAAATTGAATAATATTTATTGGTCTATATGTTCTACCGTTATTATGAGATTTAAAACCAATCATACATTAGTTTCTATTTAAATAGGAATCGCATTTAATTATCAAAAATTTTCAAATGAGGTAGTTATTACACATGTTGTTTCATTGTTAATTTTTTAAATAGAAAAACATTTTCTTGTATAATTCTATAATTACATAAATATCATTATTTTTTATTTTATTCAGGAACATTACATTATCGTTATTTAATTCATAAAAAATAAATAAATAAATATTCCCGAATAATTTTTTAAAAATAAAGGTAATATTCATTAATAAAAACTTAAAAATTGTCATAATAAAATTTAACTCTTTTTACATCACCATATAATTTTAAAATTGTAATTAGGTTATATTACATACCTTAAATTTATGATACTCTATAATTTTAAAAAAAATAGTAGTTACCACTGCATCATCCAACCCATATACCTTATATTTAAAGGTATTATCTGTTGTCATAGAAAAACCCTCACATTAATTATAAGATAAAAAATCAGTAGATCATCATTCTAATTTTCAAATCATCTAATTTTTATATACCATATATTTTTACCCCACATAAGGAATAGTTCATGAAAATTTATTATGGTTAAAAGAAATTTTTTACACATTCTACCAAGGTTTCAATCATTTTAGTATAGGAATCATATTATACCTAAAAAATTAAAATATGTATTAATGGGTAATCTAAAAGATATTTTCCCAGAAAAATATGTTTTTTATAGACTATAGACAATGGAAATTGTTATGAAAACTCATTAGAATAATTAATTTTCATACAACATTTAAATCCTATAACATTGGATATTAATCCAATATAACTTTTAAAAAATATTGTTGTATATAATATAGGTTTTTGGATAATATAATAAAATACACTAATGAATTTATTTGGTTTCATCATTTACATAATATTATTGTATTTTTATTTACCTTAAACTAGTGCATATTAATTATTATTTAATATTACAATTCAATTATTCAAATATGAAGTCTATTTTTGAGAAAACTATAAATCATTGTACTATTTTCCATTTTAGGAGAAGTAATATTTCTAAAAACTTCATTTCCCAGAGTATATTTATTCTAATTTTCCCAATATACTAATATTAACATTTTAGTTTTCTTATAAAGATATGCAATCCCAAAAATAATTTTTTACAATTTTTAATTAATTAATTATTTTTGATTAGGTTGTTCATATTCAAATGAACATGAACTGAAATTAGAATAATTACTAACATAACTAGAACATTAAGCCATTAATCATATGATAACTGTTTCCTTTTTCACTTCTTGTTTAATCACAGTAATTAGATTCTTCTATACTGATATACCCAATTATAAATTCCCTTTTTTCAGTTTGCGAATATATTTTAACATTTCAAAATTTTTTTGAAATTTGACTATTAGAAATTATGTGTCCCTTTTATACACTCATAAACTGTATGTTTTGAAAGAACTTTATAATAACATTTTCCATTCATTTTTAGACCATCCTTATGATTCTTCTTCTAAAATAACTTCTCGAATCCTGTATTTTTTTCATTATTTAAGAAAATTAGTAAGATTTTCAATTTTATTATTTCATTCTTATAAATAATTATTTAATGAGTTTCTGTATATAGGTTTAATTTATTTAAATTGAACATTATTTATCGTGGATTTCACTTATTCGGTGATATGATTTATCTCTATTTCATATTAAAACATTGAACCAATGATTTCAGCCAATGTATATTCCTTAAATATTTTCATTCATCTTTTATTACATTATTCATATAAAATATATTAAGTAGATCTCTTAGGAATTATTCATCCTAATACATGATTTACAATGTTTCGCTAAATTAATTCATTTGATTCAAAATTCATATGAATTTGTCTAACATTATGTTGGTGCCTTCATATTAACCCATCGAGAAATCAAGATACCTTGATTGATGCATTTCATGTTATGTTCTAACCATATTATCAGAGCCAAGGTGAGAAACATTAATTGTTTTAAAAAAATTATGAGTTGTATAATACAAAGAGTAGTACTAAAAATATAACACATAGAGATTTTTAAAAACATTATGTTCAATATTGTGTACAACAAGCATCACCGAGCATAAAAAAATAACAAAATATTATTATTTTAATATCACTATAAAAAATATCCATTAAATTTGGGTTATGAATAATGCTAAAAAAATTATGATATATATATTCTGTACCAAATCAATAAAAATACATTGATTAATTTTTATGAAATAAGTACTCAATTTTTAGAGATGTTTTTTATGATTATCAAATATATTATCTTCAAAAATGATTTTAATTGTTTCTTGTGTTAAAATATTATAATTAATTTTTGGAACTTATAGACATTTTAATTTTATGAATTGAAATATTTTGAATCAAAATTCATGTCAAAATTATCTGATAGTTATATTTATGGATATTTCGAAAAAAATTATTTTTCATTGGGTAGTGAAAATTTATATTTTTTATTTAAAATTATATTTTTATTTAAACCATGTGAAAAGGTATATATTATTTTAAAAAGTAAAAATAAAATTATTTCTATATTTTTATGAATAATCGAATAATGTTTATTAGATTCAATTTTAAAATATATTTTGGTACAAATTTGTTTTATAAAAAATCCCTTTTTAAGAAACATTGTATTTTTATAAAAATAAATTCATTAAATATTACAGACTTATATTAAAACTAATTTTTTCTAATTTTAGAAATTGAATTTGATAAAATGGATTCTATTTTATGAATTATGAGGATAAAATGTATAGAATAGGCCCCTTTCATCTTCACACATTTCTGAATAGTAAATGTGGTAAAATCTATGTACTCAGTAAAGGATACATCAGGTTAATATATGTTAAAACTAATTGATAAGGCTATAATTTTTCATTATATTTATTATTGGATAAATTTAATCTAAACCATAAGAACTTAGTCTTGAAATTATATTGTTTACTAGAAATTATCTCTTTCAAATTGATAATATATTATTTAATTCAAGGAGAGGTACAAAATGTCACACTCTTTATTTTTAATATATCACATGTTTCTATAGAGGGAAAAATCAACTTATGAATGAAACTAAAATTATATTTTGAGATTAATGAAATTAATTTCATTATATATGTTAATTATTATTTTTTTAATTGTTATAAAATTACCTTAAATAATTTTACAATGGTAATAAAATATTTATTTTAATAAGAGAAGATAAAATAAATGATTCTAAAAATATTTAAAGTAATATAATTTGAAAATGATAATGTGTACCATGAATTTAATACATATATGTGACATATTAGTTATTTTTAAATTAATTTTATTTGAGATCAAATATTTTATTGATGAATTTAAAGTCAAATTAGTTGAATAGTGTAAAAATTGACATTAATGATACATTTTCAGAACAATATTGTATTATATTATATAAAAACTAAAAATATATATAATGATTACAATTGTGAAATCATATAGTCTAATATTTCAAACTTTTTTCATGTATGGGTCAATAGTTACCTTATATGTGAAATTTTAACCCTTTTAGTGTGAAAAAGACATCACTATGATTAATGCTAATGTAGGCTAACCAAGTGGTTAATGAAACATATATAGATTAAAATGATATCAAAACAAGTATAAATTTCATTTTATTTTTATATTTCAACCCCTTCCACTTTTTTTATAATTAATGACCATTTGTATATATTTTTATATATAATAAGCTTATAATAATTTAGTTTTCTTTATTACATTTGAAAAGATCCACTCACCTCAATTATAAAACGGCACATCCTCCCTCATTATTTACACCAAATAGAGACATATATCTCTTAAAACCATAACCTTAACTATTCAAAACATCATTATATATGTTATTATGGTTATTGGATATCTAAAAGATAAACCCTTGATCCTTTATGAAAAGATCTATATAAATTATACTAAAGAAGAGGTAGAAATATTTACCAACTCTTTCAAGTTTATTTATTTTTATATTTCCTCATCATGTGTTATAGCCTTCACCAATTAATTACTCCAGTATAATAAATATGATGAGTCTTTTTTATGATTATAGATAAATCATACTCAGTTTATTTTCCATCCTATTTAATGTGAAAACATCACTCGTGCATACATATAGGTTACTATATCCATGTAGAAGTCTAATTCATTTTTCTTTACTATATTACAAGGATGGTTATAAATATTCAACTAATATATATATATATATATATAATTATATTACATAATAATTATTCTGCAATTTTAAGTTGTTATTTACCTCTATTTTATTACATCCATTGAAAAATGAAAACATCATTCATTTGTATTCATGACATACCATCCCCATGAATAGTGTAACAAATTTTTCAATCCCTATAATTATAGATGACATAAAATATATATATATACTCAATATATATGATATTTATAAAATACAAAATAATAATTATATTATAGAAAAGTAATAAATTCATACGTAATGAAACTACTAAATCAAAATATTCATGAAAAACGCAGCTGTTATCACCTTAAACAGTTTTTTAATAAAAAATTAATAATAATGGGGTGATAAATAATTATAATTAAATCATAAATGGAGAGAGATATATATATATATATATTGTTCCTATAATAGATGTATAATAAATATTTAATTATTATACAGGAGGTTTGAATAAGTACGAAGGAGGTCAAACCTAAGGTAAGGGTTTCTTGGATCACTATAACTTTTGAGAGACATATAACATATTCCCCACATATTTATATTATGTGGAGTATAAGCTTCCAATTTGAAATATAATATCATGAATATGTTTTCTGTAGTTTTTTCATTTTTCATTTGATGTTATTTTTTCCATGTGGATTACGATTCAAAAGATACTAAAGTGTTATATTTTTTATTCTCATGTTTACTTCTCTGAGACATATGGAATACTCACCACTTATTTTTTTTGTGGTTTATATAGTGTATTGTTGATATATTATATATTAATTATATTCATGGTCATGGTATTTAATGTTTTATTCTATTTTATTTCTTTTATGTGGCTCATGATTAAAAATAAACTTATGTGGTAAGGGTTTATTTTACAATCTCATTGTTATTTGAGATTATTTATTTTTACATACCAGTTGATGAATATTTCATTTCCATGTCCATGTTTTCTAAAAATTATTTAAAAACTGATTTTAATTTTCTATAATTATTTTTAATGCACTTATTTTAACTGGCTTATTTTTTATTCTATTTTTTAAATTGAATCTTCCTTTTGTTTTTGGAATAAGGTTTTTTAACATTTTATAAAAATGCATGAAGGAAATGTTTTTAATCTTATAAAAAATGAATTTAATTTCCCACAATCATGATTCCATAATAATATGAAGCTTAATTTATATGTTTGTAGGGTTTTTTTTCAAATACAAATATTTTTTAATTACATGCATATTTTTCAGATTATAAAAAGTGAATTTTGATGAAAACTGGTATTTTACCCAAGAAATTTTTTGGTGAACACAATGAAGTATTTTCATCAATTTCATCTTTTTTATTAAATGTTCTTTAGAGGATATAAAATAATGAATCTATCCACCATATTTATTTATGTATTTTATGATCATTTTGAATAGGGGGAAGTATTAACATTATTTATGATAGTACCTACAATATTGATAGTAATTGATTATTAAGTTATATTGATTTTAATGTATTATGAGAAATATATTAGACTTATTAAGTGAAATTCAAGGCCCACTATAGTACCTGGATGCATCGATAGGTCTAATGAGTCAAACTATCTTTAGTTTTGGTCGAGGCCTTACCCATTGGTGCAGATTCCATTGAACAAGGGCTTGATGGTATTTTAAGATGTCTTAGACGATGCCTTGATGATATGTTTTAAATGTAATGAATTATCAAATTTGTCATTATGAGATTAGTCATTGATGAACATGTGTTAAATATATTATTTTTAATTTCCATTGGTATGTTTAATGATCATTTTTATATAGATTTATTTTATCATCCATTATATCTGTGATATTATGCTCAAGCTATTAATTAAAGGAAATTTATTTTTTAGTTTCACATACATATTTATTATGATTATTTATTAAATATTTATTCATCTATATCATTATCCTTACTAATGGTATGATCTCACACAAATCTTATATTTTATATTCCTCTTGACAACATGAGGTGTTTTTGATTGATTTTTACGTATATGTTAAAGTTAAATACAAAATTCTCCAAGAAAACGCTTTTTAAATTTTATTTTTTCAATTCTAATATAAATTTCAATTATGTTTCATGTTTACCAAGAACACAAAACTATTTCAATCCTTAAATATGTGATT
Organism: Viscum album; assembly: GCA_963277665.1. Classification (NCBI taxonomy): domain Eukaryota; kingdom Viridiplantae; phylum Streptophyta; class Magnoliopsida; order Santalales; family Viscaceae; genus Viscum; species Viscum album. The sequence continues at coordinate 1,550,592,252 of OY728125.1, read as the reverse complement.
AATTTTATCCTTTTCTAATTTAATAATGTAAACAATAATTTTAGGCTACATAGGTCAGGGGCCTTACAATAGGTATTTGTGGAGGATTAGTAGAAACATTAGAAAATAGATATAGGAAAACATATATCAAAAGATATAACAATATAATTAACATTTAAGATAATTATAAGTATAGGATAACATCTTACAGACTTGGTAATGACCACAGATAAGCTAGGTAAATCCTAATGACTCATTGATTTAGAATAGGGTTTCATGATTTAGATATAATTTGTATAATATTTAATGACTATGTGATAAACAAATATAATTATTTTATTTTTTACTTACAAATTTCTTTTTTGGTTTTTGTCATAGATAGAATAATGGGAAATCATGTTAAAAATGAACATGACGGAAAATTCAGTGATTATAATAAAAAACTAGATGAACAATAGAGATAAATATATTATGAATATATATCTTGATATATGATTTATAATATATTAATCATTGAGATTCATAATGCATCAAATAACGGAAAAATATTTTTTTTTTGAATGATCAAGTGGAAATGATCTTGGAGGTACGAATGTTCAATATCCATTTTATTAATAATATAGGAAGTAAAACCTAGAGGAATACCAAAAATAGAGGGTGAGAAGTTTTCTATATGGATATAAAGGTCATAAGGATCCAAAATAAAAAGGAATTCAATGTATTATATGTTAGTATTTTGCGAATTATCCGAGTCTATTCCCAAAACTATGAGTTACTCCCTATTCAAAAAAGTGACATATGCTATACACAATTTTTAAGTAATTTAATTGTTGATTTTTATTATAGATGTATTTTTATTAATGGAATTGTAGTTAATAGAATCATGAAACATATATGTATTCCTCCCCAATTTTTTCTATATTTATTCAAAATTATATATTGAATTACACTGATAACCAGGAATACTAATTTGATGATAAGGTAATATTTTATGGAAAACATTATTGAGGGATTGATAACCCTTATTTTGTGTTTGATAATGGGATAAAATTAAAATGTCCTGGTATGATATGTTTATGGTTGATCAAAAATTTTACACCATATTTACCCATTTTTATGTTTTATGTGATGGGAGTTTAAAATTCTATTTTGGGAGACATTTGTTGAAATTCAACCCTTTGGTTTAGTATATTATTATATAAAATGATATATAGGGAAAAAATATTTCTATTTTTTGAACATAATTTTATATATTTATGTAATCATTAAGTTTAATATGATTTTGAGGCTGAGTTATTTATGGATTGTTGTAGTTATTACATTTTTGGGAAATATTGTATAGAATACCACAATGGATATAATGGAGATTTGATGAGTAATGTTATTTTTGAGTATTTTTGTCATATTATATGAAATATTATAGTTATAGAAAAATGATAACTCATATTTCGGGGAACAATCCATCACATTTACTTAGGACATGGGGCTCGAACCAACATCTGATTAGAGACTAGGTTTCGATGCCTTCCACTAGCCTACGTGATGTCCTGGTCTGTATGCCGTTATTTTTTATTAAATGATATGATATATTAATTATAAGTTGATATTGGGAATAATATTATATGATCTAAAATTATTTATTTTTTTGGTCTTTCAATGACATTAATGAATTTATGGGAGACATATAATTTGGTTAAATCATTTGAAACATTTAAGATCAGCAAAATAAATAATTTGTGTTGAATGTTATTTAATTTGATGGAGTGGAAGATGAAGGGTATGAGATACACATTGAGGTTAATAATTCATTAAAATTTAGGTTATTGGGGTTATATGGGATATACTGAAAAATGAAATTTTTGTTGGTGATCTGATTATTAGTGTATTTTATCAAAGTATACACACGTTTGGAATTCAACTCTATTAATTTATAAATGTTTTCTAGGGTTAAATGTTTGATTATATTTTTGGGTTTTGAAGAAGTTCAGTTTTATTGTAGAGGTTTCTTAAAGTTAACTACATATGAAATGGATTTAGTTGAACTTTGAATATTATTATTTGAGGATAATTTTTTATTTATCATCTTATGTAACATCTGAAACCCATTTTTTGGTAAATATTTAGAGGTATAAAGAATGAATTATGGATCTTATGATTCATTAAAAAGTGGTTAAGTTAAATAAATATACTTCATACAATATAAAATGAAGTATAAATTCATATAATAATAATAAAAGGCTGATATTTTTCCTATGACACTGAAATAAGTTATGTATGTTTATTTACATGAGTGATTTATCTAGATATTAAAAAAATAATTGGACTTTAGCAAAATAGTTTTGAAATAGAAATGTTCTATTTTTATTTTTTCTTCAAGAAATCAATGACCCTTTAATCCATCACAGATTTATAGTTTAGTGGTGGAAAAATATAATGGCCATGATCTCAATCAAACTCTATTAATCATTGGGTATTAATTTTTTTCTTTCGTTTCTATATTTCTGTTTCCCCATGATGTCCCCTATTTAGAAACCCAATATTTTGGTAAATTTCATACATCACTTTTCCTTTTTAAGAGTATGTTTTAATAACCTTTTTTACGATGCATATTTCTTATAATGAAATATTGAAATTTAAATGGAATGATTATCAATCCAATGTTAAGATTATCATGATGTGATTTATTGAAGGAGTAAAGAATCTGACACTATAATACTTTAAATGAAAACTAAATTCAATATAGTCTACAATACGAAATATCGAGCTCAAAACAACCCAAAAATATTACTATTTCAATATGGACGGTATAACGAAGACATTAAATTAGAGGGATTGAATAGTATTATCGAAACTATGAAATTATATATATATATATACACACACACATGAACTAATAATAAATTCATTTAATAATTCTCATGAAAAATGTACTTGATTTTTTGTGATGTTATTTTGTGCCTCAAAAATATGTTTTATTTAAAAATGATTTTATATTTTTCCTTGTAAAATATTATAATTAGTTTGTTTAAATCATATGTATTTTACTTCATAAAAATACCATTTTTTGAATCAGAATATTAAAATTATTATAAGGTGAAATTTTGTGAATTTTTTTTTGAAAAGATTAATGTTCCAGTGAATAGTGGAAATTACTAATTTTTGTAGAAAAATGTATTTTAATTTCAATCATTCACAACATTTAATATTATTTTTAAACTGAATAAAATAATATGAATTTCTATTATATTATGTTTTATCCAATTAGGTACAATACAATATATTTAATATTTTATTTTGGTATGAAAACTTTTTTTTAAAATGCATTTTTTTCAAATATCAGTATTTTTAAAAAATAATATTTTCATTAGGTTTTGCACAGTTATTTTAAAATTAATTATTCAGATTTTTAGATATTTAATTTAAGAAAATTAATTCTATATAAAAATATGGGTGTCAAATTTATTAATAAGTTCCCTTTCTTCTGTAGGTATTATGAATAAAAATTATGGTAAAATTTATCACCATAGTAAAGGATAAGTCAAGTTAATATTGCTTAAAACTAATTGATAATGCCATAATATTCAATCCTAGATTTTATTAAATGAATGTAATTACACCCTTAACACCTTAGTCTCGAAATTTTTCTATTTAATGGATATTTTTCTTGAAAATGACTTATATATTATTTCAATTAAATAAAGTTACAAAATTTCACCCTCTTGTTTTTTGATATCTTTTATGTGTCACATTGTGACAAAATAAATATACGAATGAAAAAAATCTATATTGAGAATAATTAAATTATTTTCATTGTATAAATTTATTTATAATTTTTATAAATTATATAAAAAACGTAAATACTTTTATAATGTTAATACTATATTTATTTAATTAATCAAAAAATAAAAAAAGTTATTTTAATGATATTAAAAGTGATATAATTTGAATGAGGTAATATGTACCATAAATTTTGTACATAAATGTTAATTAATAGAAATATTTTAATGAATGATAATCTGAAAAAAATTTATGATGCATTTGATGTAAAATTAAATGAATAGTGTCAAAATTAAAATTACTAATGCTTTATGAAAATAGTATTTGATTAAATTATTTAAAAATCTTAAAATTCTAAAAAGTGGACAATTAGGATAATATATGGTCTAGAATTTCATTACATATTCATTTATGGGTCAATATTTACCTTATATATTAATTTATAACCCTTTAATAGTGAAAAAATTATTTACCACAATTATTGATAGAATAATTTAACAAAGGGGTTATTAAAAAACACAAGGATGAAAATGATATGAAAACCTATCCAAATTTCAATGAATGATGTTATTTTAACTTTATAAACTTTTAATTCAAATTAGTGTCCATTTAGAATCATTTTGAAATAGAATAGTCTTGTTATATTTTATTTTTCATTAATAAATTCCACAAATTCCTCTAACCTCAAACCATACAAGAAAAACGAATCAATTGTCCCTCCATGATATTATTTTAATAAATAATTTTTAATAAATGAGTGATAAAAGATTATATGTAAATAACAAATTTTCTGATATATATATGACTATTTTTAAATAATAGATATATAATATACATTTTCTTATTATATATGAGATTTAGACATGTACAAAGGAAGTTGGGCCTGAAATAAGGTTTTCTTGTCTATCATCTACATCTATGGTATAAATTCTATATTCAACAATTATTATTTTTTGTAGTGTATATGGTTTCCCATTGATATATAATTTAATGAATATATTTTTCACAATGATATTTAGTGTTTTATTATAAGTTATTTTAATCATGGGGATTATGATTGAAATGATACACAAGTGGTAAGGGCTTCTCTTCTAACATTAATTTCAGTGAGACATTTTCCAATTAATTGCTTATTTCTTTTGTGTATTGTATTTACTAACCAAATTATATATTATATAATAAATCCATTTTTTCATTTTATTTATTGATTTATTTGATTTTATTTATTTTATGTGGATTACGATTCCAAAGTAACCCAATTGTTAATGGTTTATTTACCTATATTTTCATTATTCAGGATTGTTTAATTTAAATCATCAGCTAAGAAATATTTATCGTCCATGTAATTTTTTGTGAAATATATTTCAAAAATGTTTTCACTATTCTTGAATGATTATTTAATCTCATTTTTATCCTTGTTTTACTTTTTAGTTTTTTTTAAAAGGAATATTAACATCACTTCCAAAAGAGGTACTTTTTTTTCTTTTCTTATCAAATTTTTAAAGGAATGTTTTCAACTTGTAAAACATAGACAGAATTTCCTAACATAATTTATCCTCAATAATTTTATATTTCTATTAATAGTTGAAAAAGTTATTTTTAGAGAGATTAATATCATTATTACATACAAATGTTTTAGAATTTAATACATGATTTTCAAAGAGAAAGGAGTTTTTCATCGGGAAGTTATCCTATGATTTTTTTTGTATTTTCATCTATGTCAACATACTTTTATAAATTATATTTGTAGTATATATACTAATTATACCATCCTCCATACTTCTTTTGATGGTTTATGGTAAATTTCACCAGGGAAAAGTATTGATATTTCATATGATTATTCTTCCAATATGGACAATTATTGATTGTTAAAGAATATTGATTCATCTGTATAATAATGAATTCATTAGATATAATAATTAATAGGAATGGACTTTTATATAATCTTGATTCATCAATAAGTCTAATAAGATAGAGTAGATTTTTTTTGGATAAGGACTTACCCATTTGTGTAGATGTCACGATAAAAGGCGTTATCATTATTTTCCGGTTTCTAAAAAAAGGCCTCAATTATATTTTTCAAATATCCAAAACTATAATTTTTTCATTAGAGGGGTATTTATTATTTTTCATGTTATTATTTAATTACCTATAAAATAAATTTATACTTTGAAAGATCTTGTTATTATTTATATGGATTTATTTGATCATCCTTTACACTTTTAATATTTTATCAATTTATTTTTTAAATTTTATATGTTATAGTTATTTACCATCTCATATATATATTGATTATTAATTTATTACAGATTATACTACACACTTACACTTACTGAGTATCTTAGCTCACCCCTTATGTTTTATTTTCCCCAATACAATAAAAAGTGATTTTTGATTGATATGCATGGACATAATAAGGGTAAATATGGAATTCTCAAATAAAAAACTTTTTCTATTTTATTATTTCGATTTAAATGTGGATTTTATGAATGTATCTAGTATTCCGAGACAATTAAACTATTCTATCCGTAAAAATGAGATACCTCGTATCATATTCTAATTAATAAGGAAAACAGTGACTCCAGTCTACTAGGGTGAAAGGCTAAAACAATTTACTTTAATATCAGAGAATAAAATACTCATAACTATGTATTTTTAAATGTACTTATAATACCTATTTCTAGAAAATAAATTATCTTTATAATAATGTAACTTATAAATTTTTACAATCATATCTTAATGTTCAATAATAAATTTTATGAGGTACACATCCATTGTTGATTTCCAATAACCATAAGCATTTAAATTTTTCATTTTGTATTCTATAGAATCCAAAAATCAATAACATTCATTATGGTTATTTCAAAAATTTATTTTTCCATGAATTTGTTGGTATATTAATTTCATGCTAGAAAAAACACAAACCCTAAATCATATAAGAACAAGCTCCACTAATATGTGGTAGGTCGGAGATGTCGATAATCGATTGTCAAAAGTGGATAAATATGACATTTAAAATATTCAAGAAAATAAATTAATTATCCAAGTTATTTTAAGAGTTAATTATCATTAAAAATAGAGATATATGAAATAAACAATTGATTAATTAACACATTGAATTATATTGTAGACTATTCCAATATATACCTATAATGGCCAACAAATTTCATACATAGATATTAAAACCTAATATGTGAACATTTATCACATAAAATAACGATCCATACCATAATAATATAGATCCAGTGACTTGGGAAATTTGGACACATAAAAAATTAGTTCATAATTTAGTTACATCATCACCCTCTATGTTCTTCATAACTAGAACCCATCTCAGACATATCATACATAATACCTTTATTTATAACAATATTAAATGAAACATAAAAATATTGATATCAAATGATTATTAACTGTAACCTGAAGATATACCAATGATAATTTATGAATAACATTAGTATAAGGGTATGAGAACATGAGAATAACATTTGAAAACCATACTCTGCATATCATATATCATAAACAAGATTCATGTAACATATCTATGCAGTTCATAAGACATGATTCATAAATGAATAATATATCATAATTTCTCAAAGCATATCATTAGAATATGACATAGATTTTGGGTATAAAAATAAGAATAGAAATACTTTTCTCAATTATACCCATCAGGATATTCATAAGATGTTAGGATTGGGTTAACTACTCTTGTAAATACATCAGGCTTGGTATAATATCCCATGTACCCTCTGCTGGGCTTTGGATAAACTCATATGTCCCCTTTTATTTTAGGCATGGTATAAACTCATGATTACCCTATTTCATTATTGTGATAACATCCTATGTTCCCATTGATATTCTAAAACATTAATAGTTACCCAATTCAATGGAGGGAGATACATGTCCCACGTTCCCTTGGTCATAACAAGAACATCATCCTTATTTATAACGTAACTATATTCAAATAATGAAAACCATTACTATTCGTTTCGAAAGATTATGAAACATTCCTCATTTTATAACCCAAAGAAATAAATAGATTTCATAAATATTTAGTCATACAATAATCTAGGGAAAAAGGGTTTCATAATTTTTTACATTTTACCACTGAAAAACCGATTGAATGAGAATGTTTTCCATGAAAATAATTTCATCATAGTTATAATCCTTTGAAATATAGAATAAGGATGGTATCATTGGATTGTATCAAAAAAAATTAAGTTACATTTTTTCATATAATCATAGATTGAAAATTATTTTCATAGATCACATCGAACATATCTTAATTAAAATAAGCTTTCTAATTTGAAAATAACCTTTAAAAATAGAATTTTAAACAAATATTTTGGTAATCCTTTTATTTGAAAATATTAGTGGAAATGTATAATGGATAATTTGATACATTGTGTTATTTTTATATAAGAAAATATTGTACAATACATACATGTTAAAATAATTATTCCATTCATATTTTTGGTAAAATTAAAATGTATCGTATTCAAAAAACAATAAGAATATTGTATTTAAACCATTTTGATAACATTAAAAAATAGATAAAAATAAATTCAATCAATATTTTTTAATACTAAAATCCTTCTCGAATATTTTTATAGATCATGGACACGGTAAGAAAAGGGTTTTTGATAGAAGAATGAAATAAATTCGGTTTTTTACTAAAGAAAATATTTAGTAATCGTGAATATATAAAGAGTGGAATATGAAATGGAAACATGTAATTTATAAAATAACCAATGTAGTATAAAATTCATGTGTTTTTTAGAGTCTAATCATATGATCTAATCATTGGAAGCGTAAAGATATTAATCTTGATACACAATGAGAATGTGAGAAAAAAATTACAACTTTGGTAACATTTAAATTGAAAGATCCATGAAATTAAAACCGTATAATAATGACTATATATAATAATTATCTTGATAATATTCATAAAATACATTCATATGATGTATATAAACCACACAAAATCAATAATGGGTGAATATAGAATGTGTCCCATAGAAATAAAAGTTTGAAAGAAAAATCTCTTACTTTATGTCTCAAATTTTTGAATACATGTTCAAGTGTACATATAATATGTATATATATATGTATGTATGTATGTATGTATGTATTTATATAAATTTTATTTGATTTTCATGTAAGTTTTAAATTGGTGTGTTCTGTCATTATAAAATTATAATGGTTGCATTATATATAACTTTTACCATTAATATTCATTATATACATATTTATTGTCATCGATAAACATTAGATATTGAAAAATGGATTACACTACCCATGGAGGAGGTAGGCCATTCATACACATGAATGTTATTTCCATTTTATCGATGGATAAAATGAAATAAAATCAAATAATATTTTCCCCTTAAAAATAATTTTTATTTAATATTTATCATTTAAATTAATTAAATCCATCTTGATTACCATCTATATATAAATTAAATGAAAATAGTTAATATCACATCATGGAGGTGGTAGTCTACCTATACACATGATAAATGATATCGTTTTCTAGCAGATTTAGATTTTATAAGGTATATATGATATTATAATTCCATATGTATAATAACTTCAAAATTATCATATATAAAAATTAAATCCGTATATTATCTCTAATCGTCATATATTTTGTTGAAAATGAATTATATCTTTTTGTGATGCGGTACTCATCCGCAATGATGATAGACCCTTTTGTTTCCCATTTGGTGGTAGAGAATATAGTTATACATTAATAATTTAAAATAATAAAATCATAGTATATTTTATGTGTTTTATATATTTTTTTTGTTATATCACCATAGATGAAGAATAATTAAAGGATTAGAAGAAGAAATTAAAAATGAAAGGTCAATAATTTTAACTCTTATTCAGAGAACCAATTTTGATTTATACATAATGCCTTTGTATGAGGGTTTATTACTCAAAATAATTCCACAAGGAATTGGGGATTGAAGTGAGGAAGTTATTTGGAAGTTTCTTGGATAAACCAAATAGTTTTGTAACTTAGTGGAGGAGAGGAGAAGGTGTAACATTTTATAAGTGGGGGAGAGGATACACTTGGAATTTTTGAAAATAAAATGTTGTACCCATATTTTAAACATGAAAAACGGATCCAAAATGGATCATTACTAAACCTAAAATTAGATAATTTCAAATTATTTATCTCTAATGAGAGTTTAAAATGGTTTCATTTAATTTTACCATGTATATTTTCAGTTTAACCTCTAGTATACCCGTTTTAACCTTAACCATTTAATTAATTTTTTTTCTTTTTTTACAACTCATTTTTACCATAAATTAAGTGAAAATAGTATATAATAATAAATATAATTATTCATAATATTAAATATTTTTCCCAAATTCAATTTACATAATCATAAAAATTTATTTTCATATTAAACTCGGAGACGCGATTAAAAATTATATTACCAAAGAGAAAAGTTTCATGAGGGTAGAGGGTTTTAATATAAGAATTAACTAAAATATTTATTCTGATGACCTATAATGGATTAATAAATATATAATTTTACAAATTATACTTTTAAACCATTCTAAAATAAAATTGGATTTTATGAATTCTTTAAATGAAATGAGGTTTTTATTATAAAATTGTATTATTTATTATTCATCAAAAAATTAATCTTTATTGAAAATTATGAAATATTTAATAATAGATCATTTTTAAATATAGATTTTAAAATTTTATTTTATATATTAATTTTTTTAACACCCGGAAAAATATATTTTACTATTTTTTAACTAAAAATAAATAACATCATTTTTAGAGAAGATATTATTTTCAAATCATATAAATAGTTTACTAAAAATTATGTTATTTTTTATTAATATAATTTCTTTATTTAAAACCATTATAGTTAATTTTTAAAATGTGATTATTACTATTCATTGTAACAATTTTAATTTCTAGGTCATAATAGTCTTCTCTAAATAATAATATTAATATAACATTGTGTTTAGTCAAAACATTATGTTGAATGTAAGTAATTATATTGAAGAAATTTAATTTATTCAGAAAAAAGTTCCACAAATAGAAAGGGTGGTACAATACCTATGGAAACTCGTACACATCAATAATCATTCATAAATGATAATTTACTAATGGGAATATTTTTATGTATAAATCATAACTCGATTATAATCATACCTTTTACTAATAGATGTATGTCTTGTCACCTTGACTTTTCTGAGTCACTAACCTTATAAAACATAGTTTTTGAGGAAGGTATAAAATATCCTGAAATAGGAATTGGGGATTCAAGAAAATGATGTGATTGAGAGAGAGATATAAATATTTTTGATTTGGAAAAAAAACCTTATTCAAAAGGCGAGAAAAATAGAATGAATTAATAATATCTCTAGAAAAAGCATGGTATAATAATTTAATGAGTTTAGATTGATTCAAATCTGCTTGTTTCTTTGAAAAGGATTATTATGACTCATCAAAGAAGTAGTTGTTGTTAAATATTATTTGTTTTCCCTTGATATTTAATTCAAATGATGAAACTTTGCACACGCTGGATCTCATGGAAATTCGGATGTTTACATCTCATGACTTCATAATGTGACACATCACATATAAAGTTTATTTTATCAGTATATCATCATTTACTAAATGCCCAAATTCATTTTCATTGTATCTTCTATTATCTATAAAATAATAGTAATTATTAAATTAATTATAATGATGATAATTTAAAATTATCAAATAAATCAAAAAAGGTTTCTTAAATAATGAATTGAATTTAGAACATGTATAATTTTCAAACTAGTTTTCATTCACTATTGGAAAAACCAATTATTATATACAATTATAGGAAAAGATATCCTAAAATTACATATATATATTTCTTTTCAAATTTTAATTTTAATTTTGGGAAACTTTATATATTTATGCATGGAAAATTTCCAATTAAAAAAGACACATTAAATACTATAAATCTTCTTATAATATTTTTTATATAAATTTATAATAATTTGGAAACAAAAAAATAAATTAAATCACTCATTACTAATAATTCAAATTTCTAAAAAATATATTTTGTAGGATTTTATGAAAATAAAAAAAATGTTTTAATCACCATTTAAATATGTTTCAAAAACTCAAGAATAATTCTTAAATGCTTCTAAATAGTTAATAACATTTAATTTAAACCGAAAAAAAATTAATCATTTTAAATTAACACACATTGAATGAAAATAAAAATAATAATGAAAAAAGAGTCTATATTGAAATTATATTTTTTAGACACATGTTCGATAAACATACCATGATTAGAAGTATATGAAGGAATATCGATATAATTACTATAAAGGGATTCTAAAGTTGATATACAAACTATATAATGTTTCATGGAATACCACCTAAGAAGATTAACCATATGGTCAAACATGATAACTTTTGGTCGATGTAAATACCACATGAAGAAGCATGCATTCAATTGAATTACCAAATGAAACAATTAACTAAACAGGCATGAATGTATGTAATAATTTCTATTTAAATGTTAGAGATCTTTTTTTATTATCTATAAATTTAAAAAGAACTTTATATAACATGTTTATGGTTGAAATCAAAATAAATGATTTATGTAAAGGTACAATGGTAATTATAATGAAAATATAGAGGAAAAATGTAGAATTTATTTTTTATATAAAGGTAAATCATTGGTTATAATGGTTTTTTGTGGAAAAAATAATCTCTATCATAATTAATGATAATATATTTTTAATTTTTTGTAATGATAAAAGTGTACACACATTAGAGTAAGTATATGTTGTCAATGGAATAAATGTAGAAACATGAGTTCTTGTAAGGGTCATGTGAAACTTAAATATATATGTACCTAAAGGAGAATCAAAAGAACAATAACTTTTTTAATGTTCATATGAAGACAATATTACTTCTTTGAAGGTAATAAAGAGTTCATGAAATATATGTAATAATTATAGACTTTGAAAAAATATTAAATGGAATTTACATAAGCACATGATATATATTAGTAATTAATTAAAAAATAATTAAAATAAATAATGAAAAATTAAATAAAAGTTAATAAAGTATCAAACTATTATATTTATCAAGTAACTAAAACATGAAATAGATTTGTTTTAAAACTTCTTTGAGAAATTATAATTTTATAGTTTATGATAATTAATAAAAACAATTGTTTGAAAATATATTTAGTAATACTACGAGGTTGTAATATTCAAATAAAAAAGAAACTTAAAAAACAAATAAACTCCATAGTGTATCATAGTATTAATAGTATTTTAGCATTGTAAATAACTAAATCATCATCTTTAACCACTAATTTTTTTTTAAATTTCTATCATTTTCAAAAGCATCATCTTGCATCTCAATAAAATTAGTTTTGAATATTTTTTTCAATATGAACCTCTATAATAATATATTTTCTCCAAATTGATTGATAGGTATAATTCCCAACAGACATATATGATCCATTTATACTAAGATCATATTCATTATCTTTTTAAATCAATTCAATTATAGGATATATGGTATATTGAATTCATGATGAAAAATATTATTTAAAATCCAACATTAGTTCTTGTTGCAATAGAAGAATGAAGTGTTGGGAGATATATTAAAATTTCTTTTAATACAGAGTTCTTGAAACCCAAGCATGGATATTGGACATGAAAATTATAATGTTTTTATTTAATATCAAATGATTGAAATAATTTATCTATTTATTCATTCTTCGATATAGATTTTGATCATTTGAAAAGAACATTTCATTTTTTATTCATTAAGCTACGAGGATCCATTGATTGAATCCCTCTAGTTGTGATCCAAACATGATCAATATAACTAAGAGAAATTCCAATAGATCTTCATGTTCTAGAATAGCAAAAATATTGACCTATGTTATTCATCGTGATTTATCGTCCCTCACCCTTAAAGAAAACTCTCTTGCATTTCTCGTTATTTAAATGGAGATAAAAGTATGATTTGATTGAGAATTTCTTATGCACAGCAATTATCTATTTTCTATTATACACCAACATAATAAACATAACTGCCTATCTATTGATCTCGAGTTTTGGTAAATAGGATTATTTAATTTCATTCCATCCCTTAAAAAGTATTATAGCTTTTAATGATCCCCATTCCACATAATAATTATAATAAACATACTATTTTTTGGTTCATGATAACTTTCAAAATATATAATATTATTAAAATGGATTGATAATTAATATTCTTCACCAAAAACAGTGTTGGACTGTTCAAACACCTCTGGTATTTTTTGAACTCCCAAATAAAATTTTAATTACATTTCTCATTTTTCAATAAATATTTACTATCGATAAAACATGGAAATAATTATCCCTCATCCATGAAAATTATATTAATTCAATTAAATATATTTAAATATAATTTAATTGATATCATTGAAAACACTTTCTTTGTGTCCCTCTAAGATTGTTTCATATCAGAATTAGGTGTTACTGCTTAAATTCCATGATTTATATCCAGTAATGGGTCAAGGAATCCATTAGAAATAAAATAATGTCACAATAAGGAAAACCACATATGAACACTCACTATGTAATATTATACCTTTGTCACAATATATCATCAAGAAGTCTCCACATCCTTATCACAAAATAATATACTCAATATGTCATTATTTGATTATCTAAATAATCATGATCTTACACCCTCGATATAGAATTTTGGGAAATAGTTTCATTCCAATCACTGGGCCAAAATATGTTATTTTATTAAGATTAAAGGGGAAATCATTCATCTACTAATCCATTGATAAGATTTCAATCGTCATGTTCCCAATGAACCATACCTTACAAAAAACATTTCATAACACACCAACTCCCAAAAACTCCCACTTGGACTTGAGCCAATTGGCTGGGAAGTTTTGTCTGGTATACCTCACATGTGAATCATATTTACGTCGAGTCATGGATTTAGTCAAGGGATCCACCATGTATAATTCCCTGAAAATAATTTAAAATGAAACCTCACATATCTGTTAAAAATTCCTCAAGATGTGATACTTTATAATTGTGTGTTTTATCTACTGATTAAACCTTAGGTCTTTCCATAAATCCATCCCTGTACTATTATCAAAATAGAGTGTGATTTGATATTTATTTCCAGGCACAATATATTACTATTGGATGATGTTTTTCATCTATAACACTTCATCAGCTACCTCAAAATCCTTAATTTTCTCAGAATCATCTATGGAATATACAACCAAGGCCTTATTTAATTTCTCCAAGAACACAACCGATCTATTCATTATGAAGTTGTATCATATTTTTAATTCCAAGTCTTCTTGATTTGTATTGAAAGTAGCTTCTTCATAACTTATGAGGACTAGTTCCTCATCTCTTATATAAACCAGGATCATATCCTTAGTATTCCTTACCTACTTATGGACAGTCTTTAATTCTACCAAATGGTTGTAACCTAGGTCATCCTTAGATATTCCTAACATAATAAATTTGTAGGTGACATATAGCCTTGAACATGTGATAAAAACATTACTTAACCAATATTTTATGAGTGTGAAATCATTGACGTTCCATTTATTTTCTCATACATACAATGAAATTTTTTTTAGAAAGATGAATTCCATGTTATGTTGCAAAAAATATCCAATCTTGGATTTCTAAATAATAAATCTCATTAGTATATTGTAAATGTATATATTTAGAAACAATATGAGAAACCACTTAGATATATCATGATGAATCTTTATCCCATTAATATTTTCTTCATTTCCCTTATCTTTTAAAGAGAATAATTTATCCAACCAAGCCTTAATAGACTGTAAGACTAGTATTTTGATTCCGATGAGTAATATATCTTCAACTTATACTATTAAGAATATAACTTCACACCCATAAAACCATTCATACACATGAGTCTCACAAAAATTATTTATGATATAAATTTTTTATGGCTTTATAAAAAAATGTTCTATGATATATATTATTTATTTAATCGATAAATGATTTTTTTTCAATTTTACATCTTACTGGAATCCTTTAGTGTAACAAAACCATAGATTTCGCCTATATAGAAACTCTTTGGACAATTCAGATTATGGATGGCTATTTTGAAAGGCATTTTCCAAATATCATAGTCATGTTAATCCTCAATAGAAAGTATAATATTGATTTATTTTAAAATTAAAACTCGTGAAAATGTTTTGTTATAGTCAATTCTATTACAATGATTAATCCATTTTTCAATGAGTTATGCCATATGGGAACTGATTTTTCCTTCCATGTATAGTTTCTTCTTGATTAACCATGTAAAACTAGTAGGATTCACATCCACTTTAAGATTTAGAAAAATCTAGGCTTGGTTTTGGTATATAGAATACCATTTTAGAATTCATGTCTTCTTGCCAATTGGAATAATCTATTCCACATTCTAATTTATTATTGGTTAAATGATCATTATTATCATCTGATAATTAGTTAATATCTATAGTGACTAGAAAACCATAATGTTGTAGTTCAAAAACCTGTGTTGTACTCATATTTAGTACCCATGTCTATGGAACCATTTGTTCTTCAACAAGGCTTTGTGGAATCTTGTAATGGCCCGGACCCCCTGGCCATTACTTTACCAAAAACACGGCTCCACCGTGATAGTGGCACCGGTTACATTGGCACTGTGATGGTCGAACCGTGAGGGTGCCACAGTGGCGGTCACACCGTGTGGACCCAACTTCTCCGCTCTCGTAACGTATCTTTTGATGTGGATTAATCTTAATACCCTTTTTAAAGTCATTTAAATCGCGAGAAACATCCCTGATGGGGGATATTAAATAACTCTTTAATACCATCGTGTGTAACTGCCCACCCATGTAGGAAACCTTGATCTGTTTTTTCCAGCATTCAAAATTCCATATCCCGATCTCCTCCTTATATCTTCCGCTAGAGTTCTCCATTTCTTCTCGGTTGAATTTCCTTTTTATTCTTGGTGCGCTTGGAGAACTTTTTTACATGGTTTGTGGTGTGCCTCTGCTGAAGCCTTCTACCCATCTTGGAGTCCATGGATTTCCTACCCTACAGGCCACGCATCCCTTGTTCCTAACACGGAGTTGGAGCTTCGATCTTTGATCAACCAAGTAGGGATTTCACCTTTGTCTCTCCTTTCTATGTATCATGTTGGGTGGGTATGCTACTGCTTCTGTAGGAATGGATGAACTAAAAATTAATTAATATAACAAATTGATTCTAAAGAATGAAGTGGAGGGGTGTGATCGATGATGCTGCTCTGTTTTCTCCTCTTTCATGATTAATGTTTTATGAATTGTATGGGCTTACGCCTATTGAAAATCATCGACATTGGTGGTCTTTCTCTATGAACTAATGAACTCCTACAACCTGTGATATTTAAATGGATTTTACTTTTGGTTATCGACCTTGTGTTGTTATGGAAATTGGTTAATTACGTATATTCATTTAAATAAATTGAAATCAACAGGATCAACTCCTTTTCTATGATAACCCCATTTTAAGCCTAGTGGAATTGAAACCATGGAGTGTGTTAAATATTTTAAATCTGCAAATACCTGCTTGGTCCTTCTTTGTGTTGGTAGTAGTGGTTTGGTAGTTTTCTTCCATGGGCCAGATACGGGCGACCTTGTGTTTATCTTGGATAAGGGCATAGATTGCTGAGTGATGTTGGTGAGGATGGGATCCTCTGCTTGTATCACGATTTGGGGTGGAATCCTCTGCTGTTGAAAAAATGTTGGTTCTGGGGACATGGGGTTGTATCTCGAGGTCGACTTTGGTTCCAATACTTGGAGGGGTCTCTCTTTGATGTGAATTTACAAAGAACCGGGGGTGAATGTTTAAATTGTTTTTGGCTGTAACTATTTCCTTTAGCTTGTGCTTATGCTTTCTAGTTTCCCAATAGATGTAGAAATTATTTAAACAGAATTATTGAACATGAAAACAAGGATGGGACAAATGGGAAATTGTTTCTAGGACTGAGATGTGTTTTAGTCATGGACATAATTCCTTTCCCTTCTGAATGAATAGTGACTAGGTTGTTCGTGCTTAGATTGGCTTTGGAAACCGTAGGTTGGGTTGAGTGCTTGCTACTTATACATATATTGTAGTATTTTTGTTTCTTATTCGTTCCCCACCCAAGTTGATCACTTAGTGCCGAACACCCCCATTTCATGGGGGAGGGTGGTTTTCCCAAAACTTCTATTAGTGGCTGGTTATTAGATCCCTTTCTTCTCCCTTTCCAGAATATCCCAAGACCCTTCGGGCAGGCTGTGATGGCCTGGAGTCCATTATTATCCCATGAATCTTCCGGCATGGTAGTTTTGGTTGTTGGCCCAGGTGTTTGCAGGAAGGTTGTTTCCCAAGTATCTTCGGGATTAGGCCCAGGTGTCTTCGGGCATGGCAGTAGTTGTTCTGATCGAGGTGTTTGCAGGTGTTGTTATGCATGGAGGTTGTGGTCCAGGTGTCTGCGGGCGGGATAGTGGTTATGGCCCAGGTGTGTGAGGGCGGAGTTTGGCAGTGGGACTGTGGTGAGGTTATGGCCCAGGTGTGTGCAGGCGGGGTTTGGAAGTGGGACTGCGGTAAGAATGGCGGGATTGCTTCGATGCATAGTATGTCTTCAATAACCAGTGGGAAAGTGGTGTGGGGTACCCAAATATCAATGTGCTATTACTATACGTTACTTCACTTGCGTTATTTGGGGAGTGTACCTTGGTGAGGCTTGGGTGGTTAGTTTCCTTGCTAGGTATTTGTTATCTCTTTTCTCACAGGGAATTATCATGCCTCCCCACTTGTGCATGAGAGTCCTTGGTTTTCCCTACTAGGTATATTTGTATACTCACCCTATGTATACAAAACTACTTTCAGGTATCCAGGAGGAATTCGGGGATTGTGATGGGCCGTACTAGCTCGGGTGTTGTGACTGTTGCAGTTGTTATTTTCTTCTTTTTGGTACTTTTTTACCTTGTAGACCTTGTACCTTATGACATTACTTTTATATCATGCATATGGGAATTGTTATTTGGATTTACTTTTACTTCCAGTCTTGGTGTTGTTTTGATTTTTCCATCTTCTCTCCCGATCCAAAAAAATAAAAAGGGTAATGCCTTCCATTTGTGTGTGTGACTTTTATACCCTCGGTGCTAGTCGCCACTCCGGGACCTATTAAAGGCGGGTTTCGGGGGTCATTATCTCTCCTTCAACTTGAAGAATGAAGGGTCTAGCAACTTTTTGTCCCTTACCTCATCTTGGTGAAGGCGGGTCGTGACAGAATGGTATCAGAGGAATAGGTTGAGAGATAGGATGGAGTCTGGAGTTAGGCACAATGAGGATTGCATGGGATGGTAGGGAAACAGTGTTGGGTGACCTTGGTACATGAAATAGGCAGGGAAGACAGGCTAGGACATGGGATTTTAGGGCCCCCCGTGATCCAATGCAAGGACTCTGGACCTACAAAACGACCAAGTGAGGCTACACTGATTGTAGGGTAGAGACCCTAGGAAAGGAACAGGCATCATAATGACTTTTGTTCTTGTGTTTTTGGGGTGTTGTGGATTGAAATAAATAAGATGTTAAGGAAATTTTAAGAACACTATTTTGCACTACTTGGGCTTAGGCATTCCTTGTTTACCTTACAACTATGGCACCTGGGAGATGACCATGAGTGGTGCAGGCGATCGAGGCCCAGGAGGTTGACATGGCCAATCAGCAGAGGGATGATCGATAGGAGGAGGATGACCAGTGGCAGAACACGCTTTGATCCTTCTAGCGACAGACCCTCGAGAAGTATGAGGGCAGCACCTCTGACATGAAGATGGAGAGATGGCTAGAGGAGCTGGTGATAGCTTTCGGTTTGATCCAGGCTCCAGCATAGTATTGGGTTCCTCTGGTCGTGAGCTAGATGTGGGGAGCAGTGCTTCAGTGGTGGACGCTCTACCTGGGGGAGAGGAGAGAGGCTGAGGTGGCATGGGCTGATTTTGAGAAGGAGTTCCAGGCAGAATTCCTCTCTTCTACGATGAAGGAGGAGAAGAGGCAGGAGATACTCTCCCCCCAGCAGGGGAGTATGTTAGTAAGGGAGGTGGGGATAAAGTTCAAGGACCTCCTCCTCTTTGCTCTGAACCTCTTTCCAGATGAGGAGTCTTGGGAAAGACGTTTAGAGGAGGCGCTCCGACCCTCCCTCCAGTACGTTGTTACCCCCTTCACCTTGCCGACATACTTGGAGGTCCAGAAGAAGGAAGAAGTGGTGGAGAGGATGCACAATCTAGGAGGTGTATAATGAGAGGGGGTCCAGATGTGATCATCAAAGGGGAAGGTCGTCAGCACCAGGCCTCCTGCATCAGGGCCCTCTAGGTTTCGACCGGTAGGGAGCAGGCCCCAGCAGTTCCAGTTCTGATCTTCCGGCCCTCACCCCTTTCCTCCGGGACCAGGACCGAGATGCTTCATCTGTGGAAGACATGGGAACCTCCAGAATCAGTGCTCGGACCGATTACAGTACGGCGGTGGCGGATAGGCTTAGCACCCGCCCCAGCAGCAGCTTCCAGGTAGGCCCTTCCCACAGCAGCAACAGGGGCAACGAGCTCCCGCTCCTCCAAGGGCAGACGTTGCAGGGTGAGGCCGACCTTAGGGTGCTCCTTCAGGACCTTGACCAGGGCGTGGTCGGGGATGTGGCCGACAGCCGAGGGGAAGAAGAGTTGGGCATGGGCAGTTGTACGCCGTGGAGGCAGCAGTTTCGGTGAGACCAGAAGTCGTTCGAGGTACAATCAGTTTGTTTAGTACCCTTGCATATTCCTTGTTTGATACCGGAGCTTCGCAATCCTTTTTTGCACCCGATCTGGCCCGTGGTCTGGGTCTAGATGCCGAGAGACTTCCAGTATCCCTGGTGATGAGCACACCAGTCAGAGTTTAGACTGACTTGTTATATGTTTTTCAAGGATGTAGACTAATGATAGGGCCACATCAGTCGGTTAGGCATCTACTACTGCTACAGATACAACCATACGATGTCATCCTAGGCGTTGACTGGCTATTCTCTGTGTGTGACATCATCAAATGCTTCCGAGGAAGGGTTTTGTTCTTAGACTTGGGCAGCCAATGTTTTACTGTCACTGGCGAGCAGAGTGGTGAGAAGGGCAGCAGGTGAGAGGAAACCCTCCTCTCCTTGATAGCCGAGTTGTTAGTAGAGTCAGTAGATGTAGAGATAGTGGAGGAACCAGGGATCGTGAGTGAGTTTATGGAGGTCTTCCCTGAGGAGGTTACGACTCTACCCCCTCGACGTGATATCGAGTTTGGCATAGACTTGCAGCTTGGTGCTCGTCCGATTTCGATGGCTCCCTACCGGATGGCACCTTTGGAGCTACGGGAGTTGCGGATTCAGATTGATGATCTGATGAAGAGGGGTTTTGTTTGACCAAGTGCGTCACCATGGGGGGCTTCAGTCTTGTTCGCAAAGAAAATAGATGGTGGTCTCAGGTTGTGCATAGACTACAGGAGGTTGAATCAGGTAACGATCAAGAATCACTACCATCTTTTGAGGATATACGATATTTTCGACCAGCTGAAGGGGGAATGATGGTTCTCGAAGATCGACATGTGGTTTGGGTATCACAAGTTGAGGGTGTATGAGGGAGACATCTCGAAGATGGCCTTCAGGGGAAGATATGGGCACTTCGAGTTTGTAGTCATGCCTTTCGGCATTACGAACACTCCGACTATGTTCATGGGGATTATGAACTCCGTCTTCCGGGAGTATCTGGATCGGTTTGTAGTCATGTTCATTGATGACATCCTGATCTATTCAAGATTAGAGGAGGATCATGCGGAGCACCTAAGGACAGTTTTGGATGTCCTCCGACAGCACCAGATCTATGGGAAGTTGTCAAAGTGCAAGTTCTGGACGCGAGAAGTGCACTTCCTTGGGCACGTAGTGTCCGAGAAGAGGGTAGTAGTGGACCCATCAAAGGTTGAGGTGGTTTTTTCTTGGGTAGCACCCAAGAACATGGCAGAGGTTTGTAGTTTCCTCAGGCTGGCATGTTACTATCGGAGGTTCGTACCCAACTTCTCCCGAGTTGCAGCCCCTTTGACAGCCTTGACGAAGAAGGACTAGGATTTTGTGTGAGATGAGCAGTGCGAGGCAGCCTTCAGCTATCTGAAGGTGATGTTGGTCAGTTCCCCAGTGTTGAGATTTCTAGAAGAAGGGGCAGCGGATGACGTGTACTGTGATTCTTCGGGATAAGGCCTTGGGTGTGTGCTGATTCAAAGACAAGGGGTAATCTTCTATGGGTTTATACAGCTGCGTCCCCACGAGCGTAATTATTCCACCTACGATCTGGAGCTTGCAGAAATCGTTCTTGCACTAAAGTTGTGGCAGCACTATCTCATCAGATAGCACTTTTTGGTCTTCACGGAGTACAAAAGATTGAGGTATATCTTCTCCCAACGGGACCTGAACTTACGGCAGTAAAGGTGGATGGAGTTCCTCCAAGATTATGATTTCAAAATTTCCTACACCTCGGGGAAAGGAAACTTGGTGGCTGATGTCTTGAGCAGAAATTCACAGAGGGATGCGGTCCGAGAGTCGGCAGACGCTTGGAGGGCGATGGAGGAGTTGGCTGCCCTACACCTGGATGTGAGGATGGATAGTGGGAGAGGTTTCCTATTTCAGATGACATTAGTGTTTTCTCTGTTACATCAGGTGGCGGAGTCTTAGTGGGGAGACCCAGAGAGTGAAGTGATGCGGGACTGGGTTATCCAAGGCAGTGCTCCGGAAGGGTGGATAGAAGATGGTCAGAATTGGATGTTATTCCGAGGGAAGTTGTTCGTTCTGGAGGTGATGCATGAGAGAGTCTTTGTTGAGTTCCACATCTCACCCCTGGTGGTGCACCGAGGAGTTCCCAAGATGTACTAGGGTCCGAGGAGACAGTTTTGGTGGCCCGGGGAAAAGTGGGAGGTGGCAGAGTTTGTGGCCAAATTCCTAGTATGTCAGCAGGTGAAGGATGAACACCGTGTTCCAGGTGGTTTGTTGATACCTTTAAATTCCCCCGAGTGGAAGTGGGATGACATCTAGATGGATTTTTTCATGGGTCTACACAATGTTCATGGAGGGTGCGACGCCATCTGGGTAGTAGTGGACCGGTTGACGAAATCGGCTCACTTTCTGGCGATCAAGGAGTCGAGTGCAGTGGACGATCTAGCACTAAGGTACATGGACGAGGTGGTGCGTTTGCATAGAGTTCCAAGTTCCATAGTCTTGGATAGGGATGCATGATTTACCTCGCGAGTCTGGAGGGGTTTGCAGCATGCTTTTGTCACCCAGCTGCGCCTTAGCACTGCCTTCCACCCCTAGACAGATGGGTAGACAGAGTGCACCATCTGGACCTTGGAAGATATGTTGCGAGCGTGCATCCTGGACTTTGGATGATCTTGGGTGCGACACTTTCCTCTGTTGGAGTTTGACTACAACAATATATACCACTCCACCATTGGCATGGCTCCGTTCGATGCCCTGTACGAAAGGCCATGTCGCTCACTCGTGTGCTGGACAGAAGTCAGAGAGGCAGGTGTTCTTGGACCGAAGGTGGTACAGAGCATAATAGAGAAGGTTCCGCTTATATGAGAAATGATGAAGGTAGCTCAGGACTGACAGAAGTCATATGCAGATGATAGGAGGAGGCCCTTGGAGTTCGAGTTCAAGGAACATGTGTTTTTGAAGGTCTCCCCTCGGAGTGGGCAGCTGAGGTTTAGCAGGGGAAGTAAGCCCTCTCTCAGGTTTGTCGGACCCTTCGAGGTGTTGCAGTGGGTCAGTGAGGTGGATTATCATCTGGCGTTACCACCGCAGCTACAAATGGCGCAAGACGTCTTCCATGTCTCACAGCTTCGTCGATATCTTCATGACGATTCACACATCCTTGACTGGGGGAGCTAGATATCAAAGATCATGCATCCTTCATGGAGTGACCGGGGATGATCGAGGGTCGTGAGGAGAAGGTTCTTCGTGGATGAACCATCTCGTTGGTTTGTGTGTTATGGAGGCATGGTGGGCTTGAGGAGAGTACCTGGGAGAGGGAAGCACATATGCATGCCCAGTACCTAGAGTTGTTTTCAGTTTTTATCATGTTTTGTCAGTACTTTTTCACTATGTAATTCTTTACTATTGTTGACTTTGAGATGTGTAGTTCCTTTTCTGTGCATGTGTGTAAAGTGTCTAAAAGGATGGGGAGGGGAGGAATTGATTCCTAGTTAATATGTATTAAGGTAGATGCACCTAAACCCATGCGGGTGAGTCAGTTCCACCCAAAGCGGATAATATCTTAACATGGAGGAAGTGAAATCCCTCACCCACTTGACAAGATGGTTTAGCATTTTTTGTTTTACATGGTTGCATGGGGGGAGCGGTAGGACATCTGTGATTGTTCAGGTGATAAGGTGACTTCTGTGCCGGAGAGGTTCGCTCTTTAGAGGTGTCTTCCGGGGGTTGTTCGGACCCCCCCCCCCCCCCCTTTTTCCTTCGGGTCTGGTTTTGATTCTCGAAGGTGAGAATAGTTTGAGAGGTATCTAATGTAATGGCCCGGACCCCACTGGCCATTACTTTACCAAAAACACGGCTCCACCATGACGGTGGCACCGTGACGGTTGCAGCTGTCATGGTGGTACCCTGACGGTGGCGTCGGTCACAGTGGCACCGTGACGGTCGCACCATGAAGGTGGCACCATGACGGTCACCCCTTGATGGTGGCACCATGATGGTCACACGGTGATGGTGACACTATGATGGTGGCACCATGAGGGTGCCACCGTGGCGGTCGCACCATGTGGACCCGACTTCTCCGCTCTCGTAACATATCTTTTGATGTGGATTAATCTTAATACCCTTTTTAAAGCCATTTAAATCCCAAGAAACATCCCTGATGGGGGATATTAAATAACTCTTTAATACCATCGTGTTTAACTTCCCATCCACGTAGGGAACCTCGATCCATTTTTTCCGGTGTTCAAAATTCCATATCCCGATCTCCTCCTTATATCTTCCGCTAGAGTTCTCTATTTCTTCTCTGAATTTCCTTTTTCTTCCAGGCACGCTTGGAGTCCTTATTTCCGTTTTTTTTGTGTGCCTCTTCTGGATCCTTTTTCCCGTCTTGGAGTCCACAGATTTCCTCCCCTGCAGGTCGCGCATCCCACGTTCCTGACGCGGAGTTGGAGCTTCGATCTTTGATCAACCAAGTAGATATTTTACCTTCGTCTCTCCTTTCCATGTATCATGTGGGGTGGGTACGCTACTTCTTCTGTAGGAATGGATGAACCAAAGATTAATGAAGATAATAGATGGATTCTAAATAATGAATGGGAGGGGTGTGATCAATGATGTATCTCTGTTATCTACTCTTTCATGATTAATGTTTTCTGAATTTTGCGGGCTTACGCCTACTGAAAATCATGGTCGTTGGTGGTCTTTCTCTGGGCACTGATGAACTCCTACAACCTATGAGGATTAAATGGATTGTATTTTTGGTTGTCGACCTTGTTTTGTGAAGGAAATTGGTTAATTACGTATATTCGGTTAAATAAATTAAAATCACCAGGATCAACTCCTTTTCTATGATAACCTCAGTTTAAGCCCAGTGGAATTGAAACCCTAGAGTGTGTTAAATCTTTTAAATCTGAAAATACCTACATGGGCCTGCTTTGTGTTGCTAGTAGTGGTTTGGTTGATTTCTCCCACGGGCCGAATACGGGTGACCTTATGGTTTTCTTGGATTGGGGCTTAGATTGCTGGGGTGATGTGGGTGAGGATGGGATCCTCTTCTTGTATCACGACTTGGGGTGGAATCCTCTACTGTTGAGAAAACATTGGTTCTGGGGACATGGGGATGTATCTCGAGGCAGGTTTCGGTTCCAATACTTGGAGGGGACTCACTTTGATGTGAATTTACAGGGAACCAGGTGTGAATGTTTAAATTGTTGTTGGTTGTAACTCTTTCCTTTAGCTTGTGCTTATGCTTTATAGTTTCCCAGTAAATGTAGAAATTATTTAAACAGAAATATTGAACATGAAAACAAGGATGGGACAAATGGGAAATTGGTTCTGGGACTGAGATGTGTTTTAGCAGTGGAAATTATTCCTTTCCCTTCTGAATGAATAGTGACTGGGCTGTTAGTGTTTAGATTGGCTTTGGAAACCCTGGGTTGGGTTGAGGGATTTCTACTTATACATATATTGATGTTTTTGTGTTTATTATTCGTGCCCTACCCAAGTTGAGCACTTAGTGCCGAACACCCCCATTTCATGGAGGACGGTGTTTTTTCCAACACTTCTATTAGTGGCTGGTTATTAGCTCTTTTTTTCTCCCTTTCTTGAATAGCCCAAGCCCTTTCGGGCAGGCTGTGATAGCCTGAAGTCCATTATTATCCCAAGAATCTTTGGGCAGGGTAGTTGTGGTGGTTGGCCCAGGTGTTTGCGGGAAGGTTGTTTCCCAAGTGTCTTCAGGATGAGGCCCATTTGTCTTTGGGCGTGGTACTAGTTGTTTTGACCTAGGTGTTTGTGGGTGTGGTTACGCGTGGAGGTTGTGGCCCAGGTTTCTGCGGGCGGGATAGCGGTTATGGCCCAGGTGTGTGTGAGCGGAGTTGGGCAGTGTGACTGCGGTGATGTTATGGCCCAGGTGTGTACAGGTGGGGTTTGGCAGTGGGACTGCAGTAAGAATGGTGGGATTTGTTCGATGCGTAGGATGTCTTCAATAACCAGTGGTAAAGTGGCGTGGGGTACCCAAACATCGATGTACTATTACTATACATTACTTGACTTGCGTTATTTGGGGAGTGTGCATTGGTATGGCTTGGGTGGTTAGTGTCATTGCTAGGTTTTGGTTATCTCTTTTCTCACAGGGCATTAGCATGCCTCCCCACTTGTGCATGAGAGTCCTTGATTTTCCCAACTGGGTATATTTGTATACTCACCCTACGTATATAAAACTGCTTTTAGGTTTCCAGGAGGACTTCGGGGATTGTTCTGGGTCGTACTAGCTCGGGTGTTGTGACTTTCTCATTTGTTGTTTTCTTCCTTTTGGTATTTTTTTTACCCTATAGCCCTTGTAACTTTTTACATTACTTTTATATAATTCATATGGGAATGGTTCTTTGTCTTTACTATTACTTTCAGTCTTGGTGTTTTTTGGATTTTACCATCTTATCTTTCGATCCAAATAAAGAAAAAGGGTAATGCCTTCCATTTTTGTGTGTGCCTTTTATTCCCTCGGTGATAGTTTCCACTCCGGGACCTATTGAAGGCGGGTTTCGGGAGTCATTATCTCTCCTTTAACTGGAAGAATGAAGGGTCTAGAAATCTATTGTCCCTTCCCTCATCTTGGTGAAGGTGGGTCGTGACAAATCTATTCATGTTCCAAATATTTTATCCAATCTCAATCCAACAATATTTTTTAAATATTTTATCTCTCTGAATTAATATGGAATTTCTGTACACTATTACATTTTTGTGGTTCATATAGGTAATATTTCATTATTTACATGGGGTATCCTATAATGGTACAATTTATACCTCATGGTAGATGTTTATTACCTAAAGAGGCCTTGGAAAATGCTTCTCAACCAAAAACAGATAAGTATGAAAGTAAAGTTTTATTCAAATTACATAAATGTTATGATATGCCATCTTACACTTTATATGTCACTTGTTATAGTATTTGGTTTGTTATTTATAATGAGTATCATCAAATGGATAATGGAAGACTGGCATGTCCCCTCATTGATGACACTGTATCTAACAAATGTGTAGTTTCTCCATTCACAAACACTATTTCACTAAGGTGTATAAGGAGGATTTAGTTGAGATATGATCCCAAAATCCCTTAAGTAAATAATGAATTAGTCATTATGCTACTCTCCACTATATTTTGAGTAGAATTTAATTATCTTCTTACCAAGATGGTTCTCAACATCATTCTTGTGCTCCTTGTATTTATCAAAAGAGTCTGGGTTATACATAATTAAATGGAATTTCTATATCCACTAAATTAATTGGTAAATTTTATAATATATTAGTTCCCATCTCTTTACTTAGTAATAATTGGTCCACACACATCTGTATGAATTAATTCAGTATGATATTTTGACAATTCACTAATTCCACTAAATAGGGATTTATTCTTTTTACCTTGTAATAATGCATGGCATATATGAAGTGGTTTTACATAAAAAATATCAATGTCCTCCTTGGTATAATTTTATCAATAATGTTTCATTTACATGATATATACAATGATTCTAGGGTTGGTTTTTGTATGGGTCATGTGAAGTAGGTTTTTGATCGATTTCCATTACTCGATTTTTGCAGTCCAACTCATAAAGACTATTATTTAAATGTGCCTACCATACAAATGTATTATTTATAAAATAAATAATCATTATTTAACCAACATGAAAATCAATACATCTATATCATGTACGGATATAGATATAATGTTTTTGGTAACCGAATTCACATAATAATAACCCATGAAAACCAGGAGCATTCTAGTTTTCAACGTCAAGTGGTGGTCCGAGATAAATCCAATAACAAGTTTATCTCTATTAGATTCTCTTATATGTACCTCTCCTTGGTTAATTATTTTAAATTTACATTTTTTATATACTTTAATACATATGTGAAAACCACATGACATATCTAATACCAATTTTTTAGTAAGAAATAAATTTCACATGATGAAAAATGTACTTTAATCATCCCCTTTCATCATTGGATGGGTAATCCATTTATTCCAATGGAATTTTAATTCCACTTATGAAATAAAAAACATCATTTTCCCTTAAATACCCCTAGATCATCCTCTTATTGGAAGAGTGTGAATGATTTTTAGACATAGAGGTCATTACATTCCCTTTGTCTTCGTTACCCATAAAGATGGAATTTTTTTCCCCTTCAAATCCTTTTTTATATTGAAAACGGGTGTAAGAAGATCTGGAATACAATAATCAATGTTTCTGATGTTAAAATTAAAAATAAATATTGTTAATATTTGAGGGAGTGAGGTAAGGATGAGATCTGTGCCTATTTCTTCATGGAGTTTAAAACATAGAACCTCTAGGCACCCAATGTATCCAATTATTATGACTATATGAGGTGAAGATGTGGTACCTTCTCTATGATACCTCTTCATATTAACCTTGAAAAAATCAAAAAATTCATATCATTATCCCACCAATTAAATACAACAGATGTTTCTAAGCATGCTATACGCATCAATGTTTACATGATACATCATTAATTCACTAGACATATAAGAAAGCATTAAAAATTGATAGTCAACCACATAAAACATATTTATTTCATCGAAAAGTAACTCTTCATTACTCACCACTTGGTAGGTGGATCACACATTTAGGATTATACATATAATATCTTTTTCATGTATTAGAACAACCCAAAGGCAACTACACCAAACTTGAATGTTACTATTTGTGATGAGGTTATCATTCTGTAATACTGATCATATTGATAATGTGGATGGATAGAACTTTATTTAATTAAATAAATAAATAGTAGATTATTCATACATTTTATTTATTACATATTTTTTTATAAATATTAAATTAGTTTATTTTTATCAAATCGCTCACAGTTTTATCATTTTATAATAGCCATCACTATTGGACTCAGAATCTATAGTTGATGGGATATTCTAGTGGAAAAGATACATATTCCTCTTATCATGAACCCATTGAGGTTTTCTCAAGATACATGAATGTATTTAAGTAGGTAGTTATTTTACAACTATGGTCTTAGTGCTCCATGATCTGTCGACTGTACATTCCTTTCCTAAAATCCTATGTTGGATTTATTCAACATTTTGGTCTATGTTAACTTATGTCTTATGAGGACCACTTATCTTGATTTAATATTTTTAAATCAATCAATAACCTTCATAATAACTCCATGATAAAATTATTTTCACCAATGAGGGTTTGTAAAACACTAGTTTCAAGGCATTCATTCTAAATCAAGTAATGGTTGACCAAGTCTAACATAATATTTAATTGGAGGATATTAATTTATTATTTATTATTTTATATTTTTAATCCTCTACATTCCTTTTTAATATTAATTAGTTGTTACATAATTAATTAACCATATTGGATAAAAACTTACACAAAACCCATTTATTAAAATTTCTATCATTGTACATTAATTCATTTATTTATGATCTCACGATCTTCCATCCATAAAATAAAAAATTACATATACCAAAATAAATATAAAATTAAATTAACCATTCATGAAATTTATATAATGGTTGATTTAATGATCAAAAATTAAATCTACCTATGACATAGGGGAAATAACTCCTTTTTTTGGTCGTATCATGATTTATAGCATTCCAGCTTTGCACTTGTGTAACACATGGCATGGTATCATTGTGGATCCATCTTGTACTACCTCTACACACTATGAGAATATCCATTTATTGAAAGTATTTATAACTCACCTGAATGTGTGGGGAACCAAAGGGTTAGTTAAATTAGAGATAACATAAAAATATTTTGGTATGAAGGCCCTACATAATAATTGAGAACGGGTTCAATAAAAGTCCATCAAATTTATTTTAATAATAAATAATTGCAAATCCATGCAATAAATTAAATTAAATTAATGTTGACACATACACTTATCATGTTCTAGATCGTTATGGTTCACATAGTCAATGTTTATGAAAATTTAAATTGCTAAAAATCATTTTATTATACATTCATTAAAATGAATATAAAAAATCATTAATTTATTAATTTTATTTTATCTTGATGACAATATAAAGTCATTTAGAGATAACCATCATAAGAAAATTATTGTAAAATAAATGACATAACATATTTTTTCATATTTATTAAAATTAAATAATTTAACATTTAAAAGTTATTACATTCATGTTTAATTAGTCAAAAACATAAATTGAAAATAAAAGTAATTGTGTTTTAATACTAAAATTGTTAATTTAGTTTAATATAATTAAACTATTAATTGGTGGAATACATGGCATGTACTATCTTGTTATAAAATGTGTATCTTTGTTTCCATGTTCTCAGGTCACACGTCTAGGGATTTGGAGGGTTGAATCAGTTAGACTACACGGTATGTATATGTCTACCATAGGTTGTGTATCAACTTTTTATATTCATAAGATACTATTATGGGTATTTTTTGGGTATCTTGATGGATTTAGTGGAATGTATAGTCCATATACACACCATGTGATCTGAATTATTCATGGACATGAAACCTACTGATAGAATCAGTGTGTTCTCAAATGAGATACTACAAGATGTGTATCTCCAACTAGACATTGTTTAACTTTATTCCGTGTTTCGATATATTAAGACATAGGACTCGATGTGTATCCCAGACATGGGAATTTTTTAAATTCATATTCTGTATACATCATACAAATTTTTTATATCATAAGTTCTCAAGGTTCATTGACTTGTAATGTTTTACCATGTATAATGTCCTAATTAAATTGAACAATTTCTTCTTCTTACATATGTAGACTACATAACGTGTTCACCATATACACACTATGTAATCTAAAATCCATGTACTATGTTTTCTATTTAAAAAATTACCAACACCATGTGTAATAACTATGTGGAATATTGTGTATCCTACGACATAACCAAGAGTAGCATACTAGAGTACACAACATGTACTCTAGCTACATGTAGTGTACAC
Source organism: Viscum album (assembly GCA_963277665.1). Taxonomy (NCBI): domain Eukaryota; kingdom Viridiplantae; phylum Streptophyta; class Magnoliopsida; order Santalales; family Viscaceae; genus Viscum; species Viscum album. The sequence continues at coordinate 1,550,560,703 of OY728125.1, read as the reverse complement.
ATGTATAGCCACCTAGAAATTTGGAATTTCTTGAAGGAATCATTGGATGTCTTAAATTTTTGCTAACAATTTTATTAAAATTAAACACTAAAAAACATTGTTAATATATTGATAACATTTTCATTCAAAACATATTAATGAACAAATAATAAGAAATGGAAATTTAACCCACATTATATATGGATCAGCTAAAAAAATTAATAATTATAAATTTAAATATGAACCCAAATATACCACTTTATTGGTCTGGGTGTTGCAAAATTGTGTGGTGGTGGGTGTTATTTTGAAATTTATTTTAATAAATATTTTTTCAAAGCATCATGTGAGGATATTTCAGGTCAGATTTATAATTAATTTTTTTAATATTGAAAGATATGAATACCTAATCTGAGGATTATTTCATCACTTTAGATTTAAATATTTTGAAAATATGATTTTGGTATTCATTTAATGTGTTGTGACGATTAAAGGGTAAAATCCCTTAAGAAGTGATCCACACATTCTCCTTTGATCTCCATTAAATGATAGTCCATAATCGCAAGCTAGTACAATGAAGATATTATCTTACTTTATTCATATTGATCAATCATAATTTAGAATTGAATTAATGTCCCTTTCATTCATCATTCTTCATAGGGATAAAGATGAAGGATATGAGAGAGAATTTTTTGTGTGAAATAATTAACTATTTTCTATTACAAACCCTAGATAATAGACATAAAAAATTATAGATTTAGGGGTTATGATAAAATAATTATTTAATTCCATTCCATCCCATATTTAATATTGTTAGTGTTAATGAACTCTATTCCACATAATAATAATAATTCTATTTCATGGTGCGTGAAAATTTTTAAATAAAAAATATCATTTAATGATCTTATTAATTAATATTTGCTACCAGAGGGGGGATGGTAGCGACCCTGTTCTTGTCCTTTTGTTGGTGTTAGCATTTTTTCCTCCCCGACTTGGTTCTTTCATATTATGATTATTTGGGTTTCCTTCTTGTTGATGGGGGTTAGTTTTCCTTTGGTTCTTTATTAATATTTTATTTTTCTATTCAGATGTATTTTGATCTAGAAAGGTTTTTGTATTTGGACATAGTTTCATAGTGCTTTTTCTTGATGAAGGTCTCAACCCTCTGTGAAGGCCATAACCCACTTATTTATGTCTTTATATCATGTCCCATATCTCCTCCCTAATTTGTTTTGGTGTTGTGGTTTTTCGGAGTTTTTAGATGTGGTTCTTGATTGACCTATGGTTTTCAAGAGTCCGTACCATCATTTTCCTACTCAGTGTGATGGGAGTCCTAAAGGAATGTACAATTTGGAATTGGTGGGAGTTAAATTTTTCCGTGGTGTTCTGTTAGGGTTATTTTTAATTGTAATGATGGACTCTAACTTATGGTCTTCTTCATGGAACTGGTGTGATCAAAATTCAGAGATGGTGATGGTGGTGATGGATGATGATGAACTTGTGTAACATGTTAAATTGGTTGTTTGGATGGTCTATGTTGATATTTTCTTGTGTTCTATGGTGGTGATGATGGAATATAGCGATTGACTTCTCCAGTGATGGGTGCAGTTATTGGTCAGTTGCGATGATGGTGGTGACAGGATGGAAAAATGAAAATGGGTCTCACGATAATGTAAAGTGACATGATGCAACTTGGAATGTTGTGGGTTCTCATGGATCGAGTTCTCCTGAGTTTATGCATACTTTTTTGAATTTTTTATCTTTTTTTGGAACTTTGAATTATGTTCTATGCAATGTGTTTGGGTTACTTCTCAACAACCACATTTCTATTTAAAAATATGAAAAAAGATAATTTTGAGTCGATATTTCTCAACAGACACCATCAGGATCTATTTAAAATCCTCTGGTATTTATTTTACACCATATAAAATATTAAATTTAAATATTCCATTATAAATTTAATAATTTTTATTGATAATACAAGAATAATGTTATCTATATGTCTTTAGAATAATATTTCTTAAATTAATTATATTCTGTGTAATTTAATATAGATAATGAGAAACAGATAGTGTGTTATCCTATATAATTATTTCTCATTCGAATTAGGTGGGTTATCCCAATTTCCAAATTACTATATAGAAACTTGTTAAGGATCCCAAGAAATTAATTTAATTTCCCTACGATTAAAACACATATGAATTATCACTATGTAATATAATCCATTTTCCCAACCTCAAATCAATGTGGTTGTACCTCCATGTGAGAAACCTATATGCTTGATACATCTTTCTTTGACTATTAGAATAAAAAAGTTTCATTACATCATGTCCATTGAATTTGTGGAAATAGTTCTATCCCAATAAAAGGGTTGAGATATCATCTTCCCTAAATATGGAAGGTAATAAAACTTTATCAAATTATATATTGATGACATGTTTTAGGTGAGGCACCCAACATACTATAACTGTCTCCGAACATATTTCATAAATGTTTTTATTATCAAATAAGAATGTGCTATTAATGACATGTATTAATGATAATATTAACGTATAAATACTCATAAATATAAATATCCTATGACACCAAAATATAACGAATTTATATTGGGGTCTATTATCATTATTTCCCATTTAAGATATTTCAAGGTTAAAATATTATGAGAATAAGAATCAGATTCTAAAGAGTACTCTCACATGATTGACTATTTGTTATGTGTCCCATCATAGTACATTATCACAACGAAAAAATTATTTAATAATATTTTCATAACAATTAATGGTTATCCTCATAGTTTGAAACTACTATGAATATATCAATGAGAAACATACTCTAAGACATTAAAAAACTAATTTGATGAAGAAAAATAAAAAATAAAAAATATGAAATTTTAAATTTTATTAATATTCAATACCTTAAATATACATGTAAAAAATGTAAAAATAGTAGGTCCTATGAAACGGACTCCAACATACATGAATCAAAATTTCATCATTTATATTAATCAATTATATATATTTTTAAATTATTCAGAGAACAAATACAGTCCTTTTTTAAAAAAACATTAAAAAAATTATATCCTTATGGCCATTGATATATGTTTTATAAAAACAATACATTTAATTCAAGTGAATTAATTTATAAAATTATAAAATAAATATCTCAATTAGTCTATTTTTTCATTATAGTCCTAAAAACATCTAAATTAATGAGCTCTAATGGATGAGATGTTTGAATCTCTAATTTATTTTGTGAAAAAATTGTAATCATTTTCTTTTGGAATACAGTGAGAAACTAATTTATTTTTATCTAAAACAAAGACATATTACAATAATTCTTTCCTTTGATAATCCTATTTATGTATCATTGAACCTTATATCTAATCCATTGAATCTTTATCTTCTTTAATTCCTTCAATCCTTTGTAACATGAATATCTAGTATCAAATACATAAAACAAGTAGCATATTATTAACCATCCACTAATCAAAGCACATCCATATATTATCATATTCATGAAGAATTCATATTTTTGATGAACCATATTTTTTCATTCAACCCAAATATGAGACACAAATTTTATGTTGTGTTTGAACCTCTCCATATATAAAGTGTACTTTTATTTCAACTTGTATTATTTAATGAATTTGGAAGAAACTACTTTTATCTTGAGTGAACCACATTTTCCAAAACAATAATCATTATTTTCACTTTTTAAAACTATTTTAAAATATAATGAAATTCTAAAATATGTGGAGAGATCCCACTATCCAAGATCCATTGACATTAGTTTTATGATGGTTTGATTTCCACTTCAACCACTGATTCCTTATCATTTTATTTGACCTTGTTAATCTATGAATTTTTTGTATGATGGTTCAAACTTCATAAACGTATTGTAGTGGTTATAAAATATTAAATTATGTGTCTTGAATGGACACATAATCCACAAAACTCATCTAACTATTGAAAATTATTTCAATTTATTCTAGACATTTCATTTTTTTTAATATTTATTCATTTATTTATTTTAATCTCACTAATAATCTTATTCCCATTTCTTATGTACTCTTAAAATTTTTAGTAATTAAACCGACAAATTATTTATATTCCTGAATACTCAAAAATAACACTAGTACCCATATATGGATATATTCTCATTGAAAAAATCATAATTATCTATAAGTAGATTACTGCTACTTATGTAACTTTTGATCATCACCAACTGATTAATTCTCTAAACCAAAATTATGGTATACTCATAGAAGATTATTCTTCATCATGGAAGTCTTTAATAGAATTTAAATTAATATTTTTTGTATATTTATCACTAAATTAAGGATTATTTTAATTTATATATTTCAAATACAAATTTTAACAAAACAATACATTCCCCACCAATTCCATTGGAAAAAAAATTATGATGATATACTACATAGATATTTATCTAACTTTTAAAAAAAATCCTAAATGATAGATTTATCTTATTCTATTCCTTTTCCATTTTTTAAATTTTTTTTGAAAACATCCAAGAAAGTGTTTATTTTCAATAACATTCTCCTCTATTTAATATTTATTTTTTTCTTTTACAATAACATGGTTCCTTCAAATATTAATTTCATTTTTCAATATTGAATCATTTTAGGAAATTAATGTTTCATTATTTCTCTATGATTTAGTATCATTATTAGTATTCATGTTCACCTTCCCCATTTTTAAATTATTTGAAATTCATTTAGTGATATATCACAAAATAATGAATTTTATATGAGTTTCCTCATTGTTTACAGTGTCCTTTACCCCTTCATTTTTAAATTTTTTGTCTCTCATGTTTACAATAAGGTAATTTTTACCAAATTCATTGGATTTTTCAATATTTGTTTCATCCTCATTATTATAATAATATTCATACATATAATATAAATATATCTTTTTTAGGTGTAGATAAATTATTACCATTACTATTTAAAAAAGATATTGAATTGGTTAATTTTGAAGCTTTATTATTAATGATAATTCTTGGATCGTTAGGTACATATTATAAAATTACCTTCTTTTAATCTAGGTAATTATTCTATAAAATTTCCAATAAAACCAATATTAAAATACATTATTTGTAAAGTTCCCCGATTATTTCCTTTATCACATCGCAAAAATCTTGAAATTAATTACATTAGTTTTTCTATGTTCCTTGTAATATCTTACTCATCTATGTAATAATATTATTCTTCGGTACTTTCTATTAAGATCATCTATTTTATCGGATTTAATGGAAATTGAATTATTATTAATTCTTTTAATCCTAAGAACATTCCCTTTCATCAATTCATATGGAATAAAATTTAATACATGTCATGAAATAGAAGTGAACCAAGATCAAGGTCTTATAATTTGAAAACAATCTTATAAAATCATTCAAAAAATATATAAGGTATCTACATGATAGTGGTTGAGTCCCTGTTCTTCTTACCAAGTCCTCTAATAGTGAACCCAATTTAATTTTGTATAGTGAAGACTTCATCTATTGTTTAATTTTTTTAAATAATTATATCGTTATATTTTTACCTAAAACATATTGGTTTTATTTATTTAATTTCATATATTTGATATAAATATTTATAATTTATTCGGCATTCCTCTAGTTTTAAAAATCCATTATACTTTGAGAAAATAATTTTCTGATAATGACGAAAAGTTGGTATTCCATGGAAAAAAATTATTCTATAAATTCATCTATTAAACAGATTTTATAAAAAACCCCTTCAACAGTAGGTGGAATTCCATTATTAGTAGCATATAAAACATCTAGGCCACTGGAAAAAATTTATAGCAACATAAAATCATTACACATATATTAATTCATTCCACCAATAGTTGTAATACCATATCCATTCACATAATTAATACAGTATATGACCAATATAAAAATTAAGATACCAAAACATCAAAAAATAGGATCCAATTGTATTCATTCATTAATTGATGGTCATACTTGAAGTGAAACTGGATTGCTCTGATAACACTATAAGAGGATCCCATGTGAACTATAAGAATTCACAGGGGGTAAATTAGTGAATCTAATTCCTGTAGAATTTATCAATTAATAAAGTTTCAACATTGGTTATGATGAATTTAAATATAGATGTAAAAATAAAAAAGAACACTCTTGGTTACAAATAAATCATTCATAATATAATCTTACATGGTTCACTACTCAAAATTAGCAGCTCTAACCTTGGTATGATCCATTAAAACCCATGAACAAACATTCAACTAAAAACACCATTGGAATTAAAACATCAAGGGATTATCCTTGAACCAATGACACAAAATTTATCACTGGATTTCGATAATATTATACCACCCAAATAATGATATTGAATATAAAGAAAGAACAAAAATAGAGCCTTGAATCTGCATAGAACTCCATAAAGTTACTTTTATGCTTCATCATCTTATTATTCTTATTATTATTATTATTCTACTTCTTAAATCTACAATTATTTACACATTCACAGTCATATGTTCTCTCATATTATTTCTAAGATCCACATGTCTGTATTCTTATAAAAAACTATTGGTTAGGGATTCCACTTCAATAGTTCCCACATTCTTTTTTCTTCCATCAGATATATCAAGTACTTATATCCCCACTTGGACATGATTAGGGGTATAAATATTTTAGTTTGAATAGATCCTGAAACACAAATATGGAAGTATTAGGGAAAAATAAAGTTAAAGATTCATTATTTTACACATCATGATAATTAATCTTGTCTAATGAATACAACTTCCATGGTATAGAAAATCACAATGACATGAAAATCCAATTTTCCTCTAATTACTGAGAAAACTCCTCTACCATTAATTTGTGAAAATATATTTTATGATATGATTATTTTATCTATAATTTTAAGAGATGCACCAAATTCTCATGATATAATAATTATGTCATCACACTCATAAGTTACTCTTACGAGACATAATGTTTACCATAGCATAACACCGATTTGGGTGTGGTCACTTACTTCATAGTGTAACATCTTTATAGTCATTCTATATAAAATCTTCATCATGGTTTATTATGGAATATGATGAAATAATATGTTTTGACTTCCTGGGATATATAATCTAGAAGAGAATTAATTTTTCATGGTCTTCTAATTATAGTGTCATTTCCTGCACTTGAATACATTTTTGAAAACAATTTTATATTTATTCTCCAATAATGATGTTAAAATTTAAATTATGGTAAAATTTTATATTATTGATGTAGAATTTATTCTTAGGAAACATTACCTACAACATGATTACGTATAAGAAAGTATAACTTCTCCAAAACTGCATATTTCTAAATAAAAACACCTTCCATTATCTTTAAATAATCCATAACAATATATCCTTAACTAAAGAATGTAAATTACATTAGATTAAATATAATTTATAAAAGTAATAATTCATTGAAATAAAAATCTAACTAATGATTTATGAACTATATTAACTTGACAATAAGTCCAATGGACTCCCCCATTAACAAGTATCTCTTAATTAGATATGCATTTGTATTCCTGTTCTCTAGAATAATCATCCATGAATTTGGTCTCAATAATTTCTTTCAAATTAATTTTAATACAACTATCAATTACTATTTAAATTTCTCTCAAAGATAGAATTTAGTTATAATATAATTTTTAAATTTTTATCATCATAAAATTCCTCATGCATGATTCATCTGAATTTGATTAAGCTCCTCAAATATAGTCTTTATCCAAATCTCATATTATATTGATTTTGGAAAACAATTATCTCTAAAATTGATAAAATAATTTTTTTAAGACCTCAACCTTCATGTGTGAACTAGAGATACCCTCTAAAAAATAGTATCATGTTCATAAATATCTATTACGATAACAGATTTTATTAATTATAATATACTTTATATAGTATCCTTAATATATTTTCATCATTGAATTTTCATAAGTACGATAATTTTTCATAATTTTCTAAACGAAAAATAATTTAATATGGAATTTATTGATGATAATAATAATTTCCACTCAAGATTCATCTTTAATTCCAATAATTTATCCATGCCTTTTTTGAATATTTTTATAAAATTTAATATGATGAGTATTTAATAAAAACTATTTTCCCCTCAATATTCAAAAATTCTATAGATCTACTCCATGTTGATAGTTAAAAAATTGTTTTATAAAATTTAAAATTATTCAAATATAGGTTTCTTCCAATGATACATCACATAAGGGGATTTTTTTCACATGGACATAACAAGGTTTAATTATTATTTATATTTTTATCAATACAACTTCCTTGAAAAATATTTCAGGTATGTCTTTATTAATGAAAATTAATATATTCATGTTATTAATTATCAAATTTCTCCTCTACTAGAATATATTTTATGGATTAGTTTTCACTATCAAAACATTATTCATTATCATCTATGTTTTAAAAATAGTCATTAACTATGGTATTAGTGAACACCATTCCCATTTTTCTGTACAATTTTATGATATAACTTCTCAACATCTTTTCCACTAACTTCTAATTTTTTAATAATATTTAGAACCTCATATTTATTATTAGTCCACTTAAAACATTATATCATAAGGTACTCATCAATTATGAGTATTCACCACCTCTTTACACAAGTGTACAATAATGATATAAATTATAAAAACCCATATAAAATAGTTTGAACAAAATAGAAGACATTTTATCTTCCAACATTTATGTTTTTTGGAAAATATTTCCCTAATATCCCATTTATTAGTATGATTTATTGTTAGCTAAGGAAAATAACTTCCACATTTTTTCACTAAATATTCCATGGATTTTTAGTTCAACTGACCTTTTTTTTAAATAAATTCATAAATATGTCTTCCCTGTTCAGAAAATGCCTGCATTCTTCTTTATTAATGTATAAGATATTATCCTTTTCCGACATTCCATTCCACATAGTTTCATTATCATTGTTTTAGATAGTATATGTTTTCATGAAAATTTTTATATAATATTTTCATTCATAAAATTGAATTACAGTTTGAATATTATTACAAAGAAATTAAATAATAAATATTTTCATCATTCTCATTTCTTTTATTTACATTATTTCTTGTCGACTTAAAAATAGTCAGGAATTTACCATTAAAAAATATTATTGCATCATTCTTTTCAAATTTTACTTAATTTATGATATATTAATTTACTATCATTTAAGTAGTCTATCCAAAATTAATAATAAAAAATATTTCCTAATTAATCAATTTTAAATAATTATATAATATTAAATCCTTTTTAAAATTGAAATTGTTCCTTGAAATGGTTTCCTCACCTCTCATAGTGGTTTATATTCATGTACTTTCTCCATATATGATGGTTCAGACATATATTTCAAGTTTTATTAAATATTTTTAGATTTTCTATTTGTTGACGACTCCATAAAATTCCATGTCACGTCTATTTTTATCTCCCTTAACACTTTCCACAACATACATGATGTGAAATATTTGTATTACCATCCATTTCCACTTTACCAAAAACAATAACCATAAAAAATAGACCAAAAGTACTCTAATACACTAACAGGTATCCTTTTATCATATTTATTTAAACCCCTTTGTCATTAAGGATATATCATTTGAGTATATATTATATAACCAAAAAAGTACACCCCAATTGAGTTGTATTCTTATATATACTCATTGATGCTTTAGTGGTATTTTATGTCTCAGAGAAATCAGCATTCCTTTTATGAGTGGTTGAAAATTTAATTGTATTAGCAAGGATTAATATTTGTTTCTATACATTCCCAAATATAACTTTTCATTCAAAATGAAATTAAAATTTTTAGGTAATCTACAAAATTATGTGAAGAATATCTATGCCACTTAACATTTTTCTAAATTGGCTATCCAAACCAACTACCCAAATTCATTACCAGAGTAATAAATCATTCTTAATTTTCCTATTTTCATCTCTATTTGATAATTTCACCTAGTAAAATCTTGATTCCATTAAAAATTTCATTCATGGTATTGGTTATACCCTTGATAAATAAAAACATTCCACCGCATATCATCTTGAAATTAATAAAATTATTTTATTTTTGAAGATTTTTTAGATTTTATCTTTTAAATATAATAATTTTTACCATCCTTCTCTTCTCACTGCCACTTAATGATGACCTTATTGTTTCATAATAGTTAATTTTCATTATTTTATATACCATTGTGACCATATATATCTTCATGTTTATATTTTAGTAAAAATTTTAATTAAACTTCAACCCTAAATTTAGTTTAATTACCTTAACATTGTTCTTTACAATGTGGGTTTTAATAACATCCCAAGGAGATTATTTATTGATGTTATTGTTATCATAAGTATCATAGGATTCCAATTCATAAAGACTATAACATTCTAATAAATGGATATCAATATTTGTTGTAAAGACCAAGAATTTACATGTAATTTTTTTTAATTAAATGGGAATCTTACAAGTCCGCTAAAATTAACGGCGCATGATTCTGATTCCCTGAGTGCCCGGAATCAATTTATGTAATTTTGTTCAGGTATGTTCAGTGAAAGTTCGAGCAGGTTTTTATAACTTTTGGACCGGTTCTTGGAATTGAAATTCGAGGGCACTGTTGAACTCGTAGTGCCAGTATTCGCATAAGGATACCTTCACCTCGACGGTAGTGGGTCGAAAATAAAAGATAGTTTTTGGGTTTTTCATGGAAAATAAAAAAATAAAATAAAATACACTTTATTTTGTTTATGAGCCACCATGTTAAAGATAGAGGTGGGGTCCACCATAACTAAACCTTCTTGTGGGAGTTGAAGTGTGGGTATCACCCGACCATTACCTCCCATCTGAGGTTAGGATGGTGGGGCCCACCCGAACCTAACCTCCCATGAGAGGTTACGTTGGTGGGGACCACCAAGACTAAACCCCCATTTTAATTGTGGAAAACCTTTCAACTCCCCTCATTAATGAGGGAGAGCCTCTTGACCTCCTCTACCCAATTATTCCTACCAACGCACTTGCCAGTAATGTGCCAAATCTTCCCCATAAATTAATTGAGCACATCAATTATTTATTTTTAAACGTTTTTGAATTTTGTGCCAGCAATTAAATAATAGATAAACATAATATACTATTTTGGCTTGGCATATTTATCTTGGTGGAACTTGTGAGAGGAGGAAATAGGGAGAAAGTTATCCAATGAAGAACTTCCTCCATGAAGAACGCCGGCAAGGAGCGTCTTTGACTTCATTCTCAAAAGCACCTTGTAGAGGCAACCGATGTGGGACAAAATCGATGATTGACCATCCCTCTTCATCGTCGTCAACGAACCGATGCACGAGCTTGGATTGGAAGTGTGTGGTGGACGTGAGGAACGATGACAACTCCATCTTATTCCCCATAACTATGTCGACGAACAACAATAAAGGTAGGGGTTTTATTTAAATATAATATTATTCCTTTAATTCTTCCCTTCTAAAACAAAGAATCATTGTGGATGATTTTCCTTGCAGGTTGGGAATTTTTTTTCCGGAAGATGTGGGGTGTTTGTTTGATTTTTCTTTCATCTTCTTTTCTTGATAATTCTTTGAAATTCAAGAAATAATTGAACCACTTGATACCACCCTAAACAAGGAGCATGAGGGACAAATCCATATGGCCCGACCCCCTCCACTATTCTTGTTTGTGATGTTCATCGGAATGGTGACGAGGTGATGAGACGATGAAGGAGATGGTGGAAACGACTGTGCTACCCGCAGACTCTGCAACCCGCACCACCCCAGCGATGCTCCAGCACCCTGGGCCGAACCGCGCTGCCCATCGGCTTCCGAGCCGCCCTGGCCTTGCCACCCGCCATCCTGGACACTTTTCGAACCGAACCGCGCCACCCGCCAGCCGCGCCAACCACGCTGAACCATCCGAGCCATGCCGCGCCCCATTGATCCATTGTCTGCATGCCCCGCACCATCTCTGGTCGAACCGGACCCGACCATTTGGGCCGACCCGCCGATCCGCCTCCCTCACGGCACCTGGCCGAGCCAGCCTCCCTCGCCCCTCGTGGCACCCTGGCCGAACCGGCCCTCACAGCGCCTCGAGGCAGAACTTCCCTCGCGCCAACCCGAGGTCGGTCTGCATCCACGTGGCCCTTTGTGGCCTCTCATGGCCTGCTGGGCTGGGACCAATAGGCTAGGCCAAAACCAACCGGTTGGCCCGTCCAACGAGTCAGGTCGGGTTGGGCCGACCAGGTCGGACCAGACCCAGGACCATTACGAACCATTCACTTTCATTTGGCTGTATCATTAGTACCGGACATCCGTTTGACGAACCGTCAGTACTACTGGTAATCTTGGAACATGGAGGTCCCTTTTAGTATACCCCACTAGAGTTTGGGGTATAGTTCAGATACAGTCATTTTGGATCGTGCACGAAACCAAAGGGGCCCCTGGAGTAAATGGCTAATAACTCACAGACCGAGTGTCTGATTGATGCGCTGTTAGTTGTGTTGAGACCCCTATGACATGGTGGACATTTGGGATACTTCTTCGTGGGACTTAAAGGAAGTTAGAGAATCTACTAGTAAATTTTGTAGAAGATCTTCCGGAGACGAGCGAGCATTTTTGTGGGAACCTAGTAGCTGGCTGAGGCTTGACGTATGATAACCAATTGACTTGGAGTGACTCGTATGGCTTAGTGGGGAGCGCTTGGTTGTGGTGGAAGACCCATGGTGGAGGATCACCTAGTTTTGGCGGCAGACCCGCAGTACTCGACAGGAGGAGTACCTTTGGAGGCTATGAGGAGGAGCACCTGGTTGTGGCGGTAGACCTATGGTGGGGAGTGCCTCTCTGTGACCCAGAAGAGCCACAACAATCAACAGGAGGAGTACATAAGCATACCAAGGTTTGTGGGAAGTTTCTATTTGTGGTGGTAGGCCCACTTTACTCAATAGAGTAGCAGTTCTTCAGCAGCCAAGGGTTCAAAACGTTTTACCCCTAGAATAAATCCTGGTTTGAGCTGAGTCAGTAACTTTTGTGTTTTTCCTCATTATTGAGAAAGAATACTTGATAAATTAGGTATATGTATGGCTATATACCTAAGTGGGGTTATCTGCTAATTTCATATTTTTTGTTTATCCTTGTTGGATTTTGTGAGACCCTTAGGGTCTCAGGGTCCCTACTGAGTATCGTTATACTCACCCCTACATAGGCTATGCTCGCACCTTGTTGTGTTGGATACAGACGACAGAAAGTGCTGACTAAAACTGAGAGTACTAGGACCAGATAATACCCAGAGGTGGACTATACAACATGATGGTACACGGAGGAGACGGACGAACCTGGAATACTGAGGAGGTGATCTGTACCTACCCTTCATGTAGGATCCTCGGAGGACGACCCAATGGAAATTTTTCTTTTCTTCAGTTGTACATTCAGTTTCATGTACTTTACAGTTGAGCATGTATTTCTGGACCCTTTTAATTTTAGCACACTTATGTTATACAGTTTTACATAGTGTTTTGTTTCTATCTTGTTCTCTATTGTGTGTGTTTACAGGTTATAAAGGGATTAAATGACTAATTATAGGGAATTACGCCTTTGGTACTAGTCGCCAGACCCTGGACAATGGAAGGAGGGCTTGGGGTAGTCATGGCACATGCCCTGGGGGATAGGTCGTGAAATATTGGTATCAGAGGAGTCGGTTCTACCGCAGAACATAGGACTATGATCTTTTCTGTGAAATAATATTGTTAAGGGCACTAAGTGTGGTTTTTAGTTTTGGGAGTCCAGTGTTGGTGCAGCGGCTGACGTATCCAAACACAAGGACCCTGACATCTAATTTTCTACTCAGTACACTAAAACACTAATTGCATATGTGTTTTCAAAAGTTTTCTTTAAGTCAAGTCAACTAGGCCAGCTCACCAGGTATTACCTTTTGGCAGTGTTGCATCTGTTTCTTTCAGGATGCCTCTATGTGGAAAACTAGCTAGAGTCCTGAGAGTTGTATGCACAGATATCCCACCGAATGATAAGGCCTCGGTGGAGGGCCCTTTTCCAGCGGAGGCACCAGCGGTACCACTCCCTGTTGGACAACCGATGCCACCAGCCCTAGCAGCGGACGATGCCCGCCGCTTGAGCACATTACACAGTTTCTAGCGCCCGAAACCACCCAGATTCCAGGGAGAGATGGATCCACAAAAGTTTGAGGATTTTTTGGAGGCTATGGTGAGAGTTTTTTGACTGGTAGGGACACCAGCCGATTTCATGGTGATTCTTGCTACCATCCTTCTACAGGAAGCATCAGGTAGATGTTACAGCTTGATGCTCCAGGTTCATGATGAGATGACGGTACTCTGGGCAGACTTTGAGAGCCTATTTATAGCAGAGTTTGTTCCAGTGACTCTCTGTATAGTGGGAATATAGGAGCTACTTCATCTATTGAAGGGTCGCATGACTGTTGCTCAGTACTCTGCAAGGTTCACTAACCTCTCACACTACTCCACTGCTATGGTGTGGGACCCATTATTTAGGGCATGGACTTTCCAGAATGGGCTCATATGGGGTATCATAGCTCTGATGATCTCACTCATCATCCTGACTCGGGAGGGGGTGCTAGAGAGAGCCCCCCGGGTGGAGAGTTTCCTTTCCGAGAAGTCTCCAGCAGCGAGATACACAACTAGTCGACATGTAGAGGAGACTTCTGCAGTTGGCAGTAGACAGATATCGCAGAGGTCCAAGAGGACCATACCTACATGTGTATGATCAAATGACTCAGGATCATTTGTGTGGAGCACCCGAGGAGGAGACATTCATTCTAGGAGCAGGGAGTGTTACTCATGCAGCGGGCAGGGTCACATGGCTCGTGACTATCCAACCCGTTGTTCGGATGATCAGAAGATGGTCTAAAGACCACCATGGTAGAGATAGCGATTCGATTGATACGGTATGCAGGGAGCAGGTAGACTTGGAAGAGGACTGGGTCGTGTAGCTGGCGGTGGGAGATGTTTCGATGAGTTACCACCACCACAACAAGGAGGTCCACCCCGACCGCATGGAGCATGTGGACAAGGGAGATCTCAACTTCAGGTAGTTGAGGCATAAGATCATGGCACTATGGAGATTATTAGAGGTCTGATATATGACTACTCGAACATAGCTGCAGTACCTATAGACATAGGTGTCAGTCACTCCTTCATTAGAACTTCCCTCATTCAAAGCTCGGAGATTCCGACGGAGCCGTTACCTCGATCCTTACCTCTAGATACTCCTACAGGAGAAGATTCGATGATTACACACTGGTGCAGGCAGTGTGAGCTTACTCTAGGAGGCGAGAGATTCGGCTGTGATCTCCTAGTAGTGGCGTTGAGGACTTATGACATCATCTTCGGTATGGACTGGTTATCTACAATCCATGATCATATAGACTGTATTAGGAGCAATTTTTGGTGTGTCCGCACAGATGGGACCAGGTTTACCTTCACCGGCAAGAACAAAGCCTTTGCAGTACAGGATGGACTTGCATGGAGGAGAGTGAAGTCGATCACTCATCAGTTAGTTGTCCTTACCCTCAGAGCAGTTGATGTGGAGAGTCTGATCTATCATATAGTGGCAGACTAGTACATGGATGTTTTCCCTGAGGATGTCCTAGGTCTACCTCCTTACTGAGAGGTAGAATTTTACACTGACTTATACCCCTAGACAGAACTGACATCTACACCAGCATATAGGATGGCTCCCGTGGAGCTTTGTGAGCTACGGGTAAAGCAAGAGGACTTATATAGGAAGGTATTCATCCGGACAGGTGTTTCTCCCTAGGCAGCCCCAATTCTATTCACCAAGAAGGCGGATAGGAGCTTGAGGCTTTGTGTTGACTATCGGCGCCTGAACCAGGTGACTGTGAAGAATAAGTAACCACCCTCGAGGATTGAAGACCTCTTTGATCAGTTGAAGAGAGCACGGTGGTTCTCGTTGATAGACCTCAGATCAGGCTATCACCAGCTCAGAGTTCGATATGAGTATGTTCAGAAGATGACCATCAGATGTCGATAAAACCACTATGAGTTTTGGGTTATGCCTTTCGATGTAACCAACGCTCCAGCAGTGTTCATGGGACTCATGAACAGGATTTTCCAACCATACCTCGATCTCTTGGTTGTGTCCTTCATCGATGTCATTCTGATCTACTCCACTACTGAGGAGGAGCATGCCTACCATTTGCGGGTAGTACTGGACACACTTTGAGAGCACCGCCTTTATGGTAAACTCTCGAAGTGCCAGTTCTAGATCTGAGAGGTTCACTTTATAGGATATGCCATCTCGAAGGATGGATTTGTGGTGGATTCAGCGAATATTGAGGTGGTACTTGCTTGGGAGCCACCCTAGAGTGTGACGGAAGTACGAAGTTTCCTGGGTTTGGCCGGATACTACTGAAGATCTTTTCCAGATTTCTCCAAAGTTGCATCACCACTATCAGCCTTGACGAAGAAGGTGAAACCCTTTTTGTGGTCAGAGAGATGCCAACAGAGCATTCAGGAGCTGAGGCAGAGGTTTACTAATGCCCCTGTCTTGAGGCTTCTAGAGGAAGGCGTTGGGTACATAGTCTACTGCGACACATATGGGACCGGACTCAGATGTGTCTTGATGCAGGAGCATGCAGTGATCGCTTATGGTTCACGATAGTTGAGATATCATGCATAGAACTATGTTACCCATGACTTGGAGTTAGCAGTAGTGGTCTTCGTCTTAAAGATGTGGCATCTCTATCTGATGGGAGAGCATTTTAAAAAGTACTCTGATCATAAGAGTCCCAGGAATATCTTCTCCCAGAAGGAACTGGACCTGAGAAAATGAAATTGGCATGAGTTCCTCCAAGACTATGACTTCAAAATAGTCTATACTCCTGGAAAGGGGAATGTTGTTGTAGAGGCACTCAGCAGAAGATCTGGTATACAGCTGCTAGGAGAGGCAACAAAGCAGCTGGCTGCTTTACAGATATCCTTTGTGGATAGAGATGGACCAGCCTTCCTTTAGTCTCTTACAGTCACTCCCCTACTTCTTCAGTGAGTCAGGTAGGCATAGCATGGGGACACTGACTGCGAGACACGAAGTGCTCAGATATCCATAGGGCAGGCACCTGATAGATTTGATGAAGGTGGGGAGCATGTCATCCTCTTCAGAAGACGTACCATTTTACCAGTGTCACTTCAAGAAAAAGTGTTGAGGGAGTTCCAAAAATCCCCTCTAGTTGTATATCTAGGAGGGGCGAAGATGTACCAGGATCTTCGACGAAAACAATGGTGGCTGGGAATAAAGAAAGTAATTGCAAAGTTTGCCTCTTGATGCCTCACTTGTCAGCAAGTGAATGCAGAGCACCAGGTACCAGCAGGCTTAGTGCAGCCTTTAGAGGTCCGAGAGTGGAAGTGGTATGTGATATCCATGGACTTAGTGACAAGACTATCACGTACATCCATGGGTCATGACTCAATTTGGGTGATTGTTGACTGACTAACCAAGTCATCCCACTTCCTGTCGATCAAAGAGCATGGTTCAGTAGAGAGCTTGAGACGCCTCTACGTGCAGGAGATTGTGCGGCTACATGGATTACCTTACACAATTTTCACCAACCATGACACACGCTTTACTTCCCAGCAATGGAATCGGTTTCTGGAATCTTTCTGGATGCAGCATCATTTGAGCACCGCCTTCCATCCTGAGACGGATGGTAAGACTGAGTGGACAATTCAGACCCTCCAGGACATGCTATGTGCTTGTGTCCTCGACCATGGTCATAGCTGGGAGGACAACATACCTTTGGTGTAGTTTTCATACAACAACAGTTATCACAACCCCGTAGGGATTTCACCTTTGGCGTTGTTCTATCGGAGACCTTTCAGATCACCTTTGAGTTGGACTGACCCAGGGGAGTCAGCACTGGTGGGACCAGAGAAGGTATGGGCTACCACAGAGAAGGTGCATATTGTACAGGAGAGGATGAAGACTGCATAGAGAAGGCAGAAGTCATATGCCGATAAGAGACGAAGATCTCTAGAGTTGGAGCATGGCGACCGCGTCTTTCTACGGGTGTCACCCTGACGAGGTCTACAGAGATTTGGCCGAGGAGGCAAGTTATCTCCGAGATTAATCGGACTTTTTCAGGTCCTCAACAGAGTTGGTGAGGTGGCATACCACATAGATCTTCCACCTCAGTTGCACCAGGTACATGATTTCTTCCACGTATCCCAGATGAGTAGATACATGCATGACCCTACCCACATCAACGATCATGGAGAGCTGGACATTGATGATGGGGAGAATTTTACTGAGATTTCAGTAGAAATTCATGATAGACAGGAGCAGGTCCTTTGTGGATGATCGATACCTCTGGTGTACATTCTTTAGCAGCATGGGAACCTCCATGAGAGCACATGGGAGCGGGAGGCTCAGATGCGTGCTCAGTACCCCCACTTGTTCCCTTAGTATCTATTGTGGCTTATGGGGACATAGAGCCTTAAGGTGGGAGAATGTAAAGACCCAGAATTTCCATGTAATTTTTTTCTAAATTAACTGGGAATTTTAAAAGTCCGTGAAAATTTACAGCACATGATTCTGACGCCCGGAGTGCCCGGAATCAATTTCTGATGTTTTGTTCTGGTACGTTCAGTGAATGTTCAGGTGTGTTTTTATAAATTTTGAACTGGTGCTCAGAATTGAAATATGAGGGCACTGTTGAACTCATAGTGTCGGTATTCACTTAAGGATACTTTCACCTCAATAGCAGTGGGTCGAGAATAAAATATAGTTTTTGGTTTTTTGTGGAAAATAATAAAATAAAATGAACTACATTTTATTTTATTTTTGAGCCACCATGTGAAAGTTGGAGGTGGGGTCCACCAGAACTAAACCTTTTTATAGGAGTTGAAGTGTGGGGACCACCCGACCATAACCTCCCATGAGAGGTTATAGTGGTGGGGCCCACCCGAACCTATCCTCTAGCATGAGGTTACGGTGGTGGGGACCACCCAGACTAAACCCCCATTTTAAAAGTGGAAAATCTCTCAACTCTCCTCATTAATGAGGGGGAGCCTATTGACCTCCTCTAACCAATTAATTCTTCCAATGCACATTCCATTAATGTTCCAAACCATCCCCATAAATTAATTGAGCACATCAATTAGTTATTTATAAACCTTTATGAATTTTGGGCAAACAATTAAAAAATAGATAAAATTAATCTATTATTTTGTCTTGGAATATTTATCTTGGTGGAACTTGGGAGAGGGGGACATAGGGAGAAAGCTCTCCAACAAATAACTTCCTCCATGAAGAACACTGAAAAGGAGCATCCTCGACTTCTTCCACAAAAGCACCTTATGGAGGCAACCGTTGTGGGTTGTCTTCGACGACCGACCTTCCCTCCTCATCGTCATCAACGAACCGATGAACGATCTTGGATTTGAAGTGTGTGGTGGATGTGATGAACGAAGACTACTCCATATTATTCCCCATGACTCTGTCAATGAACAATGATCAAGGTAGGGGTTTTATTTGAATATGATATTATTCATTTAATTCTTCCCTTCTAAAAAAAGAATCATTGTGGATGATTTTCCTTACGGGTTGGAATTAATTTTTTCAGGAAGATATGGGGTGTTTGTTTGATATTTCATTCATCTTCTTTTCTTGATAATTTTTCAAAATTCAAGAATGAATCGAACCGCTTGCTACTACCCTAAACATGGTGGGTGCGGGCCAAATCAACATGGTCGGACCCCCTCCAATGTTCTGGTTTGTGATGCTCATCAGAATGGCGATGAGGTGACGAGACGACGAAGGCAACAGAGGTAAAGACCGCGCTACCTGTGGCCTCCAAGACCCGCACCGCCCCAGTGACGCTCCGACGCCTCGGGCTGAACCGCGCCGCCTGCCTGCTTCCGAGCCACCTTGGCCTTGCCGCCAGTCGGCTGCGCTTTTTGCCAGGCCGAACCGTGCCACCCGTCGGCCACGCCACCCATTCCAAATCGGCCAAGCCCCACCTCGCCCTGGCTAAACCAGCCACTGGCCTCCGTGTGCCCCACGGGTCCACCGTCCGCATGCCACGTGTGCCCCACACACCTCGCGGCATCTTCTGCCTTGCACGCCCCATGCCGTCGCGGGCCGAACCGGCCCCAGCCACCCTGGCCGAGCCGACCAAGTCGCGCCCTCGTGGTGCCCAGGTGATCCGGCCTCCCACACCCCTCGCGGCACCCCATCCAAACAGGACTGCGCTCTCGTGGAGCCCCGGCCAAACCGCCCCACGCGGAGCCTCCGGGCCAAACCTCCCTCGTGCTGACCCACAACGTGTCCATGCCCCCATGGCCGGTCCGCGTCTACTCGGCCCTCCGCGGCCTCTTGCAGCCTGCTAGGCTTGTCCCATGAGGTTGATCTGAAACCAACGGGCTGGCCCGCCCATTGGGTCGGGCGAGACCAAATGGGTCAAGCTCAGTTGACCTGAACCAGGTCGACCCAGAATTAGTCAGGTCGGGTTGGGCCGACCAAGTCGGATCGTACCCAGCCCCATTACGACCCGTTCACTTTCTTTTGGCCATATCATTGACACTAGATGTCTGTTTGAAAAACCGTCAATGGTGCTGGTAATCATGGAGCATGTTGGTACCTTTGAGTATACCCCACTAGAGTTTGGGGTATAGTTGAGATATGGTCAGGTTGGATCATGCACAATTCCAACAGGGCCCCCGGGTCTAAATTACTAATAACTCACAGACCGGGTGTCTAATTGATGTTCTGTCAGCTGATTTGAGACCCCTATGATGTGGAAGACCTTAGAGATACTTCTTTGTGGGGCTTTGTAGAAGTTAGAACATCGACCAGTAGCTTATGGAGAAGATCATCTGGAGATGAGCGAGCATTTATACGGGAACCTAGTAGCTGACTGAGACATGATGACATCTGACTGATCGACTCGGAGTGACTCATATGGCCCAGTGGGGAGCGCCTGGTTATGGCGGAAAATCCATAGTGGAGGAGTGCCTTGTTGTGGCGGTAGACCCGCGGTACTCGATAGGAGGATTACCTAATCAGGCTTTGAGGGGGAGCGCCTGGTTTTGGTGGTAGAACTATGGTGGCGAGTGCCTCTTTGTGACGCAATAGACCCACAATACTTAACAATAGAAGTACCTGAGCAGTTCAAGGTTAGTGGGAAGTGCCTGGTTGTGGCGGCATGCCCACTGTACTCGATAGAGGAAGAGTTCTCCAGTAGCTTAGGGTTCGAAATTTTTTACCACTAGAATAAATCCATGTTCAAGCTGAGTCAGTAACTTTTGTGTTTTTCGTCATGATTGAGATGGATTACATGATAATTTAGGTATATGTATAGGCATATACCTAAGTGGGGTTATCTATTGATTTCCTATTTTGTGGTTTATCCTTGTTGGATTTTGTGATACCTTGAGGGTCTCGGGGTCCCTATTGAGTATCCTTTTACTAACCCCTGCACAGGCAATGCCCGCACCTCGTTGTTTTGGATACAGACGACGAACAACGCTGACTGAAGCTAAGGGTACCAGGACCGGACGGTACCCGGAGGTGGACCATATGGCATGAAAGTACACGGAGGATACAGAAGGACCTGGTATACTGAGGAGGTGATCTTTACCTACCCTCTAGGTAAGAACCTCAGAGGATGACCTAGCGGCATTTTTTATTTTCTTCAGTTGTACTTTTAGTTTCCTATACTTTACAGTTGGGCTTGTATTTCTGGCCCCATTTACATTGATCACACTTTTTTTATACACTTTTACTTAGTGTTTTTTTCCAGATTGTGCTCTGTTGTGTGTGTCTACAAGTTATAAAGACAATTCATTCCTAGTTTTAGAGAATTACGCCTTTGGTGAAAGTCGCCAGCCCCTGGCCTATGGAAGGCGGGCTTGGGGTAGTCATGGCACGGGCCCCGGGGGACTGGTCGTGACATTTTTAAATAAATTATTCTCAATATTGGTTTATAAAATTCAAATCTATTGAGTATTTATTTTTGGGTTCATCATTCTTTTCACCATATCATAATTTCTATTAAAATTTAGCTCAAAGATAACTAACCATTCTACACTATAAAAACATGAATGAAATCTTTACTTTTACAATTTTAAAATTATATCATGTGATATACATCTCATCATCAATAGGATTATTGTTTTGTTCATTTTAAACTGATATCATCATTATTACATTAAATATCATATTCTATAATAATTAGGTTTCTTGTCCCACTGATAGACACTCAGACTAGTCCCCCATCATCTAGAAGTGCATTCCACATCTCTATGGGTTGGAAAATAGTTCCTAAGAATCAGGTGAAAACACTTTGGAATAGTTTCACCCAATATCCAGAGACAAATATTTTAACATTAATATAATAAAAATCGTTAATGAAATTTGTGTACACCAAACATCCACATTGAGAAAAACAAGAATAATTAAAAACAACCGAAAATGGAAAATAATAAACATCAAATAACACTGAAAACCTCCCTTAGAATCATGTTATCAGTATATTACAAGGAAAATAATCCCACCAAAATTTCTATCCTCAAACACTAGAATATCAGTACACAACTATCCATATAAATAAGTAAAACCCTAGTTAGACAAGGTAAATAATTTAAAGGGTATATTCATTAGAGTTCTCTAAATATTAACACATGTCATCTAAAAAATTAGAATAGGTAAAATTATACTAATTCCATAAAGATAAATAAAACTAAATAAATAAACACTCAATAAATTTCTTAATGAAGAACCATAGACCTACCACTAAGATAATACTGGAATGAGAACAAAATCACCCAATATGCCACCACTACCTACTAAATATATGTATATACCTTAATAAAATAGTTTTATAAAATTCAATCCTAAAAATAATGTATAATATAGGGGTTTTCACATGTTATATAAAACCAAATAACAAGAATAAATTCAAATAACTATCATTTTTATAAAATTAAAACAAGGATATAGATGCATTTCAAATGAAACAATTAAAACTAAAAAAAAGACCAAAATAATTTCCCCCATTTTAAACCTCATATAAAAATCCAATTTTCATAGACTATTTTAGGAAAAACCCATTCCTTTAAAAAGATAATGGAATAAATGAATTAAAATTTTAAAAATATTATTTTAATACCATTTATAAAATAAACTTGTTGAGATTTAGAAAAACAAATAAACAATGTGATGTCATAAAAGTGATATGGAGCTATAATAATGTCACAAGAATAATCATATAATGTCAAGAATAAATCATAAAAGAAACAATATTTCAACACATGCATAATAGAACATGTCTGAATACCACATGATCAACATAGAATATATAAGAAATATCATACCATGGATATCATGAGCAAACACCGGAGGGAATAATGGGATTAGTACAACACACACAATATGAATCAAAAACCATATGGATAACATTCATACATCCTTTATTTTAATCACTATAATCTTAGTCACTTCAGTGAATACCCCACTAGGTATGTATTACATAAAAATAGTGGTGACTAGCAAGTGCTTAACCCAAACTAGCCTGTGAACTTCTAATGAATTTCCAACTTAGTAGCCTAAGGATACACATGGAATAACTAATGGTGATTGGATACTTTCAACATAAATGTCATATCATGACAACAAAAAAACCATAATGGATAAAATCACAATGAAAAAAATCCCACCTTCCACACATCCCATAACCATAGCCCCAACCTATAACCATATAATGCATCGAAATTCAAGTATCGATCACATGGACATACAAAAATATCAGAAAACATATGGAATAACAAGAACACAATAAATTAATAAAACATCACTTTTAAAAGTTAAAATTGTGAATTTCACATAAACCTTAAAGTATATCCCTTTTAAAAATTATTTTTTATTCAAAACATGCCATCTTAAAAGTCAACCTGAAAACAGATCCACATATGCACCTCAATATATATATAGCCCTTGTTTGAATATATATATATACACACAACCTTGTATGAATATATACAAATAGGATATCCAATAAAATATATTCATATATTTATATGTATATAATTAATATTTAAATTCAAAGATAATTTGGAAAACCAAACTTAAATCCCATAGAAAATCATAATCTACACCCAAACAAAAGGAAACCACTCAATGGATTCACCATTTCGTTTCAAAAATAAAAAAACCATTTGTCAATACAGAACCCCATTAAAATAAATTACATCTAGTTTGAATAGAAAAATTAACTTCATACATTTTTTTCAAAATTATTACATCCCTTTTGAAAAGACAAATGGAAACTAACAACTACATTGGTTGTGACCAAATTCCAATCCCAGTATTTACTAATATTTTCAATCCATCTTAATATAAATAATACAATTCCATAGAATTAAAATACAAATTAAAATATTAAATCTCACTTTAACCAATCTTGAACTTCTACGTGGGAATTTTCAGAAGCTCATGGCATGTAGGCTAAGAACCTACCAAGAATTTAAAATAATTTAATTTAATTTAATATTAAAATAATCGTAAAATAATAAATTTACAAAACTTAATCCCAATGGGTTCCACAGAGACACCTACCTCAAATAGATGGTGGGTGAACTAAAATGGTATGAAACACCTCACCTTTAGTGGTGGATGCCAAAACCTGCATAAGGGAAGCTCAAGATACCCATCACAAGACCTATTCGGGATATAGTATAAAAAAGATTCAATCCTCTGACCTATTATATATATTAGCTAGTATGGATGACAAGATAGAGAAAATTTATGGAATAGGTGGGGATGATAAGACAATCCCTTGGTTATTCAACCATGTATCATGATAAATATATCGGAATACGCAAGGTGAGATGAGGACACGTGGGTAATAGGAGTGAAAATTACATAGGGATGAATGGAATGTTCAAGATTTGGAAGGTATATGTGATATGAGATATAAAATAAGAGAGGGAAAAAGGATAAAAATAATTTTTTAACACACTATGTTTCATTCATTGTTTAAGCTCACTATTTACCAAATCATCTGCAAATTATGTTGTCCCTACTGTTAAAGAATGAGTAACCCAAATATTTAACCCTATTAAAGTCATAAGGTTGATCTGACTATGCTACACCATGAAAAAATCCATGCCAGGGACATAACTGTCACACATGGTTGGTGCACGGTTACTCCTAACCATGCACAATCTATGCACAACACTCACTCCCTTAAAATTTTTAAAATTAGTATGAAACATTATAAAAACCAGAAATGATTAAAAATAATTATATTATTTAATTAATTTATACCACTATAAAATGGTGGGTTTTAAAAGCTCCCCACCATGGAAATTTTCCACCCAAAAAGTCTCTAGTATATTTAGATGTTAAAATGGAATGAATTATAATCATTATCTTCCTGGAAAAAGAGAAATTCTAATACGACCATGTCAATCAATGAACAATAATGATCATTAATATAACAGAAAAAATAAACATAATACTTAAGGATAATAGATATTGAGCGCCATTATCCACACATTTCTTAATTCAAATAAAATAGATGAATAATTGGTAACTTCTTTTTACACAATAAGTGAATTCCCCCAAGCAACCAAATCCCCAAAATCAATAAGGAATTCATAGAATTTATAATAAAAAGGGAACCCATCCAAGAAAAAAATAGAGAACTACCAAAGCATCATCATAATGAGAAAAAATCACCAATCCAATGCACCAAAATATGGACCTCAAAAACTAAAAATAATTCCTCGAAAAAAAAGGACAAGGATCTATCATAAGGGTCACACTCAACATATATGGGGGTTTTAAATCTAACACCTTGGAACTCTATCCCATGGTATCTCTGATATAAGGACCAACCCATTAGAATAACTAACATAATAGGTAATAAAACTAAACCCCATGTATCCATACATGCATGTTAGGTTCTTTCCATATCCATGGAAACAAGCTTAAAAATTACCCATAATATTTGGACCATATACTACAACATATAATGAAAACAATAATATCTAGCTATATGTAATGAAAAAGTTACAAATGTAACCCCCCCCATGGGAAACCAATGGAAGTACGAATAAAACACTAGTCAAGGATTCCTCAAAATAGACCATCCAAATACCCACTAAGCATAAATATAAAAACTGTTTGTATTCTAAAGGAGAATCAAAGAAACACCCAAATGATTTAGTAAAAATTCCCACTCACCCATCCTTCCACAAGTTTTGCTAAGGACCAAAAATAGGTGTCTCAAACTACATTTGATATGATATATTTTAAAAGGAAACAAATACTCATAGGATTGTCTATAAAGTAAATCTTGTGTCTAAAAAAATTGACCCAATAATTTAGAAATGATCTGTTACAAGAAAAATACATCAGAATGATTTATGGAATGAAACTCAAAGAAGGAAATTACACCCACAATTATAATTTGATCATGGGAAGTGTATAATAAAATAAGGAAGTACCCCTAAAACAAACACTCTACTTTAATACTAAAACATTTTGAGAGGGTGGTAATATCAAAAAATCTGAGACATATACCCTTTCACAGTCATGTCTCTAAAATCGCACAAAACTATCCCCAAACAAATAAATGAGAATAAAAAATATAATTTTTTTTAAAACCATAACTGTATTATAAAATTATAATTTTTAAATCCAAGGAAAACCAAATATTAAAAATTTATTAGTAAAATCCAAAAAACTATTTTATAATTAAAACAATAAACCATTCTGTGTCATGGTTTATTTTAAAATATTTCCAAAAAAATCAAAACAAACACAGCATTTTTTTAAACCAAAAAAATATTCAATTTTTTGAAATGAAACACATATTTCAATTTTTGAAAAAATTTTCAAATCAAATATCCTTATATTATACTAACACTAAGGGTTAAAGACCAACATGGAAAATAATAATTTTTTTAATATAGAGGAAACTCATCCTTTAAAAAAATATTAACTTGAGATAAATTAATCAAACACATGTGTTTTTTTCAAATTTCTGAAAGAAATAAACTAGTTAAAATCATTTTAGTAAATCATGCTCACATTATCAAAATTCCTATGGTATTTTTTTAATAACAAAATATTTTTCTTTGGAAATCCATTTTTCACACATAAAATAAATTTCATATCACTTTCAAAATATATTAATAAAAGTAATAAAACAAACCTCAAAATAAAAACATGGATTCATACAGATCACAAGACCAAGCATGATCCCTATCCCATTTTCCAAACACACCTCATGAAATCAAGGGGACATATAGCCCAAATAAAAAACCCCTGGGATTAGAAACCATACCCAAATTATAAACATTGTTTATAGACACATATAAATCCTTCATTCGTTTCTAATGAGAATCCATAAATAAGAATTTAGTTGTCATATTGAATTTTCCAATCAACATTGGCTAGAAATTAGTACATGAGAATCCTAGGATCACACATGGGAATAATTTCTCCCAATAACTTGACTAAAAGGCTTCTGCAAGAATAAAATAAAATTCTATAATGACACACCTATATTATCATATATATATTCCGAAATAAAAATTCTAGAATAATATATATATATATATATGAGGAATGCATTGAACAATGATGAGCACTAACAAAATCCTTCACTTCCTCAGTATCCCTATAATATATGGAAAATATGGCCACCAAAAGAATAACATAATCCACTAGAATAAAAATAGACCTCTAAATATAAAAATCAATTCCATCTAAATTGGAAAAGGTAAATAATTAAAAGGGAATGTTTTTGGGCATTCTATAAAAGGTAAAGCAGGTCCAACCAAATCATGTAATAAAGAAATAGTCAAATGGAATAAAATAAATCTACCTTCAACCAATTAATGATAAATGTGTAGATTGAAAAAGAAAAAATAACATAGAATTGAGATGATGTAGGCATGAACAAAAAACCACACAAAAAGCCTCCATAACATACCAAATATATTGAAATCAATTATGAATATAGTTTATAAAATACACATTTGAGAATAAACTATAATGTTGGTTTGACCATGATTTAAAAAACCAAAACCCATGAATACATTCAAAAAAAATATAATTTATATAAAAGGAATATAATGATAATTAATCATATTAAATAAACCCATTAAAATGATGAAAAATCAACGAAAACACCTTCCACCATTTTTAAAACTCTTATAATTGTCAATCTTTAGAAAATATTTTAGGAAAAACCATTCCTTGAAAATATAAATAAAATAAAAAAATATCTTTATAAAATAAAACATTTAATATATATCTAAAATAACTAGTTGAATGTATTCCAAAACACACACAGGGCTATAGTGATTCTATACAAGTTATATGGAGAAACAATACCATCATAAAAAAACCACATAATGTCAAAAGCTCAGTCAAAATATTACCAACATGAAAAAACATGCATAACCAAAAAATTATGAAACTAACATGCTCTATATAGGATAATGAAGGGGTAACATACCATATATATCATAAAGAAACACTTGAGGGACTAATAAGAGAAGGGAAATACATAGAGGTTGGTGAAACTATTAGGGGGTTAACGATCACAAATCCATAAACAAAATCACTCTAAACCTAGTTCATCAGCAAAACACTAACAAGAAAAGTTTGACATAAAAATAGGGGTTACTATTTAGTGCACAATCTCAATTACCTTATAATTAATTATTAAATCCCACAAACTATATTAGAGTTCCTCTTGTAATAACTAAAGGAGGAGGGAGACATTAAAAATAAATCTATTCTCAATGTAATAACAACTCTTGGAAGGATAATATCACAATCATATCATTCCATCCACCCACACATCCCCTGACTAGATTCTCCAAACCTAAGCGCACTATTTTTCAAAATTAAAGAATCTATCACATGGATATACAAAAAAAATCATCAACAGAAATAAATGGGGCTCAACAAGGGTATAATGAACTAATAAATAAACACTTTGGAACGTTCTAACATGGAATTTCACTTAGCTTAATAGTATATACATTTGAAAAAACATTTTGAATCCCAATATTGTCAATATCTAAGTCACATTGGACACTTTTTAATATATATACTTCAATATATATATATATATATAATTACCACTTTATCCTGTGTGAACATATTCACAAAATTATTAAAATATGTACAAATGTGATTCCCATATATATTTTCATATATATATAAAAGGTACATTAAAAATTGAATGTAATTTGGAAAATTAATCATAAAACCTAATGAAAAATCACAATATACACTAAAAAATAACAAAACCACTCAAAGGAGCCACCATTTAATTTCTCTAAGAAACACCATCTATTTTAAGGACATAGAAACCCTGTAACATTGATTACACTAATTTACCAAAAAATAAAAACAAATAGAATTCAAAAAAAATTTCAAAATAATTAAATATATTTTAAAAATCCAAACAGGTACTGAAATCCATGTAGAATGTGACCTAAGTCCAAGAAACTTCTTTAAAACTATTTTAAATAAATTAATACCGAAAAAAATATGCTGGAGAATAAATTAAAAAAAACATTAAATACCACATTAAATAATTTTGAAAGGACACACATGCATTTTCATAACCTCATAAAAGATGGACAATACCCAAGATTGGATTTAACCATCACTTAATCCTACGATGACATAAAACAATAATTATAATTTCAAAAAAATCATTTAATACACTAAAAGAAAATTATAAAAATTAATGCAAGTGGTTTCGTTAGAGATAACTACCTCAAATTGAAAACCTTAGTGTCAAAATGGTCTAAAACACCTTGTTTTTAGTGGTTGTGTCCAAAACACACTAGAGGAAGGAAAAGAGACACATCACATTCCCTATAAAAGATGATAAATGAAAAAACGGGTCAACTATTTGACCGAGGGATCATCCAGATAACGATGGGTGACTAGATGGAGAAAAATACCTGATAACAGGATGAGTATAAAAGAGGATATCTTACCTAGGTGGTTTAACCAAGAACATAAAGAAATTTCTATTGAAGTGGAGAGAGTATAGAAGCCCAATAGGTGGAGAAGAAAGCATGAAAAGGATGGAGGGGTGATAGTCTTGAAATATAAAGAACAAGGGAATAAGATATAAGAAAAAAGAGAGATAAAATAAATAATATAATATAATTTTTTACCACATTCGGTATCAGTCACGATTTAGGGGCACGATTTACCAATCTTAATGCCAACCTTTTTAACCCTCTGAGAGAATAATGAAAAAGTTTCTCGACTACCCCAATAAAAAACAAGAAAATGATCTAAATATTATCAAACAATGTGAAACAACACTTCCAAGGAAAATCCCCTCTCACCCAGTCCTTCATGGTTACTCTTAAATCTACACAAACTATGTGAAACAACTACTCAATCAAATTTTTTATAATTTACCCAGAAATGTTCAGGAACTGAAAATGACATAAACATAATAAAATTAATTAGTTATTAAATAAAACTATTACATGGAGGATATCCCACATCTTTAAACTGAACATTTTCAATATTATTATCCTTATTGTTTCTAAAATAAAATATAATAGGAATACCATGATAGTTATCTAATGAGACAATCTTATGATTTGACACCCAAGATTCAATTATAGTATGTTTTTGTCCAAAAAGAACAATATCACAAGGCGCATATATTTTTTCATGAATGTGATTAAAACCTAATTTATTAATATTTATAAATTTAGTTTTATGAATTGAATTTAATTTTGATATAAAAAACACTAAAAATTCTTCGGGATCATTATTAAAAAATTTCAAAAAGCATTTTTAGTGGTAGAATAGTAAAAAATATAGATTTTTCAAAAAAAATGCCACATATTAGACATTATAATGATATGATAATAACATGAAATATTAATTCTTTATCTGGACTAAATATATATGTATGATTTAAAATAAATCATTTCAAACTATAATGTTTTACTTGGAAATGTATGCTTTTCATTTAGAAAACTAGTACACACCTGTGATATTGCACGACATATTCGATTAATAGTTTTTCTTTTAATAATAGATTAGTATTTATAAAACATTAGAAAAAACAATAATGTTGAGAAGTTAAAGGTGTATGAAAATTGAATAGAAGTTCATAGAATATAAAGACATAATTTAAATGGTTGAAAAAGAAAACAGATATATTAAAAGTATTTGATTTTCTCAATTTTCTTGATGAGAATTTGAAATAATTTTCATCCTTAACAATCACAATAAAATTAATGTGTGCACTAAAATAAAAAATGAATGATAAATCAAATATAATACAGTGATTGTAATAATAAAAATGATACATGTAAAAATGACTAAATAAACAATTAATTGTATGAGTGGGATGTTTTTGAATAATGAAAATGGAAAGAAACTATTCATGATTTATATGGAAGAATATGGAGTGAGGGAGACAGAGATCAAAGACAATGATGATACAAAAGATGGAATTGAATCTAAACAATAGATGAGGATAGAGATTCGACAACCACTTGATAATACTTAACAATATGAAATTGAATCAAAATAATAAATTGAGACAAATTGAATCCATTGTTGTTTTTAAAAGCTATGTTCAATAACGACCTTTCCTGGGTAATCGGAGGGGTACCCAAATTTCTATTCCCTGGTGGATTTATTCACCCATGCTAAGTGGCATCAAAAGAGAGTCGTCAACCACTATAGCAGGCCGGGCAACATGAAATTGAATAAAAATTGATAGAGATTGAATATTGATGTATTAGGAGAATTAGTATCTAAATTGTATAAAATGTTGAAGCAGTATAAATAATATGTGCATATAATATTTGTAAACACATATTAGTGCACATTTTTGTTTTCCAAAAAAACAAAAAAACATTACAATATAATTTCCATCATCACTTCTTGTGAATCATGGTTCTGCAATGAGAGGAAACGTTGCATTGCTTAAGACATGATAAAGAATTAAGAGAAAAAACACATTCAATTGACTATATAATCTGTACTTATCAATAACATGAATGTTTGAAATGAATATGAACAGGTTAGAAAGTTTCCATTAGATAAGAAAATATCATATGTTCCATATGATAGTAATATTGTTTATGATAGAAATTTTTGGAGTGATTTGAATTCCATAGCATGAGGCAGTACCAAACAAGACTTTCTTTATGACCATAGTGGTTTAATGTAACTGAATCAAGCCACATAACAAAAACCTGTTAATCAAAAAATGATCCACTGCTCAAAAATTAGTATATATCATTAATATATTAGTGATGAGTAGGTATGAAAAACTACAATATAGTAGAAATCAGTAGGTATGAACAACTACATGATTTGGTATGAACATCTACCTATAAGTTCCTGAATTCCCCCAGAATTCATATACTAATCATCAAGGAAGATTTAAATCCAAGCCTTCCAAATATACAAAAATATCATAGGTACTGTAACCATGAAATGGTTATGAATTTACTGAGTCTAAAACAAATTGGAAACAACACACATGAAGGTATTTATGTCATCACCCAACGTAGGTTTTTATAAGAAGGTGATATAAATAAAACTCCATACCTTATCAGCAAATTCACAATGAAGGAAAATATGCTCAAAACATTCTGGTCGCTTCATATAGAGGAGTACAATTGAAGGAAATTGTATACCTGATCATCAGTAGGAATTTGATTATGCCAAACCTTCCAAAGGAGGATATTCCTTTAGGGTAGAATTAAACAAATCATAAAATTACAAATCCACTTATGAGTCAAATCAGAGAAGCTACAGAAGTAGGCATGAAGGAGCATAAATATAGTCACCCATTCTTTCCATGATCCAAAGGTAGATCTTATCATGAAGGAGCATAATGATGGTCTCCAATTCTTTCCATGATCCAAAGGTAGCTCTGAATTTGATCCATATGTTGAGGGGGATGTTCTTTTCAATCTGGTTTAGCTGTGAAACTATAGCACAAATAATGAGATGACCTAAACCATATGAAACCACACAACCACTATCCATAAAGAAGACCAGCTAATTAGTACTATTGAAATTTATATCAGTTTGTCAGGTTGGTACCCAATTGACCAATTGCATTATAGATTTGTAGATCATAAAGTGAAACAAAAAAAATAAACATCCACTGGGTTTTATAAAAATTTTAGACAGTGAGGACGAAGGGAGGGAGAAATTGAACTTATCATATTTGAATAAAAATTTAACATAAACACAGTTAGTAGGAAAACCTCCAAATTAAGCAGTACAACTATCATTAATAATATTCTGCTTGTTGTTCCAAGTTATCCTATAATGGAGTAGAGAAATTAATAAGAATTGAAATGAGATAACTAATCATTTCCCTCCCTTGTATGCATCATCATATGGTCCAAGGACATGGAAACATGAGTTTCGAATAGGCCACCTATACCTGCATGGTACCTCTAACTCCCTAATGAATGATACAATAAGAAAAATATGGGTCAGAACAACATTATTATATAGAATTTATAACATACAGAATTCACATATCATTCCAAATACTATCTGTAGAATTACCTCACTATTTCATTTCCTCACATGCATCATCATATGGTCCTAGAATATGGAACAATGAGTTTCAAATAGGCCACCTATAACTGCATGAGAAGGGGCAGGAATACTGTAATGCATTTGAATAGAATTACTAGTAGTAAGATAGGGTGCAACTAAAATCTGCTTCACATTCCTCCAAATACCTACTTGAAAAGAGGTAGAGATGGCAATGGCATGTGTGTGACTCCATGTGTGATGCCATCAGTTAATACTAATTTAGTTAGCAGAGTACCGGACATATCAGTATACATCATTGAAGAATATATAGTAGATGTAAACACTGTTATATTGTCAATAGAAATGGTTACTATTATTGTACAAATGACATTAAGCTGGATTTTTTAAACTGAAGATAACAGAGAAGTCAAAAACTTTTTGTTGTTCATTCATATCTTTTGGCCGACATTTCATTGCATCTGTAGAGCTTGTCAGGCAATAAATGATTGTATTTTTTTCATTGTATTTAATTATCATTGTTTGCAATCAATGAAAATCTTACATGGTGGAATATATTGTTAATGTAATTTGCACTGCATGGGTAGACACTAAATTTTTTAAATCGTTAACTACACAAGTGTATAGTGATAGTAATGACAAAGGCATGAATTATGGAAAAAATACAGTGAAGCCAGGAAATAGAGTAGCAGGTAATATGAGAAAGTGAAGTTAAATTAATATACATTACTTTGGAAAACACCGAAATTCTCCCAGAGGTTATATGCTCAAGTTTATATTAACAGTAACAACATACAAATGAAATCTTGAACATTGAAGCCATGAAATACTTCTGTGTTATAAACTAAGGTCAGGTTAACTATGTTACAGAATAGGATGCTGTGTAATGTTTCTAATCCTACGGTTCAAAGAAAATGTAAATGGTATGAGTCATTAATTATGTATGAGAATTCAAAATGAAAATTTTCTGGAAATATGATAACACATTTATTGTTAAAGATATAATTAATTTGTAAATATTCTAAGGAAATTAGATGAAAATTTAAACTAAAATGAGTTAATAAATCATACTGTTGTCTTTGAAATTGAATGTAGATTGTATGCTAATGTAGCAGAAGGAGAAAGATGTCGACCGAATAAACACCAGCGTTAATGTGACGGAACCCCTGTAGTGTAAATAATTCGTGATTTGGATCAAGATTTCCACCGAAGAACAAAGGAACCATAGGTTGATATGGGTGATACTCAAGTGGGAGGAGAATCTGATAGATATTGGTAGCCACCGGTGCGATGAAAACCGCAAGCCAAATTTGGAGTGAATCTATATGTGGAAGAGGGATGGATGAGAAACAAATATAGGAGGTAGTCAAGGAATCTAGTGTACTGGAACCGTAGGTCGACTAGAGAAGAAGTGAGAGCGGGATTACATAGGGTGAAACTGATTACGGAAGAGGGAAAGAAGGAATTCAGTCATTTGAGATGAAGGTAGACGACGAGTAGGTACAACACGAATCCTAGATGGACAGCTCGAGAAGAAGGAGAAATTGATGGGAATGTCGCCGTGAGGATAGATAGAGAAGAAATCAATTTACTTGGAGGGCTAACGTGGATTAATTTCCGTATGATAGCATGGAGTTTTGTAGTGATGACACATGGATATGTGGGAAACTTATGGTTAGTGTAGTTAGTAGATATCATGAGAGTTTTCATGAAAAAATATATATATTTCTGGAATTCTAGATTTCATGAATAGTTGAATAGAAATTAGAGGAACACATAGACCACATAAACAGGGATTTCAAACATCAACATAGTTTAATGAAATATAAACAAATC
Source organism: Viscum album (assembly GCA_963277665.1). Taxonomy (NCBI): domain Eukaryota; kingdom Viridiplantae; phylum Streptophyta; class Magnoliopsida; order Santalales; family Viscaceae; genus Viscum; species Viscum album. Next base: position 1,550,525,235 of record OY728125.1, on the reverse strand, counting down.
TATTATCTACCAAACCAAAAAAATTTATTTAGAATTTGATCCACATAAGTAATATTATAATATAATAACTAAATAAAACTATGAAACACTATAAACCAAAAATTAATTATGGATCCAAAATAATAGATATTGGAAACACATACAGTGATTACAATGGACTAACAGTGATGATGATTTACAAATATTGAATGGATGTAGATATTGTTGAAATTAGATCAATGAAATGTGATAACAATTATTCAATAAATAATAATGCATGGTGACTCAGGATTCTATATGAAACCCTCATCAAACTCATTGAAATATGATCTATTAAGTGTTTCCTACTATCATTGATTTTGCTGATATCCTCGAATCCTTCCTAGTGACCAATATAAAATTCACTTGGAACTAAAACCATATATTATTCAAAGGTTATATAAAAAACTCTTAAAATATTTAAGAGTGAAAATAAAGGTATAGAAATATAGGAACATGTATTTGATCTTCAATTATTTAAGTTACACATATCATTGTTGTACTGTCATCCTCATTTGCATACAAAATATTTGAATGTATTAGTTCCAATGATGCGAGGTAAAGTAAAAAATGTAAAGTAAAATAAAAAGGTGATTAAATAGAAGATGTAACATCCATCAATTTATAGAAAATGAAAATAAATATATACTGAATCAAGAATTATATTTGTCAATAATATAAAATTTGAAACAAAGTTTGAAGAGCCAAGGAAATCATAGGCACTGATCAGGCCGAAATGGTAGGCTTCTTTCCTCTCTTGTTTCCTGAAAAAAAAGTCACCATAATAAATCATGCCAATAAGTAGGGAGCACTATATTGTCATTAAGAAGATAAAATAAGAATAGTATCATTCCTCACTTCCAACCAAAATAATTTCAAATAACTTTGGTGATGCAGATGAAGAATGACTCTAAGGAAGAAAAATAATCATTAAAAAAAGAATTGCAGGAAAATGAAAAACAATGGATGTTGATTGTTGATGTTGATTGGTGAAATAGTAACATATATGACACATGGAAAGCAAAGGTACAGGATTAGTATACTTAGTATACTATATGTACACTTGATTATATAAAGAATACACATATCATACCTTAAATTATCGAGAATAGAAGGGTTGAAAGGAAGGGTGTTTTTTTGGTGATGTGGAACATTGTAGAGTTAACACATCTAGCATGATGTACAATGCCTTAGAATATATAATACAATAATAGATAATAGATTAAAATAGTAATGGATGTCAAATATGCCAAAAGGTGATTTACAAATGTAGTATATAACCTTACCATTATTTCCATTTTCAAAATGAAATCTCATATTATATCATGTTGTATATGTGCTAATATATATGGTTTTTCATTATGTAAATAAGTCTTGGAGTGGTGTGTAGTAGCCAGGACATAAAAAACAACTTGCACTAAAAATTTATCACCATATATGAGGTATTTCATGTCAAATTCCCAAGTAAGTAGCATAAGTGAAAGAAATTAGACTAGAATAAATACAAAAATATATTAAGAGAGGTTATAAAAAATATACAGCATGGTTCATGATTATAAAAAAATGATGACAATGATAAAATGGATTTCTCACCTTTGGATCTATGACCAAAATAATGGTATGTTAATCCCTGTGAAGAGCATGATTTGAAAACTTAATTCTATTTTTCATAAAAGCAACATCATCAATTAGATATATAGAATTCGAAATAAAATAATTACTTCGATGAAGCATTAACTTGAATTATTGTTTCCATTGCATTAAAAAACAAGAGATGCTAATAAAGATAACTGAATATAAACCTCATAAAGAATTATGGAGATGCTTTGAGTTACAGAATGTCAAACAAGAACATTAAAATTATATGATGTATGCATCCACCTAAGAAAATTCAAATACACCCTATAGAACATGTATGTTAATGTTGGAAAACAACTACATAGTTAGTAAAACATACCAATAGGAAAGCAGAGATCTCTAGAAGTCCATAACTAAAACCCAAATGCAAATAATGTCATTCAGTCATGACACAAAAAACAATCAAATATTCATTCACTGATTAGCTCAAAACATTTACATGAACATAGAGCTACATATTAAGGAAAACAGCAAAATAATAAACAAATAAATGCTATAAGAAAAAAATTTAAACATGGTGCATGCTTATAAAAATTTTATGACAATGATAAAATGACCTTATAAGAATTGGATTTATGAAAAATATAGTGGAATTTTTATCCCTATGAAAATCATGGTTTGAAATATTAATAGTATTTGTGATAAAAGTTATCTCATCATTTTATGAACAATGGAAAATGAATGAAATAATTTCCTCAACGAAAATATACCAAGTGTCATTGTGACCATTTAATTCAAAAACTAGAGATATTGGTAAAGAAACATGAATATAAGAAGAAATGTAAGATCATTGGGCACCATTATATTGATAATGCAATGTAGAATCAATGTGGAAGTCATTAAAAAAATTACATTTGGAAGAACCTGCATCAAATAAGCAATATAGACATAACTATAAATAATAAGAAATATAGACAAAACATTGAACAAAAATTAATAAGATTGCACATTATGAAAAAAATGGATAGAATTCAGACACAAATGGAAGCTGGATCTGAGCATACAGATTGAAGACGAGCTGAGGACGTTCGAAGAACCACATGAAATTGAAGTCGAAGCCTAAATTGAAACTGAAAACTAAGTATTTGATCCAAAAAAATAATTTTCATTGAAACATATCTGATTCAAGTAACAACAAACCTAATCAATGAAGATGAGCCACCGTCGTTTGGAGGTCCACCCGTACATGGATCTGATCCCAATATCACATTTCTAGGTTTAAGAATATCATTTTAGTGAAACCATTTTGCGCATCAATGAATAACATTGATGATAGGCAGAATGGGGAGATGGGGAGGCATGTGGAATTGGGAGACTGAGATGTGGATGGATGGGGTAACGGAGCCGTAGCTGGACCAACCAGATGCATGGTTGGTGTAGTCTAAGTAGTCTTAGCCATAGTTAGAGTAGGCGGAGCAGCCTTAGCTAGATTAGTTGTAGTCAGATCAGAAAAATGAGGAGAATCTAGAGTGAAAGAACTCGGTGGTGGAGGAACTTGAGGCGGAGTAGCTGATGAGGAGTAGGTGGAGGTTGAAGAGCCAGTGTGGTGGAGGTAGGTGAGAGGGAACCCTAGAACCGGAGATAAAAAATGCGAGTGGGAGTCAAGCAGTAACAGTAGGATATGAGAGAATTTTCATTAGCAGGAGCAGTAGAGGGATGCAGGATGCGGCGAAATTTCTCGTAACCAAGATAAGGGGAGACGTGGAGTACTGGTGGAATGGCACGTAGAGGAGAAGATGATGTAGAGGAATGGCAGATTAACACGTGGTAGAGAAGAAGCTAGGATTAGTATATATCGCAGATATAGTAGATACATGTAATTTTTTTTTAATAGAAACTATTTTTGGTGCTTCATTCTAAATGATGTTTTTATAAGGTTCTTTTCAGTTTTGTTTTTTTTAATTACAAATATGTACCATTCTATTTAATAATATAAAATTAACTTCATTGGAATAAATATTAAACTTTATGTTACGATAAAATAATTTTTATGCAGAAAAATGAGTTTTGTTCTAGAAAACCATTTTTTATTTCTTTTTAGGTTATAATTTTTTAAATTAATTTCACCCACTTATAAGAAGATAAATTCAAAAAAATGTAACCAATATTTTAAATCATTATGTCTGTATTTCACAATCATTCCACAATCATTTTTTATAATAATGAATATTAATCATTATAAAAAAACTGAGATACCATAGTAATAGTTTGAGTACATTAAAAGCGATAATAATAATATGATAATGGTTAAATTGACCTAAAACATGTGAAAATAATTTTTTTTCAAATATATTTTTATCATATATCCCTCATTCATGTTCAGTCATTTTGGAGACATTTTTCTTGTGAAATACATTAATATATGTTTTACTTTTGAAATATTCCATGTGTTTCATCTCCCTAACCTATTAAAGGAAAACACTCTTCACTCTTCATCATATATCAAGTTCATATTATCTCAACAAATTCTAACCAAAATAATTTATTATCATCCCTAAAAAATACTATGGGTTCATTTATGATCAGAACACTTGAAGGCTTTAGGTATAAAATAAAAGAGGTTGTCTATAGTGGTGATATAGTTATTAACGTCGTGTTTTCTTTTTATTTCTGATTTTACCACCATAAAAAGTATCTTAACCATTTTTATAGAATAACATAACAATATAACATATTATGAAATTTTATAATGTTTATGGATAAACCATTGTTCAATTATATATTGAATGAAAAATACAAAACATTTATCAAGCGTAGATACGACCTACTGAATCCACATTCTAGTCTAATTCTATTTTAATCAGTAAATAAATTTGATGGTTAAAATGATGATAAATTTTAAATATATGATATTTATTAAATTTTTATTATTTTATATATAAACATATAATTTATCTTCAAAAACGTACACCCTTTAGAAATTGAAATGTCCCTCATACATATGTGTGGACTACAATATCCATGAAGTGATGTGATTCAATTTTCATGTATAGCTTTGAATAAATAATATAAATATATTTACCATGAATTTATATGATATTTATTTCATTATTACCAGTTTATAAATAATTTAACCATAATAAATATTCAAAAATAGAATTGATCAATTGAAAAAATTTATGAAAAACGAAATATTTAACACTATGATAAAATTATTTTAATGTCAAATTATTAATATAAGGTTTTTAAAATTTTATAAATAGGTAATATAAGATATTATATATATTGTTATTTTATATAATAATTATAAATAAAAATTTATTATTTTGAATTTTAAAATAACATAAGAGGTATGTTTAACTTGAGGTAAGGGATTTCTGTAATAATCTCTTTTTATTTTGGAATCTTTTGTGTTTTTGTTTAATTTTGAACAATTATATGATCATAATATATTAAAACCTATATATTTTCTTCTCCGACCATTATTTTTTTAATTTAGATGTATATTTTCATTTTATACTCTTTTTGGATCAATAATCAACATGTATGTTACATGTATGTGACTTTCTTTTCAAATTCAAGTTTTGAAGTTTTTTTTCCAATATTTTTTTCCATTTAAAATTATTTAAAATGTTTTCAATAATTTTTTTACATTCTCCAATTATTTATGAATTTAATTTTTATACAATAATTTATTTATATAATTTTTTTAAAAAATATTCATCTTTAAATTCTCAAAATGAGATAAATTTTACCAAAGGTGTGATTGAAATATTTGTTTTAATATATATCTCAAAACTATGTTTCCCATAGATATGACAAATATTTAATTTTAATATACATTACTATATTCCATGTTTGTTTTTAATGAAAATCCCATTTAATAATTTTTTAAATAATCATTTAATATTATACATGAAAAGGGTAACATTTTTTAAATGAATGAAAATAATTTTGAAAAGTAATTTATAATAATTTTATTACATGATGTTATAGGGAAGTTATTTGTAATATTTTTATAATATTTTATTTTATAAAGGATTGGTTTTTCTGTAAAAACATCAGTTCTAATAAATCATTATACTTTAATCATCATTTATTAATAATGGATTATACTTTATTTTGAGATAATCTACTTTCTTATGATTAGGTTATTTATAAATCTACATTATTCATTGGATATTATTTTTCACCGTCATAATATTTATTTAAAACATTGCTAAATTTTGAATCATTATCTTACATTGACGATGGTTCATCCTTGTATATTTTTCATATATGGTATTATTTGAAGGAAACTAGTTGTGTTTTTTATTTCATCTAGTTGGGGATATTGATGCTTTGTATTCTTGATTAAATAAGAATAATTATTACATTATAATAATTTTTAAATAATATTTATTAATAATATAAAAGACTGTGAACCAAGTTTAAGACAACAAAAGTTCAAAATTAAAGGGAAAATATAAATAATAGGTATAACAATAGTCTCCCAACCTGAGGACTGAAATACTTTGTGCCTTAATAATTATCCACATAAATATCTTATTTTACAACACATTCTACCTCTACATTATTATTGGGCTCTAATTGGACCATTTAGACATCTCAAATGATATATTAATCTTCATAACATAGTGTATGAAAACATAATATTGGGGAGAGATCAAAAACTCATTAATGGGTGAATAAATATTTCATCAAAGATGATTTCATATGAATAAGTAGACAATAACATAAATGAAATATCATAACATTAATATTGACAAACATAAAACATAAGTGAGTGTTGAAGTAAATGAGATGAGAACCTAATTCCATAATAAAAAAATTTAGAAATAATATCTATATCATTTCCTGTAAGTATATAATATAAATCATTAATCATTAGAGAAAGTTGTAAAAACAAATAGCATTTATTAGCTATGGCACAAACAGTTTTGTAAGAAAAACTACTTTCATGAGCCACCCCATTAATGAACATGCTTATAGACAACTCAAATATACAAAAAATACATATATCATGAGATATAAACTCTTAAACAATGTATTGGAGGGTAATATAGGACCCCAACCATTATCATCCTCAAATTTTTGGGAATAATCATACCAATAATAAACATATCTTAATGAGACCATTGAAAAAAATGGGTTACTTAATATTTCCAAGATTTTCACATAACATAAACTTGAAATATCATAGGATATAAAAATATAATTTTTAAAAATAAATCATATTATAATAATATATAGAGGATGATCATAATAATACATTGTTATAGATAAAACATGGAGGCATAATATAATGTAAAAAACAAATGTTTTCACAAAACCATTTTATTGTAATTATAAAATATAGGTTAGATATAACATTAAAAAACATTTTCACTAGGGAAATAGAATAATTTTTAAATCCAAATTTTAATGTTATCAGAGATAAATTATCAGAAAAAAATATAAGGGTTATGAAAAAAATTAATATGTAATATAAAATATTTCATTATAAAAGCATTAAATGTAGAGACCTGAAGCTTGACGTACATGGACATTACATTACTTTTTTGGAATACTTAGTACATAACAAAAACACACACACAAGGATCGTAATATTTTAGTGTCTTTGGAAACTCAGAATATAATCTTCTAATAGTGGTGAAAGATCTTCAACATCTCCCATAAAGATCTTCCTTTTTTTATACCTAAAACCTTTCTTTATATCCTGAGGAAAATAAAACATAAAAGGGTGAGCTCAAATGCTCAATAAGGGTAAACAAAAGAAATATCAATCACATCATATTCATAAGAACATAACATTTTGGAAATCTTAACCTGCAAAAGAGAGCATAATTTCATAACATGGGATAAATCATAGTAGTGAAATAAAATCCCAATAATCATAACTTAAAACATGAAACTTTGTGGCATACACACATAATCATAGAGAATAATGTCTTATTAGTCAAGACTCATTGCCAAGACTATTTTAGTGGACAAAGTCCCTTTCTGAACCGAGTCACCCTCGTTTCAGTCTTGTTTCACTGAACCGGTATAACCTACCATTCCAGCCAGGTTTATCTCATGAGATATAAAATCTTTACCCAATTCATTGAAGGGAGATATAGGTCCCACCCATCTCATAATGATACCATTCTTATGTGTGCCACAAAATCATAAATCATACATCATTGCATCACCCATGTAATACAAATAAGAATCTTAAACATCATGACATCATAAAACAATTCATATAAGATAAATGAATTCATAAAAATAATTCCATCACAACATAATCAAATCAATGTAATAATAGGGATAAAAACAGAACCCTTTATTATCTTAGATTGAAAATAATTTTGATAAAACACTTGAACTCCATTCTTGAGGAAAATATCCTTTCTACTTCAAAAACATTTTTCGTTCTTAACATGTCTTAAAATTTTAAACTAAAAGAAGTTGATTAAAAATAAACTTGAAAACTTGTAAAGGAAGCTTCTTGTAAATAATGTTTTAAAAATCCATTTATGCTGTATAAGTAAAAAAACATTCTTCGTACTTTTGTCGGAAAAGTCAAAAAGTACCTCGTACAAAAAACGACAAAAGATTCCTTTCATATCTTTCACTAAAAACTCACTGAAGGGTAAAATTGGATTTAAACAATTTTAGGTGGATGGAAACAATATTACATATTGAGGAAACATGGATGTGGATGATAAAATACACCCCAGTAAATACCAAAGTATAAACAATCTCGGATAAAAATGAGATTGTGATATTTTCCCTTACCTTAGGTCCGATTTGCTTCGTAAGTGTCCGAACCTCCTGTATAATGATTTAAATAATGTAATTGACTTATTACAGAATCATATTCATTGTTATGATATCATATATGGTTCACTTATGACTATATATTACCCGTTCTTTTGTAAATTCCATGTTAAAGAGCGTTTTGGGTAAAATTGTTTCATTTGTCGTCCGTGTTTTGACTTGTAATTATTCATATGATTACTTAGATCATGATTACTTAATTAAAGAATATAAAACATGATTTATATATATATTCAGAATATACATATATATAATAAATCAGTAAATGGAAAGAAATACACCGTTCATGGAGATGGTAGGTCGTACGTACGCATGAACGCTGTTTTCGTTTCCTTATTGAGTTGAATAGAATTAAGTAGATTACATACATATATATACACATAAATCCAGTATCATTATTATGTCATATATTTCATGATTACTTATTATATATTCTTTATAATCATTCATGAATGGTTAAAGTGGAGAATGAATCTCATCGCGTCGTGGAGACGGTAGTCCGTACGTACGCACGAGCGATGATATCGTTCTCATGATCGTGGGACTGAATTGGAGTGTATGTATACTATTTCAGAATCAATATCACTTTAAAATAATAATATATAGTTATTATTTACACCATTATACCCATCCAAGTAAGGTGGTGGTGGAAAATAGATTTCACCACGGCGTGGAGACGGTATTCCGTACGTACGCACGCGCGGTGATTTCGTTTTCCGTAGGATGGATAGATGGTGAAATAGGGTTGTTTCATACTTATAATAACATATAATTATATGGGTGATACTGATGTTATTACTTCATAATGAAACAACCTAATAAGAAGAAGTGGAAGAAGAAAGAAATTGGAAAGGATCAGTAATGGATATTACCTCTTCTTTGAAGTGCTTCTTTGAGACCTCCTTTTAGGGCACTAAACTTGGTCTTTGAGGAAGACCAGAACCTCTAGGATGTTTCTAGGGAAGTGTAGAAGAGAATTTGGCATGGTTTGGCCGATCTTGAAGGCTCAAAGTTGTGTGAGGAAGAGAGGGAGGAGGTGCCCTTTTATAAGGGAGGAGAGGGGCACCTTTGGAATAACTAAAAATATTATTTTATTATAAAGTCAAGTTCGGTTTTAAATAGCTCCAAATTGATTTATTTCGAGGATAAGGTGGGTATGGGTCAAAATACTCTCATCCAATAGAATTTAGACAAGTTTAGGTTCCTATTTTAACCTTATCATGTATATTTAACATTAAGTTAAATAATTTTACTTTTACCGTGTCTTCTTGTGTTCTTATACTATAAGGTTAATAAACTTACTATAAGAAGCCAAACGAACCCCAAGTTGTTTATTATTAATATATATAACCTTATCTAAGTCATTTTGCTGAACGTTAGATTTTTAGGAATAAAATAACAATTAATAATATAATATTTGTTTTAAAAACTATTTTATGTCAATTTTGACACTATTTAGTAATTGATTTTTGTGAAAATCATTACATAATGATAAGTTCGAAAAAAGTTAATTAAAGAAATACTAACATGTCATATTAACCTAGAAAATTAGTGTAATTCATAAAAAGTCTCAAATTATATTTATTTGGGTATTTATAATATCAATTTGTATAATTTTTCACTATTATGGTAATTACTGCATCATCGTTGTGTCATAAATAAACTAAATTATTTAATGTCTAAAAATTACAAATAAAATACCATTATGTATGAAATCTTTTTATCTTTCTAATGAATATTTAAAATCAAATTTATCTTATATATAAACCTATATTAAAAATATTTTAGTAAATAAACTTTGATTTTAACTCTTTTAACTCTTCTTTGAATTAAATAATAATAAATGTCCTAATCTAATCCAAGTGGGCCTAAATGGTCATATTTTATTCCTAAGGTTGTTTTTGGTCGAATTACACTTATCCAATAGAATTAGGACATGTGTTAGGGTAATAATAATATCATGTTTACCCTTAATTACCCTATTTACTTTTAACCGTGGTAAAAAAAAGTAAAAAGTTACTATTCACCAAAAATTATTTTCATTTCATTGAACCACATTTTACTTACTAACATCAACCGTGTCTCTCAGATTTTCGAAATTCCCCTCACAGAAGCGGTAAAATTAAGTTTTATGAAAAATTCAGTTTTTTAACTACCACTTAGTGGTTTCACTATTCATCAAAAAAATGAAAGTTTCCAAAAAAATACCAAAAATTAGGCCTAAGATATATTTGATATTATGAACTCAAAAATGATGTCTATTTTACCAACTTCAAAACATATCAGTTGCATTAATTAATTTAAAAATTAATTCTCGTCGTCAAAACAAATAGCGTGTTCTTAAAAGATAATAACTATCAAAAGATTGAAACTTGTTTATGTCTGGTTTAAATGTAGAATTACATCCAATGACCAACATTGTATTAAATTGTAAAAATATATTCTAAATATACTTTAAAACCACTCAAATTAATAATTTATCACTATTAATTATTTCGATTAAAAAAGTTGTTTTAAATTAAAATTTAGTAATTTTCACTATTCATCAGAATATGAAAGTTATCCGAAAAGTACGAAAATTTCACCTTAGGCTAAATTCGATACTCCGAATCCAAAAATGAAGTCCATTTTGAAGATAAAATTTCTACAATTTTAAAATGTGGTTATTACTATTCATAACGGCTAGTTTTAATAATATTTTAATAGCATATTGTTGTTTAGTGAAACTTGGTATTGCGTACTACACACGCTATCGAGGAAGGTCGTGATTGAGTGTAATGGAAGGCAAGTCAAGTATGCGTGTTGTGCAAGCTTCTTTTTGTGTAGCGTACAACACAAGACATTAATGAAATTAGAAAGAATATTTTTCATAAAATCTTGGGGTGTTACATTCTACCCCCCTTAAAATGAATTTCTCCCTCGAAATTTGTCGGGGTTATAAATGGTTTACTACTCGAAAGTTTCTTTAATAGAAACCCACATCTTAAAAAGGAATACCAAAACCAATCTTTAAAAACAAAAGTATGAAACGTAACGGTTACCCAAATAAACTAATCACTAGGTTTCCACATAGGTGAAAATATGGATATGGAAGTGAAATCTAACCATCATGTTCTGATGGAGAGTGGTATAGAACATGGCTATGGAAAAGCCAGCAATCACAAAGCCATAAATTTGTGACGATCTAAGGTACCATCTGATTCATCTGATATAAGAGCACTATGACAACATTTTTGGTTTTCAAGATCATTTCCCTAAAGTTGATGAAATTGGAATTAGAAGAAATACTTTCGTGATTTTGGTATAGTCTCACTGTGTGTCATTCTTTGGACAATTTCCACTTCATCTCTTAAAGAAATGAAGTTGAATTTGTCATTAGTGATGTGTTAGCAGATCATGTGATAGAATGATGGGTCATTCCATCTCTTTCAAACAAAAGGTTAGCAAAAGTTATAAGTCCATCTTATGGTTAATCGTATATGGTTCCAAAAATGAACTTATACTTCATATATCATACCGCTTAATAAAATAAAACTAGTTTCTACTAACCAGGGACTTCCTGTATGCCAGTGGTAGGTGATAAAGGTCAGTCGCACTTCGGTTGTGGGTTCGATTCCCATAGCCTTGTCCGACGCGATGGGTTGTCGCCCGTCCTGCAGGTTGTTCTTTTTCTAAAACTACATTACTATAACATCACATAAATAATATTAAAAAAAATTCTATCCTTAAACAATACTAACTTATGGTTAACATAATCCATTCCAATCTTTAGGCTTATCTAAAATACTTCGGTCCAAGCTCATAGTATAAAGAAAATGATAACTTGAAATGTCGTCAACCAAGCATGTGAATACCATCATTTATCCCCCATATATCTTGTTGGTCACATTCCAATCATGTGAATATATTAATGATGTATTCTCTTGAAAAATGAATACCCATTAAACCTTAGTGAAAACATGAATGTTGTCAAAATTTAACTCTTTCCACATACCAAAATCCAAAAATTCTATATACTCAAACCATGATATAACTTTCTCCTTATATCAGTCATGAGCTCATGAATACTATCAAACATTTAATTTTCTCCTTATCCCTTCATTATGTGCATATCATCTACATTCCAAAAATATCTGAATAACCTTTCATGGATACTGGTAACATTAATCATACACTTTCAAAACTCAAGGAAAGGCAACAGTGTAACAATCCTTAGATGTCTCTTTATTCCATAGTACCATGAGATTACTTATACAACATTACACATGATAAACATGTAATCATTCCACTACATTCTTAAACCATTAACCGAGCTTCAACAATTCTTTCATCTCACATATCATTTGTAGTCTCTTCATCATTATCCACATAAATACTACCCATACGACAATACTGATTCTCTTCATGAGACTTTCCCTTAGGGCATTGGTTTTCATAATGCCCGTACATTCCACATTTAAAACATTTAACCATTGTTGATGTTGTAGCAATACCATTATCCTCATCCCTGGTGTTAACTGAACCTTTTCCTTTACACTTACTGGCTTTGTTTCCTTCTTTTCCACACCCAAAGCATCTTCCAGTTCCTTTGAAACATTATCCTTGATGCCTCTTCCCACATGATTTACATAGGGGAAATTGAACTTTCTTTCCTCTATGATCATCATGAAACTCCATCTTTCTCTTATTAGCCGAGTTAGGAAACTTACCAAATTTTACTTTATTGATCATATTATGAGATTTCTGATTCAGCATAATAATGATGTTTGGACTTCCAAATCATATTTCATTTGGTTTCTCATGAAAAATAGCATTCCATTGTCCATCATATCCTCCATTATCGTGAATCATCTTGTTTCCAGCCATTTTCTAAAACCCAAAAAGAACAGTGTGAGAGGCAAAAAACATGCTAGGGAAAACAACATAATAAAGGGGGAGTACCTTCAATATCTAACATCTTAGGTTTAATTCTATGATCGTTAGCGTAATTCTAGTACTATAACCTATATGTATACTTAACCTTAGGGACATCCCTAGACATACCTTAGAAATATCTCTAGGGATCTCACTAACGTTTTCGCATCCTAGTTTCCAAAGGTTGACTAAACCTTTCCTCTGATACCAACTGTAGAGACCCGAAACTTGACGTACATGGACATTACATTACTTTTGAGTAATACTTAGTACATAACAAAAACACACACACAAGGATCGTAATAGTTTAGTGTCTTTGGAAACTCGGAATATAATCTTCTAATCGTGGTGAAAGATCTTCAACATCTCCCATAAAGATCTTCCTTTTTTTATACCTAAAACATTTCTTTATATCCTGAGGAAAAGAAAACATAAAAGGGTGAGCTCAAATGCTCAGTAAGGGTAAACAAAAGAAATATCAATCACATCATATTCATATGAACATAACATTTTGGAAATCTTAACCTGCAAAAGAGAGCATAATTTCATAACATGGGATAAATCATAGTATTGAAATGAAATCCAAATAATCATAACTTAAAACATGAAAATTTGTGGCATACACACATAATCATATATAATCATATCTTATTAGTCAAGAATCATTGCCAAGACTATCTTAGTGGACAAAGTCCCTTTCTGAACCGAGTCACCCTCGTTTCAGTCCTGTTTCACTGAACCAGTATAACCTACCATTCCAGCCATGTCTATCTCATGAGATATAAAATCTTCACCCAATCCATTGAAGGGAGATATAGGTCCCACCCATCTCATAATGATACCATTCTTATGTGTGCCACAAAATCATAAATCATACATCATTGCATAACCCATGTAATACAAATGGGAATCTTAAACGTCATGAAATCATAAAACAATTCATATAAGATAAAGGAATTCATAAAAATAATTCCATCAAAAAATAATCAAATCAATGTAATAATAGGGATAAAAACAGAACCCTTTATTATCTTAGATGGAAAATAATTTTGATAAAACACTTGAACTCCATTCTTGAGGAAAATATCCTTTCTACTTCAAAAACATTTTCCTTTCTTAACATGTCTTAAAATTTTAAACTAAAATAAGTTGATTAAAAATAAACTTTAAAACTTGTAAAGGAAGATTCTTGGAAATAATGTTTTAAAAATCCATTTATTCCGTATAAGTAAAAAAACAGTCTTCGTACTTTTCTCGGAAAAGTCAAAAAGTACCTCGTACGAAAAATGACAAAAGATTCCTTTCATATCTTTTACTAAAAACTCACTGAAGGGTAAATTGGATTTAAACAATTGTAGGTGGATGGAAACAATATTAAATATTGAGGAAACATGGATGTGGATGATAAAATACACCCCAGTAAATACCAAAGTATAAACAATCTCGGATAAAAATGAGATTGTGATATTTTCCCTTACCTTAGGTCTGATTTGCTTCGTAAGTGTCTGAACCTCCTGTATAATGATTTAAATAATGTCATTGACTTATTACAGAATCATATTCATTGTTATGATATCATATATGGTTCACTTATGACTTTATATTACCCGTTCTTTTGTAAATTCCATGTTAAAGAGCGTTTTGGGTAAAATTGTTTCATTTGTCGTCCGTGTTTTGACTTGTAATTATTCATATGATTACTTATATCCTGATTACTTAATTCCAAAATATAAAACATGATTTATATATATATATATTCAAAATATACATATATATAATAAATCAGTAAATGGAAAGAAATACACTCTTCATGGAGACGGTAGGTCGTATGTACGCATGAATGCTGTTTTCGTTTCCTTATTGAGTTGAACGGAATTAAGTAGATGATATACATATATATACACATAAATCCAGTATCATTATTATGTCATATATTTCAGGATTACTTATTATATATACTTTATAATCATTCATGAATGGTTAAAGTGGAGAATGAATCTCATCGCGTCGTGGAGACGGTAGTCCGTACGTACGCACGAGCGATGATATCATTCTCATGATCGTGGGACTGAATTGGAGTGTATGTATACTATTTTAGAATCAATATCACTTTAAAATAATAATATATAGTTATTATTTACACCATTATACCCATCCAAGTAAGGTGGTGGTGGAAAATAGATTTCACCACGGCGTGGAGACGGTATTCCGTACGTACGCACGCGCGGTGATTTCGTTTTCCGTAGGATGGATAGATGGTGAAATAGGTTTGTTTCATAATAATAATAAAATATCAGTATATGAGTGATACTGATGTTATTACTTCATAAAGAAACAACCTAAGAATAAGAAGTGGAAGAAGAAAGAAATTGGAAAGGATCGTTAATGGATATTACCTCTTCTTTGAAGTGCTTCTTTGAGACCTCCTTTTAGGGAACTAAAATTGGTCTTTGAGGAAGACCAGAACCTCTAGGATGTTACTAGGGAAGTGGAGAAGAGAATTTGGCAGGGTTTGGACGAGCTTGAAGGCTCAAAGTTGTGTGAGGAAGAGAGGGAGGAGGTGCCCTTTTATAAGGGAGGAGAGGGGCACCTTTGGAATAACTAAAAATATTATTTTATTATAAAATCAGGTTCAGTTTTAAATAGCTCCAAATTGATTTATTTCGAGGCTAAGGTGGGGATGGGTCGAAATCCTCTCATTAAATAGAATTTAGACAAGTTTAGGTTCCTATTTTAACCTTATCATGTAGATTTAACATTAAGTTAAATAATTTTACTTTTACCGTGTCTTCTTGTGTTCTTATACTATAAGGTTAATAAACATACTATAAGAAGCCAAACTAACCCCAAGTGGTTTTTTATTAATATATATAACCTTATCTAAGTCATTTGGCCGAACCTTATATTTTTAGGAATAAAATAACAATTAATAATATAATATTTGTTTTAAAAACTATTTTATGTCAATTTTGACACTATTTAGTAATTGATTTTTGTGAAAATCATAACAGAATGATAAGATCAAAAAAAGTTAATTAAATCAATACTAACATGTCATATTAACCTAGAAAATTAGTGTAATTCATAAAAAGTCTCAAATTATATTTATTTGGGTATTTATAATATCAATTTGTATAATTTTTCACTATTATGGTAATTACTGCATCATCGTTGTGTCATAAATAAATTAAATTATTTAATGTCTAAAAATTATAAATAAAATACCATTATTTAGGAAATATTTTTATCTTTCTAATGAATATTTACAATCGAATTTATCTTATGTATAATCCTATATTAAAAATATTTTAGTAAATAAACTTTGATTTTAACTCTTTTAACTCTTCTTTGAATTAAATAATAATGAATTTCCTAATCTAATCCAAGTGGGACTAAATGGTCATATTTTATTCCTAAGGTTGTTTTTGGTCGAATTACACTTATCCAATAGAATTAGGACATGTGTTAGGGTAATAATAATATCATGTTTACCCTTAATTACCCTATTTACTTTTAACCGTGGTAAAAAAAAGTAAAAAGTTACTATTCACCAAAAATTATTTTCATTTCATTGAACCACATTTTACTTACTAAAATCAACCGTGTCTCTCAGATTTTCGAAATTCCACTCACAGAAGCGGTAAAATTAAGTTTCCAGAAAAATACCAAAAATTAGGCCTAAGCTATATTTGATATTATGAACTCAAAAATGATGTCTATTTTACCGACTTCAAAACATATCAGTTGCATTAATTAATTTAAAAATTAATTATCGTCGTCAAAACAAATAGCATGTTCTTAAGAGATAATAACTATCAAAAGATTGACACTTGTTTATGTCTGGTTTAAATGTAGAATTACATCCAATGACCAACATTGTATTAAATTGTAAAAATATATTCTAAATATAATTTAAAACCACTCAAATTAATAATTTATCACTATTAATTATTTCGATTAAAAAAGTTGTTTTTAATTAAAATTTAGTAATTTTCACTATTCATCAGAATATGAAAGTTATCCGAAAAGTACGAAAATTTCACCTTAGGCTAAATTCGATACTCCGAATCCAAAAATGAAGTCCATTTTGAGAGATAAAGTTTCTAAAATTTTAAAGTGTGGTTATTACTATACATAATGGCTAGTTTTAATAATATTTTATTAGCATATCGTTGTTTAGTGAAACTTGGTATTGCGTACTACACACGCTATCGAGGAAGGTCGTGATTGCGTGTAATGGAAGGCAAGTCAAGTATGCGTGTTGTGCAAGCTTCTTTTTGTGTAGCGTACAACACAAGACATTAATGAAATTAGAAAGAATATTTTTCATAAAATCTTGGGGTGTTACATTAAAAGACCTTTTTATTTTGAAACACAATTGATTAAAACACCATGTTTTTAAAAAGAGTACTAAATTATATATTTTAAATGGTTTAATGAAAATTATGAGAAACGTATAAAATAATACAAATTATCATTCTATGTAGGATCAGGGTACATTTGAGGGAATACAAACATTGAAATTTTCGGATGGATTCACTAGTAAAAATGGGAGTTATTATTACCAACGATACACTTTTAATTTTAGAGAAATTTTATCAAATAATTATTTCTAATTTATCTGAATTAATTTCACAAGAGGGAAAAAAGGAAACAACATATAATATAGAGAAATAGTAGGATCAAGAAATAATTAAAAAGTTTATTCATGAAAGATTTGATATTACTCCATGAATAAGAAATTGTGTCTATGAAGCCCTTATATTGAATTATATCTTAGTTGACCATTCTATAAAATATTTTATAAATAATATTACATTATTAGAAAAAAACATATTAACCTTTTTTATATCAATAAATATTTATGGAATTATGTTATTTTTATTATCTTAAATGACATTAGATTTAGTTATTGATAGTATGAAGACAAAAACAATGAATGATTTTTGTTACCTAATGGGTATATGAAATGGTTAGTAATGTTTTTAATGATTGAGAAGGTATTACCTAATTTATATGATATAATTTTGTCATTAATGGTTTTGTTATGAAATTTTCATTATAAAATGAAAATTAAAAAGGTATATAACAAAGGGAGTTCTTGAATTCCAATGATTAGGGAGAGTACCAAAGAGTAATTTTGGTAGCATGATATATATATAAAAATTATTATGAAATGTGTTTTAATGAGAGATATTTATAATATATTAAAAATATATTATAAATTTTATAGAAAATTATTAATTATGAAAACATGGATGAATAATCAAATGAAAATGAAAATTGATTATCATAAAAGAGGTACTTGAATGAAAAAGAAGAGGAAAAGAACCCATACATTTCTACGTAGCATCCTAAAGCTGGAGTGGAATCCTTAAATACATATTAACTCCTTGGGATAGATTTGGAGAGTTATATTAAAGGAAACACTAGGATAATTGTTTTGGGGGGATAGGTATGAGAGAATGTGTGGGATTGATCTCAATTTACCAATAAAACAGATGTGGTCTTTCATGGAATTCGATGTTAGGTGAGTGGTAAAAATGATATCACATGGGTTTTTGGCATGATATGTGAATTAGGAGAATTAGGTGTTTGAATTATTGGAGATTCCAGTATATATGAATTCAATAACTACATTATTTTTCTTTAAAATCATGTGATGTTTTAATTATAAAAAATTCTAGATACATTATTTAATGACCTTGAACCTTATTAATATTCATAAAAAAATTAACCATAGTAAATATAATAGTACCAAAAATATAGGTTTAACCTTACAGAAATATTTTGACATTCTCCCATAGAAATAATTCAATTTTTAGGATGTGAAAATGAACATTAAAATTAAAACATATAATGTGTAGAAAAAGTATTTTTGTATAATAATGATGTTTTAATTTTTTAGTGTTATTAAAATTTAATGACATTATTTACTAATTAATTTTGAAATTAATTTTTATATTTTTTAAAAAAAATTATAGTATTAATTTAAAATAGTTTCATTTAATTTTAATAATTTCACAATATTTATAATGTAATTATTGTTTGATAAATAATCGTTTTCCCATAATAACTAATGTTTAACTTTTAAATATAATTTTAGTACTAAAAAGAAATTCACACCATAACTTAGTTTTTTAATTTTTATTATAATATATACAAGTCCTTATATCTTATATGATCTTAATATTTTATTTTTTTAATATATGAAACATATAATGTATTAAATCAATTTTTGAGAAAAATATTATTTGAGTTATAAAATATAAAATATATACTTTTAAATAATTATAAAAATTATTTATATTATAAAAAAAATATTTTATCATTAAAAAGGTTTTTTATACATCTATGTTGTAATTTTATACTAATAAATGCATAAAAGTTGGAGTATCAATATATTTCACTATTTATATAGAAATTAACTTATTAGGGAAATATCCAAAATTCACGGTATGATTTTTTTTGACAATATAAATTTTAATGTGAAGATAGATTTATCTTATTATGATTGTAAAATTAATATTTTTTAAATTTAAATAAAACTACAATGTATAAAATAAAAATATTTTATTTTAACAGATGATTTTAAATATTTAGTGTAAATATTATTCATTCATATCAATTTCTAATTTAAATTTTGTTAATATATAATAAAATACTAATAGTTTTCAAATGTATCAGATATGAAAAAATATACAATAATTAACAAAATAAAATGTTAATCTTATATCAATAAACAATAAAATTTGCATAGAAATTAATTATATAAATTCTAAAATATAATTTTACTTCTCAATTGATATTAAATAAATTATTTTAATTTTATTTATATATCATATAACACATTAATAATAATATAAATATTTATATGTATCGAATAAATATAAAAAAAAATTATATTATTTTAATACTAATATTTCATTTTATTAATTGTTATATTATTTTAAATTTACTACATTATAATACACAAATTTTTTATACCCATTGTTTATATGACCAACCACCATATTCGAAATGGAAATATATTAAACAAACATATTTTCAAATACCATATTTTTAACAACCATATTTCATTCATATATATACTTTCTAATAATTCATTCATTTCACTCTCACTTCACAAGGCACATTTCATATTTTATATTGTATATTTTTCATAATTCATTCTCCTATGTTGGATCACTTAATTATTATATATTTTGTTTGACTATTTTTAATCCTAAAGGTTGAAGATGATCTATAATATTTTTTATTCATAATGATCGTATTCAATTCTACCCATTGTTCCGTATTGATATATTCACATTTAATGGATGTGAATCATCTATACAGAGTAATAATTTATGTTTTGTTGTACATAGTTTTATATTCTATTATAAAAATGACTCATTTATTAATGAATAAATAATCTTTATTTTGTTTCATATCATGTATTTCATAAATTTTAATCATGTTTCAATCCTTGAAAATAATAGAGAAACATTCAATAAAATTGTTGTCATAAATAATAAAAATATTAATATTAATATTAATTAATCATATAACCTAGGTTGTTAGACTGTCTCCCCAAAACAAATTCATCCTCATAATATTAATTATCACATGATAATAGAAATAGATAAGAGAATCTAAATTATTGATATGACTTGTGAAATAATTTATAGATAGTTGTCAACCACACAAGCTTCTGAAATATATCACTTTCATCTAAATAAGAATATACCAAATATTGTGCTTTTTTACACCAATTTAGGATACGCTATTAATGTTAATTGGAATCAGGAACCACTTTAATTTTTTTACTGGGTGTTCATTATTTACTTATCATTGGTATAATATTATAGATTAATATTAACTAGGTTTTCCTTAATCAAAATAATTTTCCTCTATGTTGAGGGTACTAATTCATCACTAAAATAATATTAATGTTTTCTAAGGGAATGATAAAAATATTTTCCCATGTAATTTTACTATAATATTAATCTTTGAATGAAATAATTAGAACACTGTAAGATTTATTTTTGATCCAAATCATTATGGTGTTTATTAACTGTTATTTGAAAACAACATAGATATAATAGAATTCCTATAATAGAATTCCAATAAGACATCCATAACTTCAGATTGTATGGCATGTTTACCTTAAATATTAGGATTCCCATAAGTATTAGTTCATTCATAGATATTCCATTGTCGTATTGGTCTTAGAAGTTTGAAAAACTAATCATTTTGGTTATTTCCAGGATTGGTTTATTGAGTTGGGTAATTCTAAATTTTCCCCCACCTAAGGCATTGAATTATTAATGGTACTTTATGTTAAAACCTATTTCAATAAAAAAAATTAAATGATATATAAATCAAAGCCTTTTACACATATTGTTTAATGATTTTAACATTAAAATAATATATACACAACCTAAAGATTTTGAGGACAATTATATTTAAAATTTTAGGTTTATAGTAAATCAAAAAGAATAAAAAAATATTTATTTTATTTTACATAGTGAGATTCTATATTTCATTGAGCTCATAAAACATCATAGGATAACATATGTAATGTATAAATGAAGTGGGTGAGTTATAAAACTCAGTAATGGAATAAAAATTGTAATGAAGCATAAACAATGAAATAGAAGGAATAACATGATGTCATATGGGAAAATCCTCATGACTAAATATATAGAGGAATAACATAATGAACATGTAATAACAAGATCAAGGAAACATAGTAATGTGGGAACAATATAAAACCTTACATTAACATAGGTCAATAATTATTTCTAGGACAACATCACATGGTGGAAGTATTCCTATCCTGGATTACGTTTAATCCATAGTCCCATACATAATATCTCATGAGACAAAAAACACCCAATGAACTGGTGAAATGACTACCTACACCTATAATAAAATTTATGTGATTATGAATGCAAAACAATTAAATCAATCATATGGAATGTATATAAGAATTATCCATGGAAAGAAGAAGATATCAAATTGTTGACTTAAAGGTAAATGCATAAAATCCACAACATAGATATCAAGAAGCCTACAAGAAGATGAATCCCATAGAAAATATAAGTTTATTTGATTAAAATACTGATCATATCAATCATGCTGGGCATGAATGAATTTTAAATCATGTGATAAAAAAATTTAATGTAGTGGGTTGTACTCACTCTAATTTAAGTGGCCCAATTAGGAACTTCAAGAAATTATTTAAGGCTATTTTTGGTATTTATTTCTCAAACATTGATACACATCCTCTTAGAAGAGTTATCAAGAATGGTAAAGTCACAAATGACATATGAAATTAAGAGTCTATTTAAGAATGGTGAATCCTATGCAGATATTCCATCATCATGCAAGTCATGATAATAAAAGGGGAAAAACTATAAAAAAATATTATCTAACCCAATAGATTACATATATATGAATATTTGATAAATAGAGGATGAAAGGTCTTGGGTGGGGATATTTAAATGTGTTCATCCCTTCTAAAGTCTAAAAATTAAGTGCACAGAACCTAGGACTAGTCTCCTTAATGCATGTATTTTTATGAATTCAAGAATGGGATATGAAACTTGATCTTTAAGAATTATAGAATACTCAAACACATGTTTGGATCCATATATATAGGATGAATTGGGAATATTTTCATCCACATAATATTTGGGAAATCACATCCTCGATGGGTAATCCAATTAGGATGGATGAGAATACATAAAATAAGTTATTTTGGCACAATAATAGGATCCTATCGGTGGTCGAAATATACAATAATTTGGTTTAAGAGGTTTTGTTAACAAAAAGGGATGATATTATTAAACATGAGATCTAGTATGAGGGGAATCTACAGTTTTGTCTTAGAAAAAAATTCATTGGTCTCTAACCTCTAAATGTAACTGGGATAATGAGTGTTGCTTTTTAAAGACTGGGGAATATGATTACCCCACATGTTGAAGAATGAGAGGAAAATCTAAAATAAGTAACTTTGATTCACATAGAAACATGTATTCTAGACCTACCAATGAGGGGGAGTTTTATAAGGTTGGGAGTAGATAGCTACATGACACCCTAGTGGAGGGCATGTGTGTACACTTTAGACAGCCCTAATAAACCTTTTATACTAATATTTTTGGGATATAAAATGAAAATGTATCTATAATTGGAATAATGGATGTTGAGGAGGCTGTTAAATCCGTACAAGAATAGTGAACTTCTGGTGAATATTACTTATTTTACAATAAGCATGACAACTCCAAGAGGAATGAATCAATCAAGAACCTAGTAGAGGATACTAGTTGTAGTGTGTAAACCTATTTAATTCTACAAAATTAATTGATATTAATATAGGAGACCATTTAAGGGAATCCGTAGGAGGATACATTGTATCCCCTCTCAATTGGTCATCCTTACCCGGAAACCATCATGCTGAGATAATGAAGATAGTGAGAGTGGCAGGTGTTCAAGATAAATATGAAAATACAGGTGGAACCTTGACCTCTATTATGACTCATATGTGATTTTATAATAAGAACCATTGAACACACCCTACATTTATATATAGACTACTAAGAATTAAAATCATCCTACACAATCTACTAGTAATATTGATTTGGGAGGATCCATCTCATAGGTACCTTCTTTTAGGAATTCCAAAACAAATGACTATATAGAAAAATATATTCATCCAATGAAATACAATAATAAATTCACTCCTATATGTGATATTTTTTGTATGATAAGGTTGGGGATTCATAGTCCCCTAAATACATTAAGATCACTCAAAATAATGATATCAACGAAGAGTAAAAAACTATAGATGGTCTAGATTATTTTGATTCAATTCAAAATATAAAGAATTTAAAATTGTATTCTAATCCTAAAGATGGAATGAAAAAATAAAATATAAGATTGAAAAAATACCATGTGAATGTGGCATAGAATAGAGGGCATTTGACTCACAAACAAATCCCTTAAACTATAAAGCTTTGTTACTAGAATTTTTTTGGGCTAGATAACTCCATAATAGACCAATCCCCTATACATTATAGTATATTCTAAAATCATATGATTATTGGAATTACAAAGACTTAAATGATCTTTGAGAATTTGAAGGTATTAAAATTGCCCTCCCCAGGGTACACATTTGTCTCTATAAATCAACATGACAATAACATTGATTATCTGTAATATTTAAGCATGAATGTATACACGTACTCAAATGAAATAAAATATTATAGAGTATATACATTTCATTAAATAATAAATGATAAAATTATTTTGGTTTCTTTTGTGTGTTCATCCACATCATACATAAATAGAATGTAATTTGAGGAGAATATTGAGGCATTGCCTGAAAACCCAAATAAAAAATGGATGATTACAGGGGACTTCAAAAACATTCCTGAATCCTGATTTTTTTCAAATTTCAACAAATAATCCTCCCAAAAATTATCCTCCCACATTGATCAAAGTGACCTTGTTGAAGTCCCAATTTCTAGAGCTAAATTCACATGGACTAGGATCACCGTGAATGGAAGAAAAGAATATAATTTGGAATGATGCATTATCCAAATGGATGATAAGAGTGTAGAAATTGGGATCTCATGATACACCCTACCCAAATGCCACTAAGACCGCAACCCCAAAATAGTGGAGCTATCTACTCAACTAATAGGGTGAGTTCTTATCTTATATAAATTCATCAATGGTTGGATGGTTACTCCTAGTTACAGAGAAATTATTCTGGAATCTTGGAAGATTGATTCACTTGCAATCTCACTCGATAACCCTATTAGAAAATTAAAGCATTCCAAATAAGTTTTAAGGGAATAGAGTATAAAGTATATCTCTAAGATTGATCAGGAAATCAAGGGTGTTTAAGAACAACTTGCTTGATACTGAATGATGAATCAATAGAAAAACAATCCCTCTAGCAAGGAATTATAATATTTTTCAAGGGTTTATGGACATTTAATTATCAAGGAATGAATTGACTTAAATTATCTAATAATAAAATGGTTGACCGAAGGGGGTATGAATTATATTTTTCCTTCATAGGTCGCACAAGGAGACAAGGATAAGAGTAAGAAACAATGCTATAAGAATAAATGGATGTATCCACATCTCTAAAAATAAAATATAAAATTTAGTGGTGGAATATTTTAATGTGTTTTACTCTTCTTATGGTTTATATAAGACAAAAAATTGATTGACAATAAACCTCTATGCATTAAGGATTAACAAAATTGAGCACTAATCATGATACCTTTTAATGAGGGAGTTGAATCATCTCTTTCCACTGTCAATATAGAGAGTGATCATTGTAGGTATGGATTGACTAATAAATTCATTATCTTCTATTAATATATTTTTTAGAATGATTTGAAAATTTTAGATAGGGAATTCTACAACCAACCTTCCATGACTTATGGAATAAAAAAATCATTTCCTTGATTCCGATTAATGATAATGTAGTTGATAATATAGATTTAAATCCCATTTCACTAGGGGAAAACTATTACTAAAGTCATCAGTAAGATCACTATGAATACTATAGGAGAAATAATTACAGAATTTATTACATCAAATTAGTTTGGGTTTTTTCTAGGTTGAAGAATTCATATTTTCTTATTCACTACATGAGAATGTTTTAATCTTCTTTTCAGGTATGTTTTTCCTTTTTCTTGAGTTTTCGATAAAAATGGAGTTTTTGGAAATTTTTGAAGTACACACCATGTACTTTTTGAGTACACACCGTGTACTCTTTTCCCGCTAGAAGTCGTGTGCTGGCCGTGTCCAGTCCACACACACGGTGTGTAGGGGTGACGTGGAGGCCAATTTTGGAAGAGTACAGAAAAACCCACTACATGTTGTGTACACTAAAACTACATGTCGTGTACATTTTTTTTCATTAAACGGACTGGGGTCGTGCCTAATCAACGAAAAGCTCTTCTTCACCAGCTTCTTCATCTGGGAGCACCGGGAACCCGTGTATCTTTGACAAGCCACTGTTCCCTTGTCTGTTCTCCAATTTGAGCACGATCGATTGTGTTGGAATCGCAGTGGTGACTTATCTCTTCTTCTTGAGCCTTGTTTTCCAATTCCTCCTCCTTCTCAAGATATTGTGGGTTGAGCATTTTGGGTGTTTTCTTAGATCTACGATGTTCAAGAAAGAATCTATCATCTTGGTTCAAGTATATCGATCTCCTAGGATCAAGGTAGGTGGTTTGTGCCTTACCGTTCAAAGTCTTTGAGTTTTATGTGCAAATTCCACCAATACCCATGAACGGGGTATTTCATGTTTACCTTTTTACCCTCGTTGTTTTCTTTCCTTCATTGTATGCTTGTGGATAGGTAAATTTATAATGTTATATGATAATTTGTTGTGCTTGGATGTTTTTCCCATGCTTTGCTCTGTTTACGACCTTTGGTTCTTGTTAGCCTTTGGCTGTTATGACGGTTTCCTTGCCTTGTGTCTATAGGATGGAATGTTTTTCATTAAATTATTGTTTCCTTGTAGAATTTTTATCCAAGTAGATCTGTAGGTGGACTTTGGTTACACAAATAGCTCTATAGGTGTACGTTTTCATTATAGAATTATTATGCACTGACTGGAACGAGGCTGAGAGAACCTGGTGCTATAGACTATAAGGGATAGACCGAGTTAACTTCCCAGAGAGTCTTTGACATTATAGACCACAGGAGGGTAGACCGAGTGAGCTTCCTCAGTGAGTCTTATACATTATAGGCCACAGGGGATAGACCGAGTGAGCTTCCTAGAGTTCCTTCAGATATTATAGACTATAGGAGGGTAGACCGAGTGAGCTTCCTTAGAGAGTCTTACTTTGTTTGAATCTTTTAAGAACCTTTCCAGGCTAGAGGAAAAATTGACTGTGTGAGTTTCATTAGATAGTTTTTGGTATAACTAAGGCTATAGGAGGAATTGACGGAGATAGATTCCTCAGATAGTCTCTAGACCTTGGGGCTAAGAGGGTTAGACAGTGTGATCTTCCTCAGATAGTCCCTGACTACCCTAGACTATAAGGCGAATTGACTGAATGAGCTTCCCCAGATAGTCTTATAAATCCGTATGACCAATCCAGAGGGGTTAGGCTAAGTGCACTACCTAGAGGGTTGTGGTACTTCTTGGATAGGACCAGAGGGAATGGTTGTGAGTACTTCCCAGAGGGTTTCCTACTTGTTAGCTGTTTTCTTCACTGTTTTTGTTAGTTGTGGATTTATTACTGTTGTGTATCATCCTGCTTTACTGCTTACTGTTACTGATTTACTGCTTACTGTTACTGCTTACTGCTTTGTTGTTGCTGTTTACTTCTTATTGTACTTTTACCTCCCATATACTCACTAACTATTAGGCACAGATCTTCGGGTGAATGCCTACTGGGATTTAGTCTCACACCATGTTTGGGTCATGCTTTTGTGCCCAAAAAGACTATGTTGTTGTAGGTATAGACAAGGGAAAGCGTCCTTCGACTTCCGGTACTTGATTGCTTGGAGCAGGAGAGCATGGGACCAAGATTTGGCTTGCGATGCTGAGGAGCTGTTTTATTTTTTTTTTTGTACTTGTTTTGGTACTGTAGCATTTTCCATCATTGTGACTTGTTTGGATGCTTTCCTAGATATGTATCATGCATCATTTCATATATACATATGTGCTCCAGTTTATTGATTTAGTCTTCTGCTGTTTATGTTGTTGGTTATTACTGCTTCCGCTATTACATGTTTATTTTTTTCTGCTATGTACTCTTCCAATGAGGGCATAGTTTCCCCAATATCACACCCAAGGCCCTCACTACTAGTTAGTATCTTCTGGCATTTTGGGGAAATGTGCTTGAGGCCATGTGACCAACCGGGTACGGGGAGCCTCTGGGTGGCTTCCGGAACCGGGACATTACAAATGGGTATCAGAGGAATTCTTTTCTCTTTCTTTACTGTTTAGAGACTTTAGCTAGGTATAGGAAGGATTTGGCAATTGGTAATAAGTTGTGCCTGGGATTATCTAACCCGTGTATAGGTAAAAGCCATACTACCTCATTTATTGCAGTTTTCAGGTTTTGATATTTTACGGTTGATATGATTTCACCTAGAGTGATTCACATGCTTTGGGTTGTTATTGTTTTTATATTACGGTTCTATTTCTGTCAAAACCCAATGAGATGAAGGTATGCCATCTCATGCATCATATAGGCACTTGTTAAAAATCACATGCCATTCATTCTTTCCATTCCATCTAGGGTGCAATAGCGATTGCATGTTGTTGTGATAGATTCTGTGTAGATCATGTATGTTGTTGTGATAGATGCTTGATAGAATCTATAGTGCTTTGTTAGAGGATTTTTTTTATTGTACCTTGCTTAAATGAATGCCAAATTTTGATTCTTGAGGTGTTATGGGCCCTCTTGAATCGGAAGTTGGTGGATCATGATCCTGTTTCCTCGTGTACATGACTGTAGAAGATGCCAAGCTTTGATTCGCAGGGAGTATGGGCCCCCGCGGATTGAAATTTGGAACCTCTTTTCCTTGTTTTCAGTGTTTCTGGCCTTCTGTGTAGTTTCTGAGCTACTGCCCAGAAAAACCCAAAATACACATCATGTACTTTCTGGGAACGCGCTGTGTAGTATTTAGGCCGTGTCACTGACCATGTGAGCAGACAAATGGTGTTGTAGAAATAACTTCAGGAATACGCCGTGTACGGTAGGTACACACCATGTAGTTCGGAGCTGGGTACCCGACCGTGTCACTAACAACACAGGTCGGGGAAGCTTGAGTAGAACATGTCGTGTTGTAAAAGAACACGCCGTGTAGTCCTATCTAGGTACCCAGCATTGTCACGAACAATACAGGTCGGTGTTACCTTCTCTTAGACACACCGTGTCATTTTTGGAACACGCCGTGTAGTCCTGTTCAGGTACTCGTCCGTGTCACGAACAACATGGGATGGTGTCACCTTCTCCTACATATGTTGTGTTTGTTCGGAACACGCCATGTAGACGGCCGTGTAACTAAAAAAACAGGCCACAGAGACCGTGTCCAGTACACACTGTGTCCCTAGAGAACACACTGTATAGTCTGGGGTTAGTTGGACCGTGTGGGTTAGCCATGGAAGGAGACTCGGGCATGGGTTTAGGCTTCAAGTACATGTCGTGTAGTCCTTTTACACGCCATGTAGCTTGGGGTGTTACAAGACCTGTCGGGCAGTTGTACATGCCCATGTTAATGGCTAAAGAAGTCACGCCGGGTAGTTTTTATAAACATCGTGTAGTCGTGTTTTGTAAAACATGATAGTTTCTTTTCCCTGTTCCTGTTTTGTACTCTGTGTTTTCAGTATTTGTTAATCCTGATCTAAGGTGTGCTTTTGATCATTTAGAGCTATGCCTATGAGATGTCCTCCGGTCGTACGTCAGTTCCCAGACGGTGATCAGACACCAGATATGGCCGATCAGGGACCTCCTCCAGATCCTCCTGTTGTGCCAGCCTTGGCACCAGTAGTTGTACCCATCGTAGGCGCCAATGTGCAGTTCAGGGATGATTTCCTGAGGATGATGCAAACTTTTCAGGGAGCACCGCCTCTTGGCCCGTCGATGGCTGAGTTGATGAGAGTTTTTCAGTAACAGCATCCTCCTACTTTCTTAGGGGATGGAGGACCCCAAGATGAAAATTCGTGGTTCAAGGCCACCCTGAATATCTTTGAGCATCTGTAGATACCCCCAGAAAAGAGGGTAAAGCTGGCCACCTATATGCTCTAAGACACCGCCAAGAGGTGGTGGGAGGTGATCTCATAGTCAGGGTGTCAGCGGGGTATGTCTTGGGATGAGTTTTGACGCACCTTCTATGACTACTTCTATCCAGAGACCCTAAGGATCGATCGAGTCTGGGATTTTATGAGTCTACAGGAGGGTACTCTTTCTATTGAGGAGTACTCGTCCCACTTCACTGAGCTGCAGCGTTTCACGCCGATCCCAGCAAGTGATGAGATGTTCCTTGCTAGGAAGTTCGAGGATGGTCTCAGGCATGAGATCCATTCCCAGGTGAATATCTTCCAGCTGACTTTGATATCTTCTATCTTCAACCAGGCACTGATCACTGAGCACAATCTGAGGGATTCTGGAGTAGTGATCCAGGGCGGTCTGACATCCAGAGTTTGTGTTCCTCCTACGGATAGTAGGAAGCATCGTAGAGAGTTTTCTCGAGGAGATTGGGGTTCGCGGGATGTGTCTTCTGGAAGCCAAGTTGTATTCTACCAATGCGGTAGGAGTGGGCACACTAGGCCTCAGTGCCAGATAGATCCTATGGAGTGCCTATCTTGCTGCAAGATGGGCCATCTTCAGCACTTTTGACAGATCTTCTCACCTTCAGCTGGTGGTAGGGGTTCCTCTATAACCCCGCATTCTGGAGATGCTTTGCCAGTTTCCCACCAGTCTTGGAACTAGATTTTTGCTGGCCGTTTAGGCCAAGGTGGAGGTTGCGGCCATGGTGGCCAGTCATCAGGTCATCAGCGACAGCAGAGTGGATCAGCTCAGAGCGGTCAGCCAGGGGCGCAGGGCCGTGGTGCAGGCCAATCTTTCTTCATGGAGCAGACCTATCATGAGCAGGATGTCGGCCCTTCTAAAGTTTGAGGTATGATCTTAGCAGCCTCAATTTTATCTTCAACTCTTTTCATTACCGGTGCTTCCCATATCTTTATCTCTGTTGCAGTTGTGGAGAGCCTTGGGCTCTGTAACTTTTCATATGCCGACTTGTTGACTCTTGACATGTTGTTGGGAACGAGGACATCTAGCTTACGTCAGTGTAGAGAGTTCCCTCTTGAGGTTTCGAGGTGTCATTTCTTATGGGACCTCTATGTACTAGAGATGACAAGCTATGATGTCATTCTCGGAATGGACTGGTTGGTTCTTTTCTAGGCAGTCATTGATTGCTATCACCGCAGGGTGAGTTTCATATCACCAGAGGGTGGATCTTTCCTTCATAGAGGCAAGTGGGATGTCTAGGCAGGTAGAGCAGGACCAGAGCATCATGGGCTAGGGGAAGTTACAACCTAGATTGGAAATCATTATCTGGATGACCAGGGGACTTCACAGTTAGACTTTCCTCCAGTGGTGGATCATTTCAGGGATGTCTTTCCATGGGAATTTTCAGGTTTTCCTCTGGAGCGTGAGGTAGACTTCTCAATTGAGCTCGTTCCAGGAGCGGCACAGGTGTCCATTCCTCCTTATAGGATGGCTACACCTGAGTTACAGGAGCTCAAGAAGAAGTTGGAGGAGTTTCAGGCAAAGGGTTTCATCCAACCCAGTACTTCTCCTTGGGGTTTGCCTGTCCTATTTGTGAAAAAAGAAGATGACACCCTTCGGCTTTGTGTGGATTATCGGAAGCTAAACCAGTTGACGGTCAAAAACTGATATCCCTTGCCGAGGATAGATGACCTCTTTGATCAGCTCTGGGGAGCTCGGGTGTTCTCAAAGATCGATTTGAAGTTCAGTTATCATCAGTTTCTCATTATACTATCAGATATACCTCTTACAGCTTTCAAGAGCAGGTATGGTATATACGAGTATACAGTCATGCCGTTCGGTCTCATGAACGCGCATGCGGTTTTCATGGAACTAATGAACCAAGTGTTACATCTGTACTTATACTCCTTTGTGGTGGTTTTCATGGACAACATCTTGGTGTACTCTCACACTCGACACGGCCATGCCACACATCTTGAGATCGTTCTGAGTACACTGAGAGTGCATCAGTTATATGCTAAGCTCTTGAAATGCCACTTCTGGATGGATCAGATTCACTTCTTGGGTCATGTTATCTCTAAGATGAGAGTTTCAGTGGACCTTGAGAAAGTGAGAGCTATAGTTTCCTGGGAGCAGCCGAAGAATGTCTTCGAGGTGTGGAGTTTTCTAGGGCTGGCTGGATACTACAGGCGCTTGATTTAGGACTTCTCGCGCCTAGCATCACCGTTGACAGGTCTGACCAAGAAGGGGGAAATGTTTTTATTGTCAGATTCTTGTGAATTATACTTTCAAGAGCTGAAGGGGAGGCTGACGTTAGCACCTATACAAGTCTTGCCAGATCCAGGAAAGGGCTACACTATTTATTGTGATGCTTCATGTATCGGGCTGGGAGCTGTGCTTATGTAGGGAGATGAGGTCATTGCTTATGGGTCTCGGCAGTTGAGGCCACACGATAGGAACTACCGAAAGCACGATCTTGAGTTGGCAGTAGTTGTTCATTCCTTAAAATGTGGGAGACACTACCTTCTGGGAAAGAACTTTGTGGTTTTCACCGACCACAAGAGTCTCAAGTATATATTCACTCAGCGTGATCTGAATCTGAGACAGCGTAGGTGGGTTGAGAATCTCCATTATTTTGATGTAGATCTCGCCTATATGCCGGGAAAGGGCAATGCAGTGGCTGATGCCTTGAGCAGGAGAACTCAGATTCAGGCAGTTCAGGAGGCCAGCAGTGAGTGGCAGCTTATGGCTCTGTTCTCTGAGATGCATCTGGAGTTGCATGACAGGAAGGGACAGACCTTCCTTTCATCTGTGGTAGTTACCTCTACACTTCTTGATTGGGTGCGTATAAGGCAGCTATCAGATTTAGAGGCCTTAGTCTTGCAGGAGAGTGTGTCATGAGGGGACCCTCTTCCTGGATGGATAGTGGGTGAGGATGGGATCTTGTGTTTCCAAGGATGCATATGGGTGCCAGCAGACATACGCGAGGAGCTGAGGCTAGATTTTCATTCCTTAGTTTGGGAAGTTCATCCTGGCGTCACCAAGATGTATCAGGATCTTCATCACCAGTACTGGTGGCTAGGTATGAAGAGAGATGTTTCTGCTTTTGTCATGAGATGTTTTACTTGTTAGCAGGTGAAAGCAGAGCATCAGCGACCAGCAGGGCTTTTTCAGTAGTTACCCATTCCCGAGTGGAAGTGGAACGATGTCACAATGGACTTCGTGACTGGGTTACCGAGGTCACCTCAGAGAAGTGATGATTTTTGTGTTGTCGTCGACAGGCTTACGAAGGTTGCACACTTCTTGCCGATCAAGGAGACCTTCAGTGTTTATGATCTGGGATGACTGTACATATAAGAGATTGTACGTCTACATGGAGTTCCATACTACATTGTTTCAGAAAGGGATGCGCGATTTACCTCTCGGTTCTGGCAGGGACTTCAGAAGGCTTTGGGTACACAGGTACTTTTGAGTACAGCATACCATCCTCAGACTGATGGCCAGTCCAAGCGCACAATCCAGGTGCTTGAGGATATGCTCCGAGATTGCATTCTAGACTTCGGCGGTTCATGGGAGAAGCATATTCTTCTTGTGGAGTTTGCCTAAAACAACAGTTTTTAGGTGACCATTCAGATGGCACCTTATGAGGCTTTGTACGGTAGGCCATGCCGATCACCCTTATGCTAACTGGAGGAAGGAGAGGCAGCTCTACTGGGACCTCATCTTGTTCAAGAGACATTAGAGCAGATAGAGTTGATTCGGAAGAGGATGGCTACAACACAGCCTCGATAGAAGTCTTATGTTGATCAAAAGAGGTGACCTATGGAGTTTGAGGTCAGAGATCAGGTTTTCCTGCGTGTCTCACCGAGGTTGGGACACAAGAGGATTCGGAGACAGGGTAATCTTTCACCACGGTACGTCGGGCCGTTTGAGGTGTTGGATAGAGTTGGGCCGGTTGACTATCGGTTGCAGCTACCTCAGAGGTACCAGGCTATGCACGACGTCTTCCATGTCTCTCATCCCCGACGTCACTTTTCATACTTGTCTCGTGTCTTCCAACCCAAGGAATTTGAGCTTGAAGCGGATGCGTCGTTTGAGGATCATCCTATCCGAATTGTCGATCGCAGTACGAAGGTTCTCCGTGGGTGGTCTGTTCCTCTAGTGTGGGTGCTATGTCAACATGGGAGAGTATAGGACGAGACCTGGGAGAGGGAGGTCGATGTGCGATCACAGTGGCCGGAGCTGTTCGGGTTTTCTTCTTTT
This sequence comes from Viscum album, assembly GCA_963277665.1. NCBI lineage: Eukaryota > Viridiplantae > Streptophyta > Magnoliopsida > Santalales > Viscaceae > Viscum > Viscum album. The sequence goes on along the minus strand of OY728125.1, from coordinate 1,550,490,877 downwards.
ATGCCTCTCTAGGGAAATTCGGGGACAAATTTCTTTAAGGGGGGAAGTTTGTAAGAACCATGATCATCGTTTTAGGTATTTTTTTCCTTTTTCTGGAGTTTTTGGAAATTTTTGAAGTACACACCGTGTATTTTCTGAGTACACATTGTGTACTCTTTTTCCGCTCGAAGAAGTGTGCTGGTCATGTCCAGGCCACACACACGGTGTGTAGGGGTGATGTGGAGCCCGATTTTGGTGGAGTACGGAAAAACCCACTACACACCGTGTACTCTAAAAGTACACTCCGTGTACTTTTTTTCATTAAATGGACCGGGGTCGCGCCTAATCGACAAAAATATCTTCTTCTCTAGCTTCTTCATCCAAGAGCACGGGGAACCCGCGGATCTTCGACGAGCCATCATTCCTCCGTCCGTTCTATGATTTGAGCACGGTCAATTGCGTTGGAATCGCAGCTGTGAGTTCTCCCTTATTCTTGAGCCTTGTTTTCCAATTCCCCCTCCTTCTCAATATATCATGGGTTGAGAGTTTTGGGATTTTTCTCAGATATACTATGTTCAGGGAAGAATATGTCGTCGCCGTTCAAGTATATCGATTTCCTAGGATCGAGGTAGGAGGTTTGTTCCTTACCGTTCAAAGTCCTTGAGTTTTATGTGAAAATTCCACCAATACCCATGAATGAGGTATTTCATGTTTACCTTTTTACCCTTATTTTTTTCCACCTTGCTTGTATGCTTGTGTAGAGGTAAATTTATCATGATAGATGATAATATGTTGTTCTTGGATGTTTTCCCCATGCTTTGCTCTATTTACGACCTTTGGGTCTTGTCAGCCTTTGGCTGTTATGACTGTTCCCATGCCTTGTGTCTATAGGATGGAATGTTTTGCATTACATGCTTGTTGCCATGTAGAATGTTTATCCATGTAGCACTGTAGGTGGACTTTGTTTAGCCAAGTAGCTCTATAGGTTTACTTTGGCCTTATAGCATTATTATGCACTGACTGGCATGGGGCTGAGTAAACCTGGTGCTATTGAATATAAGGAATAGACCGAGTGAACTTCCCAGAGAGTCTTTGACATTATAGACCATAGGAGGGTTGATCGAGTGAGCTTCCTCAGTGAGCCTTAGAAATTATAGGCCATAGGGGATGGACTGAGTGAGCTTCCTAGAGTGCCTTTTGATATTATAGACTACAAGAGGGTAGACCGAGTGAGCTTCCTTAAAAATTCATAATTTGTTTGAATATTTTAAGAACCTTTCCAGGCTAGAGGAGGAGTTTACTGAGTGAGTTTCCTAAGAGAGTTTGTGGTATACCTGAGGCTATAGGAGGAATTTACCGAGATAGCTTTCTCTGAGAGTCTCTAGACCTTGGGGCTAAGAGGGTTAGACCGTGTGATATTCCTCAGAGATTCCCTGACTACCCTAAACTATAAGGGGAATTGACCGAGTGAGCTTCCCTAGAGTGTCTTATAAATTCGTAAGACCAATCTAGAGGGGTTAGGATGAGTGTACTGCCCAGAGGGTTGTGGTACTTCATGGATAGGACCAGAGGGAATGGCTGTGAGTACTTCCCAGAGGGTTTCCAGCTTGTTAGCTGTTTGCTTCACTGCTGTTGTTAGTTGTGGATTGATTATTGTTGTGTGTCATCCTGCTTTACTGCTTACTGTTACTGGTTTACTGCTTAATGTTACTGCTTACTACTTTGCTGTTGTTGTTTACTACTTATTGTACTTTTACTTGCCATATACTCACTGACTGTTATGCACAAATCTTCAGGTGAATGTCTACAAGTATTTATTATCACACCCTGTTTGGGCCATGCTTTTGGGCCCAAACAGACTATGTTGTTGCAGGTATAGACAAAGGAAAGCACCCTTCGACTTCTGGTACTTGATTGCTTGGAGTAGGAGAGAATGGGACCAAGCTTTGTCTTGCGATGCTGAGGAGCTGTTTTATTTTCTTTTGTACTTGTTTTGGTACTGTAGTGTTTCCCATCATTGAGACTTGTTTGGATTCTTTCCTGGATATGTATCATGCATCATTTCATATATACATATGTGATCAAGTTTGTTGATTTAGTCCTCCACTGTTTATGTTGTTGGTTATTACTACTTCTGCTATTGCATGTTTATTTTTCATCCGCTATGTACTCTGCCAATTAGGGCATAGTTTCCCCATTATCACACCCAAGGCCCTCGCTGCTAGTCGGGAGCCTATGGAATTTGGGGAAATGCGCTTGAGTACATGTGAACAACCGGGTACGGGGCACCTCTAGGTGGCTTTCGGAACCGGGACGTTACATCCTTAGACAACATTCAAGTAAATATGCATCCACAATTAATGATTTGTTTTCACATTATAAGGAAATGACAGGGAAAACCATCTATTTGAGAAAATAATTTTTTATTTTTAGTGATATAATATCTATTGGAAAAAACAAAATCACTTGAATCCTTCCCATTCAATTACTTGGGTGTCCAATATTTTTAGGGAAATGTAAGAAGCGAATCCCTTGGGGAAATATGCTCTAGAATCATCAAAAAACTGGCTAGGTGGAAAGTAAATTTTATTTTCTATGATGGGAGGGTGTTCTTTGTAAACTTAGTAACCACATCTAAATTAGTATATTCGATACATATTTTTATGTGGATGAGAAGCCTCAATAGTGATCTCTAATACATGATCATAAATATCATATGGATTGGGTTAGCCCATGAAATAAAACTAGTAATTGATGCATGGTACTGATATATCATACGCATTGAGATGGGGTTATTGTAATCAATGACACTTTTATCTTTAATGATTTCATTATTAAAAATTTCACATATAACCTTAAAATTCTAATTATAATTCTATTATTTTTATAAAAAAATGCCCAAATAAGGAGGCTAATGAGTGGGTACTTATACTACCTTGAAACATTTGTATCAACTTCAATCATGAAATATTTTCAAGATATAATTCAAAAATATAAATGATTATTCAGTAGGATGTCCAAAATAAAATTTTGGGACACCCTCTAGATAGATATTCATCTTAAAATACACCACGATTATATGTCCAAATATGGTTCGATTGAAAATCACTAACCTCCTATAACAAAAAATATTCATCATAATAATGGTCCCTTCAAAGATGGTCTGGAAATTAAAAAATAAACCTTAGTGGATGTAGATAATCGGATTTGGATACCCTATGGAAATTTATAGTAAAATGAAAATTATGAAAACATGATATAATGTGATGGATCCCCAATACCACCACCATGAATTCTAAAAAAAATAAATGTTTCATACAGCCAACACAATTTTCAATTCCTTAGAGGATACTAAAGAACCAATTTTCCACACATGAGAAATTGAGGAAGGCTGTACAACACTGGGTTTTAGTGTGTCACCTTTTTTAGAGCTGAGGATACTATAAAAAACCTTTTGTTGGGTTTTTGGTTATCCCCGGACCTATAGAGGCATGATAGTAATTTTTTTGACATCAATTTATGCACATGAAGGTTGTTGTAGGTCCTCATGTTGTTTATCGACAAGACTGTATAGAGTTACTATGATCAAAATATATTAATGGTAGTAATAACATCTATCATTTCATTTGTATACAATGATTTAATTTTTTGGTTGTTTGACAACTATCTAAGCGAGAATACATTCCATGCACATAGAGGTTCATGCTTCTTCGAAAGTGAAGACGAGAACAATGGATAATATTATCAATGAAATCATCATCCTAATAATTATGGATGTTCTAAGAAGGACCTGGAAATCTATGGTTCTTATATTTTTTTGTTGGATTCCTCTGATCCCATCATGGTTTAAGGACAATGTTTATAGTGTAGCCTCCAGTGTTCCAGGACCCTCTGGTTGTGGAGGTGTCATCTGCATCCATAATGGAATTGTAAATGGTTTCTATTATCGCTATATAAAAAATTTTATTTCCTATGAATTTGAGTTATTGGACATCATATATTCCACGAGGTATGATGATCATCATAATTGTTATCCTGTATAGATTGAATATGAATCTGAACAAGCAGTAAATACTACAACGAAAGAAATAAGATTGTTGCACAGGAATCCAACCTCATTAGATTGAATATATTAATCATTCCAGTTATTTTATTTTTTTTATTTAAAATTATTAAAGATACTCTAATCAAGTGGAGTATGCCTTATCGATGATAGAAATATTGGAAATGAGTACTATGTGGTCCTTTAGAACTCTTGATTATTTTTTACTAATGGTAAATGCATATATATTGGGATTGATGAAATCCCATATTTGTTAAACCATTTTTAATTCTGGGCTTAGTATAAAATCTTTTCATAATTATTTTTAGAATAAAATTAACAAATATTCTGGATTTTCTATGTTATTAACCATGGAGATAAAAGGGTTTCATAATATTTATTCATATGATAATATGAGGATATTTCAGAAAGATTACAATGTGAAATGGGAATTAAATATTATGGATGTTAATATACGTATAAATAAGTATATGTATCAAAATTTAGTTTTCATTTTAGAATAAATAATTTATGTGATCATTACAAAATAGATTAATTGGGAGAAAAGTTCCCCTTAAATAGGTTTCATTTTAAAAATTGAATTTCAGAAATAAATATAAGGAATGTATTAACCCTTAAAAGGATAGGATTATAGAATATTTATATATTTAAGATACATAGTTATAGAAAGAATCTCATAATATCAAAGAGGGATAGAATGTGTGTTAGCATGAAGATCTTCACAACCAAAATAAAATGGATGGTTTGGAGAGATCCATTACCTTATATTATATAATCATTAAACATGTGAACATAATTTCCTAAATAATAAAATTATATTAACTAATTAGGAAATTAATAACCTTTTAAATATAAAATTTTATTTATAATAAATTTATTATGATTATTAATAATAATTTCATTGAGATATAATGATTAATTTATTTTTTTGGGTGTGTTCATTTCATGGTCCAATGATGGATCCCTTGTGGATAATCATTGATTTTCTAATAAAATTGAGAAAAAAACCCTATAAGTGAAATGAAATGGTATTATTTTCCTTATAGAATTTGAAATAGTCAAAATATCATTTCTTGTAGTAAATAGAGTTGATTCATTTACTAAAAACCATAGTGTTATATTGTTCGTCCTTTTGTACTAGTTTCACCGACCATCATGAACTAGTTTCTTCTGATTTAATATTGTTATTTATATATTCATTTTATGAAATTACATACATTATAATGTAATTATTATCATATTATTTAACCATAATCATATTTTTTCTTTCATATTTCAATTTGGTAATGGAAAACATAAAATCATAGCCCACAAAGGTGGTGAATCAATAGAATGTAAAAAAATCGTTTCTTTTTTAAAATACGAGGAAAATATATGTGAATGGATGTTTTATATTAAATTATCCCTATATAATTATAGTATATATATGATAGTAGATTTATTATACCATAATGGATGAAGGTGGTTATGATAATGAAATATATTAAAATAAATTAAAAGAGGTAGCCTGAGCATATTACATATTGACTGTTGTCTCATTTAAACAAAATACTTAAGACACTATGAATTAGTATTTTGGATAGACTAGTAGATCATGGATGTTATTGAGAAGAGTATAAAAATTACTATAAATATTTTTTTCAACCTCCATGTCATAGAAATTTTATGCACAAGGGTTCATGATTGGTGGTATCTATAAGGGGATGAGCAGGGTTTTTTTGAAAATTATGATAAATAAATATTATTTTTGATCAATAATTCCAATATTGTTGATTCATGAGACCATATATTGTAATTTTTTTATGTGAGTTAAATAAGTGGGCTGATATTTTATCCATGAATCATAAAGTCATGTGTTTTTAATATAATTTTAATTACCATATTTTATTATATTGGAGGGAATACATCAGTGTCGTCCACCACAATGGGAATATCTTCAAGAATGATTCTCTCATTTATTGCAATAATATAATCTAGATTTTATTTATCATACAGAGATAATATACATACATGGAATGTAGATTCGGAATGAGATTCAACCCCCTCCTAATAGATGAAAAACATTGGAGGATGACATAGGATGCGAATATTGATCTCCATATATCGATACTTGATGTTGGATTTATATAAGGATATCAAATACATTCCAAAGTAGAATAATAATAGACTAAAGAAAATAAGATGATTTTTTATTATTGTTTTTCTCTTTCCACATTGAAAATATTGAAGGCATATACTTTTTTCAGAATAGTTGATCTATTTTATGCTCTAAATGATAACTCTTCCCCTATGTTTTTAGGTGTTTCTATAATAGTTCTTCTAAAATGGTAAGATATCAATGAATGTGTATAACTATAATTATATATTGAATATGAAGTTAATTGATGGATAATGAGTACACAATATCCTATTTGATTCTGGATGTAGTAATTTACTATATACATAATAAATATTGGGATTTGAATAATTAAACTAATAATTATATAAAAAGGTGAACTATAAAAATAGAAGGAGTAACTTATAAAAGAAATTCATATAGTAACATATTAGTATCTTGGTTTCAATATAATTAATATTTTTAATGTTTCTTTTTTTGTTTTAAATATAAAAAACCTTTTCAGTTACTTTATAATGGTTCATATTGATTTTGTGAATTTATCAAATCATATATTATAAGAGTGTTAATCCAGATCCCCTGAAAAGGGTTTATCAAAAATCAATAAAAAATGAAGGCCTTCGGGCCATTCGGGTTCAGGTGGTCAATCTAGATGTGTAGCAGGGCCATTATGTCATGGAAAAAGTAGAAATCAACTTAATATCCATTATTCCCTTTTCCGAATTATTACCCTAAGGTATAACAATTCCATATCCACAACCTATTGTATTGTCTAGAAAAATATGTAATTACTTGGAAACCACTCACTCTACACTTTCTCAATATTTATAGATATTTTACTATATATAGAATTAACGCCATGGTTATCACTAAAGAAATCTATTCATAATCCCCAAAAATAACTAGAAATTTATATATTACAAATGATAGGGACCAAATCTTTTTACATATATTATAACATAATTGTAAATACAAAAATTCAATAAACAAAACCCAAAGAACTAGAGTCCCACTATCTATGAAATACAAGGTTCATAATTTATCAAAAAAAACTAGGACACAAAATCACTATTTTATTCTCATTAGTGACATTCTATGTCCTTTTAGGATCCTAAAATTGTATGGTATAACCTTGGGAATATATAAATGAATAGGGTGTGCAATAAATCTGCGTGAGGGAATAAAAATGGTAATGAATACAAGAGTATGAATTAGGATTAACACCATGAAATCATAAAATACAAGGCTCGTGAATAAACCTATCTAGGGATAACATAATGAACATGTTATCAAATTATAATGGATAAATAATAATTTAGAGTCAACATAAAACATTATAAGAATATATTAATGGTAACTACCAATAAAACATCACATAAAGGACAGAGTCTCATAATAGATTCGTTTTACTCCCTAATCATATACAGAATGTGTAACTAACAAAAAACATTTCCCAATAAATTGGAAAATTATATAGGCATGCACATCATAACATTTACATTATTCTTTGTTCCAAAAATTGAAATTATTAATAAGGAGTACATAAAAAATTACTAATGGAATGAAATGGGTTTTATAATCTTTTCTCATACAATAACAATATAACATTTAATATTGATTCGTAGGATAAGAAGAAACTAAATATTATGAAGGCTCATATTTGACTACCTAATCATAGATATCTGAATTATGTGTTAATTTTGTATTAAATACATTTATTGGTTGTTAGTTAAATGTATTAAGTGATATAGAGGTCCCTAATAATCATTTCTGATTTTAAAGAAGGCTTAAAATAAATTAACATAAGTCATATATTACCCCACCAAGGAAATGAGAATAAGATAGGTTTATATATAAGACTAATATGTCTAGAATTTTGAAATATTCCATAATATCAAAAAAAAAATTGAATGTTTTTTAGAGAGAGAATGTTCATAACCCAATGGAATACTGTGGTCAAGATATATCGGTTAACCTATGTTCTAGGAGAATTTTACACTTTAACTTAATGTGTGGAATAATCAGTATACATTCTTTAACTACTCAATTATGAACCATATAAACATATTTTTATTTATTATAATTTTATAACATTAATTTTAAACCATTTCAATGAGATATGAAGTTTAATTTTTCTCTTCGGAGAGGATTAATTTCTTTATTCTATGGTCAGATCACCAATCGATAATTATTGATGGTATGGTCAAAAAAATAATCCATGAGTGAAAATAAATGGAATTTATATCCTTGTATAATTTTACATGGTCTCTAATATCCTTGTCTGATCTAATATAAGAATTGTTTATATAGTAAATATGTTAACCTTATATGATTAGTTCATTTTTGTGATTTTACCAACCTTCGTGACCTAATTTCATATTATATAATATTATGTATATAAATTCATTCCATAAATTGAACTAAATTATAATATACTTATTATAATATTATTTAATAATAATGATTTTTTTGTTCTCATTATTGAATGAGGTAATGGAGAACAAAAACGTATCCCCTGCATAGGGAGTGAATCAACATTAGGTGGAAAATGGTTTCATTTTTTAATTAAGAAGAGTACAATAGAGTTTTAATGGTTGATATATCATTAGAACTATAAAATTTAAATCCATATATAATAATAGGTTTATTATTATATGATGTAATAGGGAGTTGAAGAGAAGGTAGAAGATGAATATAATTTTAAAAAGGTAAGTTGATAATATTAGCTTTTGAATGTTACCTCTGTAAACAAATACTTAACAAACATTGAATTGGTATTTTAGGAAGAATATCTACACTAGGACATGAAGGAGAGGAGAGTGAAGATAGATGGGTAGAAATTTGGAAAGCTACAGGGTGTAGATGTTTTGATGAGAAGGGGTGGTAGTTCTTATGAGAATAGACTGGTGTTTTTGAAAATAATAGTGATTAGTGTATTATTTTGTCGGAATATTACCAATAATTTTTATTATTTTGATTATATATACTAAATGGTGCACATTTGTTTTAACTAATGTGTTCCTACATCATTTATGACTAAAAAATTCAGGTATTTATCTTATAATGTTAAATAAATTATTTTACCATATTTTAGTACTCACAAAAAAATCATATAACATTGATAAATAAAAAAACTAAACAATTATTTTTAAATTAAAACAAAAATCCATATTATGAAAATAATTTTCAAAATGTGATAATTTTAATTTTTAAAAAAATTCCAATTTATTTGAAAAATAACAACTTTAATATTATGATCAATTTATTAACCCTTTTTAAAATAACATATAGTGTCATAAAATTGTATTATCACTATAATACAACATAATACATATTTATAAATCCATTTTATGAAAATAAACATCTTTAAAATCATTATATTTATTTTTAAATGATAATTATAAAATTTTGTTTTACCAAAATACAAACACGTATTTTATCTTTTTAAACTGTTATTTAGTTGTAAAAATATATAAATATATCGTATTTTCAATATATAATACTTATGAATATTATTTTAAACATACATAATTTAGGTTAAAATTATACAATTACATTACAATTCACAATTGTTAGATTATAATTTCTTAGGTTAGATTACTATTCAAAAAGTCAAAATTTTAACAATCACATGGGTTTTATAAATCCAATAAATAAATCAAATTTCATTATTTTTCAATCAATTATATTTTATCTTACTTATATATATATATATATATTAATTTTATAATATCATTACTAGAATTATTCTTCATTTCTATGTTGTTGTTTTTGAGTGCAATTACTCTAGGGTTCGAGGAGATCCAAATTTTCCTAATATTAATTCTTGATATTATATTTTCACCACTGTAATACTATAAATTCATATATCCATTTGTATTATCAAATTTTAATTTTATAATTAATATAAAAAAAATTATTTGTTTTATCATGTGTTGCAAGTTCTTTAAACTCCATTACTAAATATAATATTATTATATTTAGAAGTGAAATTCCATTGATAAAACTATATATTTTTAATCCGACATATTCATCTCCTTATCAGTTTTTGAGGAACTACGAACCCCTATTCCAAAATTAAATCATATTTTGTTCCACTTGAGGGTATTACCTTGATGCTTCATCACAAAATTTTTACATATAATAAATTAATAATTGTTTCCTTTATCATCTTCATCAACCGATCTTTCACGAGACTACATCTTTCTCTTGTTTACTATTCTTGGGAAATAAAATATTTTTACATTATTAATCATATATCATGATACTGGGTTTTGAATAATTACATGGTTTCTCACTCCATATCCCACTCTGATAGGATTTTCATTGAGGTAATCTTAGCATGGTCCCTTGAAACCAAGGGTCCTTATAATTCCATCCATTACCAAAACCAAAAGGGTTGACATGAGTGACCAATAATTTAATATATTGGTTTTTATCAGAATCATAAATGTAATTTTAACCACAAAATACTTGTTAATTTTAAATTATAACATGTTCCTATAAAACATTTAGTTTGACTTATTTCTATCTTAGATTATCCTTGATTACATTAAGTGGGGTTATATTAAACTACTCAACCCTATCCCTCCATGTAATTTGGAAATAACTATTCCCATGTGGATCATAAATATATTGTTTACAATTAAATAATTTCCCCTAGGAGTTTCTATTTTGTGTGTAGTTAAGACTATTTTTTTGAACAAGGTCATGTTTGCGATAATAATCAACATGTAATAATATTAGTTATTACCCTTAGGTTAACTATACTGAAGTATGAATCTACATTCATGTATCTATATAGGGATTTATTTTCATAGAATACAACCTAATAAATAATTTACCAATATTTAAGAATATCATTCTATACATAACCTCATCTATAGGGTTTTCACTAATGTTCTCTAAATAAAAACCCAATGGCCAATAAATGAATCTAAAAAATCAACTAAACTGTTATTCTGTTATAAAATATTGTGTCACAAGTTAATCACCACACAATGAGTCTAATAAACTCCAGATTTAAATAATATATCTCACAATTGTTTCATAAATTTAGGAATGAAAGGTTTATTTTCATGAATATTAACTATATAAATAACATACTTTACAACACTTGAAAACTCCACTCCATGAGAGGACAACTCTAGACCCTTTTAGATATATCAAATGATATATTCATCTCTATAAACTACGGTTTGGAAATGTAAGAATTGGGTGATATCAATCACTCTTTATGTGGTGAATAAAATTTTTCCCAATGATGGATTTATAAAAATAATAAAATACAGGAGAATAAGAGAAATATCTTATCATCATTATTGATAACCATAAAAAATGTTATTTAAATTACATGGAATAAGAACATAAATCCCAAAATTATTAACATAATATATTAAAAGTATATCATATATTTGAGGCATTTATCACAAATGAAGAATCATGATGGAATGAGATCATATTGAATGACTATAACATCCCCAAACCTATACACCTGGATCTTTTTTGTAATTTATATGCTTCTCATTTAGGTCATTGATACCAATGAAGGTGACATAATTTTTGACATCCCAAACATAAAATATCAAAAAGAAATAATGTATCACTTATATTCATATGGATATTTTAGTCTTAATTTTTTATATTGTTAGGATAAACTATTAAATAAATAATACCCATGAAATCAAGGATGTATTTTCCCACTATACCCTACTTTAAATATTCCATATTATGTCTTCAACATTTCATATATAATTCATAATGTTAGAAAGCTTTCTAGAAAAAATCATTTTGTCACCATTCTTCATATCATGGTAAATTGAAACCTAAAGAGGGTGCGATCAATTTATCAATAAGGTTTAACATAAAAACATGCAATTGTTTTTTATTAGTGAGAATAAGAAGGGAATAGGCATTTTTTGACATAATCAAAGTGTATAGGCATAACATTTTAATATTCATACCCATAATTATCTAGATTTTTAAAAATGAATCATGGAATAAATCTCTATAAAATTAGTGTGTTATAAGAATCAATTAACATGATCCATGTGATGCTAATATTGATCAAATATAACATTAATTACCCTTATGGAGAATAATGAAAACATATTTCTATCTTGCAACACCATATTAAAAACCCATTTTAAACCCACGGTATAAATAACTAGAGCCAAGTTAAATCCATAGGGGAAAACCATTAGAAACTACAACAACATTTCCTATTAAGATAAAGAACACTACCCAATGCATTCGAGAATTATTTTGGAACAACCATCATATAAGTTATATTAGGCTCCCTGGTGCTATCTGTTTTCACCCATCGTATAAGATATATTGGTCTCACCCAACTCTATTTTAGTACACCCAAAATATAAGATATAACGTCTTTAACTCGAACTATCTATAAATACTCATGATCATCAATAATTTCCAAGAACCATTATTTAATAAAACATTAATAATCCTTCACTTTTTTAAATAATAATAATTTTTTATTAATTTCATGATCAAGGAAAAAAGAAATGTGTTCCATTTCAATCTCATACTCAATACATATGAAGAATAAATGTGGTATCATATAACAATACCCCAATATATATATATATGAAACATCAAGGATTACATTTTTTTATGAATAGATATATTGTTAAATGGTCAACAAAAAAACTATTGAGGAAAATAACCATTTTTACATAAAAGGTCACTCTTAAAAACATTAAATTAAAAAATATTGGGAAATTCATTTCTTGAAAAAAAATATTTGAATATTATAAAGGAATATTTAAAACAAATTATGATCATGGTAGTTTTAAAATATGTCAATGATATTAATGTTAAAAATAAACATTCCATTGAAATATTTTGTTGAGAGAGTTAAAAATAACCCTTTTTAAGAATATTAAGAAACTTATTTGTAGAAACATTTAAAATAAGGTCAAAGTCAAATGTTAATTATATATAGTAAAAAATTTTTTGGGATCCATTTTTATTTATTTTCAACATGGATATGGACCAGAATCAAAACTAATAGACAATAAAATACATTATTAATATCACGTTCCATTAACTTTTTTGATGATTATTTAAACAATAGTGGAGGAAATGAATATAAAACATGTTATCCCAATTCATAATCAGTGGAGAAAATTTATATTTGGTTAGTTAAAATAAAATCATATGATTTTTCCAAAGGAATCATTAACATAACAATCATGAATGAATGGATATAGTAATATAAATTCTCTTCCACTCGGGTAACACTTTCATCATAAGCCCCTTGAAATAATAATAATAAATATCAATAAAATAAGTATATCCCAAATAAAAAATGAACAAATTGTAATATATACCCCTTACAAATGAATATAGGTGAATAACATAATGATATAACTCAAAGAAATATAATTTTAGATAAATGGACCTTATCAAAATCATACCATTGAATTTGAGAATTAATCAATGATGTGATTATTTTTATCAAATGTAAATCTGCCAAAACACAAGTGTAAATAAAACATAATATAATAAAAATCCATTACATATATAATCTTAAAATATCAAATAAAATGATGAATTAATATAACATATTGAAAATAAATTGAGTTATGAAAATTCATTACCCCATGGAAACACTATATTCAAATCCAATTGGATTAAATAATTTTAAATGAAAATAAAACTAAATTATTTACATTGGATTAATGGTATTACAAATCAAATGGTTATTATATACACCTTTAAAATGGAATATGATGTTTAAAATTAAAATATGACTCAATTATGTGAAATTCTGATGAAGTCACTTACTACTTTTGTAATCCCTAGATCAAAACCTTATGAAAGGTAGAACCTCATGTGGATTTGATAATCCAAATAATTTTCATGAAATTAATAATAAATTACATTCATGAAAATTATATATTCCATAAATAATAAGTTCTTAATATTCCATATGTCTCACAAAAGTATAATCAATATTAGAAACCTTTACCTCATGTCCAGACATTCCCTAAATGTCCTTTAACTCCTATATAATCATATTATATAAATAATTTTATTAATTAAAATTTTTAATTGGTTAAATATATTATATTTACATAAATTATTTTATTTATTCTTATTGACATATTTAAATACTTAATCATTAATGTCCACAACATGTTTTTAAGGAATTTCACTTCATTATTTCAAAACAACTTTTATATGCTGATATTAATAAATGTGGTAATTGTATCAACATATATACAATTATAATAAATAAATTTTTATATTTTTTACCCAAATTACAATTATAATAAAAATAATAAATGATAATTTAATAAAATGAACTATGTTACGATCATGGAGAAGGTTTGTCATACAAACGCATGAGTAATGTTTTTATTTTTCAATGATCATTATAGAATGAAAAAAACATTTATTTTATCTATAAATAGTGATAATAATAAAATAAATAAAATATTATATCTTTAAATATAATTATTTATATCATTAATGTGATTTGGGGATAAGAAAATCAAATTACATCATTGAGGTGGTAGTCCACACATACGCACAGACAATGTTTCCATTTTTTTGTGAGAGGAAAGTTTTTATAGAAATTGATATATCAACTTTTCCAAACACTAAATATTTAATTAATATAAATATTATTTCTTTTATATAAAATATATGAATTAACTTTATCCTAAGTATATTTGATATAATGTTTTAGAGAAAGAAAAATCACACCAATTTGTGAGTCCACTGTCTATCATACACACGATTAACATTATCATATACCCCTCAGAATGGAAATTAAGATTGTATAAGTGATTTAATAATCCAAGGATAATAATCATTTTAAAAATATTATATACATATACAGATATAATTTATGTAAATCATTATATAAATACATGATATGAGATTATGGAAATTGAATTACATCATTATAAAAAGCGGTTGTCCACCATACAGATGAATAATTATTTAGTTACCATCTTATAGAAAAGGAGATTGATTTAGGTTATTCCATTAACACAATAATTTATTTTTTATGGGATATTATTATGTTAATATATCATCATTATTGAATAATAATTTGAGGATAAGGAAGAATAAATATATAAAATTTTCGGTTAGGAATGTGACCTCTTATTTAGATAACCTCATTAGGTTACCACCAAAATCCATATTTGGATGGATTTATGGGAAAATAATGGAATATAGGATATTTGGTGGAAGGGTGTTTATTTAAGGTATTTTGGAAGGAAATTTTTGAATGATAATATTGTTAAGTTTGGAATGGGATGTAGAGTGTTGGTCTTTTATAAGTGAGGTGGGTGGCACAGCAGTAAGTTTTAAAAAGAAAAAGTAGTACCCATGTATTTCACATTAAAAAAGGATCTTAAATAGATAATAATTGATACATAAAATTTATAAGGTATTAATTCTTCTATAAAATTCATTTATAAAAAATGTTTTGGTATTTTTAACCCTTATTATTTTAGTTTAACCCCTGGTAAATCCATTTTTACCTTAATTGTGGTGCAAGTTTTTTTTAATTTCTACTATTCATTATGACCAAAAATTAAGTTTGACTTATTAAATAACTTAAATTATCAAAATACTCAATATTAAACCCATTTAAAAAAATAAATTCATATAATTTCAAGAAATTAATTTCAAATTAAACCCAAAAACACGATGAAGAAGCAAGTTTTCAAGAAGTGTATTTAATCCAGAAAAAGATTAAATTACATTACCCCTCTGATTAAAAAATCATTATATGAATTTAAATACATATTTATAAAAATATAATCTATAAATTTATTTAAAATAATTTCTCATTATGGGTATTTTTTATTAGGTAAAATATAAATATTTTATTCACAATACAACAGTTTTATTAAAAATCATGTTTTTA
Organism: Viscum album; assembly: GCA_963277665.1. NCBI lineage: Eukaryota > Viridiplantae > Streptophyta > Magnoliopsida > Santalales > Viscaceae > Viscum > Viscum album. The sequence goes on along the minus strand of OY728125.1, from coordinate 1,550,474,809 downwards.
AAACCAAAAATAATATTATGCCAAAAATACTATATAATGTTAATAAATAGTGGATTAATTATAAATAAATAATTATTATTTTATTTTATATCATATTAAATACATAATGTGATTTATTAATTACATGATTTATTCGAAAAATTAAAATTATTTATAGAAATTTCTATTTTTCACAATTCAATGAAAAAATAAATATTCTATTAAAATAAGTAATCATAAATTTATATTGAAATTTTGATAAAAAAAATAATTTCATTTTATCAAATATTTTTTTAAATATTATGAAATGAATTATTATATTTCTTCACAAATATCTATATAAATAACTTTTTGGAAAATATTTTTTTTGAATGAAATGAATTCAATGAAAATTGATTAATTAATTACAAATAATTTTTCAGTAAAATTGATTAGTTAATCTATAAATATTTTTATAATTTACTTAATACAACTCATACTGAAAAATTTAACACCTGGGTTATAACGAGCATATTTAATATAATATTATTTCATTATTTATATAAGAATGGTGTTTAGTGCCTTGTAATCTATAAAGCATCACGTACTTTTTTAAATAATAAGGTGTTACATTATAACCATATTTGATAAATTGAATCCTAAAATTTTTAAATTATTTTAGTAGTAAATGTTTATATATTTGAAAATACCTTTCTTAGAAACCACTATCATAAAAAAGTTTTATAAAACTTACTATTGATTGGAGATAAAGAGAATAATGATGGTTATCCCGAATAACAAAGAACTGGGTTTCATAATAGGAGAACATTTGTGGGAAGTGAGGATTTGGAAATTGAAATAAAATCTTATAGCCAATATAATGATATAGAGTGACATAGATCATTGGTTAGAAGAAACTGAATGTTCCATAGAATGTTAGCAACTATATAACAGTAAATCTAGGATGATTCAAGAGACCATTCAATCATCAGATATGAATGTAATTAGAAGACATTTCCATTTTCAGGATCCTATTCCAAGATTTTAGGGATTACTTCTCATATATACTATGATCATAAGGAGATATACCAAATTTTTATGTTTAATTAAATAGTTTAATCAATGTCTACCATAATCTCATCTTTTACTCTAAATGATAAGTATTCAAGATGAATTTGTTTTTATTTTTGAAGCCTTAAAAAATAAATTTTAATCGCTCGTGTAATAATAATTGGGATAATAATATATTTTTTATGAAATTATAAATTAACCAAAACCAAAATAGTTATCAAATTTTAAGATAATTTACAAAATGGGTAAACCATAAGATGACGAAAAATACCTTAATCTACAAAATCCAACATTATTACCCCAAATTCATACCAAAACAATCCTAAATAACATCAAAATTAATGAGTTTTTTAACCTTAAATGGTTTCTCATACCTTTCATCTTTAAAATGAAAAAATAAATAGATATTTATTTGAAATAACATTATTCACATAGTCATAAAATCCCTTTTCAGTCCCACAGTTAACTATTGGATAAAAAATATGTTCCCATAATTACATCAGTATCAAAGAACATGTAGACCGTAAAGGTTATCTATTCCTCAAAAACCATTCACTAAAAAATTATTTACAATTTATAATTAAACTAGATATTTTAATACACTTCAACCTAATAAAAATTCTACTAAAATTTCATTAATTTCTTTAAGATATCATCACCTAAAACATAAAAGGGTTGTCTAAGATAGCGAACTTATGATCAGACTTAATATTATAGACCTATTATAGTATGATTAAGAATTAAGATAACCTAATAGAAAAACATACTAATCAACTCCCTCCTCTGATATCATCTATAATAGCCCAAAACCCATACTTCAAAATTCATTTTTAAAATTATAAAATTTAAATTTCTCTATTTAATACTGATGAAGAGGACCAAATTTTGAACAAAAAACATACAACATCAAAAAAGAAATATTGCATAGCATAAATACAAAAATAGAATTTAGGTTTAGAGATTTATATAAATAGGATAAACTAAAAATATAAACAATACCAATAAATTAAAGGATTTATTTGTTTTCCATTATACCTAGAAATTTTTATTCCATATTATGTCTACAACATCTCCATAAAAATTCATCACATTATAAAGTATTCTTGAAAAAATTAATTTAATAATAATTATTCATATCTTTGTAAATAGGGAACATAGGAAGGGTGAGGTAAAATTTTGACTAGTGGTAAACATATTCCCTTACAATTGAATGTTATTTATGTACATAATAATAAGATAAGGGTATCATGACATAATCCATGTTCATTAGCTTTTTATAAGAGTATTCTTACACATGAATTCATGGAACATCAATCATCAAGTATGGAATAAATAATAATCAATGGAAAGAGTCTTAAGAATAAATAATCATGAGCCATGTGATGCTAATATTGATTTGTGGAAACATTTATAACAAATATAAAGAATAAAAAAATGTTGGTATCTTGGAACATCATCTTCATAAACCATTTTAAATCCATGTCGGTAATAACATTATCCCTGTTAAATTCATAGTATAAACCCTATAGAAACTCCGTCATTATATCTACTATTGAAAAGATAAATTACCCAATTCATTGGAGTTATATTCAGGTGCACCAATCATATAAGCTACATCAGTATCATTCGATGTTATCAGGGTGAACCCATTCAAAAATATATGTTGGCCTCATACGATTCTTTCTACGTGCACCCGTCATATTCATTATAAGAATATAAACCATCACTATCTAGTTTAAATTATGGTCATCCATATACATGTACTACTCAAGATTAAAACATTTAAATTCATTATCTTTTTTAAATAATAATAATAATTCTTATTTTATTTCTTTTTTTCTCATAAAAGAGAAATAGTTCACATGTAAATGCCTAAATACATCCAGTTGACTAATAATGAAGATATCCATAAAAAATAACCCAAGTTGAGTGTACATAACATCAAGGGTTATTTCCATTGATGAATGGAAATAGCAATAAAATATCATTACAATCAGTTTTATGGAGAATACCTAATTTTAATTTAAAATCACTTTAAAAACTACAAATTAACAAAATATAGTGATTATAATTTTCGTCGAAAAATATCATAGAAAAAAGGATTCTTTAAAAAAAATGGACATTATTATGGGAAAATCCATTCATGATGTAAATGTATCAAATAATGTTTCTTTTCAAACATTTTTTTAAAGTATGTCAAAATTTACCCATTTATAAAACATTAACAAATTTATATTTAAAAACATTTAAAATAATTTTATAGTCCATTTAAAATATTATTAGGAAATAATTTATTTTTATAAATTAAATTTTTGAATGTAGTTTATAAAACAATAACATGGGAGGGAATGATAACTAATCTAAAATAAAATACATGACCAGTATCACCTCTAAAAAAATTATTGATGTTACTGTAATAAATTAGGGAGGAAATGGAAATGAAACATGTTGAAAACATTCGTAACTATTAAATTATAAAGATATTTGGTTATTGGAAACAATATCATATTATTTCCATCAAAGGAACCTTGAATATAAACAATCCTAAAAGAAATAATATTAGCAAATAAAACATTTTCACTTTATAAAAAATAATTTTTAAAACAATTAGAAAAATTATTTTAAAAACTAAAAGTATATTTTAAATTATAATTTAAAAATTATCTTAGAGTGAATTTTTTATACATTTTTTTGAAAATATTATTTCATTCATTTAATAGTAAAAAATATTAGATTTAATATAAAACATCCTTTTTTTATATTAATTTACTTGATAAATTGTATTTTTATTTATTTTTAGAAGTAAAATTTACTCAATAATATATTTATTTGTCAATTTTAATTCATTTAAATTAATTTCTTTTATATAGTTGATATAATAACATTTTAATATTTTCAAAAAATTCTCTATTGAAAACTACTTTTTCATTAAGAATACTTGTATAGTTTTAAATTAAATTCTTTTAATCATATGAATGTAATTTGTAAAAAATTGAATAAATATTTGGAATTATCATAATTTATATTATATTATAGGTCAAAATTAATTTTTGGTAAAATTGAATAGAAAAAATAATAAAAATTAATTGTCATGATAAAAGGTTGAAAAGAGTTTACCGGGGGTTAATCTAATTTGATAAGTTGTATAATTACCTATGAACTTGTTAGAAACCAATTTTAATGCCATATATCAAACATATAACCTATAATGTTTGATTTGAAACCACTTTTTATCCCTGATTCATAGTAAAAACATGGTTATGTATTATTATTTTCAAAAATCTTATGTGTTTCATCTACCCCTATTATGATAGGCCACCCCATGTCCTCTAATTTTAACACCTCTAGAAACTAGTGGTTTGGCCAATAAAATCGATAAAAATTACCAAATTACCTCCCTTCATCCTTTATTCAATATTTTTATTATTAATCTAGCCTATGAAGTCATTAAGTAAAATCCTAAATAGGTTCTCTAATGAAGAGGTATGGTCTTTAAAAATTAATTTTCCATACATTTCTCCCTCTATGAAATTAAAATTTTAATAAAAATTTATTATTTAACAAATATAATATCTCCCATATGCGTAGATTTTATTATGGTGCTTTAATAACCTATATCCATTACCACTTCCATCAAATTGGAAACAAAAACATTGATTGTGGGTATGGGGAACCACTTCCACATGAAGAAATATTATTCGTTTTCAATCACCACCTATCAATAACGAGTATAAGGATTGTTGTAATGTTTATAAATGATATTTATTATATTATTAGAATTATATTATTATAATATCAAATGTAACTTCTTAACATCCAAACTACTGGAAAATAATAACGTCGCACGTCTGTGTAGAGGACTACTGCATCGTGAATGGACATAATGTGTTTTTCATTACTATTTTAATTTGATGGTAATTTGGATATATTAAATGAATATATAATATATTTGTAAAAAAAATTTACTTTCTTAATTATCATAACACATATACCTTTTTACCTTCCATTCCAGTGGGCATACTGTAATGTCACTCGTGTGTACGATATACCACCACCTCACAAAGTGACGTGTTTCAATTTTTACTAACCCGTTTTATATAATGTAATAAAGATAAATTTATTAAATAATTGAGATATATATAACATCATTAGTATTTTATAAATGGGAATTATTATATACATATATTTTATTCTATATCTTATAAAATCGAAACTCTATTCGTGTGTTCGTACAACCTATTGTCTCCATGAATTGTGTATTTCATTTTATATATTTGAATTTTAGAGATTAATATATATTAATATATAATTAATATATATTATATTTATATCATGGTTAAAATTATAGTTATTTTGAAACCATGATAACATTAAAATGACTTAAAAAAACTAGATCAAAGCATTCATCAAAAATTAAGGAGTTATTACACGAAATGAGATTTTAACACAGAATTGTTAACAAATGTGGAATAAAAAATCATAATAAAATCATACATGTTATGATATATACAATTATGTTTCTATAATATATCTATAACAATTTCTTATTTATTATGTACATGTTTTAATCGTTTCTAAAGGAATTTAAGAATTAAGGTAAGGGTTTTTTATCACAATTTGTCTTCATTGGGACATACATTATGTCATGAACTAATCTCATCTTACGGGGTGTATATACATAACAACTTAATTTAAATACCATTAATTTCATAATTTTATTGACATAATAAGTTTAATTTAATTCAATTCTTTCATAGGCCATATGATTTATTGTAACCAAAGTGGTAATAGTTTTGTGTTATAATCACATTGTTTATTAGAATTGTAAATGATTATGCTGGAAATGATGAAATATTATGAACTATCTCTCAAGAAACTTATGTATTTTCTTCTCCACTAGTTATTTATATATAATGAATGTTTTTATTTCATTTTCATCACTTAATGTATTAAACCAAACAATAGATTGTTTTTAAGAATAGTCTTCTTTATTTCTCTCTTTGATTGAAAACCCTTTTACTTAAATATTCATACAATATAAATATTTTTACAAAAAATAATTATAATTATAAAATGGATATATTGAAAAAAAATTTAACAAAATTATACTATTTATATAGTGTTTTAAGAGGAATATTCATCTAATTTTTTCAAAACATGTTATGTTAGACTTTCAACTAAAATTTGAAAGTAATCTCTATTTTATCCTGCATGATACGGGAAAATATTCCCTCTTTCATACCGGATAAAAGATTTAAATCATCCATTAAATTTTTTAAATTTTATTTTCAATGAATATTTTTCCCCAATATTTGATAATTTTTTAGATTTTAAATTAATAATTTAAAAATGAAAAGAATATTTTTTTTAAGAAATGTTTTTAATAATATTTAATTCTTTATTTATAAGTATCCAATGTTATTTTCATGAAAATGGATATTGAAATTTTTTGTATAAAAAAAGTATTTTCAATGTGTAAAGGGTATTTTCATCAATAAATGTTACAATTGATCTTTAAAGTATAATTTTCTATCTATGATGTAATCCTTTGATGTTATAAATGATTCACAAGGGATATAATTTGATGATAAAAAAACATATTATTTTATCTGAGTGGTCTATGTTTATGATGATAAGATGATTAAGAAACCTATTTCTCTTACAAGGGTAATATAATAAAAACATTTGTATGAAACCCACTTCTTATTCCCCATGTTAGTCACTAAATAAATAAAGAAATTATTATCAAACCTGTTTCTCTACCACATGCTATGATATGATAAAATCTTTTTAAAGGAAAATTTATTTTATGGGTTATTATATGATGAATGTTTTAATATATTATGACACATATATGTATGATTTTCATTAATTTTGTGTGGGACCTATATCTCTTACTAATAAATTGGGTAATGATTGATATCTTAGGAGAAAAATATCACTGAAATAGAAAGTGAAACTATTTAAATAGGGGATTTCATCCACTATGATAGTTTTGGTAGTAAACCATCACTACTATCATATACTGGGGTGTCTAACCAATACAATCTTATAGTAAGGGATATGATGCTCAACTAAAATATGAATTATTTTCAATGCTTATTTTTATTCCATATTTCCATATCTTATGTCAGTGTTATTATCTCACGGATCATGTTATTTGATGTCCTTGTGTTTATTGTCTTATAAACTACCAATCATTATAAAATGATTCAATATTTTGATCTTTGGTTTTTATTGTTTTGTTTTAATATGTAATTCTTATTTTTCCATACCCTTATACTCTGGTTATGATCATGTATTTCCAATATTTACTTAAACTTCAAATATTATCTCAACATTTATTATTTTTCTTTACCATGGGTTATGATGATATGTATTACACATGATAAATCTAATAAGGGTTTTAGTTATTAGTAACTAAGTGGGAGATGATGCATAACTCTTTTAAATAAGTTGTTTATGATTCCTTGTATCTAAATGAAATATATCATTATGAACCTCAGGTGTGTTTGTTTAATGTAATGAATATTCATAAAAAATTATATAATATCTATGCATGAATATAATGGGTTACTGTTGTTGGTATCATAGTAAAAGAAAGGAATAAGATCGTTGGGAACTCTTACATGTGAGAATTTAATGAAGAATAAATCCCCACCTAAGGGCTTCCTATAGAGAGGGATATCGTTAGGGATTGTTGGGTATCAAAATATGGTTGTGTATCCACCAATGGTCTTCCATGATGAGTATCAATTATAGTCCACTAGACATTATTCCAAAATTGTATAGTTCATCTAAGAGGATAGGTTTAGTTATCCTCTGTAAACTAAGATGAGAGAACCATAGTGGGATCCCTAGGGATATTTCTATAGATAAGTTGGAAGGTAAATATTGAAATATAAAAATATCCTTGAATATTGTAAAAGGATAAAGAAAGTGTCTCTCTAGATATGAATCCATGACTCGATACTACTTTTAGACATGGTTCTACCATAAATGTACATATGGGAAATAACTCTAAAGAAAAAAATATCAGGATTGAATCAAGAATTCCCCAATACATACCAATATGACATACTGTGGACCTTGTCTTACAGTACAATGGTATATGAATGGGAAATTCAAAAACTCATTCAAAACATCATGATAGTTTTAAATAATGACAATTAATGGCCTTGGTTAAACCTAAAGTGTCATAGATATAAATTAAGGTGTCTTTAATTTGGATATATATACATATTTATTCATGACTATATATTTTCCCACTATGATTAATGTTCCACAAATAATGATTTTGTGTTTTATTCAATGGTTATGACCTGGAGGAATCATGTTACCACTAAATATGATGGACAAATTTTTGATAATGAGTATCCAAATTGGATGATTACTTGAGAGAATGATATTTTGATTATTCATAATCAGTTATCATGATATATTAGTAAAAAAATTCCATAACTAAATTTTGGACTCACCAAAGAAGAGATGGAAGAAGTTCACTGAGTCACTAGGTGGCAGAGACTATGGAGGATATAATATTAAGTTTTGCATATTTCATGAATATGGGAGGGCTAACTCCATGGAATGTATTAACGTAATGGGAAAAAATTTATATTTGGAGAACAAGGACCTAGAGTAAGTGATTTCTAAGAAAATATGTTAACTTAATGCAAGGGATGTAAATAATGGTTTCAATATGGAATCATTAATAGTTGAATATTATAAATTTTTGAAGTATTTGAATTATTCAAAACAATGTTGTGGGTGTAAATATAAAGAAGAATATTGATAAGGTTGTACATGTAAATGTTTTTTTGTTGATGATGAAGACCCTTCATATGAAATATTAAAACAATGATGTATTAATAAATAAGATGGTGAATATGTGTAAATGGTTTTAGAATGAAAGAGAATCCATCCAATGTTAAATTTTTTATTTCATGATGCGAAAATCCCAAAAGAAGACAATGTTAAGGGGTATAAAGTAATGAAGACAAAGACCATATAGTCTAATAAGGCTACCACATTAAATATTTTTTGATTACAGATTAAATAATAATGTGGTTTGGTTCTCATTGTCAACCCATGATGCAAGGAAGTCTATTACATTGTTCTCTTCTCTCAAAGTGTGAACAAGGATCACATGGGAAATGAGATTCCTTCTGCATTTGTGCACAATATTGGATATAGACCACGATATATGAATATTTCCTGACAATGATCCAATAATAATGGCCTAATTAGTCTCATATGATTTCCAAAGGATATTATAAGAGTGGCATAAATTGATTCCCATAAACAGAGCATGCACGTCCACCATTAGGGAATTTGCAGCCTAAATTTTTACTAAAATCCTAGATTAGTGATCTCTAGTTATCAATATTGATCCCTTATCTATTAATTCCATCTGACACACAAATTCCATCAATATTTAGCTTAAATACTTTGTCAGGTCATCTCCATTTAATCCATTTTCCTTTCCTAGCTTGATTTTGATGAACCACCACGCTGTATGGGCCTCCAATGAGTTTTTTAAGGGAGGTAGAGATTTTACACCATTTTCAAAGAGGTAACAGATTGATGACAATGATCAGGATTTTCACCATGATTATAAGTTGAGTGCTAGAGTTATTTTTATATCAGGTTCGGTTTATAACATTATATAAGATCTAACATCTCACTGCAAATAGAAGATCTCTCACAGAGTGCTCTATATAGAATCATCCCAGTCACTCTCAAAGAAAAGATGTGTTGAGTTCTCTTCCATGTGATTTCTTATGAAAGATCATTTAGAAACCCGAGAGTTGACATTCTTGTTAATATGGTCATTTATAGGAGTGGATTAATTTCGTAGACTCAAAATCATGATGTTTAGCTTTGTGGTTATATCCATACACCAGAAAGATCTGTTATGAACCTCATAAGATGTATTTGAGTCAATCATTGCTCGATACTCATTTTATGGAAAACACATGATTAATGGAAATATAACCCATATTTTGTTTGTGATGTTGACATAATGATGTTGGTTTAAATACATGATTGATATATATAAAGTGATTTGGATAGTATTGGTTAAATTGGAACTGAGTAATGATTTAATGACATAGTCATATATATTACCATTAATGGAGTTTTTTAAAGTTTTGGATTTGAGGAATATATTAAATATTATGTGATTTTATTTAAGTATTTGGGAAAGGGATAAATTATTAAAGAATGTATTTTTTTCATTAAGTTTTTTTAGTAATTGTAGATATTTCCATGTTTTAGGAAAATATATGATAAATGTATTAAGATATTTGGTGTGACCCCATTATGAGATACTTAATGATATTTTGTGTATTACTGTTAATTTGGGTTTGGAATATTTAGTGACCTTCCTTATAAATTTTTAATTTTAGATGAGTTATTAGGTTATCAATTTATAGAAAGGTTTATGTTAAACATTTGATAAGGTTTTATTCATAGATGTATTTCACCACCATATGATGTTTTTTTCATATTGGATAAAAATTTATAACCTTTTTGTTATGATGATAATAATATATAGATGGAATTATTTATTTTTCTAGTATAGATCTTGTGATTTGTTAGTTCTTCAGCCTTAACGAATTGATCATCATTTCTTTTCGTAAGGGATGATGTATAAATTGATCAAATAAAAATTATAGGATGAACATTGTTTTATCATATAATGGAATGATAATACCTACATATATCAGTACCTTTTAAATTATTGATCATGTCAAGATGTTAGACCATTTATCAGGGCTTATATAGAAAATCTCTCATCTTCTCGATGTGATAAATGTATCTCTCATTAGAAAGTATATAACCAACCATTAAAATGTAATCAATTGAGAGTTCATAATACTAAAGAATCATGTTTCTTATGATGAATAAAAATTTAATATTCTTCATCATTTAGAGAATGTTTGAGGAAGAAAGGCTACTCACCTGGTCAATGCTTTGTGACCAAACTAATAGTTTGAGGATGGAACATGGGAACCTGAGGATGTAATGAAGAAGAAGTGTCCTCATTTAGTTTTATGAAAGTTGTGAGTATAAAGGGTGAAATTAATTTTTTTGGGTTATAATGTCACCCATAGATATTTTGAAATAATTTTTAGAAATAAAATAAATTTCTTTGATAGCTTGTGTTACACAAAACACCATGTTTTTACGAAACACATCATACTAGTAAAATATTATTATTTAATATGTTAGATATCACGTAACTAATGAAATATAGAGTATAAATTGGAATATAAATATTATTAAAATAAATGTTTTAAACACATATATATAATTATTTTTTTGTTTACCAAATATTTAGGAATGAAAATAAGAACCTTTTGAAATTAAACGGTATCTTTTTCTAAAAAACAACTGTATAGAAACTCGTTTTACCTTAATAAAATAGAAATTAGTTATTGATGAATGGATTTATTTTAATACAAATATATATATTATATTCAATTCAAATTTTAATATTCCTTTTAGGTGTTTTCTAGAAAATAAATAATTTTAATTTTAATTTTTCACTTAAAATTATATTTTTTCAAAAAGAGAATTTATCATATTTTTTCACTTTTTTTAAAATTGTTTTTTGAAACCACTATGAAAATTAATTTAAAAAATAAACATTTTTTTTATTTTGATAAAAAACATTACTTTTTAATTCTTAATCTAAAAATTTTCTTGGTGTAATTTTTTTATAATTTTCTTAGAAGTTATTTTTTTTCAGAGAGTAGTGAAAAAATCTAGTTTTTATCAAACAAATTGAATTTTAATTTATAAAATTTGAAAGAAACATTTTACTTTGATATGGTTTTAAATGTAAAATTATATAAATAATATATTTATTAATCTAAATTAGGTCATTTTAATCAATTTAATATGGAATTAGATATAAATACTTTTAAAATTTTGATATGTTTCTATTTGAAAAACAACATTTTAATCGCGTTGGTGAATTTAATTATAAACTAAATTCTACAAATTATGGAAATGAAATATATAAAATATTTAATCTATATTTTTAATTTTAATAAATATATTTTATAATATTATCAATGTAATTTTTCATCTAATTTAATATTAATTACAGTAAACATTAATTTCCATAGGTAAGGTTAAAACGGGATTAGCATAGGTTAAACTAAAAAGATAATGGGTAACATAAACTATAAATGTGTCCCACATTAAATTTTTGGATATATTTCCACCTTAAAACCACTATAGTTTTATTATTATCAATATTTGATACATTTTTCATGTGAAAAAATTTGATACACATTATTTATTTCAAAAAAATTATGTGTGTCCTCTACACCACAAATAAATGGACACCCCCTCTCGTCTCATCTTCAGAAATCCAAAAACATTTAGTTCATCCAATATATACACATATCTCTTCCTATCATCCCTACACATATACTCAAGGCCATATTTTGAATTGTAATCCCTCGTTAAAAGGGATTAGGTGTAAACATTAATAGGTTCTCCAGAGAAGAGGTTTGGTCCTTAAAGTTCAGTTTTCATTTAATTTTTTCTATGACCCGTAAAAATAGAACTAAAATATTTTGATATAATATCAATAGTATCTACCATATAAGTAGATTTTACTATTTTTATTTTATAACTTATTTCTATCTTTCGTTTTGTCAAATGGTTAATGAATTTATCACTCGGGTGTAGGGTGAACTATCCTATCACGAGTCGATGTTATTTGTTTTCTATCACCACCTCTAATGGATGGATATAATAATGTATTTAATTTTAATATAATATATTTATGATATTATTATATATATTTAAGGGTAATATCCTACGTATATTCTTATCTTCTAATCTATTGAAAAATAATAGTGTAGTACGTGTGTTCAAAAGATTAATTCCTCGGGAAAATGATGCAATGTGTTATTCATTAATATTTTTTTATGGATTTTAATAGTGATATACAAAAATAATGTGTATTTAATTAATAAAATAATAATACATATTAAATTTTCATAGCACTTACACATTCTTGATTTCATTTTCATGGGGGACATAATGGTGTCACTTGTGTGTACGATGGTCTGCGACCTCATGAGGTGATGTGATTCATTTTCCACTGCCAGAGTGTTTGTATCATAAATATAATTAAGGTCATAAAAATATTTGATATATATGAAATAATATTTATTCTAAAAATGATATTTATTATTTACATTTATTTTTTCCATCCGTTAAAAAATGGAAACAACATTCACGTGTACGTAAGATCCATAATCTCCTTGAATTTTTTATTTTATTTTATATATCAAACATTTTAGAATTACCAGTTATACATATATACTTAATATAATTGATATTTATATAATGATGAAATTTTCATATAGGTTTTAACCATGATCTATGTTAATTAATTGACAATACTAAACACAAACATACATGAAAAACAAAGAAGTTACTAAACCAAATGTGATTTTAACAAGGAATTATTAATAAATAGATAATAAAAGGAAAAAAGAAAATATTATATGATATTTAATATATATTTATGGTTCATTAATTTATTTAAAAAAATATATTTTTTATAAATGAGATTTGATCATGTATGAAGTAAATTGAGACTAATTGTTAGCGATTATTTTTCTAAATTTTTATACTTTAATACATATGTTATGTTATGAACTAATCTTCTTATATGAGGTGTATATACATTCCCCTTGAAATTTAATATCCTAATTTTTTTTAGTCACGTGATATTCTATGTTTCATTTAATTTTATTTATTCATGGGTCTTATAATTCAAATTTTTTCAATTTGGTAAGGGATTTATTTTATAATCTCTTTTATATTAGGATTGTTTATGATTATGCATCCAATGATGAAATATTATTCTATATCTCTTAAAAAATTCATTTATTTTCTCCACCTCTTGTAATTTATAGGGAATTCAAGTTTTTCTTTCATTTTCCACTTATAAATTATTAAAAATATTATATTTTTTTAATAAAAATCATCTTCATTTATCTCTTTAGTTGAACTCCAATTTCTCCATTTCCACATTAAAAATTCAAAACATGGTTTGACATTCTATAAATTATTTTTATAACATTATTACTCATGTTTGTATTTTCAAATGTTATTTTAAAATTTATATTCACATAATTTTCCAAAAAAGGCCTACATATCTTTTACTTAAATGTTAAATGAATATTAATTTTAATATATAAAACATTAATATTATTTAACATTATCATGACTATTCAATGATTTCAATCTTCCATTAAATATTTTCAAGGGTATTCTCAAAGAAAATGTTTTCCATTAATATTTTTGAAATTTTTATATTATAAATATATGATTTCAATGTGAAAATTAATTTTCCCCATGATATGATTTAATGATAATTATATCTTCATTTCTAAGTTTAATAGTTTTATTTTAAAATAAAATAATATTTATTTGTTTTTTATAAAAAAAGATATTTTGAAATAGGAAAATAAATCTTCCTCAAAAATATAATAATTTATCATTAAAAATAATATTCCATATATGTATACATCCTTTAATGATAACTGTAATTTACTTGGAATATGATCTAGGGAGACCATTCTATTTATTTATCTAAATGGTTTATGATTATGATTAAAATATATTTATGAATCCCATTTCTATCTCATGGGTTATACAATGAAAAAATTCTCAAGAAATCTAATTATTATTCCACGGGTTTATGTTTGATAAAATGATGATATTATTATGAAACCCCTTTATTTTACATAGTCAATTATATGAAAAAAATTTAATCAATCCCATTTCATTTAATGGATTCTAATATGATGTAGTTTATATGATATTATGGTTCAAAAATGTATCATTTCCATTATCTTATTGATTGGTCCTATATCTACCTCCAATGCATTGAAAAAATATTGATACCACGTGAGATAAATTTAATTGTAATGGGGAGTGTAACCAATTCAAAAAGGGAATCTGTCAACTTTGATATCCTTGAGAGTGAACTTTAACTACTATAATAGTTTTGGGATTGGACCCAATCCACTATGATAGTCTAGGAAATGTGTTTTGACTACCATGGAAATGATTTTCTATTATAATGTGCATTAAAAATTACCTTGTATTATGTCAATGTTATTATTTCATGAATCATGTTCTTTTATTTGCTTAAGATTAATTAATTTTTAATATCTGATATTTATTCCATAAGTTGTTATTTTTATCTTTGGTATGTACGGTATAGTTCTCGTATCTTATGATTTTTTTATCATACCCTTATAGTCGTGTTATTTTTCAATATTTCCCTTCTTTTCCATTACTGATCATGTAAGATAAATATTTTTTATCATTTGGTCCAAATATTATGATGATAGGTATTTAATTTTACATGTTTATGAAGGGTCATATTTATAAATAACTAAGAGGGACATCATGTAGAAATATTATGAACCAGTTGTTTATGTTTTGTTGTTCCCAAAGGAACTATACCATTATGATATGCAGGCATCTGTTTGTGTAATATAATTAATAATCATCCCCAAAGAAGTATTTCCTAAGTATGAAAACCATGGGTATCTGTTATATTCACATAAAAATTGAATAAAATATTATATTGTAAACATATGCCTCAAAGAAATATAATTTGAGACGAATACCCATAAAATCATACCACTGAATTTTAGAATTAATCAATGAACTGATTATGTGTATCCAATATAAATACAAATAAAAATTGAAATAAAAAAATATTATAATAAAAATTAATTACCAACGTAATTATATGTTATCAATTACAATAAAAAAGTAACATAATCCAATGAAATGAAACTGATTTATGAAAATTATTTACCACATGGTAATTTTAAATCAAAATTCCAATTGATGAAATAATTCAAATTGAAAATTAAATAGCATTATGTATGAATTATTATTGTTATTACATGTATATGTTTTAATATACACAACATATAAAAGTAATTAGGCACATAACATGAAAATATTCCCCAATGAATTGAAATTGAGATAAATTCTATTACTACATTGGTAATCACACAATAAAAACATCATGAAATATTGAAAATAATATGGATTAGAAAATACATATAAATTTCATGAAATGAATCATAAAATTAATTCTTTTTAATTATATACACCACAAAATAACAATAAGTGATGAATAATTAATATGTGTCATAGAAGTAAATGTGAGATAAGAAACCCTTACAATAAGTGAAGACATTGCATGGATGCCCCTTAACTCATGTATAAAAAGATTATATAAATTAGTTGATTTATTAATAAGCATTCAAATTTTAAAAAACATATATATAATTCATTTACATTTTTATTTAATGATATATTTTAATTCTTAATCAGTTAATCCCACATAAAAAGTTTTGATGATGTTCAGTTCATTATTTAAAAATTGATTTGGTTTCTTGATGGTGTTCAAGAAGGTCATTATGTCAATATATCCAGAATAATAATAATGAAATATCTATAATTTGTATTTAGAAATTATAATTTTAAAAAAATAATGAATTATGGTTATGAAAAATAATCATTTTTATGATTATAGAGATTGTAGTTTGTACATACGCATGAAAAAAGTTTTCCATTTTTCAACGATCATTATAAAAATAATGTAGGTAATATTTTATATTTTAAAAATTTCAATAAACTAATAATTTATATATTAATTATCAAAATATACTTATTTATAATAAATGTGATGTGGTGATGAAAAAAACAATCACATCGCTTTATGTAGGCGATAGTCTACATGTATGAACAAATGATGTTTTCAAATTGCAGTGAGAGGAAAGGTTGTAAATAAAATGATTAATTATATTTTTAGAGTGATAAATATGTAAATAATATAATAATTATTTCATGTATATATCATACTTTCATGAACTTTTTCCTTATTACCTTACATGTAATGATTTAGTAAAAATGAATTACTTCTCTTCACGCGGTGGAAGTCCACCGTACACATTTGAGACATTATTATATCCATCTTGTAATGTAATATAAGAATGTATATTCCATATAATTTTTAATATAGTATAATTAAGTTTCCAATAATATATATATACTTTATTTTAACCATTATTAAAATATATGAGAGGTGGTGACGAAAAATGAATTACATCGGTCTGCGAAGTGGTAGTACACCGTACAGATGAATAAGTATTTTGTTTCCCATTTGATAGTGGGGGTGGTGGATTTTGGTTATAAAATTAACGTAATAACATCTAAGTATGCTTTAGGTAGTGGTATTTTTATATCATCACAATTTATAATTATTTGGAGGATGTGGAAGAATAAACAAAATTAAAACCCTCGGTTAAGCACAAAACCTCTTCTTCAAATAACATCCACATGTCATCCCCAAAAGCCATCATAGGAAGGATTTATAATAAAAAAAATGTTTATATCATGTTTTTAAGGAAGTATGGAATGTATTGTATGAAACAAAATTATGGAGTGAAGAGGATAATGGTGGGGGTGGCCTTTTATAAGTATGTTGAGTGGCACAATTGTATTTTTTGAGAAAAATTTTTTATACCCATTTTTTTATAGGAAAAAATGATATAAAATTAACCATTATTGTTAATTAGACAATATATTTTCAAAATATTTCATACTGATACATTTTATAACAATTTTTAGGTCACTTTAACCCTTCTAGATTTTGTTTAACCCCCAATAAATCCATCTTGAACATAAACCAAAATACAATATTTTTAGTGTTTTCCATGGAGAGCATAACCCTTTTCGCAAATCTTCTTCAGCTTCTTGACCCAAGCGGTCACAATCCGGAGTCTCTCTGAGGTGATCAAGGAATTCCTAACCCTAATCGCCTACTGCATCTGCTTCGCAAAGGTTTGTGGCAGTTTGTGGGCGGTTTCCGGTCTCACGGCTCTACGAAGCTTCCGCCGCAGGGAAGTATGGTTCGCGCATCACCTGACGCGAGGAGTCACAGCATTGTGAGGTCGCGTTGTGGCCTCCGCGGCGTGTTCGATCTGCATTGTTCCATTGCGAAGGCCCCGCCGCGTTGAGGTTCCGCGTTTTCTAGTCTGAGGGTGTTGCTCCGCGATGAATCGGCAGAAACTGTGAAGGCCGGTGGTGACCTTTTGCCGGTTTGCCTTTTTCACAGCTTGCGTTGTTCTGCCGTGATGGGGGTGATTTGATGTGAAGGGGGTGATTCGCAAAGATTCATTGAAGAATATACATTTTTAGTAAAATCCTAAAATTTAAACCTATATTATTTATGATATGTTTATTTAAAAAATGATTTTAATTTTATCAGATAATTTTTTATAATATTGATAAATTAATTATCATATTCTCTCAGAAAATTGAATTAAAAGAATTTATTAACAAAAAATATTTTCTCATGTATGAAATGACTACTAAAAATTGGTTGATTAATTACTAATAATTTATCAATATTATTGAAAAAGAAATATATATATTTCATAAATTTTCAATATTATTCCTACCAACTAATTTGACTTCTAAGTTATATTCTTTATATTTAATATAATATTATTTCAGTGTTCATTTGTGCTCGGTGTTTCTTGTCTAATAAGCTATCGTGTATAACTTCATTTTTTTAAATTTCATGGTGGAAGATTAATATTTTTTAACAATTTCATAAACATTAGAATAAGGATTTTTACTTTCATGACACACACTATCAATGTTTATTCATATATCCAAATACACTGTACTCCATAACACCTATCTCATGAGTTATAAAATATTACATGTTGAATTGGAAGGTGCTATATGACCCCACACATCATCAGCCATAAATATTTGTGCCAATTAAAATAAATCATAAAAATATCCTAATGAATACATTGAATGAGAAATCGTTTCTTTAACATCCAAAATCAATCATGCAATATAAACCTAAAAGATTATAAGATATAAAAAATCTAATTTTCAAGAATGGAATATATCATAATAAAATATATTGGTTTATAGAAAGATTAATTCATTAAAAATTACCCTTTTTGGTAAAAATTATGTGAAAATAAAATTTTTTTCACAAAACCATTCGATAAATTTTATAAAATTTGTAGTGAAAATTACATTCAATGGCCTATTTGAGAACAGAAACAGAATAATTTGGAAATATTTTTAAAAAAATTAGACAAAATATCATTGAAAGTATAACAGTTATCAAAAAGTATGTACTGGAAGATAAAACATTCTTTTTACGAATATCAAATCTTTTTTTCTTTTAAAATAACTTTTTTTGAAAAACCATACTATTAAAAGGTGTATAAAATTTTACTTTTGAATTGGCATGATGAATTTTTTTAAAATAATTTAAAATAACACATATTATATTCCCAAAGAATAAAGTATTATATTATTGGGAATGAACACGTGGGCATGGTAGGATGGATTCATTGGCAAAAATGGGAGTTATTCTTAATAATGTAACAATTATAATTTGGGGGCAATTTTATCATAGAAGTAGTTATTGATTATGGGAAGTAATATACATCGGGACAAAAATGAAAAATAACATAATACAGAGGAATATAATAACCAAAATAATCAGGAGAAATTACATTAATGTATGATAGGGTATGACCTATTGAATCATAAATTGAGTTGTTGATACCATTACCATGACTTCTTGATTAGTTGGTCACACTAAAACCTATTATATAACAAACATAACTATATAATTCAACTATTTTATAATTATTTTCATATCTATAACCTTTTATAGACATTATTATTTGGGTAATATTGAATGATATTATTCTTTTTTATTCAAAACACTAAGACATTAAATCAATGAATTATTTGTTCAGCACGAAAGATACAAAAGTTTGTTTAGGGATGGGTTTAATGAGTCAGAATATTAATATCTCGTTATTTTTATGGAATTTGGTTTTAAAAAATTGTTAAGGATCATTTGAAATATATTTACATAGAAATTAAAAGCCTTATAACAATATATTTTTCTTGAATTTAAAAGAGGAGGTATAGAATCAAGGATTACTTTCAAAAGCCTGACAGCTATACAATAGGGATTATTAAATGGGTATTAAAGACAAGGAAGGTAAATATATCATAAATAATGAATCATTTAGATGGTAAATAATTTATTATTGACACAATGAAGAATAATCATATTTGATTAAATATAACATATCATAAAATAAGTACTTTGCTCAAAAAGAGGAGAAGAAACCTTACCATTCTAACTCGATTCTTACCACATGGGATGAATCCTTAGAAATTTTGGAACTCAATATGTGTGATTTTAAGAAGGGAATGTTTGAAAATTCATTATCAATATTTTACAATTATAATAGTTGGAAAATTAGTGGGACTAATACTCTTTTATAGGAAAAAATTGGGGTATTTTCATTGAAACTAGAGTTATGTGTGGGGAAAGATTGAATCACGTGTGTGGTTGATGGGTTTTTTGAGTTACATGAATTAGGTGATGAAATGTCTATTAAGACATGTGGGTATGACTTAATTCTTTAAAAATAATTTCAATTTGTAGTAACTATCCTTTTAATTATTGAAAATTTATGATAATTGGTTTTAAATCATTTTTCATTAATAAGATTGATTAAAAAAATAACCAATTTAATTATATTATTACCAAAAATATAAGATAATGCATCCAACCAAAATTTTTCATGATGAATCTATTTTTTTCTCCATTTATCATTTTATTGTTTATAATGATGAGATTATTTTAAATTTACTTTTTAATTAAAATGTGTAGAGAACCCATTTTTTAGAAAAATGATGTATGAATTACTTAGTGTTCATAATATTATATAACATGTATTACCTACTAAAAAATTAATGATTAATATTTATATATACATAAACATAACAATACGGTCTTAGTAAAACATAGATGCATTTAATTTTAAAAAAAATACAATATTCAGAAATGTAATGATATATTAAAATTAATCATTTTATTGTTGTAATTCATATTTACCATGGAAATATTATTTTTTTTCTTAAAAATAAATATTTCAAATTAAATAATTTTATCATTTTTATAAAAAATATTAAATTATTTTTATCAGATTAAATTTTTTAAAGTGTTTAAAATATATGTTAATATAATCATTTCATAATGCATTGAAACATTTTTTGAGAAACATTTTATTTAAGTTTTATAATATATAATATAGGTATGTATAATATAATGAAAATAATAACTATTAAAAAATAAATATTTTAACAATAAATTTATTTCATAAATTTCATTTTGATACTTTTATATTAATAATTCTATAAAAGTCACTATTGAGGTTTATTATACTATTCAACTAAAAATTAATTTTTCCAAAAAATACCCAAACATTCATGAAATGGTAATTTTGAAATTCCAAATCAAAAAAATAATCTTAGTTTTATCTAATTCAGAATCTGTATTTTATACATTTAGGTTTATTAAATTAAAATAAAAAACATAATTGAAATATGATTTTATTAAATAATGTTATTTTTAAACATTAAGAGTAATAAATATTTTTTTATATCATTTTCTAATTTAAAAGAAGTTAATATGTTAGTTAATATATAATTTTTTTAAAATTTTTCATTTTAATATATTTAGATAAAATTTAATATACATAACAAAAAATAAATATTTACTTACTATTAAATACGATTTAACAAATACCATTAAAAATAAATTTTTATTTTATAAAATTTAGTTTCCTATTCTATTAATATTAAAATCATTATATTAATTTTATATATTCATCAAATAATACCTGAATAATAATCAAATAAATATTTATACATAACACACACACACACACACATATTGTCACAACCCGTCCCCCGAGGCCCTTTTTGTAACTACCCCAAGTCCGCCTTCCATAGGCCTAGGGCTGGCGACTAGCACCAAAGGCGTAAATCCCTTTAACTGGGAAGACATTGCCTTCATAAAACATAAACACACACAATTAGATAACAAGAGGAATCGAACACTATGTAAAGTAGTATAACAAAAGTGTTGAAAGTACAACGGGGCCAGAAATACAAACCCAACAGAGAGTTACAGCTACAACTGAAAGAAAAGTACAACTGAAAAGACAACAGCTGAAAGGTGAAGCATCTCCTTGATCGTCCTCTGGGTTCCTACCTGAAGCATAGGTACAGATGTCCTCCTCATCACTCCGCGTCTATCGGTCCGCTCCGTGTGCCATCACGCTGAGTGTCCACCTCCGGGTACTGTCAAGTCCTCGTACTCTCTGCCTCGATCAGCGTTGTCCATCGTCTGCATCCAACACAATGAGGTGCGGTCATAGCCCATGTAGGGGTGAGTATAACGATACTCGGTAGGGACTCTAAGACCCTCAATGTCTCACTAAATCCAACAAGGATATACCACAAAGAAATATCTCAACAGATAACCATTACTTAGGTATATGCTCAAACATATACCTATGTTTTCAAGTAACCCATCTCAATCATGAGGAAAAACACAAAGGTCATTGACTCAACTCAAACCAGGGTTTTTATTCACGATGAAGAAAACATGGCTACTGGAGAACTACCCCTCTATTGAGCACAGTAGTCCTATCATGACTCTGAGGTGCCACTCACTAACCTTACACTGCTGAGGTACTCCTCCTATCGAGTACTGCGGGTCTGCCACCTCGCAATGTAGTGCTCCTCTGCCATTGGTCTGCCACCTCACAAAGTAGTGCTCCCCCTCATAGCCTACAGAGGTACTCCTCCTGTCGAGTACCGTGGGTCTTCCACCTCACAAAGTTGTGCTACTCTGCCATGGTTCTGCCACCTCACAAAGTAGTGCTCCCCACTGAGGTATACAAGTCACTCGGAATCAAATCGGACAAGCACTCATCAGGTCTCAGCCAGTTACAAGGTCATAGTACTCTGTAAGCTCGTCTCCGGGAGGATCCTCTCCACGAGCCATTGGTCGAAACTCCAACTATCACGAAGTCCCACGAAGAATAGTCACAAAGATCCGTCACGTCATAGGGATCTCAACGCAACAGACGGCGCGTCAATCAGATGCTCGGTCTGTGAGTTATTAGCTTTTCTGTTCCATGGGCCCGGTTAGTTTTTTAAGCTAAAACCAACCCAAACATTTTCCAATATCATCTAAAACCCACCTAGAGTATTCCAAATGAACCGTCTCATCAAAAGGAATCCATCATAGTCGATGGCACGTTAATCGGATGTCCGGTCCTCATGTTATAAGCGTTTCCGCTCTGAGGGCCACGTTGGTTTCAGGTTCGATCAACCCGGTCGTACGCAAACTTCTCTGAAACCTTAAGTGTAATATACCTAAATGACCTCCTCGATCCAAGGAATCCTACGCAACTGCTGGTACATCAGTCAGAGGTCCACAACTCAAGTTATGGGTGTTTAACTGAAAAAGGTCCGAAAATAGGGGGTCTGGGCCCGGTCTGACCCGGACCAACACCCCTGGGTCGGCCCGAACTAGGTCGACCCGACCTGGGACTGGGTCCGACCCGGTAGGGAGCGGCCCGGCCCGGTAGGCGTGGCCCGGCCTGCGGCCGGCCGCTACTCCGCCCACCCGGCCGAGCGTTACGCGGAGCGGGGGAGGTGCGGCCTCCCCGCTGATTGACACCGGCGGTGCTAGTTGGCGCCACCCCCCGAGTGTCCCAGATCCTACACGGCCACGTGATCCTCCGCGTCGCCGCCACAGCTATTGCCGTGGCGGATCTCCTCCAGCAGTGCGCTGGGGCGCCGCCACCTCTAGGCGGTCGGCCGCCGCCTCCGGTCACCGGTGCCGCCTCGCCGCCATGATCTTCCGCGGGCCACCGGAGTTGCTCTAGTGGTCCGTTTTAGCTTCCGACTGTGCCGACGGTCTTCTCGGGTCCCGAACATTACTGAGAATGCTCTTAAACGCCGTTGCGCTTCTGTTCACCAATCATCACACAATCCACGCATCAAGAACAAGTTGGCGGTGGGGCCAGACTTGTTCGTTAGTCCGTACCCACCACGTTAGCAGTTCGAATAAACACCCAAAAAATTAATCTTCTATGCTCGAGAGAATAAATCACGTAAATGTAAATATACAATATTTCCACAATAAATTTCCCCGCAATAATTATTCACAACTCAAAAAAGAATCATTCACGAATCAACTTGATAATGAGTTGATCTGTGTTCTTTGTTTTAGAGGGGAAGAATCACAGGAATATAAACTTTCTCAAAATAAACCCCTACCTCAAGGTTCGTCGTTCATTGACGATATCACGAAAGGGTGGGCGTCGGCTCGTTGATGTTGACGCAAGGGAGGAGATGAAGGTGACGACGATCGTTGGCATTCGTCACTTCCGCAAAGGCCTTCGACCCCTGCTCGAGCGTCGTTCATTTTTTATCTGTCACAAGGAGAATCGTTCTTCATGGAGGGAGGGAGCTCTTCTTCTTCACACAAGAGATCTCTCCAATCATTTCCCAACCCAACGTGTGCCAAAATAACATAATAGGCTCATATATTATTTTATTAACACAAGTAATTTAAATTTCGAAACTCAAATCCCTTCATTAGTTAAATGTGTTGGAAATTAATAATTGAAATAGAGAGGAAAGATGCTCATAAATTTGTGGGTTTTCATGAATTAATGGAGAGAGGGAGGTGGATAGATTGGCAATTCATGGGGGGTTTCCAATTTAATGAGGGGGTTTAAAGAGTTTAGAGGAAATTAAATGGTTGGGGCTCATGTGGGTCCCACTTCTCTAACATCCACACATGGGTAGTTAGGTGGATGTGGGTCCCACCCTTAACTACCCATGGGAGGAATTAACCACATTAGATATAGAATAAAAAATTTTCCAACAATTTTATTCACTTCTTAAATAAACCCCAATAAATAATTTCTCCTCCTGTGCAAACACGACTATGGTAAAGGTCCCCTTAAGCAATTACCAGTGTTGTGAGTTCATTGGTGCCTTCGAATTTCAATTCCGAGCACCGGTTCAAAAGATAGAAAACCCCGCTCGTTCTTTTACTGAACGTACCTGAGCTTAACTTTGAGAACTAATTCCGGGAACATCGGGCCTCGGAATCGAGTGCTGTCAGAAGCTATAGACTCGTAAAATTCCAAATAAATTAAGAAAAAAAATTCATGAAATTTCTGGGTCTTTACATTACTCCCACCTTAGGGATTTATGTCCCCGTAAAGCTACATCACAATCTAGGGAAACTAAAGGTGGTAACGAGCATGAATCCGAGCCTCCCGCTCCCATGTGCTCTCCTAGAGGTTCTCGTGCTGCCAGCGAAAGTGCACAAGAGGAATCGACCGTCCCCGTAGGACCCACTCTGGTCAATCCTCAACCTCTACTGGAACCCCGTGAAGGTCGCCCCGTCATCGATGTCCAGCTCTCCATGGTCGATGATGATGGATAGGTCATGCACACATCTCCTCGGATGAGATACGTGGATGACATTGTTCACCCGGTTAATCTGAGGTGGAAAGGCTAGGTGGTAAGACACCTTGCTTACCCTGCTAAGGACTTGGAAAGGTTCGAAGAATCATGGAGATAACCTGCCGCCCTGGCCAAATCTCCACAGACCTCATCCAGGTGAGACCCATAAGAAAACGTGGTCTCCATCCTCAAACTCTAGTGGTTTCGTCTCTTATCATCATAGGACTTATGTTTGTTTTGTGCAGTCTTCATCTGCTCCTGGATGATCTGCACTTCCTCCATCGTATCCTGAACCATCTCTGTTCCTATAAGAGCTGCTAGGATTTCTCCTTTGCCCAGAAGAGAAGTCTGGTCTCATCGCCTGGATGAACCACATTCTTTTCCAAATACTGGCAATCCTGACATGAACGGTACTATTTCATTCCATGGATGATGTTGTAAGGCCTCGATGCTACTACCAAGAGATCCAACCGTAACTCTCACCTCCAAGGGTTGAGTCACACTGTTGGAATCAGTGTGTGGTCACTGGGTCTCCTACAGTAGGAATCTCGAATGTGAGGGTCAAGTCAACAGTTTTAACTGGAACCTCTCAGTATCAACCATAAAAAAAGGACATGAAAGTAAATGTCACAAAGATAAGTGTCTTTTATTACTGCAGCTCGATGTACAAAGACACAAAGAAAACACAATAATGACAACATGGAAACTAGAAGCACCAAAGAAAAAGGCCTCCATGCCTGGAACTAGCCCCTCTCCTATCCACCTGCTTCCGGAGATCCATAGTCGTATTATTCAGCTGCCTGAAGCTATGTTCTCCCATATCCACCCATTACTTGCGGTCGGGGTGGACCTCCCGGTGGTGGTGGTAGCAACACCTTGAAGCGTCATCCACCTCCAGCTGCACGTCCAGCTCCCCTGCCTCGGTCTCCTGCTCATTGTGGTCCGCCTCGATCGAACCTCTGCCTCTGCCTGGAAGTCCTTCTTCTATCTGATGATCATTCGAGTGGTGGGTCGGACAGTCACGAGCCATGTGACCCTATCCACCGCATGTGTAACACAGCATGGAAGGTCTGGCTATGTCTCTACCCTTGGTGCCTCGCACTACCGATCCAGAGTCATGCGGTCGACCACCTGTAGGTCTGGTCCTCTTAGATCTCTGCGTCAACTGTCTACTGACAACTAAAAAATACTCCGCGGCATGTCGACTAGTAGTGGGTTCTGCTGCTGGAGATTGCTCAGTAAGGAAACTCTCCACTAGGAGGGATTGCTCCAACACCCCTGTCTGCATCGGGATGCTGTGAGAAACAACTGATGATCTAATCTCTCGCCTAAGCCCCTGCTCGAAGGTCCTGGCCCTAAATAATGGGTCCCTTACCAGGTCTATAGAGTAGCGCAAGAGGTCTGTGAACCTCACCGAGTACTGTGTTACTGTCATGTTTCCCTACTGTAGATTCAGTAGCTCTTGTATCATCATCGCTTGAAGGGTGGCTGGTACGAACTCCGCCCAGAACAGGCTCTCAAAGTCTACCAATACGAGTGTCGCCTTGTTGTGCATCTGGAGAATCAGGCTCCACCATCTGCCTGCTGCTACCTGAAGGAGTCTGGTAGCAAGGATCACCATGAATTCGGCTGGTGTCCCTACCAGTCTGAAGACTCTCACTACAGCCTCCAGCCAATCCTGAGCCGCCTGTGAGTCCGTCTCTCCCCTGAACCAGGGTGGCCTCTTGTGTTGGAACTCATGCAGCGTGCTCATGCAGCGTGCACTCTCTACTACTGGGGCTGGTGGCATCGGTGGCCTAACGGGTGGTAGTACTACTGGTGCCTCCACTGGGGCCTCATCTGGAAGAGGTCCCTGTACTAAGGCCTCGTCGCCCGGCGG
The DNA here is from genome assembly GCA_963277665.1 of Viscum album. Taxonomy (NCBI): domain Eukaryota; kingdom Viridiplantae; phylum Streptophyta; class Magnoliopsida; order Santalales; family Viscaceae; genus Viscum; species Viscum album. Next base: position 1,550,447,436 of record OY728125.1, on the reverse strand, counting down.
GCTGTCAGTACGTACAACTCTCAGGGCCCTAGCTGGTCGTCCGTGGGGAGGCATCCGGAAAGAAATAAATGTGACACGGTCAAAAACTATACCTAGTGAGCTGACCTGGTTTGAGCTGACTTTAAAGAAACTTTTGAAAACACAAACGCAATCATTGTTTTTGTGCACTGATTCAGAAATCAGATGTCAGGGTCCTGGTGTATGGATACGTCATCTACCCACACCAACACTGGACTCCCTGAACTAAAGACCACACTTAGTACCATTAATACTATTGTTTCAAAGAAAATAAAATATCAGAGTCCTAAGTTTTTTAGTAGAACCGACGTCCTTTGATACCAATCTTCCACGACCCGTCCCCCGGGGCCTGTGTCGTAACTACCCCAAACCCACCTTCCATAGGCCAGGGGCTGGAGACTAGCACCAAAGGCGTAAATCCCTTTAACTGTGAAGGAATTTCCTTTATAAAATGTAAACACAAACAATTAGAGAACAAGAGGAAGAAAACACTATGTAAAGTAGTACAAAAAAAGTGTTGAAAGTACAAAGTGGCCAGAAATACAAACCCAATAGAAATGTACAGCTACAACTAAAAGAAATGTACAACTAAAAAGACAATAGCTAAAAGGTGAAGAAGCTCCTAGATCGTCCTCTAGGTTCCTACCTGAAGTGTAGGTACAAATGTCATTCTCAGCACTCCGCGTCTATCAGTTCGCTCTATGTGCCATCACGCCAAGTGTCCACCTCCAGGTATCATCCAGTCCTCGTACTGTCTGCCTCGATCAGCGATGCCCGTCTTCTGCATCCAACACAACGAGGTGCGGGCATAACCCGTACAGGGTTGAGTATAACGATACTTAGAAGGGACACCGAGACACTCAAGGTCTCACTAAATCCAACAAGGATAAACCACAAAGAAATATCTCAATAGATAACCATTAATTAGGCATAAAAACAAACCCCTACCTTAAGGTTTTCCGTTCGTTGATGATATCGTGAATGGGTGGATGTTGGCTCGTTGACGTTGATGCAAGGGAGGAGATGAAGGTGACGACGATTGTTGGCATTCGTCACTTCCGCGAAGGCATTCGATCCCGGCTCGAGCGTCGTTCGTTGGAGATTCGTCGGAAGGAGAATCGTTCTTCATGGAGGGAGGGAGCTCTTCTTCTTCACATAAGAGATCTCTCCAATATTTTCCCTACCCAACGTGTGCCAAAATAAAATAATAGGCTCATCTATTCTTTTATTAACAGAAGAAATTTAAATTTCGAAACTCAAATCCCTTTAGTAATTAAATGTGTTGGAAATTAATTAAGGAATGGGAGAGGAAAGATCCTCATAAATTTGTGGGTTGTCATGAATTAATGGAGAGCGGGAGGTGGAGAGATTGGCAATTAATAGGGGGTTTCCAATTTAATGAGGGGGTTTAGGAGTTTAGAGGAAATTAAATGGTTGGGGCTCGTGTGGTCCCCACCTCTCTAACATCCACACATGGGTAGTTAGGTGGTTGTGGGTCCCTCCCTTAACTACCCATGGGTGGAATTAACCACCTTAGATATAGAATAAAAATTGTTCCAACAATTTTATTCACTTCTTAAATAAACCCCAATAAATAATTTCTCCTCCTGTGCAAACACGACTATGGTAAAGGTCCCCTTAAGAAATTACCAGCATTGCGAGTTCATCGGTGCCCTCAGATTTCAATTCCGAGCAGCGGTTCAAAAGATATAAAAACCCGCTCATTCGTTTACTAAACATACCCGAGATAAACTTCGGAAATTGATTCCAGCCACACCGGGTCTCAGAATCGAGTGCCGTCAAAATCTATAGACTCGTAAAATTTCAAAGAAATTAAGAAAAAAAAATCCCTTAAAATTTACGGGTCTTTACACACACATATATATAATTTTAGTTTTATATACTTATTTCATTGTGAGTTATATTTCTCTAAATTTAGTACTAAAAAACCAGCAACTTTATTATACCAATTAGATTTTCTACTGAATTCCATATATTCAATATTCATATTTATAATTACCATATTTATAATAGATATATTTCATTCATATATATATACTTACTAAATTTTTCATTCATTTTACTATCAGTTCTCATGATATAATTCCTTTTTCATATTATATATTTTTTATAATTATTTATTATTTCATGGTAATCTACCTCATTATATGTTTGGTTTGTATATTTACAATCTTAATGTTTGAAGATGGTCGATGGGATTTCCTAGTCATGAATATTTTATATTTTATATCAATATTCCCCTATTTTTTTATGAACTTTTAATCGATGTAATTCATCCATGGTGAGTAATAATACATGTTGTATAGTACATTGTTTTATATTATTTTTTTATAATATCCTAGTAATAATTGAATAAACTATATTTAGTTTGGTTTGAATCTTGTACTGTTCATTTTCTATGAAATTCCCCGACCCTTCTGGACTAGAGCTAGTGCATTACTTGTGATATTGGAATTATTAGAAGGAATGAAAATCCTGAAGGAACGATCAATTTAGTAGTATTAAAGAAACTAAATACATATATGTAACTAAAATTACATGGGAAAAGGTTGAAAAATACAATACATAACAAAAACTAAAGACTGCATCCACAAGAACTCAGTAAATGATGTCCTCTTCATAACATGTTGAAGGTAGAAATGTGAAAGGGGTGATCTCAAATTCTCAGTAAGGGTTACAAATAGAAGAATCATGAATCAATAATAACTAAATAGTCAACAATTTGGCATAATCAATATGGCATGGTGAATATATGAAAAACTCACACCATTAATAAACTGAGAATGAAACTACATACATAGATTTTGTCATAGTGAATCCTCATGGATATTAATTACTGATAATGAATAAAGAGAATTCTTATTACTTGGACGTCAGGTATCTATCCCAAGATACAATAATACTTTAAAAAATGGTTTAGTTCTGTGGGTAGAAACCCAACATATTTTTTTTGGAAACAAACTTGAAGGGTTTGTCGCCAACTGATTTGTCTCATGAGACATACCAATGCATCAAGGTGCTATAATGGTCCCCACACACCACTGCATCCAAAGCATTATTTATAGATAGATTCAAAAAAAGAGCAATATGACTTTACATTATCCGTATAGAATAGAGGATACATATTCATCAATTTTACCACCGTCAAAACGACATTCAAAATAAATACTACATGTAAAATGGTATACGGATTATACAATGATAATATCCATGATATGAGAATACGGACATTTAAGTTGAATATAATTTCAATTGAAATTTAATCTCAAATGGGAAGTAGATACACTACATAAGAAAGAGTTGGTTCATAATACTAAGCTAGTCCCAATGAATTGAAAATTGAATCAAAGCTTGTTTCCACATTGTATTCAATTGAGTCATATGACCAAAAGGTAATAACCACCAAATGAATCATAGAATAACAGGAATATAAATAGAATCATGATAACATATATCAAATGGTAGTACACTTATTCCACATATATGAAATAATATGTGAACAACTGCAATCACACAGAATTGAACGTGAGATGAGAAAAACCACTTACACACATTTCGGCATGGTAACAAGTGTTCTTTTGAGGGATTAATGAGAGTTAAAGGGGTATCCAAATATTTATATATCATAAGGGAAATATGGGGGAGGTAAAAAAACATACTTCTTCATTAGTTATTAAAACTAAAAAAGCACAACATAGTGGATATTCTTGAGCAAAAGTGAGAGAGAGGATCCCTTACCTTATGCTCGAAGGTGTTCTTGATTGTCCTTAACGACATGAATAATCAAATTTAGCTTCATTAATTATTAATTACAGAAACTAATCTACATGTAATTAATATTTTATAACCTCATTAGGTTCATTAATGATCTTTTTGATGGGTTTAAGAGATTCAATTTAATTGTTTTTGTTGCATTTTCTTCTTTTCTTTTCAAGATACGTTTACTTGTATTCAGGAATGGATGTTTGTTTAAAATGTGGTTAAAAATTTAGAATTTTTAATATATATTATTAGTGAGATTAAAGTGATCCAAATGATCTTATAATGATTATTGTTATATACCATGAGAAAGACTCATTCGATGAGTTAAAAATAAACGCTTGGATTTGGATTGGCGGTTTTGTGCACGATAAACTTGTTTTGTATTATTATTTCATATAATGTATGTGTATGGATTCTAGAACATTAAAAAGATAAAATACAAATATAATGATCTGGTTCAACCATTGAAAAGGTTTCATGGCCATTATTGAATATATAAATTCAAATTGAAGACCCATCTTCACTGAGTGTGATAAATTGACACATCTTGGACAGTGTTATCATTTATTGTAAAAAAGGAGGGGAACCGAGAGAGATTATGATGATATATTCCATTAGAAAAATAAAAATACAGTACATATAAATTACTAGAATTATCAGGGAATTTTTATGGGGGAGGTTAGAAGAGAGAAGAAAGAATATAACTTTGTAAAATAAATTGAACAAAAAGAGAAGAAACGTTCACCTCTTGAGTACTCCTCCTTGAAAATATCTTAAAGGACTTTGTTTTTGGCCTTTTTGTCAGACCAGTAGGACTTGGACGTTGGGAGAGGGCTTGGGAAGATTATTTGGAAGAATTTTGGCAATGATTGAAGCTTGAGTGGTGTGGGAGGAAGAGGGGTGAGGGGTGGTATATATAGTGGAGGGGAGAGGAGTTTTCTTAGTATTATAATCATTAATTTATAATTTCCTCTCAAGACAAGAAATAGTGAGTATTCCATGAAAAAGAATAATAATATATAAATGTGAGTTAGAGATTTGGGTTCTTACATCACTCATGATACAAGGAATAGTTAATTTAACTTATAATGTATTTATACGGTAAATTAATGTATATTACTATTCACCAAAAATTCAATTATTTCATAAAAATAACAACAATTTACCCCAAACAAATTTTTGACATGTAGAATCCAAAAATGAAGCCCAATTTTTGAAAATTATTTCCTAAATATGATAAATTAAATATTTAATTAAGATCATTATTTAATTAAAAAATATAAACACTTAAAATATTCCTCTTCACTTTTAAGGTGCCTAAATTCATTTACACACTCAAGGGTATGGATACCATCCATAAAAGTCATATTACTATTCATATGGGTAAGTTACTATTCATAAGGGAATGTTACTATTCATAAGGGTTTCTTACTATTCACCCAAAAAATAATTTAATTCTATCAAACTCTAAATATCATCATGAACTCAACCGTGTATGTCAAATTTTTAAAATTCAAATCACAGAGCTAGAAAAGTTATGTTTAATGGCTATGTTATGGATATCTCTTATAAGTTGTCATGTTTTGTTCCATAGAGGCTCAGGGATTCATGAAAAATAGGTTATAAATAGAATGTGTTTAAGATAAACATACCATGATGTGTTTGGGGTGCTACATTATTCCATCCATCAGGAATTTCATCCTCAAAATTTTATGTATTAATCCAACCAAAAAGATGTGGGTGATTCTTTTTCATAACATCCGTAGGTTCCCATGTTGATTCCTCCATATTCTAGTTTCTCCTAAGAACCATTAATAGGGTAGTTGCCTGATTCCTCAATACATGTTACCGTGTGTCAAGAATCCCAATAGGCTTTTCACAGTATGACAAATCAGGTTTTAGTTAAATTTCTTCATAGGTGAGTACATGCATTGGGTCTGGCATGTATATCATCAATAATGACACATGGAACACATCATGAACTTTGTAAAGACTTGGTGGAATTTCTAAATGGTAATTCACATCTCTAATTCTTTCTAGAATTTTATATGGTCCGATGTACCCATGGCTTAGTTTTCCTTTCTTACCGATACATAAGACACCCTTCCACGGAGATGACTTCAAAAACACATGATCTCCCACTTGGAATTCAAAATCCATTCTCTGGTTATCAACATAACTCATCTGCCTACTTTGGGATGCTTTAATATGGGCTTGAATTTTCGTTACCTTCACCACTGTCTCATCAATAAGTTCTGGGCCTATAAGGTTTCTCTAACCAACTTCATCCCAACATGTTGGAGTTTGACATCTTTTTCCATATAATGCTTCATATGGATCCATTTGAAAACTAGAATGGAAACTATTATTTTAATAAAATTCCACCAAAGGCAAGTATTGATCCCACATACCTTGAAATTAAAGAGGGCATGATCACAACCTATCTTATAGAGTTTGAATATTTCTTTTTAGGCTATCCGTCGGTTTGGGGGTGATAAGCAGTACTCCTATGAAGCTCAGTATTAAAATCATTCTAGAGTACTTTCCAGAATTTTGATGTAAACCAAGGATATTGATCGGACATAATCGATAGAGGTGCACCATGAAGTCTTACAACATCATTAATATAAAGTCTTTCTAGGCGCACAAGTGGTAAATCCCCTCTTGTAGGAAGGAAATGTGCTGATTTTGTGAAACAATCAACAATTACCCATATTGTATCATTTCTTCTAGGTGTCCTCGGTAGTCTGGTGACAAAATCCATCATAATATTATCCCACTTCCACATAGGAATAGGTAGAGGTTTCATCACTTTTTGGGAGGGTGTCTCTCTACATTCACTTGTTAGAAAATTAGACACCTTGACACGTAGTCAGCAATTTCCCACTGCATATTATCCCAGAAAAGTTATTTCTTCATATCTCTATACATCTTTGAGCTATTCGGGTGTATAGTGAAATATGATCTATGAGAAATTTCTAATAGTTATCTTTTTAGATCAAGTAATAATGAGACACATAAAATCTTCCCAATCATCATAACTCCTTCCTTATACACGAATTCTTCCAATCTCCCATCCTTAACAACAATAATTTTCTTGTGCATATTATCATCATCAGATGGAGAGCTTTTTATCTTTTCTAATAATGGTGGTTTAACAATCATTTGAAAGAGGAAAGATGTTTCTCCTTCCATAACAATTCCCATAACTATCTTCAATAGATCCATGAATATAGGATCTCTTTCAATCCTCATTTGGGTCCGGAGTCTGTGATCTTTCTTACTTAATGCATCTACAACCTTATTTTCTTTTCCTGGGTGGTAGTGTATTTAACAATCGTAATCTTTGAGTAACTCTATCCATCTCTTTTTCCTAATGTTGAGTTCTTTTTGTGTGAAAATGTTTTTCAAACTCTTTTTGTCCATATAAATATCACATCATTCATCATAGAGAAAATGTATCCATATTTTAAAAGCAAAGATTGTGGCTGCTGACTCAAGATCACAAGTTGGATAATTTTCCTCATGAGTCTTCAACTATCCTGATGCATAATAAATAACTTTATCGTTTTTCATAAAGATGAAACCCAGCCCATTCTTCGATGTATCACTGTATATTACAAATCCATCACTTCCAGAGGGAACAGTCAAAATTGGAGCATTGACCAATCTTCTTTTCAATTCTTCAAAGCATTCTGTATATTATTTTTTCCACACAAACTCAACTCCTTTATGTGTGAGCTTGGTTTGCGGGATAGCTAGTCGGGAAAATTCTGAACGAAACGTCGATAGTAACCTGGTAAGCCAACAAAATTGCGTAACTCAGTTTTTTTTTGTTGGCATGGGATAATCTTGGATTGCCTTTTTCATTAGAGGAACAACTATGATTATATCCTTAGAGACAATATGGCCTAGAAAAGAAATTTATTAAAGCTATAATTCACACTTGCTAAACATCCCATATAATTCATTTCATCTAAGATTTTTCAGAATAATCAACAATTGATTCTCATGGTCTTAATATCTTTTTGAGTATACCTAGATATCATCGATGAATAACACAAAAAAATTATCAAGATATTCCTTTAAAACTCCATTCATTAAATATATGAAAATAGATGGTTCATTAGTCAGTCCAAAAGGCATCACTATTAACTCATAATTATCATACCTGGTTCGAAAAGCAATCTTAGGATTATATTAATTCCTCACATGAAGCTAATGATATCCAGATCGAAGGCCGATCTTCAAAATGTATTGAGATCTATGAATTTGATCAAATAAATCATCAATCTGGGGCAGAGGATACTTATTCTTTATCGTAATAGCATTGATTTCCATGTTATAAATTCATAGCCTCATGGATCCATCTTTCTTCTTAACAAATAGGACTGGGGCTCTCCATGGAGAGACAAAAATTCAAATAAATACTTTTCCACTAAAATCCTCTAGTTGTTTCCTTAACTCCACTAACTACAGAGTGTCCATTCTATAGGGGGTCTTTGATATAGGTCTTGCACCAGGAATCAAGTCAATGGAAAACTCAAATTCCTGCTCTGGAGGATGTTCAGGTAAATCTTCTGGAAACACACCAATGTATTCTTATACTATATTCACATATTCAATTTGAATATTTCTTTCCTCACCCATAGATATTGGGTTCTATTCCTCTCCAAGAATTCCATTTAATAGAGCTATTGGGGGTGGATCTAGATAAGAATCAAGTTGTGAGGTCTCTACTCTAATGATAAGATATTATACACAATTTTCAAAAATTGTAACATCTTTTTTATTGCAATAAATCATCGCATCGTAGTTTGAAATCCAATTCATATCAAGAATTATATTAAAGTTATTCATTGGTATGATGATAAGGCTAGAAACTATAGAATGTTTAAGTGTTACGAGGGGGACTATTTGACATACCTTTGTTTCAATGATGCATCCCCTAGGATTTTTGACTGATAACTCCTTTATTAAATCAAATTGGACATGTTTAATTTTCTTGGAAAACTAGGAAGATATAAATTAATTCAATGATCTATAATCAAATAAGGTGTTGGCTATGTTTGCGGAAACAATTAAAGTACATGCCACCACACCATTAAGAACATCAACTTACGCGGATGTAATCGCATATTCTCTCCCTTGCCCTCTTGGATTTTTCTAAGGCATGCTTCCTGATGCTTAGGAAACTCATTTTCATAGTGTCCCATATCTCTACAATGTTAGCACTGAACAACATCAAATTGTTTCTTCCCCTTTAATTCATGAGATAGATAACCCTTTTTCCACACTCATATAAGACTCCCATTCCTTTCAACCATATCCCAAGATGATTTTTTCCACAGTTCTCACATAATGTGAATTTCATTGTTCCATTGTTATTCTTTGGTGCTTAACCTTTACCTTGGTTATCAGAGTACCACTATTATCTTAGGTTCCCTGGACCAAATTTGATCTAGAAAATTCATTCTTTTTTTGATGGCACTTGATACAATTTCATCATATGATGAAAATGTTTTAGAAGACAGTTCCCTTTAAAGACATGTCTTAAGACCTTAAAATAAATTATCAATCTTGTCTGCCGAGGCACATACGTAATCTACGACATAACTGGATAGACTTGTGAACGTAGCCTTATACTTTGTGAAACTGTCTTCTTCTCTTTGCTTTAAGCTAAGTAATTTACTCTTCTTTTCAGTTTGTTTCTCACGAGGGAAATATTTTTCGAAGTATACTTCCTTAAAATTCCCCAATTGAATATCTTATATTTATTCATCCTTCATGGTATTCTTAATCTAAGACCACCTTTGATTATCATCTCTCTTGAGACAATATACAGCCAGTACTACCTTTTCATTTTCATTGCATCTTAATTCCATGAATATCTTTTCAGGGGACCTGATCCATTGCTCAGCAACCACGAGATTAGTAGTCCCACTAAAATATGGGGGTTTTCCACATGAAACGATCCAACACAGGTGTGGAATGGCTTTTTATTACCACTTGAGTATGTTATCCCAATATGGTCATGATCTGATCTTCTCCAACATTGACTCTATTGACTTTCTCAGTGGGGAGATCCCTACACTGCCCACGAGTATTGATTCCTCTTCTTTTATTAGATGTTGTTTCTAAATAATGGCACACACTATATTAGGGTATGAATAATAATATGTATAATCTTTACATAACAAAATACATTGCATAAATTGAGATCCTATGCATTGATAATCGCATAATCAAAAAAATGGTTTCTTTGAGTAATAATTTACATTTCGATCCTTCAGAATGGATTGTAAAGAAAATATGAATTATCCTAAGCATATCCCTTAGGAGTTTTGTAACCAAAAGTGTAGTAAGGCATGTTGTCGTGTACCATGATACCCCAGGTCAAGCCCAAATATTCTTATCAGGGTTTTCACTCCTAGGTACATTTGTGCCAGAGTCACCTCTACCTGCTCCTATCCATACAGGGATGTATTTTCTAGAAATATTCACATAAACTTTTCCTTACCAAAATATCAGGACATTATAGAACTTTTAACCTCAAATATTACCTTAGTTATTTGTGCCCTAATTTATATTTACTAATCTAGTTTCCATGTTTTCTACTAAACTTCCTTCGATACCAATTGTAACTCCCTGACCCCTCTAGACCAGAGTCGGTTCATTACATGTGATATTTCCATGGTTATAAGGAATGAAAATCTTGAATGAATGATTATATTAGTATTCTTGAAGAAACTATATACATATATGTAACTGAAATTACATTGGAAAAGGTTAAAAAATACAATACATAACAAAAACTTAAGACTGCATCCACAAGAACTCAATAAATGATATCCTCTTCAAGACGTGTTGAAGGTAAAAAAGATAAAGGGGTGAGATCAAACACTCAGTAAGTGTTAAAAATAGTGGAATCGTGAATCAATAATAACTGAATTGTAAATGATTTGGCATAATCACTATGGCATGTGGAATGAATGAAAAACTCGCACCATTAAAAAACTGAGAATGAAACTGCATCCATAGATTTTATCGTAGTAAAAACCTCATGGATATTAATAAATGATAAAGAATAAAGAGAATTTTTATTAATTGGAGGTCATGTATCTGTCACATGATACCATAATACTATAAAAATGGTTTAGTTCTGTGGGTAGAAACCCGTCTGATTTTTTTGGAATCAAACTCAAAGGGTTTTTCACCAAGACCTATCAATGTATCGAGGGGCTGTATCATGCCCCACCCACCTCTGTATCAAAATAATTCTTTATACATGGATTCAACACAAGATTAATATGACATTACATTATCCGTATAGAATAGAGGATACAGATTCATCAATATTTCCACAGTCAAAACAACATTCAAAATAAATATCACATGTCAAATGCTATAAGGATTAGACAATGGTAATATCCATGATATTAGAATATGGAAACCAAAATTGAATATAATTTCAATTTAAAAGTGTTCTAAAATAGGTAGTAGGTACACTACATAAGAAAGAGTTGGTGCACAACACTAAGCAAGTCACAATGAAGTGAAAGTTGAAACAAAGCTCGTTACCACGTTGTATTCAATTGAGTCATATGACCAAAAGTTTATAACCACAAAAAGAATAATAAAATACCATGAATATAAATATAATAATGATAACATATATAAAATTTAAGTACACCTATATCACATATAAGAAAAAAGTGGAGAACAATGTAAATCCCATAAAAGTGAAAGTGAGATGAGAAAACCCCCCTTACACATATTTCGGCATAGTAACCAGTGTTATTTAGAGGGATTAATGAGAGGTAAAGGGGTATCCCATTATTTATATATCATAAGGGAATTATGGGGGAGTTTATAAAACATTACCCTTTTTTAGTTATTAAAAATAAAAGAGCACAACATAGGGGAGATTCTTGACCAAAAGTGAGAGAGAGGATCTCGTACCATATGCTCGAAGGTGTTTTGATTGTCCTTAACGACCCGAATAATCAAATTTAGCTTCATTAATTAATAATTACAGAACATAATATACATGTAATTGATATTTCATAACATTATAAGGTTCATTAATGTCCATTTTGACGGGTTTAAAAGATTCAATTTAATTTTTTTGGTATCATTTTCTTCTTTGCTTTTCATGATTCATTTACTTGTATTCATGAATGGATGTTTTTTTGAAATGTGGTTAAACATACAGAATTGTTAATATAAATTATTAGTGACATTAAATAGATAAAAATTATCTTAAATTATTTTAGTTATATACCATCAATATGACTCATTCAATGAGTAAAATATAAACTCTTGGATTTGGCTGGGCGGTTTTGTGCACAATAAACTTGTTTTGTATTATAATTTTATATTAAGTATGTGTAATGATTACAAAACATTAAACAAGTTAAAAAAATATAATGATCTGTTTCAAACATTGAAAAGGTTTCATTACTAGTATTGAAGATATAAATGCAAATTAAATACCAATCTTCCTTGAGTGTGATAAATTGACACATCTCGGACAGTGTTTGCATTTATTATATTAAATGAGGGGATTAGGGTGAGATTATGATGAAATATTTCATTATTATAATGAAAATAAATTAAATTTAAGGTATTGGAGTTTCAATGTCATTTGGATGGGGATCTGAGAAGAGAGAAAAAAATAATGGAACTTTGTAAATGAAATTGAAAGAAAAGAGAAGAAAGGTTCATCTCTTGAGTACTCCTCCTTGAGAATCTCCTTAAGGCCTTTGTTTTTGGCCTTTTGGTGAGACCATCAGGTCTTGGACATGGAGAGAGGGCTTGGTAAGAGTATTTGGCAGAATTTAGGGAAGGATTGAAGCATGAATGGTGTGGGAGTAAGAAGGGGTGAGGGGTTGTTTATATATTGAAGGGGAGAGGAGTTTTGCTAATATTATAATCATTAATTTATTATTTACTCTCAAGACAAGCAATAGATATTATTTCATAACCAAGAATAGTAATATATTCATGTGAGTTCATGATTATGGTGCTTACATCACTCATGATTCTAGGAAGGGTTAATTTAATTTATAATGTATTTGTATGATAAAGTAATGTATTTTACTATTCCCCAAAAATTCACATATTTCTGAAAAATACCAAAAATTCACCCTAACCATTTTTTGACATATAGAATTCAAACATGAAGTCTATTTTTCAAAAATAATTTTCTAAATGTTATTAATTAAATATTTATTTAAAATTAATATTTAATCAAAAAATATAGACACTTAAAATATTCATCTTCACTTTTAAGGTTCTTAAATTCATTTATACACTCAATGGTATAGATACCATTTGTAAGAGTCATATTACCATTCATAATGGTAAGTTACTATTTATAATGGTAGGTTACTATTCATAAGTGTAGGTTAATATTCCCCAAAAAAATTAAGTTTATTATATCAAACTCTAAATATCATATTGAACACAACCGTGTATGTCAGATTTTAAAAATTCAAATCACAAAGATGAAAAATTTAATTCTAAGGGCTAGGTTAAGGATATATCTTATAAGAAACCATGTTTTTTCCCATAGAGTCTCAGTGATTCATGAAATATTTTCTATAACTATATTCTATTTATGAAAAACATACCATGAAGTGTTTGGAGTGATACATTCTAACCATGTCTAAATCCTTTAGAAAAAATAGAGAAATATTTTTAAAAATTATATAAATATATAAAAATAATAATAATCCTAATTATTTCATCAAAAAATGAGAATTTTACAAAATTTAATGAGTGAAAATGACATAAAAGTGATGGGTGTTGCCCGGATATAGGAAGCCTCTTAATGTGTTGACACATCTCATGAGAATAAACAACATGCAATACATATTTAATGGGTAAACTATTTTAAACCATGAAATTTTTTATGAATAATGTCATTATTGGTAGGCCTTGAAAATAATATTCATGGTATCTTATTTTATAGGTCTCTATCACGAACATCCATAATTATTAATTTCCATTATTATGATTTTTGTTTCCATTATCCACGAGATTTAATTGTTGAAATGATCCATGTATGTTTATTGAAATATGTTTTTTGAATAAATGAAATGTGTTTTTATTATATATGCTAAAATACTGATTATTCCTTAATTACTAATAATTTATTACACTATACGTAACCCTTACTTGGAATTTGATATCACTCTTTAAATATTTCCCTTTCCCCTAGATTAAAAGAATGATACAAGGAATTATTTCAAAGGTGGAATACATTTTTAATTCTATGTTTTTTATTTCTAAATTAATATGAGAATCATGTATGAATCTAGTTTTTGAAGACTTTTATACTGTATGATTACGCATGGTGAAAATGATTTCATCTTGTACCAATGTAATAAAGAAAACACCAGCTATTGGTTCCTTGAGTTAGGGTTTTCTATTTGGTATCTGAGTATGTTTAATAAGAAACATTTGAATAAGGTTCTAAATCAACATATATATATATATATATATATATATATTCGGCCTCTAGGTAGGAACATTTACAAGCGGTGTGGAAATGGCCAATAAGGATCATCCCCGTCCCTTTTTCTATAGAGGTGGGTTCTCATCGAATTTACCATTCCATTGTTTCGACCCGTTCATCGTCATTATAATTTAAAGAAGATTGGATTAACCATACGGGAACTATCTATCCGAGCGGGTGATTGCGTGGGGGTCTAGCACTCATGCAATCAGTCCTTCTCAGATGTAACTTCCATATATGGTCTCTAACAAGTTTATTCGTGGTTCCAAGAATGCCCAATGACCACGGTATCCATGATTCATAGACCTACTTTCCTAAGGCATGCACTCGTCAGCTAACAACATGACCAATGACACTTAAGGAATCTATTGGTCAAGATGACGAGAGGTCAGGCTCATCGCACCCTTATGGGGGAGGATTTTTTCCTTTTCCTGGACTCTTTTATATATTTAATTCGTGTTCACATGTTCATGAATCTTGGGATCATTCTCAAAGAGTGTGTCCATGGGCTAACCGTAGTTTTCAAAATCGTCATAAGCATGCATATATTTGATGATACATAGGTGATGCTGACTTATCCATGTTATAAGGCACTCTGGAGTTTATCATCATCCAGGGGGGACGGTATGTGTCTTGATGTTGGGATAGGGCCCACAAGGAGGGAATCCTATTTATCATTGGGAGAGGAATCAGAACACAAGTAGTTCATATTGTATGGGTCTTATTCATAAAATCATCCCATTTGACGAGACATGATAGGGTGGACCCTTTTGAATAGGCACCCTTTTGAGATCGGGACTTCTGGTAGGCATCCTGTGTATCCTTTTTTGATCAGGATGCATGGTTGGGTGGGCTGTTTATGGATGGTCACCCCTTTGAGCTCGGGTCTTTTTGTAGATTCCTTATGTATCTTGTATCAATCATGAATCAGAGTTCTTGTAGTTTATAAGGTGTACATGTTGTAATCATCCCAAACCTCTAAGACCATGTCCGTCATGATCGGTGGGAGAAATAAGAGGATTTGAAATATACAACAATACACATGCCTCCTCGCCTATCGGTGGGGGAGGGAGAGCCCACAGTGGAAGAGGGAGGGGCGACCATTGGCGAGGATGCGAAGCGATGAAACATTCCTTATGAAATGTAATTAAAGTTCATGTGGCCTAGCCTCAGAATTTTGGGGACTTACCATAGTGGGAGGGCCCCAAAGCACATTCTGGGAAGGGGAGGAGTTTCATCCTCACCAAAGGAGGAGCACACATAACCCCTTTGACTGATCGCTGTCCCTCATTGAATAGAAAAGAAATTGATCACCCTTAATCCTGGGAATAAGGAGGTTCAAATCATCATCCCATGGTTGGACTCTGGGTTACCATGTGAATGTAGCCTCACAATAATTATCAAAGCTCACACCTTTTTGGTGATGGCCTTTGTGATTGCACTTACTGTGGGTATGTAGATTTTATGGGGTGTGTTGAT
The DNA here is from genome assembly GCA_963277665.1 of Viscum album. Taxonomy (NCBI): domain Eukaryota; kingdom Viridiplantae; phylum Streptophyta; class Magnoliopsida; order Santalales; family Viscaceae; genus Viscum; species Viscum album. The sequence continues at coordinate 1,550,431,634 of OY728125.1, read as the reverse complement.
GCACTTGATGGCCTAATAATATGGGTATGCTGGCTTTAGAGGAGGCTTTGGCCTAATGTCGGCATACTAGTTAGCAGAGGGATCATGGAGGACCATACGGTAATAGTGGGGTGAGGTTGGAAATGGTGTAAATAATACCGAAAACACCCCATTCCGTGTATTGGATTTACATGCAGGGTAAGGGAGGCTTTAATTACCATAGCTTAATGCAAGCAGAGGGTACATCCATGTACCACTATGGTACATTTGAATGGGTATTTTACACTACATACTGAAGTGTTATGCGGCTCACCGTGCCACTTTGGGTTACATCCGCGTATCAATTTGGTATGCGGCATCGGGTTTAGTCTGCGTAGAGGTACGCTACGTGGAGCACCATACTGGGAGAGGGTCAGGGGGATTAACATTTGTAGGAAATTCATCCATGAGAATTATTTGGTAAGCGGTTTACCATTTAGGTTCGCAGGTCTATGATTATTATTTAATTCCCCCATTTTATGGTTCACCACTGGTTGTACATGTGGAGGAAGTGGTTCACGGCTCGTACTTTTCCTGATGAAACAAGATGGAAACCCGAGTGTAACCAATTAAGTCTCCCTCAAGATTACATTGTCCTTCCTTCTCTCTATTCATACCTTTTTCCTATTCTTCTATTGTGCTCCTTTTATAGAGCATTGGAGTGATCGTGTCTTTTGAGAATGTGACACCATATGCGGAGGCCCATTGAAGATATATTCAGACCCGTGGAATACTTGGTCAACAATGGTTTGTGAAGGCTTTGGTTCGGGATAATTATTCATGGAACCCTTATCGTTCGCTTATTCTGGAAACTGATGGGTTAACGGTACGGTACGCGGAATGTACTTACATTCAAAACTCCTTCGCTTGACATACTTTGTGGTTTCTCTTTCTCGTTGGCCATTGCTTCGCGGGCCATCGGTTCAGAGACCATCTCATATACCTGGATATTCGTGATCCAACTTCTCCATGTACCTTTCTTGGAGATGGTACACGTGCTACATAAAAACCATGAAAACATTAATTCATTCAAGATCCTTCAAATAAATGAAACTCCATTGGAGTCCATTCGCATTGATAGACTTGTAAAAGCACTGGATTCCTTCTGAAAAGCGATTGTGGGGGGACATTCTTCTCTTGGCAGAATTTTTAGGACCCTACAAATGCTTGCTATCGGAATCTTGTCCGTTCAGAATGTAAAGGGGAAAATTCGGATGTAAAAGCAGTCATGAACTCAAATGGTTCATGGTACAACATGTATACCCGGTAAGAGTGTACCAAACCTATATATAGGGGCCCATGTCATTTGTCTTTTACAATTTCTCACAGAAAAAAAGTACTCCCAATTTTCTCAGCCACCTTTACTCTCACATATCGTGCTCATTAGGAAAACCTCATTCTCAAACTGTGACATATGTTTTCAAACCTATTTCCTCACTATTTCTCCATCCACGTACAACATTTTGAATTCAGAAAATTTTATTGTGGAATTTTTTTTAAAAAATCCAGATTATGCACAAAAAAACAATACCCGGCTAACTTGTATGCATACCAAACTTAGATCGGAAAACTGAACATCAAAAAACAATTAATATGGACTTAAATTTTAATCCACAACTTCTAAATGCTTACTTAACTGAGGACGAGGTCCACATTTTCTTCAATCCGCTGACTGTTCTGTTCTCTAGTGAATGATTCGCGGCCCTACGCCTCGTGGTTATTTCGCGTACCATGGTTGTACGCGGTGGACTACACCCATGTACCCTAGTTGTAAGTGAAGTAGCTTCCATGTATCATGTTGTACGCTGAATGCTCCTTCTACATACCATTTCTATGAACATTACACATGACCTTTTTCAGACATTTTTAAGTCCTTTAGCCAATTTTTCATAGGATTTACCCAACAATTTTCTATCAGATTGACTTCTCATCAGCTACTGGATCTTTTTATGCAGGCTACAATGGATAATTCATAGACTTCTAATAAATAGGTGAAGACAAGGGCCATTATGTCAAGGAATATTGATGACCATCTTCGAACCCACATCATTCTCCATGATAGCTATCAGACTATCTTCTTGATGCCTAAGCATTTAGCTTACCCATTATCCGTAAAGTTTCCACCTTATGGCTTTGGTCTTCCCACCGATGTGCCTCAGCCATTTCCCAACCCTGAAATCCCTTTCATCCTTTTAGAGACACCACGCGATCATAGTCATGCCAAAATTTCCCCAATTGGAGAATTCATCGCCACTCCTATTCATGAAAACATCTTTATATTGCGAGGTTCGGTAAGGACTCAAGGAAATCGTAGGTGCCACAATGGTTTCCAGATACTAGACATCCGATAATACCCATCCATTATCAGCATCTCTCAGAAAAATCCTGGCAACTGGTGGAGAACCAAGTAGGATTTACAAGCCAAGGGATTTTTCTATGATGAGTGGTCCTGAGAGTTCTGGGTGCATCAGAAATGTCTGGAGTCCCCCGACCAGCTGGAGGTGGTGGGATTTCACCAAGCATCTTGGGTGTCTCTATTTGCAATCTTCTCTCTGGGTGAAATCCTTCTGGAATTTCTAAGCCACTGGTGTTCACACACAAACACCTTCCACCTACTACATAGAGAGTTGGGGATTGATCAATGGGATATCTACTGGCATGGATGTGTTACAATCCTCAGGGAAATGTACGATGAGTTTCTCCCGACATCCGCCACATGGAATGATACAAATCACATGTCTCCTTTGCAAGGTGCTTACTGGCCATGGCAGTAGGATCACTGGATCATCCCCTCGAGGCTCATTCCCTCATCCCATTCGAAGCATGGATATGGTTATTCATGTAGATGAATGAACCTAAACCGATGGCTAGCCACAGTCGAACCCATCCCACTTGGCAGTCCCACCTTATCCTAGGGTCATATTGTGCGACCCTTGAAGTAGGGCGACATACCACATGGGGATATGATCTTTGGCCAAATATTTCACCTGTACATAGGCTAGCATGTTTTTTCACCATATTTTTTAGGGGATGGATCTTCCCATCCCCTGACATATACACTAGGGTTTGTTCGGGTACCTTGATGATGGAGGCCATGCTGGCGGAGGGTCATCCCCTTAATTTGGCCCTTCCTACCCTCACCTGACATTATGAGTTATTGGGACAGATTCAGGAAGGCATGTCTCCGCATCGTATCATTGGACCATTCCAATTTCTGTACAGGATGATGGTGAAACACTCCCCCCGTTTTGAATATTGGCATACCACATGGGTTCCCCATTGTGACTCTCATCCAGCTCTTCTCCGCATTTCGTATTTTCTTTCCAGGACACTAACTGTTACCGACGTGGTTGGGCTTTTGAACGATGCCTCTTATTTCTAATTCACACCGCATCATACCCCCATGGATCATTGAGAGGTGACATGGGGGTTTCCTCAAATTAATGTTCACACCTCATCAAGCTTTGGGATGGGATTCTCATTGATATAATAGACCGAGTAGTTATTTGTGAGTCATACCTCCCTTACCAGTTTTCCAGCCAGTTTGGATTCCTTCAACAAAATGTGATGTTTTTACTTGTTCAACTAAGGGGAGAATCTAATCATGTGGTTCTCTTCCAATTGTGGCTTATGATGATGCATGAAGGTGCTACTAGGTAGATTATCATTCATAACATGATAGGGCCCACCTTCCTATCGCTAGAGTATTCCCAACTATGGGTAGATTGTTACCCCATGGGGATGCTGAAGGAACTATTTCGGCGGGTGAATAAACCCTTGACTGTTTACATCACCATTCTTGCCCCAATGAAAATTCCACACATTCCTTTTATTACCAGAAGTGAAACAGATATGCCTTTTACTTCCATCCCTTCAGTAACCATGATAGATACACCTCCTGCTTCAGCTCTTGTGGTAAAAAGGCGTTCAGTCCATCATCAAAAGTGTCTGGGAGGGGTTGCATCTGTACAACCCATTTCGGTGCAGAGAAATTCAGACTACTCCCTCTTCAATATATATTTCCCAAGATCTTAATGTGACTAGCCCTAGTCGAGTATCACCAATCTTGTTGGAGGCCACAGTTAGTCATCCACATCTATCTCCAGTGTCTTGGCCTTCTGAGGGTGAAGGGAGTCTCTCGGCTTGGTTGAATTTCCTTAGGTCCCTCCCCAATACCATGGAGATGCTTCCCGCTTACACACATGTGGAAGTAGAGGAGGATCGATGTGCTGGTGCAATGGTGATACACCAAGTAGTGCGCAAAGAGGCATGGCGCCAGCTACGTTCTCTTTCTGTGGAGACACCCCTGACCCTTTTTCCTATGAGGGTAACAATTTTCAATAGTTATTTAATCATCTAGGTTCCAACAACATTGATTATCAGCACCTTGTTTCCCATATTTACCAAATCTTCATTGCATGAGAAGACCTCACCTCTTGTGAAGACAAGATGACCATGATCAATTATTCACATTACCAGGTGGCAAACTTCTGAGATATTTCAGAAGAATTTGATCGTCTGATAGCTGAGGTGGTGAAGGATCATGATTTGGTGGCAACCCAAGAAGAGGAGTTGTGGGAGTATGAATCCCATGCAGCAAGGTTGAGGGAACAACTAGCCTTTTCGTGCACCAATTATGAAGCCATCAAGAAGAAGGGGTTGGACCTTAATGCTCTCATAAAGCAGGTTCATCTGACGGTCAAAGAAGAAATGGAGGAACTAACATCTTCGGAACAGACCATCGACAGCCCACGACAATCACTCACCATTCTTTTGAAAAGTAAGAACCAGGCCCTATGGTATTTCTATCCCCAATTATGATATGTACTCTCCCTTTTTTAATACTCTAGATAGGCTTCGAATTGGGGGTGTTCCTCAATTTTTGTTGAACCCAATGGAATAGATTTGTATTTTAAAAGACTCTTCTCCATCTCTTCCACTCAACATCATTTCAATCAAGTATTATCTTTAAACCAAGACTTGAAATCAGTAAACTAAAATAATCGAATAAATCTATAATTTTTTCCAGAGAAAAGGGAATCAGAGAGGGTAGTTTGACTATTGCCGAGGTTTTATGGAATACCTCAGGAACTATTATGTATTTTTCGTTATTATTACCCAAAATTTTTTCTAGGACTCTATGGTTTGGGCTTAGCATGTATAGAATGGATTTTTCTTAGGACGCCCCTTTGCAGGTTTCTGACCTAACAAGCATTATGCCTTTTTTGATGGAACAATGTTTTTTTAACAAATTGATACTCCAATTTTTTTCATAGGTGCCTTCGGTGGATATTCCATCTAGAGAGTATGGAATATTTTCCCTTATCTGTCAGTCCACTGTCCCACAAATCAACCTTATTATAGATGTCTTAGGTCAAAATTCTTTGACCAAACTTAATGGGGTAGGGCCCTGACTCGAGACTGTTGTCTATGAATGTTATAGTATCCTTCAAACATTGATTAGGGATTATTTTTCACACATAACTTGTAGACTCTGGACATGCATGAGGATTTGGAATCTATTTAGGTATACATAGGTAGGAAAGGAGTCTCCTATGGACGAATTTTCCTTTTACTGGCAGTTGTTTTTCTGTGAAATGTATGCAGAGCCACCAGGGCATGATGTGCATAGTCAATCAAAGGTGTTTTCATGACACATTCATTTAATTTATGATGGCTTGGTGGGATTTTCAAAATTTTTAATTTACTTTGATGTCGAGAGCCACAACAGGTGATTGCCCTGAGTAGTTTTTTCTAAATACATTTCGAACATTCATATCATCTTTGAGTGGGAAAGTATTCCCGCACCTTTATTACTTGCGTGAGGGGGAGTTAGTGAATGGTTAGTTCAGTTAAGAATATATTTCATGTTAGGGGAACTTGGAAAGAATGAGGTTCATAAGACATCATCCATGTGTTTTCCAACTCTAGAGGTGTGACTAGAAATGAATGTCATTTGTGCATATGGAAGCTGGAAATGACTCTCCTGATGATGAATTTTTATTCGATTGATGGCCATTCTTTTGGGAAATATATGTATAGCCACTAGGGAATGATATTCATAATCAAGAAAAGGAGTCCAAAGGACTCTGTCCATATATTTATGATGGATATCAAGGATTATGGGGATTGGTATTTTTCTGAACATAGTTTGTTAATATTAATGAGGGGGTACCAGAGAATCAAAAAATGATCATTTTAATTGAGATTATTTAGGGAAACTTGAAAATGAGTGGGGGAACACTTCCTTTGCATGCGGATAAACTTCACTCATATTAATAGGATATATTTTAGAAACCTGAAAAAAGACCCCAGATGAACCAGGCCCATATGTTCTGATATATCTAGGATGTGTGAAAGGAGGAAAATGTAAACCATGACTTTGAGAACCCTAAAAATCAGGAAATATGGAATGAGGATTTGAATCCATTGGGCATACTGAGATTCAAGAGGAATCTCATGGGGAGGAATTTTCCTTTGATTGATGGCCATTTTTTGTGTGATACATATGCAGAGCCACTAGGGCATGATGTGCATAGTCCATCAAAGGAGTCCATATGACACTAGACTTCCATCCTAGATAACATTTTAAGGCCATGTAAATTCAATATCACTCAATGCACAGATTTTGGAATACGGGAGGTGTGTATCTGGACATATTGGGTCATTTGGGCTACGATTTACTCATAGAATGGTGTTCCATATATAGATATGACTCGTATGCAGGATGATGTATTCATTTTATATATAGGATACCTGGTCATTTAACATCACATGACCATGAAACGGGGTTCCTCTCAAGGGACAGAACCATGAAATTTTATTTAGGTTCATCCTTCTAGGACCAAATTACTTGGCCATTTTCCCTAATGTGATTGTGTATCTCTCGTTAAAATCTATATGATCACATGAGCTATGAAAAATGTGAGAAAAAGAGAATATAAGGATTTCATGTCATTGATTAGGAATAGAAAAATAAGTATTAGAGGGGAATTTTGGGCTTAAAACATTTTCATGTAGTTTAACATCGTGCAGTAGGGATGATTTTGGCCTTGCAGATTAACATCGTTTGGTGAGGACAATTTTGGCCTTGAAGTTTAATGTTGTGCGATGAGGAAGATTTTGGCCATGCAGTTTAACATCATGTGGTGATGACGATTTTGGCCTTGCAGTTTCATGTCGTGTGATGAGAACGATTTTGGATTTGCAGTTTCACATCGTGCAGTGGGGACGATTTTGGCATTGTAGTTTCACATCATGCGGTTAGGACGATTTTGGCCATCCAGTTTCACATCAGGCAGTGAGGACGACTTTGGCCTTACAATTTCACATCGTGTGGTGAGGATGATTTTTCTATCATAAAGGACTTTAAACATTTTAGGTTAATCACAATCAGGACGTTCTGGCATTCCATAGACATGAATGATGATTGAAGGTGTAAACCATTGTCCTTGGAAAGACTTGAATCGGGAGGGAGGACATGGGGTTTGAAAGCCATTGGGTGTATTAGGATAGGAGAGTAATCTCTTGAAGAATAGTTTTTATTTTCATTGAAATCCATTTTTTTGTGGGAGACATATGCAGAGCCACTAGGGCATGATGTGCAAAGTCAATCAAAGGTGTCCCTAGGACACATACATTCCATCCCATATGAACTTGAATGATTTTGAGGAACCGTGTTTTTCTGAGATATGGAGTGTCACAAATGGGGAAGATGTTCCTAGGAATGTGAGAATACCCATACCATGATTAACTATGAAATATTGGAGCTTCAACATAGAACTAAATCATATGTATAGAGGGAAGTATGATCTTTTGAACTCTAAAGACTAAGAGGCATGTGGGGAATCTCATAATATTGAGGACTGAGCCACACATAACTCTGGAATAATTTCACTATTTTATTTTCATCTGACAGAACTTTTCATGGAATCCTCGTTCAAGTATAACCTACACATGGGGGAAGGGGGAATTTTTCAGGTTACTGGGCTAGGATGTCGAATCAGAGTGTCACTGTGTATCATGCAGGGGAAGGAATCCAGCCATAGGTAGTTCTGAAAGTTTCATTAAAACGTTTGCATGATGTGTTAGGGACGCTTCATGGAATATTTTTTTGATGATGATGATGGCTGGGATAGGATCGAATATCTAATAGTCACTACGTATCCAGTGGGGGCAGGAATCAAGCCACATGTTGTTCTAAAAGATCCTTGTACCGATTTGGCTTGGTCCATGTGTGAGGACATGAAAGGTAATTTTTTTCAATTAATATGGGTGCTAAGAATACCATATTCCCCTATTATTTATTTGAGTAATATAATCCCCACCATTTATCCTAAGTTCACATGAGTTATACTCGATGTGAGAAACAAGGAGTGGTCCAGTGTCACCTTTATAGGTTTCCGAATGCAGAGGATATAATGGGGACACTTTTTTTACTTGTAGGGCGGGGCCAAGAATGAAGATCGAGGCATCACTATGTATCCTATGAAGGTAGGAATCATGTCGTATGTAGTTTTGTGTGTACCCCATACCAATTTGGTTCGGTCCAAAGGGTAGAGTCATGTTCATTCTACCCGTCATGATTGTCAGGCCTGTCATGTTAACTCATAGTTGTTCTTTGTAAGAGAATATCTATCACCAATCCTAAGCTCATGGGAGGTGTACTCGATGTAAAAAACAAGGAGTGATAAGGGGTTCCTCTATGAATGTTGGTAGATAGGGGGCATGATGGAGTCATTTTTTCTATGGGTGGTGGGCCAGGATCAATGATCAATGTGTCACTACAAATCTTGAGAGGGTAGGAATCATGCCACATGTAGTTTTCTGAGAGATAATGCACTTAATTGTCATGAAATTAAGACATTTTATGCTATGTAATTTAACATCTTATGAAGAGGACATGAGTCATAGTTTAACGCCATGTTTCAGGGATGATTTTCTTATAGTTTAATGTCATGTGTAATGGACGATGACTCATAGCTTAAGGTCTTAGAGTTTGGACCTAAGCATTTGGGGAATTATTACTCATAGTTTAGGGTCGTAGAGCTCGGATCATAGCTTCATGGTGTTTTTACTTTACTAATAGTTTAAGGTTATAGAGTTTGGACCATGATATGGAGAGAATTTTTCTGCATGACTCGTATTTTAGGGTTGTAGAGCTTTGACCTTGCCATTGGAGGCATTATTTACTCATAGTTTAGCATCATATATCTTGGACCTTGGCATGGGGACATTCTTTATGACTTATAGTTTAATGTTGTAGAGCTTGGATCTTGATATGGGATCATTTTTACTCATAGTTTACGGTCTTAGAGTTTGGAACATATCATTATGGGGCATTTTTATGACTCATAGTTTAGGGTCGTAGAGAATAGACCTTGATATGGATTACGCAAAGTATTTCTTCAAGAACATCTTATTTATAGGAGCTGTGATGAGCTGCCCATCCATTGATATCAGGGTGTATGGTTCTTGGAATAGACCCTATGTATGATGTATGGTCCTTCCCACATGGGATAAAGATTTGGGGGATTCATCCCTATTATCATTAGAGTTCTAAGGGCTAGCACCATTTCTCCTTCAAGAAATGATTAGAGGCCATGCTTTTTGTTGAAGGCTCATGCGATCTGGTTTTGGTAGATTTCCAAATGGTACAGAGTATGCAGCCTTTTCTTGTCTAGTTGTTATAATTGCACAAACCATATCTTGGATTGATCTTCTATAGATATTTTATCGCAAATGGACACATGAAGTTATGGAGGATGGATTTTGATATGCAACACCACCTCTTCCCCATATACTAGTGAGTACGGGGATGCATGGGTGGTGGTTTGGGTTGTGGTCTGGTAATCCCACAATGCATGAAGGATCTTACCTGTCCATGATTTCATATCCTTATCGACCATTTTTGATATATGATGGATAGGGTCTTGTTGAAAGCCTCAATCTGCACATTGGCCATTACGTGATAGGAGGATGATCGATTGTCCTTGATTCTATACTCCTTGTATATCTTTTTTAGCTTAGTGGAGCAGAAGCTAGTGTCCTTGTCCATCAGTATTGTATGAGGGACACCAAACCTGGTGATAATGTTGGCCTTCAAAAAGATGACAATTTCTTTCACCTCGAATTCCTTATGGGGTGTGGATTCGGCCCATTTTGAAAAGAAGTTGGTCGATGTGAGTATGAACTTGAATTGTTTTTCTATAGAGGGAGTATATGGTCCCACAACATCTATCCCCCAGGTGATGAATGGCCTAGAATACTTAGTAGTATGAAGTAACTCTATGGGTGGTGTATGAAATTAGCATGAACATGGAATGAATGACACTTTTTAGTGAATATGGAAAAATAATATATCATGGTGGGCCAGTAATACCCAAGCATCCGGAATTGGTGAGAGAGCTTGGTTGCTGACCAGTGTGCTCCACAAGCTCCGGCGTGCACTTCTATCATGACATCAGCAGTCTCTTATCCATCAGTGCACCAAGGAAGAACTCCATCACAATCTCGTTTGTAGAGAAACGTTTCTTGGTTTACCCCACTTTACATGGTAAAATTGACTGCCCGTCTTCGGACCTAATCCCTTTTAGCCCAAACTAGTGGTAGATCCTCATTCCGAAGGTAATTTGTAATGGGTGTCATCCAACTAGTGGTATGACCATAAGGATCAGGAAGATGACTAATTTCATCGTTTTCCACTGTATTTCCCTAGATGAATGGAAAGTCCATCCGACGGTGAGCAATGCTAATGACTGTTTCATCCTGGTTAGGATCATCCTACGTTGGGGCAGTATTTTATAAAGCGTTGGCTTAAGCATTATGTGACCGGGGGACATGAGTCAGTGTTGGTTCTGATTGAAATTATACCATCATTTCTCGAACATGGATCATCAAGGGAACCAATATATCTTTCTTGATAGCATAGTCACTGTTGACCTGTTTGATGTCTAACTCTGAATCATGCTTTATTTTTAGGTGTTTTTCTTGCACCTAGAGTGCCAACCCTAGGCCTGTAATGGGGGAAAGATATTTTGCTTAATTGTTTGTGTATCCTACCAAAATCATAAGAGAGTAACGCAATGTGGTATTTTCGGGAGATACAAGTATGACTCCCAGCCCAAATTTTTTGAGTTTGGGATCCTCCATTAATTTTCCTGTTGGGCTCCAAGAAGCACCGTCGAAGTACATTTCCCACATATGGGGCTTTTTCTAGATAGAAAACACTTCTTCATCTTGAAGTTAGGCATCCAACAGTCATGTTTTTTTTCTTGAGGGGTGCTTTGACAGAAATTATGCTAACTCCTAGCCTTTTATGGCCTTCTACGACATCTAACATATGTCAAAATGATGTAGGATGGCTTCCCATCATGATAGGAGCCCATTTAACATGAGACGATTGATGATATACTTGAGCGAATTGCAACGGGAGACCATGTGGACCTCATGGTGATGAAGGTATTTATTGAGCTTCTGAACTGCAAAGATTAATTTCAGGAAATTCTTTTCAATCTTCGAATATAGAGTTTTGACATCAATCATTGTCTTGCAGAGGCAGTTGAGGTTGTTATCATGGTCAACATCATTTTTCTGCACGAGGAAGGCACCTAATTCCTGTTCCACGGTGGTTATGTAAAAAATTAGTGGTCACATATCAACTGGTGTAATGGGAATAAGTATTCTTAGGATATATCTTTTGAGTTTGTCAAATGATTTTTGATAATAATTATCCCATTTATATGTAACTCCATTCTTCATTAGCCTTGTGAAAGGTAAACATTTACCTGCAAGGATGGAGATGAAGCACTGAATATAGGTGAAGTTCCCCTTGAGACCATTAAACTCGGTGAGGTTGCGAGGTGGGGACATGCCAAGACTGGATTTTGTCTTCTCGTGGTCGAATTTGATGCCACGATGGGGTACGACGAAGTTGAGGAATTTTCCTGAGGTAACTCCAAAGGCGCTTTTCATGGGATTCATTTTTAAACTGTGTTATCATAATTTTTTGAAGACAGTTTCTAGGTTATCCAGGTGGTGTGAATGCTATCGTGACTTTACAACCAAATCATTTACTTGAAACTTGATGAATTTTCCCAAAAAGGGCTGGAAGATGCAATGCATGGCGTGCTGATATGTGGAACTAGTGTTCTTTAGACCAAAGGGCATCACGTTATAATAGAACACTCCCTAAGGATCCCAAAAAGTGGTACCTTCTTCATCTCCTAGGGCAATCCAGATTTTATTTTATCCAGAATAGTCATCCATGAAGTAGAGGGATTTGTATCCAGTTATTTCGTTGATCAACAATTCGGTGATCGGGACCAGGAAGTCATATTTTTTGAAATGCTGAATAAGGTCCCTGAAGTCAATGAATATTCTAATCTGTCCATTCTCCTTTTTGACAGGGACTATGTTCTTGATGCACCTGATTTGTGTATACATTTTCACATACTCTATCAAAAAATAAGAACAAGATTATAGAAAATACCTACTTCTTAGTGAAAAAATACTTTGATTTTGGTGATCTTGATCATTTTCAGGGGATTTATGGGAAAATATACAAAACTGGGAAGAACCGAGAAAAGATTTACAACTAAACGACATGTACTGGTATACATGTCGTGTACATTAAAGCTCAGACACGGGTTGACCAGGACAAGTACATGCCTAAGTAACCAGAAACTGGTACACACCATATTCCCACGATACCCACTGTGTATTTTATTCTAGAAGTAAAAGGTATATGAGAAGAGTCGACATGCCCATCTAGCCGGAAGAAGGGGACACACCATGTTCCAATGATACACACCTTGTATACATTTCTATAAGCGGTTGGTTGCCAAAAATGAGACTACACACCATGTATGGCGGAACTACACGCTGTGTATATTTACCTACTAGGCGGTGCCAAGTTCCAATTCAAATACAACATGTTAGGATGCCCAACAATGGAGAAAACAAAGGCAAAATGTGTTAACAAAAGTACATGGAATGTACTTTTTTCACACGCTATGTAGTTAAGTTTTCTATAAAATGAGGCCTTGGCTTCGGTTCAAAGGGTGGTGTTCTATGGAGAAAATGGTTGAAGTTCCCACAGAGAGAAGTTCTGCTATCGTACTATCATCAGTATACCATTTACCAAAGAACCACTTCCACCTCGAAGCTTCATGAGTGATCAAATCACGTATTAAGAGTTTTGTGTTTATTTTCTTCTCCATGTGTAACAAAACACCCTGTGTGTTGGGGTTGTGGGAGACGATGAGTTGTAATTTAAATTAAGTTGCTGTGAATGTGTTTGTTATATTAACCTCTTCTTATTCTTCTTAAATTACTTTATCTTATCACTGGAAATTATGTACCAGCCCATGGGCATAATTTTCAGGGATTGAAAAAGGAGAATACCGATGAATAATTTCATGACCATTGGAAGTATTCTTATACTCAAAATGGATTAACCCAAATAAAGATCTGTTAAACACTAACAACCGGACCAAGGAGTCAGTTTCATCAGATCTAAATGTAAAGTCTACCAGTCCAAGGAAACATTATTATAAATTGAACCCAGAATGTTGAGTTATTATGAACAACAATACCTCATAAGCAATTTTATTTAATAATAAACTTCTCAGAAATCCATAATTCCAATGCATTTATCTCTTTATTTTTATCAAAATAAATTTTCTTGTATTTTCATTTATTCATTAAGTAATTTATTAGTCAAAATTACAACCATATATTCTTTATAATCCAAACAAAAAAATTGACTCTAAATTCAGAAAACATCATTAAAAAAAATACAAACTATGTTAAACATGATTAAAATAACTCCTTTTTCCATGTGGATCATCCCCATACTGGTGCTATACATGTTAGGGTAAAAATAATTTGGGACACCGATAATATACCTTCGTTGAAATGACTCACCAAATTTGGGTGATGTTTCCAGGGAAAAAAACTTACTTTTAATATTGTTATAATTATGTCTGTATCAAATTTTAGTGAAAATAAAAATCATAAATTTACAAAAATATTTTTTCTAATCTCATTTATGTTTATATTTTTCTTTCATCATTTATGTTTGGTGTTTATTTTTGTGTAGGTCATTAGGTGTACGACTGGTTACCTCACACGTTCCAAGAACGCTAAGTCATCAGGGATTTTCCTAGCTGACCCAGAGATTGAATGGACACTTTTGAGGCACCAATGAGCACTCATGGCTGATCACAATCACAAAAACCCAATGGAATAGAACGAGGAATGAAATCCACTTGTTTTCCAAGGAGCTGGATAGCCACTAGGACTGGATGACACCAAAACCAGCAAGCTTCACATGCTCCAGAATACCATCTGCAGCAGCATCAAAAATTCTAACCAGAGTGGATTCCATTTCTACATCTATGCCAGGGGCCATACTATGCCCCTCAGGACCAGCAATACATGTCGGTTCCCCTTCCTCCGCAGCCACCTCGAAGTCATACTCTCATGGAGTACGACTTTCCATCCATTCACGGAGCTGACATGGGCATCGTCCGTCCACTGGCGCAGGCCAAACACTTCGAGATCAATCCTGCTATCATGCAGTTGATTCAGAACACCGTTCAATTCGGCGACCAACGCAGTGATGATCCCAATGCGCATCTCTCCAATTTTCTAGAGGTCTGCGACACATTCTGCTACCACGGAGTGTCTGCGAATGCCATCTATCTTCACCTCATCCCCTTATCTCTATGGGATAAGGTGAAAGACTAGATTAAAGGATTGCCGTAATGATCCATCCTCACATGGGAGGAGCTAGCCCAAGTGTTCTTGTCCTAATACCTCCCACCCTCAAAGACGGTGACACTGCAGAATGAAATCAACAACTTCCAGTAGCATGACTCAGAGTCATTGTACGAATCATTGGATCACTTATTGGAGATATTGCACAAATGACCAAACCACAAAATACACATTGCATGCAGGTCCAAACCTTTTATGGAGGTCTGAAAACTAATATTAAGTCTGTGATGGATGCTGCTGATGGAGGTACGGTAATGAGGAAGTCCACCAAAGAACTCTTCAAACTATTGGAAGACATGTATGCCATCAGCTTTTAGTGGCATTCCGAGCGGGGCACACAAAAACAAGGTATGCATAACATTGATGCAACTACCATTCTATCTGCCCAATTAGACGATGTGTCCAAAAAGATCGACACACTCAATCTGAAGGGCACGCCCGAAGTATATGTGGAAAACAATCCGGTGTGTAGTGAATGTGCTGATAACCACATCATGGGAGAATGCTCGAGTTCTGCTGAAGGCCCATTGACAAGTGAGGTGAGTTATGTTGCACAAAACTGAGGGCCAAACTAGTACCAGCAGTACCAGAACCTAGCATGGCGTGATCAATAGAACACAGGCTGGGGCCAACAACAGCAGAATCATCTGCCCCAGCGACCACCCAGCTACAACCAACCTCCTTATCATAACCAATACCAGATATAGCAACATCCCCAACAGGGATCTTATCAATCGTAAGGTATCAGAACCCTCTCCCACAGCAACGGTGACAGCCACCACCTCCACCATCTCAACAACCACCTTAGTAAGAGATCACCTTAAGGTTATAGGATCTCATGACCAAATTTATATCTACTATTGAGACCAAGTTACAAAATTAGGAGGCTTCTATTCGAGGCCTGGAGAATCAGATTATCCAGTTGGCACACCAACTCTTGGGAAGGCTACCTGGTACTTTACCAGGTAACACAGAAAAGAACCTGAGGGAGGTGCCCCATGTTTTCATTCTCCGAAGTGGAAAAGATCTCCAACAGAAGCAACCAGCACAGCCAGGTGCACCCACAACCCCTGTTGATGAAGAAGGTAAAAATTCAGACCCCTCCTCATCTGAAGAACCATGGAAGGAGGCATCACATAATAAAGGTAAGGAGGTTGTCAGACCCTTGAATCATACCTTACCCTTCCCAGAGAGATTGAAACAATAAAATCTGGGCAACCAGTTCAGAAAATTCATGGATGTGTTCAAAAAGCTACAAATAAATATTCCATTTGCAGAGGCACTGATGCAGATGCCCACTTATTCCAAATTAATGAACGAATTAATCTCTAACAGAAGCAAGATGGGGGATTTGGGCACCATTGTCCGAACCAAGGAATGTTATGCAGTCGTACAACACTCAATTCCTCCCAAACTCCAGGATCCATGTAGTTTTACTATTCCCTGTACCATTGGACCATGCGAGTTTGGGAAGGCCCTCTATGACTTAGGGGCTAGCATGAACCTCATGCCCCTTGGACTTTTCAAGAAGCTAGGGCTCAATGATTTGAAACCTATATGAGTAGCCATTCAACTTTCTGATCGATCCATCAAAAATTCGAAGAGACTATTGGAGGACGTACTAGTCAAAGTGGGTAGTCTTATCCTCCCTACTGATTTCATAATCCTCGACATGGAGGATGACTAGGCTGAACCTCTTATACTTGGAATAAATTTCTTGGAAACTGGGAAAGTACTGATCAATGTGCCCCAAGGGAAGTTGATTTTCTGGGTAGGAGACGAAAGAGTCTCCTACAATGTCCTCAAGGCTTTCAGAAATGCATCATTTTCTTAGCATGAGGATTGTTACACTATTATCACTATGTATGATCATTTGAGTGAAAAAGGGAATGATCTGGTATTTTCTTTTACTTCAGATAACTTTATTATTTCAGAAATTCCAGATAAAGAAGTGCTGGAGGACATGAAATTCCTAGAATTCCAGGATGACCAATATTGGCAATGTGTAGTTTTTCTTAGTAGTCTGGAACAGGACAAGCTGCAGCCACTTGTGCCTTCGATTTTAAGGGCACGTGAACTACAACTGAAGCCTCTTCCATCTTCTCTAGAGTATGAGTATTTGGGACCCAATACAACATTTCATGTCATACATAATGAAAAACTATCACATGATCAGGAGTATGCACTTCTACAGGTTTTGAAATAGTGGAAGAACGTTATAGGGTGGAAAGTTGATGATTTGAAGGGCATTAGCCCTACCATTTTCACCCAGAAGGTGCTACTTGAAGAAGTTTCCAAACAATCTCGGCAACCACAACGGCGCCTGAATCCCCCCATAAAAGAAGTTGTAAAAGAATATTTGATTAAATAGTAGGAATCAGGAATCAATTATCTCATCTTGGATAGTCCGTGGGTGAGTCCCCTAAAAGTGGTACCAAAAAAGGGTGGTATCACTGTGATTTCAAATGAAAAGCATGAGCTCATCCCTACTCGCACTGTCACAGGCATGTGAGTCTGTGTGGATTACCAAAAGTTAACGATGCCACAAGGAAGGATCATCTCTCCCTACCATTCATTGATCAAATTCTAGAGAGACTAGCATGGAACAACTTCTATTTCTTCCTCAATGGTTATTCAAGCCATAACCAAATTTCCATTGATCTAGAGGATCAGGAGAAGATCACATTCTATTGCCCATATGGTACATTTTCTTACCGGAGGATGTCTTTTGGAATGTGAAACTCCCCCACCACCTTACAGCATTGTATTCTTTCTATCTTTCAGGACATGGTGGAACAGATCCTAGAGGAATTCACTGATTATTTTTCCGTTTACTGAAAACCATTCTGCACTTTTTTACGGCACCTGGAGATAGTTTTTGAATGATGAGAAAACACTAACCTAGTTTTGAAGTGGGAAAATGTCATTTCATGGTGCAAAGTGGGATCTCCCTTGGACACAGAATCTCAGTAAAGGGGATAGAGGTGGACTCGGCAAAGATAGAAATCATTTCACGACTACCTATTATGACTTCTGTTAGAGACATCCACAGCTTCCTAGGGAATGCTGGTTTCTACCGGCATTTTTTCCGTGAATTCTCAAAAATAGCCCAGCCCCCACCAATCTTCTTGCCTACGATGTCATATTTGAGTTTGATGAGACATGAACCATAGATTTTGAGCATCCGAAGCAGCGCATGGTGGATGCTTTGGTGATGATTTCTCCCGACTGGGAGGAACAATTTTAGGTGATGTGCGATGCCAGTGACTATGAAGTGAGTGCAGTCTTGGGAGAGTGACTTGATCAGATTTTCTTAACCTATATATTATTCCATCATGATGCTCAACGAGGCACATATCAACTACACCAACACAGAGAATGAGATTCTTGCAGTGGTTTTCTCATTTGACAGGTTCTATTCTTACTTAGTGTTGTCTAATGTTATTATTTATACTGACCATGCAGCACTAAAGTACCTACTGATCAAGAATGATGCAAATCCCTGATTGATCCACTGGGTACTCCTCTTACAAGAATTTGATCTAGAGATCCAAGATAAGAAAGGGAGTGAGAACGTTATTGCTAACCATATCTCCTGCCTCAAGCTTCCTCGTTTAAAGATAGAAGAAGATTAGGAGATCATGGAGTATTTCCCTGATGAGAACCTAGTTTCAGTTAATGAAGCACCTAGACCAGGTTATTCTGATATTGCTAATTTTCTAGTTACATGTGTCGTTCACCCCGACCTCTCATTCTAGCAAAAGAATAAATTTTTCTCTGATGTGAAGAAGTATTTCTTTGAAGATCTTCTTCTATTTCGATCCTGTGGTGATGGGGTGATCCGCTGTTGCATCCAGGAGAATGAAGTTCATAGCATCCTGGAGTTCTGTCATGCCTCACCAGTTGGAGGACTTCATGGGCCAAACCGTACGATAGAATAGATCATGCAGTCTGGGTTTTTTCTGGCCCACTATGCATAATGATGTCTGGGCCTTTGATTCCTTTTGCGATCGGTGCCAAAGGACCAGTAATGTGGGTTGTAGAGCTGAGATGCCCCCACACCCAATCCTGGAGGTCGAGATTTTCAATGTTTGGGGAATAGATTTCATGGGTCCCTTTCCCCAATATTTTTTGAATACTTACATCCTGATCTGCATCGACTACATATCCATGTGGGTGGAATCCACTGCTACAGCACATGGCACGACCAATGTAGTCATGAGCTTTTTAATGAAACATTTTTAGCATGTTTGGAGTTCCCCGAGTACTGATCAATGATAGAGGGACCCACTTTGAAAAAACACTGATGAGAGGAATACTATCAAAGTATGGTGTAAAGCATAAGATGTGGAAACCATATCATTCCCAGTCCAGTAGAAAAGTGGAGCTCTCCAACCGTGATCTCAAACTGATCCTGCAGAAAAAAGTGAACACTTTGAGGAAAGGTTGGTACAAGAATTTAGATGATGCTCTGTGGGAATATTGAACTTCTTTCAAAACACCACTAGGATTGTCCCCATTCCACCTCATCTATGGAAATACATTATATCTATGAGTGGAGTTGGAACACAAAGCCTATTAGGCCGTCAAGGCCCTAAATATTGATTAGAAGGCAGTTGAAGAGAAGAAATAGTTCCAATTGTCAGAACATGATAAAAACAGATTAGAGGCATACGAGAATTTCGAGCTGCACAAGGAGAGGACTAGAGAAACTCACAACTGGATGATTTCATGTAAATCATTCCAACCCGGTGATCAGGTACTTCTATTTAACTCTTAACTTCGATTATTCCCAGGTAAGTTAAAGTCATGATGGTCAGGACCATTCCATGTTATATGTGTATTCCATCTTGGGGCGGTGGAAATTTCTGGAGATGATGGTCAACCATTCATGGTAAACGGACAACGGTTGAAGGCTTACCATCACATAGACGACACGATTGGAAGATTTTCCACCATAAATCTCAGGTAAGATGAGGTAAGTAGGTCGAGCCAATGACCTAAAACAGTGGATCTTCCTGGGAGGAAACCCAGCTGATACACTTCGTGTCCCACCAATATACATGGCATGTACCTTTTTATTTTCATTTACTTTCTAACTATTATAAATATATAGTTTAACTAATAGATAAACAGGATGATGTTGGTGCCGATGGTAAGGTCACTGGAGTTTATCCAAGCCGTCAACATTTCGATTCTTCCCCAACCCACCTTCGGCATGGGGATTCGTCCTTTTTATCCATGTTTTTTCTTACACGACATGTTTGGTAGTTTTATATATATATATATATATAGTCTTATATGAAAACATATGATGGGGATGGATCGGTTGGTAAAGATCATAAACCGGATCCAAAAGACTCGAGTTCGAATCCTAACAACCATCTCATTTCCATCATTTACACGTTTAATAAATCCACACGGCATGTCATTCAATATATGTCGTGTGTGCCCTGTTTTCTTTCTAAAACTGATAAAACATTTCCATATAAAGTAATTCATGCTGGTGAAGTTATCAGATTGGCAATGTCTTGGCCCTGGATCCAGAAGACTAAGGTTTGAACTCAGCTAATCTCCCTGCTTCTTCCCCTTCTTGTATAATTAAAAACCACACATCGTGCATTTATTTCTTCCTGTGTAGTATAGTCTGTATACATTAACTATATATAAATGCTAAATTAGAGCAGTAGTACAACCTTTTCTCTAGTGGTTGAGGGATTCCATTTAGAACGGATGATCGCCGATTCGATCCTAGCCTGAGGCACCTGACCAAAGGTTGTACTTCTCTTTTTCCAATTTTAAAACACACGATTTGTATTTCCCGATACCTTACATGTATAGTTTTATTTTTAAATTATGCATATACATATATATATATATATATACTTTTATTATTTTAATTTTTAATATTAATTATTATATAGTTTACTATAATAATTATATATATATACAAGATACACGACATGTAGTCTATAGTACACGCCGTGTACCTTGACAATATAAGCCACGGAACACCCGACTTCAGGCTGTGTCACGCGGTGCCTCCCCTATTCCTGTTTCATCTCCCCTATGACACCCAAATTATCTACATCCAAATCCATTGATTTCGGTAATTTTACCTTCTGATTTTGGCTACATTTTGATCCTCGGTCCAAGTACACTCTTCTACACCCTCTATTTCAAGTTATTATAAGAATTTAGAGTGATTTCAGGATCATCTGACCATTCAGCTTCCATAATACACTGTCACTAAATGAAGAACAGATGTTGTGTACTTTTGAACATGACCACCTACTAAATGTTTAATAATTTGACTATACACGGTGTGTATGTTCGGTACACATTGTGTACCATCCCCGATTGTGCTTGAGTATCTTTTACACATGGTTTCACACACCATTTTCATATACAAAGCGTGCATGTTCGGTACACACTGTGTATGCTATTTCTTTTGGCCCATATGTGTGTATCACTTCACACAGCCTCACACACCATTTTCTAGTACACATCACGTGTGTTTGGAACACGCCGTGTATGAAATTTCTTTCAGCCAGCCCGTGTCTAGCCCTCCACATGGCCATGTTACCTCTACTCCTGAACACGCCATGTTGGACGTGTACACATCGTGTCTTATATTATTTGAGCTGCTTACATAGTGGTTGTTTCCTTCCCAATACACGACCAGGTCCACTTTACATGAACATGGCATGTATTTTAGGTACCCACCATGTACCCTTTTCTATTCTATCTCCTGCCCCCTCGGCGTGTTTATCCAAAGAACATGGTATGCAACTCAGCTTTCACTAATCGTCATGTACTCAGGATGTACACGCCATGCACTTTTATTTTCCAGTTTTCTCACATTTTCTATGTTTCCTTTTCTTTTCTTTTTCATTTTTTGTGTTTTTATTTCTCATTCAGGTTATGGAAGACCAATATCCTTCCCACGGGAAGCGGCCCGCCTCCACCACTGAGGGTGAGAGGCCCATTTATTATCGGATCTGACTCCGACCTACGATGCAGCCAGACCCAGATGCTCTGGTATAAGAGATCCCTCTATTGGACATCCTTACACCACCTACTTCCTCAACAGAGGTTGGGCCTAGAACAACTGCACCTTCATCATCCCGTAAGAAGCCTACTGGCACCATCATTTCATCTCCACCGGCTACCACAGTTCCTATTCCCCCTTAGTAGCTGCTGGCCCATCATCGACTGCCCCATCCAGCGGGCCTCCATCTACTTCTGCAGATCCACCCCCAGAGTCAGTTCCTACTGCAACACCTCCACCTGGGCCTGGGCCTACAAGTGTCCCCTACCCTTTCATGGTGTTCCCGGTCACCGACATGGAACATGATAGAGTTCGGCATCTCTCTCGCTGGCCAATTTTATTGAGAAGCCACTATCTGGATAGCAGTATCAATCAGTAGTTAGGCATCCAGGGAGAGTTAGAGGATCTCCTTGGACACACTCTACTGCTCTCTATTTTCCAGGTCAGCACTCCTATATTACACGATTTATTTTTTGGAGTTCACTACTTCATTCGAGTTTGATAGAGCTAAGTACCAGGAGACACCTAGTGATGTGGTACCTGTGGGTCGGTTTCGGCTAGGCGGCTGACGTTTTTCCCTTAACATGACCGAGTTTGGACGAGGGTGTAGTTTTTATCCTCATCACATAAACCCACCCCCTGTTCATACCCTGACCAGGCCCAAGCGCTCTGAGATCGTTGCTACGTGGCAGTATATTGTTGGGCCTGACCAACGCTACACCCCTACCTCACAGAAGAGTACCCTCATTACTGACCCCATCCTTCGTTTCACCCATAGGTGTTTCTGCGCCATCTTCTTTCCCCGCCATGAGGATACAGTGGTCATGACCAGACGTGACATAGATCTCCTTACCTGTTTCATTTGGTAGGACTACCCAGACCTCCCTTACCTTTCTGCCTCGTATTTTCACGCCATGTTTACCAATCGTCATGGAAACCTAAACAGTGGGTTTTATACCACCCACCTTTCCCACCTGCTGACCCTCCTGCACCCACCGATGAAACTCCTCCTCCTTCCCCACCCCTTCCAGCATCCCCACCTACCCCCGTTCTTCTGACCCCCCTTCATCTAGCCTACCTTCTGCTATTCCCCCTCCTACCTGCTCTACCCTCGCACCCACAGTTGATCTCACCTTTTCCCTTCGCCTAGCCGCAATGGAGCAGCACCTGGTTCATATCGATAGCTGCTAGGACCGCCTATATCAGATGTGGGGCTTCTTCTTCAGCATCATGGTAACCCATTTCCACCTCCATCTTCCCCTGATTCAGCTATTAGACCTTCTTCTGCGACTCCATCACCCTTCAATGCACTGGCCACAAATTCTGTTCTTCTATCTACTACGGGCCCTGTTGCTACTTCCACTTCCACCACTGCTGCCAGTCCAAGGAGTGATGTCGAGCTTCCTATTACGAGTCCAGAACCAGTACTGGATGAATCCTCTTCTTAGGTGACCCCCTGACTGGTTTTTGGACTTTTTTTTCATTACATATATTTGTGATATGTTTTGCCTGTGTGTGTTGTGTATGCTTAGAGTGTTCTCTTTCTCCCACCATCATAGGACCTTTGGAACATTTTGGGCTACACTATTATATCACCTCCCATTTTTCTTTTTCCTAAACATGAGGGGAGTATTTTTCCATTTTATTCTTTTCTTTATTGGTTTAGTTCTTTCCTTACATCCACTCATTCTAGTCCACTATTATTTCCCCACCTTACCTTGTTCATATTTTTGGGCACATGGAGGACCAAGTGCGATATTAAGAATGGGGGGCATCTCTCGACCTCTTTAGTCTTTTCCCTTTTCAGATTCTAGGAGACATCATTATTAGATTATATATTTGAAAATGTGAAGAAATTTTTTATTAATCATATTTTTAAATAATGAAGATGAAAGTGGGAATTTTTTTTAAATGTTACATGTTCATTTTGGTTCTTAAGTGTTTTAAAATTTTTGTTGATATAATTTAAATTTTAACTCGTAATACATGGATAATTACATCGATTAAACTAATAAATTATTTACAAGTCATGACCTGATTGGATCTTTATTTATTTTTTCCACTCATGAGAGATATTCTAATCCCTTTGTCAAATTCTTTCCAATACCCTCTTTCTTGAGAGATTGTTAGAATACACATAACTACCAAAATTTTCAATTTTTCTTTTCGAAAATTGAGGAATTTTTGAATTACATTAAAATGATTAGGGTATTTTATTGTTTTAACCTTTTTATCATGAGACCTACCCTACATTTTATCTTTGTGAATCCCCTAGAAACCATGAATATCCTTTATAGGAAGACATATTAAAATCCTATTTACCTTACGACCCTAACTATTTTATGATTTTGCTAGATTATTAATTTGATCTCAAAAGAAGGAATTGGAAATACCCTGCATACATCCGTGAATTTTCATGAATTTAAGTATGGGGGAGAGCCTCTTGATTATTAGGGGAAACATGGGTTCCAAACCTTTATTCACTGAAATTTTGAAAGGTCCCATTTGTATTAAAAAATGTTACACATAAAGGTACCTTATACTCACTTGTTGGTTTGTGAACCCCACCTACTCATCTAAAGGAGATGGGGAGATCATTTGTTTGAGCTTCTTGAGGATGATTTTATAATGAGCATAATTTTGAATATCATGTATTTTTATTTAAGAATTTAACCTCAGTTTTTAATCCCTAGAGTTATTTTCACCTATTTGCCTTCCAACCATTAGCCACAGAAACATCTTATCCTTATTGAAAATCCCTCATGATTTTTGTAAGCCAAATTTTCTAAAGTGGATAACTAGATTTCTTGCAAACCTATGGATAGAGTGTAAATACCTTTGATTGAGATAAAATTTTATTTAAAATTTCTTTAGTGTTAAGTATATTATCAGTGAGGTAAATCATTAAGTTTCTTACTTATTTTTTAAAGGTTGAAACATGTGTTAAAAGAGGATGTAAGTAGTTAATTGAATTATATATGAGGCATGATTAGAATATCTCATGAATTAAAACTGCTTTGTATTCTTTTTGGAATTTTCTCCTATAAGTTATTATTTAAATTTATGATTAGCTGTTGTTCATTCATTTTGAAATATAGACTCTTTTAATTAGATGTTGAGATTTTCTTGACGACAAGAAAATTACTATGTGTGGGGGAGTTGGATGCACCCGATTTGTGTATACATTTTCACAAAGTCTATTGAAAAATAAGAACATGTTTTCAGAAAATACCTACTAATTAGTGAAAAAATACATTGATTTGGATGATGTTGATCATTTTCAAGGGATTTATAGCCAAATACACAAAACTGGGGAGAAATGAGCAAAAAATTACAACTACACGGTGTGTACTTATATACATGTCATGTACATTCACGCTCAGACACAGGCTGACTAGGACAAGTACATGCCCAAGTATCCAAAAACTGGTACATGTCGTGTTCCCACCATACACACCGTGTATTATATTCTTGAAGTAATTGGTGGACAAGAATATTTGACACACCCATGTGGCTGGATGAAGGGGACACAGTGTGTTCCAATGATACATGTTGTGTATACATTTCTCGAAGTGGTTGGTGGCCAAAAAAATGAGACTACACGCTGTGTATGGCTGCGCCCCATGCTGTGTATATTTTCCTACTAGGAAGCGCCATGTTCTAAGTCAAAGACAACATGTTAAGTCACCTACCATAGGAGAAAACGAAGGAAAAAAAGTGTTAACAAAAGTACAATGCATATACTTTTTTCACGCACCGTGTAGTTATGTCTTCCATAAAAGGAGGCCTTGGCCTCCCTTTCAAAAGGTGGTGTTGTGTGGAGAAAAGGGTTAATGTTCCGAGTGAGAGAAGTTATGATATTTTACTACCTTCATTCTACCGTTTACCAAAGAATAACTTCCACCTAGAAAGCTTCAAGTAAGATAAAATCAGGTATTAAGAGTTTGGAGTTTATTTTCTTCTCCATGTGTAACTAAACACCCAGTGTGTTGGGGTTGTGGGAGATGATGAGTTCTAATTTAAATTAAGTTGCTATGAATGTGTTTATTCTATTAACCTCATCTTATTATTCTTAAATCACTTCATCTTGTCATTGGAAATTCTCTACCAGACTAAGGGAATAATTTTTAGGGATTTAAAAAGTAGAATATTTAAGAATAATTTCATGGCCATTGGAAGTATTTGAAGACTCAAAATGGACTAAACCAAATAAATATCAATTCAACACTAACAACCAAAATAAGGATTTAGCTTCATCAAATCTAAATATATAGTCTACTAGACCATGGAAAATTTATTAAAAATTGAACCCAGAGTGTTGGGTTATTATGAACAACACAACCTCATAAGCAATTTTATTTAATAATCAACTTCTCATAAATCCATAAACCCAACGCATTTCTCTCTGTATTTTCATCAGAATATATTTCGCAATATTTTCGTTTATTAATTAAGAAATTTGTTAATGAAACATAATAATAGTTATTCTAGATAATCCAAACAACAAAAAGCGGCTCTAAATTCAGCAATCTTCATTAAAAAAATACAAACTAAGTTAAACAAGATAAAAACAACTCTTTTTTCCTTGTGGATCGACCACTTACTAGTGCTATACTTGTTAGGGTAAAAATAATTTGGGCCATCAATAATATACCTTCAGTGAAACGACTAACCAAATTTTGGGGCGTCTCTTGACATCTATTGCCTTTTCCCATTTCAGATTCATGGAGACAACATTATTAGAAGATATATTTAAAAATGTGAAGACATTTTTTGTTAATCATATTTTTAAATAATAAAGATAAAAGTGGGATGTTTTTTTTAAAAGTTTCATGTTCAATTTTGTTCTTAAGTATTTTAAAATGATTGTTGATATAATTTAAATTGCAACTTGAAATCCTTGGATAGTTACATCGATTAGACTAATCAATTATTTGCAATTCATGACCTGATTGTCTCTTAATTTATTTTTCCCACTCCTGAGATGTATTCTAAACCCTTTTTCATATTCATTCTAATACCCGCATTCTTGAGAGATTCTTAGAATTTACATAAATACCATAATTTGTATGTTTTCTTTTCGAAACACGAGGAATTTTTGAATTATATTAAAATGATTGAGGAATTAGATTGTTTTAACCCCTTTATCCTGAGACCTACCCTACATTTTATCTTCGTGAATCCCCTAGAAACCATGAATAGCCTTTATATGAAGCCATATTATTAGCCTATTTCCCTTCCTACCCAAATTCTTTTATGATTTTCATGAATATTCATTTGGCCTCAAAACAAGGGATTAGAAACACACTGCATACTTCTGCGAATTGTCATTAATTTATGTATGGGGGAGAGCCTCTTGATTATTCAGAGAAAAAAGGGTTCCAAAACACTATTCTATTAAATTATTAATGTTCCCCTTTATATTAAAAAAATGGAACAAATAAAGGAACTTTGTACTCACTTGTTGGTTTTTGAACCCTACCTACCCATCTAAAGAAGATTCTGAGATCTTTTTTTTTGAGCTTGTTGAGGACACTTTTAAAATGAGCCTAATTTTGAATGTCATGCATTTTTATTTAATAATTTAGCCTCCTTTTTCAAGCCTCAGAGTTATTTTCACATCTTTACCTTCCAACCTTTATCCACAGAAACATCTGATCCTTATTGAAAAGTCCTCATGAATATTGTCAGTCAAATTTTTTGAAGTGGAGAACTAGATTTCTTACAAACCTATGGATAGAGTGTAAATATCGTTGATTAAGAAAAACTTTTATTTAAATTTTCTTGAGTGTTGAGTATATTATCAGTTAGGTAAATATTCATGTGACTTGATTATTTTTGAAAAGATGAAACATGTGTTAAAAGGGGATGAAAGTAGTTAATTTAATTATATATGAGGCATGATTAGAATATCATCGGAATTGAAACCATTTTGTATTCTTTGTGGAATTTTCTCCTGTAACTTATTATTTAAATTTTTGATTAACAAATGTCCTTCATTTTAAAATATAGAATCTTTCATTTAGATGTTGAGATTTGCTTAAGGGAAAGCAAATGACTAAGTATGGGGGAGTTTTATGCACTCGATTTTTGTATACATTTTCACATACTCTATTGAAAAATAAGAACAAGTTTTCAGAAAATACCTACTTATTAGTGATCAAATACTTTTATTTTGGTGATCTTGTTCATTTTTTTGGGATTTATGCCCAAATACACAAAACTGTGGAGAACTGAGAAAAAATTTACAACTACATGGTGTGTAGCCAGGTACATTCAAGCTTAGACACGGGTTGACCAGAAAAAGTACATGCCCATCTAACCAGAAACTGGTACACTCCATGTTCCCACCATACACACCATGTATTCTATTCTAGAACTAATTTATGGACAAGAAGATTCCACACGCCCATGTGGCCGACTGAATGGGACACATAGTGTTCCAATGATACATGTCATGTTTATATTTCTAGAAGAGGTTGGTGGATGAAAAATTAGACTACACGCCGTGTGTGGTGGTGCTATACGCCGTGTATATTTTCCTACTAGGTAGATCCATGTTCCAAGTCAAAGACAGCGTGTTAGGCCGCTTACCAGTGGATAAAATAAATTAAAAAAAGCATTAACAAAAGTAGATGTCATGTACATTTTCCACACGTCATGTAGTTACATTTTTTATAAAAGGAGGCATTGGCATATGGTTCAAAGGGTGGAGTTGTGTGGAGTAAAGGTTTGATGTTCTGAAGGAGAGATGTACTTCCACCATACTACAATCATTATACCATTTAACTAAGAATCACATCCACCTCTATGCTTCAAGCATGATCAAATCAGGTATTAAGAGTTTTGTGTTTATTTTATTCTCCATGTGTAACTAAACACCCTGTGTGTTGGGGTTGTGGGAGATGATGAGTTGTAATTTATATTAGGTTTATATGAATGGTTTTGTTCTATTAACATCTTCTAAATTTTCTTAAATAACTTCATTTTCTCACTCGCAATTTAGTACCAGACAAAGGTCAGAATTTTCAAGGATTCAAAAAGAAGAATAACGATGAATAATTTCATGAACATTGGAAGTATTTGTCAACTCAAAATGGACTAAGCTAAATAACGATATGTTAAACGCTAACAACAGGACAAAGGAGTTAGTTTCTTCAACTCTAAATACAAACTAAGTTAAACTGTATAAATATAACTCATTTTTTCTTTTGGATCGACCCCTTACATGTTTTATACTTGTTAGGGTAAAAATAAATTGGGACACCAACAATATACCTTCGGTGAAATGACTCACTAAATTTTGAGGTGTCTCTCGACCTCTTTATTCTTTCCCCTTTTAAGATTTTAGAAGACATCATTATTAGAAGATATATTTGAAAATGTGTAGGCATTTTTTGTTAATCATATTTTAAAATAATGAAGATGAAAGTGGGATTTTTTTTTTTAAAAAATGATTCATTTTCATTTTGGTTCTTAAGTGTTTTAAAATAATTGTTGATATAATTTAAATTGCAACTTGTATTTCATTGATAATTACATCTATTAGACAAATCAATTATTTTCAAGTCATGACCTGATTGTCTCTTTATTTATTTTTCCCACCCTTGAGAGGTATTATAAACCATTTTTCATATTATTTCTACTACCCACTTTCTTGAGAGATTCTTAGAATATATATAACTACCAGAATTTGCATGTTTTCCTTTAAAAAAATGATGTATTTTTGAATTACATTAAAAGGATTGAGACATTATATTGTTTTAACCCGTTTATCCTGAGACCTACCCTACTTTTTATCGTTATAAATCCCCTAGAAACCACGAATAGCCTTTACAGGAATCCATATTACATGCCCATTTCCCTTTCTACCCTAATTATTTTATGAATTTTCATGATTATTCATTTGATCTCAAGAGAAGTTATTGGTAACACACTGCATAATTCTGTGAATTTCTATGAATTTAAGTATGGGGGAGAGCCTCTTGATTATCCGGGGCAACAAGGGTTCCAAACCTCTATTCGCTGAAATTCTGAAAGTTCCCCTTTGTTTTAAAAAATGGTACAAATAAAGGGACCATATACTCAATTCTTGGTTTTTGAACACTACCTACCCATCTAATGGAGATGGTGAGATCATTCATTTGATCATGTTGAGGATACTTTTAAAATGAGCTTAATCTTGAATATCATGCATTGTTATTTAAGAATTTAACCTTGTTTTTCAAGCCTTGGAGTTATTTTCACATCTTTACCTTCCAACTATTAGCCACAGAAACTTCTAATCCTTTTTAAAAAGCCCTCATGATTTTTTTAAGTCAAATATTCTGAAGTGGAGAAGTAGATTTCTTGAAAACCTATGGATATAGTGTAAATATATTTGATTGAGAAAAACGTTTATTTAAAATTTCTTGAGTGTTGTATATATTATCAGTGAGGTAAATTGATAAAACGCTATTTTTTTGATTATTTTATTGATAATAAATTACATAATTTCCTCACATTGTGTTAAATATGTTTATTTATAAAATATTTGGGATTTGATCATTCATTTGAAAATTTGGTGAAAATTCTAGTTTTACCCTTTATAGTGCACTGTAGTATTTCAAAGATAAATATTTGTATACTTATTATTGGAATTTGGAATTTTGTAAAAGGGCTTATAAATTAATTTTCTACAACCTTTATTCAGGACACTAGAGCTGAATAGTGCATTGGTTTGATGAAAATGGGCCATGAAATCAAAGTTGGGCTGGACTCTCCAGAATTGAAAAGCTTCTATATTTGGGACATAATTCCTTAATAGGGGCTTGGATTGAACCCAAATTTTTAGAGGAGATAGAGGACCCATATCCGCACATATGATCCTTCTATAAGGCCGTCCAATTCACGCGTTTTTGTGGCCAACATGGCGGTTCAAGATGGATTAAAATATTTGGCCGAATTTCCACATTCACACTTGAAACCACTTGTAAACTATCCTCCACTCCCCTCTATAAATTAGAGTTCTTATCATTTTTAAGGGTTGGGACGTGCATTGGGAAGTTGAGGGAAGAGGAGAAGTGGATCCACTCGAATTATCTAACCATTTCAATAAGGGTATCTCTTGAATCAAGGATCCTTTCGATGAAGCCTTCTTCTTCTCCTTCGTGTTGTAATGCTTCTGTTTGTGTAGTAAATTTCTATGTACTTCTTTTATTTATTCTATTTTCTTATGTTTTATTTAAATTTATTCTTATCTTAATCTTCCTCTTTGGTCTGGAATTTTTGAGTAGAAATGTGATTGGGTTCTACCCTTTTTAAACCTTTGCACATGCAAAACGTTTCTACAATGATTACGCCACCCATGGAAAAGTAGTCTTTTAGAAATCGACCTATCTCTTACCCTCTTAATTTAATTATTTTGAATCGTTGAGCTACTATAATTCACTTAATATGACCAATGAATTTTGTTTTTAAATTGGAAGAAACTAAGAAATCAATTGAATAATTTACACAAAAACACGCGAGGTCGAGATTTTGTGTAAATTGTGAGAGCACAATCTTAATCGGTAATGCAAGACCACATGGGATAAATTTGTAGAGTTCAAATATAATCCCTAAACACAATTAATCCTCATTTCAAGAATGGATATGTGCTCTAATTAACCACTGACCATAAGCTAACCTTATAACAACAATCAAAGCAGGGTGCTGCGATTGCGTGTTCCGAAGCTAGCCTAGGGTTTAAGTAATTTCATCTTTGTTGTTAAGTTAACTCTCATAGGGTTCTAGGGTTAAAAAATTAGGGGATCATAATTAGGTGGATATTAATTTAAATGATAATGATTAATAATTGAATTAAGAGGTAGATTTAGATCGATCATGCCTTTTAAATATTGTCTAAAAAAGCATCTTTTAGTTGTGTCATTTTAATCGAACTTCATTTCAAAATTAAAAACAAAAAAATGCAATCTTTTTCCAGCAAACTTCTTTAAATTTAATAAATGATAAAACCCCCCATCCTCTCAAGTAGTGTTTTTATTTTATTATATTTTATTTTATTTTTAGAATACCTCTGAAAATTTGTTTTAATTCACTTCCTCCTTTGAGAGATGACCTTGGTTAGCCACTCTGCTGCACCTAAGTACCCCAAAATCACACTAATCACTTGAGGGAGCCCACGACAGTGCTCTATCAAATTGGCGCCGTTTCCGGGAGTCAAGTAATTTATTCAACCATTTATAGGTATTTATTTTATTTTTCATTTTATTATTTTCTTCACCCCTTTCTCAAGTTTTCATTTTTTTCATCCCCTTCTTTTCTTTTTAGTCCATCAACTCAAACTTCACATTCTTATATTACTATGGTACACTTTCTTTCTTTTCATTTTAATTTGATTTATGTCACGAACTAATCCCGAAGATCTCTTAGATCTTGACCCTGAGATTGAACGTAGCCTTAGGGCTCAAAACAGACATTCTCAGTCTACGGGATGTTTCAATATTCAACCAGTTGGTGAATTCCTCTCTTCTAGAAACATTGAAATTTGAAGCTATTCAAATTCAAACATAAAAGAGAAACCAATGGATGGAAATAATGGAAATGAAATTAATAGAACCATTCACGAATTGGCTGCACCAGATATTAACTATCAACCAAATTGTATTGCATACCCAAACCTCGAATCAGACTTTGAATTGAAATATAGATTAATTCACCTTCTTCCAAAGTTTCATGGATTATCTGGTGAGGATCCCAACAAACACCTTAAGGAATTTAATTTTGTTTGCTCAACCTTAAAACCAAGAAATGTTTCTGAAGATCAAATTAAATTAAGAGAATTTCCATTCTCACTTGATGGAGCTGCAAAAGATTTGATGTATTATTTGCAACCTAAAGATGTAACATGTTGGAATGATTTGAAACATCTTTTCTTGAAAAGATTTTTTCCAGCATCAAGGACCACATCCATTCGAAAGGAGATATCGGGGATCAAGCAAGCCCAAGGAGAGTCAATGTATGAGTACTAGGAGCGATTCAAGAAGTTGTGTGCAAGCTGTCCGCATCACCAAATCAGTGAGAAAATCTTCATCCAATACTTCTACGAAGGGCTCACACCCATGGAGAGGAGCATGGTGGATGCTGCAGTTGGAGGAGCATTGGTGGACAAGACACCAGCAACAGCATGTGCATTGATCGACAAGATGTTCCAAAACTCCCAATTTGGCGATAGAGGTACACCACATATCAGGGGAGTACATTAGGTATTTTTTTCTTCTCTTGAGAGTCATTTGATTGATACCAAGTTAGAAGAATTGACAACTATGGTGAGGCAGATTGCTTTGGCACAAAAGACATCCCTACACCCTCCTTCAAGGGCTTGTTGTATTTTCACTGAGACAAGCCACCCAACAGACTGTTGCCCACAACTCCAAGGAATAGAAGTTTGTGCAGCAGTGTTCCCTGGGAGACCATATTAGCAACAACAACAACATACATACCCCCAAAAAAGTTTGATTCATTTTCTCTAACATATAACCAAGGGTGTAAAATTCAACCGGACAAAAGGTATGGCTCTGGACAACAACAAAGGCCACCCTTTCAAAAAAACTTCAAGCAGCCTCCACCTTACCAGCTGGGTTTCCAACAACCCCAAATGAGATTTGAAGCCCAAGCATCAACAAGCCAACAACAAGGGAATCCCCCACCAAAGGTAGATTCTAATACTGATGATCTTTTGAAGAAAATTGTTCTTAATCAATAGAATGAGATGAAGAGTAAAAGTTCGGAGCTGAGGGAGTTGAAGACTTAAATGAGCCTGATTGCCACCGCCCTCCATGAACTTGTAAGTAAGAATTCCGGAAATCTACCTACTCAGCCCACTCCAAATCCAAAGGGGAATATTAGTGCCATCACATTGAGAAGTGGGAAGAAAATTAATGATACATATGTACCTACCATTCCACTGGGATTCACCTCTACTCCAGAGAAGACGCATTTCATACCAAATGATGAGCAATCCAAGGAGAAAGATAAAGGAAAGAAAAAGATTGATGATGTTCCACCTAAACCCCTTACTTTTCCAAATAGGTTTGTTCAAACCAAGAAGATGGCTGAAGAAACAATGCAAAAGGATGTTTTGGACACATTCAAGCGTGTGGAGATCAACATTCCTCTACTTGAAGCGATTAAGAAAATCACAAGGTATACCAAATTCTTAAATGAACTCTACACCAATCAAAGAGGGATCAAGGGAAATGAGAGGATCAACCTTGGAAGGAATGTCTCAGCACTCATTACACCAACTCTAACAATGCCAACAAAGTGCAAGGAACCCATGACATTCACCACCCCATGAACCATAGGGGAGTTGCACTTATCTGATGCTCTTTGTGATTTAGGAGATTGAATAAATGTGATGCCTCACTTTGTATTCTCTTCTTTACAGGTTGGTGAGTTGAAGTCGATGAGGGTAGTGGTGAAGTTGGCAAATAGAGCTACGGCATATCCAGCGGGAGTTATTGAGGATGTACTTGTCTGGGTAAGAGACATGATCTTTCTAGCGGATTTCTATGTTCTTAGCATGGAGGATGATCAGGTAGGTTCTCATGCCCCCATTATCTTACGTAGGCCCTTCCTCAAAACTGTAAAAACTATCATAAATGTTAATGAGGGTAAACTTTCCATGGAATTTGGAGATGAAGTTGTGGTATTTAATGTCATGGAATCCATGAAGTACCCCTCAGAGGACCATTCTTATTTTTTTATCTCCCATTTTGAACCACCAAATAAAAACTCCATGGAATTTGATTGTCCTATGCCTAAGGAGATTATGAGTATTGGTTTGAGTTTAATGTATAAGAGCACTTCCACACATGTTGCTGATACACAATCCTCTCTTGGATTTGATTTTGATGTGGATTCATATTCTGATTTTGATCATGTTCACTCTGATTATGACATGGCTGTTGAGTATTCTGATGGATTTGATGCTTTATTCGCTGATTTTGACGATGTTTATTCTGATACGGATGCTCTTTGTGCACATATTTTAGTTCCTTTAATGTCTCCATCCATACTACACCCTCCTCATTAGAACTCAAGCCATTGCCACCAAATCTGAAATACTCATACTTGTTGAGTGGTGAGAGATTACCTGTTATCATTTCTAACAATCTCCCTTTTGAACATGAAGAAAATCTTTTGAATATTTTTAGGGAGAACATCAGGGCGATTGGGTGGACCTTGGATGACATATCCGGTATTAGCCCATCCATTTTCATGCATAGGATTCTCTTGGAGGATGGGGATAAACCGATGAGATAGCCACAAAGGAGACTCAATCCCACCCTCCTGGAAGTTGTTAAAAAAGAAGTTGAGAAATTTCTCGAGGCTGGTATAATCTTTCCCATTTCAGATTCTCAGTGGGTAAGTCCTATTCAGGTTGTGCCTAAGAAGAGTGGTGTTACTGTTGTTAAAAATGAGAAACATGAGTTAGTTCCAATGAGGGTGCAAAACAGTTGGCGTATGTGTATTGATTATAGGAAACTAAATCAATCCACTCGCAATGACCATTTCCCCCTCCCATTTATTGATCAAATGATTGAGAGACTAGCTGGGAAAACACACTATTCTATCTTGAATGGATTTTTTGGATATTTTCAGGTTCCTATAGCTCTGGAGGATCAAGAGAAGACTACATTCATCTGTCCCTTTGGCACATTTGCCTACCGGAGGATGCCATTTGGACTTTGCAATGCCCCAGGTACCTTCCAGAGTTGCATGGTGAGTATTTTTTCTGATTTTATTGAGACCTGCATGGAGGTATTTATGGATGATTTTACAGTGTATGGATCCTCATTTGATGATTTTCTAAATAGTTTGGGAAAGGTATTGCATCGTTGTATTGAGAAGAATCTGTTCTTAAATTTTGAAAAATGTCATTTCATGGTCAAAAAGGGAATTGTATTAGGGCATGTAGTGTCAAAACATGGGATAGAGGTTGATAGATCTAAGGTAGACATTATTTCATCCTTACCCTATCCTTCATGTGTGTGTTATGTTAGATCTTTCCTAGGGAATGCAGGATTTTATCAGCACTTCATCAAAGATTTTATTAAGATTTATCTTCCCATGTCATGATTACTTCAAAAAGATTCTGATGTTGTGTTTGAAGATTCTTGTAGGACTTCCTTTGATGAGCTAAAGAAGTGTCTAACCGCTCCACCGATCATACAACCCCCACGGTGGGACCTTCCATTTGAGCTTATGTGTGACGCCTCCAACTTCGCGGTTGGAGCTGTATTATCTCAGAGGGTGGAGGGACGTTCACATGTGATCGCCTATGCATCGAGGACACTAGATTCAACCCAATAAAACTACCCAACCACAAAAAAAGAGTTTCTTGTTGTCATATTTTCTTTAGATAAATTCCATTCGTATTTATTGGGCTCTAAAGTAGTTGTTTTTTCTGGCCATGCAACTCCGAGGTACCTCTTGAAGAAGCCAGATGCAAAGCCCAGGCTGATCCGATGGATGCTCCTTCTTCAAGAATTTGATATTGAGATAAATGAAAAAAAGGGTCAGAAAACCTGGTGGCGAACCACATGAGTAGGATTACTCACACACTTGAGGGTGAAACCTTGGACCAGGTACCACTTCGGGAAACTTTCCCTGATGATCATCTTTATTCCATCTCAGGTACGCATCCTTGGTATACAGATTTAGTTAACTACCTTGTTGCCTCTAAAATCTCTGCAAATTTAAAGAAATATCAAGTCCAAAAATTAAATAGTCAGTCAAGATTTTATGTTTGGGATGATCCATACTTATGGCGCATGTGTAGTGACCAAGTTATCAGGAGGTGTGTTCCTAATCATGAGTTTGAGTCTGTTTTTCAATTCTTGTCATACACTTGCATGTGGTGGACACTTTGGACCACAACGGACAGCTAGGAAAGTTTTGGACTCTAGATTATATTGGCCTAGTTTATTCTATGATGCCCATGTGTTTTGTAAGTCATGCTCTCATTTCCAACACACTGGGAATATTTCTAGGAGACATGAGATGCCCCAACAACCCATATTAATCTATGAGATTTTTGATGTGTGGGGCATTAATTTTATGGGACCTTTTCCAAGTTCATATGGTTTCTTGTATATTTTGGTTTCTATTGATTATGTGAGAAAATGGGTGGAGGGAAAGGCCACCAGGACTGATGATTCTCATCTTGTTGTGGATTTTGTGAAGGCACAACTTTTTTTTTCAGGTTTGGAGTACCGAAGGCCATCATCAGTGACCAAGTGACACACTTCCGTAATCGGAATTTTTCTTCCCTCCTTCGGAAGTATGGGGTGACACACAAAACATCAACACCATACCACCCTCAAACAAATGGCCAGGATGAGGTTTCAAATCGTGAGTTGAAACAAATTTTGGAGAAAACTGTGCAGCCAAATTTGAAGGATTATAGAAAGCGCTTGGATGATGAGTTGTGGGATTATAGGACAGCATACAAGACATCCATTGTTATGTCCCCATTTCAGATTGTTTTTGGGAAAGCATGTCATCTCCCCGTGGAAGTTGAGCATCATGCTTATCGGGCTATAAAGAAATGCAACATGGATTTGGACCAAGACGGAATCCAAAGAAAGCTACAAATTCAAGAGCTTGAGGAGATTATATTGTCTTAATATGAGAACTCAAGGCTCCACAAGGAAATATCAAAAGCATCTCATGATAGAATGATCCAACAAAAGGACTTTCATGTTGCAGAGAATGTCCTTCTCTACAGTTCACGACTGAAGCTGATGCCTGGTAAGTTGTGTTCCAGATGGTTAGGTCCTTATGTTGTGACTAATGTTTTCCCTTATGGTGCGGTGGAGATCACACAAGAGGACACAAGAAAGAGCTTTATAGTCAATGGGAAACATTTGAAGAGATACATTGAGGGACTTCCTACTGATGTAGTGGATTTTATCACATTGCATGACTCCATCATCACTTGAGCACATCAGGCTGTTTTTAACACTTTCACTTTTATATTATTTGTCCTATTTAAAAGTTTTTGCATTTCATGAGCATATATCAGCTCATGGGTTCACATTGAGGACAATTCAATATTTTAAGTATGGGGGAGGTAACCTTTTAGTTTAGTAATTTCAATTGTTTTCTTGTTTAAAAACAAAAAAAAAATTGTGTTTTTGTTTTCTAATTTCGTGTGTTTATTTTTCAATTTTATTTGTGTTTTTGAAAGTTTTGAGCTGAAATGATTCTCATCACGATTTTGAAATGCATATCAATGAGTGAAACAATTTATCCCTTGAAACTAAGCTTAAATTAACGTTGAAATGACTTTGTTTCAAGTTCAAATTTTTAGTCATTTCCTGAAAAGTACCCTGAATTTTGAATCCCATGCCACATCTCACTGTCTTTATATTTGAAATCACTTTCTTGTGAGGCTTCTGAATTTTTTTTTTCATATTATTTACATTCACCTCACTTCTTCAGAGAACCAAACCATGCTTGATTTAACCATAATTTGATTTATTCATGTCAAAACTTGAGGGTTTGAGGTACTTATGTTTAAATTATTGAGGCATTTGTTTGGTATTAAAGCCCCTATTTCAAAGAATCCTTTTTTATAATGGCCTACCTTGAACATTTAATCCTTGTATCCCTTAGAATCCATGCACAACCTGTTAGGTTAGCCACATTACAAGCCAATTTTCCCTATCCAACCAACTCTTGAAGTGAAATTGCATAATCTAGTTGAGCTTAAGTGTGGGGGAAGCTATGTTGTGTTGTGATACCACATTCTATGATACTTTGGGTGGAAAATTAAATTCTGAAGATATGTGTTTGCTGCTAAAGAAATTCATTATATTGAAAGATGTTCCTTTTCTGGAGCTTTCATGATAAGTGAAGTTGTGCCTTTTCTGGAGCTTCTAATTGGGGTGGAAAGTTTTTCCTATCTGGAGCTTTCAAGAAAATCATGTTTGAGAAGATTGACAATTTTTTAGCTGAATTGATTAATGGTGAAAACATTCCATGAATTTTCATTATGATGGAGCTGAATTGATACTATAGGTATTAATGAGGAGACCATATTTATGTGAAAATTAGATTAATGGAATTTTGCTTCAAAAAGAGTCAAGCTCTCCTTATTCAACCTCAGAATTTTTCACATCTAAATCCTACCAACTGAAAGCCACAGAACAACCCAAAAAAATCCTCATGATAAAAATAAATCTTTGAATCACATCGAGTGGAGATGTAGCAATTTATCAATCCTATGGTGACCCTTGTATGAGTTTGGATGAGAAAGACATTGCTAAAAAAATTACATTTATGTGGTGAGTGAAAATGAATATTAGGTAAGTGTTTGGTGTGCATGGGAGGATAAATGAAGTGGAAATATATTGAATGATATATATGGAGAACTTGAAATAATGATTTTTATGAGGCATGATATCTTTTGTTTCTTGGTGTGTAATTGTTGGATCTCAAGGATATGTGTTTTAAAATTTGTTTTGATTTGATATTGATGTTTACTTGACATTAGGTTTTTCCCAGGAGTGCGAAAGGGTAAGTGTGGGGGAGTTGATAAAACACTATTTTGAGGATTATTTTATTAATAATAAATGACATAATTTCCTCACATTGTGTTAAATATGTTTATCTATAAAATATTTGGGATTTGATCATTCATTTGAAAATTCGGTGAAAATTCCAGTTTTACCCTTAATAGTGCACTGTAGTATTTCAAAGATAAATATTTTTATACTTATTATTTGAATTTTAAATTTGTAACAGTGTTCTAAACGTAATTTTATACAACCTTTATTCATGACACTAGAGCTAAATACTGCATTTGGTTGATGAAAATGGGCCATGAAATCAAAGTTGGGCTGGACTCGCCAGAATTGAGAAGCTTCTGTATTTGGGTCATAAATCCTTCATCTGGGCTTGGATTGAACCCAAATTTTTAGAGGAGATATAGGAACCATATCCTCACATATGATCATTCTGTAAGGCTGGAAAATTCACGCGTTTTGGTGGTCAAAGTGACGTTGAAAGTTGGATTAAAATATTTGTCCGAATTTCCACATTCACACTTGAAACCACTTGTAAACTATCCTCCCCTCCCCTCTATAAATTAGAGTTTTTATCATTTTTAAGGTTTGGGACGTGAATTTGGAAGTTTAGGGCAGAAGATAAGTGGATCCACTCCAATTATCCAACCATTTCAATAAGGGTAGATCTTGAAGCAAGGATCCCTTCGACGAAGCCTTCTTCTTTTCCTTCGTGTTGTAATGCTTTCGTTTGTGTAGTAAATTTCTTTGTACTTATTTTATTTATTCTATTTTCTTATGTTTTATTTAAATTTATTATTCTATTAATCTTCCTCTTTGTTATGTAATTCTTTAATAGAAACGTGATTGGGTTCTACCCTTTCTAAACCTTTGCACATTCAAAACGTTTCTACGATGATTACGCCACCCATGGAAGAGTAGTCTTTTAGTAATTGATCTATCTCTTACCCTATTCATTTAATTATTTTTAATAATTGAGCTACTATAATTTACTTAATATGATCAATGAATTGTGTTTTTAAATTGGAAGAAACTAAGAAAGCAATTGAATAATTTACACAAAAACACGTGAGGTCGAGATTTTGTGTAAATTGTGAGAGCGCGATCTTAATCGGTAATGCAAGACCACACAGGATAAATTTGTAGAGTTAAAATATAATCCCTAAACACAATTCATCCTCATTTCCAAAATGGATATGTTCTCTAATTAACCACTGACCATAAGCTAACCTTATAACAACAATCAAATCAGGGTGCTGCGATTGCGTGTTCCGAAGCTAGCCTAGGGTTTAAGTAATTTAATCTTTGTGGTTAAGTTAACTCTCATAGGGTTCGAGGGTTTACAAATTAGGGGATCATAATTAAGTGGATATTAATTTAAATGATAATTATTAATAAGTGAATGAAGAGGTAGATTTAGATCGATCACGCCTTTTAAATATTGTCTAAAAAAACATCTTTTTGTTGTGTCATTTTAATCGAACATCATTTCAAAATTAAAAAAATGCAATCTTATTCCAGTAAACTTCTTCAAGTTTAATAAACGATAAAACCCCCCATCCTTTAAAGTAGTGTTTTTATTTTATTCTATTTTATTTTATTTTTATAATACCTCTGAAAAGTTGTTTTAATTTACTTCCTCCTTTGAGAGACGACCTTGGTCAGCCACTCTGCTACACCTAAGTACCCCAAAATCACACTAATCAATTGAGGGCCCACACGATAGAGCTCTATCATAAATCATCAAGTGGCTTGCTTATTTTTGAATGTTTGAAACATGTGTTAAAAGAGGATTAAAGTAGTTAATTGAATTATATGTGATGCATGATTAGAATATATGTTGAATTGAAACTATTTGTATTATTTTTGGGATTTTCTCCTATAAATTATTATTTACATTTATGATTAACTGAAGTCCTTCCCTTTAAAATATATAAAATTTTAATTATATGTTGATATTTTCTTGAGAGGAAGCAAATGACTATGTATGGGGGAGTTTGATGCACCCGATTTGTATATACATTTTCGCATCCACTATTGAAAAATAAAAAAAAAAATCAGAAAATACCTATGGATTAGTGAATATATACATTGATTTTGGTGATCTTGTTCATTTTCAGGGGATTTATGGAAAAATACACAAAACTTTGGGGAAATGAAAAAAAATTTACAACAACACGGTGTGTACTTAATTGCACGCCGTGTACATTCATGCTCAGACATAGGTTGATTAGGACAAGTACATGCCCAGGTAACCAAAAACAGGTACACGCCATGTTCCCACCATACACACCGTGTATTATATTCTAGATGAAATTGGTGGACGAGGAGAGTCGAAACACCCTTGTAGCCGGATAAATGGTACATGTCATGTTCCAATGATACACGTTGTGTATACATTTCTAGAAGTGGTTGGTGGCCAAAAAATGAGACTGCATGACATGCATGGTGGCGCTACATGCAGTGTATATTTTCCTACCAGGCAGTGTCGTGTTCCAAGTCAAAGACGATGAGTTAGGATGCCAACCAGTGGAGAAAATGAAGGAAAAAACACATTAACAAAAGTACGTGGTGTGTAATTTTTCCACACGTTGTGTTGTTAGGTTTTATATAAATGGATGCATTGACCTCCTGTTCAAATGGTAGTGTTGTGTGGAGAAAAGGTTTGATGTTCTGAAGGAGAGAAGTTCGGCCGCTGTACTACAATAATTCTAACATTAACCGAAGAATCACTTCCACCTAGAAACTTCAAGCATGATCAAATCAGGTATTAAGATTTTTGTGTTTATTTTCGTCTCCATGTGTAGCTAAACACCCAGTGTGTTGGGGTAGTGGAATATAATGAGTTTTAATTTAAATTACATTGATATGAATGTTTTTGTTCTATTAACCTCTTTTTATTCTTCTTAAATCACTTCATCTTATCACTGGAAATTTTGTACCAGACCAAGGGCAGAATTTTCAGGGATTCAAAAAAAAGAATACCGATGAATAATTTCAAGACCATTGGAAGTATTCGTCAACTCAAAATAGACTAATCCAAATAAATATATGTTATATACTAACAACTGTACCAAGGAGTTAGTTTCTTCAGCTCAAAATATAAAGTCTACCAGACCAAGGAAACATTATTACAAATTGAACCTAGAGTGTTTGGTTATTATGAACAACACAACCTCATAAGCAATTTGATTTAATAATCAACTTCTCATAAATCCATAACCCCAACACATTTCTCTCTGTAATTTCATCAAAATCAATATTTATATATTCCCATTTATTCATTAAGAAATTTATTAAATAAAATTCAAACCATTTATTCTTTATAATACAAACAGAAAAAATCAACTCTAAATTCAGCAAACATCAATAAAAAAAATACAAACTAAGTTAATCAAGATTAAAATAACTCTTTTTTCCCTGTGGATCGACCCCTTATTGGTGCTATACTTTTTAGGGTAAAAATAATTTGGGACACCTATAATATACCTTCAGTGAAACGACTCACCAAATTTTGGGGCATCTCTTGACCTCTTCAGTCATTTCCCTTTTTAGATTCTAGGAGACATCATTATTAGAATATATATTTGAAAATGTGAAGACATTTTTTTTGTTAATCGTATTTTTAAATAATAAAGCTGGAAGTGGGAGTTTTTTTAAAAAAAATTGCATGTTCATTTTGGTTCTTAAGTGTTTTAAAATGATTATTGATATAATTTAAATTGAACCTTGTAATCCTTGGATAATTACATCGATTAGACTAATCAATTATTTGAAAGTCATGACCTAATTGTATCTTAATTTATTTTTCCCACTCCTGAGAGGTATTCTTAACCCTTTGTCAAATTCATTCTAATACCCTCTTTCTTGAGAGATTCATAAGAATATACATTACTACCAGAATTTGCAAATTTTCTTTTTGAAACATGAGGAATTTTTTAATTACATTAAAATGATTGAGGCATTACATTGTTTTAACCCCTTTATCCTGGGACCTACCCTACATTTTATCTTTGTGAATCCCCTAGAAACCATGAATCGCCTTTATAGGAAGCCATATTACAGGCCTATTTCCCTTCCTACCCTTTTTATTTTATGATTATGCATGATTACTCATTGGTGCGCAAAAGAAGGGATTGAAAACACACTGCATACTTATGTGAATTGTCATGAATTTAAGTATGGGGGAGAGCATCTTGATTATTCAAGGCAATAGGGTTTACAAACCTCTATTCGCTAAAATTCATAAAGGTACCCTTTTTATTAAAAAAATTGGTACAAATAAAGGGACCTTATAGTCACTTGTTGATTTGTGAACCCTACCTTCCCATCTAAAGGAGAGGGTGAGATCATTTGGTTGAGATTGTTGAGGATT
This sequence comes from Viscum album, assembly GCA_963277665.1. Classification (NCBI taxonomy): domain Eukaryota; kingdom Viridiplantae; phylum Streptophyta; class Magnoliopsida; order Santalales; family Viscaceae; genus Viscum; species Viscum album. Next base: position 1,550,387,833 of record OY728125.1, on the reverse strand, counting down.
CTTTTAAAATGAGCATAATTTTGAATATCATGCATCTTAATTTAAGAATTTAGCCTTTTTTTCAAGCCTTGAAGTTGTTTTCACATATTTACCATCCAACCTTTATCCATAGAAACATATGGTCTTTATTGAAAAGCCCTCATGATTTTTTAAGTCACATTTTCTAAAGTAGAGAACTGGATTTCATGAAAACCTATGGATGGAATGTAAATATATTTTATTTTGAAAAACATTTATTTAAAATTTCATGAGTGTTGAGTATATTATCGATGAGTTAAATCATCAAGTGGCTTGCTTATTTTTGAAAGGTTGAAACATGTGTTAAAAGAGGATGAAAGTAGTTAATTGAATTATATATGATCCATGATTAAAATATCTCCTAAATTGAAACTGTTTTGTATTATTTTTTGAATTTTCTCCTGTAACTTATTATTTTCATTTATGATTAACGGAAGTCCATCCTTTTAAAATATATACTTATTTAATTATATGTTGATATTTTCTTGAGGGAATGTAAATGACTAAGTATGGGGAGTTTGATGCACCCGATTTTTGTATACATTTTCACATACTCTGTTGAAAAATAAGAAAAAATTGTCATCAAATACCTACTTCTTAGTGAACAAATACTTTGATTTTGGTGATCTTGTTCATTTTCAGGGGATTTATGGACAAATACAAAAAACTGGGGAGAAATGAGGAAAAAGTTACAACTACATGGTGTGTATTTATATATGCGCCGTGTACATTCTAGCTCAGACATGGGTTGACCAGGATGAGTAAATGCCCAAGTAACAAAAAACCGGTACATTCCATGTTCCCATCATACACGTCATTTATTCTATTCTAGAAGCAATTGGGGGACGAGAAGAGTCCACATACTCATGTGTCTGACTGAAGGGGACACGTTGTGTTCCAATGATGCATGCCGTGTATACATTTATAGAAGCGGTTGGTGGCCAAAAAATGAGACTACATGCCATGTATGGTGGCGCTACATGACATTTATATTTTCCTACCAGGCAGCGCCATGTTCCAAGCCAAAGACGGCATGTTAGGCTGCCTACCAGTAGAGAAAATGAAGGCAAAACGATTTAACAAAAGTACCTGGTGTGTAATTTTTCCACATGTCATGTAGTTATGTTTTATATAAAAGGAGGCATTGACATCTGGTTCAAATGGTGGTGTTGTATGGAGACAAGGGTTGATGTTCTAAAGGAGAGAAGTTTTATCGCCGTACTACCATCATTCTACTATTTATCGAATAATCACTTCCACCTCGAAGCTTCAAGAATCATCAAATCAGGTATTAAGAGTTTTGTGATTATTTTATTTTCCATGTGTAACTAAACACCTAGTGTGTTGGGGTTGTGCGAGATGATGAGTAGTAATTTAAATTAAGTTGCTATGAATGTGTTTGTTCTATTAAAATCTTATTTTTATTCATAAAAAACTTCATCTTATCATTGGAAATTTTGTACCAGATCAGGGGAAGAATTTTCAGGTATTCGAAATGAAAAATACCGACGAATAATTTCATGACCATTGGAAGCATTCGTCGACAAAAAATTGACTAAGCCAAATAAATATCTGTTAAATACTAACAACCAGACCAAGGAGTTAGTTTCTTTAGCTCTAAATATAAAGTCTGCCGGACCAAGGAATCCTTATTACAAATTGAACCCAATGTTTTGGGTTATTATGAACAACAAAACTACATAAGAAATTTGATTTAATAATCAACTTCTCATAAATCCATAACCCCAACGCATTTGTCACTTTATTTTCATCAAAATCAATTTTCCTACATTTTTATTTCATCATTAAGAAATTTATTAAGGAAACATAAAACCAGTTGTTCTTTATAATCAAAACAACAAAAATAAACTCAAAATTTAGCAAACATCATTGAAAAATACAAACTAAGTTAAAAAGAATAAAAATAACTCATTTTCCCTGTGGATCGACCCCTTACTAGTGCTATACTTTTTAGGGAAAAAAATTTGAGACACCGATAATATACATTTAGTGAAACGACTCACCAGATTTTGGGGAATCTCTCAACCTCTTTATTTGTTGCCCATTTTAGATTACATGAGACATCATTATTAGAAGATATATTTGAAAATGTGAAGACATTTGTTGTCAATCAGATTTTTAAATAATATAGCTGAAAGTGGGATTTTTTTAAACAAGTCGCATGTTAATTTTGGTTCTTAAGTGTTTTAAAATTATTGTTGATATAATTTAAATTTCAACTTGTAATCCTTGGATAATTACTTCAATTAGACTAATAAGTTATTTGAAAGTCATGACCTGATTGTCTGTTTATTTATTTTTCCCACTCTTGAGAGGTATTCTAAACCCTTTTCATGTTATTTCTAGTACCCTCTTTCTTTAGAGATTCTTAGAATATATATAACTACAAGAATTTTCAAGATTTCTTTTCTAAACATGAGTAATTATTTAATTACATTTAAATGATTGAGGAATTAAATTGTTTTAACCCCTTTGTCAAGGGACTTACCATACATTTTATCTTTGTGAATCCCCTAGAAACCATGAATAGCCTTTATAAGAATCCATATTACGAGACTATTTCCCTTCATACCCTAATTATGTTATGATTTTTCATGATTATTTATTTGAGATCAAAAGAAGGGATTGGAAACACACTGCATACTTCTGTGAATTGTAATGAATTTACGTATGGGTGAGAGCCTCTTGACTATTCGAGGCAACAAGGGTTCCAAAACTCTATTCACTGAAATTATAAAAGGTCTCCTTCATAATAAAAAAATGGCACAAATAAAGGGACCTTATACTCACATGTTGGTTTGTAAACCCTACCTGCCATTCTAAAGGAGACGGTGAGATCATTTGTTTGAGCATATTGAGAATGATTTTAAAATGAGACTAATTTTGAATATCATGCATTGTTATTTAAGAATTTGGCCTCCTTTTTGAGTCCTCAGAGTTATTTTCACATATTTAACATCCAACCATTAGCCATAGAAACATCTGATCCTTATTGAAAATCCCTCATGATTTTTTAAGTAAAATTTTCTGAAGTGGAGGACTAGATTTCTTGAAAACCTATAGATAGAGGGTAAATATCTTTGATTGAGCAAAAATTTTATTTAAAATATATTCAGTGTTGACTATATTATAAGTGTGGTAATCATAATGTGTCTTGCTTATTTTTTAAAGGTTGAAACATGTGTTAAAATAGGATGAATGTAGTTAATTGAATTATATATGAGGCATGATTAGAATATCTAATGAATTGAAACTGTATTGTATTATTTTTGAAATTTGCTCCTATAAATTATTATTTACATTGATGATTAACTGAAGTCCTTCCTTTTAAAATGAATACTTTTTTAATTATATGTCTTGATTTTCTTGAAGGCAAGAAAAAGACTTAGTGTGGGGGAGTTTGATGCACCCTATTTTTGTATACATTTTCGCATACTCTGTTGAAAAATAATAACATGTTTTTAGAAAATACCTACTTCTTAGTGAAAAAATACTTTGATTCTTGTGATCTAGTTAATGTTTAGGGGATATATGACCAAATACACATAACAAGGGAGAAATGAGAAAAAATTTACAACTACACATCATGCACTTATATACACGCCGTGTACATTCATGCTTAGACACGGGTTGTCTAGGACCCGAACATGCCCAAGTAACCAGAAACTGGTACACACTGGGTTCTCACCATACACACCATGTATTATAATATAGAAGTAATTGGTGGATGAGAAGAGTTGACATGCCCATGTGGCCGGCTGAAGGGGACACACTATGTTACAATGAGACACGCCGTGTACACATTTCTAGAAGCGGTTGGTGGGTGACAAATGGGACTACACACTGTGTATGGCGGCGCTACACGCTGTGTATATTTTCCTACTATGTGGCACCGTGTTCCAAGTCAAAGAAGGCGTGTTAGGTCTCCTATAAGTGGAGAAAATGAATGAAAAAATGTGTTAACAAAAGTACACGGCGTGTACTTTCTCCACACGTCGTGTAGTTATGTTTTCTCTAAAAGGAGGCCTTGGCCTCCAGTTCAAAGGGTGGTGTTGTGTGCAAAAAAGGGATGAAGTTAAAAAGGAGAGAAGTTATGACACTGTACTACCATCATTCTACCATTTACCAAAGAATCACTTCCACCTCGAAGCTTCAAGCATGATCAAATTAGGTATTAAGAGTTTTCTGTTTATTTTCTTCTCTATGTGTAACTAAACACCCTATGTGTTGGGGTTGTGGTAGATGATGAGTTCTAATTTAAATTAAGTTGATATGAATGTGTTTGTTCTATTAAAGTCTTCTTATTCTTCTTAAATAACATCATTTTATCACTAGAAATTGTGTACCAGACCAAGGGTAGAATTTTCAGGGATTCAAAAAGAAGAATAATGACGAATAATTTCATGACCATTGGAAGTATCCGTCAACTCAAAATGGACAAATCCAAATAGAGATCTATTAAACACTAACAACCAAACCAAGGAGTTAGTGTCTTTAGCTCTAAATATATTTTATACTGGACCAAGGAAACATTATAACAAATTTAACCTAGATTGTTGGGTTATTATGAACAACACAACATCGTAAGCAATTTGATTTAATAATAAAATTCTCACAAATCCATAACCACAACACATTTCTCTTTGTATTTTCATCAAAATAAATTTTACTATATTTTCATTTATTATTTATGAAATTTAAAAAAGAAACTTAAGACTAGTTATTCTTTATACTCCAAACAACAAAAATTGACTCTAAATTTAGCAAACATCATTAAAACAAAAATACAAACTAAGTTAAACAAGATAAAAATAACTCCATTTTCCTGTGGATCGACCCCTTACTGGTGCTATACTTGTTAGGGTAAAAATAATTTTGGACACCGATAATATACCTTCGGTGAAATGACTCGCAATATTTTTAGGCATCTCTCGAACTCTTTAGTCTATGCTCTTTTCAAATTAGGAGACATCATATTTAGAAGATAAATTAGAAAATCTGAAGACAATTTCTATTAATCATATTTTTAAATAATAAAGTTGAAAGTGGGAAATTTTTTTAAAATAAATTCATGTTCATTTTGGTTCTTAAATGTTTTAAAATGATTTTTGATATAATTTAAATTTCAACTTGTAATCCTTGGATAATTACATCGATTAGAAGAATCAATTATTTGAAAGTCATGACCGAATTGTCTATTTATTTATTTTTCTCACTCCTGAGAGGTATTCTAAACCCTTTTTCATATTATTTCTAATACCCTCTTTCTTGATAGATTATTATAATATACATAACTAGAAGAATATTTAAGTTTTCATTCCAAAACATGAGGAATTTTTGAATTACTTTAAAATGATTGAGGGACTAGATTGTTTTAACCCCTTTATCCTGATACCTACCCAACATTTTATCTTCGGGAATCCCCTAGAAACCATGAATAACATTTATAGAAATCCATATTACAAACCTATTACCCTTCATACCGTAATTATTTTATGATTTTGCATGATTATTCATTTGAGCTCAAATGAAGGGATTGGAAACACACTGCATACTTCCGCGAAATTGTCATGAATTTAAGTATGGTGGAGAGCCTCTTGATTATTTAGGGGAAAAAAGGGTTCCAATACTCTATTAGATGAAATTATGAAAGGTCCCATTTGTATTAAAAAAATGGTACTAATAAAGGGACCTTATACTCACTTGTTGGTTTGTGAACCCTACAAACCCATCTAAAGGATATGGTTAGATCATTTGTTTGATCTTGTTGAAGACACTTTTAAAATGAGCTTAATTTTGAATATCATGAATTCTTATGTTAGGTCCACAAGGTTGAATACCCTGAAAGGGGGGTGAATCAGGGTAAGAAAAATTTAAAATTAACGCATGTTCTGATCTTGTTTCGCTCATATGAAAAACACTCTTCTCTCTCTTTCCTGTTGCACAATGTAAGCAGAAAGTAAAGCATGCACAAGACACAAAAAAATTTACTTGGTTCACCCGCTCTGGGATACATCCATGGAGCATACGCCGACAAGTTTCCGGTCATACCAAATTCCACTAAACTTCACTAGCTGTGGATTACAAGGTTCGGGTACAGTCACTCTGTCCCAGGGTCACTACATTTACAAGATTTAGGGTCAGCTCACTGCTTTCCCAAGGGTCACTCCCGGTTTCTCTCTCTCTGGATCACTGCCGGTGGAGAGGATCACCTTCTTCCTATTCCTTTTCTCACTACGTTAGAAAGGATCCACTCACAGTTTATAGACCTGTTGGTCTTTACATTTGCATGAAGGATTTCATCCTCCATTGTATGTAGATGCTCTATTGTAGTTCAACTTTCACCTGTAGATGAATCTCTCTTTGCACCGAAGGTATTGGGAAATCTTCCAGCTTCCACGCGGCCCAAAAATATGGTCAGGGACTCAACCTTACTTGGCGCGCAAGTCTATCTCAGCACGCATGTATTGGAGCACAAGTCACAACAAGTGTCCAAGTCCTCCTCAGACACTTGCGCGACACAAGATTCCCTAACTCCAAAACCGTGTGACTCTCTTATTTTTACACCCAAACCAATATTGGCATGCAACTTCCAACCGGCGTGCAACTTCTCACAATGGCGCACAACTTCAACCACTGGCGCGCAACATCACCTGTGTGACCACATACCACTTGAGCGACCACCACAGCTGCGCAATGAGAGATTTGATTTCTCAATGTGTTGAACTTCGGTGAAGAATGAAGAGGGGTGTTCCAGTATTTATAACCATTTGGTCACCCCTACGCGACAGCGCGCAAGTCTCTCCTCGGTGCGCAAGTCTCAGCCCGCAGGTCTCTTCTCCTGCAAGTCACTTCCGCAACCTAATTCCAAACTTGTGCGAACCTCTTTCCTTTGCCATATTTTGATCTTCTGATCTAGAAAAACCACAGGTGTGCAAGTTCTCAAGCTTCCAAGGCATCAGCGCACAAGTTTCTTTCACGGCACGCAAGTCACTTGTGCGACACCACCGATACTTGCGTGACACTTGTCCCTTTTCCACATTTTTATGATCTGATCTTGAAAAACATATGGCGCGCAAGTTTCCAAGACATCAAGTACACGGCGTGCAAATCCCTTTGCCAAAACCACTTTTCTTCATTTGACGATTTTCAGGCCCAAAAATTTAGAAAACACTGAAAAATGGTGCCACCTTGTATCTGTTCTTTTGTACCGCCTCCAGATCATTCATTCCTTTGTCGATGTTCTTGAATCGATCATGGATCTTTGACCTCAGCTCTTGAACATGAAATTTCATCATGTAATCCTCTTTGTCAACAATTTGTATGTCATTGTTTTGTTTTGTCAACAATCCCCACTCAGATGTCCAATTTTTCAACAAACACAATCACCTCAAAAATGCTTTAATGATACCTTGAGGGATTTTTCCCAACAATATCCCCCTTTGGGTTTGTTGAAAACTCTTACATAAAAATATACATCGTTGAATCTTCATCCACCATTCGCCTCATTGCATTCCTAATAGAAATCAAGGATTTACTCAACACATACTCTAAGACCACATGAGCAATGCTCGGCATGAGATACAAGAGTAAATGAAAAGTTCGTCAATGAATTACTTCAACTCTGACACCCTCTGTTGACACCTAACTGATACCTATTTCCAAATTGATAACAATTATTGATACTTCCCTGATACCTATTTTTGTAAATATTCATACCACATTCCAACACCACTCTTCTCTTCTGATTTTATCATGATCCTCAGCTGTCGTGATATCTATGATTTGATCGATCACTTCTAGCATCATCAGATTTAATACACTCCCCCTTTCTCACTGCTCTCCCTATCTCGCTGCTCTACTTGTCATCTTCTCCCCATATAATTATAGGATTTATCAAATTGCCACACTGTCTCCCCCTTGAACCAATCAATATTTTCTCCCCCTTTGTCAACTAACCCAAAGGTCACTCCTTTGCAGTCTGTAACAGAGTAGAGAACACATATCATAAGATTTGGAAAAAACACATCATACCTCAGGGAGAGGGTGTTTCACATCCACATGATTTTAAGTGCGGGGAATCGACTGAACTCCCAGAGCCATGTGATGCCTTTCGAATGCTTCCTTGGGTAAGGCCTTTGTCAGAATATATGCAACCTATAACTCTGTAGGAACATACTCTAACTTCAGAAGCCCTTGATCCACTTTCTCATTGATAAAATGATATTTGATCTCAATGTTCTTTGTCCTTGAGAGATTAACTGGATTTTTTCTAAGATTGATAGCACTTGAGTTATCACACTGGATTCCGATCGGAGACTTCACTTCAACTCCCATATCTTCAAGTTGTTTCTTTATCCATAATAATTGTGTGCATGCTTGAGTGGCCACAATATAATCAGCTTCTGCGGTGCTTAATGAAATACAATCTTGCTTCTTGCTTAACCAAGCAATACATAGTCTGACAAGATAGAATGCACCTCTTGATGTTGATTTCCTATCATCCACTGAACCAGCACAGTCTGCATTAGTATATCCCAGTAACTATGTCAAATATTTGTCTTTATATGTCAAGACGAAGTCCACCGTGCCCTTGATATACTGAAGTATTCTTTTCACTACGATCATGTGACTTTCCTTGGGATTAATATGATATCTCATTGCTTGGCATGTGACGAAAACAATATCAGGCCTTTTCGCGGTCAAGTCAACAAACTTCCAATAATTTTCCTGTATTCTGTGATATTAACAGCCTTTCCATCCTCATCTTTTGATTATTTCATCCAGGTAGAAAATGGAGTTTTCATATCCTTGTAATTTTCCATTCCAAACCTTCTTAACACCTCCTTGGAATATTTGGATTGATAAATGAATGTTCCATTCCTTCCATGTGTCACCTGTAGACCAAGAAAAAATGTTAGCTCTCCAATCATTGACATTTCAAACTCATTTTTCATGAATTTGGAAAACTGTTTGCACTGAGCTTCATCTGATCCACCAAATATTATGTCATCGACATAGACCAGCACCATCATCCTTTGATTACTATTGTTGTTGAAATAGAGATTGTAATCAACTCCACCATGCTGGAAACCAAGATTCTTTAAGTACTGATCAAGCCTTGAGTACCATGCTCTTGGTGCTTGTTTTAGCCCATAAAATTCCTTCTTCAGCCTACAAACTTTGTTCTCATCCTCATGAATGAGAAAACCATATGGCTGCTCAATGTACACCTCTTCTTCTAGATTCCCATTTAGAAATGTAGATTTGATGTCCATCTGGAACACTTTGAACTTTCATTGCACTACTATGGCCAAAAATAATCTGATTGTCTCCAGCCTTGAAACTGGTGAAAATAAATCATCTACATCTATTCCCTCTATCTGGGAGTATCCCTTGCACACTAGTCGTTCTTTGTTTCGAATCACAGTTCCATATTCATTCATCTTGTTGCAATAAACCCATTTAGTCCCAATGACATTCTTGTCTGCTGGCCTCGAAACCATCTCCCATGTCTGGTTCTTCTCGATTTGATCAAGCTCTTCATTCATAGCCTGAACCCATTTTTCATCTTCAAATGCATCGTAAAAACATTTCGGCTCCACCTGAGATAAAAACGATGTTTTCTGTAATGACTTCATTCTTCGAGTCTGAACTGGAGCTGTCTGATCACCAATGATATCCTACCTATCAATTTAAGCTCTAATCTTTGTCTTCCTTGCAGACACAGACTTGACACTTTCTTGTTCATCATCAGTATCTTCTTCTGAGTCAGCCTCTGCCACTTCTACTCCCCCTGTGTCACTTACCTCATCATCACTTTCATCCAGAAACTGTTCACTAGGTCATTGAGTATTCTATTCATTTTTTACTATAGTGACATCATTGCTTTGAACAATTTTTCCCAGCCTCTTGTTGAAGCATTTATATTCTTTTCTTTTCCCTGAGTAGCCAAGGAATATCCCCTCATCTCCTCATGCCTCAAACTTCCTATGATTTTATTTGTTAAGAATGAAACACTTAATTAAAAAGATTAGAAATTATTTCAACGTTGGCTTCTTTTCATACCATATTTCATACGGAGTCTTCCCTTGCTTCAGACACAATAGAGACTTGTTCAAAACATAGACCGATGTCAAAACTGCTTCCTTCCAAAATTTATCTGGTAGGTCTTTATCAATAAGCATTGTTCTATCCATGTTGTTGATGATTCGATTTCTCCTTTCAACCACTCCATTTTGTTGGGGAGTTCTTTCTGATGAAACTTGATTCCTTATCCTATATTTCTCGAGATAGTTTTCAACTTGACTATTTGTAAATTCCGTACCGTTATTAGCACGAAACTTCCAAATTTTCTACCCAAGCATCTTTTTTGATTCCCTCCTATACTGATTTATGCAACTAAAAACCTCTATCTTATGGGTAATGATGAATACTCAGGCCATTCTGCTATAATCATCAATGAAAAGAACATAGTACCTTTTCCCATTTATAGCTCGTGGTGAAATAGGTCTACATACATCAACATGTACCAATTCGAGCACTCTGGATGATTTCTGTTCCTTTGGCCTATATGTTTTTCAGATGATCTTCCCTTGTTGACAAGCATCGCATATATGAGTACGATCATGTGATAGTTTGGGAAGGTCTCTAGCATCATCACACTTTACCAGATCTTCCATAGATGGTTGGCATAGATGACCAAGTCTCTTATGCCACAACTGGTTTTCTTCGTCTCTGGATAAAAGACATATATCTTCTTCTCCACTTACAAAGTAAATATTTCCCTTTTTCCTTTTTCCTTGTAGAACAAATGCCCCATATTTTCCCATGACAGTACAAGTCTTCATGGTAAACCATATAGAATGTCCTGAGTCACACAATTGACAGATACTGAGCAAATTGTGACTGATACCTTCTACAACCAAGACATCAGCACGTCTGATTTCTTTGCCCCAATCCTAGCCTTACATGATCCAATTATCTTTAGGCCTTCATCATTTCCAAACATGAAAATTCCTTCTTTGTCATATTTTATGCTTGTAACCAGATCCTTGTTTCCTGTCATGTGAGACGTACAACCACTATCAAGAATCCACACACTAGAACGATCTGATGCTTTAAGGGAATTTTTAGCAACTACTGCCTCTTCTTCTCTCTTCTTCTTGGTCCACATTTTTGTCTCCATACTCGGTATAGATTGAGACTCATGATCATTCTTAGAGTATGATGGACCAGCTTCATCTTGAAGAGCTGAAAACCTATTCTAAACTTTTAACTAACTTGTCGGTTTATTGGTCTGCTGCTTGCGAACATTTTGATTCTACTTTGGCACATTTCTCTGAATGGTCAAATTGCAGTACCTAGCCATGTGCCCAAATCCTCCACACCAAAAACAGTTTCCTTCAAAATATGTTCTGGAAAACTTCTCTCTGTTTGGTAGCCACCTCTGTTCTTGTTCCCTTCGGTATCATTTGGCTATGGAACACACATACTGTTAATGTCCCACCTTACCACAACAATAACACCTGTTATAAGGTGCATTCCTTAGTGATACTTCCGCACTACGATTTTACCCTTGGGATCTCGGAATATATTGATTCTGCTTTGTGCCCAAATAAACTTTCAATATCGGGACGGGTGCCTGCGGTCTGACTTCAATTGATACAGATTTTTCTTCTGATAAAGACCTGAATCAGCCTTAATGATTAAGCTCAATTGCTGCTTCTTTCCTGATGAACTACTAGGCTCCACTTTCATCTTTTCAGTCTTCATAATGACCCTCTTTCCCATGAATGTATTGGGAATCAAGGGATTTTCTTGGTCTTTAACTTTTCTCCGAAGACCGACAACTTCTTCTTCAAGCTCTTCGATACGCTTGACATGATCTTTCACTTTTTTGTTCAATCCATCGATCTCCATTTTCTGTTCTTCAGTCTTGAGCTTATACTCACTAACCGATTCTGAGTTATTTGGTGTTGATAACTTGAGAATTTCAATTTCTTCCATCAACTCAGACTTCTCTTCTTCCTGTTGTTGCATATAGAGTTTGGCATCATGTACCACCTTGTTGTCTTTCTTTGTTTTTGCTCTCCAAACATCTATCTCTTCAAGATCTGCTTCTAATTCAGCTTCCATGTCAACTCTCCCTTAAATTTATTCTTCTTATTTAGTGTCAGCTTCTTCCTTTTTCTGAGAACTACCAAAAATATCCACCATGGGATTTATCCCACGATCTCTGAAATTTTCTATCTCCTCATCCACTTCACCCTCAGACTCATCTGAACTTCCAAATTCTTGTGAAAGAAGATTCTTCTTCTTGAAGAAATTTCTCTTGAATTGTTTCTTCCCTTTCACAAATGCTGAAGTCTTCTTCTTGGGAATTTCAACTTCATCATTATCATTTTCGTTATCTTGAAACTTCTTGGGGAATCTTGCCGCAAGATGACCAACCTTTCTATATCGAAAGAATGCTAGTGTATGTTTCCCTTTAAACTTTCCTCTTCCTCTTTACAGTTTTGAAGAAAGGAATGACATCACCTCATCTGTCTCTTCTTCTTATTGAGAATCGTCAATGGTGAGCTTCTTTATGGCCTTGAATGCCACTTCTTTGGATTTCCCCTTTTCCACAACTTCTTTATCGTCATTTCTCATTTCATATTCAACAAGAGTGTTGTGCAGGTTATCCAATGTCAGTTCTTTTTGGTCTTTATCTTCCAAAACAGAAACTTTTGGATTGAATCGAGGTGGAAGTTTTCTCAATATGCGCTTCACAATTTTTATATCTTCGATAATTTCTCCAAGACCCTGCATGTCTTCTACCACAACATTTACCCTGTCAAAAAATGCATCAAAAAACTCATTCAGGTTCATTCTCAGATCTTCATACTTGTTCCACAACACTTGCAGCTTTTCCTCTCCCACCTTTGTATCCCCTTCAAATATATTCAATAGTGTTTCCCACATGGCATGTGACGTTTTCCAAGACATCACCTTTGTATATATAGGATTGAAGAGGGCTCCCCCTAAGGCATTGATTGCTTTGGCATCAGCATCCAACTCTCTACACTCAGCTTCTGATAATTCACCACTGTTGATGTCAGTTGTTATACCATGCATCGCTGCTGTGAACACATCCATTCCTAAAGATCAGAAGTAGTGTTGTATCCGATTCCTCCATAGTTGAAAATTGTTTCTATCGAAGATCGGAATCCCTTTATTATTTGTGACCTCCATTGAGAGAAGAACTACTATCAACCATTCCCTTTGATACCAATTGTTAGGTCCACAAGGCTGAATACCTTGACAGGGGGGGTGAATCAGGGTATGACAAATTTAAAATTAACGCCAGTTCTAATCTTGTTTCGCTATTAAGCAAAACACTCTTCTCTCTCTTTCATGTTCCACAATGTAAGCAGAAAGTAAAGCATGCACAAGACACAACAATTTTTACTTGGTTCACCCACTCTGAGCTACGTCCAAGGAGCATACGTCGACAAGTTTCTAGCCATACCAAATTCCACGAAACATCACTAGCTGTGGATTACAAGGTTCGGGTATAGTCACTCTGTCCCAGGATCACTACCTTTACAAGATTTAGGGTCAGCTCACTGCTTTCCCAAGAGTCACTCCCTGTTTCTCTCTCTCTGGCTCACTGCCGGTGGAGATGATCACCTTCTTCCTCTTCCTTTGTTCACTGCATTGGAAAGGATCCATTCACAGCTTATAGACTTGTAGGTCTCTTCATTTTCATGAAGGATTGCATATTCCGTTGTTTGTAGATGCTATTTTGAAGTTCAACTTTCACCCGTAGATGAATCTCTCTTTGTACCGAAGGTATTGGGCAAACTTCTAGCATCTACGCGGCCCGAAAATACGGCCAGAGACTCAACCTTACTTGGCGCGCAAGTCTATCTCAGCGTGAAAGTATCGGCACGCAAGTCACAACAGGCGCGCAAGTCCTTCTCAGATACTTGCGCGACACAAGCTTCCCCAACTCCAAACCTGCATGACTCTCTTCCTTTTACACACAAACCAATATTGGTGCGCAACTTCCAACAGGCGCGCAACTTCTCACACTGGCGCACAACTTCAGCCACTAGCACGCAACTTCACATGCGGGACCACACACCACTTGCGCGACCACCACATCTGCGCGGCAGGAGCTCTGATTTTTCAATGTGTTGAACTCCAGTGAATAATGAAGAGGGGTGGTCCAGTATTTATAGGCATTTGGTCACCCCTGCGTGACGGCGCGCAAGTCTCTCCTCGGCACGCAAGTCTCGGCGCAAAGGTCTCTTCTCCTGAAAGTCACTTTCACGACCTAATTCCAAACATGCGCGAACCTCTTTCCTTTTCCATATTTTGATCTTCTGATCTTGAAAAACCACAGGCACGCAAGTTCTCAATCTTCCAAGGCATCGGCGTGCAAGTCTCTTTCACGGCGTGCAAGTCACTTGCGCGACGCCACCAATTCTTGCATGACACTTGTCCCTTTGCCACATTTTGATGATCTGATCTTGAAAAACATATAGCGCGCAAGTTTCCAAGCCTTAAAGTACTCGGCACGCAAGTCCCTTTTCCAAAAACCACTTTTCTTCATTTGACGATTTTCAGGCCCAAAAATTTGGAAAACACTAGAAAACGGCTCCACCTTGTATCAGTTCTTTTGTACCACCTCCAGATCATTCATTCATTTGTCGATGTTCTTGAATCAATCATGGATCGTTGACCTCAGCTTTTGAACTCAACATTTCATCATGAAATCCTCTTTTTCAACAATTTATATGTCATTGTTTTGTTTTTTCAACAATCTCCACTCAGATGTCCACTTTGTCAACAAACACAATCACCTCAAAAATTCTTTAATGATACCTTGAGGGATTTTTTCCCAACATGTTATTTCATAATTTAGCCTCCCTTTTCAAGACATAGAGTTATTTTCACATATTTAACTTCCAGCCTTTATCTATAGAAACATCTGATCTTTTTTGAAAAGACCTCATGATTTCTGTAAGTAAAATTTTCTGAAGTGGAGAACTAGATTTCTTACAAACCTATGGATAGAGTTTAAACATATTTTATTGAGAAAAACTTTTATTTTAAATTTCTTGAGTGTGGAGTATATTATCGGTGAGCTAAATCATCATGTGGCTAGATTATTTTTGAATGGTCAAAACATGTGTTAAAAGAGAATGAAAGTAGTTAATTGAATTATATATGAGGCATGATTAGAATATTTCCTAAATTTAAACTGTTTTGTATTCTTTTTGGAATTTTCTCCTTTAAATTATTATTTACATTTATGATTAACTGATGTCCTTCCTTAAAAAATATAGACTCTTTTAATTATATGTTGAGATTTTTTTGAGGGAAAGATAATGACTATGTATGGGGGAGCTTTATGCAACCGATTTATGTATACATTTTTACATACTCTATTGAAAAATAAGAACAAATTTTCAGCACATACCTACTTCTTAGTGAACAAATACTTTGATTTTGGTGATCTTTGTTCATTTTCAGGGGATTTATGGCCAAATACAAAAAAATAGGGATAACTAAGCAAAAATTGACAACTACATGGCGTGTACTTATATACACACCGTTTACAATCAAGCTCAGACACGGGTTGACAAGGAAAAGTGCATGCCCAAGTAACCAGAAACTGGTACATGCCGTGATCCCACTATAAACACCATGTATTCTATTCTAGAATAAATTGCTCGATGAGAAGAGTCAACATTCCCATTTGACCGGCTAAAGGGGACACGCCGTGTTCCAATGATACACACCTTTTATACATTTCTATAAGCGTTTTGTGGCCGAAAAATGAGACTACATGCCGTGTATGGAGGCACTACATGCTGTGAATATTTTCCTACCACGTGGTGCCATGTTCCAAGTCAAATAAGGAATGATAGGCCGCCTACCAGTGGAGAAAATAAAGGCAAAACGTGTTATCATAAGTACACAGCGTGTACTTTTTCCACACACCGTGTTGTTTTGTTTTCTATAAAAGGAGTCCTTGGCCTCCAGTTCAAAGGGTGATATTGTGTGGAGAAAAGGGTTGATGTTCTAAAGGATAGATTTTTTGCTACCGTACCACCATCATTCTACCATTTACCAATGAATCACTTCCACCTCGAAGCTTCAATCATGATCAAATCAGGTATTAAGAGTATTGTGTTTATTTTTGTCTCCATTTGTAACTAAATACCCAGTGTGTTGGGGATGTCGGAGATGATGAGTTGTAATTTAAATTAAGTTGCTATGAATGTTTTTGTTCTATTAACCTCTTCTTATACTTCTTAAATAACATCATCTTATCACTGGAAATTCTGTACCAGACCAATGATAGTATTTTCAGGGATTCAAAAAGAAGAATACCGAAAAATAATTTCTTGACCTTTGGTAGTATTCATCGACTCAAAATGGACAAATCCAAATAAATATCTCTTAAACAGTAACAACCAGACCAATGAGTTAGTTTCTTCAGCTCTAAATATAATGTCTACCGAACCAAGGAATCATTATTACAATTCAAACCCAGAGTGTTGGGTTATTATGGACAAGACAACCTCATAAGAAATTTGATTTAATAATCAACTTCTCATAATTGCATAACTCCAACACATTTGCCTCTGTATTTTCATCAAAATCAATTTTCCTGTATTTTCATTTATTCATTAAGTAATTTTTTAAAGAAACTTAAAACTATATAATCTTTATAATCCAAACAACAAAAATCGACTTTAAATTTAGCAAGCTTCATTAAAACAAAATTACAAACTAAGGTAATCAAGATAAAAATAACTATTTTTTACCTATGGATCGACCCCTTATTCGTGCAATACTTTTTAGGGTAAAAATAATTTGGGACACCGAGAATATACATTCGGTTAAACGACTCAGAAAATTTTGGGGTGTCTCTCGACCTCTTTAGTCTTATCCCTTTTTGTATTCTAGGAGACATCATCATTAGAAGATATATTTGAAAATGTGAAGACATTTTTTGTTAATCATATTTTTAAATAATAAAGCTAAAGGTGGGGATATTTTTTAAAAAATTTGCATCTTCATTTTGGTTCTTAAGTGTTTTAAAATGATCGTTGATATAATTTAAATTTCAACTTGTAATCCTTTGATAATTACATCGATTAAACTAACCAATTATTTGAAAGTCATGACCAGATTGTCTCTTCATTTATTTTTCCCACTCATGAGACGTATTCTAAACCCTTTGTCATATTCTTTCTTATACCCTCTTTCTGGAGAGATTCTTAGAAAATAAATAACTACCATAATTTGCATGTTCTCTTTTCGAAACATGAGGAATATTTGAGTTACATTAAAATGATTCAGGCGTTAGATTGTTTTCACACCATTATCCTGAGACCTACCCTACATTTCATCTTCATGAATCCCCTAAAAACCATAATAGCCTTTATAGGAAGCCATATTACAAGAATTTTTCCCTTCCTACCCAAATTATTTTATGATTTTTCATGATAATTCATTTGATATCAAAAGAAGGGATTTGAAACACACTACATAATTCCATGAATTGGCATGAATTTAAGTATGCGAGAGAGCCTCTTGATTATTCGGGGCAACAAGGGTTCCAAACCTCTATTTACTAAAATTATGAAAGGTCCCCTTTTTATTAAAAAAATTGTACAAATAAAGGGAAATTATACTCACTTGTTGGTTTTTGAACCCTACCTACCCTTCTAAATGAGATTTTGAGATCATTTGTTTGAGCTTGTTTAGGATGTTTTTAAAATGAGCTTAATTTTGAATATCATGCATTGTTATTTATGAATTTAGCCTTCTTTTTCAATCCTCAGAATTATTTTTACATCTTTACCTTCCAACATTTATCCATAGAAACATTTGATCCTTATTGAAAATCTCTCATGATTTTTGTAAGTCAAATTTTCCGAATTGGAGAACTAGATTTCTTACAATCCTATAGATAAAGTGTAAATATCATTGATTGTGGAAAAATTTTATTTAAAATTTCATGAGTGATGGGAATATAATCAGTGAGGTAAATCATCAAGTGTATTTCTTATTTTTGAAAGGTTGAAACATGTTTTGAAAGAGGATGAATGTAGTTAATTGAATTATATATGAGGCATGATTAGAATATCTCATAAATTGAAACCGTTTTGTATTATTTTTGGAATTTTCTCTTGTAACTTATTATTTAAATTTATTATTAACTGAAGTCCTTAATTTTAAAATATAGTCTCTTTTAATTAGATGTTGAGATTTTCTTAAGGGCAAGAATATGACAAAGTATGTTGGAGTTTGATGCAACCGATTTGTGTATACATTTTCACTTACTCTATTGAAAAATAAGAACATTTTTTCAGAAAATACCTTCTACTTAGTGAACAAATACTATGTTTTTTTGACCTAGTTCATTTTCATGGGATTTATGGCCAAATATACAAAACTGGGTAGAAATGTGAAAAAATTTACAACTACATGATGTGTACTTATATGCACACCATGTGCATTCATTCTCAGACACGGGTTGACCAGGACAAGTACATGCCCATGTAACAAGAAACTGGTATACACTGTGTTCCCACCATACACACCATGTATTCTATTCTAGAAGAAATTGGTGGATGAGAAGAGTCGACATGCCCATGTGGCCTGCTGAAAGGGATACACCGTGTTCCAATGATACACGCCATTTAAACATTTCTAGAAACGGTTGGTGGTAGAAAAATGAGACTACATGCCGTGTATATTTTCCTACCAGGTCCCTCCGTGTTCCAAGACAAAGACAATGTGTTAGGATACCTACCACTATAGAAAATGAAGGCAAAAACATGTTAACATATGTACACAGCGTGTACTTTTTCCACCTACCATGTAGTTAAGTTTTCTATAAAAGGAGGTCTTGGCCTCCAGTTCAAAGGGTGCTATTGTGTGGAGAAAAGGGTTTATGTTCCAAAGGAGAGAAGTTCTACTGCCTTTCTACCATCATTATACCATTTACCAAAGAATCCCTTCCACCTTAAACTTCAATCTTGATCAAATCTGGTTTTAAGAGTTTTGTGTTTATTTTCTTCTCCATGTGTAACTAAACACCCAGTTTTGTGTATTTGGCCATAAATCCCCTAAAAATTGACAATATCACAAAAATCAATGTTTTTTTCTCTAAAAAGTTGGTATTTTCTGAAATCATGTCCTTATTTTTCAATAGATTATGTGAAAATGTATGCACAAATTGGGTGCATCAGTTCTCCAGCCAGATCAAATATTGGACCTCCCGTATGAAGTTGGCTTTTATCATCTTATCAATTTCATCCCCTATTTTGGAAGCATGCATTGGATGGTTCCTTCTGGATACCTGCTAATAGCCCTAGTGATCTTATGGTAAGCCAATATGGTGGTTGATGACCTTAGGATCAAGTCCTGGAATATCCATGTAATTATAGACAAAAAAATTGATTCTTCATTAAGGAGGAATATTACTCCTATTCCTCAACCAGCATGTACACACTAATAAGTGTGGGATACAATTCTTATTAGGTTCCCAAATTTACCTCTTAGAGTTCATTGATTGTGGCGGAGACCCCATCTTCAAATGTTGGAGTGGAATCATTGAGTTATTCATACTCTTCTTCTTCCACATCATTAGATTCATCATCTTCCTCTTCTGATGGAGAATGTATTTTTGATACAAACTCTCTAATGTTGGAGGAGAAATATTCTTTTGAATTATTGTGTGAGGAAAGGGTAGTTTGATGTCCTGAGGATGGGTTGGGAGTATCATTGATCGGGATTTTCTTAACAATATGGGTGTCGGCCCGCTCTTTTGTGTCTTTGGGATTGGTGGTTATAACAAATACCAGGCAGACAGATGAGTCTGAATCTGTACTTTTACTTACACATTCAACTTGGTTGATGGGTAGTATGTATTACTCCCCAATCTACTGGAAGGGGTTGGTGGGAGCCGTCTCCAAACCATTTGGGTAATTGATCCAATCAACTTCATCGGCCAAATGATGTTTTTCTTCAGACTCGTAGAACCCGACATGGATATAGCGTGATTCAAAAAATCTAAATGGGGATTTATTACAGTCCAATTTCTAACATTTACCATTAGTGCAATAATTGATATACTGATGGTATGAGGATAGAATTGCAGTTTGTTGATGCAGCCAAGGCCTCCCTAACTGAAAAATGAAGGTCGTACTTTACCGCACCACCGGAAATTCAGAATCTTATATGTGATGACCGAGACAAGATTTAAGCTTGATTGGTCCCAACGATTTCTGCTCACTTTTTTCGTATCCCAGTAGAGCTGTAGTGCAGGGTGTCAAGATTTCTTCATCATACCGCAATCGATAGAGTGTTCTCTGTGCGAGGTGGTTAACTCCAAATCTGTTGTCTATGAAGATCCTTTAAACATCAGTTCCATTTATCTAGTCGGAAACATGTATGGGTTTGATTCCCCCTTGCATGATGTTTTCCTCATCCCTATCTTTGAAGGAGATGATGGTGTTACATTCATCAGGACTTATCTCCATCTAGTAGACATTGGCCACTGCTACTTCAACCTTGAACTTTTGGGTACATAGTAAGGCTTCGATAAGTTCCTCCCTAAGATCTGCCGATAGGATCAATGCATCCAAGATTAACAACATTTCATGTATTGAGGCCAACTGCATTAGAATTTCACACTTCTTCACTAGAGTTCGGTGATTCCCAGCTTGTGGTTTCTCTTTTATAGACACTTTAGGGGTTTGATATTTCAATGTTGAGGGTTTGTCGTTTTGTAGCAGGGGCCGGTGGTGCTTCAGTCCTTCCAATGCTTGGCTGAACTAGTCTATCTCTATACCTTGGGTGGTTTGGTACTTGTTCTTTCCCTAATGGATACTCCAAGACAACTGAGATTCAGTTACTTCCAGTGGGGGTGAAGTAGCATTCCAGTTCCTGTTGTGTCTGTCGGAGGGTCCTTCCGTGAGTTTTTGTGATGTTAACAATTTGAAATTTGGTGTGTTCAGGGATTTGACTTATTCCATGATCATACCTTCCCGTAAACCTCTGGCCTCTACGACTTCTTCCTCCAGCTATATAGTTGGGCATGCGAAATTCAGGTTCATGGACATAGTATTCATCAATTAAGGGGTCCATCATGTGAATGAAGTAAATAGATCTGAAGATTAGTTCTTGATATGATACTGTTCTTTCATTATATTCTCCTTCTAATGGTGTTGTTTGGAGGGACGGTGCCCATTGTTCCATTTCGTGGGGCACTGCCCGTTGAACAAAGATTATTGGCATGAAGTTCGAAAGAGAAAATAGTGGAATCGGCATTGGAGTCAGCTCATCTTCTTTCTCTTTCTTTCTTCCCTACTAACCTTGAGAGGACCGTATGGATGAGGAGGATGGTTTTGTTGAATTAGAAGATTTTGGGGGCATAGTTAGTTGTTTCAACTGCACCTAGAGGATGCCATGGACTCTATTGATGTTCTTCCATGTCCTCTAATTTTTAAAAAAATTCTCTTTCTTGATGGTGAGTATTTTCCACTCATCTTCTTCTCTTGAGTTTGAGGTGGAAGCACACACCACTTGTGCTGGTAGCGGGCCCATCTTTACATTCCCAGAATCCACAAACTTTTGAAGGAGATCCTTGAAAACAAAGCATTCCTATAAAATGTTTCCTCGTATCCGGTGATTTGAATAGTAATTTTGACAGTTGTCGAGACCCACTTCATCATCTCTCTTCGGCTCTAGAAGCTAGATGTGATTTCAATTCATGGCTTCTATGAAATAGCTGCAAAGCTAGTCATCTCAAAACGAATAAAATTTAATTCTTCATTCTTCAAATTGATTTATTTCATCACCCCATCGCTCATATTGCCGAGTTGGGGGTTGATGTTGGTGTCTGTGGGGTCCTGCACAGTTAGGTGGGGGCCTCAAAACTGGAGTTGGTGTCAGGGGTGGCTTAAGCGTGACAGAAGTTGTTTCATCTTTTCATGTTATTTTCTCAGGGGCTAATAGGGCCACATGGGACTTGAGGTTGGTCTATTGTAAGAAGTATTATCTTCTTTAAATGATATCCAAGAAGTATCTTAATCCATTGGTGTACTTCACTAGGATGAGCGACATTCATAATTCATCCTGAAGGTTATCGATTCACAAGGATAGAATCTCATCCTGGTGGAGTGGTTGGTTCATGGAATATGTTAGGCCCTTCCATATGGCAATGAAGTCTGAGACTCTTCCATTCTCTCATTGATTTTAGTTCATGAGATCACTGACTGTTGTCTTGGGAAGCCTTGAACGTAACTAGAAGAAAAATTGTTTCATGAGGTCCTCTCAGCCTATAATTGAAATTTTTGGTAGGCTAGTATACCATACGAAAGTCGATCCCTATAGGGTTTGTACGAAGCATGTGAGTTTTATGGCTTTTTGTGCTCTAGAGTGCCTATAATGGGATTGTAGTAAGAGTCATAGTGTGTCAAATATTGTTCCAGGTCACCTGATCTATTGAATACTATTAATAAAAGGTTCCCAAAGTATAGCAGTGGCATAACATTGGTCACCCACTTAGGGTAGGGTTTGCGCTCTGGTTATATCGGAGTGCACCACCACTCCATGGCCTCTAGTCGAGCTTTTAGCTACTCGATGGTGATTTGGTGGCCTTGATGCATATCCTGTCAGACTTGAGCTTTAGTTTGTGTGTGAGTGGACGTGATTGGGTGTGCCGGCGCAACTGGAATTTGGGGTGGATACCTAGCCGGAGGTATCATTTGAGGGTTTAGCTGGATATATTCCAACTTCCTTCTCAATGGGGGGAAATCTTGACGTCCTTCCAGGGTTGGGTTGAACAGTCCACTGAGCAGGGATTCATTCACCGAAATGAGTTCTTGTGGCATGGAATCCTATTCTAAGAGAACCTACTAACGTTCCACAAAGGGTACACATTTGGCAAGATAACTCTCTCGACACAGGTTGATATTAATTCACCTGAGCTCTTTCATTTCTTCTCTTTCTTGGAAAACCTGCGCTAGAGGGTGAGGGATGCATTCTCATGGGGATGTAGAGATAGGTTATAGATCTCCATGGATTTATTCTTCACCTTGTTGGAGTTTCATGGGGGAGGAAATGTGGGATTGACTATGGGGGCATCAAGATTTAGGACCGCCCTCTAGTTCCGGCAATGTATACCATCAGGCTCAGTGTGGGATGCGTCTGGGTCGGAACCATATTCTTTTGTATACTCTCTTCCTACGTCAGTTCCTATGAGATTTGTGGAGATGGCGTTTACCACGTTCACTAAGGAATACCGCATTTGGGGTGGTGTACCTGGTGTCGAACAGTAGACAGACGTCCATCGTGCGGTGATTGGAGGTAAAAATTCCCTCAACCCTGTGGGATGGGGTTGTTCCTGTTCTGTTGTTTCTACGCTATAACATGAATTTTTTGGTCTTACAGGGGAATTTTGATTTAAAAATTCTCCCAGTTCGAGGGGATTGGGTTGTTATCTTATCATGGAGGTAGTCGCCGCTATTTTCACCCTTTCAATTTCACGTACTTCTGCATGGGTGTGATACAAGTTTGGAATTGGGCCCGCACAAAGTCTTTGTCCTTTTGAAGATATGGGCACTGCTTTCTGGTTGGCCTCCCTGAGGTGGGAATCCTACTATTTTTTCTTGATCTCCTGACTCTGATGTGTTTTGATGGCTTGATCTCTTCATTCCAGATGCTTTTGAGACATACTTTAGTCCATTTTTTGTTGATTATCCCATCTTTCCTGAGGAGTAGTTTCATTTGATTGTTTCCTATGGGTGATGACATTACAGGATGTTATTTGTAATGGGGTCTTCTAAATGGGATGTGGGGTGAATTGAGAAGCTCCATGTTCTCCCCATCCCCAAATGTAAACTCTATCTAGGGCATTGCCAATGAGGTGATGCAATTTATGCTGTTCATGGAGGCAAGTCAGTTCAAGGTTTTTCTTTCACCTTTGTGATTGTTTCTTCTTTGCAGAGGGGGGGGGGGGGCGCTTACAAATCCATCTAATGGAGAAGCTCCCCTATCATGTTTACATGGTCCACGTGCCCTTCGTAGGGTAGGAATTTTTCATTCAAATTTTGGAGATTCATCTTTATGTTGAATCGAGCTTCATGTGTGCATTCCCCTAACAACTCTCCAAGTATTTTGAAGTGAGAAGTGGTCGTAGGCCAATACATCACTAGTATATTTTCCATAGCTAGATGCATTCTCACAAGTAACATATCATTCTATTTTTATTTCAGAGGCTTCTCTACTTGGTATGCCTAGCTCGACTGATTCTTAATAATTTTGTTCCAAGAAACCAGGCTGGTGGGTTACTTATTGATTTGCAGATGGTACAGGGGTGGTTCAGAAGATGAGCATGTCCTCGAGACATCCTCTGGTTCAAAAAGAATATTTCTCATTATAGGTGGAGTTCTCAATGTTCTTGACTCCATTCTAATCACCTCATCATATAAGAGATTTCCTATATTTGTTCCTTCAAGTTGATGACCTTCTTGCAAGCATAGATTTTGGTCGCAAGGAGGACCTTCTCAAGTGGTTCTATGATGGAGAGGACAACCATTGCAACTTGATTCCTGACCGTGGGAATTTTCTTTACAGTGTATACCCTGGGGAGGGCCTTCAGGGTGGGATTTAGAAAAGGGAGGACCTTATTCCTTCTTAATTTCCCTTTGGGTAGGACCTTCACATCAATTGTCATTGAAGGGAGGGCCTTCATAATGACCTCCATCTTGGTGGGGACTACCATCATGAATTGATACCTAACTGTAGGGAGAATTTATGGAGTGTACATCCTAGGGAGTGCCTTCACGATGTACTGCAACGAGGCGAGGACCTTCTCATTTCATGATGTTACAATGGGGAAGACCTTCATAGCAGCTGTCATTTTGAGGAGGGTCTTCTCAATTACTATCATCATGGTGAGGACTACCATCATGACTTGATGTACGACTATAGGGAAAGCATATCTGCAGCTTATACCCCAGGGAGAACCATCAGGGTGGATGAAAACTAGGGGAGGACCTTCTTGATTTCTGATCTTTAGGTCGATGGGAGGGATACCCCAATTTTAATCAGAAGATAAGCTCTCATGATCGATTGTTATTGGCCCACGGAGTATGCCCCTTTGGGTGCTCTATGGAGGAACTTTAGGGATGCTGGTAGAGACATTGCTGGGAGGACCTTCGTAACGACTACTTCCATTTACATAATATGGTAATGGAATGACATGGTCTTTGGCCTTTGTTGATATATGTGTGAGGGTGTCAAGAACCCCAGCTTCCACCAAAGCAGGGTCATGTATGTGCTCTTCATTTTCCAGTTGCCTTTGGTGACTATCATTTTTTGGTGCTCTTTTGCAGGTAACTGGGGATATCTACTATTGGTAATGGATTTAATATATATGGTTCCCTATATTGATTTCTCACATGGTTTCGTCAAGATACGCCAACAGGCATCTTGATTTTTGGTAGGGATATATGCCTGCCCAAGAGCGGCCACCACGTTGGACATGCGTCCCCTAGTTGGAACGAGTATTTGTTCTCAATCTGATTGTCCTTATGTCACAGGATGTTGTCCTCGACCCTCCTAAACTGGAGTAGGGATGTATAACTATTCCAAAGTGACTAACTCATAATTGGAGTGTGTCATTCTGTTTGAGGGAATCGAGTCATGGGCCCGATTTCTATCCTTTTCTGCTGATGCAATGATATCATGGCATGTTTTGAGGATATGGTCTGGAATCGATGTCTGGTATTCCATCATTTCTAGGATGTTCTAGGATACATCTTTGGCTAGAACAGGTATGAAGGCCCATTCTAATGTTGGGGCCGGAGTTTTTTCCTGCCTCAGTCCTCCATGAGTTTCCAGTAGATACAGGCAGTTCTCATGAGTTAGGATAGAGGAATGAGTTTATCATCATTTATCTTTTATGGTTTCCACCGTATTTGACTAGTGGTCATCATATTCACGAGTGGGGATTTTAATCCTCTCTCTTGCTATTGTATTTTTCTTACGAGATTTGTATGCATCCTCAAGAATTTGACTCTACTCATATTTAGTGGCCACCCAATTTGGATGGTGGGCTATATATGCATCAGCAGGTATTTTTGTCTATGTATATATGGTTGCTGCCCTATTTATATGGCAGGCAGGAAGTGAATCATTAGATGTTTGTTCATGCGTATAGCTAGTTGTTGTACTATTTGGATAGAGGTCTTGTTGTGTGTTGGTAGATACCTACATCTACCTTTAGTTTGCTGCTATGTATGCATGGTGGGACGGACAAGCACTGGCAGAAATGTGCATGTGCCCGTATTGTTCCACCCTATTTCTATGGTGGGCTTAAGTGGAGAGGGAAGAGTTGTGTGTATGACCATTAAAAATTGCTGTTTTAGTATGATGGAGCTGCTCCACATGAACCAAGGTGATAGTATGATTCTAGTTATATATTCTCTGCCCTTGGAGGGCCACCTGAGTGGCTCGGGTTTCCTGGACTTTTGTGGGTGCCCTCAGCATAAGGTCCTTCTCAACGGAAGGAGGCTTGGTCATATAGTGTTGGTGGTGATGTTCTCTAGAGGGGTTTGTCAGTAGGAACCCCATGAAGTTGAGATGAATTTTTCAGCATTGACTTCATCTGCCTCCTGAATGTAAGGGAGATAGTCGTTGTCGCGTTACGGGGACAGGCTCCCAAAATGGATCGAGACGACCATTGGGGCCTCCTTGTGCTGGGGTGCCGGTAGTGACTGAAGAGGCAACTGGAGGACCATTAAAGACTAGAGGGCTTGTCTCATAGCCTCCAGTGTGGAGAGAGGACCATTCCAGTGGTACTATCTCTGCATTGGATACCCAGCATTAAAGAGGATGGGTAGGCGAGGGGTTCATGCTCTTCGTTGAGGCCCTAGCCGCCCACAGAATCATTGACATGTGAATCTGCATGGATCATGGGGATGTCATCTGGTTAGAAGGTAACTTTGTGGGGAAGCTACGATATAAATATATGATATACCAACCACAAAACATCGTCAAAGTTTTAATCCATTAAACATATGCATATTTGGCATTTCAACTTGTCCCCCTTTCCCTTTTCTATTGTTTCAGGGCAAAGGTGCCTTAGTGGGGTGAGACCGCCACCTTGGTTAAGGATTCATATTAGGTTCACCATTTTTCCTCTACCTTCGAGGTGACACATTTTTCACGTACCGAGGTGAAAAAATGGTTCGACGTGCAGTATCCTTTTGTCTTTTATCATTTGGGTACAACTAGTAACTTGGTTAAGGATTCACGTCGGGTTCACCATTTGTGTTCCACCTCTGAGGTCACGTGTTTATAGGTGGTGTAGAAATGGCTGATGGGGATCGTCACCCATCCCTTTTTCCATAGAGGTGGGTTCTGGTCTAATTTACCATTCCTTTGTTTTGACTTAATTAGCGTCATTATCCTTTAAAGAAGTTCATATTTACCTTGTAGGAACTATTGATCCTAGAGGGTGATTTTGTGGGGGTCAATCAATTTCATAATTGGTCCTTCTCGGATGTAACTTCCTTGGATGGTCCTCATGAGGTTTATTTGTGGAACCAAGATTGACCAATTACTCTTGTATCCATGAATCATGGAACATGTTTCCAAAGGCAGGCACTTGTTGGGTGACAATTTGACCAACGACACCTAATGACTCTATTGGTCTAGAGGATGGGAGGTCAGGTTAACTGCACCATTCTGAGGGAGGATTGTTTAATATTCCAGGACTTTGTTATAGATTTAAGTCATGTTCATATGTTCGTGAATCCTAGGTTCATTCGTGAAGAGTGTGTTCACCAGCTACCCTTAGCTTGAAAAATCATTGTAAGAATGCATATGTTTGATGCAACAGAGGTGATGTTGACTTAGCCAAATTATAAGGAGCCCTATATTTTATCATCATATAGGGGTGAAAGAAGGTGTCTTGATGTTGTGATTGGGCCCACAAGGAAATCATCCTATGTATCCTTGGGATAGGAATCAGAACCCACATAGTTCGGATTTTATGGGGCCTATGCATAGAATAATCCCATTTGATGAGACATGATTGGGTGGACCCTTTTGTATGGAAACCCTTTTCAGCTTGGGCCTTCTTGTTTGCATCCTATGTATCCTGTTTTGATCAGGAATCAGAGTTCTCATGGATCATATGGTGTGGGGATTATGCATGGGAGCTTCCCATTTGAGGTGTTATTGTTGGATGGACCCTTGATGGATGGGCACCCATTTGAGCTCGGGCATTCTGGTAGGCATCCTATGTTTCCTATTTCGATCAAGAATCAGCATACTCATAGTTGAGAAGGTTTGAAAATTGTAATCTTAACAAAACTCTAAACCCACATGATTCATGATTGGTGTGAGAAATAATATTATTTGAATGATCCAACAATGCGCATGCCTCCTACCCTGTTGGTTGGGGAGGGAGAGTCCACGACAGAAGAGGATGGGGCGACTGGGGGAGAGGGTGCGGAGTGATGAACCTTTCCATGTGAAATGTCATTAAAGTTAATTACGACCGACCTTAGAAGATTGGGGACTTACCTCAGTCGGAGGTCCCCATAGTATGTTTTGGGAAGGGAAGAAGTTTCGTCCTCACCAAATAGGGGAGTGAACAGTACCCCTTCGACTGATCACTGACACTCATTGAATGGAAAAGCATGTGATCACCCTTAATCCCGAGAATAGGTGGTCAACGTCGGCATCCCATTGTTGGATTCCAGATTTCAGTGAGAATTTAGCCTCACAGGCATTCCCAAAGACCTCACCTTTATGGGGATGGCCTTTGTGACTCTGCTTACCGTGGGTATATAGACTCAATGGGGAGAACTGAGGCACCCGATGGCCTAATCATACGGGTCAGGTGGCTTTGGAGGAGGCTTTGGCCTAACGTCATTGGACTGGTTAGTAGAGGTATCACGGAGGACTAGATGGTAATAGAGGGTGAGGGTGGATCGGTGAAAATAATACCCGATAACACCCCGTTTTGCGTACTTGTTTTCCACACGATATGGGGGGGGCTCTACGTAACCTAGTGGTATGCAGGAAGAGGTTCCATCCATGTACTTTTGTGGTACACAGGCATGGGTATCTTCCACTACATACAGAACTGGTAAGCGACTCACTATTCCACTTTGGGTTACATCTGCATACCAATTTGGTATGCAGCTTCAAGTTCAGTCCATGTAGAGGTATGCTACACAGAGCAACATACTGGAGGGGGGTTAGGGGGATTACTATTTGTGGGAAATTCTTCCGCAAGATGTATTTGGTTCTCGGTTTACTATTTAGGTTCACGGGTCTATTATTATTATTCAATTCCCCCATTTTATGGTTCGTGGTCGGCTGTACCTACGGAGGAATTGGTTAATTCTTCGTGCTTCACCTGATGAAATGATATGGAAGTCAGAGTGCAACCTTTTAAGTATCCATCAAGATATTTTCTTCCATCCTTCTCTCTATCTGTCTATTTTTTTGTTCTTCTATAATGCTTCTTTTATAGAACATCGGAGCGATCATATCTATTGGGAAAGCGACACCATTTGCAGAGGGCCATTAAAGAAATATTCTATCCCGCGGAAAACTTGGTCAACTGGGGTTTGCGGAGGCTTCGGTTCGGGATAATGGTATTCGAAACCCTACTCGTTCACTTCGCCCAAAAACTATGGGTTCATGGTATGTGGAATGTCCTTATGCGCACAACTCCATTAGTTGATGTGGTTCATTGTTTTTCTTGCTTTCTGGCCATCGCTTTGTGGGCTAGTGGTTCACAGACTCTCTCGCATACCTGGTAGTTTGCGATCCATCTTCTCTGTGTACCTTTCCTGGTGATAGTATGTCGGCTAAGTAAAAACCATGAAAACTTGAATTCCTTCATGCTCCTTCAAATAAATGAAACTCCATTTGAGTCCCTTGACCTTGATAGACATGTAGAAGCACTGGATTCCATCTGCAAAGCGATTGTGGGGGTATTATATTCTCTTGGCATAATTTTTAGGACCCTACAATATCTAACATGACAGTTATGATAATATATTAAGTAATTTTGGAATATTTACAATTATAAGGATTTTTATTTTATGGGTCAATAGTTATGATGTTTTTGAGGTAAATAATTGAGTAAAATTTGTTGTTATGGTTTCTTGAATGGGGAAGGGAATTAATACCCATAGTAATTATATATATTTCCTTATTGATATAGATAGTCTATCTGGTGTTTCAAGTGACTAGATCATTTCCATATTACAATGACTAACTCAGGTTGTGATTAATAGTGTCTCCCATTGTCTAGGAACTTCTGTTTTCAAAGTTTCATTCACTGATGTTTGATTTATTAATTCGAGAGAAGACTTCATGTTTTAATAGAACTTATAATACACTAGTAGCTAAAAAATGGATTTAGTAATTCAAAATGATATTCCAAGATTTTGAATTTATAAGAAGGGAGAACATTATTACGTATTTTTGTTATCTAAAGGGAGATTCTGATCAATGGTGTTCATTAATCTAGAAAACAATTGGGGTATCAGAAATAAAAAGTATTTAATATATAAATTTTGATGAGATATTCTTATGGAAATAAATTCCACAAGAACAATGATATGAGATGTATATAATGTTTCTCAATTTTAATAAGATGTAGGAAGAATGTGTTCTAGTGAATAAGGATAATATTATTTGATTATTTTTTAATGATGTAGACTACATAAGTAATATGAAATGAAATATTCATTGTTCCTTTAATAGGATTAAGCTTAGTTTCTGCAGGGAAATTGGTTTCTGAATTATTTTCATCATTTTATTATATAATATTGAGTTCCATCAATAGGGAGAAAATATTCTCTTAGTCCTATAACATCAAGGGATATAAATAAAAAATAGGTTTCTTTATCAATAAAAAATAAATGTGACAAACAGGATGACTGGGAGGATGATATTTCCCACATGTGAGGATTATGGAGAGAAACGCCTAGGTACTTTCTTCATAGGAATAATAGTATTTTTAAATTTTTGGTGAAATTTTCTATGCGGATATTGAATTAAAATCATTGAAATAAATCACCATTATCTAAGACTTTATCAATTATTTTTTGGGTAATTATACTAACTAATGTCCCATGAATCAAAGGAATGTCACACAGAAAACATCACTTGTAGAATTCCAATCATATGCTCTTAATATAACTGAGGATGATTTTCCCCAAGATGTGGTGGTGGGTACATTGATCATAAACAAATTATCTAATTATTGAATTAATTTTTTAAATTTTTACTATTTCATATATTCCATGTTTTCTATATAAATTTGATATTTACCTTGTACCTTAAGAAGATAATTTTCAATAAATAGTCCTACTGGAAATATTATTAAATCTAGGATGTGCAGGTCAATTCCCATTATAACAAAAAGAGATAACCCATCTGAGACATTATTAATTATTTTTATAGTATAATTTTATATAATAATTTGTATTGATTAGATTTCAAATTATAATGAATATAATTATATCCAAGACAAGGAGATAATGATTCATGATGTATATATAGAATCAACTTTCTTCATAGTAGAGACTATATACTCTAAAAAGTAAGAATCCACCCCCAGTATGTATTCATATTGAAATTATAAGAGTTTAAATCAAGACACAACCTATGAGTATGGATGGTATCCTTAGAATAGATGATGGTACACTTGTCTAGGAATATATTGATGTGTTTATGGAATAAGTACTCGACCATCCACATGAGTGTGAATTTGAGCTTTTTATTTATCTCAAATCTGATGGAAAACTAATATACAAGACTCCCTAAAGGATGGATATTTTGTAATTCATGGAAATAATGAGATAAATATAGGATTTTTGTAATAAGGGATTTAGAGACCTTGGAGTCTCACCATGGGGAGCCTCTACTATTTTTGTTAAGAAGAAATATTATTTTATGATAATCTGAATAAATTATAGTGGAATCAATACCATTACAATAAAGGATAGGTATCATGTATTCTATTATGATCACTTGATTGGTCTAATTCAATGTGATCAATATTTTTCAAAGACTGATCTTCGTATCAGGTATCATCAATAGTGTATACATAAGGAAGATATTTCAAAAATGAAATTTCTAATGAGGAATGGAGATTGTGACTTTATTATCAATCCCTTTGGATTGACTAATGCACACAATGTTTTTATGCATCTGAAGAATAGATTATTGATTTGTTATCTTGATAATTTTTTTTAGTATTTATTGATGATATTTTGATATACTTAATATTTCATGATAATCATAAGAGTCATTTGGCAATCATTCTCAAGACTCATATAAAAAAAAGTGTTATATGGAAAATTTATCAAATGTCAATTTTGGATTCAAGAAGTATGTTTTACTATCCATATTATATTTTAGAATGAAATATTATATGAAACATAAATGAAAAAGGACTTTTTTGAATTGGAATATTTAATGAGAATAACCGAGGAATGATGTTTCCTTGTATTAATTTTTTGGTTGATTCTCAAACCAGTTAACCAAGATGAAATGTAAAGGGTCTGTGTTCATATGTTCATAGTAATGTAATGAAATTTTTCCATAATTGAATAGGATACCAATAAAAGAATTATTTTTAATATTAGTCATGAAAAGTGGTGTATTGTTTATATATATGGGTGAATCGATGATGGGACATGGATGTTTCCTTATGAAAAATGATAGAGTTGTTTTTAATGAATCAAGGTTGTAAAATATCAATGAAAAAAATTATCCAACCCATGATTTTTAGTTGGTAGATATAATAATTTCATTTATGATATGGATGAATTACCTAAATGGTGAATTAAGTAAAAAATATAGATATCAAAAAATATTTAAGTAAAAATCCTTACAAAAAGTACTCAACATGAGGAAAAGGTGACAGATAGAATTACTCAAGGATTGTGATATTTCAATAAAACACCATCATGGGAAGGGAAATAATTTGGATGACGTGATATGTATGGAAGATTATATATTTGTGAATAAAATGAGTATTTTCAAGGATTATATATTCATGAAATTGGTAAAATTATATATAGGAATTATTTGGGAATTTTAAATCTCAATTATTTTCAAAATAATTTATAAAACAAAATTATTGTAAAAGATAAAAACATCCCAACATGATGATAAGAGTCTAAAAAATGAATGATGTTAATTATGGATAACTATAATATTTGGTTTATGAAGATGGAATCCTAAAAGTAATAAAGATTTTATGTGTTCTATATAATCTTGAGTTGAAGAGGGTATTTTTTTTTAAAAAAAACCCAAAGAATTTTTTTTCCATAGAAAGTGGTAAAAAATGTATCATGATTTGAAGGTAAATTTGAGGAGGGATAATATGAAATGGAAAATTTCATACTATGTATCAAGATTCTTAGTTTTTCATCAAGTAAATGATGATAGATAATATCCTAAGAGATTCATAAATCCTCTATAAATTAATTTGTGTGAATGGGAAGAGATGAATATGGAATTTGTAAATATATTTACAGTGGCTCTGAAAAACAATTATTCCTATGGGTTCTTGTTGATCTCTATACCAACTCTACATATTTTATTAAAAAAGGTAATTACAACCTATTTAATTCCTCACACGGATCTATATTAATACAGTTCCAAGACTCCATTTTTTTCCTAAGTTGATTGTATTTGATTTGTGACCCATTGTTTATGTTATAATTAAATAAAATACTTCACTAGTATCTCCACATCAGGCTACAATTGATCAATTATTATCATCATCAGATAGATGGATAGTTTCAGAGTACCATTCAAACATTAGAAAACATATTGAGGTTGTTCTCACTTAAATTTTAGGTTAAATTGGATTATTTTTTATATTTGGTGTAATTTTAAAATGGAATCATATAAAACATTGTATGAAAAAAATCACACAATAACTTTTTTGGATGATGTTGGTGAAATAAGGCTTTTATTTTTAGAACATATTGAGGTGAAAATGGTGAATGCGATAACTATTCAAAGTCACATCCTGGTAGCTCAATACAGGGGAAAAAGACAAGTGGATATCCAATGTAAGGATTTATAATTTCAATTAATATATCATGTTATAATGAAGTTATTTCCATGAAAATAGTTATAATTGTTTTTATGTATAGGGATATAAAGTCCAATTTACGTTTGGAATTTTCAAATTCTTGAAAGAATTTGAGTTGCAGCTTACTTTATAGAAATTCCCCCTAGCCTATTCAAAGTTCATGATGTGTTTGATATTAATTTATTAAGGAAGTAAATTATAATCATGACACATATTCTCAGAAGTTATGAAATATAATGATAACATGATATATCTTATGATGAATATCCATCCTAGGATCTTATCGTTAGGGAAGATGTATTGAAGACTCAGGTGACTCAACTGGTAAATTTAATTTTGAGAAATAACAAGATAGAATAGGTGATATAAGATCTCAAATAAGAAATTTTAAAGAAATTAATAAATCCTTTCATGAAGATACATTCTAGAAATTTAAAGGATGATATTTGTTTATGGATAAAATAATGTAACACCTGAGAATCAATTTAGGTAATATTATCTTTCTAGAGAAATAATAGCATGATGCACACAACTTTATACAAGAATATATGTATAAATTAGAAATTATTATATATTTAATATGATTAAATTAATGTCATTTATAAATTAATCAATAAAACTTATCCTAGGGAAATGTTTTGATATTTTTACAAAATAGTTGATTTCTCGGAGAATAGTGAAAATACTGATTTTACAAAAACATTCATTTATATAAAATTATTATGATATATGAATATCATGAAATATAATAAAACCTTTTTTAAATAAAAAATATCGTTCTTATATTTAATATAATACATATAATAATATAATAATGAACTTATAAATATATTCTTAATATTTTAGAAAACTAAGAACTTTTCTATTCAAATAATATAGTTTTCAGATATTCTATTAAAATAAATTATTTATAAGGTCCCATCATATATTAATCTGGATTTAAGGATAACTTTTTATTTTATAATATTTTATAATTTAATTAATTTCATTGGAATGATTATTATACTATATTTTTTTTGTAAAATCAAATTTATACTTAAAAGACTATTTTTTGGAATATAATTTCCCCACATGTTTTGAAGGTTTGATTTCTAAATTAGTATAAATAACTTAAAAAATTTAAATTTGATTAAATTGAGCCCATATATTGAATCATAATTTCAAAATTAGTCCACGTTCATTTTCTATCAATATGAATTGTAACTTTGGTAAAAATAAATGTACATACAATGTTAAGAGATAAAAAAGTTTAAAAATTTGAAAAATAAAATAATAATTGTTAAAATAACATAATAAATATTTTAAATCCAATTTTCATGTAAACTTTCGACTATATCACATCTCCTCTTAAAATGTTTTTCAAGTTGAATACATTTTTCATGTGTAAGACATTAATATATTTTAATATTTTGAAAACATCCAAGTGTGTCCTCTCCCTCACTTGTAAAATGAAACCATTTATCCTATATTATCCAATCATAAAGAAATTATAATCGATAAAAAATCATAAAAATATAATTCCCTAAATCACTCCCCATGTCCATGAGGTGATGATCTGATCAAAATACCATATTTGGATGGATTTAGGTAAAAACTAATAAGGTTGTCTGAAAAAGAGGTATAGTTATTAACCAATTGTTTTCTTTTCTATTTATTCTTTTGAGTCTTTTAATTTTATCTTAAAATTTTGATAAAATAACATAATTATATTCAGTATACATAAATTTTATTATGTTTATGGTGTATCCATTTTTCATTAACTTATCAATCTAATGAAAATTAAAAAAACATCACTCGTGCATATATACGACCTATCATCTACCCGTAGTGGTATAACTAAATTATCATAAACACTTAACATGGATGGTAATAAATATGAAAACAATTAATATATATTATATTTATAGTTTTTTCATTATTTAAATATAATATACCATTTACCCTCCTTCCCTACTATCTGCTAAAAAATGACAATGTCGCTCATGCGTACATGTGGACTACCACATCCATGAAGTGATTTTATTCATTATTCATGAATTAATTTAAATAATTATTTTAAATATGTAAATAACCTATAAATATTCTATTTATATCATTATTATTATTTTATGGATTAGTGATCTTTTATAAAGACACAAATACCCCAACTACCAAATCGAATCATATATGAAATACGAAATAGTTAAAAAAAAATATGATTATTTTAATAAAGAAAAGATAATATTCATGTTAATAAGTGAAATATTTTTATCATATAAGATAATATATGTATGTAAATTTTTTATAGATTTATTATAAATTTTAATATTTAATACTTTATAATAAATTTTAATTTATTATAGATGAGGTTAAAATCACTTGTGATGGAAATCCAACATAACGTAAGGGATATCTACTGAAATAAAATTTTATTTATGATTTGATTATGTTTAGACATCCTTTGTAAAAATTATATGATCAAAATCTATTAAGATCCATATTTTATCATGTTCTAATTATTTTTGGGATTACACATTTATTTTTAATTCCACCCTTTTTAGATCATGAATAAACAACTAAGTTACGTGTAAGGGACCTTCTTTTAAAAATATTATTCTAATGATTTCCATTCAAATCAATTTATTATTAATCTATAGTTTCTTTAAAAAAATCTTGAATATTTTTACTATTCTAAAAAAAATTATTAATTCCCTTTTTATCATTTTTATAATTTAATTAAAAATTATTATGATAAATATTGATATCTTTTTTCAAATGAGGTTATTTTTATCAAATGTCAGAATGAAATAAATGTTTTAAAATATTCCACAAAAATGAAT
The DNA here is from genome assembly GCA_963277665.1 of Viscum album. Classification (NCBI taxonomy): domain Eukaryota; kingdom Viridiplantae; phylum Streptophyta; class Magnoliopsida; order Santalales; family Viscaceae; genus Viscum; species Viscum album. The sequence goes on along the minus strand of OY728125.1, from coordinate 1,550,350,807 downwards.
TTTATGAATGTCATTAATAGTATTTTCATTTAATTATACATTAAATGACTCCATGGTTATTTTCAAAAAATATATTTTTCTCATTTTTTTATTTTTATTTAAAATAGTATCAGAAGAAATGAATATTATTTTCTTAATGGAATGAAAATATTTTCAAAGATTGATTTATAACTATGTCATTCCATTAAGTTACATGGATTTTATTCTTAATTTATTAATCCATTATTCAGTTATATGTGAATGGATTTTCTAAAAACATTCATTTCATATGAATCTGTGGAATTCAATCATTCTTTACCAAAAATAGATTATACCTTATTTTGATATCATTGAATTTCTTATGATCTTTTTATGTATTACTCTCCATTATTTATTAGACATTATTATTATCCTTAATCTATAAATTTTTAATTTAATGGATCACTTATGAATCATTTTTATTAATATTATGATGTTCAACTAAATATGTTTTCTATATAAGTTATTAGTTTATGTAATGTTTTTTTTTGTTATATCATTTACTATGGAAATATTAATTTTCCATATTCAAGATTCAATAAAAATAATTGTTGACTCTAAGTAATTTTGATATTGATTTATATTGATCGTTCAATATATGAGGATTTTATAAAATGTGAGTTGGATTATTGGGGACCCATTAAAGATATCCCCTCAATGAATCAACAGGCATCATGAGAGAAAATAGTGGGCAGGACATATTATATGTGTATCTAGTTTACCCCTATATTTTTTTAATAATTATGTATTAGCTAAGTATAATTAATAGTAATACTAATGATATATTGATTGAGAGTTAATGATCATGATTTTATAAAAAAATTAACATCCATTATTAAGATTTTATTTTCCATTTTCCATGCGATTTCTATGTTGACATTAGACATGGATGTTTATTAAACAGAAGATGTTTTTTGAATGACATGTTTTTTATTATCCTATCTTCTATATTTATAATAGATTATTTCATAATGAAATATTCTATTTTTATAAGATTTTCTGAGAATCTAAGTTCACCCTTTATTCTATTCCTTTACACATGATATGAAGATGGAAATTATAAATGATTTCAAGGATGCAAACTCTTATTGTGCTATGTCTTTATATATTCCAATTTAATATAGGAGTCATGTATGTATATAGTTCTAAAAGGATTAAAACCTGATAGATCATATGTATTTAGATATCATGTATGTTGTGCTAATGAAATAATGTAAACACTATCTCTGGGTTACTAAATTCAGTGTGTTACAGGCTATCATTTTCCAAAATCAATGAGGCCTTTAAATTTATTTGAGGTTAATATCTTCAAAATATATATTTCATGATATTGGTATTTGTCTCTGATGCTTTCATCGGGGTGCACATCTATCTGTTGGGATACACTGTTGTTTCCCTGAATTCCTGCTTTCAAAAGGATATCAGAATTCATCAATGCTTTAGAGATGTTTTTATTGATCAAAACGGGCTGGTGGGATGTCACTTTCTACTTAAATGGATTCCTCTATAGAATTAGTCATCTAGTCCGGGTCTTCCTTAAAGATTAAGATGTTGTTTGTGAAACTCTTCCTGGTTCTATATCATTGTGTACGCTGGTTAATTACACTACATTTGTAAGGACATTTCAAGGGGTTTTGTTAGGGTATAAACATTCGGTCAGGGAGTAGTCTTGGTGATCATCACTGGCGTGCCTGGACACTGGACCATGGTACACCAAGATTTTCCCTTATATTAGGGCTACTCGATTGCGTGGAAGCCCGAGGAATCCCATGTTGAATGCAGGGAAATATATGATGGAGGCATGTCTCTGATATTTTCCTTGACATCCTATGTTTGACATCGGTTATGTCATGAGTTTAACGTCTTTCAGAGACAGATCAGATAGATTGGAACACTTATGGGAGTTGATCAGATGGGTACATCCCTAGGAGAGATCCCCTAGAGATTTTACCAGATGGATTGGTCAAAACTCCCAATAAGGACAGACCTTGGATGGTGTGTCCCCAAAAGGGGAAGATTTCACATTATGAAGGATGATCTGTATTCCCCAAATAGAAAACCAGAGGATGGTGGGTCCTGAAAAGAAGGGACACCATGGTTTACCATTAGTTGGGATTGAAGCTCGAGGAGGATTCTTACGTACCCTATGTAGAATATAGGGATCAATCCCATGTAGTTAGAGAGGTTGTGTCATGGGATTGGGTTGTACACAATGGACATCAACCCATATGCATTTGGGGGTTTGCACGTGGTTAGCAGCTCGGGTACTATACGGTGTGATGTGATGAATGGGGTTTTAACATTTGAGGACCCAACCATAATACAATACATAATCTTTAATTTATTAAATAAATCACTTACTTTCACATTGATGATCTATTATTTTCTAGAGATATAGAGATTTGGGGAATAAAACATTTATAAGAATACATATTATTACAGAGTGGATACCATAAAACCAGTATTCATTTCTTTCATAATATAAAACATTTGAAATGAAACAATATTTATTTGATAGTTATTCAAAAATTTAACTTGGATTTATTCTTTTCCTTACTCATCCATATAAACTGTGAAAATCATTTAAAACATGGAATGAGAACAGAAAGATCAGTAAGGGATTTAAAAAAGAAGGAAAGTTCATGAATACTTGTAACATATGAAAACATTTTCAAAAGGAAGACTTGTCGCACATATATACTTACTTTTTGTAACAAGGTATTACCACAAGTTCCCCACAAAACATAATAACATAAATAGAACCAAAAAGTTATCTTGGTCCATTACATACATAATCTTGTAACCCTCTCTGCTACCTTATAATTTGTAACCCTCACAGATACCTTACAATTTTTGAAACCATAGCAGTTACAGTTGGAGTAACAATACAATCGACCTCCAACATACACATAACTAGTGCATCGATGAGAAATATAGGCACCACCCTTCATCATAAATATTTCCCAAGAACTAACATAATCACAAAACATGAATAATATCATGAAAACACTTCTTTTGAATGTTGTAAAATGGAATTTTTAAAGTGGATTTTAAAAGAAAATCACCTTAAAAATATAATATAATTCAAGTGAGACATAATGGAGTGGATGAATTATTAATATACACTATAAATACTCATAAATAATCATAATTTAAACAATTTTTATCACACAAACAATTTTAATACCACAAAAATAATGAAGTAGAAGGTTAACCCAAAGAATGGAAATCGTGTTAATAATTCACTTACCTCAGGCATGTCATACATTGAACTAGTTTAAACCTCTTGTATAATGGTTAAATAGTGATATAAATATATTAATGAAACATATCCATCTTTATAATACCTTAAATGATCATTTCATTACATTATTTCACACATTAATTGTCAGTATTTTGTTCCTTCCACTGTTTTTGGGTGAGTTCTTTACATGATTTCCATGATTGGTTCATGATTGTTGTTCTTATCAATTGGAAGTGAAACTCCATAATTGGAATGGAATAGTATTTACATATTCATGAATCCAGAAATTATACCATTTATCAAATTGAATTTTTAAATGAAGATGATTCATATGTTAAAACATTAATGTTGTTAGATTATATCATTTTACTGGTTCTTTGATAATAAAATCCACATTTTGTTTTATAAATTAAAACAAAGTGTACCAAAGAATTCCCGAACCATGGATGAGACATGATAAATATATTATAACCGGTTTCAGCCATCAAAATGGTTTTATGTCCAAACTTGATGGAATTAAATGAAATTGAAATCACATCGTCCAATATGTCCGTAATTTGACACATCACGGACAATGTTTTTAATTTCTTGAATAAGTGGGGGGGGGGGGGGAGGAGAAGATTGATGATGAATTTTCCATGACCATGAGAACATCAAAAATATACAAGATTCTTGAGATTTAATGCTTATTGGATAAGAGGAGGTGAGGAAATAAGAAGAAAATAAAGCAACTCAAAATAAAAGAATATTTTAGAAATCCCTTATGAGATTTCGGCATCCTAATAGCGTCACTTAAAATTTTATAAAATTTTTGATGAGAGAAAAGGGTTTTCTCATAATTCTTAATTAATATGGGAAATAATGGGAACAAGGAATAGAGTATCCCATCATAATACAATGGTAAACAAAAATAATAACATCAAATGAATGAAAATAAAGAAAATAAAAGAGGATGTTTACCTCTTGATCTCTTCTCATTGAGATCCTTCTTAAGGCCTTTGGTTTTGGCCTTTTGGTGAGACCAGTAGATCTATGATGTGGAGAAATAAATTGGGGAGGGAATTTGGGAGAAATTAGATAGTGATCAGGGCTTGAGAGGTGTGGGAGTAAGAGGGGAATGATGGTGGTATTTAAAGTGGAGGAGAGGAGGGATTTAAAATTATTTTAATCATTATTATAATATTTTTGCACAAGACTGTGAATAGTCATAATTCATGTGACCCGAAATAGTAATAAAGGCATGTGAGTTTGAACCAAGTGGCCTTATATCCTTTATGATGTCATAAATGGTGTATTTTACTTATAATTATAATATACTATATTTTATCATATTTCACAAGTCATCAAAAATTCATGAATTTCAAAAAAATCCAAAAAACTCACCCTTACAGTTTTTCGATGTTTAGAATTTAAAAATGAAATCCATTATTAGAAAATAATTTTCTAAATATCATTAATTTAATTTTTAAATAAAATCATACATAATTCAGAAATTAATAATTTTAAAACTATAACTCCTTTTATATAACATTGAAAAATTAATCAAGATGTCATTATCATAAAGCCTTAAGTAAATAAAATAATAACACAATTTACTTTTCATTAGGGACATATTTCTATTCATATTACTATTTATAAGGGTATGTTACCATTCACTAAAAAACAAGTTGTTTCCATTAGACTCCAAATAACATACTGACCACAATTGTAGATGACTGTTTTTCAAAATTCAAAACATAGAAGTGGAAAAAATATTTTTAAAGGCTTGTTATAAATAAATAATTAAAACGATTTTTCATCCATTTCAAATTATTTTTAAAACCTTGAGGTGTTAAATTATCCCCACCTTCAGAAAATTTCATCCTCGAAATTTTATATACTTATTAAAGAAGTGAGGGTACCTTTCTCTCATAGTATTTTCGGACTCCCATGTTTCTTCTTCTACCATGTGGTTTGTCTAAAAAAAATTTACCTAGTGGATTACCTTATTCTACAATACCTGTTCCCTTCGACGAGGAATCTGAACTAGTTTCTCTTTATAAGAAAGGTTCTCTTCCAGATGAACTGATTTTGGGCTCAAGACATGTGATGAATCGGGCATATACTTCCTCTACATCAAATCATGAAAACCATTGTGTACCTGAGACAAACTCAGAGGAAAATCCTTTCAGTATGTAACTGGTCCAACATTCTCTAGGATTTATAAAGGACCAATAAACGGAGAACTTAGCTTCACATTCTTATCGAAATGAATCACACTTTTCCATGGAGATATTTTAAGGAAAATATGGTCACCAACCTTGAAAGAAAATTCTTTTCTTCTATCATATGCACAAATTTTCTACCTGCTCTAAGATTTCCTCATGTGATTCTAGATCATGTTCACATTATTAGCGGCTTCCTCTACTACTTCTGGACCCATCAACTCTCTTTCACTGACTTTATCCCAAAAAGATGGAGTCTGACACCGCTTTCAATGCATTACCTCAAAAGGTTCCATCTATATACTAGAATGAAAACTATTATTATAATAAAACTCAACTAAAGAAATATGATGCTACCAACTTCCCTGATAGTCTATTGAACATGATTTAAGCATATCCTATAAAGTCTAAATCATTCATTCTGGTTTCCCATCTAATTGAGGTTGAAAAGTTGTACTGAAATTTAACTATGTGTCCAATGACTTCTGAAGTCACTTCCAAAAGTTATAAGTGAACCTGGGATCTCGGTCAGATTCAATGGAAAGAGGAACACCATGTAACATAAAAATATCCTTGAGGTACAGTCGAGAAAGCTGATCCAAAGACATTGTATATCAAATAGAAGGAAAATGTGTAGATTTTGTCAGTAGATCAATAATAACCCAAATCGCATTGTTACCTTGAGATGTCTTACCTATTCCCACCATAAAGTCCAGGGATATATTCTCCCATTTCCACTATGGCACTGACAAAAGTTGAATCAACCCATTCAGTAACTGCCTCTTTTCTTTAACCAGTTGACATGTCAAGAATTTCATGGTAAAATCAGTAATATCCTTTTTCAATCCATCCCAGTAGTAATACCCTCGAAAGTCTATGTACATATTAGTTCTACCAGGACAAACTAAAAATTAAGAACTATGAGTTTTAAACAACAAATCCTTCTTCAAATGAGAATCACAAGGCACACAAAACCTTTTTCCAAATCTTAAAACACAGTCTCTTTCGAGGTTAAATTCTAGCAACATACCCATTTTAACTAGTTCTACCTTTTTCTATAGTTCACAATCTTTCTTATGTTCTTTCTTAATTCTATCTGATAATGACGACCGCACTGAAACCTAAGACAAATAAGAGGTATTTCTTGCACCAACAAATTCTATGAAAAAATTCATCAAATCAATAATCATGGGATAATGTTCTAATTATAACATGGTTAATGATGCATGATGTTTTCGACTCTTGGAATCCGCCATTTTTTTTTATTTTCCTGGATAGTAATAGATCATGTAATCATAATCCTTTATTAGTTCAAGCCATCTTCTCTGCCTCATGTTTAGTTCCATCTAAGATAATATATACTTCACACTTTCATATTCAGTATATATTTGACATTTGGCTCCGTATAAATGATGCCTTTAAATTTTAAAAGAAAAAACTAAAGCTACCAATTCCAAATCATGTGTGGGATAATTTGAATCATGTTTTTAATTGTCTCGAACCATAATCAATTACCTGATCATTATGAATCAAAACAAAACTACTTCCCTTCAAAGAAGCATCATTGTAGATGAAAAACACACCATTTCGGGATGGGAAGTCAAAAACTAGAGCATTCAACAATCTCTTCTTCAGTTCCTAAGAAAAAATAACATTATTCTATCCAAATAAATTTAACCCCTTTTTGTGTCAACTTTCTTATCGGGATAGATAACCATGTAAATTTATTAACCAACCAACGGTAATAACCTTCTAATCCAAGAAAACTACGAATCTATGTCACTTTTATAGGTCTTGGACATTCATCAACCACTATTGTTTTGGAATTATAAACTATTATTCCATCCTTATTTATAATGTGCCCATGAAAATAAATCTGTTTCCACCAAAAATCACACTTGATGAATTTTCTATACAATTTATTTTATTTTAAGGATTGAAAAAAAACCTGTAGATGTTTTTCATGCTCCTCTATATTTTTAGAAAATACCAGAATGTCATCAATAAACACAACCACAAACTTATCCATGAACTCATGAAATATTATCTTTAGAAGATTATTGAATACATCAGGTGCATTAGTTAATCCAAATGGCATAACAAAAAATTCATAGCGCCCAAATCTAGTTTAAAAAGCTATTTTCAGGAAGTCATCCTCCTTCACCTTCAGCTGATGGTATCGGGATCTCAAATCAATCTTAGAAAAGTACTGATCTCCCCTAGAGATGATAAAAAAATTCATCGATGTGAGGAAAAGGTTACTTTTTTAACAATGATGTTATTCAAATCACTATAATCAATACAAATTCTCATGGTACTGTCTTTATTTTTTAAAAAAAATAGGATAACCCCATGGTGAAGTGCTAGAATGAATGAAGCCTTTATCAAGAAAATCCTGCAACTAATTTTTCAATTCAAGAAGTTCTATTTGATACGTACAATATGGGGCTTTTGAAATTTTCTAAGAATCAAGAAATAAGTCAATTGTGAATTCGACTTCTCGATTAGGTATGACACCGAGTAACTCATCTGAAAAAACATCAAGGCATTCATTTACCACTGGAACATCATTAATATGAACAGTTATGTTGTTTTGAAATATATGAGCAAGATGACTTTCATTTCCATATTTCTACAATTTTTCAGCTTCATGATATGTTTTCAATTTAATGGGTTCATTCTTGTATACAAACTGAAACTCTTTCTAAAAAACAACTTCTTTATCTTTACAGTCAATCTTAGCATGATAAAAATGAAGAAAATCCATTCCCAGAATAATATCAAACACGATTAAGTGTAAAATAAAAATGTTTTTATGTAATTTTCTTCCAAATACCACAATAGAAATATTCTTATAATTCCTCTTTGCTGTAATATTTCCCTTGGGGTTTTAACAATATGTTCGGGTCTCATTTGTTGAGGTGATATTTCAAATTTACCAAAACATTTCTCAGAGATCAAGGAATTTGTAGACCCTATATCATACAAAATATTAGAAAAATCTAACTAAACAAACAAAGTACCTGATACTACTTCATTATATGGCCTGAAATCTGCAGACGTAGTCGCAAAGGATCTCATTGCACCTTTCTGCTTATAGTCTGGCTTCTTCGCATAATTCAGATCTCTCTTTGGGTAGGCATTTTCATAATGACCCATATAACCACATTTAAAACAATCTAGAGTTTTCTTATCATGATTAGTCTTAGGATCATTTTTATTACAATCTCAATCCATATGTCCAAACATCCCACATATAAAACACTTCTTAGTTTTGGTATGACATTCCCCAAGGTGCTTCATTCCACACTTTTCACAGATTGGAAACTGGATTTTCTTAACATCTGATTTGTTTTGTCGATTCTTTCCCATTTCATTCCATATATACCTCTTCCTCTCCTTGTTTCAAAAATGAACTTGATCAGAATCAAACTCCAACTCTACCCTCTCAGTACATCGGAAAAGTTTCTCATAACTTTTAAATTCACCAAATGGGAATGCCCTTTGATACATTGGCTTAAGTCCTAAGAAAAAGAAGGTTATTTTTATATCAAGATCCAGAATATGATTTGGCGCATACTTCTCCAGTCGGGTGATGTTCTGTTCATACAGATCCACTGAATCCTCATCCTTTTGCTTCAATTTATGGAATTGCTTCTCTATCCTATTTCGCACCACCTTAGGAAGATATTTTTCAAGGAAAAGACATTTAAACTCATCTCACTCTAAGGTATAAAAATCCTCTCTATTCTTAATATTCCTTACCATTGATCACCACTGATTAAATTCACCTTCAAACGGTAAATGGAAATAATTACCTTTTGGTTATCCAAACATCCCATAACATTGAATATCTTTTCAAGGGATTTTATCCATCCTTTGGTAGCTACTAGGTCAAAAGATCCATTGAAAGAAGGGGGGTGTTTTCTCAAAAAAAAATCCACTATTTTAATGTTTTGTTGTGGTACCTCAGGTTATTCTATTTCATGAACTTCACCACCATTTATTGCCTACATTAGCTGAGTCATTACTATCACAAACTACTCAGTTCCAATCCCTACCATTCCAGGCTACAGATTTGGAAGGATGTCATTCTGTCGGTGCCTCTCCTCTTCAGCTTCCCTATTTATTCTATGGAACACCATTCTAAACAAACATGTCTCAGATGAAGAAACATTGAAATATTTAAAATCTATAACATTTCATATTAATCATAGAGTAAAAAATCAATTATGGTATTCTTTTAACATCATCCTAACCCCTAATGTTATATAAACCATCCTCTGAAACCAACTATAAGGACCCAACCACAATAAATTACATAATCTTGAATGTAGTAAATAAATCACTTATTTTTACATTGAGGGTATTTCTAAGATTGTATCATTATATATTTGGGGCATAAAACATTTATAACATTACACATTATTACAGAGTGGGTAAAATAAAAACAGTATTCATTTCTTGCAAAATATAAAACTTTTCAAATGAAACATGATTTCTTTGAAAATTATTCAAATATTTAACATGGATTAATTCTTTGTCTTACTCATCCTTATAACCTGTGAAAATCATTTAAAACTTGGGAGGAGAAAAAAAATCTCAGTAAGGGATATAGTAAAGAAGGAAAGTCCATGAATACTTGTAACATAGGAAAAATTTTTCAAAAGGAATACTTGTCACTCATATATACTTATTTTATGTAACATGAGACATACACAAGATCCCCACAAAACATAAGACCATAAATGGAACCATAAAGGTATCTTGGTTAATTACTTACATAATCTTGTAACCCACTGAGCTACATTATAATTTCAAACCCTCACTACTTCCTTACAATTTGAGTAACCATCGCAGTTAAACTTGGAGTAAGCATACCGTCAACCTCAAACATACACGTACTCAATTAATTGAATGGAAATATATTTACCACTATTAATCATAAAAAATTCCCAAGAACCATAAAATTATCATACAATATTAATATTAGTATAAAAACATTTCTTTTGAATTTTGGAAATCGGGATTTTTAGAGAGGATTTTAAAAGAGAAGTCCATTGAAAATATAATATAATTCAAGTGAGACTTAATATAGTGGATGGATTATGTATATAAACTATAGATACACATAATTCATCATAATAGAAACAATTTTAATAAAAAAAACAATTTTAATTCTCATAATTAATGAAGTATAAGGTTAAACCAATTAGTGGAAATCGGGTTAAGAATTCGCTTACCTCTGGCTTGTCTTACTTAAAACTTGTTTAAACCTCCGGTATAATGTTTTAAAGAGTGTTATTAATATCTTTCAGAAATATATGAATCTTTATAATAACTTATATAATCATTTCATTACATTATTTCACCCTTTAATTGTTAGTATTTTGTTCCTTGCACTATTTTTGGGTGAGTTCTTTACAAGATTTCCATGACTGGTTCATGATGGTTGTTCTTATGAATTGGAAGTGAAACTCTTGAATTGGAATGGAATGGTATTTAAATATTATATAATCCATAAATTATACCATTTATCTAATTTAATTCTTCAAGAAAGATGATTCATATGTTAAAAAATTAGTTATGTTTGTTTAGATCATTTTAGTGGTTCTTTGCAAATAACGACCATATTTTGTTTTATAAATTAAAACCATGTATAAACATGAATTATAGAAACATGGATGAGAAATAATAAATATATTATAACCTGTTTCAACCATAAAAATGGTTTCTTGGCCATATTTTAAGGAATAAAATCAAATTGAAATCACATCATCCACGATGTTGATAATTCAACACATCAAAGACAATGTTTTTCATTATTTTAATAAGTGGGAGAGGAGAAGATGAATGAAGATAAATTTTCCATTAAAATATGAAAAGTAATAATATAAAAGATTCCAAAACTTTAATTTATCTTTGATAAGATGAGGTGATGGAATAATAAGGCAATCAAGAACTCAAAATAAAAGAAAAGCCGAGAAATCCCTTATGAAATTTCGGTATCCTTACAGGGTCGCTTAAAATTTCATACAATATTTTGATGATAAGAAAATGGTATCTAATAATTCGTTCATAATATGGTATATAAGAGGAATATTTAATGTCATATCCCATAATAATCCAAAGGGAATGAAAAATAGTAACATTAAATGAATGAAAAGAGAGAATATATAAGAGGATGTTTACCTCTTGATCTCTTCTCCTTGAGATCCTTCTTAAGGCATTTGGTTTTGGCCTTTTGGTGAGACCAGAAGCTCTAGAACATGGGGAATGAAATTGAGGAGGGAATTTGGTAAAAATTAGACAATTCTCAAGGCTTGGGAGTTGTGGGAGGAAGAGGGTAATGATGGTGGTATTTATAGTCGAGGAGAGGAGGTATTTAACATTATTTTAATTGTTATTATAATATTTTTCTCAAGACTATGAATAGTATTCCTTCATATGACCCCATATATTAATAAAGTCATGTGAGTTCTAACAAAGTGGCATTACATCACTTATGATGTCATAAATAGTTTATTTTATTGATAATTTGAATATACAATATTTTACTGTATTTCACTATTCATAAAAAAATCACTAATTTCAGAAAAATCCAAAATATTTACCCTACCAATTTTTAGAAGTGTAGAATTCAAAAATGAATTCCATTATTTGAAAATAATTTTCTAAATATCATTAATTTAATTTCAAAATAAATTCATACTTAATTAAAAAATTAATGATTTAAAAACTATTACTGCTTTTATATCACATTTGAAAATTAATCAAGATATCATTATCTTAAAGCCTTAAGAAAAAAAATAACACAATTTACTATTCATTATGGTCATATTACTATTCATATGGGTATTTTACTATTCACTAAAAAACAAGTAGGTTTCATTTGACTCCAAATAATATACTGAACGTAATTATAGATGATCATATTTCAAAATTCAAAATATAGAAGTGGAAAATTTATTTTTAATGGTTATTTATAAATATCTACATAAAAATATGTTTCATGCACTTCCAATTATTTTTAAAACCTTAGGGTGTTACAACACATGGTTAGTTTCTTGAATGGATGGTGTAATTTCACCGAGATGTGGTGGCTCGGGTAAAGACATGATGGATATGGGTCAAGTTTTGATGGATGGAATGAATAGGGGAGGAACCGATGGCCGGTGTGAAGGTGAGAGTATTGAGATTCTACCTTAGGGTGGTTTCCTACGTATCCTAGTGGAAGGGAATAAAAGTCCACATAGTTCAAAATATTGGGTGATGAGTCACACTATGAGGCAAAACTTGAGAATGTATGCATGGATGGGGACCCGAAGGAAATGAAACCAATGGGTTAAGGCATGATCTTCCTAAAGAACAATGGATTGAGGGATAGACCAGGATGGGACATGAGAGATGTGATGGGACCTTTGGGAGGATTCTTATGTATCCCTTTGGTAGGGAATCAAAATCCACATAGATCGGGAATGGGGTATAGAATCGGGGAGTACACTAAGGACATCAACTCAAAGACATGTTTGTGGATTACGTGTGATTAGTAGCCCATCGCAAGAGGGTCAATCTTGGTTAGAGGAGTATTGATAGTCATTGGTACTTACTCACTGAGATGGCATACGAGATAGTCTAACACCACTATGGGGGGGAAAGGTTGTGGGTCCCAACAAAGTGGACACCAAAGTTTACCAGTGTTTGGGGTTGAACCTCAAGATGGATTCATATGTACCCTATCTAAGAGACAAGGATTAAAACCCACGTAATACAAAAATCATACAGTTTGTCATCATGCAGGATGAAAATGGTATATAGTTTAACATCATGAGGGATGAATGGGGCATACAATTTAACATCATGAGGGATGAATGGGGCATACAATTTAACATCATACGAAATGAGGGTGAATCGACGTGAACTGGTTGTGACCGATGGGTGATGGTCTTGAACCATAGAGAGGCTTCTTACGTACCTTTCTTGAAAAGGGAAAGGATCAAAGTCCATGGAGTTCTGTAAAAAGGGGGTAGGGGTGTTACACACTAATGTAGCTCAAGAGAATTTCATGGTCGACTCTTACTCTAAACTCATGTCAGTCATGCTCTGTGTGAGAAACAATATGGAACAAAAGACTAGATGATCACATTGTGAATGGTGCATCTGAGAAGAATGGATTGAGGCTTACGCATGATTAGCGACCCAAAGATGAATCATGGTCTTACTCTGAGAGGGAATCCCAAGTAGGGGTCCGGATATACAAGGAGGATATGGAAACCTTACATGAAGCACCATATTAGCTCCTTTATTCATAATTCATAGAAAAGGGTGTACACATACCAGCCATATTTGCGATGAATCAACGTATGTAGGTTGTGTGCACATGAAATCCCTAGAACAACCTAAGGTTACTCAGTGGAAGAATTTGATTTATGGCCTTGATCTTATCTAGATCAATCTCTATTCATATATAATTTATGACAAATCTAAATAACTTTCTAGAGGTAACACTAAAGGAATACTTCAAGGGGTTAATATTATAATAGGAGGAACACATGAAGCAGACAAATTTCAAATGATCCTTGAGATGGTCCTGAAATTGGTGGGATTTGACCACCAAATCATACACATATAATTTCACCAACATCCCAAGAATCGGCTTGAATATTAGGTTCATGGAATGATGATAGGTGTAACCTACATTCTTTAGACTGAAAGGCATCACTTGGTAACAAAAGATACCCTACATTGCTCGGAAGGTGGTGGATTCTTCATCCTCGGGGGCCATTTGTATTTGATTATATATGGAATACCAATCTAGGAATGGGATTGCCTGAAATATAGCAGTGGAATCAATCACTAGTTTTTCTATATGAAGGGTAAAATAATCATTTGGATAGTGACGGTTGAGATCCCAGAATTAGATGAAGACTTTGATCTATCTGTTCTTATTCCTGATTGTCATAATGTTTTCTAACCATATAGGGTACTCAAATTCCTTGATGATGTTGGATTTCATGAGATTATCAACCTCAGCCTTGATCATGGAACCATGAGAGGGGTTCATCTTTCTAGGAGGATATTTATACCCACGGTGGTTTATCAAGAGGACAAGGTGTGGACGACGACTTAAGGGTTCGGTCTTGGAATCTCTCTATAGCTCCAGGAAAATACATGTTGTCGCTGCTTTAGAAAATTAATGTATCATTGTTTCTCTTCTACATGCATAGCTACACTAATCAGTGTCAGTCTCGGATCTATCTCGGTACCGAGGATCACCTATACCTACTCATCAATGGTGGTAGAGAAACCTTCATCAAATGCGTGAGGGGAATCTTCAAAATTTTATTCATTATCTTTGGTGAGAGGATCGACAGGGGAAAATTATTTTGAGTTGGATGGCCCATAAGGAATGCCGGTGTTGGCCAAAAGTGGTGGTAGAATCTTCACTAGAGGGCTCCCAAACTACTGAAACCATGGTGAAAAAATATGTCAATATGATCCCATCAGGTCTTCATCCCAAGGGACCACGCTTGATAATATCAAAACATCAATAGAACGTTAGCTTGATCTAGTTTATCACAACTAGGAAAAACAATAAAGTGTGGTGCATTGATGTTTCCATGGGGAAAACATCCTGATACCATATCGAGGGTAGGGGTTCTGATATCACTAAAATGAGTATGAATTGATCTTGATATGATCTTTATGTCAGGGAATGAGCTTCACCTTTTTCCCATAGAAGACAAAGCAGTGCCCCATGTCTGGGGTCGTGGCCTCGAATCAATAAATTGGGAAAATATATCCATCATCTAGGTCTTCCCATGGGTCAGCCAAAATGATAATATGCTCAACCTCATTATCCTAAATCTACTTTTACTTTATCTTGTAGTCGTTGACATCCCAGTATCAGGAAGCATAAAATGAAAAGGGAGACACATCACCTTGGATTACACCTACTCGACCATTAAGGTAGTATTTGAGGAATTTATGATATGACTATGGGACTATTTCATGATGGTGGAGCCAGGGTCTACCCATTAATAAATTGTAAGAGGTGTCCTGTGAGACAAGCACAAACTCAATACTTTCAACTATTCCAGCAAACTAAGTCTTTAGGCATATATTGCCAACCGGTGTCTGCTCCATCCATCCATAACTATGAATCACTGGGTCAGAGGGACTTAGATATATTTTAGATAGTCCTAGCATGGGAAGCATCCGGGTCAGGGTGAGATTGATCCCATAACCCGTGTCAACAAGACAGTGGAGAACTTTTCATCCATTGAACTGAACATTGATTTATAGTTGGAGGATGTTCCCTTGTATGGGGGAACCTTAATATTCCCCAAATAATGAAAGGATGGCCTTATATTATATATGACTAGTTTCCCCATCATGGAAGTCTTTTGTGGCTGCTACCTCTGTTTCAAACTTTACTGGTCTTCTTAAAGCCTCTGTGAGAGCTTCACACATGGCTTTGTACAAGAGGCTATCCTCTACGATCGAAAAACTCATAGGAATTATTGTGAAGTTCATGAGAACATCATAAATCTTGTCTAGACACATTTCTATAGATATAATACAACTCAACTACAGTAGGTAATAGAGGAACTACCGATTGAACCGGAAGATTCCTTCTAGTGATGGGAATGTCCTTTGGCTCACTATTTAAAATGCACAGAATGACTTCAAACTAATGGTTAGATGACTATGGTCCATCCACAATGGAGCATATATGATCATAGAATTTTTGTGGTGGCTATGCATGATCAAGAACTAGAAACTGTGGTATAATAAAATTGGCTAAAACAATATGAGAAAGTTGCGCATGCTGAGCTCTGCACTGGGCTTCCTGTCTCAACTCGGTGGAATGTATATCTTGGCTAGAAGCACTATCCAATGTATTTTTATGATTCACATACCCAAAAATTTCCATTTCTGACTCTATCTATGTTGGCTTCATTTATGTTTGCTTCAAATTGAGTTTTTCACATGGTCTTTCTGAAGTTCAACATCATTGGGAACCATGTAAGGGTTTACCAGTTCGACTGTATTTACCGAAGCACACTTCTGGTCATATCTTGAAGATTCCTCCATTTTTTTGGATAATTCCTAGGGAAATCCCCATAATTAGGGGAATGATGTCACCTAGAGTATGGGATGGATTTGGGATAGGTAGAGTGATTTTCCCCCTTGCGTTTTTGGTACTTACTCCCTTGAGAGGACGAAGGATAAGATGTTGATACAGAGGTAGAAGATGAAGGTAGCATAGTGAATTCTGAATGCTCAGTCTGATTCAAACATGGATTGATTATTCCATGGGCATGGGAGAAAACCATGAAAGCTATCTAGTCAGCATACTTTTCAGACCCATAGATAGAAACGCGTTTCTATTCAACCTCATGATCACTATGAGTCTTTACAGACACGCACACAAATTGTGCTGGGGTTGGACCCAGTCTAACTATGTTTTTATCAACATAGTATATGATTTTGTCTTTAATCCCATAGCACTACTTGAGAGTGTTCCCAGTAAATCGGTGATTGGGGATGTAATTTATATGATTAGTGAGATCTTCCTCTTCAGCCCCCTTGCATTTTGGAAACTGCAGGATTCCCTGGTCCAAGGAATTTTAGAAATAACTGGGAACCTATGATTCATTAAATGACTAGGTCTAGTTCTTCTAATATAATAGTGGGGCTCTAAGAGACTGGATTTGACAAGGGGATTGTGGATCCTGAGGAGTATGTGGAATATGGTTTTCTTTCCTAGATGGTGGCAGTGCATTACGCAGTGGCACCTATTGATTCTGAAGCAGTTAATTCAGAGCCGAAGACTGATCCTGGGGTGGTGGTCCTCAATGATGCTATTGAGGTCGAATTTCTAGTAAAACATCTAGCTCTCTAGGTCCCTCTATTTTTGGAAAAGTAGTGGTATCGAGATTGGCAGCTCTTCTCGATAGAGCGGTGGGAGGAAACGAGTGTGCCTGATTAGCTTGATATAAGGATTCCTCAAAGCATGTAGCCTGGTTAGAGAAATTATGGAATCTACCTAGGATGTTCTAAGAGAAGATAGATAGGACCAGTTTAGTTTTTATATTCCCCACACACTTCATTAATATCTACTCCTGAGGTAGTAGCATATCCAGGGAATATGTGAGGCCCTTCCACCTAGTGAAAAAGTCTACAAATTGCTCATATGGCCTTTTCTTGGACTTAAAGAGATCAAATTTTCTTGCATTCTAGATGGTGGAACTGAACTGGTAGAGAAAATTCCTACGAAGATCCTCCCAACTAGCTATTTACCCAATGGGGAATTGGATATACCAACAAAATGTAGGTTGTTCCAATGTTTTTACAAAACACTGGATCATAGAAGCTTCTTATTACGCTAGTGTTTCCATCAATTGTCCAAAACTTGAAATAAAGTGGGCATGTGGCTGCAATCGATTTCATGTCCCATTGAAATGGGAGAAGGTAGTATTTTCTAAAACCAAGTGTTCTGGTATATCATCCAACCACGCTAGATATGGCCTTCCATCAGGTGGGATTTCCACTTGCCGAGTTTCAAGAGCCTCAAGGCGTGCAATGAGTACAATCATGATATCATCCGGATGAGGATTCCAATCTTGATGTGGGTCCCTAACCACCAATGCATTGGCAGGTTCTTCAACATGTTAAGCAGGCCCAGTGGCTCATGTACCGACTGGTGGAATTACCCATGGATCTAATAGAATAACATATGGGGCCGCTGAAGGAAACTAAGGAGTATCTATTGGATCCTGTGGAGTGGCCAATTAAACATTAACTGGGTTCTAAGTTTGGTTGTCGCATAGCTATGGTGGATTTGGTGATTCATATTATGGTCTCTTGAAATAAATACAAGAATCTACCCTCCCCAGCTTATTAGGGTTGTTGAGATCACCATGAGACAACTCATTGAGAGGTAGTTCTACCTGCCCCTACTGCCCTTTTCAAGGGTTACCACAATCAGGTCATTGTTCCATGGCGCGCTAAGTGAGGTTCTTTTCAACCTTTTTCTCTTATTCTGTGAGATATTGGTGTAGTGCATTTTTTTAGGATCATACTCCATCTTATGAACTAACCTTGATGGGATAGAAGGCTTGAATGTCCCTGCATTCCCTTTACCCTTGGTTGAATCTCTACTAAGAGGAAATGAATCCAAAGGTGCAAGAAGGAGAAACAAAGTTCATTATTGGAGAGTGTGGACACCTTCAGGGTCTTCCAGGTGTTCTACCTCCCCATAGGGCTATTCCTATTATCCAGATCTTGTGACACATCCACCATTTTGATATATATCTTGAACAACCATGTTCACTAAGATGATACTAAAGCCATACCCTTAATATCACTAGGTGGACCAAGTTGACATAGGATTGGACTGAAATGTAGGACAATGTACTACACCCAACTATGGATTTGGACATGTGGGGAAGCCTCCTTAATAACTCTAAAGTGCACTATAAGATATGAATGCATCACTAATGAAGGGCCCAATGATAACCAGGAGATTCATTGTTCTGAGAAATAGAGAGTGTAGCCAACTCATCTAGGCAGCACTACTGACCTATGTTTCCAAAGTGTTCCCAGCTTCTTGGGTAAGCTAACCGTCGAAGATGCAGACAGAAATGCGTTGTCCCTAATGTTTGGTGGAGGCACATAACCTTGTCCAAGGTGAGGGACTCTAGAATGTTTATATTTGTAGTTGAAAATGGCCAGAACATATATGGGAAATGGTCCATTGTGAGAATGTTCCACAAACTTATCAGCTCAGAATTTAGATAAAACCCTTCATTTCCCAATTCATCTACTAGGGGAGATTGGAGGACCGATAATTTCTAGGAATCAGACTATTGCACCAGTAAGCTGGTTGGTGGAGAGTATGTTACACTAGTAGAGAAACCACTACATCTTGAGCTGATTCCCGGAGAATGCACTGATTGCACCACCACCTCCCTATATGATAGACTAATGAAAACCTCTTCCTACGCAGGGGCTGTGGTGGTTGATAGTGGGTCACACTGTTTCTCTTCTTCCGTTGGACCCAATAAAAACTCTATAGGATCTCTTGTTGAGGAAGATAATGTTCATATTAATGGTAAGAAGGATGGTACTTCCAGGACCTAGAAAGAAGCTGAATCTTCCTCGTTCTATATATATCATTATAGGTCCTCAGGGATCTAGTTCATCTCACTTTCCGGAAGGATGAGGTTGATGTGCCGAGTTCCTTCCATAGACCCTGACTGTAATGACCCAATGATTTATCAATGGAAATTCCTTTATTATAAATATTTCATATAATCACATGAAATCACAACAAAATAAACTACTAAGTAATATGTTACCTTTAAACATAATTTTTTTACTTATGTGTTTTGAACATCAAAAATCTGATATACATAGTTGCGATGAGTAAGTAATTTGTATTCTAATATGACCAACATAATTTTGGGTGAATAGTAACATACCCTTATGAGTAGTAACATTACCCTTTTAAATTGTGACATACCCTAAGGAATAGTAACATTACTTATAATAGTATATAAATAATATTCAATTGAAAGTATGATGTACCTATATTTAAGAATAAGTAAATATATATTTTAAAACATGTATTTTAATAAATTATTATTTTAATTAAATATTCAATTAATCATATTTTGAAAAAATTTTTTGAAAAATAAATTTCATTTTTAGATTCTTCATGTCGAAAAATGGTTAGGGTGAATTTTGGCGATTTTTTGGAAATACATCAGTATTTAGTTAATAGTAAAATACATTAATTTACTGTATAAATACATTATCATTCAAATCCACTATTCCGGACATCACAAGTGATGTAAGAACCCAAATCTCTAACTCACATGCATTTATTACTATTATAGGTCATGTAATAATCACTATTTATTGTCTTGTAAAGAAATAATAAATTAATGATTACAATGTTATGAAAACCCTCCTCTCCTCCACTATAAATAGCACCCATTATTACCTCTTCTCTTCACTCCAATCAAGCATTGTTCCTTTCCAATATTCTAACCAAAACTCTCCCTGTTCTTTTTCACCACATCCAATATCCTTTTTTCTCCTAAAAAGACCAAAACATCTGCCATTATGAAGCTCTCAAGGAAGGTTTATTCAAGAGGTAAAATCCCTCTTTCATTTTCATTAATTTTTTATGTTCTTTTTTTCTCTTTACCTTCCTAACATATACTCTTCCAAATTGTATTAGAAATAATGTAGCATACAAGTACTGAAATTTTTTCATGATAATGATATATTTCATTATCATCTATCCTTTCCCTACCTTTTATTTGAAATGAAAGAAAATACCGTTTGAGAAATGTTAATTTAGCACAATCAAGGATGGCGAGTTATCAATTTCCATTATCATATTCAATTATGGTCATGACACAATTTTCATGGTTTAACCATAGAATAATATGTGTATTATTCATCATATATTGTTCTATAGTCCTTTTGTACACATTCTTTTGGTTTATAAAACAAACTGTTTTCATTGTGGTCAAAACCGCCTATTAACCCAAAAGATTGTCCCTAATGTTTTGTATAATGATTAATCTTCACTTCAAGTAAACAAATTATTTTATTCAACAATGTAATATTTAGGATGTTTAGTAATGAAATATAACTTCAATTATAGAAACCCACCTTCATCATACATGTTCATCCGAACGCGAACTGATCATTAAAACCAGGAAAGCAAACATATCCGAACAATTAAATTGAACCTCTAAACCAATAAAAAATGGGTATAAATGAACATAAAAGGGTTGTAATAAATATTCTACATATATAATATGTTCTGGAATTATTAATTAATGAACCTAATTTAAATATTCAGGTCATTAATATCAAGGGAAGATCACCATCGGACTTAAGGTAAGGGTTCATCTCCATTTCACAATTATTTAAGAATGTCCTCAATGCTATTTAATTTTATGAGTAATTCCTAATGATGAGGTATAATTATGAACCTCCCCCATTATTTTCTCATAATTTATAAATTATTATAAATCCATTTCTCTCTCATTAATCCCTCTTATGAGCACCCTATATCATACCGATAATCTGTAAAGAATTCTCCCTGAATAACTTTTATTCTTTTGGGTTGCTCTGTCTTTCTTTTTATATAACTAAAGTTGTATTTTATTTTTATGTAATACTTATACATACTGTTTATATGCTCCAAACATAGGTTTCATGATCCATCCATCATTCTACTTTGGGGATATATATACTTTTATGTTATTCCCTTATCGATACATCCCAGAAAGCAAACTCGTTTTAAGGGAATATTCCAAATTTTTACCCAATTTCATGTTCACAATATCTTCTATTTTAATCCACCATTATCTTTTTAAAATTATTAATTTTATTTTTAAATCCTTCTTTTTTCACTTCATTTTTATATAAATTATTTTCCCTTTTCTATTTTGAAATCTCTTTGGTATTTTTTCTTTAAACCGCACAGAAATGTTTTAATGCTAAAATTTCTCAAATACATTTCGTACATGTTGTCACTTCTTTTTCACATCTCCTAAAATTATAAATTCATGTTTTACCTTACGAGCATCCATGTATGTTCTAATTATATTATTCTTGGACACTTTTATGATACACCCATTGGTTATGCTTTATGTCAGGATAATGGTACCCAATTCTTTCCGTGGGAAACCCCTATGTCTGAATAAGATTGATTATGTATGATTATTTATGTTGATAAAATATTCATTAAATGTAAGATGGGTGTACCTAGATAGTGCTCTAATGCACTGGGTAATGTTATGTCTCATGATATGCTATGTACAATGGTCTTGGCCGTTAGCCTTGGCTTGTGCTAATATGGGAAATGGGATTGGCGGTTAGCCTTGACTCGTACTACTAGGGAAAATAAGATTGGTGGTTAGCCTTGACTTGTACTAAAGATATGGTTTATGTTTATTCTTCATTTATAAGATTCCATGTTTAAATTATCCCATGTTTATACGTTATGATTCTATACATTACATGCCTTTTTATATCAACATGTCATGCCTTCTATCACATGTACCAATGCTTTATTCTTACGACTATTCCCTTGCTAGGATTTTATCCCATCTTATTGTTCATGTTATCCCAAGGGTACCCTGTGCAGATGTAAGGGCTCAAAGGAAGTTAGGATCCCTTTAGAGATATTAAATAAAGAAGTGTTTTTTAGTCCCATGTTTTTGTATTATGAACCTAGTTTTCCGAGACACTAGACTTAACGATCCTTCACATGTACTGTGATGTACAATTATGCTTAAAATAATGTAATGTAATATATAAAACGTTAGGGTCACTATAGTTGTTATCAAAGGATGGTCTAGTAATTTTTGGTGATTAGGAATAGATCACTCTACTAAGAACCTTAAGGATGAGAGGAATTATATAAAAAACATCCGCCAATTTTGGTAAGTATATATTAAGTGGTTTATCAAAAAAATAAATCCATGTGTGGATACTAATAGGTAGAGGCAACTCTAGAAGAAATGTATCGAGGGGTGAAAACTCTGACAAGGAGTTTTAGTCTCGAATTAGGGTATCCTTTTACACGACAATGGGTCTTTCTTCACTCTTGGTATTGAAACTCTCGGGGGGGGGGGTATGCTTTGGTAAATTCACGAGTTTAGTACAAACCATTATTAAGGGAATAAGAAAATCCCATAAGAATATATGTAATGAAAAAGATAGAGGATAACCAAGATTTAATCCTAAGGAGTCACAAGTTAGGATATACTTCTCCTCTATAAGTTTATCCTTTTATGTTCAAAAGTTAACTTCTTTATGTTCAATAAAAAAGTATTCATGCCCTCTAATTGTACATTATTTTTCATAGTTAATGGAGGGAAATAAAAAAACATGTTCCAACAGCCAATGTGATAGGAAATGTGAAGATTTCACTAATGATATGCCTTATTTTATGATAATGGGTGCTCAAAACATCATGACGGTACTTTCTAAGCTGGTTTGAGTTATGAATAATAACTTGAATGATGTGGAAGGCCCTCCTCCTCCAAGTAAAGGGAAAGTTTTCATATAATCCTTTATGCAGAAAATCCCTCCCATGTTTAGCATATCTTATAATCCCCTTCTCATGGACAATGGGTTAACTCCATTGAAATGATAATCACTGTCCTCTAGTGCTCAGAATAAGAGAACATTGTCCTAACTATTTATAGTTTTGATGGGGAAGCTGATCAGTGGTGGAAACTTATCAATAATATAAATCCCCGATAGGATATTTATTCCATGGATTGGGAATGATTCAAGAGGATGTTTTTTCAATAAATATTTTCCTCAAAACCTCCGTCTCAATATGGAATGAGAGTTCCATAGATTCAAGAATGTGGAATATGAGTCCATCGGGGCATATGAAGCAAACATTATAAGGCTTGAAAGGTACACCTTTGGATTTTTCATGAACACTGAAATCAAGGTAGATCGCTTCTTTAGTGGGATAAAGTTGTGTCTAAAAAAGGTGTTGGTGATCCGAGACTTCGACCATTTTGAAGAGATTTCCCATTATGCCCTCATGGTTGAAATTGATATTGGAGACTCCCATTGGTCTCGTGGGCCAAGTGACAAGAAGATAAAAATAAAGAACAACATGGATGGTTCAACAAAAAAATACCATGATGGAAAAAATCCCGAATATACCACTTCTAAATGTTGTGGGAAGAATCATCTTGGGAACTATGTAAAGGGAACTAGGAATTACCTCAAATGTGGAAAGATGGGACATCTTCCCAACAACTACTAAATGGATATGAACAATCTCACTAATTTAGAAGAAGAGAGGAAGGTTCATATCAACATTCAGCCTATAGTGTATTGTTCAAACTTCAAGGAGAATGAGAATTATGCAAACAATTTATCTATGACAAGGATTGTCAGAGGCAATCAACAACAACCTCTAAGGAAACAAGGAAGGGAATATGCTATTACTACTACTGATGTGGATCTAGACCATGATGTGATGAAAGGTTGACTATTTATTCATTCAATAGTAGCTAACATAGTATTTGATTTTGGTTTTACGTGTTCATTCATATCTTTCATGTTTAGAAGAACTATTCAAACACCACCAGAAAATTTGGATGAAAAGTTATCTATGAGAAAAAAATGGGGAAATTATTCCATCTATGTTTTATAAATCTTTACTAGTTAATATTTTTGGACTGAACCTCCCATCAAATATTTTCATACTTTATTTAGTGGAGTTACATGATATATTGGGCATGTATTGGCTATCTTTATACAAAGACAACAACATATCTTGGGAAAGGGACTTCACTCTTCAAATCCTGAAGCATCCTCCAATTATATACAGGTGTTAGGATGAAGATGAATCTCTTTTAACATCATCATCTCAAGTGTGGATGTTTCCCCCTTAAGAGAAGTCATATCTAGCCTAAATTATGGATACAAATAAGAGAATCGTGCTCGAAGACATGCCTATCAGTAGGGATTACACTGATGTATTCCCTGAAGAGTTCCCTGGTCTTCCTCCAAAACAAGAGGTTAAGTTTTCAATTGACCTTATTCCTGGATCTATTCCTATATTAAATACACCTTACAAAATGGCCACTATAGAGATGGAAGAGATGAATAAGTAGTTACAAGTGAATCTGGATAAGGGTTTTATACTCATGATTGCTTCCCCATGGGGTTCACCGGTCCGCTTCGTCAAAAAAGAAGGATTGATCAATGTTCCTCTGCATTGATTATCGCGAGATCAATAAAGTCATGATAAAGAACAAGTATCCCCTTACATGGATAGATGACTTGTTTGATCAGCTTCGTAGGGTCAGTTATTTATCTAAGGTGGACCTTAATTCAAGATATAACCAATTAATGGTGATGAAGGAAGATATATTCCCAATACTACCTTTTGAACATGGTATGGACACTATGAGTTCATAGTGACTCCCTTTGGACTCACTAATGCTATAGAAATTTTCATAGATTTAATTAATAGAGTCTTTATAGATTGCCTCAACAAATTAGTGGTACTCATTGTTGACGATATACTAATATACTCCATGATCAAGGAGGAACATGAGGAGCATTGGAATACTGTGTTAATGAATTTTTAAAGGGATAAATTGTATGAAAAGTACAGTAAATGTGAGTTCTGGATGAAGAAATTATCATTATTGGGGCGTTTTATCACAAGTAAAGGGATACTTGTAGACCCTTCCATGATAAAGGTGATTCCAGAAAGGCCTATGCCAACATTTATAATGGAGATCAGATGTTTTCTGGGTCTAGCTGAACATTATCGATGATTTTTGAAAAATAACTTCACTATTGTCAAACCTAATGACCATGCTAACATGGAATGGAGTAATGTTTTTCTAGGATCAGGAATGTGAAATCATTATTAAAGAGTCAAAAAACTGGCTTATCATTATGTCGGCACTCACACTCACAACAAGTGGAGAACTCATTGTGGTGTAAAGTGATTCTTAAAAGAAGGGATTAGGTTGTGTGTTAATGAAAAATGATAAGGTGATATCTTGTCCCTCAAGGAATCTGAAAATTCAAGAGAAAAACTATCCTATGCATGATCTGGATTTGGAGGTAGTGACCTTTTCATTACAAATCTGGAGGCATTATCTATATGGGAAGAAATGTGAGATATCTTCCGACCACAATAATTTCAAATATATATTCACACAAAAATAGATTAATATGCGCCAAATAATATGGATAGATCTCATCAAGGATTATGACTGGTCTATCCACTACCATCCTGGTAAGGCAAACAAGGTGGAAGATGCTCTAAGTAGAAAAAATCCTACATCTTTATCAAAGGTGAGAATTGAAAAAGATCTGATCTTTTTAGATGTACAGAAGATGGAAATGAGAATCATTAAGGGAGGAACACCATCAATCATTTCACAAATGATTTCTTATCCATTCCTCATTGAGAAAAAAAAGATTCTTAAAAAAATATGTGGAAATACAAAAAAGGGTGGAATCCACTAAAAATAGGAAATCCATTGAGTTCTTGATTGATGAGGAAGTATTTGTAAGCTTTTGGGTCACGATTATGTGTACCATGCGATCCATTGATAAAGAAGGATCTTCTGAATGAGGCACATAGCTCAACCATCTCTATCCACCCAAAGAGAAGAATGATGTATTGAGATATCCAAGAAAATATTTGGTGGGACAATATGTAAATAGAGATTGCTGAATATACATCAAAGTTCCTGGTATGCCATCAAGTGTAGGCTGAGAGGTAGAAGTCTAAGGGGATGATGCAACAACTACCCATACCAACATGGATGTGTAAAAATATTACCATGGACTTTTTCACTAGACATCCAAGGACATCAAAAAGAAACAATGATATATGGGTCATTGGGGATCATCTTATGAAGACAGCTCAGGTCATCACAATTTGAGAGGAATTCTAAATAGATAAAATTGCACAGATGTACCACAAAGAAGTGGTAAGGCTGCATGGAGTACCCCTATCTATTGTATCTGATCATGATCTGAGATTAACCTCGAAGTTCTGGAAAAGTCTCTAACATGCTCTAAGCACATAACTGAACTTCTTTACGACCTATCATCCTCAAACTGATGGCCAATCTGAGCGAACTATTCAGACACTAGAAGATATGTTGGTATCATGTTATATGGAGTTCAAAGAAGGATGGAACCTGTTGAGTCAATAAGTTTTTCCTTATGATTTTCCATTCCTTCTAGTTTTGAAGATCACAAACACCTTATCTTTAAGAAAATCTCTCTTATAAGGAAAATTTCTTTTATAAGGAAAATTTATTTTATAAGGAAAATATCTTTTGTAAGAAAAATTATCCTTGTCATATTTTCATCCATATTTTTCTTAAGTAAAAGATTCTAATTCATTTCTATGTTCTCGGAATTTTTTGAAACTTTGATATGAAGTATTCTGTTTTTGGATCCGAATTCTGGATAAGAACTGTAATAAAGTTTAACTCCGAAATCCAGATGAGAAATGTAATAAAGTTTCATTCCGAATTCCGGATACGAACTCTGATTAAGTTCTACTCCAGATTCAGGATACGAATCCTTATGAAGTTCGACATCGAATTCTCATTACGAATTCTGATGTTGAATTCTCATTACGAATTCTGATGTTGAATTCTCAATACGAATTCTGATGATGAATTCTCACTACAAATTCTGATGATGAATTCTCATTAAGAATTCTGATGATGAATTCTCATTACGAATTCTGATGATTAATTCTCACTACGAATTCTGATGACGAATTCTCATTCTGAATTCACATTCCGAATTCACCAATTAAATAGAATTTGATCATCTTTGTTTTATACACTCCGAATTTATTTAGACCTCGAAAAATTATTTTTGGTTAAACTCCGAACTTTCATTTTTCTTACGCTTTTATAATTTGTCTACTCTTTAATATTTTTTTCTCTCACTCCGAACATTCACTCCGAATCTTCACTCCGAACTTTTGAGTTAGACTTTAAATGATGTCGTACATTCTGTTACACTTGTTTTGTTATAAAATGATGTCGTCTATTCTGTTATGAACTAAACATTGGTTAAGTTACACGTGTACAGGTCCCTCTGATTTTTTAGGAAAATATGACCGTTGGAAAGGAGGCCGACCTTGCCTATTAATAGGAGCTCATTTGAAAGAGCTCATAGGTGAAATGCTGAAAATAAGAAATGCTGACTGATCTTC
This sequence comes from Viscum album, assembly GCA_963277665.1. Lineage (NCBI taxonomy): Eukaryota > Viridiplantae > Streptophyta > Magnoliopsida > Santalales > Viscaceae > Viscum > Viscum album. The sequence continues at coordinate 1,550,322,564 of OY728125.1, read as the reverse complement.
GACTCATGTGATTACACACTTGAAGTGATTTCTAGAGATAGAGGCTCTTATAAACTCTCAAGGCTTCGTGTGACTCCGAATGTTGGTGATTACATTCGAGGAATTCCGGGGATAGGAAGACAGAGGGTTCCAACACCTTGAAGTTGAGGGCTTCCTTGCTGAGGAAGACGGAGGTTGCCAACTACCTTGAAGTTGAGGGCTTGTGGGGATAGAAAGACAGAGACTCCGATCTTCGTATCGAGGGCTTACCCTGGTGTGGGTAAGACAGAATTGCTTTAAAGTATAAATCAAGGGACCTTTATCCAAGGTTGTTGGATACCCTTCTCTTTGGGTTAAAAGACATATATCTTGTTACTTGTAGTTTTACTACTTGTTTGATTCCGCTGCATTTTGTATTATAAGGAAAGTATAACTTTCTTATAGTTCCTTACTTGTACTCTGTTTCATTTAGATTCTATATGCTTTAAGGTATAATCTCATATTGTAATCTTTTGTTAATTTTGAATTTCCAGAACCATATTTCTGGAACCTACTTTCGAAATCTATTTCCAAGGTTTCATTTGGTGTTAGAGGTGTTGTGAATTTGCTTAAGATTAACTTTGTTAAACTTATCCCTTTCCTTTGCTTAAGGAAATCATAGTTATTCATAACTAACTTTAAAGGTTCCAAAGGAATTTTTAAAGTATACAATTTACCCCCCCCCTCTTGTATATTTAGCATCTACATCATTATTTCGATCCTACAATTGGTATCAGAGGTTAGAAACCTCATACTCTATACCAATCCTACAATTGGTATCAGAGGAGGTCTCTGAAATACATTTACTCTCATATAAGTTTTTCTTGCTCACTTTATCATTCCAAACTTTCCCATTCTGAACTTTTTCTACTAACAAGTTTGTGTGCCAAAGGTTGTTCTAGTATGGCATGAATTAATGTTGGTTCTATTGATAATCTAAATCCTACAAGACCACCAATCTTTGATGGTAATGACTATGAAAACTGGAGAGATCGAATGAAGACTTTTTTTATCAATACTGGGGTAGACAACTTTCTTATGGTTACTGGTGATTATAAAATTCCTGACAAGGAAGTTAGAACTTTTACTAACCAGGAAAAGCAAGAGTATCAACTCAACTATAAGGTATGCAATACTCTACTTTGTTCAATGACTAGAAATATATATAGCCAAATTTCTTATTGTGAAGCAGCTAATTATATCTGGAAGAAGTTAGAGGTTACACATTTTGGAACTTCTAAAGTGATTGAGACTAGGAGAGCTATGCTTAGATCTGAATACCATGGCTTCAACTTTCCATATGGAGAACCAATATGTAAAGTTCAACATAGATTTATGACTATCGTCAACAGCCTACAGTCTATGGGAGAAAAAGGGTTAGATGATGAAGCACTTGTGGATAAGATAATTGATATTATGCCTAATGAGTGGGAATCCAAAAGGACTGCTATAGATGAGAATAGTAAGGTCACTCAAATTTCTCTTGATGAGTTATTTGGAACTCTTCTCAAACATGAAATGAGAATGAAAATAGATGCTGATAACATTAAGAAGAAAAATGGAAATGGTACTATTGCTTTTACAACAACATCGAATCAGAAGAAATCAAAGACTCCTGAGAGAGTAACCAGATCCAAGTCTAAGAAAGTAATTTTCCACTTTGAATCTAGTGAGAGTGAAATCTTTGAAAATGAATTTGAAAATCTTGCTTGACGGATGAACAAGATAGCTGGCCAGAGAAATTTCCAATCCAAGTATAAGAAAAAGGACAGGAAAGATAAGAAAGATGGAGAAGTGACTTGTTACAAATGCAAGAGAGCTGGACATATTAGACCAGATTTCCCTTTGCTTAAAAAGAAAGAAAAGAAAGAAAGGCATTCAGACAGGAATAGAAAGAAGTATTATAAAGCCAAAGCTAAGAAAGATTTGAAAGCTAATGATACCTAGAGTGCCAGTGGTGGTGACTCTTCAGATGAATCTTCTGATTACGAATCTTCAGGACAGAAGAATCTTGGTCTTATACCCAGATTACCTATTTATAATCATTGTTTTATGGCTAAGGTACGAAATGTTGAATCATTGACCAATGTTTCTTTAAATTCTAATGATAGTAAGTATTATAACTCTTCTGATGAAGAATCCTCTTCTGATGAAGAAAATACTTTACCTACTTATGAAGAAGTCTCTAGGTTTGCTGAACTTCTTGAAATTGAGAATTCCAAACTCAATAAGAAACTTGATAAGGCAAACTCTAGGAATTCTATTCTTACAAAAGAGATATCAGATCTTTCTAAATATCTTGATAGAAAAAATTCTGATTTTGAATGTATTTTAAAAAATCTTGAGGAAGTAAGTTCTGAGAAGAGCCAACATTCTAAAGAGTTATAAAAACTAATTTATAAGAAAAATGTTTTCGATCCTGGCTCTAGTTCTAAAACTAATGATTTTGAGGATAAAAACTTGGTTATAAAACTCAAGTCTGAAATTTTTTCCTTAAAGAAGTTTTTATCAAACTTTACCCATGGTAAAGAAAATTTTGATAAATGTATTCCCAAATACGACCTTTAAGAAATAAATCCGGATTTGGTTATACCCATGCAAAACCATTTTTTAGTAACAATTATTTTGTTCCTCAAAGTGCCCCATTTTGTACTAAGTGTCAATGTGGTGGTCACTGGGCAAAGAATTGTTCCTTAAACAAAACCCAATCTCTAGGATTTCACAAATCTTACTTTTCTAAGAAGATGTGGGTTCCTAAAATTTTGTTATCTATTAATCTCGGATCCAAACAAGTTTGGATTCCGAATGTCTAATTCTCTTCTTGATTTCAGGAAAATAAAGAGAGTACCAGCGAAAATACATGTTACATGGATAGTGGATGTTCCCGGCACATGACTGGTAAAAAAATCTATTTTGAAAAGATTATCAAAACGAAAGGAGGAAAGGTAACTTTCGGAGATAATACTAAGGGTGAGATTGTTGGTATTGGTAATATTGTTCTTTTCGGTAAAACTTTGATTTCAAATGTTCTTTTTGTTAATGGTCTTAAGAACAACCTCATTAGCATAAGTCAATTATGTGATGAAGGTTACCTTGTGAATTTTAGTAATGATAAGTGCTTATTTCACAATTCCAAGGAAGAATTTATTCTCTCTGCCAATAGGCATGAGAATGTTTACACCTTAAACTTAGAAGACCTCAGGAGTCAAGATTTACCTTGTCTAAGTGCAATGAAAGATCATTCCTGGTTATGGCATAGAAGACTAGGTCACTGTAACCTTAGAAACCTATATAAACTCTCTAAGAAGAAACTAATTAAGGATCTACCGGAGCTTAGATTTGATTCTTCTAAAGTCTATGATCCTTGACAAAATGGCAACCAACATAAATCTAGTTTTAAATCAATCGGTGAAGTCTCGACAACCGATGCATTACAGTTAGTACACATGGATCTTTTTGGTCCAACACAAACTGGAATTATTGGAGGCAAATACTATGTATTTGTTCTAGTTGATGATTACACTAGATTTATTTGGGTTTATTTTCTAGCAAAGAAATCTGAAGCTTTTTCTTATTTCACAAGTTTTAGAGCTCAAGTTAAAAATGAGAAAAATCTTCCATTGAAAACTATTCATAGTGATCATGGAGGAGAATTTCAAAATTCTTATTTTGAATCTTTTTGTAGTAGAAAAGGTACTACTCACAATTTTTCAGCACCTAGAACTCCTCAACAAAATGGTGTAGTTGAGAGAATAAATAGAATTCTTCAAGAGATAACTAGAACCATGTTGAGTGAATATTCTATAGCTAGACATTTCTGGGCTGAAGCTTTAAGTACTGTTTTCTATACTATAAATCGAGTTTTGATTAGAAATTTTCTTAATAAAACTCCTTATGAGTTATGGAATGGTAGAAAACCAATAATATCCTACTTCAAGGTTTTTGGTTGCAAATTATTCATTATGAATACTAAAGATAACGTACAAAAATTCGCACCAAAATCTAATGAAGGAATTTTCTTAGGTTATTCCACAACGTCTAAGGCTTATAGAGTTTTTAATAAAAATACTTGTACTGTTGAAGAAACAATACATGTAAAATTTGATGAGACTGATCCTTTTTTTTTTAAACCATCCCAGCCTACATCCTCGGATGTGTTTTCAAAAACTGATTGTCAACCTTTGATAGAAGAACCTTCTGATAAGGAAAATGTTCAAGAAGATACTTCTGAAACATTTACTCCAGAAGATTTTCTACCCTATGTTGATGAACAGGTTTTACAAAACCCAAATCAGGTGTTCCTTAAGAATCATCCCAGTGATAGTATCATTGGTGATGTAAATCAACCTGTAAGGACTAGAAGTTCCTTAAGAAATGAAGTAGAACATCTAGAATTTCTTTCCCAATTAGAACCTAAAAGCACTGATGAAGCTTTAGGTGATGATGATTGGATCAAATCCATGCAAGATAAACTAAATGAATTCGAAAGGAATAAAGTTTGGACCTCGGTTGAAAGACCTAAGGAAACTTCTTTTATTGGAGTAAAATGGGTTTTCAGAAATAAATGTGATGAAAATGGAGTCATAGTAAGAAATAAAGCTAGACTTGTTGCTAAAGGCTATAATCAGCAAGAGGGAATAGACTATGAAGAAACCAATGCTCCATTAGCTAGAATTGAATCTATCCGTATTCTACTTGCCTTCACAGAATTCTTTAATTTCAAACTTTTCCAAATGGATGTGAAATGTTCTTTTCTTAACGGTTATGTCCAAGAGGATGTTTTTGTTGAACAACCTCCTGGCTTTGAAGATACAAAACATCCTGATCATGTTTTTAGACTTACCAAAGCTTTGTATGGTCTTAAACAGGCCCCACGAGCGTGTTATGATAGACTCACTGGATTTTTGCTTCAAAATAACTATGTTAAGGGAAATGCAGATCCAACCCTTTTTATAAAGAAAGATAAGAAAAATGTTTTGATTGTTCAAATTTATGTTGATGAAATCATATTTGGTTCAACTCAGCAATCCTTGAACGACTCTTTTGCAAGTCTAATGAAATCTAAGTTTGAAATGAGTATGATGGGTGAGTTAACTTTTTTCCTTGGTTTTCAAATTTCTCAAAAACCAGAAGGAACCTACATATCTCAACATAAATATATTAAAGATCTTCTTAACAAGTATGGTTATGACAACACTAAGAGTATAAGTACTCTCATTGGTACCTCAAACTCTTTAGATCTTGATGAATCTGGGAAAACAGTAGATCAAACATCCTTTAGAGGTATAATAGGAAGTTTACTTTACTTAACAGCTAGTCGACCAGACAAAATGTTCTTAGTATGCTTATGTGAAAGATATCAATCCAATCCTAAGGAATCTCACTTAAAGGCAGTAAAAAGAATTTTTTGCTACCCTAAGGGAACCATGGATATAGGATTATTTTATACTTTTGGAAATGATTTTGTTCTAAAAAGATTTTCTGATGCTGACTTTGGTGGATGTAGAATGGATAGAAAAAGTACATCCGGAACTTGTCATTTCTTAGGAGATTCATTAGTTTCTTGGTCTTGCAAGAAGAAACATTCTGTAGCACTCTCCACTACTGAAGCTGAATATGTAGTAGCTGGAAGTTGTTGTGCTCAAGTATTATGGATGCAACACACACTCACAGACTATGGCTTTAGCTTTACAAAACTCAAATTTTGTGTGATAACACAAGTTCCATTGCCTTAAGTAAGAACCCTGCACATCACTCTCATGAAAAACACATAGATATTAGGCATCACTTTCTTAGGGATCACACACTAAAAGGAGATATTATTCTTCAGTTTATCGGAACGCAAGATCAACTTGCTGAAATTTTCACAAAATCTTTTCCTTCTGATAGATTTGAATACATTAAACAAAAGTTAGGAATGATAACCATAAGGTAATCATTCTTCATTAACTTTCTGTTCAAAAAGTCTCTTTACAATAGTAAACTCCTTTTCTTAGGGGGAGTACATTTGTTTGTTAGAATAACTAAAATTCTCAAAGTTAGTTTTTCAAACTTTCCGGAACTAAAATTTTCCAGAATGGATATTTTCGTATAGAAAATGTCTGGAATAGAAATTTTCGTATTTAAATCTTCCATAATGGAAAATTTCGTACTAGTATTTTCTTAACGGGATTTTTGTACCGAATCTTTCATAATGAGTTTTTCGTTTTCAAATTTTGTAATGAAATTTTCGTACTGATTTTTTTGTACTGAGTTTTTTTTTCGTAGTGACTTTTGCAAACTTTGTCTTTTCGTCGTAAAGATTTTTTCGTAGTTTTCTTAAGAATGTTACAAATTACGAATAATCTTCCTAAGCCAATCCGAAAGGTATGATTTCCTTACTCAAGTTTTCTTAATCATATCTTACTTGCTGGCATTTTCTTATATTTTGTTTTCGGATTATAATTTTCTTAAATCTTTGTTTTAATAAAACCTCAAAAGATCGGATTCAAGTTTTCATGAGAATTGGTTTTCAACCGTCAGATCTGATCTCTGCTTGTCACAACCGTTCGATCAACCATGTAAGATGAACCGTTTTCTCGTTGCCTATATAAAGGGGACCCCAAATGGTTGTCCCACATCGGTTTTCAAGAACCAGTATCTTGAAGCTCTACCTATCTATTTTAAGACCGTTCCGAACAACAACTTTCTCATTCCGAACTTCTCAGAGGTCTTCAGATCCGAATGTCTGTGGAAGTAGCTTCTAAAGACATGTCTTCTTCTAAGCCGATTTCCAAGTGGTTAGTATATAGAGAAAGGTTGGTTCATCCTGACTTCTTCAACAAGTATGATTCTCTTATATCCAAGAATATTAAGCTCAACGGATGGGAAGATATTGTTGTGTCCAAGCCAGGAAATCAAGATGAAGTTTTTTCAGATTTGCTTGTAGAATTCTATGAGACAGTTTCCTTCTATAAGGAAGATGACAAGGAGAAGTTGTCATTTATGTCTTATGGCAAGACTTATAAACATTCTTATGCGAAGGCATCTAGCTTGGTAGGGATGAACAATGAAGGAGAAGCTGAATTAATATCTCATGTGTTTCCGGATTCAAAGGGTAGCTTCGATAAGGAAAAGGCATTAGGGACTCTCGGACTGTTAGATGATAAGGCTCCAAATATTGCTTCTCTGTCTACAAATTTCTGGATTCTAGAGTTATGGGTACAAGGCCTTATCGTACCGAGAAAGGGTGACAAAGATAGTTTGAAGAAGAGTGAGATCTACACCCTATATTTTCTGATAAATCTGAGGAAGTTTAACCTGATGAAGAACATTCTCATTACTCTTGAGAATGTTAAGAAAGGGAATCTGAGAGCTCAGATCATAATGTATCCAGCAATCCTCTCAAAGTTGATAGTCCGGTGCCTTGAGTGTTTCAAGGAGGCATTAAAGTCTAAGCCAAGAGTTTGCAAGAATATGTTGGTGAGTGATGGTACACTCAAAAGGATGGATATATCTTTTGACAAGAATACTGTTTAGTTTATTGATTTACCTGCTCAAGAAGAAACGGTTCCGAAAGTTGCTGATCTGGAATCCTCTAAGCCAGTAAGGAAGAGAAAGTTGAAAGAAGTTGAAGTTGAAGTAGAGAATCTCAAGTCTAAGGAAGTTCATTCTGCACCTCCTAAACCAAAGAAGAATAAAGCTTACCTTGATGAGGTAGTTGCTAAATGGAGGGAAATCAAAGAGAAGAGAGTCCAAGGGGAGCCTCAGTTTGGCTTGGATCTTGTGGAGGCTAAGGCCTTAAAGGAAGGAACTGCGGATGAGCAAGAAAAACAGGTGAAAGAAAATAATCTTAAGAAGAAGATGTCTGAAGCTGAGGTAGCTCAGGCTTTTTTGAAGTTCAATGAGATGGTTTCAGCAAACATTCATGTTCCGAGATCTTTTTCTCTGGAATCTCTTCCTGAGACTCTAGGAAGAAATTGCGTCACTCCGGAAGAAGCAGTTGCTAAGACTGCTGAGGAAGTATAGAAAATTGAGCGAGTGGAAGAAGTAGAAGTTATAGCTGAAGGCAGTGGTGAAACTGGAGATGTTTTAAAACAAGTAGATGATTATAAGGGGACACCTTCGGAACATCTGTTGCTCCAAACTTCATAAGTCGAATCTTTGAAATTAGTCACTCCCAGAAACAATGAGCAGCAAGGAGAAGAAGAAGTAGCTTATCATGCAGAAGAAGAACAACCTCTACATGATGTTGCTCAAATGGAGAACGTAAAGGATGTAGCTCATAAAGTTGTTGATGATGAAGAAAATATTATTCAAGTAAATGATAGTGAAAAAAGAACTCCGGAACAAGATTCTATTCCGAAAAGAGACAAGGGAAAGAAAATTCTTGCTGATACTCCGAGATCAGTAGTGGTGAAGAGAAAGGAAGTTGGTAGTTCTTCAAAGAGAAATATTGACCAAGTTGAAGAAGAAAATTCTCCAAGCAGAGTCTCGGATTCGGAGTCATCTTCGTTGGGGCATGACTTTGTTGTTCAGTCTTTAAAGAAGTTAGTAGGTTCTATTCTGACCTTCTCAATAATTGATTCAAGATGTTAGATGCTCCAACATGCTTTGAATCAGAAATCAGACTCTGTATTCATGGTCATGGATAAGTGTGTTGAGATAGAAGCTCAATTCAAATCTTTCATTGTGGGCTATGAATCCCCTAGAAGATCTTTCAAGAGGATGACAAAATGGTCGAGGAAAACTGTAGAATAGATGAGACTCTTAGATGAATTCCAAGATAATGTGAATGATGCTTTTGAGACAGAAGACAGGAAGATAAATGAGCTTACTTCATCCTTTGAAGAAAAGCTGACAGATGAAAAGAACTTCCAGATTCAAGAAGTCAGAGATCTGAATGGGAAGCTGAATTCTCTTTCTCAAAACTGGAAGTTTGAAAGAGATCATCGGATTGAGTTTGAAGAGAAATTGAAGGCTCAGGAAGAAAAGTTGAAAGCTCAGGAAGAAAAGCTTAAAGCCCAGGAAGAAAAGATTGAAGCTCAAAGTGCAAGAATTGTTGTATTAGAGAAACAAGCCGAGGAAGATCATAAAGACTTGAAGAAGATAAAGACTATTCATAAGGGTCCCATGGGGAAGGAAAAAGATCCAAAATAGACAGATCTGATCTTTTGTTGTATCTAAAACTTCTTTGTTGTTGAGTTTTCAAACATAATGAAATTTGTGCTTGCTCATTTCTTTTGTTGTTGCTACTAATTTTTTCAGGTACTTTGTTATATTTTCCATTCCCTTGAATTCTTTTTGAAAATCACAAAGGGGGAGAAGGAAAGGAACCCTAATAAAAGGGGAAAAAGAATCTTAACAAAGGGTGAGAAAGAAAACAATCTCTAATAAGAGTTTATCTAAGGGGGAGTTTTTCATTAAAGAAGACTTTCTTATTCATAATGAAATGTCATTCTATAAATCTAGAATACGATCCTTAGAGTTTCAATGCCTAAGGGGGAGTTAGTCATATTCATCAATATCCTTAAAGCAAAGAGAGATAAGCCTTTATGTTTTTCTTTCTTCTTAGAATTTCTTTTTTCGTAAGGATATTTGTGCTTTCCAAAAAGCGGGAGATTGTTGAGTCAATAAGGTTTTCCTTATGACTTTTCCATTCCTTCTTGTTTTGAAAATCACAAACACCTTATATTTAAGAAAATTGCTCTTATAAGGAAAATTTATTTTATAAGGAAAATTGATTTTATAAGGAAAATCGCTTTTGTAAGAAAAATTATCCTTATCATATTTTCATCCATATTTTTCTTAAGTATAAGATTCGAATTCATTTCTATGTTCTCGGAATTGTTTGAAACTTTGATATGATGTATTCTGTTTTTAGATCCAAATTCTGGATATGAACTGTAATAAATTTTCACTCCGAAATCCAGATGAGAACTGTAATAAAGTTTCATTCCGAATTCCGGATACGAACTCTAATTAAGTTCTACTCCAGATTCAGGATACGAATCCTTATGAAGTTCTACATCGAATTCTCATTACGAATTCTGATGTTGAATTCCCATTACGAATTCTGATGTTGAATTCTCATTACGAATTCTGATGATGAATTCTCACTACGGATTCTGATGACGAATTCTCATTAAGAATTCTGATGACGAATTCTCATTACGAATTCTGATGACGAATTCTCATTACGAATTCTGATGATTAATTCTCACTATGAATTCTGATGACGAATTCTCATTCCGAATTCTCATTCCGAATTCACCTATTAAACAGAATTTGATCATCTTTGTTTTATACACTCCGAATTTATTTAGACTCCGAAAAATTATTTTTGGTTAAACTCTGAACTTTCATTTTGCTTAATCTTTTATAATTTGTCTACTCTATAATATATTTTTCTCTCACTCTGAACATTCACTCTGAATCTTCACTCCAAACTTTTGAGTTAGACTTTAAACGATGTCGTACATTCTGTTACACTAGTTTTGTTATAAAACGATGTCGTCTATTCTGTTATGATCTATCCTTTGGTTAAGTTATATGTGTACAGGTCCCTCCGATTTTTTTAGGAAAATATGACCGTTGGAAAGGAGGCCGACCTTGCATATAAATAAGAGCTCATTTGAAAGATCTCGTAGCTGAAATGCTGAAAAGCAGAAATGCTGACTGATCTTCGGCTCATGTGATTACACACTTGAAGTGATTTCTAGAGAGAGAGGATCTTATAAACTCTCAACGCTTCGTGCGACTCCGAATGTTGGTGATTACATTCGAGGACTTCAAGGGATAGGACGACAGAGGGTTCCAACACCTTGAAGTTGAGGGATTCCTTACTGAGGAAGACAGAGGTTGCCAACTACCTTGAAGTTGAGGGCTTGTGGGGATAGCAAGATAGAGACTCCGATCTTTGTATCGAGGGCTTACCCTGGTGTGGGTAAGACAGACTTGCTTGAAAGTATAAATCAAGGGACCTTTATCCAAGGTTGTTGGATACCCTTCTCTTTGAGTTAAAAGACATATATCTTGTTACTTGTAGTTTTAATACTTGTTTGATTCCGCTGCATTTTGTATTATAAGGAAAGTATAACTTTATTATACTTCCTTACTTGTACTCTGTTTCATTTAGATTCTATACGCTTTAAGGTAGAATCTCATATTGTAATCTTTTGTTAATTTTCAATTTCCGGAACCATATTTCCAGAACCTACTTTCGGAATCTCTTTTCAAGGTTTCATTTGGTGTTAGAGATGTTGTGAATTTTCTTAAGTTTAACTTTGTTAAACTTAGCCCTTTCCTTTTCTTAAGGAAATCATAGTTATTCATAACTAACATTAAAAGTTCCAAAGGAATTTTTAAAGTATACAATTCACCCCCCCTCTTGTATATTGAGCATCTACATCATTATTTCGATCCTACAGAACCAACATCTTCCACTGGTTGAATTTTCTTACAGTAATAGTTTCCACTCAAGCATCTGAATGACAGCATACAAATCCCATTATGGAAAAAGGTGGAAAACACTAGCGTGTTGGGATGAAGTCGATGATCCTAAGCTGGTAGGACCTAAAATGGTCAATGAATTGGTGGAGAATGTAAAAAACATTCAGCATCATATCAAGGCAACCCAATGTAAATAGAAGAGTTATGCATACAATCCTCAACGAGACCTTGAGTTTAAATTTGGAGACATGATATTTCTACGCACATCTCCATTGATGAAGTTCATGAGTTTCGGAAAGGAAGAGATGTTAAGTCATAGGTACAAAGGACCCTTTTAGATTCTTTATCATGTCAGGGTTGTGGACGATTTACTAGAACATCCACCTACTATGTCTAAAGTACAATATTTCTTCCATGTATCCCTCTTAAAGAAGTACATACAAGATCCTTCACAAGTACTATCTTCAGAGGTATTATAGTTGGAGGATGATCCTTTTTATGAGGTGAAGCCAGTGAAGATCTTGGATTGTAGATATAAATTTCTATGTAACATGACTACTCACTTGGTCAAGGTACTATAGTGGAACAACAAGTATTTAGAGGCAACATGGTAACTGGAGGAGGCAATGAAAGAAAAGTACCTTCACCTGTTTATGGTTTAGAATGTAAAAGAAAATTTTGAGGGCGAAATTTCATATGGGGAGAATAATGTTATGACCTAACATTTTATCAATGGAAATACCTTTATAATAAATATTTCATATAATCAAATTAAATCACAACACAATGAACTACTATGTACCATGTGACCTTAAAAAATAAGTTTGTCACATTTGTTGTTCAAATTTCGAAAATCTTACATACATGGTTGCGATCAATAAGTTATTTGGAGTCTAATATGAAAAACATTATTTTTGATGAATAGTAACATACCCTTATGAATAGTAATTCTTACCTTTGAAATAGTGACATACTCCAATGAATAGTAACCTTACATATTATAGTATATAAATAATATTCAAATGAAAGTATGATGTACCTATATTTTGGAAGAAGTTAATAAATGTTTTAAAACTGGGGTTTTTAATGAATAATGATTTAAATAAATAATAAATTAATCATATTTCAAAAATAATTTTTTAAAAATAATTTTCATTTTTTGATTCTACACGTTGAAAAACGGTTAGGGTAAATTTTTTGGATATTTTTGAAATACTCAAATTTTATGTGAATAGTAAAATACATCAATTTACCATATACAAACATTTTAATTCAATTAGACTATTCCTGACATCACAAGTGATGTAAGAACCTAAATCTAGGACTCACATGAATTTATTACTCTTCTAGGTCTTTTAATACTCACTATTACTTATCTTGTGAAGAAATAATAAATTAATGATTATAATACAATGAAAACCCTCCTCCCCTCCACTATAAATACCACCAATTCTTACTTCCTCTCTTCACTCATATTAAGACTTGTGCCTTGAAATTATTCTTCCCAAATATCTCCCCAATATTTCTCTCCACATCCAACATCCTTTCGTATCCTAAAAATACCAAAATCTCTCCCCTAAAGAAGCTCTTAAAGAAGGTTGATTCAAGATGTAAAATTCCTCATTCATTTTCTTTAATTTTTTAAGTTAATTTGTTCACTTTTCATTCCTAACCTATACTCATTAAAATTGTATAAAAAATATAGTACCATACATGTTCGGTAATATTGTTATGCTAATGGTAATTTTTTCATTATCATCTCTCCTTTCCCCACCTTTTATTTGAATGAAATGAACACACCATTTGAGATGTGTTAATTTAGCACAATCATGGTTGACGAGTTATAAAAGTCCATTACCATATTAAATTCTAATGATGGACCCATTTTTGTGTTCGAACTAGAGAGTAATATATTTATAAATCCTCATCTATGGTTTTGTAATCCTTTAGTACACATGGTTTTGGTTTATAAAACAAAATTTGTTCTTTGTGGTCAAAACAACCAATTTACCAAAAAGAATGTCACTAATGTTTTGTAAAACGATTCAACATCACATCAGGTATCCAAATTAAGTTTCCAACCATGTAACCTTCTGGATGTTCAGTAATGAAATATAACATCAATTCAGGATAACCACCTACATCATACATGTTTATCTGAACACGAACCGATCATTAAAACAAGACAAGCATACATACTCAAATAATGAAATTGAACCTCTAAGCCAATAAAAATGGTGATAAATAAACATAAAAGGTTTTCAATATATATTATAAATATATATTAGGTTCTGGAATTATAAATTAATGAACCTGATTTGACTATTCATGTCATTAATATCTAGGGAATATCACCATCGGACTTAATGTAAGGGATCCTCTCCATTTTACTTTTATTCAAGAATGTCCTCTATACTATTCCATTTTATGAGTAATCCCTAAGGCTGGGGTATAATTATGAACCTCCCCCATACATTACTCATGATTTATAAAATATGATAGATCACTTTCTCTCTCATTAATCTCCCTTTATTACAATCGATATCATGACGATAATCCGTAAGTAATTCTACCCAAACCGCATTTATTCTTTCGGGGTTCTCTATCATTCTTTTTACCAAAATGAATTTGTCTTTTATTTTTATGTGAGACATATAAATTCGGATTATATTCTCCAAAATCATGTTTCATTATCCGTCCCTCATTCTCTTTCAGTGATATACATGCTTTTAAGTGATTCCCTCCTCGATACGTCCTAGAAAGAAAACTCGTTTTAAGGGAACGTTCCAAATTTTTACCCAATTTCAAGCTCACTCTATGCCCTGTTTTAAGCCACCATTATCTTTATAAAATCTATATTCTTATTATGAAATAATTTTTGTTTCACTTCTGGTTTTGAATTTATTATTTTTCCCTTTTCTATTTTAAAATCTCATTGGAATTTTTCCTTAAAACTGCAAAAAAATGTTTTAATGCTAAAATTTCTCAAATGTATTTCTTACATGATTTCACTTTTGTTTGAAATCACATACCATTATATATTCCAATTTTACCTTATGAACTTCTATGTATGTTATAATTAATTTATTCATGGTTAATTTCATGATACGCCCATTGGTTATGCTTTGTGTTAGGATTGTGTACCCAATTCTTTCCATGGGCAACCCATTTGTTTGAGTAAGATTGGATATGTGTGATTATTAATGTTGAAAACATATTCTTGAAATGTAATATTGGTGTGCCCAGATAGTACTCCAATGCATTTGGTAATGTTACGTCTCAGGAAATGCTATGTTCAACAGTCTGGGTGGTTAGCCTTGTCATGTACTACTATGGGAAATACGATTGGCGGTTTTCCTTGACCTGTACTACTATGGGAAATGAGAATGGTGGTTAGACTAGACTCGTAATCAAGAAATTTTTAATGTTTCTGACACATCTATATTATTCTAGGATTAAATGATCCCATGTTTATAATTCATTATTTCATATATTACATGACTTTTTATATCAAAATGTCTTGCCTTCTATCCCATGTGCTAATGCTTTATTCTTATGGTTATCCCATTTTGCTGATTTTAGCTCATCCATTTGTTTATGTTATCCCCAGGGTACCCCAAGCAGATGTATGGGCTTAAAGTATGTTATGAGATTTCATGGAGATTAAATAAATAAGTGTTTTTTTGTCTCATGTTTATGTATTATGTACCTAGTCTTCCAAGACACTAGAATCAATGATTGTTGGCTGGTAATATGATATAGAATTATGCTTAAAATCATGTAATGTTATATGTAAAATTCTAGGGTTTCTATAACCACATAACGAATCCCGGTTAAGGTTCTATCATCTAATCACACTCTGCTTTAGAATCTGAAAACTGAACAGGTTTGATTCAATTTGAGGATTCTCAGGGTTCCTCCTCTAGCAGCGACGACCTTCCCTTCTACCCTAGGATAGTTCCTTAGGAAAAAATATACCGTTTACATGGGGAGGACCTCTGTGTGGGTTGGTATTAGAGTGAATAGGAATCCCAATTGGATGAACTGGGGTGCAAGGAGATCCTAGAAAAATGTTGAATGGATCACAGGGAGGACCTCCATTTCTGAGAATGCTGGAGTAGGGAGGGGCTCCATTGGAGCTAATAAGAACATGGGGAGGACCTCCAAGGTGTCCACTCATAGAGAGGGAATGACATTCATGTTGATTGGCTATGGTTTAAGAGATATGAAGAGGGCTGTAATGTCAATCATGTTTTACAAGGGAGACCTATGTGTTCACCATTGATGATGTAAGGAGGGACTCCACTGAGATCATGAGTAAGATGAGGACATCCACAATGATGGGTTATTGGGATAAGGGATGTTTGTTTTGAGATCCTGGTGTGTGGAGAAAATTTTCAAACTTGAGATTACAAGAACAGGGAGGGCCTTCATTCCTGGTGTCAACAAGATGGGGATGACCTCCACTTGGGATGGTGACAGTGGCATAAAGAGGACCTCCATTCTAGATGTGAGAGTGGGGAGGACCTCTACTCTATCTTCTGGAAGTATGGGGAGGACCTCCATATTGAATGTCATCACCATGGGTCACCCTGTGAAGACTAATACTTTCCCCGGTGACTGGGATAGTTAACCTAATATGATCATAGGGTGGATGGTATGTCAAACCTGATTGGGCATTGATGGTACCATACTATGTAATAGGGTGGTGCCCTTCTCTGTAGTAACAGGGGGCCAATGGCTTGGACCGATGGTGGATGGGGCTACTAGAGCTGTGGAAGATGATACCTCCCAGAGGGAATCCACCAATGCATGTACCTAGTGTTGATTTCAGGTTAGTAGAACTAGATACGAATGTGAAAGGGTGTGACCCACCTACTCCTCATCCTATAAGATCTGATGGTAGCGTTGATGTGACTGGGTGGGAGACCTTCATGGCAAATCTCAGGCGGAATTCATAGTCGGGGGAAATCGTACGTCCCTTACGTTTTAAACATAAGCGAGGGAGTCATATGAACAATAATAGGAGAGTCTCCCAATGTTTTTGTAGATCAGAGTGGGGAGTAGTAGCTCCATGCGCCACCCATGGGGGTGGTGGCAAAAATGAGGCACTGAAGCCTCTAAACCTTTCCAAGCTATTTCCCTGGTTAGGATTCCCCCCTCCTATTAATATCTATGGACAAGAGTATTGATCACTCTCCTTTGAAAAAATATGGACGGAGATATGGGGAATGCGTTCCTAGTTTCTGTAGTCACAGGATTTATCACATAAGAAATGAAGCTGTGCAAGATCGTCAGTTTAGTAGTTCCCCTGCCCAAGTGTTTGTGGGTGGGAGGTGATCAGTTTCCTATAGCCATTGCTTCGGTCCCACAAAGAATGAATATTTAACCATCATCGTAGATAGTAGGAAGATAATGAACATTTCCCCAATGTCATTCAGTATTCCATGGTTGGATAGAAAGATCCATGCTGATAATGTCATAGACAGGGATACCCAATGATTTACGATCACATTGCAGGGTTAGTCTCACACCAAGCCCACTATTTTCTTGGTGGGACCTAACGCCAGATAGATGTATCTAGTGAAACACTCATCTTTTGATGCCCTTAATGCTAATATCCCCATACTGAGGAGAATAATTTCATATTGGGTTCCTCATTTCTATTTTCAATGCCTTCATGGGGGCACACATCTATCTTTGGGGACATACTACTATTTCTCTGCATTCCTGATTTCCAAAGGAATGAGGAATTCCTCACTTCTTTAGGGATGTTTTCTCTTTAATCAAAAAACGATGATGGGATGTCGGTTTCTCCTTCCTTGTATTTCTATATTGAATTTATTGCCTAGTCAATGTCTCCCATAAATATTAAGATGGTGTTCATGAAACTCTACTTGGTGCCATTTCATTGGGGGTGGTGGTAAATTACACTACTTTAGTCAGTACATTCCAAGAGTTCAAGCCAAAGAAGCAACCTTCGGTCGGGTGAGTAGTCACGTTGAGCATAATTGGCGTGTCTGGATGATGGACACTAGTACACCTGGATTTTCCATTATGAAAGGTCTTCTCGAGGGCATGGAATCTTGATGAATCCCATGATGAATATAGGAATTATATTCCATATTAATGTCTTTGAGATTTTCCTCATCTTCCTAGGTTTATCACAGTATATGTCGTGAGTTTAACATCTAGAGAATATGGATTAGACTGATCGAAACACTGATTGGAGTGGATCAAATGAGTATATAACTATGGGGGATCCCATAGAGATATTGCCAGATGGATCGGTTGGAAGGACCAATAAGGATAAACCCAGGAAGGTGTGTCCCACAAATGGGAAGATTTCACACCATAAAGGCTGATCTGGATACCAAAAAGGGTGAACTAACAGATGGTGGGTCCCTACAAAAAGAGAAACCAAGGTTTACCATTGGTTGGGATTGAACATAAAAGAAGGCATTCTACATAACCTATGTAGAATACAGGGATAAAACTCATGTAGTTTGATAGGGGGAGTCATGGGATCAGGTTTCACACAATGGAAAACAACCCAGACGCATATTGTGGCATTTTCATGGTTATAAGCCTTGGTACTATAAAGAGGGATGAGATGAATGGGGCTTACACATGGTTAGTTGCCTGAATGGGTGAAATTATTTCACTGAGATTTGGTGGCCAGGGTAATTTCAGGATGTATATGGGTGAATTGTCAGAGGATGTAATTAATATGGGTGAAACCAAGGACCGTTGCAAAGGTGATTGTATTGGGATTGAGCCTCAAGGAGGTTTCCTACATATCCTAGTGGAAAGGAATCAATTTCTAAGTACTTATGGATATGAGGTGATGATTTTCTGTAGGAGGTATCTTGTGAGGATGGATTCATTTTTGGGGACTTAAAGGAACTTGAAATAATGGGTTAAGAAATGATCTTCATGAGGTGCAATGGCTCATGGGAGAGACCAGGATGGGACATGAGTGATGGTCCTAAACCTCAGGAAGGATTCCTGCATATCACCATTGCATGGAATCAAAGACCACGTAGTTCTGGAATGGGGCACAGAATCCGAGTGTAGACTAGGGAAAATATCCAAATACATGTTGGGGATAACACATGATTTGCAGCCCATTGTAAGGGGGAACTCTTGGTTGGAGGATTATGAATTGAGTTTGGAACTTACACACTTAGGTGGCCCGGGAGCTAGTCTGACACCACTAGGGGGGTGACCAAGGACGAGGTTACAAACAAAGGGGATGCGGAATTTACTGGTGTTTTGTGTTAATCCTTAGGGATGCTCCCCACATACCTAATATAGGATACAATGATCAAAACCCACATAGTTATAAAGGATATTGTTTAACGTAATACAGGATGAAAAGGGTATACATTTTAGCATTTTTTGGGATGAAAGTGGTATACAGTTTATCATCATGTTGGATGTGGGTAAATCGATGTAAAGTGGTCAGTATTAATGGGTGGTGGGTTGGAACCTCAGAGAGGCTTCCTATATATGTTTCTGGAAAAGGGAAATGATCAATGTCCTTGTATTTTGGCCGTAATGGGGGCATTGGGATTAATAACAAAGGTGGCCCAAGAGAATTTAATTTTTGATCTTTATTGTAATCCCACATGAGTCATGCTTGGTGTGATAAATATGTGGCAACCAAAGACCTGGCGATCCTGTTGCGGAAGGTGTGCCTATGAGGAATGGAGCGGGGATTATGCATAATTAGTATCCCAAAGAGGAAAAATCACCTTACTCATTTAGGGGAGCCTCAGTAGGGGTCAAGATGTACGAGGTGGATATGTCCACAGTACATGGAGCACCCTATCACATTGGGTTCGGGCTTATGTAGATATTGCCTAAGGTGCACATAGAGACAAAGTGCAGAGGGAGAGGGGGTGAGAGGGCGCTGGTTGCAATCTTCTTCATAGTCCTCTTATGGCTTGTCACTTATGCAGTGATCACAATATAATGTTATGTTTCCTGGAATTTTTTTCCTGACAGTATAACATCTTGTAGCTCGGAAGATGAGGATTCACTCCTAACCCTGAGGACATACATACTCAGCACACTTTAAACCTTGGGGAAGGGAAGGCACCATAAACACCACGTTGAGATGGGTTTGTGGAGTGATCCATCAATGTGTCCACTTTATCATCTCTATGAGAATAAGTAATAGTTGTTATCATTCCTATGTGAAGAAACACATGGTAGGTAAATTCAATAAGAAGCACTACGCTAGGGACCATGAAATCACTCCGTACAAGCCTGGAGGGCCACACAGAGGATGTGCGCACAAGATAAGGGTGTTACATGCAAGAGGGGCTCAGAAATTGTGACATGGGATAAGGAAGAAACATGGAGAACATTGGAGGGATGCACGCATGATTGAAGGCTTGCACAAAAAATGAGGGTTTGCGTGAATTATGGAAGTTTGTTCTCTATATCAGGAGATATGGGCTAAATATCCACTGTTCAAAGGAAAATATTGTGGCAAAGAATGATCTTTTTCATGAAATTACCTTTTAGTAAAAAGTAAATGGGTAAGGATCATCCCCTAGTGGGCCCACCTATAGGTGGACCCCGGAGAGACCTCTGGTTCAAGATCCAGTACCTTAAGGCCATGTCATTTGGGCAGTCGTGAAAGGGGTCATCTTTTGTGCAAGGGAAAAACAGCTCATCTTTCAAAATGATATCCCATAATGATGGGCCATATTTCTATTTATAGACAGACACTTCAGTGGTGGTGTGCAAGGTAACCTATGTGTAACTTGAATTTGGTGTCGCATTGGGCACATATGATCTTGCCTGTGGAAGTTCTTCTTGCATGCCAGTTGAATTTGATTAGCGCTTCTGACATAGATGTTCTTATGATGGATGATATGGAAGAATCCTTTTGATGTCGCAATGGTTATGAAAGATCTTGTATGCACCTCCCTAAGGAATCTAAGTATTGTCCACTGATCTACAATTTACATTCAGTTTTCTCAAAAAAAATCCAATTCAAAGCCTTAACTGAAATTAGGTATGAAGAATATCTTCATGATTATTTTTAATTACATATAATTCCTCCAAAATTATTGTCACATAATCATTGAATATATTAGAAAAATTTCTTTGTGAATAATGAAGTCCTCATGTTTTTTCAAAGATATTACTATTCTGAATTTATCTCTTTTTATCTCACATTAAAGCATTAATTAAAATTTCCCACATGATGTTTGAGGATTGAAATAAAATCACCATGATATATATTATGTTGGAAAATTTTTCCCTGTATAATTTATTCCTCTGGAATCAATATATAATTCCATGAAATATTTTTAAATTAATAATTTATTCTAAATGAATATCATGATTTCATGAATATATGTTGTTTGTACAACCATACCAAGTTATCCAAAATCACGATTTAGTGAATTTATTTATTTTATAATTATTTTAAAATTGGATATAGTAATTACATTGGGATTTACGACCACATATATATTTCATCAGGGGAAATATGTCCTTGTAAATTTAAAAGGTAGATATTTAATTTTTTTAATCCAAACCAATTTTGATACAACTTGTTGGTCATACTATAGGATGGTACCCTACGAGTTATGAGTGAATCAAGGTAATATTATTTAATAAAAATATACAGATTAATATTCTGGTTACACTTATAATGAAAATACAACTCCATTTATTTATAGATAAAAAACAATAAATCCATATAAAATAATAAATTTTACCTACTCCACCCACAGTGGGCCACATCAATGGAAAATAAAATGATATTGTGATATTGTATGATAATTCACTAAGAAAAATTCTTTAATAATGTTTAAATTAATTTCAATACAATTTTTGATAAATTTAAATATATTTTTTGGATGAAATTTCCTAGGCTTGAGTCATGTTTTATCAGAAAATCCATTGGATTTTGGTTATTTTTTATTGAAAATAGGTTTTTAATTCTTAATGGAGGATTTTTTAAAGTTTCATAAATTTTAAACATTACATGTCTCAAAACCTATTTGTTTCATGCATTCTTTGATCATTAAACCTCACTAGACTAATATATGTCCAAAAATTCATTACAAGACAAGAATGCCTATATAAAAAAGTTTAGAACATGAAATTCGTACACATCATGAAAGAGTTGAAACCTATTAGGAAATTTCATGTCATTAATCCTTTCGAAAAAGATGTTGTTCATCATGAATTTGTTACATGATGTCTAAGATTCACCAGTTTGAAAGATAAGATATGTGAAATATTGAGGATATGAAAATATCAATGATAATAAAGATCATAATACACGAGTTGAAAATCAAATACACATTGTGATTTACTTGAGGGAAAATCTATTTTAAGGCAATACAAGATGTGAGATCTTTACACATCATTTGTGAAAGTTCCCAGTCTGGATAATTATATCACTGAGAGGGGGAGTGGGTTAATTGGTGATATCTTTTATTTTTATATTTCCTTGAAAAAGAAACAACCTTTTCATCCTATTAAATATTTCATTCCATTCTGAAAATAGATCAAACACACTTCTATAGGAACAATAAATATTATAAGGTTCGCTCTTCAATAATAATATATAAGTCCTTGGTATGGTTTGGAAATAATACAATTCCAAACAATACACTAGAAATCAATCCATTTGTGTTGAATACAGTGAGTAGCCTATGATGTTACACTCGTGTAGCATAATGTAAACAATATAGTAGTGTGTGTGTGAACCCTCTAGCTAAAATGATTTTATACAATGTTTTGTAACAACATGTGTTACTTATTCTTCTTATTCAAAATCCGTAATTGAATTATTTGAAAAAAAATTCTTCACTTTTTTATATTGAAGATAGTAATAACTTCGAGGACTTTGATATGAAACTCAATTTGATTATCCCAATCTGATCTTCCTAGTTGGATTTCTCAATATAAAAAAAATATCTCTATCAAAATATGGTTGAGACAATTATAAACTATTTTGTCCATAATCTAGAAATCCAAATACAATAGTCTTGGTCTGATTATCTTACTTGATATAATGGTTAGCTGAATATGATGAAAGCCTAATACAATAGTCAACTGAATAAAATGATCCACTGAATATGATGATCAACTAAATATTTTCAAATATTGTATCTTCTCCTTTCACTTCTATCCGATGAAACATCTTCAACATATCTCAATACAGAAACATCTTTTCCTCTCTATAAAATTCCTTAGTTCTCCTCATTCTCTATACCTATAATGAAATGTACTACAATCATAAAAGTATGATGCACTTTTCTCATTTTATAATCACCCCAATTATGGTTTGGGATGGATGCCTAAAAACTTTCCTGCTCAATGAAACAACCCAAATTTGAATGTTTCCTTTAATTTTGGGTGCATATTGACTTCATCAACTCTTCTCAATCCTTCTTGAATATTTTAACAACATTAGCTCTTCTTTAGTATTTACTTCAAAAACACCAATAAAACTCTAATTTATGATATGATTATATCTAAATCAATCCATTCTGATATATTAGTTATAATAAATGGAAAAATCAGTATAATCTCTGATATAATGGCTCTCGACCCATGTGATAAATGAGGTTGAAAAAATAAGGTGTTTTCTTCCTTTTCTAAATACCATACCCATAAAATTCATTATCAGAAGATTTATATCTTTTGTCTTTTTGTCTAACTAAAAACCAATACCTTTGGTTCATATGTTTTTCCATAAATCTTCCCAACCATCAAATTTAAATATCCCTTATTAAAAACACATCCAACCATCTCCTTCATACTCTTACAAAACTCATGTCCAATTCTAGTTCAAATTACAATATGTCTCATTAAAATTTATGTCAGACCTGATAAATGGATGATGCATTGTTGGTCCATCTAAATCATTTTGTTTTGAATCAACATCAACAGTTTCAATTCCTTTATCATCAATCTTGATGATAACAAATATACCTTTCCTGAATAAAATGTTATGCCAAATACAATGGACTAGTGTCAGTAGCTCCAACATTAGAATATTATTTCATTTCTTCATTACGATCTTCCTTCATATCCATTAAATAAATATTTATCCAAAAAACTTATTACGATGATATTCAGTATGGAAAACATTAGCTTCACTAACATTATTATTTCAAAAACATCGGCTTTTATCATGAATTCCATCATGAATTTTATTACATTGAAAATTAGCATTATCATCATCTTACTTACTTGGAAATTATTATAACTTCTCATTCATATATAAATATATTTCATTAATACTCAGCCTGAATATGATTGACATGATTATGATTAGGTTGAATATGATTAGAAACATCTCTATCACTCCAAATATCTTTAATCAATATTGCAACCTATGTTTTATAGAATACTTGTGATTTATGAGAACTCCAAAATTAGAAAAGAAAAAACATGTTTTAATATTAGTCATGAACACTCTGATTCCCTACCATTACAATCACTCTTCCATGCCAAAGTTAGGGAAAGTATGATTACCATTTACTTCCATAAAAAATCTTCCACTTTAAAATTGACCTATTCATGCATTTTAAGTCATATTACTTGATTAATATGGTCAATCTGATTTTCACCAAACATAAATTGAAGTGATTTTTCTTTATTATTATAATGCCCCGAGCCCGCTCTTTCGAACTCAGAGAATGAAAATGCTATGTTTTTTTCTTTCAAAAAAACTTAACAATTACAAAACATATGAAAAAAATGAGGACCTTTTTACTGGTCTAGGTTCTGGAGGATTAGTCAAATCCATACATTCATCAGAGTTAAAAAAAATAAAACAATTGACCATTATGCTTCTGTATGCACTAACTCCAAAAGCGATGACACCAAATTTGGAATTTTAAGATACCTGTGGATGAACATTTAAAAAACAAAGGGTGAGCATTCAATTTCCCAGTCGGGAGTTTTGAAAACCCTTTTCTAAATCCCACTAAAGACATCCCTTTGATAATACATTTCAAAAAATTTATTAGAAATACATTTCTAAAAAATCCTTTAAACAATTATGTAATTATTTGAAAAATAATTATACTTCAAAAATGATTTTAAACTAATCCAGTGATTCAGTAGAAAATATTTAGCATGATCTAAAAAACAAAATAACTGACGTCACTCGAAACACTGAAGCCTATGTTGGGCCTACCCACTTGGGGTTTCATTCACTATCCAATTCCCTATCATATTTACAATGTTCTAGTATCAGTTTTTATAAAATATTTTTAAATTAGATTGCCTTATATATATATAATTTTCACTTGTGTTTTAGTTTGGAAAATATATTTATAATCATGCTTGGAACAAATAAATACTAATCTTTACTAAAAATTACATATTCAACTTTGTATGATATAATATCATGATGCATGACTTTACATAATCACATGGATATTTAATCAACATCCACACACTTTAAATTTCAAAGACATATCTATTAAATTTCTTTTATGTATGAACATATAAACTAACAATAAGAAATATATAATTCTATCTTCTTAAAGTTAATCAATAACAATAGATAATTATCTGTCAAGCCGAAAAATAATCAAATAACAATACATTTACTAAATATAATCATCCTTTTATATGAACATATATTTTACATAACATGACATTATGTACATATATATATTAATGTATAAAATTCATGTCATCAAAATCATCGATTTATGGTCATAATCGTGTCATTTATATGTCATGCACATTAAAAAATTTTACATTATTAATATATAAATTAATATGTGAATTAATACTGGGTTAATAATTTATTTAAAACAATTATATACTTTAACATCATGAATGTATATATATGTGTGTATATATATATATTATATTATATTTTAATGATAAATTCACATATAAAAACGTGTTTTATTTTGAATAAATGGTTCATTAATTTTCTTCCTAATTCAAAATTTTTTAGAACATAAACTCAATTAGGATCAAATTGAAACCCATCCTTTGGATAAATTTGAGTAACACTAAACAACATATATATATATAACATAGTAATAATATTTGAAAATATTGATTACCCATGAAAATAAAATAGCAAATGATAAATTTAGAAATAAATAAATGAATATTATTATTTCTAAAGGAGGTATAGA
This sequence comes from Viscum album, assembly GCA_963277665.1. Classification (NCBI taxonomy): domain Eukaryota; kingdom Viridiplantae; phylum Streptophyta; class Magnoliopsida; order Santalales; family Viscaceae; genus Viscum; species Viscum album. The sequence continues at coordinate 1,550,296,966 of OY728125.1, read as the reverse complement.
TTTGAAGAATGATATAAATAAAAGTATAATTCCCTTACTAGAAATTAAATAGATTCTAATGATAAAAAATTCCATCAAAATCATCTTTGAACATAAAAGTCATTAATTGAAAACCAAATATCAAAATTTGTGTATGTATATACATTCCTTAAAACAAATATAATTTTATCTAGAAAAATAAGATCTTAGCATTGGAAATGTAAAACATAATTTTAGATAAATGAAAACCCTTAAAATATAAGAGTTCAATTAAAAAATGACTTGAGTATAAATATTTCTCTATTACACAACACTAGAAATCATAATTAATGTAAATTTTTTATCATAAGGAAATATAAATTTAGCGTAAAACAAATGTTCCCTTACCTCTAATGGAACATTAATAGACCATTGATAGGAATAGAAAATATTTTGGAGGGATAATAGTTTTATTTTTATGTAGTGCAGCAATACCCACTAAAGGTATGCAAGGAACATGCAGTACTCGAATATGGAGGGTGGAGATGAAGTACTAGTATTCTTTTTATAGACATACAAGGAATTTTTTTATTATTTATTTTAGCTTGCAAGACAAGCTGATGTATATATTTTTGTCTTTATTCAATGCATGAATTAATTAGAATAAGACATGAAAACGAATTTGATCATTTTTTATTTCCAAATTTCTTGATAGATGAGTTGTCTTGCAGTACAATCAGTGATAATAAATCCAAATTTAAACATTAAATTTGTGAAGAATTCATCATAGACGAATCTAGATAGGGTTAAAATCACGAAGTGAAAATAACCAAATCATAAAAATATCTTTAATATGTGGTATCAAAAGGTTTCTTGTTGAGCAATAATGTACTCGGATAGAATATATATATATTTATATATTTTTACAACTGATTGAAACAGATGCATCGAAAATTAATATTCAGCTAAAATTGTTGATAAATTGATATCTGCATTAAACATATCATGCATAACACTTGGAAAAAGACAACTATTAGTCCATAGATATCGATTGATATATGAATTAAAAAACCACCGATATGATGAAACATCGTTTTAGAACGAATCTAGATCATGATTTCAGATAACAAAAACAAGTAAAGACACAACTACTGGAAGATCTCAATGATACAAATCAGATCACTAAATCTGAAACCCAAATTTCGTTGAGAAAACCTAAATGCAACATTTTCTTTCATCAATCTGAGCTCTGACTCTGAACAGTGGTCAAAACCATTCACCTTTGCAATCATTCTCAACCCTGCATTCGAAGACGACCAGACTAAACATTGATCCAAACTCGCGCTCGCCTATTGACCTCACTCCGAACCTACTTCGGCCTCATCTCCCGAAGACGAAACACCACTTAGCTTCGACCTGAGCTCCCCCTGGTCTCGAGGTGAACGCCTTGTGTCACTCACTTGAATTATGCTTGAATATATCCGTCGAAGCAGAATCAAGAACCCTATAAAAAACCCCGACCCTGATTATTCCTATTTTTTAATTTGATTTTTCATTTTTTATTCTTTTTTTTAAATAGTTTATCATTTTTAGTTTTGTTTATATTAAACAATTATCTTAATATATCATTTCATTATATATATATATATGTAAAGATCAATAATCTTTTTTCTTCAATTAACACAATTTTCAAAACATAGTTTTTATATTTAAAACATATATGTGATTTTATATGTTAAAAAAATATTATTAATTATTTTATTTTCCAAAATTATATATTGTTTTTAATGTAATATAAGTAATTATAATAGTTCATTATTCGTTCAAATAAAAACTAAACTCCAAAAATAAAATATTATTTTAAATAAAACATTGTTTATAAAAGTACCATTTATTAAATTATTACTAATTTTATTATTATTAAATATTAAATATTGTATTTTTAATCATCAAAACAAAATTTCAATTAATGTTTTAATTTTCTAGAATAGAACTTCTATTTTTTTTAAATAAAAATTATTCATTCAATAAATTTTTATGTCAATAGGGTTTAAAAAATCATTTAAAAAACATTTATTAAATATATCTTTAATTTTTCTTGTTAATTAAATATTTTATTTGTATATATTTTTTTATAATAATAATACAACATTTAGAAGAGTATTTTTTAATTAGACGAAATAAAAAATAGTAATAATAATAATTAGATATTTAGTTACAAATATGATTTATTATAATAACTAACATGGATTATTATGTAAAATTTGGGGTGTTGCATCCCCCCCATAAGTGAATTGCGCACTCACAATTCTTTCACCGGACTTATAAAAATTCTTAATTTCCATATTTAGTATTAAAAAATTTCTATGGGGACATAATTATCTAACAGAAGTTTAAACAGGTAGACTTATTTTCCTCAAATGGCAACATCTAATCACCAAAGATGTCTATAATGTTCCTCTGAAAAAAAATTATAACTCCCCAAACCTACTCTTTCGGACTCAGTGCTTGAATGTTCTATGTTTTTTCTTATAAAATAAACTGAACAATTACACAACCCCTTAAAAAAACAAGTACCTTTTTACTGGTCTAGGTTCTGTAGCATTAGATAGAACCTTACATATATCAGATTCAAACAAATATAAAATAGTTGACCACTATGCTTCTGCATGCGCTGACACCAAAAGTGATGACACCTGATTCGGACTTTTAAGATATCTATGGAAGATTATTTTAAAAACAAAGGGTCAACATTCAACTTCCCAGTAAGAAGTTATGAAAAAATAGATTGATCCCATTAAATATATCCCTTTGATAATACATTTGAAAAATTTAATTATAAATACATTTATAAAATATCCTTTACAAAATACTATAATGATATGAAAAATAATTATACATAAAAAATGAATTTAATCTAATCTAGTGATTCGGTTGAAAATATTATATATACTCTTAAAAACAAAACAACTGACGCCACTCAAAACATTGAAGGCTATCTTGGACCTACCCACCTGAGGGACGTATTCACTGTCCAATCCCCTATCATGTTTACAAAGTTCGAGTACTATTTTTATAAAAAACAATTGTCCTATATTACCTTATATATATATATATATAATTTTCACTGCTGTTTTTGTTTTTGGAAATATATTTATAATCATCCTTGGAGCAAATAAATACTAATCTTTACTGAAAATTACATATTCGACTTTGTATGATCAAATCTCATGATACATGAATTTTCATAATCACATAGAAGTTTAATCAACATCCACACACTTGAAATTTCAAAGACATATTTTTTAAATTTATTTTATGCATGAAGGTATAAACTAATAATAATAGAGAACATATAATTATATCATCATAAAGTTAATCAATAACAATAGCTAATTATGTGTCATGCAAAAAAATCATTTAAGAATCATTTTTTACTAAATAAAATCATCCTTTTATATGAACTTTAGTTTTGAGGAACATGACTTTATGTACATTCATATATTAATGTATAAATTTCATGATAACACAATCATCGATGTATGGTTATAATATTGGCTTTTATATGTCATGCACATGATAAAATTATGACATTTTTAATTTATAAATTCATATGTGAATTATTACTTGGTTAATAATTTGTTTAAAACAATTATCTACTTTAACAACATTAAACTATATATTTATTTTTATATATAATATTAGATTGTAATGATAAATTCAAATATAAAAACATGACTGATTTTGAATTAAACAATTAGTTAATTTTCATTCCAATTCGAATTTCTTGAGGACATAAACTCAATTTTGATCAAATTGAAACCCAAAGTTTTGATAATTTTAAGTAACACTTGACAATATATATATATATATATATTACATATTAATAATATTTGAAGAGATGTATTAGCCATGAAAATAAAATTGCAAATGATAAATCTAAAAATAAATAAATGAATTTATTTATTTCTAAAGAAGGTATAGATTTAAGGATTTAAATAACTAAAAGTATCATTCCCATAATAAAAATTAAATAGATTCTAAAGAACAAAAACTACCTCAAAATAAACTTTAAACATATATTTCAATCATTGAAACCCAAATATCAACAGTCATGTATGTATATGCATGTCTTAAAAAATATAATTTTATATAGAAAAATAATATCTTAGCATTGGAAATGTAAAACATAATTTTAAATAAATGAAACTATTAAAATATTAGAGTACAATTAAACATTGAATTGAAAATAAATATTTCTCTATTATGGAAAATAAGAAATCATAATTAATGTAATTTTTTTTATAAAAAAGGAACTATAAATATAGAGAAATATAAATTTTCCCTTACCTATAATGGAACATTAATAGACCATTTATAGGGCTAGAAACGATTTTGGATGGATAATAGTTTTAATTTCTTGATGAGCAGTAATACCCACTCACGGTATGCAAATAACATGCAATACTCCAATATGGAGGGTTGAGATGAAGTAATAATATTCAATTAATAGGCATATGATGAATTATTTTATTATTTATTACAGATTTCTTGACAAGATGATGTTTATATTATTGTCTTCATTCGCTTCATACATTAATTAGAAGAAGACAGGAAAACAAATTTAAACATTTTTAATTTACAAATTTCTTGATAGATGGGTTGTCTTTCAGTATAATCTGTTATAATAAATCCATATATAAACATTCAAATTGAGAGGAATTTTTCAGAGAAAAATCTCGATTAGGTTTAAATCAAGCAGTAAAAATTACCAAATCATAAAAAAATCTTGAATATGTGGTGTCAAAAGACTGCTTGTCGAGAAATATTTTACTTAGATAGAATATATATATATATATTGTTGCAACTGATTGAAACAGATGAATCCAAAATTAATATTCAGCTAAAATTATTGACAAATTGATATGTACATTAAACATATCACACATAACACTAGAAAATGACAACTATTATCCCTTAGATATCAATTGATAGATGAATTTTAAAAAAAACCGGCAATACAATGAATAAAAATTTAAGAATGAATATAGATCTGGATTCAGATAACAAAAACAGGTAAATACATGATTACGTGCAGATCTGGAGGATGTGAATAAGATCACTAAATCTGAACCCCAAAATTCAATCAGAAACCCTAAACCCGGCTTGGTCTTCCTTCGATCTGAGCTCGTACATTTAACAGCGGTTGAAACCATTCACCATCGCGATCATCCTCAACCCTGCATCTGATGACGAACAAGCCTCAACATTGATTCGGACTCGTGCTCGCCTCTTGAACTCTCTCTAAATAGAATGTTAGTTGATCATGAAAAACTAGGAAAAATTGTTATTTCCTTTTCCATTATGAAACTATACTCGAATATAAAATATTAACGAATGGAATTTTATTCGATCTTGAAAAAAATTAATTTATCAATGATTTACCTAAATCAAAAACCATGAATGGTATACGGATTTTACCTAGACATGTAGGATTTTATCACTAACATGTTCATGATTTTACAATGATAAGCCAACCACTAACTCGACACTTAATGAAGGAAACTCATATCAAATTCAGTGAAGATTTTTTTTGGGAATTCAAAACCCTAAAAAATCATGGTGGCTACTCTTATCATTGTATCACCCTTTTGTGGTAAGGAATTAAAATTTATGTGAAATTTCAGTGACTTATTGTTATGTTTTTATAAACTATGTCGGACACATCTTATACCCCTTTTATTACACTAATCAATCCCTAAATTAAGAATTGATAAATTATAAAACCATAGAGAAAGATCTGTTTGCATGGGTCTATTATTTTGAAAATTTTCAATCTTTCATCATGATTTCCAAAGTTTTAGTTTACACCGAACAATCATCCTTGAAGTAATATTTGAGTAAAATGATTAAAAACTATGGATATTATGGTGAAACCACTATAGAAAGAATTTGATATAGTTATCAAAGACATAAAATATAGTCCAAATGATTTTCCAAATAATTTTTCTAGACTCCCGCTACTACGTAATAAGGATGAAGATAATTTTAACATTGAGGACAATTTTACCATCGAATACTTGTTCAATGTGGATACACAATCACACCCATGACTTGCTGATATTCCAAATTATATTTCCAAGGGACCTCTTTAATCACACTTATCTTAAATATAGAGGAAGAATTTATTTTTCAATGGTTCATGCTATTACAATTCTGGTATGCTATTATTTAAGTGCTATAGTGATAGCTTGATGTGACACTATATCCCAAATTATGAAATTAAAAATGTTCTAAAAATGATATATATGTCACCAATTACTAAAAATCATGGGACTAAATGAAATATGTACAATATCCTATTAGGTAGATTATTTTGGCCCACGCTTCATCAAGAAGTGAGTAGTTTTATCAAAGGATGTGAAGGATTCCAACTAATGGAACCATTGAAAAATGAAATGAAATTCCCCATAACCCAATCCTTGAAGTCTAAATTTCTGATTTGTGGTGAATTTATTTTAGAGGATAATTCTTCAATTATCATTAGAGGTATTACATCATACTATTCATGGAATATGTTTCAATGTGGATATAAGTTTCATCCACCACCCATGGCATATCCATGTTTGTAACGTATTATTATGGAAAAACATTTCAACCAGATTTTTTTCCCAGATTACTCATTAGTTATTAAGGAATGTATTTTTAAAATAATGAAATTAAATGAATTCTTTAAAAATATGGAATTAAATATGAAAATATAAATCCATACCACCCGTAGACTAGTTGGGAAGTTTAATAATAAAATTATGAAATTAAATAAATCGTGGAAGAGAAAATTAATACAAGTAGGATGGAATGGAGCCTCAAACTAGATAGAACACTTTATGCGTATCACGTAGTGTATAAAACACCCATAGGAACTACTCTATTGTGACTATTTTATAAGAATACCTTTCACCTACGAGTGGATATAAAGAATCACCCTTATTGGTAAAATCAAAAAGATAAACCTGGATCCTCATAATGTTGGAAATAATGGATTCATTAAATAAATGAGATGGAATAGATATGATGGGACACTTAATTAAATTCCATAATCTATAAGGAGAAAAAAAATATAATGTAATGGTCAATGAAAAAAAACAAGTATTTTTACCATGGGAGGAAAAGTTATACAATTAAATTCTCCCCTAAAACTCTTACTTATAAAACTAAAATCACAATGGTCGAGTCCTTTTGAAGGAATCAAAAATTTGTATTATCAAAAAATCAAAATCCAAAGAGGGTAAAGACCACAATTTAAGGTTCAAGGTAAAATATGAAAAATATATCAAGATATATTTCATGGTGGTTGTATAATATCTTTAAAACACCCTTGAACTAGATTCTGTCAAGCTCTTGATGCTAAAAATTGCACTAAATGGGCACAACACAGTAAAATATCAATATGTAAGAATAGGTTTTTCATAAATAATGATGATGTAATAATATCATTAATTGGATGATATTTATAAAAAAACAACATTTACAACATAAATGATATGAAATTTTCTAAAATTAGGAAAAAAGTATCCATCAATTTACATGTCGTGATTTTATTACCGAATATGTAAAAGTTGGGAATTAATAAAAATGACAAGAATACAATTTTAAGAAGGTGACCCATTTATTCTTCTGATCATAAGCATAATCATACCCTCTTGCACCAGGTGAACCTATTCTCATCATCCTTAATCCATTATATTCATCCTCTTAGAGTCAATCATCTATTAGGGTTCCACTCAATTTTCTACCCATTCATTCCAATCTACATTAACTGCATGAAGACAGTAGGTACTATATCCTCAAAAAGAGTATCCCAACGGGATGATCCGCCTCCACCCATGCATCCGAAATTGGATACTCACCATAACCTATAGATCCATCCCCACAATCATCCCCATCATTTTTTTGATCCTATACCCTCAAACTATTCCCAGTCCACTTCCATATAGTTATTGATCCTTTCCCATCACCCAAACCAACATCCCTTATTTTACATGTCTGATCTCAAGGACCAATTTTTCTTTGTATTTCATTAGAAAAATATCATAAGGAAAAAAAATATCCTTAATTTTTCTATCCATGAGAAGATTCTCAGGATTGAGGAGGTCCTAGAACTCATCTGATATTTTAACCTATAAATTATTATTAAGGTACATGATAATATGTAAAAGGAGTTATTCTTGTAGATCCTTATTATACTGGAGCATGATGTCACTAATATCACCGTACATCTGGGTGGAAGACCATGGGTGCCAACACTTGTAGAGTTTTGGAATGTGGATGGGTATTTATACCTCTAACTTCATTGCTTTCTAGGGTATATTCAACCTTGTAGATCAAATTGGCCATGGAGGATACTCTACAGAGATGGGTGTTGATAGCCTGAGACCCCCTTAACATTCATGAACCATAGAGAAGAATGATTACCCAACTACGGGGTCCAACTAGTGTATTGTTCATCATGACATGGTCTATGCATGGTTGTATAAAGTATATTATCAAGGATATGTTACCCATATAGAGGTTATTATCTCAATATCTACCATGGGTGGCCATGCCATCATTATGGAACAATATTTCACATTCTACTATGAGGCTTAAATGAGGAGATCTCGTGGTACGTTGATTGGGGAGATTCATTATGAATATTGCACACCATCAAGGCATTTTTAACACATCAAATCCCCTATCCTCTATTAGTAGGATGTATTCCATTGATTTACTCTTCCTACAGAAAATGTGGTAGTTCCAATAGATTTGGAGGTACTAAAAGTGGACTTTGATGTTCTTCGAGGACGTTGTTGTCGCCCAAGCTCCTCATGATCCAATACCACCTACTCTTGGACCATCTCATCCGACGGAACTAGCCTCAAATCCCAATATTTCACCATCCTTTATTGATATAAGGATCACATAACCCTTTTTCCATACCAATATATCTGATATACCACCACCTCTCCATTATGAGACTACACCACCCATTATATCGTTTATGTGTGATGTGATCCACATGAAAAATACCATTCTATAAGGTATTCTTTGGATCTAGTGGTATATCCACATTTACTTGTCTATTCCCTTCATTAATCTTCCCACAAACAACTCATGGACACAACTCATACTGCTACAACAACATCCACCTAGCCATCCACTAATATAATTGAGTCTGCTAACATATTTTATTTTGCACCATATACCCTAGCTCATATTATTCCCTCCACTCAGCTCCCTTTATGGATTATAGATACTGATTCTCACAGGGATTATATTGTATCTCAACATGATTGGAGTAAAATAACCACCTTACCTTTTTTATATTTGCATTTATTCATTGATCATATATCCAGAAAAATTGAATCTATTAAGATTAACACCTCTTCTCCCCTGATTCTGCCACCATTGCAAATATAGCTATTGCGAGGCAGGTTCTTTCTCCAATTATTTGGGTGGGTACCTAAAATTTTTATGGTGGAGAGTCAACATGCCCCATTTAGTCTTTTTTCCCTAGTAACCCTCCACCATTTTTTCTATCATTTTTGGTGTATTTTTGGATATTCTTATTCCCTCCCCTGATTTCAATTTCCATATTGTCGAATGTAAGGAACATGATTACTGACTTTACATAGCTTGATTACATTCCCATTAATAATTATGAATTCATTATCTATATCTCTAACTAATGTGTTTTACATGGTTATCAATGAGCCTATCAAACTACCATGTGGAATCCCATTTGAGGCCATTCCATGTGTTGATGATGAATAAGGATAGATTTTAGAGCTATATCTATGTACAAAACATGAGTCACCACCACTGACTATATAGATTCTATATCTACTACATGATATCAACTATTATCCCATTCATTAAGTGGAAAACCACAAAAATGACCAGAATAGATAATAGACATCGATTCTAGTTCATGTATGTGGAATATTATAGCTTAGCTAATGGAACCCTTTTCTTGATCATTTTCTATCAATCCGGATAACGAATTCCATTTAGTTTTTTGTGGTGAAAAACCATTTTTTTAATCATTAGAAATTTTCATTATTTTTTAATTATTTTTTCATATTTTTTTATTTCTCTATCATAGTCATAACCTCTCACTATGATATAGATTTTTATTCATTTCTAACTACTTTTCACACATACTTCATTAATACATTCATTTCTCTCATATCTATTATGTGTATTTTTATTATTAGTATGTATGTTTCTTTTTCACCTTGTTCATGCATTAATCCAAGTTTGACTTTGATATCCATCATCTTCCCCCATGTAATTACCTTTTTTATAAGGATCTCTCGATTACTTAATTTTAAATTTTAAATTATATATATAGAATTATAGGAATTCTTGGTTCCCCAGCCAACATTCCCTTCATAAAGCAATGAAGCCACTATTTCATTTTAATTATGGGAGGATATTACTAAGCTCTATTACAAATATACATGAAAAATTGTCTTTACTTATTTATCTTGAATAAAGGTTTCATTTAAATCAATATTTAACAAGAAATCTCCTTACATCCATGTATATAAAAGGGATAGTTTGAATGGAAAAATGTTACAATCTATTTTACCCATGATTTTGGATTTTAGCATGATTTTTGAGTTTAGTAATTTAATAATTATTATTAATTTATAAAATTTATTTTTATTGACTTATTTTTTGTTGTTATTCCCTGAGTTATTTCACTAAGATTTTCATTCCCATTCAAAATATGATTCTGGACTTATATTGTGATATTTATCTCTATTCATATTTCTCAATAGATACATAGGGCTTATAAACATGTCATAACTAGCATTGAAATCTTATAGCGGAAACAACACACACAAAATAACGTATTAAAATTGATGTTTGAATAATTTTTTAGCCATTTTTTCAGAGACTCTCTTGTATATCTATCCTTCTTATTCACCTAGAATCCATGAATGGCATTTTTAGGATTAGGACACAGTAGAAGCCCATTTTATCGCTTCCTAGATTACTCTTTGTATGATATCATAAATTTCATCAAAATAAATGTGGTGAAAATAATCATTATATATAGTTGTGGGATTGTTTCTATAGATGATATATATGGTGATATTTTTACCTGATCTGTGGTATATTGTCCACAGTTACTTTATTATATACCCAATTTTTTATCCTTTTTCACATTAAATGAAAAAATTAAGTTTCTGAATTGGAAAGTTCAAAAATAACCATTACCAAACCAACGAATCTCATGTTACATCACATGTTGTTTTTTAGTGTATGTGAGATCAGGAATGGACATGATTTTTTTAATATAAAAAAAGAAATGGAGAAATATGATACATTTAATAAACCTTTATGTCACATCTATAGACCTTCAATAATATTTTGGGTGTTTTGAGATGTTTCTTTCTGAATAATGGTTATTATTTCACTATTACTGATGACCATGAATTGTACATTAGAGTTTAATGTTCTTCTTGAGCTTAATTTATTATCATTTACCCACCTACCCTATGCGGTAAATGAATTTTAACCTTATTTCTAAAGCGATTGTAGACCCTGGAAAACGCGTTCCTAAATTTTTTCAAATGCTTCCATACACGATCCAAGATCGTAGAACTTTTCTTAAGCTTCGATTTGGTAGGTCGTAGGGACCAAACGAAGTTACAGATTAGGAGTTATGGACGTCTGAAGTTTCCCTGGAAATCTGGTTCGCGAAGCCCATTCGTGAAGCCCCCTCCGTGATCGCGGAGTGCCGCCGCGAAGCAATGAGGCGGGAAGCTCCGCGAACCTGTTTGACATTCGCGATGTGCCGCGAAGACCCCTCGCGAAGCACCGATGCGAAGCACCCGAGCATGGCGGTCCCGCGAAGCTCCGGAGGCGGTAACTCTCCGTGAACGAATTTGACGTTCGCGAGCCCGCCGCGAAGCTCCGGAGGTGGTACCTCTCCGCGAACGAATTTGACGTTCGCGAGCGCGCCGCGAAGCTCCTGAGGCGGCGCGAGAGTTCTGCTTCGTGGTTCCCCTTGCCTATAAATACCCAGCTCACGCCCCCTTCTCAGGGGACGGCCACGACCACTTCGCCCCTTGGGCGGCCGAGCGGAGCTCCGCATTGCGGCTCCGCGAAGCCATGCTCCGCGAGCAGCTTCCTTCGCGTTGCTGCTCCGCGAGCGGAGGATCCGCGAGTCCATGCTCCGCGAGCCTATGCTCCGCGATGCTGCTCTGCGAGACCGAGCTTCGCGAGAGGCCATGCTCTGCGATGCTGCTCCGCGAGACCAAGCTCCGCGAGACCCCTTTGCTCCGCGAGAGACCATTGCTCCGCGAGGCCATGCTTCGCGAAGCTACTTCGCGAAGACCTATCCTTCGCGAGGATCCTACCTTCGCGCCCACCGGTCCATACCGCGGGGGCTGCGCCCCCACACCCCCGCTCGGGGTCAGTGCCGGGCTGCGGTCCCGGCCCTCCAGGCCGGTCCATTCGCTACCGTCACAGACCCCCATGAAAAATGGGGAGTCGCACCGCGAACTTTTCGGGCCGAGATGCCCGGATTTTCCATTGCACCCTTATGCGCTCCCACCTTCCACCTATGGAACACCATGATTTGAGATACTCCTCCACACACCATGAAACACCTTGAGTTGATGTATTCCTCTTGGTTTGTTTCCTATGTCATGAGTTGAGGTTCTCATCATCAATTCCCCGAGTGCCTTGAGTTGAACCATTCCTCAGGTGACTCCTCCAAACCCAATCACTTGGCTCCTATGCCAGGTTCAACCAGAAAGGTATGCCCTTGCGTAAGTCCCAACACCAACCATTTCTAGGCACCTTCTGCCTAATAGTCCTATCTACAAGACTATAAACTATAGTAATCCCTATGTGCCAAACATAGGATGCCACTTCCTCCAAATAAGGGATGCCTCATGCTTCTAGCATGAGATGCCAATAGTCTTATCTACATGACTCTAAACTGTAGCAATCCCTATGTTCCTAACGTAGGATGCCTCTTATTCTAAACATGAGATTCCTTGTTCTCTAAGCATAAGATGCCAACAGTCCTACCTACAAGACTATAAACTGTAGTATTCTCCCTATGTTCCACACATAGGACGCCCCTTTCTCCAAGAAAGAGATGCCTTATGCTCCAAGCATGAGATGCCAATAGTCCTATCTACATGACTATAAACTGTAGTACACCATATCTAACAAATGATAGGATGCCTCTTTACCTATACGAGAGATGCCTTATGCTCCTAGCATGAGATGCCAACAGTCCTACCTACAAGACTATAAACTGTAGTATTCTCCCTATGTTCTTAACGTAGGATTCCTCTTGCTCCAAATAAGATATGCCTTATGCTCCAAGCATAAGACACCTAATTCCATGATTACAGTGGCTTGATTCCAACGCCCCTTGGCATTCTTCCTCTTGTGCACCAGTGCATAAGTGAAGGCCTCAATTCCCCAATGAGTTGGGATGCTCTCATGGATTGACATGAGGAAGACATTACGGGCAGCTTCTTGCATAAGCCCCATTCACCGTTGCCGCTCCTTAGCAGCACCTGGGCAGCTTCCTAGCGTAAGCCCCATGCACCAGTGCTGCTCCATAGCGGCACCCGGGCAGCTTCCTCGCGTAAGCCCCATCCACTGTTCTGATCCCAATTAGCGGTAAGCCGTTGTGATCCTATGTAGCGGTAATCCGTTCACATCCTTATCCAGTGGTAAGCCGTTGTGACCCAATCCAGCGGTAAGCCATTGCAACCCCATTCAGTAGTAAGTCATTGAAACCCCCAATCAGCGGTAAGCCGTCATCAGCGAACTACGAGGACTTTGATCCATGTCAAGGCATGGTACGTAGGAAGCCTCCATGAGGTTCAAGCCCGCCCATCCCACAGCGAACTACGAGGACTTTGATCCATGTAAAGGCATGGTACGTAGGAAGCCTCCATGAGGTTCAAGCCCACCCATCCCATAGCGAACTACGAGGACTTTGATCCATGTCAAGGCATGGTACGTAGGAAGCCTCCATGAGGTTCAAGCCCACCCGTCGCTCATTCACGTCGGGTCTCATTCCCGTCCAGCATGACGTTAAACTGCATTCCGGTCCAACGGAAAGCCGTTGCGACCCATCCCAGCAAACTACGAGGGCTTTGATCCATGTCAAGGCATGGTACGTAGGAAGCCTCCATGAGGTTCATGCCCACCCGTCACTCATTCACGTCGGGTCTCATTCCCATCCAGCATGACGTTAAACTGCATTCCGGTCCAACGACAAGCCGTTGCGACCCACCCTTAGCGAACTATGAGGACTTTGATCCATGTCAAGGCATGGTACGTAGGAAGCCTCCATGAGGTTCAAGCCCACCCGTCATTCATCCACGTCGGGTCTCATTCCCGTCCATCATGACGTTAAACTGCATTCCGGTCCAACAACAAGCCACTGCGACCCATCCCATTTGAACTACGAGGACTTTGATCCATGTCAAGGCATGGTACGTAGGAAGACTCCATGAGGTTCAAGACCACCCGTCATTTATTCACGTCGGGTCTCACAGCGAACTACGAGGACTTTGATCCATGTCAAGGCATGGTACGTAGGAAGCCTCCATGAGGTTCAATCCCACCCGTCATTTATTCACGTCAGGTCTCACAGCGAACTATGAGGACTTTGATCCATGTCATGTCATGGTACGTAGGAAGCCTCCATGAGGTTCAAGCCCACCAGTCATTTATTCACGTCGGGTCTCACATCGAACTACGAGGACTTTGATCCATGTCAAGTCATGGTATGTAGGAAGCCTCCATGAGGATCAATCCCACCCATCACTCATCCACGTCGGGTCTCATTCCCGTCCAGCATGACGTTAAACTGCATTTCGGTCCAACGGCAAGACATTGCGAACCATCCCATTTGAACTACGAGGTCTTTGATCCATGTCAAGGCATGGTACGTAGGAATTCTCCACGAGGTTCAAGCCCACCCATAATCCAATTCACGTCGTGTTCTACCTACGTCCAGCACGACGTTAAACTGCAATTCTAGTCCGACGGCAAGCAGTTGTGACTGACCTGAACTACGAGGTCTTTGATCCATGTCAAGGCATGGTACGTAGGAAGCCTTTCAGAGGTTCAAGCCCACCACTCATTGGACCAAGGTCCATCATTCATGTCGGTTCTCCGACAAAGCCACCTTGCTCGGTCGTTCATTCACGTCGAGTTTCGCCCTCGTCCAGCATGACGTTAAACTATATGCCCCCCTTTGTCCCACATGACATTAAACTGCACACTTATCCGAACTATGAGGACTTTGATTCATGTCAAGGCATGGTACGTAGGAAGCCTCCCCGAGGTTCAAGCCCAACTCCCATCGGACCAAGGTCCCTCATTTATGTCGGTTCGCCAACACCCACCGCCCGTCGTCTGTTCTCGTCAGGGTTCATTATCATCCCGCAAGACGTTAAACTGTATTCCATCATTCGAACTACAGGGACTTTGATCCATGTCAAGGCATGTTACGTAGGAAACCTTCCTAAGGTTCAAGCCCACCACTAGTGGACCCACGGGTCTACTTTCACGTTGGTTCATCGACGAAACCCATTCGAACTACGAGGTCTTTGATCCATGTCAAGGCATGGTACGTAGGAAGACTTCCAGAGGCTCAAGCCCACCATTCATCAGACCAAGGTCCACCTCCACGTCGGTACGCTGACGATGCCCATAGGACCAAGGTCCACCTTCACGTTGGTTCGCTGATGACATTCAACGGGCCAAGGTCCACCTTCACATCGGTTAACCGGCGCCATCCCGAACTACGCGGACTTTGATTCCCTGCCACGGGGATACGTAGGAAGCCTCTTCAAGGATCAAGCCCAACTTCACCGTCTCCCCTGCAATGGTCCCATTTCATTCCCCCTCCACTTCATTCACTCCATCCATCACCCATCCTGACTCTCACCTGGGCCGCCACATCCCGGTGGGATCATGTCATCCACCTCCTCGCTGCTCCTAGCGGCGCATGGGCCATTTTCTACGTGTAAGCCCCATCATATCTTCAGGTCATTGTCCTCTTTGTACACCCCGATTCATTACCCTTTTGAACTACGTGGGTTTTGATCCCTGTCCTCTACACAGGGTACGTAGGAAACCTCCAAGAGGTTCAATCCCAACCAATGGTAATCCATGGTGTCCCCCATCCTGGGGCGCACTTCCCCTGATCCACCCTTAGTGGTGTTCAGATCAGCCATTACGGTGTGACATCTCCCCTCTAGGGAGTACACCACCATCGATCTGTCTCTATGGGACGTTCTGATCACCCTTATTCCATCTCCGCGAGACGTTAAACTCGCGGCCTACCTCGTGAAAAACACGAGATGCCTGAGGAAAACCTCGGATGGCACGCCTTTGGTGTAACCGTCTCTGTTAGATGTTAATCTTGCAACATACCCTGTGTTAAACACAGGAAGCTGAGGAAAACCTCAGGCACATGCCTATGGCATATGATTCCCCGCACTCGACGCGGGATGCCTCGGGTTATGCACTCTTGAGATGCCCTCTCATGAGGAAGAATACAGGTTCCCCAATGTCCATGCACCCAGAGATGCCCTGACATGCCTGATGTTGCCGTCTACTCCGACCGAAGGTCGCTACCATGTCAAGACCCCATGGAATGTCTTGACGGAAGTAGTGTAATTAAATGGCGTCCATGATGATATGGCACCGGGAACGAGATTCACAAGCACGTCTTAAATCTATGAGGGAGACCCGGACTAGGTGACGAGTTCCGAGGAGGAATCCACGGAAGGAAGAACCGACATCCCATCATCCCGTTTCGATCAAGGAGCAGACATCCCTGAATAAGGAGCGAATACCGCCCGCCTTTGGAAAGCGGGAATGCGGGGCCACAGCAGCGCGTCCTCCACAGACGGATGCGCGCACCCCGGAGAAAGCGTCGGAAACAGCGATCATGATTAGTTGTTTATTTTTCATTATGATGTAGAGTTATTAGAATATTATAATCCTATGGTTTGGAACATGTACATGATGTTTCGTCAGAAAGCCAATTTCATTTAAAATTGAGTGATGACATAAAATTTATGGTGAGGTAACTTTTGATATCAGTTTAGCATCAACAGAGTAATTGAGAAATTGTAATTAATGTAATAAATAATTAAAATAATGAAAATGTTTGTTCAAAATGACTAATTTTATTTAAAATAATGATTTTGGAGGATTATATATATTTTTACTAATACTTGGTTTTATTTTTATAGTTGTAATTCATATGTCTTGTTTAATAATAAATTATTTTCAAAATCCCTGTGGAAAATTTTATTTCTTGAGGAAAATAAAATTTAAATGTGTGTTGTAATTTGATAAGAAGAATATATGTATATATTTCATGAAATTTCACTGTATTTATTCATAATTTATTAGATAATTACATGGGTTTTTGATGTTTTTTACAAAAAAATGGAATTCCATTCTAAATATTTGATTTTCTGTTATTTTAAAAACATTATACATTATTCATCATGAAACCTATTAATGATATGTATTCCTTGAGCATAATACCTCATCATATTGAAGGATGACCCAAAATTCAAAACAAACTATTAAATCCTAGATGAAAATGTTGCATGATGTGAACTCCATACATGTAGTGGAAGAGTTTCAACCCAAAAAATTAATTAATTTTCATGAAACCTCCCAAATAAATACGTTTCATGTCTTAAATAAGTTTAACAATGTGTAAAATGAATCTAATAATAATCCATGTGTCGTAAAATATAGATGATATGAAAATCTCAAAGATATTGAATATTAGATTACACAACATCAAAATACAATACAAATCATGAAAGTATTAAGGTTAATGTTATTTTATATCAATGCATGATATGAGATATTTACACATTATGTGATTTGGAGTCTTAAATATATAACAAAAACCTAATATAGAATGAGGTGACTGGTATAACTCATTTTCTTTGTTTTCCATACCCTTTCCCTAGTTATTTTTATGAACCATTTTTTATCATTTTTTGTTCTTTTTTTCTATGTATGTTGTCGTTTCACATTGTAGAAATAAATAGGATCACTCATTTGTTACCTTATTTCATCCATATAATTTATGTTTCCCCATTTTATCCAATGCAAGTAAGGGTTGGTTTTTTCTACAATTGCATTAACCTTGGATTTCATTAATTTTAATAGATTAATTAATATTTTAAATGTCCTTCCATTTCGACGATGGTATAATACCATTTTAATTATTCATTAATAATTCACTTGTCTTAGGGTATGATTTTAGGGGTGAGTTAAAACTAATAAATCCTTAAACTGAAATATGGGTATCCATTTCGATATTTATTAGTTTAAGAATTCTTGTAAATCACATTCCAATGCACAACCATAATCAGGGGAATTAAAATGGATGGACCCTGGAAAAATTAGAGTTGAGAAGGTTAGGAACAATATCTTGTGTTGCTTTCTTCATTTTAAGACAAAACTTATACACCTATATTTTTTACTGAATCAGAAATAATGAGTAGTTGTCATCTTAGGTTGATCTAATTAGATTAGATAGAACAAATAGTTGACTTCAACACTATATTGTAGCCTAATCTATAGGACCATACAAATCTATATTTAGGAATATTTGTGACCTAATTCCTGACAATGAATCTCATCCCTTCTTTATCTTCAAAAAAAATATTCAATGAGTTTGGTTTTAAAACCCCAATTTCGAGAGTCACATGAGGAATACATCCAGTAGGTCCCAATAACTTGGTTACCAGACTCCCCAACTTGTCCCTATCGGTTTGACCGCAAATTTTTACTGCCTTTATAGATAATGTAGTTATGGATTTATAAATTTTTAGTATGACCAATTCCCATACATAATCAACGATGCCACACAGGTCGATCAATACCCGTATTAATTAACCACCACTTGAAAAAAATTAAATCCTATTACAACATATAAAATAATGTGTCAATGTCAATCAATAACATGAATACGATTTATATGAATCAACAAGAAGAATAATTACACAACTACCAAAATAGATATATGCTACATCATCATATTTTTAATGATAAATGTCATCTTTTTCTTTGTTCATTGGATAAGTGTATCTACGATACCAAAATATACATTGATTTACTAAAATTTCACTACATATCAACTCCTCAAGAATCACTCTCTACCACTCTGCCACTCTCTATCTGTATCTCTCTCATTCACTATACCTCCATCTATCCATGTATCCATTTAATAACACTTCATGATAATTGATAAATTGTTAAGATCGCATCATGTTATTAATATCCACAATGATCATGCAACCAATCCATCCTTTTTATGATAAAATTAAATAAATCAAATAGTGGTGAAAAGTTTTCTCTTACATCATTCTAAAAACAATAATGTTTATATGCATTTAAATTTTTCAATATATAAATATATAACATTAAATATGATATAACAATCAGAATTAAAAAAAATAAATCTTTCAAAACACATATCCCAACCCAAATCATTTCATAATCAATATGTGTGTATAAATAATTTTGTTGTTTAAAAATTTAAATATACTTTTGAAATGAATTATTGAGGTGGCCCATGTTTAAAAAATTTAAATATTACAAAATATTAAATGAATATTCAATACATATTAGAGTTATACTCTAATAAAGAACATACATGTTTTTATTGTATTTGGATACTTGATGAATAATCAACTAATTACATAAAATATTTGTAACACCTCCCAAAATATTATTCATATTGACACCTTTTTAATCAAATCAAAGATACAAAATTATATCAAAAATTGTGGATAAAAAACATAAAAACTGTTAGGTGGTATTCTTATTAATGTTAAAAATTTATGATATTAATTATAAGAGAAAAGAAGATGATAATTAGTGTATGATAACAAAATCATGTACATATTATTAGTGGAAAAGAGTTATACCCTAAATAGAATAGTTCACAAACTCCAAAATCAAGTCTTATAGAGAATAATGATTAATAAGTATGTGAAATATTTTTTCATCATTAAAGATTCAAAACATAGACCTGTTTTATCATAAGTATATGAAATCATAATCGTTTGATCAGAGAAATTCATAAGCATGTTCGAGAATAGTCTGGCTTTCATTTCTAGTAACAATTTTACTCACCCATAAAAATGTGAAAATATAAATTCTCTATCATGTTCACACATAATCAAATGAGCGTAGCATTAAACAATCATAATAACACACAGAAATGTGAAAATATACGTACACAATCATTCTTATTTTTATTTTCACAATATTATGTGATATCTATATCACATTACCCAATTTATTATAGGAATTTAATAGGCCCCACAATCAAATAATTTAAGCAATAAATATGTATACTAAAATATCATAAAAACAATCATCAATTCCTCATTACTAAAAATTCACAATTACCATACCTCATATAGAATGATGTTTATAATATATCCTCCTTCTTCACACATAATTGATGATATCATGAATGATAGTTAATATTTGAAATGTATTGATCAATAAAAAATTGATCAAACAAGTCATCAATATGCGGTAAATGATACTTGTTCTTAATGGTGGTATTTTTAAATTCTGAATAAATAATGATAATATTCATTAAAACTTATTTATTTTAAAAAAAGAACATATATACCCTATAGTGACACACATAGGTGTATTAATCCATTTTATAGATTCTTCTAATGTTTCTTATATAATTTATAAAACTCTGTTGGGGCCAATATATTTGGAGTATTTGAAATAGGTGTTTCATTAGGAATGTATTTTGGTTAAAACATAATTTAATGATTTCGAGGGAAGACAAGTCATATATTCAATAAAAAGATATGAATATCATTTAAAAATAAGAATTACTATAATTATGTGTTTCATTAGGTATATATTCTACCTCTATATAATTAATGTTCTTAAATCCCTAATATATAATCAAATTCAACATATGGAAGAATAAGAATATTTTTTGGAAAAACATTCCAAAAAACTACTATTAGATGCTAGCTATAAATATGATATGTGATCATCATGAAATTTTGAGATTTTACCACTAAATAAACATGTAATCCTTAATGTGGTTATTTGATACCATTGAAGATATTCTCTGATAAAAAAGTTTGGCTAGTGCAATAATCAAATAATATATTTAAAGTTATAGAACACATGGTATGTGTATCTTTCACCAAATAATTATCCTAAAACCCATCTATTGTGATAGAAAAGGCCTTCTGTTTATCCTTTTTCTTTGGTGGATGTTGAGCCATAACATTATAATTATAATTTTTATTAGGCCATATATTCACATAATTCCTAATCTACATGCATATGAAGTTACGAACATCATTGAATGAATCCTTTTTCACCTATATTTAATTTTACAACCTTTCCACACATTATAAAAAATGGTTATCTCATTAGAATGTATTTACATAATGGAATCATTTCCTATTTTATTTCAGAAAAATTCACTAGTTCTTTCCCAAATATTTTTCCTTTTAGGTGGTTGGAATTTTTTCTACCCTGGGGTTTACCATTCGAATTTCTATTAATTTCAATTTTCCCCACTTTATCACTAAAAAATAAGTTTAATTCGCCTTCCCAGATTATATTTATACTTTAGATCATATTGAATGATTTATTCATTATTAATAATTATGATTACACATTTTTAATTGGTTGATTTTTTTGTAAAAAGAGAATTGATGACAATATGATGAAGCATCTTCAAAGTTAATAGAGCTTGGATGAATTTCTCAAAGTCTTATACTTTGAACTATCATGTGGATGGTTTGAAGACTATTAGGTTTATAGTGATTCATAGATAATTGTTATGGATTCATATCATTGGATTCCATGCCTGCGAAATTCTCCATGTTGAAAAATCATACAATTTTTGACTAGTCTATGTTCAAAATACCTATATCAAATCTAATAAATTGTTTACAAGGGTAAATATAATTGAAGTACAATCCATTTAAGTTAAAAGAAGTACATTGGGATTCATATTAAAAAAATTCTAGAAGAGGGATGATGGTTGATGATGAAGAGTCATAGAGTTCTAAGTGTGGAGGTGGCCATGAATTTCATATTCAATATTCTTATGTGGTTTACATAAAAAATTAGGTAGTTAACCAAGAAAACTATCTAGACACAACTGAAAAAAATTTAGGTCCCTAGGTTGACCGCACCCAAGGGAATCTATCCAAGCCAACCGGACGACTACGTGAAGGGACATGTTTAAGCCCTAGGCATGCATGAGTCTTGGGTGATACCATGCATAGATTTGGCCAATGACTTAAGAGGGATGGGAACAGAGTGCACACACAAAACTGGTATTGGGTGGTATCAGGAGGAAAAGAGGATAATTATAAACTTCCCCCCTACAGAGCTTGATTTATATATAGTAGAAAAAGAACTAGGGGTTTCGATGTGGAATAAGTTTTTTTAACAAATGGAGCGATTATAGACTCTCATCTAATCCAACGCCCCGATATTTTAACTGGAGTCATCCAATCTTCCATGGGTTCTATCTTCAATATAAGGTATTAATTTATCATCCAAGCAATTATCTTCCTCCCTCCTTTTCTTAATGCCACTTCTACCTCACTGAATAATAAATCCAAATCTTCATCAGTCTAATCTAAGGCTATTATGATTTTTATGGGGTTGAAATAATGATTTGGACATGATCAGATAAATCCCGAAACTTATCTTTCATTATTTCAATGAATCAGTTAAACTATATATATAGTTATTGGTGGATTTTTGATCATGTGATCTATAAGGATGATGCTTATATGTTCAAGACGAAGAGATACATATGGTCATTATCACATGCACGTGATCATTTCACCGCAAAGGGGAATCCCACCCGTAATGAAAAAATTCCATGTTTCTCAGCATATCTTTAATCATCATGGAAGATTTCCATAGATGAGGATCTCGACAATTCAAATTGAATATTTAAAATAATTAACAATTCAAGGATTTGAACATAGTTCAAGGACTATGATCCTCACCTATATAAGGATAGGCATCGATCCCATTGAAGGTTGTTGTCGTCTGCATACATGAGATCTCTCATTTCAAAATAGATCCTCTATGAGCTTCTTCTCCATAACGGACAAGAAGAGTCCCCTGATAACATGAGGTTTTGTTATGAGATGAGTCATGCAATCATTCAAAAAGTACAACGGACTCTTGAACATGCTTTGCGAAGAACAACATTCCTCAAAGAAAAGGGAAAACACAAATGCGTCTCCCTAGATCTCATGATGATCTATGATCGATGAAGCCTCCCTGGGTTTTGAAAGAACTTCATAGTACCATTATCCAGTGCATGTGTCTAGGACTCCCATTAAGATTCTCAAAGAAATCGATCCATAGTGGTCATGGCCTGTGTGAAGGTTGACATAGCCATGCCAAACCAGTGCATGAAGGAGTTAACCAGTGTTTGAGTTTTCCAATAATAAGATACAAAAAAATAGAACACTTGTGTAAAAATAATGAGAAGACATTGATCCAAATATGTATTTATTTGTGCACCGTAGAAGCATGCCCAAGACAAGGGGAAGATCATGTATACATGATGTACATGCGCTCATGAACAAGATTTTAGAAACTGAATTTTTGGTTCAATCAAAGATGATAGAGAATATGATATGGTATATTGCTTGTGTGTTAAGAAACACAAAGAAAAATTTGGATTGGACTATGAAAAAACTACATGATTCTCTACACACATAAAGAACCATTTGACACCAAAACTTGTGTTGTGAAAAGAGATATACATAAGGAAAAAATTACATGTGTGATTGTATGAATACATAAAGACTCATGCATACAAAAATGGTTATTAATTTATATACACAAAAACCTAATTAAATATTTCACTACACTGAATGAATGAAGTTCACATGATCTAATTGTGTTGATTATTTGAGGAGAGAAGAAGAAGAAGAATAAGGTGTGCCAACTGAAGATAAGTTATTATTTAGGAAAGATTAATTTTTAAGATGCTTAGATGAGTTGATAATAAATGATTTTATAATAAAAAAAGGTCTTTGTGATTATAGATATAAAAATAATAAGTGATCATAGTGTAATTGATTTTTCACTAAAGAAAAAAGCGAGAAGAATAGAAGTAGAAAGAGAAGAGTGTGCAGTTTTAGTTTACTACATAGAAAAGATAATAAGTGTAACTTGAATTCTTCTAGGAATGTTAAAGGTGAATAGAAGAATAAAAAATCAGTATTGTGACATCCAATAGGTCTCAATAGGTTGAAGATGTTATTATTGTTACAAATCCATATCAACAGGGAAATGAATGTCTTGGGAGGCATCGTAAAGATCCAGCAAAAAGCTATAAATTAAGAAGTATTGGATTTTTTAAGGTTATTCATGAGTGTAATGGAATATAACACTCATTGTAACCAATTTAAAAGGATTATTTTTTAGTGTTTGTGTAGTTAGGATTGTTTTCAGAAAATGGCAAGGACTAGCTACTATTATTGAGTAGTGAACTTTGAAAAAATAATGTGTGCTATCTGTAATTCATCTGTATACTTTCATGAGACAAGTGAAAGATAATAAGACAATCAATATCCTAACAGGTTCAATAGGTATAGGTATACAAATATGTAATTATAATAAAAATCCACCAACACTAATTCACCCCCCATTCTTAGTGTTACAAAAAACCTAGTATAGTCCTTACAATTATTATCACAGGGAAGGTTTACCTCTGATAGATTCTCAACAATGAAGTTATTCTACTTTGAATATTTGACTTTTTTTCCTATGTAAACAATGAATTGAAATTTTGATGAAGATTCATTTATCCTTGAGTAAAAATCTATATCTAACAAGATCATGATGAACATGAAAAATAAAGTGAATCTAATATTGAACAAGAAGTAAATATCATCTAAGAAATAGGAAGTATTTGTTTTTCTATATATAGATTAAAACAAAGATATATTAGTATTGGAAATTAATTATTAGGTGGTTCATGATTCCACCAAGAAGATGAATAAAATTTCTACCTCTAGTGATCAAGAAGAATGGTTTAGTACATTTGAAAAATATCTCCAAGATTAAAATGACAACACAAGTGTTGATGATCGAACTATAAATTCTCAAGAATTATTAGTTGAAAAATTTAAAAATTTTCTACATTGTATTCCTGAAAAAAGTGTATTCCTTGTCACTGGAGTCTTTAAATTTATGCAAGAATATATCACCCATCTAGTAGAAGAAAATAATGTTTTATAGAAGGGTTTCCATGAAAAAAATGATGAATGTTTAAAGCTCTTCGGATAGGTTGGATCCTTTAAAGAAACAAAGAGGTAACTTGAAATGATTTCTAGAAAATTGATAAATGTTGTTTCAGAGAAAGATAGATTCAATAAGAGTTTGAAATAATGTATCCATGGACAGGATGATAAGCTGAAGAATACAATTGAAGTTCAGTGTTAATATTTCAAATAATCTTCCAAGAAGATCAAGAAACTTGACTATTTGTTAATAAACATTGTTAAACTTCATGAAGATGAATTTAAAATATTGAAGAAGGTTGGTTAAGATAAGATGATTATGATTAAAGATCATAAAATCATCTTCAATATGAAATTTAAAAAATTTGAAGATTAGTTGTCCAATCTAGAGAAGCCACATATTGACACTTCACAAAAGAATAAAATAGTTTCTAATGTAACTAAATGTTACTTAGATGATTCCACAGTCAAAAGAACTCCAAGAAATGATAATAAGATCACGAATTCATTCTATGATCTATCACAAGTAGCTGATAAGGAAAATTTACCATCCATACCATCTTAAATTCATATTTATATATATATGTTTCCACAAGCAGTGAAGGATGAATGAAAAATTAAAAACAATAATGGATTAATAAATGTGATAAGATACCTACCACCATGTCTAGGGTGTATAGGAAGAAGAATGTGGAAGTTGGTTCCCCATAAAGATAATAGAAAATAATGAATAATACCCAACAATATAATACCAAACATATCAAAAAATCATATTTTTTGGGTCAATGTTGGTGCTGCAATAGATTTTGGAATTGTGCATTGAATTTTTGGTACAGACCTAAACATATAAAAACACAAAAGAAGCCTATATCAAGGGGGTTCAAGCCATAGTTTAAGAAGAAAAATCAACAGATCTAGAATCATCTTTATATTATGAAGATATTAGGAATAGATGATAAAATATACGATGTCTTCAATGGTATTGGTAGCATGGTATGAACATTCTTATCTCAACATGTATCCAATGTTGTTAAGAAAAGGATATCACAGAATCTAGCTAAGAATGAAGAATAATCATGGGGAATTATTCAAAAGAATGTTGTAAAAACAGATTCTCCCAAGACGATTCGATGAAATAAAGGTTAAAAGACCATGGATTATAAGTCCAAGAAGTTGAAGGCTATTTCATCCAAAAGAGATACAATGAGAGATGGAACTCATAATACGCCATGTGGAAAATCCAAACATGTTTCCATAGTTCCTTTAATATGTTAGTTATCTGGACTAATGACATGGAATTAATGAAGATAATAGAAGATGAAAAATATAAGGCTAGTGAAAAAAAAGAAAATTAAAATATTCTACTTGATGAAGAAAAATTGAATGAAGGGTTTCAAACAAAAGGAAACTCTTGTGTTAAAGAATTCATGTGTGAGAGATGCAAGAAATCTGGTCACATTAAAAAAGGATGTTTAACCATACTACTAGAATATGAAACAATTCTAAAGAGGAGTAATGATGTACCATCCCTAATGTTAGTTAAGAATAAAATTTATCCAAACAATGAATAAGAGGATGTTAAGGGATATATGTTGCCTCAACATAAATCAAAATGTAATTTTAGATGTGTAATCATGAAGACTGTATCGAAGGGAGAAAATTGGTTGAATAAAACATCTCTACATTTCTGTTCATATTGATGAAGTAATGTTGATCCAACTTATTCCCATAAATATTTTATGTATTGTATTTGTCTTCACAATACATGGATTTTAAGGTGAAGAAAGTTCTCATAGGGAGAACCTCAGAAGTATGTCGCCACTGATAAAGATAAATAATGTGATGTTCTATTCTGGATAGCTATGATAAATAAGGTTCAATCTTGGTTTTATTTAATTTCCTGATATCTATTCCTAAGAAGATTCACCATTTTAAAGATGACGATGAGTGTTTTCTTTGTGGTGGAGAGAAATGAAGAAGTTGTGAAAATTATTATTTCAATTAGTATCCAATCTTATTATTTTAGAAATTTCTTGATGGTCATGTCATTTTAAAAATTATATATCTCTTCATCTATCATCCTTGGTTATTAGAAATAATAAAATTTTAACAAATGGGGAGAAATTGAATTATTCCATGACATAAGAAAAACAGAATTTCCCCTAGTGTATATATCTTTCAAATTTCACATGAATGTTTTGATCTATTTGTTGAAGTGAGTGTATGAATTTCATGTTTATTGTTCTAAAAAAGATTCCTCTCACATTTAGAAATTTCAGTTTGGAATTAAATTGAATAATCTTTGAATACAAGTTTATGAGGTCATATTTCATAAGGAATTGTGACCAGTTTGTAATAGAGATCATTGTTGTCTAAAAAAAATCCTCCTATTTTCTACACTTTGCACAAATCTAGTAGACTTAGAGTGAAATGATGGATGGTTCGTTTCTTAAGAATGGACTGATACACTTTTTTTGAAATAATGTTGTATTTTTTCAATATGGGGGGTTAAATTTGAAATAATATTGAAATGTATTTTTGAAAATTAAGGGGGAGAGAGAAGATATTTGTTTAACATAATGACACTTTCATTTAGAAAGAATATTGAAGGTACTAACAACAAATAAAAAGTGTGGGATTGAAAATCCAACTTTGTGTATTAATTGTATTTGTTGTCAAACGAGCATTGATATAATATGATGAAGCACCTCCAAAGTTATTTTAACTCGAAATAAATGCTCAAACTCTTATATGTTGATGAAACATGTGAATCGTTTGTAGACATTGAGTTTCAGGGTGATACATGGAGAATTGTTATCAATTCATAGCATTGGATTCTAGGCATGAGAAATTTTCCATGGTGGGAAATCAAATTATTTTTTAACCAGTTATAAGTTCAATATTCATGTATCAAAATCGATACATTGTTTACAACAGTGAATATGGATAATGTACTATTCATTTGGGGAACAATAATAACTTTGGAATTTATATTACAAAAGTAATAGAAGAGGGATGATGGCCGAATATGAAGTGACTTGGAGTTATAAGTGTGTATGTGTCCATGAATTTCATATTAAATATTTTTAGGCGGTTTAATTAAAAAATAGTCATCCAACCAAGACAACTGGCTTGCCTCAACCAAGGGAATTTTCAGGACACTAGGTCGGTCAAAACCAATGGAAGCCAGCCATTCCAGCTGGCTTGCTGCATGAAGGGTCATGTTTAATCCATGGTCATGCGTGAGGCTTTGGAAATCCCATGCATATATTGGGCCAATGGAAGATGAAGTATGGGTACATATCATTCATATAGAATCGGTACAGGGTGGTAATGGGAGGGGGAGTAGAGAATTCTGAACCCCCCCCATAGTGCTTGATTTTTGAAGCGTAGAAAAATAGTGATGCTCTTCGATGTGTTTT
Organism: Viscum album; assembly: GCA_963277665.1. NCBI lineage: Eukaryota > Viridiplantae > Streptophyta > Magnoliopsida > Santalales > Viscaceae > Viscum > Viscum album. The sequence continues at coordinate 1,550,268,222 of OY728125.1, read as the reverse complement.
GAGTTTTTTAATGAATAGAGCCACCATTTCTGTTCATATAATCCCATTACCTGATCATATAATAAAATTCATCTGGTCACCTATATCTTTTCTCTTCAAAATATGGCGTTCATTTTTCATTCACACCACCATATTTCTCCCATCGTCGCTCGTTGCTTCCACATCCTAATCGAAGAAGAAAACTGAATCCTCATCAGTCTAAACTGTGGCTGTTATGGGTTTTATGGGGTTAAAACAATGATTTAAATAGGATTAGATAACACATGTAACTTCTCTTATAGTATTTATATGATTCTTTCAAACTACAAGCATAGCTTTTGGAGGCCTATCCAACATGATATCACCATGGATGAAGATCAAGAATTCGAGAAGAATATTTTCATGTGATCCTCATCGCATGAAAGTGATCAATTCATCACAAAGGTGAATAACTCTCACAAAGAAAAAATACCATGTTTCTCAGTATATCATTAACCAGTGCAGAATATTTTAAGTCTAATGGATCTCAGTTATTCAAAAGGAATATTTAATGCAACGAATCATGAATGGATTTTAATGCGGTGAAAAGATTGTGATCCTTACCTATATAAGGATAGTAAATTATCTTGTTAATGTTTTCTACCCTTTTCATACCTGAGATAACTCATTTAAAAATAGAGCCTCTATAATATTCTATTTTTTAAGGACAAAAAGAGTCCTGAAATCCCATTTGTATTCACGAATAGAGGTGTATTATATCCCTTCAACAAGTGAAAATGAACTCTCAAATGATAATTGTGAATAACTTCATTCCATGATGAAATAGGATACCAAAAATGAGTCACCCAAGCTCTCACAGTGATATGAAATCCACGAATCCTCCTTGGTTCGTGGAAGATCATTAGAGTTTCATGATCCAATTTATGATTCTCGTAATCCTACTATTCATCATAAAGAATCTAATCTATTAACCACACAACTAGAGTGAAGGTTGACATAGTCATGCCAAACATGTGAATGAAGGAGTAATCTGGTATTTTTTGGATTAAAGATAAAAATATACTACCAAATAGTGCATTTTTTTCATGAATGAGAATACAATGATCCACAGCTATTGTGACTTGTGCATAGAAGAAGAGTGCATGATGAAAGGAGTTGTGCATGCATACATGATTCACATGCACTCATGTGCATGATTTGAGACAACTGAAATTGTGTGCATGAAATTAAGAGTGAACACCAGATATAACAGATTTTGCGTGTGTTCAAAAACACAAATTGAAAATCATTTTGGACCATGAAACAAGTGCATCATTTTATGAACACGTATAGAACCATTTGACACCCGAACATGTGTTGTCCAAAGAGAAAAAGAGGAGGCAAACATTGCATGCATTCTTTCATGAATGCGTAGAGATTCACACACAGATAAATTCTTAGGTATTTGAGATACCCAAAAACATAATTAATGATTGAACTGCATTGAATACATGAAGTTCACATGATCTAAATGGGATAATAATTCAAGAAGAGAATAAGAATAATAATAGGGTGTTCCCAACAAAATATTTACTACTATTTGAGGTAGATTAATTCTAACGAATATTAGATGACCAAATCATTAATGATTTAATAATCAGAAAAGAATTTGCGATTCTAGAAAGAAAAATATAAATTGATCTCTGTAACATTTTTTTTCACTGAAGAAAAAAGTGAGAAGTAGAGAATTATAAGTCGAATGGTGTTATGTTTTTGTTTGATGCTAGGAAATGGTAAGAAGGGTTTCCTGAATGTTGATAGGAAATTACCAAGTGAAGAGAGAAAGAATAATGCATTACTATGACATCCAATAGGTCTCAACATGTATAATTCTTTATTTGTGTTACCAATTCTTATCAATAAGGAAAATAATTTCTTTTAAGGCAGTATAAATATCCATCCCAGATCTATAAAACATATATTATTGGATTTTTTTCGAAGTGCTTCATGAGTTTAAGGGAATATTATACTTATTACAACCACATTAGGCAAAAAAAAATTGTTTGGTTATGTTGTGAGAATTGCTCCCAGACTATGCCAAGGACTCGACACACTTATTGAGTAGTAAACCTTTTAAAAATATCATGTTCTCTCTAAAAATCTTTAATATACATTCATGCGATAATGAAAAAGTAATAAGAGAAACAAGATCCTAACAAGTCTAATAGGTATGGTGATAAAAATCTTGAATTGGAATTAAAAGTCTTTAACACTGATTTACACCCTCTTAGTGTTAGTCATATTCCATACTAGTCTATATAAATAATTTTTATATTGGATAACTCCTTTGAAGACTTGGTTTTAGGCTGCTAAAGAATCAATTAGTTTTTCTTGCATAATTGATATTAAACCAAGAACAATACATTGATTTCAATGTGAAATTCTATTTATAGGTCCCAATAGATTCTTCATACTTTTATTTCATCTCTGTAAAGCCACTTTCCATCTTTGTGTGAAGTGTTTGAGGAAAATATTTCTTGGTAAATAACCTCTTAATATCCAACCATTTCATAGGTTTTATTACCTCCTCTTACCTCAAGTTATTGAAAAGTGTCCACCATTGATCTGCTTCACCTTCCTAGAAATAGAATACTAAGAAAACATTATAATTATATGAGCACTGAATAATTGAAAATATATTATTCATCACATTGTTCCATTTCATGTAAAATAGTGGATCATAAGACCCATAAGTGGATGTTGGGAATTAGCATAGAAATATATCAGGGAAATGTTTCCCCCCCCCATGGTGCATTTAAAATCTCAATATGGATCCTACTATTATTCACTATTTAAGAGTTTAGAGTGAGGAGAGACACAATATATTGAATCCTAAATGAAAATTAATTTTTTTGCATGATGATAATCATTTCATTTCATCTCACAATTATTTTTTCACAATTAATTCTCATTCTAGTCATTGACTAAAACAAAAAATGAAAAACTTTTGTATTTATAATAAAATTGATAGATTAATCAATGATAAGAAAATAATTCTAGAGGTTTCATATTTTAGGACACCATGTTACCAAGAAAGTACACATTATATTCACCCTATATCTGTTTTTTCCACTATTTGTTTTCTTATGTTTCATCCACATATTTCCCATAATCTAATATCTAAAATCAACTCAACACTCCTCTAATACAAACATAGGTATACTGAAAATGAATTATGTAAATATTACCTCATTATTGAAGAATATTCAATAAATATCACAATTATACAATCCTATGGACCTTAAAGGTTTGGTGTATTTGGGGTCTACATATATAATCAGCTGTTTTTTAAAAAACCTTCAAAATCAAGGAAAAATATTTTTCTATTAGTAACCATATAGATATATCACAATTAAAGCCTTTCATCAAAACATAGAGATTTAAAATATAATAAAGTATGGTTGTATAATATTTCTAATGGAAAACATGCAATATATCAATATGGAGAGAGAATAATATCATCAGAAGGGAATAATAACATAATGAAGTTAATGTTATCAATATAAAAGATTCATACCAAGAAAATATTTTATCATAAACCCCAAAATCCGGTCATATGCATAATAATGATTAATAATTTTTTCGATGGGTTATTCGTCGTTTATGAGTCATGTCATGTGAGTATGGGATTATAAGCATAGAATATCTTAATCATGTGAACATATATATTCAGAATCATTCCCATAAATATTTTTTTCAAAATATCTAAAATACTTCCTTTGAGATAAATATATTGTTTGGCTTAGTAGGTTATTATCAACCATTGAATATAACTTTTTGTTACACATGTAATCTATGGTAACACTCAAAAGAAAGATAAATTCATTGCACTAGGGGAATAAAAATCAACAATCATTTCTAGATCCTAAAGAATGTATCACATTATTAGTAACATTTATTTTTGTAGAACTAATGGAATTAAATTTTATGTTTTGTGAAGTATTTAGATTTGAACCTAACTATTTTCAAATGAAACCTCATATGGTCATAGCATATTGATCATGAAAATTTTTAATTCAAGAAAATTATTATTAAACCCTGATTTAAAATTGGATATGGTAATAAATGATTTTTAATCATGTTATTATTACATCATTGATGAGAAATTCACATTTTTTTAAGATAAAATATTAAATAATGTTTCTTCATAAAGAGATTTAAACCTAAGACAAGGATTATGGTTGTAGTATATAATGATGTTTGACTCTTACATAGATTATACAATGTGATAAGGGAATTATAATAATGCTAATATAACCTAAAAATATATAATCAATTATCATGATATTCCCAAGATATAAAGAAATTTATGCTATTATTGCAGATATTCAATTTGGAATTCCTAAATTAAAATTATGTCACAATATTTTTTAGGATACTCATGCCTTTTTTGGTCGAACTGGTTAATGATTTTCAATGAAAGGATCCCTATTAACTTTCTATCATGTCAAATCATTATGGTGGGGAAACCATTTATTGATTAAAATAGGATACACACTCTATTTTTATTTTTCACATTGATATTATTTTTATGTAATAATATCAATAACAAATTCTTTCTACTTATCTCCATTATAAATGGGTAGTTCACCCATGCATCTAAAATATTACAATGTTTTATGAAACCATTTTTCTTTCAGTAGATACATAATGAAATGTGGTTTATTTTATCTCAAGATGAATATATTATATATAGGCCAATGTGGAGCATAATTGTTTTTTGGAATTATTAAACATTTAACTATCCCTCTCTAAAATCATAGAATATCACTATAGAATGTTTTATAGATATATAAATAACTTTTTAGAATCAATATTGTTATTAGGTTATTGTAGAGCATAACACAATGTCTCGGAAAACTTCCAAATTTTTTAATCAAATATGATAGACAACATAGAAAATATATTCATTTATTAAGTGGTAAAATTTTAAGCAAAACTATTTTTTATCATCTTCAAATGAGATCCTTATTTGACGTCTAAGATTTGGAAATCCCCCAAGGAAACATTAGGTACCCAATTGACCATTAGTATTTCGTATCATCCTAAAATTTATGGCTATTAAAAAATAGTAATTAAAATATTGGATGATAGTATTTGAGATTTTGCTATGGATTTCGATGGATTATGGAAGGGTAATTTGGATTTAGTAGAGTTTTTATATAACCATAGTTATTAGTACATGAAAAATGGCTCTATTTGAGGGATTGATTGACTACTATGATCTTCATTCATATTTCTTGAATGAGACTAAATAAATATTACTATTATTACCTATCCATGTTCGGGAATCAACTAAGGAAATGTAGATGATCTGAAAAAATGTTGGTGTAACGTCCCCGATCATCTTACCGCTAAACCAGTAGCTAGAATGGTCACCATGTGACCTCAAGCACATCTCCCAGTAGGCCAAAGGCTTTTTAATAGTCGTAAGTGTGTAAAGGTAGTTAGTGGGGAGACTATACACTAATATTCATAGTGTTTAGTAGTAATAGTTTTCAAAACTCGAACAACAACGAATACAGTATAAAGAAATGACTAAAGTAGTGGAAGACAACTCAATAACAACTGAATATAGGAAATGGTCAATATCAGTTTTACAATGCATGCATGCTACATGATGAAACATAATTCTAAAGATGTAAAAATTAAATCACTCTTTAACCTAAGTGAAAGAATAAATAAATGTTCCAAAACCCCAAGTGTGATCTCCACAAGCATCCTGAGCTCCTACTCAGCCCTCTATTCCTAACTCCCAGGTACAATAGTGAATAACACAAGCATAATTTCATATCCCTAAAAATAGAAGAGTCCACTCTGGTACCAATGGTACCAGAGCATGTTGTGAGATAACATCAGTAGGTCAGCACCCAAGGCATCATTCCTAAACCGATATGTGAAAAATGTAAATTAGGAAGTGTACGGGTAAACACTAAAGAGTAAAATATGAATAAAAAATTGTCATGGCATGTGAACTAACAACAGTGATACCAAAATATCCCCTCATTAATCCCTACACAAGATCACCAAGATCCTATAAAATGTTAGCTATAATTAATGAAAAAATAAATAACTAACATGACCTCAGTGTACATAAAAACATGTCATACCATCATGACCTTGATGTATAACAACATATCAAAATTTACCACATCTAAGCCACATATTCGAGCATATCACATGCATCACAGCTATTCCCTTTAAAGAAATATAGACTACAAAGGACTGATCCAAGGTTTCATATACCAAGGCATCCATATATGAAATCTAGACCACAAAGGGCCGGATCTATGGAACTCGTCCAAGGAATCCACATTGAGTCCCATGGACATCCCAGGGGAAAATAGATATAGGAACTGGTTGGAGTCCTATGAGAATGCATACCTGCATTTCCAATATGAGTCCAAGAAAGAAAAATCCACATGGTTTCATGGCCTGGGCCATCCCATGGAATCAAGACCCAAGGGGAATAATCAACCCAAGGTGTCCACTACTATGTTCCAGATCAATGGAGAGCAGTCTATGGCATCTACCAATCCGTTCATTCATTTAAATAAATTTATCTAATCAAACCATATGAATATACCCACTCATATAACCCATTCAATCATTTATTATAAGAGTATACACACTCATATAAACATTTAACTATTCCATTCTATATGAGCATACCCACTCATATCATCCTTTTGACCATTACCATTCATTATAAACCATATTATTACCCACCCATTTATCACATTTCATACAAGACATTAAATACTTGCATAAGGGTATACCCACCCTTATAACCATAACAATTAACTTAGTGAGTAGACCCACTAACCTATGTCACACACATCATGATTATACCACTCATTTGTTCTATATCCTCTTAAACATGTCATATGGGTATACCCACCCATATCCCACAATTTCATAATTAAATACATGAAAGGTTAACCATTTATTATAACCTCTCATGTGACATTTAGTATTTAAAAACATCCTATGACTTAACCCACTCATTTATCAATTTTTATTTAATTAACCCAATAAACTACTCAAGCCAACCAATTGAGGATTCCCACTCAATGATCCAAATACCCTCAAACATACCACATGGGTTCACCCACCCATATATCGTATTATACATCATTTGAAATGTTATGTCAAGTGCGTCAATAAGAAAATGAGGTAGTATATCTCTTAGCTAGGAAAGAAATATCCCTTTAGTTTAAATAAGATTCCTCTAAATAGGAAAGCGTAGAAGAACCACATAATGTCAAGAAAAGAAAACATGGTCATATACTCAATTCATTTTTAGAATGAAGGTAGTGTGCCTTAATTGAGGGGTTTTATTACAAAAACATGACTTTTTATTCTAAAAAATCATTTGACACAAAATAATAGTCTATTGCATCATTAAAATCCAATTAATCAGAGTCAATAAATGATAAACAACTGTGATTTTAAAATTAAAGGAAATGATAAAGGACCTACATCAAAGGATGGCCCATCCAAGCCTTCTAACTCAAAGCTGCTACTCGCTCACCTGCACACGCATCCATATACGTATATACATATCTTAAAACCGATGTGTTTGTTCTGTGCATCATGTGGGAACCCTCGCAGGGAATATATCTATATTTATATATATTTAGACCATGTAAAAATGCATGTGTGAACATTGAAAATGATCTCAACAGCTTACATCAATTTACCAGCACCCATAATCATCCTTACAAATTCAAGTTAGGTGTGAAACCAATTAATGGTATGAATCCATAACTCAAATAATTGACGGCGGACTGAATCATCCTGACCCTCTTGGAATTTGACATTGGTTTTCAGAACACAAACCAAGAGGCCCCAACACACCCTTTTCACAACCTAAAACTATAAGAATCAAGAAATCAGATTAAACCTGAAACCCAGTGTTTCGAACTAACTCTATAGGGTGATAGAGAGTCCAAGAAATCATTGAAAACAAGGAGGAGATGGAATGGGAGACTATACGTTGGTGATTTTATGAGAAACCAGAAATAAATCCGGCTAGAATTGATGATCCCATGAGGGATATAGTGGGGAAAGTGCATTGAAGGGAAGATCCCCTTGGGATGGTGTGCATCGTGTAAGAGGGATGGGTGTGCGAGAGTATATTTTAGGTTGTATATTTTTAGTTTAATTTAATAAAAATTAAATAAAAAATTTAAAAAATCATTTCTCACATAGTTTAGTCTACATGGTTTCAGAAATAGTGTGCCAACAATTTAACACACCTCTGTTTATGAAACTGACCTCGCATAGTCTGTCCCCCACCATTAGAATTAATGTGTGCATACTGTATTAAATACTTTACCCCTATAAATAAGTTACATGATTACCTACTACGAGATACATGGTTTGGTAGATAGTGCACCAATTGTGTACCCTCTGCAAGTTCTTAAAAATCACCCTTTTTGAGTTTGGTTCTCTCGAAACACATTGAACCACCTACGAAACTCATCAATCCTTTACACAAGCCTGATGAAATAAAATTTAAAGGGGAAAACTCATGGAAATTCAGTTTGAATCTCAATTTTAAATTTGGATTATATAGTGATTTTCAAAAAAAAATCATAAAAACCACCAATTCTAAAACACGGGTTCTTATATTCTACCAAACTTAAAAAATCTCATCCCTAAAAATCATTCGGGATGTATGAAAACATCACCCAACCCACAATGGTTGTGATGTTTTATTCCAACTTTCATGATGACTTCCCAATCACCAAACAGACCTTTATCCATTCACAAGACCGAGGTGTTAAAGCCTTTAAAACCAGACCCAAAGGTCAAACGCCAACCAAAACATCAAAACCATGTTTAACCAAGTCCACACATCTAAATAAATGATCTCATAATCTCATAAACCATCTGTATGTTGATTATTTCTACTAATGGTATTAGAAATTATCTATCCATGTTCGCCTTTTTGAAAATACATCTCACACCCAAAAACAAAAATCTCCCATAAACCAGTGATGTGCTCTTTAAAATGATTCTTTCACCAAACACACTCAACAAGAAAGAAGGGAAACAGACCAAGCCATGTTAGGATAACCACCCTTGAGGATTCCTAGCTTAGATGGAAAACACATCTTAAATAGAACTGTCATTCCTTTATCCACAAGGCATTCATCAGTTAACACAAGAACATACATTGAAGTCCATACCCGACTTCTAGTGACCTTCCCAGATGAAGCAATAACTAGGATTTTTTTAAAATCAACGTGCCTCAGCATGAATAAAGGTGTAACCCAATGAACCATGCATCCCACATATAACCCAGATAAGAACCAGTTATCAAGCCCAATAACATTTAAGATATTAGCATAATTTAATACCAACATTATCATAATGCCTCTAGGAAAAGGTCAAGATATGGGACATGCTTGTCTCATTCATAAGAGAACAAAAAGAGTTAACCAAAGGACACAAAGAATATCAGTCGAACCACTACTGACCGACAGTTTACATCAACCCAATTACACCTACTAACGCATCTTCAATTGAAACCTGATTCCTATACCACCTAAGGCATTCATGTTATTTCAAGATTTACCATTGAAACTATTCCAAAAATAGTAGTGTTTATAATGGTTTGTGTATACCACCAACCTTATCAAATTCATGCTACCAAGAATGTACTAACAAGTACACAGGATCAAATGTGACACTACCCACATTATGATTTACTATTTCATCAAATGAAAGACCAGCCTATTATAGAGGTGATAGATTCAAACATGTTAAACACATGTGTGATGTTCCATGAACCATGATCACCACATTAGAACCATTTTTTATGAAAGATAAAATTAATCTAATTGGTGTTTCAGTACACCTGAATCCTAAAATTCCTCCAAATAAGTGGGATGAACTTACCTTAATGCCCAGATCACTCTACTCAACAGTTAAAGCAAGACTGTACATTAAAAAAACGATCATGATTTAACTGAACTAAAGTGGTTTGTTACACTTTTAAACACTCAACAGTTACTGGGTATATCATCACATACAACCCTATGTTCACAAAATCCAATGACACATCATCTCGTAAAATCATAACTGGGATGATCACGTACTGAGTCATCCATCACTAAAGTGAAGAGAGGTTCACACGACCTCCTAAACATCTAACCATGCCTGAGGAATGTCTAACCTGCTGAACTATGTATTACTCGATACTTATTCACATAGGAAGAGTTGAAGCATAATGACCACCCCCACCGAACAAGGGTGTCCCTTTAAAACCAAATGTTCTACTATGGACAATGGCCCCCAAGTGGTACTAACGTCAAAGATCATAGTGGAAGAAACAAACAAGATCTATGGTTTCTACCTACCTTGATAGCCTCTTACACTCATAGACTCTATCTCTTGGCCACACAACAAATATTTTACTTAGCTAAAGAGCCCATATTTTCATTTATGCCATTTCTAAAAAGAAACGACCCACAGATGATCACTCAAATATCTTTTCCAAGGAATATTATTTATAACACCCCAAGTTTTTATTAAATATTTTTTTGAATAAATTAAAATTTTCATTTATATCTTGTAATGAACAAATTAAAAAATTCCTTTCACATGAAATCCACTTGTCATATGTTACACGCATCACTGAGTTGGCGTATAATACACAAAAAAATCAGTATATATTTTGTTTAATATATAAAAGAAATATGTTTAGATTATGTTATACAAAACCCCAATGGAAGATTTTAATACATGAAACACATACAACGTGTAACGAACCAAAGTTTCATTAATAGAAATCCATATTGATCTAATTAAATGTCTCTTTATGTTTATATAAAATGTAAACTTCCTTGGTTTTATGTTATGAATTTTGAGCGTTGCTAATATAGTCATTTAACAGTGATCACAAGATTAGTATAAATATAGGACATTAAAAAATCCAATTTACTCAGACAAAGGAAGCAATGACCTCATCTAGTAGAATTGCCCCATACGAAGCCCATTTTTCAGAGTTCAGAAAAGAGGTGGCATCTTTGGGCTTCGCTCTTGACCAAGCCCAATCTGAGCTTCATCATGTCAAGCTTCAACATGACCGTCTACGGGAAAAGTGGAAGTTGATTGAAATTACCACTCGAGTGACGTTATCCGAGCCACCCCAAGAGTCTTTCACCATCGCACACCTTACCCTTAGGTCTTATGCGGCTTTTTTAAGGGGTTATGTAACAAATAGCTATTACTATGTTCATGTATATTATTTTTTATATAATAATGAATATACCTCCTTATCATTTTTGATACATTTTAAATAGTTTTTAAAGTACAAATAGTGTTTTTAGTTATTCTTTAATTAAGAATTATATTTTATTAAATTAAGGTATTTTTGAATTAAATAATATTTTAATAAAATATTGTTATTATTATTAAATTAATTTTTATTACATATAAATGATTTTATAATTTTATGAATGCAATTATAATATTTATTAAGGTTTGAAGGCCATTTCTGTCAAAACCCGTGAATTTGTGATAAAGGACGGTTTTTATTTTAAAAGTGAAAATTAACATATTTAGAAAATTATTTAGATAAAATAAATGTTATTTCTGGAATCAGGACGTCGAAATTATCCAACGGTTAATTTTTCATAATTTTTTGAGACAGTCAAATTTTTGGGTAAAAATTAAATATCGTTTAAATATGTAATGTGTTTTATGACATCATAATGACCCAATAGTGATGTAATAAAATACTATAATCTTTATGTTCGGCCAAAATATGTTTTACCATTAAAATAATGTGATTTTGGGTTTATTTTACTTACTTTTCAAAGCACTAATGGACCTCTCAAGACTTATTAAACACCTTGTGTTTTTAAATTGTTTTCCATGGGAGTGTGTCTCACCTCCACATAAGCAACCCTATTATTTTAAGAAATTCGGACTTTGGACTTATAAAATATTTGTTTCCTCTTCTCTTTGCCAAAACCATGGGAAAAACAATGCTATGGTTTTTGGTTTGGATTAATTTAATATAAGGGGTCTCAAACATAAATAATAAAGAATTCCCTCACCTTTCCTATATAAACCCACACAAGCTCACACTTCCTCCTCAATAAAAGCCTTTGGAGTTCGTACAACCTCTTCCCTACTCTCTCTATAGTCCTCAAAAGGTGCCCCAATCTCCCAAGAAGCCTCTCACAAGCCTCTCTCTAGCCTTTGCAAGCACACTTCAAGTAAGGGTTTTTTCTTCCTTTCTCATTTTGTCTAATTTTATTTAAGTTGTTTTTCCCTTTTAATTTCAATTATGAATGTTGGGGTGTGGTTTCTCACCTCCCTCATACTTCCCTCTTTATGTTTGAATTATTGGAGACCCCTTTATCTCTCATTAAATTCCTCCCATATACACCCGTTACTATGCCGAAATTCCAAAAGGAACTTCTCTCTCCTCTTTTACATTCAAGAAATACTTTTTTATAATGAATCTAAATTCCATTAAAATTGTTGGGACATATATCTATATGAACTCCTTACTGTCCATTACATGTAAATATGATGAGGAAACCCTTTCTCTCTCATCAACCATTTTTATGAATTCTTATATCACGCCGTTACGCTGCCGAAATCGCACCGATTTTCTAATCCAATGTCATTATGTAGTGAATACCATGCCCATTTATCCATAAAGGGTATTCACTTTTATGCACATTCACTAATTGATTATAAATTTTCATTTATGAATTACACATTCCTTTATCGTGGAATAAATGATTATGTTTTATGAATCCATATTTTATGATCCATGTGGCGCACTTATGCATGAAATGAAATGTTTAAGAAGGGTGTGCCCTTATAACACTCCAATGCATTGGGTAAAGTATAGTATCATGATACGTCATGTGAAATGAGTGTTGACTCATGCTAATTCAAGTTCAACAAGGGTTTACTCGTGCTTTATGTGCAATGAGGATTTACTCATGCTCCATGTGCAATGATCCTGGGCTCATGCTAATTCCATGTGAAGTGTTGTTGCCACATTTCCATGTTATGATTATCATGATTTATCATGCCTTTATGTTCATGTCTCTCTTCTTCTCTATTGATATGCCTAAAGTGTAACATGTATTTTACTCCTCATTTTATTCCATGTGTATTCCCTTACTGGGCTTTATAGCTCACCCTTTTCTTATGCATGTCTTCAGGTTATCCCATGTAATGCTAAGTACGAGGGAATGTAGTGGTCATGTAAAGGAAGTTTTCAATAAATATGTTGTATTTCATGTTTCAAGTTTTTATGTAATGATCCTAAGCCCCAAAGACACTAAACCTTTCGTTCTTCTTTGTTGTATCAAGTGATGTTTTATGTAATAAATAATGTTTAAGTTTGTATTAAAAAGAAGGGTTGTCATAGTTGGTATCAGAGGATAGGTTTAGTTATTTTTGGGATTAGGATTAGAAAACCCTATTAATACCTTAGACAGAAGAATAAGTATAATAAAAACATCCCTATGTTTTGGTAAGTACTCAGTAAGTGGTTTATCAAGAAAATACATCCATGTCTGGATATGAGCAGGTAGAGGCGGCTCTGGCACAGATGTATCCTAGGGGTAAAACCCGAAAACACCGCTTGGAGCTAGACTCGAACAGGAACTGGTACACGACAATGGGCCTTGCTGCAATCTTGGATACGACACTCCCAGGGGATATGCTTTGGTAAATTCACAAGCTTATTACGAACCCTTATTAAGGGAAAAATACCCCTAAGAATATATGTTAGAAGTAGATCATGAAAATTCAAGATTTAAGCCTATAGACTCAAGAGTTAAGGAAATAAAAGTTTATTAATAAGTCATCAAATTTTTTCTTTGGATTACCCTTTATGTGTTACCCCTAACTTTCCTTTTATTCCAGCCAATGGCTGATAATAGGAGGACTCGGGCTAACAACCGTTGTGAATATCAGTGTGATGACTGTACTAATGAGATGCCCAATCCAATGGGAGTGGGAATCGTGAACTTTGTCACGCTTATCTCTCAGATAACTTACATTTTGATTAGAAACACGGGTCAAGAGGAACGCCCAAACCCCCCCTAGGAAGGAACAAGTCACTATCGAGAGCTTCATGAGGAAAAGGCCTACTAATTTTAGTGGATAATCTGATCCCACGATCGCTGAACAATGGATCAACTCCATTGAAAAGATATTCTCTATCCTTCAATGTTCTGAACAAGAGAAGGTTCTCCTGGCTGCTTATCATATGGAGGGTGAAGCTGATCAATGGTGGAAGTTGATCAAAAATACGAAACCTGAGGAGGAGATCGAGGCGTTGGAATAGAAGGATTTCCAGAAGATGTTTTCGATAAATATTTTCCGCGCACCCTACGACTTAAGATGGAAAGGGACTTCCTTTCCCTCAAGAAAAGAGATGAAGAATCAATTGGAGCGTACAAGGAAAACTTCACAAGGCTTGCACGATACGATTCCAGCTTTGTCGTTACCCCCAAATCCAAAGTTGACCGCTTCTTTGGTGGGATGAAGCCTAGCTTTCGGAAAGCATTAGCGATCCGTGACTTCGACAGCTATGAGGAAATTATTCGATGTGCCCTCAAGGTCGAAATGGAGATCGGAGAATCACAGGGGTATCACGGGGAAAAGAAGCGTAATGTGGACTTCAATGCTGGTGGTCCGATAGATAAATCCAACGGTACTAAGAAGATCCAGCACCCCACCTGCCAAAAGTGTAGAAAGAAGCACCCTAGAAATTGCCTTAAGGGGACGAGAAAATTCTTCAGGTGTGGAAGAGAAGGGAACCTAGCTATTAACTGTCAGCAAGAAAGACCCATGGCTGCGACAGAGGAGAGGAACGCTTTGTTCGAACCTCAACGCATTGTTCAATGCTACAAATGCAAATAACCAGGTCATTTTGAAAATCAGTGCCCTAATCCAAGGGTTTTCGGAGGTGACCAACAACCTCCAAGGTAGCAAGGAGGATCTTTTTCCATCACTTCTGCCAAAGTGAACCCCGACAACGAAGTGGTGACAGGTACGCTAGTTATTCATTCAAGAATAGTGAACATACTTTTTGATTCAGGTTCAACACATTCTTTTATATCTCAAATGTTTAGTAGAACAATCCCAGCACCACCACAAATCATGGAAGTGAAGATGTCGGTGAGTACGGAAAATGGGGCAATCATTGCATCCCATGAATATAAGTCCTCCCCTGTTATAATCTCTGGATTGAATATCTCAGCGAACCTCGCCATACTACCTCTAGTGGAATTTGATGCAATTCTTGGCATGGATTGGCTTTCTTTATATAGAGCCATCATAAATTGTCCGGAGAGGGAAATCACACTCCATATGGAGAATCGACCCCCGATTCATTACAAGTGTAAAGTGGAAGATGAATCTCCTTTAGCTCTATCATCTCTAGCATGGATATTACTGCCATATGAGCATGCGTATCTGACTCAGATGTTTGAGTCCAAGGAAGAAACCATCCTTGAAGAAATGCCTATTGAGAGGGAATTCACTGAAGTGTTTTCCGAGGAACTTCCTGGTCTTCCTCCTAGAAGAGATGTTGAGTTCTCAATTGAACTATACCCGGGGCATTACCAATATCCAATACTCCATATAGAATGGCTATTGTAGAGCTTAAAGAGCTGAAGAAACAACTACAGGAGAATCTGGATAAAGGGTTTCTATGCCCAAGTGCTTCACCATGGGGTGCACCAGTCCTCTTCGTCATGAAAAAGGATTTGTCAATGCAGCTTTGCATCGATTATTGTGAACTTAACAAAATCACAATAAAGAACATGTATCCTCTCCCACAAATTGATGACTTGTTCGATCAGCTACATGGAGCAAAATACTTCTCCAAGGTGGACTTGGGATCGGGATATTATCAAGTAAGGGTGAAGAAGGAAGATATCACCATGACTACATTTCGCACAAGATACGGGCACTATGAATTCATATTAATGCCTTTCGGACTCACTAATGCTCCATAAATATTCATGGAATTAATGAATAGAGTCTTTAGAGATTACCTCGACAAATTTGTGGTAGTCTTAATAGATGATATTCTAATATAATCCAAAACCAAGGAGGATCATTAGGAGAATTTAAGAACTGCACTAGAGACTTTGTGCAAGGAGAAGCTCTATGAAAAGTACAAAAAGTGTGAGTTCTGGTTGAAGGAGGTCTCATTATTAGGCTATATCATCACAAGAAATGGGATATCTATGGACCCCTCCAAAATAGATGCAATTGTGGGATGGCTGAGGCCAACATTGGTAACAAATATTCGTAGCTTCTTGGGGTTAGCTGGATATTATCGACGATTTGTGAGGAATTTCTCACGATTGTCCAACCATCTTACCTAGCTAACTCGGAAGGGAGTAAAGTTTGATTGGAGTGATGAATACGAAGAAAGCTTCAAGGAGTTGAAAATTAGGCTTATCACTGCGCCTGTGCTCACATTACCCACAAGTGGAAAACCTTTTATGGTTTTCAGCGATGCTTCGAAGAAGGGCTTAGGCTGTGTGCTGATGCAGAATGTTAAAGTTATATCTTATGCCTCAAGGCAGTTGAAACTCCATGAGTGAAACTATCCAACGCATGATCTAGAGTTGGTGGTTGTGATCTTTGCCTTGAAAATATGGCGACATTATCTCTATGGAGAGAAATGTGAGATATATACTGACCACACGAGTCTTAAATATATATTCACACAGAAAGAGCATAATATGCGCTAGAGAAGACGGATAGAGCCCATCAAGGATTATGACTGTTCAATCCATTACCACCCTGGAAAAGCAAGCAAGGTGGAAGATGCCCTAAGTAGAAAGGTCCCAGCAATTCTATCAATGATGAGAATTGAGAAGGATCCAATATTCTTAGACTTGATGAAGATGGACATGGGAATCATAGATAAGGGAACATCATCAATCCTTTCACAAATGATTGCTTAACCATCTATTTTAGAAAGGTTAAAGGATTCTCAAAAGGATGATGTGGGAATTCAAGAAAAAGTGGGAGCTATCGAAAAAGGGAAATACTCAGAGTTTAATGTTAATGAAGAAGGAATTGTGCGGTTTGGGAAAAGACTATGTGTTCCATCAAGTTCGGAGCTAAAGAAGGAAATTTTGGATGATGCACATAGTTCAAATTTTTCTATTCACCCAGGGAGCACAAAGATATATCAAGATCTCCAAGAAAAAATTTAGTGGGATAATATGAAGAAGGAGATCGCTGAATATACATCAAACTGCCTGGTGTGTCAGCAAGTGAAGGCAGAGAGGCAGAAGTCAAAGGGGATGATGCAACTATTTCCCATACCAGAATGGAAATGGGATAACATCACCATGGACTTTGTCACTGAACATCCGAGGACATCTAAAGGCTACAATGCAATCTGGGTTGTTGTGGATCACCCTACAAATACAACACACTTCATTGCTATTCGGGAGGATTTCTCTTTGAATCAACTAGCACAGATATATATCATGGAAGTGGTAAGGTTGAAAGCAGTACCACTATCTATTGTGTCTGACCGAGATCCAAGATTCACCTCTATGTTTAGGAAGAGTCTTCAACATGCTCTGAATACTGAACTGAACTTCAGTACGGCCTATCATCCTCAAATAGATGGCCAATCCGAGCGGACTATCCAAACACTTCTGGATATGTTGAGAGCATGCTCAAAGTAATTTAAAGGAGGATGGGATCAACATCTTCCTCTGGTTGAGTTCTCTTATAATAATAGTTTCCACTCAAGCATCCAAATGGAACCATATGGAGCCCTGTATGGGAAAAGGTGCAGAACACCGGCATGTAGGGATGAGGTCAGTGAACGTAAGCTGCTTGGACCAGAAATGGTCGAGGAAATAGTGGAGAAGGTGAAAACCATTCAGCTGTATATCAAGGTAGCCCATAGTCGACAGAAGAGTTATGTAGATAACCATCGACAAGACCTTGAGTTTAATGTTGGAGACATGGTGTTTCTACACATATCACCGTGGAATAAGGTCATGAGGTTTGGAAAGAAAGGGAATTTAAGTCCAAGGTACATCATCCCCTTTGAGATTATTGATCATGTTGGGGTTGTGGCCTATTGACTAGCACTTTCACCTACCATGGCCAAAGTACATGATGTCTTTCATGTATCCCTTTTAAGGAAGTACATACCAGACCCTTCACATGTACTCTCTTCTGAGGTGGTACAATGGGAAGATGATCTTTCTTATGAGGAGAAACCCGTGAAGATCTTAGATCATAGAGAAAAATTTCTATGAAATAAGACAATGCCCCTCGTCAAGGTGTTGTGGAAAAACCACAAGTTTGAAGAATAACTTGGGAATCGGAGGAAATGATGAAGCTGAGTTACCCACATCTGTTTTAGTGTGGGAAAAGAAAAATTTCGAGGGAGAAATTTCTTAAGGGGGGAATATTGTGACGACCCAAAGTTTCATTAATGGAAATCCCTCTTGATCTAATTAAATGTCTTTTTATGTTTATATAAAATGTCAACTTCCTTGGTTTTATGTTAAGAATTTTGACCGTTGCTAATATAGCCATTGAACTGTGATCACATGATTAGTATAAATATAGGACTTTAACAAATCCAATTTACTCAGACAAAGAAAGCGATGGCCTCATCTAGTAGAATTTCCCCATACGAAGCCCATTTGTCGGAGCTTGGAAAAGAGGTGGCATCTTTGGGCTTCGCTCTTGACCAAGACCAAGCTGACCTTCATCATGTCAAGCTCGAACGTGACCGTCTATGGGAAAAGTGGAAGTTGATTGAAATTACCACTCGAGAGACGTTATCCGAGCCACCCTAAGAGTCTGTCACCATCGCTAACCTTACCCTTAGGTCTTATGCGGCTATTTGAAAGGGTTATGTAACAAATCGCTAGTACTATGTTCATGTATATTATTTTTGTATATAATAATGAATATACCTCCTTCTCATTTTTGATACATTGTATATAGTTTTTAAAGTACAAATAGTGTTTTTAGTTATTATTTAATTAAGAATTATATTTTATTAAATTAAGGGATATTTGAATTAAATAATATTTTAATAAAATATTATTATTATTATTATTAAATTAATTTTTATTAAATATAAATGATGTTATAATTTTATGAATGCAATTATAATTTTTATTAAGGTTTGAAAGCTATTTCTGTCAAAACCCGTGAATTTTTTATAAAGGTCGGTTTTTATTTTAAAAGTGAAAATTAACATATTTAGAAAATTATTTAGATAAAATAAATGTTATTTCTGGAATCAGGACGTCGAAATTATCCAACGGTGAAGTTTTCATAATTTTTTGCGACAATAAAAGTTTTGGGTAAAAGTAAAATACCGTTTAAATATATAATGTGTTTTATAACTTCATAATGACCCAATTGTGATGTAATAAAATACTATAATCTTTATTTTCGGCCAATATATGTTTTACCATTAAAATAATGTGATTTTGGGTTTGTTTGACTTACTTTTCGAATCATTAATGGACCTCTCAAGACTTATTAAACACCTTGTCTTTTTAAATTGTTTTCCGTTGGAGTGTGACTCACCTCCACATAAGAAAACATATTATTTTAAGAATTTAGGACTTTGGACTTATAAAATATTTGTTTCTTCTTCCCTTTTCCAAAAACATGGGCAAAAACAATGGTATGGTTTGTGGTTTGGATTAATTTAATATAAGGGGTCCCAAACCTAAATAATAAAGAATTCCCTCACCTTTCCTATATAAACCCACCCAAGCTCACACTTCCTCCTCACTCAAAGCCTTTGGAGTTCGTCCAACCTCTTCCCTACTCACTCTAAAGTCCTCCCAAGGTTCCCCAAGCTATTAAGAAGCCTCTCACAAGCCTCTATCTAGCCTTTGGAATCACACTTCCAAGTAAGGGTTTTTTTCTTCTTTTCTCATTTTGTCCAATTTTATTTAAGTTGTTTTGCCCTTTTAATTTCAATTATTAATGTTGGGGTATGGTTTCTCACCTCCCTCATACTGCCCTATTTATGTTTGAATGATGGGAGACCCCTTTATCTCTCATTAATTGCCTCCCATGTACATCTGTTACTATGCCGAAATTCTGAAAGGAACTTCTCTCTTTTCTTTTACAATGAAGCAATACTTTTTTATCATGAATCTAAATTCCATTAAAATTGTTGGGACATGTATCTATACGACCTCCTTACTATACATTAAATGTAAATATGATGAGGAAAACCTTTCTCTCTCATCAACCATTTTTATGAATTCTTATATCACGCCGTTACGCTGCCGAAATCGCACCGATTTTCTAAGCCAATGTCATTGTGTAGTGAATGCCATGCCCATTTCTCCATCAAGGGTATTCACCATTATGCACATTCACTAATTTATTATAAAGTTTAATGTATGAATTCCACATTCCTTTATCATGGAATAAATTATTATGTTTTATGAATCCATATTTTATGATCCATGTGGCACACTTATGCATGAAATGAATTGTTTAAGAAGGGTGCGCCCTTATAGCGCTCCAATGCATTGGGTAAAGTATAGTATCATGATACGTCATGTGCAATTAGTGTTGACTCATGCTAATTCAAGTGAAACGAGGGTTTACTCGTGATTTATGTGCAATGAGGATTTACTCATGCTCCATGTGCAATGAGCCTGGGATCGTGCTAATTCCATGTTAAGTGTTGTTTCCACATTTCCATGTTATGATTATCATGATTTATCATTCCTTTATGTTCATGTTCCTCTTGTTCTCTATTGATATGCCTAATGTCTAACATGTATTTTACTCCTCATGTTATTCCATGTGTATTCCCTTACTGGGCTTTATAGCTCAACCTTTTCTTATGCATGTCTTCAGGTTATCCCATGCAATGCTAAGTACGAGGGAATGTAGTGGTCATGTAAAGGATGTTTTCAATAAAGATGTTGTATTTCATGTATCAAGTTTTTATGTAATGATCCTAAGCCACAAAGAAACTAAAACTCTAGATCTTCTTTGTTGTATCAAGTTATGTTTTATGTAATAAATCATGTTTAAGATTGTATTAAAAAGCAGGGTTGTCATACAAGGCTTGTGTTACACAAAAGAGCGACCATCTTGGATAGCTTGCATTGTACGCAATACCAGGTTTCCCTAAACAATGATATATTGTTAAAATATTATTATTTAATGGGATATAAACTATTAGTTATGAATTTTTTTAACAAAATTTTTTATTTTATATTAAATTTAAAAAATATTATGTATTTTATAGACCTAATATAAGAACAAATTAAATTTTCTAGATAAAAGAATTAGTTTTCAAAAAATGGTGTTTTTACACCTTTTGATGGAACAAACATTTCAAATATAGTTTTTAACACTTTTAAATTTTAAAATTTTCAAAATAAATTGGAAGTGGGACATAAAGATTTAATTTGGTTGAATTTTTTGTATTTTTCTGAAAAAATTCATATTTTAATGAATAGTGAAAAATTATGCATTTAAATTCAATAATATCTTTTCATATAGATTAATTGTATAGTTATGTTACCATATTAATTGGTCTTAAAGTGTAATTTGATTATGTTTTTATCAGTTAATACATTCTTGGTTATTGTAAATAATTTTACATTTAAATTAGACCTAAACACATGTCCACATTTTGATAGTTTTTACTTCTTAAAAACATGTTTTCTAGTTTTGACAATAGGAATTAATTTAAAATTAGTTCCTTCCAATTTTTTATTTTGAATTTAGAAAAATGGATTCCACATTTTTATTCATAATATATGAATTTTGTAAATAGGTATCTTTTATTTTGTGATATTATGAATAGTAACATCAGCAATTATTTGTATTTAATAGGGTTAAAGGATAAAGCAAGTAAATAAGGGTAAAAAATAACTCTATAATAACATAAAAGTATCCTAACATTTTTACTAATCCTATTGGATGATATATTTTCTACCATGAGTATCTTTGGGTCGATTTTAGGACCCCATGGAGCAACTTGGGTGTGAAAATGACCTTTTTTTAATAATTAATATAACCTAAACCTGTATATTTTCACTACAAAAATTATTGATGTTTATATAACTGATATATTCGACTATAAATAATAATCGGAAATATAAAAATATTTCCTAAATCATGTAATTTTATTTATAATTTTTATACATTAAATAAATAAATCAATTTATGACACAATGATGATGCAATGATTAATTTATTAATGAAATATTTAAATAAATGGTATTATAAATATCAAAATAAATTTAAGTTGAACATTTTGATGCCATAAATTAATTTATTGGACGAAATTGACATGATATAGATGAGTTAATGAATTTTTTTATAAGGATTCAAGTTGTTATGACATTTAAAAAAAATCAATTACTAAATTGTTCATAATTGACATAAATGAGTTTTTAAAACAAATACTATTTTATTAAATGATATGATAGCCCTAGAAATATAATATTTGTCCAAAAGACTTATATAATATGAAATATGTCATTAATGATCCACTTGTTCTTCTATTGGAATTTTATAGTAACATTACTAGCCATATATTATGAAAATAATAGAAGACATGGTAAGAGTTAATGTTTATAACCAAGGGTTAAATCTAAAAGATAAGGTTAATTTTGTGACATTAAAATTGCCTAAAACCAGTTGGTTGAAATTATTTTGACCAATAATCATCCTATAATCTATATAAATTAGATTTTGACCATTATAAACCTAAAATCAATTTGAAATAAATTAATATTTAAAGACTTTCCTAAAGTGCCCCTCACCTCTCCTATAAAAGGAAACTTATCTTTATCTTTTATTCACACCACCAAATCACACTGGCTTGGCCAATACCTACCCAAATATCAATGAAACTTATCTCAATTTATCCAAGATGCCACACATTTGGCATAACTCTATCATAGGGAGACATTTTCTACAAATAAAAAGGAGATACTTGAAAAAGAGGTAATTGTTTTATCACCTCTTTCAAAATTATTTTCTTCTTCTACTTAATCTTCTTATGATATTACCATACTAAAGTAAAAAATCCAGTATCTAAGACAGGATTTGATGTTATTATATTTATGAGACAAAATTATACCTCCTTTTACCAATCCCACGAATAACAATATCACTCTGCGTTCGTACATACAGATTACCATCTCCACACCGTGGTGTAATTTGTTATTCAATAATACATAATTTGTATGGGTATAATGATGATTATAATGTATATAAATAATTAATATGAAAATTATTATTTATAATTAATATACCAAACAATTCGATACCATTTAACCATTATGTGAATGATATCGTCGCTCATGCAAACGTACGTCCAACCATCTCCACAATGCAATGAGATTCATTCTCCACATTAAACATTCAAGAATGTTTATAAATTATATATAATAAATAAGAATTAAATATATTAAATACTAAATCTATTTGATTTATTTGTATATAAATATTTCATTTATCTTCTTTCATTCAATTGAATAAGGAAATTGAATCAACATTCATGCATACGTACGACCTACCGTCTCCATGAACAGTGTATTCATTTTCATTTATATATCTATTTTATATATTTATATACTGAATATTTATGATATATAATCATTTTTTACATTATGTAATTAATAAAATCACAATATATGTAATAATAACAAGAATAAAAAGTCAAAACATGTATGATAAATAAAATGATTATTACCCAAAACATTACATTGACATAGAATTAAAAATAAACGGGTAATATAAAGTCATAAGTGAATCATATGTTATTTCATAGATATTATTATGGTTATATTACAAGTTAATAAAATTTTTAAACCATCTATATAGTTTTTTTGGAAAAAAATGGATGAAATCAAACCTAAGATAAGGGATAATTTTTCAATATCATTTCTATCCGAGATTGTTTATATGTATGTATTTACTGGGGATATATTTATCATCCATGTCCATGTTTTCTAATAATGTTTTCATAAAATTTTTACTTTCTTATATATATGTTTAATGTAATTTTTACCCATTTTTTACTTTTACTACATGTTATGGAAGGAATCTATCTTTTGTTTACCATACAAGATACTTTTTGAATTTTCTGGAAAAAGTGCGAGGAGAATGTTTTTTAACTTATACAACATGAATTGATTTTTTACGACTTCATGGAAACACAATTACACTAATTTTCTTCTAAAATATTTCATGTTAATCTTAATTAAATTATTTTCTTTTAAAATTTATTGGAATTTTGAGAAGATAAAACGTTTTTAAAGAATAAAGGATACGTTCTTCAAGAATTAGGTTCATGTTTATTATCAAAATTATTCTCTATTTAAGATGACATAGGGTTATCTTTATATCCCTCTTATTATGTTGATTTTATTATTATTATGATGGAATTATTTTTTATTAAATACATTTATTTTATATGGATTATGTTATGATTTAATGATGATTAATTTTCCCATTTAATTTCTTGGGATATGTTATGATGAATGATTTATGTTTTTGTGGGACATATAAGAATGATTTCACTCTGAGATGGGTGGTACCTATATCTCTCTTTAATGCATTGGGTAATGATTTATATCTCATGAGATAGAAAATATTGTATCTTCAGGTAAATCCAGTTCTGTAATATATGGTTGGAATAGAATGTAATTCTTGTTCAGTAATACATGGCTAGAACAACAAGTAAACCTGGTTCAGTAACGAACTTTGTACATTATGATGGTCTTGGAAGCAATGTGTTGTCTAATGTGGAAATACTATTATGTGTTTATTTTTTTTCCACAATTCAATGTTATATGCCAATGCTATTTTATCATGGTTAATGTTCCTTTATTATCTATGTATTACGTACTGCCAAGATTTATTTCATGACTTGAGATTTTGATATTTAAATTTTATGATCCTATTTTTATATTCTTATGATTTTTAGTTTTTTATGTCCTCCATGTTTACCCTTATTTTTAATATTATCTCACCCTTTTTAGTTTTTCTTTTCCTGAGGATATTATGAAAGGTTTTAAGTAGGAAAAAATGGGAAGATCTTTATGGGAGATGTTGAAGATCTTTCACCAAGTTAAAAGATTATATTCTATGTTTCCAAAGACAATAAAATAATATCTTCAATGGGAGTATATTTTTAAAACGTATTAATTATTACTAAAAATAAATTTAATGTACATTTAAGTCATGTTTGGTCACTATAGTTGGTATCAGATCAAAGTTTTAGTTAACCTTTGGCAAATTGGATGTGAAAACATTAGTGATATTCCTATAGATATCTCTAATGTATTTATAGGGATGTCCATTAGGGTAATTATAACTATATGTTATAGTCCAAGAATTAGGGTTATGATCATGAATAAACTAGTATTAAACCTGAGCTATCATAGATTGAAAGTACCCCCTTGATTACATTGTTTTCCTAGTATGATGTTTTCCTCTCACACTATTATTTTTTGGGTTTTTGAAAATGGTCGAAACTCTAAGGAACCATGTTAATGATCAATGAACTAGGAAATGAAATAATTTTCCTCATGAACAAAAATATGTTTTGAGATATGGAATATAAAATATTATT
The DNA here is from genome assembly GCA_963277665.1 of Viscum album. Classification (NCBI taxonomy): domain Eukaryota; kingdom Viridiplantae; phylum Streptophyta; class Magnoliopsida; order Santalales; family Viscaceae; genus Viscum; species Viscum album. The sequence goes on along the minus strand of OY728125.1, from coordinate 1,550,242,568 downwards.
TCTATACTTACACAAGCTATGAATCATTTTGGACTTCCAAATGAGAAATGATGGGAATTAAAATCAGTTGAGTCCTTCGTGAGGCAACTTCCACCTTCTTTCAAGGGGTCTTATGATCCACTTGTTGTTGAATAATGGATCAGTATCATTGAAATGATATTTTCGATCCTTTTTTGTTTGGAACATAAAATAGTCATTTTGGTTGTTTATCATTTAGAAGGTGAAGTAGACCAATGGTGGACTCTAATCCAGAAGACAAGGTAGCAAGATGAAATTTAATCCATGGAATGTGATGAGTTCAAGAACATATTTTTCAATAAGTACATCCCTTGTATTCTTTGAGGAAAGTTTTAAAAGAAGTTACTTGAGATTAAGAAAATGGATGATGAATCTGTTGGTATATACAGGTAAAATTTTACAACACTTCCATGGTATGCTTCTGGCTTTATCATCCAACCTGAACGTAATGTTGATCGATTATTAAGTGGATTAAAACCATGTCTTAGAAGGGAATTAGTTGTATAATATATTAGTATCTATGAAGAGATGTACATTATTCTATCAAGTTAGAAATAGAAGTTGGTGTTACATATCAATCTCATTGTTCTGACAAGAAATGAAAGACGGAATTCAAAGGAAAATCTCAACACAATGGTGAAAAGAATATGAATATTTACTTATGATCAATGTGTGGAAAGAACCATGATGGAGATTTTATTTAAGGGACTAGTAAATGGTTCATGTGAGGAAAAGAAGGTCATCGAGTAGTTGGGTTCCGAAGTAATGGTAAAAATGTTGCTAATGATATGAATAGAGAAAATACTACAGAGAACGCACCACCAACACATTAATGCTACAAGTTCAAGGAAATGGGTAATTATGCAAACCAATACACTAATCCAAGGGTTAATGATGATCAATGTCAGAAACCTATTAAGGAAAAAGACAAATGGGAATCACATGATATCACCAATGGCAATGTTGAGTTTTATAATGATGTTGCGGAATGATTAAGTTTTTATGTAATGTGATTCCAAAATAGTTTTGTGGAATCTCATTTATAGTATTATGGAATATTAGAATATCAATGTATTGTTCCATTGTGATTTTAAATATGTATATGGTACCAGTATCCATGAAAAGTGATGTAAATATTTTTGGAAAGTTTGTGATATGTGTATAATGAATGTATAAGTAGATAACAAGATGTTTGATAGTATTAATGACCACATGATTGGTATAAAGACAAAGTGATATCATTGAATGAGTATATATAATTTAATGTATTTTTGGTGTCTAGAAAGAGATAATTTCGAATGAATGCATGTTTTCACTAAGGTTCTATGGTAATTCATGTTATTATCATGTTTTAAGAGAATACATGATTAAGGTATTCACATGTTAGGAATGTGAAAACCAATAACAACCTTATGAGATATGGGAGATAAATGTTAAGTCATTTTAGTTCACCACTTTCAAATGTTTTATATTTTTAGTATTGAAATGTAATCCAATTATGGATAGTATATGTTGTATTTTGGTTGAAGTTTGTTAGATTAATTTATGATCTCAATATAGGTGCATTTATGAATATTTGATTACTTGTGCTAACCTTTTTGTTAAGACAAATGGAATTACCTATCATTCTATTGCATGATCTTCCAAGACATCATGGATGAAAAATTCAACTTCATTTCATTAAATAATAGATGAAGTGGAAATTGTTCATAGCATGATCAACTGTGAGATTGTACCAAAATAAAGTAAGTACTTAATCTCATGAAAAATTATTCCACATTAGGGAAAGGATCTAGAAAACAAAAAAAAAATATCTTAGTACCTTCTTATTCAATGATTCAGATGGTCCCTTAAATCATCATAGATTTATGGATTTCTAGTTGTTAACTTTCTCCAAACCATGTTCCCTATCACTATCCATCAGAACATGACGGTCAGATTTTTTATCTATATCCATGTTTTCACTTCCCACATATGTCCTCCTATGCAGAATCCTAGTGATGAGTTACTTTGGGTAACCATTATGTTTCTAAGTTTCCATTTTAAAATTATGATTTTAGAATTACTTTTTCTTTCGATGTGTGTTTCCATGAAAGAAACTTTCAAGTATTAAACCTTTTATAACCCCAACGAATTTGGAGGGAAAAAATTATTTTAAGGGGGTATAATTTAACACCCCTAGTTTTATGGACCAATATTTATAATAAATTAAAAATTTTCTTTTATCTTGAAATTTACTATGTCAATCATTCCTTTCAAAGTAAATAGACTTGTCGCCTGTTACATGCAACACCGAGTTGGTGTACGATACACGCAACACTGAGTACATATTCTATTCAATGTAAAAAATAAATATTTTTATATTATGTTATATGTATCATTAAAGGAATATTTCACTATAGGTAACACTGAATTATCATGTTTTACATGCAAGAGCAACGTTCCTCGATATCTTGTGTTGTATGGAGTACCATGTTTCACTAAACAACGATATATTATTAAAATATTATTATTTAATGTGATATAAACTAGTTGATATGAATATTATTATCCAAATTTTGAATTTTATATATCATTAACATTAATCTTATTCATTTTATAGACATTATTTAGGAAAAAATTCAATTTTTCGGATAAAAGAAGTATTTTTCTAAAAATATAGTTTTTCTGCCTTTTGAACGAAATCCAATTTAAAATATATTTTTTAACAATTTTATAAATTATATCTGAAATAATAAACATATTATTTTGATGCGGGGATCCAATATTTTTTTAGATGATATTTTGGTATTTTTTAGATAAATTTTATATTTAAATGAATAGTGAAAAATACTGCATTTAATTCAAAGATGTCTTTTGAACCAAAATATTTATATAGTTATATTATATTTTTAATTGGTTATAAAGTGTAATTTTATGATGTTTTTAGAAATTAATAAAATTTTGGTCATTGGAATTAATTTCACATTTAAATTGGACACAAACACATGTCTATATTTTTATAGATTTTACTTCTTATAAACCTGCTCTCTGGTTCTGACAACAGGAATTAATTTTAAATTAATTTCTAAAAATTATGACTTTTGAATTTTGAAAAATGGATTCCATATTTGGAATCATAAGGTTTGAATTTTATATTTAGGTAATTTTTTCAATATGATGAATACTAATTGGAGTAATTATTTTTATTTACCATGGTTAAATGGTAAATCAAGTAAATAAGGGTAAAAAATAAAATTATAATTACATAAAAATACCCTAAAATTTGTCCTAATCCGATTATATAGGATATGGCTGCACGTGAGCATCCTTGGGCTTATTTTAGGACCACATGGAGCCACATGGGTGTGATAATGACCGTTTATAATAATTAGTATAACAAAAAAATTTATCTTTTTACTAAAACAATTTTATTTTGGTTTATATAACTGATCTATTCAACTATAAATATTAATTGGAAGTATAAAAATACTTCCTACATCATCGAATTTTATTTATAATTTTTATACATTTTATAAATTAATTTTTTTTGACATAATGATGATGCAGTGATTACCTTATTAATGAAGTATTCAAATAAATGATATTATAAATATTAAAATAAATGTAATTTAAAACATTTAAGGACATCGATTATTTTTTTAGATGTCATGGACATGTGAGGGATCATGTAATGAATTTTTTGAACGAATTGAGTTTTTATTACTATAAAAAATCAATTACTAAATAGTGTCAAAATTGACATAAATGTGTTTTTAAAACAAATACTATTTTATTAAATGATATAACATCCCATAAAATCTAAGATTATGAAAAAATACATATATAATGTTCCAAATTTTATTAATGATTCACTTGTTGTTCTCTTGGAATTTTTGAGAAACTATAGTAACCAGATATGTTGAAAATAATAGAATACATGGTAAGAGTTAATATTTTTTACTAAGGGTTACAACTAAAATATAAGGTTAATTTTGGGACCTAAACATATCTAAAACCAATTGGTTGAGAATATTTCGACTCATCATCATCATAAATAAGAAATAAATGAGTTTTTGATACTTATAAACCAGAAATAAATTAATAATAAATTAATATATAAAGACTTTCCTAAAGTGCCTCTCAAATATCCTATAAAAGTGAACTTCTCCTTCTCTTTTATTAACATCTCCAAATATCTTCAAATCAACCAAAACCAACCCAAAACTCCTCCCAACATCCGTCACTACATCCATGAGATCACACATTGGGCATAAATCCATCCCAGGAAGACCTTTTGTGAAAATCAAAAAGAGACACTCGAGAAAGAGGTAATTTTTTTATCACCTCTTTCAAAATTCTTTTCTTATTATACTTCTTATTATTTTGTTGTTACCATAATAAAGTAATAAATAAATTATATTATAAATGATTAGATGTTATTATAATTATGGTACAACCTTATTTTTACTTTTATTCATCCTAAGAATAACAATATCACCAGTTGTACGTACGTACAGTTAACCATCTCCATGCCTTGGTGTAATTTTTTGTTCAATAATACTTAATTTGGATGTTTATATTGATAATTATAATGGACATAAATAATTAATATGATAAATATTCTTTATAATTAATATACGATCTAATTCCATACCATTTTAGCATTTATTGAATGATATCGTCACTTGTCTGTACGTACAGCCTACCGTCTACACGACGCAATGAGATTCATTCTCCACGTTAACCATTAAAGAATGATTATAAATTATAAATAATAAATGGGAATGAAATATTTAATATAATAATTATATTGTATTTATGTATATATGTGTCAGTTAATTTCTTCTATTCAATTAAATAAGGAAATAAAAATAGCGTTCATGTGTACGTACGACATACTGTCTCCTGGAACTATGTATTCAATTTCATTTATCTATATCTTATATATATATATTTTAATACTGAATATTTATGATATATAAAACATTGTTTTCCTTTTTAAAGTAATTATATCACAATCTATGTAATAATATCAAGAATAACAAGTCAAAACACATATGACAAATAAAACAATTATTACCCAAAACATTATTTTAACATTGAATTGATAAATAAAAGGGTAATATAAAGTAATAAGTGAATGATATATGATATCATATGTATAATTATGGTTCTCTTACACGTTAATAAAAATTTTAAACACAATATAAAATAGTTTTAGACAAATAAGAATTAAATCATACATAAGGTAAGGGATAATTTTGTAATCTCATTTTTATATGAGATTGTTTATACATAATCATTTGATAGGGATATATTTTTCATCGATGTCAATATTTTCTAAAAAAATTCATAAAATGAGTTCTATTCTTATATATATGTTTAATGGAATTTTTACCCATTTTTTTCTTTTACTACACGGTAAGGAAGGTATATTTCTTTTGTTTACAATACATGGTACTTTTTGACTTTTCTGAAAAGGTATGAGGAGAATGTTTTTTAACTTATACAGCCTGAATGGGTTTTCTACAGTTTCATGAAACCTTAATTCCATGAATATTCCTCCACACAATTTCATGTTTATTTTAAATTAAATTATTTTCTTTTAAAATTTCATGAAATTTTGAGAAAACATACCATTTTTAAATAATAATGGATATTTTCTTCAAGAATTAAGTTCATGTGTAATATCAACATTATTCTCTTTCTAAGATGACACATGGTTATGTTTCTATAAATATTTTTACTTTTATATTTATTCTTATTATGATGGAATTATTTTTATGAAATCCATTTATTTTATATTGATTCTGTAATGATGGAATGATGTTTAAGAAACCCAATTTATTTCTTGGGTTATGCTATGTTGAATGATTTATGTTTCTGTGGAATGTGTATGAATGATTTCATTAGGATATGGGTGGCACCTATATCTCCCTCCAATGAAATGGGAAAATATTTATATCTCATTAGATAAGATTGAAAATAATGGAAACCAAATCTAGTTTAGTAATATAGGTCTGGAACGTCATGTAAATCTGGTTTAGTAATACATCATTGGAACGAAAAGTAAACCCGGTTCAGTTATATAATTTGTACACTATGATGGTCTTAGAAGAAATGCTATGTCTATTATGGAAATCATATTATGTGCTTATTGTTTTCCATAATTCCATGGTTTATGTCAATTTTATTTTATCATTGTTATTTTTCTATTATGATCTATGCCTTATGTACAACCAAGATTTATTTTATGACTCAAAATTTTCATATTTAAACTTTATGTTCAATTTTTTACATTCTTATGTTTATGGTTTTTTTATGTTCTCAATGTTTACAATTAATGGTCATTTAATTTAACCCTTTTAATGTTTTTTCCCCAGGATATAAAGAAATGATTTATGTAGGAAAACAACAATGGTAATATATTTATGGGATATGTTGAATATATTTCACTAGGTTAGAAGATTATATTCCATGTTTCCAAAGACACTAAACTAATATGGTATTTGTGAATATATTTTTTATTGTATTAAGTATTTTACAAGGAAATGTATTGTCCATGTACGTCAATCTTGGGTCACTATATTTTAAAAACATTTAAACTACACTTACATGATGGTCTAGGAAATGGATACCACTTGAGGATTTAATTTAAAACCATTTCATTAATTCATTTGAACCTTAAAATTTTTAAATAATTTTAACAAACCCCGCAAGTACCATATCACAAACAAGGAACTATGTTTTAAACAATTCCCTATAAGAAAACCATGCATGTTATATCTAAGCTTCTTTTTAAACATTTAACATTGGAAGGAATTCCATCATAAACAAATAATTTATCATCTAAATTCCTTTTAAACGATTAGGCAACCCTGAGGGTTCCATTTATTCAACCCATGTTCTTTAAAAAGAAACCCCCAAAATAGTTCATTTTAATAAAAAATGACCCAACTAACCAACTTGGGTCTAGATGAGAATTTTTAAAATTAACCAACCATTTAAAAACATCACATGCTCACATGCATAATAGTCCAGTGATCTGAGCATCCATCTACCAAAACATAAAGTTCCCATACACTTTATAGGTGGAATTTGGATCCCATTTAATCAAATTAGTTCAGTTATGTTCAACACTGAACAACTTTAACATCTATAACAATTTTAAATGTATCATGGTTATACAAATTCTAAGTCACATGGCTGTCCATCAACCAATCGATAAGGCAACCTTAAACCCTACAATTTGAATTTGGATCTGATTAATCAAATCCAAATGTTTATGTTAAAAACATAACTGTATTCACATTACACAATTTAATACATATCATGCTTTTACATTCAATTAGGTTTCTATTTCCCAATTCATGATGCGACCACAAACTCCATAAACTGAAAATTAACTCTAATTAATCACATCCAATTTCATTTGAGATTTTGACTTTATAAGTCCATTTTCGACGGTTTGAATACATGAATAACCCTATTCCCAGACATAAGGTTCCCATACACCTTATTACTAAAATTTTCCTCATAGTAAATAGAATAAAAAAAATTAACTCATGCAACCATTTTAACATAAGAAATACATCTCTAGAATGTTATCAAAAGAAGAAACAAAAAATATTGATATAATACAGAATCATGTAATAATAGAAAATCACGATAAATGCTAAGGCAATATGATATATAATCATCCAAACATTCCATACTAGTATTAATGCTAAAGGAAATCAAAGGCATGACATTACACTCAAGGCACACAACTAAAACTAGAAGGCATCCCACTAATTCAACTACATAGAATGTCATATGAATGGAATGTGAATCTCTAAGTGCCTAATTTGATGAATGTAATACTCCATCCTTGCCATATTAGGATAAGAGAAAATCTATAAAACATTAAAAATCAATTAGCAGTATAAAATACACCAGTCACCCAAGGTGAAATCATATCAACTGTAATAGAGAACCCCAATAAACACCAATTCACAACCCTAGACACTTGGTCATTTCTAGTTTGTGGGGTGTTGAATCCCAATAACGTTTATATACCTAGTGTAGACACATTATTAGTCTCCTATCTACCATCCCAACAAATAAGAAAATAGAAAAAAAACTCCATTGACACCACCTTTTAACATCTCGACCCACTTTACCGCTAAACTGGTAGATGGACTGGTCACCATGTGACCTCAAGTGAATCTCATCTTATTATAGAGGCTACCGACTAACAGAAAGGGTGTAATAGAAGTTAGCGAGGAGACTATACCCTCATATTCCAAGTTCATTTCAATAATTATTAGAAAAACTCAAAAAACAACAGAGGTAGTATAAAGCAATAACTAATGTTGCGGAAAACCACTCAATAACAACTGAATATAGGAAATGGTCAATGCTAGTTTTACAATGAATTCATTCTATATGATGAAAAATTATTTAAAAGTAGTAAATATTACATCATGATTTATACCTCAGTACAAGAATAATGAAAATACCCAGATCCCCAAGGGAGATCTCCATGAGCATCTTGATCTATCGCTCGGTCTTAGCTCATCACTCCCAGGTAAAATAGGGAACTAAAAAAGAATAAGTCCATTGCACTTAAAACATAAGATTCTACTCTGGTACCAATGGTACCCAAGCAGGGTGTGAGATAACATATCAGTATGTCGACAACCAAGGAGTCATGCCTATACCAATATTTGAAATATGTAAAACAGAAAGTGTGCAGGTAAGCACTAAAGTAGTAAATATGAATTACAAATTACCATGTAATGTAAACTACTAATAGTGATACCAAGATAGTCCCTAAAGGCTCCCTGCACAAGTTAGCTAATCTCCTACAACAAGTCATCTACAATTAATCCACAAATAAATAACTAACATCACCTCACTGTACATCCAAACATATCATACCATAATAAACTTTTCATATAACCACATATCACAATTTTCCTTACCTAAGCCGTATATTCTAGGGTATCATATAACTCATAACCGTTCCTTATAATGAAATGTAGACCACGAAGAGTTGAATCCATGGTTTCATTTACCAAGGCATCCATATATGAAATCTAGGCCAATAAGGGACGAATCCAAGGAACTCATCCGACCCATCCACATCGAGTCTCATGGCCATCCCTATGGAAACATGGAATATGGTCTAGTTGGTGTCATTAGAGAATGTTTACCGACATGTCCAGTACAATTCCAAGCAACCCAATTCCACATGGTAGCATGGCCCAAGGAATATCACATAATCAAGACCCATGGGGAATAATAAACCCGAGGTGTCTAGTAGCGCATTCTAGATACATTGAGAGCAGTCCACAACATCTAAAATTTCATTCATTCATTTTAAAACATATATCAAATCATTCCATATGATTATACCCACTCATATAACTCATTTCATCATTTACTATATGGGTATACCCACTCATATATTCTATTTAACCATTTAAAAATCCATATAAAACAAGGGCTTACCCACCCATTTATCACATTTCAAAAAATTCTTCAAATACATGCATAAGGGTATACCCACCCTTATAACCATAGAAATTCACTTAGTGTGTATACCCACTCACCTATCACACACAATATATGAGTATACCAATCATGTGTTCTATTTACTTTAAAACATGACATATGGGTATACCCACCCATATACCCCCATATAATAATTAAATACATGAGATTCAACCAATGAGTATACCCTATCATGTGAATTTTCATATTTAGAAACATCATATGAGTCTACCCCTTGTTTGTCAATTGTTGTTTAATTAACCCTTTAATCAACTCAAGGAAACCTATTTAGGATCCCCACTCAAGGGACCAATTATCTTCAAACATACAACATGGGTTCCCCCACCCATATATCCCATTCTATTTAATTATAATGGTTAAGTTAAGTGCATCAATAAGAAAAGAAATAAGAACATCTCATAGCTAAGAAAGCAAGTTCCATTTAGGTTAAAAAATCTTACTCTAACTAAGAAAGCATTGGAGAACCACATAACGTCATGAAAAAGAAAACATGATAGTATACTCACTACATTTTTATCATAAAGGCAGTGCACCTGGATTGAGGTGTTTTATTACAAAAACATGATTTTGTATTCTAAAAAAATCATTTAACGCAAAACAAATGTTCATTGCAGCATTAAAATCCAAATTATCAAAAGTAGTAAATGATCAAATACAACACATTTAAAATTAAAGGAAACGTTAATGGCCCTACCTCAATGGTTGGACCAACCAAGAATTTTAACTCAAAGTCGTTGCTCACTCGCTTGCATGCACTTATATATACATATATATATATATATATATATTTATTTATTTGTGTGTATATATATATATCCTTAAAATGATGTGGATGTTACTCATGCCATTATACAACTCTCACAAGGAAGATAGATAAATATATATATAATCATACCTTGAAAAAATTCATGCATGCACTTGGAAAATGATCGCAACACCCTACATCAATTTCCTGGCACCCATAAACATCTTTGAAACCTCAAATTAGGGGTGGGAAAACAAATAATGGTATAAGTCCTTATCTCAAATCATTGATGGCAGACCAAATCGACCTAAACTACTTCTCCTTCAATGGTGTTTGTGGGAACACAAACTAACAGTTCTTAAGACACACTTTGCACAACCTAGAACCCGAAGAAACTAGAAATCAGATAAAAACCCAACCCTAGGGTTTTGTCCAAAATTAATAGGGCAGAGGAAAGGCCAAGATATTACTAAAAGCTAGTGGTATAAGGAAGGAGGTATAATACATTGGTGATTTCAAGATAAAACATAGAGATATTTAGTCGAAATTAAAGATTTGAGGAGGGATGTGAAGGGGGTAGCACATTGAAGGGAAGATCCCATTTGACTATCGTGCATCGTGTGAGAGGGATGGGCGAGGGAGAGTATATTTTAGGTTTTATTTTTTATTTTATTTTAATTAAAATTTATCACATTTTTGAAACAACATGTCTTGCTCTATTTAAGCCACACTATCTTGAAAACCATGATCCAACCGTGTGACAACCCTCTATTTAAGAAACCCAACTAGCATGGTATGTCCAACACATTTTTACTAACCATGCATAGACCATGCAAAAACTACTTTCCCCTAGAATTAAGTTTCCTTGTTACCTACTATGGGCAGCATGTTTTGGAAACCAGTTCACTCTTTTCAGGTTCTTAGAAACCTACCTTTTCCATGTTTGGTGCTACCAAAACCCATCAAAACACCTTGGAAACTCATCATGACTTTTCCTAATCCTGATAAAAATACTATCAAAGGGGCCAACTCATAGAACTTCCTTCTGAATATTGTTTTTAAATTTATCCTATCTAGTAATTTCCTAAAATTAAAATTCTCCCCAAAACCACCCAATCCAAAACATGGGTTCTTATAGATGATTTCGTAAATAATCTATAAATTTTTTTTGTTGGTAATCATTATTTACATTTAAACATTACATTGTGAGATCATGCACTCTTTATATTCTATACTAGGATGGGAAATCAATGATAGGATAAGAAATGGAAGTTTTCTCCTTGTTTTTATGGAATTTTTAGATTATTTAAAGGGTATGTGACCATGCTTATCAGTTGAATTTACATCCATGATTTAGTTCAGTTCACAATGAATTTCATATATCTCTATTGTGAAATAAATAAACTTATTAAATTTAACTGATTTAATGAGATCATGTTGATTTTGATCTAGATTCTACATTTATTCATGCACTAATTTGTTTTCTGGTCAAACAATATAAGTCATGCATCGAAAAAAATTTCTATTAGTTAGTTTCTTCTAAAATCATTATGGGAATCGGGAATAAAAATAGGAAAATGAAAATGAAATGAATGAACAATATCATTGAATCTTCTAACTCATTAGAAATATCCGCTTTTTTGGATGGAAAGAATAACATTATAAATAATGAAACACACCTATGTTATGGTACATTACCCTTTTAACATGTATTTTGAAGTTAGGTAATAATTGAGTTGATATGTTCGAGTTCATGGATGTTTTGAGAGTGTTTTTATGTATTTCTATGGTTACATGATTTAGTCATGGTTAAAGGAAACCATGAAACATTCTATAGGAAACCTTGTGATTGGTTTCAGAGGACAAGAGTGTTCACACAACCAACAAAAGTTTTGTATGATCTATAAGGTTTCCTAGGAGAACCCATCCAAGTGGATATTGAGGGAAAAATAATTAGAGGAAAGTTTATTAAAACCTAAAAAAACTCAGAGTGGGGTGGAATAAAGGATGTGTGAAGCAATTTATTGGAGGATTATTTTCCAAACTATATAGACTTATTGTGTGAAATTCATTTAATATATCTAATTTAAAATTTAACATAATTTTGGCCCCCAAAACCTCATTTACTAGCAATACTATTAGGATCTACAGTTACACTCCACTTCTATGCATTTATGGTTATTATAATTGATATAGAATAAAATTTTGAAGGATATATGGGTAGCATCATTCGCTAGAAGATGGTAAGAGGTACCCTATGATAGTTGAAAACATGATCTCAGGAACACTTTCTCATATTATAGAGGCTTCCAACTAGTAGCGAGGGCCAAGGGTGTCAAAATGGGGAGATTATTCTCTCATGATTAGAGTGTATTATAGTGGTAATAATAATGATAATAATAAGAAGAAATTGAAATAAATAATTCATAGTGGAGTAAACATAAAGCCTCAAATATAACAAATAGGCAGAAACTGAATCAATATCATATAAAAAATGATATGCATTCCATGAATATATGTATAATGGTAAAAACTAGGGATACATGGGAACATGAATATACAACATTCCAATCAAATAGGAAAAACATCAAAATCTACCACCACTAGCATAATGATCATAGGCTTGGTCCGCTACACTATTACTCTATACTAGTACTAAATATGGATCAAACAACAGATTATAGCTGCTTCTCCTTCTCTATAACCAAATACATTAAGTCTATTCAAGTTCCATTGGTATCCATAATAAGGTATGGGATAAAATCAGTAGGCCACCACCAAATATGTCTATAAATATCAACTATGTGAACATAAAATGAGAAGTGTATAGGATATAATAGATGTAAGATAGTAATAATAAATAATTATATAACATTAGACCTAGCTCTAAAAGGAACACCCTATAGACACTACCTACTTTTTTCCTAAGAAATATGTATATGATCCACAGTCAACCTATACAAATATGATATAGGTGTAATAATGTGTTATCATAAATCAAGTATTAATAATGGACTGAACCCAATCATATTATTTGGCCTGGAGGAAACATCCCTTGGATATCAGATATAAATTATTAGTTTTTAAAATAATGGAATCCCCTTAAATTTAATGAGGGGTAACCTAAAACTAGCTATGGTGTTCCAAAAAAGGAATACCAAGTATCACTTTAGGTGCACTACAAATACAAAACACCATAATATTCCATCCACAAGAATCATTAAAAGGGATCCCAAGTATCACTCTTTTCATGGTATACGAATGACCATCTCATCATGTCCATTGTATCTCATGTAGGGGATTGTGTATCACTAGTTTCATAGTATAATCGTCTTAACATCATCCTAATCCTTAGTGACTCCCTTAATGAACTGATATTTCTCATGGGTAGGTTTGTAACCCTCTCAGTGAGCCTATTTGAGGGGCCTTAAAATCAGGACCCATATATCACCCTTGTATTGATAAGAAAATATGTTGTAGTTATCATGAAACCATAACATTTAACATGAAAATTGTATCCATTATACTTTAATCATGTTTTCCAATTATTAAAATTCATGAAATTCAAGATGTGGAATAAATTACCAGGGCCTAACAAATGGAAAATCATTCTATTAGATTATTTCACATTCCAAACCATTTAATACTATGGAAAAATATAAAAAGAATCTTTAACTACATATAAAAATATTCCTTTAGGTTTTTAAGGAAGGGAACATCCCCAAGAATGTCTCATGTAAAGGAGATCATCCAATTAATTTGATTCAATGTTATCTAAGACCGTATTAAACATGGAATGACATTTAATTTAATTAATTATATTATATTGAGGTGACATTGGAGGATCCCATTGAACAAAAACATCTCATGATAAAAAAGGAAATTTTATGGAAAAATAACTAGACTACTAAAATAATCATGTAATACTCTCATCATCTACTATCATCACTCAAATTGATCTAGAATAGGAGAAATTAGAAGAAAAAATGAATACCCTGAAAATAGGGATTATGAGATTTCCCTAAAATAGTACAAAATATGGATAGATAAACAAATAGAGTATGGAATAAAAAAGAGGATATTATAATTTTATATCCAACATGACTAACATCTGAGTAAAAATAAGCCTGAGGAAGGAGACTCTAAGGATCCTTGGATGAGGTGTAGGGGGATCCCCAATGTTGTTGTTCCTACATAAGAGAGAGGGTGTGTTCTGTCATAATCATCCTCTTCCACCATTAAAAAATAACCCAAGGATTATACATGTTGTGTAAAATTAACACGCCCTGTAATAATTTGTTTTTCCCTCACGTGACAAACCAGTGGACAATCTGAAAATGATATGGTTAGAAAAATCAAGATTATGTATTTAATACATTACTTTTATTTAAATACACATCATGTACTTGGCATGGATTCAAACTCCATCTCTACTGAATCATCATTTCTTAAAGAAAAAGCCCAGCCAAAAGTTCCTGGTCACTAAGTTCTAATACAAAAAGAAGACTCAATAAGGGCTTGAACAAAATAAAAATGTTTCATACCTCACTAAAACATAGGAGAATACAACATGCCCTCCTTAAAACGCATCCTAGATTTTACCTTTAGAGAGTGGTAAATAAGAATCTGAGAAATGTTTTATCCTCCAAACATGTACATCGACCTATCTATCCCAGTTCTCATCCTACACACAACCATACTTCCATAACACCCAAACTAGAGGAACTAAACATCTTCAGAAAGATTTTTTTCTCTTATGAACGATACATGTAATGTGATGTCGTGGTCTTATTTCCAAAAAAAAAAAACAGTAACTAGAACAGTCCCAAAATGGACACTAGTGTTCCTCCACACATGCCAGAGGCTTCTAACTAGTATATTGCATCTACAAAGGTGGTAGTGGGGAAAAAATACCCTTGTGATAAGAGTGGAAAAAATGGTATAGCCAAAAATAAAAAACAGAAAACAGCAGAAACAGTATTAAATGAGTGACATAGAAGTGGAAGAATAATATCAACTGAATATAAAAGGATAACACTGATATCAAACAATGCATGCATGTACAGATCATGATACATAAATAAAAAATTAGATACATAGAATGATACATAATACAATGAAGAAATAAAATAAATAAAACAACTAAAAGCCTCTGGGGTGAGTACCAGGAGCATCATGAGCTTTAGCCACGTATATTTCTCCTATCTCCCACATACAAGAATAACCGCCCAATCTATAATCCAAGGTCTTATGAATAAGAGATATTATCAGGTACTATAGTGCATTGGAGGATAGATAATTTGGTGGGATAATTTTTCCGTATGACACCATCAATGGTGTATATTGTTAAATACAGTCCATGAATATTATGTAAATCAGTGTGTAGATATAAATAAATGATCAATAATGTAGAATTATTAAATACCAAAATGACCATGTTCCTAAAGGAATCATTTCCCCTCTACCTACATAAGCTCGTGGTCAGAATGATGATCTGATTAGTACCCATATATATAGTAATAATATATATATATATATATATTGTGTATTTTTATACATTATCCTCCTATATGAAGTAAGTACATGTAGAAATAATTTTCCATATACCTTGAATACTAGCTGCTATCTGGATCGAGGCATAACGCATACATCTATAACTTGTATAAATGAGGCTACAATATCAAGAAAATGGTATAATCCCTATGTCTCATAATAAATTATAGTCTTCATACTCAACACTCGATATAGTTGGTGTGTCTTCAGGCCAATGTAATAAACAAGGGACATAGTGCATCATGCACACCATCCAAATAATATCAATGTTGGGAGACATCATACTCCAAAATATGTGTAAGGGAGACTGAATGGCTAGGTTCAACAAGTCACATATCCATCGTATCATATCCAAAATCAATGGAATATTAATATTAAAAATAACACATTACATCTTAATATAATCCATAATCTCAATATAATAAACAAAATCATAATTCAATTAATGTGTGAAATAAAGAATAAATTGATCAGTGCGACTTTGGCACCATTTAAAATTCATTCCCATTAATCCATTTAATTTATTTTGGAAAAAACATCGTGAATTAAGTCATTCAATATAATCAAGTCAATAAATTTATCTAGTCATGTATTTCTATAATCAATTCATTCCAACCCACTTAGATGGTTGTTGGTCATTGAAATAGTTAGCCATAAGAAAGGCCATGCCCTATTATTCAATATATTTATTATTTTCATATAAGTCCATATAATGATCATTCAACATACCAATAAATAATATAAAGTCATAGGACACCACCAATTCAATATGTCTAAGCATGATTTAAATCACTTTTCACCACTTTTTAGTTTATAATACACACACCTCATCCAATGGGTTTTATTGAAAAACATGACACTATTAACAAACAATTCATTTAGAATATCCAAGATTCATTGTTAAAAGGAATACCTCAATTACCCAAAATAATCATTTTATAAGTCTACCAAACATGAAAAAACTATTTCAGTATCTACAAATTTTACCCTTAAGGGGTAAATTCATTCACACTCTAATCAGAATTCTTAAAAGCAATTATGGGAATTAATTTTTTTTATAAAAGATAAAAAATAACCTTGAACACCCCAAGGGTGGATCTAATTTATGTAAACATCCTCTAATTACATATCAAGGAATAATTGGAGTAATACATCATGCATATAACAATTTAGAAATAAATAACTCAATTTAGGGCGACATGCGGAAAAGGCCGACATAAGGAACAAAATATGTACTTATAAATCTACTCAAAAACTAAAAAATCTATATACCACCTACCTCATTCCAAGTAATTTCACTCTTCCAATATCAAGTATTGATTTAGTTATATTGTAGAAATCGAAAAAATGAACACCCACATTGAAAATAAGGTGAATGAGCTTGCACCAAAAAAACATAATAGATAGGAACATAAACTGAGTTTGGAAGTAAGAGGATTAGAGATATTACCAATGTAGATCCAACATGATAAGAAATGCTGAAATCAGATTCTTGATCCATGAGTTATCAATATTCCTTGGAGGAGGATCTTGAGAGCTCCATGGGAGAAGAAATAGAGGTGTTGTCTACTAGGGATAAAATGAAAAAAAACAAGGTTTAAAAACATTTTATGGGAAAAACTAAAAATTCCCAACATAAAAACCATGTCACATGGTTAGGTAAACTGTGTTTGAATTATGCTTCATATACTTCATTATAAAGGTTTCAAAATAATTATGCATATGTTTTTGGAAACCATGTGAAAATAATGCAATTTCTATATGTCAAAAACCATCAGAAAACAGAACTTTCCTGAAACCCCTTAGACACAGATATAGAAAACCATATGAGACCACCATATCCACATTTTTATCCACATGGTTTCTACTTGAGGGTAACGTTGTTTTATAAAAACCATGCACCCCTCTCATACTTATCTAGTTTTGGTTTTCCTAGTTAGATGCTTCTGAAACTCAACAGAACACCTGAGAAACCCCTCAGTCCATTTAGTTTGTCTAAAAACAACACTTTTGAGCATTCAAACTCTCATAATTCATTACAAATCACTTTTAAAAGAATGTATCATCCACTAAAATAAATACAATATGAAATCCCATAGAATTATACCATGATTCCAAACAAGGTCCATTATAACCTATCGACATTAGAATAACACATCCCTCTGAATATTCAGGTGAAATAATAAAACCATCGCATGACCTCCAGGGTCATGAAGTCTAATTCAAATAGTCATTTTCATTCCCAAAATCCAAACGTATCTACAATCATTACATAAATGTGTTGTATTTATTCCATCAAAACATGATCCAATGCACACTTTTAGCCTGAATCATCGAATTGGTTTTTACTCGATATTTTTCAGCTAAAGGCAAGATCAGCTCATCATCTCATTAATAATATAGAAAATTGTAATCCTCCCATATCTGTTGACATCAAATGGGTCCAATTCTATGCCATAGTATGTCCACCATCAGAATTTCATACAAAAATTCCCAAAGTGGTCTAGTGATGCTCTGGGGTTATTTTGAATCAATGAAATAGTTGATTCCCCACCAACCACATTTATCGAGGTCAAGCCGACATTTCAAAATGAGTCAGGCTGACATATATTTTGCTAGTATCCACCATATGATGTTTCAAAAATGGTTATTCACCAACCATATTTCATATGTCAAAATAAGACAATTCCATCCACCTCTGGCTGACCATCCTCAAATCCCTTGGATTAGAAGGCCATAATAAAGAAAACTATAGCACCATTCCTTCTTCCAAGTCATATTTCATTTACCAAGATCACATTCATTGAATCTCATACCTAAATTATGAATATTTTCCTCTATCAAACCATCACTTGATCATTCAATATGTTGTTCCTCATTATGATGAAGAGTGTAACCTAGATCAAGTCTATTGGAATCGTTACCTTCTAACATCACCTCCATGCACATAAAAATGGTTGGTATAACCTTGGATTCATTAAAATAGATTCCGAGGAATTAACCCAAGGCACTAAAAATTCCTTTTTTATAAGTGATACGTTTGTACAAGGCCATTATTTCAACATCAAATCATTGAATGATAGTAGAGAAGAATCCATTTTGGGGTCATGTTCGGGGAAAACTAATGGTTTCCAAGAATCCATCCATGGTGTTCCTACATAGGAACCCATGTATAATTCAGGACTAGCCATGACATAAAAAAAATTGACACATCAATAACAAAACTCTAATAAATCATTATTATTGAAATAGAAGGACATTTTAATCCTTTAGCATGGTGTATAAATAAATTTGTCTCATTGCATCAAGTATGAAATTAAGAAAGGTGACATTCTCGCCACAAGGAAATAATAAACTAAGAGGATATCAATAATTATCAAGAAGACTCTATGAACTTATATCATATCCAAGATGATGTTTTCTATGGATTTACACCACCCACATTTCAGCTAATAAGAATTAGAGAAGTCAAATCATTATTGTTCATCTTCTCCTGAAAGAAGATTGACTTCAACCACCAACAAATCATCATTAATTGATCATGAAACATTTATCACATGAGGCATCTCATCATCTCTCAAACATAACCAATGAAATCAACACATGACCAATGGTTTTCTCAAGTGTTATGTACATATCCAACCATGTTAATGTCATAATTCTGAGAAATAACTTCCTTATTACAAGAATCACCAGCCTCACAGGAATTCAGAAACCACATTGGACATTTTCATATGGTCTTCCTCAGTTGTGCCCTTTCTACCTAGAAGGAAATGAATTCACTATAACTGACATGATCCCCCCACCATAAGAGTTTTATAGTCATCAAAATAAGAGATAAATTAGCTTCTCATGAGCACATTGGGTCAGATTCACCTTAAAAACACATGTCCAACTTTTCTGAGTCATGATCACAAATGAAATATCATTTTGGAATAAAATCCAATACCAACATGATCGGCATTCCAAATGATCTGATCATCTTAGAACACCATCCCACACATTAGAATGAATTGATTACATTAATTTCATGTTACTCTACTCTGGAGATGACCCAAGAATGCACTCAAAAACTCAAGGCTCAACAATTCCACCAATATCAGTTGGTTGATTTTATCATATAGAAATTTGGTGGGTATCACATATATGAACGCAATGTAGCTTGAGGTTTCCAAAGAGAGATGTAATATCCTTGATACTTACATGGGCTATTTGTCCTATAATCTATGTATCAGGTGGTTCATATAAGATATTTATCCCATATTCATATTTCCTAATTCAAACATTAACTTGGATGATGACGTATCAATTCATCCATCACTGAGGAATAAGAGAGGGTCAAATGGATTACCAAGCATCCGACCATGCCCAAGGTATATCTAAACAAATGAAACTGAGCATTACCTAATGCTCACAGCCTTAATAATGTTCAATGATACCATGACCACCCATCCAAAAAAAGATTTCATTTAGATGATAATATTTGACTAGGGACAATGACACCCAAATGTCATAATGTTGTAGAAGATGTATATTATTTCGTAGGGAATTATTCTCTAAGGGTGAAACCTACCTCAGGTTAAACTCTTAAAAATGAATACTGATCACCCCTACAACTAGTTCACACCAAAAAAAATTCACTAGGCCTAATGTTAATCACTTATTCCCTAGCTATAAAGAAAAAGTATTAAATAAAATTAAAATATTTCTTTTCGATGGAAACCCAATGAGATGTTTAGACTACCTGTTTCCCTCAAAATTCGGGGATGAACTCCTTGATTGAAGGTTCAAACATTCCGATCGGTTTCTAACGGGTTTGTTCATAGAACTGGAAACATCCAATGATTCCACATCCATTTGGACCTACTTTCCAAAGGTAGGCACTCATTAGTTTTTGGACTGATGAGGCTTAGGAATTTTAATTGGTCGAGAGGATGGGAGGTCGGACTCATCACACCTTTTTGATGGGAATTATTGTCTAATCTAGGACTCTCTTTATAGATTTAAGTTATGTTCGGGAATCCTTATTACATTACCAAGTATAAAATGAGCTTTCCCTCATATCTGACAATCAATGATTAAATATGTAGAAAATTTAGAGAATCTTTTATATGTATTTGAGGTTCATCATTGGTAGGGAATCATCTGTAATTGTTAGAGATTCATGGTCAATGTTATCCTTTAACACATTTATATAGAAGTCTCTTGGTCATTATGATGACCATGCTTGTTTTAAAGCCACTCAGTGGGGCACTGAAGTTTATCGTCATTCAGAAGGACATGGATTATTTCAAAGTTGGGATCGAACCCGCAGATGGTCTACCTATGTATCCTTGTTTAGAAAAGGAATCAGAACCCACGTAGTTCGAGTAAGGTAGTATGATGTTTATGATTGATGGCTCAAAGAAAGATTTCATAATTACTTTCACAATCCAAGATCATGTGAGTCATGCTCAGTGTGAGAAACAAGAGGTATTGGTAAAAACCAGACAATTGTGCCATGAACGATGCAATCATAAGAAATAATGTGGGGCTTCTGTATGCATGACTGCCCAGATAAATGAAGATTAGGATTTACTTCAGGGAAGAAATCCAGGAACAGGGTCCATAAAGGTATATGTGCTTCATGGATATTTGAATACTCTAACTTGGGGCTTACTCCTGAAAAGGAGGCCCAAATTAGGATAAGACTTATGATTGGGTTTTACTCCTGAGAAGGAATCCTAGATCAAAGGTAAATTAGGACTGGTTAAGAGAATTTAAGACTGGGGCTTACTCCTGAGAAGGAGGCCCAGGTTAAGGAATTTGGTTGGGGCTTACTCTTGAGGAGGATGCCCAAATTAGGGGACTTGGGGATTACTCCTAAGGAGGATTCCCATATTTGGAAATTATGACTGGGGCTTACTTCTAAAAATAAGAACCAGGTTAAAGAGCTCTCTCATCTTAAAGGATGAGGTTGAATGAATGAAATCTCAATCTTTAGTGACATAAAGATGTGTGAATCACTAGATTTTGAGAGATGTTCCACAGAGTTCCTTTCAGATAGGGAATCAAAATCAAGATATCATGCCATAAATGTCTTTAAAGAGTGTCTTGAAGACTAAATCTTGAATAGGAGAGGTGGAATGGCATAGCGGGGTGAAATGGGCAGGAAAGGCACCCAAAAAGGCAGGGGCGCGTAGGTCCCGGCAGGCGCGCAGGTACTGCGTAGGAGCGCAAGTCCTGGTCGCGGATGTATACATGCACGACACATGGGTACTTGCGCATTTTTAAACCAGCATGGTAATACTTGGGAGATCCTGGACCAATGCCTTTAGAATTATCCTGAGGTACTTCTAAAAGGGAGGCGCGCAATTTTTGGTGAGGAAGTAGGGCGGCGTGCAAGTATGTTCATTTCCCTTAAGCGTAAAACACCTTAGGCATGCAATTGATAGTGAATTATAACACTTAGACCTTAATCCTCTTGTTTATACCTTCCATTCTAGGTAAATAACTACCTTATAAGTGTTTGGAAGACCTGAAGAAGAGACTTGGGCATTCATAGCTCTAAATCTGAATTCTAGAAAAAATTCCTCCCGAAATGGGGGGCCCACAAGGTCTATTTATAGGTTGGAGAAGACCAGGGGAGGTTATCCTTTAGGGAACGCAAGTCACTTGCGCGACCATTAGGTGTCGCGCAAGTGGACTTGCGCGGCAGTGATGGAACTTGCGCGGCACATGTGCTTTTGAAGCCTTGTTAATTCCTTTGTCAATTTTTGATGTTTTCTTCAAAGGATGAATCAATTTGTGCTAAGTCATTTCCCTTGAATTCTTTTAGAAAATGTGACAAAAAAGGAGCGTCCACAAAAGTCCCCCCTCAGAGTTGGATTCGAAAGAAATGAGGATGTGACTCTGAGGAAATGAAGGAAACCAAAGGAAAGGCGGTGCGCAAGTGTTCAGTGCGCAACACTTGGCGCACAGGTTCGAGTCGCGCAGGGATGGAGCGTGCTGGATGGAGCATGTTGGGTGTAGGCACGCAGGTGGGCTGCCTGGACTATAAATACGTGGTCATTTTCCACGCATAGCATCTGATTCTGGATTTTCAATCTTTCACCACGCAGGTCCCCTTCACCGCGCAAGTTGCTCATTTTCCGCTGTTTCTTTATTTTCACGCTGTTGTCAAGGTAATAGGACTTTCACGATGATACTTGCGTGTCAAAAACATGCATGGAACATTAACACTTGCGCGACACATCCATACTTGCGCGCCAAGTTTAGACTTGCACGCCATAACGCCTTAGCCATTTTTATGAAATTCCTTCACAAATTTTGTGGAAAATAAACATACATAAAAGTTAATTTATTCAACTTTCATGCAGAATCAATGGCTCTTAGAACTGGAATAGTTGATGAACTGGATAGCAAGCGGATTGATGACATGATGAACATTATTGTCCATGATTATTATACCGTCAAAGATAGCACTCTTTCAGATTTGGCTAAGTATCTAAAGAAATATCATCGTGACTTCCCCCAAAGCACTTATATGCCTTTGTATGGCTATGGTCATCTGCGAGAAGTCACTATTCCAGAAGCAAAGAACTATCTTCCATTTTCGTGGTTTCATAATTACACCAACTTTGCTTCAGAAAATATCTCATGTGGAGGAGGATTTATAAATGCTGGAACAGTGGAGAAGGCCCACATGATGCATCATAGCCCTTGTACGCCAGATTTAAAACCTCATACGCCTGAGTTGAAACCACCTTGTCATCCTTCAATCTTCCGAAACACTCAGATGGATCAATCCAAAGGTTGGAAGAAAATTTGGGACTTCCGTCTTGGGGGAGGTGTGAAGCCAACATGGATGTGGGAATACTGGGTTAGACAAACCTGTTCAGATTTTGTCGAGGATCTGAAAGGAGTGGTGATATACGAAGCTGTTTGGGTTGGGAAAACATATGTTTATAGACATGATAACTTCATGTCAGAGATACTCAGTCACTGGATCCCAGAAACTAATTCTTTACATCTGACTCATGGAGAAATATGTATCAGTCCGTGGGATGTCCAAAAGATCTCAGGGGCTCCAATTTTGGGTGACATGTATGATGAATTCATTCCACCCAAGGTGACTTGTAATGATTCAGATAAGAATCCTACATTAGCTCGAGAATTATTTAAGTTCTTTCACAGGATCAAGAGTTTGGATACCTCATTAACTCATTCTAGAAAGGATATTCATCTGGAGGAGTGGATTAATGTATTTCTTATTAAGAAGAAAGAGAGGGAGCCAAAGGAGAAGGAGCCGAAAGAAAAAGGATCTAAGAAAAAGAAATCCAAGGATAAGAGGCTCAAATGTCCTACCACCTGCCCAAAACCTAAGAAGAGGGGTGCTACTGGCACATTCTGGCCAACTCTAGAAGCAGGAGAGTTTGAGAAATGGGGATATGAGGTGAATAAAAGGATCCCAAAGAAGACTCATCTGGTGGGATTCTTGGCTTTATGGCTCAGCGTTTATCTCTTGCTGGTCAGGGATTCGAAGGGAGGTGTCAGTCCAGGGACCTTCGTCATTGCGGAAAAATTGGCTGAGGGAAAAATGGTTGGGTTGGATACCCCCATTTTAGCAAATATTCACAGGAGTTTACTTCATGTCTTCATGGGTAAATCTTCTTCAAGAATAGTGGGACCATTCCAAGTTTTATAGGGATGGATCGCCACTCACTTCAGGCCTTATAATGTACATAATGGATTACAAATTCCTGGAAGTTCTTTCAGGCCGTCAGTGCAAGAATTCTCTCAAGTTGCTTCATTACATCTTAATGCCTATGACATGAAAGTGAGGCTGAGAATGTTTAAGGAATTCAACTTCTTTCCCTATGGAAATCCTCCAACCAGGCGGTTTGTTGATGATGGAACAACCCACTTGGATTTGAGGGCATACATGCTTGCTTGCAGGGATGGTGTGCTAGTTCCCAGGATTGATGGAGAAATTATATGCGAGGCCTATGCCTCCATATATATGTGCACGCCAATTCAAATGTCTGCAATAGATTGTTGTATCTCCTCTAGTACATGTCAGGTTAGAGCAACATCTGATGGTTGCTCGACAACTATGGCTGCCGACGTCAAGGGAGAAGACTGGGGCAGTATTTGATCTACCAGTTGAAAAAGCGGCACATAATTTGACTACATATTATGCCGAACACTGGATAGAATCATACCCCAAATGGGTACTGAATCACCTAGTTTATCAGGTGGGGAAAAGTAATAGGACTGTAGAGAAATAAACCCTTCCTCATGAAGTTGATGCTTCGCCACCTGAAGTCGATTCGCCAGATTTCTCTTCTAGAACTGATTCACCAGATTCCCATGATGGGGATGATGAGGCACAAATAGTGGAAAAGTGGTTTCGTGCTCGATATAATCCTCTGGTCAGAATTAAAATACCCACTCCATCAACTCCTGGTGAGTTACTTCATTGTGTCAATTTAATCACTACTACTTTATAAAGCAATAAGTCTTATTTTCTTATTCTCTATCTGTAGTTGCAGGAGCTGGGAAGAAACTAAAATCAAAGATTATAGGGCCTTCCTCTCAGCCTTCATATCTAAGACCAGAGGCTGTCCAAACATGGTAGGATTTATACTGTGGTACTGAGACAGCCTGGCTAGATTTGTGTGAGGGCCTACATCTTCCTGGAATAGGAAATCTTCTGGATTCTACAGATATCCAATATGAGGATAACCCCAATGAAGTGTGGGATTACATCAGAGAGATGGAGATTCTCATATATTCCACTGATGATTCCGTTCCTGTCACCAGGCGGGTAAAGGAAATTATTGATCTTGGCGCCACTGAGGGGTCTGGTGGTTCTGGAGATGAGGAGTGGCATGATTATGTGGCTCCTGAATATGTATGTTTTCTTTCTTTATTTGCTTTGAAACTTGATTCAAGTCAAAGATTTGTTACTTAAGGAAGTTGTTTTCTTCATCTTGCAGCTTTCAAAGAAAGGAATTGAGGTTCCATCGCCACAATATAGCCCTGGTGGTACTACCATCGGGACTGCTGCTGATTCTCCTCGCGAACCGGGCAAGATATCTTCAGGCCAGCAGGCCATGAATGAGGAGCTGGAAACGACTTTTCATTCTCCAATCTAGGTACCAATAAGGGAGACTGCCGATACTCCTAAAAAACCAAATAAGAAGAGGCAAAAAAGGAGGAATTCCACAGCTAAACACTTCATTAGCAGGAGTAAGTCCTTCGGGTAATCACGAGTCTATACCCATGAAAAGGTTACTCATATTTCTGGGGATTGCAGGGGATTCTTCAATTTCCCATCTGTGGGAAAGGACTGATCCTCCTACAGGGACCAAGGAGGGTGCTGTGGAACAATCATAGATTCAAGCTGACTTGGCTGCTCATGGAGAAGAGCTCGCATTTGTTCCCAGTATCCCTCCTCCTCCTGTTGCAAGAAGAGAAGAACCTTTTTCTGGTAAGTTAACAATGCTTCATAAAAATGTTGAACGAACAACCGACTAACATCCATTCTGTGATACTTCAGGTTCAACCACTGCATTATAGATTCTGGCGGTTGTTGCAACTGATGTCGTGATTTTATCTGAAGATGTTGTCCAGGGTCAGGGGCTGCAGGACGTAAGTCATCAAGAAGACACATCAAACGCTCCCACTAGTGAGACTAACTAGGATTCTAAAATATCATTGGATCAAATGATGAATCGTGGCATGTCTTTCAAATAATATTATGATCATGCTAAGTTTTCAAGTGATTTAAAAGACCTTGGGCGTGAGTGTTATCCTTCGCCCAGTCAATTTTCTTATAATTTACACTTCTAATCATGACTAAAAATAATATGCATTTCCATCCATAGAAGCTGTTGAACTTTCAATGCCTGAAGAGGGTGTGAACATTGATGTCAACCCTACCATTGCATAAACATTAGCTCAAGTAGAGCTAAACCCAAAAAACCCTCCTGAGACCCATCTTGAAGATCCTGTTGAGACTGGTAAAGATGGGGAGGAGTCTTCTCAGGTTGCTGATCTACCGTCGGGTAAGGGTTAACAATATTTGTGATTGTACTTAATTTCCAAGACAATAAATTATTTTGTTATCCTTTGAAACTAACCAAAGCTTTAAATTAATTATGCAGGTCCATCAACTGCAGTGGCTAGATTTGGAGGTGAGGCCTCAGCCTCTGCCCCAACGGGAATTGAAAGGGAAGAAGCACAGGTCAGAGGGGAAAGTGCAGAATAGGGAACTTCCTTAAGTGCATTAATCCCAGATTACATGCCCCCCCATGTGATGATGATGTTGAATTAGTCCTATTGGTTCTTAAAGCATTTAGCTTTTCACGACGCAAGGCATGGAACAACATATGCAAAATCATATCTGAGGTGACTTTAGAAGAGCTATCATCGAAGATCCCCCGATTGTCATCTCAGTTTGTCATGCTAGGACTTGGTGGTGTTGGATATGAAAAGATCCATGCCTCGGTGAAACAGGTCCTCTTCAGGAGGGAGCAGGAGCAAAAGTGTCGTGAAGATATGACCAGGGTGAAACTATCAGTTAACATCGGCAAATTTGAGGCTGCTGTATCCCGATATGAGGCTGATTATTCTACCAAGATGAAGGAGATGAAGCATAAAATCAAAGAAAAAGTCATCCAGTAGGTGCAGCTCCAGCAACAGTTAGATGTTGTTACTAGGGAACTTGATCAGCACAATAATTCATTGGAGGGAGCTCAAATGAATTGTATGAAAGCCATTGAAGATGCCAAGAAGGCACTCAATCAAGCAGAGAAGAGTGAAGCTGGTCGAGTGCACGAGCTTCAAGTAGTTGCTGATGAAGCTCGGGATGTTGTACACCAAGTGAAGACTTATGTTGACAGTCTTTTGTAATCTCCTGAAAAAGGGAAGAGGCTCTAATCTGTGGATGTCCCTCTAATTCTTGTGCATCAATGGAGAGTAATTTTATCTTCAATCATTTATTCTTCTATTCTTTCACTACCGGCTTTAAATTTTACCTAAGACAATGGGCCTAGTAAGAATAGTTTGATTTTTACTAGGATTAATATAAATAACCCTACAAACTTTGAAACTTTTAATTTCTCAATATTACCTAAATCATACAAAATGTATGTTTAGTGAGATGGAACTTGAATTTTATTCAGAGTTCCTTTGTCTTTTGTGGGCAGTTTAAAGTCATGCAGATCCGACATAAAGAGGCTAATGTTTATGGTCGAAATAGATTTGACTGAATGAATTAGAATTGACTCAATTATTTGAAAATTTATCTGAAAACATATTACCATATTCAAGTATGAGGGAAAATATGTAAACTATAACTTAAGAAAATTTGGATATGAGGAATGATATGAAAAAGAGCTAAAAGGAATTAGAAGAAGTAGTTCCCAAGAATGAAGTTACCATTATTTAACAAACCCATTAGTGGGTTGAATTATGCAGGGCCACCTAAGGGCATTGGCTGCAAAGTCAAATAAATAGCATATTTTGGTTGAAAAGTCTGTTATGGAGACTGTTTAGGCAAGGCCGCCTAAGGGAATATACTGCATAGTCAGGTAAAAGAACTCTCAGAAATTTACATTCCTAGTACTGAAAATCTAGTGAAAGTTTATAGAGATTCAAATTTTCCTAAGTATAGAGTTTGATGTATGGAAAGAGGTACTTGAATATGGAGAAGATATTTCTGAACAATATTATCGAAGAACTGGATGGATATCACTCCTACGAAGGTCTGACCCAAACACAGGGAAGGAGAAT
Organism: Viscum album; assembly: GCA_963277665.1. Taxonomy (NCBI): domain Eukaryota; kingdom Viridiplantae; phylum Streptophyta; class Magnoliopsida; order Santalales; family Viscaceae; genus Viscum; species Viscum album. The sequence goes on along the minus strand of OY728125.1, from coordinate 1,550,213,932 downwards.
ATAAACCATAGAATTGAATACTTTCAGATCATGAAAAAGGATATGGGATAAATATGTTAAGGATGGCTATTTTTGCGGATCCCTACATACTGCCATTTAAGACCAATAAGGACAAAAGAGGCTTTCTTCCCAAGAATCAAGTTACCAGTATCCGAAAAACCCATTAGGGGGTTGAATTATGCAGGGCCACCTAAGGGCATTGGCTGCATAGTCAAATAATAGTATTTTTTGGCTGACATGTCTGTTATGTAGACTGTTTATGCAAGGCCGCCTAAGGGCACGTGCTGCATAGTCAGGTAAAAGAACTCTCATAAATTTGACATTTTTTGTGACTAAAAGTCAAGAAAAGGGTTATGATGATCTGAAAATATTTAAGGTTAGGATTATGACACCTAAAGATAGTTATTGTCCAATGTATACAAAGATACACAGATCAATGCTAACCATAATCATGTTGTGGCTGGGTTTTGAATTGAAATGTTGGACTTTACTACATATCCCATAAGGATGGGAATCAAGCCATACATAGTTCTTGAATTACATTTTAACGTCGTCTGGGACAAAAGGATTAGAGATCTTAGTTTAGGGTCGTAGATCTTGGACCATTGTAAGAAATACATAGTGTGTGTTTTCATGGGGACTTTTCAGCCAAAGGACTGAAAGAGGAATTTGGGGTTAGGACCAAAGACTTGGGGCTGGATTCTAGGGACACTCGAACGTTCCTATGTATCCTATAAGTATGGGAATCAAGCCCGCGTAGTTCTAGAAATACCCTCTGTACAAATTTGGTTCGTACATGTGAAGGGTGAAAGGGGACTTTAGAGAAATGATGGTTTAACCCAAGATAAAAGGTTTGGGAATTTCCATGTATGCACGTAGTCTTTGAAATGAAACATGATTGAAAATTCAAGGTAAATAATGGTTCCCTCTCAGGTGAGGGTATCAAAGAATATTGTAGTTTATTGTCATACTGGACAAAAGTGTTGTATAGTTTAACTTCGTATAGTAAGGACGAAAGTGAACCAATGTAAAGATATTGATTCTGGGGACGGTTTCACGAATCATCATCGTATAAGATAGAGGTGAACTGAAGTGAAAAGATTGGTTTTGGGATTGAACCATGGGATGTTTTATATGTACCCATCCTGGAAGGCAAGGATAAAAGTCCACGTAGTTCAATTAAAGAATGAATTAATGATCAATTTGTTCTTGGGGACAACGACCTAAAAAATGATGGTGTTGGGACTTACACATGGTTAGTAGACCGGAGAGAGTGTTATGGTTGAAGTTTTCTCTAAGATCACGTGAGTCATACTCGGTGTGAGAAACAATAGGTAGCAAAAACCCTAAAAATGCATATTTTAATGTCATGTAGGACATATAAAGGGACTATGCAGTTTAAAGTCTTGCAGTTAGGACTATAAGTGCTGTACAGTTTAGTGTCATGTAGCTGGGACAAAGTACAGTTTAATGTCATGTAGAACGTATCAAGGACTTTCTATACAGTTTAGCGTCATGTAGTTAGGACGATGGGGAGAACACTATTTAATGTCATGTTGAACAAAAAATAAGACTATGTAGTTTAATGTCATGCAGTAAGGACAAAAGAGTACACCATTTAACATCATGTTGGACGAAAGTTTGAATAGTTTAAGGTCATATGCATGGACTGGGGATGATGCAGTTTAACATCTTGCTGGACGGTGGTGCAGTTTAAGGTCATACCGGACCATGGTGCAGTTTAAGGTCATACTGGACCAATGATGATATATTTTTTGTTTATACAAAATACTTCTTCAAAAATCTGGCATTGGATGGAGTAGTGATGAGTTCTCCATCCATTGAGATTAAAGAATAAGCTCCATTGGAGTATACCCTATGTATTGAGTAAGGTCCTTCCCATTTTGGCTCAAGCTTGGGAGTTTTCTTTCCTGGTATCATTGGAATTATGAGAACTAATACCAATTCTCCCTGAGTGAATGAACGAAGATGAACTTTTTTGTTAAAAGCTTGTGCTATTCGATTTTGATAGACTTCCAAGTGGTGCAAAGTGCACAATCATTTTTCATCTAACAGTTCCAATTCATTCAATAGATTTTGAGATTGTTCATTTGTAGATGATTGATCACAAATGGAAACTCTGAGCGAGGTTAGTTGAACTTCAATTGGCAAGACTACTTCCATTCCATATACCAATGAATATGGAGCTGACTGCGTTGTAGTGCGGGTGGTAGTCTGATAATCCCATAAAGCATGGAAGAGTTTATCATGCCATGATTTCTTATCTTTATCCACCATCTTTTGCAGTATATTTGATAGAGTCTTATTGAAGGCTTCTATATGGCCATTGGACACTGCATGATACTGAGATGAATGGTTGGATTTGATGTTGTATTCTTGATACAATTTCTTCACCTCGGATGAACAGAAGTTGGTGCCATTGTCCGTCAATATCTTATGAGGGACACCAAATATGGTAATGATGTTAGACTTGATGAAGCTAACAATTCATTTATAACTGACTTCCTTAAGAGGTATTTCCTCTGCCCATTTTTAAAATAAATTAGTAGTAGTAATAATATACTTAAACTACTTGGTCGTAGCTGAAGGGCAAGGCCCCAGCACATCCATTCCCCATGTGCCAAATGCCCATGAGTATTTAGCTGTATGAAGCAACTCTGGAGGTTGATGAATGAAGTTGGCATGTACTTGGCATTAATGACAATTCTTTGTGAAATAAACACAACCATGTATCATTGAAGGCCAAAAGTATCCAAGCCTTCGAATCTGATCAGACAGTCTATGTCCAGACTGGTGGGCACCACATATTCCTTCATGCACTTCTTTCATGACAGCCATTGTATCTTTGCCATCAATGCATCTGAAGAGAACTCCATCAAAACCATGTTTGTAGAAAATTTTCTCTAGGTGATATGGGATATCATAAAGAGTAAAATTGACCACACATCGCCGGATTTGTTCTTTTTTGGCTCTATCAGGTGGAAGTGTTCAATTTTGAAGGTATTCCCTGATAGGTGACATCCATCCTGTAGTATGACCATACGGTTCTGGAATGGGACTAATTTCATTAATTTTCTCTATTCTTATTCGAACATAAGGTGAAATTTCCCGACGGTGGGAAATACTGATGGTTGTCTCGTCCCGATTTGGATCTGCCAAAGATGTGGCTATATTAGCCAGTGCATCAGCTTGGGCATTTTTTGATCTTGCGACATAAGAAAATGTTGGTTCCGAAGGGAATTCCTCAATTAACACTCTGACATAATCATACAAAGGGATTAGTTCTTCTTTTCTGATGGCATAATCCCCATTTACTTGCTTGATTACCAGGTCAGAATTACCTTTCACCTTTAAGTGATGCACTTGTGCTTGAAGCGCTAATTCCAAGCCTGCGATGAGAGCTTGGTATTCTGCTTCATTATTGGTACCACCTTCCCACAATAAGTAGGAATAAGGTAACACTTCCTTTTCTAGAGAAATTAGTACAATTTCTAAGCCAACTTTGTTGAATTTATGATTTTCCATTTTCCTCCCTGTTGGACTTCTGGAAGCACCATCAAAATAAATTTCCCATTCCTGAGGACTTTCTTGAATAGAGAAGACTTCCTCATCAGGGAGTTAAATATTTGAAGATGTGTCTTCCACTAAAGGGTGTTCAGCCATGAAATCAGCCAGAGATTGGCTCTTTATCGCCTTTTGAGACACATACTGAATGTCGAATTGCTGTAAAATAATTTCCCACCTTGCCAAACGTCCTATAAGCATTGGACGACTAAGGATGAATTTGAGCGGGTTATTGCGAGATACCAATTGGACATCGTGATGTTGCAGGTAGTGTCTCAACTTCTGAACTACAAAGTTTAATGCCAGGTAGCACTTCTCAATACTTTAATACCGGGTTTCTGCTTCAAGCATAGTTCGACTGAGGTAGTAGAGACTGCTTTCATTCCGAGCATCATTATTCTGAGCAAGAAAGGCACCCAATGATCGCTCTAGAGCTGTCACGTAGAGGATAAGTGGTCTTCCTTCAACAGGTGGAATGAGTACTGGTGGACTCAAGAGGTATTTCTTGAGAATATCGAATGCTTCTTGGCATTATTTATTCCACTGGTAAGTGACTCCCTTCTTCATCAATTTGGTGAAGGGTAAACATTTGCCTGCCAAATTGGCGATGAAACACCAAATATAGGCTAAGTGTCCCTGAATTCCTCTTTATTATTTAAAATTTTGAGGAGGTGACATACCAAGGATTGACTTGGAATTCTCAGGATCGACTTCAATACCACGATGGCATACAACAAAGCCGAGGAATTTTCCTAAGGTTACCCCAAAAGAACATTTTAAGGGGTTCATCTTCAAATTATGTTGTCTAAGCGTGCGAAATATGACTTCCAAATCATCAAAGTGATTAGAACATTTTTTGGATTTAACCAACAAATCATCTAGATAGCATTCAACAAACTTCCCTAAGAAGGGTTTGAAGATACGATGCATGGCACACTAATATGTTGCACCTGCATTCTTTAATCCAAAGGGAATTACCCGGTAGAAAAACACACCCTGAGGGGCTCTGAAGGCTGTGGATTCCTCTCCTTCTGGGGCCATTCAGATCTGATTATATCCGGAATATCCATCCATGAAGGAAAGTTCTTCATAGCCAGTTTTTACATCAATTAAAAGTTCTGTAATCGAAACTAGGAAATCATCCTTAGGACAATGCCGATTAAGATCTCTGAAATCGATGCAAACTCTAATTTGTTCGTTCTTCTTATTTACAGGGACAATATTAGCCAACCACTTGGGATACTGAACTTCTCTGACGAAGTTATCTTTGATAAGCTTATCCACTTCAGCTTCAATTTTGGAAGCATAAGTTGGGTGTGTTCTTCTCACAGCTTGCTTAAATCCTCAATGTTCTTCTGGTAAACCCAAATGATGAGTAGAAACATTCGGATCAAGCCCGAGCATTTCTGTATAGTTCCAAGAAAATATATCTCTATGTAACTTTAAAAAGGAAATATACATCTCTTGCTCGTCAAGAGTCATGGCATCACTGATTAAAGTGGGGCGTGGATCTTCTTTTGTACCCAGATTTATTTCTCTGAGTTCATCCACAGTGGTAGAGAAACCCTCTTCAAATGCTGGAGGAGCATCTCTGAGATCTAACTCTTCTTCTTCATCATGTGTTATTTCTTCCGTTTCTACTTGCATAGTAGATGATAAAGCAGAATTTTCATGATCAGAAGAGATGTCAAAATTTTCACATCTTGAAGAAGAAGCTTCCATTTCTGACCCAATTGATGATGAAGGGTCTTCTTTGGGTAATAAAGAGGAGATGATGGATTGAGAATCGACATCATTGTTCACCTCTGATGTTGCTATAACTTCTTCTAGCCTAATTGGAGAAGTATAGACTTGTTGGATTTCAGCAGATGAAAAGAAGGCGTCACCATTTGTGCTTTCATCACTGCTTGGTGGGTTACCAATTTCTCCCATGTTGTCTGGATCGATTTTCATAATTGACATTATGGATCTTTCCATAAGAGTATTTTGATTTGGGTCTATCTTTTCAATTTGACTGATAGGCAACACATAACCTGTACTCACATGTGTAAATGGATTTACTGGAATCTTCTCCAAACCATATGGAGCATTAACTTTGGTAATCTCCTTTGTTGTGGATTTCTACCTTCCCTTCATGTGATAGAATTGCACCTCAATGTATTGAGACTCACATGTCTTGAACGGGGCCTTATCACCATACAATGTCCCAACTTGACCATCGAAACAAAATTTGAGACATTGATGGTATGATAAAGGGATAGCCACATGTTGATGTAGCCACGGTCTTCCAAGCAGGATGTTGAAGGCTGAATCTTGATCAACAACCATGAAATCTGAATTGGATACAAGATCTCCAAACTGAGTTCTGAGTGTAACTTCACCCAGTGGTTCTTGTTCATTTTTATCATATCCTTGTAACATCATGGTAGAAGGAGATAAATTAGATTCTGTGAGGCCCAATCGATGAAGTGTACGAATGGGCATGAGGTTGACTCCTAAACCATTATCAATGAAAGCTCTTCGAATGTCTACGCCATCGACCTTTCCAGATAGGTACAAAGGTCTAATATTCCCATGCACAACATCATCTTCATCTTCATCAGTAAAAGATATTATTTCATGGAATTCTACAAGATTATTCTCTATGAGATAGACTTCAGCTGCAGCAATTTCAGGTTCAAACTCCTAAGGACTTGACAAAGCCTCGATGAGTACTTCCCAAAGATCTTTTGACAGATTCAAAGCATCCAGAATTGAAAACTTGGCTGGTACATGGGCCAAGTGTTTCAATACATCATACTTTTGATCCAGAGTTCTGCGTTTCCCAACAAGAATATGTGGTTTAGCAGGTGCCTTGGAAGCATATTCTTTGGAAGTTGATGCATCTTGTCTTGGGATAGGAGTTGGAAATATTTCTGGTTTTGGCAGATTAGACCGATTAGATCCATTTACTTGCTGAGAGGAAGAAGATGGAACCTTCAACTGGTCTTCCAAAATAACAGTGCCAAGATTGAATTTGCTATTGGTAGAAGAAATTTCTTGTTCTTGCTGAGCTCGCTGAAGGGATCTACCATGAGTTTATGCTGCGTACACAGTTCTATCAGGGGTATAATTGGAATAGTGGATTCTGAAAGATCCACGTCATCCCCTATATCCTGATCCTCTGGAACTTATTTTGATTCCCTTGTTTGATACAGGGAATTCAAGCTCATCGAAATCAAAACTGTGACTGGAATATGGATCTGTTAATTGAATCATATTAACAGAACCAAAAATCAATTCTTCATCCGATGAATATTCTGCCTGATTAGCCTGTTTAGGCAGTGCCGTTTGGTGGGACGGTGCCTGTTTATTTGAAGTAGATTACATGAAGTCTTCCAAGTTCAAAGACATCTTAGGCTTTGACATGTACTCATCTTCTTCTGATTCTTTTTCTTTCTTTGAATCATGTCGTTTCATTGAGGATTTTCCCTCTAATGAAGAGGGTTTTTCTACAGCATTCATAGTAGAAGGTACAATTTGTTTCTTCAATTTCATTCACAAAATAGAATGAGTTCGGTTGATCGTCTTTCTGACCATCCAATCATTATATTTTTGTGCATTTTTTCTTTTGACTTCTTGCCACTCCCCTTCCTCCTCTGGAACTGTAGCAGTAACACATGCTACCTGGGCTGAAGAGCCCTTCAGTTTGACTTGTCCCGAGTCGACCATATTTTTCAGGAGGTCTTTGAAGACAAAACACTCCTGGATGGGATGCCCCAATATTTTATGAAAGGGGAAATAATTGGGACGGTCTTCATCTCCTTCCTTGTTTGGCTTCTTGGGCCTTGGCAGCTGAACCAAATTATTCTCCCAAGCCGAAATGAAGTAACCAAGAAATTTTTCATTTCGGAAAGAGTATGTTTTTCTCTTCAGATCCTCAAATTGTTTTCATCTTTGATTTCTTTGATCATCTTGACGAAACGGCCTTTGTTTTTGGCACTCAGGAGGTGGAACCCTTCGAGAATATGATGGTTTTGAAGTAGAAGCAGGTATAGGTGCTTGTTTAAGCATAACTATAGCAGTCTCTGCTTTACCCATTCTCCTTCCTGGAGCTGATGGAATTACACGAGATTTAGCCTTAGTCTATATAAGAGAATATTCAATCTGTTGAGCGATTGAGGTAAGGTCTCGAAACCCTCCTATGTATTTCACAGGGATCAATGGAGTGTGTAATTCGTTATGTAGATTTTCCACACAGATTGGCAACAGTTCCTCTTGAGGGAGTGATAAACTTAGGGAATATGTTAATCCCTTCCAGCGAGCAATGAAATCAGAGACTCTTTCATTCTCCCTTTGCTTACAGTTTGTAAGATCAAAAACTGTAGTCTTTGGCAACGTTGATCTGAATTGGAGAAGGAATTGTTGACGGAGATCTTCCCATCTGGTAATTCAATGGGATTTCAAGCTTGTATACCAGACAAAAGCTAGTCCTTGCAAGGTTCGCATGAAGTATCTGAGTTTTAGTTCTTCTTGATGCTCCGGAGTTCCCATCATAGGATCACAAAAAGACATGTAATGCATCAAATTCTGTTCAGGGTCGCCTGATCCATTGAAAATAGGGAATACAGGGTTCCCAAAACATGATGGGGGAGAGATTGAATCTACCCATTCAGGGTAAGATTTCTTTTCCGGTCGAACCTGCGCACTTTTCCCTTCCATAGTCTCTAACCGAGCTGTTAATGAATCAATGGTAGTTGTTAACTTTTGAGAAACATCTGGTTGAACTTGGACTTGGGCAGTTTCAATGACTGGAGCTTGGATAGATGTGGTGGCCGGTACTGCAACCAATGGCTGCACTACCAATTGTTGTTGCACTTGACCCGTAGGATTAGACCTGTGAGGTTGTACTGATAAAGGAGGATATTTTTGATCCATCTCAGTAGCTGCAACAAACTCCCTTGGATGACTGACTCCATCATGTTTAAGAAGAAGACTACCCTGAAGTAGCTCTGCATTCAACCTCCTCAATTCCTTCATCTCTTCTTCCTGTTGCGCAAATCTTTTCTCTAGTGAGAGCGATTGTCCTTCTCCATAGGAAGGATATGTAACCTGATTGTTTCCCTTCCCCTTTTTTGATCCCTATCAGATAGGGGGAAGTGGGTTATTTGAAGGAACACCCAGATTTTGGGTAAACCTTTGATTTCATGTATGCACACCTTCTTCATTTGTGTCTGTGCATACAACTTCTTGATCAAGAATCTCTTTATCTGATCCCTCTGAATGAGCCTCAGCTGGTGGATCAGCAACAACAACATTGATGACATTAATTGATGCATAACGCATTGCATCCCTTCTATCAGAATTTCTGTGATATTGTATTCTTCCATGTCTTTGATGAGACATTGCCTTTTGTTGATTCAATCCCTCAGGAACTTCTTGATGAACCGTAATTTTGAAGGAATCTCCTAATAATTTGGCTCTTCATTCCTCTTGAGGCTTCTTCCCCAATCAAGAAAAGACCGAATTTCTCTGAGAAGGGGATTGATGATTTGAAAAAGTCCCCAGTCCGGTGGACTGGGGCTGTTCCTATTATTCCCGCTCAACTCCTCAAATCTTATTTGTTGATTTTGAGGGTTGGTTTAAAAGAGTCCCCAGTCTGGCAAGCTGGGGTGGCTCTTGACATGCTATGTCTGAGACTTTCTTAAAAGATCTTCGGATCTTGAGAACCTTAGTCTAGAAATTAGCTGGATGCATTAACCTGTATCCACTTTTATCACCTGGTTCAAAAGACTATTGGATGATTTCCGACACTTCTGTCACTTGATGATGTTCTTGCGCCATACGAGAGTCCTGTTCAATATACTTGTTTGCTTGATGAAGGAGTAATTCAACAACTTGTTCTCTATATTCTCTATTTTTAGAATAATTAGTTAAGGCCTATTCTTGGGGAAAATTTTGATTACAAACAAAACCCATTGACTGTGGCCGGCTACGGGCAATAACATTGCATGAGACCATTTTCGATAGTCTTTGCTGACTGGAGAGAACATTGAAATGAAATGCTCCATGAACACCCCATCCTATGACATGAATACCAGATGGGGTATTGGCAATTAACTGCTGCAATCTTCTTAGTGAACCAAGGCATGAACGTTGAAGGGATCTCTGCTGCTTTTCAGCCTTCGGATATCGAGAGACTGATAGAGATTCCAAATTAATCTGACGTTGTAACCCTTCTATTATCTTAAGATGATTTTCATATTCATCATAAGATAATAATTTCTTTTTTAACTGACAAAGAGTTTTCCATTTGTTGAGATGAATATCATGAATTCCATCTTCCGTTAACATCTCTGGAATGTCATACTGAGAGTTAGCCAGAGGCCAAAACATGACTGGCACTTCACTGTTCGCCAGTTGTTTTCTCATGTTCAGCATTTCCTCTTTATCATTCAATGAAGATTCTTATACCTAATTTGACAAGATTTGGTGTCTCCTTGTTGCTTCATCGGATTCCACAAAATTGGTAGAGAAATCATTGATCAAACTAGAAGATCCATGACTTAGGGGTGGTTTAGAGAATGACCTACACCCTGGTCTATCTTCTAATTGATAATGTATTTCACCTGCTAGCGATCAAGCATCAGACATGACTGGTTTCGCATTTGAAAGTGCCTCAAGATAAGAGGGATTTCTTGGCACTACATTGTCCACTAGAGCATTTTTCGGGAAATGTGAATCACTACTGTGGAGATGACTTTTGCAGTGAAATTCATCATCATGGGGAGGACCACCGTGGTGGGTTATCGCAAAAGATGAGATATCTTGATCTTTGGTCTTCTGGCCACAGAGAGGGTTATTGTATCTCTCATCTGAAGATGAAAGTTCGAGATCAACCGAATTTTCATGACGAAATCCTTCATGAGGAAGTTTCTATTGAAGACCTTCAGAATTAATGTTCCCACTATTGGGAAATGAGGGAGTAGAATCTTGGATTCCAACAGATAATTGTCTGAGGGCTTCAAGAACTCCAGCATCGAGCAAGGCCTTGTTATAGATTGGCACTTGATCTTTTGACTGTGCTGGGTGGGTCTTCTTCTTAGACGCCTTCTTACTCACCTTGGAAACCACTTTTTGACGAATGTGGCTGCTCTAATAAGGTGTATGTGCCTGATCAGGAGAGATGGCCAGGTTTGGCTGACGATCTCCACTCAAATCAGGTGTATGTACCTGACTTGGTTGTCTGTATGATATGGGGGAGTATGCCCCACAACCCTCTTGGAATGGAACAGATGTGTGTGTCTGTTCAGGAGTGAACTGTTGATGTGTTACTCCACTGGTAGGGATAGATTTATGTGTCTTTCCCTGAGATGCCGCTGAATCTGTTATAATATCCTGGAAGGCATCCAGAATATGAGCAGGGATTTGCTTCTGCTCTTTCACCATTGATAGAATATTCTTGGTGACTTCAGCTGATGGAATGGGGATATACGTCCATTTCTTGATTGGAGTAGGTGTATGTGCCTGCTCCTGTCCTCCTTTTCTTGTCAGTGAATCCCGACCGTACTAAAGTGTGGGGGCAGAAAGTTGAGTCTGCCTCCTGTTTGTCGCCGGAGCTTTCCGACTGACTTCTCCGAATGCTACCAAACGAGACTGTTGGTAGAATTGATCAATACTAGCAGATGTATGTGCCTGCTGATTGCACTCTGCCAAATATGGTTGACGAACTTCCTTCAACAATGACAGACGAGGCTGCTGGCAGGATTGATGAGTGTAACCAGGTGTATGTGCCTGTTTACCAGTGGTCAATACATTGGGTTGGCGGGATCCATCATATGTAGTCAGACAAGCCTGTTGACTGACTGATGATGTATAAACAGGTATATGTTCTTGTTTATAGTACTCCGCCATAATTTCTTGGCGGGATTGGCGTACTGCTTCCAGACAAGTCTGCTGGACAACAGAATTAAAATAGGCACGTGTGTGTGCCCGCTCGTTGCTTTCCACCAAGTTAGGTTGGTGGACTTCTCCGAAGATGGAAGAGATGAGAACATGCTCACTGTTAACCGGATTTCACCTCTGGAAATTCGTCTTTCCTGCTCAGGTTCGAGGAACCTAAGCCGAACTCCTGGAGTCGGTACCCTCATCATGTTGAGTGCACACTACCGCACGAGTCTGGTGGTGATTGTTGATGGGAGCCCTCAGGAAGGACTCATGTTTGCTAGAATTAAGGCCCTGAGGGACCTGATCATTCACCTCCATAGAATAAGGGAGTGAATGTTGATTGCGTTCTGGGGATAATGACCCAAAACAGTTGGAGACGGTGGTTATCACCGCCTTCTTCTTGATCACTTGTCGTTGTTATCCAGACGACCAGTGTGAGTTGTTCACTTGGAGGGATTGTCGGGCAGCCTCCAGAGTTGGGATGGTACCATGTTGACAGTACTCCTTAACCAGCTCATTTGATACCCAACGTTGAAGATGCTGAGTAGGTGATGTCATCCTCAGAGTGGACGATGATCCCGCAGGAGTAGCAGTAATGGCATTCGTAGCAGCGGTATTCACAGGTGTGAACTTGAGAGCAGCCATTTCATAGAATGCAAAGAATCTTGGGAAAGAGTGCCTGTTTGATATAACAGACGTAATCATGATAAATTAAACCTCTACATCTTTTGTATGAGCACATATGTCAATGATTTTTTTGTTGGCCCTCTCATTGAGTTTTAAATAGGGGCCTAACAAATAGGTAAAACATCATTGTAACTTGATTAAGGATTCACGTCAGGTTCACCATTTTTTGTTTCCCTCAGAATTCAGGGATGACCTCCTTGGTTGAAGGTTCAAACATTCCAATCTGTTTCTAACGGGTTTGTCCATAGAACCAGAAACATCCAATGATTCCACATCCATTTGGACCTACTTTCCAAAGGTAGGCGCTCATTAGTTTGTGGACATATGAGGCTTAGGAATTTCCATTGGTCGAGAGGAAGGGAGGTCGGACTCATCACACCTTTTTGAGGGGAATTATTTTCTACTCTAGGACTCTCTTTATAGATTTAAGTTAATTTCGTGAATCTTTTTTACATTACCAAGTATAAAATGAGCTTTCCTTCAGATCTGACAATAAATGATTAAATATATAGGATATTTAGAGAATCTTTTATATGTATTCTAGGTTCTCCAATGATAGAGAATCATCAGTATTTGTTAGAGATTCTTGGTCAAGGGAATCCTTCGACACATTTATATAGAATTCTCTTGGTCATTATGATGACCATGCTGGTTTTAAAGCCACTCAGTGGGGTACTTGAAGTTTATTGTCATTCAGAAGGACATGGATACATTAGAGTTGGGATCGAACCCACAGATGGGCTACCTAAGTATCCTTTGTTTAGAAAAGGAATCAGAACCCGCGTAGTTCGATTAAGGGAGTATGATGTTTAGGATTGATGGCTCAAAGAAAGATGTCATAATTAATTTTACACTCTAAGCTCACGTGAGTCATGCTCGGTGTGAGAAACAAGAGGTATTGGTAAAAACCATACAAGTGTTCCATGAAAGATGCAATCATAAGAAATAATGTGGGGCTTATGGATGTATGAATTCCCAGATAAATGAAGATTCAGATTTACTTTAGGGAAGAAATCCAGGAACAGGGTCCATAAAGGTATATCTGCTTCATGGAGATTTGAATACTATAACTTGGGGCTTACTCCTGAAAAGGATGCCCAAATTAGGAGAAGACTTATGATTGGGTTTTACTCCTGAGAAGGAATCCCAGATCAAAGGTAAATTAGGACTGGTTGAGAGAATTTAAGACCGGGGATTACTCCTGAGAAGGAGGCCCAGGTTAAGGAATTTGGTTGGGGATTAATCTTGAGGAGGATGCCCAAATTAGGGGACTTGGGCCTTACTCCTAAGTAGGATGCCCATATTTGGAAATTATGACTGGGGCTTACTCCTGAAAAAAAGGCTCAGGTTAAAGAGCTCTCTTGTCTTAGAGGACGAGGTTGAATAAATGAAATCTCAATCATTAGTGACATAAAGATGTGTGAATCACTATATTTTGAGAGATGTTCAATGGAGTTCCTTTTAGATAAGGAAGCCAAATCAAGAAATCATGCCATAAATGGCTTTGAAGAGTGTCTTGAAGACTGAATCTTGAATAAGATAGGTGGAATGGCATAAGAGGGGTGAAATGGGCAGGAAAGGTGCCCAAAAAGGCAAGGGCGCACAGGTCCTGGCAGGCGCGCAGGTACTGCGTGGGCGCACAAGTCCTGGTCACACAGGTATACCTGTGTGGCACATGGGTACTTGCGCGTTTGTAAACCAACAATGTAATACTTGGGTGATCCTTGACCAATTCCTTTAGAATTATCCGGAGGTACTTCCAGAAGAGAGGCGTGTAAGTTTTGGTGAGTAAGTAGGGTGGTGCGCAACTATGTTCATTTCCCTTACGGGTAAAACACCTTGGGCGTGCAAGTGTTAGTGAATTCTAACACTTAGACCTTACTCCTCTGGTTTAAACCTTACATTCTAGGTAAATAACTACCTTAGAAGTGTTCGGAAGACCGGAAGAAGAGACTCGGGTGTTCAGAGCTCTAAATCTGAATTTTGGAACAATTCCTCCCGAAATGGGGGGCCCATAGGGTCTATTTATAGGCTAGAGAATACCATGGGCGGGTATCATTTAGGGAGTTCAAGTCACTTGCGTGACCATTAGGCGTCGCACAAGTCCACTTGCGCGATATTGATGGAACTTGACGGCACATGTTCTTTTGAAGCCTTGTTCATGCCTTTGTCGATTTTTGATGTTTTCTTCAAAGGATGAATCAATTTGTGCTAAGTCATTTCCCTTCACATTCTTTTAGACAATGTGATAAAAAAGGAGCATCAACACTACCCTAACGTGAGGGATTAAACTAAGGATACCACCTAATTTCCCATTTTAATTCATTAAATTTGATAAACTTCAATCATAAAACAATTATAATATTTAATTCAAAACATCAAATTCCAATTATAAGATAGAAACACTTGGTACCTAATTTAACTAACTCCTTAAATAAAAACATGTATGTCTTATCAAACATCTTCTTTAAACGTTAATAATTTATTGAAATCCCATCATAATTAGGATTTTTATCATATAAATTCATTTTAATCATTTCATTTATCCATATGGATTTTCATCACTAGGATCAGTTAATGAAATTTTCAATTTCAACACTAAGTCATAATAGATAAGGGGACAAATGAGGGTTTCATTAATCCAACCAACGACCATCAGAATGCAACCCAATAGATGTTTTTTAATTACAATGTTTCAAAACACTCTTATTGGGATATCTCATAATAAATATTCCCAAACTAACCTACTTATTTCTAGTTGTGCATTTATTAATTTAACTATATGGATCTTCATGCCCATGTGATAGAGTAAAACCCCATTATAGAAGAAAACATCAATAGTTTATTTTTAAAAACACTTAATTAGTTTTTTTCTGATAAGATTAAGTACAATAATAGGCCTACTAGGGTCGATTCACATAAGAGGTCCATAAGCAACAAATTCATTTCATATCAAAATTAAACAGCTTTTACAATTATAATAATTTCTAAATATATAATGTTTTGATTATATGGGCTTCCATATAGAAATCTACAAAGTGCCTGTACACTTTATAGACCATAGGCTAGCTACATTTTAGTTGAAACCAATTCACTTTAAAATATTAAATTTATTAGCATTTACAATCTAACAACGGTCTCTAGATGTATATACAAAGCTCAAAATATGGATTCAATACACAATTTACCTTCCCCCAATATACAAGGCACACATACACCTTACAACTAAAAAAGCTCTTATTTAAGGACAACCTATCTGATCCACCCAGAAAAAAAATTATATATCAAGATCATAAATACTAATGTTATCAAAAGTAGTAAAAACATCGGAACATTCTAATAAGAAAAAATGTCTGATACATAGGAAATACATTCTAATTAATCCAGAAACATGGCATATAGTTACCTAATCATTGAAGTAGATTAACATGAAAAATAAATCACCCAAACATGTAATATAAATAGGTATGATAATGAAATAAATAAATAGTTAAAAAACTACACAAATCGCTAATATACATAACATGGTATATAATGTACAAGATAATAAACACACTGGACACATCATCACAACCAGTAGGTAGCCTACAAATAAAACGACATGGAATAGAATATGCATGGACAGTGGATCTATATGTACCTATAATGATGCATGTAGTATTATTACATTACATACTATTATAGGTGAAAATACCATATATTTTATAAATCAATAAGGAGTGGAATGTACCCCAATCATTCAAGGTGAAATCATAATCAATTGTACAAAAAATAGGATGAACAATAATTCCATCACTAGCCACTTGGACTTTTCCCCAGGGGTGGGATGATCATACATAAATATGTTTATGTACCATGTGACGACACATTACTAGTCTCCTATCTACCATCCCCAAATAGTAATAAAAATAAAAAAATAAATCTTTAATGCTACTTTGTAGCATCCAAGACTAACTTCGTATAAAATAATTTGCATGACTGGTTTCCACATTGCCTCAAGAGTGCCTACCTGTATGACATCGGTTGTCAACTAGAAGGGAGGGTCTAAGGAGGTGATAGTTGGGAGACTATAACATAATTATTAGAGTTTCACAATGTTATATTAGAAAATAAATATTTGAAAATAGTGTAAATAGTAATAAATGAATAATAGAGAAGTAGTATACTAATTTCAACTAAATATAAAAGTTAAAAACCAATATATAATAATGCATGGATGTCCTGATGATGATACATAAACTAAAACACTATAAACACAAGATGAAATATGATACAATTAATTACACGAATAAATAAAATAAATAAAATCCCCGAGCGACAAATCCTCGAGCATCTTGATCTCCAAATTAGTCCCTTTCTCCTAACTTTATTGCACAAGAATAATAATGATGTCAATAATCCATTATCTTGTAATTAGGAGATCTACAAGAGTACCCTAGTGAAACTGTGGACCGAGATGGGTGTGAGATAATATCCCAGTAGGCCCCACCAAGGATTTCCATAGCTAAATCCAATATGTGAAAATAATGTACAACTTTGTACATATATAAATAAATGATCAATAATATAGAATTTATAAATACTCTCCTACTCATGTTCATAAATGAAACCCAGTGGTTCAATATACTTTGACTAATGGTCAGAATGACGGTCAAATTTGTAACGAATCAAATATAGTAATAATATATATATATATTTTACTTATATTACATAAAACTATATAGACTAAGTAAGTGTGCACATAAGTATCCATATACCTAGAATGCTAGTTCCTGGCTAGACTGGGGTGTAACCCATTCATCAATAACTAGTCTAAATGGGCCTATAAGATAAATAATAGGGTATATTACATAAATCTCATAATGAACTGGACACTTCATGATTAACACTCGATATGGTGGTTGTGTCATCATGGAAACACCTAAAACAAGGGACGTGGTGAATCATGACCACTGTCCAAAGACTGTCAATGGTGTTAGATAGTGTGCTCAATGCCTGACATAAGGTGAAGTGAAACAATATTATCAAAAAGTCCCTTAACCATCATATCATAAGTAATAACAATTATTTAATAATATAAAAAAAGTCCTGAGATTTTAATATAATCCAAAAACCTAATATTACAATGGGAATCAAAATTATATTAAAGAATATAATAAATCATGTCATGATCAACATTTCTCTTTCAACCTTTAAAATTCATTTCAATTAAACCATTTAATTCATTAAGGAATGAAAATAATAATTATTTAAATCATTAAATTTAATCAATCCATTTCATTTATCATGGAATGTCTTTCTATAATCTAGTCATGATAACCCACTTAGAAGGTAGTTAGTCTTTGAAACAATTATTCATAATAAAGGCCATGCCCTTTTATTTAATCCATTTCTGATTATAATCTTATTCCATATTTCAACCATGATACATATATATAAATAATATAAATTTGTTGGAAAACAAAAACTCTATAAGGATAGACAACATTTAAAACACTAATCAATACTTTTTAGTTTATAAATAAGTGTACCTAATTATAGTGGATTTATTATAAATCATGATATTCTTAACAAGAAATTCATTTATCAAAACAACGCATCACAGTCAAGAGGAATAACTCAATTCCCCAAAATATGCATTTAGAATGCTACCAAACATGGGAAAACAATTTTGTGGTTTATAAACATTACCTAAAAGGGGTAAATTCATTTATAGTCCAAATCGTGTGCTTAAGTTTAATTCTAGTAGTTTAATATATTATATAAATGATGATATATCACTTTTTATGCCCAAAGGAATTACAATATTTTAGTTTGACATCCTCTAATTACATATAAAGGATCAACAAGAGTAATAAATCATGCTTGTAACAATTTAGAAATAAAGAACTCGTTTTAGGGTGATTCGTGGAAAATGTTGGTGGATGATAGAATGAAAATACTTATAAATGAATTGAAACATTAGGAAGGAGCAATATACTAGCTAATTTAAGCTGAGGTGTATTCAATTATATAATATCATTGATTGATTCGGTCTAGTATGGATGAAATTGAATAAACAAACTTCCTCCCTTGAAATAGTATGAATGATCATGTAGCAAAATAACATAATAGATAGGAATAGAAACTAAGATAAGAAGAAATATGAATCAACATATTAATGATGAAGATCCAAAATGTCCTATGGAGTTCAAAATAGATTTCATATCCACGATATTTCTTGATCCATGTGAGGATAAACATGATAGTTCCATGGGAGGAGGCACAGAGGTGTTTTCCATTGGGGAGAAGAAGAAAAAAATAAGGCTTCAAAACATTTTATGGAAAAAATGTAAATTCCACCTAAAAACAAGGTCCCATGGTTTGGCCACATGGTTTTCTAAACATTGTGAAAACTGTTCTTCCTCTATTGTTTTGGAAGGGGTAATTCACGGTTTATGCACATAGTTTCCAAAGCTGTGTGCAAATAGTGAGATTTCCCATTGTCAAAAACATACAGAAAACTGTATAGTCATGCATCCCCTATCCCATGGTTAGATTATACCATAAAATACTTCCATATACACTATTTTATCAATGAATAATTTGTTGGAGTGTTTTATGGTTTCAGACAAACCATGAACCCATTTCATCCTTCTCTTATTTCGAGTTTCGAGGACTGATGCTTCCAAAACTCAATAGAACACCTGCGGAATATAACTATCCATTAATCATGTCTAAAAACAAAATATTTCATCATTCCAACTCTCATAGTTTTATTCTAAATCTCAGTTCAAGGAATTTTCTATCCAACAAATGCTATGAATATGAATTCTACAAGAATTTTACCATGGATAAAAACACGGGTTGTTACATATCAAATGCTCCTAAAATGATAAATCTCTCTGTAGTTCAATATCCTTTTGATAAAATAAACGATATGTGTGAGAATGATAATGGAAAATCTTGGATATGTGGAACATGTCCTGCATGGATTAGAACCTCTGTGGAAAATAGAACTGATAGTTCATTGTCCCAAGTCTCTCTAGGATCTTAGAAGTCCCATCATAACAAGGGGATAACATTCCCTATATTTGAATCCATCTTTGACCCAATATAGGTGAAACTTATATAATGACTTCATGTCCCACCTCAAACTCCATATGTTGATGACAATGACTTGTATAAGTCTAATCTTCTAATAATTATGTATCCATATGTTTATGAGTTAGCTATATCTACTCTATAGTCTCCTAGAGGATATGCGGACCCAATATTATTGCCTCACCCACCTATAACCAACACATAGGTGAACAGAATTACCTACCATAAAGGGCCTCCTATGGATCCATCCAAACTGCTTCTTGAAAGCTCTTATTATAGGAAACCTCTAAAAGAGGTAAGTGTTTCAACCATGAACCTCCAAAATCAAGGAAACATGCCCAATGTATGTCCTTTAACACTTGTATCATATTCTTGGACTAACCATCAGTTAGAGTGTCATCTTTTCTAGTCAGGGGAACCTATGAACACATTTCTTTTTTAAACCCTTTATATAAATATGTTGTTAAATAGGCATCTTGATTAGATAAGATAGAATGGGAAATACCATAAAGTTGTACTGTATCCCAAATATAATACCTCCCAAGTTCCTCAACTATGAAAGTATCTCAGATCGATTGGAATTTTGTGATTTTTTTTGACATGTTAAAAATCACCTATACTACATCACATCCACAAATGGATCTTAAAAAACCTATCCAAAGGAATATAGTGACTTCATCCCATTTCCAATCAAAAAATACAAAGACTTTAGAAGTATAGTTGGTCATTGGTAATTAATTTTTAGTATCTTATAGGTGGAGAACCGAGTGATAAAATCTACAATCTGCCTCTTCATACCTGGAAACTAATACTGAAGAAGTATGTCATGGTACATCTTTGTAATCCCAAGGTGATCTTCCCAAATTATTTCATGGGATTACTACATCAAGAAGTATCATATTTTTGAATATACCTATATACATTTTTTTAAGTGAAGTATCTCATCCTCCTTAATAATCCAACTAGGCTATGGGTCCTCTCTTGAAGAACTCTCCCCCTGGACTAGGCTCTTGGGATCTAAAAGAATCTTCATCCTTAATAGTTAAAAAGGGAGGATGTAACAAAATAGGCTGATAAAACAGGCTAACCAGGACACTTTTGAACCTCAAGGTGATACTCATAAAATTATTCCATCATCTACCAATCATTACTGGACTCACTGATGGATTGTGTCTGACTCATTCATCTCATGGTTTCAGCTACTAAATTTCACTTACTCAGTGTATATTTAATATCAATGTTGAAGAACTAAAGATACTCTGCCCACTCTCACTAACTAAGATTCAGATCATGCTCTGTGGAAATTTAGTGGATACATTTATTCATTGGGTCAATAAAGAACCATTCTAACAACAGATAATGCCACCAAAAACCTAACACATGAATCAAATATGGTAGATCAAGTTCATGTCTTGGGTTATTACACTCATGAGGTTAGAACTGACGGGACCTATATTCTATAACATTATCTACCAGCATCATAACTGAACCTATACCAATTCCTAACGTATTACAATACATTGTATAGCTTCTAACCCATTTTAGTAGAATCAGGATAGGTGCTTATGTCAATCTCCCTTTCATCTCTTGAAACACTATCTCAAATGCATCTGTCCACAAGAACATAACACCATTCTTATTCAAACCTATAATTGGCACTACTAGGTATTAATTCCTAAATGAAATGCTTATAATATCTAGCCACCCCCATGAAATTTTATATAATAATGAAATTCTTGGGCTTCTCCAAGGAAACTACAACACCCACCTTGTGTGGGTCAATAGATACTATGTATTATGAAATGTGATGACCCATAAAGTAAAAATTATCAATAAATAATTGGTACTTAGTGATCTTAACATATATTTTTTTCTCCCCTAGTTTATTTAAAATGATCTCAATATTTTTGGAATGGTCATAATGAGTGACATAATAAACCAAGATGTCTTATATGATGATTTCCACAAGAGAATCTAGATATTTGAGGAAGACCTGATTAATCAAATCCATAATGAATGCAGGTGAATTCATAAGGACATATGTCATTACCAAATACTCATACAAGACATACATATTTCAGAATTATGTGTGTGGTATGTTTAATGGTAACACACACACACTTGATGGTATGAAAACCTGAAATAATTCTTATAGAAACTCCTTACTTATTGGAGATGGTCAAAGTGGTGATAAATTTGAGGTAGTGGATATTGGTTCTTAACAATATGCTAGTTCAACAGATGGTAATCTAAAAAAACCTTATGGTTCTATATGACTTCTTATTGAAAAGGATAGGTGAACCCCATGGTGAAGTACTAGGTCATGTAAAATCATTGGCTTCTAGTTCTTTGATATTATTCTTGAGTTCTTTAGGCTCTATAAGTTTTATCCAATAAAAATGAATGTAAACTATTTCCCCACCTAGAAATAAATAAATGGTGAATTATACCTATCTCATAGAAGGTAATCCATAGAATTTGTTAAGGATGACTTCCCTGATAAGATCCAAAACATGAGGGAATTCCATACATTTCATTCCATAATCACTCAAAAAGAGACTATATATCTGGGAAACAATTACCCCATCTCATGATGATCAATTCTAGATCGAATCACCTTGAAATTATATTCATCTTTATGAATACACATGAATCTCTAGATTGATGTTGAAGACACCTTATTGTGATGGAAATCAGTATGGGATTGGTAAGGAATCAACCAGTCTATCACAAGAATGAATTTGAATCCTGAAATCTTGAGAATTAAAAGTTTCCAGAGGAATCGATATCCACCAACCTCAAGAGGTAAATACCTTAATTGGGATATACTCTCTGATCTAACACCTAATGATATGTTGAGATTCATCATTCCAAAGAAGTATTCCATCTATAAGCCTAGAATTTACATAGTTTCCATAGATATAGAAGATTATGAAGCACTTGTATCAAAGAAGAATGGAACTAATGTTGAGGCTCCTAGAATATTATATCACACTATAGAGGTCCATACATTGTTCTTCTCAAGTGTAGGATGCACTATATAGACATGGCATGGTTCTGAACATGAGATGCAATAAGACAACCCTGAGATGGCTCTCTCTAATAGTGATGAACCGCATTATTCTAAATAACATAAAAATAACCATATCCTCTGCCTAATCGGACATTATGAGACTATATCATATTCTAACACGGAACTAAAAATCCAATATCTGAATTTGATGCCATCAAAGATCCCTTCTCACCAGGTATTAGACGTATAATTTGGAAATAATGCTAAAGGTGACCCATCATTCCATTAATGGAAAAGTATATTTGGTTCCTCATACACTAGTGATTCTTATAGACACTCATACCACACTTGTGACATACCACATAACTATCAGTGCATGTCATCTAACTAGATTTCCCCTGTGATCAACCCTGAAACAACTTTTCCTACCACAAGATGAAATGTCTCCATATCTCAATACTGAAATCCTTTAGATCACAGTACAAGCATCCCTCACATTTCACTCAGTGATGTGGGCCTAGTTCCCTATCTCTAAAATGGTGGTCATTAGAAAACATTCACTTGCATTCAAGTAGCATACACAATATCATCCTCGAATCATATCACAATATTCAACTCATAACCATTCAATGTTATTGAAAAACAATGATGAATAGTGAAATTAGATGAATAATCCATCACTAACATAATAACCTACTATAGATGTATAAAAACTATAGAATGGTATGAAATTAATGTCTATGGAAATATGTAGTCATAGAAGGATTTCAGGAAGGCGACGCCGACTGTGCCCTGATGTTGATCATCCTAAGAGATGACATCCCACAAATTCTTAGTGGAGTCCAGGAATATATATGTGGTGAGATTTAATTCCAAATTGGATATGTCTTCATATGCTCTATGATCAATTACATTTCCTACACCCATGACTCATCATCGTGGTGGCTTTCATCCCTTGAAAATGAGGTATAATGCAGGTAATGGAATTCTCATGTCAACTCTTCCATAATAGGGGTATGTCATGGATCTCTCTATATAGATTGCATAAAACATAAGAATGTATCTCGAAATTGTACATCCACCCCAAGTGTAATATCAATAAGAGGGGCCTCAAATGGAACTATAATAGGTAATACTTGTGCCATGAGGACCACCACCTTTGGATCATGGTTGTTGCGACCCTCCTAGTGTAAGACTCGAGGATATGATGGTGGACTGACTCTAAAATTTCACAATACATTCCTCAGATAATACATAACAATGTATATGAATAAGATAATATTAAAGGATAGGTACACAACCATTATATAATGATTCACAACCCTCTTCCTGCACCAAAATCCAGGTCTGGTTGATAAGATTTGTCACATTAGTCATTAGAGAGACTGCCTACTTCCCACTACTAATGTTGGGTAAGGATCGATTTCCCATATAACATAGTAGGGGTTCTTGAATATGGAGTGTCAATTTCAAAGTATATATGAAAACTCTCTTTAAATTAAAAATTATATCCCCATTTAATAGAAACCATTTCATTGAATTGTTATATTTATTTATGTTCAAAATTATTTATAATAATATAGACATTATAGTCTAGCTAGATGAGTCACCATTCAAAATTTTTAAGTGCACATTCTATATAAAAAATAAAATTAGTATTTTATGTAACTAGGAAATGATATTTACATATGGTATTAGTATGTAACAAGCCATTTAAAATTATTTCATAAAGTGAATCACCATTCCCAATTTATGGTGGAACATGTTTGATAAATTAGAGTTTTCATTCATATAATCAAAACCATCAAATTTTTTCATCCCAAATAATGAATGGTTCACAGCTCTCACATGGAATATTTGATTAATTAAGGTATAATTATCAATAAATATGAGAGAAAACCATTTAGATTGATGGATACAAATTAATTAATCAAATTATGTTATTCTTACCAGAACTTTTAGCACATTTCCATGCACAATTATCAAGTCTCTCACAAAAATCATAGTTAATACATTTAATGGATATATTAATATTAATATGGTATGGGATAATGCATGATATTTGAATAATTACATTCTTAATATGATGCATGCGATGATAACTCCTTTCTATGCCAAGAAAATTCTAAGAGAAAACCATAATAATAATATCATCAATAATAACATCAAGATACATTTGTGTCACCAAATGGTGAAATAATTACAATTTTACCTGGTACAAACCAATAGAAACATTATAATATCCTAGGTAATTTGGGTTTCCCTTTTACATGGGTAAGATACTCCCCTGAATAGGGTTATGACCAAATTATAACACATTCTTAGTCTCTAGTCTAACACATATATAGAAAGACAAAATGAAAAAGACCTTTGATACATATTTTTTACCATCCCACAAATGAAGCAGCTAAGCGGGGCTCCGAGATGGGTTTCCACATAACCTCAAGCATTCCTCAGTATAAAAAATATGGTTCAATCTTGCATTGAGATACTAGGGTGTCACAGTGGAGATATAACTCCCTCATGATTAGATTATAGAAAAATGATTATAATGATGGAAGAAATATAAATAAATATGTATTAGTGGAGTAATAAAAAATAATACAATATATCTAATAAGATGAAACTGAATTAATATCATATAAAAATAATATGATAATCCCATGATTTGATTAAAATATGGAATAATATAACATAAAGAGTACATGTATATACAACATCATAATAAAAATAAAAAAATGTAAAAAGATTACTCTACATTAATCAAGATCAAATTCTTAATCCTCTTCTCCAATACTACATACTAGAAATTAAGACAAATAAAACATTAGAAGTGGGAAAATTCCCCTTTTTATATCTATAGAAATGAAGTCTATTTGAGTACCATAGGTGGCCTGATCAGTGTGTGAGATATAATATGTAATAAAACACCAACAACATCTAGACCTATCACCTCTATGCATCTAAAATGAACCACCCTTTGGAAGTAATAGAATTAATCGAGTAATAAGAAATAAATAAATAACCCCAGATCAAGTTCCTAAAGGGACCCAACAAACTGAAACAACCTTCTTTGGAATTTTCTAGAAAACTTTCAACAAAGTTCAACTTGTACTAATATGATATGGTTGTAAACATGGGTCATCATTAATCATGAATCATGTATGGACCAAACCCGAGCATGTTATTTGGCATAGTGAAATAATCACCATGATATGAGTTTTTCATTCTTAGTTTTTAAAATAAATGCCACATGCAGAATTTAATAAAGGGATACCTAATACCATCAATGGCGATTCAAAAAAGGAATCCCAATAATCATTCAATGCGAAATATCATTTCCCAACACCGTAATAGTATTTCCAATAATATCTGTAAAAGGGATCCCAAATATTACTATTTCCATGATGTATGGATCACCCATTGATCATGTCCATGGTGTATCACATAAGGGACATTTTATCACTCACGGAATAGTATAACAATCATTTCAATCATCCCATTAAAGGTGAATCCATTAGGGGGCCTATATCACTCAAAGGTCAGAAAGCAATCTTTTGGGTGATATTATCCATGGAATTTTCCAATGAATCCATGTATCACTCCGTCAATTTTTACAAGAAAAAAATTATTATTTATAATGCATGATGATCCAAAACAAGGCATCCTTCACTCTGGGCCCTTGTATTTCTGTCATCTGGGTATGAAGGTACGATTTATCTATCATGAACTCATACAATTTAATAAGAATTATGTCCATAATAATTTAACCATGTTTACTAATTCATTTAATTCATAAAAATAAATATACGACATTATTTAATAGGTCTTACCACAATTACAATCATTCTGTTACATTATTTCACATTCCATATCGTTTATTATAAGGGAACACACCACTAAAAAGGTGGTTTCACAATTAAATGAATATTGAATTTATGCCCTTATAGAAGGACACACCCATATGTTTGGTTTACCTCACAGTGATAAACCAATGATGTTGATTTTCCATCAGCTAGGACCATATTAATCGTGGAATGAAATTTAATTTATTTAAGTAGACTTTATAGAGATGACACTGGAGGAGTCTAATGTTCAAAAAAATGGTTTGTGATAAAATAAAATGATATATTAGGTAAGAAACATTTTACAACCTACCTTATCCATGTAGTACTCTCCTTGTCATATATCATCCCTCAAATTGAGCTATAATAGGAGAAATTAGACAAAAACATGAAAACCCAAGAAATAGGGAATATTAGCTTACACCAAGATAGAAAAAAGATAGTGATATAAACTAATAATGAATAGAATAGGAATGAGGTCATACTATTTCAGATCCAATTTGACCGAAGATGGTGGAAACCAACTCTATATAAAGGATAATCATGGGAACCTATTTTTAGATGAAGGGGGCCACCTGGTGAATCATTGATCCTATATAGGAACATATTCGGGGTGGATTGTCAAAATTTTATTCTTCTCATTTTAATAAAATGAACAAGGGAATTTACACAACATGTAAATTTTACATGCCAAGTAAATCATTGTTTTTCTCGTAATGGGTGAACTAGTTAAAGCATGAAAAGTGTCTCTCCACCAAAATAGAAGCTTTATTTTCAATATACACCAAGTATTAAAATACATGTCATGTATTTGTCCTATAGTTAGTCTCCAACACTCATACCACATCCATTATAAGAGAAAATTATCAGTCTAAGGGACTATTATATAGGGTCACAACCAATAAGAAATCTAAAACTGTTTATGACTAAAATTAAATGAATTCATACCGCACTAAATATACATGACATTACAGTACGTGCATTTGATCTCCAGGGTCAACGAAAAATATTAATTTTCATATTTAATTTATTGATATCATTACCTCCTCTCACACATAACGTTAGATCAAATCTGTTATGTATAGATAAAAAATCTATGTTGTGTTTTGATGAGATTTGATTGGATCTATTGTAGGAAAGTATTTTTGATACTGGATTTATAATATTCATTTTTTGGTTCTTCATTTTCATCAATCTGTGAGAGGAAGGTGGCTCCTCTTTCCTCTCCTCCTTTTCCATAACATGAAGTATTTAATATTTAAATTAATTTATTTTAATTTCAATATAAACTCTGAATTATTTGTTATTGTAAACCCTTTTATTGATAAATTGGAAATCCTAGATTTGAATGGTTTTTGTATAGTCTTTTTTGTTCTAGGATATACATACTAAATTTGAGATGACACATGAAAAGTGTTTGATTTATTTTTTTAAAATGAATTATTGATTTAAGAAAATAATTAGTGTTGGAACATCGAATATGTGATTAGTGTGTGTTAATCATTACATGGTATGTGACCCATAAATGTGGTGTGGTGCTAGACTTAGGTAACCTATAAAATCATCACCTATTAAAGACTTGGTGGATTGACACATAACTACTTTGTATTCTTTTATTAACACCAATTATAAATTCGTATATCACTGGATATATGTTGTTTAGGCATTCCAAGTTGAGTAAATATATTTTTTCTCAATATTAATATAAATTTTTTAAATTTTATGTATTATTCAATTTTACACTCTACATTTTAAATTATATCTTGATCTATGATCTAATGTGTTCTTGTCATAGTGGTATTTTTGATATTCACGCATCATATATTCAATTCAATTACATGTATTTTTTATTTACATGTTGTATTTTTCAAATGTTAAAATCATCCCCCAACATCATAGTGAGTCATTGGTATTTTTTATATAAATTATCATCTTTCTAATGTCACCTAAAGTTAAGATAACTACTAACCATTTCCATGATAATAGTTTTGGTAGCTATGTTACATGTAATTCTACTCATATATTAAAATGTGAACATAGATATTTGCAATCATCTTTGCACACAATCTTTGAATAATAACTAGTAGAAATTATATTCATGCATAAAAATATGAACATAGTTATTCAAAATAATATCCATTTTTTGTTGTCATATTCCCATGAGTTATATATATCAATGTACCCAATATGATAGATGTATTTAATGTACCAACCATCCATATAATGAAAACCATACAGATGTGTTCCATAATATCCTAAAAACAATAATCAATTCATTTTATCATAACCCATTGAAAAACTAGTTTTCCTAAACATATCATGATATAATAATCATAATTATTTTATGAAAATAGGGATGGTATCATTAGTTAATTTCCATATCAAACAATAGGAAACATACAAGGATGTTGACATAGATAAAAAATAACTTTAATATATAATTTGAACATCTCATTAAAATCATGGAATATATACTTATCCTTTAGTACCATTTATCCTAGAAATATCCACAAAATTGAGAGAAATATTTTCTTTTAAATTCACTATTGAAACATTTAATGGTATTTAAAATCATTGAAGGGTCAGTACAATGTCAAAATCTATCCGTGTAAATAATATCCAAAAAACATTGCTTTCATAGTTTTGGAAAAAGGTCAAAAAGTACATCATTAGGAAAATAAAATTATATTCCATTTAAAAAATATATAATAAATTAATATATGAAATAAATTTACATTAAATAGGTATTTTATCATAATAAATAACATTCATGAAAATATTTTTAAGAACTTGTACATGGATAAAAAATTTCATCATCCCAAAAGGAAATATTGACGACTTTTACTAAAAAACATTTTATTATTGATTTTATATACTAGATAGATGGTAATGAATGAGAAATATGAAAAACATGTAATAAACCAAAGTAGAATAATGTTATTGGGATAAAAAGGTTAAGGATAATATAATTTCCTTAAATGGAATTTTATCATTAATAATCTTGAAAGAAAATGAGATTGTAACATAAGTCTTTAACCTCAAGTCTTGTCACACCTTGAATGAATTTAGAAATATATTATAATAAATTTATATTTATTATAAATATAAACCATAAACAAATAATATATATAAATATATATATTACTACATATAATCCCTTAAAAAATTTTAATTATCCCATTATTAATAAATTTTCACTAAAATCATTATTTGGTTGAAAACTCGTTTATATTCCATGAACATTTTTATTTAATGGGTCTAGTTATTGAACCGTGGTGATGATTTCAATATATTCATAATATCAAATTTTTCATAGATATCACAATTAATCATATTTTATTCTTTTATAATCATTCATTAATTATGGTGGTGAAAAGTAAATTACATCACATCATAGAGACAGTTGCATGTTTGTACGCATGATTGATGTTCCAATATTTTGATAGATAGAACAAAATAATGGTAAAAAATAACTAAAATTTATATAAGTATTATTATATTAAAAATTTTAAAAATATTTTGTAAACGTATCCATATTAAAATCAATGTAATATGAAAATAAAAAACAATCATACCTCTTTGTGGAGGTGGTAGTTCACAGGTACACATGAGTGATGTTATTATTTTTCAACAGATGAGAATTTATAAAGATAGATAATTTATTATAATTATATAATAAAAATATATTAATAAATTTCATTTACAATGATTAAATCAATCATAACAATCATCCATGAATGATAGTGATAGAAAATGAAATAAATCATTCATGGAGATGGTAATCTATATATATACATGAGCAATGTTTTTCTATTTTCCATTAAATTTAAATGATATAGAAAATGGATATAAAAATTAAAAAAAACATTTTTAGTATTGTAAATATATGTATGTCATCAATTTTACATGGTCAAAGAATATTTATAGGTTCTATAATAAGAATGAAACTTATAAAAAATTGGTAAGAATGCAAATATATCTTCTTGGTGAAATGTCATTTGAATGACTTCTTAAGGTCCCTTGGTTTTTTTATTTAACCATTTTATCACCTCTAAAACATGAATAGGGATGTTTAGAATATGTTTTGGTAGGATTCAGTCAAGGTAAAATGCTCAATATGTATGGAGAACTGGGAGAGGGGGTTCCCATTTATAAGTGGGTGGAGGGGCACACTTGCAGTTATAAAGAATATTAAAATCTAATGAATTATTCATATAGGAAACATGGCTTCAAATTGTCTCCATATTAAATATAGAATGTTATAGGAATGAAATATTCTTATCAAATAGGATTTAGATGTATGTTTATGTCATTTTAAACAATATATATTCATCTTAACCCCATGTTAACCACTTTTAACCTTTATCATGGTAATATATTTTTACATTGGGTACTATTTTTAATGAAAAAAAGAAGTCTACCTTAATAATAAATATTATTTTTTGTGACTAAAAATATGTTATCTATTTTATGTAGTATACTTTTCAAAGGTTTTGTGAATTCATTTTAATATAAGTACACAATATTTAATGATCCCCATTTTTTGAAGAATGATATTTTATGCATAAAACAAGATTTATTCTGATTTTATGACTGAAAAAAATAATGAAAGATGATTTATAATATATTTTATAGAATATATTATTTATATATTTTAATTAAATCATCCAAAAAATATAATTTTTTAGATAGATACACGTTGGACACATAAAAACAATTTTAATTGAAAAATATCACATTTTACAATAAAATAATTTTATTTAATTTTATTAAAAAATTAATACAAATGAATTAATTATACAAATGTGTAAAAACTACTTTTTTATAATTTACCCAGTCCCATTTATACTTAAAAATAAAATTGTTAAATGATAATTCCCAAATAAAATAGTAATATTTTGATAATATATCATGTTTTGTTTAACCTCAGAATTGCATGTCAATAAATCTATTAATGAAATAAAATTTATTTAAAGAGAAATAGAACATATAATCATTGGTTGTTAAAATTTTTACATGAGTGAATTTACTATGGAGGAGACCTTTTTTCTAACACGTTATATCCTTCAACACCATTGTGAACCACAACATGGTATTTCATATCCTGGCAATATGTGACCACTTGTAGTTTGATTATCATAAAAAAACCACAGTTTTGTAAACTTAAAAAGTGGATTAATCATAAGTAAATAATCATAGTTAAATATTAATACATTATAATGATATAAATTAATTTTCATTTCACTAAAATTAAACTATAATATATGACGACTGACCCTACATATTCATAGATCGACCTATTTTCCTAGGTTGAGATAACATAGAGGTAAAGTGGGATGGGTTAATGGATTATTTTAATATTTTTCAAAAAAAAAATGAATTTAATAAACGAACTAAATAAAGTTCATTACAATATAAATAATGAACACAATAAGTTTTATACAATTTTAGATCAGAGGTATCATATATATACTCATTAATCCTCCTTACTCTGGGAGAGATATAGAACACACTATAATAAAATAATTTTAACCATTATCACAACTCCTTACATACTATCTTCTCTATTGGAATAAAACCCTCAATAATTAATTATCATTTAATGGGGATTCCAAACCCAATACCACACATTCATTTTTAGTGGAGGTTTAACCAATGCACTCATATATTTCAATTCAAGTACAGTGGAAAATTTTCTTCATTTTTTAATGAAAGAAAATAAACCAACACTCAAAAAATAGTGATAAAATAATGAATTATGACACCAAAAAACCATTGGTTATGAAAAAGAAGGAACATGATGTCATCCCAGCTCTTCATCTATTTGAATACAAATTATCATCATGAATTAGTTCAATAAATAAAATTACATAGGTATGATCATTGTAATCGTCATTTTATTATTATTCATATATATTTACCATGGTTTTGTAAATCAATTTTTATAGATATTTCATAACATTTATGTTATTAAAAATCATTATAGTGGTTGTGATAAAACATTATATAATATAACTTTCAATCAAATTAGTGAATAATAATGAACTACATTGGAGTTTGTCAATGAATCATTCAGATCCATATATACAATATTAAGTTCTCTATATGATCCCTAAAATATAACAGGATGAATTCCAATAAAACATCTAATATATAAAATTTGAAAAAAATAACATATAATAACTCATTGACTATAATCTGTAACCCTCGCATAAAATAAACTAAATACACCTACACCTTCAATAAAAACCTGGTTATGTTTAAAAAAATACAATAAATAAGAGTAATATCCATATGTATTAAATAATAATTTACCAAACTAAATGGTACTTAAAATGTTTTATATAGAATATACATGATTCTTAATGATAAATATTTTTTTAAAATAT
The DNA here is from genome assembly GCA_963277665.1 of Viscum album. NCBI lineage: Eukaryota > Viridiplantae > Streptophyta > Magnoliopsida > Santalales > Viscaceae > Viscum > Viscum album. The sequence continues at coordinate 1,550,181,404 of OY728125.1, read as the reverse complement.
TATTATATAACATTCTTTATGGTTTAAAAATTCAATATAGAAGATGTTGATGTGCCAACATAGAGGTTATATAAAAATATTTTTTTTATTTAAGAATTTAAACATATTAATAAAACATGATACACCAAATATGAATGAAGTTAAAAAAATTTATATGATAATATTTATACACTACTTTGTGATATGTAAGAGGAGAAACATACTGAAATTATCAATAACCACTATACATTTAACGATAAGATTGTATATACAAAGATAGACTTAGAAATGTTATCACAAACCTTATTAAATAAAAATATAAGAAGAAAGAATCTTATATACAAATTTATACTTAAACAAAATCTAGAATATAGAAGGAATAAATGAATTATAATCTATGAATTAAAATCTATCGGAATTAATATCATTTAAAAAAATTGGAAATTAATTTGAACACATATAATGGGAGTATTCAAATTCTCAAATTTAAATGTGAAAGGGAAAATAAACAATCCAAAAATATATCTAAAAATATACATCACTTTATAAATCTATCTCAATATGATAATTTCAAAAAAAACATAAAGTTTCACCATTTTTTTTAAAGTTAAAAAATTAAAGTAAATTCAAATTTAGGATTTTTTAAAACATAAGATTTTAAAATTTTCAAAATTGATCTTTCAATGAATAAAAATATTGATAAATGTGATATTGTTAAACCTATATAGATCCATGATAAAATTTAATATCCAAGTTATAAGTAATAATAAAATAATATAACTCCTAATGAATTAATTCGTACTAAAAAATATGGAATCCCTCAAAATATTTGTAAATTACATGAAATTCATAAAATTATTTCCTTAAAGTAGATTTATAACTTCATGTCTGAATTTTACATATGATCCGAGAAAATAGATAACATAATACCATAAGATTGGTATGAAAATAGTTCAATATGAGTATTAATTAATTCTACATACTTAAATTTTCATCATACCATGTTCAACCTTAATGTTCTCAAATATATATTCATCAAATTGTTTAGTAAAGACATATTCCAAATGACCGACTGTAGATATTTATTTCAAACTTATGCTTCCTTTTAAAATATTATCTGAAATAAAATTATATATTAGTTCAGTATTCTTGGTTCTAGAATGATTTAATATATTATTAAAAATTTAAAATATATTATATAATCATAAAAATTTGGAATTATTTGAAATGAAATTCTAAATACAATTAATGTCACTTTAATCTATAAAGAGTAGGAATAATAACATAGCAGATATATATATTCATATTCTAATATAGATAATGAAATTGATAATTATTTATTTAAGCTAGATGAAATTGAACCCCCAATAAAATGTGACTCATTCCATATGTAGTTTTCCTATCAGTTGTGTATCCTCTAAAATCATTATTTAAATAACTATTCCTATCAACATAGTTTTTTGAAGGATAAAAACCCATTATTCAAGATTATTTTAAAATACATATTAATCTTTTTTAAAACTCCCTGTAATTTTCTTTTAGTATGTTAATATCTTGAAAATAAATAAACACAAAAAATATCAGGTCTACTATAATTCAAATATATTATGAATCAAACCATTCCTATAAGAACTATACATCAACTAATTTTCCATCAAAATCTATATCTAATCTATAAGATGTACACATAGGGTTTCTCATACTTTACACAAATCAAGTCAAAATCCATTAACTAATTATTTCTCATACTGAATCTGATTTATAATTATTACATCATCTATTTAAATTATTTTAAATTCAGTAAATAATTTCTATTCTCCCACAAGGAATCTTTCAAATTTATTTTCCATAAAATTTAAAAAATTTATAAAAAGAGATTCATAAACAGATCCAAAAATAATATCTTTTATATAATTATCATTAATCATAATATAATTTTAATATTTTTAACAAATAATGGTGGAACACAATTTTCTATTCCAAATCCATTTTTTAAAATATTTTGATATAATATTTTATACTATACTCAGAGATTTTCTTATGTCCTTGAAGAGGCTTTGATTTTTTAATACATGATCAAGATGCTCCTCATGATCCAAAATATGTTTTTGTTTTACATTAAATTTTTTAAAAATAATTCCATTTAAAAAAACATTTCAAATCCATTTTATAAATCAATAAAATATTAATATTTATTATAATCTAGTCTTGTAATCTGCTATAATGATTGTAATGAATCCCCCCGCTTTGAGATTACTTTTATCGGCCATTTTATCACATAACTGTGATCCCAGTTCCATTAAAGGTATATGCGTCTGTTAGTTCCCTCATCCATCATGAATGAAGCAGAACATTTTTGTTTCTTCTAATATGGGTATTATATAGGGCTGGGGAGTTTTCTGGGATACTAGTGCCCCATGATTTTATCCTTGTCACTGTATTTTAGAAGAGATGACTCCCTCCAAGTAGCAGATTAGATGTTAACTAGAGTCCTCTTATGTAAAAACAAGAATATCCATCACATAAATATTTAAATGGACTCAATCACAATATATAATGAAACTCTTGGATTTATACCTATATCCTGGTTGATCTAATACACTGTTAAAACATTTAATGATCTCATGGAAAACTATATGGAGGTTCTTCATTCATGATGTGAAGTGAACACAATTATTGATTTTCATGCTTCCAGGGAATCCTATGATTGATGTGTCTCATTTTTTAGATCTTGAGTTTTTTCCTTATGATTGTTTGAATATTATTATAGTACAAACTCTTGGTTTCCACTACATCATACCTCCATGACTCCTCAAAATTGTTCCTTATTTTTATCCTTTTTTTATTCTTTATCGTTCTTATATTTGTAGTTGAATTGTAAAATATTTATGTTTCTAGTTATTATAATCCAATAAAATTTGGATAACATATGTTTTATAATTGGTGAAAATGATTCTTCATAATCTATTCATTCTACTTAAGAAACATTTAAACAACCCATCATGGTTTAATCCTTACAATCAATATATTCTGCTATAGTTTATTTCTAAAAATACATTAAAATCCAATAATTTTAGAATATGTAGTGGGTTTATCTAATTTTAAAATATCATCTATAGAAAACTAATTAGTTTATCTTTCATGTATAATTTCTAATTAGTAAAAATGATATTTTTTAATATAATTAGAAAAAAAACCATAAATAAATTTTTCATGATAATTAAATTTACGTAAATATTATATGGAATTTACTAAAAAGTCAAAATTTCCAATATCCTTTTCTTGAGGGTGATAAATTGGAGTTTTCCAAATTCTTTGATGTTCATATTGACACCATCAGTAAAAAATATTATGTGGTTACTCTTCTCAAAAAGATAATTCTAAAAAACCTGATTGAATCTCATTAAGGTTATAATTATTTAATTATAAATCATTAACATTTTAAATTTCATGAAAATATTATTCAATAGACATATTTTTTTTATTATAAACTGTATATTCATTGTTTATATTTGAATGAACTAAAACAATTCCTTCATATATTTTATATTTAAAATTATCTTAATAATTCCTAGAATTCAATATGAAAGCATTAAAACTAAATACCATAAAATATCAAATATTAATATTTATTTCATTATATAATTCTTAAGATGAATTCTCAAGAACCAGTCTAACAAGTAATATATTAGAAACATAACATGAATTATTCACATATTTTTCCAAGAAATAATTAGTTATACTCTATTTATTCTAAATAATTGAGACATACTTTCAATAGTTTAAATATTTATTTTTTATTAATGTCTTTTCAAAGGTTATCTTAGAGAAGAAAATTTATTAAAATAAACATTCTATTCGCAATATATTATAAATTCAAAATTATAGAATTATCTCTATATATCACAATAAATAGATAAAAAAATTTATCATTTCTCATTATAAATTATTTTAGAGTATTTTTTAAGTTAAATTAATGTTTCAATTCTATAAAATTGAAAATAAATAAAATTTAATTCACTAAAAAGAACAACAATAGGAAAATAAAACTTCCTACAAGAAATACTAGTTGTTTTAATCAGTCTAGGTAATTCCAAATGAAAAAGTTATAGAGGTCGTATATTGTTCATAGTACATATTGATTTAAAAATTATTTTAATTTCTATCCATTCATGAAATAATATAACTCATAATTTTTATTCACTGTATGTATATGAAACTAGAATATTTTGATGACTTTATTCAAGATTGTGTAGTGATAAAATATTCACCTGATGTTGTCTTCTATAAAAATAAATATTATCCTCTTTTACAAGATTATGAGACTTCTAATTTGATATTTTATATTATAGAAAACAATAGAATAAATATTATCCTTTTTCATGGCATAAAATGATAACAATTCATTTTTTGAAATAGGTTATTTTACATTTTAAAATCTCAGAAATATACCATCATCATATAAATGACTGACCCTAATGATATTATATTTTAAAAATTATTAATATAAAACATTATATATAATTTTAAGGTTTAAAAAAGACAAGTTCATGAAAACCATTAACCATGCCCTTTAAATTATCTCTAACTATCATAGTGCCTCCATAACATATATTAAATGAAAAGAAACTTCATGGAATGACAATCATCTTCCTAGGGAATACACTATCCATATACTATATGTTATTCGTGAGATGTTATGAATTTTTACCACATGATTAGTTTCAGAAAAGTATTGAAACACATGCATCATTTTTTCCAATGGGTTTATTAAATTATATTTTGGGAATAAAAATATAATTTAAATAGGAATTAATAGATAATATTTAAGTTAAATATTTTTTGATAAATTATTTTGGGAGTCCTATAGATTTGTTTACTCCAATATATCATTTAATAAATAGTTAATAATAATTAACTATTTAAAACATGTAACAGTAAATGTAACCACTTTTTTAATTTTTAAAATGATTTTTATATACACATGATAATGTTTTTTATCATATCCCACAACAATTTTAATCTCGGACAACATGTTTATAAACAAAATTTTTCTATATTTCATTTTTCCTTGAATAAAATTTATGAAATATAATTTTTACATAACAATGTCTTTATTTAAGATATTATTTCTCATGTGGACTAATCTATATGTATTCACATACCATTTAATTTATATTAGATGATATATTCCTAAATATTTAATTCTCTTGAATAACAATGTTTTATTCCTCAAAATGTGTCTCATTATTTTCTTTGAGATCATTATACTTAACAGATACAAATATGATATTTAATTAATTTTTACTAATCATTTCATTCATCTCAATAATAATTGGTTTTAAAGACTATAATAAATAATAGAATATTATAATAAATAAAAAACAAAATAAAAAAATATTATTTATTTATTAAATCAATAATGTGTTAGATGATACAATTTCTAGATTTCATTTGGCACTTGAATCTAATTCGTATATTTAACTTGATATAGTTTCTAAATATATTTTCTCATTTCAATGGTAGTTTTTATATTTTTTAGTATGATTCTACCTCCAATTTTTATTTTTTATATATAATTTATTTCTAAATTCATAACAAGTTTGTTCAAAATAATTAATGGATAATGAATTTTATTTCATTTTTCATTGTGAAGTTCATCTCTTGGATAGTCTATTTTAAATATTCATTTTAAGTTATTTTTTTTGAAGCACTTAAAGACTCCATAATTTTTTTGAAATCTCATCTTGTTACCTTCCATTAATTTCAAAATTATATGTGCAATTAGTTACATTTCTATTACAAATAAAAAATATATTTTTTCTTTGATGTCTCATCTTCAACAATGTTACTGATTTCTAATTCATATTCTAGTAGAGAACCAGTTAGTTCTTCATGCGCATATTCTTTATAGTTTTTTCTTATTAAATGGAATCATTATTCAAAATCCATTTCATTGTCTAGGATACTATCATTTTTTCAATAAGAACTACATTTACATGGATTCACCTAGACCAGTCATTCAACTCACAACATCTTCATGCCTATGGGACAATTATTCAATGAATTATTATTCTCTTATATTGACATCATACTATTCAATGAATAGTATTCTAAGTTTATTTAACTTTAGATTATTTGTTCAATTATGTGTCACTTATAAAATTATTCAGTTATCAAGAGATATTTTATAGGAATATAAATGAATAAGAACACATAACATGATATAAAAATATAAAATATTCCTTACTCTTAAATTTAACATATAATTTTACAAAACATTACATATTGTGGAATCTGAATTAGAGTGGGGTATTTTATATGGTTTTATTGGGATTTTATAGTTTTCAATGTTAATCTTCTTAGGATGAGAATCCATTAATACTTATTACTAAACATAATTGTGTGCAATTATGTATACCAATCTTCGAAGATTGCAGCTATTCTTAGAGATTAAATGTTGCATCCTAAAAAGTTTTTTCCATACCTTATATGAATACGTCATAAATTATTTTTTAATAAAGATATAAATAATAAAGCCTATGATATTAGAAACAATGTAAATAAAAACAACTGAAGGGATATGCATTTATCATCCATGTTTCCTGGGATTATATAACTGAGAGTTCATGATACTAGATGAATCGAAATGGTTAAATTTTAAAAAATATTAATTAAGAGTAAAAAATAAAAATTAAATAATATTTATGGTGAATCAAGTAAATAAATAAATAAATATAAATTTTGAGTATTTTTTATAAAAGTTACCCCACATTTACTCTTCACATATTTATACATGCCATGAGAAATGGGAAATATTATAATTTTGTATTTGGTATAAGATTTACAACTCTATAAAAGATGCCTTTTCCGGTGGAAGACAGACTATAAAAACCACAAAAAATTTATTGGGGGAATCAAATTCCAGTACAACATGTACCTTTTTAGTAGAGTTATGACCAAAAAAACTCATATGATTTATTATATTTATATACGAACAAATTATTTATTTTAAATGAAAATTCATAATATAACAAAAAACAAATTGTGAAATCATAATGAATCATAACAATGGTAAATAAATGATTTAAAATATTAAAAATCTGGTCATCGTTTAAGGTTTCAATATATGTGAATAGTTAATTCAAACATGATATAGATCCCTAAAAGGAATCCCATAAATGTGACATAAAAATGGTTTTATATTTCTTAGTCCAATAGTTGTATATATTTACATTAGTTTTATCAATATATTTTCTTGATAATTTTTTATTATTTATCTCGTTCATATTATCTATATTCATTATTAAAATCACTCTTAATGATTTATCCAGCAAAACATTGTGAATGATAATGAACTAATTTAGTATTTGACAATTCATCTTTAAGGTCCATATAAATATTCTACATAATAATTTGTATTCATGTTCCTTGAAAGATAATAGATTATTTTTTTTAAAAATATCAAATATTTATGATTTGATAAAAACACTATACCGTGACCCCCTCCGTCTAATGGTACCCCTCCTAGGTCAGCAATAAAAAACATGGGATAATGACCCCCTAAGTCCCTCCTATAGGAGGCCCCAAGATGGTACCTGGCACTAAGGGTGTAAGAATCTCACAATATGGGATGCATTACAATTTATAAGAAACAAGATTTGGAGAGAAGATGAATCATACACAAAAACCCCAATACATATATAAAAGATAAATCCAAAAACCAAACCATTTGTATGTAAAAAGTAGAACTAATACACAACCAATCTCATATTTTTTTTTCAAAGAAAACAAAGAGTATAATAAGAAAAGGCTAGAATAGACAGACCAAATGAAAGAAAAGAATCATGGGGGGTGTAAATTATTGGAGACCAAGAGCATATACTCTAATGATGCTAACCCCTTCCGGTTTCATACTATACAAATCATGAAAAAACAAATTATTCATACCAAGAATATCAATCAACGCAAGATAGTCCATAGCCTGGTTGCCCTCCCACCCGATGTGTGAGACTCTCGTGTCATTCTCCAAATTTTTTTGCACTTTTTCCTAATATAATCAATATACCAAGTAACTGAACCATAATAATGTAAAGCATTATATAAGAGTAATGAGTCATTTTCAGAAATGGTAATATCCAACTACCATTTCTGACAAATGGACAGACCCAATAATAGTCATAGCTTCAGCATATAAAGATTTATCATACTCCAACCTGATAGAAAAGGCCAATATAGTAGACCCACAACGTTCACGAACAATGCCTCCACCCCTACATTGGACTTAAATAGAAGAACCATCAATATTAATATTTAGACCATTTGAAGTAGGACGCAAACATACACATTTCCTCCCAAGTAGAATAACAGGCCCAACTATCCGAGTACATATAAATTTCTGCAAAGAAGTAACCTCCCTTCGTTTCCCTAAATCCTTGATGAAACCAGAAAGTTGATTTTTAATTATATAGATAACGATCATTCTATTTATACCAATATTTTCATAAAGATACATATTCATGGCCTGCCATAAACACCAACATCTTTCTAGAGGAATTACAGTGCGAGCAGATCTTTCAATACTCCCCATACCCGAACCATGAAACCATTGATCAAGAAAAGAATGATTAGACATATAGGAAGATGAAAAAGCTTTGAAATCACCAAAAAATATCCATACATCAAAATCACAATCACAATCAACAAAAAGTTGATTAGAACTTTCTTATCTATGAATTATAAAACAAACACAACTTGAAACAATGGATATCCCTCATATTTTAACATTTTCATCAATAGTAACAGAACCATTCACAATCATCCACAATAGAAAATTATATCTCATGGGAATGGCCTTAACCCAAAGGATATTATTCCATGGAATCATAGGATTCTGAACATTGAGGATCCAACGATAATCACTCATTGTGAATATGCTAGATAAAGAAGGATTGAAAACACACTTATCATATTCAGATGATAAAATAATAAGATTGACATGGGCCTTTTGTTTGGTGTCCAAAAATGAACTAATAAAATATGGGTGTCAATAGGTTTCTTTGAAGGATGTGTTTCAAATAGGGCATCCTAGATATCTAATTAATCTACCACTCTAGTTGTGGTGCCAAAACAAAATTTCACCCTTCCCAACCATCCATCTAGAGTGAGACTTAATAAAATTAACAAAGGAACCAATAACCTTCCAAAAAGGAGACCCATGGCCATCCAAAAAAATAATATCTCCCATTGAATTTACATGCATAGTTTTATCCCATAGAGTATGACGTTATAGAACTTTCCATTCTAGATTTCTATGTAGACACCTAATAGTATCATTAAGGCATCAAGTATTAATTCCCCTTTTCATCCAAAAGATGAGCCATTCTATCCCATGACATCCTATTTCTCTTAACTTTGGATTTATGATCCCATAAATAATTCACAAGAATTATATAAATATTTATTATCACACCCTTAGGAGCCTTAAGAGAAGATAGTTCATGAATAAGAGAAGCACGAAGAACCCTGTAAATCAAAGAAATTATACCCCCAAATGATAGAAAACATGTTTTCACAGTTAACAATCCAGGTTATAAATTTGCTAATCATATATTCAAAATTAGTAATTAGAAGCCTCTTATAAGATAGAGGAGCCCCAAATATTCCATAGAAAAGTCACCCTTCTACATGTTCATAATATAACCCATGATAGACACACATCTCGAGGTATAGGGTTTGGATATATAAAAATTGCCTTTTCTCTTGTTAATTGGTGGACCAATCCAAAGACAATATTCCTCAAAGATTTTATTCAAACCATTCAATGTAATACATGAATAATTCATGAAAATAATAGCATCATCAGAAATCATGAGATGAGATGCCGAATGGGAATTCATACCATTCCATAAGGAATAATAACACCATGATTCATGCCCTTATGAATCAAACCACTAAGAACATTCTGAACTAAAACAAAAATACATAGAGAAATTGGATCCCCCTAGGGAAGACCTTATGTATATTTAATGAAACCATATGTTTTACCCACAAAAGAAACATTCAACCAAGCAAAAAAATAACAACGAAAAAGAAGATGAACATTCCATGAAGAAAAAACCATACCTTCCAATACTTTATTGATAAAGCCCCATTCCACATGATCATAATATTTATTCATATAAAGTTTAATGGACACATTAGAACCTCAGGTTTTAATGTTAATGTCCCTAATCATTTCCTGTGCTAAAGTTATGGCTCCCTGTATAGTTCGACCATTCACAAAACCATGCTAATAAAGTGATATCCACTTGGGTAAATGAAATGAAACACTTTCATTAATAAGACGAGAAATTATCCTATATGACACATTGCATATTCTTATAGGGTGATAATGGAGGATATAAGTATCACTATGTTGGTACATGTTGCTCGAGAGAACTAACCACCATTGAAAAATCATGAGTTGTAGCAATAAGGTCTTCCTTAATAATCTCCCATGATGATCTACAAAAACAAACAAGAATGAAATTAGGTCTAGTAACACTATCCAAATTGAGATTCATAATAGAATCAAAAACCAATTTTCTTGAGGAAGGGATCCCATCTCATAATGAACACTATCTCAAACATAATCTGGTATAACATAAAAAAGGTCAATAGAGATTCTAGGATAACCATTAGGCATGTTAACATTGGGTCCAGTAAAAAGATCTTTAAGATGGGGAAAATCATATTTCCAATCATGTCTCTGTTATCATAAAAATACCCATTTCAAGTAAAATATTATGTTTAATAAACCTTTTTTCTTTCATTTATACAATCATGAAAATACGTTGTATTTTTATCTGCCTCTTGTAACCATTTTATCCTATCTTTATCCCTAGATATTCTCTCATGTTTAAGAATCAATTCAGCTAAATAAGCTTTCTTGTTAGAAAGATCCTCAAATGTTTTCACATCTCATTCCTCCTCTAGACGATGTTGAAGATGCTCAACCTATTTCATAAAATCATGTAATATTTTCTCTGGAATAATGAGATTTTTTGACCATAACTTCAATTTTTCCTTGAGATGCCTAAGCTTAATCTGAACATGATTATGTGAATGGCCCTACACAGGTTCTTCCCAAGAGAGTTTCATCAATTAATAAAAGGGTAGATCATCATTCCAATGATGACAATATCTAAATTTCTCAAAATTATCATTTTTGGAAGAAATAGAAATCATTAATGGATAATGATCTGAAATTACTCATATCAAATGCTCAGCTTTAGTATTAGCATATGTGTATATAGTAAGTATGTTACCCAAGAATCTATCCAAACGACTCCAAGATCTATTTGAACCCTTTTGATTATTACACAAAGTAAAATTATCTCCATGGTAACGACGATCCATCAATCCTTTTCCATTCATAAAAATCTTGAAATCATTACTGGATCATCTAGGAAAAGGACCTCTACCATTCTTCTCACCTGGTTCAGAATTTATATTAAAATAACCAATAAAAAACCATGGAACATTACCAAGATCAAAAGAGTATAGATTTTTCCATAGAAAAATCCGAAGTTGAAGATAAAAACTCTCATAAATGAAAGAGATAAAAAATATTGATCATCTCGAGATTCTCTAACTGTAATGAATTGATCATCTGTAGGAATAAGATCAACCTTAAGACTTTTGTTCCAAATATCTAAATTTGATAATTAAATTGGTCTGCATGAATGAATCTATGCATATTGATCCTTCTAGAAAAATCACCAATTCTTTCTAGGGTCTGTTTATGTTCAAGGATACCCATAAAAGAAATATCATGACTGGACACTTCAGAAGAAATAAAATTTGACTTAATATGGTTACCAAAACCCAATGAATTCTATATAAAAACAAGAATCATTAAAAAGAAAGAGATATGGGATTGGCACCACAACAAATTGCCTTCTCACAATGGGATAAGAATATATCCTTTTGTACTTTATTACTTAAACAATAGACATAACTATTATAAAAAAAGAGAAAACATATCCAAATGGAATTGAAGATCTAGAGAACTCCCCTTTCTATCCAAGGTGAAAGACTCCACTTCACTTGGGTTATTATAGAACATGTAAACAACTATATCCTTTGAACAAGAAATATAATAAATAATAAAAGACCAATAATCTTCATTATCCTTCCTCTAAAAACCAATCTGTAACCCAGAATCTGCATTGTTCTTTTTCTCAGAACTAATCTATGACCCAGTATCTGTAATAAACTTCTTCTCAGAACCAATTTGTGACCCTAAATCTGCATTATACTTCTTCTTAGAACCAATCTATGACCCAAAAATGTAATAAACTTCTTATCAAAATCAATCTGTGACCCATAATATACATTATCCTTCTTCTTAGAACCAATTTGTGACCCAAATTGTTAAAGAAATGGAGGCCCATAAAAACAAGGTATCATACATCCACTCATACCACAATATAATGATGTAATGAAATGTTTGAAGAGAAAATAAAGACAATCCTTAACATGAAATTCAAACACCTGTCGTGGGATATATGTTACTCTCTCGAGATAGGAAATCCCAGACATTATCATCTATTCATCTGAATAAGTTGATATATGATCCATTTCATCAATATTCTGAAACTATTCTTGTATCACATTACAAGAGACATCAATGTTAGAAGAATGAATATATGAATCATTTCTAAAAATATTATCCTGCCTTAGAGTTGATCCACACCTAATATCCTGACCATGCTTTTGAAACATTCCTGGGTGAAATTTATGACATGTCTATATAGAGTGACCTTGGAGATGAAAATTAGAAAAAAAGTAGAAAAGGTTGGATACACTATATATTGATTCAATTAAAATGAATACTACACATGAAGAACAAGTTTTCTGGTATATAATGACACAAATTTAATTCCACACAAATTTAATTCCACATAAATTCAAGCCACTGATATATCCACACAAGATTTAGTTCTGATATTCGAGCATAAGAAGCCACCAATAGAATCACCAATCATCTTTAGAAATCCTTCATTTTGGAATAAAAGGGGAAGACCCGGTAAATTGATCAAAACAGCTGCCACCGAGATCTCTTTTCTATGATGAGCATATAAAGACCATCGAGACAAGATAATGTTACATCGACCAAAATATCGGGGATCGAAATACCATTATTGAATAAAATCCACCCCAGAAACCAATACGAGATAGAAGGATATCCTATGAATTGAAGAACTTTTTACTAGAAACTGAAGACCCCATGACTTGAAAAAACGAGTGAAAATAGAAAAAGGTCGTCGCAAACCCCCAAAATGGGCAACCAACGTCCAGCATAGGCAATATGAAGCTTCCTCAAAAGATGACGTAGATAAATCCAAACAGATTTGTGATCCTTCATGACGAACATTATATTGAGAAACAACAAATTCAGGAAATAACAGACGAAAATAAAAAGGAACCCTTCCAACAAGAGTATCTCTAAAAGATATGGAAGAATTCACACCAATTGATGTTCCCAGATCATCAGTACCTGGAGAACAACGATTATCAGAAGTACCACGTTCAGAAACCACCTTGTATGATGAGGGCAGAAGAGAACCATCCTCATGAATTACCATGAATTTCTCTTTCATCTCCCACCTAGAAGTGAACCCATTACCTATAGAACTGATACAAAAATAATAAGCTCTACAAATTAAATTCCTAAAAGTAATGTTAATGTGTCGACTCAATAGCTGTTAAGGATAAGTGCTAGTAATACCCAACATAGTCCACACAATCCTCCTAGAAACTAGAAAATAGTTTTATAGACATTGGGTGAAAATACAAATATACTTAGTAAGAAAAACAAATTCACTCACGCATATGTGAAAGGATCATACAAATGCACATCGGAGAAAACGTCAAAACTAAACAGCACTTAAAAAGTTATACCAACCATCCCAACCTCACCATGGTACACCCCCAAAATAATGATGGTCACCAAATATACTACAAATCAAATTATTTATATGGTACCCCACACCAATTTCCCATTGGCATGCCACTCTCACCCAAAATCATACATCCTGATGCTCACATCCCTTCTGTATACCACATAACATCCTTCCTACACACACCTAGGCCTCACAACACACCCTTCCCGCACACACCTCGGCCTAACAACACATCCCACCTACACACACATTCACCACACAAAACATCCAGCCCATACAAACTTGGGCCTCAAAACATAACATATCATATAATATCTCACCTCGAAGACATCTAGGAATGAACATCACAACTCATCCCGAAGACACCTAGTAAAGGACAAACCACCTCACTCGCAAACACCTAGGTTATCACATCTCGCCCTTAAACACACGGTCCATCAAAAACATCATTTAAAGAACAAAAAAACCACAATAAATCCTATATTTTTCTATAAGTACCTATCAAGGAAGAGACATAGGAAAAATGTTGATACCCATACATCTTTACCCCTCAACGGAAGTTAGGAAAACACCCCTCCCATGATTATGTAGGTGTTTAGAACATAGTGCTCAACATGGGTAGGGTGAATATATAAATCACAAGAATATACAAATATATGTATAGTATCAAACACTATATCCCAATGTTTGTGTTCACAAACAAAAAACCATCTCCCAACACTGTCACTTTTTTGATAACCTTTAAAAAAGTTTATTATTTTCTACATTAGTCATTTCAGAAGGTGAATTGCCATGATAAATTAAAGTGTCTTAACATTACCTCCCCTCTCAACATCCATTCATTTAATTATTTAGAATCAACCACATTGTATCACACAACAAACATTTAATATTTCATTAACCACTTCTATCTCATTAAATAAACCTACCAAAGTCACTCCAACTATATTAAACAATTATCCTTTATTTCCTCACTAAATGGGCATCTATACTTATCCAGTGACACATTTTTCAATCCTTTAGTTAGTGAAGTGACATGGTAAATTAACACACCTACTATTAATGACACATCATAACACGACCTCTAAATATTGGGTGTAGCTTTCTAAATGTTATCAATAGAGACGACTCGATAAAAAACCTACACAAATACTACTTTCCTTTTATAAACTCATCTATGCAGTTCATCATATTAACTGATCCAACCCCCAACTCACAACCACATCCAGAAACACAATATATAAAAACCAAAATTTGAATCCCTACTGAAAAATAACACCACACCTATTACAACACCACTGTAAAAAAACAAGTCATCCACTTCCCCCATACAAACAAACCGCATCAATTCCACAACTCACATCACCTCAAGTACCAATGAAAAACATGTTTTTATATTTTATATGGAATCTCTAATATAAATCCACTTATTAATTTTGGGGTTATCATGGATACTGTATGATCCTGGGGAATCTATTTATTCAACAAACATATATGGTTAACCAACTTTTATATATTAGAGTTCAATAAAAACCAAACAACATGCATTCTACAAACATTCCCATGCACAAACAAGGACACCCAATAGCCATGATTTCAGTGGATAGTTATCCCATTCATGTAACATGAATTAAGGAATCCAAACATACAAAAAGACCATGCATTACTTTTCCCCATCCCTTATATATTGATTCTTAATCAAACTCAATTATATTTATTAATATAGAATCAAACATATTCATAATAGAAAACATATATATACCCATGCTTCATGATAAGAAATTTTGAACGATGAAGGTAAAACTTACTTGGACAAAGAACAATTGACACTTCCTAGTTGCACCAAAAACATGGATGAACATACAGTAGGTGACTCTACAAGGGGATTATGAACCAATCTCAAGAAATTTTATAAGGAATATTCCTTTGGGGACTTATGTGATCAAGAGAAAGGAGAATGTATGGATTAAGGGGAGTGTATCCAGACTTTAGGAAGATGAGATCAGATTCAACGGGAACTGGATATAGTACAAAATTTCCCTAAGAGGATGATCTCACCAAGACCACACATTTTATCCATATCAATGCCTTAATACCTATAATGACCCATACTTTACCTAAATTTTTATTAATTCAGAATTGAAGCATATTTATTACAACATATAATAGAACCATGATAGGATTGTATAGGTATAATGTCTTTAAAAACTAGTAAACATTAACAACAGGTTCAAAAATCATCTATATTCTCTCCCGTTTATTTCATCATATCTAGAGTCCCTTTTGGAATATCTTACATAATATCCTTCTTCCTAACCTGAGGAAAAGAAAACATACATAGGGTGAGCTGAAATGCTCAGTAAGGGAAAAAAAGAAAATATCAATCATATCATATTTATAAAAACATAACATTTTGAAAATCATATCCTGAAAAAGAGATCATAATATCATAACATGGGATAAGTCATAGAAGTGAAATTTAAACCCAATAATCATAACATAAGACATAAATTTTTTTGGCATACACACATAATCATAGAAAATCATTTCATATTAGTCAAGACTCATTTCCAAAACCATCATAGCGGGCAAATTCCATTACTAAACCGAGTTCACCCATCATTCCAGTCATGTATCACTGAACCGGATTAACTTGTTGTTCCAGCCATGTTTATCTCATGATATATAAATCTTTACCCTATGAATTGGAGGGAGATATAGGTCCCACCCATCTAATAATGAAATCATTCTTATGTGTTCCACAAAATAAACACAAAGCATTCATCATAACCCAAAGAATAAAATGGGTTTCATAAACATTATCCCATCATAAAATAATCCATATAAAACAAATGGACATCATTTAATCATAAGAAAAATCAAACCATGTAAATAATAGAGACATTATACATAAAACATAAACATACTAAATAATTTCATCTTAGATGGAAAATAGTTTTGATAAAACACTTGAAATGAAATTTTGAGGAAAATATCCTTTCTTCTTCAAAATCATTTTCATTTCTCAAAATGCCATTGAATTTTAAAAGAAAAGGATTTTTTTGAAAATAATCATGACATATTGTACAGGAAGCTTCATTAAAATTAGGAATTTTGATACCATAAAAAATCCGTTCATGCCTTATAAGATAAAAAAAACATTCTCCTCGTACTTTTTTCGGAAAAGTAAAAAAAGTACCTCATATGGTAAAAAAAAGAAAGATTCCTTACATACCATGTAGTAAAAGTCAAAAATTGGTGAAAAGGACTTTAAACATACATGAAAATATTTTTAGAAAACATTCACATGGATGATAAATATATCCCCAGTAAATACTTACGAATAAACAATCTCGGTTAAGAACGAGATTGGAATAATTATCCCTTACCTTAGGTCTGATATGATTCATGTTTATCCGAACCTCCTATATAATGATTTAAATAATATTAAATATCTATTAAAAAATCATAATTATTTTTATGTTTACATTTATGACCATATTTTTATTTGTTTGTTAGTAACATTTCATTGTTACTTGTTGTTTGGGTATTAACTGCTTTATTTTCATACGTATGTTTTTTCGGATAACTTCATATTACAATTTTTATGTTATAGTTATATAATCTAAATAATGGTATTAGTATAATATATATCATATTTATTCATTAAATTATTTTATATAATCATGGTTTAATGAAGATAATGTAGAACGAATCTCATCGCACCGTGGAGACGGTAATCCGTATGTACGCACGTGCGACGATATCGTTCCCATAATTATTGAATGGTACTGGAGTGGATGATAGAATATCTCAGAATTATTATAATGTAATAATAACCACATATATTTATTCTTTACACCATTATACCCATCCATGTAAGGTGTTGGGAAATAGATTACACCACGGCGTGGAGACGGTATTCCGTACGTACGCACGCCCGGTGATTTCGTTTTTCAAAGGATGGAAAGAAGATGAAATGGTGTTGTTTCATATTTATAATAACATATAAGTATATGATTTATACTTATTATATTAATTTATAATGAAAAAAATAAAGAAGAGGAAGTATAAGAATAAATAAATTTGAAAGAATCGGTAAAGGATATTACCTCTTCTTTGACGCGCCTCTTCTAAACCTCATCTTAGGGACCTAAAGTTGGTATTTAAAGAGAACCAAGACCTCTAGTATGTTTATAGGGTTGTGGAGAATAGAAATGGACAGGTTTTGGCCTAGATTTAAGGCTCAAAATGTTGTTAATAGGAGAGGGAGGTGGTGCCCTTTTATAAGATAAGAGAGGGGCACTTTTGGAAACTTCTAAAATATTAATTTATAATAAACCAAAACCCCACATACAAACATCCAAAATGACTCAAATTTGAATATTAGAGGATATAGGGTTGTAATATAATCATAAAATAAAATTTATACATTTTGGGAATTTATTTTAATCCATATCAACTTGATTTATCCTTATTTAATCTATTTAATTTTATTTGTGGAAATAATATTCTAAATTTTATATTGTTATAAATAATTAATTATGTATTGTGAATTGTCCATAATTGGATACGTTATGAAATATTATACTATATAAATTTCAATTTATAATTTTTAAATATTTTTCTAATTTTTAAACAATTTAATAATATGTTATTTTTATAAAATAACAATAGTGTCAACTTTTACACTATTCATTTATTAGAATTTAAATAAAATCCACAAATAGGATATATTAGAAAAAAAAATTTAATAGATTCATAACATGTTCTATTTATCTAGAAAATTTGTGGAGCACATTAAATAGTTCATATAATATTTATTTTAATATTTTTAAAACTATTTATTTGATATTTCAATCAATAAAATAATTTCTACATCACTATTGTGTCATCATTAAAGAAAATTATTTAATCCCTAAAAATTATAAATAAATTAAAATGATTTAGATAATTTTATTGGGTTCTTGGATGCTATTTATGTTTGATGTTTTATAAATTTTTTCAGAAAAGTAAAATTATTACACTTATAAGATATAAGAGAGCGACATGTTGTCACATTCTTTGGTTTTAATAATAATTACATCATTTTCATGGAAAAAAGTCCATGAAATGAATTTATTCTGACCCTTAGGTGATATGGGTAAAATTTTATTCATTCAATATAATTTTTGTAGGTTTTAGGATAATTTTAAAAAATTATTTTTACACTTAATTGCTCGATTTACCTTTAACTATGGTAAATAAAATTTACCTTAGTTACAATTTATAATTCCCAAAAATAAAACGTATCCTATTAAAATAATTTGGACCTACTGATTCCAAATATGGAATTCATTTTTTCAAATTCAATACACAAAATGTTCATAAATTAATTTAAAAATTAATCTTGTTGTTGAGAAAATGAGTTTTAAAATTTAAAACATTGCAAAAGATTGAAATGTTTATACATAAGAATTCATTGTAAAATTAATTATAATGACATAAATTATATTAAATGAGAAAAATATATTCTATTTATACTTTAAACCCATTAAATTTTATAATTTAACTATATAAATTATCTTGATGAAAAAATTTGCTTTAATGAAAACTTTAGCGTATTTTTAGTATTCATCAAAATATGAAAGTTATCAGAAATATATCAAAAATTTATCCAATGTAAATTTTTATATCCTGATTCAAAAGAAGAAGTTTATTTTTTCAAATTGAACTCATAAACTTTTCAAAAATTAGAATTAAAATGGATGCACCATCAAAAGGCAGAAAAACTGCATTTTTGAAAAAAAAATTACGTTATTCGAAATATTGATTTTTAACTCATATCATTTTTAAGATGAATTTTAATGTTATATAAAATTAAAAATGTTATTAATACAATTTATAATGGATAGTTTATATTATATTTTAATAACATATCGTTGTTTAGTGAAACTCAGTATTACGTGTAATGCAAGCAATCGAGGTAGGTTGCTCTTACGTGTAACGCAAGCCAAGCTAGTGTTGCGTGTAGTGAAAGATTCCTTTGGTGTTGTGTATAACATAAGACAAAAAAAATATTTCTCATAAAATCTTAGGGTGTTACATTCTACACCCCTTAAAATGAATTTCTCCCTTGAAACTCATCACTTCATAACAAACAGATGATGATACCTCTCCCTCATCATATCCTCAAGTTCCCATGTAGCTTCTTCTAATTGGTGGTTCCTCCATAAAACTTTAACCAAGCGAGTGGTCTTGTTTCATATAACTTTTTCTCTACGATCCAAAATCTTTATTGGATGTTTTTCATTAGAAATATCTTACTCCAGTGGTACAACTTCTGGGATTAGTACATGTGAAGGATCAGGTATGTAATTTCCCAAGAGAGATACATGGAACACATCATGAACTTGAGAGAGATTTGGTAGAAGTTCCAATCGATAAGCTACCATCCCAACATGATCCACTATTTTGAAAGTACCGATATAACTAGGGATCAGCTTGCCCTTCTTTCCAAATATCATTACTCTTTTCGAAGGAGATATTCGTAAGAACACTTTATAACCCACTTCAAACTCAAGGTCCTTTCTTCGGTTGTCGGAATAACTTTTTTGTCAACTCTGAGCTGCTCTTATGTGTTGTTGAATAGATATGAACTTTTCTGCTATCTCATCAACAAGATCAGATCCTAATAGTTTTCTTTCCCCAAATTCATCCCAGTAAGTTGGAGTTCTGCATTTCTTTCCATAGAGAGCTTCATAAGGAGCCATGTGAATACTATAGTGAAAGCTATTATTATAAGAAATTAAACCAAAGGTTGGTGTTGATCCCAACCACCTTTAAAATCCATAGAACAAGCTCTCAACATGTCTTCCAAAGTTTGAATTGTCCTCTCAGACTGATCGTTTATCTAAGGATGATAGGCAGTGCTGAAACATAACTCTGTATCGAGAACATGCTGAAGACTTCACCAGAACTTCGAGGTAAACCTTAGAACCCGGTCAGATATAATGGAAAGTGGCTCTCCATGAAATCTTACCACTTCCTTTACATATATCATGGAAATCAGATCAAGGGAGAAATCTTCTCTAATAGAAATGAAGTGTGCCGACTTCGTAAGATGATCAACAATAACCCAAATAACATTATTTCCTTTGGATGTTTTGGGAAGTCCAATGATAAAGTCCATAGTGATGATTTCCCATTTCCATTCTGGTATGGGTAACGGTTGTAACATCCCCTTAGACTTCTATCTCTCAACTTTAACTTGCTAACAAACCAAACATCGAGAGACATATTCAGTGATATCTCTTTTCATTCAATCCCACCAAAAGTAATCTTTTAGGTCCTTATACATCGTTGTACTTCCAGGATGAATAGAGAATGAAGAACTATGAGCCTCATCCAGCATATCCTTCTTTAATTCTTTTATGGGAGGAATACAGACACAGTTTCTAAACCTTATTATCTTATCACAATGAAGGTTGAATCCAGGAACATTTCTCACCTTCTTTGGAAGCCCAACATCCTCCTTTATCGCCTCTTTAATCATAACTTGTATATATGGTTGAACATTCATTTGAGAAAGATAAGATATCTCCCCTTTCATTAAAATTCCAATATCCATCCTTTTTAAATACATAAATATTGGATCCTTTGTGATCCTTATCATGGATAAGCTAGCATGGTCTTGTCAAATTAATGTGTCTGCCACCCTGTTTGCTTTCCTAGGGTGGTAATGAATTGAGCAGTCGTAATCCTTAATCAGCTCCAACCATCTTGTTTGACGTATATTCAGATCATTTTGTGTGAAAATATACGTTAACCTTTTAATATTAGTATAAATATCACACCTTTTACCATAAAGATACTGCCTCCAAATCTTTAATGCAATGATTACCGCATCTAACTCCAAATCATGAGTTGGGTAATTTTTCTCATGGATTTTCAACTGTCGTGAGGCATTAGCTACCACCATATCATTTTTCATGAGAACACACCCCAGACCCTTCTTTGATGCATCACTATAGATCAAAAACCTTTCTCTACTACAATTCAGTGTGAGAACAGGTGCACTGGCTAACCTTCTTCTTAGCTCTTTGAAATTCTCTTCACGTATCTCCGTCCAATCAAACTTAACTTCTTTCCGAGTCAATTTGGTGAGTGGGTTAGATAATCTTGAAAAATATTTCACAAAACGTCGATAATACCCAGCTAAACCAAGAAACCATTGGATTTCAGTTACTGTTTTTGGGCTCAAACATCTTTCAATAACCTCCTTTTTTTTCAGGATCCACAGATATCCCCTCTTTTGATATTATGTGACCCAAATATAAAAAAAATTTAAGCCAAAATTCACACTTGGTAAAATTCGCATAAATCTTCTCCTTTCTCAGGGTCTTCAATGCAATTCTCAAGTGATCTTCATATTCTTCCTTGCTCTTGGAATAGACAAGAATATCATCTATAAAGACTACCAAAAAATGATCAAGATATTCTCTAAAGACTCTATTCATTAGATCCAAGAAGATAGCAGGGGAATTAGTAAGACCAAAAGGCATCACTATAAATTCATAGTGTACATACCTTGTAAGGAATGTTGTCTTCAGTATATATATTTTTTACCCTTAGTTGATTGTATCCTAAATGAAGATAAATCTAGGAAAAGTGTTGAGCTCCGCGTATTTTGTCAAATAAATCATCAATGCATGAGAGAGGATACTGGTTCTTGATAGTGGTCTTGTTAAGTTCTCGATAATCAATGTAACGTATCATTGATCCATATTTCATCTTAACAAATATAATATGTTCTCCCCAAGGTGACACACTAGGGCATATGAATCCCTTATCAAAATTCTCTTAGAGTTTCTTCTTTAATTCATGCGACTCAATTGGGGCCATTCAATAAGGTGTCTTTGAAATGGGCATAGCACCCGGTATGAGTTCTATTGAAAATTCAACTTCACGATTTAGTGGAAGACCTGTCAATTCCTCTGGAAAGACATCATCAAACTCCTATACAATCAGCATATTCTTAATCGTGAGTTTCTCTCCAACCATTTGTGATAAATATCCTTCATTTATTGGAATCAAGACCCATAAGATGGAAGAAATTTCTACTCAAAGGTTATATTCATCCTTGCATCGATAAATGATCATAGATTGATCAGGAATATGAGATGGGACTTCCATTATTTGGAAATAGATATGAGCTCCATATAAATACATCCAATACATGCCATGAATCACATCAATTTCCACTATAGGCAGGATCACAAGATTTGCAGGAATCACTTTCCCACAAACTTCAATTGGAGAATAATTGTAAACTTTTGATGTGACTGTTGTGCCATTAGGAGTTGTCACAGATAACTCAATATCTAATTGCTGAGGTAATATGGAGATACCCTTATAAAAGTCTTCAAAAATAAAATATTGGTTGGATCTAGAATCAAATAAAACATTTTCTACTTTAGAGTGGATGGTAATTGTACCTTTCACCACTTCATTATCATACTCCAAATCACAGATTGTAATTGAATTTTACTTTACTTTATCTTTGGACTTAAGAGTTTTTTTATGTCGATCATCATCCATAACACTTGGATTAGGGAATTGATTAACATAATGCCCCATTTCCTTGCACTTTTAACATTGAAGTGTCGGAGGTGCATTATGTGTATCCCTTTCTTTGTTTACATCATTAGACATATTTTTTCCATTACATCGACATTCAATTTCCTAATGACATTCTTTTCCACACTTAAAACATTTAATTGTACCTTTAAGACAATTTCCTCCATGTTTCTTTCCACACATGGAGGATAAAGGAAAAATCATCTTCTTTTCAGTGTGGTCTTTAGATTTTCCATTGAATTCCATTTTCCTCTTCTAATCAAACCCATATAACTGATGGGTTACTCCAATCTCTATCACAACCTTAAGAGCACATCGAACAATTTCCTCATATCTATTGAAGTCCCTTATGGATAATTCCCTTATGAGACTTGGTTTTATGCCACTAAAGAATTGATCGATCTTACTCTCAGGTTGGATAATAATCCCAGAAGCGTACCTTTAAAGTCTTGTAAAAGTTTCTTCGTAGGTACCAACAGATTCATCATCCTTTTGCTTCAGTTCAAGAAACTCCTTCTACATCTTTGTTCAAATAATACGATGGAAGTACTTATTGAAAAATAAATTCTAGAACTCATCCCATTCCATAGACTCAATTTCATACATTTTTCTTGTATTCTTGACAAGATTCCACCATTGATCATATTCACCTTCCAAATAATATACTGCTAAGATGAATTTATCATGTTTAGAACATTGCAGGACTGAAAATATCTTTCTAGTGGTACTGATCCATTGTTCAGCCACTAATAGATCAGAAGAACCTCTGAATGAAGGTGGAAGATACCTCATGAAGGATTCAACAGAATGTTGCTATTTTCTTTCCTCGTTTGGATGGTCTGCCTGATTCATAGCTTGAGAAATTTTTGTGAGCATGGCTACAAGATTTTTCATTCCATCTCCCATAATGTTTGGTTTCTCAAGTGGACAATTATTGCATTTCCCATCACATTCAGAACTAAAACGGTTCCTTTAGGTTCCATGCATTGACTAAAACCAAGAAGCATAGTGTGAGAAACACTAATAATAATAGGAAACCCACATAATCAAGAATAAAATTTCACACTTTAGGTATTTTCATAGGTTATTCATGTCCATTTCTAAAACACTAAGATTGTGTCCTATTCTTAGACATATCCTTCGGGTTCTTACTAAGACTTTCACATCCTAGTTTCGAAAGGTTGACTATACCATTCCTCTGATACCATCTATAATGACACATACTTTAAATATAATGTTATTAAATCATAATTGAACCATATTTATTACAACATATAACAGAACAATGATAGGACCGTATAGGTATACTGTCTTTAGAAACTGGGAAACATAAACAATCGGTTCCTAACTCATCTACATTTTCTCCCATTTATTTCATCATATATATAGACCCTTTTGGAATATCCTACTTAATACCCCTCTTCCTGACCTGGGGAAAAGAAAACATACAAAAGTTGAGCTAAAATTCTCAGTAAGGGTAAACAAATGAAATATCAATCATATCATATTCATAAGAACATATCATTTTGAAAATCATATCCTGCAAAATAGATCATAATATCATGACATGGGATATGTCATAGTAGTGAAATATAATCCTAATAAACATAACATAAGACATGAAACATTTTTACATACAAACATAATCATGGAAAATCATTTCATATTAGTCAAGACTCATTACCAAGACCATCATAGCGGACAAATTCCATTACTGAACCAATTTCACTCCTCGTTCCAGTCCTGTATCACTGAACTAGATTGACATGTCGTTCCAGCCATGTTTATATCATGAGATATAAATCTTTACCCAATGCATTAGAGGGAGATTTAGGTCCCATCCATATCATAATGAAATCATTCTTACTTATGCCACAAAATAAACTTAAATCATTCATCATAACCTAAAGAATAAAATGGGTTTCATAAACATCATCCCATTATAACATAATCTATATAAATAAAATGGATATCATTTCATCATAAGAAAAATCAAACCATGTAAATAATAGAGACATTATACGTGAAACATAAACATACTAAATAATGTCATCTTAGTTGGAAAATAGTTTTGATAAAACACTTGAAATGAAATTTTGAGGAAAATATCCTTTCTTATTCAAAATCATTTTCTTTTCTCAAAATGCCATCCAATTTTAAAAGAAAAGGTTTTTGTTGAAAATAATCATGAAATATTTTACAATAATCTTCATGAAAATAATGTGTTATGAAACCTTAAAAATCCATTCATTCCGTATAAGTTAAAAAAAAATTCGCCTCGTACTTTTTCCGGAAAAGTAAAAATGTACCTTGTATGATAAAAAAATATTCCTTACATACCATGTAGTAAAATTAAAAAATTGGTGAAAAGGACTTTAAACATAAATGAAAACATTTTTTTAAAACATTCACATGGATGATAAATATAACCCCAGTAAATTCTTACGAATAAACAATCTCGGTTAAGAATGAGACTGAAATAATTATCCCTTACCTTAGGTATGATATGATTCGTGTGTATCCGAACCTCCTGTATAATGATTTAAATAATGTTAAGGATATATTAAGGAATAATAATTATTTTTATTTCAACATTTATGATCATATTTTCATTCGTTTGTTTGTAACATTTCATTGTTACTCGTTGTTTGGGTATTAACTACTTTATTTTCATACATATGGTTTGTCGGATCAGTTAATATTCCTATTTTTAGGTTATAGTTATATCATTTAAAGAATGGTATTAGTATAATATATATCAAATTTATTCATTCAATTCTTTTATATAATCACGGTTTAATGAAGATCATGTAGGATGAATCTCATCACACCATGGAGATAGTAAGCCATACGTACGCAGGAGCGACGATATCGTTCCCATAATTATTGAATGGTATTGGAGATGATGATATAATATCTCAGAATTAGTATCAAGTTATAATAAACATATTTAGTTATTATTTACAATATTATACCCAACCAAGTAAGGTGGTGGTGGAAAACAGATTACACCACGATGTAGAGACCATATTCCATACGTACGCACGTGCAGTGATTTCGTTTTCCGTAGGATGGATAGAAGGTGAAATGGAGTTTCTTCATATTTATAATAACATATAAGTATATAATTTATAATGATTTTATTACTTTATAATGAAACAAATAAATAAGAGGATTTAGAAGAAGAAATAAATTTGAAGGAATCGGTAAAGGATATTACCTCTTCTTTGACGCGGCTCTTCTAAACCTCCTCTTAGGGCACTAAAGTTGGTCTTTGAAGAAGACCAGGACCTCTAGTATGTTTATATGGAAGAGGATAAGTGAAATGGATAGGTTCTTTCTGAGCTTGAAGGCATAAAATGCTGTGAAGAGGAGACAGAGGAGGTGCCCTTTTAAAAGAGAGGATATGAGAACTTTTGGAAACCTCTAAAATATTAATTTATAATAAACCCAAGCCCAACATAAAAACTTCCAAATGACTCAAATTAGAATATTATATGATATAGTGTTGTAATATTATCATCCAATAAAATTTATATATGTTTTTAATTTATTTTAAACCTTATTAACTTGGTTTATCCTTAATTAATCTATTTAATTTTATTTGTGGTAATAATATTCTAAATTTTAAATTGTAATAAATAATTACTTATGTGTTGTTAATTGTCCATAATTCGATAATTTATGACATTATCGACAATATAAATTTTAATTTATAATTTTTAAATATTTTTGTGATTTTTAAACAATTTATTAATATGTTATTTTTATAAAATAACAATAGTGTCAATTTTGACACTATTGATTTATTTGAATTTAAATAAAATCGACACAAAGGATATATTAGAATAAAAATATTTAATAGATTCATAACATGTCATATTTATCTATAAAATTCGTGGATCACATTAAATAGTTCATATAATATTTATTTTAATATTTTAAAACCATTTATTTGATATTTCATCCAACAAAATAATTTCTACATCAATATTGAGTCATCATTAATGATAAATATTTAATCTCTAACAATTATATATAAATTAAAATGATATATATAATGTTATTGGATTTCTGGATAATATTTATGTCTAATTTTTTATGAATCTTACCACCAAATTAATATTATTACACATATAAGATATAAAAGAGTGACATGTTTTCACTTTCTTTGGTATTAATAATAATTACATCATTTTCATGGTCAAAAGTCCATGAAATGAATCTATTCCGACCCTTAGGTGATATGGATCTACTTTTATTCATCCAATTGAATTTTGGTAGGTGTTAGGATAATTTTATAATATTATTTTTACACTTAATTGCATGATTTACCTTTAACTCTGGTAAATAAAATTTACCGTAGTTACTATTTATAATTTCCAAAAATAAAAAGTAGCCTATTAACATAATTTTTACCTACTGATTCCAAATATGGAATCCATTTTTCCAAATTCAATATACAAAATATGTATAAATTAATTTAAAATTTAATCTTGTTGTTGAGAAAACGAGTTTTAATATTTAAAACATTACAAAAGATTGAAATGTGTATACCTATGAATTCAATTTAAAATTAATGATAATGACATAAATTATATAAAATGGTAAAAATATATTCTATTTATACTTTAAAACGATTAAATTTTATATTTTAACCATATAAATAATCTTGATGAAAAAAGTTGTTTTTAAGAAAAATTTACCGTATTTTTACTATTCATCAAGATATGAAATTTATCAGAAAGTTGTCAGAAATTTATCCAATGTAAATTTTTATATCCTGATTCAAAATAAGAAGTTTATTTTTTCAAATTTAATTCATAAAAATTTCAAAAATTAGATTTATAATGGGTGCACCATTAAAAGGAGGAAAAACAACATTTTTGAAAAAAATAATTCTTTTATCCAAAAAATTGATTTTTTTATCATATCATATGTAAGATGAATTATAATGTTATATAAAATTCAAAATTTGGTTAATACTATTTATGATAGTTATTTTATATAATATTTTAATAACATATCATTGTTTAGTAAAACTTGGTATTGCGTACAACACAAGCTATCGAGGAAGGTTGCTCTTGTGTGTAACGCGAGCCAAGCCAGTGTTGCATGTAGTGAAAGATTCCTTTGGTGTTTCATTTAACAAAAGACAAAAATAATATTTTTCATAAAATCTCTGGGTGTTACAATACCCTTAGTAAAATAAAGAAATAATTTATGTCCATTGAATTGGCCTCGATGCCATTTAAAATTGGCTTTAAATCCATTTTTTGTCAAGGGAAGGTATCGAAAGGGAAACACTAGAAGAAATGGAAACCCTGATCACAAGGCACCACCAGTGAGACACGTTAGGTGAGGCATAATCTGATGAGGCACCATCAGTAAGACACCAATAGAATAGGCATCATTGGATGAAGTGACATCCAGATGAATACCCAACCACCATTAGTGTGTCACCACCAGGTGAGACACTACCCCAAAAGGCACCGCCTGGGTAACCTACTGCCAGTCAAGTGACTGGTAGCGAGCCACCACTAGTGAGCGACCGCTAGGGAGAGACACCCGTAGCAATCCAACGCCAGGTTGAGACAATTATTGTGAGCCACCATTAGGGCGAGACACTGGAAGGGTGTGATACTGTCAATGAGTCATCACTAGGGTGTGGCATCTCCAGTGTGAGACAACATTTGAATGAGGTACCATTTGGATGAGGCGCCGTTGGAAAACTATAGAATATATGAATTTTTTTCATGTGTTGAAGAAAGTCACCTTGACTTCCCAGGACACCTCAAATACTAGATTTCCTACAAAGTAATTTATTTGAAATGTACGAGCCATTACATCAAATAGATATCAAACTATTATCTTACTTTATAATTCAAAACCAACACAATGGGAAAGAGAGGAAGGGTCCGAACAACCATCCCCCAAGATACCTCTTAGAGAACTCTTCACACTTAAAACCCTACTATCAACTATACTCATAAACATTAAATGATAAACCAACATTTTTATTTAAAAGATTCATTCAAAACATCCGTATAATGAAAAACTCCTTTGAAATATTCTATCTAAGACATAACATCATGCTTGTTGACACATTAAACCAAAAAACCACAAATCAAATTTGAACAACCACAAAAAAACACACAATCTGAAAAAAAGAATCAAGGGTTTCCATCCCCTATGTCATGATACTATACTCTCAGAGCAACACTAACTCGCCTGCATGGGTTTAATTACATAAACATTAATGCATGTCCATTCATAATCATGTCCTACCCATTTCATATGGATGAACATTATCGCACAACAAAAACCAAGTGAAAATAGCTCATCTAAAAATAGAAAAGTTTAAATCATAACATCACAAGGAAAAAAAGAACAAGGAAAACAATAATACAACTCTTGGTACTGGGAATGAATCTACATATCTTGTTCTAATGTACTCTCCTCTTGGCCACCATGTCTCCACAACACAGGAACCAAAGTAATGCTCCATCTAAAAAAGCAACTTATATCGATGATCTTGGATCTATACTGGACGCTACACAAATTTCACTTCATCCTCGATATCAAACTCTCCCCAGTCAATGGAATGAGAGTATAGTGAAGATACTGATGAAGCTAAGAGATGAAAATTATTTAATGGATTATATCTAACCGCAAGGGTAATTCCAACTGATACATCACCTCACCAACTCACCCCAATACCACAAACAACCCAAAAAACATGGGATAATGGTTACTCCATCTTCCAAACCTCCAATTCACATGTCGAGGGGAAACCTTCAAAAACACATGGTCCCAAACCTTAAAATACAAGTTCCTCCTTCTACGATCGACAAAAGAATTATTATGGTCCTGGGATGATTTTATCCTATCATGATCAAGCTGAATTTTCTCTATCATGCTCTACACCACATCAGGACCAAGAAGAGAGGTATCTCCAAACTTTATCAATCCTAATGGAGAACGACACTATCTCTAATACAAATCCTCAAACATGTCCATTCCAATGGAAAATTGGTACCTATTATTTTAAGAAATCTCTACAAAGGGAAGGAGTTGTACCCAAGTTCCACCAAAGTCCATGATGCATGCTAAAATAATATCCTCCAATGTCTGAAGAGTGTGTTCTATTTTCCCATAGGTCTAAGGCTGGAAAGCAGTGATGAGTCAAAACTGAGTGTCAAAAGCATACTGTAATCCCCTCTAGAACTGTGAGGTAAATCATGTGTTCTTATATGATAAAATATACCTCAAATATTCATGAATCTATACTACTAAATCCACATAGATTTTATCCAAAACATCCACTATGCCAGACTCCTTGATCGCTAAGAAGTGACCGGATGTTATCAATTAATCCACGATCACCCAAATAGAATCATAATCTCCCTAATATCTGGGAAACCCTATGATTAAATCCATCTAGATATCATCCCATTTCCACTCAATAACATCTCAAGGATGCAACAAAACACTATAAACATGATGCTTAACTTTTACCTCCAGGAAAACTAAGCACCTTTCCCAAAACTCCCCCACTGCTAGTTTCAACCTGGGCCACAAAAACTACATCCTTATGTTGTGGTACATCTTGGTAACACTTTGTTGTACTACCAAATATGAGCTGTCAAAATAACAAAACACTCCATCATGCATCACCATTGGAATGAAAAACATTCCATAAAATAGCATCTAGTTTCAAGCATCCTCCAACCATCCCTCCAAAGAATCACCCTAGAAAGCATGATCGTGCATCACCTTTAACTCTAAGTCTCACCACTGAGACACCTCCACCTACTACATTAGAGAATATTTTTCTATCATTTGAATCAAATATCATCTAAATCCATCTACTATTGAATCTAAGTGAATGTCTTCCAACACCTATCTTACTTTCCAAGAATCCCTAGATTCTCGAACAACATTATTTTTTAAATTTCTTCATAAATCATCAGCCAAAAATTTACAAT
The DNA here is from genome assembly GCA_963277665.1 of Viscum album. Taxonomy (NCBI): domain Eukaryota; kingdom Viridiplantae; phylum Streptophyta; class Magnoliopsida; order Santalales; family Viscaceae; genus Viscum; species Viscum album. Next base: position 1,550,149,870 of record OY728125.1, on the reverse strand, counting down.
TTCCTAATTTTTAATAGATATCAAAATCATAATAATGAATAAACTCAATACACCTCCATTTCCTCATGTTAAAATACTGCTTTAAAAATATATACCTCAAGAACCTGTGATCTTTGAAGAGCATAAAGAACTCCCCAATGTTGTATTGAAACCACAACTTCAGTGAAAACACAATTGCTTATAGCTCTAGATCATGGGTTTCATAATTATATTTTTAGGGAATAAATCGATAGAGCTATAATATATGACTAATTTTTACGGTATAAGAACACATCCCTAGCCTATATGGGATGTTTCACAGAACATATTGAACATTACCCCTACCTCAAGAAACCAAAGCACTGGGGTACTGACCACCATCTCTTTTAAGAAACTGAATTCTTCCTAGAAGTGATTAATCCATGAAACAACATGTTCTTTCCTAGTCAATGTTGCAAACTAGGATAAAACTCAAGAGAAATCTAATAAAACCCTCTTATAATACTCTGTGACACTTAGGAAACTACTAACATCTGCCATATTCTTGGGAACTTCCCAAGAAACAACTACTACAAAATTCAATGGGTCTAGTACCACACCATTATAAGAAAGGTCATGCATGTATCATGTCCATAACATAAACTTGGGTGGATTTCTGTAGTGTTGGGGGAATTGTGGAATATGTAATCCAATTCTGAGATGCTTGGAATGGTCTTCCCCCAACTCTGAGTAGATTAAGATATCATCAATGAATACGATTATGAACTGTTCCATCAACTCATATAACATAGAGTTTATAATTTCTATGAACATGATTGGTTTGTTCGTAACACCAAACAACATGACTATAAACTCTAAATGTTTATACCTATATCTGAAAGAAGTATTCAGTATATCTCCCTCTTTTGACCTCAACTGGTGATATCCAGATCATAGACCGATTTTAGGAAACCAAATTGACCCTCTTAGCTAGTTGAAATTATTTTCTATCCTCAGAAGAGGTTAACCGTTTTATAAACTTACCAGATTTAAGATTTTATAGTCTTTATATAACCTCATACCACCATTACATTTCATTTCAAACAACACTATATCCCCAAATGGTAACACATTTGACCAAATAAAACCCTTCTTCATCAAATAATCTATATGATTCCTCAACACCTACAACTCATAAGGTGTTATCTCATAAGGAACCAACGAAATCAGAGAAAAAATGACATACTAGTCTATCCTGAACTCAATATCACATTGAGGGGATAACATCACAACCATCTTAGGGAAAACATTTATGAGATCCCCAAAGACCCCAGGTAACCTCTATGATCTTGGCATCTACTGATTCCAGAAACAATTTAGTCAACAAGGAGAGAAGGGGCTCCACTCCACGGATTCCTACCTTGAAACTCCACTCAGTGATAAATACCACATGCTGGACATCAATATCTAAAAAAATGAATCTCTTATAAAAGTAGTCGATTACAACACATGCATAAAACAATTAGTCGATGCTAAGGATAGAATCATATAGCTACATCTTCAGTATGAAAGGACCCCCACGGGAATGATGTGGTCACATCATCAGTCTACACATCAAACACTAATCAAACAAGCTTGTCTGTTCGCTAAAAGGTATACTCAACACTAAGGTAACAAGAATCCTCTCAATGTCTAGTCCTAGAGAATGGGCTATAGTAGGTCAATAAAAGATTGCAACGCTAAATAGTACTAAACAAACTGATTGTACTAGTCACGATATCTAGACCCTCTCGAACCGCCACCTCTACTACATTCAATTACTAATGCCCAGATCCTCCATATCTCTATTGATTAAAACCTCTATATCCACACTCGGGTCATCATTCATGAACACAAGGAACATCGTGAGGTCAGTGTAGAGACCCGAAACTTGACATACATGGACATTACATTACTTTTGCAGAATACTTAGTACATTACAAAAACACACACACAAGGACCCTAATAGTTTAGTGTCTTTGGAAACTCAGAATATAATATTCTAATCATGGTGAAAGATCTTTAACATCTACCATAAAGATCTTCCTTTTTTTCTACCTAAAACCTTTCTTTATATCCTGGGGAAAAGAAAACATAAAAGGGTGAGCTCAAATGCTCAGTAAGGGTAAACAAAAAAAATATCAATCACATCATATTCATAAGAACATAACATTTTGGAAATCTTAACCTGCAAAACAGATCATAATATCATAACATTGGATAAATAATAGTAGTGAAATGTAATCCCAATAATCATAACTTAAAACATGAAACTTTGTGGAATACACACATAATCATAGAGAATCATTTATTATTAGTCAAGACTCATTTCCAATACTATCTTAGTGGACAAAGTCCATTTCTGAACCGAGTTCATTCCTCGTTTCAGTCCTGTTTCACTGAACCAGTTTAACCTTCCATTCCAGCCATGTCTATCTCATGAGATATAAAATCTTTACCCAATGCATTGGAGGGAGATATAGGTCCCACCCATCTCATAATGATACCATTCTTATGTGTTCCACAAAATCATAAACCATACATCATAGCATAACCCATGTAATAAAAATGGGAATCTTAAACATCGTGACATCATAAAACAATTCATATAAGATAAAGGAATTCATAAAAATAATTCCATCACAACATAATCAAATCAATGTAACAATAGGGATAGAAATAGAATCCTTTATTATCTTAGATGGAAAATAATTTTGATAAAACACTTGAACTCCATTCTTGAGGAAAATATCCTTTCTACTTCAAAAACATTTTCCTTTCATAACATGTCATACAATTTTAAACTAAAAGAAGTTGATTAAAAATAAACTTGAAAACTTGTAAAGGAATCTTCTTGGAAATAATGTATTAAAAATCCATTCATGCCGTATAAGTTGGAAAAAAAATTCTTCCCGTACTTTTTTCGGAAAAGTCAAAAAGTACCTCATACGAAAAATGACAAAAGATTCCTTTCATATCTTTTACTAAAAACTCAAGAAAGGGTAAAATTGGATTTAAAAAATTGTAGGTGGATAGAAATAATATTAAATATTGAGGAAACATGGATGTGGATGATAAAATACACCCCAGTAGATTTCAAAGTATAGACAATCTCGGATAAAAATGACATTTGCAAAATTATCCCTTACCTTAGGTCCAATTTGCTTCGTAAGTGTCCGAACCTACTGTATAATGATTTAAATAATGTCATTGACTTATTCCAGAATCATACACATTGTTATGATATCATATATGGTTCACTTACAACTTTATATTACCCGTTCTTTTGTAAATTCCATGTTAAAGAGCGTTTTGGGTAAAATCGTTTCACTTGTCGTCCGTGTTTTGACTTGTAATTATTCATATGATTACTTATATCATGATTACTTAATTCCAGAGTATAAAACATGATTTACAGATAATATATATTTAGAATATACATATATATAATAGATCAGTAAATGGAAAGAAATACATCATTCATGGAGACGGTAGTCCGTACGTATGCATGAACGTTGTTTTCGTTTCCTTATTGAGTTGAATGGAATTAAGTAGACGACATACATATATATACAGATAAATCCAGTATCATTATTACGTCATATATTTCATGATTACTTATTATATATACTTTATAATCATTCATGAATGGTTAACGTGGAGAATGAATCTCATCGTGTCGTGGAGACGGTAGTCCGTACGTACGCATGAGCGATGATATCGTTCTCATGATCGTGGAATTGTATTGGAGTGTATGTATACTATTTCATAATAAATACCACTTTAAAATAATCATATATAGTTGTTTATTTGCACCATTATACCCATCCATGTAAGGTGGTGGTGTAAAATAGATTACACCACAACGTGGAGACGGTATTCCGTACGTACGCACGCGCGGTGATTTTGTTTTCCGTAGGATGGATAGATGGTGAAATAGGGTTGTTTCATACTTATAATAACATATCAGTATATTTGTGATACTGATGTTATTACTTAAAAATGAAACAACCTAATAATAAGAAGTGGAAGAAGAAGTGGAAGAAGAAATAAAGTTGAAAGAATCGGTAACGAACATTACCTCTTCGTTGAAGCGCCTCTTTGAGATCTCCTTTTAGGGCACTAAAATTGGTCTTTTAGGAAGATCAGAACCTATAGGATGTAGCTATTGAAGTGGAGAAGAGAATTTGGCAGGGGTTGTCTGAGCTTGAAGGCTCAAAGTGGCGTGACGAAGAGAGGGAGGAGGTTCCCTTTTATAAGGGAGGAGAGGGGCACCTTTCGAATAACTAAAAATATTATTTTATTATAAAGTCAAATTCGGTTTTTAATAGTTAAAAATTGATATATTTCGAAGATAAGGTGGGGATGGGTCTAAAGCCTCTCATACAATAGAATTTAGACAAGTTTAGGTTCCTATTTTAACCTTATCATTTAGATTTAACATTATGTTAAATAATTTTACTTTTACCGTGTCTTCTTGGGTTCTTATACTATAAGGTTAATAAACTTACTAAAATCAGCCAAAAGATCCCCAAGATGTTTATTATTAATATATATAACCTTATCTAAGTAATTTGGCCGAACATTAGATTTTTAGGAATAAAATAACAATTAATAATATAATATTTGTTTTAAAAACTATTTTATGTCAATTTTGAGACTATTTAGTAATTGATTTTTGTGAAGGTTATAACAGAATGATTAGTTCTAAAAAAGTTAATTAAATCAATACTAACATGTCATATTAACCTATAAAATTAGTGGAATTCATAAAAAGTCTCAAATTATATTTATTTGGGTATTTATAACATCAATTATGTCAATATTTTATTAATAAGATAATTACTGCATCATCTTTGTGCCATAAATAAATTAACTTATTTAAAGTCTAAAAATTACAAATAAAATATCATTATGTAGGAAATATATTTATCTTTCTAATTAATATTTATAGTCGAATTTATCTTATTTATAACCCTATATTAAAAATGATATACTTATTAAACTTTGATTTTAACTATTTTAACCCTTCTTTAAATTAATTAATAATAAATATCCTATTCTAATCCAAGTGGGCCTAAATGGTCATATTTTATTCTAAGTTTGTTTTTGGTCGAATTAAACTTATCCAATAGAATTGGGACATGTGTTAGGGTAATAATAATATCATTTTTACCCGTAATTACCCTATTTTCTTTTAACCGTGGTAAAAAAAGTAAAAAGTTACTATTCACCAAAAATTATTTTCATCTCATTGAATCACATTTTACTTATTGACATCAACCGTGTATCTCGGATTTTTGAAATTCCACTCACAGAACCAGTAAAATTAAGTTTTATGAAAAATTCATTTTTCTTAACTACCACTTAGTGGTTTCACTATTCATCAAAAAATGAAAGTTTCCAGAAAAATACCAAAAATTAAGCCTAATCTATATTTGATATTATGAAATCAAAAGTGATGAATATTTTACCAAATTAAAAACATATCAGTTTCATTAATTAATTTAAAAATTAATTCCCGTCGTCAAAACAAATAGCGTGTTTTTAAGTGATAATAACTATCAAAAGATTGACACTTGTTTATGTCTGGTTTAAATGTGAAATTACATCCAATGAACAACATTGTATTAAATTGTAAAAATATATTCTAAATATACTTTAAAACCACTCAAATTAATAATTTATCACTATTAATAATTTCGATTAAAAAAGTTGTTTTTAATTAAAATTTAGTAATTTTCACTATTCATCAGAATATGAAAGTTATCCGAAAAGTACCAAAATTTCACCGTAAGCTAATTTCGATATTTCGAATCCAAAAATGAATTCCGTTTTGAAAGATAAAATTTATAAAATTTCAAAAAGTGGTTATTACTATTCATAACAACTAGTTTTAATAATATTTTAATAGCATATTGTTGTTTAGTGAAACTCGTTATTGCGTACTACACACGCTATCGAGGAAGGTCGTGATTGCGTGTAATGCAAGGAAAGTAAAGGATGAGTGTTGTGCAAGCTCCTTTTGGTGTAGAGTACAACATAAGACATTAATAAAATTAAAAAGAATATTTTTCATAAAATCTCAGGGTGTTACAGTCAAACTCTACCCTCTCCATCTCCCCTCAGTGGAGAAAAACATGATGCCCTGCTACTAAAATAGTCTCACTGGAAAATACTACTAAGGCTAGCATTAAACCTGTTAACATTGACTAAAATAATCTTAGGGATCTACTGGGCACTGCATTTGGTGATAACATAGAACCCCAATACCAAAACATTCTAGTGAAAATATCATATGGAATGTACAGAAACAATAGGCACAAGAATGTATAAAAGAAGTTGATGAGCTCGATAACTTTCCAGTCAACACCTCGATGGTCCTTGAACCATAGATGTACCACCGAAAACCATGTCTCTCGATTAAATATATTTACCCCCCTATCTTGATAGACCACCTCATGAGTTCATCTGATAGACCACCTTTTCCTTCTTTGGAACCTCAAATTACGTTGGCAACATTAAATTAGTTATAACATACTAGATAGAATGTCAAATTGTCTCGCCAGGATTCTTGCACAAGATTCCTCTTCTGGAAAAAGTTCTAAGACAAAACAAATAAGGTCCATGAACTTGATTCATAGACCGTGCAATGATATACTCCCATACTGATGAGAGATTAGATCCTGCCTCTTCTCGACCTTCATGGATGATGAAAGAAATTATTACCGAATCTCCTTCACGATGTCTGTCCATAAAACATCCATCTTCTTCCGCTCACCAAGATATAGTTTCCACCACTAACATGCATCACCCCAATAATAAATGACTACTAAAGGGACCCATTAATCTATTGGGGCACATATCAAACTAAAAGATATCATGAGCTCCTCTATTTAACTCTCTGTTTCCACATCTGAAACAATTCCCTCATTGTCCCCAAAGTTTGTCACTTGAAATCAAGCAACATCTTCTTACACTAATCATATTTCTAAAGTGGATCAACTGTACCATGATCAACTAGATCAGTCTAGTGAACCTAAAATACCTAATCTACTAGGAAATGATGACTATGAGCCATAGTTGAAAGGAAAAAAGGATTTCCTAAGACCAAGTTGTATGGAATTTTAATTATGATTTATTTTAATCCATTTTAACCTCTTAAAAACCCCAATTAAAATAAGAATGGAAGGCATTTTGATGCATGTACCTCTTCTATGTATCTAACCTACATGCATGTCTATCCCACTTTTTCATTGAATAATATCAGAGACCATAAATTGGATCACATGGGGCCATAAAATCCTATGTCCTTACTAGTCTCCCAGGACTATACCATAAAAAATGGTTAGGTGGAACAATTTGAAAACCATCCCCATGCAATACTCACTATGACTAACTCCAAACTCTATCTTATCTCTCAACCATAACCTCTGATACCACACTGTCCTGACCCCCCCACCCCAAAGACACATCTCTTGGGCTGACAATGAAGAAAGAGAGATAATGACCCGCTGAATCCTACCTCTAGTAGGCCCCGAGTTGGTGACTAGCACCAAGTGTGTACAAATAACACAATATGGGAAGAATTGCCATTTATAAGAAACAATATCGGGATATAAGAAGAATCATCAACAAAAACATCAAGACATATATAAAAGATAACTTGAAAAAACATCCCTGATGTATGAAAAATGTAGAACTGATAAAAAAACTTTCTCCAAAGTAAATACCCAAAAGTAAGGCTAAAGCAGAAACTCAACTACAATAAAGGATTCAAGATAGTAATTCACAACACAGTCCAAATTATCCTCCTAGAAACAAAAAAAAAATTATATCGGGTGAGCATATAAGTTTTGTCAGTAGGATATACAATGTCTCTCATTCACATGTGAGAGAAGCGCACTGATGCACCAATGTGAAAACATTAGAACCAAAAATATCCTAAACATGTATACTTACCATCTCAACCTCACCAAGGGACACTCTCCGAATAATGAATTTCAAGTAATATTATATGAATCACATTTATGATAGGGTACCACGTACCATTTTCTGGTTGTTATTCCACTCTCTCCCAATATCTTACACCCTGGCTCTTTTATCCCTTATATATACCACATCACATCACTTCAGTACACGCCTTGTGGTCACAACACCTATAGTATGCACAAACTTGGGAATCATAACACATCCCACCCACACACAACTAGACCACATAACACATCCTTCCTACACACACAAGGGCCTAACAACATAGCACATCACATCACATCATATCCCAAAGACACATGGTAAGCAAATCAAAACTCATCCTGAAGACACATGGGAAAGCAAAAACCACATCACCCACAAAATCATATCCTATCACATCTTTCCCAAAAATACCTGGGCCATCAAAACCACCACTTAAAACACTAAAAGACCTCTTACCATAATATCCTATGACATAGAAAACTCTCTAAGAAGAGAGAGTGTAAAAGAGTGGGTGCCCATCCATCCGTACTTTTCACTAGATGTCTGGAAAAACACCCCCATGCGACTATGCAAGTGTTTGGCCCATAGTGCTCAACATTGTTAGGGTGAATATATAAATCACAAGAATATTCAAATATATTTATATAGTATCAAACTCTCTAACCCATCCTATGCAGTCAGAAACAAATAAACCATCTCCCAACACCATCACTTTTGTTAAGACTTCCAAATGCATTATTTAGATATGAAACATTCATTTCAGAAGGTGAAGAGCCTTGATAAATTAAATCATATTCACGTTCCCTCTATATTCAACAGCCATTAATTTCATTATTTAGAATCAACCACATTTAATTAGAAAACGATTTTTTAATTTCTCATTAACCACTTTCATCTCATTAGACAAACCATCCCAAGTCACTCTATCTTTAATAAACAATTAATCATTTATTCCATCACTACTCACTTAGAAATACATATCAAGAGATGTAGTAATAGTCATTTGAGAGGTAAAGATCCATGGTAAATTATCTCACTTCACAATAATGAAACATAATAACTTGACCTATAGAAATGGGGTGAAGATTTATAGATGTTATCAATGAAGAAGACTCCAACAAGAATACACCCATACAATACCATCCTTTTTTAAACTCATCCGCCCAGTTCATAAAATTAACCAAACGAACCCTAAACTTGAAACAACATATAGGAACACATTACAACACAACCAAAATTCACATCCCTACTACAAAACCAAACCACACCCATCACATCCCCACAATACAAACACATGTCATCCACTTCTCCCATACTCACAAACCACATCAATTCCACACCTCACATAACATCACATACCAAGGAAAAACAGAATTTCATATTTAATAAAGAATCCCTTATTTAATTCCACTTGTTAATTTTGGGGTTATCACATAAATTTTATGATCTTGGGGCATGTGTTTAATAGTCAAATATACATGGTTAATATAAATTTATATATAATAATTCTTTAGAAACCAAATAACATGCACTTCACAATCTATCGCATTTGGAAACAAGGACCCCCCAATGAACATGATTTTCAGTCGGTTGTTAGACCATATAAATCCAAAGCATTATGGAAACCAAACATATGAAAAGAGAAAGAATCACTATTCCCCATCCCTTATATATTGATTTCTAAACCAATTATATTTTCATTAATGACATAGAATAAAGCATATTCACAAGTGAAAATATCTATATACTTATCCGACATGATGTAACATTTTTAAAGGAGATGGAGAAAGCTACTTTAATGAAAAATGATTTACACTTCCTGGTTGTTCTAAAAACATGGGTTAGAGTACATTAGGTGACTCTCCCAAGAATCACAAACCAAACACATTAAACTATCCCTAGAAAAAGTATTTGTCGATATCTGGTATCAAGAGAAACCAGAATGTACCGACTAATGGTGGGTTATCAGGGAATTAGGGTGATGATATCAGATTCAAAGAGAATTAGATAATCTTTAATATTTCCACTAACGGTTAATGTGGCCAATAACACACAATTTGACCATTTCAAAGCCTCCAAAACCTTAATGAAATAAATATATAATTTATTTCCTTTGAATATGCCTCAAATACATTAAATGTTTTCCTTAAATTCATTTTTTCTCATAGAAATACGTCAAAATGGAAAACTAGACGAACTAGATAAACAACTCATGAGGCATCACCAGTGAGCCACTATTAGATGAGGGAAAACTAGATGAGGTATCATCAGAAAGACTACACCAGATGAGGCACTGAGGGACAAGGCACCATTAGGAAGAACAACCTGTCATAAATAGTCGATCACTCTTAGGAGATACACCACCAGATGAGAAACCTCCAGGGCAAACTTCCCCCAGTCTAGAAACTACTAGAGAACCACCACCCGAGTGAGACACTATGAGTGAAACACTTCTAGTGAGCCACACCAATATGATACACTACTAGTGAGCCACACCTAGGGTGAGTTATTGTCAGTGAGCCACTATAAGGATGAGGCATTTCCATCGTGAGGCACCTGTGGGATTAGTCATAGTTGGAAAACTTTAGAAAACAAGAAATTTTAAATGTGGTTAAAAGAGTCACCTTGACTTCTAAGGAAACCTCAATCACTATATTTCCCACAAAGTTATGGATAGTAATGATCTCATACATTATATTCTAGATTATTAATCACTAAATATTAATGATGTCATTTTTTTAACATATGATATAATAATCTTTTACTCTTGTTCAAATTTATTTTATTCCAAAATGAATGAATTTTGAATTAAAATGAGTTTTTATGTGTCATAATTGGAAATTTTCAAAATTTATGATATATTCATAATGATTTTTAGATAATAAACATAATATGTAAGAATAAATATTTTTTAAAAATATCATGTCATCTGTGGATTGACTTTTCAAAAATCAATATGGAAGATGTTGAGATCCATACCCAATATTATTAATAATTAATAATTTATATGTAATAATTTATACATAATAAAAAAATTGTTGAATACAGAAGACGTCAAAATCTTATATATAAGAATATTAATATTATTTTCTATGGTATTAAAGAAGATACACTTATAAAAACATTTTCAAAAAAGGTATCATGTATGAATAATAAAATAAACATAAATAATATATCATAGATAGAAAAATATCATGGAAAATAGAATGAGAAATTGAATAAAAAAAATGATTAAAAATCCATAAAAATGAAAATCATTCTAAAAATCCTTAAAAAAATTGAAACATTTTATTAGAGTTGTGAAGTAATAAAAATAAAATTTTTATTGGGAAAATATGATCTCAAAAATGTCTTCAAGAAAATATAATTTCCATAAAAATCACTAAGAAATTATAATATATGAAAATAAATTCTTCAACAACCTCACCTCTACCTAAATCATTACACAATCACATTAATATTATGGATTTTTTTCCAAGTGAAAAAAAATTAAAAAATTCTCTAAATATATATGAAGTGAAATGCATAAAATCGAAATGATTCTAGAGTCAATTAAAAGTATTTGAATAAATTATTTTCAACAAATAGACTATAAAATAAACATACAAGTTTATTTATTAACAATGTGGTAATACTATGATTTCACCACCTCACATGAGGTTTGCTACACTTTTCTTCATAATAGTGTCCATATCAATCAAGTTATATGGGAAAATTACATATATTTATCATTTTTATGTTCAATGGACACATAAAGTTTAGGACCATACATTTATTACATCCCTTAATTTTTCTTTCAACTACATTGGAATCATTTTCAACACCATTATACTAGAACCCACTGAATTCATGTCATAAATTGATCTTACCACACCATAGCTTTATAATTTTATATAAATTTCTTATATATTATATTAAATATTGATACAACTAAAAAAAATAAAGATATAATTCATTGTTCTCCATTATAAGATAGTCATGGATTATATTAGTCCATTATTAATTTTTAGTTTGTAACTTACAAATATAATATCTTAATTTCAAATGTAATTTAAAAATTCTACATGAAATCTATTTACTTTCTAAAGTAAATAATTCACAATAAAATTAGGCATTAGTTTCTTATATGTTTCTCAAATATATAATTATCTATCTCATAATATCAAAATTAACAATCGAATATAATTTTAAATTAGTTTGAGGTTCATATTCTATTTTCATCAATTTTTATTACATTATTCTTAGAGAGGGTGTGTATTATAGAACTATAATATACTTAAGTTCCAAATATAGGTTCCAAATGGGTTTTTAGAAAATTAATGATTTCTAAAAAGCTTGTAATATTTATCAAAAAAATGTGGAATTAATTGCATAACACCTATTAACAAGTTTTTCCAAAAATGAATCATTTATATGTATGAAACTATATTTTTATGTAATTGTAAATCATAAATTATGATTTTTTTCATAAATTCTCAATATTAAACTTTTAAAACTAAAAAATCATGGAAAATGAATATCTTTATAGCCAATTAAACAGTTATAAACCATTATACTATGTATCATATTATAAATTAATTGTTATTAACATCTATAATTTAAAATTGTTACTCCAAAGAACCCATTACCCAATATATAATCCAATTAAACCCCATAATAGTTTTATTTTCCTCTTAATGCAATCTTTTGTGAAATGTTTCATAAACTTACAAATTTTTCAATATTTATTCCATCATTGTTTTTGAACTGACTAAGATATATTAAATTTATGAACACACTCCCTAATAACATAAAATATTCTTTATATTTTCATATTAGTATATAAATCTTATAATTCACTTTCGCATCCCAATTCTATGTTAAAAAAAGATTTTTTTTGTATTATTTCTATGAATTTTCTCTATTTTAAATAAAAAGTGATTGCCAACCATTAACGTGTTTTGATCTTTTATGGGAATAATTTCTCTATATAAAAATAATATGAATAAAATATTTTAATACATTAGAGGAAATGTTTACACATTATTAATTATTTAATTTTAGGGAAGATAAAATTAAAATGTATCATAGAAATAGATCTTAAGGAAATAGATGATGATGCAAAATGGCTCAAGAATCTTGGGTGATTTTTATCTCATGCTATCTCTATGAATGTGTTTTTGTGTATGTATATGATGTCTATGTAGAGGGAAATATCTAAAATCGATTAAAGTGATTTGATGGTGTAATAATAAATGATTAATGTATTTTTAACATATATATATAAATATATATGAAAATACCTAATAGAATCTATTAATGCATTCTGTAATCAAATAAGTTTTATTTTTAGGGAAATGGGTTAACATTGTTAGATTGATAAAGATGTGAATATTATAAATTTCATGACAGAAATAATTTTTTCTAATTATTATCTACAGGATTTAGTTATTATTTAGTGGTATTCAAAGATATTGAGATTATAAAACTTACAAATAGTTCTCATAGAATATAATATGTGTATAAACCAAGATGATCTAATAGTAAAAGAGATATAAGGGATGTTGAATACAGGGAGATGAATATAATTATATTGGGGGATGAAATAAGATTTAAATATTTAATAAATTCTTGAATTCCTTTAACCAAATATGAAAATTGGAAATGAAATGTTCAAATTGAATCTTATACTCATATGATTTTGATGTAAACTTTTTAGATATATCATTATATTTTTTATCGTAAGGTTATCAGATAATGAAATTAATTTTCAACCAAAGAATAAATCCTAGTTGGTGTTATGTGAATTATGATATATTATTAAAATGAAATTTAAAAAAAGTAATTTCTTTCATAATAAAGACATTGATTAATGAAATTAAAAGTGAATCATATTGGGGACTATAAATACATTTATGTTGACATTTCTATATAATTCATATATCTAAATCATTTTTTAGAGGATATAGAAGAATATTATTAATATTTTATGGTTATGGATATAGGTTTCACTTCATAATAATGACATTTTTAGAGTGAAGGAAAAATTGGTGTATCATGTGACACCTAGTTGAATATATGACAACAATAAGAGGAATAAAATGATAAAATGTTGGGAGAAATTTGAATATTTAAATATAAAAATTTATTTTAATTAGATATGGTGATTTTACTAAATATTAATATGTAGGATCATAGCTAACTCATTAACTATTTAACAAAAATTAATAATGAATTGTGAACAGAGTCGATGATATTAGAGAATAAATTGATAAAATGTGGTAAAAACATGGAGTTTGACATTGATTTTTGACAACCGAGATTACATTAGGTAGATACTTAACACATAATATTGTGAAATAATAATCTATGCATAGATAATTTACAATTATTCTTATATATTTTATACATAAAAACGATCTCTACATTATGTCATGGAAGGATATAGAGATTATATGAAACAATAGTATATCCAAATTAATGAAACTAAGAATATTAAAAATCCATGGAAAATTATTTTGTTGGTTTAGATAAAAATTATCAATCTACAAAAAATGAATACACATAATAGTATAACCGAAATGATGTTATATTATTTGGTAAATATGAGGGACTCAAAAATGTGTTCACCATATAAAAGATTCATTTTAGGGTACATGGTAAATAATTATGTCAAGTATAATTAAACAATTTAAGAAATATTTCCCAAGTTATTTTTTTTATGTATAGAATATATTTGTGAATCCATTTATTAATAATCTTAAAATCAATGATGGATGCATGTAGTGAATAGATTTTATGTTAAGACACTTCAACAATAGATAGTTACCATATAGGTAATTCAAAACAATTTCTCAACATGTAAAGATAAATAGGATCCATAATATTTATATAAAAATAATAAATACCAAACATAAGTGGAATTCTAGAATAATAGATATATAAATATATTTTCTTTGAAAAGGATGTAATAAAATGAAGTTTATAATATAAAATAATTGACCCAATTTTTCTATTCTTGATTGTGGGTGAACCTTCAACATGATAGTATAAAAGAATATTTTGGTGAATATTATGAATGAAAATGGAGGTGTAATAATATTTTGAAATAATGATTTATAAAAGATCAATGGAATATATAATGAATAAATCATAGGAATGAACATAATAAAAAAATATCTTATTTGGAAATTTTCCTAGTCATAATCATTTAAGAAAAATGTAATTTTGTTACATAGAAAATTCATTTCACATTACATAGATGACAATGAATATTAATGGGAATGATATAGAAATTTATATTTATATAAATTAAATGAATTAAAATATCCACTATATATATATACAAAAAGAAATGTGTTTTCAGGAAGGGATGATAAAATTAATTATAGAACAAACATATTAAACTATTTAGAATGAAATACAAAGGATATTTTGGGATGAATAAAAGAAATTGATATTTTTCTAATCCTATAAATGTCATTACTAATACATGTGATTTTTTTTAAAAACAAAAAATATTATAAATGAAATAAATTCCCAAAGGGAAGATGTAATTAAAATATCTTTAATTGTTGTATGTACATTCCTATTCAAGGATTATTACTGAATGATAACTCATATAATTATGAATATTTATATATTTTGTCTATATAATTACATTATGTGTTCTCAAATGTTATAATAAATTATTCATTTAAATAAAATTCTGAAATTATAATCGAAAAAAGAAAGTATGTTTACAAAATTAATAATTATTTCTTATCTATAAAAACATGGAATAAATAAAAAATTTCAAACATCGATAACTCCTCAATAAATTTTTTTTTTAAATAATAAACTAGATAATGAAAAAAATGAATAACCAAATACTTATAAAACACACAAAAGAAAAGTTTTAGAGTGCATAAATATTAGTAGGGATATAAATTACCATAAGAGAATAGTTTTTCCCAGTAAAGAGAAGATACCATATGAGACATTGAATGAAGAGAATATAATGTTAATATAGTTTCACTTCATTGATATGAAATATTTTTTGGTAAATAAAGGGAATAGTTTTGAAAATTTTTAATCTTAAGAGGATGAGGAAGTTTTTTATTGATATTATTTAAAATTAAATGTATATAAGTTATATAATTAATGAATAAAAAATAAATTAATCTCAAGATATCATAAAAATGAAGACTGATCATATACTAAATGACACTAATAGTGTTCAGGAAGATGATAGAGCTAATGGGTGTAGTTATGTGTGAGCACTAGATGTTTATGATAACTAATTGGATTGTATTAATGATAATGATTCTGAATCCAGCTTCCTTTCCATATAATATAGAAAGGATAAATTGTTGGGAATAATATTATTAGAGAAAAAAACTATATAAAAGACATGAAAGATTAAGTATCTAAATTAAATAATAACATTATATCTTATATATCAATAGAATCAATAACTGGTTTAGGAAAATAAATATTTTACTTTAATCCATGAATGGGTAGTTTAACCAAATTGGGAAATATCATATATGTGTGATTATATTATTATCCAAAGTGAATCATATTATTAGAACAAATTGAATTTATAAAATTAACTCAATGAATATATTGTAGTGAATTGAAACAAATAATAACTTGTGTGAAAATGATACTCTCATATTTTCATTATGGATATTGATAAGAAATTAAGTATTATTTCATGGTTGAATATAATCTAGTATTCTTGGTTATTATAATTGAATGAAATTTAAATTATTGAAAAATTTATATAATTTAAAATATTCTAAATCGAGACATTATAAAACCTATTTTTATCAAATAAAAAGATATATTTATAAAACATAAGGAATTGGATAAGGTGTTTCAATTAGAGAACGTTTTTTATATGTTAGTATGGTGTTATATTCTTGATAAATTTATGAGTATCTATTAATTATCATGAGGATGAATCCATAAGAAATAGATTTAAAAAAGGTTTTTTATCAACGAAAGGTGAAACTCATATATAAATATGAATTTATATAATTAGGCTCAATTAAATTCTAATAAATATAATTGTATATATTTATAAATAGTGAGTTATAGATTTACAGGGTTTTAAAAATAATAATTTTCTTTGGATTTCATTAAACTATAGGAAATTGAGGCAAATTTATTTTATTATTTAATATCAATAGGAGGTACTTAATAGAATTTTCATGTTAGATATAAAGTCAATACATACAAAATTTTTAACATAAATTGATTTGTTAATGAAATAAGTAAGAATTCTAGTCAACATTATGAATTATAGAAAAATCATTACAATCCAATTGTAAATGAAAATTGAGTGGTTAAAGAGCGTGATTTGGATGTGTCAAGATAAATAATATCAATATAATTCCAAAAATAAAAGTTCATTCCATGGAAATAATACTAATATACACTAATGGAATGGTATATTAGATAATATTATATAGTGGTATAATGAATAAAGAATAATTGGAATTTTCATTTATTGATTTAGATCGATCGATTCATAATAGAATGTAAACATTAATAGTAGTATTTTCTAAGTATAATATGTATTTCAAAGGTAAAGAAAAAAGATTTTATACAACTTAGTGTTATTATAGAAAACAATATGGGAACTGATCAATACGTTATGTGCCTATTATAGATTTAATTGTTGTGTGACATCATTGATTTGAAGGTATCTCATATATTTTAATTATATTTAATAATTTATGTTTATTAAAATTTGAAAAAAAAATAATGATCATCATTCATGGTAATGAACATTGAAATCAAATATTTCATTATCAATTATAAATAAAGGAATAATTCAGAGAATTCAGAATATATTTCTATGCATGCTCATGTTGAAAACATTTTTATGAATTCACAACCCATGTAATGTTTTTGGAAATATAAGTTTAATCATGGAGTTTAAACATTTACATCAACTAGATATGCTTGGATGAGGATTCCCACTCCCTTACTGAGGAATCCGTAAAGTTATAAATATATAAACCATGTTTTTTGATTCCACAATTAATTTTAAAAGTGATAACAGAAAATTTAGTGTATGATACAAAGTATTTACAAAAAATTATGAAGTGTCTATCAAATCCCATAAAAAACCTAGAATAAGTGATTTATTAGTATGATGGAAAAAAGTGTGATATGAATTCAATGATTATTGATAAAGGGGGAGAGTTCCTCTAAGAGGTAAAGATAACATAATAAGTGGATGAAGTAGATATGTAAAATACACTAATAAGACAAATATATTAAGTATATTTGAGAATTGATAGCTAATGTTGTTTTATAGTAGTGGTTCAAAGAATCCTTATATTTTGGTTGAGTTAATTTGAATGAGAATGGGGATGGTCAAGGATATAAGTGTATATGGAGAATTTTTAACTCTATTTTTTCCAATAAGGATCATGGATAATGATGGATTATATTGATTTTTTTATTTATTGAGTGTAAATTGAATATTATTTCTATGATATTTTTGACTTACATATAAATATTACATATTTTCTTGTAAAACAATTTTTTGTTTGGAAAACCAAAAGGATAAAATTTATAGAAAATATATAATTGAATAATTTTAGGATTTTTTTTAAAAAATATAGTCTGAAAATGTTTAATTGAATAATATCAAAATTGATAAATGAGATGATATATATTGATGGAGTTAAGAGTAGTTTTGAATGATTTTTTAAAAGGATCCAAAGATAATTTCATTGGAAAATTTATTACCTATGAGTTTCATGCATTTCATGAGAGTGATGTCTACAGTCAATATAGTGGTTCCAATAGATATCTCACATTAAACTATAATAAATCACTTTAAAAAACTGTGTGGTGGTTTATCTCATTGAGTAATAAAATAATTTCAAAATAATTTCATTTAAATATTAAGGGAAGAAAATTTTTACAGTTTAAAATATAGTTCTATTGACTAAAAAAGTAATTCACATATTATTTTTCATTGTACATATATGTTTCATGATGGATATTTGGTATAATTTATATTTTATACACTGTTTTTGAGATGAAAATGTCACTATGGTTATTTTAGTATATTTTTTATTTTTGAAATTATATAATCAATCCTAGGAATTTATTGTGTTTATGGTCTTCAATTGAAATAATATTTATACAGAAACTACAAAAAATCAGGTAAAAACATCATTAGGGAAATAAGGACAAATAATACTTTCTTTCATATATTTGTTCAAATAAAAAAAATGTTAAAAATATGGATGATCTTGATTAAGTTACCATGGGTTTTTATTTCAGTGGATGAGTAACTAAAAAAATTGTTGATCAAGAAAAAAATAATAGATTTCAATATCATGGTTGAAAATTGAGTATTCACATATCATTATATAATAAATCAATTGAATATATCTCAATATTTACTTAATATATTATTCACTTTTATGGATAATTAAGCTAACAATTAAATGCAAAGAAGTAATATTTTATTGGGATGATTTTAAAAATATATTTTTAAAATAATATGTTTCTAAAACAAAATAAGAATAATTTAGTAAAATTATAGGGAAATATTTTTTTTGGAAATATAGATGTAAATTTTTTAACCCATTCACACTTTTCTATAATTAAGTAGGTGGATTGGAAGATAATCATAATGATAAACAAAAAGATCATTTATATAATGATGGTCATGAAATCATTCGTTAAAATTATTTTTAATGATCAATCCATTTACTTATTTAAAATTGTATCGTAAATATATTAAGGAGTACAATGACATTCGTAAAGCTGTGAGGTTGAAATATATGATGGGAAATAAAACAGCCCTAAATTTATTATGAGTAGTGGTATTAAATAGTATTTTTTATGTTGATGTATTGTTAGTGTTTACTTCTTCTATATAGCCTAGTGTCGGTATAAAAAAAATCTTCTCTCACAGAATATTTTTATATTCAAAGAGGAAGACAGTAGAGAATACATTAGATATTAAACAATATTATTTAATGGGAAATTATTTAAACTGTCACACACTAATTCACACTACCTCATTGGGTTTATTCACACATGGTTTCAAAAACTACCATTAGACTCTCACAATTAAACTACGACATCCAAATTCCAACTACACATAACCTAATGAACATCCATGACTTACAAATCAAATCAATGCATATATAAAACTAAATAAAATTAATTTTTTAACAGAAAAATAAAAAATATAAATAGAATTTATTTTTAAATCCATAAACAGAAGTACATGAAAAATTTAAATGAGATTACAATGAATAATAAAAACTCTATATTCTATTTGAAACCAAATTATTCAATATTAATAACATTTTGAAATCATGACGTGATTCATAAATATCACTTTAAAATAACAACAATCAATTTACATTAATCCCATTAGTTAATTATATGAATGTGACAAATATATCAACAAAAGTATATTTTTGGATAAACACATTTAACTAAATACAAATCACACCATCCATGAGTGCTAATATTATTGATATTTTGTATATATCTGTTATTATATTTTTAACATGTAAAATAATGTTCAATTCATTATTTTTTATTATATAAAACATATTCAGATTCAAAGAATGATTAGATTATCAATTTTATCCCATTGATGAAAAAAATGTAAAAATCTATATTTCTTATTTACCATTAAGAAGAATATAAAATTAAGTCCTTTTTAAAGATATGAAACCCCTACTTTATATGTACTTTGAAACTAACAAGAAAAATGATTTGTATCCATACCTATGTACATATTGTTTCATTATACATATATCTATAATAAAATTAGAAAAACCATTTGAATAACCCATTTAATAAATCAATATTAAATTAATGAATTCAATTTCATTTCCTCATCACAGTTCACAATAACAAGGATCTATAATATAAAAAATCATTCAAAATATAATCCATAAATTCATGACATGAAAAATAGAATGTTAGAAACTCCAATGAAATAATATGACAAATAACTAACCATAAAAAAGTACAACCTACCAATACTCATCATGGTAAATCGTATACCCATCAAATTAGGTATCTAATTTTTTACTAAATAATGATTGATGTCATTTCATTAATATATGTCTCATTATTATTAGAATTAATGTAAATATGAATGAAAAGTATATTACCAAACTAAATAAAATATTATCAATATATATTCCCCATAAATTATATTTTATTATTTCATATCTATAAAAATATAATTTTTTGTTGATTAAAACCCCTTTAAATTACATAATACAAAAATGTGTTTGAATCCAACATAAAAAATACAATATCAAGATAAATCCAACACTAGGATCATAGCCATATGAAAGAAAAAATTTAAATATACAGACACATGTAAGTAATTGAAAAGTCATACAATTTTATTAAACTTTGTAAAAAAAATTTCGTATATATTTCTTATCCAACACAAAAGCTTCCATTGTCTGTATGTGAACTTATCAATATATAAATTTTCATTATCTATAACATAATTCCTAAACAACCACAAAAAACATGATGAAAATTTTATTTCTAAGAACAAGTTATTTTATAAATCCTTCCAAATTTATACTATATAAAACTACCAAGCCTTGATAGAATTTTTTAAAACAAATTCATTATAATAATAAATTATAAATCCTCTGATTAAATTTATTAATCCACTGAAAATAAAATTCATAAAAGTAGTATGAATAATGTTTTCTTAATTTTTTTATATTTAATAATCCATAGTATAACAAATAAAAAATTATTTCCACACATTTAATCGATATAAATTATCTGACACTCACAAAAACAATAAAACCCTTGAATATAAATTTAATTAAATTCATTATAATTTAAATCCATATTTTCAAAAATTATAACATTTAATTTTCCATCATTAAATTATTAAATAATATTAAACTATTAATTAGATTGAAATGATTATTAAATCATTTTTAGAAATCAACACCATAGTATTTTTTATTAAAATTTTAAAATAAGAAAATTAATAATATCAACATTCTATTTTTTTTACACATTACACATGCAATTATAACTCAATTATTTAAATATTTGTGTCCAAAATATATAATATTAAAAAAATATTATTATGAGAATCATTACTTGATTAGTTTTTTGGTGTTAGTGATAAATATATTTCATGAAAAGCATTAACAGTTGTCAAATAAATTATTATTATAAATAATAACAACATAAATAACTCATAATTCTTTACCATAGTTTAAAAATCGATTTATATAAATAAAATTCACAAAATAATACCATATTTTTTATTAAATTATTCCATGATACTATGTTATGATTAGAATACAAAATCTATATTTTCCTACAATGGTAAATACGCCAAATACAAGAATCAATTATAAATAATAGACCCTTATAGTACATTTGGACATCTCACTTTATTTAAAATCCTTATGTAACTTGATTATTTCAATCAATATGGTGAAAATGCATTTTTATATTTTACTTATTTATTTGTAAATAAACTATATTGACAAAAAAATGAGATTGAACTTCCAAAACACTTACTCAAATTCAATTTTTAATAAACTAAGTGAAATATGATAATTCATCTCAAGAAATATTTCCCTAAGGAATCATTTGTGTTGGTTGATGAGTAGTGTTTAGGGACTATAATCAATAGTTTATATAGATAACCACTAAGTATGTATTCCATTAATAACTATAATCTATATATGGCTTAGGTTATTATGAAAAATTAAATTATGTATCTATATATTATATAAACCAGGACAATACATTAAGAATCATTTTTCACCACTATAGGTGTTCATGTCCTTAATATAAAAATAATAATAAATTTAATTAAATTAAAAATATTTTAAGATGGAACAATAAATATTATATAAATATTTTACCAAATGATGAATTGATTTAATTGATTGAAATTTAAAATAAACTATAAAATAACCAATAAATATCAAATACAATATATAGGTCGAATAAAAAAATAAACAATATATTATCATCTTGTAGTCATTGTTATATATTGATAGCCCCAAAATCAATAAAACGATGAATGTTCCACTATACTAGTATTCCAAAAGAGAATTTAGTCATAAGTACATATGGAGTACATTTATTTCATGATTATAATAAACTCTATAGGCCCCCTTTATATGACATATTTAAGGCTACCATATGCCTCAAAATTAGAAAAAAATTGAAGAACTTGTAGTGTATATTGGGGGATGATTAGAGTCATATCTTAAAGATGATAGGATGATTTCTCAATATCTAACTCAATTATTTCATATATTTTTTATTTTAATAAATATATTTACTGCATGAAATTGGGGGTGGTATTGGTGTGGGTATATTAAATAGCATATAATATTAGAAAAAATGTTATTTGTGGTTAAAGGGATAGATAATTATTTTTCTATTTGAATCCTTAATTTCCTATTTATGTTGTTAAAACATTATTTTTAAACTTGTACAATCAAATTATAGATACCACCACCACATATTATATGGGACTATGTGCACCTAGGATGAATCTTTGACACATCCAATATCACCTTATTTGGGAAAGATAATGACGAACACACCATGGTCATTCCATGGTTCCAAACTCCATTGAACCCCATCCCATTTTTCTAATTCCTTGATCAGTATAATTCCATTTTATATGATGTGACCCATGGAATGTGATAAAGTGTAATTTACTTTAGAATAGAGAGAATCATTGGGAATTCCATAAAATTTTTTTGACTACCCCACCGAAATATAAAAGAAACATTGACCCACAATATTTGAAATAAAACATTAATAATTTAGAACAGGGATTGAGTAATACCGTGTTCTTCCCTAAGGTTCACACCCTCAATATTTTTCTCACCACCTTGAGTATTAAATAGGCCCATATAGAGAACATATAAAAAAGTAAAATAAATGGGAGAAGAATATAAAAAATTTGATGAATATAAATTATTGAAATAAAACCTACACTACTAAACACCACCAACCAAGAGGTGAGGTACAAAAACCAAATTAAATCCCAGTCTAATGAGAGTAATAGGGATTGATATAGAAAATGGTTAAATTCCTTGTGATCATAGATAATTTCTATTTATAGGTTTTACTAAGTATATGGTTTCATGTGTGATCCTTAAATTTTTTCCCATATGAATATTATCCCCCTATGATCCTTATGTTATTCATTTAGTGGATGAGATCCACATGGAGATCTCCACTGGAACTTGATGAATTTTTCAATGAATTATTTTAGAGAGTATAACTTTTTTGGGTTTCATACATGGTGAAAACATTTATTTTGATAGAATCGATAGATGCTATGTGTTTCATATGATTTAATATAGAGGAGGGTATAAATATTATATTGAATAGTAAACATATAATCTATTGGGGAATAGGAGTAAATATAGATTTGGATAGTTGATATAAATCGAGGATAGGTTACATTACAAAAAATTTCATGATTTATAACTTGATTCATCATTGATATAAAATTTCTTTTACCGATGAGGTGGAAGGAATTCCTTAAAAACGATGATCGTAACATTAACTACATTGGGGGTTATAATTTCTTGCATTTATCCTAATTAAATTATTTGGGGATGATATAGCAAAATAGTATACCATGGGATGGTGTTGAAGTCTTAATGTCATCCAAGGGTAAATTGTGAGAGTGTGGTTCATATTTTCTATTTCCCAATGTTTTATCAAAACAAATCATTAACACCGTGACAACTCACTAAGATTATCTATCAGATTACATTGGTACCGTTGAAAACCTATAATGGTACTCCATGGAATTACATCCGTCCTTTTATGGATGTTCTACCAATCCAGCTTCCTAAAAAACAATAAACACAATAATTAATTAGGCCATATGATCCATTAAATAATTATTTTATATTTAATTATTATATATCCACATATATATATATATTTGAATATAAAAATTTATTCTATAGAATGTTATTAATTTTAATTGAAATATTATAATATATAATGTATACAAAATATATTTTTGAATAAAATATAAAAATTATGTACAAGATAGTTCAAACTCCCCCACATACTGTAATTATTTCATGTCCTCAAGGAATGCTTTTCGAAAATTTTATTCACTTTGAACCAATTTTTTCCATTGTTCACACATTTTTCAAACAATGTTATTTTTTATGGTTTATTTAATTCAAACTATTAATATGAATTCACCATTTCCCAAATAGTTATTCCTTAGAATATAATTATATTTGAAAAACTCATTTTCCTTACAATCATTCTTATTTTTCATAAACATTCACTTAAATCTCTCCCCAAAACCAAAAATTTAAAAAAAGTAGTTTTATTCTATATTTTTACTTGAAAAAAGTTATTTAATTTATTATTTCTTTAATATTCCACACATACACAATGAAATTTTAAATTTTGAGACATAGTAATTTGGATCAATACTATTTAAACTTGTCTAATTAAATTGAATTTATTTATTTATTTTTTTAGTAATGATTTCATGAATTTAGAATTTTTTATTTGATTCCCTCAAACTCATGTTCCATGATCATGTTTATATTTATGAAATTTATTTCTAGTTATATATTTTTCCTATTATGTTTTTTGTCAAATTCTCAAAAAATGGATTTCTATATTTATTAGATTGAATTATTTCTCCTAGAGAATTCATGGTTTGGATGTATCCAAGATGAAGTGATATTAAAAATAAAAATAAAAAACATAGTTAAAAAGGAAGAAAACCCAAAAAACAACACATGAACATAAATTTATCCCCAAAATTTAAATTCAATAGAATCTTTTAAGAAAACATATATATGGTATAGATAAATGATAAACATTATATTTTAAAGATACAATATCTTTATTTAGATTCAATATGTTGAGTTAGAATCTTCTATATTTTTTTATAAAACATATAATGTGATGAAAACAAATAAAAGAAAAATTTATTCAATTAAAATTAAATTTAGAATAAATAAAAGAAAATATTTCATCATTTAAGACCCCAAGTAGCTACAGAATGTATATTTCTTCTAGGGATGCAATACCCATTTATTATCCTTAACATGAAAGAGGGCGAGGGTTTTTTTGATGTGAACCAACTCATTTTGTTTCTGGTTTCCTTTAATTAGACACTAAGAATGGATATTCATAGATTAATAAAATTAATTATATCCCTTAGAATGGTATTATAGGAGTGTAGTTATAGAGATAAGAGATGAAAATGCTATTCCATGTTTTCATAACTAGTGTCCTTGTCCAGTATGTGTGCCTGTATTTGATTAGAGACCCCTCACATCCCTAAAATTCCATTCGTATCTTCTTTATCAATATCTAAATATTGAATAGTATAATTTTCAAACATCAACTCCATCTTCACCTTGAAGTCTATTATTTTTAATATTTATATCTTACACTATCCATGGAAAACACTATATTGGATGTGGGAAACAAGTTGGTGAATTTGAGGGGGGATGAATTAATGAACAATATTACTCAATTTTAATTTATTAATAATTATTTTGAAAAAAACTCCATATACTGTTAGAGTTATAGTTTTCACAAAAGTGCTCACACACATCAAGGAATGAAATCAAATAAAGAAATTAAATGTTCATGGTTCACTACTCAAAATGAGTTGTTAATATTTTTCTGTATATTGAATCATTGAATATTAAATGATACACTAGACTAATAAATATAGATAATTTTTGAAGGGTATATCTAGTACTGGTCTTAAATGATTAAAAAATTATAGCATGATATAATTTTAAAGGATTCCATCATGGATCAAACATTATTCAGCTCTATATTTATTTTAAAGGGGATAAAGATTATTTTTATCATTTTATTATATTATCTCCCAAATATAATATAGTATCCCCAAAATTAATCACTATGAAATACATGAAAACTCCTTTTTCACAACATCACACTATTGTGATGATTAAAAACATACCAGTATGTGAAATTTTTATTAGTTTCACATATACAAGTACCCTTCATGTGTTCACTACAATACACATAGATCTCTTTTATTTACTGAAATACATTCTCAATTATTCATTTCTAAAATATACACATAACATTGATACAATACTATATTATACTTTATCTTTAATAAAAGAAATATTTTTTTCATGTTTTAATTTGAATTTCAGCTTCAAATACAAACAACAAATTACCTTTAATTACATTCAACATATCATCTAAAATTCTAATATTAATTATTCTTCATTAGATCTATCCATGTCACATAGTGTGACTGTTCAGGTTATTGTGTCAAAACCCATCCCCATGATGTATCATTGTCTTCCATATAGATAAAATGTGGAACATAAATTCTATAGATTTTCAATGATTTCTAGGTTACTCATCATTTCTCAGTTATAAAATAATTTATTGAAACATGTAAATAAATTAATATTTTAAATTTGATCACTAATATTCCTTAATAGATCATATTCTTTAATATATTATAGTATAGTTAGATATGGCCAAACCATATGTCCTTCACCTCTCTGTTTGAATTAATATTAAAATATTAAAATTATTAGAATGATAACATACATTGAACAATTTTTATCAAAATTAACCAACATGATATTTATTTTGTAAATTAATAGCTTCAAAATTATTATTTTAACCATCACAAAAAATATTCTCACATCATTTTCAGATTATCATTTTCTAAAATTTTCAGATATCATACTTTTTGGGTATCTTATAATAACTAAATCAAACTTACAATACTCCCTAGTAACCTTCTAAAACCTCAAACATTTACTATGTTAGTGAATAATACATATCAGTGTATATAAATAAAATAACAAAAAACATATTTTGGAAATGACTATTAGGTTTTATGACATTCTCAAATTTCTAGACAATATTTTTTAAAATGAATCTTGAATATTAAATAAATAATACTTATGTTTGATAAAATTTATAAATTTATAGACCAACTAAATGAAAAAACCTTACATTGACAATTATATATTTTTTACATTTTTCAATTTCAACATTCTACACTACATGACCCTCCTATATTTTTCAAATAGACCATCACGTATTTTGGGTCTTTCTTAGTTTCCTCTTATCCATTCAGAGTTAGATTTTATTATACAAGGATGGGTACAACCTCTTTTATTTTTCAATATTTATTATAATAATAATCTAATGTATATATTAAAACTACATTTCACTATTATGGACTTATCCATATTTTAGACTAAAGTCAACATGACTCATAAACTCTTCTAACCAACTCTAAAATCAATCAATAAACCTATAAAAAGTATAGAACCAAAGAATTCACATCATATAAAAATTAAACACCCTATAATAGATATATTTTATAATATTTACATGTTAATAAAATACAAAAACCCAATAATCATATCGACCTAATGTCTTCTCCAAATCATTTTCTGTATTCATATAATAAAATAATTGGGGATTCTTTATATTCAACATTATATCTCAGTGTCTCATTTCTTTTTCAATCATGGTCTTAACACAATACCACCTTTTTATTTTTCTTGTTACCACTAAATGTAAATTAGTTTCAAATTAAACACACATTGAAATCAAACATAATTCAAAAATTATATTACTATTTGATAAAACTCAGTGTGCAAAACAAGTAGTTTGAACAAAAATATAATGATACCCATAAAATGATACATATATCAATCTCTTCTATAATTAGTATCAAGTTGATCTAATCTTACACATATGAAAACTATTTTTTTACCAAATGTATAAAAAATTCCTATATTCATTATCACCAGACATGCTGTAACAGTTTGCATGACGACTTTATCTAAATAAATGAACCCATTAAATAATAGATCTCTCTATCAAGAAATTAAACCTATCTCATTTTATAGTCTTCAATATTAATTTTATCCTCATTTTTAAACACGTTAATGAATAAAAATTTAAGGATATTAATGGTGACTTTGTCCCCTTTTCCAATAATACTCTATTGGGAAAGTGAGAGAGGGAACATATTTCTCATATCTTATTCATTTATTACTAAGGATGCTGAATTATTATTTATCCTAAATTATATAGTAATTAATTCCCAATATAATCAAAAACCACTTTGATCATACATTTTCTTCTTCAACTCCAATTTCAGAATGAGAGTATGAATCTTCTCTTTTACATCTTGAATATGAAATGAAAAATATTCTATATTTTTTATTTTATTTACCAAAACAATATTATTATTTTTAATAATTAAATTAATTTAAATAAATTTAATATTCTTCTTCATCCTTTTTTTAATTATTTAATTTTTTTGATAACTCCTTAATAAATTCCCTATGTTAGACTTGTTTTTTCACCATTTATTTTTTCAATGTTTTACAAATGTATCTCATGATATTCATTATTGTACTTTTGATGATTCTTCTTCATCCTTGATTTCTTTAACATATATTAATGATGAAATCATTTTTTCTCTTTTTATTAAAAAAATTGAAAAAATAGATCACTATAACACCCTAAAATTTTATGAGATATATTATTTTAATGTTTTTGATGTATTATGTTGCACGCTACACTAATATTATGTTGTTCTATACGCAACACCTTATTAGCTTACAATATATGCAACACTATTTTTTTCTTATGTTACACACAATTTTAACTTTTTCTTATAAAATTAATTTCACGCAACACTATGTATAGATTTTTTTCAATGTATAAATGAAATAAGAATGGACACCAATAAAATCTTTCAATACAAGAAGCACTTACTTGGCTTGTGTTACATGCAAGAGCAACCTTCCTCAATAACTTGTGTTGTACACAATTCTGAGTTTCAATAAAAAAGAATTTCTATTAAAATATTATTATTTAATTGGATATAAACAAGTTATTATGAATAGTATTAACTGAATTTTGACTTTTATATAACATTATCATTCATCTTATAAATTTTATAGAAGATTATATAAGGAAAAAATCATTTTTTGGATTAAAGAATTATTTTTCAAAAAAATGCAGTTTTACCACCATTTGATGGCACACCCATTTTAAATCTTGTTTTTCGACATTTTTATAAGTTCAATTTGAAATATTAAACTTCTTTTATAAAATTGGAATATAAAAACATACTATTGTTTTAATTTTTGTATTTTTATAAAAAAATTAATATTTTAATGAATAATAAAAAATACTACATTTTAATTAAAATATGCCTTTTCATATAAAGTATTTAAATAGATAGATTATATTTTTAATTGGTTTGCGGCATAATTAGTTTATGTTTTTATCATTTAATCCCATTTTGGTAACTAGAAGTTATTTTACAAATAAATTGTACACAAACACATGATAAGTTTTTGATAAGTTTTTTACTTCTTAAAACCCTACTTTTGGGACATTGACAATATGAATTAATCAACAATTAATTTCTACCAATACTATGTTATTTATTATTAATAATGGATTCCATATTTTTAATCAGTGGGTCCAAATTATGTTAATAACATAATTTTTTTTGGATATTATGAATAGTAACTATGGTAATTTTTATTTTCCATAGTTAAAGGTAAATCTTGAAAATTAGGGTAACTAATAATATGACAGTGACAATAAAATTATCCTAAAAGCTTCCAAAATCTCATTTAAATGGACTAAATTCTAACCGTGACATCTTAGGTTCTAAACATATTCATTTAAATTCCTATTCAAAAATAAAATTACATAAATATCAATAAAACCACTGAATGTGAAAAAAATGTCAAACTCACATTTCTTATAAGTATAATAATTTTAATACAGAGATTACTATGTGATAGTTTCGAACATAAATAGAAAATGTAAATATAAAATAATTACCTACCTCATGGTAACTTATTATAAATTTTTAGGAAATAAATA
The DNA here is from genome assembly GCA_963277665.1 of Viscum album. NCBI lineage: Eukaryota > Viridiplantae > Streptophyta > Magnoliopsida > Santalales > Viscaceae > Viscum > Viscum album. The sequence goes on along the minus strand of OY728125.1, from coordinate 1,550,118,988 downwards.
ATTACCTTAATGTCTTATTCTTTGATGATGTAAAAATTAATTAATTGATGAGAAATCAATGGATCAATTATTATTAAAATCCTATTAACAATAAAAATTTCCAAAAACATATCCAAATATTATTTTTTGGGAATATCTCGACCACAATCATCCAGAGTTCAAGCTAGTGACCATTATGAGTCTTATAGAGTAGATTATGACCTTTATATTATTTTATTAACCTAATGTTAAAGTTGTCACATTCATACTTTAATAAGTATAACATTATTAATATTTGATTTTATTGAAGATAAATTCGACTAGTTATATTATACTAAAATATATGGAATTTATCTTCCTTATAGTTTTTTATTTTTTATTTTTACTCACTAAATATGTATATTAAATAATTACCCAATATTACTATAGTAATTATATTAGTAATTGAGATATCAAATAAATGTAATTAAAAATAATAAAATAAATTTAAATTTGGATAATTAATTTATAAAATGAAATTTATAGATTAACTTGATCCATTAGGGATATAATAATATATTTTTTCACAGAAAAAACCTTGTCTTGATATTTGTAAAAATCAATGAAATGAATAGTCTTAAAATGGACACAATTGATATTTTGTTAATATAATGTTTTATAAAATTATTTTTAAAAAATAGAACAATTATAAATTTATATATTAATTATGAAATAGTCAAAATAGATCTAAATTATTCATTTGTGGTATAATTTAAATCAATTAAATAAATATTTCACCCTTTTAATATTGAAACATTTGTTATCTTAATTAAAATTAAATAGAATAACTAATTGTTGATTAAAATGATAAAATTTAAATTGACATCAAAACTTGTATAAATATTATTTTTTATGATATTTCAATATTATAATATCTTATATTTGAATATATTATAATTTTTATGTATTTGAATTGATTTTTAAATTCTTATAAATTATTAGTTTCAGAAATTCCAAAATTGTCCCTCACCCCAATTATAAAATGACACTTACTCCCTCATTTCTCAAAAACTAATTAATCCATCATTTTCATCCACACCCTAACCATTTATCTTATACTCTTCCCAATTTACATTCTCTAGGTTATGTTATTCTCAAAAGACCAACTCTATTTCCCTTAATATGAGATCTAAAGAAAGAACATCAAAGAAGAGGTAATCTCTTCAACTGATCCATTCATATTTCTTTCTACTTACACTTCAACTTCATGAGTTGTTTAGTTATATAATAATAAATCCATTATCTATTATATACTAACATGTTATTTTAATTATGAAACAAACATATTCATCTTTCTATCCATCCTAAGAAAGACGAAATCACTACGTGTGTGTATGTACGACTTACCGTCTCCACGCCATGCACTACTTGAAAAGAAGGTTATACCAACGGTTAAAAACCGTTGGTATAGGCTGGAAAACCGTTGGTGTACCCTATACCAACGGTTTTCCAAACCATTGGCTAGTAAGCCGTGAGGAAAGCCTTATACCAACGGTTTGATCCAAACCGTTGGTATATGGGTTATATAAATTTAATCCACTGTATACCAACGGTTTATAACTGTTGGTAATGAATTTGAGGAAGTCTTATACCAACGGTTTAGAACCGTTGGTAATGTGATTTTTAGGAAAACCTATACCTATGGTTTAGAACCGTTGGTATTGGTTTTCCAACACCACCTATACCAACGGTTATAAACCATTGGTATTGGATTTACAAAAACTCAGACACCTATACCAACAGTTTAAAACCGTTGGTATAGTGTTTTTCCAATATCCAAGCACCCTTATACCAACGGTTTATAACCATTGGTATAGTGTTTTTCCAGAACTGCACACAGTAGCCCCCCTCCCTCCAGTAGCCCCTCCACTGTACACCTGCATATAGACTTGAAACAGACTTGAAAATGGATTTTTCAGCTCATGTAAATGAAAAATCCATCTTCATGAAAACCCATTACAAAACCATCTCATGTTATGCAATTACATGAATGCAAACTAATTTTAAAACCCAAATGAACAAGCTGTATTATCAATGCAAACTAATTTTAAAACCCAACTCACTAAAATAAATGACAATGTAGAAACACACAATATCCAATATCTTATCACCTCAATAATACTCCTTGGCATGAAATATTATATAAAATAATTTTAATGTAATATTAACAAGTAATGATATATTGAATGTGAACAACTAATTGATACAAGAAATAAAAGTTGGAACAAATAATTTACACATTATTAAAGATATTAACCTTCAGTTGAGGTGTAATGAGAAAATCTATAATCAAATGCATTATGAGGCTGAATAAAACCTGAATGTGCGAATATTATAATGCGAGACTGAATAAAACATGATAAAAAATCATTAGTTAGAGATTCCAAGCCATATAAAGACCAAAAAGAGAGAAATAAACAAATTTGGCTTGCTTCAGATCTATCATTGATCTGTTACATGGGGCTGATGAAACATAAGTCTTTATTAAGATCTTAATGTGATATTAAACCACTAGATTGAAGAAACCAATGATTTTGGTGCTTGATTGAGATAGAAACATGATCTATAGTGTGATAATCAAACTGTAAGAACCCAATTCCCCATTTCCATGCATGGATTTTGTATTCGGGTTTCTTTGAGGAAAATGTAACATTGATGCCCTTTCCAGACCACGTACAGGTCGTGTCTCAGCCATGTACCAAGTCATGTTGTGTCATGGTCGTGCCTCTTAAGGTGAGGCCTAGTAAAAGCTTATACACAGTGTGTATTGTTAAAGGAAATGTCGTGTATTTTATTTTTTATTTAATATAAGTGAGAGGGTTCATGTCTCATTTACAGAATTAACTTCTTTTGACCTTGGTTCATCCAAGTTCATCCAGGAGCGACAATTATTCTCTGAGCCACTGATTCTCCTATCAATGTCCAATCAGAACTCTGGAAGGTGCATTGGGATCCCACCAATGAGTTCTCCCTTCACCTTAATCCTATCCTCCTGATTCCTCTCCTCATTTTATAGATATAGATTTTATAATTTATGAATCTTTTGTGGATTTTCAATGATATAGGATGAATCAAGATCCGATATTCAACAATATTGTTCTCACGACTACGAGGTAGGTGGGTTGTGCCTATATGTTGTTTTATCAAGAATTATATGTGCCTAAAACTCATATACCCATGTTTTTGGTATACATGACTTGGAATTACACCGTAATTATCATATGATATTGGTTGATTAGGTTATTAAGGTTATTTATTTGAGATAGGGAACCACAGGGTTGTGTTTCCCTTGATTAATTTGTTAGAGCTATTGGCCCATGACGCCTTAGATGCATACTGCTTTCCATGACTTTTTTTGATTAGGATGGATTATTGATTATTAAAAAGCGATATGATAGTAAGATTACATGAGGTGATTTGATTATTATTATTCCATGAAATAGTTAGATTAGATGAGGTGTGTTGATAATAGTCTACGATGTAATAATTTAAATTAAATGAGGTACTTATTTATACTTGTTAATAGATTAATTACATATGATACATGTGGGTGAGATTGTGATATGTCTGAGGGAGAGACTGTGATGCCTGAGGGAGAGGATGTGTTTTTTTCCTGAGGTCAAGACAGTGAAATGCGTTTAGGAAAGATATTGATGTCTCCAAGGAAAGTTTTAGCTATTCTTTACTTCAATATTTAATGGTTGTTGATTTCTTTATACTATGTTTACCTTTGTACTTTGTTTTTATACATTTATATTCACTAAAATTTGGGCACAAATCTTGTGGTGGATGCCTACAGGTATTATGTCTCACAACCTGTTTGGTTCATGCTTTGGGACCAAGCAGATTAGACTGAAAAATCCATTTTCATTTTCATGTAAATGAAAAATCCATTTTCATTTGTGACTCATGCACATCACAAATGACCCATGGATCGTTTTGCTAAAGTTTCAACAGAATTTGAATGCGTTTGGTCGGTTTTCCGTATGTCGGTAGTTGTTTTCAATTAAAATCATGTCCATTTCAAATAAAAGTGAGACAGTTTGAGTGGTACCGGCCACACCATGCCTCAGATTGAGGCAGTGTTGACTCTTACATGACAAAAATGACCCATGGATACTTTTCCTAAAGTATGAACAGAATTCGAATGCGTTTGGTCCGTTTCCCGTATGCCAGTTTTTGTTTTTACTTAAACTATTGTCCATTTCAAAGAAAAGTGAGACACTTTGACTGGTTTCGGCCACACCGGCCCTTGGATTGAGGCAGGGTTGACTCATACATGTCACAAATGACCCATGTATTGTTTTCCTAAAGATTCAACAGAATCCGAATGCGTTTGGTCGGTTTTCCGTATGTCGTTTATTTTAATTAAAAGCGCATCCATTTTAGACAAAAGAAAGACATTTTTAGTGGTATCGGCCACACTGGCCCTCAAATTGAGGCAGAGTTGACTCTTACACGTCACAAATGACCCATGTATCGTTTTCCTAAAGTTTCAACAGAATCTGAATGTGTTTGGTTGGTTTTCCGTATGCCGGTAGTTGTTTTCACTTAAAATCATGTCCATTTCAAATAAAAGTGAGACAGTTTGAGTGGTACCGGCCACACCGTGCCTCAGATTGAGGCGGGGTTGACTCTTACATGACAAAAATGACCCATGGATACTTGTCCTAAAGTATCAACAGAATATAAATGCGTTTGGTCCATTTCCCATATGTAAGTTGTTGTTTTTACTTAAACTGTTGTCCATTTCAAAGAAAAGTTAGAGACTTTGAGTGTTTCCGGCCACACCACGCCTCGTATTGAGGCGGGGTTGACTTGTACACGTCACAAATGACCCATGGATCGTTTTCCTAAAGTTTCAACAGAATCCGAATGTGTTTGGTCAGTTTTCCGTATGCCGGTAGTTGTTTTCACTTAAAATCCTGTCCATTTCAAATAAAAGTGAGATAGTTTGAGTGGTACCGGCCACACCGTGCCTCAGATTGAGGCGATGTTGACTCGTACACGACAAAAATGACCCATGGATACTTTTCCTAAAGTATCAATAGAATCCGAATGCGTTTGGTCCATTTCCCGTATGTCAGTTGTTGTTTTTACTTAAACTGTTCTCCATTTCAATGAAAAGTGTGACACTTTGAGTGGTGTCGGCCACACCGGCTCTCGGATTGAGGCGGGGTTTACTAATACATGTCACAAATTACCCATGGATCATTTTCCTAAAGTTTCAATAGAATCCGAATGCATTTGGTCAGTTTTCCGTATGTCGTTTATTTTAATTAAAAGTGCATCCATTTTAGACAAAAGAAATACATTTTTAGTGGTACCAGCCACACCGGCCCTCGTATTGAGGAGGGGTTGACTCGTACACGTCACAAATGACCCATGGATCGTTTTCCTAAAGTTTCAACATAATCCGAATGCGTTAGGTTGGTTTTTCGTATGCCGATAGTTGTTTTCACTTAAAATCCTGTCCATTTCAAATAAAAGTGAGACAGTTTGAGTGGTACCGGCCACACCGTGCCTCAGATTGATGCGGGGTTGACTCGTACACGACAAAAATGACCCATGGATACTTTTACTAAAGTATCAACAGAATCCGAATGCGTTTGGTCCATTTCCCATATGTCAGTTGTTGTTTTTACTTAAACTGTTGTCCATTTCAAAGAAAAGTGAGACACTTTGAGTGGTTTCGGCCACACCGCGCCTCAGATTGAGGAGGGGTTGACTCGTACACGTCACAAATGACCCATGGATCGTTTTACTAAAGTTTCAACAGAATCCGAATGTGTTTGGTCGGTTTTTCGTATGCCGGTAGTTGTTTTCACTTAAAATCCTGTCCATTTCAAATAAAAGTGAGACAATTTGAGTGGTACCGTCCACACCGTACCTTGTATTGAGGCGGGGTTGAATCGTACACGACAAAAATTACCCACGGATACTTTTCCTAAAGTATCAATAGAATCCGAATGTGTTTGGTCCATTTCCCGTATGTCAGTTGTTGTTTTTACTTAAACTATTGTCCATTTCAAAGAAAAGTGAGACACTTTGAGTGGTGTCGGCCACACCGGCTCTCAGATTGAGGTGGGGTTGACTCGTACACGTCACAAATGACCCATGGATCGTTTTCCTAACGTTTCAATAGAATCCGAATGCATGTGGTCAGTTTTCTGTATGTCGTTTATTTTAATTAAAAGCGCATCCATTTTAAACAAAAGAAAGACACTTTTAGTGGTACCGGCCACACCGGCTGTCAGATTGAGGCAGGGTTGACTCGTACACATCAAAAATGACAATATAAAAATTTCTCAAAATTAATCAATTTAGTACATATAAATATAATAAGTAATTAGATATTTTTTGTTTGTAAATTATATTCCTAATCAATGAAAATATATAAAATAGAGAATAAAAATGTTAAAAATAAATTTTTTAACCAAAGAAATTAACCAATATTTCCTTATCATTAAAATCTATTTATCAAAATCAAAAAGACACACACTTATTTATATTTTTTAACCAAGGGAATTCATCACCTAATAAATCATTTTCCACCTCAAAAACCCTCATTTTATTATTTTTAAAATGAACCCCCAATATTACCCATGGATCTAAAACACATAATTTTTCATGTCATGTCCTTAGGCCCTAATTATTACTTATGGATGACCATATGTCCTTAGGCCCTAGAACACCCATGACCCGACCCGACCCGACCCGGCCCATGGACACCCCTAATTTTGAGTGATTGTTTTTGAATATTAAGATGTCCATATTAACTTATCAAACCAGATATCATACAGGGAATCACAGTACCAAGGAATACTAAAGGTCTAGGTAGTAGACTAATTATACAATAAGAATCAAGTGAAAAAAAGAGATATGATAACAACATCCCTATGAAGCAGAGGAAGACCCCGGAGTGGAAAACCAGGTTCAAAAATAAAGAGTTATACAGAATTTAAAAATGAAATGGATCAATCTTCCCCTGATCACCATCATCGTCACCACTATCATCATCTGCCTCATCCTTGCCGCCATCTCTGTCCTCGTCATCATCCTCATCATCATCCCCTTTCTCATCGTCAGCCTCATCCTCATCCTCAGCCCCATCCTCACCCTTGGCATCCTCGCCCTAGGCCCTATCCTCACCCTCTTCCTCATCCTCATCCTCGCCCTCCTCCTCTTCAGCATCCTCGTCATCGCCAGGAACGTCATGATCTCAATCGCCACCAGAGCTGTTGCCTGGTGCATTGGATAATTCACCCATCGATGACATAAATGTCTGACAAGCCGCGCTAGCCTCTGGTGGAAGTGATGAAGATAAATCTTTCATCAGTTTCATAAATTCTTTGTCCCTCGTTTGAACTTGTACTTCCAACTCGGTGACCCTTTTATCAGATTGTATTGCTTTCTATTTGACCCGTTCCAACTCAGTCATACTAGAATGGATACCTGGAGAGGACCAATACCTCGTCGGGACTATATTCTTACCAGGTCGGCAGCGTACTCGACCAGAGTGCTCCTCTCCCAAAACCTGATATAAATGATCGTGTGGCCCAAAATTGTCAGGCTCCTGGGCATCAATAGCCTCTAAAGCAGCCTGTTAAAAATATTAATAGATTAATAAATTTAAAAATAGATATTAAACTTTTAAATAAACAAATTAAAACTTACAATCTTTTATTGGGTTGATTCATTTACCGCAGTTCCATATTTTTTTCTTCTACTCGAGAAAAACAATTTTGCTCGAGGGATACGTCCTTCAATATTCAATTTGTTCTTCTGTAATGACATTGAAACAATATAAAGTGAAGGTATAATCATATATTCAATATTCAATAAATCACATAATTTAAGTAGGAAATAATAAAAAGGGAAAGTCCTAAAGAAAAATTATAAACAACTATATCGTACTAGCTGTCTCTCATGATCTGACATAGTTGTGCAGCCCAAAGTGTGGATGTATTGATTTGAATCAATGTTTTTTTTGTTTTTCTCAGAAGATTCCTAAATAATGTTTAATAATAAATAATATTATATTAATTCAAAATATGAAAACTCTGATTTAAATACCTCAAATGATATTAATACCTTAAATTCGGCAGTCGCCCAATGGGTAATCATTTGGCGATATTTCTCTATCGGGCAGTCATCCACGATATGTAAAGTCTCTAAATTCGTGCCCACCCTCTCACACCAGCCAACATACAGGTAATGCTTATAAGCTCTCCAAAGCTCTCCCAACTCTTTTAAACGCGCTGGTCGTGCACCTTCGCCATCAGGGAAGTTCAACCAAAGTTGAAACCCAATAGATTATTTCATATAAATACAGAAAAATACTACATTAAATCCAATAGATTTTTTACCCATATTTGTGCCCACGCGTTATCTTTGACTTCGTGTGGCAGTTGTCTCCAAGAGAGAGGGCTGACCGGAATGATATCGGAGTATTTGGCTAGCGTCGCCAAAAAACCCCGACATTCCTGCCCAGATTACTCAATCATTTCTCCATCAACACTATATTCAACCATCAACTGTGTCTGGCAGTTCCATACCGCACGCAAGCGAGTACGCCCCCTCCCCCACCTTCTATCTATAGATGAATCTATTATTAAAGAAAAATAATATCTGTACAAGTTATAATAAAATAAATTTTGGTATAAAATTTTGATAGAGTCAGATAAATATACATGTGGTAGTCGGATCAATGGGCGCCACCGGATGTGCAGAAGCTGAAGGAATATCCTATACAGGTAGAGTGTCCCTCAGTGTACACTCCTCAGCCGCATACTGTGTCGCATCAGGAGTCAAATAAGGTGGAATATAATAGCTCGGGGATAATGAACCAGAAGCAAAAGATGATGGCATAGACGTCTGGGCAACTGGTAGTGTAAACATCGGAGGTCTAAATATCCCGTGTGTCCCTGGAGACACACCAAGATCAAAATGGGGTGAAGAAGATACGTCTGTGGCGGTGGATCATCTATCTCTCTCCCCATGAGCTCTCGTACCACCGGCCTCAGTACCGGGTCCACTAGATGATCGTCCATCTCTGACACCACCCATCCTCTTACCACCAGCCACTCTACTGGGAGAAATATCAGGCTCCTCGTCAGATATCTCTCGTCTAGGGGGTGGATCTTGAAAAAAAGTTTAACACATAAGTAAACACATGATATTATAAGTTATTGAAATATTTATATTTTAAATAAAATACTCATAACAGGGATGAGTGGAGGAACACCCATTTGTATCATGCGATGATTATTATCTGTCATCTTTTTCCGTCGCCTCTCTTCAATGGGTGTCATTTCCTACAATGAAAACAAATATGGAAGTAATTAAAAACAGATAACTAATGTGTAACCCAAAAAAAATATATAAAAACCATTCTGATAATAAACATAAAGTAAAAGAAGATTTATGGTGTTTTGAAGGTATGCACAAGGATACACACTCTGAATGATGTAGGTGAAACATGTAGGTGAGAACACGACTGTATGATTCTATATATTTCCCACCACAACTTCAGGTTCACAATCAACTCTGACAATTGAGTTATTGGCGTCATCATTTTTAATAAATGGATTGCTTCCAATTTCAGTAGGGATAGTGTCAACTTCATCATCACCATCATCAAAAACATGTCTGGGATTTACTTCAGTAATTACACCTAATTTAGGATGATGATGATATTTGACATAAAAAACATGTTTCACCATTGATGCCAATACATATGGTTCATCGGTAGCAAGAGTGCGAGTCATGTCAATAACTCGAAATCCACAATCATCAATAAAGGTGTCTTGCCTCGTCATTGAATCAAACAATTGACATTTCATCATCGTGACTCGACCATGTGAGTAATAATCCAAAATTATTATTTTCTCCATGACTCCATAATAAGCAACATTTTCAGAACGAGGTCTAGTATCCGATGAACTGGCATAACAGTCTGTTGTGGCAGTTAGCATAACACCATTGTGCTGTGTTCTCATGTTTCTTGCTCGTTCAGTGATAATAAATTTGTATCCATTGATCACAAGTGATTTAAAAGCACGAACCATGGTATTAGGACCAAAAGCCAAAGCTCTTGTTTCCTCAGAAACAGAGTCAGCAGGCAAACTCGATACCTGAAATATAAACAAATATTAAACTTAATTAAATATTATTTTTATTTAGTTATTACAGAAATATTTTTACCTTCAATTTCAAACAATCATAAAACCCTTTGCTATGCAAAGTCTCTTTCCTTCTCAAAGATAAAGAATTATGCTTTCTATATATCAATTATTTATGTTCTCTGTAGATAAAAATAATAATAGTTTAACAAATATTTAAAATTACAAGAGATAAGATAAGAGATAAATGTACAATTTACTTACTTGATATACTCATCGAACAAATCACAATTGAACAAAACTGTGCGATGTGCCATATCTTGCTCTTCAAGGCTTAATGTCGTCAATGTATATGACCCCGTAATTCCTCCTGTCTGAGGAAGTGATGGAAAACTGGGTTCAATTTTCCCATATTGTTCTTCTTCATTTCTCATTGGTCTGTTTACTCTCGTAGTAAGATCAGACAAATATATTGTGCAGAAATCCATACATTCTTGAGCCAAGTAACCGTTCACAATAGAACCTTCGGGATAATTCCTGTTCCGAACATATGATTTCAATGTGCACATGGTTCTTTCAGTTGGATACATCCAACGGAAAGCAACGGGTCTTCCAAGAAGTAATTCTGTCGGAAGATGGACAGTCAGATGCAACATGCATGTAAAAAATGGAGGGAATATTTTCTCTAACTCGCACAAAATTAATGGTGTCTCTGCCAACAATTTTTGCAAGAAGGATTTGGATATCCTCTTAGCACAGAGATCTCTAAACAAATAGCACAACCAAAATAACTGAGACTCTAACATTATTGGACAAGATATGACAGATTGCTATTGGAATCAACTCATGCAAAAGGATGTGATAATCATGAGTCTTCAAAGATTTCAGCTTTAACACTTTTCTGTTGACCCATTTTGATATATTGCTTGAATGGCCATCAGTAACTTTAATAGTCTCTAGAACTTCAAGAAATTGATTTTTTTCAGCAGGTGTCATCACATAAGAAGCACATGGAACTTTCCATTTATTTTCACTGATATAGACAGGATGTAATTCTGGTCTGATCCCCCAATCTACCAAGTCACTCCGAGATCATAAATCATCTTTTGTCTTCCCCTTGACATTTAGAAGAATCAAAAGCAACATTTCACATATATTCTTTTCAATATTCATTACGTCTAAGCAATGACGTAACAAGTTGGTTGACCAATATGACAACTCAAAGAATATACTTTTCTTCTTCCAATTGTAACAAGTATCATTGGAAACATTTTTCCTCTTTCTAGATTTCATTACACCCTTCCCAAATGAATAACTGAAATCTTTCAATTCATTAAGCACATCAGTTCCAGACATACACTGAGGTGGAGTGTCATTCTCTATAGTATTGTCAAATCTTTGACGATTGTTTCTATATGGATGGTTCATTGGCAAGAATCGTCGATGTCCCATAAAACTAAAACTACGAAGATATTTCAGTCTTCTCGATCGAGTATTCTTCATACAAACAGGATATGACAATTTTCCTTTAGTGCTCCATCCAGACATCATTGCATAAGCAGGAAAATCATTGATCGTCCACATAAGCGCAGCACGCATCTGAAATATGTCTTTCGAACATGCATCGTATGTGGGCACACCCACATCCCAAAGAAGTTTCAACTCTTTTATTAAAGGTTGCATGTATACATCTATATCATTGTCGGGATTAGAAGGGCCAGATATCAGTATACTCAAGAAAGTGTAAGGCTTTTTCATACACAACCAAGGGGGAAGGTTATAAATGTGTACGAAAACCGGCCATGTGTTGTGCGAAGTAAGCATCTGCCCAAATGGATTAGAACCGTCACATCAAAGACCCATTCTCACATTACACACATCGGCTGCAAATTCAGGATATCGACCATCAAATCTCTTCCATGAAAATCCATCTGCAGGGTGAACCAACTCTTCATTATTCTTTTTTCTCTCAGTGTAATGCCATCGCATTTTTTTGGATATTTCATCAGACATGAAAAGGTTCTGTAATCTGGGTATCAATGGAAAGTGACACATTACTTTTTGTGGCACACGAGATGGTGATCCATCATCTTTTGGCTTCCATCGGAAGGTTCCACATTTGATACAATCATTTCTTTTAGCAGTTTCTTCCCAAAAATAAGCTGCAATCATTCGAGCAAGCATGAATTTTTTTTGAGAATCCAATTTCATCAACTAACTTCCATGCCATATAGTGGTTTGAGGGAATATCTGCATCATCTGGAAGTAAGTCCTTCAAGAAGGTAAGAATGTAATCAATTGTAGTATTTGAAATCCCATACATAGTTTTCCCATGAAACAATCAGATTAAAAATTGCATCTTTTTCATTTTACCACATTGCTGATATACTGGAGTCGTCACAGCATCATTCAATTTTTTTACCCTATCAACATCATCATTTTCATTGGACGCATCATCTGTGCTTGTATCGAAATCTTGTTGGCTGGATATCCTTTCCTTCTCATGATACCGAATAAATGGAAAATGATCATATATCAAACTCTCCAATTCAGTATTATCATTTGGATCATCAACATTTTGAGATTCCATTTTCTCTCCATTGTGATACCACACATAATAGTTTGTTTGGAAACCATATTTGGTTATATGATAGCTAACTGCATCACGACTCAACCAAGGTATTCCAACACAATTAAAACATGGGCAGTGTATGCGACCACAATCTGAAGCCTTGACAAATGAAAAATCTAGAAAGCTGTTCAAATTATTTTTAAAATCGGTTGAAATTTGATCAATTTCGTACATCCAACTTCTGTCCATTTTGTAAAAAAAACTGCAATAATTCATTTCAAAAAAATTCAATAATATTGAAGTATAATCAAAAAAATATTTAGGTAAATGACAATTGTTTACTTTATATAAAAGCATAACTAACACATTACTCTATATGAGAATCATATTAATAAATACAAAAAAATACAGTGTATATAAGAAAATAAGATACATAATTTCTAATTCCTATATTCAAGGATTTCCCAGTAAGGGGTGCGGGGTGTCTAGGGGGGGTGGGGCCGTCTAGGGGGTCGGAGGTGTCCAGGGGGTCGGGGGGTGTCTAGGGGGGTCGGGGTGTCAAGGTGGGCGGGCTGTCTGCGGGGGTGGTCAGGCTGTCAAATGGGGTAGGGGGAGTCCGGGGGGGTGGGCGGGCTGTCCAAGGAGGTGAGCGGGGTGTCCAGGGGTTGGGTGGGGCTGTCCGGGGGGTACAGGGTGTCCAGGGGTGGGCTGTCCAAGGAGGTGAGCGGGCTGTCCGAGGGGCGGGCTATCCAAGGAGGTGAGCGGGATGTCCGGGGGGTACAGGGTGTCCAAGGGGGGTGCGGGGTGTCCAGGGGCTAGGCAGGCTGTCCAAGGAGGTGAGCGGGGTGTTCAGGGGGTGGGTGGGGTTGTCCAAGGAGGTGAGAGGGGTGTCCAGGGGGTGGGCTGTCCAAGGAGGTGAGCGGGCTGTCCGGGGGGGGGGGTGTCCAAGGAGGTGAGCGGGCTGTCCGGGAGGGTACAGGGTTTCCAAAAGGGGTGTGGGGTGTCCAGGGGGGTGGGAGGGCTGTCCAAGGAGGGTGCAGGGTGTCCAGGGGGTGGGCGGGCTGTCCAAGGAGGTGAGCGGGGTGTCCAGGGGGTGGGTGGGGCTGTCCGGGGGGGTACAGGGTGTCTAGAGGGTGGGCTGTCGAATGAGGTGAGCGGGCTGTCCGGGGGTGGGCGGGCTGTCCAAAGAGGTGAGAGGGCTGTCCGGGGGCGGTACAAGGTGTCCAAGGGGGTTCGGGGTGTCCAGGGGGGTGCGGGGTGTCTAGGGTGTGGTGGGGTCATCCGGGGGGTTGGAGGTGTCCAGGGGGTCGGGGGGTGTCTAGGGGGTCGGGGTGTCCAGGTGGGCGGGCTATTCGCGGGGGTGGTCAGGCTGTCCAATGGGGTAGGGGGAGTCCAGGGGGGTGGGCGGGGTGTCCAAGGAGGTGAGCAGTGTGTCTAGGGGGTTGGGTCCCATTTAAATATAAATTTAGTGAAAAATTAGTAGAAACATTTAAAATTAATTGTGAAATATGATTTAAAGTGTATAAGTTAAAATGAAATATCAATTAAAAACAAATTGAATTTGAATATTGAATGTTTAAATTAAGTCTCGACCCAGATTAATAGTTTTAGTGGGAAAAAAGAAGTGTCACTAGTTGTTTTTCTGATTATATTCCATTACATCTCTAGTTTTAGGAGAAGTTTGTGTTTAATGACCTGGTTTAAAGTGTGAATGAAATGTCCTATAATTTTGAGATACGAACTATGATATTTTTCACCAACGTACATTTTTGATGAGATATTGTGAGAGAGACACTTTAAGGGAAGTCATTGAAATGTTGTATGATCCATGGATGACGTGTTAATATTGACTTATAATACTGAAATTATGAAGAAGACACTATTTATATGTTAGAAGCTGAGGGAGGTCATGGGCGAATAGGATAGAATTATAGACTATTGAACTAGTATACCGACATCATGTGGTAGGATTTTTTGGGGATTCCTATGAGATGAGTAACTGTCATGATTGAAGTACTGGTTTCTCAGTTTTCCTACAACATTGTGGAAGAGGGGGCATTAAGAACATTTCATGTGATCATGATCCAATAGAGTCTCAACCATGTGGAAGGATAGTCAACATGAAGTGTTTCTGCTGGACCATCCCTCTAGCAGTGACTTGTGATAGACATATTTGAAAACAAGTTTTGGAATTGTTTTAATATCTCAATATCATAAATTAAGATATATAAGTGATGTTTGATCATGTTGTTGATGTGGTGGTTGTGGTTGTTTCATCCATGGCATAATTACACTGAGAAATCAGTGTGTTCCTATTCCAAACAATGAGGTTTTATTACATGTCCATGGTTCATGAAATATCTATTATGTAAAACCTACCCACATGGAGAAGGATGGAATATGATCTAGAGTGAGATTTAAGAACAAAGTATCCTCTACTAGTAAATCCTCTCATTTTGATACTGATGCATCACATGGATTCATATCCTCACATGTGGTGAAAATCCTATGTCTCATTATACTGTCTTCAATGAGTGTAATGATTCTAGAAATCTAAAAACTGAAATATTAGATAAAGAAGAAGAGGAACCTGAAGGAGGTCGAAGATCCAAACTGGTCCGGCAGAAGGAGCTCCAAAATCGCCTAAATCGGCTGCTGCTGCTCCGGTTTAGGGTTCTGTATCCGAATGGGGGAGAGGACGAACGACTGGCAATTTGGGGGAAACTTGTGCCAACGGTATTTAAAAACCGTTGGTATATGGCTCCCCAACCACAACTATACCAACGGTTTAATAAACCGTTGGTACAAACCTCCCCAACCACATTTTTTCCAACGGTTCTCATTGAACCGTTGGTAAAAATCACCTTAAACACATCATTACCAACGGTTCACTATAACCGTTGGTAAAACCTTCTGTAAACCATCCTTTACCAACGGTTCTATGAAACCGTTGGTATGTAAGTGTGGGGAAAAATCCACATTCCAGTAGTGATGGGGTAATCATTTATTTCACCACCACCTTGCTTGGATGGGTATAAAAATGGATTTAATAACTATATATTATTATTATAAAATTATATTTATTCTGAAATAAATTACACCATAAAAATAAATACCATTCATCTATTATGGAAATGATATCGTTGCGGATGCATATGTACGGCCTACAAACTCCAGGATGCGATGTTATTCGTTCTACATGATAACCACTCAATCATGATTATACAATTGTACCTAAGTAATAATAATGGTATATATTATTTTGATATCATTTTATAATGATATAAATATGACCTAATAAGGAGAACTGAACTTATTTGACAAAACATTCATATGATCATAAAGTTGTTAAAACCTGAATAACAAGTAACAATTAATTGTTACAAAAACATGAAGGATAATATGACCATATATGATGACCATGATTCTATAATAAGTTAATAAAATTATATAAATCATTATATAGGAGGTTCAAACACATATGAATCATATCAGATCTAATATATTGGATAATTTTGTCTCACATTTATTTCTTTGGGACTTATACCATATACACCATCTAATTCGTTGGTGTTATGTTTGTGTAAACCCTAAATGTTTTTATTATTCTCATTATAAAGGTTATTATATTTAAATATTAATATATATTTCATTATTTTATGAGGCATATGATTTTACTGTTTATAAATTGTTTAGTGATAATTTTTCAATCTCATTTTTTTATCCGAGATTGTTTATACATAAGTATTCTCAAGGGATATATTTTACATCCATGTACATGGTTTATATAAATGTTTTCCTAAAATGTTTACTATTAGTATATGAATGTTTAAAAAAAATTACCCTTTTTTGAATTTTACAATATTTTATGGAAGGAATTGCTCATTTATTTACCATACGAGGTGATTTTTGACTTTTTCGGCAAAAGTATGAGGAGAATTTTTTATAAAACTTATACGATATGAGTGGATTTTTAAAGTTTCATGATAATTTACTTCCATTAAAATTACTATACATAATTTCAAGATTATTTTCAACTAAAATATATTCATTTAAAATTGCAATGGTATTTTGTGGAAAGGAATGTTTTTGAAATAGAAAGGATATTTTCCTCAGGATGTAATTTCAGGTGTTTTATCAAAATTATTTTCCATCTAAGATGACATAGGGTTATGTTTCTATCCCTATTATTACTTTGATTTAATTTTTTATATTATGAAATTATTTTTATGAAATCTATTTATTTTATAGGAATTGTATTATGATTCAATGATGTTTAAGAAACACATTTTATTTCATGGGTTATGCTATGATGAAAGATTTATTTTTTAGTGGCACATGTAATACTGATTTCATAATGAGATGGGTGGGACATATATCTCCCACCAATGCATTGGGTAACGATTTATATCTCATGAGATAGACATGAATGAAATGGAATGTAAATCCTGTTTAGTAATGTAGGGCTAGAATGACAAGTAAATCTAGTTCAGTAATATATGGCCGGATGGGTAAGTATCCCTAAATAAACAACAGACTTTTTCCGCTATGATGGTCATGGAAGAAAATCCTTGGCTACTATTGAAATCATATTATCTTCATATTTGTATCCCAAAATTCTGTATTTTATTCCAATGCTATTTTATCATGGTCAATGATCCTCTATGATATATGCTTTATTTACTACCAAGATTTGTTTCATGACTCATGATTCTGATATTTATACATTATATTCATGTTCTTACATTCTTATGTTTATGGTTTGTTTTATATTCTCACTATTTAAGCTTACTGAGCATTTGATGTCACCCTTTTTATGTTTTCATTTCCTGAAGAAATGAATTCAGTTTTTAGATAGGATTACAAAAGGGAAAGATATTTATGGGAGATGTTAAAGATATTTCACCAAGTTAGAAGATTATGTCCCCATTTTCCAAAGTCACTAAACTCGTATGGTGTTTTGGAATATGTTTGTTTCATGTAGTATGTATTCTGAAAAAAAGTAATGTAATGTCCTTATATGTCATGCTGGGTTCTTTGTAGTTGGTATCAGAGTAAAGGTTTAGTCAACCTTTAGAAACTAGGATGCAAAAACTTTTGTAAAATCCCTATATATATTTTTAAGGATATATCTAGGGATGTCTTAAGGATAATTCATGTATAGGTTAAAATCCTAGAGAATTTTTAATAGTAATTATTAACCTAGTACCAAACCTATGATATCATAGATTGAAATATTAAAAGTAATTTACCTTTCTTATGTGTTTTTAATCTATGATATGTATTCCTAATAGTGTTCTTTATGGTCTTAGTAAATAACTATTACTAAATAGAAAAAAGTTAACCATTTAATGTTTCAGATGTGGAAATTATGGGAATAATGATGATCGATTTCCTAAGTGGGAATATCATGAATAAAATCCTGAAGATGGTATATGTAATGGTCATTCTATTAAAGATAAAGATATTGTAAATGATTTGTGAAAGGAATGTGATTTTTTTCAAGTATTGTTTACATTAAATCTAATAAGATTGAGTTTTATAATCCTTAATACCTGATTCATATTTTAGGAAATATAGAGATGATGGATCCTGAGAAATGGTTTACAAATAATGTAGGATGACTGAGGTGTATATGTTTATGATTTCAATGATTGTGTAATATAAATCCTAAAATATATAACTGTTTTGAGTATAAGTATTTAATTATGAATTGGAAAATATATGATGAATAGTTCTATGGAGATAAAATTTGATTTAAGGGTAAGGTGATATATTTGTATCACACATGATGAAGGGGAAGATAACACTTAATATGTCGCTTCTGTTCAAATAATGATGTTTCGATAAATATATTTTAGATTTAAATAAGTAAATTTGATGATGATAGTTTCTTGGGAACTAATTATGGAGATATTGACAAGAGGGTTATGATATCATGGATAAAGTATAAAAATTCTTGTGACTTAAGGAATATTTACAATATGTTTTTGAGTAAGGAAACATGCTTGTTTTCAATAATGATACCTGATAATTCCTGCTGTTACTATGACTCAAGAGAATACATAATTACGGTATTCATATGTTTGGAATGTGACATCCAAGAACCGCATTATGAAATATGGGAGATAAATGTAATGTAGATATAGTTCACCGCTTTCTAATGTTTTGTATTTTCAGTTTTGGGAAGGATTATAATGTTATACATTTTGGGATAGTATAAGTAATATTCTAAATGAAGTTTGTTAGATTAACGTATTATCTCTATATAGGTGGACTGATGCATATTTCATTTCTTTTTCTATCCTTTTTGTTGTGATAGGTGGAATAACCTATTATTCTATCTGAACATCTGCTAACACTTCATGAATGAAAAATTCAACATCATTTCTTTAAATAAGAGATGAAGTGGAAATTTTTCAAGGCATGAAAAATGGTGAGATTGTATGAAAAATAATGTTAGAATTTAGTCTCATGAAAAATTATTAAAATTTATGGAAAGGATCATCAAAAAAAATTTTATCTTTGAAACTTCTTATCCGATGAATTGGATGGTCCCTTAAATCATCACAAATTTATTGATTTCTGGTAGTAAAATTTCTCTCAACTTTATTATCTATCACTATCCATCATAACTTGAAGGTTATATTTCTATTCTATATATATGTTTTCACTTCCCACTTATGTCTTCCTCTATGGTAATCCAGTGATGAGTTAATTTGGGTAACTATAATATTTCTAACATTCCTTTTTAAAATTAATTTTATCTATTTCTTTTTTTCGATGTGGGTTTCTATAAATGAAAATTTCAAGTAGTAAACCATTTATAACCCCAACGAATTTAAAGGGGGAAATTAATTTTTAAGGGGGTAGAATGTAACACCACGATATTTTATGAGATAGATTCTGTTAATTTATTTTATTTCTTATGTTTTACGCTACACCAAGATTATCTTGCACTATATTCTACACCATATTAGCTTGCATTATACACAACACTATTTTATCTTGTGTTCCAAACAATTTCAAGTTCTTTCGATAGAATTAATTTCACACAACCCTGAGTATATTTTTTTTTCAATGTATAAATGAAATAAGTTTGGATTATGTTATACACAACACAAAAGAGAGCTTTCAGTACACACAATACTTACTTGTCTTGAATTACATGCAAGGGCGACCTTCCTCGATTTCTTGCATTGTATGCAATATCGAGTTTCACTAAAAAATGATATATTAATAAAATATTATTATTTAATTAGATATAAACTTTCCGTTATGAATAATATTAACAACATTTTTAATTTTACAAAGAATTAGCATTCATCTTTTTTATTTTCATGAACATGATATAGGAACAGAATCAATTTTTTGGAAAGAAGAAGTATTTTAAAAAAAATGTAGTTTTACAGCCTTTTGATGGCGCACCCACATTTAATCTAGTTTTAAACACTTTTATAAGTTCAATTTTACAAAATAAACATATTATTTGGAAGAGGGACATAAGAATTTAAATTTTTTTATTTTTTTGTATTTTTCTGATAAAATTCATATTATAATGAATAGTGAAAAATACTGCATTTTAATTCAAAACTGTCATTTCATCTAATTTTATTATATAGTCAGATTATCTTTTTAATTGGTTTTAATGTGTAATAGGATTATGCTTTTATCATTTAATCCCATGTTGGTCATTGGATGTAATTTCCCAATTAAATTGGACATAAACACTTGACAATCTTTTCATAAGTTTTTACTTCTTAAAAACATGTTTTTGGTTTTAACAATGGGAATTAATATGAAATTAATTTATAACAATTATGTAATTTGAATTATGAAAAATGGATTCTTTATTTGGAATTAGTGGGTCCAAATTATGTTAATATGTTACTTTGATTTTTCGATATTATGAATTGTAACTATGGTAATTTTTATTTAACACATTTAAAGGTAAATTGGGTAAATTAGGGTAACAAATATAATTATAAGCACAATAAGATTATCCTAACACCTAAAAAATCCCATTATATGAATAAAAATCTACCTGTAACATCTTAGGTTCAAAACATAGTCATTTAAGGGCCACTTGAAAATCAAAATGACATATATATTAATAAATCCAATGAAAGTGAGAAAATGTAAAACTCACATTTATTATTAGTAAACTAGTATAAATATAGGGATAACTAGGTGATGTCTTCGAACATAAATATTACGTGGAAATATAAATTAATTACCTATATCATGATAATTTTTTTATTGTTAGGAAATTAATAATTTTTGGGACCACTTTGTGTATGAATATGTTATTTGTTGTCATGGGTGCCAATGGATGTCAATGATGATAAACCTGAAGAAGGTAACTCTCCTAATAGAATATGGTAATGTAAACTGTATATTCTTTGATCTTGATCCTTAGTTCGAAATATGTGTATCAGGAGGGTTGGAGTGTTCATTGGAAGGATTGAAAGAAATGGAGAAGAAGAGTGTGTGGAGGAGATTTGGAATTCTAAGGTAGAGAACGCATGAGTTTTGAGATAGAAAGTGTCCATGCATTTCAATGCATACATATTCTTCTAATACATATTTTTAGGGGTCTTACATAAAAAATAGCCCTACCAATGAGGCAAGCCGAAGTCCTCATCCTCAAGCACATGCGGGACCCGAGGGTCAACGGCTCCTAACGGAAGCCCTCAAGGCCAGCCCCGCAAGAGGCGTACGAGAGAGGGTCATATATAAGCCTGCAGAAGCATGCATGGTGATCAACCCATGTGAAAGTGTGCATAGTGGGCGCTAGAAGAGCGCTTGAGGAGAATAAAGTGCACGCAGAAGCGCACCCATAGGGTGAACACAGTACGAGGCTATACTGTGAGGGGAGGAGGAGAATTCTGAGTGGGTGCGGTCGTGACTTGATATTTTAACTGGGAGTATTAACATGCGCGTTTTGATGTAGGATGAAATTTTAAAAATACAGAACTAATCATGCCACTCATCTCATCCTCCGTCTCGCTCAACCATTCGATCACCACAGCATCTGATCATTCAATCATGGACGTACATCAATCCCGCTTGCTGCATGATTAAACTAGGACTGCCCAATCTCCACGACCATGGTTGGCTTCAACCTCCCGACATCTGCTGCACCCTTGAGCTAGGAGACCCAACCAAACGATGATCTCGCCACTTCGGCCACCATTTGATCTTCGGTCAAGCCCATTCTGATCATCTGACAGTCATGATGCCATGCATAAAATTACATTTGCATTCCTGAAATGCAACATGAAGATCAAAGAATGGCCGAGGCAAACAAAGTTGTTGGAGGCCATTCCATCTCGAGGATTCAAAATTTACATAAGACTCTCAATGCATGCCCAAGTTCATGAATGCATGAAGGGAGAGAGTCAAAAAAATGGAAAGGAAACAACCGATCATATCAGAATATCTCATGACCATAGTTTCAAGAGTTAAAAAACACGATCTTCATGTAATATCTCAAGTATCTTGGATGCGGAAAAGATTCGATCTATATTGATAAAAAGGGTTCCACCGATCTGAGATGGGGCTGCTACTTTCTAACCTTTCAAGAGCCCATGTTATGAGAAATAGAGTTTCTTCGATACTTAATGTTCAATAAGGGGAATACACATTCTGTGAACCAATCTAGTTTCAGGAAGAGTATATCGTGTACCTATCTGGTTCACAAAGGGGTGAACGGAGTACCACTCAGGTTCATGAGGTAGAGGATCCACGAACCACTTTCGGATCGTGAAGAGAAGATCCAGCATACCATTTTGGGTTCATATAGAAATGTTCCCACGTACCACTTAGATCGATCGCATACCACTTGGGTTCATGGTGAAGAGTGTCCCTGGAGGGGAAGTCCTGTGTACCACCCAGTTCACAGAGTATAACCCTGTGTCACAAGGTATTCAAAGGAAGCCTATGCATCCCTTGTGCAAGAAGGGGCTGCGAATGGTTCTAGTTTGTAGAGGATACAATCACACTTGTGAATAAGAGAGATCTATACTAGTGGAGTGTAAAAGGTGAACAATAAAACCATGCCAGACCAAAATGCACACATTAATCATTGAATAAAATTACATACATATAATATAAACAAAAATAAAATAGTGTGTGTTGAGGAAGGAAGAAGGAAGATTGTTCATGGTGATGGTAAGAACATGTATATATTATTATGCGTAATTTGAAGAAGTACACGCATAAGGTGTAATCACATCCTAAACATGTGGTATAAAATGAAAATAAAGAGAAGGGGAAAGGAGGCCACATGTGTGCTTAACAGAACCATATCCATTTGGGGTTTCACACAATAAAATAGAAGATGAAGTGCATGAATTCATACATGCACATGCATATGAGAATAATTTTAAGAGAATCAACCTAATATGAGTGTGAATGTTTTTAAAGAATTGAAGAGAAAGAGAATATCTAAATTGTCACATGCATGTTCACATGCACATATAGAAGAATAAGTGTTCATTCTGATGATGTCTAGTGATCTGTTTTTCAGTGTTTGAATAATCACAAATGAATTTTTTATTCTGGCCAAGAAGATTAATTACTCTTAGTACATATGGTTGTTAAACTAGAGAAGATGATTGATCATTAAAGTGCATCAAAATTAGACCTCTATGAAATAAAATACTCATGTAGAATAGGAGACAAAAACTTCATATCCTATCTGTATAAGCAACCTTCATGTCGATAAACTGAGTAAAGACCTCTCTAGGGAAGTTATCTAAGGGAAGTATACAAAAGTGATCTGAGGGAAGTAGTGAGATGTCCCAAAACATAGGTAAAGGTAGTGTGCATGGGACATAGTTACTGTACCCGAACCCTGTAATCCATAGCTAGTGAATAATAGATTAATTAGGTATGACCTTCATCCAGTCGGTGTATGCTCTATGGACATAGCCCTTAATTGTGGACCAAGTAAAACTGATGTGTTTTCCTTCTGCATGTGAATGTTTTAAATATTTCACATATCCATCATACAGGTTTAATTATGTTCCTACCAATGTTGGAACAAGATCCATTAAATAAGAGAAAAAGTTGACACCCTGATTCACCACCCCCCCCCCCCTCAGGGGGACCTAGGGTCCTTCAATTGGTATCAGAGGCAATGGTTTACATATGTTGGATACTCTTTAGTAATTCTATTCAGATGATGATTTGAGTTTTCTTTCCAGAGTCAAAATTGAAGAGCAGTCTTCAGGAAAGTCCAGTTATCTCCGATCAGAAGTCTATACCCAACAAGACCATGATGAACAGGAAAAAGAATGAGAAGAATCGGTTGAAGAATAATCTCATTTCCAATGAAGATTAAGTGTCTGGTTATCCATTCCATTCCAATAATGAAGAAATATTAGGCTTGGGAAGTAAGAATTAGGTGGCTCTGGTTTCTACCAGACGAAAGGAAGACACATCAATCTTACTTTCAGGTTACCAGGAGAAAATAAGAACCAATTTGCATGATATTCTTGCTGAAATAGTTGCTGCTATTTTTAGAGAATTTCAATGTATATAGGTTGAGATCACTCGATAGGGATGAGAAGATGATAATATAGAGAAATTATTGGTAAAGAAAGTGTCTTAATGTTTTAAGCTCTCTAGACGAATTAGAGCCTTTGAAGAGAAAGATGGAGTCAATAAGACTCTAGATGAAAAGATCCTTGCATTTAATGATGAGCTGAAAAAGAGCACTTAGGTCAATGTTCTAAATTTGGAAGAAACTTCCAAGAAATTCAAAGATCATGACATGTTGTTATGAACCAAAGACAAGTTGTATAAATATGGGGTTGAAATATTGAAAAGTTCTTATGATGAGAGAATGATCATGATTAAAGATTAGAAGATCATCCTCAATCTGGAATGTCTATAATTGGAAGTCCAGTTGACCAATCATAAGAATACACATATTGAGAATTCAAAAAAGAATGAAATAGTAGTTGTGGGTACTCAATGCTCACTAGAGTATTATAAATCTGAAATACCTCCATCATGTGACATGAATATAATGAAAACTGTTGATTACACATCTCAATAAATAGTGTCTGTTGCTATTCAATGCTCAATGGAGGATTCTAAATCTAAAATACCTCCAACATGTTATAAGATGATCATGACATCAATCATTAATCTATCACAAGTAGTTGAAAATGTAAAGGTACCATTTATACCAACTTTTAATATTGTTTCTAAATATGTTTCCACTAAAAGTGCTGGTTGAAAGAATAATTCAAAACAAGTATGGATGAGCAAAGGTGAAGAGAAGAAACTTACCACCTTGGATATGGTAGATGGGAAGAAGAAACAAGAATATCATTACACCGATAGAGCACAACACATTAAGAATATGGCCCAACAATATTAAATATAAGATATCAGGAAGACAAGACTTGTGGGTCAATGTTTGTGTTGCAACAGATTTGGGCATTGTGCACTGGATTGTTGGTAGAATCCTTTAAATGAAAAAGCACAGAGAGAGACTTTGTCAAAAGGGAGAAAACCAGGGAAGAAGAAGCAAGATCAACAGATCGAGAATCATATGTATACTATAAATAAATTTGGGTTTCTAGAAAACATATGGGATGTATGAAATGGGAGAAGTCAAAATAATGGAGCAAGCCAACATCAACATACATCTAGTGATGATAAGTATATAAGACCATAAAATCCAGCTACGAAAGAAGAAGAAACCTTAAGAATAAATCAAAAGAATAATGCAAATGAAAATTCTCCCATGAAGACTCCATGAAGGAAATGTGAGAAGTACTTGGATTTAAAATCCAAGATGTTGAAGAGTGGTACATCTAAAATAATTCCTAAAAATGATGACACTATGATGAGTCCATGTGGAAAATCCAAACTTACTGTCATTGTTCCCAGAGACATATTGGTTATCTAGACTGATGATTTGGAAATAATGAGAATGAATAGAGACACATAGTCAATGTATATCGCAATAGGAAATAAGATGATTCCACATGAATAAAGAGAAGTCTTATGTGTGATGTGAAACAAGGATAGTCGCATTGTTAAGAATTACACTGCATTTATTCTAGACCAAGGAGAATCCCACAGGAAGATGAAAGCTTCATTAAGAGATTATTATTCTTTGAAATCTATTGAAGAAAGAACACTCACACATAAAGAGATGAAATAAATATTGATATCCACACAACCAAAGTCAGAATGTAAGATCTAATGTTCCAGTGTGAAGAGTGGAGAAAATAGAGAATCTTGGTTGGGAAAATCATCTCATCGTTCCTACTCACATTGAACAAAGTAAATAAAATCCACCTTATTCCCTTAACACTTTGTGGATTGTAATAATTTTACATGGAATTGAAGTTGAATCAAGAACTCATGGGTAAGAACCTGAGAAGTTTTCACTTGATGGGGAGACAAATGAATAAGCTACCATAGTTATTACTTCAATTAGTATCAACATATATTGGTATCAAATTCAATTACTCTTATGATTGTTTGAAGATCGTGTCATTGGAAAAGGTATGTCATTTCTCAATCTTTCATTCTAAGTTACTAAAAATAAATATTATTTTATAAAGGGGGTGGGGGTAACTAAATCAATCAGTGACATAAGAAAATTGGGAAGTCCATTGAAGAAAAGTACATGAGTTCTCATCATATGAGGTATCATGATCTAGGGATAGTGGACAGCTTTGTTGTCTAGATAAAATCCTTTTGTTCTCTACACTGAACATTTCTCAAGGGGAATTAGAGTGAAATGATTGATGGCTAAATTTTTTAAGTATGGACTGATACCCTATCAACCAAAAACATTGTATTTATTTTCAATAAGGCGGAGTGAAAGTTAAATGAATGTTGAAAAGTGAAAGGGAGAGAGAAGAAATAATACTCTCATTCTTCCATTAACATGGTCGTTTTAGAAAAAGTTGAAGTATTGAAAAAAACACCAAGGGGGAGATTTTTGGGACCAGTTTTTGTATGAAGATTGTATTTGTTTCCAATGGGTGTAAATGGATGTCAATGAAGATCAACATGAGTAAAGGAACACTCCTAAGTGAACTGGAGAATGGAAATCAAACGTTTTTTGAGCATGATCATAAGTTCAAAATATGTATATTAGGATGCTTTGAGTGTTCTTTGGAAGGAGTAAAAGAAACGGAGAAGAAGAGGGTGTGGAGGATATTTGGAATTCTAAGGGGGCCAATGCATTAGTCTTGAGATAGAATGTGGCCATGAATTTAAATGCATACTTAGTCTTTTACTATGTATTTTTATGGGCATTATATAAAAAATAAGCCCACCAATGAGGCCATCTAAAGTCCTCATACTCTAGAACATGCAGGACCCAATCATTAATCACGCCTAAGGGAAGCCCTCAAGGCCAACCCTGAAAGAGGCACAAGAGCGTGGGCCATGTATAAGCCAACATGAGCATTCACGGTGATCAACCGGTGTGGCAGGGTGCATAGTGGGTGCTAGGAGTTCGCCCAAGGAGCAGAGAGTGGGTTCTGATGTGTGACTGCATGGTGAACTCAGTATGGGGTGGTACTGTGAGGGGAGGTGGATAATTATGAGTGGGTGCTACTACGACATGATATTTTAACCGTGCGAAACCTCATGGGCGTTTCTATGCGGGAAAAAATTATAAACATGTGGAACTAATCATGGATTCTCATATCATCATGTGTCTCGCTCAACCATTTGATCAACATGACATCAGATCATTTAACTGTGTATGTCCATTAATCTCGTGTGTTATATGATTAAACCAGGATTGTTCGACCTCCTCCACCGTGGTTGTCTTCAACCTTCAGACATCCACTGAACCCATGAACCAGGAGCTCCAGGCGTATAATGATCTGGCCACTCCAACCACCATTTGAGCTCTAGTCAACCTCGATATGATCATCTCACTATCACGATTACATGAATACAATTGCATTTTCATTCATATAACACAACATGAATATTGAAAAATTGTCGAGGGGAAATGAATTTTTCGGAGGCCATTCCCTCTCGAGTATTTAAAATTTTCATAAAACTCTCGATGCATGCATGCATTCTTGAATTCATAAAAGAAGGGAGGGAGCTGAATGAAAAGGAAACAACCTAGAATCTCAGCGTATCTCAATACTATGGTTTGAAGAGTTCAAAACCACAATCTTCATCCAATTTTTCGAGGATATCAGATTTAGAAAAGATTCATTCTATAATGATAAAAATGGATCCACCGACCCAAGAAGGGGTTGCTTCTTCCAAAACTTTTGAGACCTCCTATTCTGAGAAACAATGTTTCTTCGATATTTAAAGATCAAGAAAGGGAATGCACGATCTAAAAATAGATCTAGGTTCATGAATATTATTCTGAATACTGATATGGTTGGCAAAGAGTTGAACCATGTAACACTCTAGTTCGCGAGGAATAAGTGTTGTGAAACTCTTCTAGTTCATGAATAGAAGAGCCTACACACCATTTTGGGTTCGCGGAAAAAAGTTCCCACGTACCACTCGGATCGACCATGTTCTACTCTAGTCCACGGCTGTAAAAACCTGGATCTTCTTTTCAGGTATGTTTTCCCTTTTTCAGGAGTTTTTAGGGAAAGTAAATTTTTTGGAAATTTCAGAAGTACATGTCATGTACTTTCTGAGTACATGCCATGTACTCTTCCCCGGCTTGAAGCCGTGTGCTAGCTATGTCCGGGCCACACACACGGTGTGTAAGGCTGAGGTGGAGGCCAGTTAATTCAGAGTATGGAAAATTGAAGTACAGGCCATGTAATTTCTTTATTTTTTCCTTAAATGGACCGGGGTCATGCCTAACCCCGAGTTTTGTCTTCTTCTTTAGTTTTTGTCCATCCGAGAGCGATCGTACGACCGGATCTTCGACGGGATCCAACCTCACCGTCCTTCCACCGATTCGAGCATGGTCAATTGTGTTGGAAGCACAGTGGTGAGTTATTCCTTCTTCTTTAGCCTTGTTTCTTGATTCCCCCTCATTTCCATGTTATCGTGGGATGAACGTTTTGTCCGTTTTCTCAGATCTACAATGTTATAAGGGGAATCTGTCATCGAGGATCACGTATATCGATCTCATAGGATCAAGGTAGGTGGATTGTGCCATTCTATAGAAAGTTGATGAGTATTTTGTGAAAATTACACAAATTCCCTTGGGCGAGGAATTGTGGGTTTCCTGTTTTTCCCCTACTGTTTTCCTGATTTGCTTGATTGTTGTAGTAGATGTTTATGCTTGTGAGTAGAGTAATTTATTTTGTGCTCAGGTTTCTTTTCCATGCTTGTTCTACCTGTTTGGTGTTTTTCCGGTTGCCATGCCTAGTCGTAGGATAGTGGAACTGCTACTTTATCATGATGCTGAGCCTTAGAATGATAGTCAAGTAGTTCTTGAGGTTTAATTGGACGAGATACGCACGCTGAGCATTTTTTATCATTCACTCAGGACTGTGAGAACCTAGAGTAGTAGACCAAAGAGAGAATTGATGGAAGGGCTTCTCCAGATTGTCTTTTAATTACGATGCGAGACCATAGGAGGAATTGACGTTGAGTGTTTCCCTAGAGAGTCTGTAGATCCATGATGCATGCCACAGGGGGAATTGACATTGAGTGCTTCCCTAGAGAGCCTTTATCACGATACGAGACTATAGGGGGAATTGATGGTGAGTGCTTCCCCAGAGAGTCTACTTAATTTCAGAACTGAACCAGAGGGGAGAGACTGTGTGTGCTTCCCAGAGGGTTGCTAGTAATTATAGGTTGAACCATAGGGGTTATACTGAGAGAGCTACCCAAAGGGTTACCTGTTTCTTCTTTTTTGCTGGTTGTTTACTTGTATACTCTGTTTTCCAGAACTATGGATTGTAGCTGCTTGTGGTTTTCTATTTACTACTTCTTGTTTTATTACTGCCATGTATTCATTGACTGTTAGGCACAAATCATTGGGTGATTGCCTACTAGGATTGTATCTCACACCCTGTTTGGGTCATGCTTTTGGGCCCAAGCAGACTATGTTGCTGCAGGTATAGACAAGGGAAAGCACCCTTCTACTTCAGGATCTTGATTACACCAAGAGCTGGGGAGAATGGGACCGAGCCGTGGATCGCGATGCTGAGGAGCTTACTTTTTTTTCTTTTTCACTTAGTTTAAGTTGAATTTCAGCACGTTGTTGTGTTTGTTGTTTTCCTTAGATACTTGTACCTGCTGCATCATTGTCATCATAGTTATATATCTACATTGCTTCTGCTGTTTGGTTTCTGTTGTTATGCATGTTGTTTACTACTTCTGCTGTTTATTGTTGTTTTCTTACCTTGTATACCTTACCGAATGAGGTCATAGTTTCCCCACCGACTCACAAAGGCCCTCGCTGCTAGTCGGAAACCTCTGGAGTTTGGGTAAATGCACTTGAGGTCATGTGGCGAACCGGGTATGGGGCAGCAGTGGAGGGGCTCTGGACTCGGGTCGTTACAAAGTGGTATCAAATGAGTTATTTTCTCTTGCTTTAGTGTTTGGAGACCTTATCCAAGGATAGGATGGATTCGGTACTTGGCATTAAGCTGTTCTCGGGAGTAGCTAACCTGTGTATAGGGAAAATCCATACTACCTCATTAATTGTAGTTGCTAATTCTGAGATTTTATAGTTGACCTGATTTCACCAAGAGTGATTCACATGGCTTGTGCTATTACTATTTTGATATTGCGGTTCTATTTCTGTCGCAACCTGATGAGATGAGAGTATTCCATCTCATGCATCATATAGACACTTGTAGGAATCACATGCCATGCAATCTTGCCATGCCATCTAGGGTGCATTAGCGATTTCATGCTGTTGTGATAGACTTTGTGTAGATTATGCATGCTGTTGTGATAGTTGCTTGATAGATTCTCTATTTTTATGTTAGAAAACTATTTGTTGTGTTATTTTCTTAAAGTGAATTCCAAATTTTGGTTCTTGAGGTGTTATGGGCCCTCACGGATTGGAATTTGGCACCTTTTTCCTTGTTTTTAGTGTTTCTGGAATTCTGTGCAGTTTCTGAGCTACTGCCCAGAAAAAAACCAGAATACACGGCGTGTACTTTTTGGATACACGCCGTGTAGTTTTCAGGCCGTGTCACTAACCGTGTGAGCAGAACATGGTGTCGTGGGAGTAACTTCGGGAATACACCATTTACCATTGGTACACACCATGTGAGATCTGAGCCATGTACCCAGCCGTGTCACTAACAACACGGGTCGGGGAATCTTGGGTAGAACACGCCGTGTCCATAGGGAACACACCATGTAGTCTTGTCCAGGTACCCGGCCGTGTCACGAACAACATGGGCTGGCGTGACCTTCTTTTCCGCACACCGTGTCTATTCGGAACATGCCGTGTAGTCTTGTCCAGGTACCCGGCCGTGTCACGAACAACACGGGCTGGCATGACCTTCTTTTCTGCACGCCGTGCTTGTTCGGAACACGTCGTGTAGTCTTGCCCAGGCACCCGAACGTGTCACGAACAACACGGGATGGTTTCACCTTCTCTTATACACACAGTGTTTGTTCGGAGCACGCTGTGTAAGGTTCAGCCGTGTAGACGGCCATGTGCTTAACAACACGGGCCGCCAAAGCCTTGTCTAGTACACGCCGTGCATGTTTCGAACACGCCATGTAGCCTTGGGTTGAGTCGGACCGTGTGGGTTAGCCGTGTAAGGAGACTTGGGCAGGGGAATAGTTTTGAAGTTCACACCGTGTGTGGGTGTCAACATGACGTGTAGTTTGAAGTGTACACGACTTGAAGGGCAAGAGTACACGCCCATGTTAGTGGTTTAAGTAGACACACCGTGTAGTTTTTATACATGTCATGTAGTCGTTTTTTGCAATATTGTGTGTTTACTTCCCCTATTTCTATTTAGTACTCTTGTGTTCTCTGTCCTTGTTTTCCTGATCTAAGGTGTGCTTTTGATCTTTCAGAGCTATGCCTCTGAGACGTCCTCCGGTCGTACGTCTGTCATCAGGCAGTGATCAAATTCCAGACAGGGCTGATCAGGGACTTCCTGCCAATCCCCCAACCGAGCCAGCCTTGGCACTGGTTGTTGTACCAGAAGCAGGCACTGATGCATAGTTCAGGGAAGGTTTCATGAGGATGATGCAGGCCTTCCAGGGAGCACCGCCTCCTGCCTCATCTATGGCATACTTGACGTGGGTCTTTCAGCAGCAGCATCCTCCCACGTTCTCGGGGGAGGGAGGACCTCAGGCTACAGAGTCATGGATGGAAGCCATGCAGACTATATTCCAGCATCTGGAGACGTCTCCACAGAGGCGGGTCAAGATCTCCACCTACATGCTCCGAGACTCCGCCAAGAGGTGGTGGGATGTGATCTCACAGGCGGGTCAGCAGCAGGCTATGACTTGGGAGGAGTTCCAGCGCATGTTCTACCACTACTTCTATTCGGAGACCCTGAGGGCCGATCGAGCCCTGGAGTTCATGAGCTTAGAGCAGGGTACTATATCTATCGTGGAGTATTCCTCTCGTTTCACTGAGTTGCAGAATTTTACACCCCTTTGGGATGGGAGTGGGGTGTTCTTGGTGAGGATGTTTGAGGATGGAATCAGGCGGTAGATTCGCTCGCAGGTAAACATCTTCCAGCTGACTTCCATAACTTCCATCGTCAACCAGGCACTGATTGTGGAGCGCAATCTGAGAGAATCTGGAGCGCGAGCTAGGGCGGGTCTGCTTCCAAAGCTAGTTTTCCTCCACATAACATTAAGAAGCGCCGTAGAGAGCCTACACGTGGTGATTCGAGGAAGCGAGATGCATCATCAGGCAGCCAGGTGACATGCTACCAATGTGGCCGGACAGGGCACACAAGGCCGCAGTGCCAGAGGGACCCCGTGGAGTGCCGATTTTGAGGCAAGATGGGTCACCTTCAACATTTTTGCTAGGTTTTCTCACCAGAAGCTGGTGACCGGGGTTCTTCCATGACTCCTTGTTCAGGAGCATCCCCACCAGTTTCTCACTAGTCGGGAAACTGGAGTTCTTCCGGCTGTTCGGGCCGAGGTGGAGGTCGAGGTCATGGAAGTCATCCACTAGTTCCTTAGCACCAGCATAAAGGTTTAGCCCAGAGTGGTCATCTAGGGGCGCAGGGACGCGGCACGAGCCAATCTTTCACCATGGAGCAGGCATATCATGAGCAGGATCCCGGTCCTTCTACTGTTCGAGGTACGATTTTAGTAGCCTCAGTTTTATCTTCATCCCTTTTCTATACTGGTTCTATGCATAGTTTTATCTCTATTTCCATTGTGGAGAGCCTTGGACTCTGCATATTTTCTTCTACCGACTCGTGGACACTAGACACACCTTTGGGAACGAGGACATATAGTGTACGCCAGTGTAGAGAGTGCCCTCTCGAGGTTCCAGGGTATCACTTCTTATGGGATCTCTATGTCCTAGAGATGACAGGCTATGATTTCATTCTCGGAATGGAATGGTTGATTCCCTTCCATGAATTCGTTGACTGTTATTGCCACAGAGTCAGTTTCATTTTACCATAAGGTGAATCTTTACTTCAAAGAGGCGAATGGGACGTTTAGGCAAGTCGGGCAGGACTCGAGCATCTTGGGCTAGGAGGAGTGATGACCCAGATTGCTAGTCTTTATCTGGATGATCAGGGGACTCCGCATTTGGACTTTCCTCCAGTGGTGGATCGCTTTAGGGATGTCTTTCCAGATGAATTTTCAGGTTTTCCTCTGGAGTGTGAGGTAGACTTCTCTATTGAGATCGTTCCAGGAGTGGCACCGGTGTCCATCCCTCCATATAGGATGGCCACACCTGAGTTGCAGGAGCTCAAGATGAATTTGGAGGAGCTACAGGCTAAGGGTTTCATCCGAACCAGTACGTCTCCTTGGGGTTCGCCTGTTCTGTTTGTGAAGAAGGAAGACGGTGCCCTTCAGCTTTGTGTGGATTATCGGAAGCTGAACCAGTTGACGGTCAAGAACTGATATCCCTTGACACGGATTGATGACCTTTTCAATCAGTTTCAAGGAGCCTGGGTGTTCTCTAAGATCGAATTGAGATCCGGTTATCATTAGTTGCACGTTATAGCATCAGATGTACCTTTGATAGCCCTCAGGAGCAGGTACAGTCTTTACGAGTATACAATCACGCCTTTTGGACTCACGAACGTACCTGCAGTTTTCTTGGAACTGATGAACTGAATGTTCCATCCTTACTTGGATTCCTTCGTCGTGGTCTTCGTGGATGATATCTTGGTGTACTCTCACAATTGACACGACCATGTCACACATCTTGAGATCATTCTGAGTACACTGAGAGAGCATCGTCTTTATGCTAAACACTCGAAGTGCCACTTCTGGATGGATCAGATTCACTTCTTGGGTCATGTCATCTCAGAGGAAAGAGTATCTGTGGACCCAGAGAGAGTCAGAGCTATAGTTTCCTAGGAGAAACCGAAGAACGTCTTTGAGGTACAGAGCTTCCTAGGGCTGGATGGATACTACAGACGCTTCATTTGGGACTTTTCTCGTCTAGAAGCTCCTTTGAAAGGTCTGACCAAGAATGGGGAGAAGTTCTTATGGTCAGATTCTTGTGAGTCTGCCTTTCAGGATCTGAAAGGGAGGTTGACTTCAGCACTGATACTAGTCTTTCCAGACCCAGGAAAGAGCTACATGGTTTACTGTGATGCTTCGAATATCGGGCTAGGACTTGTGCTTATGCAGGGAAATGTATTCGTTGCGTACGGGTCTCGGTAGTTGAGGCCACATGAGAGGAACTACCCTACGCACGATCTGGAGTTGGCACCTGTTGTTCATGCCTTGCGCTATTGGAGACACTATCTTTTGGGAGAGCACTTTGTGGTCTTCACTGACCACAAGAGTCTCAAATATATCTTCACTCAGCGTGATCTGAATCTGAGGTAGCGCAGGTGGGTTGAGTATCTTCAGTCTTTTGACTTCGAGCTTAACTATACGCCGGGAAAGGGCAACGCTGTGGCAGATACATTGAGAAGGAGAGCTCAGATTCAGGTAGTTCAGGAGGCTATTAGTGAGTGGAAGCTGATGGCTCTATTCTCTGAGATGCATCTAGAGGTGCATGATAGGCGAGGATAGACTTTTCTATCTTCTGTAGCTGTTACCTCAACGCTACTTGATCGGGTACGGATGAGGCAGCTATCAGACTCGGAAGGCTTAGTCCTACGGGAGAGTGTGTCAGGAGAGGACCCACTTCTTGGATGGGCAGTGGGTGAGGATGAGATCTTTCATTTCCAAGGACGTGTATGGGTACCAGCAGACATACGTGGGGAGCTAATGCGGTATTTGCATTCCTCTGTTTGGGAAGTTCATCCTGGCGTCACCAAGATGTATCGAGATCTTCATCGCCAGTACTGGTGGCCAGGTATGAAGAAGGATGTTGCTGGTTTTGTCATGAGATTTTCTACTTGTTAGTGGGTGAAAGAAGAGCATCAGCGACCAATAGGCCTTCTACAGCAGCTACCCATTCTGGAGTGGCAGTGGAATGATGTTGCGATGGACTTCTTGACCGGGTTGCCGAGATCACCTCGGGGAAACGATGTTGTTTGGGTTGTCGTCGACAGGCTTACGAAAGTTTCTCACTTCTTGCCGATCAAGGAGACCTTTAGTGTCGATGATTTGGGATGACATTACATTAGAGATATCGTTCATCTACATGGAGTTCTGCGCTCTATTTTTTTAGACAGAGATGCGCGCTTTACCTCTCAGTTCTGGCAGGGACTTCATAAAGCCTTGGGTACACAGGTACTTTTGAGTACAGCTTACCATCCCCAGACTGATGGTCAGTCCGAGCGCATGATCCAGGTGCTTGAGGATATGCTCTGGGCTTGCATCCTTGACTTTGGCAGTTCATGGGAGAAGCATATCCCTCTGGTGGAGTTCGCCTACAACAACAGTTTCCGGGAGACCATTCAGATGGAACCATATGATGCTTTGTACGGTAGGCCATGCTGATCACCCTTATGCTGGCTGGAGACAGGAGAGGCAGCTTTGCTGGGACCTCGTCTTGTTTAGGAGACTTCAGAGAAGATAGAGATGATTCAGAAGAGGATGGCTATAGCGCAGTCTCAACAGAAGTCTTATGCTGATCAGCGGAGATGACCTCTGGAGTTCTAGGTTGGAGATCAAGTTTTCCTGCATGTCGCACCGAGGTTGGGACACAAGAGGATTCAGAGACAGGGTAAGCTTTCACCATGGTACGTCGGACCGTTTGAGGTCTTGGAGAGAGTTGGGCCGGTCTCCTATCGGTTGCAGCTAAATCAGAGGTATCGGGCCATACACGACGTCTTCCACATCTCTCCGCCTTGAAATTACTTTTCAGACCCATCTCACATCTTTCAGCCTGAGGAAGTCAAGCTTGAACCAGATGCATCGTTCGAGGAGCATCCTCTCCGGATTGTCTATCGCAGTACGAAGGTTCTCCACGGGCAGTCTGTTCCTTTGGTACGGGTGCTATGGCAGCACGGGCGAGTACAGAATGAGACCTGGGAGAGGGAGGCCGATGTACGATCGAAATGGCCAGAGCTGGTCGGGGTTTCTTCTTCTCCGTCTCGTTAGGGAAATTCGGGGAAGAATTTCTTTAAGGGGGAAGTTTGTAAGAACCCAGATCTTCTTTTTAGGTATGTTTTCCCTTTTCTGGAGTTTTTAAGGAAAATAAATTTTCTAGAAATTTAATAATTACACGCCGTGTACTCTTCCCCGGCTCGAAGCCGTGTGCTGGCCGTGTCCGGGCCACACACACGGTGTGTAAGGCTAAGGTGGAGGCCGGTTAATTCGGAGTACAGAAAATTGAAGTACGCGTTGTGTACTTTTTTTTCCATTAAACAGATCGGGGTTGCGACCAACCCCTAGTTTTGTCTTCTTCTTCAGTTTTTGTCCGTCCGAGAGCGACCGTACGGCTGGATCTTCGACGGGCTCCCACCTCACCGTCTGTATTTCAATTCGAGCACGGTCGATTACGTTGGAATTGCAGCGGTGAGTTATTCCTTCTTCTTTATCCTTGTTTCTCGATTCCCCCTCGTTTCCAAGTTATTGTGGGATGAATGTTTTGTGTGTTTTCTCAGATCTATGTCGTTATAAGGGGAATCTGTCACCGAGGTTCACGTATATCGATCTCCTAGGATCGATGTAGGTGGTTTGTGCCTTTCTAAAGAAATTTTATGAGTATTTTGTGCAAATTCCACAAATTCCCTTGGGCGGGGGACTATGGGTTTCTTGTTTTTCCCCTACTGTTTTCCTGCTTTTCTTGATTGTTGTAGTAGAGTTTTATGCTTGTGAGTAGAGTAATTTATTTTGTGCTCAGGTTACTTTTCCATGCTTATTCTTCCTGTTTGGCGTTTTTCCGGTTTCCATGCCTAGTTGTTGGACAGTGGAACTGCTACTTTATCATGATGTTGAGCCTTAGAATGATATCCAAGTAGTTCATGAGGTTTAATTGGATGAGATACGCGGGCTGATCATGTTTTATCATTAACTCGGGACTGTGATGACCTAGAGTAGTAGACCAAAGGGAGAATTGACGGAAGGGCTTCTCTAGAGTGTATTTTAATTACGATGCGAGACCATAAGGGGAATTGACATTGAGTGATTCCCCAGAGAGTATAAATCAACGACGTGGGCCACAGGGGGAATTGATGTTGAGTGCTTCCCCAGAGAGCCTTTAGCATGATACGAGACTCTAGGAGGAATTGATGATGAGTGCTTCCCCAGAGAGTCTGCTTAATTATGTAGCTGAACCAAAGGGGTGAGACTATGTGTGATTCCCATAGGGTTGCTAGTACTTATAGGTTGAACCATAGGGGTTAGACTATGAGAGCTACCCAGAGGGTTACCTATTTCTTCTTTTGTTGCTAGCTGTTTAGTTGTGTACTCTGTTTGCCAGAACTGTGGATTGTAGCTTCTTGTGCTTTTTTGTTTACTGCTTCTTGTTTTATTATTTCCATGTATTCATTGACTGTTAGGAAAAAATATTTGGGTGATTACCTAATAGGATTGTATCTCACAACCTGTTTGGGCCATGCTTTTGGGCCCAAGCAGACTATGTTGCTGCAGGTATAGACAAGGTCAAGCGCCCTTCTACTTCCGGATCTTGATTGCACCAGGAGCTGGGGAGCATGGGACCGAGCCGTGGCTCGCGATGATGAGGAGATTACATTGTTTTCTTTTTCACTTGGTTTCAGTTGTATTTTAGTACGTTGTTGTGTTTTCTATTTTCCTTAGATACTTGTACCTACTGCATCATTGTCATCATAGTTATATATCTACATTTCTTCCGCTGTTTGGTTTATATTGTTATGCATGCTGTTTACTACTTCCGTTCTTTATTGTTGTTTTCTTACCTTGTATGCCTTACCGAATGAGGGCATAGTTTCCCCCACCGACTCACCAAGGCCCTCGCTGCTAGTCGGCAGCCTTTGGTATTTGGGGAAACGCGCTTGAGGTAATGTGGCGAACCGGGTACGGGGCACCAGTGCAGGGGCTCTGGACTCGGGTTGTTACAATGGAAAAGAGTGTCCCACGGGGGGGAAGTCCCACATACCACCCATTTCGCAGGGGAGAACCACATGTCACAAGGAATGCGAAGGAATCCCATGCATCTGTTGTGAAAGGAGGGGTCACGAATCATCATGGTTCACGGAGGAGACAAGAGCACTTGTGCATGAGAGAGTTACATACCCGTGGTGTGTAAAAGGAGAACAAGAACACCATCTCAGATCGAAATGCACACATTAATGTTTGAATAAAATCACATTCCCTTAAATATAAACAAATCCAAGTGAATACTCTGTGTTGTGGAAGTGAGAAGAAATATTTTCATGGTGATGGGAAGAACATGTATATATTCTTACGTGTGATTTGAAGAAGTACACACATAATGTGTAAGCACATCTGAACCATATGGTAGGAAAAGAAGGCTACATGTGTTTTTAACAGAACCATATCCATTTGGGTTTTTACACATGAATGTAGAATAAGAAGTGCATGAATTCATACATGCACATGTATACGAGAATAATTTTATGAGAAGCATCCTAAGATGATGGTGTATGTGTGTAAAGAAGTGAAGAGGAAGAGCATATGTAAATTGTCACATGCATGGTCACATGCTTAAATGGAAGAAGAAGTGATGATTCTGATGATGCCTACTAAGCTGGTTTTCAGTGTTTGAATAATCACAAAAGAATTTGTGATTCTGTCCAAGAAGAACAAGAACTATTAGTACATATAGTAGTTAAAATGGAGTAGAAGATTTATCATTAAAGAGAATCAAATCTAGACCTCGATGCAAGAAAAGTCTCATGATGAACATGAGACAAATACTTCCATGGATATTTATTGAAGATACCATCATGTTGATAAAATGAGTGAAAACCCCTCCAAGTCATTGAGCCAGGGGGACTCTACGAAAGTGATTCTAGGGAAGCATTTAGCTATCCATGAACATTTTTAAAGGTAGCATGCCTAGGATAGAGTGACTGTACCCGAACCTTATAATTCACAGCTAGTGAAAAATAGTGGAATTAGGTATGACCGGCAACCTGTCGGTGTATGCTCCTTGGACATATCTCTTAATGGTGAACCAATTAAAATTTTTGTGTTTCTCCTCTATATGTTAATGTTTTAATTACTGCACATTTGCATCATAAAGGTTTAATTATGTTTTTACCAATGTGGGAACAAGATCCAACAAATAGGAGAAAAATTATACACCCTCATTCACCCCCCCCTCTGGGAGACTTAGGATCCTTCAATATTAATTTATTATTCTTTAATGATGTAGAAATTAATTAATTGATGAGAAATATTTGAATCAATTTTTATTAAAATCCTAAAAACCATAAAAATGTCAAAAATCATGAACAAATCTTATTGGTCAAGTATATATCAACCACAATCATCCATAGGTCATGCTAGTGACCATTTGTAACCTTATAGAATATATTATGACCTTTATATTATTTTATTTAAATTAATTTTAATGTTTTCACATTCATACTTTAATAATTATAAAATTTTTAATGATTGATTTTATAGAAGATAAATTTAACTACATATATTATCATGAAAGATATAATATGTATTTTTATTATAGTATTTTATTTTTAATTTTTACATAACAAATAAATATATTAAATAATTACCCAAAACCACTATTGTAATTATTTTAATAATGGATATATCAAATAAATGTTATATAATATAATATAATAAATAAAATTCGGGCTAAATAGTTTATCCAATGATTTTTATAGATGAAATTTTAAAATTATAGATATAATAAAATATTTTTTCCTAGGATAAAAACATATCTTGTTTTTTATCTAAAAATCTATGAAATGAATAGTGACAAAATTGTCAGTAATGATATTTTGTTAAAATAATTTTTTATAAAATTAATTAAAAATCCTAAAAAAATTAAAAATCTTGATTACTTATGATATGATCTAAAATGACCTAAATTATTCATTTATGGTATAATTGAAATCAAATAAGTAAATATTGCACCCTTTTAATATTGAAACAATTGTTATATTAATTAAAATGAAATATAATAACTAATTATTAATTAAAATGATATTGTTTAAATTGACATCGAAACATGTCTATATTTTATTGGTTGATGTGATTTCAATCATGTAATATCTTAGATTCTAATACATCTCATTTTGGGGGTATTCTAATTGATTTTTAAATTATTATAAATTAATAGTTCTAGAAATTTCAAAAGTATCCCTCACCCCAATTATAAAAGAACACATCCTCCCTCATTTCACCACAACTCATTAAACCTTAATGTTCGTCCATACCCTATCTATTAATCTTCTCAACTTCCCTAGTTACATTATAGAGGAACTGGTATTCTCAAAATACCCACTCTAG
Source organism: Viscum album (assembly GCA_963277665.1). Taxonomy (NCBI): domain Eukaryota; kingdom Viridiplantae; phylum Streptophyta; class Magnoliopsida; order Santalales; family Viscaceae; genus Viscum; species Viscum album. The sequence goes on along the minus strand of OY728125.1, from coordinate 1,550,078,344 downwards.
TTCCATTAAGTGTATATCTAAAGGAAACATGTCAAAGAAGAGGTAATCTTCTCTACCTATTCTTTCATATTTATTTCTACATATACTTCTACTTCATTAGTTGTTTCATTATAGAATAATAAATCTAGTACAACTTAAAAACTGAGATGTTATTATAATTATGAAACAAACATATTCAACTTTCAATTTATCCTAAGAAATATGCAATCACCACACATCTATACGTATGACTTACCATTTCCACGCCATGGTGTAATATGTTTTTAGGCCCTACCTTACTTGGATGGGAATTAAAATGGATTTAATAACTACATATGATTATTAATAAATTATATTGATCTTAAAATGTAGTAAACTATGCAAATAAATATCATTCAACAATTACGATAATTATATAGTTCCTCGTTTGTACGTACGGCATATCATCTCCACGATGTGATTTGATTCGTTCTACATGATAACCACTCAAGCATGGTTATATAAATGTACCTAATTAATAAATATGGAATTTATTATGTTAATATAATTTTATAATGATATAAATATGACCTAAGAAGGAGAACCAGAACTTATTCGACAAAACATACATATGGTCATAAAGAAGTTAAAACCCGAATAACGAGTAACAATAAATTGTTTCACACAAACTAAGGAGAACATTATCATCTATGATGACCATGATTTTGGAATAAGTTAACAAAATTTTAAAAATCATTATATATGAGGTTTTTACACATAATAAGCATATCATAAAGAAGGTAAAGGATTATTTTGTCTCGCTTTTATTTCATTGGGGCGTATTCCTTATACACCATTTAAAGCTTTGGTGTGATGTTTCTGTTACCCATGAATGTTTTTATTATTCTTATTATGAAGGTTATGTTATTTACATATGAATATAATTTTATTTAATTATATATTGCATACAATTCTAATGAATATAAATTGGTAAGGTATAATTTTACAATCTCATTGTTTAGCTGAGATTGTTTATACATAAGTATTTACTAGGGATATATTTATCATCCGTGTCCATGTTTTCTAAAGATGTTTTCCTAAAATTCATACTATTATTATATGAAGTTTTAAGTCATTTTTACCCATTTTGACTTTCAATATATGTTATGGAAGGAATACTTCTTTTATTTACCATATGACATACTTTTTGACATTTTCGTAAAATGTACAAGGATAATGATTTTTTAACTTATATGGTAAGAATGAAATTTATGGTTTTATGACACCTTATTTACGTGAATATTATTCTTCAAAATGTTAATATTATTTTCATCTAAATTATTTTCTTTTTAAATTTCATGTCATTTTGAGTAAAGAATTACTTATTGAAAAAGAAAGGATATTTTCCTCATGAATTAAGTTCAAGTGTTTTATCAAAATTATTTTCCATCTTAGATGAAATAGGGTTATGTTTATATCCCTATTATTACATTGATTTTATTTTTTTTACAATGGAATTATTTTTATGAAATCAATTTATTTTATATAGATTATGTTATGATGGAAGGATGTCTAAGAAAACCCATTTTATTTCATAGTTTATGCTATATGAAATGATTTAGGTTTTTGTGGCACATTAATGAATGATTAAATTATGAGATGGTGGGACCTATATCTCTATCCAATGCATTAGGTAAAGATTTATAACTCATGAGATAGACATGAATGTAATAGAAAGTAAATATGGTTCAGTAGTACAAGGATGGAATGAAAAGTAAATTTGGTTCAGAAAAACATATCTCAAACAAAAAGTAAACTCGGTTTAGTAATGGATGTTTTCCACTACTATGGTCTTGGAATAAATTCCTTAGCTACTTTGGAAATGATATTATGTTCTTATTTGTTTTCCACAATTCCATGTTTTAGGCAAATGCTATTTTATCAAGGTTAATTATCCATTATAATCTATCTCTTATGTACTAGAATGATTTATTTCGTGAATCATGAATTTGATATTTAAACATTATGTTAATGTTCTTACGTTCATATGTTTATGGTTTGTTTTATGTTCTCAATGTTTACATTTAATTATAATTTTACCTCATGATTTTTATGTTTTCTTTTCCGCATGATATGAAGAAACGTTTTAGGTATGAAAATAGGGGAAGATCTTTATAAGAGATATTAAAGATATTTCACCATGTTATAAGATTATGATCTATGTTTCTAAAGACACTAAACTTGTACGGTCTTTAGGCCTCTTTTTGTGTCATGTATTAAGTATTCAGAAAAATTAATTTAATTTCCTTGTACATCAAGCATCGGTCTTTATAATCACGAGACTTTATTTTGTGATATGAACTTATTTTTCATATATTACTCTCACATAATTCAATCCATCAGTGAAATTAAAAATCATGCCATTTTACTATTCAATAAAAAACATATCAAAAGTTATTACAAGTGTAATCTATACTTATATATATTCCTTTTATCTTTATTAATGAATAGAAATATAATTCATTTAAACTAGTAACATTTCATCATATTCTTATAGAATTTGTAGATTAAAAAATATCAAAAAAAAACAATATTCATTTTAAATCTCAAGTTTATCCAGTAGTAGTAATTCTCTAAAAATAATCATTTTTAAATACTTAATTACCTTATAATGATGAAATAAAACTATAAGATACTATACCATTTTTCCAATTAACTATATTTATTTTTTTTCAAAACATTATATCCAATAATAATGGCATATTTTCCTTTAAAATTGGATTTTTTTAATCAATCAAAGTTTGAATTTTCTTCACTTATGTGATTTTCTCTAAATATATTTAATTCAATGGGGTAAAAAATCATTTTCTTAATCCATTACTAGATCTTAATGATTCACTTCTTGATATTTTTATTGATTTGAATAATCACTAAGTTTATTTTCAACAATAAAAAAACTTTTCATACATCATGTTATCTACCACTCAATGATTAGAATAAGACAAATCATATAAATTTGTTTGATACAGTTTTATTTCTTCAACAGGTCCACATTGATAGATCCATGTTCTTTCTCATGTGAAATATTGTTCTCTTTAACCAATTAAAATTTATTATTCTCTATACTATGTATGTATCGTACATCATTAAAACTTATGAGAAACATGTCTTCCTTTATTCTAAATATACTTATATTGAATTTAACTGGATTAGATGCATTTTTTATTCCTTTATATTCCTAAATCTAATTTAGTAACATTATATAATTTATTATTTAATTTCATGAACAATATAAATTCTATTTTTGATTTATGTAACTCATCATCACATACTGATGAAACATATTCTTCTTTTGTTTTGTTCAGAATCATTACATGGCTCCATTGAATACATTTTTACAATGATTATCTTCTCACCTATAATCTTTGAGGGACAACCAGTCTTTCTCCCTTCAATTGAAACATCATCCATTTATGATAAATAACTCTTCAATTTTCATAAAATAATTGTTATTTATTGATCCTCTATATGAAAATATCATCCCTTTCAATTTTGTTTAATTATTAAAGGAATACTGATGAAAATATTCCTCTTTATCTTCAAATTAATATTCTTCTAACATTGGAAAATTTATATAAAAAATTATAATAAACCCTCTATAAGAATACTTCAATGGTAATTTTACATGAACTTTTCCTTTAACCTTCTAGAATACAATGTCAAATATTATCATTATAAAATAGTTTTAAAAACATTATTCATTCTATATAATACCCAAATATAAATAATTTATTAATTGTAGAATTATTTATTTCCTAATATTAATATATTTTCCATTGAATATAGGAACTCCAATATTTTTTAATGAATTAAAACTAATAATGATATATATAAAAATATTTATATTATAAAATCAATTCCAATGAACACCTTTAACAAATAATTTTATACCCTTTCTCATTTTTGAAAGATATAGAAAAACACAGATAGTAACTAAGTTAAAAACCTTCACTAGGGAAAACATAAAAGTTCATGATCTTCATAGGAAACCTATAGTACTCTAATACCAATTATAGTGGCCCAAGAAAGGTTTTTGTATACTTGGGGGAACTTGAATTACAGAAAAATATTTCACTTCATTTCATTTTAATTATTTTTCAAAAATAAATATCCATAATTGAGTTGAGGGAGAAATTTTATTGCTGGATTAAAACACCCTAAGGAAAGAAAACAAACAAAAGATCATGATGGACAAGGTTTAAAATAAAAAATGATTATAAAAATTCATTAGAATAATCTGAATTAACAAAGAATTAATATTACCCTAAAATAATTATTAATGGCATAGTGAGAAGTGTATATCCATTACATATATTACAGGATGTAGCAATACTATGTCCCAAAAAATATAAATGATTCCCACCATGATAAATGATTACACACTATAGTGTTTCTATTCAACGAGGAATTGGTCATCCGTATCCTATTAGTATATTTACACCTAATAATAATACAGTTATATCATACACCGTTGCTATATTGAACATGTGTGACTTACTTGTTCTTCACCACATAAAATATTTACAATTCTTAAATAAAATTTAGTGTGTTCTCATCTATTTATTTCTCTTATTCTCATCTCAATTTCACATATTCAAGTATCCTTACATTGTGTAGTAAATTGAATACATACCTTTATCCTTTCTAAAACAACATTCATGATTTTATTTTCGTATCTACATGATTAAAATGAATAAAGGAACCTTTATTATTTTATAATTCAATTTAAAAAATCCTCATGGTTAAATTAAAATTTAAAATTTAAATTCATACAACCAATTTAATTCAAATTATTTTAACTTTTATTCTCAAATCATTCCCTACAATTTTCTTATTTAGAACCATATTTTTCATCCCTAAATGAATATAGAGGTTCAAACATGAAAAATAAATTCTAATAATATATTAATACATTATGACATGACAACCCATCATTAAAAAAGAAAACATGTTTCCATTTAAACATAATAGTTATCTTAACATACATGTATTTAACCAAAATGTATACAATAATCACCATTTATTTTTGGGAAACATAATAACTCAAATGACTTATATATTAACAATTTAATATATGATTCAAAAATTTCTTTATTGTTTCAATTGATTCACTAAAATATGACATTCTTAGAAATGAGAAATATACATCTTTTTATTCTATAGGTCTATATGAACATTTTATGATCATAAACTTCATGAATTTATCATATACCTCGAATTTCATATATTATAGTTTCCTTTATTGATATTTATTCAATAATGAAATATATTCAACAATTTAATTATTAAAATCCCTATATATATTAACACTTTATTATATCCTTATTTCGTTATTTGATATTTAGATATCCAATATTATAATGTTCATATATTTCAGAACTAAGTCATCTAAAACTACCTAGTTACTTTAGGGTAACTCAAATTTTATATTTTCAATTTCAATTATGTATCAATATGTCAATAAATTTCATAGAATTCTATTACATCATAATAGATGAATATTTAATATATTTTAAAAAATGTTGCTCGAGTACTATAAAGGGTTAGTATATTTGGAGTCTAAATACACAATAATCTGATTTCAATAAGGTTATTTAGTACATACCTTAATGATATTTATTTACAATAATCTTCATATAAATACACCACTTTAATGCTTTCATCATAACCAAGGTAAATGAAACATAAGAAAGGGTGATCTTCGAACCTTAGTAAGGGTAATCATGGGAGATATCAATTATCACAAAACCATAATGTTTGAATAAGTGAATGAGAATATGAAATTATAATTTGAAAATACATTCCCAGAACATCATCAATAATAATATCGAGTCATTTCATAAATTATATCATTTCATTAGAGGTTAATCAAAAATGAGTCAAATAACATGTCCAGAGAGAGCATGAAATAGGAATAAGACACAAGTTTTTGGAATAAATGTAATCACATAAAGTCCTTACCTTATTCAAGGATCATTAACAAGACTATCATAATAAATTTTTTTCACTCTCCATTCCATCGTATACTTATCCATGTTTTAATCCCATGATTATCATAGTGGACTTACTCTATTACTGGACTGGGTTCACTCCCAATTCCAATCCAAATTGTCTCATGAGATATCCATATCAATCTAACCAACTCATTTAGGGGATAAATAATTTCAATCCAACCCATTACATAATCAGTATCCACTAATATGTGTTATGAAAGATCATAAATCAATCATCATATATATAATAACTCCAGAAATGGAAATAAGATTCACAAATATTACATAATTTCATCGAAGAATAAGCTATGGAAAATAAGTGTGTTTCATAAAAATCACATTATAATAATCATAATTCATCTAGAGAATGAATATTGATGGAATCATTGGATCATATAACTATAAAATCAGAATTAACATCAAAGGATGTCCTCATTGATGAAATATTCATTTAAAATATCAATGGAATACTCCTTGAGGTACACATCCTTTTCATTTTGAAATCACATATATAAATTAGAAAAGTTTCAAAAATTGTATGGATTTTTTAAAAGAACCATGTAAACATGTAAAGTAAAATTCAATGAATTAGGATTCCATTTGTTATTTTAAATTCCTTTAATTCCAAATATGTTAAAAAAATTACATTCGCATTATCAGTAAAAATCTAGAAGTGCCACGTTTGGATGATGGAAAGAATATTCTATTTTAATATAATTTGTAATATGCTAAAAAAATTTAAAACTAACTCCGAAAATTCATATTAGATTAGAAAAAAAAATTATTCAAACTAATTCAGACAATATGGATATAGAGGAAAACCGAATTCTTGAGCGAAGTTGAATGAAGGTCTATTTTTCTTTTAAAAAATTATCGATCAATTAAGAACCAAAGTGAGGAACATGGTACTATAACATGAAAATAATATTAATTACTCAAGGAAAAAAATTTATATTATTATCATATATGAATCATATAATTTCCTTTAATAGAAATTCAAGCATAATAAATCTCTATTAGAATTATATTAAAACATAAATCCCTTACCAATTTGGTAAGATTATATTAAAAACATTATGAATGATATAAATTGTAGGTATTTTTAAATACCCATAATTTTGATGAAAAAAAATCATGTGTATAATATTCATCACTCAATGGGAAAAGTGGTGAATATAAAGTTTCATTTAAATAAATAAAAGTGAGATGATAGTATGTTACCCCAAGATCAATATTCATTGAAAGAGGTCTATCATAATGTATAATATATTTAAATTTATTATTAAAATATTATAAAATCATTTACCTACTAATTATTTTATATTTTATATAATAATACTATTTTAACACCATGTTATCAATAATTCCATAATAAAATTATCATTTTAATGTGTTACTTGTTTAATTTTTCACAAGAATTTTGGTTTTTAAATTCCAGTACATGAAATTTGATCTTTGTTAAATAATCTCAGTAATGATAAATATGATATGAATATATTATTAATTCTATATATACATATTTTTAATCAACTCTAAAATATAGAGATATAAATTTTTTAACACCATTCCTAGAGTGGGTAGGTTGTACATTCACATGAACATTGTTTTCATTTTATAATGTAAATAATGAAAGAATTATTGATATTAATTTATAATTGAAAAACCGGTAAATATATCATTAATAATATATGTTAATTAAATATATTCTTATCATCCATGTAATGTGGGAATGAAAAGGCCACATTGGATTGTGGGGGTGATAGTATAAACTTGTACATTAGTGACGTAATAATTTTTCAATGGATTGGAAGATAATAAGGTAGACATTATATTCTAATTATATAGGAATAATTAATTCAAAAATATTAAATATAATACTTAAACCCATCATAATAACCATCCATAAAGAATGATGATGGAAAATGAATTGTATTACTATGTAGAAGTGAAATTCCATACATGTGAATGAGCGATACATTCAGTTAAAATTTGATATAAAACACGATCACTAACTGTGGTTACAATATAATAATAAAATATAAATATATTTATTATAATTAATTTATAATTTTTTTTGAATACCATATATTTATAAAAGGTATAAAAGGTATAAATTTAAAGAGATCAGGTTGGATGATTAACTCACATTATGTTGGCCTCCTTTAAATCCTTTTTAAGGATATTTTTAATGGTATTTTAAGAAGGAAAACATATATACATCATGGATATGTTTCTTTGGAATATAATTTGTCAGGTTTTTTGATAAAGATGACTCAACATGGGGTAAATAAGAAAAAGGAGGGCTGTTCTTTTATAAGCGGGGGAGTATAACCAATGGGAATTTCCTAAAAGATTTTAATATTATAAATCCATACTCAAGATTAATGATTACCAATGCATGTAGAATTGAATTTGGGTTAGTATGAGCTCTAAATATTTCTATAAAATTGGATTTATACAAGTTCAATTTTCAAACCTATTCTTATCCATTGGCTTAACCCTTCAGTTAACCTGTTTTGATGATAACTAGATTAATGAGTGTTTGTTATTTTTACTATTATTAAAAAAATTAAGTTGAATATTTTAAATAATATTAATTAATAGTATTATAAATACATAATCCATTATTTCAAATTATGTTGATAGAAGTGTAATAATTTAATTGAAAATTTAACCTATAAATCACGACGAAAAATAGTTTTCCAGAAATTGTTTTCTTAAATATAAAATGTTTTTATACCCAAAAACAACATAAAATTGATTCAAAATTAACTTAATTTAACTAATAATAATTTAAAAGTTCTACATTTATTTTTAAATAACTTTTTATCATAATTTATATGCTTAAATTATTTTAATGAATAGATAGTTTTCAATAAAAATATATTTTTTTTCTATTAATTGAAAAATAAATATTTTCAGAATATTATAAAAATATGAATCTGAGATAATTTTAAAAATATGATATAAAAATTTAAATAATTTTGTGAAATAAATTTCATAAAAGTGAAAATAATTAATTATATTTTTTTCATAAAATGAAATATGAACCATTTTTTGAGGAAAATTTATTCTTGATTGAAATAAAAACATTTGTAAAAAATTGTGTACTAATTTGTCAATATGTTTTTGTTATATAAAAAATTTATACATTACTTTCAAAAAAATAGTTATTGTTTTTTATTTCTCTAATTTAATAACTTATTTATAATGTTTTACTCGAATATGGTTCATATAGACTCAGTTTTTTATGTATCATAAGATGTAAAATAAATTAATTTTTTAGAGAAATATATAAGATATTCATGGTTTGTTTCATTTTAACTCCCATTACATGAATGTATACCTTTAAATATGAGCACTATGATTCATAAAATTAATTTATCAATATTTCATAATATCTTTGGTTTCCCATATATCTTCTTTAAATATCTATTTTACTAGAGAACATAAACCAAGTGATTAGTCTTATTCAACAGAAAAGTATCTCTATGGTACAAGATTTCACATGATTGTTTTTATTATAAAATAAAACTCTATGGTGGTAAAACATATGGATTTAATATATGTGAAGTACCACGTATTTACTATCTCGGTAGATATACATGGAACACACCATGAACAAAAGTGCTGTTCAGTGGAAGTGGTAATCAATAAGATAACTTCTATAATTGATCAAGATTCATGAAGGGCCTTATATATCAATGGATCAAAATTAAATTCAATTAAATTAAAATATAATGAATTATTTTAATGTATAAATATTTTGGAATACTTTCTCTCCATCTTTAAATTTCATATTTCATCGATGATTTTTGGCCTAATATTTTGTCAAATCTCACCTTACATAATGTGATGATTAATCTTATAACCGTATTTTCAATTTCATTAAATAACATAGGTCCCAATATCCTTAGTTTTTTAATAATATACTAGAAAATTATAATATTGAAATATTCCTAATGTACTTAAGTAATACATGACATCTAAACTAGTATATACCATAACATTCATGACTGGCCCAATAACTGATGAGTATAAAATTCTTTCTATCCTATGTATTCCCACATGTGTATAAGAATTCATTTACCTTTTAGGATGAATTCCACAAGAGACTATAAAAATAACTTCTTATATTCTTTCATATTAAATCTATTAATTATATTTTCAAAGTATGTACATTGAGTTATGAAGAAAAGTCTCTGTGATCTATCATGATGGATATTGGTCCAAATTATATATGTTGCTTCTCCAAATTCCATCATTAAAAATAATTTATTCAACCAACATTAAAAATATTGTACTTGTTGTATTTTATTTCAAATAAGTAAAAATTCATCAATAAAAACTATTATGAAAATTGAAAAACTACCAATAATCCACTTATTGACACAATTAATCCACCCATTCATTATAAATCCCAGTTTTTTATGGATTCATCAAAACAAATATTCCATGATTTGGATTCTTAATTTTATATCTTAATGTAACTATATTATTTTGATATATGTAGAAATCCTTTAGAGTTAAAAAATAGTTACCTTATGTTATATATACATCTTCTTAGATGGTAATGTTTAGGATGGATGTTTTTACATCCATTTTTCAAATCCCATAGTCCTGGAATTTTTTATTTTGAAGTTGAATTATAATTTATTTTAGCATTGGAAATGGTTAAAATGAATCATCCAAGTCTATGAATTAATATTGTTTCAATAATTTTTGCAACTAGTCATAGGTTATAGGTATTTTCATGTCCATATATGTCTAAATTATTCATTAATACCCATTTAAAACTGATGGGATTTACATTCACTAGAGGATCTACCAAAATTTAGACTTGGGATTTGTACAAGGAATCCATTTCATAATTCATATATTCCTTACAATTGGATATATCTTTTCCACTTATTACTTCCTTATATGTTATAGGATCATTATTATCTTGCAATAAATAGTTATAATCCTAAATTTCTCGAAAACCATAATGTCCTAGTTCTCAAATCTCTATTATATTCATTATCTGTACCTGTGTCCCTAGAACATATTATTCCATGTGGAATTGTGGAATTTTTTCACATGCCATATCTTGTAAATCATGATCCTAAAATTCATCAATGTCAATCTCTCTACCTCTATCACATTTATAGATTTTATACCTCTCAGTAAATTTGGTGTGTCTCTCAACAACAACCTTTTTATATGAAGGATTGTATTTGTAAAATCTGTTTGTATCCTTGGAATATCATATATAGATACACTTTATTCCTCATGGTTGATTTATATTTAGTAAAAAGCCCTTAAAAATGATTCACATCCCCACATATGAAAGTGAGAAAACACAAGTTTCAAACCACTCCATATTTGGTATAGAATATTAGAAGCCTCTTTAGTTAGCACTCTACTTAGTATATCTACTAGTGGTTATAATATTTTTCTACAAGATTATAATGGATGACTCACCAGACTCATCATTGGTCTCATCATTTCCAAATGGGTGTTTTTCCTCCTTTTTAATATGCTTCTCCAATAATGTTTATAAGGAATACTAAGTTGAGAGATGCTCTCAAATTCTAATAAATAATCCACTAAGTCTAGATTATGATGTATTCCACTACATCCTATCAAAATTTTATAAATATTCATAACAATATTGTTTGAATAGTTATTCTTTTAATTACATAAATCTCTTTAATAATAAGATCTTATACCTCAAGAATTTGACCAATCTATATGTACTAAAATAATCAATAATTGTTATGGAGTATGAGTAACCACACCTTTATTCAATTGCAAAAATTCTATACACATGATTATTAACTAAATTAAGAATGTTCTTGGTTGGTCATCATTACCGTTAATGAATTTTTTATCATTTTCTCTAGTAAACAATAGTGACATACAACAAGAGGTTTTAGTTCAAAGGAAAATAAATTTCTATCTTAGTGTAATTTAGTAAAAATGATTTTAGTTTGCATAACCTAGATGATTATTCCAACATTAGGTGTTGAATGAGTTGTGTGATGTAGTTTAATTATCGACTTCCATTACATCATCAAGTAGAGATAGTATTTTAAATATTCATTATAACAATATATTATATATTTATGAATCAAGCAACTTATATTCCTAAATTTGAAAATAATTCCATTTGGTTCATGTTTTGATACAAATATAGTTTTTTGGGAGCAAATGGAATACAATAAAAAAAATTCAATTTCATGATCATTGTAGTCATAAAGATGAGTTGGTATTCTCTAATAGACACAATACAAAGTTAATTTATATTAGATTATTATATATCTTCCAAATCATTTAAAATATTACTAAATCTACATTGTCCCTATATTTGAATACATATATGACAACTGAATGCAACATATAATACCCAATTTTTAGCAATAGATAGATTGCACTCGATAAAAAATTCTCAAGAAGCTTCCCCTTTATTATTTTCTAGGGTATTATTTTTCATCTACTGGACCTTATTTCTATATGGGAAACTGATTTGTCTAACTTCCTTTGGTACCCTTTGATCTTCCTATTATTAAGAAGGAATTGTAAAGAATAATGTTACATAGATATACTTGTTTTTTCATACTATTTGATCACTATAAGTGTGGGAAGTAATTTTTTTGATTTTTCACCTTATTTAAAAGGGGACGAACTGTGGAAAGATCTGGGAAAGACATTAAAATTATTCCTTTATTGAAATTAAAAAAACTGAAAAATATTTGAGTGAGTAATTAAAGAGTTTGATGAGTGAAGATTTCATCAAGGAATTTAAATCATTGAACCTCTAGGAACACACTGTAGACCATTATATTGAATATATGAGGCCTAGCTAGTGAACCCTCTTCGTGATTACTCTAGAAGAGCACCATTGAGATGTCAAACCTTTTTTTATTTCTCCCTCTAATTAATGACCATGAAGATGATCGAGTATGCTATAATCACCCATGTTTTTATTAAACTTCATTATCTCACTGTACAAAGATGATAGAATGTAAAATTGGACTCCTACCAAGTCATTAATGTTTTTATAGAAATAATAATCTTTATCACTTGCATACATTGAAGGTATATCAAGTAATAGAGATTATAGAACATAAGATTTATATTCATGGAGTAAAAAATCCCCATGGTATATAAACCATTCATATATTAATGATAGTGATAAGATGGTATTTCTCCAATATTTATCACAATGATAATGTGAATGATGAAATTTTGGTTTATTATAAAATTTAAAATAAAATTATTGATTACATGAATTGATTATTATTTTTGTGGGACATAATGAAATTAATTTTATTTTTCCTCCAAATATTTTACCCAGTCACAACATCCCCCACAATTGAACTAGGAACGTACCATTGTAAAATCACAAACCATTTTAACATAGTGTTTTTGGTTATTATATAACATTAGTACAAGACTCAATAGATTTCATCCAAGAGGACCTAATTGTTTATTAGTGTTTTATAACAAGATACATACTTGAATTTCAAATTATATTTGAAAACATGAAATAATATATTTTATATTCATTGAAAACAATATTTTTTCCATTTAAGATATCCTTAAAAATCAATCCCCCAAAAAATATCATGGTATCCTATTTAAAGGAAACATAATAATGTGGTGATCCTAGATTCTTAGTGAGGATTTTCATATATAGAAGTTATGTAATTCAGGAATAATATGGAATGAATTAAATTTTAATCAAAAAATTCCATATAAATAAACAGATGAGTATTAAATTTATCAATGGATATAAAAAATATTTAAATCACCACATCATCGTTAATAAATAATTTCATAATTTTGGAATTGTTAATGATTTAAATCATGAACAAACCATCATGGGATCATGTTGATACATCTTAATCACATCATCAAGGCCTTGTGATAAGACATTGACAGAAATAGGTAAGGCCTCACTAAAAACCCAAACTAATTCATATCATGAGACCTACCGATTCATTGAGGGGGTACGTAATTTTGTTCCACACACATCACATAATAATTAAAATTCATTAGAAATATGAAAGTGTTCAATCATAATAAATATAATTATTTTTAAATAAAAACTAGCATATAAAATGTTAATACTTTTCACAACCAAAAAAATTAACCATAATACATCCAGAGATATATGGAGAATGTTATCAAAATAGTACATCCCCAGTCAAATTGATCATATAGACTCCAAAGAAAAATGTAGATGGTATTATTATAGTATACCCATAACATAGGATTATAAAAATCATTTTTACATAGATTAAAATACTTTTAAAAATATATATAGAAAATTTCATGAAGAGAATACTTTTTTCCTTTGATATCTAAAATATTTCCCAAATATCAATTAATTTTTTTATTTGAATTTAATCATGTAAAATTATAAAATAATATTTAATGAAATGAGTATTCATGATGGTGGAAAAGTCTATTCATATTTTATAAGTTAAAATATATTTCTTTCACACTTTTTTAAAAATGTCAAATAGTACCTCATTCAAAAAATTAAAATAATATTCATTCGAATTTTTCTCTAAAAAGTCAAACATCTTTATTAATTTCATTAAAATTCATTGGAAAATAGTAAAAAAATTATAATATATATATAAAAAATGAAATGTAAATAAAAAATATTTTCGACTAAAGAGATAAATGTGGTCAGCATTTTTGAAAAAATTTCTCATCCATTTTATGTACTAAAGAGAGTAAAATGATTATATGAATTATAATTTTCATTAATAACCATAATATAAGAGAATATAATTGTTTTTATAAATATATATATATATATATATAATTCAATCAAAGGAGACTTAAACATAAACAATCCCAAAAACTGATGTGATTGGGAAATAAACCCTTACATTAGGTCATATTTCATTCCTACCTATCAAAAACACAAGTATAATAAATATACATTTATTATAAAATATTCCATAACCCTAACCATATATATCATCCCATATATGATTTAATTATAATCTTTAATTTCATTTCTATAAATTATTCTTTTTTAATATCACTGTTTCATGTAATAACTGCTACATTTTTCATGTATATTTATTTGGAAGTTTCAATCCTTTTACATTTATCAAGGTTAGAAAATATTTTTAATTATAAACAAGATATTAATATTTTATATATTCAATATATATTTATTTTTAGTAATCCATAATATATATATATAGATAAAAAATGTATTACAACATTCATGGAGATGGTAAGTCATATATACACAAGAATGTAGTTTTCGCTATATTAAGGATGGAAGAAAAGAAAGGTAGATAATAAATAGAATTTTAAAAATCATTATTAAATCATATATATTAACTAATTAAATATTTATTACCATCTATTAAAGGCATAAATGAAAAATGGATCACATAAATTCGGGGATGTGGTAGTCTATTCATACGCACGAGTGACATTATTAGTTTCTAATGGATTAGAATATAATGAATTTTAAATGATATTTTAATTATAGAATCATATATATTCTTTATGTATCATATATAATCTTTAGTTCCATATTTATAATGATAAAAAAGAAATTTTTGTGTAGAAAATATACTCTTTTATCTGGGGATGGTAAGCTATATGTAAGAACGATAATTGTTTTTCACTATTGATAGGTTTGAATAGTTATAGAATATTTTTATACCTGTTTCATTAGGAAATGAGATATAGATGGGTTTTTACTTAATTTTTTATTGTTTTTAAAGGGCTTAATGCATATCTCAATCGTTCACATTGGGTATCCAATTTGTTAATCTTCCCTAGAAATCCACAATTGTTCCCCCATTTATAACTAAGTATGTTCCTTATTTACAAACATTGTTGGTCTCTTGGGGTTTCAAGACCAATGATGCTTAAGAGCTCGTATTTTTCAAGAGGATGGGAGGTTGGGCTCATTGAACCTTTTTTGCATAATTTCTTCGTACAATGGGACTATCTTATAGAGTTTAGTTTTGTTCATTAAATCCTTACCATACCCCCATACGGGAATGTTAACCCCAATGTCAATGACTTGATTATGAACATGTATCAATAAGAACAATTTCCTGCATATTATAAGTTCACTGAATCTATATTATTTATTTATGATGATTTGGGTTAGGGACATATTTTGGAACACTTTTTTTTATCCTTGGTTGGTTGGTGTATTGGTGATAGGATTGGACCCTTATGAGGAATCCTACATATCATTTGAATATAGGAACCATAACCCACATAGTTTATTTAGCACGGTTTATGTTCATGTGTCTAGATTGATCCATGCAGTTTAATGTCATGTGGTAAGTATGTGAATATAGGCCTCATATATTGATGAGGAATCCTAAATATCCCATTTGAAATAAGAATCCAAGTTTATGTACTACTCATAAGAGAATATAAATTGTGAAAGATATAACCACAGAGGCCTTAGACGGGAACTGTGCATATCAAACTACCATGGAATGATATATTTTTAGTATAACCCTTTGATAAGAGATGTGACGTATTCCGAATTACACCCCCAAATATTGATCCCAATTTAAGGAATTATTGTCATGTTGTTGGTACAATCATTTTGAACATCTTTTCCAAAGTGAGTTTCACACAATGTGGGAAACCAGAGAGATAAAACTATTTGATATATTTCATGAGGGTATATTATTATAGGGCATAAAAATTAATTTTTTCCCTTTTATATGTATGATTACCAATATCACAGAGGATATGGTATGGATCTCATGTCTTAGGAAGGATTCCTATTTATCCCAGTTTTTATAGTATTTAAATTAAACATACTTTAGTTAATCACTAACCTGTTGATGGGTTTAAGGTACTCAAGGGAAAGGTCGGGACTAATAGTTAAAATGATTCCAATGTATGAGACCACATATCATTTGATGATGGAAAATGAAGGATGGTAAACTCATGGGATAATTATTCCCCCTATGTTAGAAATAATTGGTACATAAAGGGACATACACTGAAGTGGAAGCACATTGGATCTCATGGCTTACAAAGGCACCATACATATATCGGTTATGATGAGAATATGAGTTCACATAATTTACTAGATATCTAACCCGAGGACGGGTTACGGTAGTTTCATCACTCTTGGATACATTGTTTTTATCCCTATGTTTTCAGGAATGTTAGGGGATTACAACAAGATGGATTCCTCTTGATTCTCGGTCCTTAGGAAGGTTTCATACATATCCAATTTGATTCTAGGTCCTTAGGAAGGTGTCAGTCAAGGATGACATGTGATAGGGGATCATCCTTACATGTATTGGATGTATTCTAGACATGTATTCATTTTCTATCCAACATGTTTAGGGAATCTATCAGACATGGAAGACACATCCAAGGGAAACTACCTGATCAATTGTCTTGTCTTGGAAATATTTTCATTGGTGAAGAATATATGTCCAGGATTCTTCATATATGAATAGAAGAAATATACAAGATGATTCTCATAAACAAAGAGGTCATGTTTAGAGTCTCTCACATGATCAAAGATGACATGACCATACTCTATCTCATGATAAACCTGTTTTTCCTCAGACTATTGCATTACAATGCTGACATCACTATGAGAAATCATGTGATCATAAAAACATATCAAAGGATCCTTTCATGATCGAAGGGCATGGTCTAGGATATCTTTTCATAATCATAAAGGAAAATTAAAAGGTTATTTGTATGATCTATATAATTTTTCCTCGAACTGTTTCAAGATAATTACGACGCGTTAATGGGAAATTTTAGGATCATACCGACATGTCAAAATGCTGTCACAAGATCAAATGGAATTGAAAAAGGCCCGTCTTGTGATCTAAATGAAATTTACAATGGAACATATGGATATTTCAAGATCAGTGGAGAATATTTTATCAGGGTGACCTTAATATATTCACATGGTGGGGTCTCATGGGCATGTTTAGGATCACTTGAATGGTAAAGGGATAACACTCTAACATTATTACAACATATCCAAAGGTATTATACCTAATGATTCATTGTAAATGATGCATTCTAGATTGTGCATGTAGGGGGTGTACAACATAGGGAAATAATGTAGAATTTAGTGCTTCGGTCCATGAAATCATATGCACATAAAAAGGAACATTCACAAGACCCATTTTCATGTGATTCACATGATCATAGAACGTACTTTCGAGGGAGTCTCAAAAAATGCACAAGGTCTTCTCAATAACACCAAAAAAAGTGTATGAGGTTCCAAAGTACATACAAATGAGGGGTTCTCTATTAGATTACATGCATCTAGATGTGTATCATCATGGAACTTCTTGATTCTTATACTAATGTGATCTACAAGATATTTATATGTTCTTTCGATGGATTCAATGATTTGGTAAAGTGGGTTCCCATTGATTTCACTACAAGAATTGGTAAATATTTTAACTTCATGGAGATGGAGGGTTCATGGAATATGTGTTCTCAAGTCCATTAGTATACTCCAAAAATCATATTAAATGAGAACTGTGGGACTGAGGGTTCATGACACCCCATGCCACATGTCCACTATTGAATTCCTTCAGACACCAGGGTGAGTTTTCTATACATCCAAGAAATTTTCTTTTCATGTCGCATGAGGTTCTATAACTCATATGACCACATGATTCAAAAAGAGTCCTCGTAGAAGATCTTATGAACATTCACAGGGTGTTCATGGCTAAGTAGAAACTCTATGTAATTGTTATTTCACATGGTGTAATTTTATCATAAAATCACCAGATCATATGATGATCAAGTGAAGAATGATGGAAGTGACATCCCCACATTGGGTTCTTGTAAAAGGACCCCACACTAATTACCTGGATATGATCTCCAAATGTAGTAGATGGCACTTATGTTCATTTTCAACTATCATTATCCCCATCATTTTTCTATTTTTTAAGGGAATCATTAGTATGTACAGGCCAAATGAGGTATAGGATTATTCAACTTTTGACATGGGGAATGTTGCATGTCTTGGCTAAGATAGTGGATACATATAAGCATCATCATGCTATCACGATATAGTTTCACATGATCCTCGTGATTTTGGTTCTCTAATTTGATTATGAATATATTATAATGATAATTAAAAAATAATTTAGATAAATTAATGTATAAGGTGGAAGGGTATCATGGCCATGAAAATATCGTTAAGATCCAAGTGATTGTGTTCACTTGATCTAGTGATCAGAAGACAGTCACAAGATCATTTCATGTATTAGTGGAAGCTCTTGTAACTAGTTTTTGGTAAACACATACCAATTTCCTACATATCTAATTATATGATGATCTTTTATACTAATCTCTAGAGAGGATATACCCCTAATAATTTCAATTGAAGAATCTGTGATGCTATCTATAAGAGACTTCTCACCATGAGAACTTGGATTAATTCAATATTGTAAGTGGACCTGGCATTGGGAATGGATACCCTGAATTTGGAATGTGTATAAATTCAAAAATGGAAAAGGGATTGGGTGAAAAGGAACCTATCTCAAGATCGTAATTAAGGTACTTGGTCGTCTATATGCATCCCATGAGAGTATTAATCAAGGCATATATAGTTTTTAAATATACTATTATTCATATTAAACTTATATACATGGATAATTGGTTCACAGATAAATAAATCTATTATGAATTTCATTATGTAGATTATGATCACGCATAGGAAGTGGAATCTCACTGGGGTGGGATAAAATCCAAGGTAGAGATCCATGTTCCGGTATAGATGTTTATCAAATCATCTATGATTCTCATCCTTTTTGTGTAATAACAAACATATCTAATCACTTGGATTTGAGTTCTTAACATAAAAAGGATTCTATTTAAGAAATTTTAATTAATTTCCATTGACATGAAATTCATCATTGATGCACCACCTCTAGTAGTCTTACAATTGTCTGAATTATTAAAAAAAATTGGGCATGATGTCCTTAATAAAGGTAAAATTCTTGTAATTCGTCCTTTGTTATGGAACATTAGTGACCATAACTTTTTTTTATAAGGACATAGAGTGGGCCCCACAAAATTTTTATCTCTTTATTTATTTTTCCAATTGTTTTCCTAAGCATCATATAGAGGATCACATAGTTGGAATGGACAACGATTTTTATCAGGCCTCCATATTACATGTTTTAAGACTAAAACGTTTTTGTAAATCTTCCATTTTATAAATTCTCAATTTTTCCTAGCTTATAAAAACGTCTTATCCAATGAGAAAATAATCAACTTTTTCCGAGATCCCCATATTATGTATTCATAATTCTTAGCATTATTTCCATTTCAGTTGGTTTTTCAATGCATATAGTGCTAGACCATCACTGTATTATAGTTTAGTGTCTTCTAGCTTGGACCATGGTTGTGCTATAGTTTAGGGTCTTCTAAATCGGACCTTTTATGTGATGTTGTTTAGGGTATTCTGCAATGTACATCGAGATGCCATGATGATTAATATATTTCAGGTAGAACATGATTGATGAATATTGAATGGAGGGAAGATAGACTAGGGATGACTCAAAACACTATGGGTTGTTGAGTTCTGCCATTGTATTTCCAGGGATCACGATGATTGGAGGTCCATTCATAAAAGTGATAGATTCCTCTGGTTGGTAGGTCAAAGACCATATGCATTTCCATCATGGAAAATAAAGTGGTATACACTATTTTCTCATGTCCAAGGAAGATTTATGGGGTTAATCTAGGAGAATGGAGAAAATATATGGAACTAGGTGACCAGTTAGGTATTTGGAATATGGGTTGTGTAAATCATGTGCCAAAAAGCATGAATTGATGAATTGTTAAATGATTCATACATTCTAGGAATGATCCAAGATACCCTAGGGGTTGAGTTCCACTATAGTGTCACCATGTGTCATGATTATTAGAGTTCATTTTCTCTAAGGAGGAGACACCTTTAATTGTTAAGTTAAATCAATTATACATGAGTCCATAGGGATTACATGTATTCGTTGTAGATTTCAAATCCACAATTTTCAAGGGGCCATGAAATACTATCAAATACTCATGAATTAGACAAATGATATTTGGTATCGAAGAAAATCTATCCAGGAAGGGCCCTTGAAGCCTAGGACAATTTAGCTCCTTATGAGAATCTAGATCCCTATGCTCTATGGTTTATAATCACAAGGTGTGGTCCATCAAAGGTTCTGTTTTTTTAAAGGTTAGGGCCGAAGCCTCGTTTTATTATTAAAGTAAATAAAATACCTCTTTCAACTAGGTAGAGGGAGATCCATTACATAGCCTGAAAGCCCAGTGGGCTTGTAGACCATTACATAGCCTGAAGGCCCAGTTTTTTGGCCCAACTGCCATTCTGTGAATAGTAACCCAGCTGCTACAGTGCCCACACTGTACCGCCACTACTACAGTTCCCTGACACCGCTACAGTACCCGCCAATCAATAGTACCACCGCTGCCACAATACCGCTACAGTACTGCTACAGTCCCACCACTACCACAATACCACTACAGTACTGCTACAGTACCTGCGTCCAATTGTCATTCTGTAATAGAGTGTCACATTCTTGTATTGAGAAAGGGTTCCAAACATGGTGACATAACATCAAGGATTTTAAATCCACTTAAATATTCTGGTTAAGGGAATTATAATTCTTTTCCTATAGTTCTTAGTTTATGATGAAGGCATGGGACAATATTTTCAGGAATCCACAAGAACACCCTCATGTAATGAATGGGTTCTTCGATGGTGACATCAAGATGATATAAAATAGAAATCCATTTATACTAGTCCAAGATGATCCTAGTTGGTCGGTCTAAGACCTTCTTCATCAAAAGAATGTTTGAATCGAAAGAAATATTTTCTGTTATGTGGTCCATGAATGGTTTGAAATGAACAGAGCTAATCAAATCATGAAGTGTAATTTATGGAGAATTTTAGATTCAAGAAGGGTTTGAGTACCGTAAATGTTCTTTCACAACCTAGTGAACATGTTATCATGAAAAAGAGATATACAGACCCTTATACTAACATTTTCCATAACCAAGGGTTTAGAGGTCATGTCATGGATTTTACAAGGGAAATAAAGTGGACCCTATGAAATGCATTCCTTATATATTTGCACTATAATATTTTCCTAAACTATAGAGATGAAGTGTTTATCAAGAAAATACTTGACTTCTTCTTAGGCCTCCCTTTGCATGTTTTTGATCAGATAAGTTTATAGCTTCTTTTACTATCCGTTTATGGACTTCCGCTTTGGAAAAATATAGTCTACGGTTTAACATTATACATATTAGAGAAAAATTAAGGCATTTTAAGGTCATGAAAAACATATAACTGATATGGGAGATGTTATTTCAAAGCCCAATAAGGATACCCAGGACAAAGAGAACTCCATCATCCTTCTAAGTGATAGATGATTTTTTTAAATCATGTCTCATGGTTCTTAATTCATGAGTAATGATGTGGGAAAATCTTCCAGTATGGGAATTTTCCTTGTAGCTTAACACTGTGTGGTAAGAAAGTAATTAGTGTGTAGTTTTAATGTCATCTAACCAGAAAATTTTCTTTAGTGTTTAAAATCATGTGGTAAGGACGTGGGAGCCAACATGAAAAATTGTGCAATATATATTGCACATAAAAATATGAATCACGTAGATCTAACTTCTACATAGTGGAAATGGGATCTTATGGCTTAATCCCCATTTAGTTGGGGTGAACTTTCTTATCCATTATTTTAGTTATTCCCAAGATTAGATATCCAAACATCTTTTCATGTCTCGTGATAACAAAATAACGATACAAATAGTTCTTAAATGAGGAGTTTTCTTCACATGTCTAATTCATACATAGATGAGGTAATTTCCTCCTCTGATTATTGTAGTTGGGCCCATGATTGGAGATTCTAGGCATCACTACATATCCTACAATGATAAGAGTCAATTGACAGAATGTTCTTGAGAAATCTTGTAGTTTGACATCATGTGGCTGGGACATGGGATTCCAAATGTGAAAAGGGGTATTACATCTAGACCCAAATATGAAAATATGGGAATCACTATGTTTACCACAATAATATGAATCAATGCACACATAGTTCTGAAAGAATAATCTTCATTCATAAGTCTGACTTATACGCAGGGAGGGGGCATTCTTATATTTTTTTGTGACTAGACCCATGATTGAAGGTCTCGGTTTCACTACATATCATTTTGTGTCCTAAATAAAGTTACACATAATTATAGGGAATGAAGGTGCGGTAGAAGACCAATCAGTGTCAATAGCTTTCCTCTCAGGCAAGGTCAATTGGAATGTGCAGTTATATTTTTTGAAAGAGATATCACTGATATAGATTAATTTTATGTGGTGAGGAATCATGGTATTCTTTTTGATATGATTCATTTAGGACCATTATGAGTCTATCATGAACTATTATTCCTTGCATGTGCAGGGGGGTCTCTTACTAAAATTCTTAATCACACGTGAGCTATGATTGGTGTGAGAAACAAGGAATGATAATGGTTCCTCCCACCATGAAAATAAAATTAGGGATATGATAGGGAAATTGTGAATCATGTGTTGGTTGGAACAAAATATAGGATTGATCCATCCTTATGTGCCTCATTGAATATGAGAATCAATCCATATGTAGTTCTAGAAAACCCATGTAGTTCAATTTCAGGAAGAAATAACATATGTTGTGTATTTTAACATCATGTTGTAAGGATGTAAATATATGTGGTTAGGACATGAAATAGAATATAGTTATATCTACATATCATATTAGGATGAGAATAAATCTTTACATAGATTTATGAAAACCATGTAGTTTTAATAACATATTCAAAGGACATAAGCTGTTCATTTAGACATCTTTCAATAAGGGAATCATCCATGCAGTTTAAATGTCTTGCAAAATAGATGATGGCCATGAAATTTAACATCATGTGGTGTGGATGATGGCCATACAGTTAATGTCTTATGGTACAGATGATGGCCATGTAGATTGGAGCCTTGTGGTAATGATGATGACCATGCAGGTTAACATCTTATGGTAAGGACTATGACCATTATATTTAATATATTTTTGTATGGATGATGGCCATGTTGTTTAATGTCTTATGGAAAGTATGAAGGTCATGTAATTTAACGTCTTACGATAATGATTATGGTAAAAAAATTAGTAGAGTGGATAATATAATGGACCTTGGATTATTTTTATTAATATATAGTGAGTTTCAAGATCTATCAACTCTCTCAAGACATCAGTTACCTTTATATCTAGCCAATAATTGAAGACAAATTATATCCATATTGTTTACCTATTATAATGATGGTAGGGGAATTCATTGTCATAGTCTATCAACCCAAATTTATCTGGCTTGAATATTATTGGTAGTTATAGCCAACCATTTTCCAGGGTTCGGTCAAAATACATGGAGACATTATTTTTTAATTAATAGTTTTTTCATCTTTCTATTCAGAGTGATCATATGACTATAGTAGGGACATGGGTGTTGGTGGTTCCAATATCCCATGCCTAACTATACCTGAAGCTGGTCTTTAAAGGAAATGGAACCTTCTATTGTGTGCTTGAGATGTTTATGGAAGGGGAAATAATATTCATAGACTACCATCCTTTCCTTTCTTGGGTTTGTCATCCCCGAGACCTCAATCAAACTGTTTTACATTAAATATTTGAAATACCTGGGAACATTTCTAGATTGAAGGGAATATAATTTTCACTATCTACTATCAAGAGATGGGAGAGAATGCTACTTCTTCTGCATGTCATCTATACCTCTGTTGATGTGGGTGCACAGATGAGCATGGATCCAAAGATATATAGTGGCAGTATTTAATGGATTGGTAGTAGGTGATGAAGAATTAAGGGTCTTTGGATGATATAGATGCTTCCCATTGATTAAGATATCCCAAAAATCCTAGAGTTTTTTTGAGGACATATGATGTTAGATGGTTTTCATAATATACCTGATAAGAAGGTGGAAAATAATGACATTACCCTAGCCCTGTGGTCTAGGGAGAGGTTGAGCAGTGTCTGGAATCCACTCGATGAGGGGATAAAAATAAGAAAATTTCCCCAACCTTATGGATTGTGGAACATCACTACAAGATGGGCTTCCATAGACATGTACATGTACATCATCAAGAGGTAGAGATAGTTTGAGTACTAGAAAAATTATTTCTCAGATATCACTATTTCTTGTTAGAGGTGATTGATTTTTTTTTCTTCTATAGAAATTGCATTATCATCCTAAAGGGGATGGCTGGAAGTAGTTATGACTACACCCACTACTCTTTCAATGGTAGGGTAAGTGAATAATGTTGAGAGTTTGAACATAGACCCTAGATACTGATTCCATTTTTATTACTTATCGAATACTCCATTTTCATTACCCTCTGAAATACAAATATTTTTTTGTAACTCTTTCTTTATATTCCTAAACGATGTCGCTGATCCAATATCTTCATGTGCTAACAGCCAAAGGTAGACCAAACTATTGGGACTCAGATGACTGTGGGAGGTCATGATTGTACTATTTAGGATTATTCTCATCTAGATCTAGTAAAGAGTCTTCAAATATGATTGATATGAAATGTTCTATGTCACAATAATCTCGGTGCTACTCCTTATTAGAGTATCTCATTTGGAGGGACAGTGCCCAATATAATGGCTGATGGGTCAGTGCCTATGGTACCATTTGAGGGGTTGGAACCCATGCTACCGTTTGAGGGGTTGATGCTTGTGAGACCATTTTAAGGGAATGTTTCCATTTTACCATTTGAGGGATATTTTCCATGGTTCCATTTGAGGTGTTGGTGCACATGCTATTGTTTTCGGGGTTGGGGCATATGATACCATTTGAGGGGACGGTGCCCATTTTACCATTTGAGGGGTCTGATCCCATGGTACTGTTTGAGGGTTCAATGACCATGTTACCATTTAGGTGGTTGTCTCCCTTGTTCAAGATGATCTCATGGTAATATATGAAAAAAATTATCACAACCCTATGGGATATGGTGGTCTGTGGGATCCCATAATTACTAAGGATAACTATGATGATGCCATAATCTCCCCACTAGAGATGGTATGAGATTGATTCTAGGAAACTGTGTGGAAACAATAGTGGGACTCTTATAGATTCTTTGTAGTAGGGTTACAAGCCAACTCTGGAGAAGCATTATTTTTATACACCTACCAGGCTCTCCTACTAGGTTCCCCATCATGCATAGTTAGTGTTAGCATAACCTCCTCCACATCTCCCTATGAAATCATGGTCACATATAAGTGGTGATTACATGAATGGATGGGATACCTCCTTGGAAGATACATAGTTATTAATTTGACATCATTATTTTTCTCATCATACATACTATAGTATGGAAGGTATGAATTTCATCACTCTAGGGATATGATGCTAAAGGGGTAGAGTGTAGAAACAAGTGCCCCATTATCTATTGTGTCCTATTCTGGGAAAGAAGGCTAGTGGGAATTCATCCAAGGAAATATTGAAGGATACTATTTCAGAATAATGTTAGAGAATATTTATGTGGTAATCATGAACTGATATGTTTACCATGGAATACAAGCAGTGTTGTTTTACTGATAGCATACATCGGGGCCTTACGGCCAAAGCTACTTGTCTAGTGATATCAGAATCTATTGGAACATTCGATGATGTAATTTCGAATGCATGAAATATATAATTTCTTGAGGAGTAAATAAGAAAACTTATTAATGAGTCATCATATATATGAGTACATGGTTGATCATTTAATTTCACAGTTAAATGATAAAGAGGTTGTATGTTCTTTGTATGTGAGGTTTAGTGTAGTTAGAAGAAACTTGTCTGGATCTCCATTTTATTGCACAATGGGAACAAAAAAACTAGAATAATAGGAACAAGAATGTATATCCCTTTTTACTCATGAGAGGGATAAAATGGTTATATGATTCACTTCAGGTTCACTATTTTGATTCGTAATGAAAACTAATGTGGATGAGTTTTGGACTAGCAGTTTGATTGAATGTGGGTTATTCAATTCCTTACTCAATAATTCGTATCTGGTTTCCCAATTGTTAAACCTCACTAAAAACACCTTAATATTATCACATCCTTAATTATGTATGGACTTTCATTCCAATGTTTAGGGGTACATTGGGTTTTTAATCCCAATAACTCTTAGGAACTCACATTGGTCAAGATGATGGTATGTTAGGCCCATCATACCCTTTTAGGATGATTTTTTTCGTACTCTGAGACTGTGATATAGAATTAAGATATGTTTGTGAGATACTTCCTAGACCCAAATATGGGACTAGTTATGCATGTTTCAATGACATGATTATGAACATGTATTGATAGGAATAATTGTGTGCATGTCATGGGTTCCCTGTCACTCTCTTACTGGTTTATGATTCTTTATGTTATGGCTGTATTTGGGGACTCTAGAGTATATTTCCATCTATGGAGGTGGTATGTCTATTTGATATGGAATTATAGATCTATGAATCATCCTATGAATCCTATGAGAATAAGAATCAAAACCCACATAGTCCATTTGGCATAATTTAAGGTCATGTATCATGAAAG
This sequence comes from Viscum album, assembly GCA_963277665.1. Classification (NCBI taxonomy): domain Eukaryota; kingdom Viridiplantae; phylum Streptophyta; class Magnoliopsida; order Santalales; family Viscaceae; genus Viscum; species Viscum album. The sequence goes on along the minus strand of OY728125.1, from coordinate 1,550,050,700 downwards.
ATACATGATGGTTTACATCATGAGGTAAGCATGTGAATATAGGGATTGAACCTCGATGAGATATCTTATATATATCCTATTTTTAATAGAAATTAGAGTATATCTTATTATGAAAGAGTCATCTTCATTCTGATAGATACAATCATAAAGGCCTTAGATAGGACTTATGCATATAAAACTACTCCAGATTTCATTGTTAGGAGTATAGACATTTATGTTGAGATGTGATGTAATCTGATATACACCCCATCGGTGATCCCACACTAGTGAATTATCATTTTTGAATTTATTTCAATCATTGCAAGAATCTAATCCAATGTTATACACACTCATTGTGGGAAATAAGATATTGAAAAATATTAGACACATTGTATGAGAGGAAATTTGAATGAGGTTTACACATTAATGTTTCTCTTTGAGTGGTATAATAATCCATCACATGGAGGATATGGTATGGGTATTAGGCCTTAGGAAGGATTATTATATATCCTTGTTATTTTACAAATCAGATTCATCGTAGTTTAGTTCATCCCTAACCTAATGGTGGGTTTGAGGTAATCAAGGGAATGATTAGTAATGATACATAAGATGGTTCCCATGTATGATCCTACTTCTCATCCACCAATGGATGATTAATGATGGTAGAATTATGGTAGAATATTACCCCATGTTAATAATACTTTGTACATGATGGTTGTTACACCGAAGTGGATTCTTATTTGTGCTAGAGCCTTTGGAAGGCATCCAACATATCTCGGTTATGATAGGAATTAGAGTTTTCATAGTTAAATAGATCCCAAAACCGATGATTTGTTATGTAATATGATCATTATTGTAGATATTATTGTTATCATGAATGTGTTAGTAATGTAAGGGGCTTACATTAATATGGGTCCCCATTGGAGATCGGGCCTTAAAAAGGCACCCTACCTATCATGTTTAGAAAAGAATCATAGTTATCGTACATTGTTTATCCCATAACCAGTTGATAGGATACAATATGTAATCTTTATTGAAGATATTATTTTTATCTCTATTATTTTAGGAATTCTAGGGTCTTATACGATGATGGATTCCATATTGAACAGGTCTTCTGCAGTGAGGCTACCCATTTTCATACTCATTATTTATCTTCTATAAGATTAAAGAGTGATTATGATGACCATGATAGTTCTACTAGATACTCATTTCATTACCTAGAGGGATCACATGAGAGAATGACACAAATAGGGCTGCATGAGTGGGTAACCCTATCCCTTTAATGATTATTCCCTTATAAATAGAGGGTGTGGCTAAAGGATCATGCCTCTGTTCCACATGGCATCAGTCCAAGAAGGTTTGCCTGACTTGTTTGGCATGTCCTCAAGGATCTACCTGACATGTCTTGTATGTCATCTAGGCATGACTTGACTGTATTCCGGACATGTTTTCTCCATCAGAATGACATGAAAGAAACATCCTAGGGTGTCTTCATGAGGAAGTGGCTTGTCTGGGATGTCTTCAATCCGGTGAAGCATACATTTCCATGATTATTTTCATAACCAAATAGGACATGTACAAGATTCATTACATATCCAAAGATGAGATGTTTGGGGGCTTTCACATGACCATAGTAGAAATTCCAATACATTTTTTCATTATCAAACTCGCTCATCTTCAGAATATCACATGATAGTGATGATATTTATATAGTAGATTTCATGATCATGAAGAAATGATAAAGACTCATTCTCAATATAAAATTTCATGGTCTATGATATCTTCACAAAATTACGCTAGAAAATTAAAAGGTGCTTCACATGGGTGATATTAATTTTCCTCAGACCGTTTGATGATAATGTTAAAACATCAATGGGAAATAATATGATCATGTCTACATCTCAAGAGGTTGTTTCATGATCAAACTGAATTGTCACAGACTAATACTATGACAAAGATGACTTTTAATGGTAACCTAATGAAATATCATGATCAATGGAGAATCTCGACATCCTTTGACACTAAACAGTTCACGTGTTGGGGTCTCACGAACATATATAGGATCAATTTCATCACAATGGGAGCATGCTCGAGGATTGTGGAAACCGTTACAAAGGTATTATGATGAAATTTATATGGGAAATGATGCATGTTTGAGTTTTCATGTCAAGGGAATAAACCATAGGGATTCTATGGAGAATGGGGGGTTTATGTCCATGTACTTGTAATCACATCAATAAGAACTCGTATATGACCAATTTTTCATGGGATTCACAAGAACATAGAAGGGCCTTTTGAGGAAGTCTGAAAACAAGAAAAAAAGGTTTCCCAATGACATTATAAGCATTGGTGAGGGTCCGTGGTGAATAAATCCATGGGTTTCTCCATTTTCATAACTACATATCCATTGGTATCTTCATGACACCACATTATTCCCACACTCATGTGATCTGAATAACCTTCATAGGGGATTCTAATGGTTTTAGTGCTCTTGTATAGGGGTTACCACAGATGTTGTCCCATTCATGGGTTAATATTTTCACTCCATGGATATGGAGGGTGCATATAATATGGGGGGATATACTGTAGACTACACCTCAAGGTCGAGCTATGTATCATCATGATACTGAGAGTTCATGACACCGTAAGGTGCTTTTCTATAGGTTTGTTTCTTTAGAAACTAGTATGAGTGTGCTTTACATATAAGGAATAATCTAACCACGTCACATGTGGTTCAATCACTCTAGAAACCACATGATACAAAGAGATTCCTTATAAGGGATCTTGTGAACATCCATACGGGGTTCATGGCTGAGTAGAGAAACCATTTTACAGAGACAACACAAGGTGTTATTCTTCCATGTAATCAATGATCTTAGTATGATCATGTGATAAACTATTACAGTTACATTATCAATGTGGTTTCTCATGATGGACCCCCTAAATTACCTAGAGAAGATCTATGAAGGTGTTTGTTGACCCCTATGTTCCTCTAGCCCAATACTTATTCCCCTCACATGTGTTCTTTTAAGGTTATAAGGGGTATTTAGAGGGTGATGTGGGCCAAGGCTGATTCCGCTTTTCACATGGAGAAAGTCATGTGTTGTTTTGTTGTGGTGATAGAGACATAGTGGGATCATCATGTGGACGTGATATGAATTCACATGATATTTATTATTTTTTTTTTCTGGGATTCCACATATCATCTTCTTATAATGTTGAATTACATCAGATAAAAATCTTGCATAAGGCTGTAGAGTCTCCCGGTCATAAACTTCTCATGAAGACCTGAGAGATTATCTTCGCTCAATCCACTACCATTGTATTTGTTGAACACAATGCCACCATTTTATTATGCTAATTTTTTTTTGATAAAGGGTTACATTTATTAGTGCTAAAAAATAACTTTTAAAAGGTTCTTTTGAATGTTCTAAAATTCACTAATTAAAGTAGCCCTTTGTCAGTGCTTATTTTTTTCACTGATAAAGGTACCCCCTTGTTCAACCTTTTTTTAGCACTGATAAAGGGATCTTTTATCACCACTTCTCTTAGAACTGATAAAAGGTATATTTCATAAAAATTTATTGATCATAAAAATTCATATATTAAAAGGTAAATATATTTATATTGATATAAATATATTTTATCTTATAAAATATTATTCTTATCTGGATAAATATACATTTACACTTAATATGTAATATATTTTGTTAGAATGGATTAAAAATAACATTAATTACAAATTTTCTAATTATTATTGAGTAGGAGTCATTTAAAAACAATTTTAATATACAAAAATAATAATAATAAATGATTTAAAATGATTAGAAAACATGACTTAACTTCATAAGGCTATAATGTTTGATATGGATATCTGTTTGGGTTCTACTATATATCAAATTAAAGCATGTGATGAGATCTACTCTTGTATTTCTAGATGGAACATGGTTTCTATTTTTTAGTCCAAAAAATGTCTAAAAGGCCTCTGAAGCCGGGTTTTTAGTCATGGTAGACTAATTTTTTAACATTCAATGGAATTTTAGTCCCGTTTAATGGGGTATTATTATCTTTTAATTGGTGGAGACTCAATTTATTTTCATGGATTACACTCATTATGATATTATGACATTCGAATTTTGTCATTTATTATAATTTAATTTTATTTATAGTTACATGTACACACACATATACATATTTCTATATACTTAAACATAAAAATTTAGTTTTTTAAACAAATATATAAACTTGTTAACATATAAAATATCTTTATAAATATATAAAACACATATAAATAAAAAATGTATTTTATTTTATTGAAAATTAAAAATATATGAATATTTATATACCTATATAATGTGTATGATTGTGTGTATTTGTATTTTCTTGTATTAAAAAACTGATATATGTTATCTATATATTCTAATATATGTTTATAAATATTAATATATAATATATTTCAATAATTAAAAATATGTATAAAAATATTTATAGATACACATATACATAATATATATGTGTATGTTTGTAGATATAATTTTCTATATTTATTTATAACCACACACACACCTAAACATATTTTTTGAATGTATTTAAAAATTATCATATAAATATATATTAATATATGAGAAAATATATATAAAAAAAATAAAACAGGATATATATATATATTTATATAATAAAATGGAGAAGAAAGAAACATGGAGGAGTGGTAAGGGTCTTGGAGCCCAAGAGAGAAGTATTGGGTTCGAATCTAGGGGAGGCAGGGGTGTGTGCAAGGGTGGGTGAAGGGTGGTCCCTAGCAGTGTTAATGAAGTTGGTAGGACTAGTATATGGGGGACAGTAGAACTATTAAACTGGGGTTCAGGCATAGACAATGAGTTGGGTGGGCGGGGGGGGGGGGTCACGAATGATTCTTATTTTCCTTTTTATTTTCATTTTTTTTTAAATTGGCTTTTATCTGTGATTTTTTAGAAATGATAAAAGGGGACAATATCAATGATTTTTTAGGGATCATAATTGGAAACCCTTTTAATATAACCCTGATTATCATTTATTTTTTATCACTAATAGTGGGTTTTTATCATTGCTAAAAACCAATTCTATAGTTGGGAATTACATGATAAAAGGCATTCACGTGATCGATTAGCACATGGGTGGAACCTCTCACAAGTGGTTCTAAAGATGACATAGGTTCTTAAAATACATATAAAAAAGTTTAATGTATTAAATTGGTTTTATTCTGGCATGTTCAAATATATATAAAAGGATTGGAGATGGTGTTGATGTCATGAAATCATTGGTTGTGTCTTGTAATGTGAAACCAGGGTGTGATGAGGATGAAGATGTGGTTTAGCATTGTCTGGGATTTTTTTTTTGAATTTCACCATGTGTGATCGCAATAATTGAATACATCATATAGGATTTACAATATATGGCTGAGATCATTAGATCAGAAAATCAAGTCACTATGATTCAATTATTTGAATTGTACCACAAAAATACCATCCCACAATGAAATACCACTTCACCTTCTCTACAGTATATAATATATGTCACCATAACTATTTTGATGCCCCGGTAATGGGGTTAAGAAACCATAACACCTACTCACAATTCCACCTATGATTCGGCCTTGCTGGCACTTGGACCATGCAATGCACGTCTTCCAGATTGAGCACCATGTTCCCTATATATGGTCAACCTAATGTTTGTATGCATTATAGCCTCTTCTATGTTTTGGTTATCCCAAGATGGTTCCCACTGGGCATAGTTGTCTTTGGTACTACATGGGCCTGTGGTTGAGCCCTGATCTTACTAGTAGGTTCATTGACATTATTTTATTCAATAAGGGTGGAAATATTATCATATATTAATAAGGTCCATGGTGTATTCTTATATCCAGGCCCAAGAACATCCATTAAGGATTGAATCTTCGTGTACATTGTTTAAAGAATATTAATACACTTTCAAAGTCTGTAACAAAAAAATCATATCACAGACAATTATGGGTGTCAACAGTACCATAATCATGATAATATCTCACTAAATTGATTATTTTTTGGCTATTAATTTTAAATGTTTGCAACACTATAAGATCAAGTAGATGAAGCAATAAACATGAAAGACTCAGTAAAGGAAATTACCTCTTCTTCAGTAGATATTCTTTAGATATCATATTAATGGACTTATTTTAGGACATTTGGAATGACCATAACCTCTATAACTTGGATAATGATGTGTATAATAGGAATGGTCTTGCTTTTGTAGAGTATCATTACTCATCATGGTATAAATAATTGAATGAATGGGTGCCCTTTCAAAATTTAGGGGAGGTCACTCTTCAAATTTATCAGAAGATTAGAATATAATATTGTAATTATATTTCCAAAATGCTTCAAAATGGATGTAAATTAGAATATAATGTAGGTAATTGTTTAAATATTATCAACCAATTCAATTTTGTGAGGTTTAATTGGTATGTTAAACCTTATCTTTTTTATTAACCCAATAGTAATCATTTTCTTACATTAACTATTGTAAAAGACTTTTCATGTTCGAAGGGTTATAATTTCACATATATGTTAACTATTGTATCATAAATGGAGAACGGAATAATTTTTTTCAATATATTATACTCTTTTCCATATTTCAGTATTTTATTGTTATATAAATAATTTAATTTAATTTTGTTTTCATAAATAATCATTAATATCAATTATGAAACTATTCATTTATTTTAACTTTAAATACATAAATACAAAGTAAAATTAAAATAAAATGATTACTCATTAACATTTTTTCTTTTAAAATTTTTAAAATTATTTATTTTCCATCCTATTAATTGAAGAAATATCAAATCAGTGTTTCCTTACCATTTAAAGTAATTATATAATTACTAAAAATTAGAAGTAAATTTATATCCTCAAATTAAATTCCATAGTCTAAAAATAAAAATATAAATTCATTCATTAAACTATTATTTTATTTGAACACATAATAGATATATAAAAAAAGAGTGACACTTTGTCACTTTCATTGATTTAAATAAAATATTGGTCACATTTGTGGAAACATATCAACTAAAAATAGTTGTTTATCCTAAGTTGACAAGGATAAGACCACCTTCATCCAATATTAATACAGATGAAAAATAATTACTTCTCGCTTAGATTTAACCTATATTATACACATTTTCCCTTTTTGGAAGTGATAATTTTACCATAGTTACTATTCATAATTCCTAAAAATAAAAGGAACCTATTTACCAAATTTAAACCTACTAATTCCATATATGGAATATATTTTTTCAAATTAAACACTTATATGTGGAAATTTTATTATTTAATGTAGTTTTGAAAACACAATGATAACCTCTTTAAGATAAATAATATTTTTATCATATAACATGGTATAATCTCTCTCCATGCTTTAAAAAATATAAAAAATTTGTTAATTAATTTTAATGACTAATATATATATATATACCTTTTTAATCAATCACCAATGGTGATTATTTCAATTTACTAAGATAAAAATACATTGTGTGCATAAAAATAATTGTTCAAAAAAACACATATTTAAGTATAAATTTTTTATCCAAAGTAAAAACAAATAAAAGATTCTAATTAAGATATTTAAAATATTTAAAATATATGAAAACTAATTTTTCATTGAAATAATTTGAAACAAAAATTTATATTTTTTAATTCCGAAAACAAAAATATAGTTTTCAATAAAAATTAGTTTTTTCACTATTTACTGAAAACTAATTTTTTCATAAAATAATGAATATTTCATCCTATGATAAATTTAATATTATTATTTCATAAATGATATAATTTTTCTGAAATTATATTTATATAGGTTCCATAAAAAATTATAATATTTTTCCAATAAAAATGTTATTGAGAAAACCATATTTTTGAAGATTAAAATAACCATACAGAAAGTTTTGTACATATTTATAAAGAATTAATAAATGAATTTTTATTAGATAAGTCATTTATATTGGATTTTTAATTCCCTAAATAGTATTTTTACAGACAAATTCGACTCCAAAAATATAACTATTACAATAACTAATATTTTAATAGTATATCAGAGTTCTCCTAAACTAGATGTTTTTTATCCTACACGATATCAAACATCGTGTTACTTTAAAATATAAGGGTGTTAAATTCCATTATCTTTAATAAATACAATCCATGAAACTAGAACATTTCCTAAATAGTTAAGGGTGTGAAATTAAAAAAATATTTTCTAAAAAAATCAACACGGTAAAAAGTGTTAACAAAACTACATCTTAGAAATAGGTAAAGGAATGCATGATGGTCACCAAAAAATTGGGTTCAAAATAGAAGAAATTTAGTGGGATGTGAAAATATTGACATATAAGGGAAATATAACACCCATGGAAGAAATATATACCATTATAGAACATGTTCATGATAATGATAACCATCACAAAATCTTAAACCTAGGTTTTGTTAAAGGCTATTGATTCATTGGCAAGGAAAGTTAGCAGATAATATTTATATTTCAAGGTTCTTTTATTAATATCGAGGAATTATTTTACCATCCAGATAAATATTCCATTATAATAAACATACTTTATTATTTTTCTTATCATTAGAATAATATCATCAATTTTTTATTCATCAATATATTTCCACATCATTTCTCACAACATTAAATTAATTTTTGAGTTAAATGTTTTATTCCTGAATTTGTTAGAACGAATCATAAGATCCATAATTAATTTCTTTGTCCTATAAATATTTAGTAAAATCAAAATGGTTATCACATGTTATCCAATAAGAAAAACTATAATTTATCCACACAAAAATATAATATCAAAATTTTATATTAATCCATTCTATATGTAGTAAACATTATAGATCCTATAAAAAATTATGAACAAATGAAAAAATGAAAATAGTTAGGAATAAGGACACTAAACTTACAATTTCAACTAAACATTAATCCACTATAAAGTATCTCATAATGTATCATGTAAATACCATGATAAAATATTTTCCAAAAACATTGTAATTTCATGAATCACTATAAAACCATAATGAAAACATGAAGACTTCCAAAAAATTAATACTCTCATTATTTAATAAATAAAATCTCAGGTTATCAAATATATTTCATAAATCCAAAAAAAATGTTATAAACTCTAACATGAATTATTTAAAAAAAACTCTAACCCTTTTCATAGTCACTAATATTATCAGATTTACTTATTGAATTAAAATATTCTCAATATCCTAGATTAAAATTATTAACTAAATATTAGTAAACTATTAGGATTATATTACCCTTATTCATATATTATCCAAAAATATCACCTTATCACAAAATCACTATTTTTAATTTTCGATACAGTTCATCATATACTTTCAATTCCATACCTAAAAATACAATAGTATAATTCTCATACGTTTCTTGATACTTCTGACTAGAATATAATTGATAAAATAATTATATAACTTAATTTATAAATCCAAATACAAAATCACATTAAATATTCCACTTCGTATATAGTAATAAAATCCAATTGACCTTGATCCCTTAGCTTCTTATGAGTTATATTCAATTTATGATTGGTGTATTCACTTAAAAAGTGGAAAATATAATTATATTTAAAACACTAAACATTAGAAGATTATTTCTTACACATTAATTCACACTCCTTATGGATTTTATCTCTACATCAGAAGAAAACTCACATTCCCTTCAAGAATATATTACAGTTCTTCTTTCCATAATTAGAAAATTTGGGGAAATCCTTCATTTCCTTCTTCCCCGTGTAAATTTGTTTCTCTATCATTATTTTCCTCTATTTCAATTCGTCTAGGGAATAATGCATGGAGAATTATTTATCTGTTATGGTAGAACATGATATATATTCTCATATGAGGAGAATTTTAATTAAACTACTGTCTTTTGAAGGATTAGTTTTAACCCATAAAAGAAAATTTTAATTTTACTCTTTGGATTATGTACATAGTCTACAACATATCTGTATAACCTTGTACATTTATCATCATACATAGAAATATTTTCTTCTTCTTATTATCATAGAATCAATAATTTTTTGATTATATCCTCTTGTTGCGAGAAAGGAAATTATTTTCTACAAAAAGTTCCATAAAATCCTTCCATACCATTGTCCTTGTTTCCTTATCATCCTTCATGTTTTTTTATCAATGAACACCATTGATCTATATCCCCAAAGACATGAAATATCCATGAAAAGATCCTCTCTTTCATCACCTCCCAAGGTATGAAATATATTCTCCTATGAACATATACCTTTCTCAACTACAAAAGGGTTTGTAATCAAATTGAATAATTTTGGTTGTTGATGTGGGATGTGATCTTAAATTGTTACAAAAAATTATGGATAAATATGATTCTATATACATGAATGATTATTCCTCGTAACCTGAACTAACTACCCCAATAGTGTTATAATTTGTTTATCTCCAACTACTACTCTATCGTTATTATTTTTCCTAGATGGAAAATCCCTAAATAGATTACATTCATTGATATGGTTTCAATTAATTTTTCTAGGAGGCATTTTAAAAAAAATGGAATATACTTGATTCGATCCAAAAATTATGGAACATAATTTATTATCTAAAGATATGTGAATCAAATTACATAAATTGAAAAATCTATGCATAGCTCGTGATATCCTTGACCAAGATGCCACTCAGAGGATCCTCAATCTCGATAGTCACTAGCCCTAAAGCGCAACTCCTTGAATGTTATAGGATTCTACCTAGATGAAGGGCCCTAGGTTGTGTCTATGGTGATACAGTTAACTCATTACTAGATTGTAGAACATGGGATATGATAATATAACAATTAAACTGTGGAACTAGATGAAAATAAGCTGACACCATAGTATAAGAAATCTGAGTAATAATAAAAAACTGAACAATTGTAAATTATATAGAAAAGATAATGATAATATTTCATGAGTCTATTAGGTTGGAAAAAATGGATACAAGAAAGCTGGGTTAACAAACTATAAAAAAGTAGAAAAAGGAATACAAAAACTATCACAAGCATCTAAGGATCCTACCATTCCATCTGTTACTATCTCCATCCTATGTAATCTAGAAATAACATGTCTGAAGTGATACACTTCCCTTGGTAAAAAATTGCATTCGTATGGTCTTTCTAAGTTACAATGGTGTCCTGGATAGTGTGTTAGATAAATATCAGCATGTCACCACCAATAGATTCCATGAAGTCCAATATATTTAATATAAACTGAAATAGTGTGAAAGAACGCATATATATGAGTAAGAGGAACAATACTATAGAAACCCATGTTCCATATTCAGCCCTTGACTAGTGTCTGAATATGTAAGCAGTTCATTAATTTATTTAGTTCTAGTTTATATAAATAGGCTACATGAGGTAATACCATCACTTACATTTTGAAAAGATAATATAAAGAAGGATCCAAGGTATAACAAGGAATCATGATGATATTAATAATGAAGATCTTCCGAGGTAATAACCAAGGAAACCTTCGCCTCCTTGGTCAATCCAAATCAGGTTATAACTACTGTCCGACTATAGGGGTAAGAGTGCAATCAAAAGAGAAATGTACAAGGAATTCCAATATAATTAATATTATCGATTCCAAGGGAAACATCCAAGGAAAATGGAATAATAAATGGCTAGGCCAAAGGATATATCTAAGGAACTCATATTTGTAAAATCTTTCTTGTATCAAGGAGTGTATCCAAAGAATATAGTAATAGTAAAGACAGGATATTAGAGTGTCATACTAGGATTCCATGGATTGAAAAAGATCAGGTTCCAAGGTGGGTCTCACCCTTGGAAACTAACATCTTTGTATCGGAATGAAATCCTTGTGTTCTCAAGGAATTCCCTCATGAATCCAAAATCGAACTCAATTTTGAACACTTGTATAATAATATCATGGTACATATACAATCACGGACCATAAAATTGATTCACTTATTTGACTATGATATGTTCTGGTCATACAATTTAATATGTTCATTTGGTTGAAGCCTTTCCTTTAATTAGTGTGACATGTCTAAGGGGAATGAAACCTTCTAGTTCATTTCATATAAAAAATAATAATTTAATAAGGTTTACTCTGCTACCTTCCATTAACATGGATGGTTGTTCTAAGGGCATTAAACTAAAAATTCTATCATAATCCAATAGACCAAGTCATATATATAAAATATACATTCCATTTTCATTTATGTTTTATTTACCAAGTTGAAGAACATTCCTAAGTCGTGTCATGTAGAATGAAAATATGGTTCACGCCATTTATCAATTTAGAAACCATATAGTTCAAGGGAAATATAAATAGAAGGGTCAATCCACACACCCAAATAGTGGAATAAAAGTCCTAACAACCCTTTAAAATAAAATTATAGAAATCAACCTACATGGGGTGGTCATCGTTGAAGTCACAACATACAATGATGGAAAAATTATTTAATAGGAATCTTAGGATATGGTTACAATTAATAAAATAAATGCATATTAATTAAATCAATAACACCCACTGAAATTGGTGAGCATACATGGAAATTTATAAAATGATAAATCTTGAGTGTTGAGTTATAGAACACCGACCATGTACTCATATGAATATCCTCACTTAGTATGATCTGATAATATTTCAATGATTGGAAAAGATCTGAGGAATGTATCAATACCCTAAAAATAGCACATTTAAACCTACATAAAAATTGTTTTTTTGATAGAATGAAAAACTATGAATGTATAAAATGTAATTGATTACTCTCTAATGAGCACCAAAAATGATGAATAGAGATCTAAACGGACACCATATCAGATCTTATGATCAATTCCTATTTTAGGAAATCAATTTGATCAAATAGGGGATAAATTCACTACATGGTAGATAATATGTGGAATAAATCAATGGGGGTTTAATCTTATAAATCTTTAAAGGAATATTGGTAAAATCACAAAAAAAAAATCTTCACATGGTTTGGACGCATGGTTTGGGAAACGATGTTACAACCATGACCCTTCTAATATAGGGAGGGGGTACCCACATGGTTAGGATGCATGGTTAGGGAAACCATGTGCCAACTTTGAAAATTTTCACTCAAACATGTCTTTAGTTTTATCACAACCATGAAAACCCCTGCACAATGTTAGGAAAAACATTGTGCCCTATACCCCTCCACTGTCCACCACCACATGTTCTAGATAGATAGTGTGGTATTGATTTCACAATTTCTACTAACCATTTGGCTAGTGCATTTTTTAAACTAGTCTAGTTTTTATCTCCAAACAAGCCTCCAACACACAAAAACCGTGATGAAATTATTAGGCATCAATATCATGTACAAAATAATGAATTTGAAAAAATTTAAAATTATCCATACCCAATTCAAAAAGAAAGTTCTTATAGTACCACCCTTTAAAGGAAATCCTCTCCATTTTCACTTTCAAAGGGTGGTGTAACAATGTTTGAGAAAAACTCTAGCCACTAGGAAGGTATGTCAGCCTCCATCTCCCATGTATCAGGTTGTACATGATTGCGATTCCATTACACCATTACTTAAGGGACGTACTTGCCTTAGATAACCTCCATACCCTGGTAAACAATGTTTATAGGATACTCCTCAAAGGTATCATATTCAACTAACTGAACTTCACCAAGATAAAAAGTGTGAGATGGGTGGGCATGAAAACAGTGAAGTTGTGAAACATGGAAGACATCATGCATAGAAGGGTACCAATGTGGTAATAGAAATTGATAAGATACTCACCCTACTCTCTATAAATCTCAAAATACACTACATAATGATAAGAAAACTTACCTTTAATTCATATCCATATATTCCCTAGCCCACGAGTTACTCACTATAAAATATTATCCCTAACCATGATCACTATATGTCATAGATGGTGACCAATATAAGATTTATACCTAAACATATAATAATACATACACTTCCTGATCATCTAAACCTACTTTGTAGTCTCCTTCATGAAACGAGGGCCCAATAGGGCTACCTCACTTTCCTATAACCATCATAGGGGTGAATGGAATGACCTATCATACAAGGCCTCAAAAAGATCAATCTTAATTGTCTCAAAAATGTTATTAATATAGGTGAACATGCTGAGGGGGATATGATTCTCCCAAGAACCACTAAAATCGAGGACACCAGGTTGGATCATGTCCTCTAGAACCTGTATCATCCACTTTAACTATCCATCAATCTCATGATGAAAAGATATTCTCAGAAGAACCTATATACACATAGGATTATGCAACCTCTACTAGTGTTGTGGATTAAAATGAGAAACCCAATCTAGAATGATAGTATGAGGGACCCTATGTAGTTGTATTATCACATGAACATAGAATGTTCCCCGCTCTTCAATAAAGAAATTCACTCAAATAAAAAGGATGTTGGCTACATTTGTTAGTCCACCAATGAAAACACATATAACAACCCTACCTCTAGGAAACCTTGGTAAACCAACTACAAATAACATGGAAACATCCTCCCAATTCAATTAAGTGACTAAACTAAACTGTAACAATCCTACAAGTCTCTGTTTCTCTACCATCACTCTCTGATAGGTGGAACACCTAGCGATAAAACATTAAATCTCATGGTTCATCCCAGGACACCAACACTGGTGTCACATATATCATTACATCCAAGAGATTCCTTGATGAACTATCCACTGAGTAGAATGAGACTTGTGCATCAACTCTTATCTCATATCTGTAGGAACCCAAACATGTTTATTTATACATAAGATTTCATCTCTACCCATAAAACAATCTAGAGGTAGGTCATCTCCAGAAATTCTATCACGAAGAACCGATCCATCAGGATCTAAAAATTGATTACTCTTCAGCATCTCAAGGGGAAAGATGTAACTATGAATGATGAGAGATATAAATTATCATGAATTTCATGAAACTCTTTATACATCCCAAAAAATAGGGTCATGAATTACTATTTTTCACAGGCTTCTTGAACCGCTTGTGCCTATATTTTCTGACTCAATGCTTCATCAAATTCATTTCTTTTTTTGGCTTATAGGCAAGCTCAAAATCCAAAATAAGGAACATATTTGACCCATATTCATTATCAAAGATTTTAATCATTCTAGGTAAAGATATAATTGAGGATCTTATGGTTTTTATACCCCACAAATCAATCACCCATCATATAGTGCATCCAATAATGTATTGAATTAGACCATCAATACAAGATCAAGATCATGCATCAGGTAATTCCCCTAATGATTCCCTAACTTCCAAGATCTGTATATAGCAACACTATCCTCCGGAATCATCACTGCTCCCATTCCATTTCTTGATTTGTTAAATAACACTATGTTACCACTTCTAATATTTGGATGAATTAGAATAGGTGTCAATACAATCCTCCATTTCAACTCATGAACGGATTTATTGTACTCTTATGACCATAGGAAATTAAAAACCCTCTTTACAAGATCTATAAGTGGTGATGTAAAGAGTGAAAATTCATACATGAAATGTTTATAATATTATAACATCCCTAAGAAACTTCATATTTCAATCACATTCATGGGATTGTCCCATGATACCACAACACTCACCTTCTCTGGGTCAATAGAGACTCTTAATTCTGAGATAATAGGATCCAATAAGGGACTTGTTTAATCAAGAAGTGGAAATTATCACGACTGGCATAAATATGATGTTATCCTAGTGAACCCATAATGAATTGAAGGTACATATATTGGTCTCTATGTGTGTGATAATGCACCAATATGTTGTCCACAAATACTATGACAGAGAAATTCAGATATGGATGGAAAACCCGATTCAACATATCCATGAAAATGGATGGCACATCCATAATACTGAACAACATACCGAGGTACATATACAGAATAGACCTAGTAAGGAATGTTTTATGAGGTATGTCTGATTTCCAGACTTGTAACTTTTGGTAGCTTGATCTTAGTTCGACCTTAGAGAAAACCCTAGATCCTTATATATGGTCAAATTTATCATCTATATGGGGTTAAATATATCGGTTCTTGACAATTATTAGGTTCAACCGTTTATAATCCATGTATATACAAAGTTCGCATACACCTTATTGGTGAACAGAATTGGTGTTAGATCAACTAGTCTAGATACCATGAGAGGGGGGTGAATTGGGGTATGATATATTAAAACAACTTCCCCTTTTGATCTTCTTTTGTTGTTAGAAAAAACCCCTCTTCTCTATTCTTCCCATTGCAGAGTATAAATAAACCTTAAAGCATGCACATGACACAAAAAATTTTACTTGGTTCACCCTTATAGCGATACATCCAAGGAGAATACATTGGCAGTGTGCTGATGTAAAAATTCCACTATAAGAACACTGTTGTTTACATGTTCGAAGCCAACTCATTGTCCCTCCTGGTTTACAACCACTCACAATTTGAGAACATATTGCTCTCTCAACTGAAGTGAGCTCACTACTTCTTCAGAAGATTCACTCACAGTTTATAGACATGTGGGTATCTTCATTACCACTAATGAATGCATCTTTCACTGTATTTAGATGCTCTATTTGAGTCCAAATTTCATCCACTAATGAATATGCCTTTTCCCCTAACCACTAGGAACCAACCTTTGGGAAGTACCTTCGCAAATCACCCTACATTGCAAAGCTCCCAATTTTGTGATGCTCTAACAAGCCTTAGTGAGGATCCATCCTTTTCACGAAGCTCGCACATTTGTAGAGCTCATGCCATCATGGAGCTCAAGTCATCATAGAGCGACTTCCTTCATGAATCTCACTGTGCCAACGCGGAGCACACAACTTTTACAGAGCTAAATTAGCCACCCTGAAGCTCCTGTCTATCTCTCAAGAAGCACACTACCTTCGTGAACCACCTTCATGAACCACCTTCACAAATAGAGAGCTACAAATGTTTCTTTGTAAAACTCTCTACGTCTCTTGATGGAGTCGAGGACTATTTATAGGCGATTCCATCAAACCTTGAACCATCCACGCGATGTTATCGCCACATCATCTCAAATCATAAAGCTTCTAATTCTCCACTGAAATTCACTCTATTCCGCAATGCAGCATGGAAATTTTCTGATCATGGAGCTCATCATAATCGTGGAGTGTTCCGTCAATTACTTTGCACCGCCGCAGTGAAGATCCCTCACATTTCCCTTCAACTCTCCCATTCACAAAGCTCATCGTAATCGCAAATATCATCATCAACATTTTTCTTGTCTTTGAAAAATCCAATCCATGAATCCTATCTTCACGAAACTAATTATTTTTCCATATTTTATTGATATCTTCAAGGAAGTCCATTTTTTTCGATGTTCACCATACTCCAAATTTTGGACCCCAAAAATTTGGAAAACACTGGAAAATGGCGCCACCTTGTATCTGTTCTTTTGTACCATCTCCAGATCGTCCATTACATTTTAATGGTTCTTTGTCAATGTGGATTCTCAAAAAAATCTCTAGAACTCAATAATTCACCAAGGAAACCAGCATTGTCAACAAACACAAGCAACCCAAAAATGCTGGAATGTTACCTTGAGATATTTTTTCCCAACAATTGGAAACCACCAAGAGGAAGTACTAAGACATAAGAATCCTCAAGCCTCTAGATCTTCAATATATTGTTTGAGATCTTGGAGAAAAGTAGGTTCTATCATGTATGGAGAAATGAAACATGGATATTCTTTTTGAATGATTTCAAAAAGAATATATACCTCTCTCTTAGGAGGTAATCTTGAAAAATTATTGAGAATGATGAACCTAAAATGATCCAATATCATAGGTAATTTGGCCATATGTAAACCCAGATCCTAAATAAATATATTGGAAATATAGTAATTACCTCAACCTATCTCATGATTCTCTGGTCTAGCTCTACTAGACTAGACATCCCACTAACCCTTATATAGAAAATTTCTTCCCTATGGTGATGTAAACAATACAATATGGTGATAGCAGTCCATAAAGGCTTGATACCAAACCAACTAATTGATTTCAAGATTGGAATTGAATAAATTCAACCTGAGAAAAAACATTTCCCGTAAGAAATTGTAATGACCTACCTAAAGGGGAATGTCCCTATATTGGTGTATTCGCCCTAACCTTGATCCCAATGTTGTACCCATGGTAATTAAACCATAGTAATAATATATTTCAACAATGATATGTTTAATGATAGATAAGAATATGAAGGAGTGTGAAGAACTTATGTCAAATAAATAAGAAACTATATTGGAGGATACTGGAATAGTTCCACCTACTGTATATGACATTGAATCCCAATCAACGAGTATCGACTGTAGTTCATGAAACTGACCTAATCCATGACCCTATGTAATAGTTGGACTACGATGATCAGAACTGCTCTTCTGGTACTGCTGGTGATTAGGAGTCAAGAAGACCTGGCTACAACCTCTTCCTCAGCAAGTCCTACTAGTTCTACACCAAATCACTTCGTAACATGGCATAAAAAAACCTACCCCTAATGGTGGAGCTAGTGTGGAACATCTTCTACTGGAAATTGATGGAAAATTATGACAGAATCTCTAATGGTTTCCCATATGACCACAAGACCAACACTCCAGAGGGTCTCTATCACTATAAGGATTCAGATTCCCCTATCATCCACACTGATGACATGTCGTAGAGCTTTTACCATGGGTAATGTAGCTACCTCTTCCGAGATAAGTAAACTTCTTGGAAAATTTCGTGATGCTAGAAGAACTACTTTCCTACCTCAACACTAGTCCTCTATGACCAATAATATCACTATACCTACTATTTTACTCAGTGATAGGATCCTGATGGACTATTTCAAAGATAGTAGGTAAGATAAATATATTCACTTGAGTAGAGATGGAATACACGATCCCATCCTGAAAGCGTCTAGCATGTGGAATATTATCACAGACTACAAGAGCTACAAAGAATTTTAACTCTGTGAAACATGCCTAATACCAACATAAATAACATATAACCCCATTATAGATTCATGAAATCGTAATCTCTGTCATCTATTAGCGTATTTTAATATAATTTATCAAATAATGTAGACTGGATGTCGTCCCATACCATGTTGTGATGGTGACCAACATGGGTAACTACATCACACTAGGGCTTGGCCGAATCACTAAGCATATAAGTAAAAAGATTGACCCTTTACTCTGTAGGTGTCTCCATATGATCAATTATATAAGGCGTGTAATATAGATAAGACTGATCATTCTATTATCATCCATACATGGAAATGTGGGAGGTTGTTTCTGTTGGAAAGCATGTGTCAGATCAGCCATTTTTGGTGAAAGTCATGCAACACCTTATATGAAACACAACAGACACATGAAACTATCATGGAACTAAGATATAGTTCTTACACCAGGTATAATATGTGGTTCCTCAATTGGAACTCTTGGTGGTTTGGATGGTTTCCTAGGGACCACCACATCTGGAGCATGGTCATCACCACCCTCCTTGTTCATGAAATAAGGGTTTCATAGGAGTATTAGTCTACAAATGCTAAGAATTTGTCTCATAATAAGATTAAAGTAGATAGTTAGAAACACTAAAAGAAGTGGAATGAATAAAAAGGATCACTGCACATCGTATGCTACCCCAACTATCGATTCTGAAGGCAACGTATTGGTAAGTGTTCTTGATTAAATTACTAGGGTTCTAGAAGATGAATGGTTAACTATAACTTGCTTGATCATTTACTGGAAACGAATTTATTTCATAAGTCATGTTTTACATTTAATTTTCATTTTTATATTTTAATATATCATGATTCATTAAAAATGTGTTGTATGACCTTGTAAATTAGGTCCCATACTCCTTATCAGTATGATAAGCACCCATTTGAATTCTAATTAATGCATTGAATAAACAAATTACATGTTCCAACCCACATGGGCCCATAAATATCATGAATTGAAGCAAGAAATCACTCAATCACATTTGAATAGAATCAGAAGAATAATATTCAAACAAGTCCCCATAAAGAATAACATGTATATATAGTAATGAATGAATTGAAATAAACCTATATAGAATAGAATATGTAAGGCATGTGAATTCTAGTTGCCTATAATGAGGAATTTAACAATAGAATTTCCAAAACATCATATGGAAAATTTGAAAAATAATATCCTCATTATGAATTATAATAAAAACCACAACACATCATGTACATCACCCAATAGGGAAATGATATCAACTGTAATTAGAAAAATTTGAACAATAATCCTTTTCTTGGAAACTCGTCATTTACCCCGATCATGGATTAGAAACTCTCAATAACAACTAATAGCCACATTTCTTAGTGTTCCTAATATCCTGAATATTGTCTCCATATAGTAAATCATGAAAGGATCTCCTCTGATACCACATTGTGTCACCTCGGACTCAAATCCCACTCGGAGTTTCCCAAATCTCGATGGGTCCCTAGGCCTCAATTCTATTTCCATGAATACTAGAGGTTGTCCAATATTAGTGAGGTCCTAGGGTGTATAAATGGGGAGACTATTCTGTCATATCTAGAGTTTAGTAATGAGGATAAGATAATATAATTTTTAAATAGAAGAATTAGTAGTAAATAAAAAACCAAACTTGAATAAGATTGAGTAATAATAAACAACTGGACAACTGGTAATCATATGAAAATGTTGATGATGATATTTCAAGTTTCAAATAAGATGGAAATGATGGACACAAGGAATCATATTTAAAATACAATACAAAATTATAAAAAAAAGGAATCCAAAAACTATTCTTATCACACTGCTATCTAGCATGGTCATCTGCTGCACGCTCCATCCCATTGTCAAAATAAGCATACATGTAGTCTAACTATGTTCTAATGGCATCCCGGATAGGGTATGATATAATTCTCAGTAGGCCACCATTAATAGAAGAAATGAAATACAATTCATGTAATATAAATTTAAACAATTTCCAAGAATTCATATGTGTGTGTGTGTGGAGTACAATAATGTAAATACTCAAGTACCTACTTCAACCCTCAACTCGTGCCTGAACATGTGTCAAGTTATTTAATTAATTTAATTCTAGTTTATATAAATAGTTCATGTGGGCTAATACCATACATTACATCTAGACATGATTATATAATTAATTATCCATGGAAAAACAAGAATAAAAATTTTCTAGGCCCAAGGGTGTAACAAAGAAACCTCAGGTATGTAGAAGCCATGTTGGATCCAAGGAGTGTATCCAAGGCATCCTGTAACAGTAAATGATGGATCGTATGAGGACATACTAATAATCTAGTTATAGATATTTATTGGTTTCCAAGGTGGGTCTCACCCTTGTCAACTTCCATCTCTGAATCGAAATAACAACTAAGCGTTCTCAAAGAATTTCCTTATGAATCCAAAGTCTATATCGATTTTTACAACTCTTATAATGATGATAATGTCCTTGTACAATCGTGAGCCTTATAATTTATTCATTTATTTAATTAATTCATATAATGATCATACCATTTAATAATTTTATTTGGTTCTTGTCATATCTTTCCTTGCTTTAATGTGGATAAGTGGTATGAAACCATTTAATTTGTATCATATAAGTCATAATCATTTAATAATGTTAACTCTTATACCTTCCATTAACATGGAATGGGGTGAAACATTTGTGTAACTAAGACATTAATTCATAATACATTATGTCAATTCATATATATATAATATACTTTCAATTTCCCATTAACATTAATTTATCATGATTAAAAACATACATTAGGAAGGTCATGTTTAATGAAATCATGGTAATATGCCTTTATCAATTTTCAAATAATTTAATCCAAGGGAATTACCATTATCAAGGTTAATAAAAACACCATAAAAGTGGGTAAAAATTCATAACCAAACATTAAAAACCAATTATATAAATCACCCTACATAGGGTTTGCCACAGCCTAATTTTTGATTCCATGCTTTGTTTCAAGTACTCCTCTGGTTCTTGGCTTTCTCTTGGTTTCTGGGTGTTCCGGGATTGAAATTTTGGTTCCTATTGTGTTATTGATCGATGAACCTGGTCTTGTGGGAATTTTATAGTATTTGGACTTCTCTTTTTTCAAATTTATGGTATGAGATTGTGTTTTTTTGGAGTTTTTATAGTGACACTCCTAGTTAAACCACATGTGGGGTAAGTTGGTGAGGTGGTTTTCACCCAAGAGATGGATGAGTATTACGGTGAAAAGGATGATTTCATTTGGGATTTATCTCCCCTATCATTAGCCTATATTTCCCCCTTGGTTTTCCCCTTCGACCCCTGAAATTGGTGAAGAATGGAATGGTTTTGGATGGATAGAACGTGCTGCATGGTTTGGCCACACGGTTCCAAACCGTGCAGGAAAACCGTGCAGGTGTGTCGAAGTCATTAAAAATACTTTTGAAATTCCATTTTTCCCTCCTCAAAATAAGTCTAATCCACTCCATTCTTCCCCTATTCGACAAAAATAGACATGGGTGGCCTCAATGATCCCTTAATATCCAATGGAACTCATCTTTAATAGGGGTTTTGGTGGGGAAACTGCTTGATTCCTTCAAGTAACTGTTCCTATCTTCATTTGTTTCCTTCTCTTTAGGGGTTCCAACCTATTTCATGATGTTATAAAATGTCCAGAAGTTAGGGTTCGAATTTTTGGTTCCATTTGGTGTCTTTTTTGTGTAATCTTGAGGTTTTAGGTTGCTCTTCACTTCCTTCTAGTGCGGCAGTGGTGCGCTTGATGTTTTGCACCATGTTTAGAGGAATTTGACATAAAAGGTAGGTGTTTCCATGTGTACAAGCCCCATTATGTGTTAGAATTCTTTATTT
Organism: Viscum album; assembly: GCA_963277665.1. Taxonomy (NCBI): domain Eukaryota; kingdom Viridiplantae; phylum Streptophyta; class Magnoliopsida; order Santalales; family Viscaceae; genus Viscum; species Viscum album. The sequence continues at coordinate 1,550,027,793 of OY728125.1, read as the reverse complement.
ACTTATTTTTCTTGGTCATCGTATTTTTTGTCTACTGCGAAAACTATTTATGATGGATTTGGTTAAGTGTTTAATTTTATAATTGCATTTTAGCTTGAAATTGGGTGTTTTTAATGTGTAACTCTTGGGGTATTATTTGGGTTTATTTTATAACATATGAATTTGGTTTAATAAATTTCTTTGGGATACCAATTCTTATTTGGTAGGCAATTGGTGTTCCTTTGGTTTTAAAAGATGATTTTTGAATGGGTATTAGGTGCAAAACCTTGCCTTGCTCTTCGAAAGTGTTTTAGGAAATGTTTGTTTTCATGTGTGTCTTTAGTAGCATTATTTGGAGTAATTTTATAACACTAGGGAGTGGTTTAATAAATGTTTCTAGGGCTTCCAATTATTTTTTGGATTTGTATTGATATTATTTTGGCCTTGAATGAGGATTTTGAAATGTGTTTTGTGTGAAATATATAATTACACCCTTTGGGTTTATTTTGTAAAAATTGTAAATGTTTAATTTGGTTAAGTAAAGTGGGGAAAGAGTGTATATATACAGCTTGGGTGAGTGTGTTAATATAATATTGGTTTCTAAAAGGTAATGTGGTGATTAAATATTTCAATCATTTTTATAATGATTTATAAATTGCGGAAATGTTTTAAGAAATTGTGATGTGGGTGCGAAACATGTTTCTGGACGGTTTCGTGTGAGTTTGATTATAAAATGAATTTTAAAGGTGAGAAGGGTATTAGTTTATATGTGTGTGGTATTTTATGTGAGTTTTATTGTCTTCGAAAATTTTTATAAAATTTTGTAAAGGATTTTTGGAAGTGTTAAAGAAATGTGAAATGTAACGTGGTCAATTTTTGTGTGAATATGATTTCAAAATGAATTTGAATAAAAAAGTGGATTATGTGAATTGTGTGATATACATGGGGCCTGTTTGGTTATTGTTTGATGTGGAAGTGGTTTTTTAATGTTCAATTTATATTTCATGACTTGTTGAAGTTATTTGAGTGCAAGAGGGATACCCGAGTATCTAGGTGGGTGGAGGTGTACTAGTATTCTAGTGATCCCGTGGGGTCTGGCCTCAGTTTCACGTAAAAAGTTTGACACTTAAAACACTAACTAAACTATGATGATGATGATGATGATGATGATGATGATGATGATGGGGGATACTAGGTTATGTGTATGTTCCCTACTAGTGGATCATGCTTGAGAATAGATATTCGTGATGGTTACTCTCACCGAGATACGAGGTACCTGGGACCCACAACGAGCAAGTGCCTAGGGGTTATTTTCCTGATGCTTGTGCCCATTAGTTAATTTGTTCTTACCATCAACATACGGTATGGTTGTCTAGAAAATTCAGTATCATTGAATTTTTTTGAAAAAGTTTTGATTCTTTAAAATAGCCCACTGAAAACTCTTTTTATTTAATGATTCATCCTTTTGAAATTATAACTAGCATTTATTGTTTATCAAAAATTACATGATTTTCGTCATTGAATGTTTACAACATGGAATATCATAGTGGAGATATCCTAATGGGATTTTGATTACACCCTAATTACACCTTTGGTTTTAAATGGACTTGGTTGTTTTGGTGTCGTAGGTTTGGGGACAAATTTTAAGCCAATAGTTCTGGTTTTTACCAAACATTCATGGTGTGGTGTTGTGGATATGCCTTGAGGGTGGTTCCTCATGCCATGTGGAGGTTCTTGTACTATCTTTATTTAGTTTTGAAACATTGTAGTGGTATTTAAACATTGTTTTAAACTGTTTAATTAAGTTCTGAATTTTATTAAAAGATGTTTTGTTTTGAAACATCCATATTTGGATTCTTAGGTTCTTTGGTTGTTTTAAGTTTATTAAATCAGGTAAATCGTTCCTAATTTTTAGTTTATGATACTCGTGCACTTGTCCCAGCCCGTGAGGATTGGGAAATCCCTTCGGTCCTCATCACAGGCCGAGTATTGTGCTAGTTTTGATCAGGACGAGATTCAATTCGTGACAAAATGGTTTCAATGGAGGTTCATGTAAACTCCTTAGGACATGTTATTTGGGGAACAATTGGGATAGTATGGAGTTTGGATTGTCTGGACTTGGTATTATAGTTATGGGTAGTGTTCCCAATCACCACACCTCATTATAGGATTCAAGTCGCTAGGGAAAGTCGGGATTTATCTGATTCCTCTAGGTTTCTTGGATTGATGATGATCAGTAGTAATGAAAAGAGAGTTGGGATAATGGCCTCAGTGAGCTCACCGAGTCAGGAAAGGCATGTAGAGGTGGGGATATTTCCCTAGAACACTATCTTTGATGATGAAGTGATTGGCGTATTGCCTCCAACCATATTTCCAAGTCACCCACTGAAACTAGTTTCTTTTCGCACTTTCTTGTGCCCTTTAGTTTTGAAATCTTGGATGTTCTCTTTTAAAGATAAAAAATAACATGGTCTTGAGAAGCGCAATGTTTTTGCGAAATTTTCATTACAATAAAGAAGGAATGGTTGGATTTATGAAAAGGTAAAACTGAATTTTCTGAATAGTTTTTTGAATGGAATATGGTGTGCTTACACCTCTTTTGAAAACAAGATAATGAGTTAAGGTTGGTTTTGAAAAAGTGTTCCCAATAGATTTTTCTAAAATGTTGAAAGGTATTTTAATGGGATGAGTTATTTTGAAATTAATGTGAATAACTTGAAATGTAATTATTATCATAATGGTTATTCCTTTATGAAATATTTTGTAAGCTATGAACTGGGATTTTTATCTCATGGTTAGTGCTCTTGAGAAGAAAGATGCATTGCTGGACCATTTTGGTTTTGAAAAGTGGAAATAATTTTTGTTTGAACGTTTTTTATTTCCATAAGAGACCACATGTATTGAGTTATATGGGATGATGGATGGTTGATGGCATGGCTGGATGAGTTTTGGGATGGATATGAGGAGGGAACCCATTGTGGCATGGAAATATTTATGTGTGAGGGCCAGGGGGTACCATTTGTGGATACGCTAATCATTGAACCATTTGTTTTAAAAGAAATGATTTTGAAGGAAAACATGATATATTGATGACATGTTTGTGATGGTTTGTATTATGTGTTGATGGAAATTTTGATGTTGTGGGATTTTTTGAGTCCAATAACCCCTTCTTTTTTAATGGTTTTTTGGGTTTGTGTTTGGTTGTTAAGCTGGGTTGAAGGGATAGTTTGTGGTATCTTTTGAGAAATGTTCAGGAAGCCTTTACGGTGGTTCCCCTCATGGGTTTGGATCTAGTTTGTGGAATTTATAGACCAATGGACCAGATTTTTTGGGTCATTGGGTTCTCCCATTTGATAAGGTACACCCCCACATTAAGGGTTTGTGCATGACTAAAGTGCAACACAGATGGTTTTGCCATTGGGAAATCCTCTAGTTGATAAATATAAGAAATATTTTTCTAGGGATTTAGAGATTAATTTTTTAAAATTTGCTTTATTTTATTTTGGGATCCTCTTGTAGTGGGAAAGTTCTTGTGGAATTTTTTTATAAACCTTAGTATCTTAATTTACCATATTTTTTAAAGGTGGAAGTGGTCTGGGGTTGTTAGTGTGGATGAGAGTCTGGATGGTTTAAAAGAGGGACTCTAGGTCCTTATTAGTCTCTATGAATAATTAGTTCATGTTAAACCACTAGTGTGGAAAATATGGTCATGAGAGGTTGTTATGGAAACTTTCTATAATTCTGTTATGTTTAGGGATGTTGTATACGATCCCCCTCTATGTATTGTTTCTATCAGTTGCAATGGTCAGGTTTAGTGATGCCTTGTGATTTTTTGTGCTTATTTGAATATAATGGTAAAGGTCATGAAATCCTCTAAGATTCTCCTTTATGTTGGGAGTATTTATCCCTCGTAAAAAATTCAAAATCCTCTTTTTTAGAGGGAGGTGCTTATATGTGTCATTTCCTTCAGTTGTTCCTCACCTGAAGAAACAAGGTGTGATGTGTGTGCATCATATAATCCCTTGTTTTGAGTGAGATGTCTAGTTAGGTTAAGGTGAGTTGGGAATGTGTTATCTCATGGTAAACTTACTAGGGACTATGGTGTAGTTTTTTGTATCACATGAAGAAGAAGTTATGTTTAGGGGTTTCCAAATCCTAACCGTGAGGTTGAAGATGCTTCAATAATTTGAGCTCCATCCATTGGTTCTGGAGTGAAGCTGGCACATAGTCTAGGGAAATATCAGGTTCATTTAAACCCTTTTACAATTTATTATCCTCAGTATGAAATATAGGAATATTTTAAACCTATGGTGTCATCATCATTCTTTGGTTGTTCCTGTTAGGTGGGAAGAGGTGGAGGGCCTCGCGCCCATGTTATCGCCCAATCTCACTCTTTTCCACTTTGGTTTCCATTGAGTTTTTGGGGTATGGTAGGTAATTTTTCTACATATTTCAATAGTACGTTTTATGCATGGTTATTAATAACCATTCCCTAGAAAACCATGCAAGTAGAAGGATCCACATGGTTAGCATACAGTTTCCCAAACTTTGTGGATTTACCATGCGACCATCCCAACTCTTTAAATTTTGGTTCTTCCTATGCTAGCCGATGATGGTTGGTTTTTATTATGCGGATACCCAATATGCTTCTCATGTATGTTTCTTTGTAAATTTCAAATGGATGTCTACCCCTTGAACCAGGGAGTCAGTTCAGGCCTCCTCCTATTGGTGTCCTGATCCTGTCTCAATAAATCTTTGAGTTGTCTCTTATGGTGGGGATCCCATTATGTCTCCATGGACTATTAATTAAATTTGGAACTTGGTCTTGTCTTGGTGGTAGGTATTCTTTTTCAGATCTATCTAAGTACCTACATATTCATTGGGTAAACGTTGGGATTGGAGAACACCCAATAGTCTGGTTAAAGAAAGGTAACTGTAACCTTGTTCATTGTTGTTATTCATTTGGGTAAATATCTTGAATCATTGTCAGATATTGTTTGATTAGATTGATTTTGGGATAATTTCTAAATTTTCTTGATCATTTCAGGAAAGTGGTGTATGTTTTGGTTTGTGAGAGTATTCCTTCCTTAATTTATCACTTGAGGTGTTTTGTCGGTGGGGGTGAAACAAGAAAAATGAGTACATCTTGGTTTCTCAGTTGGGTTTGATTTTTCCTTTGGCCTATTTGTGGATTTCTTTGGGTGGAAAAATTTATGTTGGGGGAGAATTTTGACACCCATATTTTTGATTCCATGATTTTTTTTAATCCTCCTTTGCTTCATGGCTTTCGATTGGTTTCTGGGTGTTCCGAGTTTGAAATTTTGGTTTCTGATGTGTTATTGATCTATAACCTTGGTCTTGGGGTTATTTTATATTATTTTGACTTGTATTTTGTCAAAGGGATGGTATGAGGTTGTGTTTTTTTGGATTTTTCTTAGTGACACTCTTAGTAACACCACTTGTGGGGTAAGTTGGTGAGGTGGTTTTCACCCATGAGTTGGATGAGTTTTGGGGTGAAAAGGGTGGTTTCATTTGGTATTTTTATCCCCAATACATGGAATATATTTATCCTCTGGTTTCTCCCTTGTACCCCCTTGAAATTGGAGAAGAATGGAACGGTTTTGGGTGGCTAGAACAGGCCGCACTGTTTGGCCGTACGGTTCCAAACCGTGCAGAAAAACCGTGTAGGTGTGTCCAGGTCATTAAAAATACTTTTGAAATTCCATTTTTTATCTCCCATAATTAAGTCTAATCTTCTCCATTCTTCCCCCATTCGACACCAGTTGCCATGGGAGGCCTCCAAGATCCCTCAGTCTTCCATGGAAACCATCTTTGATGGGGTTTTTGGTGGCAAAACTCCATGATTCCTTCACCTAAGTGTTCCCCTCTTCATTTCCTTCTTTATCCTTAGAGTTTACTCCCTCTTTAATGATGTTATAAAATTTCCAGAAGTTAGGGTTCTAATATAAGGTTTTATTTGGTGTATTGTTTGTGTAATATTGTGGTTTTAGGTTTCTCTTCACTTCCTTGTGGTGCGGAGGTGGTGCGCTTGATGTTTCGCACCAAGTTTTGAGGATTTCAACCCAAAAGTTTGGGGATTAAATGTGTAGAAATAGGTTGATGAGTTATCATGATTTATTTACTTATTTTTCATGTTCTTAGTATTTTTTTTGTGGTAAAAAAACCGTTTATGATGGATTTGGTTAAGAGTTTAATTTTATAATTGTATATTAGCATTAAATTGGGTGTTTTTCATGCGTAACTCTTGTGGTATTATATGGCTGTATTTTATAACATATTCATTTTGTTTAATAAATATTTTTGGGATGCCAAGTTTTCTTTTTTAGTGTTTTGGGGTGCTTTTGGGTTCAAAATAGGGTTTTTGAATGGGTTTTAGGTGCAAAACCATTTCATGCTCATTGAAACTGTTTTATGAAATGTGTGTTTTCATTTTTATCATTTGTGGAATTATTTGGATTAATTTTATAAAACATGTGAGTGATTTAATAAATTTTTATAGGGATTCTAATTCTATATTGGATTGGTATTGGTATGATTTTGGCCTTGAATGAGGGTTTTGAAATGGGTTTTGTGTGCAAGACATAATTACACCCTTTGGGTTTATTTTTTGATAATTGTAAATGTTTTATTTGTCAAAAAATGTGGGAAAATATTGTATATATACTATTTGGGAGAGTATGTTCAACTAATATTTGTTTTTTGAATGTTAAATTTATTATTTAAGATGTCAAACATTTTTATAATGATTTATAAATTGCCGAAATGTATTACTAAATTGTGATGTGGGTTCGAAACTTGTTTGTGGATTGTTTTGTGTCAGTCTAATGATAAAATGAATTTTGAAGGTGAGAAGAGTATTATGTGATATGTTTGGGGGATTTTATGTGTGTTTTAATATCTTGGAATGTTTTTATAAAATTGTATAAAGGACTTTAGGAAGTGTTAATGAAATGTGAAAAGTGTTTTGGGCTATTTTGGTGTGAGTGTGATTTCAAAATGAATTTGAATGAAAATTGAATTATCTGACTTGGGTTATATAAATGGGGGAACTTTAGTTAATTTTTGATGTTTAAGTGGCATTTTCATGTGAAAATTATATTTCTTGACTTTTTTAGCTTGTTTGAGAATAGGAGGGAAACCCGGGTATCGAGGTGGGTGGTTGTGTACTAGTATACTGGTGATCCTGTGGGGTTTAGCATGATTTTCATGTAGCAAGTTTGACACTAACAACACTAACTAAACTATTATGATTGTGATGGGGGACCACTAGATTTTGGTTATATTCCCAACTAGTGGTTCATGAATGAGAACGGATGTTTGTGATGGTTACTCTAACCGATATATGAGGTACTTGTGACCAACAAAAAGATAGTGCCTAAGGGTTATTTTCCCATTGATTGTGCTCATTAGTTACATTATGCTTACCATCAACATATGGAATGGGTGGCTGGAAAATTTAGTAGTATTGAATTTTTTTAAAAAAATTGTTGATTCTTTAAAATAACCCACATGAAAACACTTTTTATTTAATGTTTCATCCTTTAGAAATTGTAACTAGCCTTTCCGGTTTATAAAAACATCCATGTTTCTATTATTTGAATTATTTTCACATGGAATATCATAGTGTTGGTATCCTAAGGAGATTTATCTCACACCCTACTTAAGCCTTTGGTAATTTGAAGACTTGGTTGTTTTTTGTCGTAGGTTTGGGTACAACTTTTGTGCCAATAGTTCACGTTTTTACAAGTCGTTCATGATGCAATGTTGTGGAGATAGATTATGGGCCATGCCTCTTGCCATTTGGAGGATCTGTATATGTCCTCATTTTGTTTTTAACTTTATAATGGTCATTAAACATTGTTTTAAATTGAGTAATTCAGTTCATAATTTTATGAAAACATGTTTTGGTTTGAAAATTCTAGGTATGGTTTCTTGGGTTCGTTTGTTGTTTTATGTTTATAAACATGGGTAAATCGTTCAAAAAATTTAGTTTATAATACCTGAGAATTTTTCCAACCCATGGGTATTGAGAACGCCCTTTGGGCCTTGTCACGGGCCAGGTATGGTTCTGGTTTTGATGGTGACCGGATTCGGTTCTTGACAAAATGGTATCAAAGGAGGTTCAAATTACCTTTTTGGGTCAAGTTTTTTGGGGAACAGTAGGGGTAGTCTGGAGTTAGGATTGTCGGGAAATTCTATTATGGTTATGGGTAGTTTCCCTGATCACCACACCTCGTGGTGGGATTAGAGTCTCTAGGGGATGTTGGGATTTATCTAAGACCTTTAATTTTCTTGGTTTGATGATGATTAGGCGAAATGAAAAGAGTGTTGGGATAATGGTCTCAGTGAGCTCGTATGGTCTGGAAAGCCACGAGTAGCTTGGGATATTTCCTTTTAAAAAACTATTGGACGGTGAAGGGTTTAGCATATGGCTGCCAACCATATGTCCAAGTCACTCACCGAAACTAGTTTCCTATCACATTGTCTTGTTCCCATTAGTTTTGAAATCCTCGAAGTTCGCTTTCAAAAAAGTGAAATTGTTTTAAGAAGAGAAATGTTTTTTTGAAATGATTTTTCCAATAAACAGTGAATAGTTAGATTTTGGAAATGATATAATTGGATTTTTAAAATGTCCTTGAAATTAAAAATGGTGTGTTTACACCTCTTTTGAAAACAGAAAATTGTGTTAATGTTGGTTTTGAAAAAGTGTTCCCAATAGAGATTTATAATCCATTGGAAGGTATTTTAATGGGATGAGTTGTTTTAAAATTAATTTTAATAACTTGAAAGAGAATACTTATCCGAATGGTTGTGCATCTATGAAAAGTGTTGCAAGATGAAAACTGGGATTTGGATCTCATGGTTAGTGGTCTTGAGAAGAAGGATATATTGGTTGACCATTTTTGTTTTGAATATTGGAAAGAATTTTTTTTTAACCTTTGGTATTTCCATGAGTGACCACATGCATGGTGTTATATGGGATGATGAATGGCTGATGGAATGGCTGGATGAGTGTCGAGATGGATATGAGGAGGGTGCCCTATGTGGCACTGAAACATGCATGTGTGAGGTACATGGGGTACCATTGGTGGATACGCTTACCACTGGATCCTTCTACTTGCATGATTTTCTAGGGCATGGTTAGCGTATGGTTTCACAAACTATGCAGATTGTTCGTGTGACCATTCAAACTCTTTAAATTTGGGTTCTTCCTATGTCGGCCCATGCTAGTCATTTAATATGGTTGGTTGTTATGGTGGGGGGCCCACTATTATTCTCATGTATGATTATTTGTAAATTTCAAATGGAAGTCTATATGTTCTACTGGGGAGTCCATTCAGGCCTCCCCCTAATGGTGTCCTGATCCCATCTCAGGAAAAATTTGAGTTGCCTATAATAGTGGGGAGACCATTTTGTATCCCCATACTAGTAAATTATATTGTTCCTTGATATTGGCTTGGTGTTAGGTAGTATTTTTCAGCTCTATCCAACTACCGACATCTTCCTTGGGTAAACATTGGGATTGGAGAACGCCCAACAGTCTAGTTAAAGCAATGTAAGTGTAACCTTGTGGGTTGTTGTTTGTTTGTGTAAATTGTTGGAATCTTGGTTGGATAGTGCTCAAGGAGTTTTATTTTGGGATAAAGTCGGAATGTATTTGATCATTACATGAATGTTTTTTAATTTTTGGTCTATGAGAGTATTCCTTCATTAATTGATCATTGGATGGGTTTTGTCCTTGGGGTGAAACTTGGAAAAGGATTACATCTTGGTTTCTTAGTTGGGTTTTGTTTTTTTATTTTTCCTTACTATATATTTTTAGGGGCATAAATATTTATGGTGGGGAGAATTTTTACACCTTGATTTTTGATTCCATGAATTGTTTCAAATCCCCTTTTGGTTCATGGATTTCTATTGGTCTCTGGGTGTTCGGGGTTTGAAATTTGGGTTCCTATTTTGTTTCTAATATATGACCTAGGACATGGGGTATAATATGGTATTTCAACATCTCTTTTTTTCAAAGGTATGGTATGAGGTCGTGTTGTTTTTGAGTTGTCTTAGTGACAGTCTTAGTTACACCACATGTGGGATAAGTTGGTGAGTTAGTTTTCACCCATGAGTTGGATGAATTTTAGGGTGAAAAGGATTGTTTCATTTGGGATTTATCTCCCATATCCTTGGATAATATTTACCTCTTTGTTTCCCCATAGGACCCCCCTAAAATTGGAGAAGAATGGCATGGTTTTTCTTGGCCAGAATAGGCCGCACGGTTTGGATGCACGGTTCCAACACATGTAGGTGTGTCCTAGTCATTAAAAATACTTTTGAAATTACATTTTTTCCCTCCAAAAAATAGTTCTAATCCAATCCATTATTACCCCATTTTACACCATCATCCATGGGAGTCCTCCAAGCTCCATCATGATCCCATGGAACCCATCTTTGATGGGGCCTTTGGTGGGGAAACTCCACGATTCCTTCAAGTATGTGTTCCTCTCTTCATTTCCATCCTTCTCCTTAGGGTGTCCTACCTCTTTAATAATTTTATAAAATATACAGAAGTTAGGGTCTGAATATAGGGTTTTAGTTGGTGTCTTTTTGGTGTAATATTGAGGTTTTAGGTTGGTTTTCACTTCCTTGTGGTGCGATGGTGGTGTACTTGATGTTGTTCACCATGTTTTGAGGGTTTCGACACAAAAGGTAGGTGATTCCATCTATAGACACACCATGATGAATTTTCATGTTGTATTTACTTATTTTTCAAGTTTTATATATTTTGTGTGTGGTTCTAAAACTATTTATGATGGATTTGGTTAAGCATTTAATTTTATAATTGAATTTTATTTTGAAATTGCATGTTTTTCATGTGTAACTCTTGGGGTGTTATTTGGGTGTATTTTATAACATATGGGTATGGTTTAAAAAATTTGGTTGGGCTTCCAATTCTGCTTAGGTAGGGTCTTGGTGTGCCTTTGGGTTCAAAAGAGGGTTTTTGAATGCGTTTTATGTGCAAAACCTTATCATTCTCTTTTAAAGTGTTTTAATAAATGTGTGTTTTCAGGAGTATCTTTTGTTGAATTATTTGGAGTAATTTTATAACACTTGGGAGTGGTTTAATAAATGTTTATATGGATGAAAATTATGTTTTGTATTGTTATTGGTATTATTTTGGCCATGAATGATGGTTTTGAAATGGTTTTTGTGTGCAAGACATAATTACATCCTTTGGGTTTGTTTTGTGAAAACTGTAAATGTTTTATTTGGTTAAAAAAAGTGGGAAAAGAGTGTTTATATACTATTTGGGTGACTCTGTTCACCTAATATTGGTCTATGAAAGGTAAAGTGGTAATTAAGATGTCAATAATTTTTAGAATGATTTATATTTTTCTAAAATGTTTTATTAAATTGTGATATGGGTGCAAAACATGTTTTCAAACTATTTCTTGTGAGTTTGATGATAAAATGAATTTTAAAGGTGAGAAGGGTATAATGTGATATGTGTGTGGGATATAATGTGAGTTTTAATTTCTTGTAGAGGTTTTATAATATTTTTTAAAGGATTTTTGGAAGTGTTAAAGATATGTGAAAGTGTTGTGGGCTATTTTGGTGTGATTATGATTTTAAAATGAATTTGAATGAAAAAGTGGATTATGTGAATTTTGTAACATACATGGGGGATATTTGGTTAATATTTTATGTGGAAGTGATATTTTCTTGTTTAAATTATATTTCTTGACTTTTAGAACTTTTTTTATCACAAGATGGAATCTCAGGTATCTTTGTGTATGGACGTGTACTAGTATTCTAGTGATCTTGTGGGGTTTGGACTTAGTTTCAGGTTGCAAGTTAGATGCTTACAACACTAACTAAACTATCATGATAATTATGGGGGACCACTAGGTTATGGGTATTTTCCTTACTAGTGGGTCCTATATGATAACTAGTATTTGTGATGGTTACTCTCACAGAGATACGATATATGGGGGACTCACAATGAGCTAATGCCTAGGGGTTATTTTACCATTGATTTTACTCATTAGTTACTTTGTGATTACCATCGGCATACAGTATGGTTGGCTGTAAGATTCAGTAGCATTGATTTTTTTTTAAGTTTTGATTCATTAAAATATCCCACTTAAAAACTATTTTTATTTAAAGTTTCGTCCTTTAGAAATTGTGACTAGCATTTCTTGAGTATCAAAACACGCATGTATTTCATCTTTGAATGTTGTCACATCGAATCTCTTAGTGGTGTTATCCTACATGGATTTGTATCACATCCTAATTACACCTTGGGGAGTAAGTTGGAATGGATAATTTGTTGTCTCATGTTTGGGTACAACTTTTGTGCCAACAATTCGGGTTTTTACCAGTCGTTCGTGATGTGGTGTTGTAGAGATGGCTTGAGGGCAGTGCCTCTTTCCCTGTGGAGGTTATTGGGTTGTCCTTATATATTTTTATATCTTTGTAATGGTCTTTAAACATTTTTTTAAACTATTTAATTTAGTTATGAAATTTATTAAAAGATATATTTGATTTGAAGAATCCAGATTTGGTTTGTTGGGTTCATTTTTTGTTTTAAGGTTATAAACTCAGGTAAATTGTTCCCAATTTTCAGTTTATGATACTAAGGAACTTGTGCCAACCCATGGTGATTGGTAATCCCCTTTTGGCCTTGTCACAGGCCAGGTATGGTGCCAGTTTTGAGGGTGACCAGATTTAGTTCGTGATATGGTTGTCTTCATTAAGGTCGCAACTTCAAATGATGGATTGTATATTTAATTAAAAGTCATAGAATACAATTATAATAAGTAAAAATAATCCAAATTAATTAATAAAATGATGCATGATGAAATTGGTTTACACCCATAGTAATTTATAAAATGAAAAATCTTCAGGAATGAGTTATAGAACACCTACCTCATAATTGTACAACTCTCCTCATCCAATATTAGCCTCTAATTTGGTATAGATTGGAAGAGATCTGATAAACTGATCAATGCCCAAAAAATGGTATATGAGCCTGTATATAAATAGTATTATCGATAGAAATAGAAACAAAGAATGTCTAAATAGGAATCTAGTACTCACTGATATACATCTAACTTGACGAATGATGATTGAAATAGACACCAAATCAGATCTTGGGGTCAATTCATTATTTGGGCCTTCAAGGAGCTCAAAGAGAAGAGAAATATGATGAACACTATAATATATTAGGAAATAAAGAAGGGGGGTTTAAACCTATAAACAATTAATGGAATTTTGGTAAAATCACCTGAAAACGAGCCTCATACAGTTTTGGGCCCAAGGTTCGGGAAACGTTGTGCCAACATGGATCCTTATGATTTATAGAGGGTGCACTGGCACAGTTAGGATGCACGGCTTGGAAAACCATGTGCCAACCATTTGAAATGGATCTACAACATGTATATTTCTTTAATCATAGTTTTTTAGCCCATGTGGCATGGTTAAGGAAAATAGTGCACCCAATACAATTCCATTATCCAATACCATAGAGTTTTGAGAGGTCGTCTGACCTTTCCCACACGGCTTCTACTAATCGTGCGGCCAATTTATTTTTCAAAAAAGTCGAGGTTTTGAGCTCCAAACAAGCCTCATAGAACCCTGAAACCTTCTCAATCTCATTAGGAATCAATATTGGGTCCAAAATAAAGAAATTTTTAAAATTAAAAAAGATCCATACCTGACTAAAAAACCTAGTTATTAAATAAATAATATCATAATCATAAGCGGGGTTTCTTGGGGAATATTCTCAAAGCCTGTCATGGGATAACATTCTCTAATATATGTTTCCTAAATCAATTTCCCATGTATTCTTCTAAAGATAATTAGATACCAATTGTAATGACTCTATCCATATTATCCATGATTTAGTGGTTAAATTATTACATTAGAACCAGATATCAAGAGATCACATCCCAGCTGACTGAATAGTTTAGGATTCATGGAAAACACATTTCATACATGAATTTTACATTAAATTTCAAAGTATAAAATAAAACATATTATTTAAATTAATTACAACATATTATCATTTAGTATATCCAAGCATATCAAATAGAAAACAATTTCAGGTATCCTGTGAAAAAGAAAACAAAAGAAAGTGGTGACATCAGATTTTCAGTAATGTAATGAATATATCATAAGATAAATAATGAATGAAATATATGATAGGACATAAATTATAATAAAATAATGACATATAAATAATTTAATGAGCCAAAATCATATCCATGCATATAAGAAATATTCAAATACTTGTATTTTTATCCTTATTTAATTTCCAAATAATGAGATGAATAATTGTGGACATCTAAAACATATCATCTAGGCTATGTGGAAAGATATTATAAATTTATTTTCAATGCCTCACTCCATGCCATTTACATAAACTGGTAATTCCTTAGACAAACCCAAATATATTTTTTATTATGAGACCTACCGATGAATCTAGGAGATGTGCAATTTCTATTCTCACCCATCGCATAATAAATCCAATGAATTCATCATATTAATGTAATAAAACCTATTAATTGAAAATTATTATATTGAAAAACTATTATATGAAATGTTAATACTTTCCCCAATCGACATACATAATCATAACTATCATGGGAAATATTGTGAATGGTTTTAAAATATTACATACTTAATTAAAATGATCCTAACAATGTAGATAAAAAATGGGGATGGTATAATTATATTATATCCTAAAATAATATTCAACAAATCATGTCGACATAGATGAAAATGCGAAAAAAATTATAACAATAAATTTTCATAGTAAGAATAGATATTATTACATTGAAATCTAAAATATTAACCAAATATTAATGAAAAAATATTATTTTAAATTACCCTTTAAAACATGTAAAGTTATTTATAATGAAAATATTGGTTATGATAGTGGGAAATTCTATTTTTTTGTTTATGTTAAAAATAAATTTTTTCAAACTTTTTTTTAATTTCAAATACTACCTTATTGGAAAAGGATATAAAGATTCCTTGTAAACCATTATGTAAAACATAAAACATGGTTAAATTTTTTAAATTATACATTCTAAAATACGATTTTCTTTAATTTCTTTTTAGAGAACATGGACACTGAATAAAAATTATTTTCGACTAAATAGATGAACGAAGTTGACTTTCTTTAAAAACATTTTCTCCACCATTTTATTTTCAAAAGAGTGAAAAATGATATATTAGATAAAATTTTCATGAATAAAAATATGAGAAGATAATATATCATTTTTAATATAGAAATAACAAATAATTCATCTAATTTGGACTTGAACATAATCCATTCCGAATAATGTTGATATTGTGAAATAAACTATTACCTCATGTCTAATTTCCATCAAACATGTCTGACCCTACTGTATACTAAATTAAAATATATATATTAATTTATTTATTATATGACTATTTTAGAACCATATTAATTTATATCATATCTTATTGGATTTAATTGTGGTCATTAATTACCCTTGTATTAACAATTCTTTGTTAGAATAACTGTTCCACGTCCTAAGGGATCACTTTTTTATGTATGTTTTGGTTTGGTTGTTTCAATTATTTTACTTTTATATTAGTATTCTCATAATAAAAATGTTAAAAATTATATAAATATAATATTTCTTCATTATATATGTTTTTATAGTAATCAATAAAATATATAGATATAAAAATAAACTACACCATTCATAGAGATGGTAACTCGAACATACGAATGGACTCTATTTTCATAGTTTGATGGATGAAATGAAAGTAAGATAAGTAATAAATTAACATTATATATTCATTTTAATATCATATATCATTTATATTCATTAATTTTATCTTTATTACCATCCATGTAATGTGTAAATGAAAAAATATCACATCGCTTCGTAGAGGTGGTAGTCCACATGTACAGACAAGATACGTTATTGTTTTGCTACAAATAAAAAAGTAAGAAGGAATATAGTATTTTTCATATCAAGAAAAATATTTATTTCATAAATTTTATAGATATTAATTGGATTTATTTTTAAAACTATCAAATTGAAATGGTGATGAAAAATGAATTACATTGCTATGTGGAGATGGTAAGACATATGTATACATATGTGATGTTTTTGCTATTTATAGGATGGAACAGAAATGAAACATGATTGAAACATAATAATATTAATATTTAAATAAAATTATGGTACTAGATATATTATCCTATCTTGGTTTTATTAGTTTAATATGAATTATAAAGAGAAATATATTTGAAGGACTTGATACAGGCGATTACCTATTCTTCAATTGACATCCAATAGATTTATTATTAATGGTATTATAGTAGGTATCATGGAATGAAAAAAACTATAAAACCTAGATAAGGATGTTTATATTATTAATATACATGTTTTTTTGATATATATGTCTGTTTGTGGGGTAATTTCGTGAAGGAAGGGGTACCTTTTTAAAATCAAGGGGAGGGGAACTCTTGGAATGTCATAAAATATTAAAAAATGAAAAAGAAATTAACTAAAAAATATCTATAAAATCTGACATTAATTCCTAAATAATGTTGTATATTGTATATATATCATCATCCAAATAAATTTTCATTGTTTAATGTGGCATTTTAAAACAAATCATTTGGTTTAACCCCTCAGTTAAGATATTTTAGCATCAAATGAAAAACATGTTTTCACTCTTAAAGGTATTGAATTTTATATATAATGTAACTTCTCACTCATAAATAAATATCATATGGAATTTTTTAAAATAATTTTCCCATTTTATCTCATTAAATATTTTAAATTTTTATATAATTTAATAAATATTATTTTCATAAAATTTCATTCATATCAATTTTGAAACTATTGATTTATTTTTGAATTAAAAGAAATAATGAAAAATATGTAATTATAATATAGTACATTAAAATAACACTAATGTGTCATAATCATCAATAAATATTTTAAATTTTTTATATAATTTAATAAATGTTATTTTCATAAGAATTTATTAATATCAATTTTGAAACTATTAATTTATTTTGAATTAAAAGTCATAATGAAAAATATTTAATTATAATATAGTCCTTTAAAACAACACCAATGTGTCATAGTCATAAATAAATTTTTTTAAACACTAAAATTCAATCAAATTATATAACATCAAATATTTTTAATATTATTTATTTTTCTTTTATATAAATTGAAGAAATACTTCTTCGACATTTCATATAAATTTCAGGTAATAATATAGTTAGTAAAAAATTAGATATAAATTTATATAATAAATTTATTTATTACAATAAAAATATCTAATTATATTCATTCATAACTAGATTTTATCTCTCTATATACACATAAGAGACACTTAAATCTTACATAGTGACATTGTGTAACATTCAATGATTTAAATATTATATTGGTTATATTTAGGGAAAAATGTACATTTAAAAAATAATTTTCAATACTAAGATGATATGTTTCGAATAACCTTCTTCCAATAAGAGGTTTGACGAAAAATTAGGTCTTTATTACTTATTTTTATCCTTGATTAACCTGATTTACCCATTAATGAGGTGATTAATTTTACAATGGTTATGATTCACAAAGCCTAAAAATAAGGTGGGCTATTTACCATATATTACCATCATGTGTATAAAAATAGGATCAATTTTTTTAATTAAATACCTATTGTTTCTAAAATTAATTCACAAATAATTTTATTAAACATGATAAAAACCACTATTTAGTAAAAAACAACTTTTCAAGCATAAAACAAGGTTAGGTATTATCCTATACCTATAAAATTATTTAATTAATGTTAAATAATTTTATTGAATAATATATATATATATATATATCCTTAAAAAAATTCAGTAATAGTGGATAATTTAATTTAATAATATAAAAATACATTTTAATAATGAAAAATAGTTCTTCAGAAAAATGCCTCTTTAGAGATAACAATATAATTATGAAAAATTGAAACATAAAATTGATTAAAATGAATATATTTAGAATAATTTAAATTTTATAAAACTAACTTTAACTTTAAATTAGTTAAAAAAAATTATTTTGTTTATGTCCTTGAAAGAAAAATACAATTTCTGATCAAAATATGAATTTTTCACTATTGACTGAAAATAGATTTTTAAGAAAAATATAAGGGTTCAACCCAATGATAAATTTTATTTTATTATTTCTAAAAAAAAAATTTATAAAATAAAATAACTATAATTTTGATCAAAAAATTATTCTATTTTCTCAATAAAAATCCTTTTTGAAGAAAATGTATTTCTGAAGCCGAAGATAACCATACTGAAAATTGAGTAATTATTTCTTAAGAATTAATCATTATAATGGCCTGGACCTCTCCAGTCCATTCCTTCGTGAAAATGTGGGGCTATAGGTGTTTCGGGAAATCAAGGTGGCTTGGGGGTGCATTTGGGTGGACCTCTAGGGAAAACTAAAGGGGTAATGGCCTTCGCACGAGAGGCGCACGGTTTGTCAAACCATGCGGAAAAACCATGAAAGGTTGGTGTTGGAGGCAGTATCCTTCACATGGGAGGCGCACGGTTAGGACAAACCATGGGGCCTAATCATGCGAGGATTGTTTTCGAGGCAGAAGATAACGCACGGTTAGCGCACGGTTTGTTAAACCATGCAGACTAACCATGCGGGCACTTAAAGTTAGATCCTAAAATTTCGTATCTGAACTCTTTTTCCTCTAAATGGTTCTTTTAAGCCCCTAAGTCTCCATAACCTGGGATTACTCTTCCTTAGAGGAAAGAGACCCTCTCCCAAGCATTTCGGAGGCGATCCGGAGGATTCTCTTCGCAAATCAAAGTCGGTTTCTCAAGGTATGTGATCGTTCTTGTTGGGTTCATAGATCTTCATAGATATACTCCTCCTCTTCCTTAGGTTTCTTAAATATATGCCCGTTATGGGTAGATCTAAGTGTGTGGATGTCGAATATGACGAGTCTTGGTATTGATCTTTCTAGGAGGAGAGATCTAAGGTGGGGTTTCTGAGAATCGACCTGGGTTCCTTGAGCGTTCCTTGACCGTGGTGGTTTCCATCAAAAACAATTGAGATAGGGATCTTACCTTTGTCTCTCTCTCTCCTTTGTGCATCATGCGGGGTGGGTATCCTCTTGTTTTCTTGAGATACGGTTCACCCAATAAATAAAGATTGTAACTGGTTAAATAACGGGTTTGGGGAATTTTTTTGATATTGTTGTTTTATTTCCATCAATGTGTATCCTTTGATTATGTTGTGAATTGAATAGGCTTATACCTACCGAAAATCACGGTCGTTGGGGGCCTTTTCCTGCGCAATTAAAGATTTCCCTGTTTTTCTGGATTCTTTTGTGTATGGAACATCATTGAATGTGGAAATTGGTTAATCATGTAAAGTTGGCTGATTAAACGAATACCTGGAACCCTTGTATGATCACCCCAGTTAAACTAAATGAAAGAATGAATTTTTATGGTGCTAGTTGGGGTTTATATATGTGAAGGGGTGTTTTTTGGGTTGTTGTGGAATGGGTGAGAAGTGGGGCAGCGGTTGGCTTGGTTGTGGGTTGGCATGTATGATATGGTTGTGATGGTTAGCGGAGCTGTAGTAAATGGTATCAAAGGAATGATGATGTGGTACGGGTATTGTTTCTAATGTGTTTGTGGTTATGGTTGCATGGATGGGTTGTGTATATGAATAAAATTGGAAGATTTAACTAATGAATCATGGGGCATGGTAGTTGATTAAATGTGGAAAATCGATGGAATTGATTGGCTGATAAAAGAAAATGGTATTGTGTTGCTTGCATTTTCCCTAACTTTATTTGTCGTTGGCAGGGATATGTTTTACAACCGATTGATCTGGTTTGGTTGTTGTCAGTTTCTCGATAGTTAAAGAAGTGATAAACTAAAACTGGTGAAACATGAAAATCTTAATGGGATTTGGGGCTGTTTATTCTGTGTGTACCTTCGAGGTAGCAGTCCCAAGTCATGTGCTCAGATATTTTGTGTAGAACCCTTAGGATGGGATGAGTGGTTGATATAATTATATAAATCTGTATGTTTTATGTTTCTTTATGCACCCCACCCATGTTGAGAACTACGTGTCGAACAACTGTGGGATGGGGGGTGAGATTATCAAACATATAAAGGATGGCTGGTTACTGTTTTTCCTTGTGCTCCCTCTTCCCGGTCCTATAGCCCAAGATCCTTCAGGCAGCTTATGACAGATGTTTCCCAAGAGTCTTCGGGATGAGGATGTGATGTGTTCCCAAGTGTCTTCGAGATGAGATGAGATGTGGTTCCCAGGTGTCTTTGGGATGAGATGTGGTTATAGCCGAGGATTGAGCGCTGGTGGGATACTATGATAGCCTAGGATTGAGTGTCGGCGGGATACTATGAGTTTCGTATGGCCAGGTTGCAGCACTAGCTCAAGCTTCATATGGATAGGTTGTGGCACTAGATTAGGAAGAGTGGGAAGCATCAGAGCGTTAGGCATGAGGGCTTGAGTAGTATTCAGTTGGAAGGTGGTGTGGGGTACCCATACTTTGATAATATTACTATACTACTCTATTGACTTTCATTATTTGGTGAGTGTGGCTTGTGAGGTTGGGTTGATGGATTCTTTGTTATGCTTTGGTTCCTCCTATTTCTTTTCTCATGGGGCATTAGGATGTATCCCCACCCGAGCACGAGAGATTTAGGTTTTCATACTGAGTATACTTGTATACTCACCCTACGTTTACTTTCAGGTTTTCAGGAGGACTTTAGGGACCGTGCACGACCTTGCTAGTCGGGCGTTGGAGTTTTGCTGGTTGTAGTTTTTGCTTTCTTTTTTTATCGTACTATGGATCTTTTCTTGTACTTGTACCTTTGTTCAGTATTGTATCAAACATGCATATGGGTTTGGTTTTGGGTTTATTTTCATTTACTAGTTCCTTTTTCTTTTGGTGTTTGACTCATCCTGTTTCCTGATCTTAAATAATAAAAATGGTAATGCCTCCCATATTTGTGAAAACTCATACCCTTGGTGCTAGTCGCCGCTCTGGGGCCTATAGGAGGCAGGACTCGGGGGGTCATTATCTCCCTTTCACTATTTCCAGCTCAAGAGGGGCATCTTTACTGGGAGGGGGTCGTGACAAAATGGTATCAAAGGTGATGGTTGAGAGATAATATGGAGTCTGGAGTTAGTCACAGTGACGAATGCATGGGATGGTAGGGAAACAGTGTTGGCTAATCTTGGTGCATGACATAGGCCAGGGAAGACCAGCTAGGACATGGGATTTTAGGGCCCCCCATGATCTGATGTAAGGACTTTGAGCTTACCGAATGACCATGTAAGACAACATTGATTGTAGGGTAGATACACTACGAAAGGTACATGCGTCATCATGATTGTGTTTTACTTGGTTTGGGTGTTCTGGGAAAGAAGTCAAAATAAAATGATAAAATTAAACCTTGAGAAAATTTTCCCTTGCTACTTGGGCTTAGGCGTTCTTTGTTTACCGTTCAGCTATAGCACCTAGACGTCATCCTCAGGTGACTCGGGAAGTTGAGGCCCAACAATTTCAGATGGTCGACTAGCTGAGGATTGGCCGAGCAGAGGAAGATGACTTGTGGCAGCGCACGTTTCGATCTTTCCAGCGACAGAGCTTGAAGATGCATGAAGGCAGCACTTCGGATACGGAATCAGAGAGTTGGTTAGAGGAACTCAAGATCACCTTTGGGTTGATCAGGGCCCCATCAGAGTACTGGGTTCCTCTAGCATTAAGCCAACTATGAGGAGTGGCACGTCAGTGGTGGATGCTTCACCTTATGGAGGGGAAGGAGAAAGAAGTTCTATGGGCCAACTTCGAGAAGGAGTTCCACGAGGAATTTCATTCCTCTATGAGGAAGGCCGAGAAGAGGCAGGAGTTGTTTTCTCTCCAGCAAAGAAGCATGTCAGTGTAGGAACTAGGGGTCAAGTTCAAGGATCTCCTCCGTTTTTCCCTGAATCTCTTTCCAGATGAAGATTCCTAAGCCATACATTTAGAGGAGGCACTTCACCCCTCTATTCGGTGCACGGATACCCCTTTCACCTTTCTGACGCACCTAGAAGTATATAAGAAGGCAGAGATAATCAAGAGGATGCACTCAAAGGTAGGTCCACCATGAGAGAGGAGTCACCCAAGTTCATCCAAGAAGGAGGCGGTCAGCAGTAGATCCCTAGCAATATGACCATCCATGTTTCGACCGGCAGGGAGTATACTTTAGCAGATCCCCTACCAATCTCACATTTTCCACCCGTTTTCTATGGTCCAGGGACCGAGGTTCTTTTCATGTGGGAATCGTGGGAATCTTAGCAGACATTTCCCTTTTCAGACTCAGTATGGAGGGACTGACCAGGTTCTGCCCCAGCCCCATCAGTTGTTCCCATCCCAACCCTTCCAGCAGCAGCATGCTCCAGTCCCCCTAAGGGGAGCTGGAGAAAGTGGTGGCCAACAAAAGAGAGTTCTTCAAGGACCCCAACCGGGATGTGACTAAGGAAGTGGACGTCAACGGAGAGGATGAGTAGTGGGACATGGAGATTTTCACGCAACAGAATCGGTATCCCAATAAAGGCCAGAGATCGACAGAGATGTTTTTGGTTTTACTTAAATGCTCTCGTTTATATTTTGTTTAAATTCAAGAGCATCACACTCCTTTGTTGGAACTCATTCTCGCCCCTCATTTGGGGATGGACCTTGTTTTTCATGAGTCTATAATGATAAGTTGTTTCCCCTCTTTCCTTTAAGTGTGTGTGAAGAGTCCTAACATGTGGGGAGAGGAAGACCCAATCCCTAATCAAGATGAATTAATGTGGATGTGATTAAACCCATGCAGGAAAGTCAGTGACACCTAAATTAGATAATATCATGACATGGGAGAAGTAATTCCCCAATCCATGTGTTGGGGAAGCGTGTTTCTTGTTTTGTGTGGTGTTGGGGGCAGTGTGTGTATAATAAATCCTAAATTATGGGGGGTGGGAGGAACTAATCCCTAATCGAGATGCATTAATGTGGATGCAGTTAAACCCATGCAGGCGAGTCAGTGTGGCCTAAAGCAGATAATATCTCAACATGGGGGAAGGAATTCCCTGACGAATATAATTAGGATAGTGTTTGGTTTCCGTTATGGAGAGAGCTCTGAGAGGTATCTTGCGGGGTGGTTTTTCGGACCTTTCCCCTTTTATGGGTTGATTTTTAATTCTCTAGGATGAGAATATTTTGAGAGGTATCTGATGTAATGTCCCAGACCTCTCCAGTCCATTCCATTGTGAAAATGTGGGGAAAGAGGTGTTTCGGGAAATCAAGGTGACTTGGGGGTGAGTTTGGGTGGACCTTTAGGGAAAACTAAAGGGGTAATGGCCTTCCCATGGGAGGCGCACGGTTTGTCGAACCATGCGGCCAAACCGTGTGAGGTTGGTGTTGGAGGCAGTAGCCTTCGCACAGGAGGCACACGGTTAGGACAAACCGTTCAGCCTAACCGTGCGAAGATTGTTGTCGAGGTAGAAGCTAATGCACGGTCAGCGCATGATTTGTTAAACCGTGTGGACTAACCATGCCGACACTTATAGTTAGATCCTAAAATTTTGGATCTGAACTCTTTTACCTCTAAATGGTTTGTTTAAGCCCCTAAGTAGCCATAAACTTGGATTACACTTCCTTGGAGGTAAGAGACCCTCTCCCATGCATTTTAGAGTCAATCTGGAGGCTTCTCTTCGCAAATCAAAATTGGTTTCTCAACGTATGTGATCGTTCTTGTTGGGTTCTTAGATCTTCCTAGATCTACTCCTCCTCTTCCCTCGGTTTCTTAAAGTTATGCCCGTTATGGGTAGATCTAAGTGTGTGGATGTCAAATATGATGAGTCTTAGTCTTGATCTTTCCAGGAAGAGAGATCTAAGGTGGGGTTTCGGAGAATCGACCCGGGTTCCTTGAGCGTTCCTTGACCATTGTGGTTTCCATAAAAAACCATTGAGGTGGGGATCTTACCTTCTTCTCTCTATCTTTTTTGCATCATGCGGGGTGGGTATCATCTTGTTTTCGTGAGATACGTTTGAACCAATAAATAAATATAGTAACTTGTTAAATAACAAGTTTGGGAAATTTCTGATGATATTGTTGTTTTATTTCCATCAATGTTTATCCATTGATTATGTTGTGAATTGAATAGGCTCATGCCTACTGAAAATCGCAGTCGTTGGGGAACTTTTCTTATGTAATTAAATATTGCCCTGTTTTTCTGGATTGTTTTGTGGATGGAACATCATTGAATATGGAAATTGGTTAATCATGTAAATTTGGCTGATTAAATGAATACCTGGAACCCTTGTATGATCACCCCGGTTAAACTAAATGAAAGAATTAATTTTGTGGGTGCTAGTAGGGGTTTAATTATATGAAGGGTTGTTCCATGGGTTGTTGTGGAAGAGGTGAGCAGTGGGGCTGCGGTTGGCTTGGTTTTGGGTTGGCATGTATGATATGGTTGTGATGGGTATCGGAGCTACGGTAAATGGTATCAAAGGAATGATGATTTGGTACGTGTATTGTTTTCGATGTGTTTGTGGTTATGGTGGTTGGAAGTAGGGTTTCAGGGATGGGTTGTGGATATGAATAAAATTGGAAGAGTTAACTAATGAATCGTGGGGCATGGTAGTTGATTAAATACGGAAAATCAATGGAATTGATTGGCTGATAAAAGAAAATGGTATTGTGTTGCTTGCATTTTCCCTATCTTTATTTGTGGTTGGCAGGGATATGTTTTACGAATGATTGATCTGTTTTGGTTGTTGTTAGTTTCTAGGTAGTTATGGAACTGATAAACTAAAACTGTTGAAACAAGAAAATATTAATGGTATTTGGGGTTGTTTATTGTGTGTGTACCTTCGAGATAGCAGTGTCAAGGCATGTGCTCAGATATTTTGTGTAGAAGCCTTAGGATGGGTTGATTGGTTGATATAATTATATAAATCTGTACGTTTTATGTTTCTTTCCACACCCCACCCATGTTGAGCACTACTTTCTGAACACCTATGGGATGGGGTGAGATTCTCAAAAATCTAAAGGATGGCTGGTTACTGTTCTTCCATGTGCTCCCTCTTCCAGGTCCTATAGCCCAAGATCCTTTGGGTAGGTTACGACAGATGTTTCCCAAGAATCATCGGGATGAGGATGTGATGTGTTCCCAGGTGTCTTCGAGATGAAATAAGATGTGGTTCCCATGTGGCTTTGGGATGAGATTTGGTTATAGCCAAGGATTGAGAGCCGACAGGATACTATGATAGCCGAGGATTGAGTGCCGGCGGGATACTATGAGCTTCGTTTGGCAAGGTTGCGGCACTAGCTCGAGATTCATATGGCCAGGTTACGGCACTAGCTTAAGAAGAGGGGGGAAGCATCAGAGCGTTAGGCGTGAGGGCTTGAGTAGTAATCAGTTGGAAGGTGGTGTGGGGTACCCATACTTTGATAATATTACTATACTAATCTATTGACTTACGTTATTTGGTAAGTGTGGCTTGTGAGGTTGGGTGGATAGATTCCTTGTTATGCTTTGGTTCCTCCTATTTCTTTTCTCATGGGGCATTAGGATGTCTCCCCACCCGTGCACGAGAGATTTATGTTTTCCTACTGATTATACTTGTATGCTCACCCTACATTTACCTTTAGGTTTTCATAAGGACTTCAGGGACCGTGCAGGACCTTGCTAGTCGGGCATTGGAGTTTTTCCGGTTGCATTTTTTGCTTTCTTTTTTGTATCGTACTTTGGATTTTTTTCTTGTACTTGTACCTTTGTTCAGTATTGTATGAAACATGCATATGGGTTCGGTTTTGGGTTTATTTTCATTTACTTTTTCCTTTTTCTTTGGGTGTTTGACTCATACTATTTCCCGATCTTAAATAATAAAAAGGGCAATGCATCCCATATTTGTGAAAACTCATACCCTTGGTGCTAGTAGCCACTCCGAGGCCTACTGGAGGCAGGACTCAGGGGTTATTATCTCCCTTTCACCATTTCCAGCTCAGGAGGGACATCTTTGGTGGGAGGGGGTTATGACAAAATGGTATGAGAGGTGATGGTTGAGAGATAGGATGGAGTCTAGAATTTGGCACAATGAGGATTGCATGGGATGGTAGGGAAACAATGTTGGAAGATCTTGGTGCATGACATAGGCCAGGGAAGACTAGCTAGGACACGGGATTTTAGGGCCCACTGTGATCCGATGCAAGGACTCTGAGCTTACCAAATGACCAAGTAAGACTACATTGATTGTAGGGTAGATACCCTAGGAAGGGTAAATGCATCATCATGATTGTGTTTTACTTTATTTGGGTGTTCTTGGAAAGAAGTCAAAATAAAATGATAAAATTAAACCTTGAGAAAATTTTCCCTTGCTACTTGGGCTTAGGTGTTCTTTGTTTACCGTGCAGCTATGGCACCTGGACATCATCCCCGGGTGACTCTGGCAGTTGAGGCCCAACAGTTTCAGACAGTCGACTAGCTGAGGATTTGCCGAGAGAAGGAAGATGACTTGTGACAGTGCACGTTGCGATCTTTCCTGCAACAGAGCTTGAAGAGGTATGAAGCCAGACTTCGGATACGGAATTAGAGAGTTGGTTGGAGGAACTCGAGGTCACCTTTGGGCTGATCAGGGCCCCATCAGAGTACTGGGTACCTCTAGAAGTAATCCAACTATGAGGAGCGGCACGTCAGTGGTGGATGCTTTACCTTGGGGAGGGGAAGGAGACATAAGTTCTATGGTCCAACTTCAAGAAGGAGTTCCATGAAGAATTTCTTTCCTTGACGAGGAAGGCTGAGAAGAGGCAGGAGTTATTGTCTCTCCAGTAAGGAAGCATGTCAGTGCGGGAACTAGGGGTCAAGATCAAGGATCTCCTCCATTTTTCCCCAAATCTCTTTCCGAATAAAGATTCCTGAGACAGACATTTAGAGGAGGCACTTCACCCCTCTATTCGGTGCCCGGAGATCCCTTTCACCTTACAGAAGCACCTATAAGTATAGAATAAGGCAGAGATAATTGAAAGTATGAACTCTCAAGTAGGTCCACCGTGAGAGAGGAGTCACCCATGTTCATTCAAGAAGGAGTCAGTCAGCAGTAGATCCCCAGCTACATGACCCTACAAGTTTCGACTGGCAGTGAGCAGACTTTAGCAGATCCCCTACCAATCTCATGTTTTCTGCCCGTTTTCTATGGTCCAGGGACCGAGGTGCTTTGCATGTGGGAATCGTGGGAATCTTAGCAGACATTTCCTTTTTCAAACTCATTATGGAGGGACTGGCCAGGTTCAGTACCAGCCCCAGTAGCAGTTCCCAGCCCGACCCTTCCTGCAGCAACATGCTCCAGTCCCCCCAAGGGGAGCTGGAGCAAGTGGTGGCCAACCACAGAGAGTTCTTCAAGGACCCCAACCAGGACATGGCTGAGTAAGTTGACGTCAAAAGAGAGGCAAAAGAGTGGGACACGGACAGTTGCACGCAACAGAAGCTGCAACCCTAGAAAGGCCATAGATCGAGAATGATGTTTTTGGTTTAATTAAATGCTCTCGTTTATGTTTTGTTTAAATTCAAGAGCATCAAACTCCTTTGTTGGAACTCATTCTTGCCCCTGATTTGGGCGTAGACCTTGTTTTTCATGATCTTATAATGCTAAGTGGTTTCCCCTCTTTCCTTTAAGTGTGTGTGAAGAGTCCTACCATGTGAGGAGAGGAAGACCAAGTCCCTAATCAAGAAGCATTAATGTTGATGTGATTAAACCCGTGCAGGCGAGTCAGTGCCACCTAAAGCGGATAATATCTTGAAATGGGAGAAGGAATTCCCCAATCCATGTGTTGGGGTAGCGTGTTGCTTGTTTTTTGTGGTGTTGGGGGCAGTGTGTGTATGAGAAATCCTAAATTATGGGGGGTGGGAGGACCTAATCCCTAATCGAGATGCGATAATGTGGATGCGGTTATACCCGTGCAGGTGAGTTAGTGCCGCCTAAAGCAGATAATATCTCAACATGGGGGAAGTAATTCCCTGACTAATATAATTAGGATATTGGTTGGTTTCCGTTATGGCGAGAGCTCTAAGAGGTATTATGCGGGGTGGTTGTTCGGACCTTTCCCCTTTTTATGGGTTGGTTTTTAATTATCGAGGATGAGAATGTTTTGAGGGGTATCTAATGTAATGGCCCAGACCTCTCCAGTCCAATCCGTTGTAAAAATGTGGGGCTAGAGGTGTTTCGGGAAATCAAGGTGACTTGGGGGTGCGTTTGGGTGGACCTTTAGGGAAAACTAAAGTGGTAATGGCCTTCACACGGGAGGCGTACGGTTTGTCAAACCGTGCGGCCAAACCATGAGAGGTTGGTGTTGGAAGTAGTAGACTTCACACGGGAGGTGCATAGTTAGGAAAAACCGTGCAGCCTAACTGTGTGAGGATTGTTGTTGAGGCAGAGGCTAACGCATGGTTAGTGCACGGTTTGTTAAACTGTGCGGACTACAGTGCGGGAACTTAAAGTTAGATCCTAAAATTTCAGATCTGAACTCTTTTGCCTCTAAATGGTTCATTTAAGCCCCTAATCGGCCATAACCTGGGATTACTCTTCCTTGGAGGTAAGAGACCCTATCCCAAGCATTTTAGAGGCGATTCAGAGGCTTCTCTTCGCAAATGAAAGCCGATTTTTCAAGGTATGTGATCGTTCTGGTTGGGTTCTTAGATCTTCTTAGATCTACTCCTCCTCTTCCCTCAGTTTCTTAAATCTACACCTGTTATGGGTAGATAAAAGTGTTTGGATGTCGAATATGATGATTCTTGGTCTTGATCTTGCTAGGATGAGAGATCTAAGGCGGGATTTTGGAGAATCTACCTGGGTTCCTTGAGCGTTCCTTGACCGTTGTAGTTTTCGTCAAAACCCTTTTAGGTAGGGATCTTACCTTCATCTCTCTCTCTTTTGTGCATCATGCGGGGTGGGTATCCTCTTGTTTTCTTGAGATATGGTTGAACCAATAAATAAAGATAGTAACTGGTTAATGAATGGGTTGGGGGAATTTTTTTGATATTGTTGTTTTATTTCCATCAATTTTTATCCTTTGACTGTGTTTTGAATTGAATAGGATTATGCCTACTGAAAATCATGCTCGTCGGGGGCCTTTGATTGCGCAATTAAATATTGCCCGGTTTTTCTAGATTGTTTTGTGGATGGAACATCATTGAATGTGGAAATTGGTTAATCATGTAAAGTTGGAAGATTAAATGAATACCTGAAACCCTTGTATGATCACCCAAGTTAAACTAAATGAAAGAATGGATTTTGTGGGTGCTAGTTGGGGTTTAATTATGTGAAGGGGTGTTTTGTGGGTTGTTGTGGAATGGGTGAGCAGCGGGGCTGCGGTTGGCTTGGTTGTGGGCTGGCATGTATGATATGGTTGTGATGGGTAGAGGAGCTATGGTAAATGGTATTTAAGGAATGATGATGTCATACGGGTATTATTTTCGATGTGTTTTTGGTTATGGTGGTTGGAAGCAGGGCTGCAGGGATGGGTTGTGCATATGAATAAAAGTGGAAGAGTTAACTAATCAACCGTGGGGAATGGTAGTTGATTAAATATGGAAAATCAATGGAATTGAATGGCTGATAAAATAAAATGGTATTGTGTTGCTTGTGTTTTCCCTAACTTTATTTGTGATTGGAAGGGATATGTTTTACAAATGATTGATCTGGTTTGGCTGTTGTTAGTTGCTCGGTAGTTAAGGAACTGATAAACTAAAACTGTTGAAACGTGAAAATCTTAATGGGATTTGGGGCTGTTTATTGTGTGTGTACCTTCGAGGTAGTAGTATTGAGGAATTTGCTCAGATATTTTGTGTAGAAGCCTTAGGATGGGCTGAGTTGTTGATATAATTATATAAATCTGTACGTTTTATGTTCCTTTACGCACCCCACCCATGTTGAGAACTATGTGTTGAACACTTGTGGGACGGGGGTGAATTTCTCAAACATCTAAAGGATGGCTGGTTACTGTTCTTCCATGTGCTCCCTCTTCCAGGTCCTATAGCCCAAGATAATTCTGGAAGGTTATGACAGATGTTTCCCAAGAGTCTTCGGGATGAGGATGTGATGTGTTCCCAGGTTTCTTCGGGATGAGATGAGATGTGGTTCCTAGGTGTCTTCGAAATGAGATTTGGTTATAAACGATGATTGAGTGCCGGCGGGATACTATGATAGTCGAGGATCGAGTGCCGGTAGGATACTATGAGCTTCATATGGCCAGGTTACGACACTAGCTTGAGCTTCATATGTCCAGGTTGTGGCACTATCTTAGGAAGAGGGGGAAGTATAAGAGTGTTAGGCGTGAGGGTTTGAGCATAAATTAGTTGGAATGTGGTGTGGGGTACCCATACTTTGATAATATTACTATACTACTCAATTGACTTGTTGATTTGGTGAGTGTGGCTTGTGAGGTTGGGTGGATAGATTCCTTGTTAGGCTTTGGTTCCTCCTATTTATTTTCTCATGGGGAATTAGGATGTATCCCCACTTGTGCATGAGAGCTTTAGGTTTTCCAACTGTGTATACTTGTATGCTCACCATACGTTTACTTTCAGGTTTTCAGGAGGACTTTAGGGATCGTGCGGGACCTTGCTAGTCTGGTGTTGGAGTTTTACTGTTTGCAGTTTTTTCTTTCTTTTTTGTATCGTACTTTGGATCTTTTCTTGTAATTATACCTTTGTTCAGTATTGTATAAAACATGCATATGGGTTTGGTTTTGGGTTTATTTTCATTTAATTGTTCCTTTTTCTTTTTGTGTTTGACTCATCCTATTTCCCGATCTTAAATAATAAAAAGGGTAATGCCTCCCATATTTGTGAAAACTCATACCCTTAGTGATAGTCGCCACTTCAGGGCCTACTGGAGGCAGGACTCAGGGTGTCATTATCTCCCTTTCACCATTGCTATCTCAGGAGGGGAATCATTGGAGAGAGGGGGTCATGACAGAATGGTATCAGAGGTGATGGTAAAGAGATGGGATGGAGTCTGGAGTTAGGCACAGTGAGGATTGCATGGGATGGTAGGGCAACAATTTTGGCTGATCTTGGTGCGTGACATAGGCCAGGGAAGACCGACTAGGACATGGGATTTTAGGGGCCCCCGTGATCTGATGCAAGGACTCTGAGCTTACTGAATGACCAAGTAAGACTACATTGATTGTAGAGAAGATTCCCTAGGAATGTTACATGCATCATCATTATTGTGTTTTACTTGATTTGGGTGTTCTGGGGAAAAAGTCAAAATAAAATGATAAAATTAAACCTTGAGAAAATTTTCCCTTTCTACTTGGGCTTAGGAGTTCTTTGTTTACCATGCAGCAATGGCACCTGGACGTCATCCCCAGGTGACTCGGGCAGTCAAAGCCTAGCAGTTTCAGACAGTTGACCAGCTGAGGATTGGCCGAGAGGAGGAAGACGACTTATGCAATGCACGTTGCGAGCTTTCCAGCGATAGATATTGAAGAGGTATGAAGGAAGCACTTCAGATATGGAATCAGAGAGTTAGTTGGAGGAACTCGAGATCACCTTTGGGCTGATCAGGTCCCCATCAGAGTATTCGGTTCCTCTAGTAGTAATCCATCTATGAGGAGTGGCGCGTCAGTGGTGGATGCTTTACCTTGGGGAGGGGAAGGAGACAGAAGTTCTATGGGCCAACTTCGAGAAGTAGTTCTGCAAGTAATTTCTTTCCTCGATGAGGATGTCCGAGAAGAGGCAGGATTTGTTGTCTCTCCAGCAGGGAAGCATGTCAGTGAGGGAACTAGGGGTCAAGTTCAAGGATCTCCTCCGTTTTTCCAAAATCTCTTTCCGGATGAATATTCCCAAGCTAGACATTTAGAGAAGGCACTTCACCCCTCTATTCGGTGCGCGGTGACCCCTCTCACCTTACCAACGCACCTAGAAGTACAGAAGAAGGTGGAGATAATTGAGGGGATGCACTCGCAAGTAGGTCCACTATGAGAGAGGAGTCACCCAAGTTCATCCAAGAAGGATGCGGTCAGCAGTAGATCCCCAGCAACATGACCTTCCAAGTTTCAACCAGCACAGAGTAGACTTCAGAAGATCCCCTACCAATCTCACATTTTCCGCCCATTTTCTATGGGCCAGGGACTGAGATTCTTTGCATGTGGGAATCCTAGGCATCTTAGCAGACATTGCCCTTTTCAGACTCCATATGGAGGGACTGTCCAGGTTCAGCCCCAGCCCCAACAGCAGTTCCCAGCCCAACCCTTCCAGCAGCAACAGGCTCCAGTCCCCCCAAGGGGAGATGGAGCAAGTGGTGGCCAACCATAGAGAGTTCCTCAAGGACCCCAACCGGGACGTGGCCGAGGAAGTGGATTTCAAAAGAGAGGCATCAGAGTGGGATGCAGACAGTTTCATGCAACAGAAGTGGAAACCATTGAAAGGCCAGAGATCGAGACATATTTTTTTGGTTATACTTAAATGATCTCATTTATGTTTTGTTTAAATTCAGGAGCATCACACTCCTTTGTGGGAACTCATTCTTACCCCTGCTTTAAGCCTGGACCTTATTTTTCTTGAGTTTATAATGCTAATTTGTTTCCCATCTTTCCTTTAAATGTGTGTGAAGAGTCCTAACATGTGGGGATATGAAGACATGATCCCTAATCAATACACATTAATGTGGATGTGATTAAACCCGTGCAGGCGAGTCAGTGATGCCTAAAGCAGATAATATCTTAACATAGGAGAAGGAATTCCCCAATACATGTGTTGGGGCAGCGTGTTTCTTGTCTTGTGCGGTGTTGGGGCAGTGTGTGTATGAGAAATCCTAAATTGTGGGGGGTGGGAGGACCTAATCCCTAATCGAGACGAATTAATTTGGATGAGGTTAAACCCATGCAGGCGAGTCAGTGCAGCCTAAAGTGGATAATATCTCAACACGGGGGGAAGGAATTCCCTGACTAATATAATTAGGATAGTGGTTGGTTTCCGTTATGGCGATATCTCTAAAAGGTATCTTGTGGGGTGGTTTTTCAGACCATTGCCCTTTTTATGGGTTGGTTTTTAATTTTCGAGGAAGAAAATGTTTTGAGATTTATCTGATGTAATGGCCTGGACCTCTCCGGTTCATTCCTTTGTAAAAATGTGGGGCTAGAGGTGTTTTTGGAAATCAAGGTGACTTGGGGGTGCGTTTGGGTGGACCTTTAGGGAAAACTAAAGGGGTAATGGCCTTCTCACGGGAGGCGCACGGTTTGTCAAACTGTGCGGCCAAACCATCTGAGGTTGGTGTTGGAGGCAGTAGCTTTCGCACGATAGGTGCACGGTTAGGACAAACCATGTGTCCAAACCGTGCAATGACTGTTGTCGAGGCAGAAGCTAACGCACGATTAGCACACGGTTTGTTAAACCGTGCGGACTAACCGTGCGAGCACTTAAAGTTAGATCCTAAAATTTTGGATCTGAACTCTTTTGCCTCTAAATGGTTTGTTTAAGCCCCTAAGCATCCATAACCAGGTATTACTCTTCCTTGGAGGTAAGATACCCTCTCCCAAGCGTTTTGGAGGCGATCCAGAGGCTTCTCTTCGCAAATCAAAGTCGGTTTCTCAAGGTATGTGATCGTTCTTGTTGGCTTCTTGGATCTTCTTATATATACTCCTCCTCTTCCCTAAATTTTTTAAATATATACCCATTAAGGGTAGATCTAAGTGTGTGGATGTCGAATATGATGAGTCTTGGTCTTGATCTTTCTACGATGAGAGACCTATGGTGGGGTTTCGGAGAATCGACCCAGGTTCGTTGAGCGTTCCTTGACCGTTGTGGTTTCCGTCAAAAACCTTTGAGGTAGGGATCTTACCTTCATCTCTCCCTCTCTTTTGTGCATCATACGGAATGGGTATCCTCTTGTTTTCTTGAGATATGGTTGAACCAATAAATAAAGATAGTAACTGGTTAAATAACTGGTTTGGGTAATTTTTATTGATATTGTGGTTTTATTTTCGTCAATGTTTATCCTTTGATTATGTTGTGAATTTAATAGGCTTATGCCTACTGAAAATCATGGTCATTGGGGGACTTTGCTTGCGCAATTAAATATTTCCCTATTTTTCTGGATTGTGTTGTGGATGAAACATCATTGAATGTTTAAATTGGTTAATCTTGTAAAGATGGATGATTAAATGAAAACCTGGAACCCTTGTATGATCACCCTAATTTAACTAAATGAAAGAATGAATTTTGTGGGTTCTATTTGGGGTTTAATTATTTGAAGGGGTGTTTCGTGGGTTGTTGTGGAACGAGTGAGCAGTGGGTATGTGGTTGGCTTGGTTGTGGGTTGGTATGCATGATATGGTTGTGATGGGTAGTGGAGCTACGGTAAATGGTATCAAAGGAATGATGATGTGGTACGGGTATTGTTTCCGATGTGTTTGTGGTTATGGGGGTTGGCAGCAGGGCTGTAGGGATGGGTTGTTCATATTAATAAAAGTGGAAGAGTTAAATAATGAATTGTGGGGCATAGTAGTTGATTAAATATGGAAAATAAATGGAATTGATTGGATGATAAAAGAAAATGGTATTGTGTTGCTTGCGTTTTCCCTAACTTTATTTGTGGTTGGCAGGGATATGTTTTATGAACGATTGATCTGGTTTGGTTGTTGTTAGTTTCTCGGTAGTTAAGGAACTGATAAACTATAACTTTTGAAACATGAAAATCTTAATGGGATTTGGGGCTGTTTATTGTGTGCATACATTCAAGGTAGCAGGGATGAGGCATGTGATCAGATCTTTTGTATAGAAGCCTTAGGATAGACTGAGTGGTTGATATAATTATATAAATCTGTACATTTTATGTTTATTTATGCACCCCACCCATGTTGGGCACTACATTCCGAACACCCTTGGGATGGGGGGTGAGATTCTCAAACATCTAAAGGATGGCTGGTTACTGTTCTTCCATGTTCTCCCTCTTCCAGGTCCTATAGCCCAAGATCCTTCAGCCAGGTTAAGACATATGTTTCCCAAGAGTCTTTGGGATGAGGATGTGATGTTTTCCAAGGTGTCTTTGGGATGAGATGATATGTGGTTCATAGGTGTCTTTGTGATGAGATGTGGTTATAGTCGAGGATTGAGTGCCGGTGGGATACTATGATAGCCGAGGATTGAGTGTCGGCGGGATACTATGAGCTTCGTATGGCCAGGTTGCGACACTAGCTTGAGCTTCGTATATCCAGGTTGCAACACTAGCTCGGGAAGAGGGGGAAGAATCAGAGCATTAGGCGTGAGGTCTTGAGCAGTAATCAGTGGGAAGGTGGTGTGGGGTTCCCATACTTTGATAATATTACTATACTACTCTATTGACTTGCGTTATTTGGTGAGTGTGGCTTGTCAGGTTGGGTCGATAGATTTCTTGTTAGGATTTGGTCCTCCTGTTTCTTTTCTCATGGGGCATTAGGATGTCTCCCCACATGTGCATGAGAACTTTAGGTTTTCCTACTGATTATACTTATATGATCACCCTAAGTTTACTTTTAGGTTTTCAGGAGGACTTTAGGGACTGTGTGGGACCTTGCTAGTCGAGCGTTGGAGTTTTGCTAGTTGCATTTTTTGCTTTCTTTTTTGTATCGTACTTTGGATCTTTTCTTGTAATTGTACCTTTGTTCAGTATTGTATAAAACATGCATATGGTTTTGGTTTTGGCTTTATTTTCATTTACTTGTTCCATTTTCTTTTGGTGTTTGAGTCATCCTATTTCCCAATCTTAAATAATAAAATGGGTAATGCCTCCCATATTTGTGAAAACTCATACCCTTGGTGCTAGTCACCACTCTGGGGCCTACTGGAGGTGGGACTCAGGAGGTCATTGTCTCCCTTTCACCATTTCCAGCTCAGGAGGGGCATCTTTGGTGGGAGGGGGTTTTGAAAATCATTGAATTTGATTTGGGTATTTAATTTACATATTTCTTTAAATAATTTAATATTAATAATACTCACCAATTCGATGACAAAGTAATAATTGTTAGATTATAAAATATTTGAATCATATATAATAGTTATCTTAAACATAGTGTTGTGTATCCTATACACTTCCAAACATAGTTCCCTTTGAAAATGATGGTTTTTACACACATTGGAGAAGACATTATAGTGTAAATGATCCATATTTCCTATCTCAATAATCTTCAATGTTCCATGAAAATTATACAATGTTATTTAGATAGGTGGTCCTTCCTATTGCGGGCTTATAGTTTTTTGATCTGTTTAGTGGGATCTCTAATCCAGAAATCTAAACATTAATTTCTTCAAAACATGCCTCAAAATTATATTTTAAAAATATTTTCCAATTAAATTCAATATAAATTAATTTATTTCAACCCACTGTCTTAGTTAATATTTCTCGAAAATAAAAATTTCCTTAGAGATTAGCTAATCTAACACATTAATTGTGGGTAAAACATAATTATGATGATGGAAGGAAAAATGATTTAATATTAACTTTAGGGTTTCAATTTTAGAAAGAACAAAAAATTTATATTTTTTCCTTTACATGTCTGGTTAATATTATTGGATTTTACTTAACCAGTTATACATGTTTGAAAGAATATTTTCACATATTTGAATTAATAAAATTATTTCATTCACATTAATTCTTTTATTTATGTGATTACATTCTTGCTACTATAAAATAAAAAATTAATAAGATAGAAATAAATAAACATATAAATGACTTGATCATGATCTTTTTTGAAAATTAATTTATAGGGAAGAAAATAATTCAAACTACGACATAGGGGAAAACCTCTTGTGCTAATAATGGAATGGGTTACAACATTCAACCTTTACATATATGTACCACTTGGGTTGGTATCATTTTAGTTCATTCTTGAACTGACTCCACAAAAATTGGGATTTTCCATGAATTAAATTTTTTTATGACACACACACAAGTGAGGTGAACTAGTGTATTTGATTATGGTAATTATAAAAATAACCATTTAAATAGATGTCCTACATATAAATAATAGAGGTATTACTCATTTTCCATCATCATTGATTTATTAATTAGTAATTAAAAACCCATAAAATAAATCAAATTATATATTTACAACATATACCCAAATCTTGGTCGAACGTATATTTATGAAAAATTTCACTATATAACATTCTAAATATTTGAATGGCCTGAATGACTTCAATTTTTTTTGGTTAATCAAATTTTTATCTTGGTTGAGTTGGAACTGTTACATGGCCTATGGGACTAGAAGTACAAAGTCCTAACTTAACTTGTAGTACCATAGGCCTAGATGCACAAGTCCCAACTACATGTCTC
Source organism: Viscum album (assembly GCA_963277665.1). Lineage (NCBI taxonomy): Eukaryota > Viridiplantae > Streptophyta > Magnoliopsida > Santalales > Viscaceae > Viscum > Viscum album. Next base: position 1,549,990,413 of record OY728125.1, on the reverse strand, counting down.
AAATTTCCAAAAATATCTAATACACTAGAAATACACCTCCCCAATGTATTCATTATTAATGGTTCCTAGGTCCCCACATTGCATGGATGATCATCTTTTATTTCCTTAGGTCGAGCTACATGGTGCCCTATAATATGTCATATTCCAAACACTATCTTCTGTCATGATATTGTTATATCTACTGTAGTGGATGTTATATTCAATTATTTATCTTCTAGGGTATTCTTTTTTTAGTTTGATTTGATTGTTACATGGAAAAAATAACTATTGTCCCAAAACCCATAGCATATAGGGCTATGTTTTCCAAAAGACCATGTGGCCATAAAAACTATGGTGTCCTTAAGGCCCTGGGGATTGAAGGTCCAAATGTGTATCTCATATTCCCAAATAATTTTTTTTAAGAAACAGTAAATTATATAGTGCATTGTACAATAACTACTATATTAACAAGTAAATTATACCCTAACTAGTTTTGAACCGAATTCTTTTGGATACTTTATTATATAGTTTTCCACTTGGGTGCCACCCCAACTTCAATGTTGGTTGACATTAATTTTTCATTCATTCTTAATTATTAGGAAAAATAAGATTTTATTAAATAATTAATAATGAATATAATTAATTAATTAGTTAATTCCCATCCATTTTAATGACCCAATTAATTAACTTAGAGATACCCGTTAAAAATTAATTAATGGAGAATAAACTATAGATCTAATAATTATTTATAATTTCAATCAATTAATTTAGAAATTATTAAATATTTAAAACCATTATTAAATTTTCTAACACACGAGGTGTCAATCCATTTAATAAGATTTTAATTCTATAATTATTAATTTAATGTAATTTAATTTTTTCATATTTTGGGATACTACATAGAATTTACTTATGATCTTCAAAACATTTACCTCAAATATCATGTACCTAAGATAAACCCATGGGTATTTGGCATGTACCTCGGCTAGACTACATGGAATATCCTATCCAGCTACCTATATTGTATCATGATTTCTGTGTTCCCATGTATCTCGTGGGAGGATATGGTGTGTTCCTCAGATGCATGATTATATAACATATACTCCACCTATACAATTTTTGTTCCACTATCCATGTGTAATAATGAATCACTAAATTGTTGGGTGTGTACTTCAAATAAGAAAATAAATTAACTATATTTCATGTATGCAAGATACATATTTTTTATTTCATTTATTGTCAAGCTTCCTATCTTGTTGTGTATTTTACCATGTATTTGACCATATGATTTCTGTAAATTTATCCACTAAATTGTTTTGACTACATAACATTTACGCCTACTATACACTATGTAATCCTCAAAACCATGTGCAAGGTTATCTCAGTCAACACATTATGTATAATAAATACATATTTTGTAGTTACTTTTTGATGTGTTTTGTTTCCCAATACATGGGGATGTACAACACACTTGGGTATGCAATGAATACTCTATCTATATAACCTACAATCCCATGATATCAAAATATATTTTTTCATATTTCCTAATAGTAGGTTTTGGGTGTAGTGAAATCATGCGATGGGTCATGACAAACTTTTCCTTTTTTCATGATCGATTATCAACATGACATTTACGCAATCATAAATGTCAAGAGAAACATAATAAAATAAATCAGAATAGACAAAGGATAGAACACTGGAACCAAGTGTAAGACCATCACATATTATTTATAATTAATTTAATCAATTAAAGGAATTACATTGAGATAATTATTTCTCCATTAATGGATCTAATGGTATATTTTTTGTGTACCATCATTTTTTGTAGTAATCAATAGTAGATTCCCATTAGCGATGATCTACATGTGTTCCAAAAATATTCAAACATCACCATAGGAATCTACTGTTTCTTGCATGAGATATCTTTACACTTTCATTATTCTCTTTTGATTTCCACCAGAATAACATACAAAGCATTCTCCTAGATCTATCAACACTCAAGAGTGGAAGGAGGAGGACGACTGCTCTCTGTTCTTCAGAGAGTTCTTGGAGAAGGGAGCTCTCTAGAGATTGGGAGGAATATCTTGTTGCTATTTTGTAAAACAAAAATGAATTTTATTTCATGAAAAAATAATATCAGTGGGTTTAAATATGGATAGTGTTTTGAAAAAAATATTTTTAAATGTTCACATTAATATTTATTCAATCCCTTATAGAACCCCATATCTATATTATTATTTCCTTGACATGTGATTAACATGTAAATTAAATTAAATATTATTTAGTCATATATTATTTAATATATATTATTTATCACATGACTGAAAAACATTTCCTTTTATCTATTTATTTAATAAATAAATTTCACAAAATTATTTTCTAATAAATAAATATTATATTCACTAAAAATATAATAAATATTTACTAAATATTACACTCACATAATATTCTCTTGAATCTTAATTGAAGAAATACATGAAATCAAGGATAGAAAAATAATTATTAATCCATGTGCGGTAATAATATTTATTCATCATATTAAATTATAAATATTAATATATTATTTAACTATGATTCGGTATACACTTAGTGTGCGACTTTCTAGGCCTCTTTCTGAGTGGAATTAGATGGATCAGCCTAAAGTCCAAGGCCAGCATCTAAAAACATTCCCAAGCACACAAAGATAATGATGTTAATTCTAAAATGACAAAATAATTATTACAGATTGTTACTTTGAAATATATTACCTTTTTTCGTGATATATTTAATTAACCAGGTTGCATGCCAATGTCGTCAACCAATGTGATCAATGTCTCTTTTATTGACATTCTAGAAATAGAACATTCTTATAGAATGCCATGGAAATATATTTATTTAGGATATATTATTTTCATCATATTTCTTGAGATGTCAACTTCTATTAAAAAACATAAGGGATACATCCTTTCTTCAATTATTCATTATTGTAATATTACTTGTGATGCACCAAATGTATTATTTATCCCAACGAACATATGCCATCACTGTTTTCATCAATACATCAAACTAAATGACTCATTTTATTTATTTAAAATAATATTAATGTATATGGATAAATACACATGTCCTCATATTGGAATAACCAATAAGACATGAAAATGTGGATTTTCTACTTGAGGGCCTTATTCTTATAAAGTCCTACACTGGATATTTCCAAAGGTGTACACCATGAGAAGTTTCTTCAATATCATATGAGTCTCCACCCCTGATAGCCTATATCATTTGTGTACTTCAAATGAGATCATCCAAATATAGATAATATTTTTAAGAATAGTATCCTAGCATTTTTAGGTTCTCATCATAGCATGGAACTTCTATGACCTTGTCTTACAAAAACTACTATTATGAAATTATCACATACGATATTAAACATAAGAAAAATCATGATATGATAAGATGTTTATTAATTTTTAAAAAAAATATTGTTTATAAAAAAGTAGAAAAAATATGTTTCTAGGGAACCAACTCTAACAGACTCCCACTTTCACTATATCCAACTACAAACAACCATTAGTCTACTAGCTCTCACGTAATACTCATTATTTTCCAAAGATAAAACATTAGTAAAGGGGACCCCCACATTCTCTTCTATGGGTACTCTACTTATTGAAACTTCACCACATTGATAAAAATCCATCAATATGTTATATTTTTAGACTATTCTTTTTGTATGATGGTATGACTATGGCTCTTTACAAGATCCACCGCTATAGTAATATCATAATACAATGTCATAGGTTACTTTTGGGTCCCAGATCAAGATCTTGGAAAAGAATTTATATTGAAATAGATTCCTTGGTTGCATAAGATGCCACTATATAATTAGAATATTCTATTGAATCAGTATTAACTGGCTTCATTAAACTCTTCCAGCTCAAATCTCCACTACTGAGATAGAAAATATATCAGGATTGTGACTTCGAATTATTCCGATCTATTTGAAAAATAGTATTAGTAAAACCCATTATGACTATTTCTTTATCTCTTCCCTACACCAGGAAAATATATGTAGTTGTTTTAGACACTTGAGGATAACCTTCACATCATACCAATTCTGTTCTCTTGAATTTTCTCGATATCATCCTATCATGCTTGACGCATAAGAAACATCAAGTTCAGTTCATAACAAGGAATACATTATTGATCATATCACTGAAGCATATGGGATATTTCTCATTATATATTCCACTAATTGTTTCTGAGGATAATTTTTCCTGGAAAGTTGTAAACCATGTGACATTGGAACCTACCTCCTATTAGATTGATACATAATAAATATTTTTATTATTTGGTCAATGTATGTAATTTTACATCATCCATATAGCCACTTAGATCTATCATGAACAATCTTGTTCCCTATAATATAGATAGATTCACTTATATCCTTCAAGTACAAACCAATCATTATCATACTGTAGGAATTGTATTTCATTTCCAATAAGTAATCTTTCAACAAAAAATACTACTAGTTTAAGGAATTCATTACCTCTAAACCTATTTTAAACACATGGATAAAATTAATTCTTAAGGAAACCAAATTATTTTATTGCTTCATCGAATTTATTTTTCAAGAACCATATTCTTACATCAATCCATAAATGGATATTTATAACTTCAATAATCTTTTGGAATCAACAACATTCATAAACCAATCTAGTTGGGTCATATAGGAATATTATTATTTCCATTAAGGAAATAAGTTTTTATTCCCTTCTTATATATCTCTAAGTCAGGGTATACTATTATATATAGTTTTATTCTAATGGATTTAATCATGTTAACTATTGAAAAATATTCATCATAGTCAATTCATTGAAGTTGTTTAATCCCTTTTTTAACTACCCTTACTTTATAGGAATTTACTTAACCTTCCATGTAGAATTATTTCCTGAAAACCAATTTGTACCCTATGGTCTTTACTTCAACTTTTCAATAGAAAAGAACTGTGAAATGGTTTTAATACATGAAATCCATTTCATAATTCTTGTCTTATTTCTATCTTGCTACTTCCAATCTCTCTACTATCTCTTTTCAGGAGAGAGGATTATTGTTGTCAACCAGTAGTGAGTCTCCATATTTAGTGACTAGAAAACCATATCTTTTATGTTCTCTTACCTTTATTAGGAATCTACATAGTACTTGTGTTTTAGGAACTACTTCATCTATGGAGACCTGTGGAATATGTTCTTATACCTACTCTTTTTTATCATCGGAATCAACTTCATCGTAAGCAATCAGGATCCTAATATACTTTTTTAAAATTTTCTCCTTATCAAGAAATACAAACATGTAATTTGATAATCACTTTCATGTATTGGGGGTCATATGGGTAGTATGATATTTTTTCATTAGGATACCATATAAAGTTAAAAAAAATTCCTTAGGTTTTGTAGTTTATTTTCTAATAATGCCTTAACAAACTCCTCAAAACCCCATACACTTGTACGTGATAAAATAGGGTTCTTTAAACTCTATAACTCGAAGGTAAATCCATTTTCCACCTTGGTTGGTACACTCTTTAGTATGTATTCTATAGTTTTTAATGTATATCTCCAAGATAATAATGGAATATCTTCACGACTCATCATAGACCTTTAAATGTATAAAAAGGTATGATTCCTCCTTTAAATAACACTATTCCACTATGGTTTATAAGGTGGAGTGAGTTAAGATAAAATCCCACACTCTATAAAATGTTGATAAACTCTTGGTTAAGATATTCACCACCTCGATCTGGTCAAATATTCTTTATCTAATTTCCATGTTGAATCACTAAATCATTCTCAAATTTCTTGAATATCCCAAAATACTTAGACATATACCTCATCGAGTATACACAACCATATATACTCAAGTCGGTAGTAAAATATATGTAGTAATAGTACCCACCTCTAGATTTTATTTAAAATGTTCCACACAAATCAGTCTGTATCAATACTAGAAGTTATGTTACCCTTTCACCCCATCCACTGAATGCTGGTTTCATCAATTTTCCTCAAAAACAATCATGGAATATTTCATGAGGTTTTATCTCAAAAGTGTCATAATAAACATATTGATAGATATTTTTCAAATTATTCTCTATTTTATAACCAAAATGGTGATTCCATGTCTAGATGTTATATGATTTGTGTTAACATGATTCATTTATCAATTTCCAATGCTTGGTTTTCATAATTCAGCAAATAAATACCATTATTTTTAAATGTTTTATAACATTCTATACACTCTCTTTATAAAAGAAATAAATTTTATTTTCATACCTGAAAATAAACCAATATGAATATTGGAAGGATATAAAAATTATGTTCTTGGTAATATTTGGTACATAATAATAAAAATTTAAAACCAAAATCATTATCATTGGAAATGAAAGGTGGTAGTTACCAATTTCTAGAGTTTATAGACTCACACCATTATCCTCTTTAAAATCCTCCTATCATAAAAAATATTTCAAAATCTACATGGTTCTAATATTTTGATAAAAAATTTTACACCAAACGATATATAAAATACCCATGTGTATATATTGAGAGATTATATTCGATAAAAAATTCACCTTTAGATTCCCCTTGATTATAGGTGGTGTTATTCTTACAATAGCCATGTTATCCTTATACAAAACATAATACTTCATTTTCCTTACCATTCTTATGAATCTTCCTCATCTAGAATTGATGGTTCTTTAGATATTTAGATATTTTTAAGCCATGGTTCACTTTTCCTTATTCTTACATTTCTTATTAACCATAAGGATAGCAAGTTTTTCATGCCCATTATCATTGTGGACCTAGAGAATCAGAGTATGTTGTTCCAAAACACTCTTCTCATTACTTCTCATATTAAAATTTACAATGAAACTAGAGAAGTTTTTGGGTAGTGATGAATGCTTGAGAACTGTATGCAACTCATCTATGAATATGATCCTTATGATGTTTAAGAATTCATGGTATCCAATAAGTTTGACTATAAAAGGACCAGCAAGAACAAACTCTCTAAGAACATTTATAAACAAATAATTGGAAATACTATATTTCTCTGGTCTCACCTTGTCTTGATAGAGATCCCAAGGTTGACACAACATGATATATGAATATACATCCTCAGGTTGCTTGAAAATATAACCGGTCATGGATGAAAACACCAAACACTAAAAATCTAAAAAATAATTAAAATGTTTCTCATAGAGAGGAAAATATTCATCAATAGACTCATTTCTTGGTCTATTGGGAAAATATTCTTCTAGAACATATAATTTCCTTTCATTGTGTAAGATAAAAAGCAAGTAACATTTACAATCTAGGAAATTCATGCTAGTTAGACGGTCATCCTTCTCAATTATGGACTATAGTTATATTTTTGAATACATTTTATTAAAGTTTTTATAAATCTTAATATCAAGGATTTAGTAATTTATCTGGTAAAATTTTATAAAATAAGTAAATATAATATTTATTAATCTCCCACTATTTTATTGAAACCCAATACCCCTCACCATTTGCATAGAAATATAATTTTTCTTGGAAATTCAATTGAAATGGATCTATATTCCCATTTTAATTACCGTAACATGAATTGTTCAAAAAAATGATTTTATGTAGGAATTATAAATTCCAAATGCATTAACTCATAATTCCTTTATCTGTTCAGTGGACTCCCCAATCATGAAATCTATTAAATTAATATCCTGAACACTTTTCCTATTAGTTACAAAAAGTTATGCTTTCTAAGTTAGACCTTAATGTGGAATATGTTAAGACAACACAAAAAATAAAAATAAAATTTCATGATAATTGAAAGCACCACAACATTGGCTTGTAATGCGCTTTGACCTGTTGCTTAATTTTAACTGACATTGTGGAAGGATATACCGACTAAATATATATTATTATGGGATTTTCACTTTTATTCATAAATTTCCATTTATTATCTTCATGAAATTATTTTTAATATTAATTGCATTTACTTAAGTGATTAACCATGTGTTAAATAATATTTATACATTAAATGAATTGTTTTTTTCATATCTTTCTTTCTTGTTAATTCATTAATTCATGTGATTATAACTAAACATCCATAATTAAATAACCATAAAACTATACATAAATAAAATAATAAATTGTTATGATCATGAGATATTCCAAATGGTTAGTTTATCTTGTGGTTGATAAACTAACCATTGAACTTGAAAAAAACACTTTAAACCTATTAATGTTCATGTTATAGTTTTTCACTTGTCCACCTTCGTATCTATTATGGATTGGTTTCTCCTTGTCTTTAAACATGAACCTCTTCCACTAGCTTGGGAGATCCATCCATTACATATGCTTTACTGACATATAGGTGAGGGGAAAAGGATTCACATGCAAGAAAGCATGGGCATGTATGACCTTACATAATGAGATGATTGGAGGTAAACAGATAAAAAAAGTTAATTTAATAATAAATTAAATCAACACAATCAAATAAAAATGTCATCTCTATACTCATGATTATCCACACACAAAGAATTACACATTCAATAAAAATATCATTAAATTATTAAATATTTATATTTAAGATAAATCGTACTCAAATCAATTAATCATCATCTTTATTTAATTAATTAATTTATCTCAATTCACATCTAAATTTCTTAGAGATTCGCATCAATCATAATTTTAACAAAATTAAATAAATTTTATTAAAATTAACTATGTGTGTAAATTTTCACTGGAGGAAACATGGTGAATACCCTTCCAAATATAAAAAATGTATTATACTCATTAACTATTTACAATTATGACATATGGAATACATAAATAATCAAATACATTCAAGATATATACTATCAACCTAATTATTACATGAATTACATGATTTTTCTGTAATGTGTTATGATTTAATGCATGTAGAGTCATATATATCATATGAACAACACATGATATGCATGTCTTAACATTACATAGAAATTAATTAAACATTTTTATATATTTATATATTAAAATCCATTACATGGAATGTCCTATCATCTTAATGACAAAAAAATAACATGTCAATAAATTTTACATAGTATAATAAATTAATTTTAATTTTGGGTAATTTCATATAATTACATGAAATTTATAAGAGAGCTACACATCATGTGGATATCTAACCATATATCCAAGGCACATGCCTAGGGACTCGTTGTGTAAAATGTGACTCATAAAAAATGAAGCAAACAACACTTACAAGGGTTATATGGTGTGCGGTCTCCAAGTTACATGGTTAATAGTCAGGTAGGCCACGTATGAAAATACAAGGACCATCTGTGATTTAATGTAATAAACATAGTCTACATGGGATATATAGTGTGCACTCTATAGGACTATTGGATAGGCTATCCCAATCAACACGTGGTTTAAGAAATTAATATCACTCTGTGTGTTCACTGCATACAGTTTGATTTACTTCCCAATTAAATCATGGTGCATTGAACACTAGTACACAGTGAGTACCTATAGGTACATGGAGTGTACTCTTGTGTTATTATAAGGACCCGGCCTTAAACATTACATAATCATGAATTAAATGAATAATTAAAATTGAGGATCTTTTCAGGTTTAGAGTTTTAGAGAATTAGGCCATAACTATTACATATCAACTTGAAAAATACATGTAGACACTACCACTCAGTATCCATTTTCTTTAGAAAAAAAATCGTAAAAAACATGTCTAGTTCCATGTTTTAGACAGCATGACTTTTCCTTTATCCCATCCTTGAACCTATTCATCTTTATGTCCTATGGAAAAAATTTCAAAAACTTGGGATGAGCATAGAAAGCACAGTTCGAGTTACAAAATAATGAAAGGAAACATTAACCCATAAATAAATACAAATAAATTAATCCATATTTTTTTTATCATAACATAACTCATGAAATCATAAGTTTTATAAAAAACACATAAAAATCATAAATCATAAAAGGTAACTTATGACATTCATAACATAATTACATTATAGTTATCATAGATAAATAGGGAGTCACATTTGTAGTACCCATGATAGTATATTCCCAAAATCTCTTAGGAGAAATATTAATGTTTACCTTTGTCACTTTACCCAATGCATTGGAGATCTATCTCGGTTTCACCCACCCTAGTTTTATCACAGAACCACCCATATACATAAATAATGCCTAAAAACCATAACATAATCATAAAAAATAACACCAGAATAAAGGAAAGATATATTTCCACTTTCCAATCACAAAATATTAAATCAATATATTGAAATAAACAATACTTTATCAAACCATTTTCAAAACCATTTAAAACATTTTATAAATATATTTATTAATCAAAGTTTACCATAACAAATTGAAGCTTTTAAATGAATTATCATTTAAAAACATTAATGTCCATATATATATAAATCCAAATAAACATTTTGAAAACATGGAAATTAATGATAAATATTTAGAAGAATAAATCTTTACAACATTTAAAAAGATATTTCAGTTAATGTGTTTTTAGAAAACAGAGAGAAGGTTGAATACAAATAATTGGGGAATAACATTTAATCAGAACTTTATAATATCATGAGATTAAAGAGGTTCATGATTTAATATGTCAGAAGAGAGTATATACACCATATAAGAGTGAATTGGTGCATAACGGTAGTGAAGTCTCAATGGAATGTAAATTGAGATGAAATACATTATAAAAACTATATCCTTAGATTAAGGATAGATCAATTACATAATAACATGTGAAAAATATAAATGAACTCAATATGACTGGATGTTCAGTTTAAATAAATAATAAGACATTCAAATGTGTTCTTTTTATGATAAAACCACTGACTTGGATCTTTAACTCAATAGATGGAAATGGAGATAAAATTACTCTTATCAAGTTCATATCGATGACTTGAGAAATTATCAATGGAGTGATTATGTGTATCAAAAGAATATCCACACAAAGGGGAGTGGAAATTAAAATAAAAAAATAGTGACTATACACATAATCATACCATGACATAATTAAGAATTCGAATATTAACCCAAGGAATGGAAATTGGGTTAAAAGGTTCCCTTACCAATTTGGTAACTTACGAAACATTCAACCCATAAAAGAAGGATCATAAAATGAAGATGTAAATACCCATAAATTTATGTATATTACACATTGAATATAATCATGGGTAGTACATACACCATACAAAAGAAAATAGTGGCAAATATACCATGAATCTCACGGGAATAAAAAGTGAGATGAAAATCTCTTACCATGTTGTAATCAATCGAGTCGTATGACCAAAAGTTAATAACAACAAAATGATTCACAGAATAACATGAATATAAATTAATTATGATAATATATATCAAATTTCAGTACACAATACACCACATGCAAAAAATTAGTGGCGAACAATGGAAATCTCATGGAATTAAAAGTGAGATAAGAAACCCCTTACCTCTTGTCCGACTTGACTTGCTTGTTCCTTATTATTTGTAAATAAAAACATAAGTTTATTTATACTTGATTAAGAATATTTATCATGTTTATTATTCCTTTAATATCACTCATTTACATTTTATAAACATTATCTAATCATTTAAGTTAATAATGGTTGTTTTGTAGATTTTTGGTACTTGAGTAAAAAATAAACACCTTATAATTTCAAGTTGCCCATGTGGTCAGGATTCCATTATCTTTAGAATTATATTCATGATTTAGATATCATATATATCATATATATATAGTATATATACGTATTTATAATAGTACATAACATTTAGAGATAAGAAATGAAATGCACCGTTCATGGAGACGGTAAGCCATACGCACGCATGAACGCTACATTCATTTCTATTTTGTAATTTAATTGAACAAAAACATAATGATTCATATTTATATTATAATTATAGTATAATATAATATATAATTTCATTAAATCCATCCTTTATACGTCCCATATATTCATGAATGAGTCATATCACTCTGAGGGGGCAGTAGTCCGCACTTCCTCAAATGAAATTATCGCGTTTACCCATAATGGAAACCATAAAGGTATGATATAAATGAACAAAATACATAATCATAAAGAAAACATAAACATAATATATATATCATATATAAATACATTTCCATCATAATGGCCACCATGAGAGGCGTTAGGAGATATTTGAACAATCATCGTTTCATGGGGCAGTAGTTCGCCGTCCACAGAAACAGTATGTTCTTTACCCATTAGATGGTGGTGTGTATAAGTGTAGTTAAAATAATTATAATAAAAAAACATAGTATATTGATGGTACTGGTGTTTTTATAAAATAAAGAAATAAAAAAAATTACGGGGTTTGAGAAGTAAAATAAAACAAAAGGACTTAAGAGAAGACGTTAACTTTAAATTGTGTATCTCCCATTTGATTGAACCAAAAGGTTTACTAAATGTGCCATCTGCCTAAGATAAGGCTTCTAGGTTGAAGAGAGGGATCTTGGGAGATTATTTGGTTAGGGGTTGGATGATCAAAGGGGTTCTATAGGTGTGAGGAAGGAGTTATATGTGGTATCCTTTTATGAGTGGGAGCAGGGGCTCTTTAAGAAAGTGTGAAAATATTATTTTATTATATAATGATTTTAGGTTTCTAAAGATCCAAAATGAATTAAAGTAGAATAAATAATGTCTCATGTTCAAACTAAAATCATACCATCAGAATTGGGCAGGTTTTGGATATTATTTTAATTTTTATATTCTTATATATTAAAATCATTTACTAATGAGGTAAACACTACATCATTATTTTGTCATAAATAATTTAATTTATTTGATTTCTATAAATTATAAAACAAATAACATTATATAGGAAATCATTTTATATTTCCCAAGAATATTTATAGTTAAAAGGATAACTTATATAACCCCGTGTAAAAATTTATTTACAAAAAGATATATGTTTATGTCATTTTTGTCTTTACTTTAAATAAATTAATATAATGTGTCATTATCACTCTTATGTGGCTTCATGGGGTCCCAAAATCGACCTAAGGATGACCATGGTCGGAAATGTATTAAACAATAATATTAGGACACATTTTATGATAATTTTATATTATTATAATAATATTTTTTTACCCTTATTTACCAGATTTACCCTTTAACTATGGTAAATAAAATTTTTAATGAAGTAAATATTCATATTGTCTAAAAATAATAGTTACCTATTTACAGAATTTTGAAATCCTGATTCCATATGTGGAATTAATTTTTACAAATTAAAAACATAGAAGTGGCAGAAATTAATTAAAAATTAATTCCACTGTCAAAACAAAATGCGTGTTATTAAGAAATAATAACTATCAAAAGATTGACACTTGTTTATGTCTAATTTCAAAGTGAAATTACTTTCAATGACCAAAATTGGATTAATTGGTAAAAAATAATCTAATTAAACTTTAAAACCAATTAAAAATATAATCTAACCATATAAATAAATTACATTAAATGGCAGTTTTGAATTAAAATATAGTATTTTTCACTATTCATTAAAAAAATGAATTTTATCATAACAATACCAAAACTTTTCCCAAAGTAAATTTCGATATCCCGATTCTAAAGAATAATTTTATTTTTTAAAATAAAACATATAAAAGTGAGAAAAACTAGATTTAATTAGGGTTCACCATCAAAAGGCGGCAAATCGACCTTTTAAAGTAAATTATACCTAAAATTAGTTTCATTCATATTTTATGACTCTAAATTTTATTGGATAAATGTAAAAACATTTTAAAAACATATATAGTCATATTGTAGTTAGTTCTGTTCATTCCTTCCAATACAACGGTTGTGCGTTAACTACCATTTAAAATAATAATATTATATTATTATTATGCAACGTATGATTACAAAGAAACCTATTGTTGCGTATCGGGTACTCCATCGTACATAGAAACCCCTTTAAAGTAAAATTAATATTTAATTCACAAAATATTAATTAAAATGAAAATTTAATATTTCTTTATTTATCTGGGATGTTACATTCTTCCCCCCTTTTAAGAATTGCGTCCTCACAAATTTAAAATTAGGCTTTGAAACTTCATTGAATGCCCCATATCAGAAAAAGAGTTAATAAATATATCACTTTAAAATAAAGGAAAACAAGTAAAAACACATGACCCAAGACAACTGATACTAGGATTCCATGAAAACATGGATATTACAGAGAAAAAAATCATTAAGTTCTAATGAAGAGTGATAAAAAACATGATTAGGAGAAAGTAAACCACTAGAAAATCAGAAACATGTGATGGGTTAAACAGTCATTGATTCCCTAGTAGGAAAAGTTAACAGACAATGTTTCTATTTTAAGTTACTTTTCATAAATTTGAGGAATTTATTTATGATCTTAACTGAAAATATAAAGAAACGTACTTACTTGTCATGAATACTTTTATCCTTTAATAAATTCCTACGGAAAACTCATCTTTTCTCCAAACGATGAGAATTCAAACTAATTTGGTCACATTAAAAGTGCTATAATAAACTTCTATAGTATCACATAATCAAAAAAAGATGAACTGTATATTTCCCCTATCTTTAGAAATCAACCAAAACCAAAATGGTTTGTACAAGGTCGGATAATCCCCAAAAAGGATAATCTTTTACAAAAAGAAAAACTACTCTTAATCCCCAAAAATTTTCAAACAATACCCAAAGATTAACAATACCATTCATTACACAAATGTCCTTAAAATCCTTCAAAGTAATCCAAACTAAAATTGAAACCCAAAATTCAAAATCATTTGATCACATGTTCTTCCACAAAAATCATAACATTTATCTCCAAAACATCGACTACTCTTAAAGTCTCATGATGATGGGTAAGTATCCTAAACACATATTATCTATGATAGGTTAATAATTTCTATAGATAACCCAAAATAAACTTATTCTTGATTCATACAATCATCTAAATAAAATGAATTATTTATACTAACTAGGGACTTCAAGTAGTCCTGTGGTAGGAGATAAATCCTCGTCACACCTTGGTTGTGGGTTCGATTCCCACAGCTTTGTCCGATGCGATTGTTTATCACACTGCCTACGTATTGTTCTTTTTCAAAAACTATATAATTTTTTAACATTCCCAAAAAGAGATAAATTCATCAAAAATAACCATAACATATTTTAACCAAAAAGTTTATCTAATAACTTCTATTTTTCATTCCAAAATGTATTAACTTGTAATTGCCTCAAATTCAAGTATCATATAAACCCAAATGGTTCTTTATAACTATATCAACAAAAGAAAATATAATTATTCCTTGAATCTAATTTTCATATATAAAACTTCAGGGTTACACATACTGTAAAAAGTTTTCTAATGTAATCCCATCATCAAAAGAGCCTTAATACTTTTAAGGATTTCACCATCCTAAAATATATCTAACACTTTAATCACTTATATGTTGACTTCTTATTCATTAAAAGTTCTTCATGATCCATTAACCATTATTTTCCAACTTATTTTTAAATAATTCTTTCTTACAAACAAAATCATGAATCATATCTTAAGAATCGATAATGTCAAAACATCAGTTAAGAAATAATCTAGGCCTTTCATTGGTCATTGTCAGTTTCCTCATCCTCAATTTTAATGGCATTAGGTATTGGAAAAAATATATTTGTATGATCCTGGTGATCCCATTCCCAAATCTTCTTCATGGGACATCTTTTTGTATAATGACCATGAACCAACATTTAAAACATTCAGTTGATCCCTCTCAAAGAACATCCTTTCCTTTCCTATAGTCAAATGGATTCTTCCTTTATTCATGGAAGGTTATTGTTTAATGACTTTCAATTCCACATATATAGAATATTCACGTCCCTTTGAAACATTTTCCTATGTGTTTATTTCTACATCCTTGACACATTGGTTTTTAAACATACTTACCTTTACGATTATTACATGAACTTCTGTAGGGATTTGTTTCTCGCATATATGATACCCTATAAAAATACACATGGATCAGGTGGGAAATCATGACTCCATATAGTTGGTTTAGAATAACCATAATATTTCTCATTGAATCTCACATTTCATTCATTTTCTCATTCAGAAAACCAACATAGTTTTCTTTAAATCCTTTGTTACTTTTGTGCCTACTAGATCCATCCATTTACTAAAACCAAAAAGGTAAGTGTGAGTATATCAGTAAAATCATCATATAATATCTTATGAGGAGGATAAATACAAATATATCCTTATTCATGTTATTTAAACTCATTCACTTTATCTAAAATAAATACGAATCTTTCTAAAATCCTAACCATTATGGTAATTTCACTTATGCTTAAAGAACACCGTAACCTGTAATGTTATCTAAATCGACCTATGATACCAACATTAATGACTTGGCCTTATACATTGTATAATCTTGAATTAAATGAATAATTCAAATTGGGTATCTTTTCAGGTTTTGAGTTTTAGAGAATTAAACCATAACTATTACATATCAACTTGAAAATTTCATGTAGACACTACTACTAAGTATCTATTTTTTCCTAAAATAAATACTCTTAAAAATAAGAAGGTCTACTTCCCTGTTTTAGATAGAATGAATTTTCTGTGATACCGTCCTTGACCCTATTCAACTTTATGTCCTGTGACATTTTTTTCAAAAACTCGGGATGAGCATAAAAAGCTCAGTAAGGGTTAAAAAATAATGAAAGGAAACATTAAACCTTCAATAAATACAAATAAATGAAACCATACTTTTCGATAATAACATATCTCATGAAATCATACGATTTATGAATAACGCATAGAAATCATAAATCATAAAAATAATCTATGGAATTAATAACATACATACATTTTATCTATCACAGCTATATAGGGGGTCACATTTTTAATACCCATCACAATATATTCCCTAAATCTCTTAGGATAAACATAAACGTTTACCTCTATCACGTTATGCAATTCATTGGAGAGCTGTCTCGGTCTCACTCGCCCTAGGATTATCATGAAACCACCCGTATACGTAATCAATTACCAATAACCATAACATAATCATAACACATAACAAAAGAATAATGTAAAGATACATTTCCATGTTCCAATCACAATATATCAAATTAATATATTGAAATGAATAATACTTTATCAAACCATTTTCCAAACCATTTAAAAAATTTAATAAAGAGATTTTTGAATCAAAGTGTCCCATAACAATTTGAAGCTTTTAAATGAATTGTCATTTGAAAACATTTATGTCCATATAAATAAATCCTATAAACCATTTTGAAATCATGGATATTAATGAGAAATAAACCCCTTACTTCGTGTCCAACATGACTTGTTTGCCACTAATTTATTGCATGTTTCCTTTCATTATTTAATCAGAACATTATAATATCACGAGAATAAATAGTTTAATGATGTAATATGTCAAAGGGTAGTATATACACCATATAAGTTTGAATTGTTGTATAATGACAATGAAGTCTCAATGGAATGTAAGTTGAGAAGAAATCCATTATAAAAAATTTATCTTTTGATTAAGGATAAATTAATTACATAATAATGTGTGAAAAATATAAATACACTCAATATGATTTGATATTCAATGTAAATAAATCATAGTACTTTAAAACAAGTTATTTTTAAGATAAAACCAATGAATTTGATGTTTAACTCAATGAATGGAAGTTGAGTTAAAATTACTCTTATCAAATTCATATCGATGACTTGAGAATTTATCAATGGAGTTATTATCTGTATCAAAAGTATATCCACTCAAAGAGGAGTGTAAATTACAACATAAATAAATAAATAGTGATTCCACACATAATCATAGCATGACATAATTAATAATTAGAATATTAACCCAATGAATGGTAATTGGGTTAAAAGGTTCCCTTACCTATTTAGTAACATATGAAACATTCAAACCATGAAAAAGGATCATAAAATGAAGATGTAAATACCCATAAATTTAATTATATTACACAATTAATATAATCTTTGGTAGTAATTACACCACACAAAGGGAAATAGTTGCAAATATAGCATGAATCTCATGGGAATAAAAAGTGAGATGAAAATCTCTTACCACGTTTTAATCAATCGAGTCGTATGACCAAAAGTTAATAACCACCAAATGATTCACGTAATAACATGAATATAAAAATAATTAGGATAATATATATATCAAATGTCAGTACACAATACACCACATGCAATAAATTAGTGGCAAACAATGGAAATCCCACAGAATTAAAAGTGAGATAATAAACCCCTTACATCGTGTCCGACATGACTTGTTTGTTCCTTGTTCTTCCTGAATAATAAAAATAAGTTAATTTATACTTGATTAAGACCCATTTTCATGTATATTATTCCTTTTATATCACTAATTACCATGTTATAAACATTATTTAATCATTTAAGTTAATAATGGTCGTTTTGTCGATATTGGGTACTTGAGTCAAAAATGAACACCTTATAATTACATGTTGTCCATGTGGCCAACAGTACATTCTCTCTAGAATGATATTCATAATTTATATATCATATATCTCATATATCTCATATATCTCATATATATATATATAGTATATATATGTATTTATAATATTACATAACATTTGGAGATAAGATATGAAACGCATTGTTCATGGAGACGGTAAGTCGTACGTACGCATGAACACTACTTTCATTTGTATTTCATATTTTAATTGAATGAAAACGTAATTATTCATAGTTATATTATAATTAAAAAATAATATAATATATAATTTCATTAACTGCATCCTTTATACATCCCATGTATGACATGAACGAGTCATATAACTTTGAGGGGGTGGTAGTCTGCACTTCCTCAAATGAAATTATCGCGTTTACCCATAATGGAAACCATAAATGTTTTCTATAAATGAAAAAAACTACAGAAGAATATAGAAAACATAAAAATAATATATATATCATATATAAATATAGTTCTATCATAATTACCTCCATATGAGGTGGTATGATATATTTGAACAATCATCATTTTGTGGGGAAGTAGTTCTCCTTCCACAGAAACAATATGTTATTTACCCATTAGATGAAGGTTTGTATGAGTGTAGTTCGAATACATCCCATAACAACAACCAAGTATATTAAGGATACTGTTATTGTTATAAAATAAAGTAATAAAAAGAGTTTAGGTGGTTGGAGAATTAAAATAAAACAAAAGGACTTAAGAGAAGATGATACCTTTAAATTGGGTATCTCCTTCTGGATTAAACTAAAAGGTTTACTTGAAGTGCCTTATTCCTAATATAATTCTTATAGGTTGAAGATAGGAATCTTGAGAGCTTATTTGGGCTGGTTTTGGACGACCTAAGGGGCTTGAGAGGTGTGAGGAATGGGTTAGAAGTGGTGTCCTTTTATAAAGGGGAGGAGGAGCTCTTTAGGAAAGTGTGAAAATATTATTTTTATTATATAATGATATTCAGTTTCAAAAAATATGAAACTCATTAAGTTGAAGATACGATGACTCATGGTCGAAATAAAATCATCCAATATTAATTGGACTGGTTTTGGATATCATTTTAATCTTTATAATCCTATTTATTTAAATCATTTATTAATGAGGTAAACACTCCATCATTATTGTGTCATAAATAATTTAATTTATTTGATGTCTAATAATTATAAGAAATACCATGATGTAGAAAATATTTAATCTTTCAAAATAATATTTATAGTTGAAATGATAACTTATATAACCCCATGTAAAAAATTATTTACTAAAATATATATTTTTATGTCATTTTTGTCTTTACTTTAAATAAATTAATATAAAGTGTCATTATCACTCTTAACTGGCTCCATGGGATCCCAAAATTGACCCAAGGATGCCCATAGTGGGAAATGTATTAACCAATAGGATTAGGATACATGTTAGGGTAATTATATACTATTATAATAATATTTTGTTACCATTATTTAGCATATTTACCCTTTGACCATGGTAAATAAATTTTTTTACTAAAGTAAATATTCATATTGTCTAAAAATAAAAGTTACATATTAACACAATTTAGACCTCCGGATTCCAAATATGATATCCATTTTTACAAATTCCAAACATATAAGTGTAATAAATTAATTTAAAATTAATTCCCACTTTCAAAACCTAAAGAGTGTTCTTATTAAATTATAACAATCAAAAGATTGACACTTCTTTATTTCAAATTTCAAAATAAAATTACTTACAATGACCATCACTGGATTAAATGGTAAAAACAAAATATAATTAAACTTTAAAACCAATTATAAATATAATCTAACCATATAAATATATTAGATTAAAAGGAAGTTTTTAATTAAAATACAGTATTTTTCACTATTCATCAATAAATGAATTTAATCAGACTAATACCCACATTTCACCCAAAGTGAATATTGATGTCCCAATTCTAAAGAAGAATTTTATTTTGTCAAATAGAACATATAAAAGTGACCAAAACTAAATTTAAAGAGGGTTCTCTATCAAAAGGCGGTAAATCAACCTTTTAAAGTAAATAATGCTTAAAATTAGATTCATTCCCTTTTTAAGCCACTAACTTTTATTGGATAAATGTATAAACATTTAACAAACATGTATAATCATATTTCAGTTAGTTATATTCATTCCTACCAATACAACAGTTATGCATTAACTACCATTTAAAATAATAATATTCTATTATTATTGTGCAATGTAAGATATCAACAAAACTCATTGTTGCATATCGGGTACGCCATTGAACATAACAGAAACATTAAAGTAAAATTAATATTTAATTCAAAAAATATTAATTAAAATGAAAATTTATTATTTCTTTATTTACCTGGGATGTTACATTTATCTAGCCAAAACTGTCAGCACCTCTATTCTTTCATTTTATATAATTTATACCCTTAATAAATTTCAATAAATCTATGTTAAATGAAATAGGAAGAACAATATCATGAAATTATCTTTAAATAATTATTAAATATGTATTTATAACTAAATGAAAAATACATAAATAAATCAAAAATAATTAAATAATTATAAATAATCATCTTTCCCCTCTAATACCACTTGTAGGTTCCAAGAGCATTGGAAGAGTATGATAGGTTGTACCCAGCTTTGATTTTTTTCATTGTTGATGATCAATTACATATTTTACCAACTTTAAATGTAATGATCAATAGAATTTAATAAAAAAAAAATTACAGAAAATTGAAACCAAACACATGATCATCGCTTATTATTTATCACTAATATAAGAATTTAAAATAATTCCCTTTTGAGAATTATTTTTTCATTGATGGATCTGAAAATAGTTCTTCATTGTACCATAATTTTGTTATAAGAATCAATACATCATTCCCTCTAGCAGTGATCCACACATGTTCCAAAAATCACTTAATGACATCCTAGGAATCTCAAGGTGCTAGCATGGATGATCCTAATGATATCACTATTTTATTTCATCCCCATGAGAATTGTATCCATAGTTTTATCCATGATCTCTCTGGAACTGAGATTTTGAGGTTTAGGAAGATCACTCTCTATTCATCAGAGCACTTTTTTAGAAGGGATGTCTCTAGGCATTGAGAGGATTCTTCGACTATCATTGGGAAAAACACAACTAGAATTTATCTCTTCAAAAACAATATAATTAGGATTAAATACCTCTAGGGTTTAGAAATAAATATTTTCACAAGTTACCATCAATATTTTTTAATCACTTGAAGATCCCCATGTCTAAAATAATAAGAATCATATTATTTACTTGACACACCCCTAACTTTTGAATTAAACTAAATATTATTTAACAAAATAATGTTCAATATATATTATTTGTCGCAACAACTAAAAAACTCTATCCACCATTCTTCCATAATATTTATCAATCCTTGAAAAATGAATATTTTTTTAATAAATAAATATCACTCCATTATTTAGAAATAAATAATTAAATAAATATTATATTCACTAAATACCAAATAATTATTTATTAAATATTCCGCACACATAATATTCTCTCAAATAACTCATGATGAAATATTTGTGATCAATAATAGATGAATAATTACTAAATCACATGCTAGAATAATATTTATTCATCTTATTAAATATAAATAATAATATATTATTAAACTGTGATTCTTGATACACATAGTGTGTGTCCCTCTATGCCTCTTTTTTTAGCAGAATTAGGCAAAGGAACCCAAAATCCATGTATATCATCCAACAATATGCTAAGGAACCCATAAAGAAATAATTTAATTATGAGATGACATAATACCTCATATGGATGCTTACTATGTAATATAATCCCTTTATCACTATATCTCAAATCATGTAGTTTTCATGTTGGTTCCATCAACC
The DNA here is from genome assembly GCA_963277665.1 of Viscum album. Classification (NCBI taxonomy): domain Eukaryota; kingdom Viridiplantae; phylum Streptophyta; class Magnoliopsida; order Santalales; family Viscaceae; genus Viscum; species Viscum album. The sequence goes on along the minus strand of OY728125.1, from coordinate 1,549,968,006 downwards.
TATGTTATCATTATCTCTTTCTTTAACATTCTAGAAATCGAACATGCCTATAGAACACCATGGCATGGGATTTATTTTGGCTATATCATTTATCTATAGGGGCCTATGATATAAGAATTATTTAAAACCATTAGAGATAAATCCATTATCGCATTACTTATTAATGAAATATTGCTTGTGATGTACCCAACATATCATTACTCACTGGGAAAATGTGTCATCACGGTTTTATTGAATACATAAAATTATGTGACTTATAATACTCATTAATAATAATCATAAAGTATAAGTATGAATACAGATGTCTGCAGACAGAAACACCCAATAAAAAAATAAATGTGGATTTCCCACTGGTGAGTCTTTTTCTCTTAATATCCTATACAAGATTTTACTAAGGACGTACACCATTAGAAGATGTATTAATGTCCTATGATTTCCCACCCTTGATATGAAATATAATTTGTGTCCCTAAAATGATATCCTCTGGTTATATAACATATATTTTAGAATAGTTTCAATGAAATTTATGGTTCTCATTAAAGAGGGAAACCACTATGACCATTTATTGTGATAACTACACTTGAGACATTATCAAATACTATGTAACACAGAATAAAACATGTTATTTTAAAATATCTTAGTTAATATTAATAGAATATGAATGAAGGATGTCCTAATGTACATAGAAATTGGTTCTAGGGCACCAACTCCAACAAGAATGACATCTATTGTATTTACACATCAATTACTATCCCATTTAGAAAATGAAACACTAAAAGATTATGATTAATATGTTTATATAATGTTAATTAAACACTATATTAATGAATTAATAATTGTGAAATTAAATTTTTAACCACTACTGAGCTTGTAGGTGAATAATCAAATATATAATTATAAACATAAAATGTCAACTCTCTGGTAGAACATGAAGGTTCAGATCATTGTGTAGGAGTTTTGGTGGGTGATAAACCAAAAATGTTATGTCAATTATAGATATTATTTGAAATATTTTTCCTGATATTAACTCCATGTACAATAGATACTTTTTCATCAAATATTTCTATAATAGAATCTATATCTCAATGGGGATCTTTGAAAATTAAAATTAAAATTTATTAATTTATGATCATTAGAAATTTTTACCAAGTACTAGGATCTTACTTTGTTCTAGATGTTAAATATACAAATAAAACCCTATTCTGATTTCCTTCATTTCACTTGTAGGATCCATGTGTAAACTCCCTATAGTGGTGATCCAGACATACTCCTTAATCCTTCAAATGATGCAGATTGATTTCTGGGTTCTTGATAAACTAGTTAATAGTTTTGAATTTATTTTAATATTTATTTAAGATCATTTATGCATAAAGTATGTCTTCTCATTCTAGATAAGAGGAGAATAAGAATTCAAGAGAGATATAGAAGTATATTGTAAAAAATAATTCTATATTCTGAATTTCTCAATGAACCGTATACAATATACATAACCCAGTATTTTTAGATGGAGGGTGTTTCTAAATGTATTATTTAAATTCATATGGGTCCTTAAAAACATAAAAATCATTGAAAACCCCAATTATATATAATAATAATAATAATAATTTATGGAATTTTCTTACTTGTCTAATGATAATTATTATTTAGCTGCTTTAAAATAAATATTCATCGATAAAAATGATATTGGCCCTCCCCAACTCCAAAATATTTTTTAATAGTTGAATAAATGTTTAATAAAATAATTTATTTATCAATAAATAATTTCAATATATTAGACATGAATAAAATTATCACTTTTTCAAGAGAAAAATTTTATTCAATTAATTAAATTCTTGAACATTTTAATCACCACCAATAGAAAAAACATAGTTTTTTACCCTATAGGATTAATTATCATTAAAATTAGGAAGGTTATTCAAATGTCTATGATTATTATCTATCAATGGTTCAATAAACCCCAGATAAATAACATAATTTCACGATGTCAACAACCACAAATATATGGGTAATATAATACCTTTGTCTTAATATCTCATCAAGTAGGTTCCACATCTATTCCATAAGAATATATTCTTTCTACCTCTTCCATTGACTATCATAAATAGATGTTTCATTACACCACGTCCGTAGAATTTAATGAAATAGTTCTATTCCAATCTAAGGGATAAGATATAAACTCATATTCACATGGAAGGGAAAAAGTATTCCTCAACTTATCCTCTAAGAGCTCATCACTTATAACGAACCTGATATATCCATCATCTCTATAAATACTATCGTCCTAGTTTATGAAATACACCTAGGTACATGAGATTTAAAATTAATTTATAATATTATAAATTATATATACCACCACATGAGTTTGGAGTTATGAATATCCAATGACATAGAAACATGTGGAAATTCTTACTAGCTTGTCAGTTCTAACAATCACTTTCTTTGGAGATTTCAATGTATAAACTTTATAAGAATAAGTATTATAAAATTTTGAGTACTATCAAATAAAAATCATTTTCTTTGTGTTCCACTATAGAACATTCTCTAACTATAGGAATATATTTTTGAATATCATCATATCATTTCAAGGTTCTCTTCGTAGTGAGAAACTGCTACAACCTTATCAATGTGATAGATACTCTTTGATATTATTAAATTATTTTCAAGTAGAAAAATAAAAAATATGTAAAAATATATTTTATTAATATTCAAATATACAACTATACATTTAATGAAACTATAAAAAATTGGTATGAGGATTCCAATTACAATAGAGTATGATATTATTCCAGAAAGACATAAAAAAATTCCCATCAAATAAGAATATCTTTGATATTGAGTTTTTATCCAACTACCTAAGATAAATACATATTTTTAATAGGAATTAAGACACATAAAATTGTTGTAATATCAATTATAATTTAATATTTATCTTCACATCGATAGATGATCACATGTTCATGTGAAATATCTAATGTGACTTCCATTACTTATTAATTATTATGGGATTTATATAAGGAAATCCAAACCATGCCTATGATAACAACAAATTCTACTATATAGAGAAGCATAAGACAAGAAGTATGCACATCACCAGAAACAAAAATAAGAGAAGAGTCATAGACTCTAGTTTTGGTCATCATAACATTAAGAGTTTTTACTTATAATTCAATATCTTATTGTGGGGGTAGTGTTTTGATGACCATAAAAATTATTCATTTATAAAAGAGTGTTTTAACTAAGAATCTAATAAGACATCTTCAGTTATAGAGTTGATGGTTTCTAGAACTTTAAATAAATTGTTAACATAAAATACCTCAATAATATTTACCACATGAGATTTCCATTTATATTTATGATTAATAGGTTTTTTAAGTTGATCTTCTTCATTAACCGTCACATTTTAGTACTGGTTAGATTATCATCAACACTCTATAAATTTGGAACATTGGAGTGTGGGTGATGTAATTTCTTTTTCATTCCCTATATTATTAGCTAACTTCTTATTCCCATCTCTTTGAAAATAGATTTCATAATGTTATTCCTTTATATACATGAAAAAGTTTCCAATACCCAAAAGAAAATTTACAACCATGTTCCCTTCCACAATTCTACTATAACAAATATCTCATCTTTTTCAATCCATAATTTTTATTATAAAATTTTATTTCTAATTCCATCATTATTTTCATATCATACCCATGTTACTGAGGGGTTATATCAATTTACACACTGTTAGAACATGGAATTATTTAATTATATATATTTATGTATCATGTCGACAACTTCCTCAAGAGGCAGGGTTCAGATACACTAATGAATCGATCAATCATAATTGTAGGTTTGATCATAATACAATAATTATACCTTGTATGACCTATTAAACAATAATAATATGTACTAATGGAAAAAAACTTCATCTATATCTCAAATAATTACTTTTCCATTTTCATATAATATATTTGAGGAATTTACTTGTTGAAAACAAACTCTTAAACCACTCACACTTTATTGAGTCAATTTATTCCTATTCATTCATGTTCTTGAGAAGTTTCCACCACGGAACTAGTTCTTATTCCAAATGATAAAAATAAATAACAATTTTTTTTAAACACTAGACCATGAAATATTTCTTTTCAGTGGTACTAAACAATTTCCTAGTAACTGGTGTATTGGTAGACCCCGTAAAATAATGTGTATATTTAATTAGTAGTGACTAAAGAGAGCATTGATCCCTCCTTTTATTTTCTTTTTTTTTTATTTTTAAAATGCTTCATTTCTTGAGAATGTTTCATAAGAATATAAAAATGATTTTACACTCGGTATCCCATAATATGTTTTTCCTTAAGAGGTAAAAAATTTCATTGATAATCACATTCATCATTAATAGAATTCCTTCAGGATCCATCCATTTATTGAAACCAAGAAATAGATTGTGAGAAATAATGATCATAGTGAAAAATAACATAATAAATAAAAAACATTTTGAAGATGTCAATATCCTGGATCCTTTTTTAAAATCAATGACAACACAGGATTAACTATGGTCATTTATGGTTATCACCTATTCAAATCCATTATTATGGTTCATAAAAATATGTGAATTAACTAAAAACAATTCCGTAGAGTGTCAAACAAGGTGAATATTTAGGGCTAACTCATTATGAACCCAAATTATTTTTGAGACATACTCAAAAAATACTTTTGGTTGTTATTACCCATAGATTAATACATTCCAAAACCTCATCCTATTATAATATCTAGATAGGTATATATTCTTATAGAGACAACATAATTTATAACATACCAAAACATTATGATAGTATCGTATACATATAATACCCCATAGGGTTTTCAATAAATATATCTAATTATAATTACCATATATTTAATAAACCAAAATATGATATAATATATAGAAACCATTTCATTTCATAGATGAATAATCAATATATTTTACAATTACATTCTTATGGACTGTAAAGGATAAGTGTTATGAAGACCAGATATACAATATTATTTTTTCATGATAGATATTCAATATTTAAAAAAAATATCTCTCTTCATGGTATTATTATAATGAATATGTTACTTAAAACCATTGATCATCTCTTGGGGAATGTAAATGTAAGAAATGGTGAGACATGGTGATCACTATGGGTAAACAATGGGGATATCGATGATCACTTGAACATAACATGAGAATAAGGGCATGAGAATATGATCATAACTTTTGAAAACACATACCTCATATATTATATATTATAATCTTTAATCATCCCATAATTATTGATAGTTATAATGACATGAATTATATAGGATTAAAAGAACACATGCCAGTAGAGTACAACATTGGAATAAGAAATATGTTTGTGGAATACACATAATCAATGAAAATAAATTACATAGCCATGGATAATGATAATTAATATAACAGTGGATTGAGTTCACTCATAATTCCATTACCTATTTAGTTAATATTTACTCATAATAATATCATTATGGACATAACCCCTTAATAATGAGGGTTTACTACCATTTATAGAACATATTATCTTATGAGCAGTCTTTGTCAAATAAAATAGAGGGAAATATACTTTTGTTCCCACCCTTAACCTAATAATAATACATTAATTTATCTTCCATATGATTATAACGTATTCATCATATATCATAATTCATGGAAAGTGATCATGTTTCATTAAAAATTGAGTTTTAATGCGAGCTTAAGCCATAGAAGAACAACTTTTTTATAAAAATATACTTATCAATGTTATAAATAATTGAATGAAAAAATAAGAATTATATAATTGGATTATATCTTCCATAAATCATAATTATCATAAAAAGATGTTATCATAGTTGAAAAATTAGTTTAAAATATTTCTAGAATATTTCATGAGAAATAAATTCTTTTGAATTTAACATTACTTATATGAAATGAAAAAAATAAAAAATATAGTGGAGATTATTTTTTAAAAGAACCATGGAATAATTTAATATAAACAAGAAATCATTAAGTGGTCCAAAGGATTTTAAATTCAGTTCAAGCCATTTATTATAAAAGAATATTTCCTTTCTCATTTTTTGTAAAAAATCAAAAGTACGACTTTTGGAAAATGACAAGAAGAATCCTTTGAAAACATTACAAAAAAATTCAATATATACTAAAAATTTCTTTAAAAACTCATTGTACATTAGATAAAATATTCTTGAAATAATTTTATATAATATAGAAATGTAATAAAAAATTATTCCCAAACAAATAAAAAATATTGTCTGTTTTTCTTAAAAAAAATTGAACATCATATGTACCAAAGAGTGGGAAATGACATTATTACATAAAAAATTATTTAATTATCAGATGAAAATGAAATAATTGGAATTTGTTATATATGTATCATATTTTTTCCCTGAATATAAATTAGATCATAAAAAATACCAAATAAAAAGATATTGAAACATAATCTCATTTCCACATTGGTATCATTCGAATCAAAACCTTAGGAAACATAGAACCATATATAGAATTTAAAATAATATAATATGTCAAGAAAATCATCACAATATAAATTCATTGGCATTATATGAAACACATAAGGGAAATAAGGGTTTAATATAGAATGTTTCACACTTATAGAAACGTGATATGAGAATTACATAACTCAAGTTAAAATTTAATCAAAAGTTCTCTGAAATCTTATATTATAAATTTGAATTTATTAAAATTATATAATAGAATAATTTACATATTTATTATTTTATATATGATCCACTTATAACATTTAAGATCATATTTATTAAAAATCAATTTTAAAATTGTTGTCTTTAGACGGTAATTGTTTTGTTTTTCCTGAGAGTTTCAGTTCAACAGTTCCATACCATGATCATTGATCAAGTTTCCATAAAAAATGTAGTTAATAATTATATAACTATCATATATATTAAATATATAAATTTTATAATCATAAATAAATTATATATATATATATACAAGATTTACAATGTTTATGGAGACGGTTGGCCGTATGCAGGAATCAAAAAAAGCATTTTAAAAAAATAATGGAAATAAAGATTCTATATTATCATTCGAGAAGAATAAATATATAATGAATAAAATATATAAATATTTATTATATCATTATTACACATAATTTTAAAGCAGAAATGAAATTGTAATCACATAACATTGTGGATGTGGTACTCTACATGTATTCAAGAGAAACATTATTATTCTCTAACAGATTGGACAGTAAGAAGGTAGATTTGAAATTATAATTACTGAATTATAACTAGTTCATGAATATAATATTTAATTTTAAACACATAATAATTATTATAAATGATTAATTATTATGGAATATGAATTATATTTCTTTATGAAGGTAGTTTTCCACACCTACACAAAGATGATACTTTCAGAATACATTTGATGGAAAATGGGTGAATAAATTTGGTGAAAAAATAATAATAATATTTTTATATATTAAAGATTTAATAAATTATTTTGTGATAAATACTATAGTATTTGAGGTGGTATAAGAAGAAATATATTTAAATAGGTCAGGAAAGAATATTACATTTCCAATAGTTGACCTCGTTTAGATCCATTCATGATGTCCCTTGGAATGGTCATCCAAGAATACCAAAACCACTAATTAATTTATATCTAAGATTATAAGATAAGTGGACAGTATTTTCTCAAGGTATATGGATTGAATTGTTTTGGATAAGGTAAATTAGGGGCATCCCTTTTTAAGTGGCCGATATGAAACAATTAAAATTTCTAAAATTATTTAAATATACTAATTTCATACCCATGAAGAATTATTATAACTTGATAGATATTTGAATGTGGGATAGTATGGGGTCATAATAGGTCAATATAATTTGATTTAATTTTTTTAATTGTAAAGAAGACCTTTATCTCTTGTGTTAAAAAATGGTAAACATGTTTTAACGTTAATCATAATAATGAATTTTTATTATTTTTTATACTTTGTGTGGACAAACAATCTTCCAACAAAATAATAAAATTTTTATTATATTAATTAAAAATATAAAATTTATTTTATAAAATTAAATATACTTTTTGGTATATTTTAATTATTAATAAACATGAAAAACTCAATGAGAAATGGTTTTTGAGAAAAAAAAACTTTTCTTGCATTTAAAAAATTATACCAAGATGCAAAATATAATTTATTTCTATGACATTAATGGGTTAATTACTAATATTGGATAACTAATTTAAATTTTAAATCATTTTTAAACAATAATAAACTTTATATATTCTTGAAATGAATATTTTTTTTAATATAATCAGTTTTTTCACTGTTTAGTGGGATATCAATCTTTTCTGAAAATTTACAAAATTTCACACATTGTAATACTTAAATAATTAGTTTATAAATTATTTGAAATTTTAAAAAATAAATTTTGTGAAACTGGAAAAAATAATTTAACTTATTTTATCTCAAAAAAGAAATAATTTTGTTTTTGAGAAACAACATAATTTTTAAGCATATAAATACATTACTAAAAATTGAGTGTTTATTTATAAATACATTTAATTAATCTAAATCCTCTAGAAATAATAAAAAAACATGGTTATACCTATTAAATCCACAAATTTACAAATAATGTGATAAGTTTACAGTATATTATGGTCTATTTAGACAATATTGTTTAAATATAACAAGCTATTGATGAAATTAAATTTATTTTTATAGAAATATATCATGAAAACTCAAGGTAATATATAAAATTTCAAGACTACCTGCTTCCAAATGACTCTAATAATCTCTATCAATAAATCTTTCTTTCTGGGTCTTTTCCAAATTTCCACATCATCTTCTCCAGAATGACTATTAAATATAAAAATATGATCTTTTTCCTCTATTTATTTTCCAATTTATTTATAAGTTCACACTTAATTATATTTCAATAAGACTCAAATGTATTCAAGAAAATTGAATATTTCAATTGAGTGGATCAGAGTTATGTTTTTCATATCATGATGTTTTTTGGAAAAACTATTTATCTTCACCACTTAGTTTCAATTATATATAGAGTAGATCTAATAATTCATAAAGAGAACATATAATTATTTTAGATTCTATTTGATTGACCTACAAAACTATTCCAAAAAATTCTAAACATCTCCAGACTTCATCATAAAAACATCAAGAACTATATGCCCTTGGAATTAGCTTTAAATGAAATGAAAAACTTGTAGAACACGAGTTTGATAATTATTTTTGGGTTGGTTAAAATTAACAACACATGTACCATATCGACTTATCCACTAATCATAATATTTTAACCTATAAAAATATGAAAATACTAGAATTTTATTTTTCTTCAATATTAGATTTCAATAACTCAAATTCTCTTTGATTCAAGATCTCAATAAACACATGTGACAATTAAATGAAATGGAATGATGTGTAATCAGTTGGAATTAATACCATAGTAAAATCAATGAACATAGTGTCTATGAATATTTTCAATCCCCTAAACTAATCATTATGAATCATTTCTTCTTCTTTTTATAAACACTAATAGGATAAAATATTTATTGGGAGCGAAGGGGGTTTCACTATCTCTTCAACCCCATTGATGTATCCCTAAAATGTGGTATAGAATGGCCCATTTTGTGACTCCATCACATCATTATATACCAATTGTATAATTATTTGAGATCCTTAGACAACGATTGTATAATTAGTTGTTTGAGGTCCTCATAGTCATTCTAGATGAGATCATGGAGTGAATACTCTTTATAATTGGATATCTAGACTACTAAATTGTACATTGTATGTAACATGGAAATTTCCAAAGTTGTTAGGGTGAAGAAAACATGGATTCAATTTTTTTTTATTTTTATTTTCTTTTAAAGAAGGAAAAAATAGTTACAGAGTGATTAGAAATGTGAATTATTTTTTATCCTCGAAAGTAACACCAAGTGTTGAGAGGATGTCATAGGCCCCAAAATTATTAAATATCTCTATCTTTCACAGGGAAACACATTTTTATAACAAGGTCATGCCCCTATAATATTACACTGATTACTCACTATCATTTTAAACTATTTTATATTTAATTTTTATAATATATTTAACATAGGGAAATTAGGGTTCTGTTTTTAGTGCATTAAGGTAGAGCAAACAAAGAGAAGACGTTATTTTTTTGGAATGGGGGTAAAACATAGGTCATTCTTGTGGAATATTATATTTTACATTAATTTTTTCCAAATTACATTTGATAAAATATCTCATCATATTTTTGTTACTACACATACTTATTTTGTTAGTCTATGTTCAACACATATATCTATTCAGTGACTATAATATCTCCTCCATTTTGAAAAAATAATGATAAAAACATTGTGGCCTTGATATGGAACCAAAATTCTTCTAACCCTGTCAAAAATTTTCATTCCATGATCCTCTTTATTATACTGTTTATAAGGGGACATATCCAAGGTAAATAAAGTTATTTTATAGAGGAATGAGTACTAACATGTGAATTCCATATAATTTGGTTTATTTCCTCACCAAAAACGAACACAACCACTTCCCTACCACATTTGAAATTAAAACATTAACAATCAAGAATGGGTATTTAAGAATTCCTTGATTCCCCCACCCTAAGGTTAAAATTCCTAGGTTTTCTACTCATAACTATTTTCATTAAAGATGAATAATTAGGGATTATAGTAAAAAATACAATAATGAAGATAAGTAACAGTGAGGTATTGTGTTAAATAATTTAAATTATATAAATAACACCTACACAAGAACATAACAAAAAATTTAACAGCCCAAACCCTTCCAGCCATTTACATTATGTGTTTTGTCTGATGGGATCCTTGAGATTGGTTTAGGGGAGGATGGGGTGTTTTTAAAGTTAAATCCATTATAAAGTTTTTGATTTACACAATAAATAACCATTTCCAAAAATGAATAATGTTTCATAAGGTGGATTCAATGAATGTTTCTAGTGTTCCAACTTGAGTCTGATTCATGGCATTAAATTTTGATTCAAATCCTGATTTTTCATGATGTTTTTGTTTTATGGTTCTATGTTTGATTGGTTGATGGTCTTAAAAGATATATTCATGATGTGAATTACTATCTTTTTTTGGATATATTTATTTGTTTTTCGATCGATGTGGATTTCATGAGCATCATGAAGTGAACCAGCCATTCACACCATGATCTATGAGATTGGATATATGTTTATAAATTATATCCTCCCTCTTATATCTACCATTATCACTTAAATTATATTTATAATTATTTAATTACAATTAGATATTTAGATCCCTAATAGACTTTTATCCTTGGAACTTATTTTTACCTTTTTTATATATATTATCAATGATTTAGGGCGAGTTTTCCTCCTATTTCCTCCTGATTTATTTCCTATTTATATCAAATCTCACAATGAAAATGTTTTGCAGTGTTTGGGGTTTGTTTCAATAAAATTTTAGATATATATCCCTAGATTTTAGATTAATCCAAGTATTCCTTATATTGTTTTAGTCCCATGGTTCATCATCTCTTTATTTGGATTCTTGAAAAAAATATTATTCCATTAAAGAAGGGGATTCATGTTCTCTCCCTTTTTGAATTGTTTTGATTATTATTATTTTTTACTTTCATTGTCTTAGTGGAATGAATTTGAATAATAAATATAATAATCAATGATAATTAAATCAAAAGGGAATGGTGTGATGCAAATGTATCAAATAGTTTTCAGGATTTTGATGATGTTACCTAATGCTTTATTCTTCATATTGGATTACATTTTGTAGTGATGTCGTGATTTGGGGATACCTTAAAAATGGTTAAATAGACAAATATTATGAATGAAAAGAATATTATAATTTCAAATATTTTTTATTTTGGAATTTATCTTTACATATTTGTTGAATATGTTGTGTGTTGTAAGGTTCCCTTATCTATTTGTGGAATTTTGGACTTTTTCATAATATAGAAGGAATACATATGTTCCAATATAAATTACTAATAAATTGAATAATTATTCATGGATGATCATTGAATTAAAATTGAATATTAAACTCTATTGTTTCACCATTGTGTGGTAATTATGTTTGGTTGTTCTGTATTAGAGAAAACTATTGGTTCCATGATATCAGTAGTGCTTAAATGGTGGTTGTGGTGGTGTTTATTATGTGATGGAATTGGTGTGGGATTGTGTGAGTAATATATGCCTATATTTTGATGTGTTTTTATGCACCCCACCCGAGTAAGTTAACCAGAAAGAAATAAAACATGCAAGGTTTTTTCCTAAGATCCGTGAAGGGGAGGATATGTATGGATGGCTACCCCTTGTAAAAAAATTGTTTTTTCAATGTAAAAAATTGGAAATAATAAAGGAATTTTGTTGATTATAAGAACTAAGTCAATGTGTGATTATAGGGCCCATATAGACTTGATTATGATATAATAGAAATATTAAATATATTATATCAAACAGACATTTTTTATCTAAAATAATGTAATGAAACGCAGAATATTCTTGGATGATAAATGTGAGACTAATTTTAAATATGAAATGTGGGTTTTAACCTAGGTATGATATAAGTTGTGTTCATAAGGTGTTAATATTATGTGTGTTCAAGTGAGGATTAGTAATTTAATAATTTAATAAATTATGTTTCAATTTTTATACCACCATACCAAATATTCTCAATATAAACCCACTTAAGGATGACATTTGAGTTATATACAAACCCTAGGGATAGAGAGTGGAGATGTTGGAGGATAATTTTTGGATAATCAATAAAAGATCATTATTTCAAAATTAGTGGGAAAACAGAGTTTGTGGATCTATCCAATGAAATAAGAATGAAATCATTATTCCTTATAGATCGATCTAAAATTATGGTCAGAATTATTATTTTGTATTTAATCCCCTTACTTTAAATAAATTAATCAAACATGAACTAATCCTTCTAAAAGATTGATTCATGTGTAGACTATAATTTATGGTTATTTCTTTATATTCAAGGAATTTGGAAATCATATTTTTTTAAATAACTATGATTATCTATTCTCATTTCACTATTTTAATGATAATTAATTGATGAAAAGTTGAATAATTTCAATGGTCCATTCCTCAGGTTTTTATTCATTTATTCCCATTTCCTAGCATATGAATCATTATAATTTTCTTTGGTTTGAAGCATGAAAACTACCCGGTGATCAATCATCACACAATCGTTAATTATCACGAAAGATCTATAATATAGATTAATGTTTGGAATCAATAATATGAACATGGTATGAATTTTATTATGGGGTAGAAGGAATAGATCATGATTAGAAGTTAATGGTTTTTTGATTTGATGGTGGTGCAGAGTAACAATGGATGATTACTGATAGGTTTGTGTGGATGGAATCTATCCAATGATGTCGAACAAAGATCATTCAACCTAGATGTAGTATCTATGGATGGATTCAAAACTATATTGAAGTAATCAATTGATTGAGAATGATTTTACATAAAGAACTATAAGTTTCTAAATACCCTTGAAAATCATGTCATGTAGTATAAAGAATAAATTCTATGTTGTGTCTGACATATAGTGGAATAGATTTTGAGAAAAAAAATATTACACAACATGTGAGGCCTCCGAGAAAACCATGTCGAATGTACCACAAGTATTGTTACCCGTGAATGGAGATTCTTTATGTTATCTTTGGGTACATGAGAATATACATGGCTATTTACACTGACATAGAAAGAGTATGTGAGAACAACGATATATAGGCATGTCCATGTACATGAACATAACCAGATACACAAGCATGACCAGAGTACATAGGAATGAACTGAAGCATGTGCACTTGGGCTAGTGTTCTTGATAAGATTGAGGGTCGATAAGGAACATTATCAATAGCCTATACATTTACGGTCATTTTTTCAAGATAGTTTTTGTCCATTTTTCTCTTTCATGAAGAGTTGTTTCCTTAGGATATGTTCCCTCCGTTAATTACAATGAGTGCATAGTGAGTAATTACATCCTATTTTTTTTGTGTTATCCCCTCAGTAGGATTAGTCTTAGATAGATTAACAAAACCCCCATGTATGGTCTAATGTGTGATCCTATGTCACTCTTTTTTCCCCAAGTGGGGTTTTTGGAATAATAATGAGGAAAATGATTGGGTGTTCAATACCCTACATAGTGGGATATTGTAGATATTGACTGGTATACCCCATAGCCCACAAGATATATCTCCTATATATGTGTAATTATCTTCAAATTTCCATCTTGTATATCATTCAAGTGATTCCCAAAAATAATGACAACTTATATGAACACAATTAATGTTTTCATACTTGTTGAGTGAGTTATCTAATACTATTGTTATATTGAATCCTCAAATAGAATATTAGAATATCATTATGTTAATGGATTTACATTGAGGCATAGTGTATACCTTTTTCTATATCTATTTTTTATGTCTTGTATTAATATTTTTTTCCTTTGTGATGATGTGATGGATACTCTCTTGATGATTTATGTTTGTTCATTTCAATTTTTTATACAAGGTATTGTTATAATTACACCTTCATAGGATCTTCTCACACATGAATGTTCCTTATATAGTCGATATCCCTTTGTATGGACTCATTGTTCAACTAGGGAAATATATAGAACAGTTGATCAAGACAAGTCATGTTTCATACCTGTAACACCCCAAACTTCTACGATATGTTTCTCTTTGAATAATGTGATAGCGTGTGTTGTACGCAACACCGAGTTCTAACACACCATAACCAATCAAACTAGCCGTTATGAATAGTAATACCTAATTTTTGAAATTATATATATTTTATATTTAAAAATGGACTTCATTTTTGGATTCGGAATATCGAAATTATCCTAAGTTGAATTTTTGGTATTTTTCTGAGAACTTCCAATTTTTATGAATAGTGAAAAATACTTAAAAACAAATTTTTTAATCAAAATAATTTATAGTGATAAATTATATTATTAAGTGGTTTTAAAGTATAATTAGAATATATTTTTACCATTTTATCCAATAGTGTTCATTAGAATTAATTTCACTTTGAAATTGGACATAAACAATTGTCAATCTTTTGATATATATTGTTTCTTAAAAACACGCTATTTGTTGTGATAGAGGGAATTAATTATAAAATTAATTAATGCAACTTATATGTTTGGAATTTTTTAAACTAGACATAAATTTTGAATTTGGAATATCAATTATTGCTTAGGGGGAAATATTGGCATTGTTCTGAAAAACTTCAATTTTTGATGAATAGTGAAACTACTAAGTGGTAGTTAAAAAACTGAATTTTTCATAAAACGTAATTTTACTGCTTCTGTGATTGGAATTTCACAAATCCGAGAGACGCGGTTAATATCAAGGAGTAAAATTTGGTTCAATGAGATGAAAATAATTTTTGGTGAATAGTAACTTTTTACTTTTATTTACCACAGTTAAAAGTAAATAGGGTAATTAAGGGTAAAAATGATATTAATATAACCCTAAAAAATGTTCTAATTCTATTGGACAAGTGTATCTAGACCAAAAACAACCTTAGGAATAAAATATTATCATTTAGGTCCACTTGGATTAGATTAGGACATTTATTATTATTTAATTCAAAGAAGAGTTAAAAGAGTTAAAATCAAAGTTTATTTACTAAAACATTTTTAATATAGGGTTATACATAAGAAAAATTCGATTTTAAATATTAATTAGAAATATAACAATATTTCTTACATAATGATATTTTATTTATAATTTTTTTACATTATATAATTTATTTTATTAATGACACAATGATGATTCAGTAATTACCATAATAGAAAAACATTAAAATAATTGATATTATAAATACCCAAATAAATATAATTTGAGACTTTTAATGAATTACACTAATTTTATAGGATAATAGGACATATTAGTATTGATTTAATTGACTTTTTTCGAATTAATAATTCTGTTATGAGTTTCAAAAAAATCAACTATTGAATAGTGTCAAAATTGACATAAAAGAGTTTTTAAAACAAATATTTTATTAGTAATTGATATTAAATTCTTAAAAATCTAAGGTTCGGCCAAGAGACTTATATCATGATAGTTGTATCATTAATGGACCACTTGGGGGTTTATTGGATGTATATAGTAAGTTTATTAACTATATAATATAAAAATACAAAGTGACATGGTAAATGTCAAACTAATTAACTAAGAGTTAATACTTAAAGATAAGATTAATATAGTAACCCAAAACTGTCTAAATTATATTGGTTGAGTGTTTTTAGACCCATCCCCACCTTAACCTTTAAATAATTAACTTTGGAGCCATTAGAAACCGGATATGAATTTATTATAAATTAATATTTCTAGCTTTTCCAAAGGTGCCCCTCACCCCTCTTATAAAAGGGAACTCCCCCTTCTCATTACTTCACACCTTCAAAGCCTTTTGGTTCCGCCAAACTCTGCACAAATACTCTCTCAACTTCCCTCACTTCATCCTAGAGGCTTTCCTTTAGTCATAAAGCCAACCTAAGAGCCCTTTTGATCAAATCAAAAGGAAGAACCCGAAGAAGAGGTAATAATTTCACCACCCTTTTCCAAGTTCCTTTCTTCTTCCACTTCTTCTTCCTTTGTTGTTACCATTCAAAAATAATAACTCCAGAATCATATATATACTGTGATGTTATTATAAATATGGTACAACCATATTCAATATTCTATCCATCCTTTGAATAACATGTCACCATACGTGCGTACGTACGGCTTACCGTCTCCACGTCGTGGTGTAATTGTTATTCAATAAATTATTATTTGGATGGGTATAATAATGATGTGTAATTCATGTAAATAATAAATGTAACATTATAATGATTCTGTATATAAGATATAAAATCCAATTATATATTATTTTAATATCAAAATAATGATATTGTCGCTCGTGCGTACGTACGGACTACCGTCTCCACGAACACAATGAGATTCATTCTCCATCGTATCCATTCAAGTATAATTCTCATTTCCTGATTAATAATAGTATCTAATGAATTGATATCATTCTGGATATGATTAAGTTACAACCTATCCATTACAAACATGGCTTACGTAACAAAACATATAAAATAAAACGAGTAAGTTAACACCCGAAACAACGATAATACTAAGATATTATTAACAAATCAATGTTAAAAGGTCATATATGATATCATATTAATGTATATGATTCTTGTATAATTTAATAAAAATTATTTCAGAATTATACAGGAGGTTAACCTACCCCAACCAAGTAAAAGTACAAGTTAAGGGTTTATTTCACAATCTCTTCTTTATCCGAGGTTGTTTATACGTAATAATATGCTGGGATATTTTTATCATCCACATCCATGTTTCTTAAAAATGTATTTAAAAATATTCTTACTCTTTTACAGAATATGGTTTAAAGTCAATTATACACTTGTTTGACTTTTTATAAGAAGTTATAAAGGAATATTTCTGTCGTTTTCCAAACAAGGTGCTGTTTAACCTTTTCGACAGAATTAAGGTAAGAATGTTTTTTTAACTTATACGACAGGTGCAGCTATTTTCCGCCATTATAAAATCGTCGAAGCTTCCCTTACAAGCTTATAAGAATATTTTCAAAGAAAATTTTTTATTTTATAAATATATGACTCTTAAATGATTTCAAAATGGAAATAGATATTTCTCTAAAAAGAGTTTGGATTTCATCTATGTCAACATCCTTTGATGGATTTTACACTTATTTGAAGTTGATTTATTATTATACAAAACGTCTATATTGTATTGAAGGTTTTGTAATATGTTTGACTGTGGATGTGTTATTTTTATACCATTCATGGTTTATGGATGATGTATTTACATTTCATATGCTAGTTTTTATACGAATGTTTATGTTATGTTTAAACCTTTTCATATGGGAATGCATTAGACTTAATATGTGACAGGTAGAGCCCGCTATAGCTACTCGATGAATCAGTAGGTCTCATGAGACAAACTAGTGTCTTGGCACAAGGCCTTGACAAAATCTTATTTGTATTCTTGGCACGAGGCCTTGGCTATGTGGTTATGATAGTCTGGCATTATGCATTCCATCATTATGAAAGTGGTTATTGATATTGTATGTAATTATTCGATTAGTAGAATATCCATGTGAATAAGTAAATCGCATTATTTCATTTTATTTTTGCCATACTATGTTGAAGTTCAAGTTTAAAAGGCTTTTGTTTTAGTTACACACTGCCTTAAATTTTTATTCTTATTTATGAAAGTTTCCGCTATATTGTTATCCTTACTGGGCATTTGAGCTCACCCCTTTTCTACGTTTTATTTTTCCCAGGATGTGAAGAAGTAATTTATGAATGACCTGCAGGGATAGTATGTGGGGATATGAGTGTGGAATATGGAGACTCTGTTGTTGAAGTATTTTTTCACTTTATGATGTAATGTAAAACTTTATTATTATGTCTAGTGTTTCCAAGGCTACTAAACCAATCAGTCTTTCGATATTTGATCTTTCTTGTGATCATTCCAATGTTATGTAATAATGCACTGACTCTAGGTAACTGGGGTCGGGGCGTTACAATACCAGTTGTTTCCTTTAACATTACTCCCCTCCTCCCTTGTAGGATGGACACTTTTTATAACTTTGGTGGGACTTTATTTATCCCTTTATAAAATTTAGTACTTATTTCAAAATATAACGTGAGATATAGGGGAATTAATTTATTCATAATACTATTTTCATTTTCTCATTCAACATAATGATGGTGGTTGTTGATTTTTTATTCATATAGATACCTTTAGCTAAGGGATACCATGTGTGTGATATGCCTAATTGGTTCATGTATCCATCCCATAGCCTATTAAAGGTAATATTGGAGGTAAAACTCATATTATCACATGTTAGGGGGGCCTTAGTGGTTAGTTTATGATATATTGGTGTCAATAGAGGTCATCTTAGGACTAGAGTATTAATATTGTCTAGCTATGAGGTTTGGTTTGAGGACTAGGGAAATATTGTTAAAGTGTATCAATTGGAGATCTTATGAAATGGAATATTTTATTGGTGTTGAAAATGACCACTTAATTTACTAGGACAATGATATATTTCATTTTTAATCTATATAAGTAGGAATTTTTTACATGGAAACCTCAGTACATGCATCATATTTGAATGAGTTTTGATAACCATTTCCTTCAAAAGTATGCTCCTGAGATATAATCATGACCACGGTACATATTGAATCTTTCATGAAACCACCATAATGATTTAAATATATGATTACATAGTAGGATCGTGATGATGATACACCTAGTGATGAATGATTCTATACAATGACCTGTTTTTTTGGTTGCACCTTTATGTGGGTTTCCTGTATTTCCACCACCCACTAAGTAGTAGTTTTCAACATTATTATCAGAATATGAGGTGTATAGACATACCAGACATCATCAATTTTTTGGAAAATGGACCCTCTGGTTTTAGGTTGATCAATAACCCAAATATTCTAAGTAATTACTTGAGTTAGTTATATGATGTTTTCACATTATTAGGAGACCAAAAGAATAAATGGCAGTCTTAGTGGTGATCCATTAGGATGGATACAAAAAAGATGGTGGAGTCTGGTGACTATAATGTATGACAAGGAAAATAGTGCATTGATATATTTTTACCACCATTTAGTAGTGTAGTTTTATCCATCAACATTTCTTGTTGTGTTCATTCAGAAGGATTTATAACCACATTAGGGTTTCATGACTATGGAATATTATTTTTCGAGGTTCACTAACCTCTCATAGCACACCAAGGATATATTTTGAGATACATTCCTATAAGAATAGAATTTAGTGAATTATATATGAATATATATAGGTGTTGTGATATCCCTCTATACTCACACTTATTCTGGAGTGGTCATGTTATCTTTGTTTGTAGAGATTTTGTTTGGAAGAATTATCACTGAGAGTTGGAGTTGGTAGTGGGAACCTAAGATATGATACTTTTAAAGATGGTACCTGACATGAGAAATAATTTTCTATGTGATCATGTAATTTCTAATGATAATCATTGTATAGGTGAAATATAGATCAGGGACATCATGATGGTTCTAATCAACCAATTGAAAGGTGGCAGTACTCTTGAGATGGTCGATAACATTCCATTCAGGATTGTCTGACTCCCCATATAGCTAACACAGAGACAATATAAGGTATTATTAGGTAGATGTATCAATTATATAATGTAGAACCATAGTGTTTAATATTTGGTATTGGATATGGGACAATATAAGGAAGTGGTAATTGATTTTATCTTTTTGGAATGCCACCTTAAGGTGGTCCACGATAGGTTTAGGGAGCTAGAAGTAGAGGATGAAGATAGTTGTATGTATTAGAGAACTACAACCCTAATAATCAAGGGATTATTATAGGTATGGTCTATGTCTATTATAACATAGTTATATTTTTTAACACAATAATTAGTTATTCCTTTTATGCCACATCTCTTGGTCAATATCAAGAGAATTTGAGCCTTTTTCTACCCCATTAAATTCAATAGTCCGACCAGAGGAGATTCAAGGATCAAAAATTACTTCAGATTTTGTGAACTTCCTCTTTGAGTTATATCATCCTATGAGGTACATTTTTATTATAAAATAGACCTTATAACATCATCATAGTTATAGACTATTTATCCCGAGGTCTTGTATATATTAATTATTTCAGGTTGAGGATTTGGTGCATCTGCATATATGGGATGATGTTTTTCTTAATTGATAATATGGATACATAATAAGTGATGGATGGATTCATAAATAGGATGATACAGCAAAAAACAAATTATTTTCATAGTATTACCATTGGATAAACAGATGTTTTGAGATTTCACTTTCTAATAGTGGTGGTGGAGTATGAAGAAATATTCCTTATAGACATGATGGCACAATCTCTCCATTTAGAGGTATATTTATGAATATAATATTCCATATATACATCCATGATAACTTATCCACTATATCATATGTATTAGTTAGAGTTTTATGATCTAATGGTGTAGTTAAAATAGTTTCAAATGAAGGTATCTATCAAACATAGTGGGTCTCCCTAGACAACCCTAGTTTTTTTATTTCAGAAAGAAGATAAGAGCTTGATGTTTTTTTGGATTATCATCACATGAACCAAGGGAATATAAATAATAAAAATACATTACCTTGAATTTAATTCCACATCGAACATTTGAATGGGAGAGCTCATTCTAGAAGATGGAAATCGAGTTAGGTTATCACCTGCGTCGTGTTTAAATATGATGATGTTTCAAAGATGACATTTTGATGTTTCTATTGCCTCTATAAGTACATAGAGATTTATTTTGTAATGAATAATTCCTAGAAAGTTATTATGGGACTCATGAACTATATCTTTCATCAATTATTATATCATTTCAAGGAAGCCTTCATCCACAATATCACAGTTTAATCTCCATCAAAGGGGGGGCATGTGAGACACTTCATGATGACCCTAAACATACTCGAAGAGAAATGAATTTATGGGAATATATAAAGAAGTTAGTTATGTATTAAAGAGGCACACTTTATGGGTATTTTTATCTCATAAGATGCATTTATAGTAAAACCATTTATGGTGGGGTGTTTTTTATCTTCATACCCACCTAAGAGTGTAACTTAGTTGTGGAGATTTCCATGTTTTGTGGGATAATATTGGATATTCATAGAAAATTTATCCCAGATTGTGGCCCTATTTTTCTTATTGGACCATAATTCATAATCCTTTCACATGTATGGATAGGTGAAAATATTATTTTTAGGAGTTATGATAGAGGCTAACAAGCTTCCCCAATTTAAAACTACTGAAGGAGGGTATTGAGTATATAGTTCTCTATGATACTTCTAAAACTAGAATTTGATATTTTTTGATGTATAGGATGGTAGTTATTGATTATGGGTCTCTTAAGTTAAAAACCCTAATGTTTATGAGACAAACCAAAATCTATAATTTTTAGTGGTGGTATTATTCCAGAATATGTGGTGACACTATCTTATGGGTGAATAGTTCATCTTCTATTGAAAACAAATTTTTTTTATTATATGTTTTAATATAATGGGATTAACATGAAATAGATGTGATTAGTATAGTTTATATATGGTTTTTACTTCGAGAGAGTCTATAAAAACAAGAAGGGGGGCATGGTTGCTGATTCTTTTAGCATGAGATCCTGTTTGAAGTTATTGAGTGAGGTGTTAGAGAAATTGTACTCATTGAAGTTATTCTTTATGAATAGGGATGGTGTAGCTTACCAATATTCAATGGTTCTTAACCTTATACTTATGAAACATGTTATAGAGTCTTATATTGTATATACTATCTAAAATACCCAATGTGTTCAAATATATACTAGATTTCTTCCTTATGGATTTTATAAAGATGTGTAGAATTTTATCCTGTTTCATGGATGGACCCTTAAAGTAGTGATGTTTTATGATGTGGTTTTTTGGTTTTTTTATACCTCTATTAGGGGTAAATCCTAGTTTGGTGAAGATGTATCATGAAATTTGATAGTATGGTTACCTAAAATGAATAAGTGTGTAGCAGAGTTTATCTCCCAATGCCTCAATTCTCAGCTGGTAAAGGACGAGAACTAGGGTTCCATCAAGTTTACATCAACCCCTGGATGTGCTAGAATAGAACCGAGATGTTATATATATGTGATTTTTTATAGGGATCCCAATATATTATATAGAAAATTATTCCATATGCATGATCCAAAACCAACTAACTAATTCATCTGACTTTCTAGATATATAAGAGAAGAGTGTAGTATAGATCATGGGATGTAATAACATGCATACTATTTTCTGGAGTCATGGAGTTACTTAGATGACAGTTTAAACCATGATTATCACTTCCCTTCATGATAATTAAGTTAACTACAAGTGGTATTTGTGTCATAGTTGGGTTTCATTATGGTTTTCCATCCCCATAGTAACATTGAAACTAAGTGTATTATTTTGGTTTTGGATGACATGCTCCAGAATTTCATGATTGGCATCGGCCTTAGTTTGGAGGATCCCCTAACCATGGTCATTTTTTCATAGAACAATAATTATTGTTCCACCAATGTTATTTAACCATTTAAAGACATGTTTAGGATACCATTTTGGTCAAAACTATTTTTTACTGATCTAAGGGATTCAACACTCATATTCCCAGAGTTAACATGATTGATAATAGAGAAGGTGTGGATCATCCATGAGTGGATGACAACTCTTCAAAGAAATAATAAATTTTATGAGGACCAAAGAGGATTCCTTTTGAGATCTATGAGGGATATCATGTGTTCATGATGGTCTCACCATGACAAGTATTAAAAATATTTGTTCGGGGTTACATATTATATTCTAGGATCAAACCATTTAAAATAAATTATAGTTTCAATGATGTTTCATAAAGCTTATCTCTTCCTCCATATTTAGTCTTGGTATAAAAGGAATTCAACTTTTCATAGGTGATGAGGTATATTAATGACCCATTATATTTTTTGGCTAGGGTTATAGGGACATTGAGGATGTGGATAACTTCAAATATTAACCAGTAGAGATTGAGGATCCAAAATTGAGGATCATCCATTGTCAAGGGATTCCAGTGGTGCTTGTATGGTGGTAGCATGGGAATCCCTAAGAGATCAACTAAGATAATGAGAACTGGATTCAAGACTAGTTCCATAATATTATTTATTAGGATTTCTCATTTTGGGATGAAAATCCCTGGGGATTGTATACTTTAACGACTATATTTTTTCCTTGTAAAACATTAAAATATTTAAATATATATTTTTTAGACTAGGAACTATGTTCGTGAAATATTTTGGTCCCCGATAAGGATTGAATATGATATTAGAAAATCATCAAAAAAATATTACATCACACCCATGTAGTAATTTCTAAATAATTTAATAAATCCCATAAAATTTCCACGATGTGAAATATAATACCACCATTAAATCCAGAATGCGGGGTTTACTATTTCACCTTTATAATATTTTTGTTGGTTGAGTGTTTGTATTTTGTTCATTCATGGTATGATTAGTAATTTAATATAATAATAAATAAATTTTCAATTTAATATATCGTGAAATCTAATCTCATATATTTAAACCTAATTGGCGAAAATCACTAGGGTTTACCGCATAAACCGATGTACTGAGAGAGGTGCCATCGTAGGATTAATCATAGACAAACAATAATGGTTCATGCTTTCATAATGGTTTTTTAAAATGTGTTCTTTGATATCACACAAAAATTCAGCATGGAACTATTCATCCTATATAATTTATCTAAACTTGATTTAGGTTATTTATGATTTAATTCATATATATTTTTATCCCTTGATCAAACATGAATCCATCCTTTTAATAAATTGATTTGTAGGATAAAGATTGATTGATTGGTATTTATTTATATTCATAGAATTTTGACAAGATGTTATTTGGATTAACCATGATTGTTTGTTCTTCATTAATTATTATAAATACAATATATTGAGACCAACCCGAACAACAGTAGAGTTTCACCTATCATTTTTTTTGTTTTTTATAGTTCTTCCCATGTTCATTGCATATAAATCACTCATATTTTCTTTGGTGGTGGTTAGACAAATACTTAATGATTGGTTATTGAACAACCGTTATTTATCATAATAAATCAATAAGTTGGCTTCATATTCAATGTCTAATAAATAAAAAATAAGTATTTTCTTTGATGGTGGATTGAGAATCGATATTCATAGATGGTTTAGGGTTTTTCATTGTGATGGTGGTGTAGATAGATGATGGATTATTCTAGAGAATATTTGGTATCTAGAATACTTATACCATTAATTAAATGAGTTCATTAAACCATGATCTATGATATATAGAGATATATATGTCTATAGTTGAGGTAAAGGGGTCTTGGGAGGAAGGAAAAATGAAGAGCCATTAGGTTCTGAAGAACCTGGTTAAGAAATCATGTATTCCAAAGAACATGTGTCGTGTAGTCACTTGGTTGTAGAGTCTTTGCATTAAATGAAAATTAATTATCAAAAACCATGTTGGAATCACCATAATCCATATGACCTTGGACATGCGACTCATCATGTACCCTTGTGGTACATGGGCATGAACATAGCTAGGTATATGGGAACAACCTGACTATGAAATAACCATGCACACGAGAACAAATCAGTCCATGGGAAAGACTAGAGTAGACATGCATGAGTCAAATTACTTTTTAAGACTTTGTGTAGAGAACATAGACCCTTTATAAATGATACATTCCATTTACATTTTCAATGGTAGGACGAGGCAAATGTTAACTTCTTTGTTGACCAGTTTCCTTAGGGTATGTTCCCCTGGTCCATTCCAATGAGGTTACAATGATACATCACATCCTAATCATTCGATACAATCCTCTATATTAGATTATATATGGATATAGTTATGTAATCTATCATTGGGGATCAAAGTGTGATCATTTTTCATTCTATTCTTCCATGTCTTGGGATTTTGGAATTATCATGACTAACATACGTAGACATCTGATCCCCTACTTAGTGGGATATCCAAGATAGGGTTTGGTATATTCCATAGGAGAAGGGAAAGATATATTATATCTATATTGATATATTTTGAGTTCTAATGTATACTTATTCATATTGATTCCTTAAATTCATGACCTATATGATGACTTCTATTAGTATAATCAAAATCATGGGGTGACTTCTCCTAGATAGATATTTCCATGAAGAATCAAGTGGAATCCTATTATAGAAGAATTATTTTGACCTTAACTTTATAAATTGTTTCTTCCTTGAATATATATTGATTTCTCTTTTTTTGTATCACATTCTAATTGGAATGATTTTTCTTTCATCAGCTGATTACTCACCATAATATTTTTATTTTTTTGATTTTGGGATGTCCTATAAGGTATTGTTATACTTATACCTTCATGATATCTTTCTACACATGTCGTTTCATCATAATAAGACATTCCACTGAATTTATTTCTAGGTGTACTAGGATTGGGATGATAATATTTTATCTACATAGATTGTACTTCATACTAGGTCTTTCCTTTGACAGTAATTTCAACTTCCTGGGATTCTTGGACTCTTTTTATAGATTTTGTGGTATTATGTTGGTCTATTTTTTAATTTATAGAACTAATTTTATATTATTATAATGAATATTGATATATTAATTTATTATTTGAATCAGTTGTATTTTACCATTCAACATGTTGTTGGTGGTTATAGATTTTTGTGTGTACATGCACCTTTGGCTAAGGCCTCACAAGTTAATGATATGACGACTTGTGGATTATCACCACCCCCTTTACTATTGTAGGTAGTATTGGTGTATCAAAAACATAATATAATTATAAATTAGTGTCTCAATGGGTTGGTTCCTGACACCCCTCTACATCACTCTCCCTTTAGTAGTAGCTTTTGGTGATAGCGGTGGTGGATGATTTGGTATGTGGTGAGGGTCATGTGTGGAATGGGGAGGGAACACGGTTTATTTATGAAATATAATTGATTACATATTACCTAGATAAGGGTTTTTAATTTGTTTGGTAATTATTTTTGGCTGAATATTTATTTGGTTCCATGTGGCATGATATATAGTTGGAGTCATCATCGGTGAACTTGGTGGGGATTAGATAAAATTATTTTTTATCATTCTCTAAGAGTTGAACATTAGTAGAGAAGTAGTTATAGGGTTCATATGATTATATTATTTCAATTATATTCTTACTATACATGGATTCATTATTTCGTGGGAGGAATTTGGTGAGGCTAGGGGACTGTATGACCTTTCTTGGTGAAATTTAGTTTATCTACATTTTCACTAGGGTGTTGTTATTATATTTTAACATTATAACAATTTTCCATGAATATTATCTTACAATTTATACATTTTAATATCACCCCATATATATATTAATTCTTTTTAGGTTTCTATTTTGCCTTTAGTGGGCTAGTTAGAAAATACTAGCTCAGTGTTTGGAGATTTTATAGTCACTACCAGATGAATTTTCTTTTTTATGTTATTTTCTTTTATTGATATTTATATCACTTGTATTTTCTTTAATAAGGGTTATTTAACGTATTATATTTGTGTTTATTTACATTATAGTATGGTGTATTGGTAAGTGGTTTTATTTTTTCATCATGAGACAACATGGGTAATGCCTCCCACTTGAGTGTTTTATACCCTTGGTGCTAGTGGCCAACCTGAGGCCCATTGGAGGTAGGACTATGAGGATACTCGTTCTCTTAAAATCTAACACAGTAGGGATACCAATGGAGGGGGAGTCATGAAATTTTTCAAGCTTATAAGTGAATTAAATATAGAGACCTTGGATTTTAATACATAAATATTATATATTTTTTAGATGAATAATCATTACATTCCACAAACAGACACCATGGACCATAAGGTTATAGTGCCTTTTGGAACATAGGAACCTATGAAATTGTAAATATGTAAACTACACAATATGATACTAATTTCACCATAATTTTATCTCTACTTATTCATGTCATACATAATATATTTCTTTATAACATGGGGAAAGGAATGATAACAAAGGGTGTTCACAAATAAACAGTATGTGTAAAAAGGCAGACATGTTATGATAACATGGTTATAAATGTATGAGAACCTGAAGGTGAAATTAAAAAACCATACATTTCATATCAATGTTTATAATCCTCTTTCATGGAATCAATATTAAAATTTTATAATTTATAAATCATGAGGAAATCATATAACATGATCCATGAGAACATAACATTGGCATAATACATAGACTTGTGACATATAAATAAGCATATAAAGGCCACTCCATAGTAATCAAGGATCATTTATAGGTCTATCATAGTAAAAAGGGTTCACCTCCCAATCCATTATATTAGTATAGGTTCACACACAAAAACAATCATATTATATAAATTCTATCCATAAACTGGGATCACTCCCTATTATAGTCATGTTTATCTCATGAGATATCAATCTTTATCAAACTTATTATAGATATATATAGTTTCCAACCATCAAAAACTTAAAATCATACATATTTTTCCTCATGATCATAAAACATTTATAATATTAGAACCCATGAAAATAAATGTGCTTCAAATTACATTTATCATATTAGAACCCATGAAATGAAATGGGCTTCAGAAAACATTCATCACATCGAAACCCATGAAAAGAAATGGGTTCAATGAAACATTACATTATATAACAGTACATGTAAAATATAAATATATCATAATAATTTCTTATCATAAATATAAATCATCCATTGAATGAATAAATATGGTATCATGGTATCATATCCCTACTAATGATTAAGTTATATAATAGGATGTCATATTCGAAAGAAAATGATTTTGAATGATCTCATGGTTATTTTATTAAAAAAAATAATCAATACACATTGAAAAAAAACTTTTCAAAAAATAATTGTTTTTTATTTTTTTTAAATAACCACATAAAATCATAAAGTAATATTTAATGATTAAGTAATATATTTATTGAGGAAACAACATTTTCACTTCTAAAATAATCTATGAAAAAATATAAATTTATAAAACATTGTGAAAAATATTTTTAATGAAAATAACATTTGAATCATATAATGTAATCATTAAAATATTTAGTGGTCATTAAAGTGGTAAATTCTATTCATATCATACACATTAAACCAATCATTCTACTCAATATTTCGGTATAATCCAATTGATCATTGTTTGGAAAAAATACATGAAGATTCCTTTTAAAAACATTTTAAAATACAATATTTAAACAATTCATTAATAAATACTTGTGAAAATGGTTAATAATGCTTTATATCATTTCTATAATACATGGATATTGAAGAAAATGAGGTTTTGACCAAAGATAAAGATAACAAAGATTTTTCATCAAATAATTCTTTCACACTCATGAGTATATAAAGCGAGGAAAATGAAGTTAAAACATGTATTCTCCAAAAATAAATATATTTCAATATATTTTATGATATTATTGAGATATGGATCATAATATTACATCATTATAAGAATAAACAAAAACAACCTCAATAAACGATGACATTGTTTGATAAAACCATTAAAATTTTTTAACATTAAATTTCAATCCCCAGGAAAGAATAAAATTAACTAAAAAATAAAATATCATGATAATAAAAAAATCATTATATTACATACCAAAAGAGTTGTATATACTCCTCATAAAATAATATCAGTGTGAAACATAACATATATTCCAAAGATGTAAAATTGAGACAAACATCCCTTGCCACTTAGAAAACATTTGAATCCTAAGCCCCGTTAAAAAATAACAAATAATGAAACATTCAATATCTTGTAAAGAAGTAGAATCATGAAATTACATTTCAATAGGCGATTTATATACCCTACAAAATAGAATCGAGTGGTGAATATGACATATATCTCCCAAAAGTAATGGAGAGCCTAGAAATCCATTACCCTAAGTCATGAATTCCTTCATTAACATTTAAACATCCTATATAGTAAATATATGATTATTAAAAATCTATTATATAATAATAATCATATCTACCATAACATATTTTATTTAATTATGACCATTTATTACTGGTTTATTAATAATTAAATGTTTAAATCACGTCTCTGCTTATAATTTCCTTATATTTCATGTATTTTATTAATCCTTTTACATTGATCATGGTTATATAATCTTTATAATATTATCAATTATACTAATATCACACATATTCATTATATATATTTATAGTACTCTACAAATGAAAAATATATAATATAAAATACACCACTCGGGGAGGTGGTTGGCTATATGCATGAATGAATGATGATTCCATTTTTTTAATGGATGGATAAAATTATATGTAAATATTAATTCACCTTTAATAAATCATTATTATTTCATATATATCACATATATTTATTAACAAAAATATTATTACCATCCATGAGATGTGTCTGTGAAAAATGAATAACATTGTTTCATGATTTGGTAGTCCTTCGTACACATAAGTGGTGTTATTTTATCCTCTATGGGAAATAAAGTAGTATAGTATTTATTATATGATAATTCATGAATTAAACATTTTTTAAAATAATAATATATATATTCCATTCAAATAACCATATTTCCATCAATGTAAAAATGAAATGTAAAACACATCACCCCTTTTCATGATGAGGTAGTCCACCATACCCATGATAAATGTTATTGTTTTTAAAAAGGGTGGATTGAAGGAATTTATGTAATGTACCCAACTTGGGATCCCCTAAATCAGTTCCTTGAGTTGCGTCACCACATGGAATCACATGCACCTCCTCGCATGCTAGAGGCTACCGACTAGCAGTTCGGATCTAATGTGTTGTGTGGGGAGATTGTACCCTCTTTATCAAATAGAGAAATTGCATATAACAATAATATATAAACAAACAAAATAACTAATATCATTAATTACCAAAAAATTCCCACAACTAGGTATAAGACCATGTCCAAATAATAACAATCTATGTAATGTTATACATGGGAAAGTTTAATGAAAACCCAATAATAAAGACAAACTGAATAATGTCTAAAATTTTACATGTCCCCATGTCTAGATCTCTAATCCATTCACATACCATTCCAAAATAAACCCTCTAGCATAGGTCCTTTTCCCTGGTCCTGACCTACAATCATTAAATCTACATAGGTACCCAACAATGGCCTGAGCATGGTGTGAGTAAAACTATGTATGAAACTAGAAATAGTTTCTATTAAATATATAATCTAAAATGATAGTCTATGATTGTTCTAAATAAAAAAAAGTAAACATGAGAAAAATTGGGTTCCATTAGTTAACAAGTTCACATAAACGATTATCTATATTTATTTTATTCTTTAAGTAATTCATTTTTAACACCATAGCCTATATCGGACAGCTACTATCCACAAGTGTATAAATCATGTTCCCTATCTCACTAGGGAAAACCATTTCACAATCAATTACACCACACGTATAACGGATCCTTAGTACATGTAGTTTCATCCAATGAAACAGTTAGGGGCATATAGCTATAGTATGACTCAATTACCCATGCATTATAGGGGTGGGATTAGAGCCTTAGTCCAACCTAGCCCGTGGGAATTGAAACTCAATTAAATACCCCATATACCCCAAATCCATGTACACATGATTCTTTAAACATTTACCAAATTTATCAAACATAACCATAATAATTAACAAATATATGACAACAAACTCTCATTTAAAACACTATCCATAACTATGCTTTATCCAATTTACACATTCTTATTTACATTCCTTAACCCAATTAACTAATTCATCATTCACATTCCTATCCAATCAACTAAATTACCATTTACAATCCATCTATCATTTAACCCATTAAAAATATAACAAAAAAACCATTATATCAAGTTAAAAACTAAGAATAATTTCCATTAGACTCATTTCGTATCCTGAGATAACAAGTCTACACATTTATTATGGGGTGTATGTCATAAAAATTTAATTCTACACATAATATTTCAATTTTTATTTTCAATATGTGGCTCACCCCATGGGTGGCCCTTAACATGATAAAATCATCCAAAACACATCCTGTTTGGATCATGAGGGGTTAAATTAACCATTTACACAATAAATTTATCATCTCTACCAAGGAAAACCAAATAGGAAACACAAAACACCAAATCAGATCCACATACGCACAAATAACTAACTAGAATATATAATATAACTTGTAGAAAACCTTCCTCAATTCCTAAGATGAATGTTGGCTTAACCCTATCCCATGACTTGGTTTCAAAAAACCTCAAATTCTCAATCTATGATATTCTAAGAAAAATAGGGTCATAGTGATTCAGAAGAATAAGAATGGATACACAAGCCCTAATGAAAAAAAGAGAAGGAAAATGACCATTAGTCTCACCAGGATCATAGATACACAACAATGACACTCCAAAAGGCCAATAAATGAGGTAGATCAATACTTGAGAAGCATGGGTGATTTGGTTCATCCCTAGAGTTATGAGAAAAATAATGTAGGAAAATACTAATATGGAACACTTATGGATGGGGGGGAATGGTAAAATCCCACATTTAAAGTGGTGCTTAATTTGGTCGCAAGGTTGGCCAAACTGCATCCCAACTGTGTGCCACCCTATGTCCAAGAAGGATTGTAGGATTCATGGTTACTCGGGGATCCCATATTCATTGAAAAATCATGCACTGATGGTGTAGGATGTCTTTGTCCAAGCCTGCATATTTTTTCCCTCCACCGTTCATAGTTTCATCAAACTATGCACCCCTTTCACTATGCATGCACCGTTAGGGTGCACAGTTACTAATAAATATGTGACAATCATGTACCATACATTGGATTGCCTCATTATCTATTCTTTAATATCCTAAACACACATAACACCCCCGAGAAACTTATACACATGGAAAAAATTCCATTTACCAAAATAATGAGACATAAACCAAAACCTAAAAAAGAAATTTCTTCAACAGATGTAAAGGATCTTACCACCTCCCCACCGTATAATGGATCATCATCAAGATGCACTCCCTAGAATCATTGAGCTTCCTATGAAATGAGATCAGGCCACTGGAAACATATATTCATCTCCCTCTCCCAATACATTCTCAAAATGATAAAAAAATATGAACCATATTCTCCATTACGGACAGATCAACCCCAATCTCATCATCATCAAAATCAGACACATGTTATTGTTTGGGGTGACTATACAAAATCTATGATACATGGAAAACATCATTCTTTTCCCTATACTAATATAGAAGATCCAATCGGTATGCCACCGTCCTGCTACTCTACAAAAAACTAAAATGTCCCTATATACCTAGGAACCATCGTACCATATTTCTAAATCTGATGATGAATCAACCATGTAGAAACCTGTAGAAACACATGATCACCCACCATAAACACAATAGGTGATTGATGTCCATTTGAATATGTCTTATAGATAATTTATTTCTAACTATATTCTTCCAAATTAACTGAACTTATTATGATATACCTTTCTTGAGACTCGTCTCCAATAACTCAGATTATCCATGCTCCATCCAACATAATAGATATCTACATAGACTACAATAGAGAACCTCAAATGGTTCCATTTGAATCATCATCTGGTAACTGTAGTTATTGTATAACTCAATAAAAACCAATTCTTTTCCAAATATCCACCAAATTCTTTGGCACAATCCCTCATCAGGTGCTCTAGTATCTAAATAGTACAATCTGATTTCCCTTCTCTCTATGGGTGGAATCCGTACTCAGAAACACCTAGGTCACAATCTATTTCTATAACCCCTACCATATGATAAAGGGAATCTATGGATCATGGTCTAAAACTATAGCTCACGGAACCCCATGAAAACATACTATCTAAAAACCATGCAGTTCTTCTAACTGGTCATTAGTAAAGGTCTCTCAGATTGGTATGAAATGTGAATCCTTGTTCAATAAATCCACAACTACCCATATCACATTTTTCTTTCAAGGCTTCCTTAGGAGACTCCCCAAAAAATATGGAAACATTTCATCAAACTTCCATTTTGGAATGGGATAAGGCTATAACAAACAACCCAACCACTGCTTCTTGGCATTCACATGTTGACATTTATATAATTATATCAAAAAACCTTCAACCACTTTCTTCATTATGGCCAAAAATAATATCTTTGAAGATCATGATACATATTACTCAAATCCGGATTCACCACCCACATCGATGCATGAAACATTTGATTCAATTCTTACCACACACATGTAAGTATAAAAACAAAACCAGGAACAGAAATGATCTTATCCTCACCAATAGTTAAATCAGATGGTTTCTCCCAAACTTCATGACATTATCTAAAATCCAAGAACTCTAGATCATCATATTGTCTCTCCATGATCTGGATTATATGGGTGGAATCAACTACCAATGATAAAAGGGTCATATTAATGTTCCCATCCAGTAACTCCAGATGCATCTTAGAAAATAACATCGTTTTTCTTTAATTGGAAATGTATTCTTGAACTGCTAGTTTTTGAGACTTCTGGGTAAAGCAATCCATAGCACTGTTTCCATTTCTCAGTATATATACCAACTCAAAATCAAAAGACTATACATACTAAACCCATTTTCATGGTATAATATTCAAATCACACTGGGAAAAGATTCTAATAAGGACTTTACGATCAGTATAAAAATTAAATTGTTCTCCCAACTAGTAATGTAGAAAACACATTAAGGTATAAACCACCACGACCAACTCTAGATCATGTGTAGGTAATTTTGTTCTTGAGTCAGCATCTTCTATAACCCATATGCCACAAACCAATCATCGTAAATCCTAAATTACCCAATCCCAACACTAGATGCATAAAAAAACAATGAATACTCTTTACCTAGATCAGTTAAGATCAGAATCGGTTAGTATTTAACGAATTCTTTAACTCTTGGAAGGAATTATAAAATTCCTAAATCATTAATAATTGATTCCCTTATAGGTCAGGCATTAGAGTGGTGATTCCATATGGGATAAGGCTTTGATTATCCTTACATAATAGCTTCCCAATCCCAAAATTCTTTTAACATCAAATACATTATTATGTAAGTCCCAATCTACAAAAACTATCACTATCTCTGGGTCTATAGACACACCTTCCTTAAAGATGATGTGACCTAAGAAATGACACTATCAATCCAAAAATGGATCTTGGATAGCCTAAAATATATCCCATTCTATTTTAGTGTACTCAAGATGATATCAAGATGTTTGGAATGATCGTCATGAGTCTTAGAGTGCACCAAGATTTCAACAACAAAAACAACTACAAAGTGATCTAGGTATGGGTGAAAGATTCAGTTCTTTAGGGCCATAAACACTGATGGGGTGTTGGTCAACCCAAATGATATCACAACAAACTCATTTCAATCATACCTTCTCATGAATGAAGTATATAGTATATCATAAGGTCTCACCCTCAGCTAATGATATCCCAGTCTCAATTAGATTTTGGAGAACATTGATGCAATTATAAAATGGTCAAATATATCATCAATCTGAGGAAGGGGTTATCAATTATTAGTGGTCATCAAATTCAAACTATTATACTCGACCCAAAATTGTAAGGACCCATCAACCTTCTTGGAAAAAAATGTTGGAGTCCCCAAGGTGACATAATCAGATGAATAAAACATTTGTTATCCATTTCCTCCAACTGAGTTTTATGTTCTGATAGTTCTTCCAATGCAATTATTTATGGAGGAATGAAAATGGTTATACTCTAGATAGAAACTCTATATTGAGGTCGACATCTCTCTTGGGTGGAAGCCTTGAGAATTATTTGAGAAACACATCCTAAATCTGATTCACTATAGGAGGAAAGATAATATTCTCTACTCTCCCATTGTCACGCATATGAACATCCACTTGGGCTGAGAGTTCACCCAAATGCTGGAACAATGGCCCTGCACAACATGCTTGGATATCCCATTCCCCATGATGAACATTAGTATTCACTTTTAGGGGAATGAATACATCCCTATGATAGTAAAAATTGATTTGGGTTTGGTAAAAGAATAGAAAATCTATGTCTAAAATCAAATTAAAACCTGAAATCTGAAGCACAAATAGGTCCCAAAAAAAGAATTCCCACATACAGCGAGGGAACACTCCTTATACTACTGGATATTTTATTCCCATACCCCTAGAGGTGTATCAAGTAACATAACCCCACAAATGGTTTCCACTGATAGCCCCTACACGCTCAGAATTTGAGTAGATACAAAAGATTGTGAGGGACGTGTATCAATTAAAGAACTAGTAAGCATGGAAGCTACAAGAATCATAACTTGAGCAGTTGATGGTCCAACATCACCGACTATAGATGCAGGATAAATTTAATGAAGTTAAAATATACCTCTACCATGTCCTCTGGATAGATTTAATATTGATGCACGACCATGTGGCTGATGACACCCCTATCTTGGAGAACCATGTCAGCTTCTCAAATCGGTATAGCCAATAGAGATTTAGTTTCCTGCCTAATAAAGGGTTACCATACCCTTCTTTCAGTTTATACAATACTTGGTACTACCTCATCATCCATCTATCAAGGGTTCCTATAGAACCTCTACACATTCCCCATCCCACTGCATGCTTGAAACTCAACTTATGGTAAGGGTAACTGACCACTAATGTGTCATGTCCTATAGCACTGATAGTATAAAAACATTTTATCACCTAGAGAGGCTGGTTATATTTTTGGAATACTCTTTCCACTACTACCCTGGTGAAAACTCTCAAAGCAGTGTGTTCTACCATCATATCACACAACTGGAACTTCATTCCCACCACCTGAATCTTCCATGGAATTTTATTCTATAATGAGGGTTTGGTCCACCCCCTCTACAAACTTATTTAAAAGGAATATATTCACCTAAAACTTGATCTCATGTCTATGTCCTTGCTAAAAAAGTCTCCCTGAAGCTACCTCACCCCCAACAATGTTGGAACAAATTGTTGTAGGTCATTGAAGCGTCCAGCATAATTCATCACCATCATAGACCCTAAGTCAAAATCATAAATTATAAATCTTTCTAATGCCTCAAGGTAACTGGATTTAAATTTTCTAGAATCGAATCTTGGATATCCTTCCACGATATACCCAATACCTACTAAGTCTAAACCAAGACATCCCACTAGTTCTTTTTATGTCCTCAAAAAATTTAAGCTTAAACTTGACGCTCATCACAATAGGAGTTTCTTAGTGATCCTGAATCATATGGATAGACTCTATATTAAACTTAAATACTTTAAATCCACCCTCTATAGAGAAAGTTTTAGGGGGTTTGAGTTGAAACTCCCTTGTATTCTCAAACATGCTCAGTACAACATAACTTATGTCTGATTCCACAATCTTCATAAAATTAGAAAAGTTCTCCCAAAAGTTCTTCTCTCTTTTATTTTAATATATCATATGGGTTTTTTGATCCACATCTAGAGGAGTGTTCTCTGAAATATCCACTTATATCTCAATCTTAAAACATCAACATGGAGGAATTTCACTATAATTCCAAACAGACATATCATAAAACATAACAAAAAACATAAATAGTTTCACAAAATAAGGATCTCCAGAATCCAAAAACAAACCATTCCACATACACTATCCCAAAAGATATAGTCACATCTCTATCACTATCTCTCACCATCCCTATTCCAGGTCATGTTCAACTTGGTGTAAATATATTGCACACATCCACATTCCCTTTATTTAATTACCATTTTTTGATAGTTTTAACTTCCATAGTCGTACTATTTTATAAATCATTCCAACATTAACACTTATAATAAGCAAACTTTCAATGCATTTATAACCATTCATTAGGCACTAATCTTTAACCATTATTTCACATTCTTTCCCTTTTTACCCATTTACATTATCTTTTTTATACATCATTTCATTCCAATTTTCAAAGAAAATGCAATGCATTCTATCCCTCACATCCCACAGAGCTTCCCCATGTGTTTATACTATGATGCATGCCATTTATATCCCTAAGTGCCTAAAATGATGCATGAATTCACAACCTCATTCCATTCCACCCAATATAAGTATATCAAAAAAAATCACATCACACAACATGTGCATCACCAAATGGTGAAATATCATTCAACTATAACTACACACATCAGTAACAACAATCCCACCCTAGGTACTTGGTTTTTCCCTCACACATGGTTTAGTTGCTCCCATGCAAAACCTCATTTCAAAGACTTGGAAATCCTACCCTTCTGTATATTATCCCTAAATAGTAAGATAAAGGAAAATAACCCCTCTGATACCACTTTGTAACATCCCAAACTTGGGAGCCACTAAAATGGTTCCCTGATATTGGGCAACTCTCTATCATATGGCCTTTTACATAGTCCAGAACTTCATCCATGAAATAGTCTTGGGTACCCAACAACGACCTGATCAGGGTGTGAGTACAATGTAGCAGTCCTCCACCAATAGTACATACAAACTATCCAGTCTACACAGATAGTGTATTCATGTACTAAAAGAATAAACGGGTAAATAAGTGATAAACTGTGTTCCATTAGTTAAAAATTTAACTTAAACCATTTTCATCATTTATCATGTAAGTTAAGAAACTCATTTGTAACACAATAGCCAACTTCATACAACTACTCTCTATAAGGGGATAACCTAAGTTACCTATCTCACTAGGGAAACCCATTTGTTAGTCAATTACATCACAAATACCATGGAGACTCATTCCAGGTAGTCTCATCCAATTAAACCATTAGGGGAATAAATCCCTAGTCTGAATCTATATTCTATGAATTCTAGGTGTGGGGTTTAGAGCCTCAGTCTAACCCGACCCATGGGTGGAATACCTCAAGTCAATACTCCACATACCACCATGAAATGTGCACATGTTTTATTAATATTTCCCAAACTTTTTCAAACATATCCTTAAGCATTAGAATATTCATTAGTTACAAAGAACATCATTTAAAAAATAGTCCATCATTATTTCTTAGCTAGTTTATAAATTCTTATTTACATGACATAACCCAATTATCCCATTCATCATTCAATTCCCTTTATAGTCAATGAAATTACCTGTTATAATCAATCTATCATTAAAACCATTACAATTATACCAAAAAACCCCTTATATCATGTTTAAAACTAATAAAAATTACCTTTAGTCACATTCCATATCCTAAGATAACATTTCAATTC
This sequence comes from Viscum album, assembly GCA_963277665.1. Classification (NCBI taxonomy): domain Eukaryota; kingdom Viridiplantae; phylum Streptophyta; class Magnoliopsida; order Santalales; family Viscaceae; genus Viscum; species Viscum album. Next base: position 1,549,929,061 of record OY728125.1, on the reverse strand, counting down.
ATTTATTACAGGATCTATTTTCTAATAATTCAATTCTACACTTAATATTTCAATTTCCAATTTCAAGAAGTGTCACACCCCTTGAGTGTCCATTAACATGGTCACATTAACCATAATACATCCCATATGGATCATGAGGAGATTAGTTAAACATTTACCAAATAAATTTATAATTTTTACGAAGAAAACCCAAATAGGAAACATAACAATGCCAAATCACATCCACATGCACACAAATAATCCCCAAGACTATGGGATCTAACTAGTAGAAAACAAAACTTGTTTCCAAAGATGAATGGTCACCTAAACCTATTATAATACTCAAAATAAAACAACCTTGGAAGTACAAACCTAATATTAACTATAAAAAGTGTGTTTTAAGGAATTAGAATAAGAGGACTGGTTATACAATACCTAATCCAAAAAACAAAAGGAATAAGAATGTTAGACTTGCCCAAAGCTTCGATTCATAACAAATAGGGAACCAAACAACCTAGAAATGATTGAGATAAATACTCAGAAATCTTGGGGTGTTTTTTCATCCCTAGGTTTATAGGAGTATGATTGGAAGAAAACCCACAGTTATAACATTTACGGCATGAGAGGAAAATATTGTCAAATCTCACTTTTTAAGGGGCGCACAGTTTCAATGTATAGTTGTCCAAACCATGTGAAAACTGTTCACCACACTATGCCTAATAGGGTTAAGGTAACTTGGTTACATGGGGATCCCAAAATTTTTGAAAACCCATGTGTTGATCATATGTGATGGCTCTCCCCAAGATTGCATGGTTTTTCCTTCCCCCTGAATAGTTTCTTCAAACCATGCACCCCTCTGACAAGCATGAATGGTTAGGGTGCATGGTTACTACTAGAATTGTTTGAAGCATGAAACATGAAATATATTGACCCATTCTAAATTATTTTTTATCCCAAACCCCTAGAGTACCCTTGAGACCCTTATACCCTCGTCAAACATTCCTTTAACCAAAATAAAGATACCTAAACTGAAATATAAACAAGAACATACCTCAACGGAAGTCCAAGATAATACAATTTATGTGTGATGTTATTACTTTAAAAGCATAATAATATCATAAATATATTATAAAAACATTAAACCTATAATTATATTGATCTAGAAGAGGTGGTGATTGAAAATTAATAACATTGGTTTGCAAGGTGGTATTCAACCTTACAAATGATTGACGATTTCATTTCCCTTTTTATGGATGCATACATGGATAATGGTTAGGACATTAACATAATATAATTTCACTATATGGTAGATTATGGTGTTATTATATCCACATATTTGACGATTATTTTATGGAGGTTGAAGAATAAATAAATGAAAACCACAAGTTTAATAATTATACCTCTTTTGGAGAGCAACAATTTAGGATTATTTCTTATACTGTCATTGGAGGGATTCCAAATTAAATAAGTACACCAGTATGTGTTAAGGTATATAAATAAGTTATTTTGTTATGGATTTTTGAAAAAAATGGTTTTGGAAGTTTGGAATGGAGAGGAGATGAATTTACCTTTTATAATTGGGGGAGGGGACACACATAGATTTTATGAACAGAATAATGTGTACCATGTTTTTAAAATTCCAAAATGAAAAAAGGTGGATCATTAAGGAACCTTATAAGTTATAAGGTCTACATATTCCCACAAAATATTAATTTTACTTGCTTCTAGGTCATTTTACCCATTATCTATTTAGTTTTACCCCCTATAAACTCATTCAATCCTTATCCACATTTTTATTTTATTTTTTCACGATTAAATATTGTAAAAAATTAATATGAATTTATAATAAATTATTTAATATTATAATTAAAAATATGAAATCAATTTTTACAAATTCAATTCATGGATGTGATATAATTAAATTGAAAATTTAACCTACATGCATGGTGGAAAATCCATTTTCAATAGATAAACTTTTCAAAAAAATTAAAAACAATTTACATAAAACATCAATATATTATTAACTCAATTGAATAAAATGGAAAAATAAATATATAATTCAACTAAATTTAATTTTAAAACATATTAAACTATAATTTATCTTCTAAATTCATTTAATGAAAATATATTTTTTTAATTAAACCCTATATTATCAATATTACATGAAAAACAATCTTTTAACAAAATTATCAATACATAACACCAAGAAAACCTTTATAATATGATTTAAAAAAATAAAAAATTTTTTTAAAATAAACCATCTAAATATATCAATAATTAATTTAGAATAAGTGCTCTAAATGAGATAAAACTACTTTTTAGAACACTATAATTTTAAGCACGTAATTAGATTTATTCTTATCCCATGTCTGGAAATCCCAAAAGATGAATGTGGAAACTTTTATTGAATATATAATATATATATACATTATTAAAATAATTCACTACATTTTATTTATTTATTTTATTCTGAGAAAAAAAATTCAGATTAAAATAATTTTTTCATTAAAATACATCTTTTATTTTCAAATGGTTTCTTCTATTTTCATTTTTAATTAAATGGGTCACAAAAATGAATTATATATTAATGTTTAATCTATATATATTCAAAATTTATTTAATTCTATTTACACACTCCATTTAAATGGCATGGAGATATCTATCATATTAAATAATAATATTTTAATACAATGTCATGTTTCATTAAAACAGAGTGTTTCATGTTACACAAGATATCGAAGAAATTAAAATTATTTGAAAAATAATATCATAAAATAAGAAGGTGTTACATTCTACACCCTTAAAATGAATTTTACCATGAAATTTCATCACATTCATGAAAAATTGTGGATACTTATGCCTCATTACATCCTCAGGTTCTGATATAGATTCCTCAAGTTGATGTTTTTTTTCCAAAACCATTAAGATGAAAGTGATATTTTCTCATACAGTGTTCTATATATGGTCCAAAATATCCTTTGATTGTTCCTCATAAGAATTATATTTCTCCAGTAGTATGACCTCTGAATATATTATATGTGATGGTCCAGGCAGGAAATTTTTTTGAGATAGATGCATGGAACAAATCGTGAACTTGAGAGAAGATTGGTAGATGTTTTAGCTGATAAGGTACCATCTTGATATGATCAATAATTTCAAACGGACCAATATACAAAGGGATAAAATTCCTCAATATTTAAAGTAAATTTTCAATTTCTTGATATTTGATCATTTTCCACTTGATCTCTTAATCCATGAAATGAAGATTAATTTTTTATGCCCATGGCACTAATGAATCACAAGATCCATTAAATAATGATTATTCGTTGCTTCTATCATTATTTATCATCCTAATGTAATGGTTGGAATAGGTTATCAAATATTCAACAATATTTACATGATGAAATAATACCTTAATATCTATAACATCGTATATATTTTAACTAAACACCATTTGTAAATTTTAAAAAATATGGTCCATATAAATTTAAAAATTCATAAATAAGGTCACTAAATTTCCCACAATCAAATTAAAACTAATCTTCAAAATTTCTTAATGTATATCTTAATTTACACATACTAAGCATTACTATACAATCATCATGTATTCTTTTAAAACATGGTAATAAATTGAATTACTATAAAACCCTATTTAAAATATAAATATATATGTAATATATATATAAAATATCAATTATTGAATATATTTCATAAATACAGAAAAATATATAAAATCTGTCAATTATAACATAAAATAACTTTTCATCAAATTAATAATCTATTCTTGGGTAATCAATATAATCCAATTTATTTATCCATATCAATCATCTATTTATCACAACATAATTATATCAACATCATAAATATATTAAGGTTTTTCATTCTATTAATCTCATATTTTCCATAAAATACCAAATTTCTATTAAGTCACTTTTTTAGGTCATATGTACCATTTATCATACTTAGAAAAATCTGTGATGCAAAACAGATACATAAAATAGCTTATATATTTCAACATTCTTGAATAATAATACATATAGAATATAATCATTTTAATTTTTCATAATATATTATCTATGATTCACGATCTTATTTCTTCATAGATTATTCATTTGATATTTTATTTATAGTATCATTATCATCAAAAACAAAACCATTACTTTTACCACCTTACTCATCCTTATCTCGATATTTCCCAATAGAGACATCGATTGGTATTAATCCCATTATTTCTATATTTATATCATTGAACCGTTGACAATTCCTTAGGGAAACCATTATTATCATCCATTGGGTTAAATAAAATTTCAATTTTTCCTCATAAATTAAATAATCTTTTCCCTTCTTCTCCACACTTAAAAAATCCAATCATTCATTTGAGAAATTCCTTGGAGTGATTCATCCCACATTTTACCATTTATGAAACTGAATCTTCTTTCCATTTTAGTATCCACCATGAAATCTTAACGAACTCTATCCATCTCATCATTAGTGAGTCCAATAATTGTTTAAGGTGAATGTTTCTTATCATATATTGTGATAACTTATTATGAATAATCATAATATCATATACTCTGATTTCTATCCCATTTGGTTTATCATTAACACATTGTCTATAAAATTAAATTTTAACTTGGTTCCTTCTATTCCCATCCATTGAATAAAACCCAAGTGCATTATGTGAGAAATAATCATCACCATATAAAACCACATAATCATGAAAAATCGGTTATAAGATGCCTAAGTCAAGATACATTATTTTAAATCTATGGCACCTTGTACTAATTCTAGGTTATACATGGTTATTATTGAAATAAATAAAGATGTTTCATAATTATTTTGTGGATTAATAATCAATATTCCATAGGTGTGTCAAAATAGATGCACATCAAGGAATGTTTTCATGTTCAAGGTAAATCTCGAGCCTTGCCAGATGTGGTTGTTTTAGTTTTGTTTCCCCTATCCTCGTATGTGTTTATGCCAAAAAACATTTATTATTAATATAGGGATTCATTTGTTGGAAACCACTCCCTATATCCTTCACTAATATTATAGGATATTTTCCAATACATAGAATAATTGTTAGTCTTGTCCTTTGACATATCCCTAGACAAGTCTTTAGATATATCCCATGAGATTTTACTAATGATTTATCATCCTACTTTCCAAAGGATAACTAAACCTATAAAATAATACCGACTATAGAGAACTATAATTTCACATATAGATATAACATCTTTTAAGATAAATATATATTAAATTACATAAACCCGTGCATGATGATCACAAATTTATAGTTCCCTGATGAACATGGAAACATAATCAATTGTTTCATATTTGAATTACATCATGTCCCAATAAGTTCATCATAATTTTTACCCTTCATAGTTATATCATACATAACATATTTATTTATTACCTTGGGGAATGAATCAAAAGAAAGGGAGATATCATATTATCAGTAAGGATAATCAAGGGATACATGTAATCACATATGAGATTAAAGGTATGAGAAAATGATTATAAAATTTTAAAACTATACCCTATATATCAATGATCATAATATTTAGTAAAGGATAAAATATTTTTAGTTCATAAGAGATAAATCATAAGGAAATCTAAGATCATGGTCTATGAGAGGATAACAATATCATAAGACATAGATTTGTTTCATGAAAATATTCATAGGAAGTTAATTACAAAGTAGTCAAGGATCATTTCCAAGGATACCATAGTGGAATGGGTTTACTCCCCAAACTGTCATAGTAATCAAGGATCACTCCCAAGACTATCATTGTGGATATATTCCCCTACTAAACTTATTTCACACCCTATTCAGGTCTTATTTATCTCAAGATATATCAATCTTTATAAAATAAATTGGATGAAGATATAATTCCCAAAATTAATATAGTTGAAATCATATGTTTGTGTTCAAAAAAATAATAACACATTCATCATATAAGAAACCATGAAGTGAAAATTCATTCATAAAACATTCATCACATTAGAACCCATGGAAAGAAATGGGTTTCATAATACATTCATTATATCAGTACCCAATAAAAGAAATGGGTTTCATAATACATTAATCTTAATCCCATTTTATAGCCATATGTTTAATTAATTACTAGTATGGATTTAGAATGAACCATTTTGGAGTCATGTGGAATGAGAAAAACATGTGTGTCACTATGTTTTCAAATATTCCATGTGTGTCTCCTCCCCCACTTATAAAATTCCACTACCTCTACTCCCTTATTCATAGTTCCAAACTACATTATTTTATCCATGAACTAACCAAATACCATATTTTAATACAACCTACACTAAAGTAATTATTTTAAGTAGAAATCCTACCTACTTAGGATTTGCATGTAAACATAAAAACTCTCCCTCAATAAGAGGTAAAATTCATAAACATGTTTATTTATTTTATTTCTTCTTCGACCTCTATAAATCAAATTAAAATATTAAATTTAATAACAAAAAAAAAATTCTAAATAGTTATATGTAGTTTTTTAATTTCATAAGATTTATCCATCTCCACTTCCATCAAATGGGGAATAAAACTATCTATATTTTGTAAAGCGGACTACTGCCTCATGAACTGATGCAAGTCATTTTCATTAAATACCTTCAAGGATGGATATAATAATGGATTTAAAAAATTTCTATAATAATTATGAAATTATTAGTATTATTATATCACATATAACTTCTTACTTTCATTCCTTCAGGGATAGGATAACGTCACTCATGTGGATGGCATATGATCACCTCTTGAGGCGATGTAATCTATTTTTTTATTAAACATTACATGGAATATTTTAAGGATATATTTATTTAATATATGAGACATTTTTTACCAAGAAATTATTTCTTAAAATATATTATATCATCTAACTTCTTAGATTATAATACTTTGGAAAATAATAACGTTGCTTAAGCATATTTGTGGATTACCGCCTCCACAAAAGTTGTGAATTGATTTTCATTTTAATTTTACATCGATGTTAATAATGATTTATTATACTAATATAAATGATATATATAAAATATTAATTATTTTTAATGGTGAACTAAATTTTATTTTCCTTTCAATCCATCTATCTGAATAATGGATACATCGGTGATGCATACGTACCACCTACCATCTCCTTGAATTGTGTAATCCATTTTTTATCTCAAACATTATAGATTACAATAAATATATATATAATTAATATATATTATATTTATATCATATTTAATATTAATTATATTTTTTAACCATGATAAAATTAAATGGGACAAAATTATGAAACAAAAATATATATGAAATATAAAAGAATTATCACTAGAAAATTTGATGTTAATAAAATTTTGATGATAAAAATGTGGTAAAATACTATAAATAAAAATTATATTGTATGAGAAATAATATTATGGGTTTTAAATATATATATATATATAAAAATTTTCATATATTTATTATAAATTAGGTTTGCACATGTACAACAAATATCATATTAGATATAAGAGTGTCTCGTCTCACTTTTATTTTTGTGAGAAAAAATCTATATTCGCTACATAATTATACATTGAGGTGTATAAACTACCCCTATGATATGTTATATAATTTATACCTATATAATAATGTAATTTTATATAATATTTAATATTAATTCATTCACATGTTTATGATTCAAATTTTACTAATGTGGAATGGTTAATTTGAAAATCTCATTGTTTATCAAGATTGTGCATTATTAAATTTCCAATGATGAAATATTGTGAATTATAATTCAAGAAAATTATTATTTATATTATCATATGGTTATTAATTATATTTTGAATTATTTTTACCATTTTACTCTCTCTTTTACTATACATTATTATTAAAAAATTATGAAAATAAACATTTATTACTCTCTTCAGTCAAAAAAAACTATTTCTTCCAAAACCATGTTTTATAAAAATGATTCCAAAAATTATATTATATTTATCAAAATTATTTATAAAATAAATTTTTACCCATTTTGTATATTTTTAATTGTTTTTGAAATGAATCTTCATATTCTTTTCTAAAAATTACCATTTGGATTTTACCAAATATTTTAATGGAATATTTGATTTAATATGTACAAAATTAATATTATTTTAAGAATTCAAGGAAATTTATTAAATTAAACCTTATTTATCATGTTTATGATGATATTTTCAAATAAAAATATTTTCAGATGTTTTTTTTAATTTTAGTTTTAAATTGTAGTTTTTGAAATGTAAATGTTGTTTCCTCAAGAACGTTTTTAATGGAATTTTTTATGGTGTTTCTATTAATAAATGACATCAATAATTTAATGTACATATTATTCACTTGGGATATATCATATTTAATCCATCCTTAATGTTTATATTCATGGTTTATTATCCATTTGAACTTTTAAGTAAAATTGTATTTTAATTCACCGTATTACTCTTGATGGATTAGGATTATTTTTATTTATTTGGGTATGTATTTCCATTTTATAAGATAGTTTTTATATATTAATATAAATATTTATTATGTTTCACCTGAATAAATTGATTAATGAATTATACTTATTAAATAATGGATAGGTTTCCAAATTACATATCGCCTCAATGCATCAATAGGTATCATGATATAAGTCACATTGCTAAATTAAATGGGTTTTAATCAAAGTTTTAAGTTATCTAGTGAAAGTTATTTACATAATATTTATGATTATTGACATTATTTATTCCCTCATTATGAGATTATTTTTTTATGTTCCATTTTATTATTCAATTAGTTAAAATTTAAAAGGGAAATTTTCATTTTCATGTGATTATTTGTATGAAATTATATGATTATCAATTATTCTAACCATATTATGGTAATTTAATTTATTGAATGATATGTCTTTCACCTATTTGAATTCGGATACTGATTAATATATTTTATTCATGATAAATTTTGTTATATTAATATACTTAAAATTTATTTGATCTCAAAACATTGTTATGTTTATTTCATCATGATTTCATTATTTGTATTATGATTTATATGAAGGTTTATGATATAGGATATAATGATTCACTTGAATAAAATATTATGTTGTATTTTAGGATATCAATTGTAATGTGAAAGTAATATATGTATCTATTTTACCATGTATACTAAACTAAATAGTACATTAGAATGATATTTTTTATATCTTATGCCAATTTAATAAAGTAACCAATGACTCTAGGATAATGCGGTCAGGATCTTTCCCCAGAAATACATCATTATCTAGATATTGCAAAATGATGTGTTTATGTAATAGATGTACGAAGTATTGATTACTCTAAAAAAATCACATATGGCTTTGCTTGAGCATTACATGGTAGATGACCAAGGTTTTTACTAAACATCTAGTTTGAAACTTCTGGGGGATATTATTTGGTTAATTATAATTTTATTTACAAACCACTTTTAATGGATTTTAAATTATGTACAATTAGGAAACATTACCGAATAGACCATGTTTATAACTTATATTATCCTAGTATAAATGTATCAAGTTAAGTTTTTTTTTCTAGTTTTGGAATTATAAATTATGATAAATAATGTTATTATCTACTATAAAGTATTCCATTATTTAGAAATGGAACCAAGAAGATCAAATGGGAACCATATCAATTAACATAATCCAAAGAGTAAGTATGGGCTTTTCTGTGATGGGATTAAGCCAATACATCAAATGGAACATATTTCTATAACATTCCCAATATATGAGGACATATTACAGTGATCTATACAGATATAGATACAATTATGTAAGTATTAAGGATCTAAATGTAATTAAGAGGAGAATATGATAGTTGATAACAAATAGTTTAGTAGAAGAAGGTAAAAATGGGCTTTCCCATATGTTATAACATTGGAAAAGCACAATCCTGGTATATGAATAGAGGGAATGTGAGTTTTATATATGTGTGGTGAGAAAGGAAACCAAGATAATGATTTAAAGTTTAAGAAAGAAGTTTCCAATTTTCAGTTCTTCAATTATTTGTATATAAGGAAGTAATAAAACGAATTCTCCAAGGATCTATAGAATATACTTTAAAATAAGCTATAGTATTTAAGTCCATCATATTCTATTACCACATAAAAATTGGTTTGAATAATGTGTTTGTTTTTTGGATTAAATAATTTTGTTATAGGAATATTTTTTCAGTGACATTCGGGTATTACTTATAATGCAATTTATAATTATTTTGTTATTATGCTATTTCTTAAAGGACTTGATAGAATATGTCGAATGGTACCGATAACCAAGAAAATTAACTTTGTGAAAAGTTAATCTTCTTGGAAAAAAATTACTGGTGGTGGATTAACCTTAATATATTCTTGATGATTAGAAAATAATGATATTTTTATGATATTGTATTGGTGACCATAAAATTGGTTAGATATTTAGTGGTTTATGTCATCTTTGTTGAGGGTTAATGTAAATATTGATTTACAGAATATATATGACAAAATAAGATTTTATTTTTAAAAAAAATTCATGTTTTCACTATGGTTTCATGGTTATCGGGGTATTCAGATATTTGGAATGTGACATTAATAGACATTTTTATCTGGGAAATATAATGTCAATTTAGTGATCTTCTAAATTTATTTACTCTGAATTTGGTAAGATCTATTTTGTATGACAAATCATAAGGATAAAAATTTATAAAATAGATTTTTTTTTAATTTAACACCCTAAGATTTTATAATATATTTAATTTTAGATAAATTCTATATCATCTATAACTTAGGATGCACGCAAAATCAGGTTTAAAAGAAACACAATACTCTATTAAAATATTATTAATTAAAACATGTCTATTATATACTACCTGTTAAGTTGAAAGGTACTAAATAATGAAAAATATATTTTCCACACATGTATCATGTAAATTCAATGGTTATCGATTGATTAGAAAATAATAATAACCATTTGAAAGAAACTAAATGTTTTCTAAAAAACTGTATTTCTTTAAATATTGTTTAATTTCACTTTGAACACATGATTTCAAATTATGTTTTATCAATTTTAGAGAAATTGTTTGGAAAAAATAGAAAACATTTTTAAAATATACATATTAAAACTATTATTTCATGATTTCATGGTATTTTTATGAAAATAATATTTTTTCAGATGAATAGTGTAAAATATTGATTTTCATTAAAACTACATTTTCATTTAAATTATTTACAATTTTAATTAACAATTGAAATTATTTTTAAAATAATTCTTTTTAAATTATATTATCATGTAATGAATTTAGGTAATTATAGTCTATTTCATATTTAATGTTGATATAAATATTTATGATTTTGATTATTTTTGGAAACAACATTTTTTGATGTGTACATCATTTTACATTCAAATTAGTTTCGACAAAATTTTTGAATTTAATTTTAAAACGGTTGTTATATATTTAGAATCTGAAAAAATTATATTATATAATACATCCAAATTACTTATTTAAATTAATAAATATTGAAAATAGTAAAATTTTATTATTGTGGTTGAGTAAAAAATGGGTATGCCTAGGAGTTAAACTAAGAAGATAGGTCTTAAAAATGGAAATTAACTTGTCCCAGACACATTTTATGGACATATCTAGACCATATAACCTATAAGGATATATAATAATCCATTTTATGTTCCCTAATAATGAAAAAACATGAGTACCACTTTTATCATTTGAAAATTTCAATGTGTGTTCTCTCCCCCACTTATATAAGGAAAACACATCTTCTCCCCACCTACAAATTCCAAAACAATTTGGTTTATCCAATACCTAAGAAAATATATTCCGTAATTCCTTAACCATATACTATATTATTTATCTTGATTAGGAATCTCACCTATGAAGGATTTAGGTATAAACCTAAAGAGGCTCGCTGACAAAAGTTAAAATTCTTACACATAAATATTTATTTTATTATTATTCAAAATATATTCAATAATCTTCAAAAATTAAAATATAACATCAAAAGTTTATTATTTATATATATATATGTTACTTTTTGTTAATTGTATAACCCATATCCATCTCCACATTCATAAAATGGGAAACCAACTGTCGATTTTGTGGATCATAGACTACAGCCTCATGATATTTTGTAATTCCTTTTCTATCACCGCCATCAAAGTATGGATATAATTACTATTCACATTTGTAACTGATATATATTACACTATTATACATATAGAATTATTATATCACATATTAATTCCTACATCCATTCTGTGGGGTATATAATAATAGTGCTCATGTGTATGGAGGACTACCGCTTCACAAAGCAATGCCATCTATTTTTCTCTTAAGCTTACCATGGAAGGGGGTAAAGATAATTTTAATGAATATATTTGATATTTATAAACTAAAAAACCATCTAGAAATATTATATCAAATATAACATCTTAACTTACAATAAAATGGAATACAATAACATCACACATGCGAATGTCTGAACTATCGCCTTTACATAGTCATGTCAATTTTTTCATTTTATTTTTAAATTGATAGTAATAAGGTTGAATTTAATTAATATAAATTATATATATGATGTAAGAAATTTTCTTTATTTGTCAGTGAACATTTATTTTCATTTAATCCCATTCATTGAAAAAATAGAAACAATATTCGTGCATAGGTATAACATGTCATCTCCATGAAAAATTTCATCCATCTTATATATCATTCTTTTATAAATAAACCAAATATATATAATGAACATATATGATATTAATAAAAATTTTTACATTGTGGATAATATGTAACAATTATAAATATAAATGGAAAAAATTACCAAACCCAAATACACATGAAAAGCGAAGCAATTATCACATGAAAAAAGTGATTTTAATAAAAAATTATTAATAAATGTTTGCTAAAATACTATAAGTAAAACATAGATTATATGATATATATGAGTATTTTTTCAATATATATATAATAAACCTATATTTATTATACAATAGGTTTTATCACATATGAAGTAAATTAGATCGTATGTAAGAGTTTCTTATATGACTCTTACTTGGGTGATATATATGCAATATTCGCCACTTAGTTATTTTGGGTGGTGTATACAACGAATCATTGATATTTTATATCATAAATTATTTATATTATTTAATTTCATGATTAATTTGATGTTATATAATTTAGGGAAATAATGATACAAATGTTATCAATGTTGTAGTGGTTTATTTTATAATATCATCATTTATCAGAATTGTTTATGAATAATTTTATGATAATGAAATAGATTTATATATATCTTAAGAAACTAATTAGTTTTAGAATATTATATTTATCAATTAAACTTTCAAGTAATAGTAAATAATTTAATCTTTTTGGTATTTAAATTGATTCTGAAAAATCATGTATGGAAATCCAATGTCGATTCTATCTTCGATCGAAAATATCTTTTCTTCCAAAATAATGTTTTCTAAAAAAAATTCAATTTTTTTTAAAATTATCCAACTTATTTATAAAATATATTTTTATCCTTTTTTTACAAATCATTTATTTTTTTAAAAATAATAATCTCAACATTCTCCAAAAAATTAATGTTTGGATTTTACCAAAAATAATAAAGTAATCATTGTTTTATCTTGTACCAAATTAACATATTTTTCCACTTTCATGACAACTCAAGGATGGATAAAAAATGGATGTAAAAAATTTTCATTACATTGATCCATCTCAACTTCCATCAGATGGGAATCAAAACTATTAATAATTTGTAAAGCATATTATTGCCTTATGAACTGATGCCAGTCATTTTCATTAAATACCTTTCAAGGTTGTATATAATAGTGTATTTAAACAATTTCTATAATAATTATGAAATTATTATATTTATATTATTACTATATCACATATAACTTCTTACTTTCCATTCCCTGGGTGATGGGATAACGCCAATCATGTGTATGGCGTATTATCACCTCGCGAGGTGATGTGATCCCTTTTTAATTAAACAATACATTGATGATTTTAAGGATATATTTAATGGATATATGATATATTTATGACCTAAAACTTATTTTTTAAAAAATATAATATATAATATAACTTCTTATCTTATAACTTGTTGGAAAATAATAATGTAACTCATGCATATTTGTGAACTACCACCTCCACATATATTGTGAAATATTTTTCATTTTTATTTTACATGGATAGTAAAAATGATTTATTATACTAATATTAAAGACAAATATGAAATAATAATGGTTTTGGAATGGTAAATTACATTTTATTTTCCTTTCATTTCATCTTTCAAGAATAATGGATACATCAGTTATGCGTACGTATGACCTACCATCTCCCTAAATAGTGTAATCCATTTTGCATCTCAAAATTTTATAGATTTCTATAAATACAAATATAATTAATATATATGATATTTATATAATGTTTAACATTAATGATATTTTTAACCATGATAAAATTAAATGTACCAAAATTATGAATAAAAAACATAAATGAAAAATGAAAGAATTATCACATGAAAATGTGATTTAAATAAAGTGTTATTAATAAAATGTGATAAAATAATATAAATAAATATTATATTGTATGAGAAATAAAAGTATGGTTATTTAATATATATATATATATATATAATAATCGTGTATTTTTTATAAAGTAGGTTTGAACATGTACAAAATAAATTATATTATACATAAGAGTGTCTCATCTCGCTTTTATTTTTAAGAGAAAAAATTCTATATTTGCTACAAAATTATATATTTTGGTGTTTAAAATACCCCTTTTATATGTTATATAATGTATCCCCATATCATCAAGGAATTTTATATACCATTTAAGATTACTTCATTCATAGATTTATGATTCAAATTTTACTAAAGTGAAATGGTTTATTTGACATTCTCATCGTTCATTAGGATTGTTTACTATTAAATATCCAATGATGAAATATTATGATTTATAAATCATGAAAAACATTATTTATATTATCATATGGTTATTAATTATATTTTAAATTAATTGTAACATTTTCCTCTTTCTTTTTATAATAATTATTATAAATGTTTTTATTAAAATACAAATTTATTACTCTCTTCAGTCAAAAAACTATTTATTCCAAATCAATGTTTTCCAAAAATGTTTTCAAAAATTATTTTATCTTTATCCAAATTATTTATAAAATACATTTTTATCCATTTCATAAATTTTAAATTTTTTTTAAACGAATCTCTATGTTCTTTTCTAAAAATTCCCATATGTATTTTACCAAATATATTAATGGAATATCTGATTTAATATGTACCACATTAACAGTATTTTAATCATTCAATACAGTTTAATATTTTAAATCTTATATTTCATGTTTCTGATGATATTTTCAAAGATAACTATTTTAAAATGTTTTTAAAATTTTAGTTTTAAATTGTTGTTTTTGAAATAGAAATGATGTTTTTCTCATGAATGTTTTAATGGAATTTTTTGTGGTGTTTCTATTAATCAACGACATCAATCATTTGATGTACATATCCCCACATGGGATATATCATATTTTATTATCATTCACAATATCTCCCTAGAAGGATTAGGATTATGTTCATTTATTGGGGTATGTATTACCATTTTATATTATAGTTATTCAATATGAATGTTTATATTTATTATGTTTCACCTAATTCAAACGATGAATGAATTATACTTATTAAATTATAGATAGGGCTTGAAATTACATATCTTCTCAATGCATCAATAGGGATCATGAGATAAATTACATTTCTAAATTAAATGGGTGTTAATAAAAGTTTTAAGATGTATTGTGAATAGGTATTTACATAATATTTATGATGATTGACATTATTCATTTCCACATTCTGATATTGATTATTTATTTTCCATTTTATTTTTCATTTAGTTAAAAATTTTATGGAAAATTTTCATGCTCATGTTATTATTTGTATGGAGTTTTATGATTATCATTTATTCCAACCATATTATGATAAATTAATTGATTGAATGACATGAATTTCATCTATTTAAATTTAGATACTAATTAATATATTTTATTCATTATAGCTTCTATTATATTAATATACATACTATTTATTTCATCTCAAAACATTGTTATGTTTATTTCCTCATGATTTCATTATGTGTAATATTATTCATATAAAGTTTTATGATATAATAAATAATGATTCACTTGAAGAGAATAATATGTTGTATTTTAGGTTATCAGTTATAATGTGAAATTTATATATGTATATATTTTACCAAGTCTACTAAACTAAACAGTCCATTATGATGATATTACTTATATCTTACGCAAATGAAATAATGTAACCAATGACTCTAGGATACTAGGGTCAGGGTCTTCCCCTAGAAATACATTGTTGTATGAATATTTCAAGAGTATGTGTTTCTGGAATAGATGTACCAATGTTGAATTACTCTAAAAAATCACTTATGGATTTTTTCAAGCATTACCTTGTATATAACCATGGTTCTTAATCTACATCAAGTTTGACACTCATGGGGGATAATATTTGGTTAATTATCATTTTATTTACAAACCATTTTAATGGATTTAAAATTATTTACAATTCAAAAACATTACCGAATAAACCATGTTTACGACTAACATTATCCTAGTATAAATGTATCAAGTTAAGTGTTTTACTAGTTTTGGTATTATATATTATGATAAATAATTTCATTATATACTATATAGTATTCCATTATTTAGAAATGGAACCTAGAAGATAGACTGGGAACCATATTAATTAACACAATCCAAATAGTAAGGATAGTCTTTTCTTTGATGGGATTAATCCAATCCATCAAAAGGAACCAATTACTAAAACATTCCAAATATATGAATACCTAGTATAGTCCAATATAATGGTATATATTCAATTATGTAAGTAGTATGCATCCAAATGGAATTAAGTGGGTAATATGACAGTTGAAAAAAAATAGGTAAGGGGGGAAAGGTAGAAAAGGGTTTCTCACATGTTATAACATGGGAAAAGAAGAATCCTAGTACATGACTAAAGGGAATGTGAGTTTTATATAGGTATGGTGAAAACAGACACCAAGATAATGATTTAATTTTTATGTACGAAGTTTAAAATTTAAAATTAATCAACTATATGTATGTAGGGAACTACTAAAACAAATTCCCAATGGATCTATGGAATATACCTCAAAAGAGGCCAAGGGATTAAGGTGTAGCATATTCTATTACAACATGAAAAGTTGTGTGAATAATTTTTTTGTGTTTGGATTAAATAATTTTGTTATAGGAATATTTTTTCAGTGACATTAGGGATATAATTATAATGAAATTTATAACAATTTTACTATAATGATATTTTTTAAAGGACATGACAGAATATGACGAATGGTACCGATGATCATGAAAATTCAATTAGTGGAAATTTGACATTCATGGAAAAAATTATTGGGTGTAGATTACCCTTAATATATTTTTTATGATTATAAGATAATGATATGTTTATGATATTGTATTTTTGTCACTGAAATTGGTATGATATTTAATGGTTTTTGTCATTTTTTTTGGGAGTTACTACAAATATTGATTTATGGAATATATACGACAAAATGAGATTTTATTTTTGAAACAATTAATTTTTTCACTATGGTTTTATAGTTATTAGGGTATTCACATTAATGGAATGTGACATTAATATATCCTTTGTTTTTTCTGAGAAATATAATGTCAATTTAGTGATCTTCTATATTTTTTTACTCTAAATTTGTTAAGATCTATTTTAGATGATGACTAATAAGGATAAAAAATTATGAAATGGATTTTCTTGAATTTAACACCTTGAGGTTTTATGATATATTGATTTTTGGATTAACTCTATATCATCAATAGCTTGGGATGCATACAAAATTGGGTTTAAAAGAAACACAATACTCTATTAAATTATTATTAATTAAAACATGACCATTATATCCTAACTGTTAAGTTGTAAGGTACTAAATTAATTAAAATATATTTTTAACACATTTATAAAGTAAATTAAATGGTTATTGGTTAATTGGAAAAAAATAACCCTTTGAAAGAAACTAAATGTTTTATAAAAAACTATATATTTTTAAATATTGTTTAGTTTCGATTTAAACACATGATTTCAAATTAATTTTTGCCAATTTTAGAGAACTTATTTGAAAAAATAAATAAAATTTCTAAAATATAAATTTTAAAACTATGTTTTCATGATTTCATGGTATTTTTATGAAAATAATAATTTTTTAGATAAATATTTGAAAATATTGATTTTCATTAAAACTACATTTTTATTTAAACTATTTACAATGTTAATTAATATTTGAACTTATTTTTAAAATAATATTTTTTAAATTATATTATCATGTAACTAATTTAGGTAATTATAATAAATTTCATATTAAATTTTTATATATATATTTTTTATTTAGAATGTTTTCTTTGGAAACAACATTTTTCAATGTGTATATAGTTTTACATTCAAATTAGATTCTAAATTTTTTTTGAATTTAATTTAAAAAAATATGCCATATTTAGAATAATTATAATTTAAATTAACGGATACATCCAAATTACTTATTTAAATAAAATAATATTGAAAATAGTAAAATTTTATTACCATGGTTGAGTAAAAAATGGGTATACCTAGGAGTTAAACTAAGAAGATAGGTCTTACAAATAGAAATTAACTTTTTCAAGACACATTTTATGGTCATATCTAGACCATATAGCCTAAAAGGTTAGGTAATAACCCATTTTTCTACTTTAATGCTGAAAAACATGGGTACCACTTTTATCTTTTGAAAAATACAATGTGTGTCCTCTCCCCCACTTATATAAGGCAAACTCATCTCCTCCCCACCTAAAAATTCAAAAACAATTTCATTTATCCAATCCGTAAAAAAATACCTTCCTCAATTACCTACCCATATACTGTAGGATTTATCTTTATTTGTAATCTCATCTATAAAGGCTTTAGGTATAAACCTAAAGAGGCTCTCTGATGAAAATTTAAAATTCTTATACAAACATATTTTTTTATTCTTCCACATATATCTAATAAACATAAAAAATTAAAATATAACATAACCAATATATTATTTATTCATATATGTAATATTTTTTTAATGGTATATCCCATATCATCTCTACTTCCATCAAATGGGAAACCAAACCGTCGATTGTGTGTATCAAGGACTACTGCTTCAGGATGGGATGTAATTCCTTTTCTATCACCACCTGTAAAGGATGGATATAATGATTACTAACATTATTAAATTATATATATTACATTATCAATATTATAGAATTATTATATCACATATATATTCTTACTTCCATTCTGTGGGGGATATAATAATAGTTCTTGTGTGTATAGAGGACTACCGCTTCACGAAGCGACGCAATCTGTTTTTCTCTTATGCTTTCCAGGGAAGGGGTAAAGTACATTTTAATGAATATATGTGATATTTATAAACTAAAAATACATATACAAATATTATATCAGATATAACATCTTACCTTACAATCAAATGGAAAACAATAACATCACTCGTGCTATTGTCTGGACTAATGCCTCTACATAGACATGTGATTTTTTTCATTTTATTTTTACATCGATGGTAATAAGGTAGTATTTAATTAATAATATATATTTATATTATATAATAAATATTATAGAAATTTTAGTGAACATTTATTTTCATTCCAACCCATCCATTGAAAAAAATGGAAACAATATTCGTGCATAGGTATAACATACCATCTCCATGAAAAATGATATCCATTTTATATATAGTTCATTTATAAATAAAACAATAATTATATAATGAACATATATGATATTTATAACAATTTTAAAATTCTAGATAATTTGTAACCATTATAAATCTAAATGGAAAAAAATTATTGAACCCAAACATACATGAAAAGTGAAGAAATTATCACATGAAAAAAGTGATTTTAATAAAGATTTTTTAATAAATGAGTAATAAAATACTATAAGTGAATAATAGATTTTATGAGATATATGAGTATTTTTTAAATATATTTATAACAAACCTATATTTATTATACAGTAGGTTTTAAAACATAATAATTAAATTAGATATTTTGTAATATTTTCTCATCTCACTCTTACTTGCATGATACATATGATATATTCGCCACTTTGTTATTTTGTGTGGTGTATACAATGAACCATTGGTATTTTTTATCATGAATTATTTATATTATTTAATTTTATGTTTCATTTTATGTTACTTCATTCCTGGAGATTATGATACAAAAGTAGACAATGTTGTAGTAGTTTATTTTACCATCTCATTATTTATCAGGATTGTTCATGACTAAATTTATGATGATGAAATAGTTTTATATATATCTAAATAAAGTAATTAAATTTAGGATCTTATATTTATCCATTAACTTTTCAAGTAATAGTAAATAATTTTATCTTTTTATAACTTGAGTGGATTGTGAAAATTCATGTATCAAAATCCAATGTTGATTCTAACTTCGATCGAAAATACTTTCTCTTCGAAATTAATGTTTTATAAAAAAATTTCAAAAATTTTTTTTAACATCACCCAAATTATTTATAAATTATATTTTTAACAATGTTTTAAATTTCATTTATTTTTTAAAAGTAATCATCAAACCATTCTCCAAATAATGTACATTTGTATTTTACTAAAAATAAGAAATTAATCATTGTTTTATTGTGGAGAGAATGAACATAATTTTCCACATTCATGGCCACTCAATGTTTTTAAAATTATTTTATGATTTTATATTGTTGTTTTTAGTGACAATTATTTTTCAATTTTTCTTTTAAAATATATTTTTAACAGATTATTTTCAGAATTTAAGATACATTTTTTTAAATTATTCCTCAAATGATATTTTTATGGTATTTCTATTCATTACAATTTTATTCCTTTGAAAAAAAATGCATTAACTCATCCTTATCAAAACAATTGTATGTGATGAGTCATACTCAATGTAAGAGATCTTCTTAACCCAATTTCCATTCTGTAGGTCGATCTTATACTTCATCATTATGTATTTGTATGATTATGTGAGAAATGAATTTCGATATATTATATTGTATATATACTTTTTTATGTATATTAATAGTGAATTTATATAATCAATCTATTTTATTAAAAAAATGATTATTGTAAGGGAATTTCTAAACTCAATTTCCTATCATTGAGTTTTACGCTTCATTGATTATATTATGCCATGATTATGTGTGAAATCCATATTTATTTATTTATGTTTTAATTTACAGTTACCTATGTGTGGATATAGATTTTCTACACATAAAAACTCCATTGATAAATTATTAAGTCATTTATATGAACATTGTAAGGGAAATATTAACTCAATTTCTATTCTTTGAGTTAAATATCCATGTCATTGGTTTTGTTTTTTTTAATATGTATGAATGACATGTGATTTTTTCACACTAAATATAAACTTATATTTTGTGAATTTATATTTTTCACACATAATTATTTCATTGATTTATCATTAATCTAATGATAAGATCTTTGTAAGGTATTTTTTCTTAATTTACATTCCATTGAGATTTATTTGTTGTTATGCACCAATTAATTTTTATACGATGTATATAATTCCCATTGAAATATTATATCATGAATCTCCTTTTTCTCATTATATTATATGTTTTTTTAATGTTAATCTTTAATAATTTTTATTCTTGTATTTTCTCAAGTGGTAGGGGACTCTTTAACTAAAAAATCATTTTAAATGTTTTAAAGATTTTTTCTTCTAAATATTTCTCATTAATGTACATGATTTAAGAATGGTTTTAAGGATTTCTTTATATGGACATGAGTGTTTTAATGTGTAAATTTTATTCAAAAGATTCAAATTTGTATGGGAAGCAGTGATTCAAAACTCTTATTTTTGAATGTTTTAAATGAATTGATTATATCAATATCATGAAATTATGTATTTGTGATTGCAATGTGGAAAAGTTATTTTTTCATTTTTTTTCTTATTTTATGTGTTATGGTAATGTTATTGTTATTGGGAATTTTGTATATATATGGGTTGTTCCATCATAAATTTTGGGCGGGTTAGCACGTGATAGCTCTATAATGCATTAGATAACATGATGGAGGTAAACAATAAGGTTTATACTAATATATTTTGGGAATATACTGTGATGGGTATTCCAAATGTAACCGTGAAGGTTACTCCCTATATAGCTATGAAAGGTAAAATTTAAGTATGATATAGATTCCATAAGTTACCTTTATTTTTTAGGATTTCTAGGATGATTTTTAGGAATCATATGATTACATGATATAAGCTAATAAGTCTATGTTTTATTGGTGATGAGTATGCATTGTGAAAATATTTTGATGGATTTTAAATATTTTTGTACTAACTATATTATTCCTTATTTTATATTCCTTACTTATTTTTTATGCTCATTCGAAGTTTTTGAAATGTTTTCCATGGGTTATAAGGATAGGTAAGATAAAGGAGGAAGTCAAGAATATTTTTATCAAGAAAAAAGAAATCAAGTTTTGTTTAAAGGGTTTCCTTTGTAGGAAAAAGTGGATACAGAATGTAACTGTCCACATGTAATGTCTGGGTCTATTATTTAATATTTAAGGACTAATTATCTAAAACTATAAACCTAAAAATATTTTCAATGTTAATTCTTGAATTAACACAACATTACGTAATTTTTATGGTTGGGGAATTATAGTTGGTATCCGAGGTAGGTTTAGACAACTTTAGAGATTATGATGCTTTCTTAAGAGATAGGGATATCATCATGAGTTTATAATTTTTAGGTTGATCATATGACAACTATCATAGAAATCCATTTTAGGTATATGTTATGAAATTTTAAGGTAATTAATACTATTTTTGGATACATATATTTTTTAGGTAGTTATAGGTTAGTACTTTTGGGGAAGAAAAATGAAAGGTTTAGAATAAACATTGAGGATAAAAAATGTTATAGTTATTTTCGATATTTTATTTCATTTTCTTAATGATATAAGAATTATAATATTTTTTAAGTATGACATTGCGTAGACCATGTGATAACCCATCATGTCAGATAAGGTTGTGGGAATCGAACCCACAACTGTAGTTTGATGGCCATTATTTCCTACCATGGGCCTACACGATGTCCCTAGTTAGTATGACTTGTTCATTTTTGTTAAATTATGTTATGGATTAAGAATAATTTGATTTTGGAAACTTATGTTTTATCAAACGTATGTCCTAATTATAGGAAAATGATTTGGTGATTATGTGATAAATTCTATTTTGGAAGATGTTTGCTATTTTTGGAACACTATATGCCTACGGAAAATAGATTACTATGGGATTTCATTTGAGGAGTAATGGTAAAATTTTATATTTGAAGAATATATGTTCCTATTGTGGATATATGGTGATTTGGGTTATTTATGGAAATATTTAACCTATCATGGAGGTTATTTGATTTGATTAATTACTTTTCAGTATGATTGTTTAATATTAGTCGATGTTTTTTTGAGATAAATGTTATGATTTATTGTCGAAGACTATGTGATCAAATACTTCAATATTTTGTGTTCCAATCATAGTTTGGATTATTTTGAATAATTTTAAGGACAAGTTTTTATTGAATTCTCTATATAGAACTTGATTATTACTATTGAATTTTGGAGATTAAAAGTATTCCACTGTATAAATGGTTATTATTTTTGGGGGATTATCTGATCTTGTACTAACCATTTTGGTTTTGGATAATGTCTAAAGATGGGGAAAATATTTTTTTATCTTTTTTGGATTATGTGATTCTTTAGAAGATGATTCTAGTACTTCTAGGGTGACCAATTCATCTTCAATACTCATCATTTGAAGAAAAGATGATTTTATGGTAAAAATTGATTAAAGGATGATACTCTACATTTTAAGTGAGTATATTTCCTTATGTTCTTAATCTATGTAGTAAAATAACTCATAAACTTTATGTAAAGGGATCTTAAATCAGAAATGTTTTCTTTTTAAATTTTCCTTCTATAAAATCAAATATTATTTATAAACATTATCCTGGTCATGTTTTTTATCACTCTCCCTCATAACATGACACTTGTTTTTTATTCCATATCCAGGTTTTCCTAAATAGAGTCCTAGTATGTGTTATGTCCAGTAAACTTTGTAATTTTATTTCTATCTTTTAATGTGGATGTTTTATTAATCTTTTTTGTGATGTGGGTTGAAATAATGGTGTTTTGAAAAGTAATACATTAGTTATCAACCCCAAATTCAAATTGTGAGGACGCAATTTCCAAAAGAGGGGAAGGATGTAATATCCCAGGTATTTATAGAAAAATAAATTTTCATATATATTAATATTTATAAAAAAAGATATTAGTTTTACATTAATTGGATACATTTTTTGATAGAGTACTTGACACACAACAACAGGTTTCTCAGAAAAATTACATTTCTCACAACATTGAGTTATACTAAAAAATAATACAATATTATTATTATTATTTATGATGGTAGGTAATGCGTAGATATTGTATTGGAAGGAATGAATAGAACTGACTACAACATGATTACACATTTTTGTTAAATGTTTTTACATTTTTCTAATAAATGTTAGAGGATTAAAATTAGAATGAATCCATTTTTAAGCAAAAAAGACTAATATATTTTAACGGACTTTTTACAACCTTTTGATGGTGAAACCATTTAAAATCTAGTTTTTTGTTGAATTTTATAGGTTCTATTTTTGAAAATAAACAACTTATTCAAATGTGGAACATCAAAATTTATTTTGGTTGAAATTATTGTTTTTTCATATAAAATTCAGATTTTAATGGATAGTGAAAATACTTCATTTTAATAAAAAACTAACATTTCATCTAATTTATTTATATAGATATATATTCCTTTTAATTTGTTTTAATGTGTTATTGGATTCATTTTTTATCCTTTAATCCAATTTTGGTCTCTGGAAGTAATTTCACATTGGACTTGGACATAAACACATGTCAATCTTTTTATAGTTTTTTCTTCATAAAACATGTTTTCTGGTTTTGACAATGGGAATTAATTTCAAATTAATTTCTACTAATTCAATTTTTTTTAATTTTTAAAAATTTATTCCATATTTGGAATCAAAAGGTTCAAATTGTGTAAACAGATACCTTTTATTTTTTGACATTATGAGTGGTAAGTTTGTTAATTATTTTTATTTACCATGGTTAAAGGGTTAATCAGGTAAATAAGGGTAAAAAATAATATCATAATAATATAATACTACCCTAATCCTATTAGATGATATATTTCTGATAATGGGCATCCATGGGTCGATTTTAGGAGCTCATGAAGCTACATGGATGTGATAATGACATGTTATAATAATTCATTTTATGTAAAGATAAATATAACATAAACATGTATCTTTTAAAAAAAACAAATTTAATATAGGGTTATATAACTGATATTTTAGACTATAAATTTTTATTATGGAGATAAAAAATTTAATATATCATTCTATTTTATTTATAATTTTTAGACATTAAATAAATAAATTTATTTATGACACAATGATGATGTAGTGATTACCTTATTAATAAAAGACTCAAATAAATGGTATTATACATATTAAAATAATTGTAATTTGAAAATTTTGATTTCATACATTAATTTTTTGTATTACATTGACATTTTAGGTTTGAGTTAATTCATTTGGATAGATGTAATCAAGTTGTTATTACTTTAAAAATTAATAAATAGTGTCAAAATTGACATAAATTAGTTTTTAAAACAAATACTATTTTATTAAATGATATAACAGTCCTAAAAAATATAAGATTAGGAAAAATGACCTTTATAATGTTAAAAATTTCATTAATTATCCAATTTTGGTTATCTTGTCATTTTATTGTAACTATTGTAACCATATATTCTGAAAATACAAGAAGAAATGGTAAAAGTTAATGTTTTTAACTAAGGGTTAAAGCTAATTGATAAGGTTAATTTTATAACCTAAACTTGTATAAAACATATTGTTTGAGATAATTTCTACACATACTAAACTTATCCTTGAAACACATCACTTTTTAACTATTATAATTTGAAAATTAGTTTATAATAAAATAATATTTCAAGAATTTTCTAATGTGCCCCTCCTTCCACTTATAAAAGGACACCACCTCTACCTACTTACTCACACCTCTCAAGACCCTTGGATCATCCAAAATCTTCTCAAATAAGATCCCAAAATACCCACCTTCCTCCTATAATCCCTACCTTGGGCATAAATAAATTCAATAACGTCTTTTAGCTCAAATCAAAATGTTTTTCATGATTTAGAGGTAATGTCTTCTCTCAAGATCATTTCATTTATTTTCCTTCTCCAAATCCCTAACCTATATTTATACCACTATTTTATAAAAACACTGGTATCTTAAATATAATAAGATGTCGTTATGGTAAGTGTTATACCTAAACATACACACACCTCCATCTAATGAATATAGAACATACTGATTCTGTGTACGAAGAACTACTACCTCCCAAAACGATGTGTGTTCAATTTTTTCCAACCACCCCTCATTTTGGCCATTATTATGTCCCTATATTTATATATTAAATATATTTTATTTATATTGTGTCTATAATTATTTAATTTTTATTTAAAACATAACTTTATGCTTTCCATAATGTGTAAATACAAGAATTTCATTTGAGGAAATGTGGACTACCACCCCCTCAAATTGATATGGCTTGTTCATTCTATACATGGATCGTATAAAGGATAAACATAATGAAAATCTGTAACATATATAATATAGATTTTATTCAGAAATTATAATATGCCTATGTATCATTTAGTTTTGATTCCTTTAATACAACGATGTAATGAAAGTAGCGTTCATACATATATACCACTTACCGACTCCAGGAACGGAGCATTTCGTTCCAAATATCCATATGTTATGGACTATTATAAATACATATATACTGAATATTTATATTATATTTAAATCTTTAATAATATCATTTGGATTATGGACTTTTTAACACATGGACAACTTACTTCAAAACAAGTTCATTTTCAACTCAAGTACTGAATATCGACAAAACAACATATATGAACATAAAAGAATTATGTAATTTCTATAAAATGGTAACAAGTGTTATAAAAAAATAATAAACATGAAAAAGGTTCCCCATAAATTATAAATTAACCTATGATTATTATTCATGAACATAATTATTTCACATGATGAGTCGGACTCAAGGTAAGGGAACTTCTTAACCCAATTTCCATTTATTGGGTTAATCTTATGCTTCATAATTATGTATTGATATGATTATTTGAGGAATGAATTTTGATATCTTATATTTTATTTATACTTTATTTATGGGTATTTATAATTAATACACATAATAAATCTATTTTATTAATGAAATGATCCTTGTAAGGGAATTTCTAAACTCAATTTCCTCTCATTGGGTTTTACGCATACTTCGTTGATTATATAATGTAAAGATTATGTGTGGGATCCCTATTTATTTATTTATGTTTTAATTTACACTTCCATTTGTTTTTATATACTATTATACACATAATCACTCCATTGATAAATTCATACATCATTTATTCGAACTTTTTAAGGGAAATCATAACTCAATTTCTATTCATTGAGTTAAATATCCATGTCATTGGTTTTTCTTACAATAATATGTTTGAAAGAACATTGATTTTTTTAAACTAAATATCTATTTATAATGGGTATATTTATTTTTTTCACACATAATTATTTCATTTATTTATCCTAAATCTAAGGATACAATCTTTGCAAGTGATTTCATCTTAATTTATGTTCCATTGAGATTTATTTGTTGTTATGCACCAATTCACTTTTATATGGTTTATATACTTCCCATTGACATATTATATCATTAATATCATTATTTTCATGATATTATACGTTTTTTTATTTTTAATATTAAATTTTTTTTATTAAATTATTTTCCCAAGTGCTAAGGTACTCTTTAACTAAAACACCTTTTTAAATGTTTTAAAGATTTATTTGTCTAAATATTTATCATGAATTTCCATGTTTTTTAAATGGTTATAAGGATTCACTTATATGGACATGATTGAATTAATGTGTAAATTCCTTTCATATGTTTCAAAGTTTTAAGGGACGCCGTGATTCAAAACTCTTTTTTAATGTTTTAAATGAATAGATTATATCAATATCTTGAAATGATATCTTGTGATTGCAATGTAGAAATGTTATATTTATTTCATGATTTTTTTTATCATTATGTTGTTTTTCTTGGTCATTGTATATATATATGGTTGGTTCTATAATAAAACGAGGGTGGGTTATCCCGTGATAGCTCTCCAATGCATTGGGTAACGTGACGGAGGTAAACGATAAAGTTTCTCCTAAGAGATTTAAGGAATATACGTTGATGAGTAATCCAAATGCAACCACGAATGTCACACCCTATATAGCTGTGAAAGCTAAAATGTAAGTATGATATTGATTCCAGAAGTTACCTTTAGGTTTTATTATTTTTATGATGTTTTGTAGGTATCTTATGATTACCTGATGTAAGATAAGAAGTTTATGTTTTTTCGGTGAAAAGTATGATTTTTTGAAAATATTTTCATAGGTTTTAAATATTCATGGACTAACTATTTTATTCCTTATTTAATATTCCTTACTAATATTTTTATGTTAATCTCATGTTTTTGAAATGTTTTCCATAGGTTATAAGGATGGGTTAGAGAAAGGAAGATGTCAAGAATATTTTGATCAAAAAAAATTGAAATCATGTTTTGTATATAGGGTTTCCATCGGTGGAAAAAGTGGATACTAAGTATAACTATACATATGTAATGTCTGGTATATTATGTAATGGTTTTGGACTAATTATATAAAACACTAAACCTTAAAATATCCTCAATTTGAATTAATTACTTAACTCATGATAATGTAATGTTTAAGGTTGGGGCCTTATATTAAACCCATGTGGAAAAGAAAATATAATAACTTGATGGAAATAAATTTAAACTATTTTAATAAAACTAAAATAAAATAAACTAGTGAGTGAATTGGGTGAATAATAAAGTTAGATGGCACATAAAAGGATAAATAGAGGGAAACAAAATCCAAGGATGATTTCACATTATTTAAGACAAATCAACTTCACCTGAGTAGAAAATATAATTATTAACCATGACACTTCTTGGGGTATCTAGTCCAAACTATCATATCAAACTAAAACTATGTAAGACTATTAATCCCACTCTTAAGGTAATTGATAGAAAAAAATGGATTCATTTAAGATATATAATAATATAAATAAAATACTAATAAAAAATGTAAAAATATTATAATAATTAATTCATTACACACACGTACTCTTCATTAATTCCATACCCCTATAAACCCTAGACACTCATGATATATTTCCCATCAATATTTAAAAAAATAATTGTTGACAAGGGAATATATCAGTTAGAATACAAAAAATTTTTGAGTAAAGGTGAAACACATACATTTATTTATTTTTACACCTATATGATTATCCCTCTATCACACACCAATAAAAAAATTAAAATAAAATAATAAACTACATAACCTCAGGTAGTTTATATAGAACTCCTCCATACACTCTCACATCTTAACTTTGGAATCTATCGTCCACTGAGTTTTTAATCCCATTCAAGTGTTCCCAATACTTATATTTTTATTAAAATAAATACAAATATATCTTCATCTTGTATATTATAACTTATAACTTATATCTATACCCCCTTATCTTTATCAAAATATTCAACCATTTAAATCATACTTTTTGATGTAATACACATGTGATAAACCCTTATATCACCCATTAATCCTATATTTAAAGTTATTTAGTAGATATAATGTATTTTGTTGAAATATTATATATATTTTTGTATTTTTTGTATCGCCTCACATATCTTGGATACATATTTAACATGAATCTTTGATCTTAATTTCCCTATTTCTTTGTATTAGAACACCAAATGTGTATATAAGACCCTCAACCACATTCTTCCTTAATATCCATTAAAAAATATATTTTATCATATTCATGGAATTTGTATTAACAAACTATAAAATATATAGATATAAATTCTATAACATGGATAGTGGACCATGAAACCAAACTCATCACTCACTCGAGATCCTCTATATATGCATTCATTATTCACTACCATAGTGATTAGCAAAACAAATATCATCTAAATTTCCTCTTCGGCATATTCATTTTGGTCCACATCATAGGAAAACCATACAACATCACATCATATTTTCAACTTCGGGATATTGGGAAATGGTGTAATTACAACATTGGTAAACTATTATAATAATATATATTTATTTTCTTCTTCAATGGTGTAGATATATATCCCATGTCATAGACCTTTACATGTCAAAATTGTTCTCATTCCATCTCATGGTTCTCCATGGCATAGTTAGCAACTCGTTTCATAGTGAAAAACAATAGGGAATGTTCAAAAACGTGCAAAAGCTTAACAAACATCTAGAACCATACTATTGTCCAAATAGAAATCATCAGTTATAGATTAGATCATCTACCATATAGTATCAATGGAACAGTGGTGGTGACTGTAGCATAGATCATGAATAAAAAATTTCTAAGGAATAAGGGATGAAACCCAACATAATACATCATTATCTCATTAAGTATGAATATTTACTAATTAAAACCTCTCACCGCATCAGATTTAAATTCGTTTAATCACTCCTTAATAACCTATGATACTTATTTATTTAAAGAAAATAAAGTATGTAAGGGGTTTGGTGCTCTACATCGACCTCTTAAGCCTCCCCACATGTGAGAGGCTAATAACTATCCTCCTATTCACCTACTTATTTATTTCATGATTGAACCATAATCTCCTTTCCCTAATCTTAATGATAATAAGTTATGTGTGTTCTTGTCTCCTTGGTTCCATAGTAGGTAGAAGTCCAACATTTTCACTTATAAAAAACATTTTTCCCATTAATAAATACGTCTAAAAAATATATGAATTTAATTATTTTTCTTTTATATTTCCCAAAATCACTAGGAAATGATAATTATACAAAAATAGAATCAAATTATTAATAAATTTCCAATAATAATCATTTTAAATAAAAATTTAATGTAACAACATTTAAAAATTATATTGCATAAAATGTGGATATCATTGGACATAAAAAATCATGTAATCATAGAAACTGTGACTTTACAAGGGGATATAACTTCTATGATGACGGTGAAGGGGGGAGAACTAAAAGTATCCCCACTATATTTTGATGATAGATTTTAAAACCCAATTGATGAGATAAATCATGTAAATCTATGAGTCAGAGATTATCCATTACCAATACTGATTAGTGCAGACAAGACACCCAAAGGGGAAGAGTAGAAAATTTATTTTTTTTAAGTAGCATCGGGACATGTTTTTAAGGAATTACATAGATATTTCAAGATTAAATCCCTAGTTGTAGGTTCATCATTTATGTTTCTTTACTTTCCATTATGGTTATAATAATGTGAAAAAGGATATATTTGATATCTATTTCCATGGTGTAATATTTGGTAGATTAGTTGATTGAGGAAAATTTTATTTCATCAGTCCAATAAAAAATGGATTAAAAACATCATCCATGTTATGAAAAATAATTGGTAAATTAGGGATTATATATATTTTATATATTAAACCATCACTAAACAAAAGATTAAATCCATATTCTAATCATGGGATTGTTGAGTAGTTTTATAGATGTTTTTTATGTACTATCATTTATGGATAGATACTTTGGATATAATAAAATATAGATAACCCCCATGGAAAAATATTTTATATATTTATGAGTACCCTAAGTGGTGTAGTTTTATCAAGTGATTACCCATTTTCCATAAGAATGTTTTTCCCACTTGGCAATGTTTCATACACTGCATATTTAGTCCATTTATTGGAATGATAGTGGAGTGTTAGAAGGAAAATATCATAGTAAAATATAATATGAATCATTATCTCTTCTCTAACCTTTAGGAAACATTCAAAATTTTGTAAAAATATATCCTAAAGTTGAACCTTCTAATGTGTGCATACATAGTAACTGTTATGAATTTCCTCAGTTTCATGGTTTATCATTACAGAATCAAATTTAATCCTTAGAAAACATGTTCAATTCTTGAAATTCCCTCTCCTAGAAACCTTTGAGGGTTAAGAAAACTCAAGGATTCCTCGTATATATTATTTGTTCCAATAAAAACCTCTATATTTAATGTTATTCCTTATTTAAAATAATTAATAAAGAAGAAACCTACCATTGGGATAAATATTTTTAGAATCATTTTGAATGTATCATGAAATATCCCTTAACCAACCAATTTTGATTCCACCTGTGGAAGGAAAACCTATTATTATCTGTGTGGTTTTTGTGGAGATATCACTTTTTCCCATCCTTGTCATTGGGAATATTGAGAAAAAAATTATTACCTTACAAGAATTGTGTTGAATATTGGGATTTCATATAATGATATCAAAATTAATTTCTCAACTCATATCTGTGTGGTGAAAAAAATCACCATTATCTTTAACATCATGATATCCACTTGATCTCTCATATGAATCATCTTAAATATATTATTGGTTTTACTTTAATGAATGTATTATTATAAATATATATTATCATAATTCAATAATTTGATATCCTTTTTTCCCAAAAATATATCAAAGGGTATGAATTGGTGTATTTCTTGGTATCCCACCCCTCCTAAGAGGAGTCAGATTTGGAAATAATAAATCCTGATAAGGAGTTTTTATTCATGAATTAAATTTTTGAAAATTGGGAAATGTACTTCAATAGTGGTTCTTAAATTATATCTAGAAAAATTATGGAGGATATGGAACTCAACAGATTCATTGTTCTAATAGTTTTTATTTGTCCAGCAAAGACCCTCTTGTGTAACTCAATCCTCCTTTTATATGGATGTTCCAATAATGAGGTAGAATAAAGACATAATATTAGTAATGTGCCTAGATTTTCATATACCAATTGCTAGGATGATTGTTATAAGTGATTCAATGTTGTTGATCAAATATATTAATTTAAATTTTACCATCTAAAAAAGAGTATTTGGTACCCCTGATTGAAAAAAACCAAGAAATTAAAGATTAAAATATGATAAAACTAATTATATCTCATATTTATTTTTCGTAAAATTCATGAGTGGATGAATCGGTTAATTTAGACACAAATATCATAAATATTTACTAGGATGAGATATATATCTATATTTTACACAAAATATTGTTTTCTCCATTTATCAGCAATGATATGGACGAAATAAAAGAATTTGGAACTTAATTGGCTTGAGGTGGGTAATTATCTCCATTGACTAAGCTATAAACCAACTCAATTACTCCAAAAATAGAATACCTCTAGAATAGAACTAATCTACAAGGGTGATCTGGTAATGTTAAAATCCATCAATGAATAGAAAATTTCCTCTTGTACAATGGACCAAATTGAAAACCAAATACTATATAATTGATTCTTTGATGATGTCGTTCTCAATTTAATTAATGGAGATGGGTACCTTAATTTAATACAAGAATTTCATGTCAGAACCCATGATTCATGTCAAATAGGGACGAAAATATTTCTCAAAATCAAGATACATTTATATTTTTATGCATCCATGATACATGACTATGGGGAATTCACAATGTTTCATGAATTCTAAATACATGATAACTTCATTCATCAACCCTTAGAGTTATTAAAAACTATTAAATAATCTGGTTCATTCGCTATATAGGGGATAGATTTCATGGTTCTATACCCTATAAAAATTCCAATGATCTACAAAATATTTATGACTACTATCAAATTTATTTACCAAAAGTCCAATGATATTCTCTTAAAATAGGTTGGGATAAATTTTTTAATCAATTTCATGATATCAAAGATCATTACAATATTTTGGGTTCCTCTTACATTTTTGAGGGAAAATGGTACTAAATTATGTGTATATAAATTGAACAAATATTATTTAGAATACAACACATTTTCTAATGATTCATTCTACTACAATGATAATATGAATGAATATATCAAATTACTTAACATAGCTCTATCAAATTTCATTCAGAAAGAGGTGGACATGGATAAAATTTATAATAAAGACAATATCATTAATGACATTTGTATTATCCACCCACTACCAATACTTATATACATGAAACCATATATTCATTGGTTTTTGTCCCCAAGGTATTCTTTCCCCTTGTAGTTCAGTCGCATAAACTTCGAATAGATATTTTTGATTAGTTGACTAAAGATAAATAATCTCATATCCATTTATAATAATTTTAATAGCTTGATGATGAAAGATCATGATTATTATATAACCTTTAAGTTCATTAAAATCTGGTAGAAATATTATTTATCAAAAAGGATCACCACTTCTCATTCATTGAATAAAAATACAGTTTTTCCTTAAGAACACCATTGATACCCAGAATCTGGCCCTTGAAATTTTGGTCTAAATAAAAAATACCTTAAATATAGTATAAAGTCTAATCCAATGTATCATAATCCCAAATTATAATAAATGAATAAAATATTACATCTCCCACAAATATGATTTTTCTTAATGAGTACTTCTGATGGATTCACATTAGGTTCTATAGTCCTTACCATGAGACATTAAACTGCATGGTACTAAGTCCTCACGAAAAGTCTCCAAATTTAGTGATATGTATTCCTAACCTCACAAATGTATACTATATGGTACCAAGTTTTTATTATATAACTAAAAACTTTATAGCCCAATTATCAATCTTGAATAACCCTAAACTTCTTGGAATATTCTATTTTTTATTACAAAATTACCTTATATAAGATTCTAATCTATATAAGAGTACATAGTGTATTATCCTTCCAATTCTTGTTAATTATTCCTAATTAACCTGAAACTATGAAATTACATGATGAACCATTCTCTAGAACTATTTATGACTTGATTAATATTTTATAGGATATGTTACAACTTATAGATCACCAATCTCAGACCTGACTACAATACTTCATTATCACCCCATCCTTTTTACACCCTAGTGCTATGAATCTTCCAAGTTCACAGTTTTTATTATTCTTTCCACTATCCATATGATTCACATTCATTATATTTTTGTCTCCCTAAATCAGATCCTTATCTTTCTAAAGACCCCCACATCCTAGAACTACATATGACTTGATTCCTATCCCATAAGATATACAGTATTTTCTGGACCACCTATCTCTAACTTGAAAATAAATTATTTCCATTCACACCATCTTATAATATGGTCTTACCAATTCTTGATAGTTTTTACTACACTAGCCTTTTATTGGGATCATAAATTTTGGATTTCATCTTCGAAGATTCCTATTTTCATCAGATACATAGTGACATCAATATCACTTATCTCATAACTAACCATAAAATCTAATTTTCTTAAACTCTTCATTAATAATTCCTTATTTACAACATGATCTTTTTGATATGTTTTTATATGTTTTGAACCATAATTCTAAAAGAAAGCTGTCACTATGATATATCATAGAAACTATAGGTGCGTGTTAGTCAATAAGATGGGAGGTTGTTCATTCCTTAAGGGTTTTTATGCTGATTTTCAGACTCTCTTACAGATTTATAACGTTTTTTTAATTAATTCCTAGTAATATTATTACTATTGGTTACTAATATGTAAGAAATCAATTAAAACTAGAAATATTTGTGAAAATTTATATATATCATAGGTTTTTTATACTTTATTTTACAGTGGGTTATACTGTTATTTAAATTTTAATGGCTGGGAACTTCAGAGTTTATCATAATATAAGGAGGTAGTAGGTGTTTTGGAGTTGGGATTATTCTCATGTGTTGTGATTACTATATATCACTAAAAAGGGAATCAAAACCCACATATTTTGGTGATTCTTAACAAGATAAATAGTACCTCTTAAGATTTTTTGACAAGGACCTTAGTGGTGCCTTTAATTGTCTTGTAAACATGACCATGTGAAGTTCCTTTTAATATGTTGTGTATAGGACCAATTATAAGAAGATTAAAATCCTTAAAAATGGAATATATTTTTTGTTATTTAAAGTCATGTAAATAATTATACTAGTGTAAAGGAACCTAACAGAGGTTGGTGTGCCACTTACACATGACCAGAACTTTTTAGTTCATCATGTCTATTATTAACTATATAAGAGAGAGGGTATGGATAGAGAATACACCTATTAGAGGGACCATATATTTCAACCAATAAAATCAATTCAGTGATGGTAAGTTTGTGTCTTACTCTATATTGGAGGAAAATATGTTTTAACCCATGATATGAATCATGTGAAGATTGGTGTTGTAGATTACACTTAATTGGAGGTCCATATGTTTCGACCCAACATATGACTCGAGCTAAGGAATTTTTTGTGGCATAAATAGAATTGGAGGCCCATATATGCATGGATCACCAAGTGGACCAAAGAGGACCATTTTATTTCAAGGGTGACAAAATTCTTGATATGGTACATCTAATAAGAGCATATTGATCCACGTTAGGTTTTATCAATCACCCAATGATGCGAACCCTCATTATCAAGGTAATTTATGATTTTTTATCACCTGAGTTTTCAATCAATTTTGAAAAAAACAATGGAAAATCCATTATCAATTTAATAAATTAGTGTAGGGGATATCTCTTGTATACGTGGACCAATTATGTATCTCGAGAGGTCATATAGAAGGCATGGGTAGGTAGATTCCCATGGTGATAGACAAAGAATTAATGGTTCCTTGGTATAGGACCTCGGTGAAGTGGTAAACAAGTATGGTACTTGGATGAATTATCAACCTAGATGATACTAAGGAGAATATGTGACTTATTATGGGACTAGGTAGGAGTGGTGCTCTAATATGAGTGCATGGGTGATGTTTCTCCCACATATGGGATCCATGGGAAGACTTATGTGTGTGGTACACTAATATTATTCTCTTGAGGTAGCTTGGGGATGTAGTTCCCTTGTATTTTATATTTATGATAGGTTAGAAGCCTATATCCCTAAAATGGACCCTCCAATATAGATTTGTTTTCCTCTGTTCTCTATAAACCAAATGAATGTTTTCATTCAAATATGTTAAATGTTGAAATTTTTTGACGATGTAATTACCCTATAATTCCATTATTATCCTTAGGTTTGATTTAGGAAGTTTCCTAAAGGATATGAGGGAGGATTAGTCATGAACATTAGTATATTTTCTTCAAAAATAAAATAATTGGGTCTTTTATATTTATCCTCCATTAATTATATTCCTGGAGTTCTATTTATAGTCAAGGGGAAATATGGGTATGAAGCTAATAAGGTAACTTCTCCCTATGTCATGTAAGGATGAAAGCATGTAAAGGTATAACATGAAGAAAGAACGAGATAAAATAAGGTGCATGAAAAGGTTTCACCTAATCAAATAAGGTGTGAGTGTGGTGTGATAAATATATTTATACAAGGAGTTCAGTCATCAATGTTTTACATTAAAGAGCTACTTCCAAGGAGCCCAAGGAATTCATTAGGGGACTTGGGTGTGAGTCCATATTCGTTTCCTCAAAAATTGTCCCCACCAAACCTATTCTATATTCATGTTATCAAAAATGAGAACCAAAAAAATTAACCTCTTATGAATGGATCCCATAGGAATGAATATGATCAAATTCTACTATATATGTAACCTTCACAAGAACATGGAACAATAAATAGTGTGTGTTTATAGATTGGGGAGTAGTGTGCGGGATTTTTGTGTTGGGATTTTGTTTAAAAATATGATATGGTCATGATATGAATGCATTAATGGTTGGTAATAACATTTGTATTGACCATTGAAAATTAAGGGATACCCCCCCCCCTTCTTCACACATTACAAAACCTTAGAAAAGCGTAAATACCTTTAACACTTTTCACTCATGTCACTTGTCTGGATTCTAGTAAGACATAGTGAAACCACTACCATATAATTATCCATAGTTAATTGAGTCCATCCACTCATTTTTATAGTTACTTATTAGCTTAGAATTATTCCTTAAAAGGGAGAAACAATTTTGGCAAAGGTGGATGAGAAAATGACTTGGGTGAAGGGGGATTAGTGAAATCGCAAAGGTGAAATGTTTTCAATCAAATTTTCACCTAGTGATCTCTATACTCATATTACATTTGATATTAAGGTGATTTTTAACTTATGATCTATTTATATGATGGATATTGTTGAATTTTATCTTTAATTAAAATATCCAATCCTATGAAAACCATCTCACACATCGAAGTAGTTTCTCACATCGACCAATTGTTCCAAGATATCTAAGAAAGACAAGCCAGATTGTGTAGGTCACAACTTTCTATTTAGTGCACTATGAATGTTACCTCAAATTAGATTTCCTTTAATAATACGGACCTGCAATTCTGATATACATGTGTGTTCTGATTCTAGATGATAACCTCTAAGACTCCTAGTCCACTTGGTACTCCAACCCGGGGACTACAATAAAATCATCAATGCAAACATATAAAAACAAGGGTGAGGTAACCCATTCATACATATTAAATAACCTCAAGGCTTCAATGTATAACTAAACATTCATATAAAATTCCCAGATGCACTATCACTCCTCTAACTTCAATTGAGTAATTGTAAACCAACTCAAAGGATGGAAAGAGGTTTTGGACTTGCATATCAAATGTAGTGTTAAACCCAATTGTATTTAGGAATATTATGTCTAACACATGTGTTCCATGTTTCAGAATTAGATGAAGGTGTTAATGATATAATATTTTTTCTAGATCTTATAGACATACATATACATGATCACCAACCTTATTAAAAAAATCAGTCATTGGAGTCTAAAAAAACACATTCCACCTAAATCATAGAAAAGAAACGATCGATCTATGGGAAATATATAAGATCTCTAGGGAACCAATAATTTGAGTCATTTATGGAAAATTTCTCAAAATGAAGGCCACTTGGATAGATTCTAGTTAGATTCCCCCACTATCTTAATCACTTCTGAGGGAATCTACAAATCATACGAGGAGGGATCCTATTACATGAATTGATATTAGATATAAATTATGGATAAATATCTCCTTGGTTACATACAGAGATGGGAGGACCAAAAAATTCCAAAAAATTATCCCATCCATATAGGAAAATGGAATATTTGGAATCTATTATTTTGAGTTAGAATGTGGTAATTTATATGAGTGGGGCTATGAAATTAACCTAGACATCCATCCTCAAACCTGACTCACCAGATTCCTTAATATGTGGATGAGCAGTTACATGCCATTGGTTCACAACACTTAAATAAACCTATGAACAAGAAATTTAATTATCGTTTCTGATATAGTGTATGGTAGGACCTTCAGTGTAACACCATGATATTTTATAATATACTTCTTTTTAAATAAATTTAATTCCTTTGATGGCTTATGATACACACAACCTCGATTCTAAATGAATCATAATATAGTATATTATTATAAACTAGATATTAAATAGATTGTATTAATATAAAAATTAAAATAAATATACATTTTTTAGAGAATGAAAATTTATTTTTTTGTAAATACCATTTATTTTAAAAAGAACCTTTTCCTTAAAGTAGTTTTTATTTCATTTTGTGAGTAAATAATATAGTTGATTTTCTAGTTTTATAAAATTTAACTAAATAAAATAAGTTTATTTTTTAAATCATCATCTCAAAATTATCATAGAGTGAATTTTTTAGAATTTTTTTAAATTTTTAATTTTTCAATGAATAGTGAAAAATAGTAATTTTTACTAAACTTTTTCATTGCATTTATAGTATTTACAAAGTTCAATTTTGATTTAGAATGATTTTAAAAGTAAAATTAGTTCAATTATATTATTATTAATCTAATTTAAGTCATTGAAATTAATTTTGTGTTTCATTTTTATATAAAAACCTTTTAATCTTAAGAAAACTTTTACTTTGGAAAATGCATGTTTTCATGTCAATGAGTTTAATATTAAACTAATTTATGACACTTCAGAAAATTTATTTTTATAAAATATTTTAAATATTTTAAATCAAATTAATGGTTTTTAATAATTTCAAATTAATTTTTGGTTATATTGAATACTAAAAATAGTAAAAATTGATTATTGTAGTTAAGTTAAAACAAGTTTACCGCAGATTAATCTATAAAGATAATGGTTAAAATGATCTAAAAACATTCTTTAACCCTTATTGGTTTGTTTTATCTCATCCATAAACTTAATAAATTTGAATATGATCTCTTTTTTACCCATTTTTTAGGAATGTTACTTGAAAGTATTTTAAAATTTTGAAAAATTACAAGTGTGCCACTCACCTCAATTATAAAAGGTCACATCTTCCCTTCACCTACTCACAAATCTTAAGTAATATATTTCTGCCAAAACCTAACAAAATCTACCCCAAACATCATTTAAAACGTTATAAACCTATTTTTATTCCCAAAACACCATCCCTAGTGTTCTTAATATGAGATCCAAAAGAGGTTTTTCTAAGCGAAGAGAATTGTCTTTTCCAATCTCTTTCTTTTTTAGTAATTATTTTAACACATTACATTTTGTATTAATAATTACAATATAATATATTTGACATATACCACATAATTATATGTTATTATTTTTATGTTATAACCTATAACCATCTCCTCTTCCATCAAATGGGAAATGAAAATGTCGATCACGTGTGGACTACCACCTCTACAAAGTCATGTGATCTGTTTTTTTCATTTTATATTTACATGGAAGGTAATAAGGATATAATAAATGGATGTATGTGATATATATGATATACAAATTACTATTTAAAGGTTAATTACAATTTATACTTCTTTTTTCATCTGTCGAAACATGATAACAACTCTCATGCATATGTACGACCAACTATCTCCATGAATGGAATAATTAATCTTGCAATATGTATTTTAAGGATATATATATATATATATAGATAATGAATACATATTAAATTTATATAATGATTAATATTCTGAATTTGATGGAACCATGATCATTTTAAATGTATTAAAACTACCGAACCAAAACAAACAAGAAAAAAAATAAAGCAATAATAACCCAAATGTGTGATTTTAACATATAATTGTTTATAAATAGGTGTAAAATGTTATATGTAAATAAAATATGGTAATATATATATGATTATAGTATTGTAATATATTTTTAATAAATATATATTTATTATATAGTATTTTTAGAAACATTGAAAGGAAATCGAACCTAAGGACGGGTTTATTTCCCAATAACATCGTTATTCATGATTTTTTTTGTTTAATTCTCCACATTGAGTATTATTTTTTTTTATATTAAAAATAAATAATTTTCTTTACCTTTATTTATTTAAATGAATTAAATTTTGTCCAATCATTTTCCCCTCTTTATGTAATCAAGATAGAAAAATAATTTTTTTAAGGGAAACAAAACTTATATTTTCTACTAGGTCATGAATCTTTCTCTTCCATGTCCATGATTTCTTAGTATTTCAAATTTAATTTTTCTAAAATTATCCAATAGTTTATTAAATACTTTTTTACCCATTTTGTTTCCTTTAAAAAATGAAAATGAATTTTCCTTTAATTTTGAAAATGACGTGCTTTTTAGACATTTTAAAAAAGTATGAAAGGAATGTTTTTTAACTTATATTGAGTAAATATAATTTTTTATATCAGGAACACTCATTACCTTTAATATTATTTTAAAATTTAAAATTTTATAAATATTTTAGTCAATAAAAAAGTTATTTCTAAGTGAAAATTCAATTTCCCCAATGAAAATTTTCAATTATCTTTTTAATGTATTTTCATCTATATCGACATCCATTTTTAAATATTATGTTAAGAATATAATCGAATGATATAGCCTAAAATATTTCTCTTGATAGTTTATGATTAGTTTGTTAGGGTAAAGTGTTGATATTATGTATGATAGTTCTCCAAATATGGACAATTAGTGATTTTTAACTCATGTTGATTAAGGTATATTATTTATTCATATGATTAATGCATTAGACTTGTTAAGTGATAGGTGGGGATCTGAATTACATATCCCCTCAGTACATCGATAGGTCTTATGAGAAAAACTATATTAGATATTTGGCTTAGGCATAACCCATTTATGTAATATGTCCTGGAAATAGTTCTCGATGGTAGGTTTTAGATGTCCAAAATTATCAATTCCATAATTATGAAATAATTTTTTGATATCGATGTGTATATTTGATTAGTTATGATATAAATAGATAAGTTTCAAAATCATGTCATTATTAATATGTAATTGTTTGATTATTTATTATTTCTATCATATAATTCATGCCTTATTAGCTTACATTCTACGCTTAACCTTACTAAGAATCTGATCTCAACCCTTTATTTTGATTACTTTTCCTTGGATTCTAAGAAGTGAGTTACAATTAATATATAGAGATATTATAAATGTAATAATTGTGTACTCAAAAAAATATTCTGTTGTATTTTATGTTTTCAAATGTAATGTGATATTCAAGTCTATATCATATTTTCAAAGGCTAATAAAATTTTCTATCCTTTCTTATGTGATCACATGTATCCAGAACCAATGTACTAAAGTAACCTCCAAATCTAGACCACCATGGTTAGTGTATTTTCATTTTGTATCAGAATAAGTATAGTATAAACCTTTGTAATTGGATTTACAAAAACATAGATTAATAAATATAACCATATGAGTGACTTTGAGGATAAGTCTATGTGTAGGATAACATCCTAATTTTTTGGAAGGGTGTATATTATATAGTTTTAGTAGAAGTACATCTATATCTAGATAAAAAAAATTTCACATGGTTTTCATACAGATGCATCTAGAGGAAATAACCCTAAATATATTTCTTCTAAGTATATTTTGTCCATAATTCATGGTGCATTGTGAGTGTAACCTCACAATGCACCTAGTTTGAAACTCTTGGGGGGATATTCAGGGGTTAATTAAAATTTTCTTTTCAAACCATTATAAAGTATTTAAATATATTTTTTTGATAATAAAATATTCCTTATGAAACTAAGTTTATGATTCTAAGATTATCCATGCCTAATATTTTCAATTTATTTAAGTGATTCACTATTTTTGAAATAATACATTATAATTCATAATTTTATATAATAGTATAGTGTATAACACTATTTTTAAATGATTCAT
This sequence comes from Viscum album, assembly GCA_963277665.1. Classification (NCBI taxonomy): domain Eukaryota; kingdom Viridiplantae; phylum Streptophyta; class Magnoliopsida; order Santalales; family Viscaceae; genus Viscum; species Viscum album. The sequence goes on along the minus strand of OY728125.1, from coordinate 1,549,885,640 downwards.
AGTGGAATGAATGGAAATATTATCAATTCATGTAATACACAAAAATAATTCCCTCCTAAGAAAGACAATGAAGCTAGAGTTGGAGCAGCATATGGAGATAAATGAATTATAACTATATTGGGGTAACTAATATAGGACATGACCAATAAATATTCTTATGTGGAGTGAAATACTGATCTAAAACATGGTGTAACAATTTTAGACCACTTTATGTATTATCAACCTCTATCATTTAATGGGACTAAAAATCTAATTATAGTTGAAAAATAGATAAGTTCTTTAGAGAAGATATTTATTACTTTGGGAAGTAATGAAACAGAGAAGGTTTTCATGGTATTTTATCATCTCTTAGGGTATTCAGATCAATGATGGTCCTTGATTCCAAACATTGTGGATGAGAAAAGAATAAATAACATGTAATGGATGTATTTTAAGGTAATTTTCTTAGAAAAATATTTTCCTCACAAAAAAATGAGCGGATATAGAGAGACAACTCTTGAAATTGAAAAATAAAAGAGGAAAATGTTGATAAGGGTCAAGATAAATTCACAAGTTTAATAATGAGTTATTTACAATATGTATGTAATCAAAATATCAATATTGACCTTTTCTTCTATGGTACTAAGCCAATTCATTAAAGGGAACTAGTCACTCAAAATCTCTCAATATATGAGGATATAGTATCATCTTTTTTCAAGATAGAGAAAGGATTTTTCCAGACATATTTCTTCAAAGGAAATCATGATAAGTAGATTGTGATAAAGAATGATATGGATAAGAAGAATAAGAGAAATGTGAATTTTCCAACATGTGGTACTTGTTGAAACAGACACCTTTGTGCATTCTTAAATGGAAAATTGTTTTACATCGAGTATAGAGAAAAAGGTAATAAGTTCCAGTAATTAAAGAGTTATGGATAATCTATCAAATTATATTAATTTAACTATAATGCGATGGGAAACTATTCCAACTAATTTCTTAATAATCAAGGGAACTTACCAAAAAATAATCCAATAGGAGAATTCCAAACTTATGTAATTACTACAGCTGAAGTACAAGTTCTTGGTTACATGGTGAAAGGTACACTTATCATCCACTATAATATTGTGAATGTTTTCTTATTATGGTTATAACTAGTATTTCTTATCTAAATAATTTTATAACGGTATTTTATACCCACCTCAATGATTAGATATTGAGATGGAGGTGAAAACTTCTAATGGAAGTATGACTACATCTCAAGTCTATAACTCTTCTCTGGTAGAATTTTGTAGTATGGCTCTTCCTATAAATCTTGTTATTCATCCTCTAGTGAAATTCGATGTAATTTTTGGTATGGATTGATGGTCTCATTTCATATCCCATATCAATATTCAATGAAGGGAAGTTATATTTTATATTCCAAGTCAACCTTCAATCATCTATCAGCGTGAATATTATCACAGACACCCGATGTAAATGAATTTTATCATATGGTTATTATTACCTATTCATGAGGTATATTTACCTTAAATGGTTGGGGATAAACTCAACACTAATAATTTACCTATTATTCAAGAATATACTGATGTATGTCCTGAGGAATTGTCTTGTCCTTCCTATAAATCTTGATGTTGAGGTTCTAATAGAGCTCATACATGGTGTTATACCTATTTCAAATAATCCAAATATAATAGACCCATTTGAGTTTCTTGAATTGAGAAAAAACTCAAGGATAACATAGATAAGGGATTCATTCAGCCTAGTGCTTCTCCATGAGGTGCACATGTATTTTTTAGAATGAAATATTGGACAATGTGTCTTTGCATTGATTATCTGAAAGATAAAAATATCACCTTTAAGAATAAGTGCATTCTACCATATATTGATGATATATTAGATCATATATGCGAGGTAATATATTTGTTCAAGATTTATCTTCAATCTGGATACGATCGACAAGGGATCGTGAAATAGGATATACCCAAGAAAACCTTCCGTATGAGGTATGGTCATTAGAAATTTATAGTTATACTATTTGGACCTACTAATGCTCTTGTTATAATCATGGATATAATAGAGATAGTATTTTAATATTTTTATGATATGTTTTTAATAGTATTTATTGATGATAATCTTATATATTCAAAGTTATATGTAGATAATGAATAAAATTTGAGAATTGTATTGAAGAAACTGATAAAAGACAAGTTATATGATAAAATTAACCAATTTTGAATTTTTTTTTCTTCAGAATGTTTCACTATTGGGTCATATAATCTCATGTGAGGGTATATATGTGGATACATTATATAAATAAGTTATTGATCAATTGACAAGACCAACCACATTAATTGAAATCATTATATTTATTTGGATTTATTGAAACTATTGACACTTCCTAAGAGATTTCTCATGACTCTAAAATCTATACACCAAGTTGACTTAGAAGGGGGTTAAGTTATTATGGATATATGAATTTAAAGAGAGTTACAAATAACCTAACAAAATTTTGTCAGAATGAATGTTCTTGCACTACTCAATAGTGGATAAGGGTTTGTGCTCTTTAGTGATTCATAAAAGAAGGTACTGTGATTTTTCCTTATGAAGAATGACATAGTGATATCATATGCCTCTATCTAATTAAAAATTCATGAGAAAACGTACCTGACTCATGATTTACTATTTTTACCAATAAATTTTTCATTGTATGTTTAGAGTTATTATCTTTATTGTAAAATTTGTAGTATATATATTGATCGTTAAATCATGAAGAATATATTTACATAGAATGAGTTGATTATACACCAAATAAAATTATTGGAGTTGATCAAAGATTATGATTGGTGACATCCCAAAGGGTGTTGTTAATTAATTTGAGGATATAAAATTTTATTTATTTATTAATACTCTGAAAATATAATAAACATATATTACTTGGTAATCCTGAGTGTCAAACCCATAGGGATGATCCATATATTTAAAATTAATTAAAGAAATAAAAATAAAAAACTGTTTTTTATTGGAATGATTAAGAAATAAAATCCGTAAAGATTGGGTAGTGAATTAATATGAGAGGAATGATGGGTTTAGTTATTTTTAGGTTCATGTTCTAGGGATATAATTGAAGGAGATTTTATTCAATTTTTGTGACGTGAATTAGGTCATTAGGGATCCTTGGTCTTGGTATCCATCATAATCCTATGATTTCACCTTTTGAATGGCCATCTATTAAATGAAATGATAAAACCAAGAAACTGAAAACCATTTTTAAACATAGATAACCTATATTTCATAATCTTCATACACAAAAAATCCTGCTAATTGATGCAATTAAATAAATAACCTCAAAACCTAGAAATTGTCGTAAATAAGAAAAGGGATCGATTTGGAATTGATAATAAATTTTTTACAATAAAAAATAATAATAGGAAATAGAAGATAATCTCTAGTAACACATCTCCCTAAACTCACATCACCCAGCACAAATAAGAATACTCGCTCATGATGGGCATGATGATAATGAGAAGCACAGGTACCTGAAGAAGAAAGGCAGTGAAGAATGGTGGCGAAGCCAAGCCCTAGATCGTTACTCCATCATCAAGTGGTCATCCCTTGTCGCACACTATCATCCTTGTCCCAGAGTATGTTGGAAGGACTTATGATTCATGTATTTATACTCTTTTCCATCAAAATATGCATCTCGCGTCATATTATTTTTTCTGCTCACTGATAATTTCTTTATGTGTAAACGAGTTACACGTTGTGTAATCTTGATCCATGTTTCCATCTATGTGTGTGAATCTCATGAGAAAATTGTATGAACATTTACTCCTAGAACTCGTGATTTGTAACTTCTCATTAAATCATGAAATCCCAAAATGACTTTTCCTACACAGCAAATTCTTATTGAGAAAAGTCACAATTGGTAATGACATTACATGAATTGTAATCATTATCTTTAGTTTTTCCATCTTCATTCTACCTTAAAAATCTGGGGTTGTACCACATCCCTTTGATCCTAGTGCGAAGTGTATTTTAGATCATATTTCCATCCTTCTTCATTCCTTTTCAAAATATTCATCAAATATTATCATAAATCATAAAACTAGTTAAACCACTCACAAATTGGAAATAATATTAATTTTAATATATAATTCAATACATTATATAATATAAAATATATAATGGAAATACACTTATCAATTTCTAAATAAAATGTCACCCTGGGAAGGTTGACATGGTGGTAGATGCTCTATGTCGAAAGGGTCATACTAGTTTATCTATAATTATTATCACAAAATATATAATATTTTTATTTTCAAGGATGAATCTTGAAATCAGGAAGGAATGGTAGGGGTCATATCATTTTTAAATGAGTTTTTCAAATATATATCCATGTGAGGATTAAAGTTTAATAGAAGGAAGATGTTGAGATAAAAAAATAAGGTAAGAAATTTTCCTTAGTTACACCTTTATTTTTATGGAATGATATGGATCAGAAACCATGTATGTCTTCTGTTCATACTAGTTTTAAGGATTTATTGGGTGAGGCTCATGGTTCATCATTCTCTATTCATACAAGAAGTATAAATATATATAATGATCTACAATGTTATTTATGGTGTGATATCATGAAGATAGACATTGAAGAGTATGTATAGTTCTTGGTATTCCATCAAGTTACGGTTGAGATACTAGAATATAAGGTGATTTTATAGCTATTTCTTTCACCATAATGGAAATGGTAAAACATCACCATTGATTTTTTCATCGAACTCACCAAAATGTTATAGTATGTAATTCAATTTGATTTGTATTAAATCTATTTATAAATTCAAAATTCTTCATTTCAATCAATAAATATTTCTATCCTAATGATATTTTTATAATATACATTAACGATGTGATAATGTTGAATAGACTACCACATTCAATTGTATCTAGTTGGGATCTAAGGCTTACCTCGATGTTCTGGATAAGTCTTTATCAATATATGGATATAGACTTAAGTTTCAGTATAATGAATCATCCTAAAAATGATCTTCAATGTGACATAACCATTCAAACCCTAGGGGGTAATCAAATATTTTATACTATGGATCTCAAATATAGTTGGGATCCACAACTTCTTCTAGTGGATTTTTCTTAATAAAATATATTTCACTCGATCATTCAGATGAATAATTATGTATCCCTTTTTGGAAATAGGTGTACATCACTAATGTGATGGGAATAATTTGTAGAAAAAAGTATATTGATAACTGATCTAGCTGAGGAAGTGGAAGAGAAAGCGAAAACCATTCAACTGTACATCAAGACTGCTCGGAGTTTCTAGAAAAATTATGTCGATCATCATCAATGAGATATCGAGATTCAATATGGTGAAATTTTATTTTTTGTGAATTTTTAAATGTTATAGTGATATAATATTTAGGTATAAACGAAATATAATCCAAAAGTATATTGGCCCCTTAGATATTTTTGATATTATAAGGATGGTAGTTTATCACTTGGCGCTTCCACCAAACATCACTCAATTTCATTATGTGTTACTTGTATCTCTATTAAGAAAGAAAATAACTGGTCCTTAAAATTTACAAAATGTGTTGGTTGTACCACTGATGATATTTCATATGAAATAAACTAGTATAAATCTTGGATTGAAGAGAGAAGCTGTTACGGAACAAGACTACTCACCCGATTATAGTTATCTATATGAATCAAAAATTCAAAGAAGCTACTTGGGAACCTAAGGATGTAATGAAACCGATAAATCCCCATTTTTTATAACATCAAAAAATAATTTAAAGGTCAAAATTCATTTTAATTAGGGTAGAATGTAACACCCTGAGATTTTACAGTACATTTCTTTTAAAATAAATTTAATCTCTGGCATAATAGAAAATTCACACAACCCTAAGTCTAAATAAACCATAATATATTATATCATTATAAACTAGTTATTTAATTGGTTATATGAATTTTATTAACCGTGTTTAAAAAAATATTTTAGAAGTGGTAAATATATTTTTAGTAGAGTATTTATCTGTTCTGAAATGATACCTTTTCTTAAAGTTGGTTTTATTATTTTTCTAGAAAATAATATAAATAAATTTTACCAGTTTTAGAAACCTAATTTAAAAATTTTAACTTCAATTTTTAAATTACCATATCAAAATTAGTGCATAGTAAATTTTTAAGAATTTACTGAAAAGTTAATGTTTTTATGAATTGTGAAAATTATATTTTTTTATTAAAAAAATCCTTTGTGTTTAAAGAATTTAAAAAGTTACAATTGTTTTTAAAATTATTCTAAATGTAAAATTAGTTAAATTATATTATTATTAATTCAATTCATGTTATTAGAATTATTTTTATGTTTAATTTTGATATAAAAACATTCTATAGATAAGGAAAAAAATTCTTTGGAGAACGCTTTTAATTGCACTTGTAGGTTTAATTTTAAATTAAAACTTCTATTAACTGAATTTCATAAAATAGTTTCCATATTTTTAATAATATTTTTTAATAATATATAATGTAGTGAACTTAAATTTTCATCAAAATGAATAGAAAAAATAGTAAAAATATGTTATAATAGTAAAAGTTAAAATTGGTTTGCATGTTGTAGATCTATAAAAATAAGGATTAAATTGAGCTAAAATAATTTTAAAACCCCATTTGATGGTTTTATATTGACCATATACTTATCAACATTGAATAATAGATATTTTGGGTCTATTTTCCCATGAACGTTACTTGAAATAATTTTAAAACTTTGAAAAATTGTAGGTTTGTCACTCACCACGATTATAAAAGGGTACCTCCTCTCATCACTTATTCACCAATACTAGGACATTAAACCAGAAAAAACACTAAAAAGTATCTATCTATATTATTTATCAATGCTATAGAGATGAATTTATTCCCTAAATACCTACCCTAATGTCCTTAATAAGATATCCAATGGAGGTTTTTCTACGTGAAGGTAAATTTCTTAACCAAGATATTTGTTTTTAATTCTTATTTTACCACGATAAATTATGATTTAGTAACTAAAATAGAATAAAAAAGTATTTAAAATATACTAATATTTTATTATTGTTATGTTTTAATTAATATTCATCTCATCTTCCTTTAAAATAGAAATGTAATTTTTGATCGTGTGTACAGCAAACTGTCACCTCAAGAACTGTTTTAATTGGTTTTCCATCACTGCCTATCAAAGCTGGATTTAAAGATGGATTTAATTTATAAATATGAAATTTATGAAATAATTATACTTCTAGAATTATTATATCACATATACCTTCTTACCTTCAAATCTGTTGGAAAATGATAACATTACTTATGTGTACCTATGGACTACCACCACCATAATGCAACATGATTATTTTTTCATTTTATTTTGACATGGATGGTAATAAAGATATATTTAATGAATATATATGATATAATAATTATTATTGAATGTTTAGTTACTATATAACATTTTTTTCTCTTCTTTAAAAAATTAAAATAACATTTTTGCATACGTGTGGCCTTCTATCTCCATTAACAGTGTAATTCATTTTTTAATTTATATCATTTATGGTTTCCTTTAAATAGGTTTATAATGAATAAATATGAGATTTATATAATTATTAAAATTTTTTAGATGAAGTAACCATGATCTAAGAACAAAAATCGAATCTACAGAACCAAACATACGCGAAAAATGAAGCAGTTATTACCCAAAATAGTGATTCTAACAAAGAATTATTAATAAACTTATGGTAAAAGATTATAATTATGTCATATATGGTAGGATAAATGTGATTTTGGTTCTATAATAGAATTATAATACATCTATATTTATTATATAAGTTTTTGGGTCACATAGTAATGAAGTTGAATGGGGGTAAGGGTTTATTTCACAATCTCATCGTTATTCAGGATTGTTTAAGTTTAAGTCTCCACTGGGAATATTATTAGATAATTCTATCTTAAACCTAATTAATTCTCTCATAATCTATTAATTTATATATATTAATAATTTTATTTTTATTTTCCCTTATTTATGTACTACAGATAAGGAAATAATATTTTTAATGGAAACTAACATTATATGTTCTACTCAGTCTAGAATGTCTCTATACTATGTCCATATTTTCACTAAAAGACCTAAAATAGTGATTTTGACATTATATAATGATTTATTAAATAAATTTTTAATTGTTTTCCTTTCTAAAATATGCTATTAAATAGATATTGTTTTCATTTTCAGAATGAATTACTTTTTTAAAAAATTACAATAGTTTAAAAGGAATGATTTTTTAACGTATATGCCATGAAAAAAATTTGATTCTATCATAACCACTTGTGATTTGAATATTACATTAAAATTTTATAGTGATACATTCAAATAAAATTTTTCCATAATATGTGGGAAATATTTTAGGCTTTAAATAAGTGATTTCAATGTGAAAAGTATAGTTTCCTCACGAAATTTTCCAGTGAACTTTTTAATGTATTTTTATCTATGTCAGCATACTTTGTTGAATATTTTATTAAGGATATAATTTAATGATACCATCCACCATATTTCTTTAGATGGTTTATGATCTATTTTACTAGGTAAACTATTGATATTTTTTATTTTATATCTTCTAATATGGACAATTATCAATTATCAAGACTTAATGGTTAAGTTGTATTGTTTATTCATATGATTAATGAATTGGAATTATTATGATATTGGTGGTCATCAGAATTAAATAACCCCTAGCTTCATTAGTATGACTCATGATATAAACTAGATTTGGTTTTTTTTCAAGTCCTTACCCATTTATGTATGATTTCTTACCGCCAGGCCTCGATGGTAAGTTTTAGATGTCTGATATTATGAATTGCATCATTATGAACTTTGGTTTTTATGTCCATGAGATTATTTTATTTCTAATCGAATCCATGTATAAGATTCAATATCATCTGATTATTTACATATAATTATTTTATTATCATTATTTTGATTATTTTATTATTTTTTATAAGCTTATATTGTACACTTACCGTTACTAAGCATATCAGATCACATCTTTCATATGTTTCCTTTTCCCACGATACCAAGAAGTTTATTTTGATTGATAGGAAGTGATATGATAAATGAAATAATGGTGTCCTCAAATAAAATACTACGTTTTATTTTATGTTTTCAAATGTAATGTGAGATTCATGTATCTAGTCAGTTTCCCAATACTAAAAATATTTTTGATCCATTAGGATGTGATCTCTTGTATCTAGTACGAATGTAATAAAGTAACCACTAACCATGGGATACTAGGGTCAAGGTCTTTTCAATCATCTTGGAATTACTAAAATTGACTAGTTATTGATGTAATTCTACAATATGAAGTCCTTTTTCCTGTAATGTCCCATCTCTGGGTGCCACTCAACGGGTGCCCTGAACCCTGTTCGCCACATGACCTCAAGCGCATTTCCCTAAACGCCAGAGGCTACCAACTAGCAGTGAGGGCCCAGGTCTGATAGTGGGGAAACTATGCCCTCATTTGTCAAGTGTAGCGCAGCTGAATTTAATAAAACATATGTCAACAGTGGAAGCAGTGAACCATACACAACTGAAATGAACAACTGCAGTATATATAACCAACCAGTATATAAATAATGGTGAAACATGCCACAAGTTCTAAGAAAATAGCCAGAACATGTTACTCATCAGTACAATACAGTACAAGTACAGTAAAGAAAAACAGAACAAAACAGCTGGTAGCATCGCGAGCCTGAGCTCGGTCCCATGATCCCATACTCCTCAGCAACAACTATATACCTGTATAATGACCCTTTCCCTTATCTACACCTTCAGAAACGTAATCTGTTTGGGCCTAAAAGGAAGTCCCAAACAGGGTGTGAGAAATAATTTCCAGTATGCACCCACCAAATGCTCATGCTCAACTATGTGTAGACATGCAACAACAGTGTGCAGTAGTAAATGAAATAAACTAAGAAGTACTCAAAAGTTACTAACTTAACCAGTTATATTTCTATTTTAATTATTCATTTAACCACTTGATATTAAGAAAATACCAAAGTGAATTTTCTATATAACAGTCAGTGTCCTCAGACACACAAACCCTCACCCTCGGGTAATCAGAATCCAACCCACAGGTAATTACCCTCAGGCGTAATAGAATCTCACCCTCAGGAATAAAAAAATCTCACCCTCAGGCATAACAGAATCTTTACCTCAGGCATATAAGTCAAGCCCTCAGGCACAAAAGGTTACCCTCATGTGAAATAGAATGTTGCCCTTAGGCTAATCCTATCACGCCCTCAAGCTATAGTAAAACATCTCCCTCATGCATAAGTAACTGGTCCATGCCCAACATATAAACATGCAATTTACATACAATTACTCTCGAGGAAAAATTAATGCATAATTTAAACATGGCATATCCTCGAGTATCCTGGCCAAACGGCTAAATAGAAGAACGCACCCTTGGGGTGGTCCTGGATCCAAGCACTGATCCCAAACTAAAATTTTACAATTTTACCTAATTACCTATACAACTCTAGGTATTTAAAATAGCAACGACCTTATCCACACGACACCCCAAATATGGGTTCGAAGCTCAAAAACATAAAACACACGACAGTTGGAAATAAACACCAAGCCACCTAACTTATATGCCCCTGAACGGTATATGCGAATGACGACCCTCGATTCGTCCCAGAACGATGTAGATCTGAGGTAAAAGAAAACCTCATTCAAACTTAAATAACTTCCTTATGGGAAATAATTGGTTAGAACTACTCCAGGAGAAGGGAGAGCTTACCCATGTGGTTCCAGGGAGATCAACGGTGCAGAAAACGGTTTCTCGACGTGCGCTTGGAGGATCTCCAAAGCTCCGACCTCCCTCTCCCGTTCCTTCCTCTCGTTCTAAGCCTTCCCTGTGAAAGGGGGAGTCTACTTCCCCTTTTAAGCGAAAAAAACAAAGTACACGGTGTGTAATTCCCATTTTTTTAACTGTTCCTCTGGCGGCTTCCCACCAGCGTGGCACTATTCACCTCTTGACATGACTACATGGCATGCCTACATGAGTACAAGGCATGTGCTATCGCACAGCTGGCCACCGCCTTACTATTCACCTGCCGACTGACGACACGGCGTGTAAAGGACCACTACACGGCGTGTAGTTGGGTTCTACACCCTTTATCACCGACATGGACACACGCCCAGTGAACTCATCCCACATGGCCAAAAGTAAACGGTGTGTGGAAAAGTACACGGTGTGTACTTCCAAAATTTAGGATTTTCCCCCATTTTCCTTATTTTCTGAAAAACACTTAAGGAAAAGAGAAAAGAAGAATCATGTACCTCAAAAAAAATAAGAACCGGGTTCTTACAAACTTCCCCCCTTAAAGCAATTCATCCCTGAATTTCCCTTCCAAGGGTGGTGAAGATAAAGCTCAGAACAAATCTGGCAACTGAGCATGTACGTTGGTCTCCCGCTTCCAGGTTTTGTCCTGCACTCGACCATGCTACCATTGCACCCGTATGAGAGGAACTAACCAGCCTCGGATAACCTTCATGCTACTGTCAACGATATGAATTGGATGCTCCTCAAAGGATGCATCTTCCTCAAGCTCAACCTCCTCTGGCTGAAAGATGTGAGATGGGTCTGAATGATAGCGGCGCAGCTGAGATACATGGAAGACTTTGTGCATGGCTCGGTACCTCGGTGGTAACTTCAAAGGATAGGCAACCGGACGGACTCTCTCCAGAACCTCAAATGGCCCCACGTAGCTCGGTCAAATTTTACCCTATCTCTTGATCCGCATGTGTCCCAACCTCAGCGAAACACGCAAGAAAACCTAATCCCCGACCACAAACTCCAAAGGTCGTCTGCGGCGATTAGCATAAGACTTCTGACGAGACTGCGCGGTAGCCATCCACTTCTGAATCAACTGGACCTGCTCAGAAGTCTCCTGCATGAGACATGGTCCCAATAAAGCTGCCTCATCTGCCTCTAACCTGCACAAAGGTGATCGGCATGGCCTACCATATAAAGCCTCATAAGGTGACATCTTGATAGTTTCATGAAAACTATTGTTATAGGAAAACTCGGCTAGGGGTATATTCTTCTCCCAAGATCCCCCAAAGTCTAGGACGCATGCACGCAACATGTCCTCTAGCACCTTTATCGTACACTCTGACTGGTCATCTGTCTGAGGGTGGTATGTTGTGCTCAGAAGCACCTGTGTACCCAGTGCCCTCTGCAAACTCTGCCAGAAATGAGACGTAAAACGGGCATCCCTATCTGAAACGATAGAATGAGGGACCCCATGAAGAAGTACGATCTCTCGGATATAAATATTTCCGAGCTCGTCAACCCCAAAGGTTTCCTTGATCGGAAAAAAATGAGCTACCTTCGTGAGTCTGTCCACAACAACCCACATGGCATCATTACCTCGAGGTGATCTCGGCAACCCGGTCACGAAGTCCATCGCAACATCATCCCATTTCCACTCTGGGATGGGTAATTTCTATGACAGTCTAGCTGGTCTCTGATGCTCCGCATTCACCTATTGACAGGTGGAACACCTCATAACAAAACTAGCTATCTCTCTCTTCATACCCGGCCACCAGTACTGACGTCTAAAGTCACGGTACATTTTTGTAACCCCGAGATGAAATTCTCAAGCTGAAGCATGAAACTCCCGCATCAACTCCTCTTGTATATCCCCTGGAACCGACACTCGTCCATGGAAACGCAGAATTTCATCATCGCATGTCATCCAACTAGGAGGAGGGTCCTCACTTTCCACCGACTCCCATAGAACTAGGCCTTCTAAATTAGATAGTTGTCTCATCCTCACTCTATCTAGGAGGGTAGAAGTCACAGCTAAAGACGAAAGATAGTTCTACCCCTGACCGTCATGCACCTCCAAATGCATCTCAAAGAACAAATCCATAAGATGCCACTCACCTCTGGACTCCTTCACTTCCTGTATCTGATTCTTCCTGCTCAGTGCATCGGCTACTGCATTACCTTTACCAGGTGTATAAGCAAGCTCAAAATCGAAGGACTGAAGGTATTCGACCCACCTTTGTTGCCTCAGATTCAAGTCACATGGAGTAAAGATATACTTGAGACTTTTTTGGTTGGTGGAAACAACAAAACGTTCTCCTAAAAGATAGTGTCTCCAATAGCGCAATGGATGTACAACTACAGCTAACTCGAGATCATGCGTCGAGTAATTCCTTTTATGTGGCCTCAACTTCCGAGACCCGTACGTAACAACTCGATCGCCCTGCATCAACACAGCTCCTAGCCTAAAACCTGATGTGTCACAATAAGCTGTATATCTTTTCCCTCTCTCTGGAAGTATCAGGACTAGTGCTGATGCCATCCTTCCTTTCAGGTCCTGAAAGGCTGTCTCACAAGATTCCAACCAAAAGAACTTCACACCCTTCTTATTCAAACCCTTAAATGGCACTACTAAGCGGTATAAGTCTTGTATAAATCATTTGTAGTAACCATCCAGCCCTAAGAAACTTCGTATCTCAAACATGTTCTTAGGCTGCTCCCAGGAAACAACTACTCTCACCTTCTATGGGTCTACTGCAACTCCTGCCTCCAAGATGATATAACCCAGGAAGTGAATCTGGTCCATCCAAAAGTGGCACTTTGAGAGCTTAGCATATAGTCGATGCTCTCTCAGTGTACTCAATACGATCTCAAGATGGGTGGCATGGTCGTGTCGAGTGTGAGAGTACACCAAGATGTCGTCCAAAAATACTACCACAAAAGAATAAAGATACATATGGAACACACGATTCATCAGAGCCATGAAAACTGCTGGCGCGTTCGTGGGTCCGAACGGCATAACCAAGTACTCATATAAACCATACCTACTCCTAAAGGTTGTAAACGGTATATCTGATTGTCTCACGCGCAGCTGGTGATATCTTGATCTCAAGTCAATCTTCGAGAACACATGTTCTCCTAAAAGTTGATCAAAAAGATCATCAATCCTTGGAAAGGGATATCGTTTCTTGAGCGTCAACTAGTTCAACTTTCGATAATACACACAGAGTCTGAGAGTACCGTCCGCCTTCTTCGCAAAAAGTACAGGAGAACCCCGTGGAGAAGTACTGGGTCGGATTAAACCCTTTGCTTGTAACTCCTCTAACTACCTCTTGAGCTCTTGCAACTCAGGTGTGTCCATCCTATAAGGAGGAATGGACACTGGTGCTGCCCCTGGAACAATCTCAATAGATAAATACACCTCACGCTCTAGAGGTAGATCTGAAAAGTCGTCCGGGAAAACATCCCTGAAATGATCAACCACTGGAGGGAAATCTGTCTGACAAGTTCCCTAATCATCCAGATATAAAATTGTAATATGGGTTGTGACTCCACCTCGCCCATGATTCTATGGTCCAGCTCGACTCACCTGAACATCCCATTCTCCCTTGTATAGAAACTCTCCACCCTATGGTGACGTGAAACTCACCCTGCGACGATAGCAGTCTACAAAGGCTCGAAAGGGAACCAACCAGTCCATCCCGAGAATGACATCATAAGTCGTCATCTCTAAGACATAGAGGTCCCAAAGAAAGTGACATCCACCAACCTCAAGGGGGTACTCCTTGCACTGATTCACACCAGTCGTTCTAGTCCCCAACGAAGTGTCTAGCATCATGATATCAGAAGAAGTAGAAACACCGAGCCCAAGGCTCTCCACTACAGGTACAGATATGAAACTATGCGTAGTACCCGTATCAAAAAGTACTGAAGATAAGACAGAAGCTACTAGAATAGTACCTCTAACTGTAGAAGTTCGAGGATCCTACTCCTGATGGGTCTGTTGCACTGCATATGCATGCCCAGTGACACGGCCCTACGACACAGCCTGACTACCCTGAGCTGTCCCGCCCTGCTGCCTCTGAGATCCTAGTGTCTTGCTACCACGGCCATGACCACCATATCTGCATGTACGCCCCGACGTATTCCAGTTTCTCGACTGATAAGAATCTACTGGTCCTACTCCTGCACATGGAGTCTGTATAGAACCTCTCTCACTAGCCACTGGTAGAAACGCCCTGAAAAAGCACTGCAGATTCCTCATCTTGCCACAAGCTCGACACTCCACTGGATCACGTGGACACTGTGGTCTCTTATTCCCCTCTTTACCACACTGGTAGCACCTGATCGGGCCATCTGGAGAGACTGCCTCACTGGTACTACCACCCCGAGAGAAATCCATCTGTCTCTTCCTCTTTCCATTAGAAATAGTACTGGTAACTAATGCTGAACCGCCCTGGCCCACACCACTAGCTTCCCGCATGTTCCTCTCTGAAATTAGTGTCTGTTTCACAATAGTATGTACTGAAGGCACCCTGAAAACATTTTCCAGTGCTCGGATTTCATAATTAAGACCATCCTCAAAACATCTGTCTCTAAATGTCTCATCACCCACCAGTATGGGTGCAAAAAGTTGAAGCTCGGTGAAACCAGCAGAATAGTCTATCACCGACATAGCGCCCTGCTGCAGATTCATGAACTCTCGAGCTCTATCTACCCTTAGCATCTCTGGAAAGAATAATTCATAGAAGAATACCTGAAAATATTCCCACACCATGTCCCTGTGATGCTCTGACTGGGTGGTAACATCCCACCAACTCTTTGAGGAATCACGCGGCATATAATTCGCAATCTTGACCCTCCGCCCTCGAGGCGTCTCAAGATACTCTAAAATAGTCTGCATAGTTCCTAGCCAAGACTCTGCAGCCTGTGGTCCGCCATCCCCTGAAAACTTAGAAAGATGCTGCTGCTGGAAGATACGTGTCAACTCGGCCATAGATGTGGCATCCTGTAGTGCTCCCTGAAAGGTCTGCATGAACCATATAAATCCTTCACAGAACTGTGCCTCCAAGCCCGTGTCTAGTATAATGGCTGGCACCGCATCTGGCTCTACTAGAGGATCCACTAGTAGCCCATGGCCCACCATCTCTGGAGTATACTCGTTGTCGGTCTCCTGGCGAACAACGCGTGGTCGTCTAGGCATCATGACACTACAAGGTCAAAAAAACGCCTTAGATTCAAGATTATCAAGACTGAAAGCGAAGGAACCATAAAGGGAACAGAGGAAGAAGGCATATCAGGATTTGAAAAACAAGACTACATGGAATGTATACTGACTACACGGCGTATACCTGACTTCTCTTCCCCTGCCCGGGTCCTTTGACATGGCTAAGCCACACGGCTCCCGTTGAGCAAAACTACACGGCGTGTATAATATCTACACGGAATGTATGGTGTAATTTTCCAACTACCCGTGTCGTTTGTGACACGGCCGACTACTTGGATTGATACAACATGGCGTGTGACACCCGAACACAGCGTGTACACCACCCCTTTTTCCTGGCCACATGGCTAAAACCACACGTTCTGTCCTTGGAAAATATTACATGGCATGTCCCATAGGTACACAGCGTGTACTAGATGTGCTTCATCGACCCGTGTTGTTAGTTACACGGCCGAATCCCAGGTCAAACTACATGGCGTGTTCCATAGTGGACACAGCGTGTATGTCTTAAGGTCTCCTTCGTCCTTGTTTTTAGTTACATGGCCGGACTCCCAGGTCAAACTACACGGCGTGTTCCATAGTAGACATGGCGTGTATGTCTTAAGGTCTCCTCCGTCCGTGTTGTTAGTTACACGGGCGGACTCCGGGTCAACACTACACGGTGTGTAAATTTGGTACACAACATGTTTTTTCTAAACATTACATACCCCGTGTCGCCGCCCACACGGTTTGTGACACGGGAAGAGACTACACGGCGTGTACTCTGGGTACACGGTGTGTACTCAAACGTTTTCCTTTTCTTCCTAAAAAGAAGACCATACACGGCGTGTTTAAGGTACTACACAGCGTGAATACTGGGTTTTCTGGACATTATGCCTTAGAAACATTCCCAAAACCCAGAAAATACCGAAAAACAACATCTACGTGTCAAATTCCGACCCGTGAGGACCCATACTCCCCACGAATCAATGTTTGACATCTTATCTGTGTTATAACAAAATAAACAGTAAATGATCCGCCAAATTCCGGTCAATGGGGGCCCATACTCCCCAAAAACCAAAGTTTGGCGTCCATTATATCAACCGGCTCATAAGAAAATACCCTATCACACAGCAGGTATTTTCTAAAGCAGTTATCACAACAGTATGCTTTTCTAGAACAACAACTATCACAACAACATGCGATTACTAATGCACCTACATGGAATGGAACTATACATGTCATGTGATTTCTATCATGTTCCCAAATAATTCATGAGATGGAATACCCTCATCTCATCGAGTTGAAAATAAATTTAACCCATAGATAAAATATAACAGCACAATCCCAAGTGCGTCACCCAACGGTGAAAATCAAATCAACTGTAAAATTTGAAAAATCCGAAAAATTTCAAAAATACGATGTAGCCTGGATTTTCCCTATATACGGGTTTACTACGCCCGGGCATAGCTTATTACCGACTATCGTTCATCCTATCCCTGACTACGACTCCAAATAGTAAGTCAAAGAAAAGAAAACCACCTCTGATACCACTTTGTAACGCCCCGGATCCGGGTGCCACTCAACGGGTACCCCGAACCCGGTTCGCCACATGACCTCAAGTTCATTTCCCCAAATACCAGCAGCTGTCGACTAGCAGCGAGGGCCCAGGTCTGATAGTGGGGAAACTATTCCCTCATTTGTCAAGTGTATCACAGTGGAATTTAATAAAACATATGTCAACAGCGGAAGCAGTAAATCATACACAACTAAAATGAACAATTTCAGTAGATATTACCAACCAGTATATAAATAATGGTGCAACATGCCACAATTTCTAAGAAAATAGCCAGAACATGTTACTCATCAGTACAATACAGTACAAGTACAGTAAAGGAAAATAGAACAAAATAGTCGGCAGCATCGCGAGCCTCAGCTCGGTCCCATGCTCCCCTACTCCTCAGTAACAATCATGTACCTGTATAAGGACCCTTTCCCTTATCTACACCTGTATAAACGTAATATTTTTTGGACGAAAAGCATGACCCAAACAGAGTGTGAGAAATAATTCCCAGTAGGCACACACCAAAGGCTCGTGCTCAACTGTGTGTAGACATAAAACAACAGTGTGCAGTAGTAAATGAAGTAAACTAAGCAGTACTCAAAAGTAAATAACTTAACCAGTTATATTTCCATTTTAATTTATTCATTTAACCACTTGATATTAAGAAAATACCACAGTTAATTTTCTATATAACAGTTAGTGTCCTCAGACATGCAAACCCTCACCCTCAGGTAATCAGAATCCAACCCGCAGGTAATTTCCGTCAGCCGTAATAGAATCTCACCCTCAGGCATAATAGAATCTCACCCTCAGGCATAATATAATCTCACCCTCAGGCATAGAGGTCAAGCCCTCATGCACGAAAGGTTTATCTCAAGTGAAATAGAACGTTGCCCTCAGGCTAATAAACTCACGCTCTCTTGCTATAGTAAAACACCACCCTCAGGCATAAGTAACCGGGCCATTCCCAACATATAAACATGCAATTTATATACAATTCATCTCGAGGAAAAATTAATGCATAATTTAAACATGGAATACCCTCAGGTATCCTGGCCAAACGGCTAAACAGAGGAACGCACCCTTGGGGTGGTCCTGGATCCAAGCACTGATCTCAAACTACAATTTTACAATTTTACCTAATTACCTATACAATTATAGGTATTTAAAATAGCCACAACCTCAGCCACATGACACCCCAAATATGGGTTCATAGCTCAAAAACACAAAACACACAACACTTGGAAATAAACACCAAGCTACCTACCGAATATGCCCTTGAATGGTATATGTGAACGACGACCCTCGATTCGTCCGGGAACGACGTAGATATGAGGTGAAATAAAACCTCATTAAAACTTAAATAAGTCCCCTATGGGAATGAATTGGTAAGAACTATTCCATTATAAGGGAGATCTTACCCGTGCGGTTCCAGGTAGATTGATGGTGCAGAAAACAGATTCCCGACGTGCGCTCGACAGATCTCCAAAGCCCCGGCCTCCCTCTCATATTCCTTCCTCCCGTTGTAAGCCTTCCCTGTGAATAGGGGAGGCTATTGCCCATTTTAAGAGAAAAAATAAAGTACATGGCGTGTATTTCCAAGTACACGGCGTGTACTTCCCATTTTTTTAACTGTTCCTCTGGCGGCTTCCCACCAGCATGGCACTGTTCACCTGCCGACATGACTACACGGTGAGTCTGCATGAGTACACGGTGTGGGCTGTCGCACAGCTAGCCACCGCCTTACTATTCGCCTGTCGACTGACTACACGGTGTGTAAAGGACTACTACATGGTGTGTATTTGGGTTCTACACCCTTCATCACTGACATGGCCACACTCCCCGTGTACTCATCCCACATGGCCAAAAGTACACTGCGTGTGAAAAAAGTACACGGCGTGTACTTCCAAAATTTAGGATTTTTCCCCATTTTCCTTATTTTCTGAAAAACACTTAAGGAAAAGAGAAAAGAAGAAGCCCGTACCTCAAAAAAATAAGAACCGGGTTCTTACAGTTCCACATCTTGGATCCATTCTATGTGTTGTGGAGCTGGATAGAGACACAATTCAACATGTAAAATATCTAAGATGAAGTCTAGATCGTAATGTGTTAATTTTGATCATTTATCCATGTTTTCTCAAACATAAAACCTTTTTCATTAAATGAGGATATTTATTTGATGGTTCTAACTTAGCACTCATAATTATACTTATTTCCTTTGTGTGACCCCCCAACAAAAATAATTTTGGACGATGGTCACAACAAATATAATGTGTATCTATATAAGATAATCCTTAGGGAATACATCCTTGTGGACCGAATTAGATTTGAGATCATCTATGATTATTATGAATTATATGTATTTTCACAATAATTTAGGTGAATCCAACAAAAATTAGTGGTTCCATTAATAATTCTTGGGATGGAGACCATCTAATTGTGTTATGGTAGCTATGGGTAATTATTTACCAAGAGAGCACTAAGGATGAGATAAATTCTCCCTCCAATGATATGTTCATTGAGATAACCCATGGGGTATAACAAATCCTACATGTCATCATACCCTCATAGGATGCTTATGAGTAGATTCTAAAGGGCTATAAAATCATTAACCCTATATATGATGGGAAAGGTATACTAGGAAATCTCATAAGAAGGGGATGATTAGTGATGCATTTTCTTCTATGGACTAACCTCACCCATAGGCCTCCTGATAACTATGCATCAAAGAATCACTAAATAATGATTCATAGATGATATGGTCTAGATAGAATTATTGGATCGGTGTTATAATTAGGGATGACATGATGGATAGGCAGCTAAAGTCAAAGGGGCCTGAATCTTCTTCAGGTTATCAATACCTAGAAGATGTTTTATTCTAATTAAGGTATCCCATAGTTGATGTATGTTGTGGATATATGGACTGACCATTAAATTTTAATCTATATCAACAACATTTAAATTTAAAGGAATCCCAAGACTTCTAATTCCAAACCAATCCTAAAGATAATAGTAAATACCTGATAGAGATAGAGATGATGCTACATGGGACTAGGAATAGGATCCCCATTATGAGGTCGGTACATTTTTTAACAGACTAATGATCCACTGAAGGATCAATATATCATTTCCCTGATAAGTATATATATGACCTTATTAACACTATCTATTCATAATGAAGATCCTCTTGAGAATATTGTCTTCATTTTTCATGATTAACCAAACGTTTTAACCTTTTCCCTTCTTTCAAATAACTAAACGAGCAAAGGAAGTGGTAAAATATCCTTCGTAAACTAAGGTTGGAACCTAGACAGGTAGTGTTGTAGGGTTGGTCACCTTAAAAGAATAGGAACCCTCACCAATCCCTAGGATGGTTCTATAGGTAGATGGAAGGAATCTTCTTTGTTCCCCCCATCTAGGGGACCTACATGCCAAGATGTGAGGCCAAAAATTCCTCCACCTTTTATCAATCATTGAAGGATTGAAAAAATATTGGTAAATCACATTTTCATAAGTAATAGTGGTCGGTATTAGATATCAACCTAATTTTCACATTCAATTATAGATATGATACTTCTATTAGATACAAAATATCAATTTTTATAGGGTGATCCTTAGATTCCAATACTAAAAGACGAAATGGATTATCAAGATACACTCTTACTGTTTGTAGATGACGGAGTATCCCTAATGGTTGAGGTTACATCTAAAATTTTCATTCAACCCCCCTTTGGAAATGGATGAGTGTATAGATCATGTATAATCACTGATTGAAATAATATACTTCTTACTAAACCATTTATTTACTATCTCATCACTGGGATCATTACACTTGTTGAAGCTACGACCATAATGGATGATATCCTATAAGCTATGGACATTCGTTCCTACCTATCAAAATTCAATGACTTTAACAAGGATCTAGAGAGCTATAAGTATTTATTAACTACTCTTAACCAATTATTTTTCTACAAGGATTATAGATTTGTAAAATCTAACTCATACAAATTTTCCCACAATGAACATATCCATGTTGACCCTCCAATGTCAGACCAGAACCATCACGCCTCTTAAGGTGGAGTATTCTACCCCAGATCCATAAACTTTGATCAAGTACTAATAGATACATTATTTTCATATTAAATATTAAATAAACTAAAGTGGCCCAATTTTAACCATTAATAATTTTAATTTCACCAATTAATATTGATTTAGATGTATTTAGAGAACCAATTATTTTTGATGTTTTAGAGAGGTGGGAAAAGGTTTTAAAAAAATCCTTATTCACTGTCATCAAATAAACATTATTCCACTACATAAGAAAAACATAATCTATAATAACACTTAAGAATCTCAAAACATGCTATCCTATTAGAAATATCATGTTTAATACTTTTCTTTATAAACTGGGGAAATGGAAAGATAAGAAGGGGTAAGATAAAATTCTCAGTAAAGGTAATATAAGTGATAAAAATAAATTATAATAGGTGACCATAATATGATCATAAATAATATGTAATGAATAGATAATCAAAATAAACTATGAGAATAACATATTCAAGGATGAAATATCAATAAATAAACAAATCGATAACAAAAACTATCTCTTTAGCAATGAAATTCATAATATCGGATAGCTAATTCAATGCCAAAATCATAAAAAACATGATCATACATTCAAGGACCTATGTATAAGACATATTTCATTGGGTAGATATACACCGAAATACCCAATCTAGACCTTTTGATGGATCATGAGGCAATCTATACTAGGACTCACTCATCATATGAAAACCCATATCTTTTATACACTTTATTTCGTGATTTATCACATAACGACACACATAATAAAATCCTAGAAGATCAAGAGGCCTTTGGTTTTTAAGAAATTGGGTACATAGGACATTAAATTTAAATAGTGGTATAATAGAATTATTTAAAATTATATAGCATTCCCTTAAATTCTATTTATATTCTAAAATTGCATTGGATTACCTAGAGAAGTAAATAAGAAATGGGTGAGTAATAAATGATATTATGTTAATGGTCAAAGCATAACATGATGAATGTAATAAATTTTAGTCAATAGGAATATCAATGTGACATAAAAGGATCAAGAATAATAAACTTGAACATAAAAGCATGATATAAGATGATAACATAAAGGCCCTATAATAATGTGACGTCAACATAAAACATGGAATCATAAGAAAAGATCTAGGTTAATAGCTAGGAAATCATATCAAATTGTGGTTTATATAACATATCATGGTACATATATAGTATTCCCTGAGATAAAAACATTACCCAATACTTTGGAGGGAAATATATTTTTGATCC
Source organism: Viscum album (assembly GCA_963277665.1). Lineage (NCBI taxonomy): Eukaryota > Viridiplantae > Streptophyta > Magnoliopsida > Santalales > Viscaceae > Viscum > Viscum album. The sequence continues at coordinate 1,549,862,683 of OY728125.1, read as the reverse complement.
CACCTATCACATTCATATCATGTACATGAATTTGTGTCACATTTATCATAAAATATAAGAATTTCTTTTATAAACATTAATCGTAGGATTAAAGAGTGTGGCTTACATAAAAGGGAGTACATTTTCAATGAAGGATAATTATATATAGTTTAATACCCTTGAGTATAAATGGGTATGGGTATACATAACACAAATGTTTGTCAATGAAAATCATGGGATAATTTCTACAACATAATGAGTGTTCATAAGGGTTCAAGAAAAGGTTTAATGTGAGTGAAAGTTGTTATCTCATTACATGGGAATCATAAGGATAAGAAAGGTATGTGTAAAAACATATTTCAAGATGAAAAATTAGAAATAAAATGTCATAATTCAAAGAATTTACTTTAATAAAGATGAGTATGAATAGAATTTATTACCTTCTAAAAGATGGACAACGACATATCTTAAAAATATATATCCTCATATGGTTCTAATTGAATGATATAATGGAAACTATTATTATATGATAACTCTAATCAGGGAAGGTTTTGATCCCAAAAACATTGTTAATCCATTGAATATGATCTCATCATATCCTTTATAGTTTTAATGGTTTTCTTAGATTGGCCTTCCTTATAAGGGTATCAAGAAATACTGAAATTCATCACTATATCCAACACTTGTGAAGAATTCTACAGAACCTCTAGGTAAACCTAGGATCTTAGTCAGATAAAATATAGAGTGGCACTCATATACTCTTACAACTGATATTATGTATATCTTAGGGATTTGTAAATGAAAGAAGTCTTACAAGATAGAAATTAAATGTGATGAATTTTTAAGGTGATCAACTATCTCCCAGATGGTGTTATTTCCACTTGATGTCCTAGGTATTCCCCAAGAAAACAATCCATGGTCATGTTTTCCCATTTCTAAACTGGTATATGAAAAGGTTTTATTATACCATTAGACTTATGTCATTCAAGCTTTACTTATTGGCATACCAAGCATTGAGATGTGAATTCTACAATCTCCCTCTCCATGTTACCCACCATAAGTTTTGATTTAGATCTCTATAAATTATAGTGTTTCATTGATGCCTAAATAAGGATGAGTTATGCACGTCATCTATAATTTCCCTCATCAACTTTGGTCATTATGGGACACATATCTAGGTTTCATACATTATTAATCCATATTTAGAAAATATGAGCACTATAATATTCAATACCTTTTTTGGTAGCTCCTTATCATCTTTTTAGGCCTCTATTATCCTATCAGTAATTGATTATTTCATAATAAATGTAGGATTAACTCTCTTTTATGATTTACATTAACATCATTTTCATTTATAATAATATTGGATTTCATTAAATATTTATCAGGGATAAGGTCTCAAGATACTTTATACTCATAGAATATTCCTCTTTCTCTATCATCCCATGATTTTAATGGATTAAACAATCCTAATACTTTATTAGATTAATTATCCTTCATTGGTGCATAAAGATCTCCTTTTGTGAATATATACTTGGGAATTTTATGATCCGTCTATATGTCACACTTCTCCCCTTTAAGATAATGTCACCAAATATTCAATGTGAAGATCACAACAACTAATTATAGATCATGTTTTGGGTAGTTATTCTCATGGGTATTTAATTGGTGGGAGTTATAGGCTATCACTATATCATCTTGCATGAGTACACAACCCAATTCCTTTTTTGATTCATCATTGTAGATCAAAAATACTTCCATATTGATGGTTAATATGAGTACAACAATATTAATTAAACTCTTACTTAACTCTTTAAATATTTACATAAAAACATTATTCCATAAAATATTTACTCACTTCAAAGTTATCTTTGTTAGTCGGCTTGAAAATCCTAAGAAGATTCTCAAAAATTTATGATAGTAACTATATAGTCCAAGGAAATTATAGATCTCTATTGCATATATTTGTCTAGAATTACCTTAAATTACTACTATTTTTTAAGTGTCCATAGATATCCATTTTTTAGTGATAACATTCCCCATAATGTGGCTTTCACCATCAAAATGTCACATTTAGTATACATCAAATATATATATTTCTTCTACAAGGTCTTTAGTAAATCATTCAAATGGTCTCCATGTTCTTCCTTGATTATCTAGTAGATACAAATATCATCTATAAAGACTACAATAAATTTTTTAAGGTAATACCTAAAGACACAATTCAATAATTCCATAAATATAGTTTGAGAATTACTGATTCCAAATGGAATCACTATGAATACATAGTTCTCATACCTTGTATGAAAATAAATCTTGGTTATATCCACCATTATCACTTTTAGCGTGATAATATCTGGATCAAAGATCCACTTCGGAGAAGTACTATGATCCATGTAGCTGATTAAAAAATTAATCAATCAATGCTAGAAGACATTTATTATTTATCGAGATTTTTTAAGCTCACAATAGATAACACACAGATGTATTAGCCTATCCTTCTTCTAAAAAAAGGACTAGTGCACCCCATTGTGAATCACATGGGTGTATACTATGTTTATCCATATTCTCATGTAGTTTCTTCTTCATGACTTCTTGTTCAATAGTCTCCATTCTATATGACGTCTTGAATATTGGAAAATATCAAAGTATAATTTCAATTGAGAACTAAACCTCTCAACTAGAAGTAATAACAATATATTCTAAAGGAAACATATCAGTGTATTCCCTCATAATGTCCACGTCTTCAAGGTTGATATTTTCCTTAATCTCAATCATTTAATCATGATATGCATGATAACCATAAAGACTCGTGTTTTCCAAGATTATGAATTTGAGAAGTTTAAATATATGTTTTTGAAGTATTATGGGGGTTAAAATTCCCATTTTCACCTACTATATGATCTCGTATAATTTTTTAACTACTCTATTGGTCCCCAAATAGGGATTTTACCCTAGAAAATGTATTTAGAATATTTTTGAATATAATTTGTTTTAGAAGAGTATTTAATATTTAATTAAATAAATATTAAACTGTATGTATGAGTTTGGGTGGTGATATTATTTCATAAGAGAATCAGATTGAGATTTTGACTATGTGGTTGAGTTAAAAATGGGTGGTTTTACTTAGAAAATGTATAAACCCACTTTGGGTTTTGCAAATCGGGTCGAGTCATTATGTGGGAAATCAATTAATTAATTAAAAGAGTTAAAATACCTCTTCACCATCCCTTTGGATTCTCACGCACAACAGGAGAAAGGGGAGAGGGTTATACCTCATGGAATGCTCATACTGAGAGAATAATGGGAATGATATACTGCTAAGCTTTATCCATGGCAGAGATAGATACTAGATCGAGGCGAATAATCTTCCAAGTGTGGATGTAAACCCAATGCTTCATCATTTGTTCCCTTAGTTAAGACTATTTTTGAGTTTTATGACCAGATCAATTTATATTAATTATTTTAAAGTTTTAGTGCCCTATTATTTTTTCTAAGGACCTCATCAGGGTTAATCTATAAAGAATCATGGAAAATGGGTGTTTTGAGTGGTTTGTAGGGGTTTTGAATTCAAAAACCGTAGCTACACTGATTTTGGATTTAAGAACACATGTAATGTCTTCTTACCATTTTGAGAATATGTAATTTCAAAATCCCTTGGAGTGTATTAAGGACTTCTAAGATTAATTTTGGGGAACAATAGTTATGATTGGGATGTTTTCCACTAGAATATGAGTATAGATGTCTCCTAATATGAAGAAATGGGTTGAGACATGAGAGAGGGTAATGAGAATAATGTAAGAATGTAGAATGGGTTCTTCAAAGACCCTGATTACATTTTATAAGATATTTTCCATGGGTAGGGAGATTGAGATTCAACATGAGGTAGTGGATAGGTTGGGTGTATGTGTTAACTTAGGGTCACATGGAAAATCTTTGGTCCTGAGTCCATTTTTTATTTTTAGGAATTATTTTTATTGAGTCCTGTGAGTCCATGAGATTCTATAAACTGAGATGGATTATGTGTTACCCAGAGATATGGGTGATGTGACATGATTTTGGTTATTATTAACCAATGAGTTGGAGTTTCTAATGATCAGTGTGTTTGTTTTTCTTGCCCTTAATATGTTCTTATTTGGTTATATTGAGACTTGGTGTATGCCCATGAGGTGGTTAAGATGTGGTTTGTTTTCCATATTGGATATTGGTATAAGTATAGGGGTTATGATAGATCGACTATTTGACTAAGGCTCCAGACACATTGTTTTTTTGTTATAGTGGATGTGATGTTTTATATATATATATGAGATTAGATTCAAGACAAACACTCAAATAACCAAGATATAAGGTCTTAGAATAATTCTCTAAGAACCATGATTTTATGTGATAGAATTATGCTCTAAGAACCATGAGATTTTGTTCCATATTTAAACTCTAGAAACCATGAGTTTAAGTGTTGGACTGATACTCCAAAAACCATGAGATTAGTTGTTGGAATGATTCCTTAGGAAACATATTATAGGATGGAGGAATGACACTCTTCATCTAGGTAATATTTGTTAGCTAGATTCTCTAGAAACCACTACTAAGATATATTTTTTATGGATTGGGATTTTGTACTGATTCTAGGCTTCCTTGGAATTAGTTCAAGACTGATTCTCTATGAACTGATTGTACACAGGTTGGTATATATGGTTTACTATTGTTCTTCATCCATGTTTTGAGTGCCAAAATGATTGTATAGGAACAAATTGTATATTGGGAGGTATGGATGGGGGACTGACGCTTTATAGCTAGGTATATATATTGGAATGATACTCTCTGAAATATTGTTTGAGATACTTTGGTGAGATGTTAGAGTGATTCTATAGGTTGTGGTTGTACTTCATCATTGGATGAGTACCTGAGACTTATCCATATAGGTATCAATGAAGAGATAATGAGTTAATTCATGAGGTTTGGTTGGGACTGTTATGCGAGTGGAGCTTGTGTGATGTTTAGGATGTACAGCAAACGATGAGTGCTCATAGACACCCAGGTGCTGGATAAAATAGTAATTCTATATCAGAGTCATTCACACAAGAATCAATTATAGTTTTTTATTTATTTTACTTATGTTTCGGGTAGGCTGAGCTTAACTCCCAACCCTTCACTTATGGAATTAGGTTATGGGTTCACCTTTGGCGTGGCCTACTCATATTTTTTCCACCCCTATAAATGATCCTTAGTGTACGTGCACACCATATGTCTTTTTTAGGTAGATCATGAAGGCATGATAGACAGGGAGGAGGCCTGGGATTTTATTTTTCAGTATGATTCTAATTTGGAGTCTGGTGATTAGGTTAGAGAATCTTGATAGGGTACTGGAGACCGGGTATGTGTTATGGCTCTGAGTTGTTATTCGACAGTCATGTATTTATTTTTAGTTATTTCTTTTTATATGTGATCAGTGTAGTGGGTGATCAATTTTATGTATGTGGCAGGGTTGTTCTGGACCTAACTGTATTTCATTTTATTATACCACGATTTAGTTTTATTTTATTTACTCTTACATATTATAGGATGTGTATTAGGTTGGGTTATTTACATCGGGTTGTGCACTCTGATATGGGGGTATATTCTCCCCACAGTTCCACCTTAGACCCTCACTACTAGTTAAGAGCCTCTAGCATATTAGGAGGAACACTTAATCAATTGTGGAAAATCAGTTGGGGGCCTCGATTTTAGTGGAACCCAAGATGGGACATTACTGTTATCATATGTAGTTTTTCCCCTTTTTATTTTGGATTTGATAGAATGAAGATATAATAATGTGTTGGAACCTATGATGGATAGTGTCTGGTGATTTGTGAACACCTATTCTGGTAATAATTCTAGGTTACCATAGAGGGAGTTTATTTTCTTGGAATTTAGTGATATAGTTGTATTGGAATCTTCCTTGGGAAAGGAACTTATTTTTTTAATTTGATGGTTTATGATGTATTTAAGGGTCTTGGCCCATTGGAAAGAGGCATATGATTTCATTTTAACTCTTGGCCTATAGAGGCAAGAGGTATCTCATGCATCATGCTAGGAACATTAGATCCACATATTATAGTCCTAGTAGTGTGTGATTCAATGGGGTTAATTTTGATGGTGGGTTTCATGGATCTACGATGAGATTCTCAGCGATGAGGACGTTGGTGCGGTCCTCATGTATAGTAGGTGTAGTGACATTGGTGGGTCATTGAGGTATCATTATATGACTATTGGACCCTGGTGGGTTTCTTTTTTAGGTTGGTTGTTTGGATAGGTTTTTGAGTGATTGGTCTGATGTGAAGATGCTCAGAGAGGATGGGTGCCTAGTTTGTGGGTGGTTGGCTTGTAATATGACTTTATTCATATGTGAAACCCTAGACAGGGGTGTTTTGGTATGATTATGTTGTGTGATGTAGGATATGACAATGTTTGGTGTCTTTTGAGTTGTAGCCTATTGTGAGTTGGCATAAACCTAGGTGTTTGGACATAATGTATTGACATGTGACTTGACTGATTGGGATAGGTGGGAGATCCTAGTGACCTTCTTTGATGTGACTCCAGTTAGGGAGTTAGTGTCATTTTACATTTTAGGGTTTGACCACACTTAGTTTGATTTTGGGTGTGTGATTCACAGGTGGATACTTTTGACATTTGATAGTGGTTAATAAAGGTTTCAGATGAGTTTGGGTTTAGTTAAATTGGATTACTTTTGTTTTTAGGGGGATCACATTGATTCTTATGTTTCAGGCTTGTGGTTGGTTACAAGAGGGGAAGGTTCGTTTGGGTTTCTAGCCTAGGTAAAAAAAATTATGTGGGTTTTTGATGGTTTTTATGAGCTTTATCGAGAAAAGATTATGATATCTATTGTATCTGGTTTAGGCTTGTGAGCTAAGTTTTCATGATATGTGACTCATTGTAGTAAAAATATGGTTCTTTAGTTGGTATAAATAAGAGTGGGAAATGGTTAATCATTTATGATATCATGGAGGCATGAAATCATTATGATATGATGTGGTGTTTGGTTTATAGATTGGGTGATATATAGAAATTCACCCATGATGTTTGAGTTGAGGAGGTATCCATGAGTAGGTTGAGAACCAGTGTTGGTGTAATGAGACAGTTTTAGGCCAGGAGACCTGGGGTTTTTTAATGGGGTTTACATGCCCCTACAGATAGAGGTGACTTCAAAAATGGATGAGTTTGGGGTAGTATTCGTTGATGGAATCATATTGTACAACCAATATATATATATATATTATCATTCCATATCTCTTGACATCATCCTAATTGTATTTATAGAGAATCTACTATAAGTAAATCTATATTAACTTTTACTTAGGTTTATATGGGGACTTCATGGGGATTGTTCTCATGGAGCAGTATATGTAAAGTCATATGGTGGGGAGTGGACCATCGGTTGTCTATGAGTGAGGTCCCTATGACAGATCAGATGTTTAAAAATTTCTATGGGAACAATTCTCATATTTCAGGAATATGTGATGGATGAATTTTTGTTTTTTCACTATAGTGGGAGTGATATGGATATTTCCTATTCATATATTTGGTTTTTATTGGGGCCTGGGCTATGAAGATGGTGTTCTGATTCATAGAAAGAGTAGGGATACTCTTATAGTTGGGAGCATCAAATTAGTCGTGTTGATGTAGCTGTTTTGTGGGTATCTTTGAGGATGAAATGAGGAGCACATCGAGTAAGTTGGTGGACCACTGGGGATGTATTTTGAAAGGAAACTCTGATGGTTGGAAGTGAAATGGATCAATATCGGTGGTTGTGGGTTAATTTCTATAGTGGGGAGAACCATGAGTTTGATGACAAGTTATAAAGGATGTTGTGACATCTCGGAATGGATGGGTATGTTTAGGAATAGATCTAGTGGTTTTTTGGCAGTGGAATGTAGTGGATTGACCTCGTATGCATTGTTCACCATAACATTGAATTAGTATAGAGAAACTTGGTTGGAATTTTTGAGAACATAATAAGTTGATTTTGAGTTAATGACCAAGGAGGGTCGAGAAGTGTGGTTGGAAGACCACTTAGGCATCTCAAGGATGATAAGGTTTATGGTGGGGATATTTTAAAGATGTTTCCTTCCTCATATTCTAAATTTGAGTAAAGCTTTGAATTTTTTGTTTTGAAGGCTTGTTAGGGGTAAAATGGTCATATTTCCAATCATATGATCTTAAAAAAATCTAGCCACATTCTTGGTCATGAAATGTTTTTTTTAACCTAGGATAGATGTTTTATGGAGGTCCAAGCATTTTGGGTTTTGGAGGAATATTTAATATTAAATTAATTAAATATTAAAATATACAAATGTGTTTGGGCCATAATATATTTTTAATAGACCATTGAATTGATATTATGACTATGCAATTGATTTAGGAATTTGAGGTTTTACTTAGACAAGATATAAACCCACTTAGAGTTTTGGGATTCAGGTCGAGTGTTTATGTGGTAAATTGGTTGATTGTTTAATTGATTAATTAATAACAGGTAACATACTTATTCCACATCCCTTTGGGTTCTCATGCACAAGAAGACAATGTGTTGGGGTTTATATCCCTGGAAATTCTCATACAAATATTTTAAGGGAAAGGATATGCCACCAGACTTTTTCCAAGGTAGAGATCAAGACCAGATCGAGGTGCAATAGCTTTCAGGAGTGGGTTTAAACATAAATCTTCAATGATTACACCAGGAGGTAGATTGGTTTTTTCATTTTATGTGTATACCCCATTTGATTAATTTTTTCATGTTTTGAACCCCTATTATGATTTATAAGGACCCCATGGGCGTCTATTTGTACAAAATTATAGGAAATGGGGGTTTCAAGAGGTTCGTATGGGATCCCATTCAGAAGCCCTGACTACACAACATTTGGTTTTAGGAAACCACACCATGTGCTCTTAACATTTGGGAATAATGGAATTTTTTGATGTACACTCAGTTTAATTTAAGTACATGGTATGTAGTAGTGATTTTCCATGTACATAGCCATGTGGAAGAATACATGGGAAGAAAATTTATGAAAATTACACACCTAGTACCATGGTTACACACCGTGTACTAAGGGACACATTGTGTAGTAGTACATGTCCATATGGATATATAATTGGGTAGACACCCCATGTGAGGGGTAAATATCCCTATAGTAGTACACGAGTAGACCCCATATATCCCCTATCCATTCAGTAGTACACAGGATGACCTCATGCCAACTCTGTCCATGTATATGTACATTTCTAGGTGAAGGTTTGAGAGTATATATCATGTACTTTAAATTAAAAACCCTGTTTGTTTTCCAAAAAGGGGGTTGTTTGTTTTCATACCTGGATTCAAAATTGGACTTTTGAGTAGTCCCTTTCGAGTGTTTTTACATGTAGATTTTGATAGTGAATCCCTTGGGGTGTTTCGATAAATTATATGAGGTTGCTCAGGGCATTTTAGTTATGATTGGGATGTTTTCCCCAAGAAAGGGAGTTTAGATATCTCCTGGGTAGAAAATATGGGTTGATACCTAGGAAAGGTTAATGAGACTGGTTATAGAACATAGGATGGGTTTGTAAAAGATCCCAATTGGAGTTGGGATGGTATTGTACCTATTGAGCGGAACTGTGCTGAGATGTGAGGTGGTGGATAGGTTGGGTGTATATGAAAACCTATGGGTGATTGGTAATGTTTTGGGAATGATTTCATTTTACATTTTGAGGAATTAATTCTATTGAGGCCTCTAAGGAAGTTATATTCTATAGACTAGGTTGAAGTATATGTTACCATGAAAGATGGGTAATAGCCTAAGAGTTTGGTTCTTTCCATATGATGAGGTAGATATATTGATGACTAGTGAAGTTGTTTTTCCAGCCCTTTATATGTTTTCATTTGGCTATGTTGAGTATTGGTATATGCTCATGGGGTGGATGAGATGTGGTTTGGTTTACACATTAGATATTTCTATACTGATAAGGGTTGTGAAGGTCTGACTTCTAGACTGAGGATGTAGACATGTTTTTTATTGGGTATAGAGGATTTTATTTTCAATATATATATATATATATATATAAATGGTAAAAGGTTCTATACTGATTCTCTATGAACCATGATATTAGATGATAGTATAACACTCTAGGTACCATGGCATTAGATTCCAAACTGATGCTCCTAGCACCAAGAGATTAGTTGACCGACTAATGATCTGGGAACCATGAGATTGGGTGTTGTAATGATGCTCTTGGAATCTTGGGAGAAGGTGTTAGTTTAATTATATAGGCACCATATTATATGATGGAAAACTGGCACTCTGCATCAAGGGATTAGGTGTCGAAATGATTCTCTAGACATCACTTGTGATATATATTCTATATGGATTAGTAAGTTGTACCGACACTCTTTATCCATTGTTTTATTTCCAAACTAATTCTCCAGGATTTTCTTGTATTCTAGGTGATATGGATAGGGAATTTCCACTATGAATCCATGGTTTGAGTTCCAGGATGATGCTCTAAGAACTAAATGTATAAAATGTGGTATGAATCGTGGAATATATCTCTACAGTTAGGGTTTATTTGTTGGAATGATTCTCTAGGAACTACTATTTATGGTACTAATATGAGATGTTAGACTTCTTCTATGGCTTGGTGTTCTAATTCGTCACAGGAAGAGTACATAAGATTGATTATTCTAGGCATTGAGTAAGAGATAATGGTTAAATTCATGAGGATTGGTTGGGGATATTATGAGAGTGTAGCCTATGTGATGTAGAGAATGTGTAGTCATTGAGACATGCTCAGAGACACCTCAATGTTGGTCAAAGTATTTATGGTCAATCAGAGTCAGGGAATCAGGGATCTATGGTTGTTTTATTTTTATTTACATCCATTAAGTTTCATATAAGATGGCCATATTTCATAACAATTCACTTATGGAAGTAGGTTATAGATTCAATATTAGGGTGGCCTACCAAAATTTATTTCAAACCCCCTATACAAGAGCCTCATTGTACATATAGGCCTTATGTTCACTTTAAGGGTGAGAAAAGATGCATGATGGATAGTTTAGAGGCCATAGATTTCATTTTTTGAGTAGTTTTCTCATGTGTATTCAGAGGATTGGGCTAAATCATATTTACAGGGTACTGGAGGCCGGGTTGTGTTATGGCTCAAATTTTGTAGTCAAACCAGGTGCATTTATTTTAATTTATTTGTTTTGTATATGTGATCAGCCCAGTGGTTAGTCAATTTCATGTGTATTAAATGGATGTTCGATACTTTACTATATTTCATTTTGTTACATCATGTCTAATTTTTTGTTTATTTATTCTTCCTCATTCTCAAATGTGTATTATTTTCTGTTATTTACTTCTAGGTGTGAACTATGATATGAGGGTATGGTCTCATCATTGTTCCACCTTAGACCCCCACTACTAGTCAACATCCTCTAGAATACAAGGATGGAATCTTGAGGCCTAATGGATAACCGTAATAGGGAACTAGTTTTAGAGGAACCCAGGATATGAATTTAAAATCATAAGGTAAAAATATCCATTCACGATATGATTATTCCAAAGGAGATTCATCCACCTTATTTCACATGTATTGAATCAGAGTTTGATTCATAATACTGAGGGTGATTTAATTCTCTCGACAATTTATGTAGGATCTGTATAAGGAAATCTAATCCATACCCAAAATAGTATTGAATTTTGTTAAAGGGGGAATCAAATTATTTGTGGGGAACTTATTCCTTATATGTGGATATGGGAGAAATTATATAATTTGGATGAAATAATTTCATTAATTTCAATTCTCACATATATCACCACTTCCATGTTTTGAGGAGGTGTTTGAATAGTTATACTGATCCTATGTGACATGCAAAAATTAATATAAATGTAATCAAATAGGATTTTTATTGTCCTTGAATAAATTACTAGAGTTCATATCACCACGTCATTATAGGGATCTAACAAAACAATTGTAATGTCATAATCTCTCCGTTTATCTTGAGGATTTCGTGGTTGTTTTCATAAGTTATCACCAATAACCATTTTTAAAGTGTATTTATTTTCATTTTTCCCTTATTCCTTATAGTTGAAAGGTTGGATAGAAGGATTAAGGGTGACTAGAGTATTACTTTATTCCATCATATTGGTGGGTTTATTTCTTTGAAATTTTGTAGTTATGTGACCTTCCTTTACAAACATTAATCGTTTCCTATCACCCTTCAAGAAATTATTGGGATGCTTCTTACAATAATTTTGATAAGTTTGGTGTTGTAATTTCATACCAGATTGATATTTCTTCATCACGATGCTAGAATTGAAATCTATTTTATATTTCCTATCTTATGACCCATGAGACCCTTGAGATTCCCTAATCTCCATTTTGAATTTTAGGAACATAATAAAATTTATTTATACGTTTCAATGTCAATAATTTCCAAATATTTTCATATATTTATATTTATCCCACTAAACAAGTGTCCGGAATTACTTTCTAGGTCAATGAAAAATATTGAGGCGTATCATGAAATTCTTGTGATTTTTTACTTTAATTCCCCTATGGTTTCATTATAATTTTCTCAGGAGGCCATATAACTCCCTCTCCATTTTTAGTTAGATATTTCAAGGAAAAAAATTATATAAAAATTTCTAGAATTATTCCACCTCCAACACTTTAATATTTTCCTCATGGTTTTTAGTTTTTTATCAACATCCACTATTGATAAGTTTCTCCCTATTTCTTATATATATATCATGACGTTATCATTCTTAGATCATTTAGGAATAGATAATATCTTTTAAATGGTGTTCATCCATTATTCCATGACTAAGGTATTTTAAGACCCACTAAATTTTGGAGGAATTTTTTTCACATAAATGTCTCAATTATAACTTTCTATTTCTTGGGGGTGTGATTTTCTCCTAGATTCAAGTTTCTATTCAAAAAAATTGTTAATTTAGTAAGTATTATCATGAATTTCATGAATATTTCTCCCATAAGGTTGGGAATATCATTTTTAAAATCATAAAATATCCATTAAATTGGTTATTGACTTTGTTCCACATATTTCCAATCATTGACTAAAATGAAGGGAAAATTAGTGATGAGAACTTTCAAAATATTACACACATAAAAGGGAAAGTTATGAACATTAAATTTATAACTCATAAATGACATTAATTATTTAGCCTATTAATTTATAAGTTTTAACCTAGGTTATATATGGTATATTTCCTACAAAATTTTATATTCCTTTGTCCCCCCCATAATGGTTTATAAAATTTTTGTGAATTTACCAAAGCATATCCCCTGGGTGATTCAAACTAGGTTTATAGCAATGCCTCTTTATCATGCACCAGGTGATGATCAAGTTAATTCTCAATGATCCCTTTTCAGGGTTATTATCCCTAGGTTCAAATATTCTAGATCCACATCAACTTACAGTATCAAGATAGAGATTTTGTTTCTTGAAAACCACATAATATATACTTTATCAAAATTTATGGTTGTTTTCATATATTTTGTCTCATCCTTAATTCTTTTAAAAATATATTGTAATCCTAATACTTGAAAATAACTAGTCCTTCCTCTAATACAAACTATGAAAACCATATCTTTTATACACATTTTTTTAGAAGAAATAAGGATAATATTAATGATGAAGATCAGCAGTCGTACATAAGTAGAGCCATGAAGGGAAATTGTCCAGCCATAGCTGGTTGACATCGAAGTGGCCTGAGGCCGCCAGATGATGGGTCACATTGTTTCCTTCCCTTTTGGTAAATGAGAAGGTGCAACAAGAGAAGCCTTGGCGCAGCGAGCAGATTCTCTGGGTGATGAAGCAAAAGGATTGGAGTCCGTCATTGTTGTGGTTAATGGAATTGATAGTAAAGAGGCAGTCAGACTCAATGATAATATCATCCCATCCATGTTCCACAACGAGCATCATGCCTTCTAGGATGGCAGCGAGCATCATGCCTCCTAGTACATTAACGTGAAATATGGATCCAATAGAATTATTAAATAAATACATAACATGCCATCAAATTCCATTAATCTTCTAAAACTACAATGGATAACACAAGGATGTAGATAAGAAAGGTGTGAGTTATAACCCCCATTAAGGGAATAATATAATCTTAACATTATGAGTGTAATATATGTTATTAAATAGTCCTATCAAGGTGGCATAAAATGGGTGAGAATCATAATCATGAAAATCAATATATAATATAAGATGATAACATCAGGGAAACATAAGAATGTGACAACAACATAAAACAAGACATCATAAACATATGTCAAGGATAAATATTGTTATATCAAATCATAGTGTGCTTAGTATAGCATCTTGTGCACCATACATGGTATCTCATGATATAAAAACATTACCCAATGCATTGGAAGGCTATGTAATTTTGGGCCTAGCCCTCACATTCATATCAGGTACACGCATTTGTGTGCCACATAAATCATACAACACAAGAACAGACTTCATAAATATTAATCCCACAATTAAAGAGTTTGGGTTATATACAATGGATTCACTAGTAAATGATAGATAGTTACATCCTTGTGAATACCCTTGATTAGAAAAGGGGATGGTTATTCACAAAAAAATGGTTGGAAATGATAATCAGGGGATAATGTTAGTGGCATAACCACTGTACATAAAGGTACATAAAAGGGTTCAATGAGAGGGAAAGTGGAATCTCATTACTTTGGAATCATAAGAAATTTAAAGGTATGTGTATAAAAATATAAAAACATGAAAAATTGGAAATAAAAATGTATAATTTAAAGAATGTATTTTCATGAAGAGGAGGATGAGGGGAATCTCCTACCTTGAGAGGGGGCTTCTAAAAGCATGGGATGAGATTAATAAGAGAGTTGGAACACATTAGAATGGGTTTATAGGGAAGAGTGAAGATATATTCATTCTAAATGGGTTTTTAGTTATTAGTAGTTGGAGGTTGTGTGGGTATTGATAGAAAAAATAGGGGGGATTCTTTATTAATTTCTATAATTAGGTTTTGGACTCTAAATAACAATGTAATCAAACCCACAAAACATCCAATTATTTTTGTCCATGGTTTCAAAAAAATATGGTAATTTATAAATATTTTAATTGTAAAATAACAAAATGCAATAAAATAATATTGTTGGTGATGTTGAAGTGAGTCATGTTCATAATGAATTGATTTTAAAACATTAAAATATAATATTAGTTTTGGAAGATTTGTTAATGGTTTATTAAATTTTTCAAATAACTTCAAAAATGATTTATTTGAAGGTAAAATCTATATTTTGTTGTGGTTACATTTTATAGCGTCTATTACAACACTTATAGCCTATTATGATCTCATAATAGATATCTTATTTAATTTTTAACTAAAAAATATACTATCCCAAAATATTAAAAATATTATACAATTTCTTAATTTAGACATGATAATTTAAGAAATAATATTTATTATATAAAAATAATATTTAATTTATAAAAATTATTTTCTAAACTTTAAAATTTAATCTTCTAAATAATGATATTTATTTACTTGAAAATACTTATTTTTACCATACTAACATCTTTCTACTCTTTATAAAAATTTCATTAGAGTTTACAAAATTATATTATCCTTTATTTATAAATAAATATTAAGAATAATTTAAGATAATCAAATTTATTTCATAAATTCTTGTATTTATCCAAAAGTGTGTCTTAATTTAAGGTATATATTCCCCAAAAAATAAAACATTGATTTATTCATATAAAAATCTAATTTTTATCAAACTAATTATATATTCCATTATAAAGTAATAATAAAAACAAGAAATATAGTAATTATTTATTTTAATAGAAAATATAAAAATTCATACTACTAGAGTTTAAACAAATAACCTCTTATTAAAACAACTTAGACATTAAGTGTATGTTGGGAAATGGTGGCGATTTCATTGGTTTGTTCGATTAACATAATTTGATTTGTGATCTAGATCATCTTTAAATTCTCACATAAATGGTTTTATACATGTTTCAATTGTTGAATATCATCTCTAGATTGGTCAAGGGAAAAACACAGTGATTCCATCTCCCACATAATCTCAGATAAATGGTATTCATAAGGTATCATCCCACTGGTCAAGGTAATCACTTGTTTCATCTATGTTAATTATACTTTATCACAAACCTCAATATACACTAAACATAATGGTCAATGTATAATGGATATATTATCAATGGTTTTTATTCTTAATAGTCTTTTAAATCTAAAAGGCTATATTTTATAATGGTACAAAATCAGAAAACTAGTGCATGTGTTTTCTAGAATTACATTACTTAATAATGAATTTAATCATTTATAAAGAGAATTTAATTTATAAAACTTTATTTAATTACACGAAATAAATTAAATACAATTAATTTATACTTTTATGGAATGAATAAATATACAATGTGTAACCAATAACTATTATTAATTGATAAACATCAATATTTGAAGAACATGAATATGTATTTTCAATATTTCTTTATTCAATAAATGAAATATATTTTTATATAATCAACTATGAAACTAACTCTATATTAAGAAAGAGACCTATGGTTAAGTAAATAATTTTTATAATCAATATAAGTATAGTATCTCGGTGAAACCTCTTCAATCAAAGTGTAGAATTATAGTGGTTTTATAGAGGAAATACATTGGAAGAAAAATTATGATATAATAGAGGATGAGTTTTATGAAAAAGGAAATGATAGATTCCCATGAGTTTAATTACCCAAAATAAAATAGTATGAGAGGAATTAAATGGTAATACATTACCAATATATACACCTAAAAATAGAGACACATGGTTAATACAAATAATATCTCAATGAATAAAATTTTAGAAGAAGAAACCCTCAGGGTAATGGAAACGTAATAATACAAATAACATGATTGAGACACAATGAAATTAAAATATATTGAAATTAAAATTATTCATTATAATTGAAGTAAATTGGGTAGTGAATAAACTGCATAAAATAAAACATGGTGTGTATTATCAAATATATCTTATATTATTAAAAATATAGAAAATAAAACATATGGATTTATAGAGATTCAAATCAAAACCACTTAAAATAAAAAATTTAAAATTAAACATTAAATTCAATAAATAATGAGATTATCGTGATACAAAATATTAAAGGAAATGTAAATGCTTCATTCTAAATAAAACAAGGTGTATAATATGTAATATGTCTTAAGGGGTTAAAAATTAATATGGAAACTTATGATAGTATAAAATATCAAATCAAATATCATTTAAGGAGAGAATTTAAAATAAAATACAAAATAGCATTAATAATGAGATGATAATAATAAAAAATGTATAGTGAAATTAGATACACCATAAAAAATAAAATAGGGTGTATAAAAATATATATGTCATAAGGGGTACAAATTGAGACAAGAAACCCATTTAATATAGATTAATCTTTGAGGTAATTTTATTTAATTATGAGGCTACAATGAAGAATTATAAAACCCAAAAAAATAAGGTTAAAAAAAATAAAAATTATTCATTATGTAGAATAAATCAAACATGGTACAATAGAGGTCAATAAGAAAATTTGTAACTCATTAGAAGAAAATTTAGTTAACCCAAACCATTACCTCAATTCATGACATCCACTAAAGTTCTTTAATATCCTATATAAAAAACTATGATAATCACATATTTCAAAAAAATCATATTTATAACCTTTTATAAACATACTTTACACTTATTCTATACATTTATATTATTTTTCAATCATATATTTTCATCATCGGGTGTGAGTAATCTTGATCAATTTGAACTAGTTTTGTAATAGTGGTGTTTTTATTCATTATTCAACCAAAATAAATAATTCCTAGATCAAAAATGGTTTTGAAATTGATGATTTGTAATTATTTATAACACTGTAATTTTCTTCTATGGTACTTTTGGTTATGGTTCATGTAGATAAAATTGGTAACAAGAATGGTTTAGTGATTTTTAAGAAACGAATGGTGGTATAATTAGTAATGAGATTAATATTAATGTTACTATTCTAGAACCAAAATAACATATTGAATTTATTTTTTATATCATATTTTATCAAAAATTAATTTCCCATAGTTATCCGTGATATTATTTTATAACATTTCTCATAAATGTGGTTGGAATGATCTAAACATAATCATATCATAGTTAATGGATGATTATGGCTATAAAAGTGGTTTTTATTGGGAGTAGTATCATTATTATAAAAGAATAATGATATTATTTTTATATTTTTTAATATTTGAATCAAATTTTAAAAGTGTTTAACAAATAATAAATAAACTAGATGAGAATCAAGATAAGTTACTTGGTGGATGTGGTAGTCCGCACAACTATGAAGGACCCCGGGACACCCTGAGAGGGGAGGGGTGAATCAGGGTGACCACTTTTTCTTTTAAAGTGATGGATCTTGTTCCCACGTTGGTAGGAACTCGTTGAACCTGTATGATGATTATGATTAGAAAGCAAACAATCACATGCACAGAGGAGACACAACCCTTTTTACTTGGTTCACCACTAAGGGCTACGTCCAAGGAGCATACGCTGACAGGCTTTCGGTCGTACCAAAATCCACTATGCTTCACTAGCTGTAGATTACAAAGTTTCGGGTAGAGACACTCTATCCCAGTCTCACTGCTTTTACAATTGTTCAGGGATATCTCACTGCGTCCCTCGGTTCACTCCCGTTGACTCCCCCTAGCTCACTGCCGTTGGTGAAGTCTCACTCAGTTTATAGACGTGAAGGTCTCTTCATCATTTGCATAAGAATGAATCCTTTTTTGTATGTAGATGCTCTATTGAAGTCCGATTCTCACAAGAAGCAGAATATCACTTTTTCTCGCATGTATCGGGTAGTCTCCTGGCTTTCGTGCAGCTCCAAACAAGCTAGCGGGCTTCAGCAAAAACTGGCGCGCTTCTCCAAGCCGGACGCGCAAGTCCTAATATGGAGCGCAAGTCCAGACTGGTGTGCAAGTGTCACCAACGCACCTGTGCGACGCTTCCCTCCCCGACAACAAACTTGCGCGGTACACTTCTTTTCTCTCCCAAACCGCCTTGGGCGCTCAGCAGACAACCGGCGCACAAGCTCTACTTGCGCGACCAAACTACCACCTGCGCGGCTCAACCACCTGCGCGATGAGAGCTCGAACAATCTCTAAGTCTCGAACTCTGTTCCATATGAGGAGGGGTGGTCCAGTATTTATAGGCAAACTGGACCCCCTACGCGGAGGCGCGCAAGTCCCTCAGCGGCGCGCAAGTCTTGTCTCCAGCAACCTCTGTCGCGCAACTCACTTGCGCGACCCAACCAATACTTGCGCGACCTTCTTTCCTTAGCCAAATTTTGATGTTCTGATCCTCAAAAACATATGGCACGCAAGTATTTTATCCTCCAAGAGCTCGGCACGCAAGTACCTTTTCCAAAAACACTTTACTTTATTGGCCGATTTTCAGGCCCAAAAATTTGGCAAACACTGGGAAACGACACCACCTTCACTACTGTTTTCTGCTTGAACGGTATGATCTCTTTGTTGGTACACATCCTGAACATCCACTGAGGATTGACAACAAACACAAACCATATGCCAAATCATGCTTTGAAGACCCTGGTTCCAACAATCTCCCCCTTTGGGTTTGTTGGCAATCAGAATAAATTCAATAGATCTCCAACCATGAGAAAACCCAAAACGCAAGAATCAACTCAGCCAACACTCTAAGTCTATGTGAGCAATGCTCGGTGTAGAAAACAAGAGAGGAAGCTTGAATTGGGTTCCAGTGTTTTGAAATTATCCATGATGCCCGATTGTATCCTTATTATACTTCTCATCACAGAATCATTTCTTGCCTTGAATTTATTCCTTTCTCCCCCATTGACAATAAAACCAAAGACCGATAAGTTGTTCAATGTTCAGCTCAAGCCATACTCCCCCTGGATAGTATCTCCCCCATAAACCTGTATCACAGCCATAAGCAGATATAAACAGTTATAAAAAATGGGGAGAGGGGATTTCCGGAGCCTCCTTATGCAGTAGGAGGTGGTTGAACACCGAGGTTCAACCGATGCTTCTCAAACACAGCCACGGACAATGGCTTGGTCAGAATATCAGCCACTTGCTCTTCAGTTCCAACATGTTCCATTCTAATCACGCCTTGTTCAACCTTTTCTTTGATAAAATGATACCGTATTTCAATATGTTTTGTACGTGAATGCTGAACCGGATTCTTCGTAAGATCAATTGCGCTTTTGTTATCACAGTAAATCACCATTGGTTGCTGCACCTTATCACCAATATATGTTAGTTGCTGCTTCATCCAAATCAGTTGAGTGCATGCCTTTGTGGTAGAGATATACTCAGCTTCAGCAGTACTAAGAGAAGTACTTTCTTGTTTCTTGCTCAACCAGCCAACACATTTCTGCCCAATATAGAAAGCTCCACCACTAGTGGACTTTCTGTCTACCACATCACCAGCCCAGTCAGCATCAAAAAATGCGGATAATTCATTGTCCCTACCTGTAGCAAAAAATAACCCGAAATTATGAGTACCTTGAATATACCTCATGATTCTTTTTACTGCCGCCATATGTTCCTCTTTTGGATTACTCTGAAAGCGGGCCACAAGGCATGTGGCAAAGACAATATCCGGCCTTGTCGCTGTCAGATACAGTAGGCTTCTAATGATCCTCCTGTACATGGTGGGATCAACAGAGTCTCCATCCTCATGCTTTCCAAGTTTAGTTCCAACTGCAATTGGAGTTGACATTGGTTTGGAGTCTTGCAGATTGAACTTCTTCAGTAGCTCTCTTGCATATTTTTCCTGAGAAATGAAAGTGTATTCCTTATTTTGAATCACCTACAG
Organism: Viscum album; assembly: GCA_963277665.1. Classification (NCBI taxonomy): domain Eukaryota; kingdom Viridiplantae; phylum Streptophyta; class Magnoliopsida; order Santalales; family Viscaceae; genus Viscum; species Viscum album. Next base: position 1,549,841,746 of record OY728125.1, on the reverse strand, counting down.
CCCCAAGAAATATGTGAGCTCCCCAATCATAGACATTTCAAATTCTGATTTCATGTTGTTGGAAAATTCATCCACTGATTTCTGCCTATTGCCACCAAATATGATATCATCAACGTAGACAAGAACCATGAATTTATCTTCTGGAGAATTCTTCACATAGAGATTATGATCAACTCCTCCTCTTTTGAATTCCAACTTCTTGAGATAAGAATCCAGCGGTGAGTACCATGCCCGTGGTGCCTGCTTCAAACCATAAAGAGCTTTCTTCAGTTTGCATACCTTTGATTCATTAGTATCCAAAACAAAGCCCACTGGTTGTTCAATGTAGACTTCTTCTTCGAGTACACCATTCAAGAATGTTGTCTTGACATCCATTTGATATACTTTATATCCTCTTTGGAGTTCCATGGCAAGGAAAAGCCTGATTGACTCCAGTCTAGCCACTGGAGCAAAGGTTTCTTCAACATCAATGCCTTCAATCTGAGAGTACCCTTTACATACCAGTCGTGCCTTGTTTCTGATGACACTTCCATGCTCATCAAACTTTTTTTTGAAGATCCATTTGGTACCAATCACATTGTGACCTTTGGGTCTCTGGACAAGATCCCATGTCTGATTCTTGTCAGTCTGATCTAATTCATCATTCATGGCTTTCACCCAAGATTTATCTTTTGTAGCTTCTTCGAATGAGGATGGCTCTACAACTGATAGAAAAGCAGACTGCGTGTTATTCCTCATTCTCCTTGTTTGAGTGGGTGCACTTTTGTCCCCAATTATGTTGGATGGATCAATCTCAGCTCTTCGATTTCTCCTACGAGGTTCAGTAGCATTTTCTTCAGCCATAGTTTCTTCTTCAGATTCTTCTTCTGAGTCAACATCATGATGTGACTACTGAGTGTTTTGAACAACTTCATTTATTTCTGCATTTGTATTTTCTTCACGTTCACATTCTTCCTGACTTTATATCACATCAGCATATGACGTCCTTGAAGCATTTGTGGTTTTCTCTTCAATTATCTTAACATCACTGCTTTCCACAATTCTTCCCAAATGCTTTTTGAAACATTTGTAGGCTTTTCTGTTCATTGAGTAACCAAAGAAAATTCCTTCATCTGCATTGTCGCCATATTTCCCTTGATTTCCTTCTTTGTTCCTGATGAAGCATTTACTTCCAAAGACACGAAAGTATTTTAGAGAAGGCTTCCGTCCATGCCACAATTCATATGGTGTCTTCGTCTCACCCATATAAAGTCCTGTTCGATTCTGAATGTACACTGCAGCTTGAACAGCCTCTTTCCAGTAATGTCGTGGAATACGACTCTCAATCAGCATAGTTCGTGCCATGTTGTTCACCTGTCGATTCCTACGTTCAACAACTCCATTTTGTTGTGGAGTTCTCACAACAGCTACCTCATGTTGTATCCCATACTTCTCTAGATAATTCTCAAATTCAATGGACGTATATTATCCTCCGTTGTCAGATCGCAACACTTTGATTGTTCGTCCAGCATAATTCTCAGCGATTCGCCGATATGTTTTCATGCAGTCAAGGACTTGTCGTTTACTGTGAATGACCATCACACATGCCATTCTACTATAATCATCTATGAAAAGGACAAAGTACCTTTCTCCATGTGTTCCAGCAATATTTATTGGACCACAAACATCTGTATGAATCAGATCAAGAAGGTGAGATGACTTTTTCTTCTTTGGCCGATATGAACTGCATACCAGCTTCCCTCGAATACAAGCATCACAAGATTTTTCACGCTCACGCTTCAGGTTGGAGATGTCCATGACAATTCTCAATTTGGATATTTTCTCCATGTCTTGTTGATTGATGTGTCCCAATCTCCGATACCACAAATTGTTTTCTTCTTCAACAGTCATGTAACATACATTTTCTTCACTATCAACCTGATACAAGTTTCCTTCTGTTCTGCATCCCTTCATAAGTGAGTTGCCGGTTTTTCCCTTAATAGTGCAACCTTTCTCATTAAAGGTAACTATAAGTCCTGAGTCACAGAGTTGACTCACGCTGAGGAGATTATAACGTAGGCCATCTACGTAAAGGACTTTAGTCTTCTTTAGTTCTCCATTAGATAATTTGGTACTTCCACTCCCTTTGATCTTCAGAGCCCCATCATTACCAAATCTTACTGTACCATCAACATTTTTTATGATATTCGTTAGTAGACCGGCATTACCTGTCATATGAGATGAACAACCGCTATCCAGAATCCAGGTACTGTTGTTCTTTGTAGCTTTGAGGGCTACCTCTGCAAGGTTCGATTTCTCAAACTTCTTCCTTTCCTTCCATGAGACATTAGATTGAGTATATAGAACTGATGGCCTTTCCACTATCTCTTCCACATACCCAGGTTCTTCATAGTCAAAGTCTTCTTTGTGAGGTGAGAACCTGTTTGAAAGAGCAACACTGTCTTGCTGACGATACTTGACCTGTCTTGAACTTCGGTATGAGGTGTCTATGTCCCTTCTCTGCCTGCAATTAACGGCCTTATGACCAAAGTTAGAACAACGAAAACAATATCCATATAAATTATTTCTTCTATAAGAATTAGGATATGAAATTGTTCTCCTTTTTGAGAATATATATCTTCTCCATTCAGATAGCTTCTTTCCTCTTAACAATAAGACATGGTATGGCCCAGATAGCCACAAAACTGACACTTCATGAGAGGAAATGTCTTCTCACTTGAATTTCTCCTTATTCCTTCTTCCTTGGGAGAATAGTAAGACTGTCTGTCATTTCTGAAAGTTTGAGGATAATTTTCAGGACTCCTTTTAGTTTGGATTGAGGGTTCCTTTTTCAGCACTCTAGGCAACATTTCAACATGTTCAACTTTCATCTTATCTTTCTTTTGGATCTTTTCACTTCCAGAAGTTGATGTCTCAGCCTCACAGCTAATTCCACTCTTTCCCATGCAAGTGGGTCTTTGATCACTCAAGATTTTTCTAACCTCATCTGAACCACACTTGGCTCTTGCTAGTAATTCTGTATCTGAGAATCTTCCAAACTGTATTTTCTTCCTTGATTCTTTTGGAACTGATTCAGTCTCCAGTTTACTCCTTAGAGTAACTACTTCCTCCTCAAGACCCTCAGTAGTCTTGTATTTTTCATCCAGTATGGATGTGAGGTCATTGATGACCTTTGCCTGCTCTTCAATTCTCAGCTTCAGATCAACTACATCATCATTGATTTCAATTATTTTAGACTGTACCTTCACAAATTCTTCCAGTCGTTCAATTTCAGCTTCAAGTTGATCAACGTATTCAGTTGATTCTTCTACAATTGATTTCCACTTATTGCTGCTCTTACATTTAATCTTAAGCTTACTAACTGCATCCTTAAGTTGCACCGCAGGATCTGCACAAGTTCTCAGTTTTTTTTCTCTATTAGTATCTTCTGACTTTTCAATAGTGGCCATCATAGAATCATGGTTCCCAGTTTTGAATTCTGGTTCTTCTTCATCACAGAATTCATTATCATCTTCTTCCTCTTCACATACAAAACTCTTCCTTTGCATTTTCTTACCAGATTTGAAGTCTCCCTTTTTGAAGAACCTTCTCTGAGGCTTCTTGAAGTTTTCATCATCATTGATATTCTTCAAGCACTGAGAGGCAATGTGCCCAACTTTTCCACAACGGAAACATGCGAGAGGTAACTTCCCTTTGAATTTCCCTTTCCCCTTCTGGAACTTCTTTTCAATGAGAGAAAGAATTTCTTTCTCTTTGTCATCATCACCGCTACTATCCTTTGAGATTTTCAATTTATACATGGCCTTGAATGCCATTTACTTGCACACCTGAGTCGTAGCATATTCTGGTTTGACTCTCATTTCATATACTACCAAGCTGCTCAGTAGATCATCTAGAGAAAGTTTGGAAAGATCTCTTTCCTCAAGGGATGACACCTTCGCATTATACAGAGGTGGAAGTCTTCTTAATATTTTATTTACAATATCAATATCTTTGATTTCTTCGCCTAGACCCCAAATTTCTCCAACTACTTCAGTAATTCGATTGAAGAAAGAGTCCGCATTCTCGTCTGGATGCATCTTCAGATCATCAAACCGATTGTGTAGCACTTGTAGTTTTGCCTCCTTCACTTTTCTATCTCCTTCATAAATATTCTCAAGTTTATCCCACATGGATTTTTCTGAGGTAGAATTCATCACCTTCAGGTAGATCTGATCAGAAAGGGCTGTAGCGAGGGCATTCTGTGCTTTAGCATCTGCATCAAGAAGTTTCCTGTCTGTTTCAGTCATAGCCAGGCCTCTTGGATCAGTGACTTGTATTCCTTGAACAGTAGAAAAAAGAACTTCCATTACAAGAGATCTTAGATGAGATCTCATTCTGTTCTTCTAGATCTGGAAATTTCTTCCATCGAAGTGAGGGACTCCTCTGATATTGACCGCGTTTTCCATGACGAAAAGGGTCAGATTCAACACCAACAACTTTTACCCTATGATACCACTTGAAGGACCTCGGGACACCCTGAGAGGGGAGGGGTGAATCAGGGTGACCACTTTTTCTTTTAAAGTGATGGATCTTGTTCCCACGTTGGTAGGAACTCGTTGAACCTGTATGATGATTATGATTAGAAAGCAAACAATCACATGAACAGAGGAGACACAACCCTTTTACTTGGTTCACCACTAAGGGCTACGTCCAAGGAGCATACGCCGACAGGCTGTCGGTCGTACCAAAATCCACTATGCTTCAATAGATATAGATTACAAAGGTTTGGGTACAGACACTCTGTCCCAGGCTCACTGCCTTTACAATTGTTCAGGGATATCTCACTGCGTCCCTCGGGTCACTCCCGTTGACTCCCCCTAGCTCACTGCCGTTGGTGAAGTCTCACTCAGTTTATAGACGTGAAGGTCTCTTCATCATTTGCATAAGAATGAATCCTTTTTTTTATGTAGATTCTCTATTGAAGTTCGATTCTCATCAGAAGAAGAATATCACTTTTCCTCGCATGTATCGGGTAGTCTCCTGGCTTTCGTGCAGCTCCAAACAGGCTGGCGGGCTTCAGAAAAAACTGGCGCGCTTCTCCAAGCCAGACGCGCAAGTCTCAATATGGCGCGCAAGTCCAGACTGGCGTGCAAGTGTCACCAACGCACCTGCGCGACGCTTCCCTCCCCGACAACAAACCTGCGCGGTCCACTTCTTTTCTCTCCCAAACCGCCTTGGGCACTCAGCAGACAACCGGCGCGCAAGCTCTACTTGCGCGACCAAACTACCACCTGCGCGGCTCAACCACCTGCGCGACGAGAGCTCGAACAATCTCTAAGTCTCGAACTCCATTCTAAATGAGGAGGGGTGGTCTAGTATTTATAGGCAAACTGGACACCCTGCGCGGAGGCGCGCAAGTCCCTCAGCGGCGCGCAAGTCTTGTCTCCAGCAACCTCTGTCGCGCAACTCACTTACGCGACCCAACCAATACTTGCGCGACCTTCTTTCCTTATCCAAATTTTGATGTTCTGATCCTAAAAAACATATGGCGCGCAAGTCTTTTATCCTCCAAGATCTCGGCGCGCAAGTACCTTTGCCAAAAACACTTTACTTTATTGGCCTATTTTCAGGCCCAAAAATTTGGCAAACACTGGGAAACGGCGCCACCTTCACTACTGTTTTCTGCTTCAATGGTATGATCTCTTTGTTGGTACACATCCTGAACTTCCACTGAGGATTGAAAACAAACACAAACCATACGTCAAATCATGCTTTGAAGACCCTGGTTTCAACAAACTAATGGTTAATGTTTTCATTTCTTAAATTATTAGAGGGAAAGAAGGTGGGTTAAAAAATTTCAAATAATAATAATAATTTAATTATAAATTTCATATTTTTTTTCTTCAATTTATCCCTTATAACAAATAAAGAGAGTCGGTGGTGAAAAAACGGAATCCTCGCTTCATGGACGCGACAGTCCGCATAACACAAAGACGGTGGTTTTATTTAATAGAAAGTGGGGAAGGTGGTAAATGGTCATTAACATATCATAATAAAATTAATTATAATAAATAATTATGTAATTATATATTAATGGTATGATTATAATTTAAAATGTAAGATAAAAAAGGAAAATAAGTTTGGAAATATGCGCACTCATGTTGAATTCTTTACATTAATCATGAAAGATTCCTCAGAATGAAGGTCATAAGATAATTTTTTTATTACCATCAGCTCATGAAAATGGAATAATATTATAAATGATGTATTATTAGTAGTTTTTTTAGTGGAAAATTAATTCATTGAGTTATCTTGAATGGGTGGTGATATTTTTCTTTTATTAGTGGTGAGAATATCATTTTTGAGAATATTTCAACTTAATATAAAGAGAGAACTTGTTTCACATAAAAAAAGACACAAAAATATAAAATAATGGATTGAGGATGAGATAAGGTCTATAATTCCCTACCCATTCATTTTAAAATAGGTTTTAGAAATGTTTTTAATTCCATTACTCTTAGGATTTTCACTTTTACCATTTTTTTTTACTGTGGAAACTTATTTTTTCCTACTTAATTTTATTTTACATATAAAAAATAAAATGGGTATTATTAAATAATTTCAAATTATAATTCCAAATATTAAATCTATTTTATCTAATAAAATATCTATTCATAATAAAAAATTAATTTTAACAATAATGTATATAACGCATAAAATCCCTTTTTAAGAAAAAAGTGTTTTAATGCTTAACATTTATGTGTAGGATAAAATTATAAATTTATTTTATTATCCTGAAATATATTCTTTTATTATAAAAAAAAAATTATTTGTTTTTCAAAGAAATCAAAGACTGAATTTCATCAAAAATAATATTTAATTAAAAGAATATACAAAAAATAGTTTTTATTAGAAAATATTACTTATGTTGTTAAATAAAGGTTTTATAATTCATAATACTATTTTAAAAAGTATATTTTTACTAATTAAATAATAAATTGATCTTGAAAAAAAATAGATGTTTTTAGGTTATACTTCTAGATATAATCATAAACGTTATGATTTTAGTGAATATTTTATTTTTTTACTATTCACCAACAAAATAATCTATTTTTGAAAAATATTAAAAATTAACCATAAAATAATATTGAAATTAAAAAAATTATGTTATATTTATCATAAGAATTATATAAAATATATTTATTTATTTATCTAAATTAAAATAAAAAACATAAATAAAAACTATTTTATTAAATGGTGACTTCTTAATCATCATGTGTATTTAATCTTATATCATATAAATATCATAATAATTTACTGTTTAAATACTTTTTTATAAGTCCAAATATTACCGATTATAATATAATTTTATATATGATCAATTTTGTTTGTTAAAGTAAAATACAAAACCCTGTATTAAATGATTTTTTAGAAAAATCTTTTTTAAAAATATTAATCAAATTAAAATAATAAAACGTGTTTATTTTAATTGATTATTATCTTTTTATTTAACAATTAGTATATTATTCATTTAATTTTAATATGTTTTGGTTCATTTTTGTTTAGAGTAACATTAGTTTTATGTTTCATATGAAACAAGCCAATAGTGATAGGATCAATTTAAAAGATCAAAAATCATGGGTTGTTACATTCTACTCTCTTATAAAAATTATGTCATCACTATTCTAATTAGTACTTAATGATTAAATAAGGTGAGGATATTATTTTCTTGTTTATAATTCAGGATATAACTTCTAATATTGCATCATCTACCATGTTCTCTTAGGTTATATCAAGTTACTTATATTTACTCAAAACAATATTAATCATTTATACAGTGACATACCTATGTATATATATACATTAATCATAAATTTTCTATAAAATAACATTCTAAAAACCATTTTAATATCTATGAAATTAAAACATAGGGGAACCCTATATTCCTCCACATTTTAATTCTATCCTTAAACCTCAAATGAATTAACCAATAATTCATAAAGTTACACACTAGTAGATATATATCATAATCCCTAAAATGGTATAAACTTCACCAAAAATATCATGGAACACTTTTTCATGGAATAATTAATCATTCCCAATGACATCAATGCAATATAACTCAAATTTATCAAAATAAATCAACCATTTATTACCTCAAAATCATGTATATATTAAACCTAAGAGTTATCCATACCACAATCTTTTATTCTCTAATATTAATCCTACAAAATATAAATTTCTCATAAAATTACTTTTAAAGGTTTTTTATACTATTTAATATGTGTTTAAAAATATTTAAAGTAAAACTATTGAATAAAACCCCATATATTTTTTATATAATCATCATAACATTTTGAATATACTAGAATATCATTGATAAATTTCAATAACAAATGAAAATAGCTAAGAGTATAAACATTTCATATTTATTAAGATATTAACTTCACTACCTTTGGTATAACTCAAAAAACATAAATTTTCCATCATAACATACATATAATAAAATTAAAAACAATTTATGCATGTTATATTATTCAGTTATAAGATAGATTTCTTTTTATATACATACCTCCCTTGGCTTCATTTTTTTATTGTGTTTTAACCATATATTAAAAAGAAAATAGTTATGATGATATCAAAAATATAAATATAAAAACAAAAATATGAAGTTTTATTCCACTATGAAACCTTAATTTTTTACTTACTATACTTTTAGTTCAACATTTTACTCTCTTGGTTAAATCCATGCTTTTCCATTGTATGACATCCCACCTTTTTATTACATAAACATTTCATTACATTATACAAAATAGAGGATCTTTTAACAAATATTTTCTTGGAAAAAGGGAACATAATACATGAAAAAATAAAACATTATTATATTATAATTGAAATTATGATCCATGTTTCATCATAAATACATATATTGAATCACATAAACTAAGGACATAAATCAATGTAAAGGCTAAGCATAAAGACTTTTAAGGGAAATAAAGGGAAACATTTCATGAAAATTATCAATAAAAAATGAGGAATATCATAAAATCATGAGAAGGAGTCACATAATAATAATAATAACATGAATCATAAATTTCATATGTGGATACAACATTTAAATGATACATTCATAAATATATCACCATGGGTTGTCACCGATGTATCATAAAAATTACCAAGGTTACTCACCAAAGTATCGTAATCCTTTTCATCTCTAGAGATTAAATTCTTTAACCATTGTGTTGGATTGTTATCAGGGAACACCATTAATATTTATTAATTAATTTTATCCACATATATCATAATAAAAAATTTCATAAATAACATATGTAGAATAAACGAAATGGGTTTCATATCAAACTCATGGCATTTTAAAAAAAAAGTGTGTGTAGACAATATCTTTATGTCATTATTAACCCACAAAAAGGGATAGTGGGTTTAATGTATGTTAATCCCATAATATAAATGATAATTTTTAAATCTAGGTGAATACCCTTGTAAAGTAAATAGTTGAGGGTATTCACAAAATGAAATAATAAACTTTCTAGAGAAAAGAGATAAATTTTTAGATGAAAACTCGACATCATAACCGTTATGAAACAAGGATTTATATGGTATAAAAAAGAGAGGGGAAAATTTTTACCATTAATAAATTAATCTTAATATATAAAATAGATACAATAAAATTTACATTAGAATATAGTATATAAATTTGAAGGACATACCATTTTAAAAGAGAACTTGAAAGAAAAACAGAAGTTCATATTTCCTTTACCTTGAAGAGTAATTCCTAAAACTGAAATTTTGGGATGTTGGTGGAGTGAGGAAACCTTGGAAAGAATAATTTGAAGGTAAAAATATCATATATTTTTTTAGTATGAATTTTTAATGGGAGCTAATGGAGAAATGGTTGGGTATTTGTAGAAAAAGTGTGGGATTTTTTTATTGATTTCCATGAAAACCTCACTAGTGGTATTTGCAAAACTATCGGCTTACCCATAGATTTTGACCATGGTATTGGCCACATGGAATGACTAATATGTTATTATTATCCAAAAGAGTCGATAATTATTTTATATTACTTATCATATCATTATTATTTAATTAAATATACTGGAAAGTAAAAACATTATTTTTACTATTCACTAAAATCAAAATATTTTAGGAAATTCTCATAAATTCACCCTAACCTGATTTCGACATTATTATTTCAATAATTATGCTTATTTTATCATAATAATTCTCTAGTTATGATAAATTTAATTTTTAAATATAAAAATTCTTATTTATGAAAAATAATAGCTGATAGAAAATGCATAGTAAAATGCAAGGTAAAATTTATGACAATTTTAAAAACATTTATCATTTAAATTTAAGTATGGGTGTTTTAAAGATATTATTTAATTAAAATAAACATTATTAATAATATAATAGTTTATTATAATAAATACATCTTTTCTGCATAGTACAATTTCTTTCTGAAAAAATCAATTTATCTAATTCGTCATATTTTTAAGAAAAACTAAACTTAAAATGGAAATGATTTAAAAACAATTCTATTTATTAAATGGGATTATACAATAAGTAAATTATTCCTTGGAACTTAACCCCTTATAAAACATGTATATAACATAAGGGTAAGGTGTGTGATAGTGACAGATTCATGGGGTGGGTCAGCTAACATCACTCGAGTGGTGATTTATACTAACTTGAACTTATCTCATATGCGATTTAGTTCAGGATTAACAAGTTGAATCTTGGATTGGTCATGGTCAAGAGATAATACCAATGATTCTACCTCATTCCCATGCTCCAAAAAAATGTGCTTCGTATGACACAACTCTACTAGTTGAGGCCATCGTTTCTATTTTCTAAATTAATAAACCACTATCATTTCAATTTATAACACTAATTATAACATTAAAATTATTATGAAGAGTATTTCTTCCAACATTTACATTGATCAATGATCATAATTGACCAACATTCATATAACGTTTGAATCCAAATGGTCACATTTCAAAATATAATCAGTTTATTGCAAGAGATAAATAATATAACACATATTTTTAGGAAAAAATTGTCATCCTAAATGTGTGGTCAATAACATTATTCCCCCTTGAGAAATTGAATCCCCAAAATTTCATCTCGTTCCATCAGTTGAGAAAAGGTCAGGTTACTTCTGGCTCATTTTTTCCTCTGGTTCCCATGTGGCTTTATCATATTTGTGGTTCCTCTATAACACTTTAACAATGTAGTTCTTATTTTTGTGTAGAATGTTTTCTATATAGTCCAAGATATCAATAGGTTGCTTCTCATAATAAAGGTTGTGTTCTAGTTGTACCACCTTAATATTCAGTATATATTATGGTTCGAGTATTTACTTCATCAAGAGATATACATTGAATACATCATGAACATAAGCTATATTTGGAGGAAGTGTAATCTGATAGGAAACTTATCATATGAAATCAAGGATTTCATAGGGGGAAATGCACCTAGGGATAATCTTCCCTTTCTTACCAAACTGTATGACTCTCTTCCAATGTGAAACTCTAAGGAATACTTTTTAACCAACATTTAACTCCATGTCCCTTTGATGGTTGTCAGGATATCTCTTATGATGAATCTGAGAGGCCTTTACATGTTTTTGGATGGAATGAACCTTTTTTGTCATCTCTTAAACAAGATCAGACCCAAGAGGCTTTCTCTCACCAACTTCATCCCAACAAGTAAGATTTTTTCATCCCTTCCCATATACAGCTTCATATGGGGAAATTTGAATACTCAAATGGAAGATTTTTTGTATGGGAACATAAATAGTGGGAGATGTTGATCTCATCCACCTTTAAATTACATTGAGCATGTTTTCAAAGTGTCTTCACGTATTTGAGTAATCCTTTTAGATATTCCCTCAGTTTGATGGTGATATGTTATACTAAAATTAAATTTGGTACATAGATCATGTTTAATACTTCTCCAAAATTTGTATGTCAACCTTGGATAACAATCAGATACGTTGGAGAGTGTTACCCCATGTATCCTTGCCACATTCTTTAAATAAATAATTGAAAGTTGGTCGAGAAAGAAATCTATATATAGAGAGATAAAATGGGAAGTCTCTGTGATATGGTCCACTATAACCCATATCGCATTATTTAATTTGGATGTTTTTAGGAGACTAGTGACAATTTCCATATTGATATTATCCCACTTCTATACTGGTATGGGTAGAGGTTGTAATACCCCTTTAGGAATCTTTTTCTCTACCTTCACTTGTTAACACACTAAGAACATTGTAGTTTAGTCAGTAACCTCCTCTTTCATGATATCCCTCCAATAATGATCACAGAGGACCCTATACATTTTCATTCTTCTAAGATATATAGATTATTTAGAGCTATTATCTTCATACATAAACTCCTTTTTATTTACAGAGTATATGGAAGACATATCCTTGTATGAAATTTCATTACCCCTTCATGATCAATATTGAACTTCGAAAACTTCCAATTCATCATAGACTCTATCTTCCTTTGTAACAAAAAATCTTCTCTTTGAGATTTCATGGACTATTATATTATTAATGGTTGAGAAATAATTTGGGACATGGTTGATAATGTTACTTCCCAAACAATTCCCATGTCCACTTTTACTAGGTCATTGATCAAAGGATCTCCTTGAATCCTCATCATTTCTATAACAACAAGGTATTTCCTACTTAATAAGTTCCAACCATCTCCTATGTATCATGTTCAATTCCTTTTTCCTGAAAATATACTTCCATCATTTATGGTCTGTGTAAATATAATATTTCTCCCTATAAAGAGAGTGCCTTCATATCTTTAGAGGAAACAACAACTGAAACAAAATTCAGGTCATGTGTAGGATACTTATTCTCATTAGGATTCAACTATTGAGAAGCATAAGCAATCACCTTGATATTTTACATCAGGATTCACTTAATACCTTTCAGATATTCTTTACTAAAAATAACAAATTATTATTCGATGGAAAGTAGTGTTAACACGGGTGCAGTGACCAATCTCTTCTTCAGCTCCTGGAAACATTCTTCACAGTCCTTTTTCTATATGAACTTGACCCATTTTCGAGTTAACATTGTTAGTGGATTATAAATTTGGGAAAAATTTTAAAAAACCTTCTATAATAACCCACTAATCCAAGGAAACTATGAATCCCATTTATTGTTGTAGGATGAATCCACTCCTCCACAACCATTGGCTTGGAAGGATCAATTAAGATTCCTTCACTGGTTACGAAGTTCCCCAATAGTGAAACTTATTGCAACCAAAATTCAATTTTTATGAACTTTACAAATAGCCTCTCCTTCCATTGAGTTTGAAATATAACCCGTAGATGATCCTCATACTCCCCATGAATTTTGTAATATATCAAAATGAAATCAATGAAAAATATCCAAAGTTATAAAGGTAGTCCTTAAAGACTTTATTCATAAAATCCATAAAAATAGCATGAACATTATTCAATCTGAGGGTCATAAAAAACTCATAATTCTCATATCTTAATCAAATTTTGGCATTTAGAATATCTTATTTCTTAACTCTCAATTGATGATAACAAGATCAAAGATCAAACTTGGAGAATAATTGATCCCCACAAGGCTAGTAAAATAAATTATCAATTCTTGAAATAGGGTTTTTACTCTAATCCCATTAAGTTATCTATAATAAATTAATAATCACATTGATCTGTCCTTATTCCTTATAAAGAGAACATGTGGTCCCCAAGGAGACACACTTGGTCGGATAAACACCTTCTCTAAAAGATCTTGGTGTTTTTTCATTAATTCATCTAGCTCCACATTTTCCATTCTATACGTCATTTTAGAAATTTTCTTAGAACAAGGAATGATCTCAATGGATAAATATACCTATAATTCATGGGGAGGTCCTGGTAACTCTTCAAGAAATACGTTAATGTATTCCTAAAATATGGGGACACTTTCTATTTGTATACTTTCATTTATTTCATTATCTTCACTGATCATCTTCATAAAGAAGGTAGTGGGTGTTTCTTATAGACAAATATCATGAAAAGATATCACTCATTTGAAAACAATTATAGGTTTCCATTCAGAACTATTGATATTTCATTTCTTCTGTAGTTGATCTTAGCATTATACTTTGAGAGCCAGTCCATCCCTAGTATAATTTTGAATTCCAACATGGGAATGACTATATGATTTCTATTGAGACTGTGCATTAAAAATTGAATACTAGAGGTTTATATAAACCATTGATGTTTGGATAGTCCCTCCAAGATCCTTGACTAATAGTTATATGTCTATAAGTTCAGTTATTGATTCAATAATATTTGGAAATTTAGAGGAAATAAAAGAATTTTTATAACTAGAATCAAACAAAGTACTTTCTAGTAGTGAGAGAACAACAAGAGTACCCGATACTACATCATTTGGAGCTTAAACATCAGTTGTTTGATAGAAAAAGCATGACCTTTCTCCCTTAGACTATTCTGAGGTTGATGGGGATTCCTCTCCACAAACATTGGACTTGGATATTGATTGGAAAAGTTCTTAAGTTTCCCACACATGAAGCATTGGACTTTAGGTAGGGCCTACACCATATTCCCTTTTTCGTTAGTGTTGATAAGTTAAGGCTTAGCCTCACTAGGATAGTTTCGAACAATATAGACTTCTCTTATACCCTTGTAACATTTATCACTTTCAAGAAATCTATTCCTAGAATGCTTCTTCCCACATTTATTGTGTATGGAAAGTTTCAATTTCTTTCCTCATATTCCTTGATCAAGTTTTCTCTCCAAGTTTGGTTCCAAAGATCTCTTATTTTTCATTCAATATATTGGACTAGTGATTCTCTCTAAACTCTATTTCAACTTTTATAGCACTCCTCATTATCCCTTCATAGTTCTCATAGTCTTGATTAGATTGATTATTCTGTAGATGGGGACTTTGTAACACCCCAGGTAAATAAAGAATATGACATCTTTATATTTATCCATATTTGTGAATCAAATATTAATATTACTTTAAAGGGGATGCTATGCTCGATGGCGTACCCAATACGCAACAACAAGTTTCTTGGGAATCTTACGTTGCACTCTAATAATAAAATAATATTATTTTAAATGGTAGTTAACATGTAGCCGTTGTATTGACAGGAATGGATATAAATAACTAAAATATGATTATATATGTTTTTTAAATGTTTTTACATTTATCCAAAGGCTTAAAATATGGAAAGAATTCAATTTTAGGCTTTTATACCCTAATTTTCACTAAAGGTTCACTTATCGCCTTTTGATGGCGAACTTTCATTAAAAATAGTTTTGATCACTCTTATACATTCTTTTGGACCAAATAAAACTCTTCTTTAGAATCGGGGCATCAAATTTTACTTTGTGTAAATTTTTTGTATTTTTCCGATAAAGTTCATTTTTTTAATGAATAGTGTAAAATGTTGTATATTAATTCAAAACCTCTTTTTAATCTAATTTATTTATATGATTAGATTATCTTTTGAATTGGTTTTAAAGTGAAATTAGAAAATATTTTTACCATTAAATCCAATAGTGGTCGTTGGAATTAATTTCACTTTGAAATCGGACTTAAACTAGTGTCAATCTTTTGATACTTATTGTTTCATAAAAACACGCTATTTGCTCTGACAGCGGGAATTAATTATTAAATTAATTAATGTGACTTATATGTTTTGAATTTTTTAAAATAGACTTCATTTTTGAATTCGGAATATCAAATATAGATTAGGGTGAATTTTTGGGATTTTTCTGAAAAACTTCAATTTTTGATGAATAGTGAAACCACTAAGTGGTACTTATAAAAGCTGATTTTTCGTTTAAATGAAATTTTACCACTTCTGTGTTTGAAATTTCAAAAATCCGACATACATGGTTTTCATTAAGAAGTAAAATGTGGTTCAATGGGATAAAAATAATTTTTTGGTGAATAGTAACTTATTATGTTTTTAATCACGATTAGAGGTAATTAGTGTAGTTTAAGGTGAAAATAATGTTTTAATAATATAAAATGAACTTTACACATGTCCAAACCTCATTGGATGTGTCATGGCCGACCAAGAAAAGCCATGGTTCAACTTGGGGACCTCATGGAGCCACTTTGGTTGGGAAATGACATAAATAACTTTTTATTTAATGTTAAAGTAAAAACGACACACACATGAAATGTTTTACTAAAAAAAATTTACATGGGGTTATACAAGTCAGATTTTGGAATATAAATAGTCATTGGAAAGATAAAAAGATTTCCTACATCATAGTATTTTTTTTATAATCTTTAGACATTATATAAATTAAATTATTTATGACATCATGATGATGCAGCGATGACCTCATTATTTAACGATTTAAATAAAATGGAAAGATAATGTAATATCTAAGACCTAAACATGTCCAAAACCTATTGGATGATTGCATTTCGAACCCTTATCACCTTATCCTTGAAACACATCAATGTTGGACCTCTTAAATCCGAATACAATTTTCAAATAAAGTAAAATTTGCTTACTTTCCAAGAGTGACCCTCCTCTCCTCTTATAAAAGGCCCCCACCTCTACCTCTTTTACCACACTCCCAAATCATTTTGCACGTCCAACCCCTGTCCATTTTGGCTCTCCACATCCCTATCTTACTCCTTGAATCCTCACTTTGGGAATAATTCTTTCCAAGGAAGCCTTTGAGCTCAAACCAAATGGAGTTACCCGATTTTAAGGTAAAGTCTTCACTTGAGTCCATTGTCTTATTTTGCTTCTACAACTCCCTAAACTCTTTTTATTCTTTTCTTTTTTAACAACTAAAGTATCCTAAATATACTAGGATGTTTTTATAAGAAGGATTCGATCTACACTTACACACACCTACATCTAATGGTTAAAGAGCATACTATTTCCGTGGATGGAGAATTTCTGCCTCACGAAACGATGACTGTTCAACACTCATATAACACCTTCAAAGGTGGCCATTAAGATGTCACTATATTTATATATGATATATAATATGTTTATGTTTTACTTAAGCTTCTGTATTTTTTTATTTGTGGCATACCTTTATGGCTTCCATTATGGGTATACGCGATATCTTCATTTTAGGAAGTGCGGACTACCGCCCCCTCAAAGTGATGTGATTCGTTAATGCCATACGTGGGACGTATAAAGGATGGATTTAATGTTATTATATATAATTTTATACTGTAATTATTATATACCTATATATCATTATTATTTATTTCCATTAAAGTATGAAATAGAAATGGAAGTAGCGTTCATGCGTACGTACGGCTTACCGTCTCCATGAACGGTACATTTCATTTCTTACCTCAAAATATTATGTACTATTATAAGTACATATATATAATGTATATATATGATGTATGATACATGTAAATTATTAATATAATTCTTTAATTAAAATATACATACCTATCATATAGTTTTAATTCCATTAATACGACATAGAAATGAAAGTAGCGTTCATGCGTACGTACGGCTTACCGTCTCCATGAACGGTGCATTTCATTTCTTTCCTCTAAATGATTATGGGATATTATAAATACATGTATATGCTGGATATATATAATATATATGATATCCAAATCAGGAATGTCATTTTGGATATAAAGAAGCTTTGACCACACGAAAAACATGTAATTGTAAGAAGTCCACTTTCGACTTAAGAACCAAATATCGACAAAACAATCATTATTAACTTAATGATTACATAATGTTTATAACATGGAAATAAGTGATATAAAAGGAATAATAAGCTTTAAAAAGGTTATTAATCAATTATAAATTAACTCAAGTTTATTATTCAGGATGTTAAAGAACGAACAAGACAAGTTGGACCCAAGGTAAGGGATCTTACTCCTCTCTTTCTTTTTAAGTACACTCTTTTATGTCATTCCCTTTAAAGCTCATATTTCTTGTTATTGGGATGTTATTTTATATTACAATTAATGTAATTTTTATGTTCATGTGATGAGAGACCCTATTCTCTCTCATCAATCCATTTTGGAAGTTTTGAGTGGCGCCGTTAGGCTGCCGAATTTTCGTAAGAGATCTAACCTCTCTCTTTCTTTTAAAGTACTCTCCTTTATGTCACTTATTTTAAGCTCCTATTTGGTATGTTGGGGGATGTTATTTTATATTCCTCTTTTTGTAAACTTTATGTTTATGTGATGAGATACCCTATTTCCTCTCATCAATCCATTTTGGAAGTTTTAAGTGGCGCCGTTAGGCTGCCGAGTTTTCGTAAGAGATTTTTCATCTCACTTTTATTCCCGTGAGATTTATGCTACATTTTCCACAATTTACTTTGAGTGGTTTATGTACTTCCAACTATTACACTCCTTTTGTAATATAATTCCATTTATGGGTATTTACATATTCAGTGTATGAAACTTCTTTAATGGGGTGTACTTTTCGAAAGTTACCCAAGTCGGTAAGGGAACCTTTCACCCTCCTCTCTTTAAAAGACTTCATTTGTTATGTCTTTTAAATCACATACTATTATGTTGGGATATGTTCTTATATATCCTGATTAATGTAAATTTTATGTCCAAGTGATGAGATTCCCTTTTTATCTCTCATCAACTCATTTTCTGAATTTTTGAAGTGACACCGTTAGGCTGTCAAATTTTTGCAAGGGAACTTCTTAACCCAAATTTGATTCTTTGGGATAAACTTGTACCCCTTGAATATGTCGTTCTATGAATATGTGTGAATAAACTATGATTGTTTTACACTTAATATCCACTTATATTTGGTGTATTCTTTTGTCACACATAATTATGTAATTGATTTATCCTTAAACCAAGGATACTGTCTTTGTAAGGGACTTCGTCTCAATCTCATTTCATTGAGGCATATTTAGTTTTATACACAACTTTATTTTGTAACGGTGTATAAACCCCTTTGACTTTTACTTTTATACAAAAGGAATCTTTTCTACGAAGCGTTTTACAAAACGACAAAAAGGAATTTTTCGTTTAACGTACGCGGTGACAATGACTTTTTCTGCCGCCGCTAGTATTATTTGGTCTTTGGCTTCTTCAACAAGCCATAATGTTTTTAAAAATAAAATAAATACCATATACTCTTTTATGTATTTTGGTATTGAAAATGGTTTTGATAAAGTATTCTATTATGTCAATATATTTATGATATATTGTGATTGAAATGTGGAAATGTTATCATTCCTTTATATTGGTTTTATGTTTTATGATTTTATATTGGTACTTGGACATTTTAACAGGTGGTTACGTTATAAACCATATGACGGGTGGTGCCGTGAATACCAGGACGGGTGGTTACGTTATAACCTCCAATGCATTGGGTATGGAAGTCGGCCGTATGGCTATTCCATTATGTATGTATGGAAATTGGCCGTATGGCTATTCCATTAAGTGATATGTGTGGGATTCGACCGTATGGTTATTCCACTTAAGTTTGTTTATGTCCCAAGTTACCTTTATATATCTTATGTGTTCTTTATATGGGTTTTATGGTAATCCTTTGGTTAAAAAAAGGTAAGTAATGATATTTTATTCAGTGAAGAGTTTTTACTACATCATAAAGGTGAAAAGTATTACTTTGATAAAGTATACATGGTTAACTTTTTGTTTTGATAAACTAACCGTTTTTATTCTTTGTGTTTCCCTTACTGAGTTTTTATGCTCATCCCAAGTTTTTGAAATGTTTTTTCACAGGACTTAGCATAGAATAGGGTCAAGGATGGGATCAAGGGAAAGTCATGTTACCTAAAACATGAAACTAGACATGTTTCTTTTTAAGAGTTTTCATTTTATGGAAATTTAGTAGAATAGACTAATTTGTAATCTTTTGAGATGTAATAGTTATGTCCTAATTCTCTAAAACTCTAAACCTGAAAACATTCTCAAAGTGAATTATTCATTTAATTCAATTTTAAGTAAGGTTTAAGGTCGGGGCCTTATAGTTGGTATCAAAGGTCGGTTTAGATAACTTTAGAGGTTAGGGTATTCTCTAAGCACAAGTGACATTACATAATCTTGAATTAAGTTAATAATTCACATTGAGTATCTTTTCAGGTTTATAGCATTAGATAAGTAGCTCATAACTTATACATAACAACATGAATATTATATATAGACACTTCTACATATTATCCATTTTTTCATAATATAATAACTCTTAGAAAAAGAAACATGTTTAGTTTCGTGTTTTAAACAGCATGACTTTTCCTTGATCCCATCCTTGACCCTATTCCACTTTATGTCCTGTGAAAAACAATTCAAAAACACAGAATGAGCATAAAATCTCAATAACAGATACATAAAGAAGTAAAATTGATAGTTTTATAAAAAAAGTAAACCATGAATACTTTATCATAAAGTAATACTTTTCACCTTAAATAAGTATAAAAAAACTTCAATAAATATATTCCCATTGCATACCCTTCTTTTGTAACCAAAATATTACCCTAAAACCTAAAGAAGGAAACAGATAGCATATAAGGGTAACTTGGGAAATAAACATAGTTAAATGGAATAACCATATGGTCAAATTCCTCACATATCACTAAATGGAATATCCATACGGCCAACTTCCATACCCAATGCATTATAGGTTATAACGTTACCAATAGTTCTTGGTTTATCACAGAACCACCCGTTATTTGGTTTATCACATAACCAACCATCATTGGATTAGCATGTAACCACCCATCAAATGACCAAGTACCATAACATAATCAAACCACATAAAATAATCCTAAAGAAAAAATAACATTTCCACATTTCAGTTACAAGATATCATTTCATGATATTGATATAATCTGTTAATTTGAAAGATTCAAAAATTAGAGTTTTGAATCATAGTGTTGCATACCACTCTGAAACATTTAAAAAAAATTAAACATTAAAAAACTTATTTCCATATAAAGAAATACTTAAAACCATTTGGAAAATATGGACATTAATGAGAATGATTTAAAAAATAAATCTTTAAAACATCTTAAAATATGTTTTAGTTAAAGAGTCCCTTACCACTTGAGAAACACTTAAATAAAAATCATTAAGGAGTAACAGCAAAAATGACTTTAGATATCATGATAATGTACTAATTAGGGATATAAATAATCAAAGGGTTTTTATATACACATTATAGGATAATAATTGTGCATGTCAACAAGATATTCCTTAATGAAAGGAGATTGAGACGAAGTCCCTTATGAGAATTAGGTAGCCTAACAGCATTACATTAAAATTCAGAATATGTTTTTATGGGAGGGAAAGGGGTCTCTCATCACCTAGAAATAAGATTTTCTTCAATAAGGATATATAAGAACATATACAAACATATTAAAATGGAAATTAAATGACATAACATAAAATTAGTCTTTGACTAAAAGAGGAGGGTGAAAGGTTCCCTTACCTCGAGTCAAAATCGTCAAATATGTTCCTCATTATTCCTAAATAATAATATTAAGTTTATTTATACTTGATTCAAAACCATTTTAAATTTTATTTTTACTTTTACATCACTTATTACCTTTCTATAATAATCATATAATTATTCATGTTCATATCAGTCATGTTGTCGATGTTCGGTACTTGAATCAAAAATGAACATGTTATAATTACAAATTGTCCATGTGGTCAAAAGTAAATTATCTCCATAATGATATTCATGATTTAGATATCATATATATACCATATATATTTATTTATAATAGTCCATAACATTTGGATATAGGAAATGAAATGCACCATTTATGGAGACAGTAAGCCGTATGCATGCATGAATGCTACTTTCATTTCTTTTTCATATTTAAAGAAATGAAAATTAAATAATAAATATGTATATTATAATTAGATTATAATATATATGTTATATATGTTACATAAGTTCATTAATTTTATCCTTTATATGTTCCATGTATATCTTGAATGAGACATATCACTTTGAGGGGGACGATAGTCTGCACTTCCACAAATGAAATTATCATATTTATACAACATCCCAAGAATAAATTTATATTCTAAATGAGAATTAAAAATAATAGATATAAAATAAATATCATAAATATCATATATAATCACATTTCCATCATAATTTCTACTATAAGATGTGGTAGGAGATAATTGAACAATCATCGTTTCGTGAGGCAGTAGTTCACCGTCTACATAAACAGTATGTTCTATACCAATTAGATGGAGGTGTGTGTATCTATAGATAGAATCTGTCTCATAAAAAAAATAGTATATTGATTATATTGGTGTTTTTATATAAACAAATTATAATAATATCATAGGGAGTGGATAAGGACAAATAATGGAAAGGAACTTAAGAGAAGACGATACCTAAAATTGGGTAGCTTCTTTTTATTTGAGTTAAAAGGCTTTCTTGATTTGCTTTATGCCTATGGTCAGGATTATAGGAGGAAGGAAGGAATGATGGGAGATTATTGGAGAATATTTTGGACTATACAAGGGGCTTTATAGGTGTGTGTAATGGGTTAGAAGTGGTGTTTTTTATAAGAGGGGGGAGGGGATCATTAGGAATGTCTTGAAATATTATTTTATTATTAGTTGATTTTAGAATTAAAATAACACCAAAGAGATATATTTCAATGATAAGATAAGGATGGGTCTAAATCCTCTCAAACAATAGTTTTTAGAAAAGTCAAGGTCATAAATTTAACCTTATCTTTTAGATTTAACACTTAGTTATCTAATTTAACTTTTACCATGTCTTATTGTATATTAATACTATATGGTTAATATTGTTTCTATAAAATTCCAATCAAACAAAAATTGGTTCATAAAAATAATTTCCAACATTATTTAAGTAATTTCCTCAAATATTATATTTTAATACTATTAAATAATTTAATAAAATAGTATTTTTTTTAAAACTCATTTATGTCAATTTTTATACTATCAATATCATGACTTTAAAAAATCCATAAAAACTTGATTATTTCCAAAAAACTTCATTAAATCAAATATAAAAAGTCATAATTGTCCCTATAATTATTGTATGGCATAAAAAGTTTCAAAATAAATTTATTTTAATATTTATAATATTATTTATTTAAATCCTTGATTAATAAGGTAATCAGTACATCACCATTGTTTCATAAATAAATTTATTTATTTAACCTATAAAAATTATAAATAAAATACCAGGATATAGGAAATGTGTTATAGTAATTAAATATTATTATAATATTATTTTTTACCCTTATTTACAATATTTACCCTTTAACCATGGTTAATAAAATATTTACTGAAGTTACTATTCATAATGTCTAAAAATTAAAGTTACCTTTTTACACAATTTGGACCTCCTGATTCCAAATATGGAATTCATTTTTCCAAATTAAAAACATATAAGTGGATGAAATTAATTTAAAATTAATTCCCGTTTTCAAAATAAAAAGCGTTTTTTAAGAAGTAAAAACTATCAAAATATTGACATGTGTTTATGTCCAATTTCAAAGTGAAATTACATCCAAAGACCAAAATTGGATTAAATGATAAAAATATAATCCAACTACACATTAAATATAATTAAAAAACAATATAACTATATAAATATATTATATTAAAAGATAGTGTTGGCTTAAAATGAAGTATTTTTCATTATTCATTAAAAAATTTACTTGATCAGAAAAATTCCAAAAATTTACCAAAAGTAAATTATGATGTCACTATTATAAATAAGAAGTTTATTTTGTCCAATGAAACATATAAAAGTGGGAAAAACTATATTTAAAAATGGTTCTCCATCAAAAGGCGGTAAAATAACCTTTTAAGAAATATTAGAGTATTTATGCTTAAAATTTGATTCATTTTCATTTTAAGTCTCTAAATTTTATTGGAAAATGTAAAAACAATAAAATAGAATGTGTAATCATGATATGGTTAGTTATATTCATTCCTTCCAGTATAATGGCTAGGCATTAACTACCATTTAAAATAATAATATTATATTATTATATTTCCGTATGACTCTGCCTTGTGTGCAACATGATATTTTGGGGAAACTCATTATTGCGTGTTAGGTAAACCATCATACATATAATAAATTTTAATTTAAATTGATATTTAATTCAGAAATACTAATAAATATGAAAATTTCATATTCTTTAATTACCTGGGATGTTACATCCTTCCCCCTTTTGGAAATTATGTCCTCACAATTTTATTTACTTATCAAATAAGTATGAGTATTTATCCCTCATATAATTTTCAGATTCCCATGTTGCCTATACAACCATATAGTTTTTCCACAAAACTATTACCTGATGAATTACCTTATTCCACAACAGTTTCTTTCTTCGGTCAAGAATCTGGACTAGTTGTTCCTCATAAGAGATATTCTCTTCCAACTGAACTACCGATGGACTCAAAACATGAGATGGATCTAGAATATACTTCCTCAACAATGAAACCTAAAAAACATTGTGTGGCTGGGATAAAGTTGGTGGTAAATCCATTGTGTAGGCTACTAATCCAACTTTCTCTATAATTTCATAGGGTACAATGAACCTCAGACTCAACTTTCCCTTCTTACCAAAACACATCAAACTTTTCCATGGAGAAACTTTGAGAAATACATGATAACCTACCTCAAAAGAATGATCCTTCATCTCATTATCTGTATAACTTTTCTCCCTACTCTGAGCTATCCTGATGTGTTTTTGTATCAACTAAAATTTCTCTCCATCTCTTCTACCAATTCTAGTCACATAAACCCACTTTCACCTAATTCATCCCAAAAATCTGGAGTTTGACATTACTTCCATTGTAATGCCTCAAATGGATCCATATTTATACTAGAATGAAAATTGTTATTATAATAAATCTCAAAAAAAATAAAGATATTGGTCCCAACATCCATAGTAATCCACTGAACAAGCACGTAGCATATATTCCAATGTTTGAATTGTTCATTCTGACTTCCCATCTGATTGATTATGAAAAGTTGTACAAAAATTTAATTCAATATCCAATGTATTCTAAAGGACTTTCCAAATGTTAGAAGTAAATCTTGGATCATGATAAGATACAATGGATATGGGAACTCCATGCAACATGGCTATCACTTTAACATAAAATCAAGATTGTTTATCTAGAGAAAAATTATGTTGCATAGGAAGAAAATGAGATGGTTCAGTCAATCGATCAACAATAACCCATATTGCATTATTACCTCAAGATGTCTTCGGTAATCCCACAATTAAGTCCATGAATATATTTTTCCATTTCTACTCTAGCACTGGTAATGGATTAAGCATCCCTTTCGGTAACTTCCACTCTACATAAACTTTTTGATAAGTCAAACAAATCACAGTAAAATCAGAATTATCTCTTTCCCTTCAATCCCAATAGTAATACTCCTAAAGATCTCTTTACATATTATTATTACTTGGTGAAATGAAAACAGAGAACTTTGAGCTTCACATAACAACTCCTTATTCAACTGTGAATCATAAGGCACACATTATATCCTCTAAAATATCAATATACAATCATTATAAATGTTAAATTCATGAAGGTTACACTTCTGAACCACTCTACCTTTTTCTGAAACTCATTGTCTTCCTTCTGGGCTTGGATAATTCTGTTTGATAGAGATGATTTCAATGACACCTGAAACAAAAGAGATGAATTTTTAACACCATAAACTTCTGCCAATGTTCATCAAGTCATTAATCAAAGGATCCTATTCCAAACATAATATGGTTAATACAACATTACTTTTTTTAATCAAAGCATCAGACACTTTATTTTCTTTTCCTGGATGGTAATGAATCGTGTAATCAAAATCCTTGATTAATTCTATCCATATCCTATGTCTCATTTTTAATTGTTTATGGGTGAATATATACTTCAATATTTTGGGATCAGTATATATTTCATGCATTATACCATAAAAAATATACCTCCAAATTTTTAAAGCAAAAACTATAGCAACTAATTCTAAATCATATGTATGGTAATTTAACTCATGAGTTTTCAACTGATATGAGGCATAAGAATTTACCTAAACATTCTGAATTATCACATAACCAAGTCCTTTCAACAAATAATCATTATAGATAACAAACTCTCCATTTCTAGAAGGTAATGACAAAACTAGAGCATTCACCAATATTCTTTTAAATTCCTAAAAATAATCATCACATTCTTTGGTCCAGATAAATTTAACACCTTTTTTATTTAACTTAGTCAGTGGGCTAGATAACCTTGAAAAAAAATTTAAGAAAAATTTGTAATACCTTTTCAAACCAATAAAACTATAGATCTAGATGATATTGGTAAGTCTTTCCCACTCTAAAACAACTTTTATTTAGAAGGGTCAGTAGTTATGATATCTTTAGAAAAAATATGACCAAGGAATGAAATTTGATGCAACTAAAACTCACACTTCCTGAATTTACCATAAACTTTTTTTTCTTTTAAGGTTTTCAAAATAACCATTAAATTACTTTCATGTTTCTATTTAATTTTGGAATATACCAAAATATCATCAATAAACACAACCACAAGCTTATCCATGAACTCATAGAAAATTATATTCATAAATCCATGAATACAGTAGGTGCATTGGTTAACCCAAATATCATAACTAAAAATTCATAATGGCCATATCTAGTACGACACGCGGCCTTTAGAACACCTTATTCCTTTACTTTCACTGATGGTACCCTGACCTCAAGTCAATATTTGAAAAATACTAATCTCCTGGGAGCTGATCAAAAAAATCATCGAATTGAGGAAAATGATGCTTTTTTTTAATAGTGATATTATTCAAGGATCTATAATCATTGAAAAGTCTCATTGAACCATGTTCCTTTTTAATAAGCAAGACTAGAGCGCCCCATCGGAATATTCTAGGTTGAATGAAACCTTTATCTAACAACACCCACAATTGTTTCTTTAACTCTAAAAGTTCAAGTTGATCCATTAGATAAGGGGTTTTTGAAATTGTCTTAGCATCAGGAAATAAGTAAATAGTAAATTCAACTTCCTTGTCAGGTATAATACTATGAAACTCATCAAGAAAAACATCAGGATACTCATTTACTACTGGAAAAAAATTAATATGAAGAGATCTTTTTTTCTACAATATGTGTAAGGTAACAGTCATTTCCATCTTTAACTAGATTCTCATCTTCGTGATATGTTATTAGAGATAAGGGTTCATTCTTGTACATAAACAGAATTTCTTTCTAAAAATAAACATCTTTATCTTTATAGTCAATCTTAGCATGATAAATAGAAATCCAATCCATTCCCAAAATAACATCAAACTCTACTGGAGGAAAAATAATAAGTTTTTCAGGTGGATTCTTTCCACATAGAAGGACATGAAGGTTATTATAATTTCTTGTTGTATCAACATATCCTCCAGGTGTTTTTAACAAAATTTTAGGATTCATATCTTGATCTGGAATTCCCGTGTTTCTATAAAATATCACAGAAATGAAAGAATGTGTAGATCTTGAATCAAACAACACATTGGCATGATCTGAAAAAAAATGTACCCGATACCACTTCATTTGATGGTCCCAAATCAATGGTAGTGGTAGAAAATGATTTTTCCCCACCCTTCTACTTTTTATCTATTTATTTTTCACCTAGGGTAATTAACTTTGGACATGGATTGATATAATTCCCAAACTCATTGTAACTAAAACATCTTACCACTATCTTTTCTTTACCTGCTTGATAATCTTCCTTACAGTTATGAGAAATATGACCCATCTTACCACACATGAAGAACTATCCAAATTTTTAGAGACATTCTTTAGGATGATTTTTACCACACTACTCACAAGATGTAAATTGAATTTTCGTATATCTAGACTTCTTTGATGAATACATTACTTTTTTCCACCAACTGGACCACTTATTTTTTTCTCTATCATGGAACGCATGATCATCATAAAACTCCACTTTTTACTTTCTCAAAACATCTGACATGTTTCCCATAGCTTTGGAATTAATGAGAGGCTAATGCCTTTCGATATTTCAGCATCAATTCTAAGTAAAACCAATTTATCTTACAATCAAG
Organism: Viscum album; assembly: GCA_963277665.1. Classification (NCBI taxonomy): domain Eukaryota; kingdom Viridiplantae; phylum Streptophyta; class Magnoliopsida; order Santalales; family Viscaceae; genus Viscum; species Viscum album. The sequence continues at coordinate 1,549,813,643 of OY728125.1, read as the reverse complement.
ATCTCGGATGAAATTTGGAGCATACTATTATAGTCGAGCAAACTTTTCTTCATAGGCAGCCACTAAGTCATCCTTCTACTTCAATTCCAATAATTTATTTTCCATTCTAAGTCAAAATTCCTTAGGAAAATATTTATCAATAAACATACCTTTGAATTCGTCCCAACCAAGAGCATCAATCTTCTAATTGTCCCTGAAATTTTTAACCATTGACCACGACTAATCTAATTCTCCTTAAAAACGATAAACATCAAGGCTAACCTTTTGATATTCTGTATAACCCATGACATCGAAAATCATTTCTATTGTCTTGATCCACCCTTTAGATTTAATCAGGTCATATGATCCTCTGAATGATGGAGGATGTTGTCTCTTGAAATGCTCCACTATAGACATGTTCCTCTGGTGTTGATCTGGTTGATCTCATTCATTTATACCACCACCATTTATATCCTGAGTCAACCACGCCATTACTGCAAAAAAAATAATTAGTTCTGATTCCAACCATCTCGGGATGCAAATTTGGATGGTTATTCTCCTCTATATGCCTTCCCAAGAGTGTTTCCCTATTTCCTCTATGGAAACCCATTCTAAACAAACATATCTTAGATGAATCCACAAGGTAATCTTTAAATTATATATCATTTCAATTTTTTCATAATGTAAAAAAATCATTTCTTCATAATCTATTAACAAAATAATAACTCCTGAAGATATCCAAACCAACCTCTGATACCAAATATAAGGTCCCAGCCTTAAACATTACATCATCTTGAATTATATTAATTACTAACATTGAGGATCTTTTTATGTTTATAGATTTAGATAATTAGGTCATAACTTATATATAACTACTTTAATATTACATGTAGAAACTTCTACTCAGTATCCATTTTTTCATAAAATAAAAACTCTTAAAAAAACAAGCATGTTTTGTTCCATGTCTTAAACAGCATGAATTTTCCTTGATCCCATCCTTGACCTTATTCCACTTTATGTCCTATGAAAAACATTTCAAAAACATTGTATGAGCATAAAAATCTTAATAAAAGATACATAAAGAAGGAAAACTGTTATTTTTCAAAACAACATGTAATCCAAGAATACTTTATCATAAATTAATTCTTTTTATCTTAAGGAAGTAGAAAAAACACTACACTAAATATAAGCCCATTGATTACCCATATTTTGTAACCAAAAGATTACCATAAAATCCATAGAAAGAATCATATAGTATATAAAGGTAACTTGGTACATAAATATACTTAAATGGAATAACTATACATTCGACTTCTACTCATCTCATTAAATGGAATAGACATATGGCTTAATTCCATACCTAATGTATTGGAGGTTATAACGTAACCACCCGTCCTTGGTTTATCACATAACCACACGTCATTTGGTTTATCATGTTACCACCCACCATTAGTTTATCATGTAACCACCCATCAAATATACAAGTACCATAACATAATAATAACACATAAAACAAGAATAAATAAAAAAATAACATTTCCACATTGCAATCATAAGATATCATTTCAAGATATTGATATAATCAGTTCATTTAAAACATTCAAAATGTAGAGTTGGGAATCATAGTGTCCCTTACCACTCTGAATATTTTGAAAGGAATTTACACATTAAAACAATCATGTTCATATAAATAAATCCTTAAAAACATTTCTAAAACATTTACATTAATGAGAAATATTCATAGGGATAAATCATTAAAACATTTTAAACTATGTTTTAGTTAAATAGTCCCTTACCACTTGAGAAACACTTATATAAAAATCATTAAGGGATAAAATAAAAAATGTTTTAATATATCATGGTAATATACTAACTAATTATATAAATATTCAAAATGGTTTTATATACACATTATAGGATAATATTTGCACATGAAAACATGTTATGCCTCACTGAAAATAGATTGAGATGAAGTCCCTTATGAAAATTCAGTTGCATAACGGCATCACATTAAAATTCAGAATATGAGTTTGTTGGAGATGAAAGGGTCTCTAATCACTTGGAAATAAAATTTAAATAAATAATTATATATAATAACATATCCTAACATATGAAAATGTAAATTAAAAGACATAACATAAAAGAAGTCTTTGACTAAAAGAGGAGGGTGAAAGGTTCCCTTACCTCGAGTCCAAATCGTCATGTATGTTCCTTGTTCTTACTAAATTATAAACATAAGTTAATTTAAAATTTCATCAAAACCTTTTTCAAGATTATTATTCATTTTATATCACCAATTACCTTGTTATAACAATCAGATAATTATTCAAGTTCACACCAGTCGTTTTGTCGATGTTTAGTACTTAAGTCAAAAATGAACATGTTATAATTACATGTTGTCCATGTGGTAAATAGTACATTTTATACGGAATGATAGTTATTATTTAGATAAAAAATATTTATAATATATATGTTTTTAGAATATTCCATAACATTTGGATATAAGAAATGAAATGCATCATTCATGGAGACGGTAAGTCAAACGTACACTTGAACGATACTTTCATTTAATTTTCATATTTAAAGGATTTAAAACTAAATGATACATAGGTATATTATAATTAAAGTAAAATATTTATGTTATTTATGTTTCATAAGTTCATTAATTTCATCCTTTATACATTTCATGTATAGCATGAATGAGTCATATCACTTTGAGGGGGCGGTAGTTCATACTTCCTCAAATAAAATTATCTTATTTATACAACTTGAAAAGCATAAAGGTGTGTTCTAAATGAGAATTACAGAATAATAGAGATAAAATAAATGTCATATATATCATACATAATTACATTTCCATCACAATTTCCACCATAATAGGTAATAGATATAATTGAACAAATATCGTTTCATGAGTTAGTAGTTTACTGTCCACAGAAACAGTATGTTATATACCCATTAAACGGAGAGGTGTAAGTGTAGTTCAAATAATTAATATAAAAACAAACTAGTATATTTATAATACTGTTTTTATTATATAAAAAATGTATAATAATAATATAGGGAGTGTATGAGGAAAAATAATGGAATGAAACTTGAGAGAAGACATTACCTCAAATCGGGTAACTTCTTTTGATTTGAGCCTAAGGGATTTCTTGAAACGCATTCTGCCTAGGGGAAGGCTTCTAGGAGGAAGGAAGGAATTTTTTGATATTATTGGATAATATTTTTGATGATCCATGGGGCTTGATATGTTTGATTAATGGGTTTGAAGTGGTTTCCTTTTATAAGAGGGGAGAGGGGAACTTCAGTAATGTCTTGAAATATTATTTTATTATTAATTGATTTTGGAATTATAATAAAACCAAAGAGATATATTTATAAGATCATATGAGGATGGGTATAAATCCTCTAATACAATAGTTTTTATACTAATCTTGGTTGCAAATTTGAACTTATCTTTTAACTTTAACCCTTAGTTTACTAATTTATCTTTTACCATGTCTTCTTGTATATTCATACTATATGGTTAATATTGTAACTATAAAATGGAAATAAAAACTCAAGTGGGTCATTAATGACATTTTCAACATTATATAATTCATTTGGAAGAATAATATATTTTTAGGATTATGAAATCATTTAATAAAATAGTATTTTGTTTAAAAAAACTCATTTAAGTCAATTTTTATACTATTCATATGATGACTTTATAAAAAATTCAAGAAAACATTATTATTTTGAAGAACCTTATTTAATTAAAAGATAAGAAGTCATAATTATCCCTAAAATTAGTTTATGGCATAAAATGTTTCAAAATATATTTATTTTAATATTTATAATCTCATTTATTTAAATAATTCATTAATAAGGTAATCACTAAATCCCCATTGTGTCATAAATAAATTTATTTATTTCATCTTTAAAAATTATAAATAAACTACAATGATGTAGGAAATATTTTTAGATTTACAATTAATATTTATAGTTGAAAATATAATTTATATAACCCCATATAAAAATTATTTTACTAAAAGATACATGTTTAGGTTATATTTTCCTTAACATTAAATTAAAAGTAATTAAATGTCATTTTCACATCCAAGTTGCTATATGGGGTCCCAAAATATACCCAAGTATGACCATGGTCATACATATATTATAAAATAGTATTACGACATGTTTTAAGGTAATTAAATATTATTATAATATTATTTGTTACCCTTATTTACCAGATTTACCCTTAAACCATAGTAAATAAAATATTTACTAAAGTTACTATTCATAATGTCTAAAAATAAAAGGTACCTATTTTTACAATTTTACCTCCTTATTCCAAATATCGAATCCATTTTTTTGAAATCCAAAACACAAAAGTGGAAAAAAAATTAATTTAAAGTTTATTCTCGTTGTCAAAACCAACAGCGCCTTTTTAAGAAGTATAAACTACCAAAAGATTGACATGTGTTTGTGTCCAATATCTAAGTTAAATTACTTTTAATGACCAAAATTGGATTAAATTATAAAAATATAATCCAAATAAACTTTAAATATAATTAAAATTAAAACTTAACTATATAAATATATTATATTAAAAGATAGTTTTGACATAAAATGCAGTATTTTTTACTATTCGTTAAAAAATTAACTTTATCATAAAAATTCAAAAAAATTACCCAAAGTAAATTTTTATGTCACGCTTCTAAAGAAGAATTTTATTTTTCCAAATGGAATATATAAAAGTAACAAAAATTATATTTAAAAATGTTCGTCATCAAAAGGCAGTAAAACTACCTTTTAAAAAATATTAGAGTATTTATGCTTAAAATCCGATTCATTCTCATTTTAAACCTCTAAATTTTAATGGATAAATATAAAAAGCATTTAAAAAACAAGTTTAATCATAATATGGTTAGTTTTATTCATTATAATGACTATTAGTTAACAACCAATGATAATAATAATATTATATTATTATTTTTCAGTATGACTCAGCTTTGTGTGCAACATAAGATTTCGGAGAAACCAATTGTTACGTGTTGGGTACACCATCTTACATAGAATCCATTTTAATGTAAAATTGATATTTAATTCAAAAATATTAATAAATATGAAAATTTCATATTCATTAATTACCTGGAATGTTACAACTTACCTCACACTTGAAGTATCAAAGGCCTGCAATAGAATCTAACAACAAGTAATAACACAATGATGACGAAGTAGGCCCTAGAATCAACCAACACAACTCATAATTTATTTAATATATCAAAATAGTTAGTGAAGAGGATAGATCAGAACATACCTTAATGAAACTCACATGTCGCACTATAACCAACCCAAGGGTTAACAACTAGAGGAATATCTCATGACAGATCTACATGGAAATAAGAAGAATCAACCTGATAGACCAAAGAATCTAAAAATATGGAATAAATAGGATAGCATGATTAAAGACAATGAAGAAAAAGTATAAATACTCACCTAGAGATATTTACTACAATTGCAACAATGGATAATTTCCGAAAGAAACTATTTGGTAAGAGCATAGGTCTCCAAAATTGTCTGGGATAACTCCAAGGTCAAGGTGATAGAATCCTGTGGCTAAATGAAACAAAAATAAATTGTTAAAAACCATAAAATCCCATATAATTATGATTACATGGCATGTAATCCATTTTCACATTGTGTAATCATCAAAATCCAAATACACCCAAAAACCCATCCCCTTGGGTTAAAAATAACAATTTTTACCATTACACATTATGTAATCATTTTTCATTTTTTAAACCCTTAATGACTTGAACCAGTTCATGATAACTTCCAAACACCCATTGAACAACATGTAAACCTTTTACATAATGTGTAAACATCTCCCAAAGTGAAATAAGTTCAAACTCTAAAAAAATAACTGATGAAATCTACCTAGTGAATAATAAACGACGTTTAAACGCATTAAATGGCATGTACAACTCCTACAGATAGAAAATATCCAAGATTTTACTAAAATTACCAAACCTCTCTGGTATCCTATAAACTCATGGAGAATCCCATTAATAATTTAACAAATTTGTACCCATACTCCATTAATTCAAATAAACATACATCCAAGAACATTAGGAAATTTTCCCCAACAAATGCTCTCTATCCTTGGGAGTCTTAACACGCTTCCTAATAAAGAGGTAAATGATAACCAAGATGAGAAATACATGAAAGATAGTAATGGGATTTATAAACTCCCCACCATAGGTCTTTTTGTCCCTAGTAATTCATGTGGAAGAATAATTTCCAGAAAAAAGGTGAGGCCACTTATCCCTCATCAACAACTCAAGCTTCCAAGTGTGACAACCGGGTCCCGGTGACAGCACAGACACCCCGCCTTAACATGGCCATAGGGTCCTGGCCTACCAGGTACCCCCAGTTGCCCCGCAGACACGTGGGGCCCACCCCAGGGTCCACCCATGTGCCTGAATGGGTCATCTGACTAATGACAGTCCCCACAGGCCAACACTTGTCCTTTCCAGTGTGCTTTGTCCTCACTCACACAAACCCTAGGAAACTTCCCAGAAGGTCACCCATCCTGATCACTACTCTAGTCCAAGCACGCTTAACTATGGAGTTCTAACCAGGTAGACTCTCGAAAAAGAAGGTGCACCTTGCTGACAAGAGTCATATCATTTAGCCATTTAACCCTTTATCATTTGGAGATGTTACAATCACCCCCCCCCCTTTAGAGCACAACGCCCTCTTGTGGGCCCTACATCTCAACCTAAGCAGTGCACCGCACTTAAGGCTGGGTTCCTCCTATGATACCAAATGTGACAACCAGGTCCCGGTGATAGCACAGACACCCCGCCTTAACATGGCCCCAAAGTCCACCCACGTGCCCGAACGGGTCATCTGACTAATGATAGTCCCCACAGGCCAACACTTGTCATTTCTCGTGTGCTTTGTCCTCACTCACAAACACCCTGGGAAACTTCCCAGAAGGTCACACATCCTGATCACTACTCCAGTCCAAACATGCTTAACTGTGGAGTTATAACCTGGTAGGCTCCCAAAAAGGAAGGTGCACCTTGTTGACATGAGTCATATCATTTAGCCATTTAACCCTTTATCATTTGGGGATGTTACAATCACCCCCCTTTAAAGCACAACACCCTCGTTGTGGGCCCTACATCTCAACCCAGGCAGTGCACCGCACTTAAGGCTGGGTTCCTCCTTTGATACCAAATGTGACAATCGGGTCCCGGTGACAGCACAGACACCCCGCCTTAACATGGCCACAGGGTCCTGGCCTACCAGGTACCCCCAGTTGCCCCGCAGACATGTGGGGCCCACCCCAGGGTCCACCCACATGCCTGAACGGGTCATCTGACTAATGACAGTCCCCACAGGACAACACTTTTCCTTTCCAGTGTGCTTTGTCCTCACTCACACACACCCTGGGAAACTTCTCAGAAGGTCACCCATCCTGATCACTACTCTAGTTCAAGCACGCTTAATTGTGGAGTTCTAACCAGGTAGGCTCCCAAAAAGGAAGGTTCACCTTGTTGACATGAGTCATATCATTTATCCATTTAACCCTTTATCATTTGGGGATGTTACAATCGCCCCCTTTAAAGCACAACGCCCTCGTTGTGAGCCCTACATCTCAACCCAGGCAGTGCACCGCACTTAAGGCCGGGTTCCTCCTCTGATACCAAATGTGACAACCGGGTCCCGGTGATAGCACAGACACCCTCGTTGTGAGCCCTACATCTCAACCCAGGCAGTGCACCGCACTTAAGGCTGGGTTCCTCCTCTGATACCAAATATGACAACCGGGTCCCGGTGATAGCACAGACACCCTGCCTTAACATGGCCATAGGGTCCTGGCCTACCAGGTACCCCCAGTTGCCCCGCAGACTCATGGGGCCCACCCCAGGGTCCACCCACGTGCCTGAACGGGTCATCTAACTAATGACAGTCCCCATAGGCCAACACTTGTCCTTTCCATTGTGTTTTGTCCTCACTCACACACACCTTGGGAAAATTCCCAGAAGGTCACCCATCGTGATCACTACTCCAGGCCAAGCACGCTTAACTGTGGAGTTCTAACTAGGTAGGCTCCCGAAAAAGAAGGTGCACCTTGTTGACATGAGTCATATCATTTAGCCATTTAACCCTTTATCATTTGGGGATGTTACACCAAGTCTCATGAGAATTTGATTCATACCTGCATAACAATCTAAATAATAGAATTGACTTATCACATAAGACATTCATCTGAGGTTCAATAATCTCTATTGCATACTCCATAAGAAACACTTATGGCTCTAACTCAATCTCTTCCCAACTCAAAACATGAGAGGGATCAAGATGATAACTCCTAAATTGAGTTATATAGAAAATATTTGAAAACATTCCTCAAGGTAACTTTGTTTTGTTTATGGGTTGACTGTGTTTGTTGACAAAGAAGGTTGGAAGAGTAATTTTTTGAGTTCCAGAATGATTATTGACAATGTATATTGACCAAGATCCATGAAAACGTATTATATACTCTGAAATCATAATATAAAATTATGTGTACATGGTGGAACCATTTTCCAGTGTTTTCCAAATTTTTGGGGTTTGACATTTAGAGGATGACTCGTGATTCTTGAAACATTGATTTCCATGTATTCCTCGTAAAAATATGGTAATGGTATAGAATTATCCGCGATTTTTAATTTCATGAGGGTCTGGTTCTTCACAAAATTTTGGTGTTTCATAAAGGTTTATATATTAATAGAAATGGATAAGCATGAGGGAAACATGGTAATTTACGCGATTTAGGGAAGTTTTTGTGAATGGGAAATTTCATAAATTCTTTTGCAAAGGGAGGTTCGCAAACAAGATTGAAGAACTTCATAAAAAGGCCTTAGTGAGGTTATAATATTCACATATTAGAGGCAATTCTTATAAATAGGCTTCTACCTCCCTCATTTGAAAGAGATTAAGCCTTAACGAAAATAAAAAGGCTCTAAATTCGTGAAGGTGATCTACATAGGATTATTCTTCCATGAATGTTTTCATAAGAATATATATTTTTCAAAGAAAGGAAGTTTCATGAAGGCAGTGTAATCTTCATGAATATTGGGAGAATCTCAAAAGTTCTAAGCATTGTGAAAGTTATGAGATTCTTGAAAGTTGTGTGATTTGTAAAAGAAAAAAGAATTTTTGATTAATTTGGAAGTTTCAAAAAAATTGGAAAAAGGGATTTTATGAAAGTAAATCTTAATCAAAATAATAATATATTTCACAATAAATTTTTTGAAAAGTGTTATTCATCAAGTGGATGAAATTGTAACATGATTATGCACCAAATTATGTATATAACATATTTATTCAAGTAATCAATGAAACAATATTCTAAAAGATTAGTGAGCACACTTCACTTTGGAGAGAAGTGAACATTCAAATTGTGATTTGTTTTAAACCCATAGGGATAGAGTGTCCACTCCAAAATTTCTAATAATAGTCTGCTTTATTGGATTTGGAACATAGGCACATTACCTACGTAAGAACCTTCCATATATCATAGTGTGGGTGAACCATCTAAAATTTTTATATCTCATGCATGATATCATTTCTGTTCATACATTTCTATGGGAAAGGGATAAGAAGAGTGTTTTTTTAATGATGAAACAAGATCCAAAGGGGATGTTTTTTAATCTATTATACCCTAATACACCCCCCCCCCCCCAACTCAGTGTATTTAATCTAGTTGGTCTTAAAATTGGTATCATATAGAATTTTTAATATTATCATTTCTTTCTCAAGGGTTTCAATGGATTTTTCATTCATAAAGGTATTCTAATCTTTCATGGATTCAATTTTCAATTATGGAAGAATCAGATGTAGAGATAATTCTTATCATTAGGTATGGATGTCTTTATAGTACAAATGCATGGTATTCCAGCCAGTGTAGATAGTATTTCTTTATCACAAGTGTACCAAATAGAATTAGATGTTGACAATAGAGGAATCAATGCATTATGAGGAGCATTGTACAGTGAAATATACAGAATGTTGATGTCATTTAAGTTAATTCATTTTATGTGGCAAAGTTTGTTAAATAACTATGAAGGGAAATCAAAAGTAATAGAATCAAAATTATAGGTTTTTTTGAAAAAAAATATTAGGACCTGAGAACAAACTCCAATGAGTCTGTAGATACATTCAATGACCAGGTGAATGTTTTTGTGGAAGACATGAATGGTCTCGAAGAAATTTTTAAAGATGTATATAAAATTAAGAACATCTCGAGAATACCACCACCTAGGATTAATCTGAAAGTATCTCTACTCAAAGATAAATATACTAAGGATATGATATTGGATTGATTTTATAGTAATCATTTCACATAAAAGATTAGAAATGAAGATATTGAGTCCTTGAAAAAAGGATGTCCAAATAGGTTGCATTAAAAACCATGAAGATTCTCACGATTGAAGATGAGAAAGAAGAAGAAGACATGAATTACCTCATGTCATTCCTTTCCTCAAATGTTTAAAGGGATATAAAATATTTCAAATAGAAACATTCTCTCATATGCTTTCAATGCCAAAAAATTGGACATCTTATATCAAGGTGCCTCAATAAGTTTCAATATGATTATGAGGATGGAGTCTAAAATCCCATGAAAAATTCTTGAGCTTCTGCGAATAGTAATAAAATTTTTAAGTGAAACTTCTTTAAAAATAAGAATATTTTTTCAATAGAAAAAGATATTTAGAATAATATGAGGTTCAAGAGATAGAGAAATGTAAAGATCATGGAGATAATGATATGGTGGCTATTGTAGGTATCTCCCAAAAAAGAGAAGAATGTGAAAATTATGATGAATAAGTCAAAGGAATAATTTATATCTAAGATAAATTAGAAACTAATCTTGGGGAGATAGATGTTTGGAGAGACGAAACAAAGTAAGAAAATCAAGTGGATCATGATAAAAAACATTATACATGGAAGTAGGGAAAAAAGAAGTATAAGATGAAGAAAGAAAATGAAAACTTTAAATCTTCAATTCTAGAGAACTAAGAAATGTTCATTGAATATATCTCAATGTTGACAAATGGAAAAAGATTAATCAATGGTTTTAATAACACATAAAAATATCTAATCAAACTTTTTTATGATCATAAAGAGGAATTTGTTGACCTTTTAAGATACTTAAAGGAAAAATAATGCCTCTTAACTCTTGGTATGAAATCAAGAAATCATATTAATGAGGATATAAAAAATATTTTAGTAGAGTATAAAGGTCCAGAAACACATAAGAAACAATCATTTCCAAATGATATGGATGGTATGAGGCTTGATCACAAACAAAAATATGTGATTATTAATGTCAACCCACAAAAACCCACTCTATGGATGAAAATTAATTTTGGGTACAAATAAAAAATCAGAAGACTGGTAGAACCAATGTAATAATATTTCATATAATAATTTATAGGAATACACCTCATATTAGGTGTTATTGCTGTGGAAATTTGGGACATTATCAAAATGTATATTCTATATCCAAAAGGTATTTAAGGGTGTAAGAGAAACTATGTTGGACACATAGAGTTAAATATTACAAGAATGATTTTTGTGGTCATTATTTATAGTGTGAAGGATTTAGACACATGAATAGATATTTCTCAACTACAATGCAAAGGAATGTTCCAAAAAAGAACAAAAATGGTCATAACTAGCATCTCAATAAGTCATCGAATGAGTTGAAAAAAATCAATTAATATCTATGTAAGATAAAATTGGTACATAATAATCCAAGTAATATTAATATTATCAATCCAAAATGTGTAAGAATTCAAAGACATGGATCAAAAAGAAAAGAGCTGAGAAAGAATTGGTTTTTGATATTTCCCTTAAAGCATCAGATTGTGTTACTGTATGGATCCTTTATAGTGGATGCACATCACATGTGGTAGGTAATAAGGATATTGTTATAAGAATCAAATATGACAAGGAAGGTTTTTTCAAATTTGAAAATGATGAATTCTTGAATATTTTTGGCTCAGAAGAAGCCAAATTTGGGGGAATGATTTGAGACATGTTGTTGTCTTGGTTGTTGAAGTTCTTAGTCACAACTTTCAAAGTGTTAGTCAATTGAATGAATAATATCATGATATAATGTGTAGAATGAAGTTGTGTATCATCAAGGGAAAATATTTTAGGGAAATCGTAAGAAAGGGAATATCTACCTTATCAGTGGAGAAGAAGATATGTTCTTTCTATCAAGAGAGGAAAAAAGGTTTTGGGATAAATTTATTGGCCATCTATGCCAACCATCCCTGGAATATCTAGGTAAATATTATGTATCTTGATATCTCCCCATGCTATCATGTGATCATACTCATGCAATCAAATCTTGTCAATAAAGGAAGGTTATTATAAATACATATAAGGAATAAATAAAAAATTCAACTAGAGTGCTTGAATTATTACATGAATATGTGTTTAGAACTATCTCAACAAGATCCATTAATGGTAAAATGTATTTTATGCTTTTCATTGATGATTTCTATAGGATGGAATAGGTTTTTCTTTCATTTCCCATAAGTCTGATGTGTTAAATTACATAAATATTATAAAAGGGAAGCTAAAAGTATGCTTAGATATGCGATTATGAAGTTTTGAACTGATAATGGTACTTAATTTATAGATATCCAACTATAAGATTATCATGAGAAACATTTGTTAGGGTATCATGTTTCAACAGTGATAACTCCTCAAAAATATAGAGGGGTTGATAGTGGAAATTAGATCATAAAAAACATGTACAGAACAATGCATATTGAAAAGGAACTACAAGAAAAATTCTGGAAGAAATCATCCTTAACATTGGATTATGTATCTAATGGGGATTTGTTGTGTCCCAAACAAGAAATTACTCCTTATGATCTATGGTACAGAAAGAATCCAACTTTAAAATACATTTAAATCTTTGGAAGTTGGTGTTTTATTCTAAATAAAGAGAAATATAGGGAATCTGAATATCGTTGTGATGAGGGGATATTCCTTGGCTATTAAGGAAAAATAAAATCATATAAATGTTTCAACAAGAGGATATAAAAATTATTAAAAGGTAATTATGTCACTATATTAGATAATGAATATAATCTTCATCAATATAGTGAAAAATTCCCAAATGACAATGATGAAGAGGAAAGAAACTCATGGGGAGTAAATGTTTAAAATGTTGATTTATATGAAGATACTGATGATGAGTATGAGAAATTCAATTCTATATCCACATGAAAGTTGAAGAGTCGAGCTAAAATTGACATATATAACATCATTGGTGATTAAGAAGCACCAGTTCAAACATATAGAATGAATTACTTATAGAATACATCCTTTCTATCTCAGGTAAACCCTAAATGTTCTGAAAAGGTATCTGGAGTTGAGATCTGGGTTTAGACTATGAATTAATATATTAACAAAATTAATAAGAATCATACATGGTATATTGTTTCAAGATTGGTCAATATGAATTTCATCAAGGCCAAATGGGTATTTTAGGAAAAACTAAATGAAAATGGATTCATAATTTGGATGTCATCATGACTAGTGATCGAGGGATACTCCTAGATTGAGGAAATCGACATTGATGATACATTTTCACCTATTTCATGGCTCAATACTATTCACTAATTCTTTTCCACGGTAGAAAAAAATAAAATTCATTGTTCTCTAAATAGATGTCAAGTCATCATTTCAGAATGGGGTTCTAGAAAAAGAACTGTATATCATCCAGCGAGATGGTTTTCTTATTCATGAATATGAGAACATAGTTTTTTGGCTGATGAAGGTGTTATATGGATAGAAGTAGGCACTATGAGCATGGTATGCAAGGCTTGATCATTTTTTGTAGAATCTCATTTTTTAGTGTGGTGGATTTTATTGTAACCTCTAATTAAACAATAACAGTAATAAAAGGATGATGGTGCCAGTGTCTGTAGATGATATAATATTTGGTGGATTAGATGAATCACATTGAAAAATGTTGGTAGAATTCATAAGAAGTGAGTTTGAAATGTCAATTATTGGTTAACTGTCCTTTTTCATTGGTTTACAGGTGAAAAAAGGAATGAATTTCACAATTATTTCTCAATAAAAATATCCCATGGAGGTTTTGATAATATTTGTAATAGATAATTCCAAAGATATGATGACTCTTGTGGCTACCCATATGAAAATATCATGAGATGATGATGGAAAAATGGTAAATGTCATGGAATATAGGAAAATAATTGGTAGTATGTTGTATTTAATGGTAACATGACCCAATATTGTTTTCTCCACATGACAATAAGCATTGTATTAAAGATATCCCAAATAAATCATCTTTCCTACAGTAAAAATAATAATTTGGTATATTGAGTGCATGATGGATTCAAATTTTCTTTAAAATCAAACATATTAATAAGTGTTATTGGTTTATAAAAATGTATATTGGGAATATTTAGAAGATAATATAAAATCAACATCTTTTGGTGTAATATATCTTTGCAGTTTGTGTATTTCATGGATAATAGAGAAACAGACTACATTTTATTGAGCACTACATAAGTTGGATATATTGTGTGCACTCATAATTAAACATAGTTATTATGGATAAAGTAATAGTTTGATAATATTGGAGTTGAAGTTAATTCTCTAATCAGAATCCATTATGATGATTCAACTGATATAAATCTTAGAAAAAATTCATTCCATCACTCGTGGATAAAGGACATTGAAATCAACCATAATTTTATCAATGATAAGGTGGATCATGGTCTTGTGAAGTTGGAGTATGTGCCAACATAACGACACGATGTAGACATTATTAAAAAGGCCTTACCTAAAGTGGAATTTGATCATCATTGACTAGCTATTGGAGTTCATTTGAATTCCCACACTTAAAAACAAGTGGAAGTGGAACCCCCTCTCTCTAAAGTATGATTTTTTTACTATGTTCTGATATGTTATCATTATCTTGTTATAGACACAAAGGAGTTAACTTTGGGTTCATTTACAAAAGGTGATAAAATATCTGGATGAATACCGGGATAGAAGCTGATTGGGGAAGAAATAAATTAGGGTGTTTTGAATATAATGATGCTACATATAATCAATCAAAGGTTATATATCACAACATATATGGTTCTTGGACAAATCAATTAAATATTTTGAAAATGAATTGATTAATTGATTAAATTTTCATTCTACTCTTATTTCTCATGTCGATCATGGATCAAGTGGTCTTAGTGTGTGTATTGGGTAAATCATTGATCACTATCTGGAATCAAAATAAATGAATTTTAGTTAAATATGGAATATTTTTCAAAGTGGTTTAAAAGGGTGAAGTTTTTTTAAAAAATAAAATGGGGAGATTATAGGGAAAAAGTCCCTCAAGGTAACTTTGCAATGTTTTTAGTTTAATTGTGTTTGTTGAAAAAGCAGGTTGATAGAGTCAGTTTTGGAGTTCCATCATGATTGTTGACAATCTATGCCAACAAATATTCTTGAAAATGGATTGGATTATATGTAAGTGGTATGAAAAATTATGTGCACATGGTGGCACTGTTTCCCAGTTCTTTTCAATTTTTTGGGGACCAAACTTTGGAGGATGAATCAAGATTCATAAAATATGGGTTTCCAAATATTCCTCATAAAAATATGGGAAAGGAATCGAGTTCATGAAGATTTTGTGTTTCATGATGATATGGTGCTTCGTGAAATATTGGTTTTTTATAAAGGTTTGAAGATTCATGAAAGATGGATGAGAATGAAGGAAAGAATATAAGTTATGTGATTATGATATGTTATGAGAATAGTAAATTTTTTTGAATGTTTCAAGAAGGTTGGATGGTTCATTAACAAGAATGAAGAGATTCACAAAAAGGTATTATAAAGGTTGTAATCTTTGTTAAATAAAGGAAATGTCTATAAATAGGCATCTACACCCTCATTTGAAAGAGACAATGACTTAATTAATATTCAAAGGCTCTAAATTCATGAAAGTGATTTTTGAAGGATTATTCTTGTGTGAAGTTTTTCATAAATTTTCATGATTCACAAAGAAATAAATATTTGTAAATCCTATTTAAGCTATATTAAAGTTAGGATCTTCATGAATGTTTTGAGCACCACAAAAGTTTAACTTTTTGTGAAAATGAAATGTCTTTTAAGAATTTTTATGTTTCATGAATGTTGGAAAATGGGTTTTAGAGAATGTAAATATTAAGAGAAATAAAATTTCTTTCCTAGTAAATATGTGCTAAAGTGGTATTTATCATGTTCATGAAAGTTGAACTTAATGATTCACCAAATATGGTCTAAAACATATTGATTTAAGTGATCAATGAAATATTCTTTTTAATGGGAAGTGAGAACATCTCATTTTATAGAGAAGTGACAATTCATATTGTGATTGGTTGTAAACCAGGAAGGATAGTGAGTCTACTCGAAATATGTAATATTAGTGTGATTTAGTGGATTTGTTACTAGGAATATTTCCTTTGTATGCTCCTTTCATGTATCCCATTGTAGGTTAACCAAGTAAAGTTATTGTGTCTCATTCGTTCTTTTATTTTTTTCATACTTTTCTATAAGAAAGGGAGAGAATAATATTTTTTTTAATGATGAGACAACATATGAAGGTACATTAATTTTAATAAATCATGACCTAATTCACCACCCCCTACATAGTATTTAACAAGTTGAGATAAACAAAAACATCATGAAAATTCATCAACTATAGCAGTAAGCCCAAGTGATAAGAAACCCACCCAAGCTACTCAGTGACCTCAAATGGTCCAACATATCTTAGAGATAACATTACCTACTTTCCATGAAGATAGACACCCAACCAAGGATAAACATTCAAGAAAACCTGGTCACCTACAAACAACAATGAATGATGATTCTATTCATTTTAATACATTTATATTGACTCTGAGATGTAACCAGACACCAACATATATCTTGAATCCTCATAGATATCCCCAGAATGGGAATTTTTCCCACTAAAGAGGCATCTCTCACCTCTTCCCAACAAAGTGGTGATCTACATATGAAACAATAAAAATCCTAAAAGGGATCTATTCTGATTGATTATTGATAACTATTATTATAAGAAATATCAACCAGCCCTGGATGGCTATCCCATGATCCCCTAAAATACAAGACATTGGCATAGAGCATATCCTTTAGTATATGAATAGAACGCTCTGTCTGACTATCTATCTACGAATAATAAGTTTTGGTCATCTTAAACTAAGACCCCATAACCTCTTAAACACTCCTACAAAAAAATGAATTAATCCTATCATCTCTATTTGAAACAATGGAAGAGGGAATCCCAAGTAACCTCATGATCTCTTATACATACAGATTAACCAAATCATAAACATTAGAGTTTTCCCTGATCAGAAAGAAATGTGATGACTTCTATAACTGATCAATCCACACCTAGATATCATTTCCCCCTCAGAGATTCCATGTTGATCTAATAAAAAATTCCATGGATACCTCATCCCATTTAAAAACCAGCACTATATGAGGATGAAGCAAACCAAAAGGGTTCACATTCTCTACCTTTATATATTGACAGGTGTAATAGAGGGACACATAATCAACAATGTCATGATTCAAACCTGACCACCAGAATCACCATCTCATGTCATAGTATATCTTCATATTTTTAGAATTAATGGCTCATAATGATCTATGAAAATCAAAAAAATCATCTCCTAATTGTTGTTGGGATGACAACCTAATCACCAAAATAATGAATTCCATCTAATGAGAGAGACTTATCTAAAATAGTCTCCCCGTCATATATCGTTTTTCTGAATTCATATAAACTCAGCATCCTACAACTAAATATATAGGATAGAATCAAGTAGAGATGATAATAACTAAACACTGGCCAGATCCATACCTAAAACATCCTCATGAGCATCTAGGTGAAACTAAGATAATATTCTCATTAGGTTCCACCCTTCCTTCCATTCTAAAACAGACTATGATGGTACTTTCCTATTAAGAGAATATATGACTACATTCCCCTTCTAGAGGGTATAGGAAATGTCGAATTTAAACATTTGAAGGTATTTACCACCTCATTTTGAGATTCATGTCTTTATGGGAAAAGATATATCTCAAACTCTTATGGTTAAAAAGGATGTAAACTTTTCCCTAAAAAATAGTTTCTCCAACACATAAGCACATACATAACCTCAAAAACTCCAAACCATGAGTGGGGTAACTATTCTCTTGCATTAAAAGCTGAAAATTCCATAATCCACCTCATAATCATCCTGTATAAGCACACAACACAAAATAGTGTTAGAAGAATCACATAAAATCAGGGTCCCCTTATTGGGATCAGTAAAGATAAAAATAGGATATGATGTCAAAATTCATATCAATTCTTCAAAATAATAATGACACTTTTCATCCTATATATATTTCACCATTTACATAGGAAGATTATTAAAAGGTGATTCAAAATTAGATAAATCCTTGAAAACTATTCAGAATATATAGAAATACCAAGGAAGCTCTGAATCTCAAAGTTGTTCTATGGCTCTTCCCCTTAAAAAATTGTCTTTACTTTCTCTGGATCAATTGATAATCCATGTATAGAAATCATGTTCCTTATCAACATCATTTCTTGAATCTAGAAATTGAATTTCCAAATATTTCCATATAAATAGTGACTACTTAATATTTCCAAAACAAAACTCAAATGGTGCTTGTGCTCATTCTTAGTTCTTGAATAAACTAAAATTTCAGTCATAAACATTACCACAAAAGTTTCAAGATACTCATGGAATAGTTGATTTTTCAAAGAGATAATAACTAAAATATAATTAATCAGACCCAATGAAATCACAAGATATTCATAAATGCCATGCTTACTTGAAAACACTTTCTTCATTATATCAAACTCCCAATCTCTGAGTTGATGATAACTCGACCAAATATCAATCCTCAAAAACCACTTTTCCCCATTTAACTTATCAAAAAAAATAATTCTGATGATTCAAAGGATACTTATTCTAAATCATCACATAGTTCAATTTCTGATAGTCTACAAATAATCCTATTGAAATTTCTACCTTCTTGTAAAATATTATTGGGGCTTCCCAAGGTGAAAAACTAGGGAGAACAAAACCATTTTCCAATAGGTCGTCCAACTAAATCTTGAGCTCCTTTAGATCTAATGGTGTTATACAATATGAAGGTATTGAAATCAACTACATACCTAGATCCATGTCATTAAGAAACTCCACCTCTCTCTCTAGGGGAAGACTGGAGAAATTTTATAGGAAAAATTCAATAAAATATCAGACAACAGTGGTAAGGATGACAAAAAAAGAAACATCATCGTGATCTAAAACTACAATAGAAAAACAAATCTTGTGATATGGGTGGGAAGGTTCCACACAATCGGAGCCCAGATTCCACTCTCCCTAAAACACTAGATATCTATCATCGACCGCAAGAAATGGGACATGCCAATGATTATAATCAAACTCATCATGATGATCAAAAATCCAATCCACCCAGATGATGATGGAAAATAAATCCATATCGAGAACAATAAAATCCTAGACTAACTCTACATGAGCTATCCATAAAATAAAATATGGACATTTAAAACCTTACTCTTTCCACTTTCCAATAGGTGTTGCTAACTTTTTAACAAATGGAATGATCTCTAATAAGAAGTTTAATCATGTCAAAAAAATGCCAGATATAAATGTGTTGGAATAACCAGTATCAAATAAAGAAGTCGCTAATGTAGATGAAATAAATATGGTACCTCCCAATTTCCCTGGACCCACAACTAAATCCACTAGGAACACATCTACTAAATGATGGTACTTCCCTCATAAGGCATGTGCCTTGATCCGTGTAGTCATTGAGGCATATGATCGGGCTATAGTATCCCTTATAGTGGACTATCCTGAACTATATAGAGGCATAGACATAAATGAATAGAAATTTTTTATATGGCCATAATGTTCACACCATTTACACATATTTTCTATTCTAGGACAAGAACTCAAGGTATTCCCAGCCTTGACACACTGATATCATGTTATATGCATAATCCTAGCTATAAATTCGTAAGACTTAGAGAATTCTTTTTCTGTCTTGATAGCACATGAGACAATATCTTCATACGGTGTGAAGGATTGCGAGACTAATGATCGATGGAGAAATGGTTTTAACCCATAAAATAAATGTCCAATCTTACTTGTAGGGTTACGTATATAATCTGAAGCATGCCTTGTAATCCTTGTAAAGTTATCTTCATACTTTGTGACATTCTCATCCTCTTTTTGGCTCAGACTCAGAAATTGTCTTTCCATATCCACTCGATGGTCATGAGGAAAGTATTTTTTTAAGAAAATATCTTTAAACTACCTCAATTCATTACATGATACTTCTTCATCCTCCTTTGGGTTTTGAATTAATGACCACCATTGATCTGCATCTCCCATGAGGCGATAAACTACCATGACAACTTTTTCCATTTCGCTACTCCCAAAAGCATGAAATATTTTTTCTAAGAAACATATCTATTGCTCAGATAAAAATGGATTTGTAGACCCATTGAATGTTGGTGGTTGTTGCCTTATGAATCAGTATAACGTTGATCATCCATGTTTTGGATCAAGTTGATCTATACAGGTAAGTATATTATTTATAACCTAAGTGGGTTTTCCTAGTATGGTGATAAGCTGATCAGAACCAGTTTCATTACCAGCTCCATTATAATTATCTTTAGTGGGAGGGAAATTCCTACATGGATTAAGTGTGTTGATACGGTTTCTATTCCTTCTACTATGCATCATTTCAAATCAATTTCATACACTAGATTAGTTTTTGAATCGCAATATGTAATTCCAAATTTGTAAAACACTTAACATAAATTGAACAGTTTATGAATATAATCCATAATAAAAAAATGTCTTATTTGAGTAAGTATATACTCATAAATCCTTAATAATGGTTTGTAAAGAAAATATGAATTATCCTAAGCATATTTTTGGGAGTTTCGTAACCAAGAGTACAGTAAGGCCCGTTGTCGTATAACAGGATACCCCAGCTCAAGCTCAAAACTCCTTGTCAGAGTTTTCACTACATGGTACATTTGTGCCAAAGTTGCCTCTACCTTCTCGTATCCAGACATGGATGTATTGCTTGGGAATCTCAAAAAATCGTTACATTACCAAAATTCTAGGAAGTTATTCTATACTAATCCTCAAAGTCTATCTTAGGGTAATGTTCTCTAATAATATTTTACCTAAATCTAGTTTCCAAGGTTTGTACTAAACTTCCTCTGGTACCAACTGTAACCCCCCGACCCTAGAAGCCCAGATTCGGTGCATTATTTTAATACATTGGAATGATTACATGAAATTACGTCCCAAAAGACTTATAGTTTAGCATTCTTGGAAAATAGATTACATACATGAATGTTACATTAAACATTAGAAAATAAAACACATCATAAATGATCCTCTAAGAATGCCATTAATCCCCTAGCGTAACCCTACTTATCAAACATAATACTATTCTTGGAATCCAGGGAAAATAAAACATAAGAAATGGGTGAGCTCAAATGCTCAGTAAGGGTAAGCAATACAATGGAATATAACATAAACATTAGGCATGGTGAATAATTTTGAACACATGCCTTTAAAAATAATACAAATGAACACTTTATGGTAGGAATATGAGATGAGTAAATAATGTCATAATAAAACATAGAAATGGGTATTCTACTAGTTGAATAACCCCATGAACCATCATTATTATTTTCATAATGAGGAAATGTATTATGCTGGACATTATAAAACATCTTATCAACGCCTCGACCAAGACGTCTAAAAATGATTTAGGCCTCAGCCAAAACCATATATAAAATTGGGAAAGGGTTCAGCCAATTCCATGTCTAATTGTCTCATGAGACCTACTGATGCACCTAGGAGCTATAGAGGGCTCCACCCATCACTTACTAAGTCTAATACATTCCTCATATGAAAAGGTTGAAATATAACATAAACATTCGTATTAAAATTATCATATGAAATATCAATACTTTAACCCTAAACTATGAATGGTATAAAAATAACACATCCACAATCAAATATATCACAAAACCTTAAATACAATATGGAATATTTGTATCATAATAAATCAACCTAGATCTAGAACAATATCCCGTAAAGGATATTGGCATAGTTGAAAATGATCAGTAAATATCTTTGAGAGAAATATCCCTTCTTCATGAAATCATTTAAAAGTCACATAATTTATAAATGAAGTAATTTAAAAGATAGTTCTGAATAAAAGTGTCTCATAACACTTTGAAAATTTTGAAAGGAATTTTTTCGTTTTAAATCATTCATGTACATATAAATAAATCCTTAAAACCACTTTGAAAACATGGTCATAAATGAGAAAGGTTTAGAAGAATAAATCTTTAAAACAATTAAAATGATGTTTTAGTAAAAAAGTACCTTAATTATAATCCCTTAGAAAACTATTTTATGAAACATGGACATGGATAATAAATATTTCTTAGTAGATACTTATGTAAAAACAACCTCAGATAATAAAGAGATTGTGAAATTAACCCTTACCTTGCACTTTCCTTTGGTCGGGGGTATATTTAACCTGTTGTATAATGACCATATTATGTTATTAAATTATACCAGAACCAGAACCATATTCATATTTATTATATCATACATGATTCATTTATGACTTTATACTACCCATTTAATAATTATTTCCATGTTAAATTAAAATTTCAAGTAATAATCGCTTTCTTTATCGTACGTGTTTTAACTTGTTATTCTTGATTGTATCATTTAGATCATGATTTACATACTTATATAATATAAAAAATTATTTATATATAATATATATTTAGAATACGTATATTAGATAGATATATGAAATGTAAAACACCATTTATGGAGACGGTAGGTCGTACATACACATAAACGTTGTTTCCATTTTCATATCATTTTGAATGGAAATAAGTGAACAAGATATATGTAAGTACATAAATATATATATATATATATATATTCATTAGAATTACTATTTCATATATTACATACTTATTAATAATATATATTTATATAATCATCATTCAATGTGAAAGTGGAAATGAATCTCATCGCGTTGTGGAGACGGTAAGCCGTACGTATACACGATTGATGATGTCATTTCCTTAATGATTAAAATGTTTTGAATTGGATGGTATATTAATTTTACAGAGACATTATCATGTTACTTTCATTATTTATATACATATTTCTCGTCATTATATCCATCCAAATAACATGGTGTTGAATAACAAATTACACCACTGCGTGGAGACGGTAAGTCGTATGTACGCACGCATTGTGACATTATCATTCAAAGGATGGATAGAATAATGAATATGGTCTCACCATATTTATAATAACATAATAGTATGTATAAGGTACTGTATTTATTATTTTGGTATGGAAACAATATAGAAATATGAAGTGGAAGAATAAAAGAACTTGAAAGAGGGTGGTGAAATTATTATCTCTTCTTTGGGGTGTTTCATTTTTAGTTGATCAAAAGGGATCCTTAGGATGGATTTCTAATCAATTTAAGGAATCTAGGTTGATGTGATGGAATTTGGGAGGATATTTGGGTAGGGGTTGGCCTAGACAAATGGATTTGGAGGTTTTATTTTGAGAGAAGGGGAAGTGGCCATTTATAAGAGAGGTGAGGGTCACTTTTGGAAAATCTTGAAATATTATTTTATAATAAAAATATTTTCGGTTTATAATGTATAAAAAATTATTAATTTATATGATAAGGTTGGTATGGGTCGAAAACCACTCAACCAATTGGTTTTAGACAGGTTTAGGTCACCATATTAACCATATCTTTTAGATTTAACTCTTAGTTAAATAGTTTAACTTTTACCGTATCTTCTAGTATTTTTACACTATATGGTTAATAAACTTACTCTAATCTTCTAAGAGAACCTAAAATGGTTAATTAATGAAATATATAGTATTATTTAATCCATTTGGCCTAACCTTATATTTTTATGAATTTTATATAATTTAATATTATAATATTTGTTTTAAAAACTCATTTATTTCAATTTTGACACTATTTAGTATTTGGTTTATGCGAAAGTCATATAAACTTGATTAATTTTAAAAAGATACATTTAATAAATAATTAAATGTAATATTCACTTATAAAATTCAATTATGTCATAAAAATGTTGAAATTATATTTATTTTAACATTTATAATACCAATTATTTGATTCTTTCATTAATAATGTAGTTACTACATAATAATTGTGTCATAAATAAATTTAATTATATAATGTCTAAAAATTATAAAAAAATACCATGATGTATTAAATATTATTATATTTAAAATTAATATTTATAGTTAAAAATATATATTATATAAAACCTTCTAAAAATTATTTTACTAAAGGATATATGTTTATGTCATTTTTGGCTTTACTTTAAATTAATTAATATAAAATGTCATTATCACTCTCAAGTGACTCCATGGGGTCACAAAATCGACCCAAGTATTCCCATGGTCTGAAATTTATAAACCAACTAAAATAGGACACACGTTAGGGTAATTTAATATTATTATAATAAAAAACAATTTACCCTTATTTACTAGATTTACCCTTTAACCATGGTAAATAAAATATGTACTGAAGTAAATACTCATAATGTCTAAAAATAAAATTTACCTACATACAAAATTTGTACCTCATGATTCAAAATAGGAAATAAATTTTTCCAAATTCAAAATACATAAGTGGTAGAAATTAATTTAAAATTAATTCTCATTGTCAAAACAAAAAATAGTGTTTTTAAGAAATAATAACTATCAAAATATTGACACTAGTTTATGTCCGATTTAAATGTGAAATTATATCCAATGAAATAAATTATATTAAATAATAAAAATATAATATAATGATACTTAAAACCCACTCAAATGTATAATTTAACACTATATGTTATTTCGATTAAAAAAGTTGTTTTTAATTAAAATTTAGTATTTTTCACTATACATCAAAATATGAAAGTTATTAGAAAAGTACCAAAAATTTATCCACACTAAATTTTAATGTCCTGATTCTAAATAATGATTTAATTTCAATAAATTTAATATAAAATAGTGTCAAATATTGTCTTTAAAAAAGGTTCGCCATTAAAAGGCGGTAAAATTGTATTTTTAGAAAAATAGTTCTTTTATCTGAATAACAATGAATTTGTTCTTATATTATCTCTAAGAAAAAAATAATATGGATTATAAAATTATATGTAGTGTATAAAATTCAAAATTCGGTTAATACTATTCATAACCGCTTTTTGAATGGCTAGTTTGTTAAGTCGTGGTGCGCTCGAACCCGGTGTTGTGTGTACCGAAAGTTATTAAATTACTTTTAATAAATATCATACTATGAAATATTGATGTGTTACATTCACCCCTCCTTCAATAAATTTCATCCTCACAATTTAAAATCGTTCTTCAAAAATAAAATGTTAAAATAGAATAATACCTTTGGGGAAAACCCACATCAGAAATTGGGTTAATAAAATTTAGTCTTAATTAGAGGGAAAGGGAAATGAAAAAGTTGCCACCAAATTATGATCTCTATTAAGAAAACAATGGTGGAAATTAGAGTCACATAATTGGAGGAAAACTTAAATATTTATAGGGAGTGATTTCTGTCATCAATCACAAAAACTTTTAAAATTAAGGGCCTCAAAGCGATCAATCTATGATGATTTAAATATCATTGGTTCATAAGGTATTAGGATAACACATTTTTGGTTTTAATATCCCTTCCCCAAAGATTATGAATTAATTTATTCATAGAATAATATATATATATATATATACTTGACAAGAAGAGTTCCATACTTTAACTAATTTCTAACATAAACTCATCTTTCACTCCAAAAGATAATAGAACTCAAAAATATTTTATTTATCCTAATAATATAAGGTTCCAGACACATACTATGAAGAAAACTAATTTATAATAACAAGGGAATTCTTGTAGGCCAGTAGTAAGTCATAAATCCTTGTTGGACTTTTTTGTGGGTTCGATTCCTGCTGCTTTGTCCGAAGGGACGGGTTATCGCCTGACCTGCAGGTTTTCCTTTTAATAAAACTATATTATTATAATATTATAAAAATAATCTTAATAAATACTATCCAAAGTTCAACTTAATCCATTCCAACCATTATAGTAATCCAAAATACTTCTGCCCAAATTCTCTCTAAAAGGTCTCTACCAAAATCAATTGTAACATCAGATTCCCCAAACAATGTAAAGTTTCTCTTATTGTAACATACTAAAAATATGATTACCTTTATCATATTAAAACCTTAATGAAAACAAAATTTACTACAGTACAAGCCTTATATATATCAGATTCTTCTTATAACTAAAAAATAATTCTTGAATCCAAAAACACAAATACATTAATTATTCCACTTCAACTGTAGTAACAACATAAGCATGGACTTTCTCCCTTGGACTTTTCTGAGGTAATATTCCTTGTCTCTTAGTACATTAATTTTCATAATGAGCCATTTCTCTACAATTTTAGCATTCAAAATTGACATCCTATTTCTTTCCCTTGCAAGCACGAGCCTGGTGACCTTTTTCTCCACATTTGTAACAAACTTCCATTTATTATAGACAGGAACCAGGGTGCTTCCTTCCATAATTATCACATGGTAGAAACTCAAATCTTACCTTCTTACCTATTTCCTTATTTTCCTTCCTAGAGAGTTCAGTATATCTCTTCTTCTGTTTCTTTGCATTAAAGTCGTAAGACTTAGAGAATTCCTTTTCTGTCTTGATAGCACATTAGACAATATCTTCATATGATGAGAAGAATTTTGAAAATAATGCTCAACAGAGGAATGGTTTTAACCCATCAAAAAATGATCAATATTACTTCTTGGGTAACGTATATAATCTACATCATTCCTTTCTAACCTTGTAAAATTAGCTTCATACTTCGCAACATTCTCATCCTCTTTTTGCCTTGGACTGAGAAACTGTCTTTCCATATCCGCTTGATGGTCACAAGGAATGTATTTTTCTTAGTAAATATCATTAAAATATCTTCATTCCATACATGATACTTCTTCATCTTCCTTTGTGTTTTTAATTAATGGCCACCCTTGATCTACATCTCTTGTGAGGTGATCAACTTCCATGGCTAATTTTTCACTTTCTCTACTCCCCAAAGCATGAAATATTTTCTCTAGGTAACTTATCCATTGGTCAGCTATAAATGGATTTGTAGACCCATTGAATTTTGGTGGTTGTATCCTCTTTAATCATTTTAATATTGATCATCCACATTTTTTATCAGGGTTCTCCATACAGGTAAGGTTATTATTCATAACCTAAGTGGGTTGTCCCAGTATGGTGATAAGATAATCAGTACCAGTTGCATCACCATCTCCACTATAATTATCTTGTGTAGAAGGTAAATCCCTACATGGATTATGTGCATTGATATGGTTTCAATTACTTAAATAAGGCTCCATTTATAAACAATTTCATACACTAGATTAGTTTTTGAATTGTAATACCTAATTCTAAACTTCTAAAAAACATAACTTAAATTGAACAGTTTATGAATATAATCCATAATCATAAATAAATGTTTTCTTTGAGGAAGTATATACTCATAAATCCTTCATAATGGTTTGTAAATAAAATGTGAATTATCCTAAGCATATCCCTCTAGAGTGTCATAACCAAGAGTGCAGCAATGCCCGTTGTCATATACAAGGATACCCATGGTCAAGCCCGAAACTCCTTGTTAGAGTTTTCACTCCTATGTACATCTGTCTTAGAGCCACCTCTACTTGATCGTATCCAGAAAGAGATGTATTTTTTGAAAACTCAAAAAATCTCTACATTACCAAAATTCTAGGAATTTATTCTATACTAATCCTCAAAGTCTATCTTATGGTAATGTGCTCTAATCATATTTTATCTAAATCTAGTTTCCAAGGTTTGTACTAAACTTCCTCTGATACCAACTATAATGCCTTGGCCCTAGAATCCCAGAGTCAGTTCATTATTTTAATACTTTTGCATGATTACAAGGAATCAAGTCCCAAAAGGCCAATAGTTTAGCAGTCTTGGAAAATAGATTACATACATGAACGTTACATTAAACATTATAAAATAAAACACAACCTAAATGATCCTATGAGAATGCCATTAATCCCCTAGATTAACCCTAATTATCAAACATAATACACTTCTTGGAATATTGGGAAAATAAAACATAAGAAAGGGGTGAGGTAAAACACTCAGTAAGGGTAAGCAATACAGCAAAAGATAACATAAACATTAGGCATGGCTAACAATTTAAAACACATGCATTTATAAATAATAAAAATGAACACATTATGGTAGGAATATGAGATGATTAAATAATTCCATAATAAAACATAGACATGGGTATTCTACTAGTTGAATAACCACATGAACCATCATTATTATTTTCATAATGATGGAATGTATTAGGCTGGACATTCTAAAACATCTTGTCAAGGCCTCGGCCAAGACGTCTAAAAATGATTTAGGCCTCGGCCAAAACCATATATCAAATTGGGAAATGCCTTGGCCAATTCCATTTCTAATTTTCTCATGAGACCTACCGATGCACCATGGAGCTATAGCGGGCTCCACCCATCACTTACTAAGTTTAATACATTCCTCACATGAAAAGGTTGAAACATAACATAAACATTCGTATTAAAATTAGCATACAAAATGTAAATACTTTAACCCTAAACCATGAATGGTATAAAAATAACACATACATAGTCAAATATATCACAATACCTTCAATACAATATGGAATATTTTTATCATAATAAATCAACCTCGATCAAGAATAATACCTCATAAAGGATGTTGGCATGGTTGAAAATGATCAGTAAAAATAATTGAGAGAAATATCCCTATTTCATGAAATCATTTAAAAGTACCATAATTTATAAAGGAAGTAAATTAAAATATAGTTTTGAATAAAATTTCCCCATACCACTTTGAAACTTTTGAAAGGTATTAACATTTTAAAACATTCATGTCCATATAAATAAATCCTTAAAACCATTTGGAAAACATGGACATAAATGAGAAAGGTTTAGAATAATAAATCATTAAAACATTTAAAATTTTGTTTTAGTAAAAAAGTCCCTTAAAAATAATACCTTTGAAAACTCTTTTATAAAACATGGAAATGGATAATAAATATTTCCCATTATATACTTATGTAAAAACAACCTCAGATAATAAAGATATTGTAAAATTAATCCTTACCTTGCACATTCCTTTGGTCGAGGGTACGTTTAACCTCTTGTATAATGACCATAGTATGTTATTAAATAATACCAGAACCATATTAATATTTATTATATCATAAATTATTCATTTATGACTTTATACTACCCATTTAATAATTATTTCCATGTTAAATTAACATTTCGGGTAATAATCGCTTTCTTTATTTTACGTGTTTTAACTTGTTATTCTTGATCGTATCATTTAGATCATGATTTAAATACTTCTAGAATATAAAACATGATTTATATAAAATATATATTTATAATATGTATATTATATAGATATATTATATTTAAAACACCATTTATAAATATGGTAGGCCGTACGTACGCATAAACATTTTTTCTATTTTCATATCGTATTGAATGGAAGTAAGTGAATAAGATATATGTAAGTACAGACACACACACACACACACACATATATATATATATATTCACTAGAATTATTATGTCATATATTACTTATTTATTAACAATATATATTTATATAATCATCATTGAATGTTGAATGTGGAAATGAATCTCATCGCTTCGTAGAGACGGTAAGTCATACGTACACACGAGCGACGATGTCATTTCTTTAATGATTAAAATGTGTGGAATTGGATGGTATATTAATTTTACAGAGACATTATCATGTTATTTTCATTATTTATATACATATTACTCATCATTATATCCATCCAAATAACATAGTGTTGAATAACAAATTCCACCACGACATGGAGATGGTAAGTCATACGCACGCACGCATAGTGACATTATCATTCATAAGATGGATAGAATAATGAATATGGTTGTAACAAGTTTATAATAAAATCAAAGTATGTAGAAGGTATTGGATTTATTATTTTTTTATGTAAACAATAATTAAAGAGGAAGTGGAATAAGAAAAGAACTTGAAAGAGGGTGGTGAAATTATTACCTCTTCGTCAGGTGTTTCCTTCTGAGTTGATCAAAAGGGCTCCGTAGGTTGGCTTTATGATCAATGTAATGACTCTAGTATTATGGGAGGGAAGTTGGGAGGATATTTGAGAAGGTTTTGGAGTATCCAAATTCATTTGGAGGTGTGATTTTGAGAGAAGGGAGAGTGCCCTTTTATAAGAGAGGTGAGAGTCACTTTAGGAAAAAATTGAAATATTATTTTATAATAAAATAATTTTGGATTTATAATGGCCAAAAAATGATCTATATCTAGGATAATATTGTTATGGGTCGTAAACCACTCAAAAAATGGGTTTTATATAGGTTTAGATCACCATATTAACTTTATCTTTTAGATTTAACTCTTATTTAAATAGTTTAACTTTTACCGTGTCTTCTTGTATTCTTACACTATATGGTTAATAAATATACTCTAAAATTCCAATAGAACATCAAGTGGTTCATTAATGAAATATTTAATATTATTTAATACCTTTTTCCAAACCTTATAGTTTTAGTAATATTTTATATTTTAATATTATAATATTTTTTTTCAAACGCATTTATGTCAATTTTGACACTATTTAGTATTGGGTTTATATGAAAGTCATCACAACTTGATTACTTAGAACAAGATACATTGAATCAATCCTAAAATTTCATATTCTCTAAGAAAATTCGTTTATTTCATAAAAAATTGAAATTATATTTATTTTACCATTTATAATACCATTTATTTGATTCTTTCATTAATAAGGTAATTACTGCATCATCATTGTGTTATAAATAAATTTAATTATTTAATGTCATAAAATTATAAAAAAATACAATGATGTAGAAAATATTTTTATATTTAAAAGTAAATATTTTTAGTCGAAAATATAACTTATATAAAACCATCTAAAAATTATTTTACTAAAGAATATATGTTTATGTCATTTTTTGTCTTTACTTTAAATTAGTTAATATAAAGTGTCATTATCACCATCAAGTGGCTTAATGGGGTCCCAAAATCGACCCACAAATTCCCATGTTTGGACATGTATAAACCAATAGAAATAGGACACATGTTAGGGTAATTTAATATTATTATAATAATATTTTTTTACCCTTATTTACCAGATTTACCCTTTAACCATAGTAAATAAAATATGTACTGAAGTAAATACTCATAATGTCTAAATATGAAAGTTACCTATTTACACAATTTGGACCTCCTTATTCCAAATATAAAAAAAATTCCAAATTCAAAATACCTAATTGGTATAAATTAATTTAAAATTAATTCCCATTGTCAAAACTAAAAGAGTGTTTTTAAGAAATAATAACTATCAAAAGATTGACACTTGTTTATGGAAAATTTAAAAGTGAAATTATATCCAATGACCTAAATTATATTAAGTGATAAAAATATAAAATAATTATACTTTAAAACCGCTCATATGTATAACTTAACACTGTAAATTATTTCGATCAAAATAGTTGTTTTTAATTAAAATTTTGTATTTTTCACTATTCATCAAAATAAGAAATTTATTAGAAGATTACCAAAAATTTATCCAAACTAAATTTTTATGTCTTGATTCTAAAGAATAATTTAATTTCATTAAATTGATTATATAAAAGTGTCAAATATTGGTTTTAAAAAAGGTTCTCCATTAAAAGGTGGTAAAATTGCGTTTTTTTAAAAAATATTTCTTTTATCTCAAAAACAATGAATTTGTTCTTATATTATGTCTAAGAAACACATAATATGGATTATAAAATTATATTTAGTATATAAAATTCAAAATTCAGTTAATACTATTCATAATCGCTTTTTGAATGACTAGTTTGGTAAGTCGTGGTGCGCTCGAACCCGGTGTTGCGTGTAGCACAAGTTATTGAATTAATTTGAAGAAATAACGTACTATGAAATCTTGGGGTGTTACATTCTCCCCTCTTCAGTAAATTGCATCCTCGCACTTTGGTTGTGGGTTCGATTCCTACAGCTCTGTCTGACGTGATGGGTTATCGCCCGACCTACATGTCGTCCTTTTTCTAAAACTATAGAATTATAATATTTCAAAAATAATCTTAATAAATACTATCCAAAGTTCCACATAATCCATTCCAACCTTTATAGTTATCCAAAACACTTCTGCCCAAATTCTCTCTAAAAGGTCTTACAATTCCAAAATCAATTGTAACATCAGATTCCCCAAACAATGTAAAGTTTCTCTTATTGTCACATACTAAAAATATGATTACCTTCATCATATAAAAAACTTAATGAAAACAAAAAAGTACTACAGTACAATCCTTATATATATCATATTCTTCTTATAACGAGAAAATAATTCTTGAATCCAAAAACACAAATACATTAATTATTCCACTTCAACAGTAGTAACAACATAAGCTTGTCCATGCTCCCTTGGCATTTTCTGAGGTAATTTTCCTTGGATCTTTGGACATTCTTTTGCACAATGACCCATTTCTTTAAAAATTTCGCATTCAACATTGACAGCCTCTTTATTTACCTTGCAATCACAAGCCTAGTGACCTTTTTATCCACATTTGTAACAAACTCCAATTCCTTTTAGGCAGGCACCAAGGTTCTTCCTTCCACAATTATCACAGGGTGAAAAATCAACTCTTCCCTTATTCCCTATTTCTGTATTTCCTTTCCCAGAGTGTTTAGTAGATCTCTTCTTCTCTTGCTTTTCATTAAAGTCATAAGACTTAGAGAATTCCTTTTCTGTCTTGATAGCACATGAGACAATATCTTTGTACGATGAAAAGAATTGTGAGACTAAGGCTCGACGGAGAAATGGTTTTAACCCATCAAAGAAACGATCAATATTACTTCTTGGGTTACATATATAATCTGCAGCATGCCTTTCTAACCTTGTAAAGTTAGCTTTATACATTGCGACATTCTCATCCTCTTTTTTCCTCAGACTCAAAAATTTCCTTTCTATATCTGCTTGATGGTCATGAGGAAAGTATTTTTCTAAGAAAAACTCTTTAAAATCCCTCTATTCCATACATTATACTTCTTCATCCACCTTTGTTTTTTTGATTAATGACCACCATTGATCTGCATCTCCCATGAGGTGATAAACTCCCATGACATCTTTTTCCCTTTAGCTACTCTCAAAAGCACAGAATATTTTCTCTAAGGAACTTATCAATTTCTCAGATACAAATGGATTTGTAGACCCATTGAATGTTGGTGGTTGTTTCCTCATGAATCGGTCTAACATTGATCATCCACATTGTGGATCAAGGTGCTCCATATGGGTATGGTTATTATTAATAACCTGAGTGGGTTGTCCCAGTATGGTGATAAGCTGATCAGCACCAGTTACATCCCCAACTCCACTATAATTATCTTGAGTAGGAGTTAAATCCCTACATGGATTATGTGCGTCGATACAGTTTCCATTCCTTCCACTAGGTTCCATTTCTAAATAGTGGAACACACTAGATTAGTTTTTGAATTGCAATACGTAATTCCAAACTTGTAAAACACTTAACTTAAATTGACTAGTTTATGAATATAATCCGTAATCATAAAAAAATATTTTCATTGAGGAAGTATATACTCATAAATCCTTCATAATGGTTTGTAAAGAAAATGTGAATTATCCTAAGCATATCCCCCAGGAGTGTTGTAACCAATAGTGCAACAAGGCTCGTTGTCGTATACCAGGATACCCCAGGTCAAGCCCAAAACTCCTTGTCAGAATTTTCACTCTTAGGTACATCTGTGCCAGAGCCGCCTCTACCTGCTTGTATCTAAACAGGGATGTATTGCTTATAAAACTCACAAAATCTCTACATTACCAAAATTCTAGGAAGTTATTCTTCAATAATCTTCAATGTTTATCTTAGGGTAATGTTCTCTAATCATAGATTATCTAAATCTAGTTTCCAAGGTTTGTATTAAACTTCCTCTCATACAAACTATAACGCCCCGACCCTAGAATCCCAGAGTCAGTGAATTATTTTAATACATTGGCTTGATTACAATAAATCAAGTCCCAAAATACCGATAGTTTATCAGTCCTGGAAAATATATTACATACATGAACATTACATTACACATTAGAAAATAAAACGCAACATAAATGATCATTTGAGAATTCCATTAATTCCCTAGCTTAACCCTTCTTATCCAATATAATACACTTCTTGGATTCCTAGGAAAATAAAACATAAGAAAGGGGTGAGCTCAAATGCTTAGTAAGGGTAAGCAATACAGCGGAATATAACATAAACATTAGGCATGGTGAATAATTTAAAAGACATGCCTTTACAATTAATAAAAATGAACACTTTATGGAAGGAATATGACATGATTAAATAATGACATAATAAAACACAGCCATGGGTATTCTACTAGTCAAATAAACACATGATCCGTCATTATTGTTTTCATAATGACGGAATTTATTTTCTTGGACATTCTGAAAACTCTTGTAAAGGCCTCAGAAAATACGTCTAAAAATGATTTAGGCCTCGACCAAAACAATATATCAAATTGGGAAATGCATCAGCCAATTCCATGTATAGTTGTCTCATGATACCTACCAATGCACCGAGGAGCTATAGCAGGCTCCACCCATGACTTACTAAGTCAAATACATTCCTCATGTGAAAAGGTTGAAACATAACATAAACATTCTTATTAGAACTAGCATATGAAATGTAAATACTTTATCCCTAAACCATGAATTGTATAAAAATAACACATACACATTCAAATATGTCACAAAACATTCAATACAATATTGAATATTTGTATCATAATAAATCAACCTCGATTAAGGATAATATCCATAAAGGATGTCGACATAGTTGAAAATGATCAGTAAAAATCTTTGAGAGAAATATCCTTTTTTCATGAAATCATTTAAAAGTCACATAATTTATAAATGAATTCATTTAAAAGATAGTTTTGAATCCAAGTGTCCCTTACCACTTTGAAACTTTGTAAAGGAATTAAAATTTTAAAACATTCTTGTCCATATAAATAAATCCTTTAAACCATTTTGAAAACATGGACATTAATGAGAAAGGTTTATAAGAATAAATCTTCAAAACATATCAAATAATGTTTTAGTAAAAAATTCCCTTAAAAATAATCGCATTGAAAACTCTTTTATGAAACATGGACATGGATAATAGATATGTCCTAGTAGATACTTACGTAAAAACAACCATGGATAATAAAGAGATTGTGAAATTAACCCTTACCTTGCACTTTCCTTTGGTCGATGGTACATTTAACCTCCTGTATAATGATTATAGTTTGTTATTAAATTATACCACTACCATATTCATATTTATCATATCATTCAAGATTCATTTATGACTTTATACTACCTATTTAATAATTATTTCCAAGTTAAATTAACATTTTGGGTAATAATCGATTTCTTTATCGTACGTGTTTTAACTTGTTATTTTTGATCGTATCATTTATATAATGATTTAAATTATTATAAAATATAAAACATGATTTATATATCATATATATTTATAATATGTATATTAGATATATATATATGAAATGTAAAACACCATTTATGGTGACGGTAGGCCGTACGTACGCATAAACGTTGTTTCCGTTTTCATATCGTATTGAATGGAAGTAAGTGAATAAGATATATGTAAGTACATATATATATATTCAGTAGAATTATTATGTCATATATTACTTACTTATTAATAATATATATTTTTATAACCATAATTTAATGGTGAATGTGGAAATTAATCAAATCGTGTCATGGAGACGGTAAGCTGTATGTACTCACGAGCGACGATGTCATTACCTTAATGACTAAAATGTGGGGAATTGGATGGTATATTAATTTTAAATAGACATTATCATGTTATTTTAATTATTTATATACATATTACTCATCATTATATCCATCCAAATAACATAGTGTTGAATAAAAAATTACACCACGCCGTGGAGACAGTAAGCAGTACGTGCGCACGCATGGTGACATTTTCATTCATAGAAATGATAGAATAATGAATATGGTTGTACCATATTTATAATAACATAAAGGTACTGGATTTATTATTTTGGTATTGAAACAATAATGAAGTAGGAAGTCGAATAAGAAAAGAACTTGAAAGAGGGTGGTGAAATTATTACCTCTTCTTCAGGTGTTTCCTTTTGATTTGATCAAAAGGGCTCCATAGGTTGGATTTCTGATAAATTTAAGGACTCTAGGTTGATTTAAGGGATGTTGGTAGGATATTTGGGCAGTGGATGGCCGAGATAAATTTATTTGGAGGTGTGATTTTTAGAGAAGGGGAAGTGCCCTTTTATAAGAGTTGTGAGGGTCACTTTAGGAAAAGTTTGAAATATTATTTTATAATAAAATAATTTTCAGTTTTTAATGGATCAAAAAAGATTTATTTCTTGGATAAGGTGGGGATGTGTTGAAAACAACTCAACCAATAGGTTTTATATAGGTTTAGGTCACCATATTAACCTTATCCTTTAGATTTAACTCTTAGTTAAAGTGTTTATCTTTTACCGTGTCTTCTCCTATTTTTACACTATAAGGTTAATAAACTTACTCTAATCTTCCAAAATAACATCAAGTGGTTCATTAATTACCTATATAATATTATTTAATACCTTCGTATAAACCATATATTTTTAGGAATATTATATAATTTAAAAATATAATATTTGTTTTAAAAACACATTTATGTCAATTTTGACACTATTTAGTATTTGGTTTATGTAAAAGTAATAAAATCTTGATTACTTAGAAAAAGATACATTTAATCAATCCTAAAATTTCATATTCCCCTAGAAAATTCTTTTATGTCATAAAAACTTTGAAATTATATTTATTTTAACATTTATAATACCATTTATTTGATTCTTTCATTAATAATGTAATTACTCCATCATCATTGTGTCATAAATAAATTTAATTATTTAATGTCTGAAAATTATAAAAAAAATACCATGAAGTTGGAAATATTTATATATTTCAAAGTAATATTTATAGTCATAAATATAACTTATATAACACCTTATAAAAATAATTTTACAAAAGGATATATGTTTATGTCATTTTTGTCTTTACTTTAAATCAATTAATATAAAGTGTCATTATCACTCTCAAGTGGCTCCATGGAGTCCCAAAATCGACCCAAGGATGCCCATGGTCGGAAATATATCAACCAATATGAATAGGACAATTTTAGGGTAATTTAATATTATTGTAATAATATTTTTTTACCCTTATTTACCAAATTTACCCTTTAACCAAGGTAAATAAAATATTTACTGAAGTAAATACTCATAATGTCTAAAAATAAAAGTTACCTATTTAAAAAAATTTCACCTCATGATTCAAAATATTAAATCCATTTTTCCAAATTCAAAATACATAAGCGGCATAAATTAATTTAAAATTAATTCTCATTGTCAAAATAAAGAGTGTTTTTAAGAAATAATAACTATCAAAAGATTGACACTTGTTTATGTCCATTTTAAATGTGAAATTACATAAAATGACCTAAATTATATTAAATTATAAAAATATAATCTAATTACACTTTAAAATCACTCAAATTTATAATTTGACACTATAAATTATTTTGATTAAAAATGTTGTTTTTAATTAAAATTTAGTATTTTTAACTATTCATCAAAATATGAAAGTTATCATAAAAGTACCAAAACTTTATCCAAACTATATTTTTATTTCCCAATTCTAAAGATTAATTTAATTTCATTAAATTGAATATATAAAAGTGTCAAATATTGGTTTTAAAAAAGGTTCTCCATTAAAAGGTGGTAAAATTGCATTTTTTGAAAAAAATACTTCTTTTATCAGAAAAATAATGAATTTGTTCTTATATTATGTCTAATAAACACATAATATGGATTAAAAAATTATATAAAGTATATAAAATTAAAAATTTAGTTAATACTTTTCATAACCTCTTTTGAATGGCTAGTTTGGTAAGTCTTGATGCAGTTGAACTCGGTATTGCGTGTAGCGCAAGTTATTGAATTACTTTGAAGAAATAACGTACTATGAAATATTGGGGTGTTACAGGCCCTCCTTGAGTAATTAGAGATCCCTCTATAGTTTTAGATCGAAGTTTCTTCTACTAAATCCTGACATGAAAAGGGATCTGAAAATTAGGACTACTAAGACAACATCTCTTTCTCTAGGAAAGATGAGGGAGAAATCATTTAGGGTAACATACGCCCTCTCTACCAATCCATAATGATTAATGACATCGATTACCATAATTTCTTGTTAAATATATGTTTTACGATCAATCTCATCCCAAACCAAAAACTATATAAGCTAGGGTATACAAATATATATCTGGACCCATCTAACCTAAAAATCTAGGCTTTTCATAGGTTTTAGAATAATCCATTAAAAATATGTAATTGGAGGACTCGTTTGGAAATTTTTTATCCAATAATGAATTCATGGTTTTCTATAAAGACATTGTTTTAAACACCTTACTAGAAATTAATTAGATATAACCATAAAAATCCATCAATTTATTATATCATCAATTCCACTAGTACCCTCTAACTAGTTGAGTATGTTTTCCCTATTATGATGTATCCTCCTTTGACTCATCTGATACCCACTATCGTGATTTTAGGTATTATAAAAGGGTGGGAAAATATCTTTGGGTCAAAGGAGTTGATTTTATCAATGCTCCCAATGACTTATAATCCACCTCAACAGACCCCTGGGATGACTTGTGGAAGCTTTCTATTATTGATCCATTGTCTGGAAGAAGAAAAATAGAGAAATTGGGAACCATTTAATTATTCCTAATAAGAAGGAGTTCACATGGATCACTTACTACTCATATGATGTATAGGTTCTTATGATGCATTATAATCCTTCTCCCATCACGAATTTTCATGTTCATTATATGACTAAAAATTGGTGTCTACACCATGAATATCCAAGATTAAGATTGACCAACTATAACTCAACCAAGCCATGATGCTTAAACATAGTAGGTAGACCTCGCCTATGAATAACTCATGGAATATTACCCACAACATTCATAAATATGGTCTTTGTGTAATAAAAAAATTAAATAATTTTATTCTAAGGATTATACACCTGCATAAGAAGATAATTCTACCTCAAAGATATATATTCCCAAGTATCCATCTCTTCCCTCTGGTCCCAATGTATCTAATGAATAATTATTATAAAAATCTTTTCTTGCCTTAGATAAAGGATCGTTCACCACATTTAATGTGAATATATAGGTAAATCTTAGTGCTGAATAATATAAGAGGCTGGAATCGATTTGTACCATCATGACCCTCTATCAACAAGTATAGTATGTATTGTTCTTGAAATATAATTGTGATGTATTTTCATAGAACTACAAGGGAATTTTAGGCATTGATATCCATGTTATCATTCACTATATTCAGATTTCAAGTATTTTTGTCTTACATCTATAATTTTTTCTAATATATAATAAAAATGCATGTCCCTTTAAAATATGACAAATAATGATATCTCTTATTAAAGGGATGAAGAATTACATATCACATGCAATGACATCAAGAAGTATATGGTATGTCCTTTGGTTTAGATGCTTCATATACATGGTAAGACTTTGGATCTCTATGTGATATCCCTAGAGCAGTTCCTTTGGAAACCTCATATACCTTAAGAACAATGAAGTCAAAGAAAATAGTTTGCACTACCTCGGTCTCATGATTTTTGAAACTCCTGTCGAGAAGAACTTCCTTGACCTGGTATTTTTTTCTAGAAGCTGTATCACTATCTACAGTATCATGAGGTCGAACTAATCTCCCACATCAACAAACTAAAGTATATACTCATCTATATTTTACTAACAAGATTATTAACATGATGTATAGTGATCAATTAACAATTTGACTACCTGTTCATCCCTCAAAAGTTTATCAAGGGGAATGTGTTGATAATTTTACTTACTTCACACACAACTCTAAAGGAGTTTCCCATGGATCTTTAGTTCCCTAAAAACCCATTACCTCTATAGATGAAGTTATACCATGCTGTAAAATGATATTTTATTTTTTCTTCTGAAATTTATCCAGGAGGAGGACAAACATCCCAAAAAAAGAGCTTACCTTGGAGTTTCCATTATCACTACCTCAAAGCCCCTCATGTCATACTCATTCCTCTATAAAGAGGTATGTAAAAATAATGAGCATGAGTTCCAAGGCCTCATTACTAATCCTGGGTTATCCCTTGAGATCAAAGTTCCCAAGTTTCATGTAAAATGTGAGTCTGAGCACATTATAAATAAAATCAACAATCATTATACTTCCAAAAAACAAAATATAACCCCCTTGATCAAGAACACACATGAGTTGATGGCTTAATTTCCCTATGAGGTGAAATTTTATCATGTGTCATAATACCATAAAAAGGTTTGGATCCCTTGGTAAACATGTTCATGTCCTTTATTAATTTATATCATGAAAACATATACATTCACATGTCATATAATAAATTTGATTCCCCAACTAGTCTGAATGAAGACAACTAATAATTGGATCAAATGAATTCCTTCTCTTATCATATGGGCGCCAGAAATACCCATTATATTAATGTATCCTATTTATGGATAGACCATCTCATTGAGTATATTAAATATGGAACACTACCATCGAGATTTGTCCAAAAAGAAGAAATCTGATGGTGTTTAGATAATTGTTTCCTCTATGATGGCCCCAACTCAAAGTGAAAACTATATAATGGAATATTTGATGGAATCCTTTTCTAATTTGTCCAAGTAATTGTAATTCTTTGGTTATTATATGAATTTAATGCTAGGACATGTGGAACTCACAAATTGGGATTGAATATCTCCAACTTTATCCAAAGGATGGCTACTTCTTTTCCACCATCGTTTGTGACTGCATGTAATTCACTAATTAAGAAGTGTCATGTAGGTCATGTTCACTCTAACTTCATGTATCATCTTTTAGATATTTTCCACACTACCAAGTTAACTTATCCCTTTTCATTTGGGGAATCAAATTCATTGGTCCATACCCACTAGAAACATCCCAGTAATTAAACTTAATTCTTAATGTAGATGATCTCTTTTAAATGTGGGGTGAAGTGACTCCCCTAAATGAGGTCAAGAACCGATATATGATGAAATTCATGAAATCCCATATCATTCACAAGTTTGGGATCCATCACACTATTCTAATAGACAATTGAACTAATTTCTATGTCACTGAGTTGAATAATATTTGTGCCAAGTATGACATATATTCCAACCATACTTCTCATTATCATGAATAGGCCAATGGATATATTAAGGAATTTAACAAAGTATTACCTAACATTATATATAATATAGTGGATTATAATAATAATATATTGCATGAAAATCACTCCAATTATTTTTGTAAATATCACATAATAACTCTAACTTCCACCCAATTGACTCCTTACTCTGTGATGTATAGAACAAAAATAGTTGTACCCATCAAGTTCTAGTTTCCATTTCTCCAAACAAACATATATGACCATTTGACACTTGATAAAAGGTCCCAAGTCCTTCTATAAAAATCGTAAGACCTCTATGAAAATAGGCTTTATGTGCTACATGATATTAAGGTCTACCAAAACTTAGAAGCCTGAGAATTTAATAAGAAGGTTCACCTTCGCACTATCCTCAAATGTGACATGGTCTTGGCCTTATGAGAACCCATTATACCTAGAATTAACCCACAAAAGTTGGTTCTCAAATGGGAGGTCTCTGTAACCATTCACAGGGTGTACTCTAACGGTTCCTGCTCATTTATCAGCATAGACTGGGAGAGAATCTCACCTCCCACCAATGAAAGGATCTAAAATAATTATTTAATATAATATCACATTGTGTTCATATAATTCAACTCTTAATGAATTTAAACTATTTGGAATTGGTCCTTATCACACTACCTAAATCTATATTACATAGAGTTCTAGTTACATGACTATAAAATGAATATAATCTATTCCTTATTGTATGAAGATAAATTGTATAGCATCCTTGGTACGTTTTTCATGATCTAAAAACTACATTACATAGTGAAATATCCCAAGATTCTAAAAATAAATTCTATAGGATACAAGATATGAAACACCAAGCTTAAAAGAATAACAAAATATTATTATTTAAATGTAAATGTTATAACCTAGTAATTAAATTAGTAGGTATGAATAGGAGAAAGTTATTTATAGAATAAATATAATGTTTTAACTCAATATAAATTCACTGAAATGTTTTTAGAAAATAATCACACAATTTTTAGTAAATTAATTTTATTTTTTAAAAAAATATGTTTTCTTCATAAATGAGTTTTATTTCTTTTTATTAATGAATATTATAATTAATGCCTTGAAATTTTAGAAAAATTATTTTAAAAAATTAATTTAGTTTTTTAATTCATCATGTTAAAATTATCTTACGATGATATTTTGAGAATTTTCAAAAAAGTTTAATTTTTCAGTGAATAGTGAAAGTACTAGTTTTTATAAAACTATCTTTTTATTTAAATAAAATGTACCTTTATGGTGTTTATTTTATATAAACGTAACATAATTATTATTTATTTATATATATACTAATTAATTAATTTTTAATCATCTTTATAATTTATTTTGGTATAAGTGCATTTTTTTGTTTAAAAAATCATTTTTTAAGAGACCATTTTTCATTGCATTTTGTGAGGTTAATTTTAAAATAAATTCGACAACTTATATGATTTGAATATTTAAAAATCGATTCCATATTTGGAATAATTTATTCTAATATCATTAAATAGTTTCCTTTTATTTTTTATCATTTTGAATTGTAACTATAGTAATTTTATTACTATAGTAAGGGTAAATTGGGTTATTTTGGTTACAAATAAGACTATAAGGACTATAAAATGACATCAACATTTAACAAAACCTTAAAATATGATTATATTTCATCCATATTCTTCCAATATTCTGTTATATGGAATTTTTAATCCATTTATATGAGATTACGACCATTATAGTATTTTATTTCAAGAAAAGGTGAACATGTTACACTCTTATTTTTAATTACTATAATATTTTTAATATGATGTTATATATATGATATTTTCAACAATAAATGTTATTTTGAAACCTATAATATTTATCTTCATCATATTAATTCATTTTAAATTTTTTGTGGAGAAAATAATTTCCTTAAATGTTTCCACAATGATGATAGAGTAATTATTAAATTAATGAAAAAAATAAAATAAATGATATTAAAAATATTATAAGTATTATAATTAGAGATAATTTATGTCATACGAAAAAATTACAGATTTAAATTAAACATTAGTAATGTATTAAAATATTTTTCAAATTTCTATTATTGTATTGATGTTATTAAAGTCAATGTAATGAATAG
Organism: Viscum album; assembly: GCA_963277665.1. Lineage (NCBI taxonomy): Eukaryota > Viridiplantae > Streptophyta > Magnoliopsida > Santalales > Viscaceae > Viscum > Viscum album. Next base: position 1,549,769,796 of record OY728125.1, on the reverse strand, counting down.
TTCAAAAATAATAAATAATGATATTTTAAGAAATTAATATTTCATTACATTATTTAAAAATTTAAAAAAATATTAAATAAAGAAAAATTGGATAATTTATTGTATAAGTTTTCATAAAATTTATAGTTATATGACATTTTTAAGCATTTCTATATAGAATTGTGTTAATAAAATTTAATCTTCTAAGAAATTTCAAAACATACCCCATACCTCAATTATAAAAGGGCTCATCATCACTCATTTAATAACACTAATTTGAGTATTAAATCACGACCATAATCTAAAAAATTATTCTCCACTTTCATATACATATTCTAGGGGTGATGGTATTCCAAAAACACTAACCCCAGAGCCTTTAAAGGAGGTCTAATGGAGTCATTTTGAAAACATAGTAATCCACCTAACAATCAATTTATTTTTTGTACTCAAATTTGTCTCCTATAAATAAATAATATTTATTAAAAATAATGAATTCAGTTTCCTAAATATTATGAAATGTTATTATTATTATTTATAAACCATTTTACACCCTCTTCCCTCATAAAACAATAAGTGAAAGTATTGATCGTGGATACGTACGGCTTATCGTCTCCAGGTAATGATACAATACATTTTTTCATCACCATATTTTATCGATGGGTATTATAATGGATTTAATATTTATATATGATATTTATATATGATATTTATGAAATATTTATACTTATGGAATGATAATACCATGCATAACATCTTAGTATTTAATCATTATGAAAATGATAACGTCACTCATGTGTACGTTTGAACTACCATCTCTATGATGTGATGTGATTTGTTTTTCATTTATATTTTAATTTTATGGTAATAAGGTTAAATTTGATGATTATATATGATATATATTATATAATAATGATCCTTTAAAGTTTAAATATTATTTACCTTTCTTTTATTTTATCTGTCCAAAAATGTAAACAACGTTCATGCATACGTACGGTCTATCGTCTCCATGAACGGTCATTTTTCTATCTATAATTTTTATGAATGACTATAAATATGTATATGATGAATATATATATTTTTTATATAATTATTTAAATTATTTAAATGATATTACCATGATAAAATTATATGGATCGGGACTTCCGAACTATAACATGCTTCGAAAACGAATCAGTTATCACCCAAATCATTGATTTTAATAACAAATTATTAATAAATGGGTGATAAGATTTCATAAATAAATAATAAGTGGTATTATATATATGAATATGGTTATGTAATACATTTATAATAATACTAAATTTATTATATAGTGTTTTTGAACATGGTCGAGGAAATTCGAGACTTTAGGTATGGGATTTTCGTCTCACTTTTATTTCTGTGGGACATATTCCTTATACCCTACAAGTTTCTTTTATGTGGTGTATATACTACCCATGAGTGTATTTTATGATTATTATCAATAAAACTATGGGATATAAATAACCATCTAATATTTTTTATTTTAGGTAACTTATGATTCAAAATTTACCAAAGTTGTAAGAGTTTATTTCACAATATCATCATTATTCAGGATTATTTATGTTTAAGTATCTATTAGGTAATATTTATCTTACATGTCCATTTTTCTAAAAAAATTAATTTTTTTGTTATTATCCTAAAAAAATAAAAATCATTTTTAACCATGTTTTACTTTTTACAAAATGTTTTGGAAGGAATATTTTTTTCATTTTTCAAATGAGGGACTTCGGGACTTTTCCATCAAAAATATAAAGTAATTGTTTTTTATCATATATAAAATTAGAGTATTTTATTTCTATCATGACACCTAAATTATTTTAATCTTACTTTATAATTTTACAAGTTTATTTTCAATGAAAATATTTCATTTATAATTGCACATATTTTTAAAAGAGTGGCGGTGTTAAAATAGAAAAGTTATTTACCTCAAGAATTATTATAAGTGATATTTCAAAAACATATTTCCATATAAAATGACATAATTTGATGATACTTAACATATATTATGGATATTATCTAATGAAAACATCCTTATTTTTTATAAATTTTTATTTTTATGATGACAAGATGTTGATGAAACTCGTTCCCTTTTCCAAAAAATATTCTTTGATGAAATGTTTATGAAAATAGTTTCTTTTCATGAATTCTAATATGATGATTGTTTTATGATATTATGGTACACATATGTATGATTTTTTATATTATGGGTGGTACCTATATAACCCACCAATTCATTGGGAAAATATGGATAACTCATTAAGTAAAAGTTTTATATGTGAACCATATTTCATGTTCACAATTTTATACATGGATATGGGTTTTATGTACATAAGTTTATGTTTAGGCCTAGATTTTATGTCCAATAGATCATTAGTGGACCTAGTTTCAACTCAATAAATTTATGCGAGGGACTGATTTCATTTCATTAACTTAATGAATTAAATTATTTTTATTTATACATATTCACAAAGTAAAAGGTTTATGCCACAATTCCATGTCTTATGTCAATGTTATGCTCTAGTGGATTATGTTATTTGATTATTTTATGATTCATGTATTATGAACTTTTAATATTTATTCCATGACTCAAGTTTATGATCTATGATATTCAGGTTATAGTTTTCAAATGTTAACCTCATACCCTTATGCTCATGTTATCCTTATGTAATTATTGATATCTCACTTATTTTCCCTTATTGAGAATCGAGCTCACCATTTCTTATGTTTCATTTTATGAGGTTATGAATAATGATTCTAACTTATCTTTTTTATAAAGGATTAATATTTGGTTAATTTTATGGGTGATTTTGAAGGCTTAAGATAAAATATGAAAACCTGGGTATAGTGGGAGATGATGTTGATATTTATGAACAAGTTGTTTTTGAACCCAAGATGTTAAGTGTTTGTACTAATTATACAAAACTCTAAACCTAAAAGGTCTTTGGGTAATTAATTTATCCAATATTTCCTTTTTATTTTTTGTTTTTTATGGTAAAAAATTGGATCTCATTTATCGATATCAAATCCAAAAATGTAATCATTATGTTTTTAGCATCGGACCCGAGATTGCAAGTCCTAGGATACCACATGTGGTATTAGCGGAGGGTTTAGAAAAAACATTTGAGTGTGATTTTTTCATAATAATTTGTCTTAATAGTTATGGATACCATCATGGCTATATAATTTAGATGTTGACCATAAGTTTAGAGTCTTAGACACCCATTTTTAGGTTTTAAGTGATGGAATTTTAAGGAGGCTAAGGATGTTTTGGGATAGGTATATGTAACCCTTATGTTTGACATGAAGTATTATTTTAGGAATAATGTGTTTAAACTTTTTTTTTAAAGGTTTTTAATGTTATTTATAATCTTTAGGGTTTATATGATCTTTGATTTTGACATAATTATGGGTTATTACTTTTTTGGGACGAAAAATGAAAGGTATATGATAACCTTTGAGGGTAAAATATTTCTTTAAATTTTAATATATTATTTTTATTTTTTAGGATTTTTATAACATTTTTGGGAATATATGTTTTATTATATAGATGACTATGGGATTAGAAATTGATTTGGTGTTAAGTGATTAATGTTATTTTGGAACACATCCCCAATTTTGGGAATCCTATATGATTAAGGTAAATATAATATTATGGAATTTGATTTATGTTATAAAGGTTGAATTTTATTTTGGAGGTATATATGATTTTATTGTGGAATTATGGTGATTCAGGTTATTTATGTAAATGTTTACCATATCAAAAGAATATATGTTTAGGGTGTTCACATCTTATGAGATAAATGATAAATTTATCTTGGATGATTAGGAGATAAAAACATTCTAATTTTTGAGTTACAATCTTAGTTTCGGATATTTTTTATGAATTTTAAGGATAGTTATGTATTAAATGATCTATTTTGAACTGTGGGTGTTAATGTTTATTTCCAAATATTAATTTTTTTTCCTTATATGAAGGTTTACTTTTTTTGGAATAATATTATCATGTGATAACCATTTTATTTGTGGTTAATATTTAAACATTGGAGAAATATATTTTAATCATTTTGAAGAATTATGTGATCTATTAGTAGTTGATTCTAATACTTTAAGCATGAAATATTCTTCTTGAATACTCTTAGTTTGGATAAAAATATGAGATTGGGGAGGAAATTTATAAAATTATAAAATTATAATTTTCATGTAAGTATGTTTCCTTGTGTTACTATTCTATATGTCAAAGTAATGGCTCGTCTCTATAAAAAAGGATCTTATGATAAAAAACATTTCCTACAACCTTCTATTCCGATGAATTGTTGGTCTTTTCCACATCTATAGTTTATGATTTTTTAATTTTTAACTTTCTAAAGATCATAAAAATTTCTTACAATCAATGATATCATGAAATTAAGTTTCTTATATGTTCATATCATCACTCCTCACTAATTTTCTAATATTTTGGAACCTATATTATGTTATTCCAGATGACTTTTGTACATCCCTTTCTCTCTTTTTAAGTAGAAGATTTACTAACCCTTTTTATGATGTGGGATTTTAACAATGGTATTTCGAAATGGTCAAACCCTCATTACTAATTCAAAGATAAAATTGAGAGGATCAAATTTATTAAAGGGGATAAATTTAATATCCCAATATTTTAAAAACAAAATATATAGCATACAAGATACTCAACAGCAAGCTTAAACAAACAATGAAATATTATTATTTAAATGTGACCATTATAACTGAGTCATTAAATTGGTAGTTATGAATATTATTAAATAATTTATGAAATAAATTTAAAGGTACAAATAAATATAAATATATTGAAAATTTCTTATAAAATGATAACACAATTTTTAGTAAAGTTATTTTATTCTTCAAAAAAATACGTTTTTTTCTTAAATGAGTTTTCTTCATTTTTATAAATGAATATTATAATTAATTTAGATAATTTTTATATATTTTTAGGAAAATTAATTTCATTTTGAAATTCAGGATTTATAAACTATCTTAGGATTATTTTTTCTATTTTTCTAAAAATATTAATGTTTTAAGTGAATGGTGAAAAATAAATATTTTTATAAAAATGTCATTTTATTTTTATTAAAAATCCCCTTTTATTATATTAATTTTATATAAAACTAAATTAATTTATATTTAGTTTTATATAATCTAATAAATTAATTTTAATCATCCTTATACCTTATTTTGGTATAAGTACATTTTTTGGCTTAAAAACGCATTTTCAAGAAAACTGTTTTTCCCAGAGTTTTGCGAGATTATATTTATATTAAATTCTGACACATATGTGAGTTTAATACTGAATAATATATTATATTTTTATAATTTTTAGTTCAAATTTTTTTAAATATTTCTCTTTTAATTTTATTTATTATGAATAGTAACTACTATAATTTTATTACCATGGTAATTGTAAATCAAGTAATTTACGGTAAAATAAAATGATGAGGACTATAAAATGACCCCAAAACATTACATAACCTTATTATATGAGTTATTATTATATTTAAGCTTCCAGTATTAGGTTATATGACATTTTTTATCCATTTTTATGATATTATGACCCATATCGTATTTTATTTCTAAAAAGTTAAATATGTCACACTCTTATTTTTTATAACTATAATATTTTAATATAGTGATATCCAGTGGATATATTCAAATATAAAAATTATTTTTAAACTTAATAGATTTATCTTTATCATGTTAATTTTTTTAAAATTTTTAGTGAAGAAATAATTACCATAAATGTTTACACAACATTGACGCAGCAATTATTCTATTAATGGAAAAATCAAATAATTGATATTAAAAATATTGAATGAATTATAATTTGAGATAGTTAATTGTAAGAACTCGGTTCTTAGTATTGGGGTACGAGGTTCTGATTTTCCCTTTTCCTTTAGTGTTTTTGAGAAAATATGGAAAATGGGGGAAACTCCCAAATTTTGGAACTACACGTCGTGTACTTTTCAACACACCATGTACTTTTGGCCGTGTGGGCTGGGTACACGGGGCATGTAGCCATGTCGGCAAAGAAGGGTGTAGGAACTGACTACATGTCGTGTAGTGGTCCTTTACACGCCGTGTAGTCAGTCGGCATGCCAAAACAGTAAAGCGGTGGAGTAGCCGCCAGCTGGGCGACAGTACACGCCATGTACTCGAGAGTACATGCCATGTACTTATATCGACTGATGAACAGTGTGGCGGTGCCGCTAGAGGAATAGTTAAAAAAAGTGAGTACACATTGTGTACTTGGAAGTACATGCTGTGTACTTTGTTTTTTTCGCTTAAATGGGCAGTAGCCTCCCCTGTTCATAGGGAAGGCTTAGAACGGACGATAGGAGCGGGAGTGGACGGCCGAGCCTTTGGAGATCCGTCTATCACGAACCAGGAATCCGATTCCACCTCAGACGATCTCGTTGGAACCGCGCGGGTAAGCCCTCTCTTCTCCTAGCGTGTTTCTTACCAATTCTTTCCCTAATGGGAGTTATTTGAGGTTCAATGAAAGTTTTCTTACCTCATATCTACGCCGTTCTTGGGCATTTCTGGGATCGATGATCGTGTTTACTGCTCGTTGACGTATAAGGTAGGTGGCGTGGTGTTTAGTTTTCCAACTGGTGTGTGTTTTGTGAATTTTTTTACCACGAACCCATGTTGGGGTGTCGTGTGGCTGAGGATGTGACTATTTTAACTACCTAGAATTGTATAGGTAATTAATTATGATATTAAAATGTTTTTTGGGATCGCTGCTTGGATCCAGGACCACCCCAGGGGTGTATTCCTCTATTTAGCCGTTTTTCCAGGATACCTGAGGGTATGCCTTTAAAGTAATGTTTGTAGAATTTCCTTGAGAGGAATTGATTTTTAATGTTTATTTACATGATGGGCATGGCCCGATTACCTATTTATCCTGAGGGAAGTGTTGTGATTAGCCTGTGGGCATTTTACTACTTATGCTGTGGGCAACTTCTTCCGTGCCTGTGGGCATCTGATTCTATGCCTGTGGTGGACACTTCTTATGCCTGTGGGAAATATCCATATGCATGTGGGAAGATTCTTATGTTGGATACTCTTTACCTGAGGGTAGGGGTTTACGTGTCTGCGGACATTAGCTGTTTACTTAGAATATTCACTGTGGTGATATTTTAAATTAAGTGATTAAATGGATATTAAAATGGCAATATAACTTGTTAAGTTAGTTATTTTTGGTGCTGCTTACTTTGTTGCATTTTTACTACTGCACGCTGTTGTTGCATGCTTTCATACAGTTGGACACAGGCCTTTGGTGGGTGCCTACTGGGATTTTTTTCTCACACCCTATTTTGGTCATGCTTTTCGGCCCAAATAGATTACGTTTTTGTAGGTGTGGATAGGGGCAAGAGCCCTTATACAGATACTTGATTACTGCTGGGGTATTGGAGAGCATGGGGCCGAGCATTGGCTCGTGATGCTGCGGGCTGTTCTGTTCTACTTTCTGTACTTGTATTTTAGTTGTATTGAATTTTACTGCTATGTAACATGTTCTGGTTGTTTTCATAGAATAGTGACATGCTGCATCTTCATATATATATGACTGCTGGTTTCCCTTTTTGTTATCAGTTACCCAATTCAGTTTCATATACTGTTACTACTTCCACTTTTTTTGTATGTCTATTTTTGTATTCTACTGTGCTACACTTTGAAAAATGAGGTCATAGTTTCCCCACAATCAGACCTGGGACCTCGTTGCTAGTCAGCAGCCTTTGGCGTTTGGGGAAATGCGCTTGAGGTCACATGGCGAACCGGGTTCGGGGCACCCATTGCGTGGCACCCAGACCCGAGACGTTACATTTATGTAATAAATGAATTTTTTAGATATAAATTAAATTTTATATTTTTATTTAATTTGTACAGTTTTATTAATTTTATTAAAGTCAATGTAATATATAGTGTCAAAAAATTGACAATAATGATATTTTAAGAAAATAATATCTTAATAAATAATTTTAAAATTAAAAAAATCTAAAATAAATATAAAGTGGATAATATATGGTCTAAAATGTCATCCCCTATGATTTTATAGGTCATTTTGAATACACTGGCACCATAATAGTATTATTATAACTTAATATTTTGAGAAATTCCAAAAGTACCCCTCACCTAAATTATAAAAGGGACCCTCCTCCCTCACTTAATTACATAATGTTTACCCTTATAAATCAATAATAGTTTAAATTTTATCTTATAAACGTACCTATACACATTATAGAGGTTTTTTTTCCCAAAAGACCAACCATAGAGCCCTTTAGTGGATATATAAAGCGGTCGTTTTGAAGAAGAGGTAATCACCCTAATTGAACACTTTCTTTTTCTACTCAGATTTAACTCCAATAAGTCTATAATATTTATAATAAAATAATAAATTCAGTATTCTCAGTATTATTAAATTTTATTATGATTATTAATACACCATTATACACCCTCTTTCCCATCAAAAAATAAGTGAATATATAGGTTGTGCGTACGTATGGCTTAACGTCTCCACATAGAGATATAATTCAATTTTCATCACCATATTTTATTGATGGGTTTTATGATGTTTTTAATATTTATATATAATATTTATGACCTAATAATAATTTTTTGAAGATAATATCATGTCTACTTTATTACCGTACAATCCTTTGAGAAATAATAGTATTACCCGTGCGTACGTATGAACTACCATCTCTACAATGTGATGTGATTCATTTTTCATTTCTATTTCACTTAGATGCAAATAAGTATTAAATTTATGAATATATAATATATATTATTTAATATTTATTTTTTAAATATTAATTATTCTTTACCTTTCTTTCATTCCATCATTTAAAAATGGAAATAGCATTCATGCGTACGTTCAGCCTACCGTCTCATGAATGGTGTAATTCATTTTTCTATCTCTAATTTTTATGAGAGATTATAAATATATATATATATAATGAATATATATTATTTTTATATCATGATTTAATGTTTTTAAATTATGGTACCGTGATAAAAGTATAGCGACCCAGACTACCGAATCTAATCATGCTTCAAAAATAAAGCGATTATCACCCAAAATATAGATTTTAATAACAAATTATTTATAAACTGGTGGTAATATGTCATAAATAAAAAATTAATGGTATGATATGTATGAATATTTTTATGTAATACATCTATAATAAATCCATATTTATTATATAGAGGGTTTGAATATGAACAAGGAACGGTGATACTTGAGGTAAGGGATTTTCATCTCGCGTTTTTTGGTACATATGCCTTATACACTACATGTTTATTTTGGGTGGTGTATATACTACCAATGAATGTATTTTATTATTATTCTCATGAAAATTATAAGATATAAATAACTATCTATATTTCATTATTAAATGGGTCTTATAATTTAAATGTTGTTCATGTGGTCTAGGTTTATATCACAGTCTCATTATTATTTAGGATTGTTTATGTTTAAGTATATATTGGGGAATATTTCACTTCCATTTCCATATTTTATAAAAAATATTTTTTTTAATATTATACTATAATTTTTTGAAATAATTTTTACCCAAGTTTTTCTTTTAAAAACGATTTCGAAGGAATCTTATTGTCATTTTATAAATGAGGTACAAGGTGGCTTTTCTAAGAAAAATATAGAAGGAATGTTTTTAACTTATACGTAATGAGTGGATTTTCCCACCATCAGGATAAAAAATTCATTCAATATTAGTTTATATGTTTATAAGATTATTTTCAAAAGAAAATTTTTTCGTTTATAAGTGAGAATCTTTTTTAAAGAGAAGTAATTTTAAAATGGAAAGGTTATTTACCTCCATAATTAATCAAAATGATCTTTCACAATAATTTTTTCATATAAGGTTGCATAATTTGATGAGAATTGAGATTTATTGGGGATTTTTTCCCAACATACCATCCTTTTTATTTTTCTAGATGGTATATATTTATAATGAGAAGATGTTAACGAAAATCAATTCTTTTTCCATGGGTTATACATTGATGATATGTTTATGAAATTTGTTTCATTTCATGAGTTCTGATGTGATGATTGTTTTATGATGTTGTGGAACACATATAAATGATTTTCTACATATCATAGGTGTGACCTATATCTCCCTCCAATTAATTGCATAAATATGGATAACTCATGAGGTAAAAATTTTATGACTGAACATGATTTCATGTTCAAAATTTTATGCATGGATTTAGTTTTCATGTTCATAATTTTATATATGGACCTAGATTTAATTCCCATAAGATCATGATTTGTCCTAGTTTCATGTCTATAAATTTATGTGAGGGCCTAATTTCATGTCCTTAACATAATTAGTAGACTTTATTAGACTTATACATGTTCACAAAGTTATAATTATATTCTGTAATTCAATGACTTATGTATATGTTTTGATCTCATGGATTATATTTGTTAATTCATTTATGATTCATTTCTTATGAACTACCAATGTTTATTCTTTGACTCAATTTTATGATCTAAGATATATAGGGTATAGTTTTCAAATTCTAAGATCATACCCTTATTCTCATGTTATCTATATATATTTATTGATATATCCCTTGTTCACCCTTATAGAGCATCTGAGATCACCATTTCTTTTGTTTACTTTTCCCGAGTTATGAAGAATGATGCTAAATGATTTGTGTTTAGAAAGGTTTCTTATGTGAGGAATTTTATGGGATACATTAAATACTTAACCTTGAAAATGAACAGTTGGGTATAGTGGGTGGTAATGTTGTTCTTTATGAACCAATTGTTTATGAACTCAAGTTGTTTGGAGTTTTTCCTAATTCTCTAAAACTCTAAATCTAAAAGGTCTTTAGGTATGTAAGTGATCCAATATTTTCTTTTTTAATTATAAGTGATGGATGAGAAAAAATGGGTCTCATTTATTAGTATCAAATCCAAAAACGTGAGGTTTATATTATTAGCTTTGGATCTGAGAGTTCAAGTCTCAGGTTGTTACACATAGAGTCTAGGATGATTCAAATTAAACTTCATGGAATCACAAATTTTATGATGATAAACTGAATAACATCATTTTTCTTTGTCACACAACCTTTAAAATGTACAACACAAATACCTTAAATTGTTTATCACTTCATATACACCATATAGAGTTAATCTACATATTCAATTTCCACTCCATGTGACGTTAAACTACATAACATAATCCCTATCACATGAATTAAAATATGTGATACTTTGGATCCTCTCTTGAGATGATTCCTCCATTTTTATGGGGTTTATCTCCTAGAAAAATACCCTTTAAAACTATGTGTGGCTTGATTCCCATCTCATGGGATAAATAGTGGCACCCAAATCTCTTAACCCAAGCCCAGCTAGGGAAACTTTTTATATTGCCCCTAATTATCATAGTGATAATACTTTTACTTGTCATTATTTTGTTTTAGTCACCCTTTCTCATTATAACACCCTTCCATTTTTCAACCTTTTGTATATGAGTGAGATCTGTACAGAATCTCTTCTCTACTAGAACTATGTGTGTATTGATTTCCATATCATGGGATAAATAGTGATGCCCATATCTCTTATCTTAGGCCCAACCATAAGTCTCTCATTATTTTCACCATGTCACAGTGTTCAACACCCATTTCTGGATTTTCCCTTCTCTCACCTACATGTTGAGTTGGTTCCACATTCTGAAGGCGAAGATCTAAGAATCATGGACAAAAAATGTGTAAACACCTTTCAAAAGTCTTCAATATTAGTGTTGGAATATCTATTTTATGTTGGTTTTTGTTCTTTCCCGGTGCTATATAGAAATCCTCATCCCAGTAATCAAATCTTTAGGACCAGAATTGTAAACACATTTTTCTAAGAATCATGACTTTAAACTAAGTTCATACACCTTTGGGATATCCCTTAATTATCCTTATTCTACTAAATATATTTGGGTTTACCAAGGACTCCATTGTTATATAGGTCATATCACCCCTTGGTTATGGTTTCAAAATATTAAAAGGAATGTTTTGATGGTCCGAGTTAAGATGTAAAGTGGGGTGTATTTCCATTAAAAATAATTTTAATAGATTGATATAAAATATATTATATTATATCAAATGTAATCTTTTTAAGTAAAAAATAATCAATGTAATTATAACATATCAGAAATTAAATCATACGATTCAGTAGAAAATAAATTACTAAAATTAAATGAGGCACAATTTTATAAATTAATTCTAAAATAACTCAATAATAAGCCCATATGTCACCTCCCCTCAAGAAGGCTTGACAGGGTAATATTTCTCCCTTAGTTTTAATAGAAACTAAGAACCAAAGAAGAAGAAATAAATCCATTATTTTTAATAGAAAAATAAGAATGAAAAAAAATACCCTTGGATTCGATGGAAACCAAAATACATGAACCCTTGATTTAATAGTGATAAGAAACTAAAGAAGAAGAAGAATTAGATAATAGTTTATTTTTACAAACCCTTCATAAAGAACTCAAATCCTTGTTAAATATTTAGAAGAATATGAACTATGAAGAGTGAGTGAGGGAGAGGGACAGAGTTTGTCAGTGTGTGTATAGAAGAATAGCCTACAGTAATTAAAAAAATGAGTACACAATAAAAAGGATTACAAAGATAGTCAACTGAAATTGGATAGAAATAATTGAAGCTAAGTTTCCTTTTGAAAAACGAAGTTGAAGATCGCTTAAAAAATTACATCATGGATCAATCAATAATTGTTTGGTGGAAATTATTTGTCATGGATGTTATTAGCTTTGATGTAATCCTCCCTCGATGTCTTTTTATAGACTTAATAGTCCTTAGAGGTATCTTATGCCATGTCAAGACATTAAAAATATTATTCAAAACTTAAAAGATCAATTTTTAATTCCCTTTGACTCTCTTAGAATGAAGCCACCAAATAGATACCACAGTACACTATCTTGTAAATGATGTTTCAATAGCTCACCTAGTTTCTTCAAGCTCCACCAAATGTCCGGATAGCTCCACCAATTATCTAATGATATTAATAGAACTATAGGTTCCTCTATCTTCTCTATATGTTAATTGGTTCACTCTTACCGATTTTTCAGTTCATCCTGGATATGTGGGTCTTAAAATTGATCCTATAAACTCCTTTTTATTTATTTTCCTGGCCTATTTGTTCCCTAGGATGATGTATAAAATTCTATAAGAATAAATTAAAATAAAAAGGATAAAAACCCTTTTCGTGGTTTTGATCATAAAAACACATTATAGGTTCAATAATATCCCACTTTTTTATTATGAAATAACTATATTAATATTAAAAATAAATATAAAATATAATACAGAGGTGAATAAGAATGAGTAAATAAAAATAAAAAAATATTTAGAAATACCAAAATACTATTTTCTGTGAAACCATGTGCATCCCCATTGAAACAAGATCATTTTCTTCATTTGAAAACATTCTTCTCTAAAAGATAAATCTTCCTCCTATTTTAAATTATTCTTCCTATACATTATACTTTTATCATTATATGAATTAGAACTTTACCCTTATTGGTGATTATCAAAAAAAAACTTACAAACCAAAATTATTTATTAAATAAGATATAAATCATTCATAAGTAAATCAACATGATCATTGAAAAATAAGATTTTAAAAATTAAAAAAAGATGTTTTAAAAACAATAAAAAAATATTTTTAAAAACAATCGAGATTTGAAACTAGAAAATGGAGATAAAAATATTTTAGTAAGAACAATTAAAATCATACCGTTCTTAAAACCCCCTTAATAAAATTAAAACATTCTAAAGTTTGGGGTTTTTTGATGACATCATATAATTGAATATCTATGTTAATATGATCTAACGAAATATCCCCTTTTTAAAGTGGTCTCTCAAAAAGTGATATAGATTTTCAATGTGCATAATGTGTATATGTTTAAAAGGATTTCTAGAGATTCTTATGGAACAATAAATATCACATTTAATTTTAAAAGGAATAAATGTTAACAAAAAAATATAAGAGACTTTATTTTATCCTTATAATTTGGGAGAAAAAACTCTTAATGGATATATATTCCACTTAGGATGTAGAAATAGAAACTGAATTTTACTTTTTACTACTCCAAGAGATTATGGAATGTCCAGGAAGGTTAAAAGTCCCACTTTTACTTTTCCTATATAGTTGACATTCACTAAAATTAGTGTGGGAAAAACATGAAAGATTCAAATAGGTTCAAGTAGGATATATTAAACCATGTTTTTTAGAATATCTTAGAAAAAAAATCCTTTTAGTAACTTATAAATGTGATACTTTATGATTATATTGAAAACAAGCACAAATGTAAACACTAAACATAATGTCTAGTCAGGTCAAATTAAGGTTAATAAGACTCCCAATAATAATTCTATAAATCTTGTTTTTGACTATTTTATCATCTTCATCCAGCATTATCCTACAGAAAGTACTCATAGGTGTTATAATTTACTTATCATGATCTATTCCAACATATTTTGTGATTCATTAGTTTTTTTCTAATTAAAAAAGTGTCTTCCTCATTTTTATTGATCTTAAACCCAAGAAATAATTTTAACTCACCCATAAAACTCATTTCAAATTCATTTATTGTAATATTTAAAAAATCATTACAAATAGATTCATATATTGGAAAAAAAATTACATCATTAACATATATTTTAATGCTTAAAACATTATTTGAATCATTTTTTAGAAATAATTTTCAATCTACTTTTCCCATTTTAAAATAATTTGATAAAATAATATTTTTTAACCTTTAATACTAATCATGAGATAATTTTTTAAAACTATATAAATCATCTTTCAACATAATGATCTAATTTTGATATTTTTTATTTTCAAAATTTGGTGGGTTTTTGACAAAAACCTTTTCAAAAAAATACAATTTTAAATCAATTTTAACATCTATTTGAAAAAATTTGAAGTTTATTTGGGTGGTGAATTCCAAAAAAATAGATTATAGATAATAAATGTGTGTAAAGGTTTAAACTAATCAATATTTACTTCTTGATTATATCCTTTGTCTATGAGTAAATTTTTTTACATGTGATGTTACCTTTATCATCAAAATTATTTCTAAAAACCCATTTTGTAAAAAAAAGTGGTGATCGTTAGGTATTTCAAAAAAAAACTATAAACATTATTCTGTTGGAATTAGTTTATCTCTTCTTTCATAGAAAACCCCCAATTTTCATTATTAATTATATTATCATGGTTTTGAGGTAGTAGAAAATAAATAAAAGAACAATTCTCAACTTCATTTAAAATATAACTTCTCGTACAGGTACTAGAATATAGAATTATGATAAAATTTTTAAATAGATAGAAATTATATTTTTTCAAAGATTTAGGTAAATTACTTGAAGGATATGAAATATTTTACAATCTCTTTAGGAGAAGTTGGAATGTTTATCCACGCCTTTGAATTGAAATGGAGGATTTGTAATATTTTCATTGAATTTATTCTAAATGGATTCTTCAATGATTTTGGTTATTTTTTTTAGACTCAGAAGGATTGACTTGAGTTTGAGTACCCAAGAAATATTACTTTTTTGGATTTTTGATCAATTTTTTTGATGATGTCTTTAGTGTTATGAATGTAACATATAAATCCAAACACTTAAAAATCCATATTTCAGGATTTTATTTTTCTAAATTTATTAAGTCGTATTTTTTATTAATGTTCTTACAGGAACATGGTTTATGATATATCAAGTGGTAGTGACCACCTTGATCCAAAAGTGTTGAGGGGGCTTGAAATCTTTAAATAGGTCTCTTGAGATTTTTTATAGTGTCTAATTCTACCATTTTGATACCACATTTTATTATTGTGTTCTAGTAGTAGAAAAAGTATGATTATAACATTGTAAATCACAAAGTTAATCAAACTATTTGTTATCAATATCTTCCCCATGATCACTTAAAATGTAAATGATTTCGTTCCATTTTTCATTTTCTAAATTCTCAGTAAACATTATGAAGACTTTATAATCCTAATTTTTTTATCCGAAAAAAATACACAAGTGAATCCTATATAATCATAAAAAAACAAAAGTGTGTGATTTTTCTCTAATAATTTAACCTGATTTGGTCCAAAAAGAACAAGCTTACTAAGCTTAGGGACTTAATAGGTTTATTCTCTATGTTTAATTTTAAAATAATTTTTTTTCTAATTCATACCATGCTATCGAGGTTCATAAACAACATTATCTTTTAAATTAAATTTTTGTTAAATCTCATACAAGATGATTTCTACTGAGCTTAAAGAGTATTTGTCTGCTATAGTTACCAATGCATATTTTCCCAATCCAAGAATCACTATCATAAATACTCAAAAATTTAAAATTTTGAGAAGTTAGATACTTTATATCAAAAATATAAACCTTTTAAAAATGAAATGCATTAAATAAAATCTTTCCTTTAGAATTAAAAAAATTTCAAGAATAATTTTCAAAGGATATTTTAAAACCTTTTTCACATAATTGACTAATTCTTATAAAAATTTGTTTTAGTCCCTTAATAAATAAAAAATATTTTTTTAATCCTCAAATTGATAAAATTGATTACACCAATACCAATTATTTTACTTCTTGAATTTTCACTGAAAGTCACATGTCCTCCATTTATTTTTTATGTTTATTGAATTTAGAGGGGTTACCATGCATACTTTGACAGAATCCATTGTACATGTACCACATTTATTTTTTGTATTTGTTCTTTATACATTTTTCTTATAAAATTAAGAAATTAAACTTTTGGTACCAAGGTTTTAGGTCGAAATATGTTAGCCAATATGGATTTTGACACCAAAAGTTTTTTAAAATGATGTTTGCGATGAGATATAGGATGAGATATGGATAAGTTTTGTTCTACCATATTGAGATTTTTTCAATTAAATTCATGAATTTGATGCCCAGTTTGTGAAAATAATTTAAAAAACTTGTTTTGAAAAATCCCTTTTAGAAAGGTCACCTATTTAGAATATCTATAATTATTCAAAAAAAATACAAAATAAATTTTATTAATCATTGAGAACCAAAAAATATATTTTCAGTTTCTTCACATGGCTTTAATTTCATGAGGGGTTTTTTTAGAACATAAATAGTTGATTGTAACTCATGAAAATTTGTTTGATTATTAAATTTTATCGATAACTCATCTTTTTTTTCTTTGAGTTGATATTTTTATTTAAGTATGTATTTATACTCTTTTTTAATATAATTTTATATTTAAGTTAGTCTAAAAAACCTTATTCATGTTGATCATGAGCATAGTTTATATCTTCATAGATTATTTGAGTGGAAGAATAATTAGAAGAAGTGAAATTTGATTAGGGTGAGGAAGATTATTTTGAGTTTACTTTGTTAATAACCACAATTTTGGCTATGTGATCCTTGAAAATTTCATCACCTAACTTTCTTGAGAAGAGGGAATAATTTCCCACACTAACCTTGAATTATTTCTTAATTTTATTTTTCTTCCCCTCATTTTTATTTTTGAAAATGGGGTATTCAATCCATATGTGTCCCTTCATTTTTTATTCAAATCACGCTACTTCTTTTCATTTTGATCATCCACCTTTTCTTTATGTTGGTATTATTTAGTCTTTTTGAAGAATTTTTTTATATTCTTCGCTTGATGAGTCATTTCATCATCATCATAAGAGTTGTTTTTAATTTATTTGGAAGAAATTTTCTTTTTATACTTGACTTATTTGGATTTATTATTAGGTTTTCACTTCATTTTTATCTCATATTTCATGAGATATTAAATTATTTCCTCAACCAATATATTCTTTATATCCTTATCTTCTTCGATTCTCATAACTTTTGGTGGGAAATTCCTTGGAAAACCCCAAACTATTTTATTTACTAATGTTTATATTGTAAGATTATCACCAATAGAATTTATTCCATTTTATATATCAGTAAAGTGAATAAAAATATCAGTAATAGATTCATTAGTATGTATACTAAAACTTTCAAAATCTATCCTATGCGTATCATGTCTAGTATTATTAAATTAATTTTTTCCTTCATAAGTAAATTCTAGAAATTTATAGATTTTATGTGAATATTTAAAAGTATAAATGTGACTAAACTCATTAAAATATAAACTAAAACATAAAAAGTTCCTAAATTTATTATTAAATTCAATAGAGGTTATTTCATTGGGGTCCCATTGTCCTATGATTCTATATAAAGAGTAAAGAAAAGCCTAAAAATATAACAAATAGGATATCCTATACTACCAAGAAAAGTGGTCATTCAATTTTTTCAAGAACTATAGTCCAAACCATTAAAAAATGGTTCATGGGACATAGAGTGTTCTTCAAGACCACTATGATTATTTGATAAGGATTCCATATTAAGAATATAAAACATTGAAATTTGTTATTATATTGGAAACTAAAAATAATTTTTGAAAATAATGATATATTGAAAAAACCAAAAATATATCATATGATAAAAAAATATAGGTCAGAGATAACATGGTAAGAGAGGGGATGAATTTACTTTAAAAAAATTAAAACAATGTTATAAAAGAAAATATATTATCATAAAAACAATTGATTTCAGTTTTAAACAATCCAAACATTGAGAGTGTAGTAGAATAAAAAAATATGAATATCGGAAAAACTATGGAAATTAAAAAGGTATTATTTGATAAAGGAGTTTAGAAATATCATAAAAATGGGCCCATGTATCTACTACCCTCAAGAAGTCTTGTCAGTGTTATATTCCTCCCTTTTTTTAAGACCCTATATTTTATTTTTCAAGTACATCTCACTTTATGTTTAGTTGAACCTATATTAATTCTTATAAATGAGCCTTATTCCTAGTCTATTTAATACCTTATATGTAAGTTTTTCAATGGAAAATTCCCTTCTTATATCTATGTCATAAAAACACAAAATAATGAACTACTAAGTGATAAGTGACCTTTAAACATAATTTTGTCACCCCTATGTTTGGAATTTTAAAAATCCAACATACACGGTTGTGTTCAAGATAGTTTTTGGAGTCTAATGAAACAAAAATAATTTTTGGTGAATAGTAACCTACCCTTATGAATAGTAACATACCCTTATGAATAGTAATATGACCCTTATGAATATTAAATAGGAGTAACATTACCTATGAATAATAAAATAAAATTTAGACATCATAGAAAGTGATAATTTGACCTTAGTAAACATTTTTGGTATTTTATAAGTCATAAATAATTAATTATAATTAATTAATTAATTTAAAAGAATACTTATTTTACTTAAATATATTCATAAATTATTAAATCAATAGTTTTTAGATAATTTTATAAGACCCTAAGTAATTTTTGAAAGAATTGCAAAATCAGTTTTAATTTTTAAAAGCTGTTTTTTAAGTAAATTATGATTTTAATTAAATATTAAATTAATAATATTTAGAAAATTATATTTGAAAAATGGACTTCATTTCTGGATTCTACACGTCGAAAAATGGTTGGGGTAAATTTTTGGGATTTTTCTGAGGTACTTGAATTTTTTATGAATAGTGGAATCCGATAATTCACAATAAAAGCTAAATAATGTATTAATTGAGTCATTGCTGATGTTCTGCTGATGTAAGCCCACTTGGTTTGGGATTACATTATAAAATTACTATTATTGGTCATCCAAGACTCACTATTCCTTTCCTTTGGTGGAATTAATAAACTAATCAATTTTATATTAAGGAAACCCCTCTCCCCTCCACTATAAAAGCCACCCTTCACTCCCTCTTTTCCTCACACCTCTCAAGCTCCAAGCCTTCTCTAAAATATGCCCAAACACCTTCCCTAGCCTCTAACCCACGTCCAAAATCTTCTGGTCTCATCAAAAGACCAATCCTAACTTCCTCAAGGAGGTTCTCAAGAGGAGGATTCTAAAGGTAATTTCTCTCTCTCTTCTCCTTTAATTTCCTTTCAAGTTCAAGTTCCTTTCTTGATCTCCCCCTACTTATCTTCATACAAACTGTTTTTTAAATCCATTATTATACATATACTGTAATCGTATGATTCTAATGGTATATTATATCACCCCACACCCTTTCCCTCTTCCTTTTATTTTATTAAATAGAACGTTGTTCATGTGGTGATAATTTATCACCTTCAAAAACAACATGCTCTCTTCTTCCATTTCTACCTCCAATCTGGTCATGAAACCATTTTTATGGTTGAAACAGAATCTTTTATATGTATTATGTTCTATTTTACGTTCTGGAAATAACCTATGGCATTATTACTAAGATAAATGTTAAAACAAGATCGTTGTGATCCAAAAACCGCTCAAATTAACCCAAATAACCATCATTAAATTTTTATCTAATGATTCGTCCACTTGGATCTAATATAACTCATTATAAAATCATTCAAGCTTCTGTAATATCATTAATTATATTTAATATCATTTCTGGATGTTTACCCATGATCTACCCAAACATCAATTTAAGAATACAAGTGGACCGCTCAAGAAAACCATAAAAATGAACATCCCCGATCAATGTTTTTAAACTCTATAAGTCATCCAGAGGAACATAATATGAAATAATGAAACCAGAATGAACCCTATTAATTTATAAAAGGTTCTTGAATTTCTAATTAATGAATATAATGTCATTATACAGGACATTAAAGAGAAGGAGGCATTCGAGTACAAGGTAAGGGGAAATCTCGAACCCAATTTTCTTCCTTCGGGTTCTCCCTCTTTCACTCCATTTTTGATATGGTTTCTCCTAAAAGGTATTTTGTTCATCTTTTCCTTTACTTTTCTGGGATATACATTTTTGTCACTGGTTTTTATGTCCATCAAAATGTTTTCCAAAATAACTCTTCTTTCAAGATCTCACATTTTACCCCTCATTCACGGTTGATGGTTCTTGTGTCAAGTATGTTGTTGCCTCTTTCTTTTGGGAACCCAAATCTTATGAATGTGTTATTATGAGATGAAACCCATTCCTTTCCATGGGTTATTTATGTACATGTTTGATATGTCTTCTATGTGGCAAGCATGATAATGATAATGTTATGATGTGACGGGTGCCCCGGAATTATATAGCGCAATATGAATGTTTAAATGTGACGGGTGCGCCCGGAATTATATAGCGCTCCAATGCATTGGGTAAAGTGATGAATCTCATGAGTAAATGTGAAATGATTCGTGAACATGATGCTAGCTTTGTTCACAAGTATGTGTGGTAGTTAACCACTAAGACATGATGTTTCATTTTTATGCTTTGCCACATTTCAAGTTTATTGTTTATACTCCTCTCATGTTCAAGATCTTCTTCCTATGTCATGATTATGCTCGCCCCATGCTATATTGTTCTTATCTATCCTCTTACTGGGATTTTAGCTCACCCCTTTTGATGTATATGCTCAGGTGGCTACATGTACTAAGGATAGGACAAGTGCTACTAAGAAGCTATAGAAGAAGAGATTAAATGAATTTTTATGCTTGATGTTGTATTTGTTATGTATTGTCCTAGTTTTCCCAAGACACTAAACCTCTGGATCCTCCATGTGTAATAATATTATGTTGTTTATATTTGAAATGATGTAATAGTAATGTAAGAAAAGTTCGGGTCGCTATAGTTGGTATCAGAGGAAAGGTTTAGTTAATTTGGGAATTAGGATTAGTGAACCCTAAAGAAAACCTCTAGCATGAGACTAAGTAAAAAATATGCACACAAGGATATTTACCTAGGGATCCCATATGATATTTTTTTGGTATAATTGTTTAAAAGGATAATTTATTTATAACTTGTTTACTTATGTTTTGTTCTAACCTTTTCTATTCTAGAAAATGGTGGGAACGAGGTGAGGTAATGAAGGAGAAGTACCCTCACCTGTTTGTGTAAAGTGAAATTTCGGGGGCGAAATTTCTTAAGGGGGGAAGAATGTAACGACCCAAATTTTTTCAATGGAAAATTACCTTCTTATATCTATGTCATAAAAACACTAAATAATGAACTACTAATTGATAAGTGACCTTTAAACATAATTTTGTCACCCCTGTGTTTGGAATTTTAAAAATCCAACATACACGGTTGTGTTCAAGATAGTTTTTAGAGTCTAATGAAACAAAAATAATTTTTGGTGAATACTAACCTACCCTTATGAATAGTAACCTACCCTTATTAATAGTAATATGACCCTTATGAATATTAAATAGGAGTAACATTACCTATGAATAATAAAATAAAATTTAGACATCATAGAAAGTGATAATTTGACCTTAGTAAACATTTTTGGTATTTTATAAGTCATAAATAATTAATTATAATTAATTAATTAATTTAAAAGAATACTTATTTTCCTGAAATATATTCATAAATTATTGAATCAATAGTTTTTAGATAATTTTATAAGACCCTAAGTAATTTTTGAAAGAATGGAAAAATCAGTTTTAATTTTTAAAAGCTGTTTTTTAAGTAAATTATGATTTTAATTAAATATTAAATTAATAATATTTAGAAAATTATTTTTAAAAATTGGACTTCATTTCTGGATTCTACACGTTGAAAAATGGTTGGGGTAAATTTTTGGGATTTTTCTGAGGTACTTGAATTTTTGATGAATAGTGGAATCCGATAATTCACAATAAAAGCTAAATAATGTATTAATTGAGTCATTGATTATGTTCTGCTGATGTAAGCCCACTTGGTTCGGGATTAAATTATAAAATTACTATTATTGTTCATCCAAGACTAACTATTCCTTGTATTTGGTGGAATTAATAAACTAATCAATTTTATATTAAGGAAACCCCTCTCCCCTCCACTATAAAAGCCACCCTTCACTCCCCCTTTTCCTCACACCTCTCAAGCTCCAAGCCTTCTCTAAACTCTGCCAAAACACCTTCCCTAGCCTCTCCCCCACGTCCAAAAGCTGCTGGTATCATCAAAAGACCAATCCTAACTTCCTCAAGGAGGTTCTCAAGAGGAGGATTCTAAAGGTAATTTCTCTCTCTCTTCTCCTTTAATTTCCTTTCAAGTTCAAGTTCCTTTCTTGATCTCTCCCTACTTATCTTCATCCAAACTGTTTTGTAAATCTAATATTATAAATATAATTTAATCTTATGATTCTAAGGGTATATTATATCACCCCACACCCTTTCCCTCTTCCTTTTATTTTATTAAAGAGAACGTTGTTCATGTGGTGGTAATTTATCACCTTCAAAAACAACATGATCTCTTCTTCCATTTCTACCTCCAATATGGTCATGAAACCATTTTTGTGGTTGAACCAGAATATTTTATATGTATTAGGTTCTATTTTAAGTTCTGGAAATAACCTATGGCCTTATTACTAAGATAAATGTTAAAACAAGATCGTTGTGATCCAAAAACTGCTAAAATTAACCCAAATAACCATCATTAAATTTTTATCTAATGATTCGTCCACTTGGATATAATATAACTAATTATAAAATCATTAAAGCTTCTGTAATATCATTAATTATATTTAATATCAGTTCTGGATGTTTACCCATAATCTACCCAAACATCAATTTAAGAATACAAGTGGACCGCTCAAGAAAACCATAAAAATGAACATCCCCGATCAATGTTTTTAAACTCTATAAGTCATCCAGAGGAACATAATATGAAATAATGAAACCATAATGAACCCTATTAATGTATAAAAGGTTATGGAATTTCTAATTAATTATTATAATGCCATTATACAGGAAATTGAAGCGAAGGAGGCATTCGAGTACAAGGTAAGGGGAAATCTCGAACCCAATTTTCTTCCTTCGGGTTCTCCCTCTTTCACTCCATTTTTGATATGGTTTCTCCTCAAAGGTATTTTGTTCATCTTTTCCTTTAATTTTCTGGGATATTCATGTTTGACACTGGTTTTTATGTCCATCAAAATGTTTTCCAAAATAACTCTTCTTTCAAGATCTCACATTTTACCCCTCATTCACGGTTGATGGTTCTTGTGTCAAGTATGTTGTTCCCTCTTTATTTTGGGAACCCAAATATTATGAATGTGTTATTATGAGATGAAACCCATTCCCTTACATGGGTTATTTATGTACATGTTTGATATGTCTTCTATGTGTCAAGCATGATAATGATATTGTTATGATGTGACGGGTGCGCCCGGAATTATATAGCGCAATATGAATGTTTAAATGTGACGGGTGCGCCCGGAATTATATAGCGCTCCAATGCATTGGGTAAAGTGATGAATCTCATTAGTAAATGTGAAATGATTCATGAACATGATGCTAGCTTTTTTCACAAGTATGTGTGGTAGTTAACCACTAAGACATGATGTTTCATTTTTATGCTTTGCCACATTTCAAGTTTATTGTTTATGCTCCTCTCATGTTCAAGATCTTCTTCCTATGTCATGATTATGCTCACCCCATGATATATTATTCTTATCTATACTCTTAATGGGCTTTTAGCTCACCCCTTTTGATGTATATCCTCAGGTGGCTACATGTACTAAGGAGAGGACAAGTGCTACTAGGAAGCTATAGAAGAAGAATTAAATGAATTTTTATGCTTGATGTTGTATTTGTTATGTATTGTCCTAGTTTTCCCAAGACACTAAACCTCTGGATCCTCCATGTGTAATACTATTATGTTGTTTATCTTTGAAATTATGTAATAGTAATGTAAGAAAAGGTCGGGTCGCTATATTATAAGTGATCAAGGATCATTAAGGTATGGTTCTGATAATGGATTTAAATGGGATGTATTATAAAATCTGATGGAGTGTCAATCGTTATCCGGGGAGTAAGGTAGTATCCCATTAAACATATAAGACACTCACCAACCATCAAATGTAGTTTTTCAAGAATTGGAATCATGTAAGAGTCTCACCAGCTAGCCAAACATCAATATAGACTAAAATTATGAGGGGAAGATTCATACATCTTCCCCTTCCCCTCAAAACCCACATTTGAATCCTAATTAACCCTATTTTGGTACTAAATTTGGAATTGTAATCTTGAAGGCCTATCCAAGGATCCCTAATCTTCTGCAACATTAAACATTGATTCATTGATATTTTCTTCGATCTGGTGATCCTGTTTCAGTATGTTTTTCTTGGAATTGGTAAATTCTTCTAGTTTTCTCTATAGTTCTTTTTCTTACAACCTTAATGGAGTCTGTTAATAATTGTTTATAGATAATTGTGTTGTGGTTCATTGATATGAGTGATTGATCCTTGGAGTTATTCTTCATTCTTGAGGTAGGTGGTATAAAAAAAACTCCCTAAGGTGAGATCTGTTTCTCTAGTATGTGTAACTTATATAATCATGTTGACATGTTGTGAATGCGCCCTGTTTTATTTTAAATTTTATTTAATAGATCAAAATAACAAACTC
Source organism: Viscum album (assembly GCA_963277665.1). Classification (NCBI taxonomy): domain Eukaryota; kingdom Viridiplantae; phylum Streptophyta; class Magnoliopsida; order Santalales; family Viscaceae; genus Viscum; species Viscum album. The sequence continues at coordinate 1,549,744,360 of OY728125.1, read as the reverse complement.
AAGCCTTTCATGAATCCCATTAGGTCCATTAGAAATGGCGCCCTAGACTTTCGAGCACCCAAGATGTGTTCCTGATCTTTAACATAGGTTGGAACCTGGATATAAAGACCCTTGATCCTTGTAATTATTATGGTTTGAAATGTAGAATGGTTTTTGGAATAATTGGATTGTGAATCAAAATTGTTATATTTGTTTTGAGAATCGGTAATTTGATATGAAAAGTGTATTTGTCTTTTCACTGGCATGTTGTCATGAAACTTGTTTTAGCATAAAAGAATAACATAATGTAATTGGAATTAGAAATATAATGGGAAATTATAATGAATTAACCAACTTGGAATATGTTATTATGTTTGGAATGTTTGGGGATTTTTTATGCATTGTATTTTTCTTTATGCTTGAGGGAATGATGCGCGTTTTATTGGTGTCTGTGTGAGATGCATAGATATATGGTTCATAAGGGAAATATTCATGGTTTCTTGGTGCTTCAAGGAGGGATACTGGGTTTTTTGTGCCTAAGGGTGAGGTTTATGGTTACTTTATTCTTGAGGGTGAGGTACCTTGTTTTATTAGTGCTTGAGGGTGTGATACGTGATTAAACCTGATGCTTCAGGGTTGAATTGAGAGGGAGGGACATGTTTATCCTCTTCTATTATCTATACTAGGGTGAAATGATAGAGACATATGATACTGGGATAAAGTTGTAACACCCCAAGATTCCACGGTATGTTTCCCTTTGAATAATGCAATAGCTTTCATTGTACGCAACTTCGAGATTCTAACACACCACGACTAATCAAACTAGCTGTTATGAATAGTAATACCCACATTTTAAAATTTTATAAATTTTATATTTCAAAATGGACTTCCTTTTTGGATTCGGAATATCAAAATTATCTTATGGTGGTTTTTTGGTATTTTTCTGAAAACTTTCAATTTTTGATGAATAGTGAAAAAAACACTGCGTTATTGGTTAAAACTGACTATTTATTTAAAAATTAGTTATTTTAATTTAATTTATTTTAGGTCAAAATAGATACATAATACATATATATGTTCAAAATAATTCATTGGAGTCATTTTATAATAAGTTTAGATATATTAAATTTTATCGAACTATTTACCGTCTTTTACCCACCTCCTAGGAGCATTTGCAAATTCGCATAAAACTTAATTTTACCATTTCTATGAGTTTAATTTCAAAAATAATAGAGACACGGTTGATATTAGTAATCAAAATGTGGTTCAATAAGATGAAAATAATTTTTTGTGGATAGTATCTTTTTACTTTTATTTACCATGGTTAAAAGTAAATAGGGTAATTAAGGGTAAAAGTTGTATTATTATTACCCTAACACATGTCCTAATTATGTTGGATAAGTGTAATTAGAACAAAAACAACCTTAGGAATAAAATATTATTCTTTATTTCCACTTGGATTAGATTAGAACATTTATTATTATTTTATTTAAAGAAGAGTTAAAAGAGTTAAAATCAAAGTTTAATAACTAAACCATTTTCAATATAGAGTTATACATAATATAAATTTGACTATAAATATTAATTAGAAATCTAAAAATATTTCATACATAATGGTATTTTATTTATAATTTTTAGACATTAAATAACTAAATAAATTTATGACACAATGATGATGCAGTAATTACCTTACTAATGAACGATTAAAATAATTGATATGATAAATATCCAAAAAAGCCTAATTTGAGACATTTAATGAATTAAATTAATTTTATAGGTTAATATGACATTTTAGGGTTGATTAAATTAAATTTTTTCGAATTAATAATGTTTTCATTAATTTAACAAAAACAAAATACCAAATAGTTTCAAAATTGACATAAAAGAGTTTTTAAAAAATATATTATATTATAAATTGGTATTTTATTCATAAAAATCTAATAGTCGACCAAAGGTCTTAAATAATGTTATATATGTCATTAATGAATCACTTGAGGTTCTATTTGAAGTTTATAGTAAGTTTATTAACCATGTAATATAAAAATACAAAGAGACATGGTAAAATGTCAAACTATTTAACTAAGAGTTAAATCTAAAAGATAAGGTTAATATGATGACCTAAACCTATCTAAAACCTATTGGTTGAAAGGTTTTTGACCCATCCCCACATTAGACTTTAAATAATTCATTTTGGATCCACTAGAAACCAAAAATTATTTTATTATAAAATAATATTTCAATCTTTTCCTGAAGTGACCCTCGCCTCTCTTATAAAAGGGCACCTCCCCCTCCCTCAAATTCACACATTAAAAGCAATTTGGCTCGGCCAACCCCTGCCCAAATATCCTCTAAATTGTCCTCCATTTATCTAGAGGCCTTATTTTAGTCAGGAAGACAACCTGCAAAGCACTTTTGATCAAATCAAAAGGAAGAACCCAAAGAAGAGATAAATATTTCATCACCTCTTTCAAATTCTTTTCTTCTTCCAATTCCTCTTTCTTTATTGTTTCCATTATAAAATAATAACACCAGTATATTCTATATACTATGATGTTATTATAAAAATGTTACAACCATATTCATTATTTTATCCATCCTATAAATGAAAAAGTCACCATACGTGCGTATGTACGGATTATCGTCTCCACATCGTGGTGTAGTTTGTTATTCAAAGACTTCATCATTTAGAAGGGTATAATAATGAGTATAAATGATTTAAATAATAAATATAACATGATGATTATTATTTATATATGATATACCGTCCAATTACATACGATTTTAATATCAAAATAATGATATTGTCGCTCGTGTGTACGTCCGGATAACCGTCTCCACGAAAGCAATGAGATTCATTCCCCATCTTAATCATTCAAGAATAATTTTCATTTTATGATTAAAAATAATGTTTATGAACATAATATAATTCTGTATATGAATAAAATACATCCTATCCATAACAAATATGGCTTATATAACCAAACATATAAATGAAAATGAATCAGTTAACACCGGAAATGATGATACTACTGAAATATCATTAACAAAGCAATATTGGAAGATCATATATGATATAATATTAATGTATATGGTTCGTGTATAATCTAATAACAATTATTTCACCATTATACAGGAGGTTAAACTACCCTCGACCAAGGAAAAGTTCAAAGTAAGGGTTAATTTCACATTCTCTTTTTTATCTGAGGTTGTTTTTACGTAAGTATCTACTAGGACCTATTTATCATCCACATCCATGTTTCTTAAAAATATATTCCAAAACATTTTTACTATTTACTAGACTATGGTTTAAATTCATTTATACCATTTTTTTACTTTTTATAAAATGGTTTGAAAAGAAACATTCCATCATTTTACAAACAAGGTACCTTATGACCTTTTTGATAAAATTAAGGTAAGAATATTTTTTTAACTTATACGGTGGGTGTAGATATTTTCCACTGTTATAACATCATCAAAGTTTCCCTTAAAATCTGATAAGAATATTTTCAAAATATATGTTTTCTTTTATACTTATATGACTTTTAAATTATTTCATAATAGAAATAGATATTTCTCTAAAAAAGTTTTTATTTCCTCTATGTCAACATCCTTTGATGGATTATGAGCTTATTTGAAGTTAATTTATTATGATACAAAACATCTATATTATGTTGAAGGTTTTTTGATATGTTTTATTTTGGTTGTGTTATTTTTATACCATTCATGTTTTATGGATAAAATATTGACATTTCGTATGCTAGTTTTAATACAAATGTTTATGTTATGTTTAAACCTTTTCATGTGAGGAATGCATTGGACTTAGTAAGTGATGTGTGGATCCAGCTATAGCTCCTTGATTAATCGGTAGGTCTCATGAGACAAACTAGTGTCTTGGAATAAGCCCTTGACCAAATCTTATTTTTAGTCTTGGCACAAGGCCTTGACTATGGGGTTATGAAGTCTGGTATTATGCATTACATCATTATGAAAGTGTCTATTGATATTTCATGTGATTATTCGAATAGTAGAATATCCATGTGAATAAGTAAATGACATTATTTAATTTTATCTTTTCCATATTATTTTGATTTTCAAGTTTAAAAGGCTTTTGTTTTAGTATTACATTTCCTTAAATGTTTGTTCTTATTTATGAAAGTTTCCGCTATATTGTTATCCTTTCTGAGCATTTGACCTCACCCCTTTCTATGTTTTATTTTTCACAGGATGCGAAGAAGTATATTATGACTGAACTACAGGGATAGTCTAAGGGATATTAGGTTGGCCTATGGAGACTATTTTTTTGTAGTTTTTCATTTTATAATGTAATATTAAACTTATAAATGTATCTAGTGTTTCCAAGGTTACTAAACTAATTGGTCTTTAGAAATTTGATCCCTTGTGATCATGCCAATGTTATATAATAATGCACTGACTCTGGGTAACTGGGGTTGGGGCGTTATAGTTGGTATCAGAGAAAGTTTAGTACAAACCTTGGAAGCTAGATTTAGAAAAACTCTGATTAGATAACATTACCCTAAGATAGACTTTGAGGATTAGTATAGAAGAACTTCCTATAATTTTGGTTCTGTAGAGATTTTTTGAGTTTTCTAAGCAATACTTCCTTGTCTGGATATAAGCAGGTAGAGGCGGCTCTGGAATATATGTACCTAGGGGAAAACCTGAAAACACAGCTTTGAGCTGGACTCGAATCGGAACTAGTGCATGACAACGGGCCTTGCTTCACTCTTGGTTACAACGCTCCCAGGGGATATGCTTAGGATAATTATAATTTTCTTTACAAACCATTCTAAAGGGTTTATGAATATATACTTCATTAAAGAAAACATTTTTATGATTATGGATTATATCCATAAACTGTTCAATTTATGTTAAGTGTTTTATAAGTTTGGAGTTATGTATTGTGATTCATAAACTAATCTAGTGTATGACATTGTTTAGAAATGGCACCTAGTGAAAGGAATGGATACTGTATCTATGCATGTAATCCATTTAGGGATTTCCCTCCTACTCAAGATAATTATAGTGGAGTTGGTGAAGCAACTGGTGCAGATCAGCTTATTACTATACTGGGACAACTCACTCAGGTTATGAATAATAACCTTACCCATATGGAGAACCCTGATCCACAACGCGGAGGATCAATGTTAGACCGCTTCATGAGACAACAACCACCAACATTCAATGGTAGTACAAATCCCTTAGTAGCTGAGAAATGGATAAATTATTTAGAGAAAATATTCCATGCTTTGGGGAGTAGGGAAAGGGAAAAAGTTGTCATGGAAGTTTATCACCTCACGGGAGATACAGATCAATGGTGGTCATTGATTCAAAAAAAAGGAATATGATGAAGTATCAAATATGGAATAGAGGGAGTTTAAAGAGCTTTTCATAGAAAAACACATTCCCTATAACCATCGAGTGGATATGGAAAGACAATTTCTGAGTTTGAGGAAAAAAGAGGATGAGATTGTCGCAAAGTATGAGGCTAGCTTTACAAGGTTAGCAAGGCTTGCTGCAGATTATATACGTAACCCTAGAAGTAAGATTGATCGTTTGGTTAATGGGTTAAAACCATTTCTCCATCAAGCATTAGTCTCACAATCCTTCTTGTCGTATGATGATATTTTCTCATGTGCTATCAAGATAGAAAATTAATTCTATAAGTCTTATGACTTTAATGCTAATCATGAGAAGAAGAGATCTTATGAACACTCTGGAAATGGAAATAAAGGGAAGAAGGGAAAAGTTGAATATCCATCCTACATTAAATGTGGGAAGAAACACCCTGGTACTTGCCCGAAGGGAATGGGAGTCTGTTATAAGTGTGGTGAAAAAGGCCACCAATCTCATGATTGCACGGGGAAGAAAGAGGCTGTCAATGTTGAATGCTACAATTGTAGAGAAAATGGGCATTATGCAAATGAATTTTTTAAGCACCAAGGGAACGTACCTCAGAAAAGGCCAAGGGAGAAAGGCTAAGCTTATGTGATCACTACTACTGAGGTTGAAGCTCCGAAAGAAGTGGTGGCATGTAATTTAATGGTTTCCTCAACTTTAGCTAATGCTTTATTTGATTTTGGATCATTGCATTGTTTCATATCTTCACAGTTTACTAAGAAAAATATACATTTTTAATTTGACTTAACAATGGAGTTGTCAGTCAAAACACATAAGGGAATTATCAATGCCACAAAGTTTTGTGAATCAGTTACCATTAGGGCATGTAAATGTTCTTTATCTGCTGATCTCATCATCATACCCATGATTGAATTTGATATAATCTTCAGTATGGATTGTATTTCTAACCATGATGCGAAAAATTATTGTATGTAGAAGAAGGTTACAATTTTCTATGATGATAATAAGTACCTTATCTTTAGAGCAGAAATATCAGTATATGATTCTTATCTAGATCCATCCCTAGTAGCTCAACTAAATTCAATTATTGGGGAGGAAGAGAATGAAATAACTATGGGTGAGGAAAGTAATGTTCAAATAGAGGATATACCTATTGTACAAGAATATGTTTATGTGTTTCTAGAAGATTTATTATTACATCATCCAGAACAAGAAATTGAGTTTTCTGTTGACTTAATTCCTGGTTCAAGGCCCATATCAAAAACCCCTTATAGAATGTCCACTGTGGAATTAGTGGAACTAAAGAAACAACTAGAGTAATTGATTAATAAGGGATTTATTCACCCTAGTGTTTCTCGATGGAGAGCCCCTATCATTTTTGTTAAGAAAAATGACAGATCTATGAGGTTGTGCATTGACTATAGGTAGATAAATTCTATAACAATAAATAAAAAGTATCCCCTACCTCCATTGATGATTTATTCGACCAACTTCATGGAGCTCAATAGTTTTCAAAGATTAACCTTCGATCTAGATATCATCATTTATGTGTGAAGAAGGAAGACATCCCAAAAACAGCATTTCGAACCAGGTACGGGCATTATGAGTTTACAGTAATGCCTTTTGGGATGAATAATGCACCCTCTATTTTCATGCATCTAATGAACAAAGTTTTCAAGGAATATCTTGATGACTTTTTAGTGGTATTTATTGATGATATCCTGGTATACTCCAAAAGCTATGATGATCATGAAAATCACTTGCGCACCATTCTGAAAACCCTCACAAGAAATGAATTATACGAGAAGTTTAGCGAGTGTGAATTCTGGCTTCAGGAGATTTATTTTCTTGGCAATATTGTATCTAAGGATGGAATCTATGTTGATTCTTCTATGAAAAGAGCAATCCAATAATGTCCAACACCGATGATTATAACTGAGGTATGCAGTTTTATTGGTTTAGCAAGATATTATCGGCATTTTGTCCAGAATTTTTCCTGATTGGCTAACCCATTAACCAAGCTCACATGTAAAGGGGTTAAATTTGTTTGGACAAAAGAGTGTGAAGAATGTTTTGAAGAATTGAAGATAAGATTAATCAATTCTTCTATCTTTACTCTACCATCCGAGAACAATGGGTTTGTTATTTATAGTGATTCTCCAAAAAAAGGACTTGGTTGTGTCCGTATGCATAATGATAGAGTTATTTCCTATGCATCACAATAGCTAAAAATTCATGATCAATACTGTCCTACTCATGGTCTTGAGTTTGAATCTATAATAATTGATCTGAAAATATAGAGACACTATCTCTATGGTGAAAAATGTGATATTTATATTGATCACAAGAGTTTGAAGTATATTTTCTCCCAAAAAGAACTCAATATGAGGCAAAGGTGATGGATTGAACTACTCAAGGAATATTATTGCACAACACACTACCACCCAGGGAAGGAAAATAAGGTGGAAGATTCTTTGAGCAGAAATGGTCATGGAGTTTTGAACCAGATGAGAGTTGAAAGTGATCCTATTTTCATGGATCTAGTGAAAATGGATATGTAAATAATCATGGAAGGTAAAACATCAATACTTTTTCAAATGGTTTCCAAACCATCTTTAATAGAAAGGATAAAAAGTTCTCAGGCTAATTATGAGGAGTTTCAAAAGAAGATTAAAGATGTGAATAATGGGAAATTGAGTGACTTCATATATGAAGATGGGATTTTTAAATTTGGGAAGAGACTTTGTGTTTCCAATATACCAGATCTAAAAAGAGAATTGTTAGATGATGCTCATAGCTCCAATTTATCTATACAACCTAGTAGCACCAAGATGTATAGTGATGTGAAGGAATATTTTTCATGGGACAACATGAAGAGGGAGATTGCTGATTTTGTGTCAAGATGTATGGTTTGTCAACAAGTGAAAGATGGAAGGCAACTGGCTGGAGGAGTCATGAAACCTCTTCCCATACCTGAGTGGAAATGGGATAATATTACGATGGACTTTGTCAAAGGGCTACCAAAGACTCTTAGATAGAATGATGCAATATGGGTCATTTTTGATCATCTTACCAAGTCAGCACATTTTATTGCTATAATAGAAGATTTACCACATGAATTTCTAGAAATAATATATATTAATGAAGTTTTAAGACTTCATGGAGTACCCTAATCGATTTTTTCTGATGGTGATCTCCGTTTTACATCAAGATTATGGAAAAGTCTTCAGAAATATCTAGATACTGAACTTCATTTGAGCACTACCTACCACCCTCAAACTGATGGAAAATCAGAATGCACAATTCAAACCTTATAAGGCATGTTGAGATCTTGATCATTTGAATTTCAAGGTATATGGGATCAATATTTACCTCTGGTAGACTTTTCCTATAACAATAGCTTCCATTCAAGTATTCAGATGGTACCATATAAAGCGTTATATGGAAAGAGATGTCACACACCAACTTGTTCGGATGATGTTGGTGAAAGAAAACTTGTAGGCCCAGAACTTGTTGAGGAAATAATGAAAAAGGTGAAGTTTATCCAAACCCACATCAAAGCAGCCCAAAGTAGGCAAAAGAGCTATGCCGATAACTGAAGGAAGGATTTGGAATTTCAAGTAGGAGACCATGTTTTCTGGAAGGTATCTCCATGGAAGGGTGTTATACATTTCGGTAAGAAGGTTAAATTGAGTCCCAGGTACATCGGACCTTTCAAAATTCTAGAACAAATTGGATTTTTAGATTATCATTTTGCAATACCTCCAAGTCTCTCCAAAGTTCAGGATGTGTTCCGCGTATCATTGTTGAGAAAATGCATGCCTTACCAAACACATATACTCACCTATGAGGAAATTGAAATAGAACTTGATCTGTCTTATTGTGAAGATCCTATCAAAATTCTTGATACAAGTGAACAAGTACTAAGAAAACGGATGACTCGTCTGGTAAAAGTTCAATGGAGAAATCATAAGATAGAAGAGGCAATGTGGGAACTTGAGGAACTTATGATGAAGAACCACCTGAATCTTTTTGTGTGGTAGCATTATAGAAATTTAGAGGATGAAATTATTTGATGTATGGAAAAATATAACACCCCAAGCTTCCATGGTACATTTCCCTTTGAATAATGCAATAGCTTGCATTGTATGCAACTTCGAGATTCTATCACACTACGACCAATCAAACTAGCCATTATGAATAGTAATACCCACTTTTTAAAATTTTATAAATTTTACCTTTCAAAATGGAGTTCATTTTTGGATTCGGAATATTGAAATTATATTAGGGTGAAGTTTTGGTATTCTTCAAAAAAAATTCAATTTTTGATGAATAGTGAAAAAAACACTGCGTTATTGGTTAAAACCGACTTTTTACTTAAATAATTAGTTATTTTATTCTAATTAATTTTAGGTCAAAATAGATACATAATATATATATATATATGTTCAACGTAATTTATTGGATTCATTTTATAATAAGTTTAGATATATAAAATTTTATCGAAATATTTACCGTCTTTTTACACACCTCCTAGGAGCATTTTCAAATTCGCATAAAATATAATTTTACCACTTCTGTGAGTTTAATTTTAAAAATAAGAGAGAAACGGTTGATATTAGAAAGTAAAATGTGGTTAAATAAGATGAAAATAATTTTTGGTGAATTGTAACTTTTTACTTTTATTTACCACGGTTAAAAGTAAATAGGGTAATTACGGGTAAAAATTGTATTATTATTATCATAAAACATGTCCTAATTCTTTTTTATAAGCTTAATTATACCAAAAACAACCTTAGGAATAAAATATGATCCTTTAGGTCCACTTGGATTAGATTATAACATTTATTATTATTTTATTTAAAGAAGAGTTAAAAGAATTAAAATCAAAGTTTAATAACTGAACCATTTTTAATATAGGGTTATACATAATATAAATTCTACTATAAATATTCATTATAGAGATATAAATATTTCCTACATAATGATAATTTATTTATAATTTTTAGACATTAAATAATTAAATTTATTTATGACACAATGATGATACAGTAATTATCTTATTAATGAAAGATTAAAATAATTGATATTATAAATATCCAAATAAATCTAATTTGAGGCTTTTAATGAATGAAATTAATTTTATAGGTTAATATGACATTTTAGAATTTATTAAATGAATTTTTTTTGAAGTAATAATGTTTTTATGAATTTAAAAAAAACTAAATACCAAATAGTGTCGAAATTTACATAAAAGAGTTTTTAAAACATATATTATATTATTAATTGGTATTCTATTCCTAAAAATATAAGGTTCATAAAAATGGATTAAATAATATTATATATGTCATTAATTAACCACTTGAGGTTCTCTTGGAATTTTATAGTAAGTTTATTAACCATATAATATAAAAATACAAAGAGACATGTTAATGTCAAACTATTTAACTAAGAGTTAAATCTAAAAGATAAGGTTAATATGATGACCTAAACCTGTCTAAAACCTACTGGTTGAGTTTTTTTAGACCCATTACAACCTTATCCTTTTAATAAATAATTTTTGATCATTAGAAACCGAAAATGATTTTATTATAAAATAATATTTCAAGATTTTCCTAAAGTTCCCCTCGCCTCTCTTATAAAAGGGCACCTTCCCTTCTCTAAAATTTACACCTTCAAATCCATTTGGCTCGGCCAAACCCTACCAAATATTCTTTAAACTATCATAAATTTATCCTAGAGGCCTTAGTTTAGTCATAAATCCAACCTAAGGAGTCCTTTTGATCAAATCAAAAGGAAGAACCTGAAGAAGAGGTAAATATTTCATCACCTCTTTCAAGTTCTTTTCTTCTTCCACTTCCTCTTTCTTTGTTGTTTCCATTCTAAAACAATACCTCCAGTATCTTCTATATATTGTGATGTTATTATAAAATTTTTACAACCATATTCATTATTCTATCCATCCTATAAATGACAAAGTCACCATACATGCGTACGTACAGATTACCGTCTCCACGTCGTGGTGTAGTTTGTTATTCAAACACTTCATCATTTGGATGGGTATAATAATGAGTATAAATGATGTAAATAATAAATATAACATTATAATGATTTTTTATATTTTATATACCATCCAATTATATACAATTTTAATATCAAAATAATGATATTGTTGCTCGTACGTACGTCCAGATTATCGCCTCCACGAACACGATGAGATTCATTCCCCTTCATAATAATTCAAGAATAATTTTTATTTTATGATTAAAAATAATTTTTATGAACATAATATCATTCTATATATGAATCAAATACATACTATCTATAACAAACATGTCTTATGTAACCAATCATATAAAGGAAAATGAATCAGTTTACACCTGAAACAATGATACTACTGAAATATCATTAACAAAGCAATATTAGAAGATCATATATGATATCATATTAATGTATATGGTTCTTTTATAATTTAATAAAATTTATTTCACCATTATACAGGATGTTAACCTACCCTTGACCAAGGAAAAGTACAAGTTAAGGGTTAATTTCACAATCTCTTTATTATCTGAGGTTGTTTTTATGTAAGTATCTATTGGGACCTCTTTATCTTCCACATCCTTGTTTCATAAAAATGTATTCCAAAACATTTTTACTATTTACTAGACTATGGGTTAAAGTCATTTATACCCTTTTTTGACTTTTTATAAAATGGTTTGAATGGAATCTTTTTGTCATTTTCCAAACAAGTTACCTTATCACCTTTTGACAAAATTAAGTTAAGAATGTTTTTTTAACTTATATGGTGGGTGCATCTATTTTCCGCCATTATAACATCGTCGAAGTTTACCTTACAATATTATAAGAATATTTTCAATATAAATGTTTTCTTTTATAATTATATGAATTTTAAATGATTTCAAAATAGAAAGAGATATTTCTTTAAAAAAAGTGTTTATTTCATCTATGTCAACATCCTTTGATGGATTGTGAGTTTATTTGAAGTTGATTTATTATGATACAAAACTTCCATATTGTATTGAATTTTTGGTGATATGTATGACTGTGGATGTGTTATTTTTATACCAATCATGGTTTATGGATAAAATATTTACATTTTGTATTCTAATTTTAATACGAATGTTTATGTTATGTTTAAACCTTTTCATATATAGGAATGCATTGGGCTAAGTAAGTGATGGGTGGAGCCCACTATAGCTCCTCGATGCATCGGTAGGTCTCATGAGACAAACTTTTATCTTGGAACAAGGCCATGAAAAAATATTATTTGTAGTCTTGGCAAAAGGCCTTGACTAGCATTATGCATTCCATCATTATAAAAGTGGCTATTGATATTTCATGTGATTATTAGACTAGAAAAATATCCATGTGAATAAGTAAATAGAATTATTTGATTTTATCTTTTCCATATTATTCTGAAGTTCAAGTTTAAAATGATTTTTTTTAGTCTTACATCGCCTTAAATGTTTATTCTTATTTATGAATGTTTCCGCTATATTGTTATCCTTACAGAGCATCTGAGTTCACCCATTTCTATGTTTTATTCTTCCCAGGATGCGAAGAAGTATATTATGACTGACCTGTAGGGATAGTATAAGGGATATGAGTGTGGAGTATGGAGACTATGTTATTGTAGTTTTTCATTTTATAATGTAATGTAAAACTTATGAATGTATCTAGTATTTCCAAGGCTACTAAATTAGTCGGTCTTTCGGGATTTGATCCCTTGTGATCATGTCAATGTTATGTAATAATGCACTAACTCTAGGGAACTGGGGTTGGGGTCTTACAAAAGTAATTATGAATGAACTCATGTGTCAACATATATCTCAAGGTTTAACAATTTTATTTTGTTGATTTATTTTGATTTATATTAAATTCCATATTTTATCATTTTTTGCATGAAATATTACTCAAATAAGATTTTTGGACATAATGGTCCATTTCCTATTGATTTTTTATCAGAATTGTTTAGTTTCCTAACATACTTCATGGATACAAGTTTGGAAAAGGGAATGGAGCCCTATGATTGGTTCATTATTTACTTACCAAGACTAGGGCTTGAAGGTAAGACTGGGAATGGGGTTTGGGACTGGGTTTTATAATATTTATTAGAGTATTTCATTTAATTTTTTTCTTGTATGACTTTTATAATGGAATTAGTTATGTAATTTTGTATGAAATTGCATAGTTTGATTATATTAGGATTATTTGGATTTTGTTAGTTATCCACTCAAGTTATTTTATATTGGATTTTTATCATGTTTTCTATTATTATTATTCTTAAATAACATATTTTATAGTCTCCCCACTAAATCATTGAGACCCTCACTACTATTCATCAGCCTCTAGTGTATGGGGAGGCAAATCTCAGGTTATGTGAGGGCTTGTCACGATGATGTGAGGGAGAATTAGGTCAAGGAAATTAAAAAGTGGTATTAAGTGAGATAATTTCTATTGATTAATTATTTGAGAAAGGTAGATAGAAGAAAAGGATAGTATGGGGCTTGGTAATAAGATTTTTCATGGGAGTAGCTAACCAATGTGTGGAGGAAAATCCAAGAGACTAGGGATCAGATTATTATTCATGAGGTTCTTTAGTTACATTTGTGATGTTATTTCACCTTGGGTGATGCAGTTGTTGTGTGATGTTAATATTTTTATGGGATTTTACTAATATAATGATATGGAATGAGGTGATTATGCAAGAAATATGATATCAATATAGGATCTTATTATCTTCATTTTCATTCAAGGAACTCATTAACATGCATATATGAAATCAAGTTGTTTAGTTTATACATATTAAGTTGTTTTTAGAGACACTTGGTTAATGGGTAGTGGTTTTATATTTTTATATATTTTTAACTAATTAGTTAATCCTATAAATTATATCATTTTGTGATTCAAACATAAAATTTTAACGTGAGATGGTTTTTTAATTTTTTAGAACTGGCTAGGATTCTGTGGGCATATGTGAGAACCTAAGATGTTTTATTTTCCTTTTTTACTTATCATGTGGCCTGAGGTGTTCATTAAACTATATAGATATATTCCCCCAAATATTCTCCCATTAGATAATGAGGTGGGTGATGATGAGAACACACCATGATTAGCGTAGCAGAATCCTCCAACAGAACAGATGAATGTTATGGATGATTAACTCCGAGATAGTTTCTTGTGAGTGATGCAGTCCATGGAAAGGGACATTCCTTGGGGATGGAAGGCCATTTAAGACCTATCAAGGGAGATCTAGACACAATACTCCCACCCTAATGTTCATATGGGAGGGTAAATCACATGAATAATAATATTATCTTGATTTTATCCATATGATCTTTAATCATATATATGAACCCATGGGGAATAGAGTGAATCTTGTGGTGTACATATTGCAGGGACGAACCAAGAATTGGTGGGAAATCATGGTTTAGTCCAGTCAACATGAGGTTTGACTTGATAGATCTTCCAAATGAGGTTCTTTTAGAACATCTACCTAGATACACTAAGGGGGGATAGATCTTGGGTGTTCATTCACCTAATGCAAGGGGACATGATAGTGATGGATTACACTATCCATTTCATAAAACTACATATTTTTTCTATGATTTAGGCTGGATATGAGGTATCTGGGCATAATTTCATCTAAGAGGGTCTTCAATATGATATGAATTCTTAGGTGAATATCATTCAATTGACCAAATTCTTAAAAATTGTGAAATAAGGCCTCATTTTGGAAAGAAACCTGAGGGATGCACTGAGTGGTGGGTGGGTTTTTTCAGTTGGGTGATCTAGTCAAAATTGTTATGTTGGTAGGAAGTGTCATTTTGAGTATTTACATCAGGATAGTAGTGAAAATAGTAATAAAGTTAGTAGGTCATCTTTTCCAAGCGATGACCAGGTGCACTTTTCTCAGTATGGTTGGTCGGACCACAATTAAAATCATTGTCCATGACCACTGGTGGAGTGTTGTATGTGTGGTGGAATGTGACCCATACAAAGGTTTCTTAGGAACACCCAATAGGTATCCAATGATGGGGAGTGGTGAAGATTAAAAATTTGGGATATGATTCTACTACTGAGTATAATATGAGTAGATAGAGTTCCACTAGCTGTATAGCATAATGAAAAGTATGGGGTACTCTAGAGTAGGGATGACAATTCTAGTAGGGTGTTGTACCATAGGGAGACCAAGCATGAGCTCAGGGTAGAGACATGATATAGATTCATGCAGTCTAGTATTCACCTATCGGGCTTGATGTGAGACCTTCCACTATTCATGTTATAATCTTATTATAATCTACCCTCTCTTTTTCAATTTTTTTATAAGGGAAACACACTCTCTCTTATATGATCTATTTTTCTATGGATTGGTTTTGTCTATGGCTCATCTTTTTCAAGTAATGTCTATTGATATACTGTTAGGGGAATTGTTATAGGTTACTCAATGTTGCATGAATTGTTCTTGTGATATTGGTGGCTACCATTTTCACTGGGATCTATTTGTGCTTGTGATAGTGGGATTATACTTGATCTTGGGGATGGAATGGATAGTTCTATATAGGGATCATATCAACTACTAAAACCGGCATGCATACTTCCTGTAACACAAGGGTTGACATTACATCCACCACGGTTAATGGGATATCTAGGAAGGATGAGTAGGAACAGTGTAGTGTAGACTAGAGGGGGTTATAGATTAGCTAGTAAATCTTGTTCTAGATGATGGATAATCATATCAGGTATTATTTTCTATAGTGATAGACTAGTATCTGAATGTATTTATTGAGGAATTCTTTATCTTTCCTCTAAATCGAGTGATTGAGTTTTACCTCCACAACCTCTTCAGACCCCATTTTTTTGTGGAAATTTTTTGGAACCAAAAAAAATATTTTTTGGAAGGATCTATTAGAAAATATATCCATTGAAAAAATTCGAATAAATGTAGAATTATCATGTAACTCAGTGTTGTGTGAGTCTGTAACAATAGGTGTCACGCAAGTCCCATGGTGTGTGCATGGAAATGACTTCTATGATTTATCCTTCTTATTACTATCCATTTCAAGTATCAATCTTCAATACCAACACTAGTATTTTTATTTTTTTGTCACCCATATCATATAACATCAACTTCTATTCTTCGTTCAACTTAAAAAAATCTCTATGGAATCCAACAAGAGTAAAAAATAAGTGAATTACCTCACAAAATTCCTTTCATGTATTGTCTTATGCTAGATATAATATCATGAAACATCCTTTAATAAATAATACAATTCACAAATACTCCTAATACTCATTAAAATCATGGTTTTTTTGAATGCAGAACTTATGTGAAACTCATTCCATGGGGATCCACTCGAAGTCCTCCTCTCATGAATCCTAATTTCATGACGGTTAAGGTCCCTTATGTCCCATTACCATCTGATCCAGGTTTAATTCATAGAAACTATATATTCCAAATTGGAGTCATGGAACCTCGCCCCAAATCCCTTTTCACTAAGCATGGGTTGTTCAGTCTCCTTACCTTTTTCTTTTAAGCACAGATTCATTCATCCCCAGTCCTCTTTTATTAAGCATTGACTGAGCACCATCATTCATGTGCCTCCCAATCATAGGTCGGGTAGCACATAGACCTTTGTTAGCCCCAAATGCATTCTTCCTACTCTTAATCATTGTATTTTCCTCTTCTCATGTGTAATACCCAGCCATGTATTAATTTCCAATCATATCCCTAGTCTACTCAATAATCCACACGTTCAAGTGGGTGTACTAATAGTTGTACACCTAATAGCCTATTTTTCACATGTTCTATTATCTAGGTTAAATCGAGAATCACCGATGTGTAATATCCACAATCCCTCTTTATTTCATCCCTTTTAAAACATAGACACCCTTACCATTTTATTTTATAGTGAATATACTAGTCTTGTTGAATAAACTTAAATTGTACACCCTGAACTATGTGTATTTTGATTCCTACTCTTGTAGGGTAGGTAGTTTGTCTCTATAATGTTCAATCGTGACACCCTAATAAATATTTTCATATAATCTATATTTTAATAAAAAAAACAATCCTTCTAATAAAACCCAAATCCTTCCAATTTATCCCCACAAGGCATTAAATTGTTATTTCCCTTATGTGATTATTATAAGGTGATCATCCCCACAGGACTCTAAATCATGACCGCCCTTATTTGATGATAATAAAAGCATCTATCCCCACTATATTTTAACATGTTCATTTACTTGGGTGAACTTTCCTCATATGAAAAGAATGAGGTCTCATGCATGATGAGAATAGGACTAACCCCCCCCCCCCCTTCATGATGCATAAGAAACACAATTTAAGTGATGAGCCTAAGATGCCTTATATTATGAGCATAAGAATCCTATTTGATGAATATAGTATCTATAAACTCTTAACTTAAGTGATTAATCTAATATTATATACTTTCCTATGTTAAGAGAACATGATTCCATGTGTGAGGATCATAGGATGCCTTATGTGACAACCCCAGGATGCCTTATGTTATCAGAATAATTTTCATGGTGTGATGAGCACTAGATTCCTCAGGTGGTGAGTGTAATTTTACTCATTTGAAGAGCATAATATTCCTTGGGTGAAAAACATAAGATTCCTTATATGGAAAAACATAGGTTTCCCTCATGGAATTTCTTGAGGAAGATAAAATATATGCCCAAAATGCCCGATAGACCCATCATCTCTAATCAATTGTGTTTACCTAACTAAGGAAGTTAGTGAAGTAATTAACTAAAGTCCACCTCAAGATGGAATTGAGAATGGGATTTAAGATCATGAATTAAATCTATGATGGAGAACCATACTAGGAAACAAAATCCATAGAGGAAAATGTTTACACCCCATCATCCCTTTTTAATCAAGGTGTTGAAACCATCACTCTGGTGATAAAAATCTACCCACCTTTAGAAATAAGGAATGTGGTACCCAAATAATGACTATCCAAGATAAAGTTCAAAAATGGAATTCCTGGTAGAAAGTATCATAAAACAACAACACAACTTTTATATTTTAACGTAATCTTCTTATAGATAGTATCTCTCCCAAAACCTGTAACACACCAACAATAATTATAGAATTTAAATAAATGGGGAGATGGGAACTTCAAATTTCCCCAAGTTGAGGAATGTTTTTGGTCATGTTGAACCAACTCTTTACATCAAAAATTCTTCCAAGACTTACTAGTTGTTATCTTCTAAGTGATACCACTCACACAAACATTATTTGAGATGTTTGGTTTAGACTTCTTCTTTATTGGTTTTGATTCCTCCTCGTTTGTGAGACTAATTCCACATGCACATATTTCTTCTTTTGACGCATTTTAATTGTATCCTTTATCATGAAACCTACACCATAGGAGTTATTTACCACTAGTATTAATCTGTTCTCTTATAGTGGTATTTTTTAGGCCACTTAGGCATGCTTCATGTGTGTATTCGTTAATAACTATGAGATCCACCTTGTTCATTTTCATCCTTAGTGGATCATTTTTTAAATTCTCCCACATCCTTCTCATAAAAAATCGAATTTATTTTCCTTATAATTTTTTTTCTCTCCAAGTGGGATGATTTCAATCCAATATAATTTTCCTTCCTTCATATTGATGTTGAGTTGTATTTCTAACATTTTATAAGCATCCTCCTTAGATATGTTTATATTGAAAGAGTCCTCTATAATTTCTTCATTTGAATGAAGGAGAATCTATTGAACCACTACTCCATCATCTACCACCTCTACAACATCCTTCACCAAAATATCATTTGTGGTCGGCTTAGTCACTGGGATGATGTCCCTGACACCAATCTCCTGCATTACTTCACCAACCCGTGTTAGTCCAGCCTCATTATTTCCAAGATCCCCAACTACCAAGTAGACCTATTTTGTCTCACCTGATTTCTCATTCCCATTAGGATGCCCACCTTTGGTTTCCTAATAAATGGATGAAGATACAATTATCATCTCTTTAGACCTTGACTTCAAGGCTGATCTCGTCTCCACTGGTTTAGGAAGGCGTGAGTTGTCATTTTTTATTTTACCCTTGTTCTTCTTGTCAAGGATGCAACATCCAAAATCATGATAACCCTTCCTAAATTTTTTCCTCCTAAATCTATAAATACATATACCATGATCACCCTCTTTACTATCTCTAGAAGATTGACTAAAGACGTCCTCACTAGAAATAGTCCCAGACATTTATTGGCCTTCCTTTCATACCAATGCTTGTTCTAGTTTAGTTTGATCCATGACTGATTCTTCATTTCATTGGACTTATTAATAATTACCATTATGAGGCCTTGGTAGTATATTTTTTGGGTTGGACCCTTTCACTACTTTTTCCCAGCTCTCTGAATCCATCATTGAGCACTCTCAGGCCCCACAACCCATAGCACCTTTCTTGGTTATCACCTGCAACACTACTCCTTTCTTATGAGCACTGCCCAAACACACAACACTAGAATAGGATGAAGAGTTCAAGGAATTAAAATTATGATCCATGACTGATCCCACTCCCTAGATTCCCATTGATTCTAATGGATATTGGACTGAATTATGTTCAGTCGAATCATTCCTCAACATGTTATAAAAAATCAGAAACCTTCATATTAACATTCCCATGGATGGTCTCCTCCTATATTGGGTTGTACAAAATTAATCCACTAGTAGAATCATCAACATTGGTCAGAACCTCAAACCATAATTCTTGTATTCCAATTGGAAACCTCGATGAAAAACTTAAGTCTGATGACCCAGTCGTTTTGCACAACATGAAGTAGTTCATCTACGATTTGAGGAAAATGTCTTGTTTTCATTGAAACTCCTCCCCAAAAATGATCCAGAACCATTCCACCAAAGGCATGGATGAATAAACTTCAACAAAAATGTGAGGGAAAATCAGGTTCCCCATAGATCTTGTTCGAATATATGAACACAAATACAGACCAACCGGGTTTTCTAGAAAGTGCAGAATTGACGGATTTTGGAATGGAAATGGGGGTTCCAGGAAAATTCCCCACATGACTATAGTAAAATGACCTACTTTATATGAAATTAATATGACTTCCAAAATAGATTAAAAATATCACCTTTACAGTTTCACGGATCTTTGGACTATGAGATGATCAATTCCTCCTTTGATGTGAAATGGATAGTAATATGGCATTTATCAAGGAGACAAACGATAGCGTGTTCTTGCCAAACCCCAGACATGAAGGCAAACCAGTCAAATGTGTTAATTAAAGGATGGGGATACTCGAATCGGTCCACTAGGGCCAGATCCATATATCTAGAGGCATCAAAGAATTAAGTGGTTGAAAACAAGATTTTGGCGCACCATTAAAGTGATCTGGGATCTTTGGACAAACAGATATAGGTAGAAAAGGTGGTAGAAAATCAGGTTTGGATAAAGGGGGAAGGGTATGTGTAGGACAACTACCAGAACTTGTAGGATCATAACATTTTCATCTAGTCCTTCTAAGCACCACCTAGTCATGATCCACCAAGAACATTGTCAAAGCGTTGATTGTCTTCACAAGACACAAAAAATGCGAGAAAAGACCATGGAAGGGTGAGTAAAAAAATACTAAGTAGGACACCCCAAAACCAAAAAGGAAATACCACTAAGAAATACACGTAGTATACAAAAAATAAAATTCATAAACTACACTACAAAGGAAACTCACAAAGTACAGAACAAAGGAAACACACAAAGTACATTCATCTGACACAGGTATATGTCTAAATCATAAAGATAAAAATATTTCGTTTTAGTTCACATATTTTCTAATTTCCATGAAAAAAAGAGTGTCGATGAAGCACGGATAATTGATGGCCCATATAGCATCAATGGTGCATTGAGCGTCGATGGTGTAAGAGCGTCGATGGAACTTGGAGCATCGATGGCGCCTGGAGCATCGATGCAGCATATAGCATCGATGGAACACAGATTGTCGATGGTACCCAAAGTATCGATGATTCACATATCATTGATGGACCATGGATTGTAGATGCTGAACAAAGCATCTATGGATCATGCAGTCCCCAAGTCACGTAGTCACAAAGTCATAGTAAGTTGTTCTCACACTCCGACCGCGGACGTCCATAATTTTTCTCTTTTCTTGGACCCAGTTTAAATTTTTCGAAGATTAATTGTGATTGATGGTTTCGCACCGGTGCGCGATCATCGCATCGCTAGCGGTGATCGTGCGTTCGGCCCGGGTGACCACATGTTCGCCCGGCGGTTAAATTTTAACTTCTACTTTATGTTCATAGTTAATATAATTAGGATTGTTAAATTATTTTATTATCATTATTATTTTATTTATTAAGTTTGTTATTATTATTATTATTGTAAATTTTATAATTATTATTATCTTTATAAAGTTTTATTATTATTATTAATATAAGTTCTATTATTATTTTTATGATAAATTTTATTATTATTAAATGGTTTGATTATAATTATACTTTTTATTATTGTTATTATAATTTTTTATTATAATTATTAATATTATTATTTTTATCATACATATATATATATATATAAACCTACCCCTAGCCCTAGCCTAACCCTAATCCCGTCCCTCTCCGCCGCCACCCTCACCTCTCTCTCCCTCCAGCCTTCCTCCGCCTTCGCCACACCCAGCAGCAGCCCGCCGCCTCAACCCGACCTCCCCCTCCTGCTCGCCCCGGCTTCCTCGCCGCGTTCCCGTCCAGCCGCCGAAGTCCGGCGTCCCGAGCCCTGCCCTTCCTCCGGTATCCCCTGTCCGGCGGCGATCCCCTTCTCCGGCGCCGGCTCCCGCTTCCCCGTCGCGGACCCGCTCTCCGCCTCGCCGGCTCCCGCTTCCCCGTCGCTGACCCGCTCTCCGCCTCGCCGGCTCCCGCTCACCCCCAGCCCTGCTCCCCGTCCCGGTGTCGCCACCCCGTTCCGGCGCTCCGCCTTGTTGCACCCTGGACCCCCGGCTCCTCCCGCACCTCCTGTCCGGCTCGCCGTCGCACCTCCCGCTGCACCAACCTCCGGCCAGACGCGCCATCCCCTCATTCCCTTCTCCTCCACGCAGCGTCGCCCGCGCGACCTCCTCCCTCCCTGCCGCCTCGCCGCACCGGCCACTCCGGCTGCCAGCCCGCATCGCCGTCCCGGCTCGCTCCGCTTCACCCGCGAACCCCCGCTGCTCCGCCCTGCCTCCTGCGTCCGAAGCCGCACCGCCGGCCATCACCTCCGTTCCGCAGCCTCCCCTCCCCTCCTGTGTCCCTTGAGCAGTCCCGGCGAACACCCCCCCCCCCAGCGGCCCTCGCCTTCAGCGCAGACCCATCCCGGCGTCCCGACCCCTGCCCGCGGCTCGCCACACCGAGCCCGCATCCGGCACCCCCGACCTCCCCTCTCCTCCAGCATGCGTGCGTCGCACCACCCTCCCTCCGCCTGAGGTGAGTTTTTATTTTAGTTTATTTATTTATTTACCTTTTATTTTCAACATTATTATTATCTTATTAATAATATTAATGTTATTATTATTATGCCATTATTTTTATTCTTATTAGAATTTTGTTATTTTTACTATTAGATTATTGTTATTATTATTATGTTAGTAGCATTATTATTATTATTATTGTTATTA
This sequence comes from Viscum album, assembly GCA_963277665.1. Taxonomy (NCBI): domain Eukaryota; kingdom Viridiplantae; phylum Streptophyta; class Magnoliopsida; order Santalales; family Viscaceae; genus Viscum; species Viscum album. The sequence continues at coordinate 1,549,721,329 of OY728125.1, read as the reverse complement.
TTATTATTACTATTATTATTATTATAATAATTATTATATTATTATTGTTACTATGATTATAATTATTATCATTTATATTATTATATCATTATTAAAATTATTATTATGTTATTATTATTAATACTATATTATTATTATTATTATAACTATTATTATTATAAATATATTTATTATTGTTTCAATTATTATTATTATTATGTTGTTATTTTTATTATATTATGTTATTAATACTATTTTTATTATTATCATAATTATGTTATTATTATGCTTATTTTATTATTATTATTATTATGCTAATATTATTATATTATTAATATATTATTATTGTTATAATTATTATTAAATTATTACTTTATTATTAATATCATATTATTATTGTTATTATTATTATTATTATTATTGCGCTATTATATTTATTATTGTTGTTATTAGTATTATGTCATTATAATTGTTTTTATTATTATTATGTTAATATTATTGTTATGATATTATTGTTACTCTTATTATTATTATATTATTATTATGTCATAATGATAATAATTATCATTATTATTATGACATTATTATTACTACTTTTTGGTTCTTATTACGTTATTATTATTATTATTAGTATGTTGTCATTTTTGAACCTGCTTAACGACCTATTGTTTTGGGACCAGTTTGACGGCACAATACGCTGCGACCTTCACGCAACAGGAGTTTCGCGTCGTGTCGTTCTTCGTTCTGATCCGAGGTAGGTCTCCCTTTGCACTCGCCTTTAAATTTAGAATTTATTTATTCCTTGACTTTTTATTAAGTTTCAGCAAATTCAAAAGTATTACTAAGTAGTTATCTATAGTTTGGTGATCTGCTGATGATAAAAGTTGTTTTAATTCTAGCGTTTCATTAAAAGCGTTTTCTTGGATTTAATTGTGTGCTTCCATGGTAGTTTTGCTGGATGGTTCTTCCTGATTAACGAAAGATCATGTTGAATTGGGTTCTGAAGCGGTTTTGGTGTGTGTAAAATGGTAGGTGTATTGGTTATGGAAAATGGTGTTTTTATTTGAACCTTGATTAGAGGAAGTGTCGTGTGACCTTTAAACTCGATTTTTGGAAACATTAAGCGTGGTTCTTGGTAGTTGAAAAAGAAAAATGTTTTCCTTTGATGCGTGATTAAAATTATGGATTTCATTTGAGAAATATTATTCTTTCAAAAGGTGTTTAAAGGCCCGTTTGGCTCTTGATAAAAGTGGGGTGCGTTTGGAACTGGGAAAATGATTTCTTACTTGTGATACCAACGTCTTTCAGGTTTGAGATGCTGATTTGAGTTTCTTAAATATTGTTCTAAGTGCGTTTCTGGTTTTCAATCGTGTGGCGTATGTCATGCCCCTTGGAAATGTTTTAGTGTTAGATGTTCAAAGTGTAAATGATATGACGGCCCGGTTGGCACTTTAATAAATGTGAAGTGATTATACTTATATTTATATATATATATATACGTACTTGTGAGGTCATTTCTACAGGGGGACTTCCCTTCGAGGGTTGTCGTGTAGCGATGTCCGTGTAAGGGGTTGGCAAGTGCGGTGAGATGAGTCACGCGTGCGCGGGTCTCCCACTTACACAGTGTTACAAAAACTACTATGGGTTCCTGGGCGTCTTGTAGATTATCGAGTGACGGTTGCTTGCTAACCCTGATTAGACGGGTTAGTACCCCCTGGAGTTACAGACAGGCCAGGAGGGATGTGCCACTGGTTGGCTGTTAGGGCGGCCAGTTGGTTATTGACTAAGGAGTACCATGCCGGCAGGTAGTCTGAACCCGAGTACGTCCAGGGGTTTTCTAGGGATGTTCAGGATCACCCATGGTTATTGCTGATAACTTCTGGTTTATTTGTACTTGCACTTGGTTTTCCTTACCTGTTTACCTTTACTTGCACTTGTTTTCCCTGCTTTTTTTCCTTCAGTCATATTTCACAGCCTATACTGTTAGACTTTGAGAAAAATGGTTTTCAAATGAAAATTCTTTATTCGCTTTGGGTTAGATTTGAAAATGTAACACTTTGCTTTACAGAATGAGTTTAAAACTAATTAAAAGGAACTAACTTTCGAAAAAGAATAAGGGAAATGTCTCGTGTTTGATTTTCAAGTAAAACATTATGAAAAATTACTTTTATACATTATAGTTCAAACCTGGATTATGTAGATTCTATATTTATTGGCAGTGCTTTGGGACTTGTTGTTGGGCTCACCTACTGAGTACCTTTGTGCTCACGCCTATCTTTTACCATTTCAGTCGCAGGTCTTCTGTTTTGAGTCGCTCAGTGTTGGAGCGAGGTTGCTCTCTAGTTGGGTGGTGACCTAAGAGGTCACATGGAGGTACGTGGTTGTGTGGCTTTTATTTCTTTTCCGCTGTTAGTGTTTACTTATTCTGTTCTATTTACTTTTGTTTTGGGCTGAAATCGTTCCCAACGATCGAGTCTTAATGCCCGGCACTGGTTGCCATCCCGGGGGGATCGGGAACGCCCCTCGGGACTTGCCGCGGACCGGCTCGGGTGACCGGTTCAGGGTCGACCCGGGTTGGTTCGTGACAAAATGGTATCAAAGGGGTTCTTGTTATTTGGGTTGTTCGGTAGATGGAGATTAGGACTGTCGGAACTCGAGGGGTAGGTACGGGAAGAGCGTCGCGAACTCTTGCTCGCACTGATCCTCGAGTTACCAGGGTTAGTTCGGGAATTGTGTCCTTGTCTTTTCTGGTTTGTCTTGGATTGAGAGATGATAATGGAGGCAAGCCGACGTTACATCGCGATTTCACATGGAGTAGTGACCCATGTGGAGTCCGAGTACGTGGTTTGAATTCCTCCTAGTGGTCGACGCTGACTTGGGGCATGGCCCACTACCATGTCGCCAGGTTGAGTGTGACTACTAGTCCCTCATTTCAGTGATTGATGCAAAATTGGATGTTGTTTCCGTTTTGGTTTGTGTGAGTGCGTAGTTGGAAATGAAAAAGGGTTTTTGAAAATTTGACTGGTTTCTTTTAAAGGATTTTAAATGTATAAAATGAGTTTTGAAACTGAAATCTCTTGATTTGAAAATCTGTTGTTTGCTTGGAATTGGATAAGAATGATTTGGGTTGAAACCTCGGTTCCTCTTTATGAACGTTTTCACATGTGTGAGAATGCATGGAAAGTGTGTGTGGATGCACGTATGAATGGAATGTGGATAAGGACATGTGCAACGGTTCATGAGATTACCGGGGTGTGTATTTGAAGTTAAAGGCTTGACTTTGTTTTCTTTTAAAGGGGAAACAGTTTTGAAAAGTTTTGGTTTGAAAGTGGATCGGTTTTTGGAAAGTGATCTTGAAAAAGGGTGGTTTTGAAATCAAAAATGAAAAAAAAGAAATTTTAAAGAGGAGATTTTATTTTGGGTTGTGTTGTATCTGTTTGGTCCTTGTGCTGACTGTTTTTGATGAAGACGCTTTTATTGATGTTGCTTCGATTTGATGTTGGTTTTGGCTTTGAGTTTTATATATCGCTCAGGAAATGCCGCCCAGAAAGGTCTCTAAGGATTCGGATATGTCATGCCCAGTTTTTGGTCCTCCTCAGACTTTGCCTATTCTCTATAGTGATCAGGGTCCGTTAGAAGCAGTGAAATGGTTCGAGGAAGTGGAACGTGTCTTTAGAATATTGGGAACTCTTGATAAGGTTAAGGTCCATGCAATTATGGAATTGTTCGAGGGTCCAGCTCTGGACCAGTGGAAGATGGTTACCCCACCGTCAATGCAAGGTGAAGTGACGTGGGATGTCTTCAGAATCGTTTTCATCCAATGGTTTGTACCTGAGGAAGTGAAGCTGGAGAAAAAGGGAGAGCTTGTGCATATTCAGCAAGGCCAACGGACGGTGAAGGCATATGTTGACCATTTCAAGGAACTGATTTCCTTTTCTCCAGATGTAGCGTCATATGAGCTCATGAAGGCCTCTATTTTCACTGGGGGTCTTCGTTCAGAGATCAAGGAGCGAGTCCTCCCTTCTAAAGACCTTTGTTTCGAGAAGCTGGTGGAGGAAGCTTTCTTGGCTGAGTTGGTTTCCAGTGTGCGGGTGGTTAATACTTCAGCGTCCCCTGTTGTTGTTCGTAAGAGTTCCCCCTCTGGTGAGGAAAAGGCGCCAGAGATACCTGTTCCTAATGAGTCATCCCCTTTGGTCCCAGCTTCCAGTTCATCAGATCGTTCGATGGTGTGCTATCAGTGTGGTCGTTTCGGGCATTTAAAGCCGTCTTGTCGCAACCCTCCGAAGACGTGTCATCGCTGCGGTTGTCTGGGTCATCTGGAGAAGTTTTGCAGGAAGCGTCGCTTGAAGAGGAAGCTGAGATGGGAGAATGTCAGTACCTGACTGTGAGGCAGAAGATGCTTCAGCCATCAGAGCCCCAGCCACAAGTCTCGGGGTGAAGCTCGCGCACAGTCAGGAGTCCCCAGGAGTGTGAAGCCTTGGTTCAGGCTTTGTGTTCTATGTTAGCAGTGGAACAATCAAGATCTTCTAGTACTTGTTTTTCTGCTGTTAAGTCTTGACGTTGTGGTACGTTCATTGTTTTACCATGGGGTTATCATGGACTTGTTCTATTATAATCCAAGTAGTCCGGTTTATGTAAATGTGTTGTTTTTCTAAAAAGTGGCAATGGACTTGTTCTATGATAAATCTAAGCGGACTTGTCGTGAGAATGTAATATTCCGAATCGTGTGTCCTTCTTAAAAGTGTGTTTGACTCTCGTGTGGGTTGACCTCGTTCTAGTAATGTTGTCGATGTGGTTATGTTTTGTGGAATTCGGTGGATCATGTCTCCAGTTTGATGTTGGTTAAATGTTTTTCTATGGTTTTCCCTGGTGTTGAAGGTTGTTGACTCTGGTCGAGGATTTAATGTCTAGACGGAGGTGTGGTTTTAATTGTTTTATAAGAGTTGGTTTAAATTGGTTGGGAGTTCCCGCGTCGACCCCCCTTTTCTAGGGTCTTCCTTTTAGATGGTCAACTTTCCTGCACTAGTTAAGTTCTTGTGGTGGGGAGAACCCCTTCGTGTTCTCCCCTCAATCTCGGACCCCAGTTTTCTCTTGAATCGGTCGGGTGTGACCTGTGTGGAGTAAGGTCATCCCCGAGATTCTCAATCCTCTCTGGTTCCTTTAGTTATGTTTGGGCATAGACTTGGTTTTTGGTTGACTTGCGGCCTGGTGACTTTCTGGGGGCAGAAAGTGTCTGTGGTGGGGAGAATTGTCACACCCCGACCGCGGACGTCCATAATTTTTCTCTTTTCTTGGACCCGGTTTAAATTTTTCGAAGATTAATTGTGATTGATGGTTTCGCACCGGTGCGCGATCATCGCATCGCTAGCGGTGATCGTGCGTTCGGCTCGGGTGACCACATGTTCGCCCGGCGGTTAAATTTTAACTTCTACTTTATGTTCATAGTTAATATAATTAGGATTGTTAAAATATTTTATTATCATTATTATTTTATTTATTAAGTTTGTTATTATTATTATTATTGTAAATTTTATAATTATAATGATCTTTATAAAGTTTTATTATTATTATTAATATAAGTTCTATTATTATTTTTATGATAAATTTTATTATTATTAAATGGTTTGATTATAATTATACTTTTTATTATTGTTATTATAATGTTTTATTATAATTATTAATATTATTATTTTTATCATACATATATATATATATATAAACCTACCCCTACCCCTAGCCTAACCCTAATCCCGTCCCTCTCCGCCGCCACCCTCACCTCTCTCTCCCTCCAGCCTTCCTCCGCCTTCGCCACACCCAGCAGCAGCCCGCCGCCTCAACCCGACCTCCCCCTCCTGCTCGCCCCGGTTTCCTCGCCGCGTTCTCGTCCAGCCACCGAAGTCCGGCGTCCAGAGCCCTGCCCTTCTTCCGGTATCCCCTGTCCGGCGGCGATCCCCTTCTCCGGCGCCGGCTCCCGCTTCCCCGTCGCTGACCCGCTCTCCGCCTCGCCGGCTCCCGCTCACCCCCAGCCCTGCTCCCCGTCCCGGTGTCGCCACCCCGTTCCGGTGCTCCGCCTTGTTGCACCCTGGACCCCCGGCTCCTCCCGCACCTCCTGTCTGGCTCGCCGTCGCACCTCCCGCTGCACCAACCTCCGGCCAGACGCGCCATCCCCTCCTTCCCTTCTCCTCCACGCAGCGTCGCCCGCGCGACCTCCTCCCTCCCTGCCGCCTCGCCGCACCGGCCACTCCGGCTGCCGGCCCGCATCGCCGTCCCGGCTCGCTCCGCTTCACCCGCGAACCCCCGCTGCTCCGCCCTGCCTCCTGCGTCCGAAGCCGCACCGCCGGCCATCACCTCCGTTCCGCAGCCTCCCCTCCCCGCCTGTGTCCCTTGAGCAGTCCCGGCGAACACCCCCCCCCCCCCAGCGGCCCTCGCCTTCAGCGCCGACCCATCCCGGCGTCCCGACCCCTGCCCGCGGCTCGCCACACCGAGCCCGCATCCGGCACCCCCGACCTCCCCTCTCCTCCATCCTGCGTGCGTCGCACCACCCTCCCTCCGCCTGAGGTGAGTTTTTATTTTAGTTTATTTATTTATTTACCTTTTATTTTCAAAATTATTATTATCTTATTAATAATATTAATGTTATTATTATTATGCCATTATTTTTATTCTTATTAGAATTTTGTTATTTTTACTATTAGATTATTGTTATTATTATTATGTTAGTAGCATTATTATTATTATTATTGTTATTATTATTATTACTATTATTATTATTATAATAATTATTATATTATTATTGTTACTATGATTATAATTATTATCATTTATATTATTATATCATAATTAAAATTATTATTATGTTATTATTATTAATACTATATTATTATTATTATTATTACTATTATTATTATAAATATATTTATTATTGTTTCAATTATTATTATTATTATGTTGTTATTTTTATTATATTATGTTATTAATACTATTTTTATTATTATCATAATTATGTTATTATTATGCTTATATTATTATTATTATTATTATGCTAATATTATTATATTATTAATATATTATTATTGTTATAATTATTATTAAATTATTACTTTATTATTAATATCATATTATTGTTTTTATTATTATTATTATTATTGCGCTATTATATTTATTATTGTTGTTATTAGTATTATGTCATTATAATTGTTTTTATTATTATTATGTTAATATTATTGTTATGATATTATTGTTACTCTTATTATTATTATATTATTATTATGTCATAATGATAATAATTATCATTATTATTATGACATTATTATTACTACTTTTTGGTTCTTATTACATTATTATTATTATTATTAGTATGTTGTCATTTTTGAACCTGCTTAACGACCTATTGTTTTGGGACCAGTTTGACGGCACAATACGCTGCGACCTTCACGCAACAGGAGTTTCGCGTCGTGTCGTTCTTCGTTCTGATTCGAGGTAGGTCTCCCTTTTCACTCGCCTTTAAATTTAGAATTTATTTATTCCTTGACTTTTTATTAAGTTTCAGCAAATTCAAAAGTATTACTAAGTAGTTATCTATAGTTTGGTGATCTGCTGATGATAAAAGTTGTTTTAATTCTAGCGTTTCATTAAAAGCGTTTTCTTGGATTTAATTGTGTGCTTCCATGGTAGTTTTGCTGGATGGTTCTTCCTGATTAACGAAAGATCATGTTGAATTGGGTTCTGAAGCGGTTTTGGTGTGTGTAAAATGGTAGGTGTATTGGTTATGGAAAATGGTGTTTTTATTTGAACCTTGATTAGAGGAAGTGTCGTGTGACCTTTAAACTCGATTTTTGGAAACATTAAGTGTGGTTCTTGGTAGTTGAAAAAGAAAAATGTTTTCCTTTGATGCGTGATTAAAATTCTGGATTTCATTTGAGAAATATTATTCTTTCAAAAGGTGTTTAAAGGCCCGTTTGGCTCTTGATAAAAGTGGGGTGCGTTTGGAACTGGGAAAATGATTTCTTACTTGTGATACCAACGTCTTTCAGGTTTGAGATGCTGATTTGAGTTTCTTAAATAATGTTCTAAGTGCGTTTCTGGTTTTCAATCGTGTGGCGTATGTCATGCCCCTTGGAAATGTTTTAGTGTTAGATGTTCAAAGTGTAAATGATATGACGGCCCGGTTGGCACTTTAATAAATGTGAAGTGATTATACTTATATTTATATATATATATATACGTACTTGTGAGGGCATTTCTACAGGGGGACTTCCCTTCGAGGGTTGTCGTGTAGCGATGTCCGTGTAAGGGGTTGGCAAGTGCGGTGAGATGAGTCACGCGTACGCGGGTCTCCCACTTACACAGTGTTACAAAAACTACTATGGGTTCCTGGGCGTCTTGTAGATTATCGAGTGACGGTTGCTTGTTAACCCTGATTAGACGGGTTAGTACCCCCTGGAGTTACAGACAGGCCAGGAGGGATGTGCCACTGGTTGGCTGTTAGGGCGGCCAGTTGGTTATTGACTAAGGAGTACCATGCCGGCAGGTAGTCTGAACCCGAGTACGTCCAGGGGTTTTCTAGGGATGTTCAGGATCACCCATGGTTATTGCTGATAACTTCTGGTTTATTTGTACTTGCACTTGGTTTTCCTTACCTGTTTACCTTTACTTGCACTTGTTTTCCCTGCTTGTTTTCCTTCAGTCATATTTCACAGCCTATACTGTTAGACTTTGAGAAAAATGGTTTTCAAATGAAAATGCTTTATTCGCTTTGGGTTAGATTTGAAAATGTAACACTTTGCTTTACAGAATGAGTTTAAAACTAATGAAAAGGAACTAACTTTCGAAAAAGAATAAGGGAAATGTCTCGTGTTTGATTTTCAAGTAAAACATTTTGAAAAATTACTTTTATACATTATAGTTCAAACCTGGATTATGTAGATTCTATATTTATTGGCAGTGCTTTGGGACTTGTTGTTGGGCTCACCTACAGAGTACCTTTGTGCTCACGCCTATCTTTTACCATTTCAGTCGCAGGTCTTCTGTTTTGAGTCGCTCAGTGTTGGAGCGAGGTTGCTCTCTAGTTGGGTGGTGACCTGAGAGGTCACATGGAGGTATGTGGTTGTGTGGCTTTTATTTCTTTTCCGCTGTTAGTGTTTACTTATTCTGTTCTATTTACTTTTGTTTTGGGCTGAAATCGTTCCCAACGATCGAGTCTTAATGCCCGGCACTGGTTGCCATCCCGGGGGGATCGGGAACTCCCCTCGGGACTTGCCGCGGACTGGCTCGGGTGACCGGTTCAGGGTCGACCCGGGTTGGTTCGTGACAGTTGTAGGATTCTGGTCGTAACACACTTATACCAAAAAACCTACACCTCAAGCCAAAATTTAATGTTCTAACCTTAAAAAAAGTCTCACTTAGAGAATATAAAAAATTCATTCTCATCACAAGGGTCCCAACACCACAAACAGCTTATCAAATAGACACACAGTTTGAAATTTATGACTATTTTTCTAAAAAGGTATGCCTGAGTCTGAACCGACATGGTTCGGCCAACCCGACCTGACCTGGGATGGTTGAACCAACCCTACCCGGGCTGGTGCACCTGACCTGACCTGGTCTGGCTGACCTGACTCAGTTTGACTCGGCCCAAACTAGCTCGTCATGTTGGGTCGGTTGGGCCGCCGGAGTGGCTCGGCTCCTTTGGTCTAGCCCACACTACTGGTCGACCTATGCACCTGACGCGGCCCGACCTGGATGTGTCCTCTACTGGTCCACACTATCTACCCTGAATATATGGCCTCTGTATTCTCACCCCCTTCATCCGAGGCATGTTTCCACCATGGGCCTTCAAAGCAATCGAGCCACATTCACATGACCTCCTACTATGACCTCGACCCCCACAAGGTCCCTATAATGTGGTCCCACCTAGATCACATCCTACTGCCTTCACCGACCACCCTGCAGGTGGCCCATCTTGCCACGCTCTACCTAGCCCATCCCCCACTAGGCCACTGATGCCTCTGTCGTTGCCCACCCTATTGGTGCCCTATTGTTGCCTCGCGCTTCTCCTAGATCGGCCATGTCGGCCACGTCCTTCCCTTTCCACTGGCTGCCCCTTCGACGGTCTGTCTTGTTTCATCATAATCCACTACCTCATCCAAACTATAATACGCTCCTATCCCACCACATCTATGCCATTGTGGGACCAAACCATCGATCTCATACCATTGTTCTACAGATCGAGGGTGCAATGGTCGATCATTCGCGTTGGGATTTCAAAGAAGAAGAGCATATGAAGAACACAATATAATGAGGGGGAGATAAATCACATGAACAACTAATTAATGGATCATGACCTTGTTTGTGTCCTCCATGATCTGTTCATGTTAGAAGGTTTGGAAAATAAAAAATCTGAACGCATATCTAAATCCCCATTCAAAATCCCATAATCAGTTATCCATCCTACAAGAATATACGAACCACATATTGACCTATTCATGGGTTGGTATTTTTTCATCGTTTAAATCCAATAGGGAAAAAATATAAAAGAGAACCAACATCCTACCTCATGGTTGGATTAGTTGTTAACGAAGAATGGGTGTCTGTGTCATCATCGATCCTTGATCATCAGGAATTCTTCAGAGATGTTTTTTTCTCCTTCCCTTTGGAATTTCTAGGGTTATGTAAATAAAACCTAGATTCCTGAAAATAGTCCTTAATTAAAACAAACCATTGCAGCGTGAAATCAAATATTTTTATTAAATATTTTAATGACAGTTATGTCTAAAAACTAACTTTCACCCTCGACCCATGTCGGTCGAGGTTAGGCCCTACATAAGGTAAATCCACAACTTTGAAGGAAACAGTGCCCTCAGATTTCTGATCCAATAACTCATTGAGGAGTTATTCCACTTCTTTAGGGAAACCCACCCATGCTCGCTGTTAAAAACATAACATTTTTCAATGAACCTCCCCAGGAACACTGGGCCTCAGAATCTCATTCCATCTCAATGGATGGTCTCATAATTTTCCTAATGAATTTATAAAAATAAATATTGAGAAAATCAGAGTCATTAAATTCTTCCCACCATAGGAATTTACATCCATAAAATCCAAAACATGGTCTACTCAATATGAAGATGAAGTTACTGAACATGAATCTGAGCCTCCTGCTCCCAAGTGCTCTCGTGGAGATTCCCACACTACCACTGAATTTTCACCAGAGGAATCTAATACCCATGAAGTATTCACTCTTATCTATCCCCGATCTCCATTGGGTACTTTGCAAAAGTCACCCCATCATCAATGTCTAGCTCTCCTCAGTCAATGACGTGTGATGGATCATGCATGTACCTCTACAGCTATGACACGTAGAAGACATCATGCACCTGGTGCAACTGCACAGGTAGATCTAGACAGTACTCCACCTCACCAACTCTACTCAAAATCTGAAAAGGTCTGATGTATGTCGAAGATAACTTGTCACCCTTTTCAAATCTCTGCAATCCCCATCAAGGTGAGACCTGAAGGAACACATGGTATTTCTCTTCAAACTCTAGAAGCCTCTTTCTCCTATCATTATATGAATTATTATTTTTTTGTGGTCATAATCCCATCTTGGATGATCGGAACCTTTTCAAAGGTAGCCTGCACTAACTCTGGACCCATGAGTGCTGAATATCCTAGGACATTCCAATAAATTGGTGATCTACATGGTCACTTGTAAGAGGTATAAAATGCTGAAAATACCAATGGGGTATTGATTTTTGTTGTTGTGTGAAAACTCCACCAGTGGTAGGTAATCCTCCCAACTACGGCCAATGTCTAGGATGCAAGCACGTAGCATATCTTCAAGAACCTGGATGGTCCTCTCTGTATGGACATCCGTTTGGGAATGAAACGCCGTGATCAAGAGCAACTGAGTCCCAAATATATCTTGAAATCCCTTCCACAATCAAGATGTGAAATGGGCATCCCTATCTTAAACAATCATTTATTGCACTTTGTGAACCCAAAATATCTCCTCCATAAAGAGGCATCCAAATCTCTCTACTAAAATCTGCTCATGGATCAATAAGATGTGGTATGAATTGGTGAGTCAGTCAATGATAAACCAGATGGTATCGTGCCCCCTGGAAATTCATGGTAAACCCATCATGAAGTCCATCTATATCTCATCCCACATACACTTTGCACCCTCAAGTGGTTGGGTCAAGCTTGCTGGAATGTAGTGCTCAGCCTTCACTTGCTGACAAGTGAGGCATGGAGAAATGAACTCTACCACCAACTTCTTTATCCCCATCCACCAGAACATTTATTGGAGGTCCTGGTACAACTTCTCCATAGCTGGATGTACCGCCAAAGGGGATGTGTGTAAAACCATCTAAAACTGCTCATTCAACGTCACTGGTCCCATTGTGTACCCTCTACAAAGAACGACGTGCTCCCCACCTATCAAATATCCATCAGGGGAATGCCCTACAGAAAACTGAGCACATCGGGTCTCACAGCTGATATCCCCAAATTGTGCCTCCCAGACTCACTTTAAGAGTATAGGGGTGACAACCATTGACAAGAGGTAAGATACACCATCACCATCCACAAACGATATCTGCAATGCAACCAATTTCTCTAACACCTCACTAAGCAACTGAAAGTTGGATCTCCTAATGAGAGCATTTGCCACCACATTCCCCTTCCCAGGAGTATATACAATCTCAAAGTCAGAGTCCTAGAGGAACTTTGTTCATTATCTCTATCTGAAGTTTATATCCTTATGAGAGAAGACATACTTGAGACTATTGTGGTAAGATTAGACAATAAACCACTCTCCCATCAGGTAGTGTCACTGCATCTTCAATTCGAAGACTACCGATGCTATATCAAGATCATGAGTTACATAGTTATACTCATCCTAGATCAACTAGAATGAACCATAGGAAATCACTTCTTTCCCCTTTATTAGGAGAATACCATGACTGGTCTCGGATGCATCCCAAAACACCATGTACTCAACACCCTCCTTCGGTAATCTCAAGATGGTAGAACTCATCAACCTCTGCCTTTGCTCTAGACATCACTGTTGTAACTTCTCTGTCCACATGAAATGCTTACCCTTCCATGTGAAGTCCATCAAGGGTCATAATACCCTATAAAATTTAGGTAAAAACCTCTGATAGTACCCAGCCAAATGAAAGAAACTATGCACCTCAGTAACACTCTTTAGTGGCTCCTAATAAAGCACCGCTTCAATCTTCATCGGATCCACTACAACTCTAGCCTCTGAAATGAAGTTCCCTAAAAAGTAGACCTCCCAAATCTAGAACTGAAACTTAGAGAGCTTCCCAAAAATCTAGTTCTCTCTGAGGTTGTACAGGACCATCCTCAAGTGTATCGCATGCTCCTCCTCAGACACCAAGTACACTAGGATGTCATCAATGAAGACAAAGATGAACTAATCTATGTATGGGTGGAATATTCTATTCATGATTCCCATGAACATTTTCAAGACGTTATTCATACCAAATAAGATCACCATGTAATCGTATTGGTTATACTGACATTTTAAGGTTGTCTTTGGTACATCCTCATCGCGTTCACAAAGCTGGTGATAACCAGATCTGAGGTCTATCTTCAAGAACCACCATTCTCTATAAAACTGATCAAAGAGGTCATCAATCCTCAGTAGTGGATATTTATTCTTCATTTTCACCTATTTTAGGCACCATAAGTTCACACATAATCTCAAGATCTAATCTAAATTCTTGGAAAACAAAATTGTGGCTGCCCGAGGTGAAACACTGGGTCTCACAAAGTCTATCTACAATTCCTATAGATATACCCTCAACTAATGAAGGTATATGGAATACATATGATATGTAGGTGTTGATATCAGTGTCTTCCCAGGGTATAGGTTAATGTAGAAGTCTACCTCCCTATGAGGAGTTAATCTAGGGGAATCCTTAGGAAATATGTACCCATAATCTGCCACCACTACAGGAAACAGAGGACTCCTATCATCCACCGTACCAAGGGTAAGGCTATCAAACTAGGGAGTAATTGGATACACCCTCATATGAGTGATTACATCCTATGTTCCATGTGTTTCCTTTTCACCAACAACAAAAAAAACCTGGTCTTATCTCTTGGAACAAACCACACTCTATAACTAAAATAGTCAATTTTTTCATGAACTGTGGATAACTAGTCTATACCAAGAATAACATTGTAAGGCCTCGATTCTTCCACCAAGATTTCCCAACAAAAACTCTCTCACATGGAATTAAGGAAAAACTATCGGCACTAGTGTGTGATCATTGAATCTCCCCAAAAAGAGTCTCTAGGTGTAGGGATCAAGTAAATGGTTTCATTGGAATCTTCGAGTCTCGAACAAGGGTTGTGGTGAGAAAAGAGTGAATGGAACCTGTGTGTATAAAAATATAATATTGGGTGGAAAATACCTAGATTTTACCTCTAATAATTTATAGAGCACTTTTACCTGAAGCTAGACGCATCCCTGTCCAACATCTCCCTAAGCCCGTGGTGGACCACCTAGGGGTGGTGGTGGTAGTACCTATAACCTCTGCCCACCTCCTATAGCCCGACCTACTCCTCTGCCATGACTACCACCCTACAGACCACTCTACTCCTACATCATTCTTTACCTCAGTGGTCCCTTGACCATATGATGATCCTACGCATGGCTAGTAAGGAAATATTGAGCCAGATGTCCCTGGCCGCCACATGAGTAACACAACATATCCTTCAGCTGATCCGCTCTGCACTGGGATCCATGAATTGTTGATCTCGTATCCTAGGATCATCCACTGGAGTACTTGACTCACTTGGTTCCCTATATATTTTGTTGAATACCTACCTCCATATACTCAGATGCCTATTGCCTTCTGGTAGCACCAACTACTAGCATTCACTCTGCCAAAAATCTATCCACTAGTAGGGATCGCTCCAGTACATCAAATATATATAGGGATTCTAAGAGATATAATGGATTACATGATATCCCGATCTATCCCCTACTCAATGGTGCATGCCCTGAATAATGGGTCCCACGCCATATACCTAGAGTAGCGGAATGATCCGTAAGTCTCTTCGAGTACTCCACTACTGTCTAACTGCCTTACTGCAGATGTAGGAACACCTGTATGCGCTCTGATAATAATGTTTTCAAAAATAACTCCTATCTAAATAGGAACTCAAAGACTTACTAAGAGAGAATCACCTCATTATTCTTCTGGATCACTAAGCTCTACCATCGTCCCATTTATCCCTAAAGTAGGCTCGCATCTATAACTTCCATCTGATCGGAAGGCATCCTCACAAGTCAGAAGACATGTGTAACTATATCCAACCAATACTCAGCTTCTTGGAGGTTTGGGTCACTCCTAAAACTAGGAGTTTGCTGCCTCTAGAACTCATGCAATGTGCTCAGACTGTATGCATCCTCTACTGATAGATCTGGTAGTAACTATTTCACTCTAGGTGGTGGTATCCCTAGTACACCACCCAGAGGTACTATCTTTGGTATTGGTCCTTGTACTGATGCCTCATCTCTAAGAGGATCATCCTTGTGATCAAGCATCATAATCCTATCTGGATGTCTGCGTGGAGGCATCCTAAAATAGATCAATATGTACCACAGTTAATATAGTACACCTATTGATCTAACACAAGAAGGATATTAGAATACACTCAAAATCCTATATGATGCATGTGCCATTTATTTTCCCTAAAACTAGTGTTTTAATTTACTGATTCTAAAAGAAGAATCCAAAGTCCTGGTGTATATATACGTCAGCTACATCACCAAAAATGGAGTCCCAGGTCTAAAAGCCAAACTCGAAACACTTAACATTGTTTCCCCAAACCAATCCCATAGTTTATTGGTTTTTTAGGTAAAACCGACCTCCTCTAATACAACCCTATCAAAACTTTTCCCAGAGGGTCCAATACTCTAAATATCCCAAGCCTGCCTCTGATAGGCTATGGGATGGCGAATAGCACGGAGTAGGCTTATCCCAAAAATGGGAGGCATTTTCCTAAATACTTATACACACACACAGATCTCCAAGACTGAAATGATGAAATGTAAAAACACTAAGTAAACAATGCATGCATACACTAAGATACCAACCACATAGAATGATAATGGGGAAACTAAAAAGTAAACAGGTCCATAATACAATCCCACCAAAAGAAATATTCTATCAAGTGAATGCATAAGTTGTAGAAACTCTCCTGTAGAAAACCCTACATAAAGGGTAGGTGTAGGAAAACTTCCTTAAGTCATAGGAGCAAAACACGTTTTTATGATCCCTCTAATCACCACCTGGTCTTGGTCCACCTAGAAATTTGTCAAAGCATCGATCGTCTTCACTATACATGACATGTGTGGGTAAAGCCTCTGCAGGGTTGAGTAAAAAAATACTTAGTAGGAAACCCAGAAACCAAAAATAAAATACCACTATGAAATAAAAGAAGTATAACACAAAGTAAATATGAAGTGTACACCATAAAGGAAACACAAGAAGTACACCACAACAGAACCCCACTAAGTACAGTCAGCTCACAAAGGTATAAGTCTAAAGCATGAAGGGAATGATTATCAATTATAGCTTAATGATTTCCCAGTTTCCATGACACGTGAAGTTTCAATAACTCATGTAAAATGGATGACACATGGAGTGTTGTTGGTGCACAGGGAGATGGTGTAAAATCGAGCGTCGATGGCGCATGGAGTGTCGATGGCACCCGGAGCATTGACGCTTGGAGTGTTGATGATGCATGGAGCATTGATGGAGAACGGAGCATCGATGGTGCATGGAGTTTAAATTGATCATAGATATTTGGTGGAACATAAATCATCTATGTTTCATGCAGTCCCTAAGTCATGTAGTCACTAAGTCACAACCGACCACAGGATTCTACTCGTAGCACGCTTGTACTGAGAGAACCTACTCCTCAATCCAAAAGTTATTATTCCCAATTTCAAAAAGCCTCACTCTGAGTATCTAAAAAGGTCTTTCTCTTCACAAGGGTTGCAACATCACAAACGGCTCATCAAACTGACACACAGTTTGAATATTATGGTTGTTTTCTGAAAAGGTATGACACGTGTCCATTATGAGTCTAATCTGTCCTGTGCAGACCCAAACTAACCTGCTGGTCGACCCAACCTGGTCCGACCGACCTAACCTGAACCGGTTAGGACAACCCTCTCCAGACCGACCTTGTTTGTCCTGGTCCGAACCAGCTCAGCCCGTTGGACCACCAGAGTGGTCTGACTCCTCTAGGTCGGCTCGTTCTGTAGACCAACTTGTGTGTTTGAAACAGCCCACCTAAATTTCATACCCTACTGGTCCACAAATTCTACCCTGAACACGTGGCCTCCACGTCTTCACCCCATCCCCTTGAGGAATTCCACCACTAGTGCCCCTCGGTCGCCGCCCGTGGCCCCTACCACTGCAGGCTCCCCCCCCCCATGTATTCTTACCATGACCACATCCTACTTTTTTCACTGACCGCCATGTCAGCGGCCTGTCCTATAGTGCATCACCTAGCCTTGCCCCCACTTGGTCAGGCCCCCACCGGGTCGCTTATACCTCCACATTCGGTGGCATGTCTCAGCCTCGCGCTCCCCATGGACAGGCCCCGCCAACTACGTCCTTCCCTCACCTTTGACCACCCCATCGATGATCTACCTTGTGCTGACGTAAGACGCCACCTCGCTCTAATTGTACCATGCTCCCATCACACCTATTTTATGCCATCATTGGGACAACCCTTTGATATTGTACTGTTGCACTATGGATCGTGGGTGCCACGACCGATCATTCACAAAGGGGTTTCATGGGTGAAGAACGTACAAAGAACATAATAGATTAAGTGGGGAGAGATAAATCACCATAACACCCAATGAATAGATATTCATCTCGTTCATATCATCCTTTATCTATTTATATTAGAAGTTTTAGCAAAGAATAAATTGACACACATATCTAAATCCCCATTAAAAATCCCACAAGTAGTCATCTATCCCACAAGTAATTATCAATCCCACAAGAAGTTATCTATACTGTAAGAATAGATGAACCACAGATCAACATGTTCATGGGTTGATATGCCTTCATCATTTGAATATATTAGGGAAAATAAATCACAAAGATAACCAACATCCTACATCATGGTTAGTGATTATCATAATTCATATATTCAGTTTGTTGTCATTTTTCACTGATTTCATTAAAATATGTGATAATACACATGGTATATGTCTAATTTTGTAGGAATAAAGGATTTATAGGTTTTTAAGAAAGAAAAGGCAGGAAAAGTGAAAAACCAACCGATTACACGTCGTGAGTCCACCATACACATCGTGTACCCAAAGCTCACAGCCTGATTCCTAGTGGGGAAGCCAGTCATGACCAAGCCACTAGAAAAAATCCACTACACGTCAGGACTTGCTCATACACAGCGTGATGACTAGTAAAATCCTCGAGTAAGAAATCCTCAATGAATCCATGCAAAAAAACAGAATGAACATAGGGTACACGTCATTAAAAATTGTTACATGTCATGTACCTAGTCAAAATAATTAATGCACGGGACTTGCGCTCCATGGTGGAGATATGCAGGAAAATTATGTGGATCAAGGGTACACGTCGTGTATCGCAGGTACATGTCAAGACCAAAATTTCCTATATAAGCAGAGTAGTGGCAGAGCACTCAAGACACTTTCGAATGAGTCTCTCTTCTCTATTTTGATACCTAGCAAACTTTTCCAACCTTTTTCCTATCAAACTCTCAATTCCATCATATTTTACACATTTTTATTAATCCATGAGTCGTGGAGTTTTTTTATTCAATGCATTCAATTTCATCCATTACATTAAGATTTTGGTTCCATTCCTCTTTCTCAAGTTCTTTTTATAATTTTGAATCACTTCGTGCAAGTTTATTTAAATTCTTTCCAAACCTCTTGCATGATCCCGATTTCATTAATTCTTATCAATCCATCAAATATGAAATATCTAATTTATTTAATTTTTTTTACCCCACCATGAGTATGTAAATTTATAGGGGTAGTGATCAAGTGACATATCTGAATAATTTAAATGCGCATTTAAATATAAACATGGAAAGTCTAATTGAAGTAGTAATTAGGATATTAATTCAATATATATCCCATTTGAGTGAACATCCCTGACCACGGGAAAATCATATAAATGACCATATCCTAATTGGACCATAATGAGATAAAATCACCATCTCAGGAAGCTTTCTGTATCTTAAGACAAACATAATGCACTTAGGTTGTGGCTATTTCCAAACCATGGAATAACTACTTCCTAGGAAGATCTAAGAGACTAAGAACAAAGTCAACTAGCAACCCCTATTTTCTTCGCAGACTAAGTCATAAGATCTTCCCAAGGTTATACTTACAAGACATTCTTCACTCAGATATTCACCTTGATCCTAATCCCTCTATTATTAGTTTAATTCATCCCAATCATAACTCATACCAAACTTTCCAAACAATGGACTTCTAGAAATGACTCTTTTTCAGTAATTAAGATCTGATTTCTTCAAGAAAAAAATAAGAGTCTCCCTATGGATTCAACCTTGCACTACCACTACACTACACCCTTATAGTTAGTGAAATTTTGGGAAAAAAATATTAATTATAAATTTGATCCATGATGGATGGAGTATTGGCACCACCGCGTAAGAGGCCATCAAATTTCTAAAGCTGTTTCCGAGGAGGAAATGTCCTTTTTGAAGAACTCTAGTTTTTGTTGACCAAGGATTACCTTTTCATCATCTTCTTTCTTTGTTCCAGATGCTTGTTTGTTTCTTCTTTAGTGCATGTACCAATGTCCCTTGACCTGATCAAGGAACTTTAAAAAACAAGAACTATTGTCCTTCAATCCCAAGATTGAAAGGCATCTTCTTTCACTTCGCTGATCAACAATGACTGAGTAAAATCAAAAGCCATGACCCAACCCACTAAATCATCAAGTTATAGAACACCCAATGCAACCAGAGAAGACCATCATGGATTATGGTTTACCATCAATCCATGGGGCTAAACCAAGCATTTTTCACCCACCAATCCAAGACCACACAATTGATATTAATCTTGGACTCATCCATATGATCCAGAACATGGGTCAATTCAGCGGTCTTCAGAGCAAAGATCCCCACAAACATATTTCCAAATTCCTAGAATTCTGTGATACCTTTTTCAACCAGAGATTATCATTTGATGCTATAAGACTTTGAGTATTCTCCTTTTCATGCAGATACCATGCAAAATATTGTCTCAAAATACAATCTCTTGAATCCATTACAACTTGAGACGAGCTCGCGAAAAAATTTCTCGATAAATACTTTCCACCAATCCTAACCTGGAAACTTCAGAATGACATTCATATTTTTTTACAAATATATTGAGCGTCCACATGGGAGGCATGGGGTCGATTTAAAGAACTCGTGAGGAAATGTTCACGTCACGGACTTGACACCTAGATTCAAATGAAATCATTTTATCAAGGAATCCATCCAACAACATGAACATTGGCCGATACTTCCGCTGATAGAGGTCTAATGTTGAAAACCCAAGAATAAGGAAGAGCTATTCTAGATGAATTATCCCCCAATGTCAGTATGTGGAAAAGTGACTAAGGACCACCATGATGTGGAATCCACCAAGTGGATGAGACCACTAGGTAAGCAGTGTAAGTTAAGGCACTAACCAAAAAGCTCGAATTATTTCAAATACCTACCACACAACCCCAACCTTAGTCTAGGAGATCCAGTCAAGAAATATGTGTGGTGGACCTAACTAGTATCAAGACATCAAATCTAGATATGAGGAACCACAAGATTTTAATTACGTAATTTATAATCAACAAAATCAACCATTTCAGCAACAACAACTACAATTTTACTAGGAGAGGCCTGCTCAGTAGCAGCCTTAGAACAATTAAGGATATTTTTAGTAGAGTAATGGTCAAGCTCAGTTTTTCAATCATGGACCACTGTGGTATCAACCAATAAACCCTATCTCAAGACCACAGTATCAGACATATCCACAACAACCCTTTCTAAATCCCCAACAATAAAAAATTATGTCCACCCATCCAAGACCACAATAGGAACCTCCACCACTCCAAATCAACTTTTAAAATATCCAAACATGTTTAATTCAGAGATCTAATCAACAGATGACTACACAGGAAACTGAGATGCAAAATTAGTGAGCATCTTTACGAAATTTGGAGATTCAAATGGGTCAAATATCAAAGACCTTATCTGAGAGATTACCAGGTACCCTATCAGGTGACACTAAAATAAAACCATGAGTAGAGAATAAGGATGTAGTATATAGGAGAGAAAAATTGTTTAATTTACAACAACCAACAGAAGCAAGGTCATAGAAAGAACCTAAGAAACCATCAGAAAAGGTAGAAGAAGTCATACCTATATCATCACCAGAAGAAAGTTCAGTTGAGAAAGAAAAATCCTCAGAAAAACATAAGGAACCCGTTTATGTAGCCCCACCTTCATACAAGTCATCTCTCCCCTTTCAAAAAAGAGAAAATCAAGGTAGGTAGGAGGCTCAGTACAAAACATTCCTAGAAATGTTCAAGAAATTTCATATCAACATTCCTTTTGCTGAGGAAATCATGCAAATTTCTGTGTCTGAAAATTTCTCAAGGATTTACTATCAAACAAGAGAAAGATTGAAGATCTAGGAGTTATCTCATTAAACGAAGAGTGATATACTATTGTACAGCATAAAATCCCACCAAATATGAGAGATTATCAAATCTTTTCAATTCCTTTTGTTATAGGTGAGTGAAAATTTGGAAGAGTGATCTGTGATATTGGATCCATCATTAATTTAATGATGATGAGTGTTTTTCACAAAATTGGAGTCCAAGAGCTCAATGCAACAAGAGTATCATTATAGTTGGTCGATCGTTCATTCAAATACCCATATAGTATTTTTTAATATGTTCTAGTTAAAGTTGTAAAATTCATTCTTATAGTAGAATTTATAGTTTTAGACATGGAAGAGGACGGAGATGTCCCAATAATTCTCAGAAGACCCTTCCTAGAAATAGGGAAGGCATTGATTGATATTAATAATGGATGCCTCATCTTTGGAGTCTGCAAAGAATAGGTGATATTTAATTTGATAAAATTTTCACAACATCCAAATGACCTGGTCAACTATCACACCATATCTCTCGCTCAATATGGGGAGTACATGGCCATTGAGTAAGATACTGATGATTCAGGATCAGATAAGGAATATGATTAAGACTTTGAGGAATTCAGCTTTATTGAACCACTTACCAAAGACACTGTACCACCATTCATCATATCCATCATTCATCCACCCAAATTGGATTTAAAACCTTTACCCCAGTATGTTTAAGTACTCATAATTAGGGGAGTCATTATATTTACCCCTCATTATCAACGCTAAACTATCTCAGGAACATGATGGAAAGCATGTTGATGTCCTAAAAATACATAAACAATCAATTCCATGGGGAGTGGTGTATATTAAGGGAATTAATTCTTCAGAATTCACCAACTAAATTTTTCTTGATGAAAATAAAAAACCAAAAATACAACCTCAGAGGTGGATCATGCCACAAATGAAGGAGGTTGTCAAACAAGAAGTGATGAATCTTATGGATGTTGGGATAATATTTCTTATCTCATGTATTGAATGGTTGATCCCCCTTTAGGTCATTCCTAAAAAGAGAGGACTCATATTAATAAGAACAGAGGACAATGAACTCATTTCAACATGCACTATCATGGGATGGAGAGTTTGTGAGGATTATAGTTGTTTGAATAGAACAAAAAGGAAAGATCATTTTCCCTTACCATTTATAGATCAAATTCTTGAGAGGCTAGCAGGAAAAAATTTCTAATATTTCCTAGATTTCTATTTAGAATACAATCAAACTTTAGTTGACCACGTTGACTTTCCCAAAACCACCTTCACATTCTCCTTCGGTACTTTTGTGTATAGATTCATTTCATTCAGTATGTAAAACACACTAGAAACATTCCAAAGATGCATGACAAACATCTTTCATGATATGGCCGAAGAATTTCTTGAAATATTCATGGATGATTTCTCGGTCTCTGGGAGATAATTTTATGTTTTTCTAAGAAATCTAGAAATGGTTCTCCAATGCTGTGAGGAGAAATTCTTAGTACTGAATTGGGAAAAAATCCATTTCATGGTTCAAGGTGGAATTGTGTTGGGGCACAAAATATCAAAAGAAAGAATTGAGGTTTATCCAGTTAAGATCAAGGTCATAAAGGATTTTCTAGAACAATCAGCCATAAAATGGATTGGATGTTTCCTTAGGCATGCTGGATTCTACATAAGATTCATAAAATATTTTTCTAAAGTCGCACAACCATTGACGCACTTTTGGTCAAAGGACATTCCTTTTGAATTTAATGAGGATTACTGAAAATCATTTGAGACACTGAAATAGAGACTGATTGCATCTCTGGTTATCATCTCACCAAATTGGGAAAAATAATTTGAGCTTATGTGAAACACTAGTCACCTTTTTGTAAGAGCTATACTCAGACAACGTATAGACACCATCTTCCACCCAATCCATTACGCCATCCACATATTGAATGAAGTCTAGATCAAATATAAGACTATGGAGAAGGAGCTACTAGCAGTCGTATATGCCTCTAAAAATTTTGGGTCATACCCCATTCTATCTAAAGTCATTGTTCATATAGATCACGATTCCCTTTCATACCTGATTAGAAAGAAAGATGTAAAACTATGATTGATATGCTGGATTATTTTGCTGTAAGAATTCAATATCATAATCAATGACACTAAATGAATAGAAATGCCATTACTGATCACCTTTCATGGTTACCCCTTACCATCATTAAAGCAGATAGTGATACTAATATTAAAGTAGATTTTCCAGATGAGACATTGTTTAGTGTCAAAACCCAGCCATGGTTTTTAGACATGGAAAACTTTCTTTCCATAGGGTATCTCTATCATGACCTCTCATACAAGCAATGCAAGAAGTTTCTGTTTGATTCCAAACATTACTTTTGAGACAAACTATTTCTATTTAAGCATTGTTCATATTTCCTGCTACGATGTTTCATCCCAAAAGAATAGATATAGAATGTGATCAAAATGATCCACACATCACCACCTAGAGGCCATCATGGATTAGAGCGCAAAGTGGAAAAGATCCTACAAAAAAATATTTTTATGGCCCTCACATCATCAGGATGCAGAAGATTTTTTCATCAATGGGATAGATGTCAAAGAATAGGAAACATCAGTAAAAGAAATGAAATTACACAAAACTCCATTCTAGAGGTTGAAGTTTTTGACATTTGGGGCATTGGCTTTATAGAACCATTTCCTTCGTCACATGGAAGGAATTGCATTCTAGTGGCATTAGACTATGTTTCCAAATGGGTTGAAGCTGAAGACACTACACATGACATAGCAAACATAGTCATAAATTTTCTACAAAAGAATGTGTTCGCATGATTTGGATTTCTGTGGTTACTCATTACTGATCATGGAACCCATTTCTCAAATAATCCAGTGAAAAAATTCTTGAAAATATGGAATTCGCTACAACAAAGGAACTTATTATCACGCACAAAAAATTGGGCATGTCGAATTGTCAAATAGGAAGGTGAAATTTTTTTAAAAAAAACACTATCAACACAAGCATAAGTGATTGGATCCTGAAACTAGACGATGCATTAGGGGTTTATTGAACTGCATATATAAAACCCATAGGAACCACCCCATTTAGACTAGTTTATAGTAAACCATGTCATCTTCCAATGGAATTGGAACATCATTTGTTCTGGATAATTAAGATAATGAATCTGGATCTAGAAATGGTTAGAGAGGAATGGTTATTACAATTGACCACATTGGAAAAAGTCAAGAAAGATGTGTATGAAAACATAAGGATCTACAACGAAAAAATGAAAAAGTGGAATGACCAATGAATTTCCCGATGTACTTTTATTCCAGGGAACAATGTTTTTCTATTTAATTCACGATTAAAACTGTTACTAGTAAAGTTGAAGTCATGATGGTCTGGTCCTTTTAAGGTTGTCCAGGTTTTTTCTTATGGCACAATTGAAATTCAATGAGACTGAGAACCATTGTTCAAGGTCAATGGTCAGAGATTTAATATATTTCAAGAACCATTCCATGAAGGTTGTCTCCTCAGCCACAAGTTCAACTGGGAATTAAAGGAGTCAATCTCCAAACATTAAAGGAAGTGTTGACTAGGAGGAAACCTAGGGTATGAATGTTTTTAGATAAGTTATATTAGGATAGTCATCCAACAATTTACTGAATAATGAATGGAGAGATGTGGTAGGATCAATAAATATGGCCAATCACAGATCAGTACACATTGTTTACCATCGGTACACATCATGACTCATTTTTTGCCCCAAAAATCCATTTTTCTCCTCATACATGACGTGACTCATCAATACACATCTTGTACCTTGGTAGGGTGGTTTTAAAAAAAATTGCAGGTCACAACCCAAACAGTCACGACCCGCATCACAAAAACACCCCCAACCCATCTTCTTCCCCGACCTCCCATCCCTTTTCACCCGACCACATCTCCTACACCCCCTCCTCTTTCAAACCATCATCGTACCCCTCATCCTCTACCATCCATTACCGTTGCATCTCCCTTGACCAACTTCCCTCATGATGCATCCACCCATCTCCAATATCTCCCTCACCGCACAACCTACCTGCTTCCATGGAATTCACCAATCACCCACATCCCTCTCCCTCCTCCTAGACTTCCACCTCCTAATCTTCACCATCTGGGGAATGACCTGCCAACAAGTGCCTATAAACTGCCATGATGCACCGCCTGCACACTCCACTGCACACACATCACCAAATCCTCAGGCACAGTCCGACACCACCACCACATATAGTGATGATGACCTAAACCTTCACCCCAACTTTTGTTTTTTCAACCCAATTCATAGGGTTAATATTCTAAAGTTATAGGTGAAGACCATGTGTACAAACAATAACTTGACATGCAGACACTCACCCAACTAAACATTGTCGATGTCATCCCTGACCTCCTCGATACACTCTACATTGGTACCATTATCGACGTTCACGAGGAGAAATTCTGAGAGTTATTTTTGAAGTTTTTTTTAAACATTGAAATGGGGTTGGAAATCCCTATTTCAACCTCAATGGCTACCCGCACAGGTTGTATCTTGCTGATTTTGGGTTTGGTTTGACATATAAAATGATGAGTTTATCATTTCTAACATTTTTCTAATGCTTCATCTCCATTTTACCCTTGATATATCAATGATTTTATAGATGTTGATAGCCTTTGACCCCCGGTGACATCAGGATCCTCTACTCACGAATTTGACTCAGCTTCAGGGCCCGAATTTGTGTATATTACATTGAACTATGGCACATGGTTGGTTCACGCGAGGAGAGACCCATGATAGTGTCGTACAGATGGATGTGATGATTTTATAATCTTCCATGGGTGGTCCACCCACAAATATGGTCACCGAGATGAAAATTATGGTTAAGGAGGAAGAGTGGAGCCGATAGACCTTGTGCTCTTGCACAAGATGAAAATGATGGTTAAGGAGGACGATCATTACTTCTGGTCACCAGGTTTACAGGCACCCGCACCGCATGAGCAAGTGGACGGAGCGGTAGTAACAGCCCCACCTTCCCAAATGCCTACCTCCACCACACCACCTTCACCCAGGCCATCCTCAAGCCCAACTACCACCCTTCTAACCACCCATCCTACCCCCGCAGAGTTTTGAGGTCTTCTTCAGAGTTTTCTGGTGAATCTTCACCAGATCACTACCCATATACACCTACCCTTCATTGAGACTCCCTATTTCACCCCATCACCCTCACCCACCATGGAAGACCATTCATCATCCACCATTCCACTAGCCCTTTCCACCCAGCCGGACCTCCCTTCTGGTCTCACGGACCCTGCCGCCCAGTAGGAGCTTTTAGCAGAGCAGGCCTGAAGGGGCAAGGGGTCATCACTAAGCCTACACCTCTAGAGGTTCCATTAATTAATCCTACTTCCATATTCACATCCCCCAGATGGATCAGTACATCCCATCCACCCACCATACCTATCTCCCTATATTTGTTCCCACACCCTCCGCCGCCCCTACCACACCACCACCGACTACTGCTGACACTACTTCAATGGGCCAGTTGGTCGAGACACCCGGAAGTGGACTGATGCTAGAGGAGATCTTCACCGAGGACCCCTGATCTAACTTCTTCCTATATTTTGGGATTTTCAGGCACTTTCATGTTTTTTGGACGGTTGTTGACTATGTCATGCTGTATTGAATTTTTTGTATGCTTTATGGAAAATTTTATATAACAACTTCATTTCATTTTCACTTCTTTTTGTGTTTTGTTTTGTATGTTTTAACTTTATGTCTATATCATGTCAATCTCCTCTAAATCTTCTGTCGTCCTCGATGGTCCAGTTCTGCCACATGTCTTAGAACATAGAGTACTTGAGCCCGCCATATCTCACCAGCACCAGCAGTCACTGCGACCTTTGATTCTTTTCTTACCACTCCTCCTCTATGCTCACACGGTTGCACCTGAAGTGATCAACCCACCCAAAAGATCATGCGCGCTCGAGGACACAGCCTCTAGAAGCTATAATAGAAAACATATCCAATGTGATGGTGGCCCCCATGGGGATAGTACAAGCCCACCTTTGCCAATATGTTGTTTAATCGAGTCATCATTTCCATGCCATTTTCATGTTTTTATTTATTATTTTTTGTCTTTCATGGAACTGTTTTGTATATCTTCCACAAATTGAATAAAATGTGTTTTTTAATTTCTCATTTTTCATGTTTTCCATTATTCATATATTCAAACTACTTTCCCTATGAACTAATATTTGTTATCTAGTGCAGGAATTTTCTTTTTCAAACAATTTGTTTGTAAAAATTCATGCTACAACAGGTTCCATCATTCCCATGGAATACCACATACTCCCAGGAGCTCTCAATTCACATTCAATTAAGGTCTGTCCAAAAAATCTAATTTCCAAATCTTTTCACACTCAAATGCCAAACCACTCCCACTCAAATTTCACTAACAGTGTGGACACTGTCTCATTCTAAGCGATGGGGGTTCTCTTGTTTCACTTGATACATTTAAATTGTTGGTTGTTCTCACTAGTCTAGGAGACATTGTTCAAGAGGCAAGCACTATTTAAACCTGAAAATCATTATACCCTTGTAATTAAAGAAAAAATTGAGAGAAAAAGTGTTAATGACCAGGTTTCACTCATTCATAGACTTGTTTGGAATGATTGTAGAGTTTAGAGGATTAATTGAAATTGAAAACATTGAAATTGTGAATATTTAGACCACTAATTAAGGTTTATGCACATTGTGATAGCTAGTTTGGTTTTGACTCCCATTACCCATGAGGAATCTCTATAACGACCCAATATTTTTCAATGGAAATTTATTTCTTTTAAATATGTCATAAAAACATGAAATCGCAACATAATGAACTAAAAAGTGTTATGTGACCATTAAACATAAGTTTTTCATTTCTATGATTTGAAATTTGTAAATCTAACATACATGGTTGCGATCAGTAAGTTATTTAGAGTCCGATAAAAAAGGCTTATTTTTTTGAATAGTAACCTACCCTTATGAATAGTAACATGCCCTTATGAATATTTATATACAATAATAAATTGTAACCTTACATGTGATAGTATATAAATAATATTCAAGTAGAAGTACGATATACCTATGGTTTGGAATAAGTATATAAATGTTTTAAAATTGTTTTCTTAGAATAAATTATGATTTTAATTAAATATTAAATTAATTATATTTACAAAATTATTTTTGAAAAATGGACTTCATTTTTGGATTCTACATGTCAAAAAATTGTTGGGGTGATTTTTGGGGATTTTTTTGAAATACTTAAATTTTATTATGAATAGTGAAATTCCATAATTTACAAAATAAGCTAAATACACTAATTGAATATTCATGTATGGTTTCCTACTGATGTAAGCCCAATTGATTTGGATTTACATGATAAAATTACTATTATTGGTCATGGAATACTCACTATTCCTCATCTTTTTTAGAAATAATTAATTAATTAATATAATATTGAAAACTCCCCTCTCCCATCCACTATAAATATCACCCTTCACACCCTCATTTCCTCACACCTATAAAACTTCAATCCTTGTATAAACTCTGCCCAAGAATCTCCCTAGTCACTCCCTATGTCTAGGAAACTCTTGGTCTTTCCAAAAGACCAAAATCCCTTCCCTTAAGGAGGTTCTCAATGAGGTTATTTCAAGAGGAAAGATAGTCTTCTTTTTCATATAATTTCCTTTAAATTTATCTTCTTTTGTTATCCTATCCTCACCTCTTATATCCAAATGACCATGATAACTCTAGTACCATATATATAATATAATTATATAATGTGAATGGAAGAACCATCATCAATATTCTTACTTCATCCCCTTTATTTTTAAAAATGAAATCAACGTCAATGAGATTCCAATTTATAATATTCATGGATGATGAAGTTTCATTCTTCAATTCCTCATTCATTACTGGTCATGAAACCATTTTTCTGGTTGATCCAGAAAATAATATATTTATTACAACCTAATTAATATTTAGGAACCAGTATATGTACATATTATTAATTTTTATGAAGAAACTAATTCATAATACTTCGAATACCACCAAATAATCCTAGTGGTTGTAATCTAATGATTCATCCTAATTCCATGAAACCAAATAATTGAAATGACCATTAACAATTCTGGAATTTCATAAATAATTTTTAATTTCAATTCTGGAGATTTACAACCATTCCACATGAACTCCATTACTTAATAACAGGCGAACTGATCATGAAAATCAAGAAAACAAACACTCCGGAAAGACACAATTCAATATAATAACTTATCAATAAGGGAATAAAATAACTAAACATAATTATTATGAACTAAATGAATGTAAAATAGGTTCTAAAATAAGTTATTAATAATTTTAATTTCATATTCCAGGACTTTATGTTCAAGATCAGAACACAGTCGGACTTAATGTAAGGGTTTTCTCACCCGAACCTCCATTTTCATTCGGGATACTTTTATTATATAATTATATCAATGAAATTCTTGTATATAATTATGTAATCCTCATAAAATCTGTGTGAGTGTTCTATATATTTTTACCAACCATAATCCTTCCTTATTTTATGAATAGTTACACGTTTTAAATAGGAACTTTCAAAATTTTTTCCAAAATACAATCTCGGTTCAAGGGAAATTCTCGAATTCTTACCTATATTCAAGGGAAATATATAATATGTTTTTGGAAACCATTATCTTTATAAAATCACCCATTTTATTATGAAAATACTATCATACTTAAATTCTAGTTTTATTCAATGATTTTTCCAAAAATAACTCTTCTTTTCAAAATAAAAGAGTATTTACCTAAAGAATTACTTAATGATTTTATAAGAGTATTTTCATCTAATTTAACACTCTTTTAGTTTCTTATATATTATTGGGTTTAATAATTTATGATTTATTATACCATATTTTATTTAATGGTTTATGACCAATTTTATTGTGGATGATTGATCCAAAATCCAATCACCATATTACTCGGAATGGTTAGTGTTTTATGTTTTATGATCAAGGAATGTTAGTAACATTTCATATGATAGTTTCAATATGAATGTATGTGTTGTTTATGTTTATCCCTACTCATATGAGAAATACATTGGACTTATTATATGATGGTTGGGGCCCGCTATAGCCCCTCGATGCATCGGTAGGTCTCATGAGACAAATCAACGTGGAATTGGCTTAGGCCTTTCCCAATTTGATATATGGTTTTTGTCGAGGCCTTAATTATTTTTAGACGTCTTGGATAAGGCCTTGAAAAAGTGGTTTAGAATGTCGAGCATATGCACTTCCCTCATTTTGAATCTAGTAATTGAATTTTCATGTGGTTATTCAACTAGTATAATACCAATGATTATGTTTTATTGTTTCATTATTTAATCAACTCATATTCAAACCATAATGTGTTCAAGTATATTTTTTGTAAAGGTGTGTGTTTTCAATTATTCACCTTGCCAAATGTTTATTTTTATATTATCTTCCACTATATTTCTTTCCCTTACTGAGCATTTGAGCTCACCCTTTTCTTATGTTTCATTTTCCTAGGATTTGAAGAAGTTAGTTATGATTGACTTGCAGGCTTAATATTGGAGGCATAGATGTTTATAATGGAATAAATTAGAGGTGTATTTCCTTTCATGATGTAATTTTGAACTTATATATATCTTATTTCAAAAATCTACTAAACTACTTGGTCCTTTGGGACACATATTCCTTGTTTATATGCCAATGTAATTAAATAAGGAACTGGCTCCAGGCAACTGGGGTCGGGTCCTTACAGTTGGTATCAAAAGGAGGTTTCATAGAAAACATAGAAACTAGATTTAGAGAATGTTGATTAGGGATTGAATCCCTATAATAGTCTTTGTGAATAAGTATATAAGAAAATCGTGATATTTTGGTAAGGAATAAATTATGTGGATCATTCTAGAAAATACATCATTGTCTGGATACAAATAGGTAGAGGTGGCTCTAGCACAGATGTACCTAGTAGTAAAAGCTCTTACAAGGAGTTTCAGGCTTGACCTGGGGTATCCCGGTACATGAAAACAGGCCTTACTTTACTCTTGGTATTGAAACTTCTGGGGATATGCTTAAGATAATTCACATTTTCTTTACAAGCTATTATGAAGGATTTAAATGTAAATATTTCCTCAAATAAACCATTTTTGTGATTACAGGATTATCCATGCATAGGATCTCGCTTACTCACCTCGATTTTTGGCAGCTCCTCTTCCTATTTTTTCTTGGTTGTGTCTGCTTTCTTTGTTGGCCTAGTAAACTGATTTTACATATTTTTTCACCACTTTGCCTCTATATGTGTCTCATTTTTTCAGCTTCCTATATTCCCCATCATTTTCTTGTTGGTTGGGTTTTTCACTCATCGTATCACCCTCTTTCAAGTTCATCTATTTTGATTGATTCGGAGTTCAAGCCTCAGGTGGTGTTCCTCTGTCTTGATTGTTCCAGATCCTATTCCTGTGGGCCCCTTATGGATTTGGTGGTGGTACTTGTAGCCCTGAGAGGCGCTATATCATCATCTGTTTCCTTGTGGTGGACGGATGCTTCGTCAAGCTCCCCTTGAGGAAGTGTGGTAGGTTCATTTCCTTCGGAAGACGTTTCATTGATTCTTGGATTTTTGTCTTCATTTCCTTCCTTGGGGCTCTTGAGGGTGGTTCCCTCCTAGTGTTCGTGATGGTTCAGCAATGGTAGATTAAGTTTTCTAAAGTTGGTATTGGTTCTTTGTTTGAAGTTGTGCTAGGTGTATTTGAGTGTTATGATGTTTCCAGCGATAATGGGGTCGTTGCTGACAGCGGTGGTTCGTTTAGTGTTGGTGATGGTAGATGACATCGGTGGTGTTTGATATCGGTGGTGGTTTGGTTAGATGATTAAACTAGAATTTATAGAATGTTTGGAATTATGTTGTATGGTGTGGTATGCTGGGTTTGTTCTTGGAAAAAGTCACGTTCCTCCGGAATATTATGCTTCTTAAACCCTTCCCTGGCCCTGAGTTCTATTTCTTCTCTTCAGGTCGATCAGGAGCGATGGTTCATTGGAGCTTTGGGAGGTGGTCTTCAGGCTATCATCAGTTCTTCAGGGAATGATACCCTAGTTCTAGGTGTTCGGTGAAGGGCGGTGATGACGTTGGAGTTTCATTCTTAAAGTTTTGATGAATACGATGATCAAACATGATGTTTGATGATGGTGGTGATGATGTTGAAGCAACGTCGGCAGTGTGATTATGGCGTTTAGGTGACGGTGATTGGTTGGAAGTGAGTTGAGGTGGTTTCTCAGTTTGATGGTTTTTCAAAATTTGAATTTTGAAATTTGTATCTGGTGTCGTGTTTTTTGGCTTGGTGGCTTTTGATGGTTGGTTGAATTTATGAATTTTGAATGTGATGTATAATGGCTTTATGTTGTGTGGGATTTGATGGCAGCACATGTTGGTTCCCACTTTTCCAAAAAGTAGTTTTTTAAATAATAAAAAAATGGATTGTGGATTATGGACATTATGATTCATAACCTAATATAGTGTATGACATCATCTAAAAATGGCACCTATTGGAAGAAATGGAAACCTCATGAACACGCATATCCCATGTAGGGATTTCCCTCTGACGCAATATAATTATGTAGGCTTTAGTGGTGCGACTGATACAGAGCAGCTTATAACTATATTGGGAAAACTTACTCAGGTTATGAATAATAACCTTACCCGTGTGAAGTATCTGGATCCTCCACATGGAGTATCTTTGTTAGATTGCGTTATGTGACAACAACCTCTATCATTCACTGGGACTACAAACCCATTTGTAGATGAGGAGTGGATAAGTTCCCTAGAGAAGATATTTCTCACATTGGGATGTAACGAAAGAGAGAAGGTCATAATGAAAGTTTATCATCTATTAGGAGATGCAGATCAGTGGTGTTCATTAATCCAAAACACAAATGAGGAGTAATAAATAGAGGAGATGGAATGGAGGGACTTTAAGAAAATATTCCTAGACAAATACTTTCATCGTAAATAGCAAGAAAATATGGAAAGGAATTTTTTGAGTTTGAAGCAAATGGAAGATGATTATGTTTCAAAGTATGAAGCTAACTTCACAAGGATAGCAAGGCATTTTGTGGAATACATATTAAATTTTAGGAGAAATATTGATCAATTCTTTGATGGACTAAAGCCATTCCTCAAGCGGGCTCTGGTCTCCTAGATTTTCTCATCATATGAAGATATAGCTTCATGTGCTATCAAGATAGAAAAGGAATTTTCCATGTCTTATAACTTCAATAGAAATATAGAGAATAAGAGGGATTCTGAAAAATCTGGAAAAGAAAATAATGAAATAGGGAAGAAGAGGAGAGTTGAATTTCCACCCTGTGATAATTGTGTAAGGAAACACCCAGGTGCATGCTTAAAGGGGAAAGGAGTATACTACAAATGCTGACAGAAAGTCCATCTTTCTAGTGATTTCAAGGGGAATAAATAATTTATTAAATTTCAATGCTATAATTTTTTGGAGTTTGGGACTATGCTAAGGATTTTCCAAAGCGTCAAAGAAACATGAAATAGAAAAGGCCAAGGGAGTAGGGACAAGATTATGCCATCACAGCTATAGAGGTTGAAGTTCCGAATGATGTGGTGACAGGTACTTTAATCATTTCCTAAAAATTAGCCAATGATTTATCTGATTATGGATGATTTCATTCTTTAATATATTCCTAATCTTCCAAGAAAATTAGATATTTCCAATTTGACTTATTAAGGGAGTTTTCAGTCAAAACTCCTAACGGAAATATCATTGAAACAATGTTTTGTGAGTCAGTTACCATTATGGAACATAATCATGGTTTATCTGCTAATATTATTGTCATACCCATGATTGAATTTGATATAATCCTTGGTATGTATTGGATTTTGGATCATGATGTAAAAATTTTTTGTAAGAAGAAGGAGGTTACAATTTTTGATGATGATAGGTAATTTTTTATCTTTAGTGAAGAAACGTCAACATCTAGTTCTCATCTAGATCCACCCCCAGTAGCTCTACTAAATTAAATTATTAGGGGGTAAGGGAGTGAAATAACTATGGCTAAGAAAAGGAATGTATAAATCGAGGATGTACCTATTGTTCAAGTATATGTTGATGTGTTTCCAGATGATTTACTTAGACATCCTCTAGAGTGGGAAATTGAGTTTTCCATTAACTTAATTCCTGGTTCAAGGACCATATCAAAGACCCCTTATATAATGGCCACTGTGGAGTTAGTGGAACTAAAGAAACAACTAGAGTAATTGAGTGATAAAGGATTTATTCACCCTAGATTTTCTCCATGGGGAGCCCCTATTCTTTTCATTAAGAATAATGATAGACCTATGAGGTTGTGCATTAACAATAGGGATATCAATGATATAACAATAAATTACAAGTATCCCCTACCTCACATTGATGATTTTTTTTGATCAACTTCATGATGCCCAATACTTTTCAAATATTGATCTTTGATCTGGATATCATCAGTTTCCTGTGAGGAAGGAATACATTCTAAAAACAGCATTCCAAACCAGGTACGGGCATTATAAGAATACAGTAATGCCCTTTCAACTAACTAATGCACCATCTATTTTCATGGATCTAAAGAATAGATTTTTCAAGAAATATCATGATGAATTTTTTGTGGTGTTTATTGATGATATCGTAGTATACTCTAAAAGATATAAAGATCATGAAAATCACTTACGCGCTATTCTGAGGACTCTTAGAAGAAATGAATTATATGGAATGTTTATAAAGTGTGATTTTTGGCTCCAATATGTTTATTTTCTAGGAAAAATTGTCTCTAAGGATGGAATATATGTTGATCCTTCAAAAAAAATGTTGTACAAGAATGGCCTACTACAAAGAACATAACTGAGGTATGTAGTTTTATTGGTTTAGTAGGTTATTATCGGTGTTTCATTCATAACTTCATCTGTTTAGCCTACCCAATTAACTAGATTACATGAAATGGGGTAATTTCATTTGGAAAATGGAATGTGAATAATTTTTTAAATAATTGAAGTGAATATTAGTGAATTCCCCAATCTTGACTCTACCATCTGGGAATGATGGATTTGTGATCTTTAGCGATGCATCAAATAAAGGTCATGGTTGTGTTTTTATGCAGAATGATATAGTGATTGCCTAAGCATCTAGGAAGCTAAAAATTCATGAACAAAACTATCCAACACATGATCTTGATTTACCAGCGGTAATATTTTCTTTGATGATTTGGATACATTACCTCCATGGTGAAAATTGTGAGATATATACATATCATATGAGTTTGAAATATATCTTCTCACAAAAATAACTCAACATGAGAAAAAGGAGATGGATTGAGCTACTCAATGATTATGATAGCACAATACACTACCACCCAAGGAAGGAAAATAAGTTGGAAGATGCTTTGAGTATAAAGGAACATGGAATTCAGAACATGATGAGAATTGAAAGGGATCCTTTGTTCATGGATATAGTAAAGAAGGATATGAGAATTATCAAGGAAGGTAACACATCACTCCGTTTTCAAATGGATTCCAATCCTTATTTAATAGAAAGGTTAAAAAGTTCTCAGGTTGATGATGAGGATTTTCAAAATAAAATTAAAGCTATAAATGATTGGAAGTTGACTCACTTCGTATATGAAGGTGGAATTTTGAAATTCGGAAAGAGGCTTTGTGTTCCCACTATTCCTGAGCTAAAGAGGGAACTATTGTATTACTCTCATAGCTCTAATTTCTCTATACACTCTTGTAGCACAAATATTTATAGAGATATAAAGGCACATTTTTGGTGGGACAACATGAATAGGGATATTACTGATTATGTGTCAAGATGTTTGGTTTTTCAATAGGTGAAGGCTGGAAGACAACATCCTTGAGGAGTCATGACACCTCTTTCTATACCTATGTGGAAATGGGATGATATTATGATAGAATTTTTCATGGGTCTACCAAAGACTCCATGAAGGAATGATGCGATATGGGTCATCATTGATCATCTTACAAAATCGTCACATTTTCTTTAAATAAGAAAAGATTTACCACTTGAATGTTTAGTAAGACTATATATTAATGAAGTTATAAGACTTTATGGTATACCCTTATCAATTGTTTCTGATCGTGATCCCTATTTTACATCACAATTATGGAAAGTCTTCAGAAGGACCTAGATATTTTTCTTCATTTGAGTACTGCCTACCACTCACAAACTGATGGACAATCTAAACAGACTATTCAAACATTGGAAGACAGTTTGAGGTCTTATTCACTTGACTTTAAAGGTTTGTGGGATCATTATTTACCTATCGTAGAATTTTCCTATAACAATAACTTCCATTAAATTATTCATATGGCGTCATATGAAGCATTATATGGAAATAGATGTCGTACACCAACTTGTTGAGATGATGTTGGTGAAAGAAAGCTCAAAGGCCCAAAACATGTTGAGGAAACAATGGAAAAGTTGAAGATTATCCAAACCCATACAAAATAGCTTAAATTAGTAAAAAGATCTATGTTGATAACCAAAGGATGGATTTTGAATTACAAAAAGGATAACATGTTTTATTAACGGTATCTCTATGGAAGGGTATTATACGATTCGGTAAGAATGAAAAATTATGTCTCAGGTACATCAGAAATTTTGTAATTATGGACTGAATTGGAGTCATAACTTACCGTTTGGAAATGCTTCCAAGTCTCTCCAAAGTTCACAATGTGTTCCACATGTCAATGTTAAGGAAATACATGCCAGACCCAACACATTTACTCACCTATGATGAAATAGAACTTGAGCCCAATATGTCTTATTGTGAAGAGCCTATCAAGATTCTAGATACCAGAGAACAAGTACTGAGAAATCGAATGAATCATATGGTAAAGTTTCTTTGGAGGAACCATAAAATGGAAGAGGCAACATGGGATCGTGATGAGCTTATGTTGAAGAGATACCTGAATATTTTTAGACGACATTTTTTGAATTTCGAGGACAAAATTTTTGTAAGGAGGGGAGAATGTAACGACCAAATATTTTTCAAAGGAAATTCCTTTCTTATAAATATTTCATAATCACATGAAATCACAACATAATGAACTACTAAGTGATATGTGACCTTTAAACATATGTTTGTCACTTCTGTAATGTGAATTTCAAAAATCTGACATACACGATTGTGATCAGTAAGTTATTTGAAGTCTGATAAGAAAAACATAATTTTTGGTGAATAGTAATATACCATAATGAATAGTAACATAACATTATGAATAGTGATATACCATAATGAATAGTAACCTTTCCTATGATAGTATATAAATAATATTCAAGTTGAAGTACGATATACCTATGTTTTGGAATAACTAAATAAATGTTTTAAAACTGTTTTTAAAATAAATTATGATTTTAATTAAATATTAAATTAATCATATCTATAAAATTATTTTTGAAAAATGGACTTCATTTTTGGTTTCTACACATTCAAAAATGGTTGGGGTGAATTTTTGGGATTTTTCTGAAATACTTGAATTTTTGATGAATAGTGAAATGCCATAATTTAACAAATATGCTAAATACACTAATTATAGAGACATGTATGATGTTCTTATGATGTAATCCTAATTTATTTGGATTCACATGATAAAATTACTATTCTTGGTCATTAAATACTCACTATTCTTTGTCTTGTGGAGAAATAATAAATTAAAGAAAATAATTTTAAGAAATCCCCACTCCCCTCCACTATAAATACCACCCTTCACACCATCATTTCCTCACACCTCACAAGCATCAATCCTTATCTAATATCTTCGCAAGAATTCTTCCTAGTCACTCCCTATTTCCAGGAATCTCTTTTTCTTTCCAAAAGACAAAAATCTCTTCCCTTAACGAGGTTCTCAAGGAGGTTATTTCAAGAGGTAAAACACCTTTCTTTTTTCATTTAGTTTCATTTCAATTTATCTTCTTTTGGTATCATCTAATCACATCCTATGTCAAAATGACCATGATAACTCTAGTATTATATATATACTGCAATTATATTGTGTTAATGAAAGAACCATCATCAATATTCTTACTCCCTCCCTTTAATTTTTATAAACGAAATCAACGTCCTTGAGGTTCCAATTTATAACCTTCGTAGATGACGATGTTTCGTTATTCAATTTATCCTTAATTACTGGTCATGAAACCATTTTTATGGTTTAACCAGACTATAATATATTTATTATAACCTAATTAATATTTAGTAACAGTATATGTACATATTATTAATTTTTATGACAAAACTAGTTCATAATAATCCAAATTCCACCAAATAATCGAAGTGGTTATCATCTAATGATTCAGCCTCATTCCATGAAACCAAATGATAGAAATGACCATTAACAATTCTTTATGTTTATAAATAATATTTAATTTCAATTATGGAGATTTACAACCATTCCACATGAACTCCATTACTTAAAAACAAGTGAACCGATTATGAAAATCAAGAAAACAAACAATCCAGAACGACGCAATTCAATATAATAATAAATGAACTAAAAAGAATTATAATAAAAAATATATATTTATAATAGGTTCTGAAATAAGTTATTAATAATTATAATTTCATATTACCATACCTTAATTTCAAGAGTGGAACACATTCGAACTTAAAGTAAGGGTTTTCTCACCCGAACCTCCATTTTCATTCGGGTTACTTTTATTATCTAAATACCTCGATGACATTATTTTATATTATTATATAATCCTCATAAAATCTGTGTGATTGTTCTATATATTTTTACCAACAAGAATATTTCCTTATTTGATAGATAGTTACATGTTTTAAAAAGTAACTTTCAAAATTGTTTCCAAAATACAAGCCTGATTCAAGGGAATTTCTCAAATTATTACCTATTTTAAAGGGAACTATATAATCTATTTTTTAAAACCATTGTCTTAATAAAACCATTCATTTTATTATTAAAATACTATCTTAATTCAATTCTGGTTTTATATAATGTTTTTTCCAAAATAACACTTCTTTTCAAAATAAAAGAGTATTTATCTCTAGAATTGCTTAATGATTTTATAAGAGTATTTTTGTATCATTCAACACTCTTTTTTATTCTTATGTATTATTGGATTAATAATTTTTGATTTAATCTACCATATCTGGTTGAATTTTTTATGAAAATTTTTATTTTGGATGAACTATCCTATATCCATTCACCATATTACTCAGAATTGTTAGTGTTTTATGTTTAATGATTGTGGAATGTTAGTTACATTTCATATGATAGTTTAAATGTGAATGTATATATTGTTTATGTTTATCCCGGATCATATGAGGATTTCATTAGACTTATTATTTGATAGTTGGGGCCCTCTATATCCCCTCGATGCATCGGTAGGTCTCATGATACAAATAGATGTGGAATTGGCCGACGCCTTTCCCAATTTGATATATGGTTTTGGCCAAGGCCTAAATCATTTTTAGACGTCTTGGATGAGGCCTTGAAAAAGTGTTCCTGAATGTCCGGGATATGCAATTCCATCATTATGAAGATAGTAATTGAAATATCATATGGTTATTCGACTATTAGAATACTCATGATTATTTTTTATTATGGCATTATTTACTCATCTCATATTCCTTCCATAATGTGTTCATGTTTATTATTTGTAAATGTGTGTGTTTTAAATTATTAACCTTGACTATTGTTTATGATTATGTTATCTTTCTAAATATTATTTACCCTTACTGTGTATTTGATCTCACCCCTTTATTATGTTTCATTTTCCCAGGATATGAAGAAGTAAGTTATGAGTGACATGCAGGCATAATCAACTGGGGTCAGGTCCTTACACTCTCGGCATATGATTTCATTTTCTGGTCTGAGCATATTTCTTGAGAGATACCTGGGGATTGTAAACCAACTATAACTTGCAATGAAATATTATCAAACTGATGATTGAACATGTATAGAAATAAAACAATTTATGCACTTATTGATATCCATTTCCATGAGGCCCACCTGACATATTTACTTTGTTCATCCCATAGTTACCCTGAATGGCCTATTAGAATGAATCTATTTCAATACTTTTCCCATCCAACCTTTGTCCTTGTACTATGCTAAAAGATTAATATTAAACATGTAAGGGTGAGGCATTCAGACATCATGGGGCGATTCCCCTTCTCTAGATGTATGGTTCACTTAGCTGACAGCTAGGTTGTGATCCATACACTATTTGTTACATTCCATTCAAATTATGTTCCTCTGAAAAATACCAAAAGAAAATAAATAAACAAAATTGGTATGTATTGCGCACTAGGAAGGTCAAAAATCACCATTTTCTAGACTGATGAATCCCTCGAAAGATTATATGTGGTTAGGTGATGGTTTTGAGATCTATCCTAGTCAAAACTTTCGAAGAATTAAATACAAAAGAAAAGGAAAAAAGGAAAAAAGATAAGGAAGTGAATATAATTATTTTCCATTTACAAAATTTCTATACATATGGATCCAACCCAAACTGATAAAGTACCAATTTGACCAGCCAAAAAAAGAAACAAAATCACACTTGTTCGGAAATCTTTTTGCATGGTACTGCATATCTTACCCTCCTTTTTTAGAATGATTTTCACATTTCCCTACCAACCCACAGTCACAGAGTCATCAAAGCCCAAATTTCTTAAATCCCTTAAGATTAATTTTACACTTGTATTTACACAGTGGATATGATAGAACTAGTGCAAGCATATGGTTAGGAACATGTACTTAGGGTATGATCATAATTGTACTTACATTGCCACCCTATGTAATTAGAGAAATAGTGAGGTAAATTGAAATTGGGAATGTGACTTAGGTAATAGTTAAAAGATTGTAATTAAAGAGAGAGAATTTTTTTTAATCTGAACTAGGAATCATGACTGAATTCCTCTACAGGATTGATTCTATAAAATTACTTTTCTCTACTTGCGCCTAAATTAATTACATGGACATAATGAATATTTCTTTCTTTCAAAATTTCTTATCCTTTTTGAAATCATTTTTGAGACATTTTTCTTGAGGGTAAGAAATTTTTCAAGTGTGGGGGGATTTGATAAGCATAATTCATACATTCACTTTGTTGTTATTTTTCTATTGCTTCCTTTAAAATTCATGATAATGTGCATGGTATGTGTCTAATTTTTCATGAATAAAGGCTTCATAATTTTTCAAGAAAGAAAAGGCATAAAAATTTAAAAAGCAACCTAGTACATGTCATGAGTCCACCATACACATCGTGTACCCGAAGCTCACAGTCTGATTCCAAGTCATGAATCTAGTCATAACCAAGACACTAGAAAAAAGCCACTACACGTTGGGACTTACTCATACATGACATTCTAACTAGTCGAATCCTCAAGAAAGAAATATACGAGGAATCTATGCAAAAAAAAATAGAATAAGCATAGGGTACACATCATTAACAATGGTTACATGTTGTGTACATGGTCAAACTCATTAATTCATGGGACCAGTGTTCCACGCTAGATATCTGCAAGAAAATGACAAAGATCAAGGGTAAAAATAATGTACCACAAGTACATGTCATGTATCACAAGTACACATTGTGACCAAAATCGCCTATATAAGCAGAGTAGCAGCAGAGCACTCAAGACACTACCGAACGAGCCTCTCTTCTCCCTTTTGATCCTTGCTAAATTTTCCACCCTTTTTCCTCTCAAACTCTCAATTCCTTCACATTTTGTTTATTTTTTTAATCCAAGAGCTGTGAAGTTTTTTTCTTTAACACATTCAATTTTTTCCCTTGTATTTAGATTTGGGTTTCATTTATCTTTCTCATATATTATTTTTATAATTTTGAATCACGTCATGCATGTTTATTTAAATTATTCCTAAACATATTGCTTGATCCCAATTCCATTAATGTTTATTGATCCATCAAATATTCAAACTCTCATTTATTTAATTTCATTTTACCCCGCCATGAGTACCTAAATTTGTAGGGGTAGGGATGAAGTGACATATCTGAATAATTTAAATTCACCTTTAAATCTAAACTTTGGAAGTCTAATTGTAGTAGTAATTAGGATCTTAATTCAAGGTCTATCCAATTTATGGGAACATCCCTGACCATGGTGCAATCAAAAAAATGATCATATCCTAATTGGAGCATAATGATATACGACCACTAGCTCAGGAAGCATTCTTTCTTTGAATCCAAACTTAATGAACTAAAGCTGTGACTATTTACTGACCATGGAATAGCTACTTTCTAGGTAGATCTAGGAGACTAAGACCAAAGTCAACTAGACACCCATGTTTTATTCACAGACTAAGTCATAGGATCTTTCCAAGGTTAGAATTACAGGACATTCTTCACTCAAATATTCTCTTTAATCCTGACCCCCCCCCCCCCTTTATTAATTTATGACATCCCAATTAGAACTCATACCAAACTTCCCAAAACAAAGGACTTCTAGAAAGGACTCTTTTTTAGAAATTAAGATCTCAATTCTTCAAGAAAAAAACGAAAGTATCTCTGTGGATTAAACCCTTCAATACCACTACATTACACCCTTTTAGTTAGTGAAATATTGGGAAAAAATATAAATTCTAAATTTGATCCACACCAGAGTAAGTAAAGAAACCATCGCACAAGAGGCCATCAGTTGGATCAGTCATGCCTCAGAGTAATTTCTTGGGTTATGGAAAGAACCCTGGATTCCTGAAAATATTACATAATAAAAATAAACAAACACATAATCAAATAAAATATTTTTATAAAATATTTTAATGAATATTACATTCCAAAACTAAATTTCTCCCTCGACCCATGTCGGTCGAGGTTAGGCCCCACCTAAGGTAAAGTCACTGCTCTGAACACAATGGTGACCTCAAATTTATAATTCGGGACCCATTTAGGATTCATTACACTTTTCCTATAAACCCTATCATGCTCACTATTAAAAACATAACATTTTTTAGAGAACATCCCTGGGCATACCGGGCCTCAGAATCTAACACTGTCTCAGTGCCTGGTCTTATAATTTTACCAATTAATTTATAAAAATAAAACCAGAAAAAATAGAAGTCATTATAGATTTAACATTATATATATTGAGGAATATATTCTATTTCTACTTCTTCTATTGAAAAAACTTACATTTTATTATCTTTAGGGGATATGAATTTAAAATTTTATAGCATCATCCAAAACAATGTTAAACACGTATTTAAAATTGATCTCAAAATCACCAGCATAATGAATGGGTTTCATGAATACCTCATTAGTGATACCATTATTTAGAATTTTTTGTATCTCTACATCATGAAATCAGTCAATGTTCCTTCTCAAATCAGCATCATGTTAGAGATATTCCATGTTCTCTTCATGAAAACCCTATTAAAACCAATACTTATCCTTTTTTCATTAATAAAAAATAGTACCACTGAAAGAATGAGGCTTCATAATCAGATCCATGTCTCCTAAATATTATAAGGTTAGAAAAAAATTTACTTCAAGAACAAATTTAATCCATTATGAACAAAAAAGTCAATAAAAATAACATATGATATGTTAACACTTGTTAGGCCCACAAGGGTATTTAGTTAGATATTTCCTGAAAGGGGGGGAATTGGGGTATGAAACTCATTCCAACTAAACCAATTGTCCCTTAAAACTCTCACCACCCTAAATGATCTTTCCCTTATTGTTAGAAGTATCACAATTAAGTTCCTTTTTATTAATGATCTTATTTTTATTTCTCTTGTATTTTTTTTAACTATATTTGACACATGATTTCCAAACCCATAATTTCCAATT
The DNA here is from genome assembly GCA_963277665.1 of Viscum album. Lineage (NCBI taxonomy): Eukaryota > Viridiplantae > Streptophyta > Magnoliopsida > Santalales > Viscaceae > Viscum > Viscum album. The sequence goes on along the minus strand of OY728125.1, from coordinate 1,549,676,670 downwards.
TATTTCTTAAAAAATATAAATAAAACATACACTCAAGATATAGGCATTTTACTTGGTTCACTTGTACTAGGTTAATCCAAGGAACATATAATAGTAATGTGTTATTATACCAGAATAAATTAAAATCATTATTTTTTAATGGGTTTAGGGTTGGGAACTCAAATCCTAGGGTCACTCCAATTACAATGCTTTGAGGATGGTTCACTAACTCCCTAGTATCACTCCATTAATTATCTTCTTTTCTCACTACTCTATAAAGGAAATAACATTGGAAAAAAATACAATAAAAAATAATATCACCATTATCGCTCATGTAAAAAGTATAGATAACTACTTCTTGATATCCATGTTTTTCTCCATCATAGTCCTAATGTTAATATCACCATAATAGCAGCATCACCTTCCAAGAAAAAATCACTCATTGAGTTATCGTATTTACCTTCTATAATATAAGACATATGAAACATGGAAAACATATGACACATCTGTTTCAGGTTGTGTATACATTCATCATGGTTTAATCCTTAGCTTCGTCTAAAACCTCAAATATAAAATCCTAACATCACAGTAACCTTTATAGTGTAACATTATCCTTTACAGCATGTAATTAGAAACATCTAATTTTTTTGGTTCACGCATTATAAAACAGGTTTTTTTTAAACTCAGCATAAATCTTTGACTGGAACGCCATAATGAAACTTCTTATCATATTATGGACACAATCACTTTGGAAGAACCACAAAAATCCACCTAAACCACTTCCTATAATGGACATCCTTCTTATGGTGTGATAGTATTAATGACTTTCCACATTCCTAGTCATATATTATGATATAATATATATCATAAACTTGTGTCTATCTAATTTATCAATCATATTTTTGATTAAAAATGACAGATTGAGTAACCCTTATATATTGGATTTTCCATCTAGTTAGTCGTATATATGCTCCCCTGGTATCCTTAAGGAAATTTAGGTAACCTTTATGTATTTTCCTGATAACCTTTACCTATTATCACTCTACTAAATTTATTCATACTGGAGGATATTATATATAATCAAAATCTATTACATATCTCTTGAAAGATATTGAATATCATTATGAATCTTCTCAAGGACTTTTGTAATGCTTTACCTTTATAAAATATCTTACATATCAACCTAGAAGATCATAAGTATACAAGGATCATCATTCATTTGTTATTTTCTCATGACATCACTCATGGTGTGATCCTTGTGCTTATTTCATGTTTTATTCCAATAACTTATAGAATATCATGTATAAACTCTAACCAACACAACTGAGTTATTCTACTTCTATAATACTTCTTATGGACTTATTACTTCTAAACCATCTTCTATAATATTGATTCCAAATCTATGAACTTATTAATCATCTTTTTGAAATATTATTTTGGACATCTACACTTTCAAACCATATTTATATCCTCTTTAGGAATAACTTCAAAAACACCAATACTACCAGAACAACTTATGGAACATCAGAACTTTTGGAACACCATATTCCTCTTCACTTACATCTATAACAACCATAATGTGTTCTCAATATATCCATCATAAATCAATAAATATTTTTTGATAACAAATCCAACACCAACACTAGTTATCATATTTATGATGATTTGACTATCAGTGAAGATGCAGCTAGTAATGCAAGATATGATAGTGTCCATGGTGTAAAGAAAAAGTTTCTATATTTTTGGATATTTTGAAACTACAGGATATGCAGTCTTAGGTCATATGGTTTGTACATCTCCAAAAATAGTTTTTCCATGGTCTTTAATTCCACCTAAAATGTATCTCAAAAAAATCATATCGCGAGACTCATCATGTGACTCAAACTCAGTGAACAGGAAATTTTAAATGTTATATGTCATATAACCTTGGTTCCCATACCATTTATCTCAAGATCGAATACTTCAGTGTGTATACACATACATGATGATATAGTGAGTTAAACCCCACATAACATATATGACCATTATACACTCCATGTACATTAGGTCGAGTAGCTCGGTGTGTATAGTATATACACACCAAAATCCCATATAGTATCACACACTCATTAATCCATAGAGACTCTATATACAGATAAAAACACATAGTGTTCTTCCCAATCACACATCATGCAGTATATATAATGATAATGGAATTCATTCTACATACATCATATTAAACCATATTCCCCTTTTCCATACAAGTCATGTACCCTACTGAACATGTTGTGTATGTGGATTCCACACAAGTTGAGCTATATAAGTTCATTGTCATTCTTTACCAAGAGTATGATACATCGTGTATCATATTAGAAATGTCGTGTACATGGATAATCATAATATTATTCTTTATTTCTCACCAAGATGATAGTATTTGATGTATGAGTAATAGATTTTGAGTATTTTCCTCATATAAATCACAATTGTGCATTTCCCTCAGTCATTGTAAGTTTTCCACCTTTTATTTTATATGGTTCAAGGATATTAGCTCCACTATAGAGACAACGGGTGGTGGGTAAAACATTTAGATTAGGGATTGTGTTGTTAATCCCTCATGTGTTAGGGGATATTCCTCTATGTATAGGGTTTTGGGTAATTCCCTAGAAATATATACATGATAGGGTGTGGTCCCCCATATAATGATGGAGTTTAGGTACTCCCCCATATGTTGTGTAGGTGTCCTCCATTAGTGGATTAAGTAATCTCCCATATGTTAGGGTGTGGTCCAGGTACTCCCTCAGTTGATACGCACATACCTCAAAGATCTATTGTCCCCCACTATAGTTCCAAATAGGTATCATAGAATTTTTGGAAGCATAATAAATCATGGTTCATGGTACTTACAACACATCAGTATGTATATGCCTTTGGGATACTAATAGACCTTTTAAATACATTTTATTTACATCTTATAGTTGGATTGGAAAATTTAGGTATTATAGGACTTATGAAAGCCTAGGTAATAGTGGTGGATTTTTTATACTATTCCTTATAAATTTTATCTATAAATATTGGTTTCTTTACATTACAATATTTTTCTTATCATTAATTAATATATGGTTCTTGTTTGATACCTTATATTAATCTATGGTCCTAGGTTTGATTTGAATTATTGGAATATATTTAAATTATGTTTTTGATCCATCCTACCGGGTATGTTTATTATCACCCTTACATGGGATTCATGACCACACGTGTAATGTTTTTGAAGATTCTACACAGTTCAAATATGACATTAGCGGGCATAGATGTAATGGAGTTTAATGATTTGTTTCACAATAGCTGATAATGGTTCACGGTGGAGATTGTTATTGATTGAGTCTATTCTACAAGGCCTTTTAGAGATTATGTGACATCTCATACTTAAATCTAGTTGTACCTCATGATTTTTTTCTTCTCCATATGTATTTCTCTTTTTTTTGTTTTTTCATCTGTAGAATTTTACATAGAAATGATGTCTCATGCTCACATTTTTTCTTGTTTAGTGGTTATATATCTATCTGCTGGTATTATTGAAACTTGTTATCTATTAAAGATGTATTATGTTAATGTTTGTTATAGGTTAATTCCTCACATGTATGTTATGTCTTATTATTCATAGTTAAAAGTCCCTGTCTAATTGGTGGTGGGATTAGGGTGGAACAACTAACTTATCATATACTCAGGTTGGGTCTCATAAGGTTAGGTTATGTCAAAAGGGAATTTGGGAAGTTTGAGTCTTAAGTATTTCTTATAGATTTAGTTGTTAACACACACCTATTGTGGGGTGTGGAAAAATAAATTTTAACTCCTAGGTTAAATGTAGTTAAAGTAGTAACCTAAGGTTGTCTCCTAGAGGAAAGTTCTCAAAATATGTTATCACTTTTAATTGGAGAATGGGTTATTTTTTTGATTATTTATGTTCTAAAACAAAGTAAAACAATGAAATAAAGATATTGAAAATAATATAGTGAATAAATTTATGGGTTCAAAGTAATATTTTATTTTATAATTCCATCATAGTCATTAAAATGGTTTTAATTCTCTTTTTATTAATTGATAAATGAGATAATTCCTAAATTGATTCACCAATCACCCTTGGTAAAGGTTATTATAGAGACTTATATAATATTTATTACTTCTTGGTTGGACCTCCTTCCTTTAAATATGAAAAAATAGTAAACTACTCCTAAACTACCAATATAATACCCAATCAGGTATTGGCTCTCGTTATAAATTTAGAAGTAACCCACTACTTCAACACATATGCTAGCGATTCCTATATACTCACCACCCAATACCACATGTATCTTCTAAAAAATCTATACTAAGTGGATAGAGTACTAAACTTTTCAACCAAAGTAGAAATATAAGGACCCAACCTTATTACATTAAATAATCTTGAATTTTAGTCAAGAACTCACTTCCTTTCACATTGAGGATCTTTTCATGCATAGAGTTTTAGAGAATTGGGATATAACACCTACATAACATTCAACATTTACACAGTTCGGATACCCCAAAAATAGTATCAATTTCTTTCAAAAATATAAAACATTTCAAATAAAACATGTGTTATTTAACCAATATTCATAACATTTAACTTGGCTTCCTTCTTTGTCTTACACATCCTTATAACCTATGAAAATAATTTAAAAACATAGTATGACAAAAAAAATCTTAGTAAGGGATATAAAAATAAGGAAATAAAACATTAGTCAATGAATACATGTAATGTATGAAATCACTATTAAAAGAGACATACTTGTCACCCTTATAGACTTACTTTGTGAAACTTGAGATTTCCATGAGATTTCTAAAAAACATATAGAACATAAATATAACCATAAAGGTACATTAGGGAATTAGATACATAATATTTTAACCCTCTCGTATACCTTATAATTTGTAACCCTTGTGGATACCTTACAATATAACCCTAATAGTTACCTTATTGTGTAACCATCGTAGTTACACTTGAAGTAACCATATGGCCAACCTCCAACTTACATATACCCAATGTATTTTAGGGATATATAGGTCCCAAAGTTAATCATAAAAAATTCCCATGAACCATAACATAATAATAAAACATGAATAATTACATAAAAACATTGTTTTTGATTTTTGTAAAAAAGAATTTTTAAAAGAGGATTTTAAAAAGAAAATCCCCAAAAAAATATCATATAATTGAAGTGATACTTAATAGGGTGTATGTAATTTGTATATACACTATAAATACACAAAATTTAACATTATATAAATAAAATTCACCACAAAAAATATTTTCATATGAAGTAGAAGGATAACCCAAAGAATGGAAATTGGGTTAAGAATTCTCTTACCTTGGGTTTGTCTTACTTGAAACCTATTTAAACCTCCTGTATAGTGGTTAGAAGAGTGTTATTAATAACTTACATAAAAATATTCATTTTTATAATATTTTATCATTTCATTACATCATTTCAACCTTTAATTAATAGTATTTTCTTTCTTTTATTGTTTTGGGTGCGTTCTTTACATGATTTCCATGGCTGGTTTGTATTTGATTTTCTTATCATATGGAAATGAAATTACAGAAGTGGAATGAAATGGTATTAATATATTTCTTGAATATATAATGAGACCATAAATAATATTTTATCATATATTATTATGAATCATTAGATAAAACATTAATGATATTTGTTTACATCATTTTTTGAGGTTCCTCGATAATCATGAACTTGTTTCATTATATAATTTAATGTATTGTATAGAAGTTAACTCCAGAACATAAAATAAGTTAAATAATACACATTAAATTTTTTTTCAACCATTAAAATGGTTTTATGATCATCTTTGATGGAAGTAATAGAAATTAAAAACACATCATCCGTGATTTTGGAAAATTGGCACATCACGGAGGGTGTTTTTATATTTAGAACAAGAGGGAGAGGAGAGGAATAAATATGATGAATTTTTTACATGAACGTGATAACGTACATAATATATAATATTATAGAGATTTAATAACTCCTAGATAATTTAAGGGGAAGATATTATAACAAAATAAAGTAATTGAAAGGAAAACACATGAAAAAAGAAAAGGATTCTTACCTCTTGATCTCTTCCCATTGATATCCTCCTTAAGGCCTTAGGTTTTCACATTTTGGTGAGACCCGAAGGTCTTGGACATGGGGAAGAGACTTGGGGAGGGGATTTGGTAGAGCTTAGACATAGTTCAAGTCTTGATAGGTGTGAGAGGATGAGGTAAATGAGGGTGTATTTATAGTGGAGGAGAGGAGAGATTTTACATTATTTTAATCAATATTTTAAATTTTTTTCCAATACTATGAGTATTCTTAATTATTATGATAAAAATAGTAAAGAGAGAATTTGAGTTTTAATGAATTTTTTACATCATACATTATGTAAAAAACAATGTATTTAACTGATAATTTGAATATATTATATTTTACTGTTTTTTAGTATTCATAAAAAAATCAAGAATTTTAGAAAAATACCATAAAGTCACTCTAACTATTTTTCGACGTTTAGAATTAAAAGATGAACTCCATATTATGAAAATATTTTTCTAAATATTATTAATTTAATTTTTAAATAAAATCATAATTTATTCAAAAATAAAAAATTTAAATCTATAACTCATTTTTTAACACCATGAAAAATTAATCAAGATCTCATTATCTTATAACCATAAGAAAATAAAATAATAAGATGATTTACTATTAATAAGGGTCATATTACTATACATATTACTATTCATAAGGGTATGTTACTATTCACCAAAAAACAAGTTGGTTCTATCAAAGTCTAAATAACTTACTGATCACAACCATTGATGACTATTTTTTGACATTAAAATCATAGAAATGGAAAAATAATGTTTAAAGTCTAGTTATAACTATCTAATTAAAACTATGTTTCATGCATTTCAAATTTTTAAAAACCCTGGGGTGTTACATTCTCCCCACCTTCTAGAAATTACATCCTCACTATTTTATTTACTTATTAAACAAGGGATGGTAACTTTCCCTCAAAGAATTTTTAGATTACCACATTATTTCTAAAACCATGTGATTTCTCTATAAAAACATTACCTAGTGGATTACCTTATTCCACAATACTTGTTCTCTTCGATCAAGAATTGGAATAGGTTTCTCTTTATATGAATGGTTTTCTTACCACTGAACTACTTTTGGACTCAAAACATGGGATGAATCTGAAACATACATTCTCAACATCAAAACATGAAAAAAAATTATGTACATGAGGTAAACTCGGCGGAAAAGCTACTCGGTATACGATTGGACCAACTTTCTCTAGAATTTCATAAGGTCCAATGAACAGTAGGATTAGTTTTCCTTTTTTACTAAAACGCCTAACACTTTTCCATGGTGAGATTCTAAGAAAAACATGATCACCTACATCAAAATAAAATTATTTCCTCCTATTTTCTTCGTAAATTTTCTTCCTTCTCTGTTCATTCTTCATGTTTTTTTAGATCATATTCAACTTCTCTACCACTTCCTCTACTAATTCTGGTCCCATAAACCTTTTTTCCTCGACTTTATCCCAAAAAGTTGGAGTTTGACACTGTTTCCCATACAATGCCTTAAATGGTCCTATCAATATACTTGAATGAAAACTATTTTTATAAGAAAACTCAACTAAATAAATATGTTGATCCCAACTTCCCTGGTAGTCTATTGAACAAGTTCAAATAATATCCTCCAAAGTTTGATTCATTCGTTCTATCTTCCCATCTGATTGAAGATGGAAATATGTATTGAAATTTAATTCTATGAGCAACGAATTGTTAAGGCCCTTACAAAAATTATATGTGAACCTAGGATCCCTACTAGATATAATGAAAATAGGCACTCCATGTAAATTGAAAATATCACTGAGGTACAATTGAGAAATCTGATCCAAAGACGTTGTATCTCAAATATAAAGGAAATGTGTATATTTAGTCAGTCGGTTAATGATAACCCATATTGAATTATTACCTCAAGAATTTTTGGTAATCCCACAATGAAGTCCATGGATATATTTTCCCATTTATACTATGGCACTGGTAAAGTCTGAAGCATCCCCTTCGGTAACTGCTGCTCTACTTTAACCTTATGACATGTTAAACATTTCATAGCAAATTCTATAATATATATTTTCATTTCATACCACCAGTAATACTCTCTAAGGTCTCTATACATCTTAGTATTTCAATTATGAACTAAAAATGGAGAACAATGATCTTCACATAATAAATATTTCTCCAACTGGGAATCACAAGGCACACACAATCTTTTTCCAAATCTCAAAACACAATATTTATCAAGGTTAAATTCTAGAAACATACTATTTTTAACCAATTCTACCTTTTTCTATAGCCCACAATCTTCCTTCTTCACTCGCTTAATTCTATCTGATAATAATGAATGTATTGAAACCTGAAACAGAATAGAGTTATTTCCTCCACCAACATCTTCTAATCCAAAATTTATCAAATCATTAATCATGGGAACATATTTCAAATGATACATGGTCAATGATGCATGATGTTTTCAACTCAAGTCATCCACCACTTTATTTTCTTTTCCAAGATAGTAATTGATCGTGGAATCGTAATCTTTTATCAATTCAAGTCATCTTCTATATCTCATGTTTAATTGCTTCTGAGTGAATATATACTTCAGAATTTTATGATCAATATATATTTGACATTTGGCTCTGTATAAATGATACCTCTTAATTTTCAATGAAAAAAACCATAGCTGCCAACTCCAAATCATGTGTGGGATAATTTAACTCATGAGGTTTTAGTTGTCTTGAAGCATAAGAAATTACATGATCATTTTGCATCCGAACACAACCAAGTCCATTCAATTAATTATCACTGTAGATGAAAAACTCACCATTTTGGGTAGGTCAGGCCAAAACTGAATCAGTCACCAATATCCTCTTTAGTTCCAGAAAACCAACATCACATTCTTCTGACCAAACAAATTTAACCCCTTTTCGTGTTAACTTAGTTTTCGGGATAGATAATAGTGCAATGTTTTTACCAAACCATTGGTAATAAAATGCTAATCAAAGAAAACTACAAATCAATGTAACAATTGTAGGTCTTTCCCATTAATCAAACACTTTTTTTTGTATAATCAACTATTATTCCATCCTTATTTACAATGTACCCAAGAAAGTAAATTTGTTTCTACCAGTAATCACACTTTCTAAATTTTCCATAGAGTTTATTTTCCTTTAAGGTTTGAAAAAAACAAATAAATGTTTTTCATGCTCATCTTTACTACTATAAAATACCATAATTTCATCAATAAACACCACCACAAACTTATCCAAGAACTCGTGAAATATTCAATTCATAAGATCCATGAATACGGCAGGTGAATTAGTTAACCGAAACAATATAAAAACAAATTCATAATGACCATATCTAGTACGAAAAGTTGTTTTTAGGATGCCATCGTCCTTCACCATTAGGTGAGGGTATCTAGATATCAATTCAATATTGGAAAAGTTCTGATCACCCTTGATCTAATCTAAAAATTCATAGATATGAGGCAGAGGATATTTGTTTTTAACCGGGATGTTATTCATGGCTCCATAATCAATTCAAATTCTTATGAAACCATATTTATTTTTAATGAACAAAATAGGGTCACCCCATGGTGATATGCTATGATGAATGAATTCTTTATCAATCAACTCCTGCAACTGATTTTTCAATTCAATAAGTCCCATTTGAGCCATTCGATATGGGGGATTTGAAAATGGATTATAATCAGGAACTAATTCAATTGAGAATTCAACTTATTGATAAGGTATGGAATCAGGTAACTAATTAGTAAATATATCCAGGTATTAATTTACAATTAGAACGTAATTTATTTGAATGGTTTCATTGTTTTAAACAATATGATCAAGATAACTTTCATTTCCATCTTTCAACAGTTTCACAACTTCCTAATTTGTTATCATTTATATGGGTTCATTCTTGTATAAATACTAAAAATAATTATGAAAAAACCAATTCTTTAGCTCTATAGTCAATCTTAGTATGACAAACATAAATCCAATACATTCCTTGAAAGTCATCAAACTATACTAATGGAAAACAACACAGTTTTCAAGAATATTATTTCCAAAAATGACAATAGAAATATTATTATAAATCCACTTTTCTATAATTTCTCCCCTACTGTTTTAATAATAAATTTCAGTCTCATTTATTGAGGTGATATTTCCAATTTACCAAAACATTACTCAAATATAATGTAATTTATAGAACCCATTTGAAACAAAACTTTATCAAAATCTGAGTAAAGAAAAAAGGTACCTTATACAACTTCATTAGATGGCCCAAAGTCAACTAACATAGTCGTAAAGGATCTCACTACACCTTTCCTCATATATTCTAGCTTCTTTGCATCTTTCAAATCTCTCTTTGGGAAGACATTTTCATAATGACCCATCTCAACACATTTAAAACACTTTATAGTTTTCTTATTAGGTATAGTCTTAGGATCATTTTCATTATAATATTGGGTCATATTTCCAAACATACCACATCAAAAACACTTCCCAATTTTGGTAAGGAACTCCCCAGGGTGCTTTTTTCCACACTTTTCACAAACTAGAAATTTAACTTTCTTACCATCAGATTTATTTTATGGATTCTAACACATAGATTTCCATCTAGAGCTCTTCTTCTCCGTGTTGTAAAAGTGCATGTGATGATCCAAAAACTCCATTTCTACCCTATCAGCACATCAGACATGTTTCTCATTGCTTTTGAATTCATGAGAGGCTAATTCCCTTCAATAACATGGCTTTAATCCTTTGTAAAAGTGGCTGATTTTTCTATCAAGATCTAGAATAAGTTTTGAGGCATAACTCACCAGTCAGGTGAAGTTTTATTCTAATATAGCTAATGAATCTTCCTCTATTTTATTCAATTAAAATAATTTATTTATCATCATAGGTCTCTCAACCTTAGGAAAATATTTTTCAAGGAAAATAATTCAAAATCCATCCAACTCTAAGGCATTCATCCCCTCTCTATCCCTGATATTTTGACCATTGACCACCGCTGATCAACTTCACCTTCAAAATGATAAACGGAAAGACTTTCATTTTTATTTTCTAAACATCCCCTAACATAAAATATATTTTCAATGGATTTAATTTATCCTTCAACTGTTACTAGGTTATAAGCTCTACTGAAATCAAGAGGGTGTTGCCTCATAAAATGTTCCACTATCATTATTTTCCTTTGCGGTAGCCCTAGTTTCTCTCCTACATGGATTCCAGCACGATTTTTTTCATCTGTTAGCTGATCCATTACTATCAAAAACTGCTCGGTTCCAATCCCTACCATTCCAAGCTCTAGATTTGGAAGGATATCATTCTTCTAGTGCCTTTCCACTTCATCTTCCCTATTTCTTCTACAGAAAACCATTCTAAAAAAACATATCTTAGTTGAAGAAACATGGTGATCTTTAAATGATATAACATTTCAATTTAACCATAGAGTAAAAATAATTTATGATATTATATTTACATCATCCTAACTCCTAAAGTTATTTAAATAATCCTCTGATACCAACTATAAGAACCCGACCTTATTACATTACATAATCTTGAATTTTAGTCAAGAACTAACTTCCTTTCACATTGAGGATCATTTCAAGCTTAGAGTTTTAGAGAATTGGGATATAACACAAGAATAACATTTCACATCTATACATTATGAATATCCCAAAAATAGTATCTATTTATTTTAAAATATAAATCTTTTCAAATAAAACATGTTTCTTTGACAAATTGTCATAACATATAACTTTGGATTCTTTCTTTGTCTTACACATCCTTATAACCTATGTAAATCATTTAAAAAAATGGATTAAGCACAAAAAACACACTAATTGACATAAAAATAATGAAAGAAAACATTGTTCCATGAATACTTGGAACGTATGAAATCATTTTTAAAAGAGAAATACTTGTCACCCATATAAACTTACTTTGTGAAAGTTGATATTTCCATGAGATTTCCACAAAACATATAGAACATAAATAGAACCATAAAGATATATTTGGGAATTACCTATATTATCTTGTAACCCTCTCAGCTACCTTATAATTTGTAACCCTCACGGCTACCTTACAATGTGACCCTCACGGCTACCTTATTGTGTAACAATTATAGTTACACTTGGAGTAATCATACATCTGACCTTCAACATACACATAACCAATTAATTGGAGGGATATATAGGTCCAAACATTAATAATAAAAAATTCCAAAGAACCATAACATAATCATACAACATAAATAATTTCATAAAAACATTACTTCTGAATTTTGAAAAATAGAATTTTAAAAGAGTATTTTAAAAGAAAAACCCCTTATAAATATCATATAATTGAATTGAGACTTAATAGAGAAGATTTAATATGTATATAAACTATAAATTCACATTATTAAACATAATATAATCAAAATTAACCACAAAAACAATTTTAATACCACATAAATAACGAATTATAAGGATAACCCAAAGAATGAAAATTGGATTAAGAATTCCCTTACCTCGGGTTTGCCATACTTCCAACTTGTTTAAACAACCTGTATAATGGTTAAAAGAGTGTTATTAATATATTATAGAACAATATTCATTTTTATAATATATTATCATTTCATAACATCATTTCACCCTTTAATTATTAGTATTTCGTTCCTTCCATTGTTTTGGGCGCATTCTTTGCAAGATTTCCATGGCAGCTTTGTGTTCGATTTTCTTGTCGTATGGAAATGGTGTTCCAGAAGTGGAATGAAATGTTATTAATATGTTTCCAGAATATTTAATGATACCATAAATCATTTTTTTATCATATATTATGATTAATCAATAGATAAGACATTAATGATATTTGTTTAGATCATTTTTTGTGGTTCCTCGATAACCATGAACATGTTTCATTATATAATTTAATGTACTACAAAGAAGTTAATTACATATCATAAAATAGATTATATAATAAACATTAAAAAAATTTTGAAGCCATTAAAAGGGATTTATGATCATATTTTAAGGATTTAATGGAAATTGAAAACACATCATCAACGATTTTGGTAAATTGGCACATCACGGACGTTTTTTTTTTGTTTTTATAATAATAGGGAGAGTAGAGGAAGAAATATGATTTATTTTTTACATGAAAATGATAATATACATAATATATAATATTATGCAGATTTATTACCTCCAGGATAATTATAGGGGAAGAGATTATAAGAAAATAAATGAATTGAAAATAAAACACATAAAAAAGGAGTAGGATTTTTACCTCTTGATCTTTTCTTCTTGAGATCCTCTTTAAGGCCTTTGGTTTTGGCCTTTTGGTGAGTCCAAAAGGTCTTGGATGGGGGTAAGAGACTTGATGAGGTTATTTATTAGAACATAGACAATTATCAAGGCTTGAAAGGTGTGAGAGTAAGAGGGGAATGAGGGTGGTATTTATAGTGAAGGAGAGGAGGGATTTTACATTATTTTAATCACTATAATAAACATTTTATCCTATACTATGAATAATATTAATTCATGTAATCAAAATAGTAAATATAACATGTGAGTTAGAAACAAGTGGACTTACATTATCCATGATGTCAAAAAATAGTGTATTTAACTGATAATTTGAATATACTATATTTTACTGTATTTCACTATTCATAAAAAATTCAAGACTTTAAGAGAAATACTGAAAATCCACCCTAACCATTTTTTTGATGTGTAGAATTAAAAAAGTAACTCCATTTTTAGAAAATAATTTTCTAAATATTATTAATTTATTTTTAAAATATAATCATAATTTATTCAAAAATAACACTTTTAAATCTATAACTAATTTTTAACACCTTGAAAAATTAATCAAGATATGATTAACTTATAACCTTAAGAAAATAAAGTAATAATATGATTTACTATTCTTAAGATTCATATTACTATTAATATGACTATTCATAAGGGTATGTTAATATTCACTAAAAACAAGTTGGTTCTATCAGACTCCAAATTAATTACTGATCATAATTGTAAATGACTGTTTTTTGAAATTAAGATCATAGAAATGGAAAAATTATGTTTAATGTCTAGTTAAAACTCTCCACTTAAAATAAATTATTTAAATTTTTTAAAAACTTGGGTTGTTACAATAAAATAATGACAAGTTTAAAAATTTAATCATGAACATATTAAAAGTTCCAAACAACCACTAAAATGAAAACATTCAATAGAAGAGGGGTTTTTTTCAATAAAATTAGGACTAAACATTATAAACAATCTATTTCCCTTACCCAGTCACATAGAATATTTTCCAATTTTTAGGAGGTTAACACAGATAAAGGGGGAAGAATAATTCATTTAGAAACTAAAACAACTATAAAAATAACGAATGAATTCAGAAGTCGTGACAGATTTCCATCGATTCACACTATCCCAGCCTATCATGATCCTGGAATCATAACCTTTTTATAGTACTCAATTTATATTTTCATCACCATGATAAAACTTGTGATATCCTCATTCTTTTGAAATATTTCTATTCCCTTTTCTCCTGTGGACTCTCTTGATAATTTCAATCCTAAAAATGTTCAAAAAATATACAGCTTACTCTGTTTTCAGGATAAAAATATTATTGAAAATTTGATCCTTGTGTTTTCCAACTACTAATAAAATTCATGTTTATTTTGAATACCATGTATTATTTTTAATTTCATGTGATCCCCCTAGACTCCCTTAGTCTTTTTCATTATTCAGCTGAATTTTTTGAAAGTAAATTATCATGTGAGGTATTAAAATATCTTACATAAAGAGAAAATTTACTACACTTAAAATGTATCCCTTTTTAAATTTTTCACTCTAGAAATCTATTACATGTTGATGAAATGCCATATGGTGGCCAAATATCATATGGGGCCTCCTTAAAAATATCCTATGTCTTTTGAAAATATCATACATGTAGGATAATTATCTTATGTGTAGATGAAATATCATTAATTAATTCTAAAAATTTCATTCGAGATCTACTAGAAAAATGTAAAGTACAAATGTCATATGTGTGTATTGAAATAACCTACATGGATATCTCATATAGGAGTTCAGTAGGAGAATTTTCTTTTCTATTAATTTCTAATTCTTCATATTGTTTCCAAAATATCTTCAAATGAGCTTTGAACATCGTAAAATCCAATCTGGGCCATCAAAATCACCTCTATACCTCCTATTATAACACAAAAACACCATGAATTAAGTGTACATTTTTTTAAATAATTCCAATGATGAAATGGAAAATTAAAAATCTAGTTTTTAATAATTTTTACAGATAAATTCTGGATTATTATTCAAACTATGAAATGTGATGATTTCATCAGAAATAAAAAAAATGGTGGGATTAAATCATTAAAAGTCAAAGTGAAATATATAAAAAATATTAACTCTATCAATTCCCCCCAATATTAATCCTTTTATTCCCAAATAAGTTATATTTAAAAATATTTCCCAAGAAAAATTAAAACATGTTCCACTATGAGCTCCTTTTCAACACTATGCTCCTCAAGTTATCATTCCTTCTAATTGATCTTAATTAAATTTTATTCATTAAGTAAATTCAATTAATTCCCCCCTCTTTTATCCTCTAATTACCACCAATATCAACCTTTCCATAAATATTTCACTCATTCCTATAGTATGGATATAAAGAAAAGCTTTTCTCACTCCAAGCTCTTGAAATTTTTACCATATTCTTGATATATTTCTTCATATCCACCAAATGAGTCAAGTATTTCTTCATATAATGAGGTATTTTTAGGGGTTTTCAAAGCATTAAGGTTTGTGGTTATTATTTTTCAAAACTTTTGAGGTATATTTAGAGGTTTTGGCTCTATATTTAACCTTAATTTATGGTTTTCAGTTTCCTTTAAGAATAAATTATTATATTGATTTAATTTCCATTACAAAACCTCTATTTCGTTGTATTCTTCCAAGAAATCGGAAAAAAAAATTAATATTAAAAAATTATAATATTTTTCTCTACATATTTTTTTCTTTAGATTTCTCTCTATTTATTTATTTTTTTGGATGTGCTCATGAAGGTAGAGTGGGACTTTTAAATTTTCTCTTGCAGGTGTGAGATCTTCCAGACATCATATTATGATGTATTTTCCACAAAATTATTTTTTCGAGGGTCTTACATTCATAGATTCATAACATTTCAAATATATTCTCCAAAACATATTAATAGACTTCGACATTTTTTGGAAAACTACATATCCCATTCAACATAAGCTTTCCTACAAACTCCTCTCTAACATCTTAGTATATCTGCCCTAAAGAACATAAGTAGTAATATTATATTTATTCCCTCTTCCCCCTTTTTACAATTGTTTCAACTTGAATTATAATCTTTTTTTTTTATTTTAGTTTGTAAATTCTTTTTTAGATTTCAATTTTTTTAGTAAAATAGAGGTACTTTTCTACTTTAATCAATTGGAGACTTCAATGAACATCCTTGTATGATATCTAGAACATTTTCTCATAAATAATTGAATAATTTCCTCCACAATTTAGTAAGAAAATAGGTTTATCACTTACCTATTTATCTCAACCTAGATCATGCATCAACTTCTAGATCATGATAGCCAGAGATATTTTCCTTATAATGTGTCTTCCTACCAAATTCATTCATGTTTTATAAGGGATAAATGGATAATATTTCAATATAGTATTGAAATTATTATTTATTTTCAAAGGGGGATTTTATTCAAAATAACTACTCAATCATTTATAACATAAGGTCCTTTTATACTCTACAGTTTTGAATAAATTAATAAAAAAATTACGGTTATTCAATCATATATCAGTTCTCTTACGAAATAGGAAATTATAAAGAAGATGTCAAATTTTGTTAAGAAACATCTTGGGTAAGTCATTTTAAATGTTTTCTAGTATATCATGGAATTAGATTTAAAGATTAGTAGTTTATGCATAAATTTCTATCATTTATAATTTGAAAGAAATTTGATTTTTTCATTCATCTTTAGTGACCAAATAGATCAAATTATTTTCTCAACATTGGCATAGATTGAAAATTTACATGCCAATTCAAATTAATCATAATAGATTTAAAAAAATAAAATGAAAAGAAAACACACAAATTTTTAAAAAATAAACACATGAAAATTGAAAACAAAAGTATCAAAATTCATAAACTAAAAATGTTACCTCTCCCACAATTAATTAATTTATTATACTTAATTAATTAAAGTCGATTTAATATATAATATAAATTTTAATAGAATCAAAGAAATAATTTAATGTTAAGAAGATTCACAACCCGATGGGTATTTATTAAAAAATATGTTAGAGGAGTGTGATCTCTTCCACTGGATCTTGGGATAAGTTTCCATATAATATCTTCATCCTATTCCCATTAACAATGAATGGGTTTTTGTTTTCTTCTTTTATAAAAATAATAATTCCTAATGGATATAAATTAGTGATTATAAAGGTTTTTTCTCTATGTAACTTCGTTTACTTTGAATCATCTTGATTCTTAAATTGTATAACAACACATGGTCTCTGGGATAGAAGTCTTTTGGTTTTATAATCTTTTCATGATCCACTCTAGTTCATTATTTTTAAATTATAGAATTCTAAAAAGATTCTCTTGTAATTTTCTTTAGTTCTTATAGAAAAAAACTCCTCTCTTTTATATCTCAATCTAGGTCTATATTCATCTCTCTCATAACCCAATAAGATTTATGTAATTTCTCCAAAGGTAGATTACAAATCATTCCAAAAATCAATCTATATGGGATAATTATTATGTGTTCCTTACAGGATATCATGTATTCCTATAAGGTATACTCCAACCTTTGGATCAATTCTTTTTAATTGTATTTTAAAATCTTTTTTCAATATCCATTTTATCTCTCTATTGGGCACTTTATCTTTCCCATTTATTTGTGGATGGTAAGGAGTGGATATATTTTGATGTAATCTATATTTTCTCAGTAAGCATTCCATTATCCTATTACAAATGTGGATCTATTTATCATTTATGATGTATCTTGACACTCCAAATCTACAAAATATGTAATTCATGACAAAATCACAAAACATTTACCAACATCAGTTTTATTAGCCTTAGATTCTACCCATTTTCAAATATAATCCATAGTAAAAAGAATATAAGAGTTTACAAATAACATGGTAAATTGGTCCATAAAATCTATTCTCCAAACATCAAATATATTGTAAAATATTATGCGTTATTGAGGCATTTATTTTATTTTATAAATGTTTCAAAAAAATTGGCAGTGTTCATATTTTTTCTAAAAATCTTGAGAATCTTTAAACAAGGTAGGAAAATTGCTTCCATATTCTAAATATTTCCTTATTTTCCTTTGAAGTTAAAATTAGACACCCAAATCCTGAGTGTGACAGAATTCAAAAAAAATATTTAATTCCAATATTTGGCAATCATATTATTATCACTTTTTCATTATATATTCTTCACATGTATGGATATTCAAAACTGTATAATTTTAACTTATGTTTTAGTTTTTAAATTTTTTGGGGGTTTAAATGAGATGGGAATAGAGAATTTAAAAAATAATTGAACATGTTAGAATAATAAGGTACTTCAACATCAATAAAGTATAACATCTCCAATGGAATTTGATTATTCAATAGTTCTTGGTCTGTAATTTCAACTTCAACAATGTTGTGCATCCTACTCAGGTGATCAGCCACATGGTTCTTATCTCCTTTAATGTCTTTGATTTCCAATTTGAATTTATATTAAAGTGAAGTCTATCTTACTATAGTGGGTTTTTTATCTTTATTATTCATCATGTATCTCAGTGCCGCATGATTATAAAATACATTGGATTTAGATCTATGAAAATAAGATCTAAATTTATCTAAAGAAAACAAGATTGTAAGAAAATTATTTTAAGAATTTTTATAATTTATTTTTGAAGCATATAAAGTTATTTAGGTACAGTAAATTTATTTAAGTGTACCTTCAATCCTATATGAAATAACTTCTCCAATGACTTGTTTAAAATCATCACAAATTAACTTAAAATGATACTCCCAATTTGGTACTTACATCACTGGGGGTGAATAATATATTATTCAATTAAAAAAACATTCATTCACTCATCATTAAAATCAAACAAATCATACTTAATATATAATTTATAGGGTAAAATATAAACCTTACTAAAGTCCTTGATAAACCTTCTCTAAAATATTTCATTTCCAAGAAAAGTTATATCATTTTTTACAAACGTTTTGTAAGGAATAGAATCTATCACTTCAATTTTTTACTTATCCACTTCAATTACTTTTTTGAAATGACATACCTTAGGAATCCTCCATTTTTCACCATGAAATTAAATTTCTCAAAATTCAAAGCCATTTTCTTCTCAATGAATTCTCTCAAAACGTTTTACAAATTATTCAAACAATGATTAAAATAATTTCAAAAATAGTGAATTTATCCAAAAAAACATCCAGGCGGTCTTCATTGTGATCTAAAAATATACTTAGCATACACCTAAGAAATGTACCTAGGGAATTACATAGCCCAAATGGAATCCTATTTTATGTAAATTCTTTAAAGGTATATGTGAAGGTAGTCTTATTCTATTTCTTTAGGGAAATAGGAACTTGAAAATATCCTAAAAATAATCTAAAAAATAATGTTGAGTTTTTTCGACCAACTACTCCAGTATTTTCTCAATAAAAGGCATTAGAAAATTATCATTAATAGCGACCTATTTCATCTTCCTGTAATCAATTTAATATATCTAATTATTCTATATTCTAACAATTATAAACTCATTTTTCTTGTTTTTTTACAATGGTAATTCCAATTTTATTTAGAACTACATGAATTGGGTTAACCCCGTGTGAGTCATAGATTGAGTAAATAATGTTTTCTAACCAAAAAATATCTATGTATTTTTTAATACCTCTATTATAGAAGGATTTATACTCCTTTTTTATTACTTAACAGTTCTATAATTCTCTGCAAGTAAAATTCTGTGTGAGAAAAGTTTGGGATTAATTTATGGGATATCACCTAAACTCCGACCTACTACTTGCACATTCTCTCTAAAAAAATAGATTAATTTATGGTATTGTTTCAAGGTAAGTTTTTGGCTATTATCACTAGTATTTTTGTCCTTCCATTAGATACACATAATTCAAATCTGCAGGCAGAGGTTTCAATTCCAAAATCCATGTTCATTCTAATGATAAAATTAAATATGGGATTTTAACATCCATTAATTTTATTTTCTGCATAAAATATGATATATAAGCCACATAAACATTAAATACACAATTAAATACCTTAAATAAATTATAATTTACAGCTTCCACCACATCAAAAATAGATTCTTTAAAATTCTAAATAGTTTCATTCTCCTTGAAATTTTCAATTATTACATGTTTCTGAAAGACTAAAAACTCAAGTAAAATACCTAGGTATTTAACAGGTTCAACCTCTTCAATATGGGAAATTATGAGTAAATATTTAGATAAAGGGTGTTATATGGTGTCAAAGTTGTTTAAATGTATTCTTATTTCCCTATAATACCTCTATATTTTAAAAGAAGATTATTTTTGATAGCGTATTCAACATGCGACACTGTGTTTAAATAAACTGCATTATAATATTATAGTATTCCTATATAAACATTATTGATTTAACTGAGCAATTAAATTCACAGGTATTAATATTATTAACTAATTTACAAAATATATATAACCTTTCTACTCAATATAAATTTATTTACAAATTCTTAATAAATAATCACTCAACTTTAATAAACATATTGTATTTTTCTAAAAAAATATGTTTCCTTCAAAAATGATTTTTATTAGTTTTTTGAGAAAATATTATTATTAATTTATGGAAATTTTAGAAATTTCATTTTATAAAATTATCGTAATTTTTGAAATTAACATATCTATATTAACATAGGGTGAAATATTAGGATTTTTCAAAAAATATTGATTTTTTAATGAATAGTGAAAATTCTGATTTTTATAAAACTATCATTTATTTTAATAAATTATGTAATTTTAAAGTACCATTAATATTTTAATTATATTTAAAATTAACATAAGTACTGTTTATTTATATTTAAAACAATTAATTACATTTAAATCATCTTTAAACTATATTTTAGTATATGTTTATTCTTAGGCTTAAAAACACATTTTTAAGGTAATTGTTTTAAAGTATACAATGTTTCCCCATTTTAATTAATTAAAATAGAAACTAATGATAAATTATTTAATTTAAATTTATATATTATATATCTATAAATATAAATATAAATTAATTTAATTATAATTACTTTTTAAATAGTTTTTATAAGATCATATTATTCTTGAAAATTGTATTTCACGAAAACTGTTTTTCGAAACATCGGTGTGTTTAATTTTAAATTAAATTCTACCATTTATATGAAATAAATTTGATAAAAAATATTACTTATCTTTAAACATAATAATTTATAATATATAATAATATTGATATATATTTTCATCATAATGAATAGTAAAAATAGTAATACAAATAGTTACCAAGGAAAAAAATAAAAATGGTAAAACTGAGTAACCTTTGATGTAAAAACAATATAATGTTTAAAAAATGTTTATTTTTAATTTTAGAGGGTTTAGAGGGTTATATATCCTCCAATGCTTTATTTTTTAATTTTGGAGGCACTTCATTTGAGAGTGACTTTCCATTATTGTATAGTTTTGGGTATTTATAAGAATGTCACTCCTCCCTTAAAAAGGGAACACCCTATCCTATAATTTACACACATTAAAAACCCATTTTTTTTTGTCAATACCTTCCCAAATAACTTTATTAATTTTCTACCCATGTTCTATAATATTTTATTTGATCAGAAATCTAATTTAGGGAGGCTTTAGCTATATTCCTAAAGAGGTGGTCTAAAGAAGTGGTATTGTTCTTAACTGAGCATCCTTGTTTTATTTATTATCCTACCTCTGTATAATATTACAAAATAATGATGAAATAATATAATAATTATCTCATATATAATAATATTTTAATATGTTAATTTCATAACCTAAATCCATCTCCACTGCCATCAAATTGGAAATAAAACTCGTGTTCGTGTGTATGGCGGACTACTACCTCACGAACTGATTAACTCATTTTCCATCATAATATATAATGGATATTCCTGATTATAGATTTAATTTTTATATAAAATATTCATAAAATATTAATCATTATTTAAAATTAAAATATCATACACCTTCTTACATTACCATCCACTGAAAAATGATAACCTCATTCATGTGTACAACGGACTATCATCTCACTAATCGATGTGAATCATTTTTATTATTGCATAAAATGGATTGTATAATTAATTTTATTCAAAGAAATAATATGATAATTTTTATATTACTATCATTCTATAAATATAAAATAACACTTCGCTTCTTTCTATCATGATTGTTTAAAAATGGAAACGTTATGAATGCTTATGTCCTACCTACCATCCCCATGATTGTAACATAGTGCATTTCTCCTAACCATATTTCATGATTGGTTTTATAAGTAACACTGATGTATAAAAATGATAATTATTTCATTATTATTATTCTTGAGATTATTAAATAATAATTTCTTTGACTTTATTCAACTTACAAAAGTGATTTGGGACATGTGAGCCGAATATTGTCAAAACATCCAATATGAACCCAAATGATTATGTAATTTAATATAGCATGGTAATAAGTAAAATAAAAAGAAAAATAAATGATAAAAAAATAACAAGTAAATAATTAACATAATTTTATTATTCATGAAGATGAAGAACACATGTGACAAGTGAGACTCAAGGCAATAGTTTTCATCTCAGAACTTGCTTCTTTGAGACACATGTTCTTTAATACACCAAATTTATTGTATATGGTGTATATAATTAAAAATTACATATTATATCATGAATATTTTATATTTAATATTATTTTATGATACAATTTACTTAATTCATTCATTGGGGTTATGATTCAAAAGTTACCAAAGTGGTAAGGGTTTATTGTTCAATCTCTTTTTAATCGAGATTTTTGAATTTCCATTAAAGAAAATTATTTTATTGAATTCTGATAAACCCATTAATTTTCTCAAACTATGTTTATTTATAAAATATTAAATTAATGGTTACATTTTACTCTCTTTTTCATATAAAATTATTGAGAAATTGTTTTTAAGAAAATCTGACTTTATTTATCTTTTTGTTTGAAAATCATTTTTCCTTCCAAATCAATTTTTTCTAAAAATATTTTGAAGAATGTCTTTAATATTATAAAATAATTTATTAAGGTAAGTTTAATCCATGTTTTACTTTTGAAAAAATTATTTAAAATGAGTCTACATGTAATTTTCTGAATGAGTCACATTTTTACTTTTCTTATATAATGTGAAAGGAATGTTTTTTTATCTTATATGGAATGTTTGGAATTAACCGCCATCATGACCATTAATTTTTATGAATATTAATTTATAAATTTCCAATTATATTTTCAAAGAAAATTTTTCCTATAATAGTTTTTAAATTTTTGTTATTCAAAATAGGTTCAGAAACGGGAATGTTTATTTTCCTCAAGAATGTTTTTAACCATTTTAAAATTATTTTTATTCATCAACAATAACAACCATTAATATTATGGAATGATTTTGTAATATCTATATATATATATCATAAATATATACCTTTCAAAATCTCCCTTTATTTGATGGGGTAATACATTCCTTATGATCATTTCTCAAATCCCATCATTATGAAATTTCCTTTGATTATAATATGAGGAAAGATTATGAAACCCTATTTATTTCTATGGTTAATTATTATGTTATTATTTTTTATTGATTTAGTTATGTGGCACATGTATGCATTTAAATGAAATTAATGTGATGGGTTGGACATGAATTATATATCCTTACAATTCATTGGTTAATGTTTTGGTCTCATGAGACATCATGTATGGTATTAGGGACTGAACCTAATCCATTATGGGACTCTGTCCCCCATGTGATGTTGCTTCGGTAGATACTCTTTACTTATGTTTATGTCTTATTTTATATTAATTCCATATTTAATATTCTTCTGTGATCATATGATACCATGTACTTTAGTTTATTATTCCATTTTATTACTTATTTACCTTCTATTTTATGATATTAGGTTATACCTTTGACTCACATGTTATGCTTCCTTATCATATCTATTCCCATACTAGGATTTTTAGCTCACCTATTTATTTTATGTATTCCCCAAGTTATCATATGTATTTTTAGGAGATCAAATTATTTATAATCTCATTATGAATACTGAAATAAATAATTTTTATGTTAGTTATTTTAAGTACCTAATATTCCAAAGAGATAAACCCTTTTCGATACTCAATTTTTATTTAATGGATATTTATGTTAAAACCCATGTTATAATATGTGTAAAATGATTAGGTCATTATATTTTGTATCATATGAATGTTTTAGTTAACCTTTGGAAACTATGATGATAAGAAATTATTGATAACTCTAGGGATAAGTCTAGGGATAAGTAAAAGTATCCAAAATCCCATTGGAATGTTGGTGAAAGATATAATGAGTGGTTACTAAGAAAATACATCACTATATAGATACTAAAAGTGGATGTGGATTTGTTATAGTTTTACCTATATGTAATAACTCTATAATTAATGCATTTATCTAGACTCGATCAATACCTGGTGCATGAAAATGTGCCTTACTACACACCTAGTTTGAAACTCCGGGGGGATATGTTTAGGAAATTCACAAAATCTTTATTAACCATTATAAAGGACTTGAACAATTTGTTATGTTAGAAAACCTTATAGAAACCATTACCATAGATAATGTATATTTAAACCTATAAACTCATATGTTAAGATTTAGTTATCATTTATAAGTTATTCCATTTATGTTTATAATTTTACCATTTTTATGTTATTTTATTCTTATATTGTTTTTTTCTTAGTTAATAAAGGTAAATATATGAAAGTATTCCAACAACCAATGTGATGGGTAATGTAATTATTTCCCTAACAAGATTCCTAACTAGATGTGAATGAAAGTTAAACATATTTTGATCATTCCAAATGAGTTATCTCAGATTAATATTAGTAAATATAATATATTTTAATTTACAATAACATTAAAGAAGAGAATGAGGGTGTCTCATGGAATTTAAAGTATTAAAAATGATAAAAGATAAAGATTAAATTTCCTAAATGTAAAAAATATGGGAATTGGAACATTCTAAAATAACTTAATTTAGTTTTAAGATTCATTATGTGTGAAAAACATAAGCCACAATGAAGCTAATTACTGAAGAATAATTAAAATTCTAGTTAACAAGATGTAGGGAAATAATGTTCAACCTAAGGAACCACTAACATTTCAATATTGAAAATGTGGTAAAATTGGTTATTATTAGAGTCAATTCCATAGTCCAAGGAATATTTACTAAAGGCCTATTTTATTAAAATCATTGAATTATAATGATTTATGTGTTTAGGTGTTGGAATTTGAGAGTCTTTTTGTTGAACTATTTCTATTAATTGTATTTTGGTTATGAAAACCATAAAACTTTTATGTATTGTTCTATAGTAGTTTTACTTTAAGAATTTTCAAGAATATGTTTAATAGTATTAATTACCTAGACATCTGATTTGATGTTAATGTTTCATTTAAGTAAAATACTTTATTGAGGAAAATAAAATATTTGATATGTGCTTGATGTTGAGGTAATTATAATTAATTGAAATTATTTTATCTTGTGGAAGAGGATTGGATTGATAGAAAACCTTATAGGATTAAAAGGGGGTGATTTTTTTGACTAATTTTATTTTTAAAGATTGTTTTCTTGAGAATGTTATAGTATCATGGTTAATTGTGAATATGATTATCATTTTTTTTATCCATAGTTTTATAAAAATGACAACCGAAAATCAGGAGAAAACCCTTCATATTTGGTAAGGCCAATGATCTTGGACACATGAATGAAGGGTTAAAATGGTTAAATTAATACCATTATCCTATATGATGCACTAGTTATGTGAAATTTTTTTTACTTAAATGATTTGATGGATAAATATTAAGTTGATTTTAAGAAAGACATTTTAGGATCAAATGTTTTTAAAAATTTTAGGATTTTGTGGAGATTAATTATATTTTTGGGATATTTTTTCTTGGGTTATGGTATATATAACCCTTTGGTAAAACATGTGATTTAACATGAAATATTATTTGGGAAGAAAATTTTTAAATCCTTGAATATCGAGGTTATTTTTTATATATGGTTATTTATCTATGGAATGATTTAATTTGAACTTTGGATTTAGATATTAATATGAAGGTGTATTTATTTTGGTAATTATATTAACTTGTGATAACCATTTCTAGTTTCTAATTCCAAAATATAATAGGATTATCCTGATATCATTTTGTGGAATCAAGTAATCCATTAAAAGTTACTTTTAGTGCATTGAGCATAAAAAATCATCTTGAATAATCTTTATTTTGAGAAATAGATGTTATTGTGGTTAAAATTTATTAAAGGATGAAATTATTATTTTGAATTAAGTATATTTCGTTATTTCCTTAGTTTTGAAGGTAATAAGATCCATCAATTTTTGGAAAATGATCTTCAAATAAAAATGATATTCATTTTTGAGAAATCGATGGTCTCTTCTCTCTTTAAAGAAATGGTATAACATTATCTCCTAAATGGATATTCTTTTCAAATCTATGTTTTCACTTCCCACAAATGTTCTTATACTTGGAAACATAGTCATGTTATATTCCAGATTACCTTTGTATTTCTCTTTCCCCCTTTTCACTGATATTTTTATTAACCCTTTTTACTCTGTGGGTTTTCCATAAAAGGAATTTTCAAATGTAAAACCCTTGATTACTAAGCCCAAGTTAAAATTGTGAGTATGTGGTTTACATAAGGTGGTATTATGTAACACCCTTATATTTTAAAATAACTCTTTTTGATATTATATTCAATACATAAACCATATTTTAAACAAATCGTGTTATAATATTAAAATATTATTGTATAAATGTGACTAATTTAACCCACCTGTAAAATTGGTGGGCATTAGTATTATTATCTAATTTATTAAATAAAAATATATTTCCTAATAAATATATATTTATTTACATATTCATAGTAAATAATAATTCAACTTTAATTAAGATATTTTATTCTACAAAAAAAATGTTTCCTTCAAAAATGTTTTTTATTGCTTTTGAGAGAAAATATTATTCTTAATATATGTATATTTTAGAAATTTTATTTTATAAAATGAACGTAATTTTTGAAATCATAATTTTTGTATTCACTTAGGGTGAAATTTTGGTATTTTTTGGAAAATATTGATTTTTCAGTGAATAGTTAAAAATACAAATTTTTTGTAAAACTGTCTTTTCTTTTAATAAATTAAGTAATTTAAAAGTCCCATTATTCATTTAATTTGATTTTAAATTAAAATAATTATTATTTATTTATATTTAATAAAATTAATTATATTTTAGTTATCTTCATACCATATTTTAGTGTAAGTTTTTTTAGGCTTAAAAACGCATTTTTTCTCTAATTGTTTTAAAGTACATATGTGTATCCATTTTAATTAATTAAAATAAAAACTAAAAAGTAATTATTTTTATAAAATTTAGGTTTTATATATCTATAAATATTAATTTAAATTCATTTAATTATGATTAATTTTCATACAGTTATTATAATATTATTTTATGCTTGAAAAATACATTTCTTGAAAATAGTTTTTTTGACACATTTGTGAGCTTAATTTTAAATTAAATCCTTACAGTAGTGTGAATTAAATTTAAAAAAATGTAATACATAATTTTAATCATCATAATTTATATTATATAATATTTTCATATTAATTTTAAGTCATAATGAATAGTAAAAATAGTAAAAATATAGTTATCGTGGTAACAAAATTAAAATAGTAAAAGTGAGTAACCTTACAGTTAAAGAGGATGACATATTTAAAACATTTTTATTTTAAATTTTAGATGTTTTTTCATCCTTATATATCCATCACTATTTTATTTTTCAAATTTGGAGGCACTTTTCTTGAGAGTGACTTCCCATTATTGAATAGTTTTTGGTATTTACAAGAATGTCACTCATCCTCCCTTATAATAGAGAACCCACTCTCCTCTCCTTCAAAAACTTAAGAACACTTTTGGATCAAAACATGACCACAAAAATAAATTCATCAACTATATCCCCACTTCTAATAATTATTTTTTTGATCATAAATACAATCTAGGGTGACTTTAGGTATAATCAATGAGAGGTGGTCTAAAGAAGATGTATCATTATTAACTAAGCATACATGTTTTATTTCTTCTTCCACATCCATAAAATCTTACTCAATCATGATTTTATAATAAAATTAGTATAAACCACATAATAATATGTTATTATTTTGATTTCATAACCTAAATAAATCTCAACTTCCACCAAATGTGAAATGAAACCATCATTTGTGTGTTTGGAAGACTACCGACTCACGAACCAATGTAACTTTTTTGCCATCATCACCTCCCACATATTTTCATGATGATGTATTTAATGATTATATATGATTTTCATAACATAATAATACTTATCTATGTAACATATAATATACCATCTTACCTTACCATCCATTAAAGAGTCATAACATTATTTTTCTGAATGGTGGATTACCACCTCGCAAAGTGATGTGATTCGTTTTTATTAATTCATCACATGGATGGTATATGTAATTTTATATAAATAAATAATATTATATTAATTATATATTTATAATTATTTAATTATAAAATAACACTTATGTCATTTCCATCATAATTGTTTTAAAATGGAAACGTTACTCATGCACACGTATGGTCTACCGTCTTCATGATTGTCATGTATCTCATTTTTCATAACAATATTTCATAATTGGGTTTTAAAGTATAATTGATATATAAAAAAGATAATTATTACTTGATTATTGTTCTATATATTATGAAATAATATGTTCTTTGACCTTAGTCAACTTACTAATGTGATTTTGGATATATGAGTCAAATATAGTCAAAACATCCGACAAGGAACTAAATGATTAAGTAATTGAATATAGAATTATAAAAAATAAAATAAAAAATAATAATAAACCTGAATTTTTTTTCTAGAAAGTGAATAATTAACTTTATTTTATTATTCACAAATATAAATAGTGTAGGTGACAAGTCGAGCATGAGGTAAGGGTTTTCATCTGAAAATTTCCATCTTTGAGACACATGTTCTTTTATACAACTAATTTATTTTATATGGTTTGTATAATTACCATTTATATATTATATTATTATCATTCATAATTAATGATATTTTAAGTTAAAATTCACTTATATAATTCATGGGGTTTATGATTCAAATGTAACCAAATTGGTAAGCCTTTATGTTTCAAACTCATTTTAATCAGGATTGTTTATGCTTGAAATTCCATTGAATAAAATTATTTTATCATCGTCTAATAAACCCCTTTAATTTTATTATCCTATGGTTATTTATTATTTTTTAGGTAATAGTACCATTTTCATCTATTCGGAATGTAAAATTATTGAGAATTTTTTTTAATAAAATCCAACTTCATTTCTCTCTTCGGTCGAGAATTGTTTTCCTTCCAAATCCATGTTTTCTAAAAATATTGTATAGAATTTTTTTAAAATTATCCATAGATTTATTGAATATATTTTGACCTATGTTTTACTTTAAAAAATATTTTAAATTGAATCTTCCTATCATTTTCTAAGTAAGGTACATTTTTACTTTTCTTACTAAATATGAAAGGAATGTTTTTTTCACTTATACGGTATGTATAGAATTACTCTCTATCATAACCCTTAATTTTTTTGAAGATTACATTATAAATTTAGGATTATATTTTTAAATAAAATTATTCCAATAATATTGTGTGAATTTTAGTTTTTCAAAAGTGATTTTCAAAGTTAAAAGTTTATTTTCATCAAGAATGTTTTTAATATTTTTAAAAGTATTTATATTCATCAATAATAACAACATTTTATGTTATATAATGATTCTAAAATCTATATATATATATATATATTACCTATATACCTTTCTCACTCTCCCTTACCTCGATGTTTTAATAAATAACTTATTCTAATTTCTTAAATTACTTCAACAATAAATTATTTTTTATTATGATATGTGGTAAGATTATGCAACCAACTTTCTTTCCATGGGTAATTCTTATGTTATGTCTTATGATTGATTTCATTATGTGGAACACATATTCATGTAAATTAAATGAATATGATAAGTGTGCACAAAATTATATATCAATCTAATGAATTGGTTAATTTTTTTGCCTCATGAGATATCATATATGGGATTAGGGAGTGAACCTAATCCATTATGGGACTCTGTCCACAAGGTATTGTTGTGAAAACTATTTTTTCCAAATAAAGTCACTTTTTGGTTAAGTGAGAACCAAAAAAACATTTAAAGCATCATTCCCAATGAGATCCACCATTGTAGACCTGAGAAATCTATTTTTGAGTGAAAATGGAGAAACCACACAAAACCAAGAACAACCAAAAAATGGCCCAAGAACAAAATAAACCAAGATCCACCTCATTCCATGTGATGTTGTCTCAGAAGATAGCCTTGACTTATTTTTAAGTCATGTATTATGTTTCTATCACATTTCCTATGCTACTATGATCATATGATATCATTTCCTTTATGTTATGATTTTATTGTATTACTCATTTACTTTCTCTTTTATGATATCATGTTATATATTTGACCTGCATGTTATGATTCCTTATCATGTTTATTCTATTACTGGGATTTTTAACTCGCCCTTTTCTTTTATGTATTTCCATGGTTATCCTATGTATTTTTAAGATATCAATACATTTAGAATCTCATTATGTAGATTAAAATAAATAATATTTATTTTAGTTATTATAAGTACATTTTCATCTAAAGAGACTAAGCCTTTTCGATCCCATATTTTTATCTAATTGATATTTATGTTAAAATTAATGTAATAATATGTGTAAAAGTATTAGTTTTCTATATTACCCAATCTCCATAATGAGATTTCCTTCATGCATGTTTATGGTTATCTTAGTAATATCAAGAAGGGTCTCCCCAAAATGACGGTTGAATGTATTATGCTTATGTATCCTTTTACGTTGAGAATATAAAAGTCTTTGGAAATATCATATCATAGACTCTAAAAAAAACTTTTACAATACTCCTATTAGAAAAATAGTATATTTTTTTTCATGTTTCACAACCACTCTTACGGGCTTTAAGTCTCCCATCTACAACAATGTAAACACAAAGTTGGGAAAAAAATTATGGACGTGCATAAATCATATAAATCATCTAAAAAAGTTATAGATCCAATAGTGAAATGGATAGAAAATTTTCCTATATTTTTATATTTTGTTGGTAGTTATGGTGTGATTAAATATGAGACACTTCTCCCAAAATTATTTTTTTATTCTCTTCATGTATCATCTTTTTGGTGTAGTGATCTTTAAAGAACTTAGCATACTTGGGAATCTATTTTAGATATTCTAAGAGGGGAATATTATTTTACACATTATAAAAAGTTTCTAAAATATCCATTTTTAGTTATTCCTCTTGAATCTAATTTTAATAAATCATTCTTTCGGTGAAATTAATTGGAATATATTTCTTCTATCTTTTTTACCTTTGCCTTGGTGTTTCTTTTCTCCTCTTACTACTTAAGATTTCTCATTTTTTTTCTTTTTTTCTTCTTCTTATTGATATTTGGACGGATTATAATGTTATTTAATAATTAGTTTTGCCTATATTTTTTTATATTCCTATTTACTATGATCTTTAATATCAGTTTTTTTTCTAGATTCAGGTTTTTATTTCTTTCTTCACCACTGGGTTGGTTTTGTTTATGTTCATGTGTGGTTATAGGGTCAATCTCCTTTCCAATTATAGTGGTTATCATGATCACACAATCTTTAGGATTAGGGATTGTATAATCTACTAATTTTCCTAGTGTTTCTCTAAAAAACTTATAATAGACTTTTGATCTCGTTTCTAAACTCTCCCACTTCACTCTTAAGCTTCTCAACATCAAGATCTGGTTATTATAAAGGAGAGAGGGAACTAGGGGAAGTATGTTCATATGGTTTATTTTATTATAAGTTTGGGGTTTTGAGTATTCAGTTTGGTTGTAAAACATTAGATAATATTGTTGGAAAGTAGTGGGTTTGGGTGGAACTAGTTTTTTTTGTGGGTAAGAGTGTTTTTTTGTATTAGTGCAAATATAGTGGCCTAGTTTTCTCTTATTAATTTAAAAATCCAACCTAGACATGGGGGTTTCTCGTCCATCCATGATTTTGTTACTAAAATTTTATTGGTTGAATTTTTTTTCACAACTCTACATTCCCTTCTCTAGATAACATTGTTCAATAAAATTAGTAAGGGATAAACATAAAGCATTCACCTTAGTCAGTTCTTATTATTTAGTTTTCTATGTTAAATCCATTTTTCTCACATGTCTTGTTAGATCTTAAATTCTAGATTTTAATAATGTGGATGATTACGATGTTTTTACCCCATGTAATTCAATTGTACTAGTACCATGTGTACCAATGTATTGGGAATTCTGTGAAATATTATCAAACAATTCCTTGAATAATTCTTGATATTTTTCTATCAGTTCCCCTCTAGATGATCCATACAAAAATTTTCAATAATTTCTATTTGGTCTTGATAAAATAATACTAAAAAGTGGTGATCCTATATATCTTTATGTGAGTAACAAGTATAAAACTTTTAAATCAATAATAGTACTCAAAGAGTGTTCCTGTGGTAATTTTTTGATAGACCACATTTCTTTCTAGATAGTTGTGTGGCTAGAGGTAGGTAAGAGTCTCTAATGGAATCATCTTTGTAGATTATCCCATTCATGTACTTATCCAAGTTATTTTTTGTCCATCCATTCCTTCGTTTTTCCTTCAACTGAAAAAGGTAATTCCCTCCACTTGATTTGTTCCTCAACTACTCCTCTTGGATTCAATGTGAAAAAAAAAGTAACATTCATGGTATGTTTATTTGGGTATTCACATAAAAATCTATGAAAATTTATAAATATTTATATCAAGATATTTTTTAATTAAATCTCATTCTATAAAGAAAGAATAGTAGTTTGGTTTTTTTGATTAAAAAACTAAATTACAAGAGGGTATCTGGATGTTTATTTGGGATTTCTAGTGATAGGTTTCGAGTGAAAATATGAGGATTCACTTGAGTTTTCAAGATAAATTCAATAAATATTTGATTGAAATTTTATGACTATTAATTTTTTTCAAAGTTATTTATATTTCAAGATCTAAATAGAAATTTTTTTCATTTGATGATCCAGTCATACAATCTAAATTTGTATATTTTTTGTTTGAAAACTATATTCCTGGAAATCGTACTAAGTTTTGATAAACACTTGTTATGGGGTGTGGGAAAAATAAATTATAATTACTTTTTAAAATATATTTATGGTGGTAAACTAAGGTTTTTTACTAGATAGAAGTTCTTAAAATCTATTTTCAATTTCAATTTTAGAAAAGGGGTGGTTTGGGTTTGTGATTTTTGAAAACAATGTAAAACAATGCATAAATTGATATTGAAAATAAGATAGCAAATAAAGTGATGTGTTTAAGGCTGTATATCAATTCTCAATGTTATCATAGTCTTTAAAATGGTTTTACTATTCTTATTATTAATTGAATGAGATACTTCCCCAACTGATTCTCCAATCACCCTTAGATAAAGGTTATAGTTGATACCTACCTAATAGTTACTATATCTTGGTTTTTACTCCTTCCTATATGTATGAAAACCATTAAATTACTCTTAAACAACTAAGGTGGTACCCAATCAGGTATTGGTGCTCCAATTAAATTTTGAAGTGACCCACTACTTCAATACATGTGCTAATAATTTCTAGAAACTCACCACACAATACAACCTATTTATTTGAGATAAGTTATACTAAGTTGAGAAAAATTGAAAATTATTAAATTAAGTAAAAAATAATGAACACGTTTAAGACTTTAAACAAAAGCATATTAAAAGTTTCAAACAGGAACTGGAAATTGAAATCATATAACAGAATATATTTTTTATTCAATAAAATAAGGACTCAAGATTTACAAAGATCAAATTCCATTCTCTAATCACTCATAATATTGCCTCAAAACATTAAGGGTAATATAGAAGAAGGGGGATAAGAATCCATTCTAAAACTAAGACAAGCATAAAAATAATTTATGAAAGTAACAGTACTGATAGAACTCCAAAAATATTCAAATCCCTAGCCTCTCAATATTTTAGACTCTTCTCTCATTTTTAGATCCTTAGTTTCCATTTTAATTATCATATTCAAACCTCCAAGATCCTCATTATTTTGAAATATTTTCTTCATTTTCCACACATGGTCTCCCTTGATCGTCATAGCCTTTAAATATCTATGAAATCTACATATTCCTATTTTTTATTGATTGCAATATTATTCATAGTATGATCCATTTGGTTTCCTCATTTTTATTATATACATGCATGGAAAACCAAGTTCATGACATGAATTTCTGATGATCCTGCTAAACTCTCTTTTTCTTCTTCATCCTTTGACCAAATTTTGTCCAATTAAAATATCATACATGGCATCAAAATATCATATGGGTGTAAAAAATGTTTTTTCATTCTATGTTTTCCTTTTTCAAATTTTCAATTATAAAATATCCTATGAATAGATAAATTGTCATATAGCGGGCAAATATCATACGGGGACTCATCAAAATATCCCACATCCTATGAAAATATCATACTCATACGATAATTCTCCTAAATATTGATGAAATTCCATAAATTCTTATAAAATTCCATATAGGATCTGGTTGGATTTATAAAAAATAGAAATTTTATATGATCACATAAAAATATCATATGATAATCTCTAAATCTTCTACATTGGGGTCATGGGATAATTTATTTATCCATTTTTTTCCACTTTGGCATAGAATTCCAAATATCTCTTCAAATGAGATCAAAATGTATTCAAATAAATATGGTTCTTCAAAATCACCTCAAAACCTCTTATAATAACACTAAAACACCAATAATTAAGTGTAGTATTTATTCTAATATTCAAAAGATAAAATAATCGATTAAAATTTTAGTTTTAAGACTATTAAAAATGAAATTTTTTATTATTCCTCAAATAATGAATTGTGAGGATTTCATCCAAAAATAATAAAAATGACAGGATTAAATCATTAAAATTCCATGTAAAATATAAAAAAATATTGAATTTTTCAGTTGTATTGTATAGTTTGGTTTGATAATTAAGTAAGAAATGATAATGGGTTATTAACTTTAGTTATTAGGATAGGGATATTAGTATAAGTGTGGTGGATGGTGTTTCATTTATCTATGACTATAATACCTTATTAGTTGACCTAGAATTTTGAGGCATCATTTTCAAGGTATGATTGAGTTAGTTTTTCATCATTTAGTATATTTTCTTGATGCTTCATGTCCTTCTTAAATTATTCACCTAGATATGCTCTAAGAATAGTGGTTCCCTCTAATTTAGTAGAGGGTGTTATTGATAGATAGGTGGATCTTATTCAAAGATAGTGTTGTGATATGATCAAATCAGTGCTTGAGAGTCTCACATGTGAGTGATAAGGCATTGATTTAGAGACCAATTATTAGATATATTATCCCTATGAGTAGAGGGAAGATCCTCCACCGACTATTATTAGTACATATATTCCTTATAGAATGGATGGAAGTTCCCACTATGATAAATAGGACTACCTATAGTCTCGATGTGTTATATGAGCTCTAGTTGTAACGACCACGACGCGGCCAGTCACCAGAACAGTGTCAAATGGGTCGGGTGTTACTACCTTAGGTGCACCTCCCCTAAACGCCAAAGGCTGCCGACTAGCAGCGAGGGTCTGTTAGGTATAGTGGGGGGGGTGCTATACCCTCTCAGAGGATCATAATAAGGGTACTGGTCCAATTATAATAGTAAAGATTAATAGGAATTTAAAAGACTCAGAAGACTTGAACCAGAACCACAGAGCGGAATCATAGTCAATATAGATAAACAGCAAAAACAGTGAATATAACTACAGCAGCGGAAATAAACACAATAGCATGCTGATAACATGTAACTACTACTGAACAGTAAAACATGCATCCAAAGCAGGTCATACACAACTGAAAATAAAAAGTCCTCCAATGGATAACCAATAGTGGCTATAGAATGTAAGCATGCCGATACAGAAAAGAAAACAGAACAAAGTAAACCCCAACTAGGTATGACCTCAAGGCCTGTACCATCTCCATGCAACAACTAACGCAGCCCAACTCTTGAAGCTGGCCTCTTTCCTGCATGTAAATCCATAAAGTCTGTACCTGTCCCGAAGGGCCCGTGCAGGGTGTGAGACAAATCTCACTAGGATACCACCCAACGGTGCGTACCAAATATATGTGTTTAGGTAGTTATAAATTTCTAAGGAGAGCAGTAAACCGTATAATGCACAAATAAACACAAACTCCACTGGTTCTCAACAGCCACCATGGAGTGTCACCTGCTTTGGCCAACGTCGGAATCTCTGTCGGGTAACCCGGCACCACGTGCCACCTGAAACCTCGTGTCTCAAGTACCGACGTCCCGAAGGCATGCCCAAAAATAGTAACCCGACACCAAGTGCCTCCTGACACCTCGTGCCTCAAGTACCGACGTCCTGAAGGCACACCCAAGAATAGTAACCTGGAACCATGTGCCTCCTGACACCTTGTGTCTCAAGTACTGACATCCCGAAGGCACGCCCATCCCCTGAAGGCTCCTCACCTACCACGTGGATTTCTACAGCAAGCACCACCAACCAGAATACCAAACCGCAACTACGGGGGCCTCTACCCACACGAGTGGTCAAAACCACCTCATCACGGAGTATCTTTGTGTGCACACTACTCAAAGTCCTGGGTGAGCGGTAATCACCAAATAGTACCTAAGCGACCAACACATATGACACATCGTGTCCTTGCGACATGCTGCTCAAGTCTGATGGCATCGCTATCCTAGTAACCCAGGCCATGCCCAACCTGACAGTCGTACTGCCTCAATCCAACATCCATGACGCCCAATCTCGTGGTCAAAAACACCGAAAGTAACCCGGGAAAAGCCCCAACTTCTGATCAGCATCACTCAAGCATAACCGGCCAAGCCCAACACAACCAAAAAGGGTCCACCAGATGCAATTCAGCAATTGCATATATAACATATTCAAACAGAAAACATAAACAGGAAAAACAACTAAACAGTTGAATTACACTATGCAAGGTGTTGTCCCATACCAGCACTGAGGTCTTAAATGCGTATAACAATTATAACATGCTTATATAAATTAAACTAAATAGTTTAACACTTTAATATTTCAATTAAAACTATTTTGGCATTCCCCGGCCAAAATTCCCCGATGAGCCACAGCCCCTCACCCGGCCCGCTCATGCAAAATGGTCACAGGGCATACCCAAAGGCATCCCAATGGTCAAATAAACAATTCAGAATGAAATAACAGATAAAACGGGTCCCGCTCAAAATACCTGAAAACGCGTCGAAGGCCGCGTCACCCAAAAAACCACTAAAACACAAAATGATCTATTCACCACCTACCTGAGACTCCTATGATGCTACTCCTCTAGTAACAGCCTCCAATTTGGGCTAAAACATGACAGATCTACAAAAGAGTCAAAACCGCTCAAACCCCTATAACTTGTTCTAGAACAGAAATCAAAAAAACGGCTCAAGAGGAATCGAGGCCTTACCAAGGAGGTTCCAACGCATCTATTAGAGTTCGAATCGGGTCTCGGATGGACGATCGAGAGAAGGAAAGAGGTCCAGCCAACTTGGTTCACAAAACCGGGCGAAGGAAGTGTGTTCTGCCTCAATACGAGGCTACTGCCCGTCACTACTGGAAAACTAACATATACCAATGGTTTGGAACTATTGGTATAGGCCTCCAAACCGTTGGTATAGCCTATACCAACGGTTTGGAGAACCGTTGCCAAGTAATCCGCTGGGATAGGTCTATACCAACGTTTTTGCGAAAACCGTTGGTATAGACCTATACCAATGGTTTTAGAAACCGTTGGTATAAGTAATATGAAAATATATACCAATGGTTATGGAACCGTTGGTATATGTATATCAAAAAAAACATTCGCTGGGATTTGATCCCAGGACCCCTAGTTTATCATTGAATGACTTAACCACTAACCTAACACGACTTTTGTGAATATAATCACATAAATTTATATATGTATTGTCATAATTATTTTAAATTTTGATTTATATAATGTTATCGGTAAGAAAATATGATTAAAATTATCAGGACCTATACCAACGGTTGTCAAAACCATTGGTATAGACCTATACCAACGGTTGTCAAAACCGTTGGTATAGTTCTTGAGTCTGGAATTCATTCTGGGTTGGAGGTTGACTTTTAAGGGACCTTTCCCAATGGTTTTGGAAAACCGTTGGGATAGGTATACCCTTTCCCAACGGTTTGGCCAAACCATTGGGAAAGGTGTCCACAAAGTGGACTTTTCCCAATGGTTTTCCAAAACCGTTGGGAAAGGGTATACCTATCCCAATGGTTTGGCCAAACCATTGGGAAAGGTGGCCACAAAGTGGGATTTCCCAACGGTTTGGCCAAACTGTTGGGAAAAAGTACCTATACTAATGGTTTTTACAAACCGTTAGTATAGAAGTGTTGGGAAAAGTCAGATTTCTATTAGTGCGTTTTAACACAAAAAAAAAAGAAAGTACACGGCATGTACTTTAGGACTACATGTCATGTATATTTCATTTAACTATTCACAAGATGGAAGGATTCCACCGACTTACTTTCCGAACCTGCCTACATGAGTGCATGGCGTGTACAGATGGGTACACGACATGTATCGGGTTTCTCTTCTCTTCCTCGCCGACTTACCCACACGACATGTATATCCCTCATACACGGCTAGACTACATGGCATGTCCAAAGGTAACACGGCGTTTCCTTGGTTCTACCCGGCCAATGACCTACACGCCATGTATGGCCACCACACGGTCGGGTTACATGATGTGTTTAAAACTACACACCGTGTAGTAAGAAAATTCTACATGGTCACCACACGGAATGTACTTTGCGAGCACACAGCCGCCACTCACTTAACATATACACGGCGTGTACTTAAAAGTACACGGTGTGTAGTCTGAAAATTTCCAGAAAATTCCCGTTTTCTCCAGTTTCCTCAGAAACTAGTCAAAAATTCAAACAGGGTTGGGATTTTGACCCGTTCTGAAAACCCGGGTTCTTACAAACTCCCCACCTTAACATAGCTCGTCCTCGAGCTATCAACCGAAACCCGAATATAGCACCAAACATACCACTCTGTTCAAAGTAAATTGGGCTTATTTGGTCTCAAAGGTCCCAGCTAAACTCCTCAAGGGGCTCCCCACCATAGGAATCACCTAACCTGGTCTCAACCCAACAAAACTCAAACAAAATAGGGTTTACTAACCTGTTTTCTAGACACATAGTCCTCCCATGATGCATTATCACCCCTGAACTTCATTGGTACTCTTGTGTCACTCCCGACACCCAACGTATCCCGCGCCGCATCAGTGTCCGCCTCCACGAGGTCCTGGTGCCTGGAACCTCAGTAACCTACATCCTCGATGCCCAGATGTCATGCATCTCATACATATATATATATATAGAATCTATCATGCACCTGATATGGTTCCAATACCACTGACTAGAATCTAGTCAGTCCACATTGATCATGTGCACCACGTGAACTGAAAACAGACATGCCTCTACAGGTCATGCCAAAAAGGAAAAATGGAGATCACGGTCACACCGTGGTGTACCTCTAACCATCATCGGTTCACCAAACTGCTCAGCCTCTGGAGCTCCACGGCATGCTCCTGGACTGTAACACGGCTGCCTGACGCCTGACCTCCCTGCGATGCTGCTCCTTTCACTGGCCACCGACGTCTCAGCTAGGTCCCACTGTCTATGTCACGACCTCCATGCATAGCTGAACCTCGACTACCCTCTTCGGGTATCGAACCTGAACCAACTACAGACGCTGCAGTCTGTCCTGGTCCCTACCTTCTTGCTATCTGAGAAGGCTGCCTGCAAAACCTCTCCAGATTCCCATCCTATCCACATGCCCAGCACTTCTTTGGAGGCTTATCGCACTGCGTCCGTCCTTATGTGTCCCGGCTTTCCACACTGGAAGAAAATCACCGAAGAACTCCCACGAGGTGGTCTAGCTGAATCCCTGGACTGACTGCCCTGCTGGAACTCATCCCGTCCTCATTTCTTGCTGTTTGAGCCATCACCAATAGTTGTCACCCTGACCAAGCGAGATTTCTCTCTCTCATTGCCCTCGGCTATGAGTTCCTGATTCACCGCCTCGGAGAAGGAACCCAGCCTGAAGATGTTCACCTGGACCTGAATGGCATGTCATAAGCCATCCTTGAAGCGTCTCACCCTAGCCGCATCATCGCTCACCATACCAGGTTCAAAGCGATACAACACTATGAAAGTAGTTGTGTAGTCCATGACGGACATATCTCCCTGTTGAAGATTCAAGAACTCCCGAGCTCTCTCTGCCCTCAGTGTCTCCGGGTAGAAGTGCTCAAAGAACCTGTCCTCAAATTCCCGCCATGCCAGTCCCTCATGCCTATGAGCCTGAACCTGTACGTCCCACCAACACTTCGTCGGTCCTCTCAGCATGTATGTCGCCAGCTTGACCCTTCTCCCTGGAGGAATCTCAAGCTTCTTGAAGATCATCTGCGTACTCTCTATCTATTTCTCTACCGCCTGCGGACCACCCTCACCCTGAAAAAGTGGTGGGTGCTGCGACTGGAACTCCTGTGTCAGATACGCCATAGAAGGCTTTGTACCCTGCGCGCCTCTGTCAATCCCCTGCAAGATGCATGCCAGGCTCGCTCAGAGATGCTCATCAAGACATGGCCCGAACGATGCCAAACCCGGCTGTTGTCCTGCCTGCACTAGATCCTGAACCTGATCCTGTCCCTGGGCCTGTACCTACAGTTCATTCTCTGTCTGCACCAAATTCTGACCCTGATCCTGCGGCACTGTATCATCTCCTGCCTGACGCTCCATCGAGTCGTGAAGGAGTAACCCACTGAATACCATATATGGTTAGACAACCCATATACATATACAGCAATATACTCTACGCAGATAAGGAAAGCAGTAATAGGAAGTGCATAACAACTACCCTTACTCCCCCTCACCGCAACCCATGCCCCACATTATCCCGGCTTCGTGGCCTCCTTACCCGCCCTCAGCAGAGCCAAGTATCAAAGGTACCTCAGACCATGCCCGTCCTGACAACTCACGTTTACTCAAACCGACGACCGAGTCGCCCAATCCCGAAAGTTACACTACCTCAACCATAATACATGCCTGGTCTCATAAGAGCCAGACCCAAATATCCTGCAACATGAAATTTTACAAATATATAAAGCATGACGTATCACAATGCAACAACGAGCAATTCTATCAGGAATTTCACCTATTTACATTTCAGATCATACAAGCATGGAAATTGATTTTATTCACATGGTATTATCACTTCACAAAGCATATGTGCAGTTGTGAAATTGAAATACCCTAAAAACAATGTGTCTATCAAAATCCAAAAAACAAGCCTTGCCATACCGGGCCAAGGTCCAATTCTCCCTTACCACATCGGGTCAAGGGTCACATATCGCAATCAATAACATCACACACCAAGTGAGCCACCGTGGTGGAAATCATACATAAACTATAATCTGAGCAAAAAGCAAACAACAATTCCCACCCATGGCAACTTGGTCCATCCCTCGTACCTGGGGCTGCAGGCACCCAAGCACAAGCTAGAAACCCAGTTCCAGTAACAATCTATCTCCATTCTACCATATCCCAAATAGTAAAACCAGCAAAAATAAAAGAGAAGTTTCAATCTCATTAGTAGCCAGTAAAACGCTGCTACTAAATCCCTTTCAAGAACCCCTCTAATACCTCTTTGTAACGACCCGGACCCAGCCAGTCACCCGAACAGTGTCAAACGGGTTGGTTTTTACTACCTTAGGCGCACCTCCCCTGAACGCCAAAGGCTGCCGACTAGAAGTAAGGGTCTTTTAGGTATAGTGGGGAGGCTATACCCTCTCGGAGGATCATAGTAAGGGTACTGGTCCAAGTATAACAGTAAAGATGCAACGGAATTTAAAAGACTTGGAAGACTCGAACCAAACCTGCAGAGCGGAAGTATAGTCAATATAGATAAATAGCGGAAATAGTGAATATAACTATAGCAGCGAAAATAAACACAACAGCATGCTGATAACATGTAACTACTACTGAACTGTAAGACATGCATCCAAATCAAGTCATACACAATTGAAAATAAAAAGGGCGCCAATGGCTAACCAACGGTGTATACAGCAAGTAAGCATTCCGATACAGAAAGGAAAAGAGAACAATATAAACACCAGCTAGGTATGACCTCAAGGTTCGTACCGTCTCCAAGCAATAACTAATGTAGCCCAGCTCCTAAATCTGGCCTCTTTCCTACACATAAATCCATAAAGTCTGCATCGTCCCGAAGGGCCTGTGCAGGGTGTGAGACAAATCTCAGTAGGATACCACCCAACGGTGCATACCAAATATATGTGTTTAGTCAGTTATGCATTTCTTAGGATATCAGTAAATAGTGCAATGAACAAATAAACACAAACTCCACTGGTGCTCAACAGCCACCATGGAGCGTCACCTGCTTCGGCCAATGCCAGAATCTCTGTCGTGTAACCCGGCACCACGTTCCACCTGACACCTCGTGTCTCAAGTACCGACGTACCGAAGGCACGCCCAAAAATAGTAACCCGGCACCAAGTGCCTCCTGACACCTCGTGCTTCAAGTACCGACGTCCCGAAGGCACGCCCAAGAATAGTAACCCGACACCATGTGCCTCCTGACACCTTGTGTCTCAAGTACCGACGTCCCGAAGGCACGCCCATCCCCTGAAGGCTCCTCACCTCCCACGTGGCTTTCTACGGCAAGCACCCCCAACCAGAATACCTAACCGAAACTACGGGGGCCTCTACCCACACGAGTGGTCAAAACCACATCACCACGGAGTATCTCTTTGTGCACATTACTCAAAGTCCTAGGTGAGCGGTAATCACCAAATAGTACATAAGCCACCAACACATCTGACACCTTGTGTCCCTGCGACCATGTTGCTCAAGTTTGATGGCATCGCCATCCTAGTAAACCGGGCCATTCCCAACCTGAAAGTCATACTGCCTCAAGCCGACGTCCATGACACCCAATCCCGTGGTCAAAACCACCCAAAGTAACCCAGGAAAATCCCCAACCTGTGATCAGCATCACTCAAGCATAACCATCCAATCCCAACACAACCCAAAAGGGTCCAGCAGATGCAATTCAGCAATTTCATATATAACATATTCAAACAGAAAACATAACCAGGAAAAACAACTAAATAGTTGAATTTCACTATGCAAGGTGTTGTCCCATACCAGCACTGAGGTCTTAAATGCCTCTAACAATTATAACAGGCTTAAATAAATTAAATTAAATAGTTTAACACTTTAATATTTCAATAAAAACCATTTTGGCATTCGTCGGACAAAATTCCCTAATGAGCCACGGCCCCTCACCCGGCCCGCTCACGCAAACTGGTCACAGGCCATACCCAAAGGCATCTCATAGGTCAAATAAACAATTCAGAATGAAATAACAGATAAAACAGGTCCCGCTCAAAATACCTGAAAACACGCCGAATTCCGCGTCACTCAAACAACCACGAAAACACAAAATGAGGTATTCACCACCTACCTGAGACTCCTACGATGCTACTCCTCCGGTAACAGCCTCCAATTTGGTATAAAATGCGGCAGATCTACAAAAGAGTCAAAACCGCTCAAACCCCTATAACTTGTTCTAGAACAGAAATCAAACAAAACAGCTCAACAGGAATCGAGGCCTTACCAAGGGGGTTCCAATGCATCTATAGTAGTTCGAATCGGGTCTCGGACGGATGATCGGGAGAAGGAAAGAGGTTCAGCCGACTTGGTTCGTGAAACCGGGAGAAGGAAGTGTGTTCTGCCTCAATATGAGGCTATTTCCCATTTTAACACAAAAAAATAAAGTACACGACATGTACTTTAGGACTACATGCCATGTATATTTCATTTAACTATTCATAAGACGGCAGGATTCCACCGACTTACTTTCCGAAGCTGGCGACATGAGTACACGGCGTGTATCGGGTTTCTCTTCTCTTCCTCGCCGACTTACTCACACGACATGTATATCCCTCATATATGGCTAGACTACACGGAGTGTCCAAAGGGAACACAGTGTGTCCTTAAATCTACCTGGCCAATGGCCTACACGCCATTTATGGCCACCACACGGTGGGGTACACTGCGTGTTTAAAACTACATGCCTTGTAGTCAGAAAATTCTACACGGTCACCACACAACATGTACTTGGCGAGCACACAGCCACCACTCAGCATGTACTTGGCGAGCACACAGTATGGTTGGATATATAATTTTTGAAATCTTCATAGACACGCATGCTCATCAATTT
Source organism: Viscum album (assembly GCA_963277665.1). NCBI lineage: Eukaryota > Viridiplantae > Streptophyta > Magnoliopsida > Santalales > Viscaceae > Viscum > Viscum album. The sequence continues at coordinate 1,549,631,696 of OY728125.1, read as the reverse complement.
TATCTTAATCCATTTTTTCATTATAGTATTACTGTTTAACATTTGGTGATTCTTTTAAAGCCCTTATATATACCCTATGGATGGAGACACATACTTATGTTGGTCATTCTTCATTCATAGTTATAATGTGCGTAATTCCCCCAACACTAGTAGCTCAAAGTTAGTGGTAACTTTATTACAATGGTACAAGATAGACGTGATCACATCCCAAAGTACTAAATAGTTTAGTAGTATTGGTAAAATAGATTCATACTTGAGTATCTCTTTACTTTTGAAAATATAAATTACAACATAATGAAAGTACATATTATACATCCTTGAAATCATTCCAATATTCATTCTTTATATCATGGGGAAGGGAAACAAAATAAAGGTGAGTTCAATTTAGGAGATTCTTATTATCGAATTGTATAGTCTCAGACATTATTATATTTATACCATCAAGACCTTGTTCTAAGATAGTTTAACTATGGTTAAGTATACACAAAAATCCAAATTAATTCTAGCTTATTGATTTGTCTCATGAGACCTATAGATGCATCAAGGGGATATATAATTATGAACCCCACCCATAACAAAATTTCCAATTCATTACACATGTATCAAATAATGGATTTAATTCATAAACAATATCACTTATCATGAAATATCTATATTGAGTAAAGAATACATATTTAGAAATATTTCCCCATTCAATCAAATAACATTCAAAATAAATCACTGTATATAAAAATGTTATATAGTCACTAAATAATCATATCTATGATACAAAGAATATAGATATTTAATAAAAATTTAACTTCCAATGATCACAAGAAAGTTATTGTTTCAAGTGAAAGTTAACAATTACAAGATTAATCAAAAAAGTTAATGTCAGTAATTTCTCTAGTCAAACTGATCATAAACCATCCATAAAAGAATAGTAAGGGTGTCATTATAACATATTTTCATTGGATTTTAAGTAAAATAAATATTTTTTGTCATTTATGAATAGAAATATAATAATAATATCATTAAAACATTATTGAGGAAAATACACCTTTCACTTTGAGAATCACTTATAAAAATAATAAATTTTCAGAATATTAGGGAAACAATTCATTGAAAATAACCTTTAAAATTTGTAAAGGAAACTTCAAAACAATTATTGTTCATAATAGTGGGAATATTTATTTCATGTTTAGTACATTAAAATAAATATTGTTTTCACATTTTTGGTAAAAAGTAAAAAAAATTCTTATTTAGAAAATGAAAAGAAGATTAATTTTAAACCATTTCTAAAAATTCAATAATGGGTAAAAATATCTTTAATAAATAATTGGATAATATTTAAAATATTTTTAAAAATTAATTTTAAGGAAAATTTGGAAATGGAAGAAAAATCATTTTTGACCAAAAAGAGAAATAAAGTTTCCTTTTATTAAAAAAACATTTTATCAATAATTTTAACTACCAAAGAGTGGAAATGGTACTATTACATGAAAATTAATGAATAACTAGATTTAAATAAAATGAAATGCGTTTATTATACAATGATCTAATAATTTTCTAAAAATGGAAATCCAATCATAAAAAATCTTGATTAAAATGAGATTCAAGCATAAACCATTACCACTTTGGTAAATTCTCAATAATAACCCAAATGAACAAAATAACCTCAAATGAAACATTAAATAATATTAATATAAAGATATATATGATATAACATATAAAAGTGTTAGTAGATACACCTCATATAAAATAGGTTCATAATATCAAATATGACTCAATAGAGAAGAAATTGAGACAAACTCTCTTACAAATATCATACCATTGAAGTGAGGAAAAATCAATGCATTGATTATTTGTATCAAATTTAATTTCACATAAATAAATTTTAAATAAAATATAAAATAATAAAAAGACATTAAACACATAATCTTATATTACCAAATACAATGAAGAACTAATATAACCCAATTAAAATATGTTGAGTTGTGGAATTCCATACCACATGGAAACATTAAATTTGAATACCCTTTGATGAAATAATTTAAATTAAAACATAAAATGACATTAAATATGAAGGATTCATGATATCACATATAAAATGGTAGGTATATACACCATATAAAAGAAATTAGGTTTATAAAATTAAATTATGCCTCACTGAAGGGAAATTGAGATGAAGTGCCTTACCTCATGTTTCTATTTAGTTAAACATGATTTAACTTATTTTATAATGGTTTTAAGAATGTTATTAATTTATAACAGAATAATATTAATATTTATAATATCATATTTTATCCTCCTATAACATATCCCCATCCATTTGATAATAATATTTCATTATTAACATTGTTTCGTGTGTTAACTACTTCATTTTTTCACACATGTTTTTTCATAAAAGTTCCAATTATTATATATATAATATAATTTAATCATATAAATAATGATTTTAATTTTATAAATATCATATTTATTCATTTAACACATTTTTATAATCATTCTTGAATTTCTCGCATGGAAAATAAATCGATCACTTCATAGAGATGGTAGCTTGTACGTATGCAAGAGCAACGATATCATTCTGTTAATTGGTGAAAGGGTAAGGAATTGTATGATATATTCATTTTATAGAATTAATAGCATGTAATATATATCATGTATATTAATTATTTTCATCATTATGACTATCCATTAGAGTTAGTGACGGAAAAAATTACATCGGTTCGTAAGACAGTAGTCATCCATACACACGACCGATGGATTTGTTTCTCAATTAATAGAGGATGAGATGAATAAATATAATACCATCAATATAATAACATCTTTTTATATTGTATATAATTTTGTTGTGATATTTTAATTTTTATGAAATAATTTAATTTGGTAAAAAAGTAAAAATAAAGATCTCAATGAATATGATTTCCTTCTGTTAGAGAAACATCCTTTGGATCTCTTATTAAGGACCCTAGGTTTGGTATTTTTTGAATAACAGAACCTCTAGAATTTGTATAAGGATTTTTGGGAGAAATTTTTTCTGGTTTTATTCAAGATAAATATCTTAATATCTATGAATAAGTGAGGGGAGTAGGTGCCCTTTTATAAGTGGTGGAGGGGACCTTTATGGAAACAACTAGAAAATTTCCAAAATGAATACAAAATGATAAAGGAATTCCAAAGAAAAATGATTCCAAATTACTTTAGATTAATATTTGGGATATTATATGTTCTAAATATTTATATAAAATATTATTTTGATAAGTTTAATTGGAAAAAATACCTTTATCTTTTGTTTCACCCCTGGTAAATCCATTTTAAGCTTAACTGGGGTAATTGGTTTTTACAATTTTTAGTATTCGTTATGAAAAAAAATAAACTTGACCTTATTAAAAAATATTAATTATTATAATTACAAATATTGAATTGATTTTATCGAATTCATTTCATAGAGCTGGTAAAATTTAATTTAAAAAATGTACCCGCAAAAACGTGTCGAAAAACACTTTCTCAAGAAAAGTGTTTTTCAAATATAAGGTAATCCTAAATTTACTCTATGACTAGCGATATTCATTACATGGATTTAAATTTATATATTTATATATATATATATATATAAATTTTATTTAAATATTATTTTATTAGTGTTTATTTTAAATAATTAAAAAGGTGGAACATTACACACTTTTAAAAAAAATTGAAAATTTTGTTTTTAAGCCTAAAAATAATCTTATACCAAAATCTAGTGTAGATGTGATTCAAATGTAATTAATTATATTAAATAAAACTATTTAATAATTATTTTACATTGAAATAAAATTCATATCATAATAGTACATTTAAATTACTTAATTTATTAGAAAAAATGACACATTTAAAAAAAATGGTATTTGTCACTAATCACTAAAAAATCACCCTATATAGAAAAATCCCAAAATTTCACCCTAGGATAATTCTTGATATGATAATTTTAAAAATTATATTATTTTTATAAAATAAAATTTCTAAAGGTGGTGTAAATTAATCATAATTCCCATATATAAAATGAAAATTAAAACCATTTTTTAAGAAAAAATATTTTTGAATCATAAAATGATTTTATTGAGAATTAAGTAATTATTTATAACTAAATTATATAAAACCTTTATAAATATTTTTATAATGTGATTAAAAATTCCATTTCCCAACAACTTAATGGCTATGTTATAATGGTAATATTAAATAATAATATTTTAATAGTATATCACGGTTCGCTTAAAACTTGGTGTTGCATGTCATATACGCTATCTAACACAGTATTCTTATTTTGAAATATTATGGTGTTACATACTCCCATAATTCAACAAATTTCATCCTTATAGTTTGAACTTATTCTCGGAAAAATAAAGGGTTTTACATTTGAAAATTCTTTTTGGAAAACCCATATCATAATAGGGTTAATAAAACTTCCTTCTGATAAGAGAGAAAGGGAAGTACAACGGTCATTTATAATAACTCGTAAATAGGTTTCCTAGTATGAAAATATTATCAGGAGATGAAATAAAATCATAAATAATTATAGATAATGATGGAGATCATTGATCACAAGAATTCGAATGATTAATAGAAAGTTAATGAGCACAAAACTATAAACCCACGAGGTCTAAAAAAGAACATTGATTCATCAGAAATGAAGGAAAATATATAACCTTTTTATGTAAATATACTTTTCCTAAATTTGTAGGTTTATTTTACTATAAATATATATAATTTCATAAAATATACTTACTTGATATTTTTTTATACCATAAGAACAATTGCATCCTTTGGTTCTGCTTTGATCAATTTCTACTTCATTTTATACTCCAAGAAAAAAATATCCAAGATGAATTTTTATACCAAAATCACTAAAATTAACTTTTAATAGATCATATGATCTATAAAAGAGTTAAATTTATTTTCTAATATCAGAAAATATTTACCAAAATCAAAATTGTTAACACAAGTTATCCAATATAATACATTAATTTCTAAACCTAAATAATAAAATCCAAAGTCAAACATAATATTTATCCATAAAATCATTTAATTAAAATTAATATTATATTAACCAAAAAATCATGTATTTTATTGGTATTTAGTGTACCCTTGTTGCACTTCGACTGTCAGTTCAAGACTCATGGACTTGTCAGATGTGACAGGTTTTTTCTCGATATGCAAGTTGTCATTTTTTCTAAACAAAAGGGTTTTCTATACAAATTATTTTTTTCATGAAGTAAAATAATCTTAATTAAATATTATTATTTTAACATCTATGATACTATTAACCATAAACGTTACCAATATGTTTATTCTTATGATGAAAGAATCCTTCCTCATGTTGAACCTAAGGGTTAAATATATCTCAACCCAAAGATACTTCTTGATATCACATGAAAATACCATAACATAAAACACCAAAGGGGGAATCTAAGACTTTGAACATATAATAAACCTTAAAATCATAAATCCATGATGGTATCCATGATTCATAATTTAATATTAGATGAATAGAAAAATTCTTCCAAAAATTTAACACAATCCTTAGATGTTTCATGGTAATTATAAGCAAAATACCATTGATAAAAAAACTTCTATAATATAATTATTCAATCCCAAGACATAAATACTTCTACCCTTTTACTTCAATATAGTTCCTTCCTTTATCTAGTACTTAACCATTAAAAGAGGGAATTGACTCAGATAATCCCCATGTTTACCAAATTCCAGACAATGAACTATAATCAAATCTCCATGATGAAATTTATTTCTCTCTAATGAACTCTTGACTTTATCTAAAGATTTTTTTTATATATGACATTATTTTCAACGCATAAAATATTTTTTAATCCTTTGAGACTGTCATGACCCATCCCTCGGGGCCCGTGCTGTGACTAACCCAAGCCCACTTTCCATAGGCCAGGGGTTGGCGACTAGTACTGGAAAGGCATATCCCTAAAACGGGAAGACATTTCCTTTAAACATGTACACACATAGATTAGTTACACAACAAAAGTAAACCACATAGAAAAAATGTTGAAGTAAAAGTGTGAACTGAAAGTAAAGGGGATAACATACAAGTCCAACTAAAATAGATAATACAACAGAAAAAAACTCATGAGATCATACTCCAAGTATCCTACCTAAAGGGTAGGTAGAACTCATCACTGTGTCTCTCTACATCAACTGGTTACCACAATGCATCGTCTGGTCCTAACTCACAAACCTCGGTCAAAGTTGTTCGTCGTCTGCATAAGACACAACATGGTGCGGGAGAAGCCCGTGTAGGGGTGAGTATAACAATACCCAAAAAGGACCCCATGACCCCCGAAGGCCTCCCATAATTCCACAAAGGAAAATCCACAAATCATGATCTCAATCACAAAGAACATAGAAAGACTCAGCTAAAAACATGTATACAACTTAAAGTACAGAAGTACATATGATTAGATATAAAGCTAGATCATCTTATTCTGTTGAAAGGCTTTACCTCTAACCCACACAGGATAAATAAATTCTCACCCACACAAGATCACTAGATGCTAACCCACACAGTATCTCTAGATTCTGACCCACACAGGATCACAAGGTTTTAACCCACACATGATTTCAAGTCTTCGATCCACACAAGGTCGAAAGTCATTGATCCATGACGGGCCTCTCTAAGGCTGGTCCTCATCGGGTCATGAAACTACAGATCCATACAGGGTCGTAATTCATTGATCCACATAGGTTCGTAAGTCTTCAATCCATATAGTGTCGTAATTCGTCGATCCACATGGGTTTGTAAGTGATCCATCCACATAGGGTCATAAGTCGTTGATCCACACAGGTTCCTAAGTCGTATGATAATCAGCCATAGGATTCCCACACCTAGAATGCTTGAGTTTCCAAGAAACCGCTCCTCAATATATCAGTCGCATGACAACATCCACAATTTCCCACGAAGAGGTAACCCAATGAACCCCCATGTCATAAGTGTTGCAACTCAAGATACGAAACGTCAATCGGACACCCGATCTGTAAGTTATAGGAATTTTAGTGCCAGGGGCTGGTTAGATTTGATTCCAATCCATCCTGGATATACTAAAACTTTCTCCAAAACCCAAGAGGAGTATCTCAAAAGGACCTTCTTTTCCTAAGGGTTCATGCACCATATACGGTTCATCAAACAGACATCCAGTTTAGGTGATGTGCCCATTTAAGAGAAACTAGGCCTAAAGGAGTCTGGGTTTGGTCCGACCTGGCCCAAACCAGTGCAGAAGGGTCCAGTTCGGCCTGGTTCAGCTGGACCTGGTCTGGCCCGATGGCTGGCACGGGGTTCCCCTCCCCTCCATAATGATACGGTCGTTTGGGGTCTTTAAAGTAATGGTTCCAGTTGGCACCGCTCTAACTGGCCGGTCTGGGTGGACCAGTCAATAGAGGAACCGTGGGCACGGTTCCACCCTCCACCATGGCTTGGAGCCATGACCCTCCTCTGTAGCATGCCATTTCCATCAATTCAGATAGCTTTAGCCGGTCTCCCCTGTCCGCCACAATGCGTTCGGGCACTGTCTCCTCTTCGTAGTAGGTGGGAGCCAGCCACTGCCTTCTCGAGTCGTCGGCGTCACCGCACCGGAAAAGCTTCCATAGGCCTTTGGTGATGCTCTAGAGGTCCTTTTTCTCTTCTGACTATGTCTACAATCCACTTGGGATTCTTCCCTCACTGCGTGGCTCCCAGTTTGGCCTTGCCTCCATGTTGCTCAGTCGCTCACGAATTACGCAACCAAACCAAGAACGGCGGAGGGTTCAGGCCTTGTTCGGTTCGGCTCGTGCCCTCCACATTAGCGTTATAATAAGGGAGGAGTTTGAAACATTATCAAGAGATATGAATTCATAAACTATTATAAATATTTCAAGAAAAAACCCCAACCTCGAACGTGTTGGAAGACGTTGTGGATGAGGGTGATGATCATGTGCTCAAAGGTGTTCATCGTCGCTCAACATTGTCTGGTTCGAATCCTCCAACGGTCATAGAATCTCTATTTTATGTTGGTGGAAGCCGTCATTGACACATCATCATAGGTTCCTCTTGTGATTCTTTAAAACTCATGCTCATGCTTTACTTAAATAGAAGGAAGAGGAGTTTAACTCACCGCACAATTAATGTGGTTCATTAATGAATTTAATTAATGAACCTATTAATATACCGATAGTGCGATTAAAAAACCATGTGTAACCAGCCATTAAATGATCTGACAACTTAGTGGCCCCACCACCGTCACTCATCAGTTATAATAAAGAAATAAAATAACTCATAGAGTTATTTTTTATTATTTTTTGTAAAGTCCAAAATTTAACTTTTTTGTTTGACTTTTTTCGAAAAAAGTTATGCTTCCCTTAAGTTAATTCTGGTGCTATGAATTCAATGGTACCCTCGTATTTTTATTCCGAGCACCAGTTCAAAAGATTGAAAATACCGCTAGCACATTTACTGAATATACCTTAAAAAAAGTTCAAAATTCTGTTCTGGGCTCTCTCGGCCTCGAAATCGCATGCCGTCAATTTTTACAGACTCTTAATAATCCCAAATAATTTTAAAAAATATATATATTGAAAAAAAAAATCCAGGTCTTTAAATCCTCCCCACCTTTGGGCTTTACGTCCCCAAAATCCACAACAAAACTAGAGAAAGAAGTGGGTGTACTGAACACATATCTTAGCCTCCCACTCCCATGTTCTCTCATGAAGGTTCCCACGATGCCACTAAACTCACGCTAGAGGAATCGACCACCCACGAAGGACATGCTCATGTAGATCCTCTATCTACACCAGGAAATTCGTGAATGTCAACCCATCATCAATGTACAACTTTCCCTAGTAAATAATGTGTGATGGATAATGCACGTACCTCCTCATCTACGACACATGGAAAACACTATGCACCCAGTGCATTTTTGGGGGAAGAGATAGATGGTACGCCACCTCGCCTACTCTGCTAAGGATATAAAAAGGTATAATGAACCTTAGAGATAGCTTGTCACCCTATCCAAATCTCAGCAAACCTCGTCGAGGTGAGACCTGTAGGAAGAGGTGACCACCCTCCTCGAACTCCATTGGTTCTCCGTCTCATGTTGGAAAAAGACTTCTACTAGCTTCATGCAGTCTTCATCCTCTCCTGGATGACCTTCACCTTCTCAGTGGTAGCCAGTACCAACTCTGAACCCATAAGTTCTGACTCTCCTGGGTCTGTCCAGCATAGAGGTGGTCTGCATGGTCGCCCGTACAAGGCCTCAAACGGTGCCATGCCAATGGTGCAGTGATAACTATTATTGTTTTCGAACTCCACCAGGGGCAGGTGGTCCTCCCAACTGCAGCCAAAATCAAGGACGCAAGATCAAATCATGCCCTCAAGCATCTGTATTGTCCGCTCTGTCAAACCATCTATCTGGGGATGAAAAGTTGTGCTCTACTGTAGCTAAGTCCCGAACGCCTCCTGAAATCCCTTCCAAAAATGGGATGTAAAATGAGTGTCACATTCTGAGATGATCATCGATGGCACCCCATGAAGCCATACAATCTATTTTACATAGAGTCATCCCAAACCCTGTATTGATCACTACTCTCAGATAGGTAGGAAGTGGGCTGACTTGGTGAGTCGGTCAATAATCACCTAGATGGAATTGTAGCCCATGGACGTACATGGTAGCCATATCATGAAGACCATGGAGATTCCATATCACTTCCACTCTGGAACCTAAAGTGGATGAGTCAAGATTACTGGAACCTGGTTCTCAGACTTCACTTTCTAACAAGTAATGCATCGTGAAACAAACTATGTCGCCACTTTCTTCATCCATGGTCACTAGTACTGATGTTGGAGGTACCAGTACATCTTATCCGCACCAGGATGTACCGCCAAATGGGATGTGTGTAACTCCCTTATCACCTACTCCCATAGCATCACTACTACCATGGTTCATCCTCTGAGAAGAACGACTGCTCCCCACCTTCAGAAAATCATTTAGGAGCCCATCCTGTAGATATCTAAGCACATCGAGTCTCACAGTCAATGTCCCCAAGCTGCACCTCTGGTACTCACTGAAGGAGTGGGGGAGTGACATTCATCGATTGGACGTATGATTCTCCATCACTATCCATGATGGATAACTGCAACGCGGGTAGCTTCTCTGTCTCCTCACTCAGCAACTGTAAAATAGACCACTTTCTGAGTGTGTATGACACCACGTTTCCCTACCCAGGTTTTTTGAATATCTCAAAGTCATAGTCTAGAAGGAACTCCAGCCATCACTATTGTCTCAGGTTCAGGTCCTTCTATGAGAATATATACCTGAGACTCATTTGATCGGAGAAGAAAATAAGTTGTTCTCCCATCAAGTACATCTGCCATATCTTCAAGGAAAAGACCACTGCTACTAACACCAAGTCATGGGTAGCGTAGTTTTGCTCGTGCTGCCTCATCTTTCATGAGCCATAGGCGATCATCACTTGATCCTACATCTAGACACATCCCAGTCCGATTCCTGATGCGTCGTAATAGACAACATACCCAATGCCCACTTCTAGTAGTCTCAAGATGGGGTCACTCGTCAGTCTCTACCTCTGATCCTGGAATCTCTATTGGCATATCTATCTCCACAAGAATGGTTGTACCTTTTTTTCAATGCTTAAAAAGGTTATACAACTCTATAAATTTCAGGTATAAATCTTCGGTAGTACCCAGCCAACCCCAGGAAACTTCTCACCTCGGTCATGCTCTTGGGTGACTCCCAAGCAAGCACTACCTCTATCTTCACCAGATCCACCGCAAATCCAACCTATGGGATAATGTGTCCGAGAAAGTGGACTTCTCATATCGAGAACTAGCACTTCAAGAGCTTTCCATAAAGTTGGTGCCCTCATAGTGTATCCAGAACAATTTTCAGATGCATAGTATCTTCATCCTCCATCGTTAAGTATGTAAAGATGTTTTTAATGAAGACTGCCATGAAGAGATCGAGATAAGGACGAAATATCCTGTTAATGAGTCCCATGAACACTACCAGAGCATTGGTTACACTAAAAGGCATCACGAAAAAAATTTAGTGCCTATACCGCCTTTTGAAGGATGTCTTCGTTACGTCCTCATCTCATACCATGAGCTGAGGATAGCCTGATCTAAGGTCTATCTTTGAAAACCACTGATCTCCCTTCAACTAATCGAAGAGATCATCAATCCCCAGGAGTGGGTACTTGTTCTTCACGGTCACCTAGTTCAGGTGTCGATAGTCTATGCAAAGCCTCAAACTTATGTCTACCTTCTTGGAAAACAAAATTGGGGTTGCCCATTGAGAAATACTAGGCCTTATCAACCCCTTACCCTAAAAGTCCTCTAGTTGTACCCGCAAATCATGAATCTCCACAAGAGCCATCTGAAATGATGGTGTAGATATCAGTGTCTTCCAACGGTACAGGTCGATGTAGAAGTCTACCTCTCTATGTGGAGGTAATCCCAGAACATCATCAGGAAAGACATCAGCATACTGGTCCACCACTATAGGATAACTCGGACTCCTCTCGTTAACTACTCCAAGGGTAAGGCTACCCAACTGATTAGTGATCGGTTGCACCCTTCTCCAAGATAGTACATCCTGAGCTGTAAAGGTTTCCTTCTCACCGGTTAAGGAAAATCTAGTCCCATCATCACAATCACACCACACTTTGCACCTAATACATTCGATCTGAGAATGGACCTTGGATAACCAATCTATACCCAAGATGACATCGTATGGCCTCAACGCTGCTACTAAGATATCCCAGCTGAAGATCTTTCCTTCTAGAGTAAGCACACACTACCGGAACCAGTGTGTAATTGTCGAATCATATCCCGTATGTGTCTCTAATTTTAAGGATTGATTCATTGGCTCTACCGGAATCTCCGATCTCCAAACAAGAGCTATGGAAAAAAAGAGTGGCTGGAACCTATGTCTATAATAAATAAATCTAAGGTGGAGTTGACACAGATCTTACCTGGAATCTCCTCTGGAGCACCGTGGTCATAAGCCTCATCTGGTTGAAGTTGAGCTCGTCTATGTCCCCCTGCTCCTTGAGGTCAGGGTGGACCAGCTGGGATGGTGTTGGTAGAACCTCAAACCATCGCCCACCACCTGTTGCATGGCTAGATCCTCTACCATGTATGTCTCCCTACAAACCTCCTCACTCGAATCTCTGCCTCTACCTCGGTGGTCCCATGACCGTCAACTGATCGTCAGTGCGGTGGGTCGGGAAGTCACAAGCCATGTGACCTTTCCCACCACACGTGTAGCACAATCTGCTCCTCTGCTGACCTGCTATATCCCGTGATCTCTACACCACCGACCCTACATCCCGAGGTCATCCACTAGAAGGTATGACCCACTTGGGCCCCTGCGTCATTTTCCTACTGCTTGCTGCTGATGACTCGGCCACGTGTCATATGGTGGTGGATCTCGTTTTCTGTGAATACTCACTTAGGAAGCTCTCCACCAATTGTGCTCGCTTATGTACTCTAGCCTATGTCAGGATATTGATCATTATCATTAACACTTTGATCTCCCATTGGAGACCCTTATCAAAGGTTTGGGACCTGATTGAAGGGTTGTGTAGCATGTTGGTGGAGTAGAGGGAGAGGCCAGTCACTTCAATTATTGGGCTACTAACATGATGCCCTGTTGTAAGTGAAGGAGATCCTGAATATGCACAGAGCGTAGAGTAAATGGAACAAACTCCTCCCCGAAGAGTCTCTAGAAGTCCAACCAGGTTAGGGTAACCTCATCGTGCATCTGGAGCACCAGGCTCTACCACCTCCCTGCCTTTCACTAGAAGAGACTAGAATCTAGGATCACCATCTAGTCTACTGGTGTCCCAGCTAGGCCGAAAACTCTAGCCACTGCCTCCGGCCATTCCTCATCTGCCTGTGGATCTATCTCACCTTGAAACCTTATAGGCCTCTATTGCTTGAACTCATACATCATTCTAAGTCGACGTGCACCACCCACTGGTGGGTCTGGTGGAAACTGATTCCCTATGGGTAATGGTGCTGCTGGTACACCAGCCAAAGGTATCATCACAGTAAGAGGGCCCAGCATCGAAGCCTCATCGCTCAGTGGGCCATCATTGTGAACTCTCTCTAGAATCCTGGAAGGATATCTACACGGAAACGTCCTGTAAAGAAACAGATGTGAAGTGGTCAATAATTTTATACACGGTGAGATGACTTAAAAGAGATAAAAAATAAATTCATTTCAAAGACACACGCAATTAGTGTTTTTGTGTATCGAGTCAGAAATCAGAAATCAGGGTTATGGTGTGGGGATACGTCGGCTGCCGCACCAACACTGGACTCCCCAAACTGAAAACCATACTCAATACACATAGCACAACTTCCCCATTGAAAATATTAGAGTATTAGTTCTTTGGGAGGGCCAACTCCCTTTGATACCACTTTGTCACGACCCATCCCCTGGGGCTCGTTCTGGGACTACCACAAGCCCACATTCCATAGGTCTGGGGTTGGAGACTAGCACCAGAAAGTCATATCCCAAAAATGGGAAGTAATTTTCTTTAAACCTGTACACACACAGACTAGGTACACAATAAAATTAAACCACATAGTAAAACTGCTGAAGTAAAAGTGTGGACTGAAAGTGAAAGGGCCAGTTTACAAGAACAAATGAAAGAGATAATACAACACAAAAAGAAAACAACTCCTGAGATCATCTTCTAAGGATCCTACAAGAAGGGTAGGAAGAACTCATCAATGTAGCTCTCAAGGTCAACCAGTCACCTTTGTGCACCGTATGGTCCTATCTCCCAAACCTTGGTCAAATATGTATATCGTATGCACAAGACACAATAAGGTGTATACAAAGCCAATGCAGGGGTGAGTATAACAATACCCAATAAAGACCCCAAGACCCCAGAAGGTCTCCCAGAATTTCACAAAGTAAAAACCAAAAATCATGATCTTAATCACAAAGCACAAGGAAAGAATCATGTCAAACCAGGTATACAACTTAATGTACAGAAGTATAGATGATAGTCATAAAGTTAGATCATCTTATTCTATAGAATGGATTTGCTGCTGACCCATATAGGATTGATAGATGCTAACCCACATAGGATCTCTGGATGCTAACCCACACAGGATTTCTAGATGCTAACTCACATAGGATCTCTAGGCACTGACCCACATAGGATCTCAAGTCATCGATCCACATAGGGTCCAAAGTTGTTAATCCACGACGTGCCTCTCTAAGGATGGTCTTCATCGGGTCATGATACTGCTGATCCACACAGGTTCGTAAGTCATCAATCCACATGGTATCGTAAGTCGTCGATCCACACTGGGTCATAAGACGTCGATCCACATAGGGTCGTAAGTAACATGATAGCCAGCCATAGGATTCTCACACTGAGCATGCTTGAGTTTCTGAGAAACCACTACTCAAGATATCGGTCATACGACAACTATCAAAAATTCCCATGAAGTGGTAACCTGATGAACCGCCATTTCATTAGGGTTCTAAATCAATAGATGGCACATCAATCATATGCTCGGTCTATAAGTTATAGTCATTTTAGTGTTGGGGGCACAGTTGAATTCATGTTTGATCCAACATAGCTGTAATACAAAGTTCTCGAAAACCCAAGTGGAGTATCTCAAATGTACAACATTGTCCTAAAGGTTTTGGCACCATAGACGGTTCATCAAATGTATTTCAAGTTTAGAAGATATTCCCATTTAAGAGAAATTGGGCTAAAAGGGTTTGGGTCCAGTCCAACCCGGCCCGCTGGGCTCGGCCCAAAGGTGCTGGGCCTGGCTGGGCTCGGTTCTGCCCGCTAGGCTACAGGTTTGGCCAGCCCACCAAGCTGGGTGCAGCCCGCTGGGCTGCGAAACCTCTTGGACCACTGGCTGGCACGGGGGTCCGCTCCCCCCCAAACAGCTCGGTCATTCGGGGTCTTCAAAGCAGCGCCTCCAGTTGGCACCACTCAAGTGGTCTGGTCCGCATGGACCAGTCAACAGTGGACCTATGGGAATGGCCCTCCTCCATAGTGTACTTCCACGATACACCACCTCCTTCAATGCGTCTAGCGTCGACCGGCCACCCTTGTCTGTCGCAGTTCCTTCAGGCGCCTCCTCCTCTTCGTGGCAAGTGAGAGCCAGCCACCGCCTTCTCCGGTCGCCCGCGTTGTCATGCCTGAGAAGCTTCTGTAAGACTCCAGTGGGACTCCAGTGGTCCGTTTTCTCTTCCAACTATGCCTACGGGCCACTCGAGATGCTGCGATCACTGCGTGTCTCCCGGTTTGGCCCTTCCACCTTGTTTCCCAGTCGCCCATGAAGAATGCAACCAAACCAAGAATAGAGTTGGGTCCAGGCCTTGTTCGGTTTTTCCCGTGCCCTTCGCATTATCATTATAACAGGGGAGGATTTGAAACATTATCATGATATAAGAATTCATAAACTCTTAGAAATATATCAAAACAAACCCCCTACATCGAACATGTTGGAATACGCTACAGATGAGGTTGATGAACCCGTGCTCGAAGGTGTTTGTCATAGTTCGATGTTGTCTAGTTTGAATCTTCCAATGGTCATCAGAGCTCTGTTCTATGTTAGTGTAAGATTTTTTTGTCACTTTTACCGAGGTTCCTCTCATAAATCCCTAAAACTCATGCCCAAGATTCTCTTCAATAGAAAGAATATGAGTTTAACTCACCTCAAAATTAATGTGGTTCATTAATGAATTTAATTAATGAACCTATTAATATCTCGACGGTGCGATTACACAACCAAGTGTAATCGGCCATTAAATTATGTGAAAACCTAGAGGTCCTTCCACCATCTCTCATCAGTTAAAATAAAGAAATAAAATAACTCATGGAGTTATTATTTTTTTGTAAAGTCCAAAAATTAATTTTTTCATTCGACTTTTTCTGAACATTGTTAATATTCCCTTAAGCAAATTTTGGCACTACGAATTCAATGGTACCCTTGGATTTTTATTTCAAGCACTGGTTCAAAAGATATAAATTTTCAGTAGAAAATTTACTGAACGTACCTTAAAAAAGTTCAAAATTTTGTTCTAGGCTCTCCCTACCTTGGAATCACGTGATATTAATTTTTACAAACTCTTAATAATAACAAATAATTTTAATAAAAATTATATAGAAAAAAATCTAGGTCTTTGTAGAGAAATTCTCTTAGGTTCCTCTTTCAATGTTTCATGTTTAAAGGAAATCAATCCTTCTTTCCTCCATGGTCTCTACCACTTGAGATCTAAGGGGACAACATCCTTCTCTTATTTTGTGAGTTTGGGAGTTAGTGAAGGTATAGGTTGGAAATCATATATTAGGATAACTGATTAAGCATAATCAAAATATATTTTACTCAAGTCAACATACCTGTTTTTTTCTCATCATTATCACATTTTACATCATATTCAATTCTAACAGGGTCTTCGAGTTCCATCAATTGACTAAAAATAAAAATCCCAGTGTGAGAAATGATAATCGTAGTGGAAACCCATATTATTATTTATAAGATGTCTAAATCATGAAATCTTCTTTTCAATCTAATATACCTTAGTTTTAACTAAGTCATTCATTTTCCTCATCTATTCAAATCCTTATTGATGGTTCATAATGAGAATGTGAATTAAACCAATAATATTCCTAGAAACTGTCAAACTAAGTGTAAAGTAAGGCCTTTTTTGTACACAAGGTGACAGTCAAGTTAAATACCAATGTTAAATTTTCAGATTTATTACTCTTAGGTATAACTATTCCATTTCCACATCCACTTTCAGTATCCATAAATTAATGTATTTCTAGGAAATCCACATAATATCTACCTTACTAGAAATTTAGGATGTTATCTTACACATAGAATTATCCCCAAAGTCCTTCATAACGATATATCTTACATATTTGATTTCATAAATCTAGTTCCAAAAATTTATTCTAAAATTTCACCAATACCAACTATAAAGAACCTAAAACTAGTAAACTAGATTCAGTGGTTACTTTATTACATCGGTTCAAGATACAAGAGATGTCATCCTAGAGGACCAAATAGTATAGTAGTGTTGGTAAACAAGATACATACTTGAGCCTCATAGTACATTTGAAAACATAAATTACAACATAGTGAAAGTAAGTATTTTGTATCCATGAACTCATTTAAAGATTCCTTCTTCATGTCCTAGGTAAGGAAAACAAAATGGGGGTGAGGTCAAATTCTCAATAAGGGTAATATGTAGTAGAAGTTATCATGAATCAATAATGAATAAACAATATAGAAAGATAAATAATAGAAAACCCATGTCATTTAATTAGTAACTTAAGCAAGAATAATAATATGGTTGGAATAAATGATGATAAAATAATTCCATATAAATAATCACATGATCATGAAGCTAATACATGGATAATATCAATATATTAATCTCATAGATAATAATAACTAAATTCTCATTGAAGGAAATGATTAATATTGGATTTCATGATCTCATACATCATGATATCTATATCATCAATTCCTTGCAACAAGACAGTTTAAATATGGTTAGGTATGCATCAAAAACCCATTTAATGATAGCTTATTAATTTCTATCATGAGGCATGTTAGTTCATCGAGGGTGTATATAATTTTGGTCCCCACCCATCACATCATTTAAAAATAATTTCTCATATATTGAAGAATCAATTTAATTCATAAAAAATATACCTTATTAATAAATATTTGTATTAACTAAAGAGTATAGATTTAAGGATATTTCCCCGATCAATCAAATAACATTAAAAATAAAACAATGTATGTAAAAATGGTATATGGTTTAGGAAATAGTCATATGCATTATACAAAGTATATAGATATTTAATAGACAATAAATTTCTAATGATCAAAATAAAGTGACTGTTTCAAGAGAAATTTAATGATTACAAAATCAATCAAGAAAGTTAAAGTCAATAATTTCTCTGGTCAAATAGATCATAAACCATCCAAAGAAATAATGATGATGATATCATTAGAAAATATCCCCAGTAGATTATAAGTAAAATAAAGGGTTCTTTTTGTTGATGAATAAAAATAATGTAAGAATGTAATTAAATCATTATTGATGAAAATTCCATTTTCACTTTGAAAATCACTTTTAAAAATGAGAAAATTTGATAATATTATGAAAAAATTTAAAAGAAATCCTAAAAAACAATGATTTTTCATGATGGTGGGAATATTCATTTCATGTCGAGTACGTTAAAACAAAGATTCCTTTCACATTTTTAGAAAAAAGTAAAAAATACATTATTTAGAAAATGATATGAAGATTACTTTTAAACCATTTGTAAAAATTCAAACCCGAAAAATATTTCTTTAATAAATCATTGAATAATATTAATATTTTTATTTAATGTATTTTAAGGAAGATATAGATATAGAATAAAAAATATATTCAAATAAAAAGAAAAATAAAGTTTTATATCTTAAAAAAGATTTTCTCAATCATTTTAAGTAAAAAATAGAAAAAATTGGTACAATTGCATGAAAATTTCATGAATAATAAGAGTTTAAAATTAATGTTTTTTATTATATAAAGATCAAATAATTTCCTTTAATGTAAATTAAATCATAAAAAACCCCAGTTAAAATGATATTGGAGCATATACCCTTACCTCTTCGATATATTTTGAATCATAACCCCTGTAGAAAAAAAATTCAAATGAAACATTAAATACCCTTAAAATAAATATATCAATTATATCACTTATCAAAGGGAAAGTATACACATCTCATAAAATTAAATAGGTTCATAATATCAAATATGTATCAATGGAGAAGAAATTGAGATGAAATCTCTTGAAAAGGTCATACCATTGAAGTGAGGATTAATCAATGAATTGATTATGTGTATAGAATGTAATTAAACATAAAACAGTTTTAAATAAAAAATAAAATAATCAAAATATATTACGCACATAATATTATATTATCAAATACAATGAATACGTAATATAACCAAATGAAAAGAAATTGAGTTATGAAATTCCTTACTAGTTGGAAACATTCAAGTCAAATATACTTTGATGAAATGACTTAAATTAAAAAATAAAATACCGTTAAATATGAAGGATTCATGATATTATATGTAAAATGGGATTTATATACACCATAAAAAATCAATTGGGTCTATAATATTAAAATGTTCCTCAATGAAGGGAATTGAGATGAATTTTTTTACCTCACACTTCTCTTTAGTTGAAAGTGATTTAACCTATTTTATAATGGTTTTAAGCATGTTATTAATTTATACTAGAAACATATTCATATTTATGATATCATATATGATCCTATTATAAAACCTCACAACCCCTTCATTAATAATATTTTGTTATTACCATTGTTAAGGGTGTTAGCTGCTTTGTTTTCTCATGCATGTTTAGTTATGGACGTTTCGATTATTGTGCATGTGATATAGTTTCATTATATCCACACTTATATTAATTTTATAAATGTAATATTTATTTATTGGATTAATTTTTAGATTTTTTCTTGATAATTTAACATGGAAAATGAATCGCATCACTTTATGGAGACAGCAGGCCATATATACACATAAGCAACGATATAATTCCCTTAATGGAAAAAAGGTTATAGAAGTGGATGATATATTGATTTTATAGAATTAATATCATTTAATATTTATAATATATATTCACTATTTACTTCATTATTAATATACTTTTGATTCGGTGATAGAACACAAATTACATCGGTTCTTCATGCGGCAGTCTGCCATACACATAAACGATAGTTTTTTCCCCATTTGAAGAAGAAGAAGATGGATAAATATTATGACATAAACATAATAACATGTAAGTATATGGTAGATATGGGTGTAATAGTTTCTTTTTTTAATACATAATTGAATGCAGTAAATAGGGAAGTAAAAAAGAAGGAGCTTGATGAATATAATTACCTTCACTTAGAGAAACCTTCTTTGAATCTCTTATTAAGGACCCTAAGATTGGTATTTTGGGAAGAAAAATAACCTCTAGAATTTTTATAAGGATGTTGGGGATATATTTTGGTAGGGTATTGTGAGATTAATATATTAATAGGTCTTTATAATTGATGGTAGTAGTTTCCCTTTTATAGTGGGGGAGGGGGACTTCTTGGAAACTATATGGAAATTTCCTAAAAGAATAAAAAAATGATAAAGTCATTTCAAAGAAAAATAATTAAAAATGACCTTATATTAGAAGGAGGTATAGGATAAGGTTGAAAAATATACATTAAATAGTATTTTTTCATGTTTAATTCGTAAACTTACACTTATTTATTGGTTTACCCCAGGTAAACTTGTTTTAACATTAACTTGGGTAATTAGTTTTTACTATTTTTACTTTTCATTATAACCAAAAATTAAGTTTAACTTATTAACTAAAATTAATAATTATATTTAAAAATATTTAATCCATTTTATATAATTAAATTCACATAATTGGAAACTTTTAATTTAAAAGTGAACCCACAAAACATGTCAAAAATGGGTTTTTAATAAATGTGTTTAGTAAGCATAAGATGGTCTTACATTAACTATATGACTAGTGATCATAATTATATAGATTTTAAAAAAAATTATATATATAATCTATAATTTTTTTAAAATATTTCCTAATAATTGGTTATTTTAATTAACGAAAATGGGGTAACATTACTCACTTAAAAATGGTTTTTTGAAAAAGGCTTCTTTGAGCCTAAAAATAAACTTATATAAAAATCCAATATAAAATGATTAAAATGTAATTAATTATATTAAATATAACTAAATATTATTTATTTTACTTTGAAACCAAATTAAAATCATAATTGGACTTTTAAATTAATTTATTTATTGAAAATAAATGATAATTTTATAAAAAAGTTGTATTTTCACTATTCACTAAAAAATCCCAAAATTTCACCCTATAATAATTTTTATATGCTGATTTAAAAATGATATTATTTTTATAAAATAAAATTTCTAAAAGTTTTATAAATTAATTATAATTCCCAAGAATATAATGAAAAATAAAACCATTTTTGAGTAAAATGTGTTTTTGAAGCATTAAATGATTTTATTCATAGTTATGTACTTATTTATAAATATATTATATAAAAACTTTGTACATATTTTCATAATGTGATTTGAAATATTCAATTCTACTAACTTAACAGTTGGGTTATAAATTTTACATTAAATAATAATATTTAAATAGTATATAATGGTTCTCTTAAAACATGTTGTTGCATGTTGTTTATGTTATAAAACACAATGTTATTCTTTTAAAATCTCAATGTGTTAAAATGAGTGTTAATTTTTCTTTTTAATGTGTATAATTTTCAAAATTACTACTAATAATCTATCATTTGGATATCTTATCATATCAAGCTATGTAATATATGGTGGAGTGGTTACCATATTGGTTGTTGAATGCAATAAAGTTTCATAGATGATATTCTAGGTTTACCATCATCGAGTGTTTGATTATTGTATTATCTTACTTCATATGTCATACTGATTTTTTTTAGTCATCATATGGTTTATATTATTTCATATAATTTATTTTTAATTGAAAACCTAACTGGAAGAATGTTTTCATTGGGATCTATGTGACCTTCCCAACCAATGGTTCCAATAGATTAAGATTGGTTCTTGTTCGTAACATCTATAGTTTTGTGAGAATGATACTGTACGGGTAGTGTTCGAGGTGTAGTTAGAACAACCTAAAATTCCTAATGAATTTTTTTTTAATATATGAATGGAATTTAGTGAGTTTAAGACCCATGGATTTTTTTAATAGCCTTTATTGATGTCACCCTCATTTGAAATAAAACATAGGGAAAGCATCTCTGGTGTTTGGAGGTTGTTTTTAACAAGCTTAGAGAACACCATCGATGTGGAAAAACCTCAATGATTGATCTCTATATTTTGGAAGTCTAATCATTTAATCATGATATTATAGTTTGTGGTGTAATTATTTATCTATATTAAGTCAGAGGTCATGATGTTTTAGGTGTTCATAGTGGAATAGTGGTGTAGTGGTTGCTGAATTCCCTAGAAAGAGTTTTCTTACCTGAGGGATATTTGAGATATTTGAGAAACTCACCTTGGTGTGGATGGATTCTATGGAATAGGTGATATTTTTTTATCAGTTACAATGGTACTCACATATCTATGAATGTGAGAGACACTGTATAGTAGCTTGAGTTTGGGAACATGTGAAATTTAGTATTCATTGATAGTTATCCTAACATTTTCCCTTAAAGGTGATTTCTTTTGGATTTATTGGTGACATCTTGAAGCGAATCATCTTAGGTGGTGATGATTAATAGAGAATTAATGTTCCCCTATGAGTATGGGACCTTTATGGTAGAAGATAAATGGCATCGTTGTGTCTCCATTTTATCTATATAGACAATGAAATTTCTCTAAGGGTTATAGATATAGTTGCTCAAGTTTGGAAGGTATTACCTTGGGTCTAAAGCCAATAGATCAATGTTATTTTAAAGGTTAAGAATATCAACATTTTATTTTTGTAGATTAGGTCACCAACTAGATTTACATTGTTTTATAGAGATTTTAGAAAGATGATACTATGTCTTGGGGTGATCATCAATCACTTTCACATAGAGAGATTATATCCCAACCAAGGGATCTTCAGTAATGCATGTGAGCCTATAGGGATACATAGGTGTCGTTGTGTGTTATTTCTTATGGAATTTAATTTCCATTAAAGGTGTGGGCATGATTATCTCCCTAATGGTTGTTGGGTGATTTGGACCCCTCATCAACAACTGAAAAAAAATTATAATACATGGGCCCTACCTAACTAACAAGCATATTAATAAAGGATCAACTCAATGAGGAAGTAATATATTGTGTTCTTAAGAAAAATAAAATTAAAATGAAATAAAACAAAAAAATCATAAGTATCCACAATATGGAAAGGGTGATGTGAAAGTAAATAAAGTGAATATTTGTGAAAAAAATATGAAAAATGTAAGAAATAATGCATGAAAACAACATAAGGGAAGACAAAAGGGTTAATAATTTGTAGAATAGGGAAGATTGAACTAATATAAATTGATGTAAAGGGTGTATTTTCATGATTCAATGTTAATAATAACTGTGAAATTTTGATAAAGATTTTTTTTAATTTATTTAATTGTCTCTTAACTATTAACTTAGTTCTATTATCTCACATAAAAGAATGATTTTCCAACCAAACTCAATGAATTAACTGTTTTTTCGGAGAGAAAATAAGCATCAAACAGTTTCAATTTAAGTACTTTGGTAGATACTTTTAGGGAAAATGGTCCATTTTTCTTCACCTTATAGTACTTAGAATAATGTTGAAAAAATTATCAAAAAGAATAAAACTGAGAAAATGTAATGAAAAGGTATACACTGTCATTCTAAAAATAAAAAACCACCTAAATTTTTCAATCTAATATGATTAATGAATTAATTTATCATTAAAATTAAATATTTAACTCTGACATGAATATATTTTTTTATCATTAGAAAAATAAAATAAAAATACAATGATAGAAAATCTAAGAAGAATTTAAAAAATTGATAAACATGATAGAAAAATATAAAGTATTCAATTCATTTCAATTTTAATTTCCTAATGGAATTTAGTTACACATGTTTAAATCGATAAAAATTAATAAGAACCCCATAAAAAATAACTCGGAATATAGGAATAAGAAGAATCAATAAATTATTCTTCTCTACCAAGATATCCACTTTTTCAATGGAAATAGTGAATCCATTCATAGTCTAAATAATTTATTTTAGGATTACAGAAAACGGAGTTGCTAGATTATTAATTGAGATAAAATAAATATTTTTTCCTAATAGTTCTCCGGATAAAAGGGTAGAAAGGATTGAAATCAATCTTGGCATTTCAAGAAGACACTTTCCCATGGATTACTTGGGTTCTCCGAAAGCTCCGAGTATGGTGGGGATTCATAAATACAATGGGTTGGTTGATAAAATTTCTACTCATATAAATAACTAGAAAAATATATTCCTTTCTTTTGGGGGGTATATAACTCTTGTTAATTATTTCCTTTCATCTATACCTATGTACGTTCTATATATGTGTAAGATCCCGATATTTTCTTAGGAAATTTATACATCATATAATGATATTACATATCTTGAAATATTTAAATTGGGATAAAAACATATGAGGTGACAGGTTTTTCAGTGTAAACCATTAAAAAGTATTACACATTGTGTAATGCCCTGAGTAATAGATTAAAATTTTCCATGCGGCACATTTTTTGCATTTACATCACACAGCCTCCCTCCTCTCAGCCCTACGTAGATTCTTAGAGGACTTTGAGCAATTTTCTCATCTCTAATCATTATGGACCAAATATCTACACCACATTGGGTAAGTGGATTCTTCTTAATTAGATCTCTTCTTCTTATACTCATCTTCCCAGATAAAAGAGATGTGATTATCCACTATTGGATATAGAACAATATTTTTTAAATCTAGGTCAAGGATTGTTGGCTTTAGATCTGTATTTAAGAGAACTTGTTTCTTTTGATTATGGATTTAGGTTTTGGATTTATACTGCATTCATCATTTCATTTTCGGTTGATCTACATTAAATTTGGGTTTTTCATTGGCAAGCATTCTTTGTCACCATTCTTGAGGTAGGTGGTCTAAAATTTAAATCCCATATTCATGATTAAAATTATGTGTATCTAATTATAGAATTTCTACTAGATATTTTTCAATTAAACTATTGATTAAATTAATTAATTTGGATAATTAATTAATTAAATTCAATTTTAAAATGGGATATTGTAATTTTTTATCATGAATAACTAATTGTTAAATTAATTATGAGGAAATTGAGATTGTTTAACTTTATTAACTAATTATAGAATTAATTAATGGGGATGATTGGTATTATGAAATTGTGATTTGAATAATTAATTATTGAATTAATTATTTTTAGATTGAAGTTATTGAAAAGTAATTGTTAATTTTAGAATTAATTATTGGTAGTTGTTGTGATTATGAAATTGTTGGAATCTAATTATTTAATTTTTGAATTAAATTATTTTATTGAGTAAGAACAATTAATTGATGAATTAATTTCAGATATTTAATTTGTTGAGTTAGACCAATTGATTGATGGATCAGTTTTGGATATTTAATTGCTTGAGTGAGTGTAATTAATTGATAGAATAATTAATGTAGTAATGTGATTATTTAATTTTTGAATTAAATAATATAATTGAATTTCATTAATTAATCGTGAATTAATTAATGGGAGTTGATATGGACAATTTATTATTGAATTAATTGATGGTGGTTGAATGCGATTAATTAATTATGAATTAAATAATTTGATTTGATGTTGAAAATTAATTGGTTAATTAATTGAAGGGAATTAGTTGGATTAATTAATTTTGTAATTAATTAATTAAAATAGATGTGAACAATTAATTGGTGAATTAATTGAAAGGATTGAGTTAGTTTAATTAATTGGATAATTAATTAATTGTGATTTTAGTAATGATGAAATTGAATGAGTTAGATTAATTAATTAGAAAATTAATTAATGGGGATTATTTTGATGGTCTAATTGAATGAGATAGATTAATTAATTCAAAAATTAATTAATATATATTATTTTGTTGATATAATTGAATGATTTAGAATAATTTATTGATGAATTAATAAATTATCATTATGGTGATGGAGAAATTGAATGAATTGAATTAATAAATTAGTGAAATAATTGATGTGGTTTATTGGGATATTTAATTGATACAATTGGATAATTAATTGATAAGTTAATTATTAATATTGAGATTTGATAATTGATATAATTAATTTTGGAATTAATTATAAAGTATTGAGATTGAAAATGAGATAATAATTTATGGAATTGATTATGGGATTCTGAGTTTGTGGATGTTGATTAATTAATTTATGAATTAATTTATGGTATTTACATAATTAATTAATTGGGGAATTAATTAAAGGTGTTTATGTGGAAAAATAATTGTTGAATTAGTATTGTAATTGGAGGATAATTAATTCCTGAGTTAATTACATTTTTTTGAATTATAAATTGTGAATAATTAATTGATGAATTAATTATTGGTTGTCAAGTTGTGAAATTATTTATTAATTATTGAATTAATTAATAGACTTTATATGGTTAATTAATTTTGGAATTAATTAACGGAAGGGTTGTGGTTAATTAATTTGTGAATTAATTAATGGGATAGACATGGTTAATTAATTGTTGAATTAATTAAAGGATTAGGAATGATTACTTCATTTTGGAAATTAATTAATTAAATTGATGTGATTAATTAATCGTTGAATTAATTAAAGGAAATGGGTAATGATTAATTAGTTGGTGAATTAATTAATAGAATGGATGTAGTTAAATAATTATTAAATTAATTAATGGAGTTAAAGTGACCAATTAATTGATGAATTAATTGAAGGGATTGTTATGATTAATTAATTAAGGAAATTAATTAATGAAATTTATGTGATTAATTAATCATTGGATTAATTAATGAAAAATGGTTTATGACTAATTCATTTGGGAATTAATTAATGGAACGTATATAGTTAATAAATTATTGAATTAATTAATAGAGATGGAATGACAAATAAATTGTTGAATTAATTGAAGGGTTAGATATGATTAATTAATTGTGAATTAATTAATGGAATGTTTGGTGAAATGGGAAATGGTTGTGAAAATTTTAGCAAAGAGTAGCACATGGGATAACCAGGATATAAAAATGAGATTAAAGGTAGAAGACTGTGTGAGCTTCCAATACTGTTTTCTAAAGGACTATGTGAGCCTTGAAGGAGGAAGACTGTGTGAGATTCTATTTTTTATGAAGGACCGTGTGAGCCTTCAAGGAAGCAGACTATGTGAGTTTCTATTTTTTTCGAAGGACCATGTGAGCCTTCGAGGGGAATGACCGCAAGAGTTTTCCCATTTTTCATATGAAGCATTTATACTTTTTTTTATTACTTACTATAGACCCTTGAGGTTAGAGCCCACAGTGTGCATTACTCATGCCAAAATGATTTACATGTTTATGTATTTGATAAATACCATATAAATTATGGTAATGAATGGTAACATGGACATTCAGGATTTGGATATCCCTTCAAGACAGTTCAGACTCTAACAGAAGCCGAACTAGGTATTGATGTTCGGGTGTCCTCAGGAACCCAAGGGTTTAGGAAGTTAAATAAAGGATAATTTAATAAATAAAATTTTTTTACTTTATTACTTATATTTTATTATTTATATACCTATATTCACAATTATTGACTAGATTTTTTTAAACGTCATTGGTGGTGGCTTACTGAGTTTTACTCACACCCTACTCAGGCTGTCTAATTGGTACCTTAATAGTCTTTGTGTTTTCTGGATAGGTTAAGGGAAAAGGCCCTATTTTAGATTGTCGAATTGGGGTTAGATCATGGATGAGAGAACCGGGCATGGTTCAGGACCCGATTGGGAGTTTTCAATGTCATTACATTTGGGTTTTCTATTTGACACTTGGAACGTACTTATCATGGCATATATATTATTCCATTTTGATTCTATATTTCTAGTCTTGGTTATCTTATGACATTGGTAGTGTTTATGATTATATATGATTTCGCTATATTTTTTATTATTTCCACTTGTGTTTACTATGAAAAAAGAAAAAAAAGAGTATATTAACCCCATGATTGATAATATACCCTTGCTGCTAGTTGGTAGCCTCTGGTTTACGGGGAGGCATGCCTGATGTCATGTGACTAATCAACTCGAGGCACCGATGCATGTCACCCAGGCTGGGACATTACAAAGTGGTATTAGAGGAGTTTATTTACTTCTTTTTTTGTCTTACCATTTGGGTAAATGTTGACAGGAGAATATTAGAAATTGGGTCTTTGTTATGAGATTGTTCATTGGTGTAGCTACCCCATGTACGAGGGTAAAAGACATGTTCCCAGGGTGGGATGGTTGTTATTGATATGTGTTGTTACAATTGATGTTATTTCACCTAGGGTGATGCACTTGTTGTGTGATGTGATTATTATTTCTAAAATTTTTTAAGATCGACTCGTGGACCTTAGTGTCATGAGAGTTGAGTCTTCATGCATCATCCTAGGCACTTAGTATTATTTTGGGATAAGCAACATTGTATGAATGCTTAAGAAAATGGGTTTTGGGAGAGTTGTAAAACTTGAACTATTTTTCCTTTCTTGTGAAATTGAACTAAAAATAGTGCCTAACATAAAATTGATAAAGATTGTAAAATGATTCGAGATTAGAATAAATGGGTGTCTAAATGATAAAAATATAACAATGAGAACATCTTTACCCTTTTTAACCATGAACTAGGTGTGTGATGGTTAAGGGTAGTGATAGTGCCTCAGTCTTGAATGTGTTGTAGGAAAAAAGGGGGGGAAAACTTATTATGGTTTTGTGTAAATCCCTCTTGTCAACTGTGCTAATGTTGTGAAATAAGAATCCTTTTTTTTCCATTGATGCGGGTAAGTTTGGGTATTGAAAATTTTATTCTTTGAGAACTTGGTTGTGGGTTGTGTGAGAGACCATATAGTTTTGGATTAGTGTGGTGAGATGTTGGTAGGAAGGGAAGCCTGAGACATTTGAAAAATTAATATGTTTCCATAGTGGGAGGAAACGTTGATAATTAAGGATTTGGGGTGGTTTTCATCAACAACTTATTAGTGTATTTTTAATTATTGAAGATCATTTCCCATACCTTGACATCATCCTAGGTACCCTAAGAAAGCTCTGGCTTTACACCTAGCTACAAAAATGTTTTTTGGTTAAATATGGGGACCCATAGAAGTTGCAATTATGACTAAGTATATGTGGAGATGGATTGTGGATGATAAACCATCGATAGTTTACATGTGAGGTTCTCAGTAGGTACCAGTGGTCGATAAATATTTTGGACCACAAAAAATGGTGGTTTATTTCCCTAACAAGTAGAGTTAACAATGCTACAAAGGTGGGGGGTGATTTACAAGTAAAAGATGAGTGGAGAAAGACCATTGGTTTAAAGTGGTGGCATCATAATTTTAATGTGAAACATGTAAGGTGGATGTTTAAATTCCTCAGAGAAAGGCCAGGTGGGACTTAGAGTGGATGTGGTGGATATAAGTCATTTCCATGCTATTTTTATGGAAATTATGAGTGACAATTTTGGATGGATTTATTGAGATTGTTGGAAATATTAAGTTGGGAAAACATTTATGGTATGTTGTGGAAGTTTATCTGGAGACCGATGCATTCTTTGAGGAGAATCTGACACATGTGTTGGGTTGTTGTGGGAAGGTGTTGTGGGACAACATTGTACTGATATTTTTCATATTGTTGAAACTTGGGCATGTGCAAGAGGAAAATTAGGAGATAGAATCGAATATTATGGCTCAGTGGCCTGATATTTTTTAATCAGAATCTTATAGAATCTTGGGAGTACATCTCAAGGAAATACTATTATAAAGTGGAGAGATTGTACGATCTCGTTCTTTTATCAGGAAATTTACACATTGCGTAATGATATTACATGTTGTGTAATATTTTAATTAGGATAAAAACATTGGAGGTGACAATTTTTTTGGTGTAAACCATTGAAAATAATAACACGACATGTAATGGAATTACGTGCCTTATAATTCCCCAAGAAGCATATTAAAAAGTTCGATGTAGATCATTTTGTACATTTATATCATACAACCTCCCTCCTCCTAAACCTAAGAAGATTCTCAGCAAAAATGGAGTGATTTCCTTATCTTTAGTCATAGTGTAAAAAATATATACACCACACCGGGAAAGTGGATTCTTCCTAATTAGATCTCTTCCTCTTTTGATCCTATTTTCGGATAAAAGAGATATATTTATGTGTTGTTGGATCTAGATCTAGATTTATTGAATATTGATCAAGGGTTTTTGGATTTAGATTTAGATTTAAGAGATCTTGTATCTTTTAACTGTGGATTTAGGTTTTTGATCTAGACTGCATTCATTATTGCATTCTCTGTTGATCTGCTTCAAATTGGGGTTTTCCATTGGCAAGAATTTTTCATCACCATTCTTGGAGTATGTGCATTAATATTTAAATCTCATAGTCATGATTAAAATTATGTGTATGTAATTGTGGAATTTCTACTATATGATTAGAAATTATGTTCTTGATTGAATTAATTAATTTAGATAATTAACTAATTAAATTAAATATGAATTGGGATATTATAATTTTATATCATGAATAATTAATTGTTAAATTAATTATAAGGAAATTGAAATTTTTAAACTTGATTAATTAATTGTATAATTAATTAATGTGGATGGTTGGTATTTTGAAATTGTGATTTGAATAATTAATTTTCGAATTAATTATTTTTATATTGCAGTTGTCGAAATGGAATAATTAATTATTAGAGATTTTTGTGACTATGAAATTGTTTGAATGTAATTATTTAATTGTTTAATTAAATAATGTGACTGAGTAAGAATAATTAATTGATGAATTAATTGGGGATATTTAATCTGTTGAGTTAGACCAATTAATTAACAGATCAGTTGGGGATATTTAATTAGTTGAGTGAGGATAATTAATTGATGGATTAATTAATATAGTAATGTGATAATTTAATTGTTGAATTAAATAACAGAATTGAATATGATTAATTAATTTTGAATTAATTAATGTTTTTTAACATGGACAATTAATTGAAGAATTAATTGATGGTGGTTGAATGTGATTAACTAATTGTGAATTATTTAATGAGAGTTGACGTGGATAATTAATTAGTGAATTAATTAATGGGAATGAGTTCAATTAATTGATTGTGGAATAAATTAATGGAAATAGATTAGAATAATTAATTGGTAAATTGTTTTAAAGGATTGAGTTACATTAATTAATTGGATGATTAATTAATGGGGATTTTTATAATGATGCAATTGAATGAGTTAGATTAATTAATTGGTAAATTAATTAATGGGGATTGTTATGGTGGTTCAATTGAATGAGTTAGATTAATTAATTGGGAAATTAATTAATGAAGATTATTTTTTTTCATGCAATTGAATGAGTTAGATTAATTAATTGACGAATTAATTAATGGGAATTATTGTGATGGTGAAATTGAATGGATTGTATTAATTAATCATTTAATTAATTAATTTGGATTGCTAGGATATGGAATTGATAGAATTGGATAATTAATTGATAAATAAATTATGATATATTGAGATTTGATAATTTATATAATTAATTGTTGAATTAATTATGAAGTATTGAGATTGTGAATGAGATAATTAATTGTTGAATTGATTTTGGGATTTTGAGTTCGTGGATTTTGATTAATTAATTGATGAATTAATTAATGATATTGATGTACTTAATTAATTGTGTTGTTAATTAAGGGTATTTATGTGAAAAAATAATTGTTCAATTAGTAATGAAAGTGGAGGATAATTAATTATTGAGATAATTATAATTTTTTTGAATTATAAATTGTGAATAATTAATTGGGGAATTAATTGTTGGTTTCAAGTTGTGAAATGATTAATTAATTGTTGAATTAATTAATGGACTTTATATGGTTAACTAATTGTTGAATTAATTAACAGAAGGGTTGTGATTAATTAATTTTTGAATTAATTAATGGGATATAAATGGTAATTAATTGTTGAATTAATTAAATGATTATGAATGATTAATTTATTTTGGAAATTAATTAATGAAATTGATATGATTAATTAATAATAAGATTAATTAATGGAAATGGGTTATGATTAATTATTTTGAAAATTAATTAATAGAATGGATGTAGTTAATTAATTGTTGAATTAATTAACAGAGTTGAAGTGACCAATTAATTGATGAATTAATTAAAGGGGTTATTATGATTAATTAATTATGTAAATTAATTAATGAAATTAATGTGATTAATTAATGGCTGTATTAATTAATTTAAATGGGTTATGATT
Organism: Viscum album; assembly: GCA_963277665.1. Taxonomy (NCBI): domain Eukaryota; kingdom Viridiplantae; phylum Streptophyta; class Magnoliopsida; order Santalales; family Viscaceae; genus Viscum; species Viscum album. The sequence goes on along the minus strand of OY728125.1, from coordinate 1,549,599,595 downwards.
AATTAATTTTTGAATTAATTAATTGAATTGATATAGTTAATTAATTGTTGAATTAATTAACAGAAATGGAATGACCAATTAATTATTGAATTAATTAAAGGTTAAGATATTATTAATTATTTGTGAGTTAATTAATGGAATATTTGGTTAAATGGGAAGTGGTGATTATAATGATGAAATAGAGTAGCACATGGGATAACCAAGGCGTGAGAATGAGATTAAAGGTAGAAGACTACGTGAGCTTCTAATATTTTTTTCTGAAGGACCGAGTGAGCCTTTAAGGAAGAATACTGTGTGAGCTTCTATTTGTTTTCCAAAGGTCCATGTGATCCATTAAGGAAGAAGGCTTTGTGAGATTCGGTTTGGACTATGTGAGCCTTTTAGGGGGAAGACTATAACGCCCCAATCACAGAATCCTGGTGTTGGTGCATTATTATAATACATTAGAATGATTATAAGGAATAAAATCATGAAGTAAAAATCAGTTTAGTAGTGTTGGAATACCATATTATATACATGAAACTCATAATACATTGGTAAAAGAAAATAAAACATGATACAATATAAAATGAAATAAACTGCATCCTTGAAAGATTATATAATGTTTTCTTCATCATAACATAGTGAATGAAAACATAACAAAGGGGTGAGCTCAGATGCTCAGTAAGGGATAGTAATATAATGGAAGTTATAATAAATATAAACATTAGTCATGGTGAATAACTGAGAACACATGCCCTTAAAAATAAACTTGAGCATAATAAGGAATGAATGAAAGCTAAGTAAATAAATCCATATAATAGATCACGTGAAACATTACAATGGATATTCTCCTAGAGAAATAATCACAAGATTTGTTAATTTCTAAAATCATAATAAGGGAAATAAATTTTTTGGACATTCGGAAACATACCATCAAGGCCTTGGCTAGGACATTTAAAAATGATTAAGGTCTCGGCCAAAAACATATCTGAAAATGGGCAAGACCTCAGCCAAGTCCATATATGTTTGTCTCATGAGACTTACCAAAGAATAAAGGGTCTATAGTTTCCCTACACATCACATACTAAGTACAATTACTTCCTCATATTAATGGGGATCAACTTAAATAATATATATATATATATATTCAATGTAAATTAAATTCCCCAATCTATAAACATATTTACTAACCTTTTAGAGTAATCAGTGAATGGAAATCTAGATAGCACATCCATAGTCAAACTAATCAGAAACCTTTCAACAACATATTTTAGATGATATCATAAGATATAACCCTCAATTAAGTACAATATTTAAAAAATTATGTTGACATATATGAAGATACTTTTAAATGAGACGTTGAAAAATTCTTGAGGAAATAATCCTTAAACATTCCAAAGTTCCCAATGCCACTTTGAAAAATTCAAATCATAATCCCCTATAATATCAAGATAATATGGTTAATATTTATATAATATATCAAATGGTATTACACACACCACATGTAAGTAATAAGTGGTGAATATGGAATATATCTCATAAAAGATGAAGTGAGACAACAAAAATCCTTTTCACTTTGGAAAGAAGATTTATTTTAGAAAATCATTATATTTGTCATGAACTTAGATTAAAAACATGTAAATCATATAAAATAAAAGGGTAAGGACATTGAAATCATATTTTAAGAATAAATTATGCCCCACTAAATTTAAATCATGTAAAAATAGTTTTTAAGATGCTTTAGAAATAAAACATTTTAGTGCAGTTTAAGGAAGATATTTTAGAGTGGAAAGGCATGTTTTTATTATAAAATCAGAAATGAAAAATTATAGTTTTCCATGATAAAATTTTTAATTTTATAAAAATAAAAATGGCTTAAAATTGATTATAGAGTGTCCTATAACATATGTATAATTAGAGAAGTTCCCCTGAAACGGGTTAGTATTTCAGGAAGAATTTTTTAAAGATCCTTTTAAAGCATGTAACTCCCCATAACATAAATAAGGATTTTTTTTTGGTAAAAATATATATATAATTCAAACTGAATTTATTAGTATTAATTAAGAATAAATAAGAATTTCATTGAGGTAGAGGATAAGAGTAACCTGAATGGAAATGGAGGTTTGCGTAGAAATTCCTTACCTCTTTGTAATTAATCGAATCACATGCCCCAAAATTAATAATCATAAAATGATAAATTGAATACCATTAAAATATAAAATATTCATTATATGATACATTAACCATTATTATACATAAACCATACACAAGAAATAGTGGTGAGTAAGGAATATATCACAAAAATGAAAGTGAGATGAGGAAAACCCTTACATTAAGTCCAAATGTATTCTGCACATGATCGTAATGTCCTAAAAAATAAAATTAAATTAATTAATAAATAATACCATAACCATATCTAAATTTAATTTTATTTTTTTATTTTTTTATGTTAATTTATATAATTTTTAATGGGTTAAGATATTCAATTTCATCATTTGGGAGTGCATTTTTTTTGTTTTCATGATCGGTTTGCTTGTATAAGAGTGTGGAAGTTCAAGTAAAATGGAAATTTAAAATTAGAATTGAAATTATGAGTTATTATTGATTATATAGATGGTTAAATGATCATATAAATACTTTGGTTATTTTTTGAGAGTATGAATTGTTAGATAAAGTTTTAATGTTAAACGCTTGGATTAATTTGGAGGTTTTTTTATCACCACGAACTCATTTTGTTTTATAATTTAATACCATGTGTAAAAACTAATTCAAGAAAATTAAATAGGATATATTAAATTTATTATGATATGGTTCAACCATAAAATTTTTTATGACCAGAATTTAATATGGTAATAGAAATTAAAAACTCTTCATCCTTCAGTGCGATAAATTAACACATCTCGGACAGTGTTTTCATTTTTAGTATAAGAGGAGGGGTAAGAGAGAAGATGATGAAATATTACATTAGCATAATATCATTATAGTAAATTTAAGGTGCTTTAATTTTCATATCATTTGGATGATGGGAGGTGAGTAGATAGAAACAATAGAATGGAAGTTGTAAAATAAATTGAAAGAAAAAAAGGAAAACAGGTTTACCTCTTGAGTACTCCTCCTTTAGAACCTCGTTAAGGCCTTTGGATTTTTCATTTTCATGAGACCATAAGGTCTTGTACATGATTAAGGGTATTGGGAAGAGTATTTGGAAGAAATTAAGAAAAGGTAAATTCTTGAGTGGTATGGGAGGAAGAGGGGGTGAGGGGTGGTTTTTATAGTGGAGGAGAGGAGGGGTTTCCAATTATTTTAATTATTATTTAATTATTTTGTATCAAGACATTGAATAGTATTTATTATTATGACTAAAAATAGTAATAGGTGAATGTGTGTTGGAAATATTGCATATTTACCTCATCCATGACTCTATCATGATGCAGAAATTCATTTATTTAGCATATTTCGTAAATTAACGTGTTTTCACTATTCACCAAAAATTCAAGTATATCAGAAAAATCCCAAAAAATCTCCCTAACCATTTTTCTATGTGTAAAATACAAAAATGAACTCCATTTTATGAAAATAATTTTATAAATAAGAGGAATTTAATTTTTAATTACAATCACCATTTACTAGAAAAATACCATTTTTAAAATTATAACTGATTTTATAATACCTTAAAAACTTAACTAAGGTATTGTTAAATTATACCAAAATCATAGTAAAAAATAATATTAATTTATGAATAAATTTTTTGAATTATTTTTTAAATTAAATTATTAATTATAAAATTGTAATTAAATACTTATTTCACATAGAATACCAATACTTAATTATTAATGATTAAACTATTTACTTTCATTTATAAGGTGCATGAATTATATTTATACTTACATGGGTGAGGTTACTATTTATAATGATACATTACTATTCATATGAGTCATGTTACTATTTATAAGGGTATATTACTATTCATAAGGGTCGTGTTACTATTCACCAAAAAATTAAGTTGATCCTATTATAATCTAAAAAACTTACAGATCGCAACGGTGTATGTCAATTTTTTGAAATTTAAATCATAGAAGTGGAAACATTATGTTAATTGGCTAGGTTATAAAAATGTTTTGATTCACAGGGACTCGGTGTTTTACGTATAAAATAAATCTAATGAATTGAAATAATTTAATAAGAACATTCCATAAAATCTTAGGGTGTCATATTAATTATGAATATGTTTGTAACATAATTTAGTATATATCAAAATAATTATAATAGCCAATATATGTATTCTTATTTAAAATATTTAATTAAATAATCTACTGATCAAATACATCTATTCATATTAAAATATTCTTTTAGGCAAAATAATAGTGTAAAAAGTATTTTTTTAGAATATTAATTAATTAATTTCAAATATATAAATTATAATTATTTATAAGTATTATTATTATTTAAAACACTTAATTTTAAATAATTTCCAATCATTAAACAAATCTTTATGGTGTTAGATTTCTCCCCCCTCAATATAATTGTGTCCTTGCAATTTGAAACTTCCCTCAAAAAGTTAAAGGTTGATTCTTGAAAATTCCCTTGTGGGAACCCATATTAGAAATAGGGATAATAAAATATCCTCTAGAAAATAGGTTAAGTGAAATAAGGTGGTCACCAGAAAAATTATTATTTCAAATGGGGTGAAAATAGTTGGAATTAAAAACCTAAAAATGGAATAAAAATCAAACTATAAAGTTCTTATGGAAAGTGATAGAGAACATGTTCAGATGAAAGTTGATTACTATAAAACTATAAACTGCTATAATGAAAAAAAAATTGATATTCTAAAAGATTGTTATAATATGAATTTTTTTATTTAAGACTATTTTCCTTCATTTGAGGAATTATTCCACTCTATAGAGTATAAATATACGTTTCTATTTCATAAACACAATCTTATCCTTTGATTGTGCCTTGGTCTATTTATACTTCATCTCTTTGCACAGGTTGCATCATGTGATGAAGTAATACACTAACCTCTAAAACCTCATACAATGGTAAATTTACACCATTCATAAATGGTTAAACTTTTCAAAATATAATGATTCAATACTTTATAAAGAAGATATCTGAATTTCCAAGATGATCTTATCATTAGCCCTTAATCAACATGAAGCAGTTCTAAATTTTCACATTCCAAACATGTGAATATCTTCATCATGTATCCTCTTGAAATATTGTAACAACTTTAATTACCATAAAAACTTATTGGAAGCATGAATTATTTGATATTCCTTAAGTAAGATACATGTTATTGGATATATTCCTTAAATCCAAAAGTGTTGTTACCTCCATCGATGGTATCATAGAACACTTATCTACAAATCAATAATCAGTTACAAGTTAGTCAGTACTTATCCAAATAAATCATTTCTTCATCATTATCCTAACATCATAAATATATTAAGGGTTATCTTTCCCACAATCATGTGTTTTCTAAAAAAATTAACTTTCTACCAAATATATTTTCTTAGTACCATTCAACATATAGTCTCAAATCCTTAATGAAAAAGTATTATAGTACAATCCTAATATATTCCATAATTTTTGTAACCAAAACATTGTGGAAAAAATATTCAAATGACATGATTCTTGACTAGGCATATTAATCATTCTACTTCATCTGTGGTAGTATCATAACTTGATCATTATCCAGTAACATCATTTAGGGTTATTCCTTTGACGCTTGGAATATTGATTCGCATAGTGTCTCGTTTCTTTGTAGTTGAAGCATTATTCATTGGAATCCTTTTTCATACCCTTTTAATCATGAACATGGTGTACGTTTTCCCCACACTTATAAAAAACTCTCATTCCCTTCAATAATTTACTAGGATGATTCTTTCCACAGTTATAGCATATGGGAAAACCCTTCTTTCCCTTCTTCCCTTAATCTATATTTTCCTCTTTCATCCACTTCTTCTCTTTCTTCCCTTCAAATCCCCCTATAGAATTCATTAATTATCTTATTAACACAAGATATTATTTCCACATATGATGATAATACATGGGATAATATCTTCCTTTGAAATGATGGCTTAAGACCACGAGAGATATGATCCTTATTACTATTTTCATCATGTGTATTGTTGATGTTCTCATTTCTTATGATAAGCACCATTTCTAATCAATTCCATATACTATATTAACTTATAAAATTATGAAATTTCTCTAAAAATATTATAGCACATAACCTAAATTTATTCATAGTAGATCCTAGAACCATATACTTTGGTAAAATTGGAACCATAAATCCTTCATAATGGTTTGTATGAAAAATGTGAATTATTCTAACCATACCCAAGAGTGTCAAATAAGGTGCACATTAAGGCCCATTTTCATGTACCAAGTTACCCTGGTTTAATCCCAAAACACCTTGTTAGATTTGTTACTCCTAGGTACATCTGTTCCAGAACCATGTCCACATATAGTATCCAGAAATGGATGTATTTTCTAGGAAGATACACATAATCTATACTGTACCAAAATTATAGGATGTTCTTGTATACTTATCCTCAATGTCTATTTTAGGATTATGTTCTATAATATATGTTTTCTAAATCTAGTTTCAAAGGTTTCTACTAAACTTCCTATGATACCAACTGTAATTCCCTAACCCCAGAAGCCCGAATTTGGTGCATTATTTTAATACATTGGAATGATTAAAAGAAATAAAATCTCAATGTAATGATTAGTTTATTAGTGTTGGAAGACCATATTACATACATGATACTCATAATACATTGGGAAAAGAAAATAAAATTTGATACAATATTAAATGAAATAAATTGCATCCTTGAAAGATTGTACAATGTCTTCTTCTTCATAACTTGTGGAAAGGAAACGTAAGAAAGGGGTGAGATCATATGGTTAGTAAGGGTATGAAATACAATGGAATTTATCATAAATATAAACAATAGTCATGGTGAATAACTGATAACACATGCCTTTAAAAATAAACTTGAGCATAATATGGCATGAATGAAAGCTGAGTAAATAACTCCATATAACAAATCACATGAAATATTATCATGGATATTCTCCTAGTTGAATAATCACATTATTTGTTGATTTATAATATCATAATTAGGCAAATTCATATGTCGGTCATTCTGAAACATACCTTCAAGGAATTAGCCAAGACATCTAAAAAATATTAAGACCTTGTCCAAAACTATATCTGTAAATGGGAAAGGCCTCATCCAAGTCTATATTTGTTTCTCTCATGAGACCTACTGATGCATCGAGGGGCTATATCAGGCACCACACATCACATACTAAGTCAAATTAATTCCTCATATAAATGGGGATAAACCTAAATAATATATACATATGTAATGTAAATAACTTTCCTCAATCAGTAAACATAATTACTAACCATTCAGAGTTATAGGTGAATGGAAATAAAGATAGAACATCCATAGTCAAACTTACCAGAATCCCTTCAACAAAATATTTTAGATGATATCATAAGATATAAATCTTAATGATTTACATGATTCTGCAAAGTATGTTGACATATATGAAGATAATTTTAAATGATACATTGCAAAATTCTTGAGGAAATAATCCTTAAACATTCCAACGTGTCCCATACAAATTTGAAACATTCAAATCATAATACCTTATAAAATCAGGATAATAATAAGACTCTTGATATGATATATCAAAGAGAAGTACATACACCACATGTAAGGAATAATTTTTGAACAAGTCATATATCTCATAAAAGATAAAGTGAGGCGAGAAAAATCCTTTTTTACTTTGGAAAGAAGAGTTCTTTTGGAAAATAATTTATATATGCCTTGAACTCAGACTGTAAACATTTATATCACATAAAAAAGTTAAGGACGTTGAAATTATATTTGATCCATAAATGATGTCCCACTAAATTTAAATCATGTAAAAAATGGGGTTTTAAGAAGATTTAGAAATAAAATATTTTAGTGTGGTTTAAGGAATAGATTTTAGAGTGGAAAGGCGTGTTTTTTTATAAAACCACAAATAAAAAATATATTTTCTTCATGATAAAATGTGTGATTTTATAAATATAACTATTTATTAAAACATATTATAGAGTGTACTTGAACATAGTTAAGAATTCGAGAAGTTCCCTTGAAATGGGCTTGTATTTCGGGAAGAATTTTTGAAAGTTCATTTTAAAGCATGTAAATCCCCGTGAAATAAAGAAGTATTATGGTTGGTACATATATATATATATAATATTAAAATATAATTTATGATGAGTACATTACAATAAATAATAATTTCATTGAGGTAAGTAGAGTATAAGAGTAACCCGAATGAAAATAGAGATTCAGGTAGAAATTCCATACCACTTTGTAATAAATCGAATCATATAACCCAAAATTAATAATCAAAATGATATATTTAATACCATGAAAAAATATATATTCATGATATTATACAACAATTTTAACACCCCAAGATTTCATAGTATGTTATTTATTTAATGTAATTCAATAACTTGCACTACATGCAACACTGAGTTCAAGCGCACCACGACTTATCAAACTAGCCGTTATGAATAGTAATACCCACTTTTTAAAATTGTCTAAATTTTATCTTTCAAAATGAACTTCAATTTTGGGTTCAGAATATCGAAATTATCTTAGGGTAAATTTTTGGTATTTTTCTGAAAACATTCAGTTTTTTATGAATAGTGAAAAATACTAAATTTTATTTAAAAACAACTTTTTAAATAAAAATAATTTATAGTGATAAATTATAATATTTAGTGGGTTTTAAGTATAATTAGATTATATTTTTACCATTTAATTCAATTTCGGTCATTGGATTTAATTTCACATTTAAACTAGACATAAACAAGTGTCAATCTTTTGATAGTTATTATTTCTTAAAAACACGCTTTTTATTTTGACAATGGGAATTAATTTTAAATTAATTCCTGTCACTTCTTTGTTTTGAATTTAGAAAAATGGATCCCATATTTAGAATAAGTAGGTACAAATTTTTTAAATATGTAACTTTTATTTTTATACATTTTGAATAATTACTTCGGTAAATATTTTATTTACCAAGGTTAAAGGGTAAATCTGGTAAATAAAGGTAAAAATTTAATATTATAATAATATTAAATTACCCTAAAACATGTTATAACCCTATTGGATTATAAATTTCCAACCATAGGCATCCTTGGGTATATTTTGGGACCCCATGGAGCCACTTGGAAGTGATAATTACATTATATATTAAATAATTTAAAGTAGAGACAAAAATTACAAAAGCAAATATCCTTTAGTAAAAAAAATTTATATGAGGTTATATAATTGAAATATTTGACTATAAATAGTAATTAGAAATATAAAAATATTTAATACCACCAGATATTTTATTTATAATTTTTAGATATAAAATAAATATATTTATTTATGACACAATAATGATGCAGTAATTTCCTTATTAATGAAAAAATCAAATAAATGGTATTATAGATGTTAAAATAAATATAATTTGAAATTTTTGATGACATACATGAATTTTATAGGTTAATTTGGAATTTTATTATTTATTAAATGAATTTTTTTTGAAGTAATAATGTTGTTATGAATTTAATAAAAACAAAATAGAAAATAGTGTCAAAATTGGCATAAAAGATTTTTTAAAACAAATATTATATTATTAATTGATATTCTATTCCTAAAAATATAAGGTTCAGAAAAAGATCTTAAATAATATTATATATGTAATTAATTAACCACTTTAGGTTCTCTTGGATGTTTATAGTACGTTTATTAACCATATAATATAAAAATACAAAGAGACATGGTAAATGTCAAACTAATTAACTAAGAGTTAAATCTAAAAGATAAAGTTAATATAGTGACCCAAACCTGTCTAAAACCTATTGGTTGAGTTATTTTCTACCCATACCCACCTTATCCTTTAAATAATTCACTTTGGAGCCATCATAAACTGAAAATTATTTTATTATAAAATAATATTTCTAGCTTTTCCTAAGGTGCCCCTCACCCCTCTTATAAAAGGGAATTTCCCCTTCTCTAAAATTCACACCTCAAAATACATTTGGATCGGCCAAAACCTACCCAAATATCCTCCCAACTATACTACCTTCATCATAGAGGCCTTCCTTTGGTCATAAATCCAACCTAAATATCCCTTTTCATCAAATCCAAAGGAAGAACCCGAAGAAGAGGTAATGATTTCACCACCCTCTTTCAAGTTCTTTTATTCTTCCACTTACTCTTTATTTGTTATTACCATACCAAAATAATAAATCCAGTATCTTATATATACTGTGATGTTATTATAAATATTTAACAACCATATTCATTATTCTATACATCCTATGAATGATAATTTCACCATGCATGCGTACGTACGGTTGACCGTCTCCACGGCGTGGTGTAGTTGTTACTCAATACATTACTATTCAGATGAGTATAATAATGATGTATAAATGATTTAAATAATAAATATAACATGATAATGAATCTGTATATATGATATAACAACCAATTATATATGATTTTAATATCAAAAAAATGATATTGTCACTCGTGCGTACGTACGGATTACCGTCTCCATGAACGTGATGTGATTCATTCCCCATCGTATCCATTCAAGACTAATTTTCATTTGATGATTAAAAATAATGTTTAAAAACTTGATATAATTCTGGGTATAAATAAGATACATCCCATCCATAACAAATATGACTCACATAACACATAATATAAAGGAAAACGAATCAGTTAACACCCGAAACAACGATAATACTAAAATATTATTAACAAAGCAATATTAGAAGATCATATATGATATCATATTTATGTATATAGTTCATGTATAATTTAATAACAATGATTTAAATATTATACAGGATGTTAACGTACCCTCTACCAAGTAAAAGTACAAGGTAAGGGTTAATTTTACAATCTCTTTATTATCCGAGGTTGTTTTTACGTAAGTATCTACTGGGACATATTTATTATCCATATCCATGTTTCATGAAATAGTTTTCAAAGGGATAATTTTAAGAGAATTTTTTTTACTAAAACATCATTTTAAATGTTTTAAATATTTATTCCTCTAAATCATTCTCATTCATGTTCATGTTTTTAAAATGGTTTTTAAGAATTTATCTATATGGACATGAATGTTTTTAAAATTTTAATTCCTTTCAAAAGTTTCAAAGTGGTATGGGACACTTTGATTCAAAAAATTCTTTAAATTTCTTCCTTTATAAATTTTATTACTTTTAAATGTTTTCATGAAAAAGTGATATTTCTATCAAAGAGTTTTACAAATCATTTTCATATATGTTAACATCCTTTGATGGATTTTAAATTTTTTTGAAGTTGATTTATTAAGATACAAATCTTCCATATTGTATTGAAGGTTTTGTGATATATTTGACTATGGATATGTTATTTTTATACCATTCATGGTTTATTGATAGAGTATTTATATTTCATATGCTAGTTTTAATACGAATGTTTATGTTATGTTTAAACCTTTTCATATGAGGAATGTATTGGACATAGTAAGTGATGGGTGGAGCCCGCTATAGCTCCTCGATGCATCGGTAGGTCTCATGAGACAAAATAGTGTCTTGGCACAAGGCCTTGAAAAAATATTATTTGTAGTCTTGGCACAAGGCCTTGACTATGTGGTTATGAAGTTTGGCATTATGCATTCCATCATTATGAAAGTGGCTATTGATATTGCATGTGATTATTCGACTAGTAGAATATCCATGTGAGTAATTAAATGGAATTATTTTGATTTATATTTTCCGTATTATGATGAAGTTAATGTTGAAAAGGATTTTGTTTGAGTTTTATACATTTCCTTAAATGTTTATGCTTATTTATGAAAGTTTCTATTATATTTTTATCCTTACTAAGAATCGGAACTCACCCCTTTCTATGTTTTATTTTTTTTAGGATGTGAAGAAGTGTATTATGAATGACCTATAGGAATAGTCTATGGGATCTTAGTATTGTCTATGGAAACAATGTTGTTGTTGTTTTCCATTTTATGATGTAATGTAAACCTTATGAATGTTTCTAGTTCTTCCCAGACTACTAAACTAATCGGTCTTTCGAGACTTGATCTTTTTTTATCATGCCAATGATATGTAATAATGTACCGACTCTGGGCTTATGGGGTCGAGGCGTTACAGCTGGTATCAGCGGAATTTTAGTACAAACCTTGGAAACTATATTTAGATAAACTCTGATTAGAGGACATAGCCCTAAGATAAACTTTGAGGATTAGAATAGAAGAACTTTCTATAATTTTGGTACTGTAGAGATTTTGTGAGTTTTCCAAGAAAATACATCCTCGTCTAGATATGAGCAGGTAGAGGCGGCTCTGGCATAGATGTACCTAGGGGTAAAACCCGAAAAAACCGCTTTGAGCTAGACTCGAATGGGAACTGGTGCACAACAATGGGCCTTGTTTCACTCTTGGTTACGACACTCTCGGGGGAAATGCTTAGGATAATTATCAATTTCTTTACAAATAATTATGAAAGATTTATGAGTATATACCTCTTCAAAGAAAATATTTTTATTATTATGGATTATATCCATAAACTGTTCAATTTATGTTAGGTATTTTACAAGTTTGGAATTATGCATTGAAATTTATAAACCTACCTAGTGTATGCCATTGTATAGAAATAGCGCCCAGTAGAACGAATGTAAACTCCAGCAATACGTACGATCCAAAGAGTAAGAATGATCATATATTTCATGGGATTAAGCCAACATTTAGAAGGTAAATAGTATCTCATGTATTCTCAACATATGGAGAAATAGTATCATGTGTTAATAAGATAAGTAAAGAATTCTCTGAGTCCTATGGCTTTGAAGGGAAGGAAGAGAAGAAAATTATGGAAGAGGGAAAGATGGATAAAGGGAATAAGGAAAAGAAGGATTTTCCCATATGTGATAACTGTGGAAAAAATCACCTTGGTAAATGCTTGAAGGGAATGGGAGTTTTTTATAAGTGTGGAGAAAAAGGACACCAAGTACGTGATTTCAAGGGTAAGAAAAAAAGTTTCAAATGTAAATTTCTTCATCTACAAGGAGTTGGGACACTACATGAATAAATGTCTAAAACATCAGAGTATACCCCAAATGCTGCTATTGGATAATAATAAAGTTATGATACTACCGAAGATGAAGAGGAATGATTAGATTTCTTACGTTGTTATTAAAGTATTGTTTCATTTGAGTATTGTATTAATGATGTACATGTTATAAGAATTATAGAGTGTATAAGGATTGTACTACAGTACTATTTCATTAAGGACTTAAGATTGTGTGGAACCAAGAAAAGTGACTCAATAGAAGGTTAAATTTTTTGGAAAATATATGGTTGAGAGAAAGATAAACCATAATATGGTTCTGATACCGAGGTAGTGACTTTGGAATAATACATGATTAATTTGGATAAATTATATTGGATATTCTTAACTACCTTGAAACTGATTAATGATTTATATATTCAATCATTGTTGGATTTTACAAATTTTTTGTATAGAATAAGTATATCCAATATTCTATAAGGAAAAAGGGAGCATGAATGTAATTAATAAGGTTTTATGGTAATTCAGGATGTTGTAGTGTTTTAAAAGAATACATGATGAAGGTGTTCACATGTTATTACATGGAAAAAAGGATCTTTATTGTGTTTACCTTCCTTATAAATTTTGGACTGTGAGTTTGGAAAGAAGTATTTTGGATAATTATAGTTTGATATTATTTTTGGATTTCTATAAAAAGGACAACTCGGAGGTCGGGCGGCAACACGTCACGACCGGCAAGGCCGCGAGACTTGAACTCGCAACCAAAGGGCGACAAGGGTGTATCACCTACCACTGGCCCACGTGATTTCCTGGATTGAATAATGTAGTTTTTTTTAAAAGGTCTGGTAGATGAATTATAAATTAATTTTTTTTACCCTATATTAATCGGATAAATAGAATATTTTTTTAAGTTCTATTATCTTTTAGAGTGAAATATGAGTTTGTGGTAGAAATTAGTTAAAGGATGGAACTCTAATTTTAAATTATATATTTTTTTTTCTTATTCTCTAATTCTATGAATAAATTAATTCTTAAACTTTAGGTAAGGGATCTTAAAACTAAAAATTTGTTATCATAATACATTATGTTTTGTTGAACTGATGATATTTTAAATCATTATAGATTGATGGCTTTGAGGCCCTCAATTCTACAATTATTTGTGACTGATGACCACAATCACTCCCTATAAATATTTACATTTTGCCTCCAATTATGTGTCTCTAATTTCCACCAATGTTCTCCTAATCGATATCATAATTTGGTGGTGACTTTTTCATTCCACTTTCCTCTTATTAAGACTAAATTTTATTAACCCAATTTCTAATGTGGGTTCTTCACAAATGTATTTTTCTATTTTTAACCTTTTATTTTTTAAGAACAATTTAAAATTGTAAGGATGAAATTTATTGAATGAGGGGAGAATTTAACACCCCAATATTTCATAGTATGTTATTTCTTTAATGTAATTCAATAACTTTCACTACACGCAATACTGAGTTCAAGCACACCACGACTTATCAAACTTACCGTTATGAATAGTAATACCCACTTTTTGAAATTGTATCAATTTTATCTTTCAAAATGGACTTCATTTTTGGGTTCGGAATATCAAAATTATCTTAGGGTGAATTTTTGGTATTTTTCTAAAAATATTCAATTTTTGATGAATAGTGAAAAATACTAAATTTTAATTAAAAACATATTTTTTAATAAAAATAATTTAACGTGATAAATTATACTATTGAGTGGTTTTTAAGTATAATTACATTATATTTTTACCATTTAATTCAATTTTGGTCATTGAATGTAATTTCACATTTAAACTGGACATAAGAAAATGTCAATCTTCTGATAGTTATTATTTCTTAAAAACACACTTTTTGTTTTGACAACGGGAATAAATTTTAAATTAATTCTTGTCACTTCTGTGTTTTGAATTTATAAAAATGGATTCCATATTTATAATAATGAGTTCCAAATTGTGTAAATAGGTAACTTTTATTTTTAGACATTTTGAATAATTACTTCGGTAAATATTTTATTTACCATGGTAAAAAGGTAAATCCGGTAAATAAGGGTAAATAATTAATATTATAATAATATTAAATTACCCTAACACGTGTATTAACCATATTTGATGATACATGTCCGACCATGGGCATCCTTGGGTCTATTTGGGTACCCCATAGAGCCACTTGGAAGTGATAATGACATTATATATTAAATAATTTAAAGTAGAGACAAAAATAACAAAAGCAAATATCTTTTAGTAAAACAATTTTTATATGAGGTTATAAAATTGATATATTAGACTATAAATAGTAATTAGAAAGGTAAAAAGATTTAATACATCAGGATATTTTATTTATAATTTTTAGACATAAAATAAATATATTTATTTATTACACAACGATGATGCGGTTTTTTCCTTATTAATGAAAGAATCAAATAAATAGTATTATAAATGTTAAAATAAATATATTTTGAAAGTTTTGATGCCATCCACAAATTTAATAGGTTAATGTTACATTTTATGATTTATTAAATTATTATTTTTTTGAAGTAATAATGTGTTATGAATTTAACAATTACAAAATAGAAAATAGTGTCAAAATTGACATAAAAGAGTTTTTAAAAAAAATATTATATTATTAATTGATATTCTCTTCCTAAAAATATAAGGTTCTGAAAAAGGACTTAAATAATATTATATATGTCATTAATTAACCACTTTATGTTATCTTGGAAGTTTATAGTGAGTTTATTAACCATATAATATAAAAATACAAAGAGACATGGTATATGTCAAACTAATTAACTAAGAGTTAAATCTAAAAGATAAAGATAATATTGTGACACAAACCTATCTAAAACCTATTAGTTGAGTTTTAGTCGACCCATCCTCACATTATCCTTTAAATAATTTATTTTTTAGCCATTATAAACCGAAAATGATTTTATTATAAAATAATATTTCTAGCTTTTCCTAAGGTGCCCCTCATCCCTCTTGTAAAAGGGCACTTCTCCTTCTCTCAAATTCACACCTCAAAATCCATTTGGCTCCACCAAAACCTTACCAAATATCCTCTCAACTATCCTACCTTCATCCTAGAGGACTTACTTTCGTCATAAAGGTAATATAAGGAGCCCTTTTCATCAAATCCAAAGGAAGAACCCGAAGAAGAGGTAATGATTTCACCACCCTCTTTCAAGTTCTTTTATTTTTTCACTTACTCTTTATTTGTTATTACCATACCAAAATAATAACTCCAGTATCTTATATATATAGTGATTTTATTATAAATATGTAATAACCATATTAATTATTCTATCCATCCTATGAATGATAATGTCACCATGCGTGCGTATGTACGGCTTACCGTCTCCACGTCGTGGTGTAGTTGTTACTCAATACATTACTATTTGAATGGGTATAATAATGATGTATAAATGATGTAAATAATAAATATAACATGATAATTATTCTGTATATATGATATACCATCCAATTATATATGATTTTAATATCAAAATAATTATATTTTCGTTCGTGCGTACGTACGGATTACCGTCTCCACAAACGTGATGAGATTCATTCCCCGTCGTATCCATTCAAGACTAATTTTCATTTGATGATTAAAAATAATTTTTAAAGACTTGATATAATTCTGGTTATGAATAAGATACATCCCATCCATAACAAATATGACTCACATAACAAAGAATATAAAGGAAAACGAATCAGTTAACACCTGAAACAATAATAATACTAAAATATTATTAATAAAGAAATATTAGAAGATCATATATGATATCATATTTATGTATATGGTTCTTTTATAATTTAATAATAATGATTTAACTATTATATAAGATATTAATATACCCTCGACCAAGGAAAAGTACAAGTTAAGGGTTAATTTCACAATCTATTTATTATCCGAGGTTGTTTTTACGTAAGTATCTACTGGGACATATTTATTATCCATGTCCATGTTTCATGAAAGAGTTTTAAAAGGGATTCTTTTAAGGGACTTTTTTTTACTAAAACATCATTTTAAATGTTTTAAATATTTATTCCTCTAAATCATTCTCATTAATGTCCTTGTTTTCAAAATAGTTTTTAAGAATTTATCTATATGGACATGGATGTTTTTAAAATGTTAATTCCTTTAAAAAGTTTCAAAGTGGTATGGGACACTTTGATTAAAAAATTTCTTTAAATGTCTCCCTTTCTAAATTGTTTTACTTTTAAATGTTTTCATGAAAAATGTATATTTCTGTCAAAGAGTTTTACAAATAATTTTCATCTATGTCAACATCCTTTGAGGGATTTTAAACTTGTTTGAAGTTGATTTATTATGATAAAAGGTTCCATATTGTATTGAAGGTTTTGTGATATGTTTGACTTTGGATGTGTTATTTTTATATCATTCATGGTTTATGAATAAAGTATTGACATTTCGTATGCTAGTTTTAATATGAATGTTTATGTTATGTTTAAACCTTTTCATATGAGGAATTCATTGGACTTAGTAAGTGACAGGTGGAGACTGCTATAGATCCTTGATGTATAGGTAGGTCTCATGAGACAAACTAGTGTCCTAGCACAAGGCCTTGACAAAATTTTATTTGTAGTCTTGGCACAAGGCCTTGACTATGTGGTTATGAAGTCTGGAATTATGCATTCCATCATTATGAAAGTGGCTATTCATATTGCATGTGATTATTAGATTAGTAGAATATCCACGTGAGTAAGTAAATTCCATTATTTTGAATTATATTTTTCGTATTATGATGAAATTTATGTTGAAAAGGCTTTTGTTTTAGTTTTATACATTGTCTTAAATGTTTATGCTCATTTATGAAAGTTTCTGATATATTTTTATCCTTACTGAGCATCTAAGCTCACACCTTTCTAGGTTTTATTTTTACCAGGATGTGAAAAAGTATATTATGAATGACCTACAGGGATAGTATATGGGATATTATTGTTGTCTATGGAAACAATGTTGTTGTAGTTTTCCATTTTATGATGTAATGTAAACCTTGTAAATGTTTCTAGTACTTCTAAGGCTACTAAACTAATCAGTCTTTTGAGACTTGATCTTTTGTGATCATGCCAATGATACGTAATAATGCACCAAATCTGGGATTCTGGGGTTGGGGCGTTACAAAAATAATTAGTATACATACACCATACACAATAAATAGTGGTGAGTAAGGAATATCTCACAAAAATGGAAGTGAGATTAAGAAAACCCTTACCTTATGTCCGGATGTATTCTGCACTTGATATTAATTTCCTAAAAAATAAGATTAAATTCATAAATTAATAATAATTAAACCTTATATACATCTAATTTATTTAATATATCTTTATTAAGTTCATTAATGGCCTTTTAGATGGGTTAATAGATCCAATTTCATCCTTTGGGAGTGCATGTTTTCTTAGTTTTCATAATCGGTTCGCTTGTATAAGAGTATGGAAGTTCAAGTAAAATGGAAATTAAAAACCAAAATTAATGTTATGAGTTATTATTGATATTTCATAAGTTTAAATGATCATATAAATCCTTTGGTTATTTTGGGATAAGATTAATCATTAGATAAAATTTGAATCATAATGCTTGAATTATATTGGTGGTTTTTCAATCACCACAGACTCATTTTGTTTTATAATTTATTACCATGTGTAAAAACTGATTATAGAACATTAAATAGGGTGTATTGAATTTAATATGATTTGGTTCAACCATAAAAATGGTTTCATGACCATAATTAATGATGGTAATAGAAATTGATAACTCGTCGTCCTTGAGTGTGATAAATTAACACATCTCAGATGATGTTTTCATTTTTAGTATAAGAGGAGGAGAGAGAGAGATGATGATGAAATATTAGACTAAAATAATATAATTATAGTAAATTTAAGTTACTTGAATTATCATAGAATTTGGATGAGGATAGGTGAGGATATAGAAACAATAGAATGGAACTAGTAAAAGAAATTGGAAGAAAAATGGAAAAGAGGCTTACCTCTGGAGTACTCCTCCTTGAGAACCTCCTTGAGACCTTTGGTTTTGGCCTTTTGGTGAGACTATAAGGACTTGGAAGTGGGTAAGTGGATTGGGAATATTATTTGGTAGAACATTGGAAAGGCTCAAATCTTGAGTGGTGTGAGAGGAAGAGGGGGTGAGGGTGGTTTTTATAGTGGAGGAGAGGAGGGTTTTCCATTATTTTAATCATTATTTAATTATTTTCACTCAAGAATATGAATAGTATTGGTTATTAAGACTAAAAATAGTAAAAGGTTCATGTGAGTTCAAAAAATGGGTCATTTACATCAGCCTTGACTCTATCATGATGCAAAAATTCATTTATTTAGCATATTTCGTAAATTAACGTATTTTCACTCTTCAACAAAAATTCATGAATTTCAGAAAAATATCAAAAATTAACCCTAACCATTTTTTGATGTGTATAATCCAAAAATGAACTCAATTTTATAAAAATAATTTTCTAAATAAGATAAATTAATTTTTTTAATTAAATTCACCATTTACTTGAAAAATACAGTTTTTAAAATAATAACAGTTTTTATAATACCCTAAAGATTTAACTGAGGTGTCATTAAATTATACCAAAATAATAGGAAAAAAATATTTTTTTTATGAGTAAAATTTATGATTTATCTTCTATATTGATTTATTAATTATAAAATTTTAATTAAATATTTATTTCTTACAGAATACCAACATTTAATTATTAATGTTCGAAATATTAACTTTCATTTATAAGGTGCCTAAATTTTATTTATACTTACATGGGTGAGGTTACTATTCATAATGGTAAATTAATAATCATATGTGTCATGTTACTATTCCTAAGGGTATGTGTACTATTCACAATGGTCAAATTACTATTCACCAAAAAATTAAGTTGATCTTATGAGACTCTAAAAAACATACTGATCACAACAGAGTATGTTTGTTTTTTGAAATTTAAATCACATAATAGAAAAATTTGTGTTTATTGACTAGGTTATGACAAAGTGTTGTTTCATAGTGACTCAGTGTTTCTTTCATATAAGCTATCTAATGAATTCAAATTATTTAAGTAGAACATTACATAAAATCTTGGGGTGTCATATTAATGGTGAATATATTAGTAACATAATTTAGTATTTATAAAAATAATTATAGTAGTCAATATATATTATTCAATAAAATATTTAATTAAATAATCTATTCATAAAATATATATATTCATATTAAAATATTCTTTTACCGAAAATAATAGTGTAAAAAAGTATTTGTTTTTTTAAAACATTAATTGATTTGAAAGATATAAATTATAATTATTTAAAGTATTATTATTAATCAAAACACTTAATATTAAATTATTAAAAATTATTAAAAAATTACTGGGGTGTTAAAAATATTTTGATTGCTTTCCCATTTTTTCAACAAAGCATTTATACTTTTTTTGTATTACTCACTATAGACCCTTTTGGTTAGAGCCCATAGCACACATAACTCATGCCGAACTGATTTAAATGTTTTTTTATTTGATAAATTCCATATTAATTGTTATAATGAATGGTAACGAGGAAATTTAGGATTATAATATCCCTTAGGGATAGTTCAGACTCTGATAGGAGCCGAACCAGGTATTGAGGTTTGGGTGTCCTTAGGAATATGAGGGTTTATACAGTTAAATAATGGATAATTGAATAAATGGAAATTGTTTACATTATTAATTGTATGTTATTTTTTATAAAACATCATACACTATTATTGACTAGATTTGTTTTATATGTCATTGGTGGCGGCCTGCTGAGTTTTACTCACACCCTAATCAGAAATCTTGATCGGTACCTGAATAGACTTTGTGTTTTCTAGATAGTTTAATGGAAAAGGCCCTATGTTAGATTGATGAATTGGGGATGAAGAATAGATGGTGGAACTATACATGGTTTGGGACCCTCTTGGGTGTTTTAAGTGTCTTTAAATTTGGGTTTCCATTTTACACATAGCACGTACTTATCATGTCATATATACTATTTAGATTCGATTCTGTATTTCTAGTTTTGGTTTTCTTGTGACATTGGTATTGTTTATGATTATATATACTTCTTCTATATTGTTTAATATTTCTACTGGTGGTTACTCTGATAAATGAAACAAAATAGGGTATAGTCTCCCTTTGATCAATAATAGACCCTCATTTCCATTCGGTAGCCTCTGGCGTACGGGGAGGCGCGCCTTAGGTCATGTGACATACCATCTCAAGGCACCAGTGTGTTGAACTTGGGCTAGGAATTTACAATGTTATTAAGGTTACCATGTAAGTTTTAAAGAACATCGAGAAGAAATTATTTTATTTCATCTGAGATGCTCATGCTAAGGGATGTTGTCACTATGCCTTGTGGGAGAGGATGAACAAACTAAAGGAGGATGGTGGTGTTAATGTGAGGAATGTGGTAGAGACCATGCATTTCATGCGAACCAAGATGGCTTGGGATGATTTATAAGGTTGATCTTTATGGTAAGGTTTTATCACGCGTAAGTTTGGCTCATAATTGAGGGTGTTTTGAGGACGTATCTCATGTATTTGGAAGATAATTCAAAAATACATCCCAGTTCTTCAATGACACTTGAGATGGATCATCGGTTGTGGGGATATTAATTTTTTGGATTTAGAATTGGCCAAGTGACCATATTTCTTTTCTAGTATGTCCAACTCTGGACATTTCACTCCATCAAGAAATTATATATCCATTTTTTATCAATTCCATTTTGGATCGTCATCATCTAAAACTCTTTATGAATATTATGATGAACAATGATCACGACATCCTTGTTTTCATGGGCTCACCTTGAGGTTTTTTTAACCAATTATTTCCATCTCCTAATGTAGGTTAATTCTATATGGGATGAATGGGGGAGTGTTCTCTGGTGCAGAGACATCCCAGCAAAATATAATTTCCCATTATGGCGCATCAGATCACATTCCATTTTTACCGATGAGGTAATCAACTGTAATGGGGTTTCTCACGCTTCTAAATACATTTGTTACAGGAACCCTCACTATTAATCAATTATACTCTTATTAAATGGTGAATGGGATATGGAAGTGTAGAGAAATATTTGTGAGAACTTTGGGTTTTAATTTCATTTTTCTCAGCCAGGTAATTTCTTGTTAGTTGGTTTAATGGTGTGGTGGGTAACAATCCTGAAAAGAAAGTGAGAACAATTTTTATGGATGATGGTTGTTGGAATATTTGTAATACTAGAAAAAAGACTCAATATAATGGGTTGTCTTTCTCCTATGTAGTAGTGGTGGTTAGAGCTCATAGCATGGCAGTAGAGATTAGGATTCTCCTAAAATAGTATGATAAATCCCCCTCCCTGAGACTATGTTTGGCTAGTAAAATACCTACCTATTTACACAACCCTTCTCTCTATGGAATATAGATCAAATTAAACCCCCAAGAAGAGGTTTCAAGTTTAATATATATGGTTCATGCATTCAATTCCACATGTGTGCTGGTGGGGTAGTTTGTGATCCCAATAGCTCAGTTTCTCTTGCTTTTATCATACCATTTGGTCACGATGACTCCCTTCTCACAAAGTATTTCATGTTTCTTAAAGGAATACAAGTTTTTATTGAGCATAATATTATGATGGATTCAATATAAATGAATCTTTAATTCTTCATGATTCCCTTCATGGTTATTTCTTTACTCCATGTTACATTATTTACTAAGTTCATAGTTGTAGAAACCTCTTCGACAACTAGGTGTAGGTTCTATACACATGGCATAAAGGAAAAAAGTAGTAGATTTTCTTTCTACTTAGGGTCTTTCAGATACCCCCTTTACTTACTTATTTAATTAGGGTTTTCTTCCTATGATATTTTCTGACCTTGTTAGGGTTGATTCTATTGGGTTACATTATTTTCCTCCACCATGGTTTTTTTCATTGTGGAAATTTTTTTTTTCTCTTTAAATAATTGTGGTTTATTGTGACATGAGAAGACCCTTCTAATAGAATGAACTTGTGCTTGATAATCATGATTTGACTCCACACAATAAGAACCTGGATACACTCATGGATTGATTCAGTCCTTAAAATATAACTAAAAATCTTCAGTAGCTTCTCATGAACTCACCTTCGTCACGCTCTACATCTTTTATTTGATTTTTGGTTGTGAGAATTTGGTTTATGGTCTATTAAATAAAAAATTTAATCCTTTCAAATCAATCTAGCATAGATCCTTAGAGGCATGAACCATTATGATGTATTAAGTTTCTATTAAATCATTCTTGTGTATCGTTTGGTGTAACTGAAAACTTCTTTCATAGCTTGATCATATTTACATTAAATATTATGTAATCACACCTTTTATAGCCTTATGAGTCAATTTATATTCATTTTCCACATTAACAAAACGATTATATAATGTGAACTTTAGTTTATCTAAATTATTATTATGTAGTTCTTGAATTCTCATATTTCACCGAATTTAGCACCATGTTTTTTATCAAGTGTATCATATTCTGTATCTAGCATAATCTAACATGAGAGTATATTCAATTGATGTGAGCTTCCCAACTAGGTGTTACACCTAAAATGATACTAATTTAATCTCACCTAGAGGGACTCCCATTAAATCATTATAATATTGAAAAAAATTCCCTATTGATTCTGATCTGATAACAAGTGAAAATGACTCTTTTGTATGACTTTAATTTGCAAAATTATTCCTCACCTAACTCATAATAAGTTTTATGTAGTTGGAAATGACTCTTACACATGTAAATTTGACTCTTATAGATTCATCCCATTATCATTTTATACTAAAATCTAAAGGGAAAAAAAGAACACATTTAAAATTCTCTGAAATTAAAATAAATTCAAAACAAAATCAATAATGAGTCTTTATACTTTAAAAAATATATTTGAATTTTTCTTGAAAATTATATTCAAAATAAAAAACATATAACATTATAAATAGTTATTCCAAAAAACTCAACCATAAAAAACACTTCAAAATATTATCTAAATAAATATTCAACTTAAAACTTATTCAAATACATATGAAAATTGAAAAATATAATTCTCATTAAACAATCCCTTGAATTTTACATTTTCAAGTAAATAATTCAAAGAAAAATATTTTATGCCCAAAATAATCAATAATAAATAATCTTCTATTTAAGTCACATTTTTACATAAAAACACTAGAATTTAATAAAATATATGTGTAAGATATGTTTCAAAATAAAGTCACATAAAATTCCTACACACTTAAGATATTTCTCCTCATCGGGAAATCAATTAAACAAACTTAATGAATGTGAATTAATCAAAAAAATAAAAAATTGGAATGCATACAATGAAATAATTTTCAAAAGTGTTTTTCCTCATGGAATATCTTGAGTATAAAATTAATTATTTCTATCTCAAAAAAAGTATTAGTAAAAATATAGGTTCCATTTTTTGAAAGAATTATCATATTTAAAAAAATTAGAAGGAAGTTAACTAACCTCATTTTTCATTCAAAAGTTTTTACAAACATAAATTTTTATTCATTGTAAACAAACACACAGCCTGTATTTAACCCATAACACAACATCTTGAGATAATTAAACACAAATTGGTGGATGAACTAAAAGAAATAATAATTCACAGCTCAGCATAATTAGGCACATCCAACCACTTCAACAGACATATCTCAATAAGGATTATGAGTTCATTTTTAGATCACTTGAATCCATATTTTATCAAATTAAATAAAACAATATGTTAAAATTGAATTGAAAAAGAAAAAAATTACTCCCAAAATTTCACCAAGAAATTCTATTTTCAAGAGATCAATGAACAGTTTCTCCTTGATGGAATCCATGAACAAATAAAAAATGATTAACCAACTCAAATTATAAAAATAACCTATAATTTTAATAATAATTGTGAGACGCTAAATATTAATAGTATTTCTCAAGAAACAATCATTTTTGAAAAAAAAAATAGATAAATTTTGGATTAAAATCAATAAAATACAATTCATCATAGAGAAATACCCCTCTCCCAACTAAAAATTGGAAATTCTCTTTAATGTTTAATTTCAAGGTGGAATAACAATTAAAATAGTTTATTTCAAAAGTATTTTCAATTTAGTAGTCAAAATCATGTACTAGGATCATAAGAAAACATAAGACATCCTGTTTGGAAGAAACTCTAGTATTATTTTAAAGCATATTTCAAAGAGTAAGAGCAATTAAATTTTTGAGGTTCAATATTATATTTTTTTATATATAATGACTAATATGTTGAACACTAATTTTAGTGTGAAAAATATTTTAAATGTCCTAAAACATTAATTTTCATTTTAAAACCCAAAAACTATCAGGGCAGCATGAAATACTTTTTTCAGTTAAAATTTCAAGTACAAAGAAAAAGATAACTCCCCTTGAAGTTATTAGTGTTCATTTTATGAAAAACAATCTGATAACTCTCCTTAAAAACATTAAAATAACCTTGGTTTTCCTATTTAAAACCCTACAAGATTAGAAATAACCAATAATTACTTTTAATCATTTGAAATCAATAAAATTAGACTAATTAAAAAAGTGAGGGGATATGGGTGTGAAGATCTGGGAATTTGATAATAGGGTGATAAAATTCTATAGGAATATATGAGAAGGAGGTGAAACTAATTTATCCATCATGTAAGGCTTCCCATAATAAAAGGGTTATAGATTTTTATTTCGGTGGAAAAAAATAAAGCAAACATTTATGAAACTAGGGGTTGCCTCCCATGTAGCACTTGATTTAATATCCCTAATCTAAATTCCTCTTAAAAATATATCAATGATAACTGAATGGATGTGGTATCTTTTTGGGGTCATTTTATTCTTATCTTTAAAAATCATAGTAAGAATCTCTATATGTTTTCCAATTATAATCATACACAAAAACTCCCTAACATTATTCAAAATATCCAGAATTATCCCACTGTACAATTTTATTTCCTTTCATAAACTATCACTAATAACACTCAGAAATAGTATTAATATCTTATAAATATCTCTCGGAGGAGATAAAAAAGTTTCACCATGATCCCCACACATAATGGCTTGTATACATTCATAAACAGATCCCATAATAGCTTCAACCTACTCACTATTTTTAGAAAATGGAGCTAAATTTTTTTTAAAGTATAACAAATGAGTAGGCTTCAACCTAAAAACATCAATTATTTTTCTCATGATATAATTTTCATATTTCTTACTAAACTCAAAATAATTGAACTTATCAAAAATAGTTTTGAAGTCAATATTCATAGAATCCATCATTGTATGTGAGGAACTTTCAAGAGAGGGAACATTTTTATAATGAAAATTTTCTTTTTTTATAGTAATAGGACTTAACCTATCATTTTCATTATCTTTTGAGGATTTAAAACACTCAGTATTAGGTGAGAAACACTAATAAAGAATCTAAAAAAACACGATATAAAAGGTGTGTAACTCTAAATACATAGTGTGTTTAAGTGGAACAGTTTTCTTCCAAACAGAAGTTTGAGACTATTGACCAACAACCTTAGTGGTTCTTTCCATAGAAAATATTTATTCAAATTGATCATCTAAATGATTTATTATAATGATTTTCCTAATTCTATCCTCAAACATACATAACCTATTGAGTTCTTTAGTGGAATAAAATTCAATAAAATTATACCCCAAAGTATTTATTAACTAGATTTTGAATTATTTTCTCAAAAGGATTATGAGAATCCTTATAGATATCATCTCCATATACCTCTTCCACCACATATATAATAATAATTGTCCTCTATATTGTATATTTCTAGAAACATTGAAAACCTATTATTCGTTATTAACATGAAACATCATTTTTCCCTTTGATACATCTATCATAGTCCACCTCTAGCAAGGAAAGGTCTTCCTAAGATGATTGGGACCTTATTGTAACACTCTATTTCAATAACCATAAAATTTGTGGTTGAACTGAGTATCTTTATATTAAAAAATAGGTTATCCACCCTATTGATGGGTCTATTAATGAATATATTATCAAATTGGAGAGAAACAAAATTGGATTTCAACTCCCTTATATGAAATTTTTGAAATATGAAGTAATGGAAAACATTAACACTATGTCATAAGTCATACAAATAATTTTTCCCCTTGCTTTATCCTATTTTACGTAGAATGAAAATTCTCCTAGGGTTTTATTATTTTTGAGGAAATGTTATTTATAAAACAACATTACATTCCCCAATCAAGATAATTGTAGTAATGTCTTCCAAATTACCCTAATAAGGTAAAAATATTTTTAGAAATTTCATATATGATTAAATTTTATTAAAGGCCTAAACTAATGTTATATTCATGTTAAAATTATTTAAATTCTCAAGAAACTTGAGATAGTATAATTCATCATTTTTTTAACCGTGTGAGGAAAAATAAATGGGTAGTGCATATTGGTGCAAAACAGGATGGTTTCTCAGTTTTTACTCATCCAAAACTTCCTTCTTTCCTTATTTGATTATCTCAAATTTCACATTCCTTTGTTCCTTGGTTTTTCAAAGTGGATAATCAGATTCCAATACAGTTTGGACCTTGCTACCCACTTTTTACTTTCTATATTTACATTCTTAGATTCACTTAAAACCTTTTTCTCATCTTCACTGGGTTATTCTCTAACTTCATCTTGTGTTTTTAGACCATTTCTTATATTTAAATCCATTATATTTTCCGTTGGTTTTATTTTAATTGTACAATGGTGTTTTTCTTTATCTATCCTATAAAAAACAATATTCAATTAACCGAGTTGAATTTATAAACTGTTCAACTTAGATATAAAATTATAATTTTGATATTCTATTTTGACCATGTGTCTAACTTCTTTAGATTCTATTTTACAAAGAATTTAGTGCATAAATATCCCTGTATTACCTTGATAATTTGATTAATTAGACATATTTTCATATTTTATTATTCATTTATTTGGGAATCTAGGGGAATCTAATGGTTTAATAACTCTTTGATCTCTATAATGTAGGTTTGGGTTACTCATATAGCCAGGTTTATAACTATTTAAAAATAGAACATTATTACCATATTTTTTAGACCTAAAATCTATAAGTTTGTCACTTTCAACATCCTATATCAGTATATCAAAGTTTGGAAAACAAACCCTTGTATACCTAAACATTCCATGATATTGACACTACTTTTTAAATGAACTCTCATGATTGTAATTATAAATTCTAGTATCCTAAGCATTTGAATCACTATGATGGATTTTTATTCTCCTAGAAAATTTATATTAGGAATTTTGAGAAAGTGTATTAAAGATTGCTTTTAACTCCTTAATATTCATATCATAGAAATCACTATTAGAAGATTAATCAACTATGGTTTGGTGGTAAATATTGAGACCATTATAGAATCAGTATGGGGGGAGTAAGTTGGTGATTGGGAAACTACCTATAAATACCTCTAAATCTGTCCTAGGTGACATGAAATATCTCAACCTCATATTAGATAAGAGTGGTAATATTATTCCTTAATTTAGTGTTTATTATACTATGATATAATTTCATGAAAAAGGAATTTAAAACTAGGTTTTAAGTGTTAAATATTTCTTCATCTAACTATTTGTACTATCTCCTAGCATTTCTATTAATACCAATGGGAAAGACCCTTAACATGAGATTTTCCTCATATAAAAATTGAAATGGTTTCTATTAAACAACATTATAAACATATCTAATGAAGTAAAAAATAATCATTATTGGGTATACCATTATAGGATAGTGGCATTGATACATATGATTTTTTCATTTCAAGATTTCTAAAGATAGGTTTCAACTAAATACATGATGGGTTACTTGAAATAGTAGTTAGTTGGAACTACCTAATACTAGATTTATCAAAAACATGATTCTGAGGTTGATGTGGAATGATGTTTTCATAATGTTCCACATCTCTCTCATTTCCAAATTTCTCTGATTATGAATTTTCCCTTTCTTAATGGTACAATAATGTTTTTTAATTTCAAAAATTAAGGGTTTTAATCTAACAGTGAAAGATGTAGCCTAGGTGTGCTTAAAAATTATGTAAAGTAGTATAATCTACAGCACACAAAAACTCAATATTTTAAGAAAACTGAACTAATTCCAATGCATAATAAATTATTAAACAATCATTTTGTTACAAAACCATCACAAACACAGTAGAAAAAAAATATTTTTTAAATGAATTTTGTTATGTTATTTTTTAAAAAAATTATTTGGAATACATTAACATTTCCAGAAAAGGTTCCAAATTTTGACGCATACCCATCATCAAGGGCCTATATAAATAATAATTATAATACCTACATTGTATCAAAATAATTAGTCTAGTAATGAACAATTGTCTACAAATAGAATAAATATAGTATATTCTAATGAAAAATCAAATTCAAATTAAAATAAAAAAACAAAAATAGTAAGAAAATAAAATATTGAAATGGTGACATGAACATCAATGAATTGAAGAGTTGTGAAAAAAGATGAAAAATAAAAGAAAATTTTGAGGGAAAACAATATAGTATAAGTAAAAAAGGTGAAAAATAAAAAGACTAAGGATGATTGGACTAATATGAATTAATTAAAAGGGTGTCTATTCTTTCATCAATATAAATCATAATTATGAAATAGTTGTGAATAAGATAATTTGAATCACATCGTTACCAATTAGCTATCAAATTAGATCTATGTACTCACTCTAAATAATGATTTGTTAACCAAACTCATAGCATGATTGATTATTTCTTAGAGAACATAAGAATTTGCCTTTTACAATTTAAGTACATTGTTGTATATTTTTAGGGAAAAAGATCAATTTTTTATAACCCATTGATTCATAGTATAGTGTTGAAAAAATGCTCAATACTAATGAAAATGATAAAATGGAATGAAAATGTTCTCACTATCATTCTTATAATAAAAAATCTCCATAATTATTCAATCCAAGGTGAATAATGAATTGATTTCTCACTTAAAGTAAATGCTTATCTCTAATTTACTTCTGTTGATTTATTATCATAAAATAAAAGAAATAATGTAGAGATAGAAAACCCAATAATAAATATAAAAAAAACTATAAACATGAGCAATAATAGTAAAGTCTTTCAATTAATTTCAGTCTATTATTCCAAAAACAATTGAACTATATTTTTTTAGTTGAAAAAAAATTAACAAGAACCCCATAAAGAAACAAGAATAAACATAAGAAGAAGATGATGAATTAAATGAGTATTATCTATAAAGAAATTTCCTATACCCAAGATTTATCTCGTCTTAAAACAACTACCCTTGATCAATACCTTTTATCTCTCTATGATTCCACAATGAATTCTCTACTCTGATCTCTCTTGTTCATCTAGATCGATCCCCACCTTACACTATGTTTTCATGTTTATTTGTTAATTTATCCCCTCAAATAAAGTCTCCCCTATATATTATATGGTTATACATATCTTTCATCAAAACTTTTGAATCATAAAATATCATCATAGATCTCCACATGGAATCTTTTCATAATTCATCATTTTCTTTGAGTGGCATGATCAAATCATTCCAATAGAATGCTCTCCCCCAAGTGAATCATTCTTCAAATCCATTAAATAAGAACCTAGATGCAACTACATCTTGATTTAGTTCTAAAATATTCACTAAAAAACTTCAAAATCATCTCAGGAACTCATCTTCATCTACTTCTACATATTTTTATTTTCTTTTCAATTGTGATAATAGGGTTCATAATGTATTAAATAAATATTTTAATCCTCTCAAATCAATCTTACATGGATCCTTTGATTCTAAATCATTATAACATAGTCAAATTCCACTGAATAATTCTTACATGTCCTTTGGTTTAGCTTCAAACTTCGTACATAGTGTAACATCCTCATACTTTAAAATATTATCATTGTGTTTTGTAGCATATATAACATGGAACACTAAGTTTTAAGCGAACCATGATATACTATTAAAATACTATCATTTAATGTAACCATTATAACCTAGTTGTTACATTAGTATAAATTAACATTTTTAAAAACATTATGAAAATATTTATAAAGGTTTTATATAATTTATTTATAAATAAGTACTTAATTCTCAATAAAATCATTTTATTCTTCAAAAATATATTTTTTTCAAAAATGGTTTTATTTTTAATATTATGTTTGGGAATTAAAATTAATTTATACCAATTATAGAAATTTTATTTTATAAAAATAATATAATTTTTTAAATCATAATATCAAAATTATCTTAGGGTGAAATTTTGGGATTTTTTGGAACGGGGTGTTTTTTCACGGAATAGTGAAAAATACCATTTTTCATAAAACTGTCATTTCTTTTCAAAAAATTAAGTAATTTAAAAGTAACAATATTATTTTAATTTATTTTTATAAGTAACATAAGTATTATTTAGTTATATTTAATCTAATTAATTATATTTTAATCATTTTTGTACTATATTTTTTTATAAGTATATTTTTAGGCTTAAAAGATATTTTTCTGAAAACTATTTTTAAGTGCTTAATGTTCCTCCATTTTAATTTATTAAAATAACTATTGTAAGGTATGATATAAAACAATTTATATTATATATATAAATATATTAATATGAATTTAAATTCATATAATGATGATCAGAAGTCATATATTAAATGTAATATCATCTTATGCTTGAAAAATGTATTTCTTGAAAACCCATTTTTCGACATATTTTGTGAGTCCATTTTTAAATTAAAATTTTCTAATTATGGTAATTTAATTAGATAAAATAGATTAAATATTTTTAATAATTATAATTAATATTATTTAAAAATTTAATCTTTATTTTTTGTCATATTTAATAGTAAAAATTAATTACACTAGTTAATATTAAAACAGGTTTACCGAGGGGTTAAACCAAAATATAAAGTTATGTTTTCCTATTAAACATGTCAAAATCATATTTTATTTCCATATATAGACCTTATAATATACCTAATTTAAATATAATGTCTTTTTGAATCATTTTTCTTGGTAATAACGTTTTCATTTTGTATTCTTTTTGTAAATTTCTATATGGTTTCATAAAATTTCACATCTCCCATTTATAAAATGGTGTCTAAACTCCTCACTTATTCAGGCCTACTAATCCATTTATCTGAACCAAATTCTACCAAAATTTATCCTTTAAATCATTATACATATTCTGGAGGTGTTTGGATTCCCAAAATATCAATCCTAGGATCCTTAATAAGATATCCAAAGGAGGTTTCTCTAAGAGAAGGTAATCGTCTTCAATGAGCTCTTTCTTTTTACTTATTCTTATACCTCCTTCAATTATATCATAAAAAATACAAAATAATAACACCATTATAAAAAATATATTTATATTCTATTAGTTTTATTACATAATATTTATTCATATCCTCCTCCATCATATGAAAAACAAATTCATCGCTCGTGTGTATGACAAACTATTTCCTCACAAACCGATGCAATTGTTTTTCTACCACTAACTCACATGGATAGAAATAATGATGTAAATAATTATTATGTATGATAAATTTGATATTATATTAATTATTTAAAATTAATATATAATACAATTCCTTACCCTTTTACCCACTAATGGAGTTATGTCATTACTCATGCATACATACGACCTACCATCTCCATTAAGCGATGTGATTCATTTTCCATGTAGAAATTTAATGAATGGTTAAAAAATGTGTCCAATGAAAAAATATGATATTTATAACATTAATATAATTCTGGAGATCATGTGACTATAGCATATTAATAATAACTAAAACCATTGGGATAAAACAAGCATGAGAAAACGAAGTAGTTAACAGCCCAAATAATGGCAATAATGAAATATTATTAACTAACAGGTGGTGAGAGGTCATAAGAGGGTCATATATGATATTATAAATATTAATTTTTTTATATTATAAATTAATAACATTCTTAAAACCCTTATACTATAGTTTAAATCATGTTCAACTAAAGGGAAGCATGAGGTAAGGAACTTCATCTCAATTTCCCTTTATTGAGCCATATTTTAATATTATGCACCTAATTTATTTTTTATGGTGTTGATACTAACCCTATTACATGTAATATCATTAATCCTTCATATTTCTGGGTATTTTATGTATAAATTTTAATTATTTCAACCAAGTTGAATTGACTAGAAATTTATCAAGCGGTAAGGAATTTCTTAACTCATTTTATTTTCATTTGGTTATATTATATCTTCATTGTATTTTATAATATAATATTATGTGTTCAATTTATTTTGAATATTTTATGTGTTATTTACACTTATTTTATGTATATTTACATTTTATACACATAATAAATTCATTGATTAATCCTCATTTCAACAGTATGGTCTTTATAATAGATTTTGTCACAATTTCTTCTCTATTGAGACATATTTGGTATTATGAACCTATTTATTTTTATGAGGTATATCTACTACCATATTTATATGTGATATAGTAAATATATTTATATTCATGGTATTTAATTTTTTATTTTAAGTTATTTCTTTCATGGGGTTATGACTCAAAAGATTCCAAAGTGGTAAGGTTTTATGCTTTAATCTCATTTTAATCAGGATTGTGTATGGTTGAATTTACATTGAAGAAAATTATTTGATAATTATCTAATAAACCAATTTAATTTTATTCTCATCTATGAATTCATGAAATTTTCAATCAAAATTTCAATTTTCCACTCCTTAGTACTTAAAATGATTGAGAAAAGTTTTTTTAAGAAAAGAAAAAAGTATTTCTCTTTTTGTTCATATTTATTTTTCTTTTATATTTATATTTTACTTAAAATGTTTTAAAAAATATTTTTAAAATTATATAATGATTTATTAAATAAAATTTTACCCATATTTTACTTTCTAAAAAATGGTTTCAAAGGAATCTTCTTATCATTTTCGAACAATGTACTTTTTGACTTTTTACCAAAAATGTGAAAGGAATATTTGTTTTAACGTACCAGGAATGAAAAAAAAATATTCTCATAATCATTAGCAATCATATTTTTATATCTTATTTTATAATTTTAATATTTTATTTTAAAATAAAATGTTTTTCCCAATATTTTTAAAATTTCTAGTTTTTAAAATTAATTTTCAAAGTGAAAAGGGTATTTTAATCAAGACTATTTTAATGATATTATTATGTTATTTTTATTCATCAATGATAAAAACCCTTTATTTAACTTATAATCCAATGTAGTTATTTTAGAATGTGATTAGTTTGACTACATAAAGTATTAACATTAAATTTCTTGATTGATTTTATAATCATTAACTTTATCTTGGAACATTTATTTTCTTGTAATCATTGGACATTATATTTCTATTAAATATCTATATTCTTTGTATCATGAATATTATTATTTCATAAATTATATACCATTTTTAAATATGGTATTTTATTTTTAAATTTATTTTATTGGCTAGAGAAATATTACTAAATTTGTATTGTTTACTCAATATGGATATTTGTTGATAATGCATATTATTTGTGAATTAAATAAATCATTTTATATATAAGGAATTATTTCGAAATATAGTGATGAGTATATCCTAGAATTATATATCCCATAGATGCATCAACATGTCTCATAAGACAAATATATAAGCTAACATTAAATTGGTTTTTTGTGTACACATACCCATAGTTAAACTATTTTGGCATAAGGTCTTAGAAATATAGATATCATGATGCATAAGATCATTACATACAATATTAATCATTTACCTCATTGATAATTTAGTTATTTTTATCCATGAGATTAATGAATTAATATTATCCATATATTAGCTTCAAGCTCATGTTATTACATATATGTAATTATTTGATCATCATTTATTCATGTCATATTATTCTTCAGTCTCAAGTTATTGATTAAATGGAATGTGTTTTCAGTTATTTACCATTCTATATTTTTTATGAATTATTAATTTATGATAGTTTCCAATATAGATAAGCCTTTATGATTATTTTATTTCACCCTTATCTTTTTCACTTCCCATAGATTTAAAGAAGGAATATTTTATTGGGTTCAAGGATTAAAAATATTTACTGTCACTATATTATAATTTTTGTTTTAAAATTTAATGTAAGACTCAAGTATTTATCTAGTTTACCAAGACTACTAAAATATTTAGTCCTTTGGGATGTGACAACTTTTATCTTTTACTAATGTAACAAAGTAACCACCAACTCTCATCTACTCGTGTTAGGGTCTTTATAGTTGGTATCAGAGAAATTTTAGTATAAAACATGGGAACTAGATTTAGTAAAATTTTGATTAGGGTATATATGCCTATGGATGAATTTTAGGACATGTATATGTATAAGAAAACATCCAAAAGTTTTTTAAGTTAGATATTATGTGTTTTTACTAGTAATACATTCCTTTTTTGATATAAAAGTGGATGTTGTTTTGACACATTTTTTCATAGGGGTAATGACTCCAAAAGAAGTACATTGGGATTTGACTCAATAATCACTCAGTGCATACCAATGGGACTTACTATGCATCTGGTTTGACACTCTTAGAGGATATGATTAGGAAAATTACCATTTTCTTTATGGAACATCATGACTGATTTGAATAGATAACGACATTGCATTTCCTAAAATTAATCCTAAGGAGTATTTAATTGAAAATAAGGTTTCATGATTTAGACATCCTATAAATTATTATATGGTTTTTCACTATGAATATTGTTTCTCATGCTATTATTTTTGTTTTTATTGAATGTATATAACCTAGAGGTATCATGTTAACATTTAGTATTGTGTAAAATGAGGTGATTATGATAAACCAAATGGGACGAATACTGGAGTGAAATATATCATGATTATGCCTCGTCATTTATTATTAAATATTATTAACAACCTAAACCTTAACTGTCTCTTATACTCTCCAAAGAAAAGATGAATGTATTTCATTGAGAGATTGGGTGGTGGAGACCATAGTGGAAAGAAGGCTCAATTTCCTTCATGTCAGAAATGTGGAAAGAGAAACCCTGGATAATGTATCCAAGGAATGGGAGAATTTTTTATGTGTGTAAAATAAGGGCATAATATAACTAATTGTCAGTGAAATGTTAGGAGTTCAATGGAGAGAAATAAATTTCATCCTAGAGATCCATTTATTGTTTGTTTTATTAATTTATGGGAGCCTTGGAATTATCCAAGTAAATTCCCTCCTCTAAAGGTTAACTCCTAGATCAGGGACCTGTGTTATGCTAATCATTGAAGTAAAAGGGTTGAATTATTTATGTATTGGGATTCAAGAATTATGTTTTTGAATTATTTTTATAAATGGTATTTTGTTTATAAGAATCATAAAACATCTCAGGATTGTGTTAAATTTTGGAATCATATATATCTTTATATATGATTAACTTAAGAGTTATGGATAACATCATGGTTTTATGATTTTATGTTTGGTCATATGTTCAATGTCTTAGAAACCCCTTTTGAGGTTTTAAGTGATGATATTTTCATGTGATTAATGAAATTTTGGGAGATGTTTTATTGGGATGTGGTATATATAATCCTTAGGTTCAACATGAAGTATTATTCATAGAATAATTCTATTTTCATAATTTTAAAGGTACTGATAGTCTTTAGGGATAATACAATCGTTTATGTTAAAGTAATAATAGCCGATTACGATTATTTAATTTTGTGGGAAAAAATAAGCTATATAGAAAACCTTAGTAGTTAAAAAGTGATTTGATGATTAATGTTATTTTTTAGGATATTTGTTATATTTTTTGGGGATTTTATAGGAGTTATATAAATATAGTTTTCGAAAAAGGACAACCAAATTTTTAGGTGACAACACTCTATATCCGGAAAGGTCGCGGTTCTTAAACCCACAATCGAAGGGTGATAAGGGTACAATTCCTATCACTAGAATACATGATATTATAGTTAATATGACATTTTTTTTACTAAAAATAAATTTATAAATAAATATTAAGTTGAAATTTGGGCGATATTGTAATGTTTTGGAGATAAATTATATACTGGATAACTTGTACTAACCATTTTTGTTTTGTTAAATATTTAGATACATATGAAAAGACTTATCACTCTTTTATGGATCTTATAACCCATAAAAAGTTAATTTTAGTGCTTCAAGCATAAAAATTTATCTTGTATATTCATTTCTTGGTGTAATAAATGAAGTGTGAATTGATCAAAGCACAACCAAAGGATGAAATTATGCTTATGGAATAAAAAGGTATCAAGTAAGTATATTTTATGGTGTTCTCTAACATTATAGTAAAATAATACCTTAATTTTAGGAAAATATATTGAAAAAAAAGGTTACATGTTTACCTTAATTTTTGATGAATCAATGGTATTTTCCAAACCACATCAGTTTATAGTTTTGTGGTTGTTAACTTTTTATTGATCATTTACTTTCTTGTGATCAATGATCACTATCAATCTATATAATTATTTATATTTTTCTTTCATGTCCCGCTGTTACTATAAAAAGGGTAATTGTGATGGGTCATTTATGATGGGTAACATTCACGTCACCAATGGTCCCAAAGAAAGAGGTATTTTCAATGGACATTATTTTTTGTCGAAAATAACCTTTATTTGAGATAGAAAAATGAAATCCATTACAAATATATTTGGTGCTCCTATGCACCATTTAGTTGGAAACTTATTTGTGATGGCTAATAGTGATGGATTCCTATATTTTTCACCATTAGACCTTCTTATAGGACCTTTTGAGAAGGGTAATGAAGTCCATCACAAAAGGTCCTTGAAAAATAACCTTTAGCGATGGAATAAAAATTTTCTCCAATACACCTTCACAATTAATAATTTATTAAAAATAAATGACATTATTTCTCCTACCTCCTACCCATTTTTTCCACTTGGTGCACAATTTTATTGCATATCCCTTGGATGCTCCACTTCACCAAATCATCCATCTCACTCAATTTTTTATAAATTTCAATTCGAATCTTCTAGGTGCGGACTCCTATTTTCTCCCCTTTCATTAGTTTTGTAATTTTCTATTAAATCTTCCATAAAATAGTTTGTTCAAACCCTATATAAACGAATTTATATGTTTTTATGGTTTATTTGGCATGTAGGGTTACTTCAATTTTATTATTCCCTATTTTGGGTACTCATCGGCTCTGCACAGTTTAATTCCAATTGATTTGAGTCATTTTATTTAATGCTCAACCTTGATTTTTCAATTTTTTATTTAGGGTTACTAGAGATTTAAAATTTTATGTGACTATTGGAAATATGATTATTATGGAAATTATTTATAGGATATGTTATTTATATATATGTTGAAAGAGTTTACATAAATATATTTAATTATTTAATTGTTTGACATGTTTATAGTGGTATGATTTTTTATAAATTATGATAATGTTAGGATTGTGGCAGTTATGCTAAACCATGTTTTATTGTTATATTATGATTGGTTTTTATTTATTTAATACATGTTAGTATAGTTTTTAAATTTATATATATATATATATATATTAACATGTGAATATACATATATAAATGTTTTAAAAATCATATAAGTTTTTTGATATGTGTGTGTGTAGATTTGATATTTATTTTCATTTAAAATAATAAAAAAAATATTTGATTTATATATATTTTATTAATAAATAATTTAATATATACATATATAAATATATATATATATATATAACGTATGAAATAAATAGTAAATTAGTGTTTTATAAAAATGATGAGAAAATAAATTTTAAGAAAATGTTTAAACAAAACTTTTTTAAAAAAAATTATAAAAATAACTTTATAAAAATTGTTCTAATTAAAAGAAAAATATATAATTAAAAAAATGTATCCATAATGATTATTGATTAATAAATGATCTATTTAGCAATGTAAAAAAATTATGAGGGTTTATAAATGTTTTGATCATTTTTTTAATGTATACTCTTTGTTGGGATTTATTAAAATGAAAAAAATAGTAACAATAAATATGTTTTGATATATTTTATTTATAATTATTAAATAATTATTATTAGATAATAAACATATATACTCATTATTAAAAAAATTAATTTCTTGTAAAAATATAAAAAATACCAACAATTTTTAAAAATGCACAATAATAAGTAAAAATATAGTAATTATTAAAAAATGGTATTAATTACTAAATTATTGTTAATAATAAATAAATAATTAGGAAATATTAGTAATGATTTGTAAATATTAGTAAATTATTATAATTTTTAAAAATATATATATAATGTTAATAAAATATTAAAAAGGTTACTCTCATGTGCGATGTTACCAAACACCCAATGCTCATAAAAGTTATATCAAGCCAGGGTAAACCCAATATCCTAAACCAAATGGTGGTATCGTATTTCTCATACAATACATCATTCAAGAGATACATCAGTTTTTTGAAAAAAATAAAATAAAATATTAAATTAATTACCCTCAAGTGTGATGTTACCAAACACCGGATACACACAATTGTTATGTCACGCATCGCGTAAACTCTGCATCCTTGATCTAACGGTGATTGAAAATTTCTCATATGATACATCATTACGGAGATACTTAATTTTTTATAAGACATATATTATAAATATTAAATTAATTACCCTCGTGTGCAATTTTACCAAACACCTAACGTACAAAAATGTTATATCATGTCTAGGGTAAACACTACATCTTATAGCTAATAGTGATCCCATAATATCTATATTAGACACCAGTCAGGATATATTCCATTATTTTGGTGAAAAATATAATAATAATATTAAATGAATTACCTACACATGCGATGTTATAAAAAACCTAACGTACATAAATTTCATGTCATGCCTAGGGTAAACTCTACATCCCGGACCTAAGAGTGGTCTCATATTTCTAATACGATACATTGTTTGGGAGATACTTTAATTTCTTTGTAAAATATTATAATAAAAATATTAAATGAATCACTCTCAGGAATGATGTTGGCAAACATTGGACGTGCACAAATGGCATGTCGCCCTTAGGGTAAACCCCACATCCCAGGCCTAACGGTAGTCTTAGATTTCCTATATAACACACCTTTTGGTAGATATTCCATTACTTTGGGAAAATATCATGTGTGTGATATAATATATTTAATATTTTTATTCTATCTACACTAAGCCTCTACGATCCCTGAAATCCCATGCTAACTTA
This sequence comes from Viscum album, assembly GCA_963277665.1. Taxonomy (NCBI): domain Eukaryota; kingdom Viridiplantae; phylum Streptophyta; class Magnoliopsida; order Santalales; family Viscaceae; genus Viscum; species Viscum album. The sequence goes on along the minus strand of OY728125.1, from coordinate 1,549,559,128 downwards.
GTGCCTCATTTTGAAAATAGTCTATAGAATATCTCAATGTTTTAAAATGTAATAATAATTTGTAATTAGTCCTAATGAGTAAAATTTGTTCTTAATTTTATTTTTTTATAGATAATAATGGACTCATAAAGTAGACACCATTTTCTATTACATGATCATGATTGGATAAATCATTGTAAAAATCCTAACAAATCTGGTATAAATCCTGTATAAATTGAGGGGGTTGAAACAATTATATCATTTTCATCATTGAATTTAGAATTTTTTTCTAAGTGAACAACTAAATATCCATGTAAGAAATGGGATCTTAGGATATTCGAAACATTTTAAAACATTGGACATCATCTATAGTATTTTGGTTTTCAGATGAATATATATTTTATATCAATATGGTGAATAAAATTCAGTATAAAATACAAATTTTTTTGTTCTGGATCCATCATTTTATAATTTAGTTCATGGAGATGTTGATCTATATATTTAGAAAAAAAAATCAGAGTGATATTCCAAATCTTGAATAATAACCTTCTCAATTTTATAATTTGTTGAAATCAACTAAGGAGGCCTTCTATCCGATATTCCATGTGAGAAAACATGAAGCACTTACAAACTTTATGGGTATTCAATCAGATTTTGGAATTCCAAATAGTTTATTCGATCAAATATCATCTTTGGTTAAATCATTTTTGCTTAATAAATATACATTACTCGTAATTTTCTATAAAAGTAAGAGATTGGTACACAATTTAGGTCTTAATTATAAGAATATCCATGTGTTTTCACATGATGGTATATTATATTGTGGGGATTATTAATCATTTGTTAATTTTCCGTCATGTATAGAATCGATATATAAAGATCCATAATAAGGAAAGTCGATATTTCCTGTGAAATAGTTGAGTTATTTTCCTATTACACCCTTTTTACAATTTTTATTTATATATCACAACACAACTACATTGATGGCATGGCATAAAGAAAATATTTCCATTAGTAAAATCTTAAATCATCCATGTGATGGTGATTTATGGAAATAATTTGATCAGATTCATCCTTTTTTTTCTTCAGAACCTCATAATATAGGATTGGGTCTTTATATTAATGGTTTTTGTCTATTTGGTTCTTATGGTAGTGAATATTCTTATTGTCCAGTTTTCATTACTCCATACAAATTACCTTCATGGATGATGATGAAGAAACCATATATATATATCTCATTATTAATTCCAAGAAAACTAAAAAATAATATCAATGTTTATTTTAAGCCTCTAATTTATGAGTTAATTTCATTATGGAACAAAGTTGTAACTACATTTGATATAGTTTTAGATAAAAAATTTACATTGAGGGTTGCATTAATGTAGATGATCAGTGAATTTTCAGTGTGCGGTATGTTATACGGTTGGAGTACATGTGTTTTAAAGTCATGATCATATTTCATGGATGAGAACAAATAATTTATGATTAGCATTGGGAGAAAGACTAGTTATTTTGGATGTCATCAGAGATTTATTCCTATATATCATCCTTTTTTATGGAATAGAAATAATTTTAAAAAATGTAGAATTGAAATAGATGAACGTCTAGTAGTGCTCTCATGTATTATAGTAAAATATATTTTCTCTTTATTACCTCCAGTTACTTTGGAAAAACCATAAATGAGAAAAAAAATGTTTTAGGAGAGGTCATTATTAGATAAAGCAGAGATTTTTTTTTAGACCTTCCATATTGGTCTAATTTTTTGGTACATCACATGTTAGATGTAATGCATATTGAGAAGAATTTTTTTGATAACATATTTTATAGTATGTTGGTCACACCTGATAAGACCAAAAATAATGTAAATACATGGTTATATCTTGCCCAAATTTATAGACATCTTGGTCTTAAATTAATTAGATATGAAAGATCACACAATTTAGTGAAGTCAAAAGTACCTTATGTACTTTCTAAATAAATTCATTTATTATTCTATTAATGTATTAGATATTTTATGTTACGATATGGCTTTGCTTCTAATTTGTCTCGTTGAATCAGAAATAGACATATTATCTAGTCGAAAAGTCATGATTGTCATCTCATAATGTAAATATTACTACCTATTAGTCTTATAGGGATATTAAATTATTAAATCTAGGATGTATTGACTAAAATTTATTATTTATTATGAGATATTTATTTGGAAACATATGATTATGATGCATTGAATATGGTTTAATTTTTTAAAAAAAATTATGGAAATTGGAGAAAATGTTCCCACCATCCTTATTTCACTCAATGGAACATTTAACATTTCATCTTACATAAGAAGCTAAATTTAGAGGGTCTATAAAATTACAGTGGATATATTTATTTGAGATATGTATACAAAAATTAAATAAGAAACTATATGAAAAATCATCAGTTGAATGGTCGATTGCATAATTGTATTTATATGAGGAAGTCTCAAATTTCTACTCTTATTATTTTCAATTGGAAAATAATTCAAAACATAGTCATATGGGTTGAAATGAGGCAAATATTGATGATGTATCATACTATAAATTTTCAATTTTTAATCATCTCAATCTTGGTTTTGGTGGTTATCATGAACAATGGATTTCAGATGAAGAATTGCATAGAGCTCATACCTATGTTCTGCTAAATTTTGAATAAATGACATGATTTTTATAGTAGGAACTAATTTTATTATTATTTTTTACTTTTATAATAGATTTATTTATTTAATTTTTTTTGTAGACTATATGATGACCGTATAAAAAAATACAAATTACCTATACTATTGAAAAACATCATCAATAGAATTTTTCATATTGGTTTCAAAGACTGGTAAGTAAAGTTGTTTTTATGGAACATTAAATTAATTTATTAATGATATTTTTTATTAATATTTTTTATTTTTTTCATGCAACACAACATAAAAGTAAAATTAATATTCGATTATGTGTGCTAAAAAATCCTCCATTGAAATTGTTAAAATCATATAATGGGTATATGGTTAATGGATTTTGATTCCATATATGCATATATGTTGAATAAAATAAATCAATGAATAATGGTATTTGTTTGAAATGTTATCATCATAAATAAAGTGAATTTGACTTTTACTGTATGATGGGTGAAATAATTGAGTTTTTTTTTGGACCAAATTAAGTAATATTGTTTAAATGTTGTTGGTTTGATACTGATAAAGGGTTTCATATTTATCCATTACATGGATTCATTGACATTAAATATAAAATAAAAATTGCATCAAATGAGCCATTTTTGTTGGAATATCAAGCACATAAAGTTTATTATACAAATTATTATGATGTTTCAAGAACTTTTAATGACTGGTGGATTATAATATAAATGAAATCTCGTGAAAATCAGTTTCTTGAAAATGAAAATGGTTCTTTGGAAGTGTAGTATATTGAAATTTTACAAGAAACATCCCTAAATGATTCTCTTACCCAAAGAGATATAAATATTTATGATGAAACCCCCGGTTAAGGGCTGATGATATTGATAATGTTGATAAAGTAATAAGGAAAGATGAAATTTAAATTTGTATAGAAGTTGATGATGCTAAAGATGAAGATAAATAAATTTTCCTCAATTTAGATGAAAAATATGATGATGATTTATGTATTATATTTAGGTATTTATTAGTTTTTATATGTGATATTTTTATTAAAAAATATTTACAGGTAAGATTGTTTGTTTCAAATGGATAGACCTGATGATCTATTATGTTCCTTCACTGATGCTAGTAATTTTTAGTTTTTCATATTTGATAGTTGAATTAACAATTATTGACAGGTGATAATATTATATTTTGTATGTTATTTATTATTATTTTTATATTTTATATCAATATTAAAAAATATTTACATGTTAGATTATTATGTTATGGTATATATTTACTGGTAATTATTATATTCTAGTATTTATTATTTTTTATATTTCATATATGTATTAATAATTATTTATAATTAATATTATTATATTCTAGTATCTATTAGTTTTTATATTTGATTTCTATATTAACATTTTCTTAGAGGTAAGATGATTTCATTCAAATGGTTGGTGATTCTCCCAATGATCTATTTCATTCTCTCACTAATGACAGACTTCTCGAGGATGATCATGATGTATCTAATCTACAAAATGGTACACCTATTAGGAGGGGATACGGTCTTGGTCTATCAATGATTCTAGACCTTTTTCTATAGATACGTTCATCTCTTGAATTTTATCCTTATTTACAGAGGTATGTTCAATTTTTTAGGTATTTATTTTATATTAAGTTTTTTGTATTACATTTTGTAATAATATTCAGATTATTTGTTTTCATTTGCATAGTTTTTAAGATTTGACTATTGGGAAGGATGGTAATATTATAAGAAGTTTTTTCTCTGAGTCTTGAGTGTTTTTGGATCATGTTCTCGTTTTCATTCGTCGGTAGATGTTCAACCACTAGATTGTATGTTATTAAATACTATATTTTATTTTATAGTATATTGATTAGTGGAATGTTATTTTTAATTTTCTTGAAAATTTTATGGCCTCTGATTTCTAATTGCCTGAGATATCATATCCAAGAGGAATGAGATACTTATATACATGAATGTTTTGATCTATTTTCACTGAACCTCGGAAAGTCATCCATGGATAGGGCTCATGCTACTGTTTTTGTCCAATATTGCATCTCTCATTGACCTGGATATATCTTAGATTAGGTGGGGGATGGATTGTGCTCTTACTAGCTAGGAAATACTTTTAAGAGGATTTTATCATCTATACATTAAAAGTGGGGGAGGTAGGAAGTCACACATAGGTCTAGGACTCATACATTTGGTATACATAAATGATATATGGAAAGTTATATTATTTATTAAATTATATGTAATTTAAATGTAAAATTTTTATTTTATTATATAGGCTACTATTGACCCCTCTATTATAGAGTTTTGTGTTTATAAGAATTTGTCTAATGATCCTCATATAGGACAGTGTTGAGAACATCCTTATTTTAATGCTCAAAAATTATGTTTTTTATATTTCTAATAAGATTAATGTTTTATGATAGTAAATCATATTTAATCCAAATTTTGTAATTTTAGCTAATTGTTGATCTAATTTCAGTTACTATGATATACCATTAGTTAAGGGGTGATATCATCACCATTTTCTACAATTAGTACAACAGATCTATCGCCAAGTACTGCTACCATCACACATTAGTTATGTCTATTTGCTACCGTGACTATCAAACATTGTTATTATCAAGCACTCCTACCACCAGTATCATCTAATGTCACTCTATGCTACCTCCAAGGAAAATATACCACTACTGATATAGTTAAACAGTGTTACCTCTAAGATGATATACTGCCAAATAGTGTTACCGCCAGGTCGTGCTACCGCTACCACCCCAACATTGGTGTTGTCAGTGCACATATTACTCAAATAATGCAATTTCTAGTGATCTACCATCAAAGGCATCTACCATCAATTCAAGATTATTTCATCAAGGCATCTACCACCATTATATCTATAATGGCTACAAATAATTAATTTCCAAATTAATTCTCCAATGGGATGTTTATGCATTTAATGTTATATAGAATCATGTGGATTTAGGAATTATTATTATTAAAACAACTCCACAGAAGACCAAAATTCAAAGTCAGTATTTACAAATATGATTCTCAGTATAAGGATCCAAATTATTTAATTATTATTTTGAAACAGATAATTTGATCCCCTAAAATTCTATATGTTCAGAAGATTCCCCTCATGTGCGAAGATGATGAGAATGTGTGGTTGTGCATGGTGAATACGTGAAAATATTGAAAAGATATCGTGACATCAAACAAAAAAAAAGGACAAAGGATTTTTTTCGAACATTTATGATACTCTACCACACTTTACTTTTTGTGAAAACCTTGTGGATTCTTCTCACAAAGATAGTCATAGACTCCTGAGCAACCGTACCAATTCAGATTTAGCAGCCCAATATCTTATCATCTATAATCTCTTACAATTTCTATTTGTGTATTAATTTCTGATTTGTGTTTCATTTTACACTATATATTCATAAAATACAGTATCTTGTGCTAAACTGGAGATTTCTTGACACTCTCTTTTATTTTTTCATATTTATTCCCATGAATTACTATGGAAGAGGTTTTGTGTTACCTTTACTTATTTTATCCCATAAATAAGCATGTAAGAGACCTTATTCCTTGAAAACCTTATCTGTTACTATTTGTAAAACCCAACACAGATTTTTGATCAGTTTATTTTATAATAAATTTCTTGGGAGTAGGTGATTTCTTAGAAGATGAGATTAAGTTGTGGCATGATACTGAACAACTTCTTACTTTCCGTTGTGTTATATTTGTTGTAACTTGTTTACTGGTATTTATCTAATTTGTTTTATTTAAATAAAACATTTTTTTTCTAAACTTTTTATACAAAACTAAACTCTAATGGTTAACTTAAACTAGTGTCTTATATATATTGTGTTTGATACAGGTATATTTTTTGAAAAAGTTAGAGTATTTTAAAAAGTATTTTGATAAAGATGTGATCGATTTGTTGAGAGGTATTTCAAAAGATAAAATTATATATTTATACAATTTTTGTTAACCAAGTGATTTTATTAAATTGGGGGATTTGTTTGTTAAATTTTTTCAAACGGAAATTTTATTAGAAACTCAGTCCCCCCCCCCCTCTTGGTTTTTCTACTCTAAACAACACTTGGTATCATAGTCTTTCAAAAATAATTTTACATTGATCTAGTTTTGTTTAAATATCTTAAATTTATATTTTATCTAAATTTAATTCTTTATGGATAACAATAGAAAATAAGTAACTACCACTAATCAGCCTCTTTATTTTAATGGAACTAACTATTATTAATTTAATATTAAGATGAAAATTCATATATAAATCATGGGGTTTGATATTTGGATTGTTATGAAGGATAAATATGAATTGCCTAAATCTCCTATAATATATTGGATTGATGTTATTAATATTGAATATGATTTTAATTTTAAATCTATGAATTCCTTATATCGTGCCTTAGTATATGAATAATTCAATAGAATATCATCTTGTATTAATGCTTTCAAAATTTGGGATATGATGGTTATTTCTCATGGGGGAACTGCTATTGTTAAAGAAATTTTCATAAATACTTACACTATTAAACATGATACATTATAAATGAAACATGATGATCCTATTTCTGATATGCATCTCAGGTTCAAAGAGATTTTAAACACAATTTTTTCTCTTGGAAAGACCATTGAGATTAAAGATGAGTTTTTGAGACTTCTCAGATGTTTACCAGATAAATGGAGAGAGACCTTGGTTTTAATAAAGAAACCGTGTTATATAAGTAAGTTACTAGTGAAATATATTATTGTAAAGCTCATGATGGATGAGGAAGAACTCAAAGTAAACAAAGAATAAGATTATGAACCAAATAAAATATCAGTATCCTTCAAGACTTTTGACTCAAATAAAAAAATGATCAAGGATTAAAGTTCAAGTGATGGTGAATCATCATCAGAAAGTGGTGAATATATAGATCACTTGGCTAGATATTTCAAGAAGTTTTATAGAAAGAATAATTTTTTCAAAAAATCCAATTAAAAGGGTAAATGTGATAATAGAGGGAATCAGTAAAAATATTAGAAAAAGTATGATTTAACAAATGAAGTTATCTACTATGAATGAATAATAAAATAATGGATTAAAGTAGACTATCCCGCATTAAAATATAATAAAAAGTATTAGTAAAAAGTAAATAAGTTTAAGAAGACTATGAAAGCAACATGGAGTGCCTCATTGGATATCATATGTGATTTAGACTCAATCAGGGATGACATAAATGACAGAGGAAATATTTGTTTTAGGGAAAACACATCTGAGGTATTAAATGTTTTTCATATATCTCCTGATCTTATTTCTAACCTTTTTGAGAATGAAAATAGTGAATAAAATATGTCCAAGGATGAATTATTTGAATATTTTAACATGTTTTAAGACACATTTAATGAATTAAAATATATATACAAAAGTTTAAAAAAGAATCATGCTATGTCTACTCATTTTAAAAATGATCTTACAGTAGAGAAGGATAAGATACTAAATTGATTATAGATAAAATGATTTGAAATTATCTAATGATAAAATGAAGAAATATCTTGAGTGGTTCGTTAATATAAAGAATCAAATTAACCCAGATGCATTGAAAAAAACTTCACCTAATTATACCACTAGAATTGGTATCAACCTAGGCAGAAAAGAATTTATAAAAATAAATTTAACCCAAGTTATAGTTCTATTAATTTAGTTTGTAGTTCATATTAAATAGAAACTAATAAGGTTTTTATTTATGAAATTCTTAGGTATTATTTTAGGAAACTATTTAAATAGTTATGTATTTCTGAATAACATATTAATAAAAATTTTGGACCCAAAAAAATATAGGTACCAAAGTCATTTTTGGTTTAAATATTTTTTGTACAAAACATGATTGAAGAGTTCCAATAAAATACTATGTTATTTGGATAGTGGATTTTCTAGAAATATGGCTAGGGATTACTCAATCTTCAATAATCTAATTAAATTTGATATTGTACATGTCAATTTTTGTGCCAATTCCAAAATAAAGATAATTAGTCTTATTCAAATTGATAACTCTAATATTTTTTTAATTTATAATTTTTTATTTGTATATGAACTAAAATATAATCTATTTAAAATTTCACAATTTTTTTATCACGGTTTTCATGTTAAGTTTGAAAATAATTATTGAAATTTTTTTATACTAAACATGCTTTAGTTTTATAATGAAAATGATAATATTTATGCTATTTATTTAAATTCCTTATTTTCTCAAAAATGTTTCTTTTTTAAGTACCTTTCACAAGGAATCATGTATTTGGCATATGAGGTAAGGCCACTTAAATATTCACTCACTTATAAAGCTAACTAGTAAAGTTTTAGTTAAGGATCTACCCAAACTAGAATTACAAAGAGGTAAAGTCTGTAATCACTGTTAAAAGGGAAAGCAATATAAAATCTCTTTCAAATGAAATAAATAATTTTTAACTTATCAACCTTTATCGTTGGTTCTTGTGGAATTTTTTGGACAATCTGTAGTTTCTAGTTTAGAATTAAAGCATTATTCTCATGTTATAGTGGATGATTATTCAAGATATACATGGGTGTTTTTCCTTTCTCATAACATTGATTCTCTTTTATATTATACCAAACATGTTAAATCTATAAAAAACCATAGGGGACATAGAATTAATGAATTAAGAAGTGATCATGTATGTGTTTTTGAAAATCAATCATTTGAATCATTACACTCACAACATGGCTATAATCAAAACTTTTCTACTCCCAGTACTCCACAACAGAATGGTGTAGTAGAGAGAAGAAATAAAACCCTTCAATAAATTTCCCAAACCATTCTCAATGAGAATGATTTACCTATTTATTTTTTATTAGAAGATGTGAGTATAACTTTCTATATAATTTGTTGAGTTTTAATTAAACCTATTTTAAATAAGAACCCTTATGAATTATGTAATGTTAGAGAACTGAAGTTTAATTTATTTATAGTTTTTGGTTATAAAGTCTTCATCCACAATAAAAAATAGGATTTAGATAACTTTTATTCCAATATTGTTGAAGGTATTATCCTTGGATATTCTATAACCAGTAAATCATATAGGGTGTTTAATAAAATTATTATGCTTGTGTAAGAATCTATATATGTAAAATTTTATGAGATATATCTACATGATCCTAAAAACTATTGAGAATATCTATAGGATGACCTTTTAGGATTATAAATCAATGAAAAACCTAGTGATAATCTTTTCAAACTTGTAGAAAAATATTTTAGTTTTAATGAATAGATTAAACCTGAACTTGTAGAAGATATTGAAGTACCCAGTGATTATCCTCCAAAATCTATTAGAACTTGTAGATATCATCCCTTAGATACAGTTATAGTTGACCTAGATAATGTAAATCCAAGATATTCTCTTAGAAATCATGTTGAACATCAATTTATCTTGTAAAATATTGTACCAAATAACTTCATAGAAGCAATAGATGATGAATTTTGGGTAATGTAAATGCAAGAAGAGTTAAATCATTTTGAATGAAATAGAGTATGAGATCTATTTTAAAGACCCAAATACTACCTAACTATACTCACTAAATGGGTTTTTAGAAACAAGGTTTATGAGTTGGGAAATATAATTATAAATAAATCTAGATTGGTTATACAAGGATATAGCCAATAAGAAGGTATTTACAATGGGGAATATTTTCACTAGTAGATATACTTGAATTCATTATAATATTGCTTTCCTATGAATCACATTTGAATTTCAACTATATTAAATGGATGTAAAGAGTGAATTCATAAATGTTTATATTATTACTGATGTTTTTATAGAACAAGCCCCAAGATTTCAAAACCCTCACTTTACAAATCATGTGTTTAAATTAAAAAACTTTATATGGTTTAAAACAAGCTCAATGAGCTTGGTATGATAAGATTAACTCTTTTTTAATTTATAATGGTTTTACTAAATGATAACTAACCCTACATTATTTATAAAAATAATTTCAAAATATGATGTAGTAGTAAAAATTTATGTTGATGATATTATTTTTTTATCTTCAATAAATTCTTTGTGTGTAGAGATTTCTAGAATAATGAAAAGTGAATTTGAAATGAGTTTGATGGGAGGACATAAATTATTTCTTATTTTTCTTACTTTTCAAAATCATGATGGAATTATTTTAAATCAAAAAAATTACACTAAAGAAATTCTCAAATATTTTGGAATGGATTGTACTAAAGTTAGTGATACTCCCATAAGTGCTAGTTGTAAGGTAAATCTTAATGAAACTATGAAATCAGATGATCAAACCACTTACATAGGTACGATTGAAATTTTTCTATTATTAAATACTAGTCATATTGATATAATATTTAGTGTGTGTTTTTGTTCTTGTTTTTATGAAAATCCAAAATAATCTCACTTACTTAGTGTTAAAAGAGTTTTTAAGTACCTCAATAATACAACCAACTCAGAATTGTTTTATTCTAAAGGAAAATCATTTTATTTAGTGAGTTGTTTAGATGAATATTTTTGTTGTTGTAAGTTATATAGAAAAACATGTCTTTGAACATGTCACTTTTTTGGAAAAGTCTCTAGTTTCATGGTGTATTAAGAAATAGAGATCTGTGGAATTATCCACTGCTAAAGATGAGTACATAGTTGGAGGCAGCTGATGTGAATTGATTCTATGGATAAAACATACATTTATAGACTATGAATATTGATTTCAACATGTACCTATAGATTGTTATAACACAAGTGCTATTAACATTTCCAAAAACCCTTTGTATAATTTGAGAACTAAACATATTGATATAGGACATCACTTTTTGAGTGATCTTTTCAAATAGGTGATATAACTCTTGAGTTAATATTCATTGAACATCAACTTTTTGACATATTCACCAATCCTTAAACTTTGAGAGAATAATATATACAAGACATGAACTTGGAATGATAAACTATGTTTTTTCTTTAGTTGTTAAAGTTAGGTTACTTCTAGAAAAAAAACTCTCTATACTATTCCAACTATGGCAGATCTACTGTTAGTTATGTTATCATTAGTTATGAAACTATTTTTTATGCTACTATTAACTATGCTGCCATTAATTGTGTATCTTTAGCTATGCTACCATTGGTATTCTACTGTTGGTATGTTATCGTTGATATGTGCTTATTGTCAGCTATCGTAGGTATGATACCATAGGGATTCTACATTGACATGTGACCATTGTTATCTATTATTTCATGATACTATGAGCTCTATTATTAGGAATTATCATCCCATATACTACCGTTTTCTTTTCCTACTTTTACTAACTTTGAATTAAAATTATTATTTTTATCATATTTTATTATATTTACTTAAAATCTATTTTCAAATTTTGAAATTCTTAAATGATAAATCTATTAAAAATCCAAGCTCGGGGATCTCCTTATCATGCGTTCCTCCATTAATACATCATGCCTTATCCCTTTCTCTCTCATCCTTTTATGCACTCAACCTTCAACCCTTGAAAATTTCTGAAATTGGTGCTTGTAAAACATATAGATATTTTACATGATGATCCATTACCATTGATGAAAGAAATAGGAGAATCTAATCATCCAGTAGAGTCAAATAATTTGAATATTGATTCATGGGTTGTTGTCACTGAAAAGATATAGATGATGAATTGTTTGTCTCAAGCAAGTCGTTGTGATGAAAGTGATCTAGGACCAAGGATGGATCGAATGGTTCTTGAGGAATGACCGACCATTCTATATTAGGGTGGTTCACCAGTTCTATCTATTTATAGAGTATGGATACAAAGAAAAGAAATATTTCATTATGATAATGATAGATGGGAAAAATCTTGTTCTTTCATTGAATAAGTGGTCCAAATTATTGAATGTAACTCACTGATGTATATATAAGTATTATCAAGTCCCATTTCCTATTCATAAAGATTTTTTAATTGAATATGTCCTTATGGAGATAATTGTGAATGTTGTTGTATGAAGACCAAATCCAGTGGATTTTTATGGGGAGTATCTTTTCTTATTTATGTTTATCCAATATATTCTTTGTCCTAAGAAGGGTATATTTTGCATCATGAGGTACCAAAATATCTATTTCATATTCCTTATAAAAAGTTTGGATGATATTAATATGTGTAGATATGTAATGGTTCACATGATAGAGCTTTCAAAAACATCTTATAGGTAATATTCCTTGCCAAAACCTAAAATGATATCTTCCTTGTCAAAATCCAAAGGTCTTGTACTAGAATATGGAGAGAAGATAAACAGTTGTGGTAGTTTTTACTTGAGTCAAGAATCTTTTAAAATGATGAATGTATATTACAATAATTGGATAAGGAAATGGGTGGTGGATAATGATAAGTTTTATGAAATACTCCACCCTATTCATCACCCTACTAGACCAAGAGATGTGAATTACACTCTCATGGAGCCATATTAAGTGGAGGTGTATTACTATGAAGAGGAAGTTGAGGCTAATGAGGTTACTGTAGAAGTATCTACTCATATTTCATTAAAAGAAAAAAGTGACTCTGATGTGGTGAAGAGTACCAATATATCTTATAGATAATCAAAACCTCTTATTTCTCTACATAATAAAGAAATAATGGTTAACAAAGGTAATGAATATAAAGAAAATGAAGTGTCAAAATAATATCTATTAGATAAGTCTTCCTATGAGAGTTCAAAAGAAGTATCTGAGGTGTCATATGGATATGATGATGATGATGATGATAGAGATAGTAAATAAAAGTCTAACCTTACATAAAGTGTCTATGAATATGGTGAGTCCACAGGTGAAGAAAGACCGTGTTCTACTCAGTATGTATCAATTAGCCAATAATCTATTCACAGGGATGAATGAGTTTCTTCAGAAAAATCCACATGTCAGTCACCATCTAAGGGGGAGAAATCTTCTAGATCTAAGCTGATTGGTATTCCATGCCTTGTTTATAATGGATAAGATTTTTCTAATGATGATGATAGTGATAATTGTGATGATAAGGGTAGTCCACTAGATCATGGTGGACTTACCATCTTTGTTACCAATAAACACCCTAAGGGGTCCTTGATTGAAATGATTAATCTAGCAGAATAGTTGGACGTTATTCCATCTGGTGTTTTTGTTGTGGACACTGGACATGTGGAGGTTGTCTTGACTATCCAAGAGAGGATTCCCTTTCATCCTTATTCTACTACTTCTCCTCTCAATTATGTAACTAAATTGGATTTAGATTCCTTTAAAAAAAATCTAATCACTGATCTCAGTTGGATACTTATATCTAAACCTCCTCAAGAAACCAAACTCGATGAAGTTGATACTTAGTGGTTATTCTCAATCATCGTTTCTCACATACAACCTAAGATGATGATTAAAATGAAATATATGTAAATTGATATCAGAAGGTTAACTTATCAGATTGATGATGTTTGATCCATCATGTAGTAAATGAGAGGAATCTTTTCTAAGGGACATCTATCTCTTCTGGAGAGATTGGACTCAATATCTATAGTTGGTTCTTCCACTTATAGGGCTCCTCTTTCAACTTCTTCCTTGGTTGAGGCTAATTTGATCGGAACCATTTTGAGGGAAGAGCTTTAGGATACTATGGGCGCTTATAATTCTTCTCATCAGAAATAACATTTTCAGATAAAATCACATGGTGAGAATATTTATAAACTCGTTAAATAATGCTTGAATGAGGCTAGAAGTAATGGAGAAATGATCACCAAGGCTCTAAAGTTGTATATTTTAAGTATTTATACAAATCATGAGATAAATTCTCATTTTATGTTTTTGGATAAGAACCTATGAATACCTCCTATGACTAGGGCCTTCAATGAGAAAGTTACTGATATGAAGACTTTAACACTTCTTGTTGGGATGTTCATGGAATAAATGCTTGATTTATTAAAACCAATGGATCATGGTGGACGTATGATTACACAATTCCTTGATTTGATGGTACCTTTTTCTTATAATACTTGGGAAGTATTCATAGCCCCTTCATATTCTCATATAGAAATTCCCATGACTGGATCTATCTATTCCCCTCTCTTTGTACCTATCCATACATATTTTATTATAACGATCCCCTTAAACCTCTCTCTTGTTAAAGTTGTGAGAAAACTTAGGCCTATAAAAGCTTCTGGCATTGTATTTCGGCCACCTTCCCCTCCAACTCCACCTTCCTTCTCTTATATTCCTACTTTGACTATATATGTAATAGAGATAGTAGATACTACATCTCTTATAAAGAATGGTTCTACCTCATATTCAGATTAGTCTTTGATTTGGAATTCTTTTTTTATCCTTTTTATGATGTAATATGTACCTGCTAATGAATAACTCTCTTATTGTTCGTTATTTTGTTCTTTGAGTGTTTCTTCATTTTTTAACCTTTTTAATAATCTCAAAAGGGGGATTAATTGAATAGTTTCTCATATAGCTTGAATGGATAACCAAGAGTATCACATATAGACATGAAATGTTATGTAGAATCTTAATTTATATTTTTTATTTGTTGTTAAGGTTTTGAATATTCTTTTTAAATAACTTTATTTTTGATCATCAAAAAGGGGGATATTCTTAATCACCTACTTTTTTTAATGCTTACAAATCATTTTTTATGTTTCTAATAAATTTAATGTTTTATGATAGTAAATAATATGTTAGAAAATTATGGAAATTTAGCTAAGGGTTTATCTACCACCAGTTTCCCTAAGCTATCCTCTATTAAGGAGGGTTGTTGTCTCTCTTTCATAATGTTATTATAATGTATCTAACATTGAGCATTGATGTCATTACATAGTACTTATATATATTTTCTACCATGACTATTAGACATTTTTATTGTCACCGCTCCTACCGCGAGTATCTGCTATTATCGCTTGATGATATTGCCACGTTGAACATACCACTACAGATATAGATAAACAGTGATACCATAAGGATGATCTACTTCCATATATTGATACCATTTGGTCATGATACTGCTACCGCTATAGTGTTTTTACCATCAGTGCTCCTACTTCCTGGATCATTATACCACTAGTGATCAACCATAAAATGCCACTACTGTCAGTTCAATATATTTATGTTAGGGAATCTACCACTAGTAAGGATATCATGGTTATCCATAATTAATTTAAATATTAATTCTATAATATATAGTTTATATATTTAATGTTGGAAAGAATTAAATATATTTAAAAATGATTATTCTTAAAACAACACCACAAAAGATACAAAGTCATTATTTCTAGATTTTCTTCTCAGTATGAGGATCAATATTATTTAATTATTATTTTTCAATGGATAATTGGATCTCCTGAAATTTTATATATTCATAAGATACCCATAATGCATGAAGATGATGATAATGCATCAGTTTTCATGGTAAATATGTAAAAATAGTGAAAAGAGAAAGTCATATAAAACTAACAAATAATAAAGTATTTTTTAAGAACATTTATGATACTCTGTTTTACTGTAATTTCTTTGAAAACCTTGTGTATTCTTCTCAATAATATCTTCAGAGACTTCTAAGAAACTGAACCCATTCAGACTGACAAACACAATATCTTCTCATCTCTAATATCCTGATCTTTCTGTTTGTGCAATACTTTTTTATTTTTCTTTTGTTTTAATCTATATATTAATAAAACACAATATTCTATAATAAGATAGACAATTCATAATAATCTCTCTTATTTTTCTTCAAATGTATTCCCATAAAAACTATGAAAGAGGTTGAGTGAGACCTATACTTGTTTTATCCAACAAATAAGTGTGGAAGAGGCCTTGTGTCTGGACAACCTTGTGTTTTGTTGTTTATAAACCCTAATCTAGGTTGTGTATAAGTTTATTTATAATAAACTTATTGTCATTAGGTGATTTCCAAGTGGAGGGGATTATGTCGTGGCTTGAGACAGAACCCCTTTTTTCTTTCCACTATTCTACATTTGTTGTAACTTTTTTAGTGGTCTTTATCTATTTTTTTAAATCAATCCCATTTTAGTTTTCTAAAATAGTTTCAAAAAACTAAACTCGAATAGTTAACTTAAACTAGTATTTTATATATAGCTTTTTATATTAGTAGATTTTTTTAAAAAGTTAGATTATTTCTAAAATTATTTTTAACTACATTGTGTTGAAAATTTTGATACAAATTTTAAAAGATCAAATTATATATTTCTACTCTTTTTGTTAACTAAGAAATTTTATTAAATTGGGGGATTTTGTTTTTAAATTATTTTTAAACAAAAATATTATTGGAAACTCAATTCACCCCACTCTTGAGTTGTCCACTCCAACCAAAATACATCTTGTAGGTGATAGATAGTTTCATATTATGGTTAGTATTTTAAAAAAATTACTAATATTAATTTTATTATTATTATAATTTATAATTATATTTGAAGGAAACATATGAGATTGTGTTTTATCATTCGCGTGAGATTCATGCTGAGAGCAAAGTAGATGCCACTTGCGAGTCAAGTATTGAGGAGGAGGATTGGATACAATAGAATATACAAGGTCTTAAGAAAGGTTGAGTGACTGGTATTAGTTCACAACCAACAAAAAACAATTTTATGGTACTTCTATGATTTCATCAGTTGGATCAAAGGGAGCTTGTGGAGAGTCATTGTTGTCATCCACTTCTTAGTATGAGGAGAGGTTGAGAACTTGGGATGAAATGATATAGAAAATGTAGAGAGAGTGGGATGAGGAGTATGATCAATGGTGTCAGATAGATGAGTTGATGTTTTATTATATGTTACGGCTTTCATGTGGTGTTAGTGTTGAGTTTCCTCCCCCTGACCCTTTGTGTGATCCTCCTCCACCTGGTCATACCATTTGATGATCTCTGGTTTTTTAGGATTATTTTTTATTTTGGGGTGATAAACATATTATATGTGAAATGATCTATTAATGTTATGTTTGTTTTTATTATTTTAATTTAAATAATAATAATTTTTTAAATTGTTTTTGTATTTTTGTATTTTTGTTTAAATATTAGTAATTTTGAAAGATCCTTATATTTACTGTAGTTGTTTTTTTAATAATGGCCATATTATTTGTGACATACAAAGTGGTCATTGAAAATAATACTATTTCTGAAATTTTTATCATAATTAGTTATTTAAAAAACCTCTCAGTGTTATTTGGTAAGGATGGTTAATTCGTTGTAAATAATATTTTTTTCGATGACCCGTCACAAAAAAAACATATTTTCGATGATGTTTTCTATAACGATCCATTACCGATAGATTATAATTTAAAAAGACCATTAGCGATGGTAATACGTCACTAATGACTCATCGTAAGAACATGAAACTCCAGTAGTGTACTAATGTTTTCCTACTAGGAAACCTAGTTGTGTGTTATTCCAAAAGACCTTTATACTTCACTTTCTCTCTTATTAAGAGGATGCTTTATTAACCCATTTTGCAATGTGGGTTTTCCACAAAAGAATTTTCAAATATCAAACCATTAATTTTTGAGTGAAAGTTCAAATTTTGAGGATGAAATTTATTAAAGGTGGGGAGAATTTAACACCCCGAGATTTTATGATAAGAACGTTGTTTTTGATATAGTATATGACACACAATACCGAGTTTTAAGAGAACCGTTGTATACTATTAAAATATTATTATATAATGTAACCACTATAACCTAGATATTATGTTGGTGGGAATGAACATTTTTAATCTCATTATGAAAATATGTATAATGTTTTTATATAATGTATTTATAAATAAGTACTTAATTCTTAATAAAATCATATTATGCTTTAAAAATATATTTTCTTCAAAAATGGTTTTATTTATCATATTATACCACTTTTAGAGATTTTATATTATAAAAATATTATCATTTTGAAATCATAATATAAAAATTATCTTAGGGTTAAATTTTTGGATTTTTTGAAAAGAGTGACTTTTCCGTGAATAGTGAAAAATCCGCTTTTTATAAAATTGTCATTTATTTTAAATAAATTAAGAAATTTAAATGTACCATTATGATTTGAATATTATTACAAAGTAATTTAATTATTATTTAGTTATATTTAATCTAATTAATTACATTTGATTCATTTTTATATCATATTTTGGTATATGTTTATTTTTAGGCTTAAGAATTCATTTTTCTGAAAATTGCTTTTGAGTGCGTAATGTTCCTCCATTTTAATTAAATAAAATAACCACTAAAAAGGAAATATTTAAATAAAATTTATATATTATATATCTACATATATTAATTTAAATCCATTTAATTATAGTCAATTTTCATATAGTCAATGCAAGATCATCTTATGGTTCAAAAACACATTTCTTGAAAATCGTTTTTGACACATTTTGTGGGTTCATCTTTGAATTAAATTTTTTCACTTATGTAAATTTAATTTGATAAAATGGATTAAATATTTTTAATTATAATAATTAATATTATTTAATAATTTCAACTTAATTTTTTTTCATAATTAATTTGTAAAAATAGTAAAAATCAATTACTCTGGTTAAGGTTAAAACATGTTTACGGAGGGGGTTAAACCAAAGGATAAGGGTAAGTGTTCCAATTAAACTTTTAAAAATACTATTTTATGGACATATTTATACCTTATCCCATCCAAAATTAAAATATAATGTCATTTTGAATAATTTTTTTTAGGAATGACTTTATCATTTTATATTCTTTTTGGGAAATTTCCAAGTGATTTCCAAGAAGATCATCTCCCCTATATATAAAAGAGCACATACTCTCCTCAATTATTAACACCTATTAATAAATTTAGCTTAATTAAACCTTTAAAAATAATTCCCATAATTCTTATCCATATTCTATAGGTTTTGGTATTCCCAAAAGAACAATCATATGGTCCTTAATAAGAGATCCAAAGGATGTTTCTCTAAGCGAAGGTAATCATCATCACTGAGCTCTTTCTTTGTTCTTATTCTTTTAAAACATAAAAATTATGTATTAAAAATACAATATAATAACACCAGTATATACCATATATTTATGTTTTGTTTTGTTTATGAAAAAATATTAATCCATCTCCTCCTCTATCAAATTGGAAATAAAGTCATCACTTGTGTGTACTGCAGACTCCCACCTCACGAACCTATGTAATTTTTTTTCCATAACCTACTCACATGGATAGTTATAATGATATAAATAATGAATATATATGATACATATTAAATGATATTAATTATATAAAATTAATTTATTTTCCACTTCTTTTCCCATTCATCCATTAAGGGAATGATATTGTTGCTCGTGTGTACATATGACCTACCATCTCCATGAAGTGATGTCATTCATTTTCCCTATAAAAATTTCAATAATGGTTCTATAAATGTATTAAATGAATAAATATTATATTTATAAAATTAATATAATTCTAGGGATGAGTTAACTATATCATATGCATAATAATCAGAACGTTCGCAACAAAACATGAATGAGAAAATGAAGTAGTTAACACTCGAAACAATGGTAACAACAAAACATTATTAACGAACAGGTGGTGAGATGTTATAAGAGGATAATATATGATATTATGAAAATTAATATTGTTCTATAATAAATTTATAAAAGTCTTAAAACCATTGTACATGAGGCTAAAGAATGTTCATCTAAAGGAATCATTAGGTAAGGAACTTCATCTCAATTTCCCTTCATTAATGCATATTTTAATTTTATGCACTTAATTTATTTTATATGATGTATATAATTCCACTTTTATATTTAATATCATTAATAAGTTATATTTCATGGTATTTTAAGTTTTAGTTTGAATTATTTCATCCAAGTGGATTTGGTTTGAATGTTACAAAGTGGTAAAGAATTTTATAACTCAATTTCTTTTCATTGGTTTATATTAATTCTTCATTATATTTGATAATATAAGATTATGTGGGGAATGTATTTTTATTATTTTATGTGGTATTTATAACTATTTAATGTGGATTTACATTTATTACACATAATAAATTCATTAATTAATCATTACTTCAATGGTATGATCTTTGTAAGAGATTCCATCTCAATTTCCTCTACATTGAGACATATTTGGTATTATGCACCTATTTATTTTTATGAGGTGTATCCAATACCCCCTTTATATTTTATATCATGAATGTATTTATATTTATGGTATTTAATATCTTATTTTACGTTATTTCTTTCTTGGGGTGATGATTCAAAAGTTACTAAAGCGGTAAGAGTTTATGATTTAATCTCATTTTAATAGGGATTGTTTATGATTGAATATCCATTGAAAGAAATTATTTTATAATTATCTAATAAAACAATTTAGTTTCCTTCTTTTCTATTTATTCATGAAATTTTCAAGTAATAGCATTATTTTGTTCTCTTTGGTACTTAAAATGATAGATAAAATGTTTTTTAAGAGAAGACAACTTTATTTCTCTTTTCGGTTGAAAATGATTTTTCTTCCATATCTATATTTTCCTTAAAATGTTTTAAAAAATATTTTTTTAATATTCTATAATTATTTATTAAAAATATTTTTACCCTTGATTTAAATTTTTTTATAATGGTTTAACATGAATCTTCTTGTTATTTTTCAAACAGGGTAGATTTTGACTTTTTACCAAAAATGTGAAAGGAATCTTTGTTTTAACATACTTTTAATGAATGTAATATTATTTACATAATGAAAACTAATTATTTTGAATATTTATTGAAAATATCAAAATGTTCTTTTCAAATAAATTTTTTTTCCTAATATTATGGAATTTTCTAGTTTTTAAAAGTGATTTTCAAAGTGAGAAGGGTATTTTCCTCATGAATTTTTAATGATTTTCTTATGGTATTTCTATTCTTTAATGACAAAAACCCTTTATTTTACCGGTACTCCACTAGGGATATGTTGTAATGATACCATACTTATTCTTTATTTGGATGTATTGTGATCATTTTGACCAGAGAAATTATTGTCTTTCACTTTCATTATTAATTTTGTAATCATTAACAATCACTTGAAACATTAAATTTCTTATGATCATTGGACATTATGTTTATATTAAATATTTATATTATTTGTATCATAGATTTTGATATTTTCATAAATTATATATCATTTTTAAATATGTTGTTTTATTTTTAAAGTTATTTTATTAACTGGAGAAATCTTGTTAAATTTGTATTATTTACTCAATACGAATATTTATTGATAACAAATATTATTTATGAATTAAATCGATCATTAAATATATGAGGAATTCTTTGGACATGTAGTGATGGGGGTCCGTAATTATATATCCCCTCAATACATTAAAAGATCTCATGAGATAAATCAGTAAACTAACATTAGATAGTTTTTTGGTGTATACCTACCCATAGTTAAAATTCCTTGGTGTAAGGTATTGATGATATAGATATCATGATGTATGATATCATTAAATATAATATTAAAAATTCCCTTCATTTAGAATTTAGTGGTTATTATCCATGATATTACTGCATTTATATTATTCATGTATTGGATTCAAGCTCACGTGATTATTTATATGGAATTATTTGATCATAATTTATTCCCTCCATATTATTCTTCATGATTAAGTTATTAATTAAATTACATGTGTTTTCAGTTATTTACCATGTCATATTTTTTATTCTTTACTGATTCATGATAGCTTTCGTTGTACGTAACCCTTACTGGTCATTTGAGTTCACCCTTATTTTATTTATCTTACTTGGGATCTGAAGAAGGAATATTTCAATGAGTTCAATGGTGAAGAATATTTACATTCACTATTTTGTAATTAATGTTTTTTATTATAATTTGAGACTCAAATATGTATCTAGTTTACCAATATTACTAAACTATTATGTCATTTGGGATGTGATCACTTGTATATTTTACCAATTTAATAAAGTAATCATTGACTCTGGGCTATTGTTATCGAGGTCCTTACACATATCTTGAGTTTATTTCCTTCAAATATTATACAAGAACACCATTTATAGCCTTATGATTCTATTCATATACATGTATCAGGGGAATATAACCATTATGATGTATGGACTTTGATTACTTTGAGTTATTCTCATGTAACACTTGAATTCTCAAAGTTCACATGATGTAGATCCTTATATATGATCACATATAGCTTGTTTTATAGTCAATTTAATCTGACATAAGAACATCTTTACTTGACATGAGATTCAAACCTTGTTCTTATACCTGATGTGATATTGAGTTAATCTCATGTAGTACTGATCCCATTAAATTCTTCTTACATGGACAGTCTTATGCCCGGTTGAATATAACATAGCATTTAAAGAAAATGAATTTTAAAATGGTCTTAACTTTTCTAAATTCTTACTCAAATCCCTCACAATAACTCTTTCACAGCTATAAATGACTCTTATGAATGTGTAGTTGACTCTTAAAAATTCATCCCTTTAAATTTTCATACCAAAATATGAAAAACAGAACACTTAAAATTATTCAAACATAAAATAACGGTAAAATAGAATCAAAAATAAATTCTCAAACTTAAATAACTAAATTATAATTTGTTCTAACAAATTATATTCAAAATAAAATATAGAAATTTTAAAATATTAATCCTAAAAAACTCAACCATAAAAATCACTTCAAAATATTATCTCAATAAATATAGAGCCTAAATATTATTCAAGTAAATACAATAATTAAATAACATATATTTTATTATTTTTTCCCCAAAATTTCACATTTTTACACAAATAATTCAAGGAAAAAGAATTTAGAACCAAATGATCAATAATCTATAATCTACCATTTAATGAACATTTTAAAATTAAAAACACAAGAATTTAATAAAATAGATGTAGAAAATATGTATCAAAATAAATCCACATCATTATGTCATTTTCTAAATGAATTTTTCATATACTTTGTTTTAAAAATCCTAATACACACTATTCTGAATTTATAGTGACCCTAGCTTTTCACGTAATATTACATGATATTAAACATAATTAACTATCAAATTACAAGCCAAGGATCGTAAATTCTAGTGTCTTTGGAAGACCATGTACATAAAAATAAAAACATGGGACTAAATAAAACATTTCTTTAATTATAATACATTATGAGATTCTAAATTTCTTTGATCCCTTACATCTTCATAGGTTAACCTGGAGATAACATGAACAAAGGGATGATCTAAAAAGCTCAGTAAAGGAATAAACATAAGAATAAAGCATAACACATGGGTTAGTAGGCATAATAAGATGACATAAAAGGCATGGATATATATAGGAAATCATGAAATATATAATCATTGTATCATAGGATATGTGGAAACAACATAAAACATGAAATAATCATGAGTTAAGGATCATTTCACATGAAATATCATGAGTCAAGGTTAACCACCAAGATCGTTGCACGTGGAGCACGAGTCAAGGCTAACCACCAAGACCGTTGCACAAGATGTATCATGAGACTAAGCATTAGACAATTCTTTAGAGCACTATATGGGTGCAACTATCATAAAATGTTCGTGAATATTTGTTCCACATGAATAATCATACATAAGGAATCAAACATAAACATAAGGGTTACCCATGGTAAGAATTGGGTATTATAAACCAAAAGGAAAAACATAATGGAATATCACAATGGTTTCCATGAAAGAAAGTATTTAAATCTTAAATGGACATTCATAAGGTAATATAGGCATATATAATGATATGTTATGTCAAATTTAAGTTAATACATGTAAACATGATGTTAAAGAATCTTTATAAATAAAACATTGTAGTGCGGTTTATAGAAAATATTAAATAGAATTTTAAGTAGAAAATGGAATAATATTTTATATAAAACCATAAGTGATCCAAAAAAAATTCATAATAAAATTAGTGATTTTATGAAAATAATGGTGGAAAAAATAAATAATGAGGCTCACTTGAAAATGGGTAATAATTCATGAAGTTCCCTTAAATCTGGATTGCTTGTGAGGAAGAATCGAGTAGGGAACCATTTAAAAACATGTATATCCCTAAAAATATGGATGAATGGAACTTGATACATGATTTTAGAACATATAAAAAGTATTTATAATATGTACATAAAAAAGAAAATATAATTTCATTGGGTAAAAAGAGAGAAAGAATAACCTGAAGGAATAATGGAGGTTAGGGTAAAATCCCTTACCTTAAGTCTGAAGGCGTTCTTCAATTGATCTTAATGTCCTGGATAATCAAATTAGATTAATTAATTAATTTTTCCTGAACTATTTATAAATTTATTTTATTTATTATTACCTTATAAAGTTCAGTTATGTCCTTTTTTATGGGTTAAGAGATTCAATTTTATCATTTGGGAGCATTGGTTTCCTTGATTTTCTTGATCAGTTTACTTGTATACATGTACGAAAGTTCATGTAAAGTATGGGTAATTATCCAGAATTGAAAATATATGATATTGATGATATTAAATAAGTTAAATTGGTCTTATATTTTTTTATTTCATTTGGATGAATCATTAGATAAATAATTAATGATAATCGTTTCTCTTTATTTTGGTGATTTTCGATCACAACAAACTCATTCTGTTTTATAAATTAATATCATGTGTAAAAAATGATTCTAGAACATTACATAAGATATAATACATATATTAAAATCTGTTTTAATCATAAAAATGGTTTTGTGACCAGCCTTGAAGATAGTAGTGGAAATTGAAAACTTCGTCGTCCTTGATTGTGATAATTAACACATCACTGATGATGTTTTCATTTTTAGTATAAAAGGAGGTTGAAAAAGGTATGATGATGAATTATTACATTAAAATAAAAAAATCAAGTATATTTAAGGTATTTTCATTATCATACAATTTGGATAAGTGTGTGTGATGTGAGAAAAATAAAAGAGAGGAACTTAAAAAGAAATTAAAAGAAAAGGATGAGGGTTTTGGCTCTTGATTCCTTCTTCTTGAGAACCTCCTTAGGGGATCATTTTTTATATTTTATTAAGTCCAAAATATCCTAGAGGTGTGGTAGGGTATTGGGAGGATATTTGATCTGAATTTTTAAAAGACTCAAGTCTTGAGAGGTGTGAGGAGAAGAGGTGGTGAGGGGTGGTATTTATAGTTGATGAGAGGGGTGTTTTCTCATTATTATAATCATTGGTTTATTATTTTTGGATCACAACTATGAATAGTTTGATCATTATCATAAAAAATATCAAAAATAATGAATTTAATTTTTAGAATATTCTACTAACATCAGTGATGACTCAAGTAATAGTGTATTTAACTTATAATGTATAAATACTGTAAATTATCATATTTCACTATTCACCAAAAATTCTAGTATTTTAGAAAAATATCAAAAATTCACCTGAACCATTTTTTGATGTTTAGAATTAAAAAATGAAATCCATTTTATGAAAATAATTTTCCAAATATGTCAAATTTAATTTTTTATTGAAATCATAATTTACTCAAAAAATATATATTTTAAAATTATAACTGATTTTATATCACTTTGAAAAATTAACTAAGGTCTCATAAAATTATCTTATAATCATAAGAAATCAAAATATTAATTTATTAATACATTTTATGAAAATATTTTTTTTCTAATTATTAAATTATTCATAAAATTGTAAATGGATATTTATGACTAATAAAAATACCAGCACTTAATTAATAATTTTTAAAATATTTATTTATTTATAATATGATATAATTATATCATATTTTCACTTGTAAAATGGATAAATTTTATTAATAATTTCATTGGTGAGGTTGGTATTCAATTTTCTGGTTTACTATTCATAAAGGTCATGTTACTATTCCAACAGTCAAGTTACTATTCTGTTGGTATATATTCCTTACCTTCTAGAAATACCTTTTATTTCATTAATTATTCATTTATAAAGATTTTATTAGGTTCTTAATTTGATTTTATGTGATGAAATAATTATAATAAGGTAATTTCCATTGATAGAATTTAGGGTCGTTACATTCTTCCCCTTTATAAAATTTCACCTTCGAATTGTTTTTACATTCTAAGCTAAAAATAGGTGTGGGTACTTTTCCTTCATTGTTTCCTCTAATTACCATGTTGTCTCTTCATACTTATGGTTATAACATATTAATTAGACAAGGTGAGTATCCTTGTTGGGTATAACATTATCTATATGATCTAAGAACTTCACTGGATACTTCTTGTAAGAAAGATCATTCTTCAACTATACCACATCTAAAGTGGGTACATTTGATGGATTTAAGGTGTACTTACTTAAGAGGGATACATGGAATACATCGTGTACTTTAGACATGGTAGGTGGAAGTGCTGGTCGATAGGTCATAGCTCCAACATGATCAAGAATCTCAAAGGGTATGATGTACCTGAGACTCAGCTTTCCTTTCTTCTAAAATCTCATGACCTTATTCCATGGATATATTCAAAAGAATACCATGTTTCCAACTTTAAACTCAAGGTATCACCAATGATTTTCTACATAACTCTTTTATTGACTTTGGGTTTCCTTGATGTTTTGGTGAATTGTGACCTTTTCCACCATTTTCCCACCATTTCAAGTACTAGTAGATTACACTCACTAACTTCATCCCAGCCTATTGGTGTTCTACACCTTTTTCCATAAAGGGATTCATATGGAGCCATTCAGATGCTCGAGTGGAAACTATTATTGGAAGAGAACTCAAACAGAGGTAGATATTGGTCTCATCCTCCTTTGAATTCCATAGAACACGCTCTAAATAAGTCTTCTTATGTATGAATAGTTCGTTCATATTGGATATCGGTTTGAGGGTGATAGGTCGTACTGAAGTTTAGCTCAGTGCTTAGAGTATGTTTGACACTTTTCCATAACTTTGAGGTGAAACTCAAGTATTGATTGGATACAATAGATTATGGTACTCCATGAATCATTACCACATATTTGATATATATCCATGAAATTTTATCCAATGATCAGTCCTCCTGAATTGCGATAAAGTGAGTTGTCATTGTAAGATGGTCCACAATAACCCATATAGCATTGTTCCCTCTAGATGTCTTTGGAAGTCCAATGACAAAGTCCATAGTGAAGTTTTACCATTTCAATGTTGGAATGGGTAATGGTTGCATCAACCCTTTAGTCTTCTTCCATTCAGACTTCACTTTCTGACATACTAGGAACATTGATGTATATTCAGCAATCTCCTTCTTTATATTAACCCACCAACAGTTCCCTCATAAATCTTGATACATCTTTGTGCTCCCTTGGTGAATAGAGAAAGTTGAGTTATATGCATCATTCAGAAGCTCATTCTTTATCATTGGATCGGATGGTACATATAATGATGACCCAAATCTTAAGAATCCATCCTTATCAGTCTTGAACTGAGAGGATTTCCCATTTCTGATAGCTTCCACCCTTTTCTGAACTTCCACATCATTTCTTTGATCATCCTTTATTTTCTCCAAGAGGACTGGTTGAGTAATCATTTGATAAAGGATTCATGATCTTCCTCTCATAATGATTCCCATGTACATCCTTTGTAAGTCTAAGAAGATTGTATCCTTCTCAATTCTTATCATTGATAAAATATACAGGATCCTTTCAACTAAGAGCATCAACCACCTTATTTTTCTTACCAAGATGGTAGTGTATTGAGAAATCGCAATCCTTGATGATCGCTAACCAAATTCGTTGGTGAATATTAAGCTCATTATGTGTGAATATATATTTGAGACTCTTGTGATCAGTATATATCTCACACTTCTCCCCATAGAGATAATGCCACCATATTTTCAATGCAAAGATTATAGAAGCCAACTCCAGATCATGCGTTGGATGTTTTTTCTCATAGATTTTCAACTACCTAGAGGTGTAGGCTGTCACTTTATCATTTTTCATTTTTAAACACCCTAATACTTTCTTTGAATCATAGTTTTATACCAAAAAGAGTTCCCTACTTGTCAGGAGTGTGAGTACTGTCATAATGATAAGCCTCTTTTTGAGCTTCTTAAATATTTCCCCACATTCTTGAGCCCAGAAAAACTTCACTCCCTATTGTGTCATCTTGGTTATTTGGTTTGAAAATTGTGAGAAGTTCTTCACAAATAGTTGGTAATACCCAGCTAGTCCAAGGAAACTATAGATCTTCATTATAGGTGTTGTTTTGGTCCACTCTTTATTTGCCTTTATCTTGGAAGGATCCACATATATTCTTTTTATAGTGGAAACATGGCCCAAGAATGATACTTTCATGATCTGTCCCCCGGGGCCCATGTCGTGACTACCCCAAGCCCGCCTTCTATAGGCCAGGGGCTGGCGACTAGCACCAGAAAGGCGTATCTCTATAGCGGGAAGGCATTTCCTTTAAACCTATACAAACACACAATTAAAGAGTACAACAAGAAGCAACCATGAAGTAAACTAATTTAGTAAAAAGTGTACTGAAAGTAAAGGGGTTGGAATACAATCCCAACTGAAAAGTACAAGTTCAACTGAAAAGAGAAAACATCTCCTGGATTGTCAACCAAGGATCCTACCTGAAGGGTAGGTATAGCTCACAATCTGTAGACACTGCGGAATGTCACATCAAATGGTCCACCTCTGAGCACCATCCAGCCCTGGCTCCCTCAGCCTCGATAAACATTGTCTGTTGTCTACAAAAGACATAGAAAGGTGCAGGCGTAGCCCGTGCAGGGGTGAGTATAACAATACTCAGTAGGGACCCCGAGACCCCTAAAGGTCTCCTAGAGTTCCACAAAGGAAAATACCACAAATAAAGACTTCAATCACAATGCAAAAAGTAGTCATCAACTCTGCTTAAGTATATCCACATACATAAACCTAAGTTATCAAGATATACTCATCTCATACATGAAGAAACATAAGGCTCCAACTTTTAAGCCTTTATCTCAACGGATCCACGAAGGAAGAATACCACAAAGGTAACACCGCAAAGGTAACACCATGAAGGTAAGAGTACCACAATGGTAACACCATGAAGGTAACACCATGATGTTAAGAGTACCACAAAGGTAACACCATGAAGGTAAAATTACCACAAAGGTAACACCAAAAAGGTAAAAGTACCACAAAGGTAACACTATGAAGGTAAAAGACTCAGCTCACACTAGGTATAAGTACTGATGTACATATGATTAGTCAAAATCAAGATCATCTTATTCTGTTGAGAGGCTCTACTGCTGACCATACGGAGTTTGACCCACACAGGATCGATAGGTACTTACCCCCACTGACCCACATAGGATCTGACCCGCACAGGATTGGTATGAACTGACCCACACAGGATCACTGAGCGCTGACCCACACAGGATTGGTGTTGATCCAGATAGGATCTCTAGGTATTAACCTCCGTATGATCTCTCTCTAACCTCAACATCACTTCCAGCCACTAGATTCTGGCTCATAGTATGCATGATTATGGAAGGATCTGCTCCTCAATCCATCCTTCGTAACTTAATATCCATGAAGGTCCACAAATAAGTATTCCAAAGGACCTCCATGTCATAAGGGTCACTACTGGAAACTTGACTTTTCCCAATGCTTCTATACCAACGGTTTGTAAAAACCGTTGGTATAGGTCCTTTTTACCAACGATTTGGCCAAACCATTGGTAAATCCCACTTTTTGGCCACTTTTCCCAATGGTTTGCCAAAACCGTTGGGAAAGGGTATACCTATCCCAACGGTTTGGCCAAACCATTGGGAAAAGTCCACTTTGTGGACACCTTTCCCAACGGTTTGTCCAAACCATTGTGAAAGGGTATACCTTTCCCAACGGTTTGCCAAAACCGTTGGGAAAGGTCCCCTGGAAATCAACCTTCAAACCAAAATAAATTCCAGAATCAAGAAAACTATACCAACGGTTTTGACAACCGTTGGTATAGGTCCTGAGAATTTTTATCATATCTTCTTACCGAGAACATTATATAAATAAAAATTTAAAATAATTATGACAATACATATATATATTTATGTAATTATGTTCACAAAAGTCATGTTAGGTTAGTGGTTAAGTCATTCAATGATAAACTATGGGTCCTGGGATCAAATCCCAGCGAATGTTTTTTTTTGAAATACATATACCAACGGTTCCATAACCATTGGTATATATTTTCATATTACTTGTACCAACAGCTTACTTGGCTACGGTTATCCAAACCATTGGTATAGGCTATACCAACGGTTTGGAGGCCTATACCAATGGTTCTAAACCGTTGGTATATGTTAGTTTTCCAGTAGTGGGTTCAACCGCGACAGATGGCACATCAATCAGATGCTCGGTCTGTGACTTATAAGTGTTTTAGTTCCGAGTACCCGGTTGGATTCGGGTCCAATCAAACCCAGTCATACTCTAAATTTCTCTAAAACTCAAGTGGAGTATACCAAAAGGACTTTCTCGCTCCAAGGGTCCCATCTCCATAGATAGTTTATCAAATGGATGCACAGATTTCAAGTTATTACTCTTTTGGAGAAACTAGGCCTGGAAGGGTCCGAGTCCAGTCCGACCGGGTCGGACCGACCCAACCCGACCCGGTCTAGGTCTGGCCTGGCTGGGCCAGGCCGCGGTGGGCTCAGCCCACAAGGGGGGCACAGTCTGGCTCATGCGGCCTAGCCCGCAGAGGGGCGTGGTTTGCTGGGATCGAGTGGCCCGACTTGTGGAGGGGCACAGTCCACTGGGCTCGCACGGCCCAGCCCGTGGAGGGCGCAGCCCACTGGCTGGGGTCCTCCCTAGCTGGAGCGGGGGGATCATCTCCCCCTATTTTTCTCAAACGGCCTTATCCATTCTGTTTGTGAAGTGGTAGCGCCATGGGGCACCACCCAGTTTTTGCGGGACCCGCAGGGGCGGTTCCCTCCTCCACCGCTGTAACTTCGTGTCGCGGCCATCTCCAGCGGCACACAACGGTGTGCCGCTCCACCCCCACCCATGTTCGCCCGGTGCCGGCCATAGTTTTCTGTCGTGGCTTTAGCTGCGGCCTTATCTCTAACGGCGTGTTGTTGTGTGCCTCTCCACCTCCCACGACCGGCCAGATCTGGTCGCCGTCTTCAACCACCCTGGCTCAGGTCATGGCCTTCTTCGCTAGCGGTGCACGATGTCGTGCCTCCATCTCCTCTGTGGTCGGTCATTACCAACCATCACCATCACCTGTCATTCTAGGTTTCATCCAACTCAAATAAAAATGATCGCAAAGAACACACCAAATTCCAACAAAAGGCGCTGGGTCTGGGCCTTGTTCGTTTGGCCTGCGCCCTCCATGTTAGCCTGATATAAAGATGGTAGTATAATAATACATCAACTCTTAAAATTAAAACTAGATAAAACCATACCTCAAGATCATTGGAGAACGTCCGCGTTTGAGGAAGATTCGATGTTCGTCGTTTCTGTAACAAGCCTCCAACGATGCCACTCAATCTTCGTTCTACGGTTTGTGATTCGGTGGTGCTCGTCACCACTCACCGGAACTGGTCTCGTCCTCCAAGTGGTTGGTGTCACGTCACTTTATCAAAACTTTGTCGCTTGGAGAATATGTTTCAGTACTCCTCCCCAAGATTCCTATAAATAGGAGAGGGGGAGGGTGAGTAACACACATTGAATTAATGGGGATCAATTAATTAAAGAACCTTCCAAATTCCAATGGTGTTGTTACAAAGAATTGAGGAGTCAAACCATTTAATGGCTTGACACGTCGTTGGTCCCGCCACCACTGCTTGTCCATTAGAGGAAAAAAAGAAAGGAAATATAATAACATTGTTATTTTATTATTCTTTTAAAAGTACCAAATTCTATCATTTTCTCCCAACCTACTGCGGTTGAAGGGAAGCCTCCCTTAAGATAATCCCGGTGCTGCAAATTCAATAGTTCCCTCATATTTTTAATCCGATCACCAGTTCAAAAGTTAGAAAACGCCGCTCACGCATTTACTCAATGTACCTAAAAAAAGTTCATAAATTCATTCCGGGCACACCAGGCCTCGGAATTACATGCTGTCAATTTTTACATACTCGTAATAATTTCATATAATTTAAAAAAAATTACACAAAAAAATCCAAGTCTTTATATTCCCCCCACCTTAGGGTATTTCGTCCCTAAAATCCACAACATAGGTTAAGGAAACAAATGGGGGTACTGAGCACGAATCTGAGCCTCCCACTCCCATGTTCTCTCCTAGAGTTTCACATGCTGCCAGCGAATGCGCACCAAAGGAATCAATCATCCATGAAGGACTTGCTCCTGTCGATCCTCAATCTCCACTAGAACCTCCGTCAAAGTTACCCCATCGTCGATGTCTAGCTTGCCCTAGTCGATGACGTGTGATGGATCGTGCACATACCTCCTCAACTGTGACACGTAGAAAACGTCATGAACCTAGTGCATCTTTTGGGGAAGATCCAATCGATACGCCACCTCACCAACTCTACTAAGAACCTGAAAATGTTCGTTAAACCTCGGTGATAACTTGCCACCTTGGCCAAATCTCCACAAACCTCATCGAGGTGAGACCCGTAGGAAGACATGGTCTCCCTCCTCGAACTCCAAAGGTCTTCATATCTTGTCACCATAAGAATTTTGCCTGCTCTATGCAGTCTTTATCTGCTCTTGGATGATCTACACCTTATTAGTGGAATTTTGTACCAACTCTGGACCTATAAGTGCCGACTCCCCTGGGTCTGTCTAGCATTGAGGTGATCTGCATGGTCGACTGTACAAGGCCTCAAATGGTGCCATACTGATAGTGGAGTGATATTTTTTGTTGTATGATAACTCCACCAATAGAAATTGATCCTCCCAACTACGGACAAAATTTATGATGCAAGCACGAAGCATGTCCTCTAGTGTCTAAATAGTTCGCTCTATCTGACCATTTGTCTTTGGATGAAAGGCAGTGCTCAAACGTAGCTGAGTCCCGAATGCCTCCTGCAATACCTTCCACAACCGAGATGTAAAACGTGTATCACGGTCATATATGATCATCAATGGAACCATAAAATGTTTTACAATCTTTCGTACATAGATACGTCCCAAGACCTCTACTAATCCCTGCTCTCAGATAGGTAGGAAGTGGTCCAACTTGGTGAGTCGGTAAACGATCACCCAGGTGGAATCATGTCCCTTGGATGTATGTGGAAGCCCTATCACAAATTCCATGGTGATACGATCCCACTTCCACTCCGGAACCTCTAGTGGTTGTGCTAAGCCTGCTGGAACCTAATGCTCGGCCTTCACTTGCTGAAAAGTGAGACATCGTGAAAAAAACTCTACCACTACTTTCCTAATCTGTGGCCACCTGTGCTGATGCCAGAGGTCTTGGTACATCTTCTCCACCCCAAGATATACCGCCAAAGGGGACGTATAGAACTCCCTCAACACCTCCTCCTGTAGCGCCACTCGTACCACGGTATGTCCTCTAAAAAGGATTTTATGGTCCCCATATTAAAAAAATCCATCATGTGCTTATCATGAGGATATCTGAGAACATTGAGCCTCGCAGTTAATGTCATCAAGTTGTGCCTCCCGAACTCACTGAAGAAGTAGGGGAGTGATAGTCATAGATTATAGATAAGATTCTCCATCCCTATCCACAAAGGATATCTGCAACATGTCTAGCTTCTTTTTCGCCTCACTCAGCAGTTGTAAACCAGACCTCCTGATTAATGTGACTTCCAATACGTTCCCCTTTCCAGTATTATAGACTATCTTGAAGTCATAGTTCTGGAGGAACTCCATCCAATGTTGTTGTCTCAGGTTCAGGTCCTCCTGTGAGAAGATATACCTAAGACTCTTGTGATCAGAGTAGACTGTAAAACATTTTCCCATAATGTAATGTCACCACATCTTGAAGGAAAAGACCATTGTTTCTAACTCCTTATCATGGTTGGAATATTTATACTCATGCTATCTCAAATTTTGTGAACTATAAGCGATCACTACTCACTCCTGCATCAGGACACATCCAAGTCCAGTCCCTGATGCATTGCAGTAGACTATATACCTGATGCCCTCTTCTGGTAGACTCAAGATGGGGGCACTCGTCAGTCTCTGCCTCAACTCCTAAAAACTATGTTGGCATATCTTCGTCCACACAAAGGGTTTTTCCTTCTTCATCAACACTAAAAAGGGTTCTACAACTCTGGAAAATTCAGTTACGAATCTCCAGTAGTACCCAGCCAAACCTAGGAAACTTTTCACCTCGGTCACACTCTTGGGTGGCTCCCACGCTAGCACAACCTCTATCTTTTCCAGATCCACTGCAACTCCAGCCTATGTGATAACATGTCCCAGAAAGTGGACCTCTCATTTCCAGAACTAGCACTTCAAGATATTACCATAAATATGGTTCTCTCAAAGTGTATCCAGAACTATCTGCAGATTATAGGAATGCTCCTCCTTCGTCGTTGAGTACACTAAGATGTCGTCAATGAAAACCACTATGAAGCGATCGAGGTATGGATGAAAGATCATGTTCATGAGTCCCATGAACACTGCTGGGGAGTTGGTCACGCCAAATGGCATAACCAAGAACTCATAGTGGTCGTACTGACATCTAAAGGTCATCTTCTGCACATCCTCATCTCATACCCTGAGCGGATGATAGCCTGATCTGAGGTCTATCTTTGAAAACCAACGAGCTCCCTTCAGCTGATCGAAAAGATCATAAATCCTCATAAGGGGATACTTGTTCTTCATGGTCACCTAGTTCAGGTGCCAATAGACCATACAGAGTCTCAAACTCCCATCTTTCTTCTTGGAAAACAAAATCTGGGCTGCCCATGGAGAAACACAGGGCCTTATGAACCCCTTCCTCTGCTAGTCCTCTAGTTATACCCATAGATCACAAATCTCCACAGAAGCCATCCGATATCCTGGAGTAGATATCGGTACCATCCTAGGGTATCGGTCTATGTATAAGTCAACCTCTCTATGAGGAGGTAGTCCCAGAACATCATTAGGGAAGACATCTGCATACTGGTCCACCACTACAGGATAGCACAGACTCTCAATATCAAATGCTCTGAGGGTAAGGCTAGCTAATTGATGTGTGATTGGTTGCACCCTCTTCCAGGTAAGTCTATCATGTATTGAAATGGTTCCCTTCTTGTCGGTTAAGGAAAACCTGATCTCATCCTCGTGGACACACCATACTTTGCGCCTAATACAGTCGATCTAAGCATGGACTGTGGATAACCAATCCACACCCAAGATGATATCGTAAGGCCTCAACACCACTACTAGAAGATCACAGTCGAAGCTCTCACCTCATAGAGTAATCTTACACTACTGGAACCAGTGTGTAAATATCAAATCTTCTCTCGTGGGAGTCTCCAATCGCAATGATTGAGCCAACAACACTATTGTAATCTCCGAGCTCCGAACGAGGGTCATGGAAATAAAAGAGTGAATGGGACCTCTGTCTATAAGTACTATTGTTGGGGTAGAGTAGACACAGATCATGCCTCTAATCATCTCTGGAGCACCGTGGTCATAGGCCTTAGCTTCTTGGATCTGTGCTCATCCATGTCCACATGCTCCCTATGTTCAGGGTGGACCACCTGGAGGTGGTGGCAGTAGAACATTGAATCACTGCCCACCACCCGCTGCACTGTCAGCTTCTCTACCACATCCACTGCCCTATGGACCTCCTCACTTGAACCTATACCTCTGCCTCGGTGGTCCCTCAACCATCAGCTAGTCACCCGTACGGTGGGTCAGGCATTCATGAGCCATGTGGCCCTACCCACTGCATGAGTACCACTACCTGCACCTCATCTATCCTCCTTTGTCCTGTGATCCCCTCACCACCGACCCTGTATCATGAGGTCATACATCAGAAGGTCTGGCCCGCTTGGGCCCCTGCGTTATCCGTCTACTGCCTTTTGTGGATGACTCTACTACCTGCTGTCCGGTGGTGGCTCTCACTATCGATATCTGCTTAGGTAATAATCTCTCCACCAAAAGTGATCTCTCTAGCACCCCAACCTGAGTCGGAATGCTGAGCGATATCATCGATGCTCTGATCTCCCATTGGAGACCCTGATCAAAGGTCCGGGCCCTGAAGAAAGGGTCTCGTACCATGTTAGTGGAGTAGCAGGAGAGATCAGTGAACCTCACCGAGTACTGGGCCACAGTCATGTTGCCCTGCTATAAGTGCAGCAGATCCTGTAAATGCACTGAGCGTAGAGTCACTAAGACAAACGCTGCCCTAAAAAGGCCCTCAAAGTCAGCCCAGGTGAAGGTCACCTCATATTGTAACTAGAGTTTAAGACTCCACCATCTCTTAAATTCTCCCTAGAAGAGACTTGCATCTAGGATCACCATCAGATCAATTGGTGTCCCAACTAAGCGAAAAACTCCGGCCACAGCCTCCAGCTAGTCCTCAGCCACCTGTGGATCCATCTCACCACAAAACCTCGGAGGCCTCTACCATTGGAACTCATGAAACATGATCATTTGGCGTGCACCATCTGCTAGTGGGGCTGGTGGAAATGGTTTCCCAATGGATAGTGGTGCTACTGGTACACCACTTGATAGTGCTAACACCGTAAGAGCACCCTGCACTGATGCCTCATCACTCGGTGGGTCATCATCGTGTACTCTCTCAGGAATCTTGTCTGGTTATCTATGTGGTGCCATAATAAAAGAAAACAGGTGATTCACGGTCAATAAGTCATACTTGGTGAGCTGACTCAAAGAGATAATAAGAAAAAACTTTTCAAAAACACACACAATCAATGTTCTTGTACACCGA
This sequence comes from Viscum album, assembly GCA_963277665.1. Taxonomy (NCBI): domain Eukaryota; kingdom Viridiplantae; phylum Streptophyta; class Magnoliopsida; order Santalales; family Viscaceae; genus Viscum; species Viscum album. The sequence continues at coordinate 1,549,521,684 of OY728125.1, read as the reverse complement.
ATCGGATATCAGAATTCAGGGTCCTGGTGTATGGATACGTCAGTGACCACACCAACACTGGATATCCCAAACTGGAAACCATACTCATAACACTTGAAACTATTGCCACATAGAAAAGATCAGAGTCCTAGTTCTTCAGTAAAACTGACTCCTCTGATACCACTCTGTCATGACCCGTCCCCCAGGGCATGTGCTGTGACTACCCCAAGCCCGTCTTCCATAGGCCAGGGGCTAGCGACTAGCACCGAATAGGGTTATCACTATAACGGGAAGGCATTTCCTTTAAACCTATACAAACACACAATCCAAGAGTACAAAAAGAAGAAACTAGTAAGTAAACTGTTGTAGTAAAAAGTAAAGGGTCTGGAATACAAGCCCAACTGAAAAGTACAAGTACAACTGAAAAGAGAAAACAACTCATTGATCATTCACTGAGGATCCTACTTTAAGGGTAGGTATAGCTCACGATCTGTATACACTACGGCACATCACGTCAAATGGTCCACCTCTGAGCACCGTCCAGTCCTGGCTCCCTCAACCTCAATCAACTTTGTTTATCTTCTATACAAGACACAGCAAGGTGCGGGCGTAGCCCTTGTAGGGGTCAGTATAACAATACTTAGTAGGGACCCAGAGACCCCCGAAGGTCTCCCAGAGTTCCACAAAGGAAAATACCACAAAGAAAGACTTCAATCACAATGCATGAAGCAGTCATCAACTCTACTTAGGTATATATCCATACATATACCTAAGTTATCAAGATATACTCATCTCAAACATTAGAAAACATAAGGAAAAACTTTTAATCCTTTAGAACAACTGATCCACAAAGGAAGAATACCATAAAGGTATCACCATGAAGGTAACACCACGAAGGTAATAGTACCACAAAGGTTACACCACAAAGGTAACACCATGAAGGTAAGAGAACCACAAAGGTAACACCACAAAGGTAATACCACGAAGGTAATAGTACCACAAAGGTAACACCACGAAGGTAACACCATGAAGGTAAAGGTACCACAAAGGTAACACCATGAAGGTAAATGACTCATCTCACACTAGGTATAAGTACTGAACTACAGATGATTAGTCATTAATCAAGATCATTGTATTCTTTTGAGAGGCTCTACTACTGACCATACGGAGTCTGACCCACATAGGCTTAATAGGTATTAACCCCTACTGACCCACACAAGATCTAACCCACAAAGGATTGGTATGCGCTGACCCACACAGGATCGTTGAGCGCTAACCCACATTGGATCTGACCCACACAAAATCGTTGCTGATCTACACAGGATCGCTCGGTACTAACCTCTGTATGATCTGTCTCCAACCTCCGCCTCACTACCAGCCACTGGATTCCCACTCATAGTATGCTTGATTCTGGGAGGATCCACTCCTAAATTCATCGGTCATACCTCAAGCACCACTAAGCTCCATGAAGAATTTTCCCAAAGGACTGCCATGTCATAAGGGTTCCAACATGATAGACGGCGCATCAATCAGGCACTCGGTCTGTGACTTATAAGTGTTTTAGTTCCGAGGGCCCAATTAGATTTAGGTCTGATCCAACCCAGTTGTACTCCAACTTTCTCTAAAACTCAATTGGAGTATACCAAAAGGACCATCTCACTCCAAGGTTCCCATCTCCGTAGAGAGTTTTTCAGGCGGATCCCTGGATTTCATGTTATGGCTCTTTTAGCGAAATTGGGCCTGGAAGGGTCTGGCCCTTGGAGGGGCGTGGTACACTGGGCTCGCATGACCTGGCTCGTGGTGGGTGCATCCCACTGGATGGGGTCCGTTGTAACTGGCACAGGGGGGATCGGCTTCCCCTGGTTTTCCATAACGGCTTTAACCGTTTAGTTTTTGAAGCGGTGGTGCCACGTGGTGTCGCTCAGTCGTCGTGGGACCTGCAGGGGCGGGTCCCTCCTCCACCGCTACGGCTTTGTGTCACAGTCATCTCCAGCGGTGTGTGACGGTATGCCGCTCTGCCTCCGCCCATGGCCGGCCAGTGCCAACCACCACTTTTTGTCATGGCTTCGGTTGTAACCTTCTCTCTGGTGGCATGCTGTTGCACGCCGCTCCGCCACCTGCGACCGGCCCGATCCGGCGGCCATCTTCACCCATCGCAGTTATAGCTGTAACCTTCTTTTCTGGTGGAATGTATCCATCTACTTTATGGCCGGTCGTTGATGGCCGCTGTCGTCACCCGCCGTTCCGGGTTTCATCCTACCCGAATAAAAATTCTCGTGAAGAACGCACGAAATTCCAATAAAAGGCAGAGGGTTTGGGCCTTGTTCTTTTGGCCCACGCCCTCGGTGTTATCTTGATAACCAGAGGGTAGTATAATAATACATCAACTCTTGAAATTAAAACAAGATAAAATCCTACCTAAAGATCATTGGATAACTTCTGCGTTTGAGGAAGAATCGGTGTTCATCGATCCTGCAAAAATCCTCCAATGACGTCGTTCAATCATTGTTATTCGGTTCGTGATTCAGTGGCTCGTCACCGCTCACTGGAACCAGTCCCATCCTCCAAGTGGTTGGCGTCGTGGCACTTTATCGTAACTTTATCACTTGGTTAAGTCGTCCCAATACTCCTCCCCATGCTCCATATAAATAGGATAGGGGAGGGAGAGTAACGCATGTGGAATAAATGGGGTTCAATTAATTAAGAAACCATCCTAATTCCAATGGTTTTATTAATATAATTGAGGAGTAAATCCATTTAATTTATTGACACATCATTGGTACCTCCACCACCACTTGTCTGTTGGAGGAAAAAAAGAAAGGAAATAAAATAACTTTTTTGTTTTATTATTCCTTTAAAAGTCCCAAAATCTATCTTTTTCTCCCGACCTACTGCGATTGAATTGAAGCCTTCTTTAAGTGAATCCTGGTGTTGCGGATTCAACGGTACCCTCATATTTTTAATCTGAGCACTGGTTCAAATGTTATAAAATGTCGCTTGCATTTTTACTAAACATACATGAAAAAGTTCTGAAATTCATTCTTGGCACACTGGGCCTCGGAATCAGGTGCCATCAATTTTCGCAGACTCGTAATAATTCCATATAATTTAAAAAAATTAAATGAAAAAATATGGGTCTTTACAGATACTTCATCCATATAGAACTCACATTTAATATAATTTGAATAATGTTTCTCCCTTCATGAAGTCTTTAGTAAAATATCCAAATACACCTCATGTTCCTCCTTGCTCTTTGAGTATATCAGAATATCATTGATAAAGACTACCACTAATTTTTCAATATAATCCCTAAAGACTCTATTCATTAAATCGAGGAAAATTATTGGATCATTAGTGAGTCTAGATAGAATCACTATAAACTCATAGTTTCCATATCTTGTTTGAAATGTTTTCTTGGGAATATATTCATTCCTCACCTTTAATTGATGATATCCTAACCGAAGTTCCACCTTAGAGAAATAAATGGCCCCACAAAGATGATTGAACAAGTCATCTATTTATGGTAGTGGATACTTGTTCTTTATCATTATTTTTTTGATCTCATGATAATCAATATAGTGGTCCATTGATCCATCATTCTTCTTAACGAAGAGGAATGGTGCACCCCATGGTGAAGCACTTAGGCATATAAAACCCTTGTCCAGATTCTCCTATAACTTCTTCTTCATCGCTTCCAGCTCTATAGTGGTCATTCTATAAGGTGTATTTGATATAGTAATATATCCAGGAATAAGTTAAATTGAGAAATCAACCTATTATTCAAGATAATACCATGAAAATATTAGGGGAATTCAACAATGTAGTCCCTTATAATGGACATATCATCAAGAATGATTCTATCCTTTGTCTCAATAATTTGAGTTAGATATGCTTGCTTATAAGGCCATAATATCCACACTTGAGATAGTGATTCTAAAGGATATTCATCTCCCTCCTAACACCTGTACAAAATTAGAGGATGCTTTGGGGTGTGAAGAGTGATATCCCTTTCCCAACTGCTGATGTTGGCTTTGTATAAAGATATCCAATCCATACCAAAAATAGCTTCGAACTCTACCAAAAGGAAGTATGATGATATTTTATGGAAGGTGCAGTTCACAAACATTAACCTGGGAGTAGTTATATACTTTGGATTTAATAATTTCCCCATTTTTTCCACAAATATAACTCAACCTCGATATTTTGAGGTGGTGTTTGAATAGTTTTGATAAAATTTCAAGATATGAAATAATTCTTAGAAACGAAATCAAATAGTATGTTCACTATTCATGAATGAATAACCAATGTACCTGTCACCACATCATTGTCTAGCTCCACCTCAGTAGTAGTGATAGTATATTTCCTTCCTTATTTATTTTGAGTTTGTTGTCAACTATCTACAACAACCTTAGGCTTAGGGAATTATTTTGAAAAATTCACATGTTCCTTGATGTTTAAACATTGCACTACAAGCTAAGTTTTGATCTAAACCTTCCTTTATTCTTCTACATTAGTGGAATTATCCATGCCCCTTTGGAAGTTCTTATCTAGATGTCTCATTCTTATACATCTGAAGCATTTCCTAGTTCCCTTTAGATAGTTTCCAAGATGCTTCTTCGCACAATTTTGACACATGGGATATTCGACCTTCCTTCCATCATGGGATTTATTTGTTGATCCACCCATATTAGACTCTATTTTTTTTTCTTTTTTTTTCACTGAGACCACGAGACCATTGAGAGTCTTAAATATTAAATTCAACCTTGATGGTACTATAGATAATATCCTCATAAATATTTAATTCTTGAATCACCAACACTTTTCATAGACTCATCTTTAGTCCGCTAAAGAAGAGATCCGCCTTGCTTTTAGTGTTCATGACAAAGTTGCAGGTGTATCTTATAATCCTTCTAATGTTTTCTTTATACACCCCAACAGACTCATCTTCCTTCTAATTAATTCCAAGTAACTCTATTTCCATATTGATACAGAGGGTCCAGGTAAAATATTTATTGAAAAACATTTTTATGAATTCCTTCTAATCCCTGGAATCAATTTTCTCCTTGGACTTCGTATTTTTGATTAGTGTCCACCACTGATCATCTTTCCCATAAAAAAGATAGACCTCCAATACAACTTTCTCTTCTTCTGAGAACTGTAGGGTAGAGAATATCGTTTCAATATAGTTATTTCACTATACCGTGAGGATGGGATCAGAAGATCCAATCAATATGGGAGGCCTTTTCTGCATGAAGGATTCAATGAAAAAAAATTATTTCTTTAGAGAAGGAGGGTGTTCCACATGATTCAATTTATTATTCATAACTTGATCACATCGATCAAGTCTTATCATAAATTTTTTATCACTCTTTCCCACCATATTTGGTGTATCATTAGGGAAATCATCACATTTCATATCACATTGATTGTTGGAATGTGTTTTTTTATTTCCCTCTATTAACTACGAAAAGAAGGTGCAATTAGGGGGCTTGAAGACTTATCTAATAAGCACATAAAAAGAAACATTGAACATAAATAGGATCAAATTTTAAAGGAAAAGGATATCCTAACTTGTGATTCCTAGGTTTCGACCTAGGTTATCCAATGTTTATTTCGTAACATATACCCTTATGAGATTTTTTTTATTCCCTTAATAATGCTTCATGATGATCTTATGAATTTACCAAATAATATCACCCGGGAGTGTCAAACCAGGTGCGCAGTAAGGCCCATTGTCATGTGCCAGTTTACCCCAAGTTAGGCTTAGAACACCTTGTCATAGTTATTACTTCTATGTATATCTTTTCCAGAACCACATCCACTTATAGTATCCATACAGGAATGTATTTTCTAGATAAACCACTTACTCTATACTTACCAAAATTTAGGGATGTTTTCTTGGACGTAGTCTTATCCCTAAGGTTATTAATAAAGTTCTCCACTCCGAATCTCCAAAAATAATTAGACCTTCCTATGATACCAAATATAGAGACCCTAGCATTTTCAAATAATATTACATGATTTTAAACATAATTAACTATCAAATTACAACCCAAATATTATAAAGTCTATTGTCTTCGGAATACTAGGTACATAAAACTTAAAACATGGGACTAAATAAAACATTTCTTTATTTATCATCCATTAAGATCTCTAAACTTCCTTTGGTTCCCTACATCTACATAGGATAAACTAGGGATAACATGAACAAAGGGATGAGCTAAAAAACCAAGTAAGGCAATAAACACACACAAAAAGCATAGCACATGGGTTAGTAGGCATAATAATATGGCATAAAATGAATGGATATACATAAGGAATAAGAACATATATAATTTTGGTATCATAGAAGATGTGTAATCAAAATAAAACATGACATAATCATGAGTCAATGCTCATTTCACATGAATGAGTATGAGTCAAGATTAACCACCAATACCATTTCACATAGAGCATGAGTCAAGGCAAACCACTAAGACTGTTGCACATGACGTCTCATGAGACTAAACATTACCCAATGCATTAGAGAACTATCTTAGTGCACCCATAATAACAAGTTCACGAATATGTGTGCCACATAAAGAATCATACATAAGGAATCAAACATAAATATAAAGGTTACCCGTGAAAAGAATTGGGTATCATAATATTGTCAAAAATGCATAACATAAGGGAATATCACAATAGTGTTCATGAAAGAAAGGATTTAAATCATACATGGACGTTTATAAGAGAAAATACTCATATATCATGATAAGTGATGTCAACCTGAAGTTAATACATGTAAAATTATAATTTACAAAACTTTGGAAGAAAAACATTATATTGTGGTTTGACAAGAAATATTAAAGTGAATTTTAAGCATAAAAGAATGTAATATTTTATATAAAACCAGAAGTGGAACAAGAATTTTTTCATAATAAAATGAGTGATTATAGAAAAATAATTTTGGATTAAAATAGGTTATTTAGGACACTTGAAAATGGGTAAGGATTCGGGATGTTCCATTAAATTGAGTTTGCTTGTTGGGAAGAATCGAGTAGGGAACCTTTTAATAACATGTATATCCCCAAAAAGAAGGATGAACAGATCTTGATTCATGATTTTTTAACATATTCACATCATTTATAATATTTAAATAAAAATAATATAATTTTATTTGGGTAAAAAGAGAGAAAGAATAACTCGAAGGAATAATGGAGGTTTGGGTAGAATCACTTGCCTTAAGTCCGAAAGTGTTCTTCACTTGATCTTAATGTCCTAGATAATCAAATTATAATTATTAATTAATAATTAAAAAACCATTTATACATGTATTTTATTTATTATAACTTTATTAATTTCATTTATGGCCTTTTTGATGGGTTAATAGATTCAATTTCATCATTTGGGAGCATTGGTTTCCTTGGTTTTTCATGATCGGTTTACTTGTATACATGTATGAAAGGTCATGTAAAGTGGGGGTAATTGTCCATAATTGAACTTATATGTTATTAATGATATTAAATAGGGTAAATTGTTCTTATATATCATTTTTATGGAATGAACGATGTAAGGAATAGAACCCACTAAATTTCCTGGGAGAAACTGTGCAAACCCAAGTCTGAGGGAGGTATGGGATTCCGGAATCTCTTTCATTTCAATGGTGCACTGCTGGATAAGAAAGGAGGGAACCTGATTAACCATTCATAATCTCTCTGTGCGCGTGTACTCCGAGCTAAATACTTTCCCCACAAGGACTTCTACGTCTCCTCTCTTGGCCCCCATTCAAGCTTCCTCTGGAGAAGCATTCGGGGGGGCCGAAGTCTTCTGGAAAAAGGGTTGGGTTGGAGGATTGTGAATGGAAAAACTGTTAACATTTAGACCGATCCTTGGATGATTGATGAGGAAGGTGTATGGGCCTCATCCCCTGCCCAACCTGGGTTTTAAGATGCCACTGTCAGGTGCCTCTTTTCCGATCAGGGTCCTGGATGGTGTCTGGAGAAGATTCATGCATGGTTTAATGAAAGAGACAAAAGAATTATCCTGAGTACCCCACTACTAGAAAATTGGGCTTTGGAGCCCCCTTACCTATAGCGATCGCCACTGGCGGTCACTAGATTTTCCCAAAAAAAGTGGGGCTTCAGTGCCCCCCCCCCCCCCCGAACCCTTTTATCCCTCCTCTCGCCTCGCGGCTTTGCCCCCCCCCCCCCCCCCGAACCCTCCTCCCTCACCTCTCTGCACGCCCTCCCCCGTTGTCGCGCTCCCTCCCTCTCCACCCTCCCCCTTCGTCGCGCGACCTGCCCCGTCGTCATGCGCCCTCCCTCGCCGCCATCCCCCATCGCTCTTTTGGCCTCCGCCCTCCACTATCTGCCCTCCGGCTGCCCTCCGCCCTTCCCTACACTCCTCCGGCCTTCCTCCGCCTCCGGCCGCCCTCCTCCCTACGGCCACCCTGTGGCCGCCTTGCGGCCTCCCTCTGCCCTTGAGCCTCCCGTCACCCACCTCCGGCAGCCCTCCGGCCTCCCTCTGCCCTCTGGCCTCCCTCCACCTACCTCCGGCCTCCATCCCCTTCGGCCCCCGACCCCTCTGCCCTCCGGCCTCCACCCTCATCCCCCCCCCCCCCGCACCCCACCAACCCTCGTCCCCTCCATCTTCATCCCCTCCCTCGCCGCACCACCGCCGCCCATCCCCTACCTCACTGTCCTCTCCCTTATCGCACCGCCGCCGCCCAGTCCCCTCCCTCCCCACACGGCCGCTACTCGTCCCCTCATCACTGTCGCCCATCCACTCCGGCTCCCCATGTACTTGGTCCCCTCCCTCGTCGTCCCACCCTCGTTTCACCTTCTCCACCTCACTGCCTCCTCTCCTCCGGCTCCCCATCGTCATCGCCACCCATCCCCTCCCTCGCCACACCGCCTCCAGCTCTGGCTCCCCTCTACTACCTCTCCTCTCCCTCTCAACACCGTCTTCAGCTCCCCTCCCTTCCAGGTTTGTAGTGCAATCAGGTATGACATGGGCTTTCACTTACATTATTATTTTATAAATTGTTCACAAACAATTAATTAGTATTTATTTTAAATATATTTGATATGAAAAATGAAAATGTAATAAGTCTTGTGTAAATGTTTGTTATAGGGATCTTATTATGGATAAGTGTTGGATTGATCTTCCAAATCAAACGTCTAGAGAATATTTCAATGGCATTATGTATTTTATTGACTTCACCAAAGGATTTGAAAGTGACTATATTAGTTTTCCATGTAGAAAATGTTCTAACAGATATCAATTCACATGAGATACTGTGAGGGAGTACCTATTCTATAATGGATTTCTAAAAAATTATAAGAGTTGGACTCGTCATGGAGAAGAATATGTTCGTTGTCAAAATACGGATACAGTTCAGATGGATGTTGATGTAAGGATGAATGATCCAATGCATGAAATGCTTACTGAAATGGTATGTGGGTTGGATCTTGAAGGCATTGACATCTAGAATCTTGAGACTGGTGAGATAAATCTTTGCTCTGGTGCATATCGTGATTCTAGGAGGTTTTATAAAGCACTTGATGATGCAAAAACAGAATTATATCCTGGATGTACTTCTTACAATAAATTTTCATTTATCGTGGAGTTGCTACATTTGAAGACTTTGAATCATTGGTCAGACACATCATTCGATATGCTATTGGTGTTATTGAAAAAGTTTCTTCCTGTCGACGCTAAGATTCCCGATTCGTATTACCATGCTCGTATGTTGACAGAGAACTTAGGTTTTACATATGAGACCATAGATGCATGTACAGACAACTGTATGTTGTTTAGAAAGGAAACTGCCCATTTGGATATTTGGACGGTTTGTGGTACTTCCAGGTGGAAAGAGAATAGGGGAAATCAGAGTCATCAAAGTCAGATTGCGATACAGGGGAAACCGATTTCCATAAAACAAATGTGTTACTTTCCCCTTAAACCGAGGTTGAAAAGATTTTTTATGTCATCTAAAGTTTCTAATTTAATGAGATGGTATGCAGAAAGAGTTCATTAAAGTGATATGTTAACCCACCCAGCAGACTCTCATGCATGGAAGGATTTTGATAAGAGACATCCTGACTTTTCTAAAGATGTTCGTAATGTCCGATTGGGATTGGCTGTAGATGGTTTCAATCTATTCAAGTCTATGGTTAGTGAAACTCATAGCACATGGTCTGTGGTGTTGGTTTCGTATAATCTTCCTCTATGGCTTTGTATGAAGCAACAATTTATATTACTTTACACTCTTATTGATGGACCTAAAAGTCCGGGTGATAAGATTGGTGTTTATCTTCAGCCATTGATTGATGAGTTTAATGAATTTTGGGGCGATGGTGTGATGACTTATGACTGTGAAACGAATGAAATGTTCAAACTGTAGACTGCTTTATTGTGGACAATCAATGACTTCCCAGCTTATTCAAATTTATCAGGCTGGAGTATGAAAGGGGAATTTGCTTTCCCTTATTGAAACAAAAGTAAAAAATCTATATGTCTTAAGCATTCCAAAAAAATGGGCATACATGGGTCACATACATTTTCTCCCCCCTTAGCACAGGTTCAGAAAGGACAGAGTGGCATTTGATGGTTCTAGAGAGTTCAGCCCAACACCAAAGATCATGACAGGAGTTGAAATGTTATCGCAGATTGAGGAAGAAAACATCTGCACGGTATATGAAATTCAGGATTTGGTGGCTCTTCTGGTACGTAATATTTGTGTTGCGGGTAGGCAGCGCAGTCACAATTGGAAAAAGAAAAGTATTTTTTATAGTATTCCGTATTGGAAAACTAACATGCTGAGGCATAATTTGGATGTCATGCACATTGAAAAAAAAAATGTGATAACATATTGTGGACCATTTTAGGTGTCAGTGGAAAATCAAAGGACCATGTTAATGCATGCTGTGATTTGGAAGAAATGGGTTTAAGGAAATAGTTTCATTTACAGTTAGCTGAGGGAAACAAGGCATATATGCCTACTGCACAGTATACGATGACTATAAAGGAGAAAGAGACATTTCTTTCCATTTTGAATATGCTCAAGGTTTCTTATGGTTACTCTTCTAATATTTCAAAGTGTGTGAATCTAACGAGCAAGACATTGCAAGGGTTGAAAAGTCATGACAATCACATACTACTTCAGCAGTTGATTCCAATCGCAATTTTTTATTGTTTATCCCCCAATGTTGTTCAGCCGTTGATTGAGATGAGTAATTTTTTTAAACATCTTTTTTTAAGAAATCAATGAATGAGTGATTTAAAATGTTTATAGGACTGAATTGTACTTACACTTTGTCACTTTGAGAAACTATTTCCCCCCTCATTTTTCGATGTTATGGTCCACTTGATAGTGCACCTAACTGATGAAGTAATGGCTTCTGGTCCAGTGCAATTCAGGTTGATGTATCCTATTGAGCGGTATTTGAGTACATTGAAATGATTTGTACGCAACAGAGCTCGTCTGGAGGCATCAATAGCCAATGGTTATTTGATGGATGAGTGTACTACTTTTTGTGCAGAATATCTTACGGATGTTGAAACAAAATTAGATAAGCCCTCTCAGATTCATGATGGTTCAGTTGGAGAAGGAACCACATATGATATGGACAACATTGAGTAGATACAAGCGCATCGATATATCTTGTTCAATACTCCATCAGTTGCACCATTAATGCAGTAAGGTATCTTATCACTTTTATTTTTTAACTTTTACATGTTTTGTTTGCATAAGTTGATCATTTAAACATCGTGTTATCATTTTCAGGAAACACATTAATGAGATAAAAGAAGAGATGTATCGTGCGACTAAGTTGTAAATTGAACAATCTCATTATACGTCATTTCATGATTGGTTCAAGGATTATGTACGTATAAATTGATTTTCATTATGAGTGAAGTATTTAATAATTTATTTCTACATATATATTTATTGAATTCTATGAATTATGTAGGTTCATAAGCTGAGGGAGTTAGGGGACCCCACACTAACTGAAGAATTTATCCAACTGGCTGAGGGTCCATCTATAACGGCTCGTCGTTATAAATCTATAGATGCTAATGGTTTTCGATTTCGCATTAAAGATGTTGACGACAAACGAGAAACACAAAACAGTGGCATCAGTTGTCCATTTGTTGATTCCGGTTATTACTGTGGTCAATTGATAGACATCATTGAAGTTGTATACATACACAGGTTGAAGTACATATTGTTAAAGTGTAATTGGGTTGATCCAGTGTGTGGATGTAAAGTCGATCAATATCAGTTTTCATTGGTGAATTTTAACTATATGTTATACAGAAATGAACGAGTTGATAATGAACCTTTCATTTTGACATCACAAGCGGAACAAGAATTCTTCATTACTTTGCCTTCGAATCCAAGTTGGAAAGTTGTTATCAAAATGTCTCGGTGAGGAGTGTTTGTATTTGAAAAATATGAACCTGAGATTGTTCCTTTTGTTTCCCAACAGCTTGATCAACATACTGTAGTTCAATGTGAAGAAGATATTTATTGGGTCAGAGTGGTTGTTGAAGGAGAAATGGTCGATTTGCATCCTTAATGAAAGGTATAATTGTTTTCCCTCTCTTCAGCCTAGGATATCATAAATTATCTAACCATTTTATAAATCCTTGTAAGTTTTAATCCTCACTTTTGGAATTTTATTTAGTTATAAATATTTAGGTTGATTTAACTCATGTTATATTGATGTTATTGTCAGTGTATCTTCCCATTGAGGTATTCTTCATTTGGTTCATGAGTTGCTTGAATTTTTATTAATTCAATTTGAAATTTGGCTATGCATTGGTTGGTTTTGTACATAATTTGTATATCTGTTTTGTTAAATTTCTGATTTTTTAAAATTCATTCACAAATAATTATTCAATCCCTTTTTTTATTAACAACTATACAAGTTTGATTTTTTTTAAAAACAATCTAATTTATCATTTGGACACTTTGGATAGTACCCTTACTAATGTTTTCCATGACTGCAGGCATGTCAGGGGAAGAGGCAGCAGATCCACATCATCCATCTGAGGCATCTACGTCTCAGGGTCGAGGTATGTTTGAATGTCATTGTCTCTATTTTTTATGTAATTGATAAACATATATATATTTATAACATCTGTCAATTTATATATTAATTTTTTTTTCAACAGGATCAGACGCGACTTCTTCTTCCTCTCGCAAGAGAGGCCCTGATCGTGGCATATTATCATGGAATTCCGACACGACTTTTGATGTTTCATTTGATGAGGTATTTCATCCTGTGGGACAAAATGTCCCTGCATTTATTCACTAGCTGGGTCATATCATATGTGACCCACATCGATTTCCATTGACCACGGCGTGACTGGGATTCTATCCCTCAGGACATATTAGATCATCTTTGGAGGGAGGTTCAGGTAAGAAGACCATTTTAATTTATTCCCTATGTATAAACAATAATAACATATGTAATTTTTTTCTTTAATAGAAAAATTCAAAAGTATGTCCCGATGATTTTTGGCTAGTGTGTATTAGAAAATGTTGTAAGATGTGGAAAGACTATAAAGGCAAAGTCAAGAGGGACCACTGGGTACCAAATGTGGGTACCCCAGACATTCTGGAAAAAGTCTCGAGAGGTGTCCTCCCAACTCAGTGGCATGATTTAGTTGCATATTGGTCTACTGAGGGTGTTGGGGTTTGTATATTTATTTTGGTATATATATTTCAAGAATGTGTGATTTGTTTGAAATTTGAATGAATTGAATGTAGGAGGTGTCAACATGCCATTATGAGAATCGAGCGTTGCAGGGACCCACCTCACAGGCTTGGGACTCGTCCACGTGTCTCAGATCCGACATGAGGTATTTATTATTCATTTTTTAATTTATTAATTAATATGGTTTTGTGTTTATATTCTATTCATATACAGTTGGGGGAGCAAGGTACACCGACTGGTAAAATGTCGGTGTGGATGAGGACTCATGATCGCAATGATCCAAAGGCTGTAGCATTGATAGTAAGTGCTTGTACTCATTACCAATACTTACATAAAATCTGTATATTAATATATGTATATATATTTAAATATTTCACAGGCTCAATTTGAATCTGAGTTAGAACATCTGCCAGAGGACCAGCGACAGCTTCCCATGTGAAGGGATGAGATCTTTCGTCGCATTATTGGTCGAGACGGGCATAGATATAGTTTGACCTATGGAACGGGGATTCCTCATTCTGTAGTGTCACGCGCTACGGTTGTCGGTCCTACTGTTGCTCAGATGAAACAATGGTCGTCAGATTTCAAGGCTCGGTTGCGCGCTTCCGAGGAGGTAAATGTGCAATTGATCGCTGAGGTTAGAGCACTGCGACAATGTGTGTGTCCAGGTGATGGTGCAGTGGATCAGATGACGCAAGTTTATACTATATTTAGTTATTTAATTTATATTATTTTTTTATGAAAATATTCATAATGTTTTTTTGTTGTAGGCCTCTGACCCACCTGATGGAGATAGTAGTCATGACCATGCATGACGCATCATATTCACGAGGTGTGTTTCTGTTTTTAATGGTGGGGTTGTTACTGATATTTAGGTTGGGTTTCTAGTGAGATTTTTTGTGATTTGGGGGTATCATGTGTGTTTTGGCCTGATGCAATGTTTATGTGCACAAATTGAGAAGTAACCATGAAACTGATTAATGATTTGGATATTTTTTGTTCATTTAATTCTTCAATGTTTTCAATTGTAGGTTCTGTAATATTTTTGAAAAACCATGTGATTCCTAATATAAACCATTAAACTTGTTTTTGATGAATGAGCTGAGGTTCACTATTTGTAGTCCCTGGTACACACCGGACAGCTCTCCCTACACCCCGGACAGCCCTCCCCACACCCCGGACAGCCCCCCGCACCCCGTACAGCCCTCCCCGCACCCCGGACAGGCCCCCCGCACCCCGGACAGGCCCCCCGCACCCTGGACAACCCTCCCCGCACCCCGGGCAACCCTCCTCGCACTCCGGACAGCCCTCCCAACACCCCAGACAGGCCCCCCGCACCCCGAATATCCCTCCCCGCACCCCGGACAGCCCCTCCCCGCACCCCGGACAGCCCCTCCCCACACCCCGGATAGCCCCCCGCACCCTGGATAGCCCCCCCCCCCCCCCCCCCCCCCGCACCCCGTACATCCCCCCCGCACCCCGAACAGCCCTCCCCGCACCCCAAACACCCCCCCCCCCCCCCCCCCGCACCCTGGACAACCCCTCCCCGCACCACGGACAGCCCCCCGCACCCCGGACAGCCCTCCCCGCACACCAGACCCCCCCCCCACACCCCGCACCCAGGACAGGCCCCCGCCCCCCGGACAACCCTCCCTACACCTCGGACAGCCCCCCTGCACCCCGGATAGCCCTCCACGCACCCCAGACAGCCCCCCCCCCCACCCCGGACAGCCCCCCCCCCCCCCCCCCCGCACCCCGAACAGGCCCCCCGCACCCCGGACAGCCCCTCCCCGCACCCCGGACAGCCCTCCCCACACCCCGGACAGCCGCCTCGTACCCCGGACATCCCCCCCCGCACCCCGGGACACCCCCCATGCACCCCGAACAGCCCTCCCCGCGCCCCGGACAGCCCCCCCCGCACCCCGGACAGCCCGCCCCGCACCCCGGACAACCACCCCCCCCCCCCCCCGCACCCCGGGCAGCCCCCCCGCACCCCGGACAGCCCTCCCCGCACCACGGACAGCCCTCCCCGCACCCCAGACAGCCCCCCCTGCACCCCGGACATCCCCCCCCCCCCCCCCCCGCAGCCCGGACCGCCCTCCCCGCACCACAAACAGCCCCCCCCCCCCCCCCCCGCACCCCAGACAGCCCTCCCCGCACCCCGGACAGCCCGCCCCACACCCCGAACAGCCCCCTGCACCCCGGACATCCCCCCCGCACCCCGGACAGCCCTCCCTGCACCCCAGAGCCCCCCCCCCCCACCTCTGACAGCCCTCCCCACACCCCGGATAGCCCCCTGCACTCCGGACAGGACATCCCCCCCCCCCCCCGCACCACGAACAGATACTCCCGCACCCCAGACATCCCTCCCCCCATACGACAATAGCCGTTGTGTGAATTGTGAAATGGTCGGGCAGACGTCACGTCAATCAGAGGTGTCGTTTGACCGCGGTGACCGGAAACGCGTTTCCGGAGTCATAAAACACCAAAACGGCATGAGATGGTCGAATTCGGAGAAAACGTGCTCCGAATGACCTAAAACCACACAAAAACAAGAGTAATATTATTCGTGACGTGTAGGAGAAGACGACACGCCCATATAGACGTGTGGTGTGCGCGGTACGACCGATTGTCTCGTTTTCAGCAGCTCGGCGCGCGCTAAAAGGGCGCGTTAGGGGGTCAAAACCACATGAATGAACTCCGAATTCCATGAAATCCTACGACAACAACCTTTGTGTGAATTGTGAAATGTTCAGGCAGACGACACGTCAATTGATGTGTCGTTTGACCGCGGTGACCGGAAACATGTTTCTGGAGTCATAAAACACCAAAACAACGTGAGACGATCGAATTCAGATCAAACGTTCTCCGAATGACCTGAAACCACAGGAAAACAATAGTAATATTATTCGTGATGTGTAGGAGGAGACGACACGCCCATCGGACGTGCGGTGCGCGCGGTACGACCGATTGTGTCGTTTTTAGCAGCTCGGCGCACGCTAAAAGGGCGCGTTGGGGGGACAAAACAACCCGAACGACCTCAGAATGCCATGAAATCGTACGACAACAGCCGTGTGTGATTGTGAAATGGTCGGGAATACAACACGTCAATCGGAGGTGTCGTTTGACTGCGGTGACTGAAAAAGCGTTTCCGGAGTCATAAAACACCAAAACGGCGTGAGACAGTCGAATTCGGAGCAAACATGCTCTGAATGACCTGAAACCACACGAAAACAATAGGAATATTATTCGTGACGTGTAGAAGGGACGGCACGCCCATCGGATGTGCGGTGCACGTGGTACGACTGATTGAGTCGTTTTCAGCAGATCAGTGTGCGCTAAAAGGGCGCGTTGGGGGGTCAAAACCACCCGAACAATCTCAGAATGCCATGAAATCATATGACAACAGCAGTTGTGTAAATTGTAAAATGTTCGAGCATACGACACGTCAAATCGGAGGTGTCGTTTGATCGTAGTGACCGGAAACGCGTTTACAGAGTCATAAAACACCAAAACGGCGTGAGACGATCGAATTTGGAGAAAACGTGCTCCAAATGACCTGAAACCACACGAAAACAATAGGAATATTATTCTCGACATGTAGGAGGAGACGACACGCCCATCGGATGTGCGGTGCGTATGGTACGACCGATTGTATCATTTTCAGCAGCTCGGCGCGCGCTAAAAGGGCGCGTTGGGGGGTCAAAACCACCCTAACGACCTCGGAATTCCATGAAATCGTACGACAACAGCCGTTGTGTGAATTGTAAAATGGTCGGATAGACGGTACGTCAATCGGAGGCGTCGTTTGACCGCGGTGACCGGAAACGCATTTCCGGAGTCATAAAACACCAAAACGGCGTGATATGGTCGAATTCGGAGAAAATGTGCTCCGAATGACCTGAAACCACACAAAAACAATAGGAATATTATTCGTGACATGTAGGAGGTGACGACACACCCATCGGATATGCGGTGCGCGCGGTATGACCGATTGTGTCGTTTTCATTAGCTCGGTGCCCGCTAAAAGGGTGCGTTGGGGGGTCAAAACCACCCGAACGACCTCAGAATGCCATGAAATCATACTACAACAGCCTTTGTGTAAATTTTGAAATGCTCGGGCAGACGACACATCAATCGGAGGTGTCATCTAACCGTGGTGACCGGAAACGCGTTTACGGAGTCATAAAACACCAAAACGGCGTGAGATGGTCGAATTCGGAGCAAACGTGCTCCGAATGACCTGAAACCACACGAAAACAGTAGGAATATTATCCTTGACGTTTAGGAGGATACGACACGCCCATCGGACATGCGGTGCGCGTGGTACGACCGATTGTGTCATTTTCAGCAGCTCGGCGCGCGCTAAAAGGGCGCGTTGGGGGGTCAAAACCACCCGAACGACCTCGTAATGCCATGAAATCATACGAAAACAGTCGTTGTGTGAATTTTGAAATGGTTGGTCGATGGCACGTCAATCAGAGGTGTTGTTTGACCGCGGTGACCGAAAACGTGTTTCCGGAGTCATAAAACACCAAAACGGCGTGAGACGATCAAATTTGGAGCAAACGTGCTCTGAATGACCTGAAACCGCACAAAAAAAATAGGAATATTATTATTGACGTGTATGAGGAGACAACACTCCCATCGGACGTGTGGTGCGCGCGGTACGACCGATTGTGTCGTTTTCAGCAGCTCGGCGCGCGCTAAAAGGGCGCGTTGGGGGGGTCAAAACCACCCGAACGACCTCGGAATGCCATGAAATCATACGACAACAGCCGTTGTGTGAATTTTAAATTTTCGGGCAGACGAAATGTCAATCGGAGGTGTCTTTTGACCGCGGTGACCAGAAACGCGTTTCCGGAGTGATAAAACAGCAAAACGGCATGAGACGGTCGAATTCGGAGAAAACGTGCTCCGAATGACCTGAAACCACATGAAAACAATAGGAATATTATTCATGGCGTGTAGGAGGAAACGGAATGCCCATCGTACGTGTGGTGCGTGCGGAGAACATTCCTTTTTAGAAAACAAAAAAAATTCACAAACTAAACCAAATAAGAAAAAAAATCCCGAATGATAGCATTTCATAAATTTGGGGTTTTAAATTATTATAGCACCATGATTTGATGTCAGATTTAATTTTATTATATGTATATAATAACTGAATAAATATGTCTAATTTACATTTGTTTTGTTTAGTTGTTGTTTTTTTGTCTTATTGTAGGTTTATTGAAGCAGAAGATTGAAATGGATGGACCTGCTCGGATCGTTGAAACGCGTTTATCATTTATTGTTTATGATGATCTTGATGTTTATGTTGTTTGAAATTGTTTTCCATTTTTTATGATTTTTACCTTGTTTTATCTCTGATTTTGCACCGTGAATTAAAAAAAACACAATTTGTACATTTCATTAAAAAAATGAAAATCCACAAAAAATACCACAAATTAACCCTAACACATTTTTATGTTCTGTTTTTAAAAAGATAAGTTTATATTGAAATAAAAAAATTATAAATGTGCTAGAATTTATATTTAAAATAGGCTCTCCATTAAGAGGTAGTAAAATTACTTTTTTAGAGAAATACAAATTTTAAGCATAAATTTTGATTTATTATTACCATATGTTTAACAAACCTATTGGATGAATAAGAAAAATATTTTATTTAATATATATATATATATATATATTTCACTAATAACCCTAAATAAATGTATTTTATTTATTTTCTATTATAATAAATCACATTTGTAAGCTTAAAAATATTTCATTTATATGCACTGTGAATTTTTTTTTAAAAAAAAAATTCCCAGGCAAGCAACCCCCTGTGGCGGTCGCTATAGGCTGGAATTTCGGCCACCTACAGTGACCGTCATTGGGGGTCGCTGTTGGCCTATTGCGATGAGGCTAAAGTGACCGCCAATGGAGGTCGGCGGTCGCTATAGTCCGAATTTTTAGTAGTGCCCCCTGGGTCCCAGACGCAGGCCACAACCATCTCTTCTGGATCAATGACCCGTCGGGACCCTACACAGTGATGTCTGGATACCGGCTTGCCATTGGTAACCAATCTGTCGATTGGGATGGGGGACCCTGGAAGTCAATTTGGAAACTCAACGTCCCCCAAAAAATCCCCCACTTTTGGTGGCAGGTTTGCACGAGCACCCTTCCTAGCATGAGCCTTCTCACCTTCCTGCATATTTCCAGTGACGATTCTTACCCATTCTGCCCGAACGTCCCAGAATCTCCCTTGCACGCCATCATCCAGTGCCCAGGGGCTAAGGAAGTTTGGAACAAATGGGGCTCTGCTCAGGACACTTTACTCTCCATGGCCTCTGACCTCCCATCCTTCCTGATGCGATGGTGCTCCTCCTTCTCATCGGCTAAAGTGGGTTCACTTTGCACCCTGGCCAGGATCATTTGGGTTTGTCGCAACGAGGCAATTTTCAACCAAGTTCACATAACCCCCAAATTCTGGATTGAAAGGGCCTTTTCGTGGATTGAGGGCTGGAAGCACCACAATGGTCAACAAAAGCCCTTAGGAACCCCTTCTTTTCCCTCCCACTGGTGTCCGTCGAGTGAGGGGATTCTTAAGATTAATGTGGATGCGTCTCTCTCCAAGGATGGGTATGTCGACCTCGGCATCCTGGCCCAGAATCATCAGGGGCAAGTCATTGTGGCCAAACATGAATCACATTTCGCTTTTTGGGAACCTGTGGTGGCCGAGGCTACTGCCATCCTGTCAGGTATAATGCTCGTCAAGGATCGCGGATAGGATAAAATCAACCTCGAATCAGACTGTCTCAACATTATCAACGCTATCAATTTCAACGACGACGACCTCCAGTCTTTTGGATCCCTCATCTGGAGAATCATTTCTCTCCGCCAAGGCTTCGCAATCTGCACATTCTCCTTTACTAAAAGGGAAGGAAACAATGTTGCCCATCAGTTGGCGACCTCAGTCCCCTATGATGTTAACCAGCTCTGGCTGGACCATTTCCCTTCATGGCTTTGCGATTGTACGTCCGCTGATCTTCGACATTAATGAATCTGTCTTTAAAAAAAACTCATTCTATTTTATAAGTTAATATCATGTGTACAAAATAATTATAGGACATTAAATAAGATATAATATATATATTATAATCTATTCAACCATAAAAATGGTTTCATGACAAGCCTTGAAGATGATAAAAGAAATTGAAAACTTCCTCATCCTTGAATGTGATAAATTAATACATCACGGGTGATGTTTTCATTTTTAATATAAAATGAGGGGGAAAGAGAGAGGCTGATGAATTATTCCATTAGAATAAAAACATTCCAGTATATATAAGGTACTGAAGTTATCATTCCATTTGTATGAAGGGAGGTGATGAGCGAAAAAGAAAAGAAAGGAACTTAAAAAGAAATTAAAAGAAAATGAAGAGGGTTTTAACTCTTGATTCCTTCTTCTTGAGAATCTCCTTAGGGGATTAGTTTTGGTCCTTTATCAAGACCAAAAGCTCCTGAACTTGTGGGAGGGGATTCAGATAATATTTGAGCAGAATTGGGATAAGGTTCAAGGTTTTAAGGGTGTGAGGAGAAGAGGTGGGGAGGGGTGATATTTATAGTGGAGGAGATGAGTGTTTTCTCATTATTTTAATTATTAATTTATTATTTTTGCTCAAGACTGTGAATAGTTTGAACATTATCATAAAAAAATTAAAATAATAAAGGTAAGTTTAAGGTTATGGTTCTTATATTAGCAATGACTCAAGGAATAGTGTATTTAACTTATAATGTATAAATACCGTAAATTACTGCATTTCACTATTTACAAAAAAATCATGTATTTTATAAAAATCTCAAAAATTCACCCTAACCATTTTTCAAAATGTAGAATTAAAAAAAATCCATTTTAGGAGAATAATTTTATAAATATGAGAAATTTAATTAATTTATTAAAATCATAATTTACTCGAAAAATACAGATTTTAGAATTATAATTGATTTTATATAGCTTTGAAAAATTAACTAAGGTCTCATAAAATCATCTTATACTCATAGTAAATTAAAACACAAATTTATGAATAAATTTTTTGAAAATAAATTTTCTTTTGAACTATTAAATTAGTCATAAATTTTAATTAAATATTGATGACATATAAAAATACCAACGCATAATTGACAATTTTTATAATATTTATTTACTTATACTATAATATAATTATATAATATTGTCACTTATAAGATATATAAATTTTATTTATAATTCCATTGGTGAGGTTCCAAATCAATTTTCCGATTTAATATTCTTTAGGTTCGTGTTACTATTCCAAATGTCAAGTTACTATTCCTTTGATATATATTCCTTAACTTCTAGAAATGCCTTTTATTTCATTAATTCTCAATTTATGAAGTTTGTATTGTGTTTTTAATGGTGTTTTATGTGATTAAATAATTATAAGAATGGAATTTTAGTTGATTGAATTTAGCTTCATTATAGAATTTTAGATTTGATATTTTTTATTTAAGTTATGTATGTGTACAGTTTACTTCTGAATCACAAATTATGGTGAGATGATTGCAATACACCAATTTACAAAGCTTTGTGAAACCATATGAATTACATAAAGTTGATGATGGTGAGTTGATGTTAATTTTGTTACAACCATTCCAAAACAAATCGTATATATTTTTTACAACAAAGTCTATAAATTCATGTCAGGGCTTTAAGGAACAAACCTTGATGCTAAAAACAGTATTTCAATTATTGAAATGTGATTACATCCTATCATTGCACTGCTCAAATACTTTTGGGGGGTTATGTTTGTGTTGTTTTTCGGTGTGTGATTAGAGATTTCACCTGATTATTTTTATTGTAAAATCTCTATGTTGTCTTATTGTATTCATTTGCTTTTGATCTTGCATGATGTAAATGATTTTAGGGATAGGAATCTCGTTGTTTTCAAACATTGAGTTCAACAAAATCTGAAGAAGGATTATTTCCAATTTTGTTGATTGAAGAAGACCTAGGGGATACATCTATTTCTGCTAATGTATGTTAATATTTTTTGTCATGGGCTTGTATCTTTTGATTAGTTTGATCAATTTTTTTTTAGGTTTTTGGAACTTCTATCCCTTGGATCTAGGTACTGATATTCCCCTCATTTTGGGTTAAAACTGAAGAGTTGCCTTGATAGTAATCCTATGAATATATCTTTTAATAAAATATATGGATTTTAGGTTTCCAATTTAACATGACAAACAGTGGCAGGCGAGGGGTCACACCTCCTTGACGCCCTGCGGTTGAGCGGCGGAAGGGGCGGGAACAGGAACTGCATTGTCGGCTGGCGCTTTTGTGGGTTCGTTCTCAAGCTCAAAGGTGGAGATAGGGTTGGCCCTATAAAGACCGATGTGGGTCTTGAAGCTGAGATTCTTGGCAGTGGTGGGGTCGATGTTCATCTCGCAGAGGGTGACCCAGATGAGGGCTCCCTGGCCTTGACGCCGGTGAGCTTCTTGATGCAGCGGGGCTCGACGACGGCAGTGACCTCTGTGTTGTATGTGACGAGCTTGCTGATATTTTCGAATCAGTGGGTGGTATTCTTATTCTGCTTCAGCCACACGAACCCCGTTTCCCAGACGTACCCAGTCTCCTCCAAATCCTACAATGGCCGCAGCCCCTCTGGCAGGAGGATCTCCCGGAGCAGCTCCCGCGACTCCTCCTGACAGAGCTCGTCCCCATGGTAAACTGGCTCCTTTTCCCTCAATTCCTCTGTTAGCTAGTTAATTTCTCCCATATCCTCTTAAACTTCTTTATTCTTCATCTTGCACCTTCGTAGGCCCCGTCGCCCCTTTTGTAGGTGAGTTGTTGACCCTCTCCTGGTGAGTTGTATATGGTTTGTTGTTCTTACCTAGGTTAAGTGTTAACTTCTGAGGGTTTTGATTTCCAATGTGTTTATATTTTTGGCAATGTTGCACTATGATTTTCTCCAAATATATAACTTTTGTATTGTTTACTTTCTTGGGTGGGAGAAAATAGCATGTTTGCTTTAAGATTCAATTCATCCGCCTCTTCAAGCTACCATACTAGGATAACACTTTCGATTGGAGCATGTCTTTATACTTTTTTGATACATTTGGTATCAAATAATTTCTCTAACTTATTCAGATCGTGGAACGTTACCTCACACTAACACGTATTAGAGGAAAGATCCATTTGTTATAGTGGGTTGACCGGTTGGAACTTTGAATAACTTGAGTTTGATTCATCCTCTTAATTTTTATGGATTGAACTATGTGTACTGGAGAGATCGAAAGAGGATTTTTTTATCAACACATTAAATATCATTATCAAATGATGATAAAAAATTATTAGATTCCAGATTATCAAGCTTTTAATTTTCTTCTGGGTGAATCAGTGGCTCAAATGCATCAAGGTTTTATGGTTGTTGTGAATAATTTTCAATATCTTGGTGACAGGGGGATTATAGATAAACAACTATTTTATAAACTTATTGACTTACTTCTGAAGGAGTTGGAGTCAAAGTAGATTGCTATTGATGATAGGTAATATATTATGAAGATGAGTCTTGATGAACTTATTGAAACATTAATGAAATGTGATAATAAATTGGAGAGAGAGAGAAAAGGAAAAAACAGAATAATCCTTGATTAGCCTTTTCTTCTACAACTTCGGGTTCTGGTAAATCAAAGTAGAGTACTTCAATGAGAGTTTCTAAGAAACATTCAGATTTTAGTTGTTCAGAACTCACAGAAGGATAGTTTTCTTGAATGGTAAGATCATACTTGTCAAATAGCGCAGGAGCGGGCGCGATCGCGGTGGTGCGGAGCGGAGCGGTGCATAGCCGCCCTTGGACGCTGAGTCGCGTCGCAGTACGCGATCCCGCCAGTCGCGCCGCAATCGCGGTGTCGCGGATCGCGCGCAATCTTGCTGGTCGCGAGCGCGACACGTATTTGCTTGCAAAAAAATTGCACTGGCCTACAACACCGCCGCCGCACCAAGCCCTTGATGCCGACGACGACCTCCCCGCACCGACCCCTCGACGTCGACGACCACCTCTGCCCCCTGCACACCGACCCCTTGACGCCAACAACGACCCCGCCATACCAACCCCTCGACGCCGCCGCCGACCCTCCTACCCCCTGCGCACCGACCCCTCGACGCCGATGACCCTCCCTGCCCCTTGCGCACCGACCCCTCGATGCGGACGACGACCCTGCCGCACCAACCCCTCGACGCCGCCGGCGACCCCCTTGCCCCCTGCCGCTCCGACCCCTTGAGGGCGACCCCACCTCCCCCGAGTCTTTTTTTTTTCTACTTTATTTTATGGGTTTTGTTATTTGTTTGTTTTTTGGTTTGCGCTGTGCATCAGGCGCGCCACTTGTCCCTCCCGTTTTTTTTTTTAATTTTTTTTTGTGTGTTTGAAATTTTACTTTCAGCGGCCATTTTAAAAAATTTCTTTCTTTTGTTGTTATATATGCATTATTTTAATTATTTTTTATCTTTTATTTATCATATTTTAATTTTTCAACATATATATGTATAGAATTATATAATTTAAATAATATTAAATGGCCCGCGATTGGATAAAAAAGCGGCCGCGACGCGATCCGCGTCGCCGCGATCCCGGTATAGGACCCCGCCGCGTCGCTCCGCGATCCGAGATTGACAACTATGGGTAAGATGAATGTTTCAAAAATAAAACTTCTATAAAGATTATCAGAATGATAGGTAAGATAGATATGAAAAAAATGAAATAAGGGAATATACTTGAGATGTTATTTGTTACAAGTATAAAATACTAGCTCATATGAGTCCTAATTTTTCTATAATTAAGAATGAGTTGGAAGGAATATCGATGATCCTCGAAGTGACAAGGATAGAATGCCATCAAAGTTATGGTTGATACTTGGGAGTGCGAGTGAGAATCCATCTCCTCATAGTAGTGATGTGTAAAGTAATGATAGTTACAAGATAACCATATTTTATATGAAATATCTTAAAAATGAATTGTATTTTTTGGGAAGTGAAATAGCTGAATCGCTTATAAATTTATCTATGGATCCTGATTTTCCATATTCTTTT
The DNA here is from genome assembly GCA_963277665.1 of Viscum album. NCBI lineage: Eukaryota > Viridiplantae > Streptophyta > Magnoliopsida > Santalales > Viscaceae > Viscum > Viscum album. The sequence continues at coordinate 1,549,495,905 of OY728125.1, read as the reverse complement.
GATAGAGAGGAAGAATATTGTTAATCATGTGAAGAAATAAAGAGAAATGTATCTGAATTTGAGGATACATACTAGATACTTTTTTAGAAGTTTACTGAAGCTAAATCTAAGATTTATACGGCTATAAGTTATATTTCTAAATTAATATCTGAGCTAAATGTCAAGCCTACTTTTGTTTCTACCTATGATGGGAATGAAGTTGTGAAATTGAAGTCTAAAGTGGAGAGTTTGAAAAATCTGTTTTCTAATTTCACTTCTGGAAGGAATAATTTCAACAAGATTCTTAGACAGTTGAAGATAACTTAACAGCTTCTGAAGTTGGTTGCAAATCTACCAGAAGGTCACATTTTCAGATGAACTTCTTTGTACCAAAGAGTGCATCGTTTTGCATGAAATGTCAAAGAAGGGGATATTGGAAGAATTATTTCCCTTTGAACAAAGTTCAATAATTCGAAACATACAAAGTGTTTATTTCAATGGAACTTATAGTTGTTCAGTATAGAAGAGTTGAAGAAATGTAGGTACCAAAATTTTTGTTTGTAAATATTACTGGACCCAAGTAGGCTTGGGTGCCAAATTCTCAAATTCCGATTGCATAGAGATATGCTTATTGCTAGCAGATGAGAAAATTTGGTACTTCTTATTCTTAGATATGATTTTCTTACACTTACATATAATATTATTACATATGATCTTTTTAATTATGGACACCTATGGGTGTAAGTTTTTTCCCTTTGTAATTTTAGCTTTAAACATTGTTTAGCTCCTTGAGGAAGGGGTCATTTTTTTACCTTTTTCATAGGAAGATTTTAAATTTTCCAAATAATTTCTTTAGAGGATTAGAGACGGTTTTTAAAAAATCTTCTAGTGCCATCTTCATTAGAAGAAGATTTTCTATTTTCTATGTATATTGAAATATAACTTTTGTAAGGGTATCTATTTTATACTTATCTTACGAAATTTATGAAAGGATTATAGTTTCTTTTAGCTTGTGCATTTCATTATTTTGATATTTTTCAGAGGTAACCAATTTTATGTTTTTAATAAATTCAAAATTTATTCTTTCATGAGATTTGACATCGTCATTTTTAGTAGGATGAGATTCTGACCGTTTGGGGGATTTGAGATCAATTACTGGTTAATGCTTCTACATAAAGGATTGTGAACTCTATTCACTTTGGTGTCATTTATTGCCGAGCCTTGTTTTTTAATCTTAATTTCTGGATCACTATTCATTATTTTTGAATATTCATGGTATTTTTTAGAGAAATTTGAATGAGTGAAATTGTACCTGGAAGACTGATTGATGTGGATTTTTATTCTAATCAGTAATACTTTCTAAAGAAGGTAATTTAGTTTCAAGGCTAGAAATCGATCATTATACCTAGCAAATTTTTTTTTGTTTCTTTACCCTTGTATCGTCTGGATATTTTAAACTACTATTTTTAATGAGTCTGATGGTGAACAGAGGGTAAAGTTTACCATTTTGGAGAATGATTTTGTGACCTCCTTGGAAGAGGTTTTTGGAAAATGTAGGAATACCAATGGAAGGTGAGTCTTTTTTTTGTTTCATACAAACTTCTAGACATCTCCAAAATTATGGAAAGCTTATTTCTTGTGAAAGAGAAAGTTCCTAAAATGGCTCATCTTCAACCAAAAGCAAGAATTTTGTTTTAGTGTATTCAAGGATTTGTAAATCTCAACAAGGGTGATAAATATATGATAAATATTCAAGACATTTATGTTTTACATTTACTCTATATAATGAGAAAGTTTAAAATTATCAAGACCGTGTGGGATTACATTGAATCCATTTGTAATGGGATTGTTGAGTTAAAGATTCTTACATATTTGAGGATCTTGGATTGGATTTTGTTAATGATTTTAGAGAAGGTTGGTGTAAAAGATTTTATGACTTTGGAAAAAGGTTATTTGGCTGCATGATGAACAATTTTTAGGATGAAGTTGGTTTATAATCCTAATGAGAATGTATTAGTTGAAATAGAAATGGAAGTTAAGATTCTAGTAGTTGGGAAGAAATTGAAGAAGTATTCAGTGGATAAATGGGGCTTCTAGTTACTAAACCCCATGCACAGTAGAAGGTAAAACTATTGAAAACTATTGACGAGAAGGATGAAAAGTTAGTTGAGAGTCATGAAGAAGTGTTTAAAAGTAAGGATAGTGGGGCTAAAAGGAAATTTGAATAATAGAATTGCAATAAATCATATTTCTGTTTGACTAAACTGGAAGTCCAGTTTCTCATGGAAGAAGTAAAATGGAAGGAAACTAAGAAGAAGAAAAATATTTCTTTGAAGATGAAATAGTTGAGGATTTTTTTTCGCCTTTGGCGACTATTAGGGAGTATATTAATGAAGTACTAATGATGATGAGGAAGAATTTTAGTTTCTCAAAATCTCAGTCTATAAAAGGGAAGGTGAAAGTAACAAAGGTTGACACTAAACATTCATTTGAATCCCTTTCACCTCCACCTTTCAAAAAAAAGTGAGAAGTCTAGAAAATCAGTAGAACCTTAAAAAGAAGTAATTTCAAAGAAATATACTCCATGAGAGGTTTTTATATCTCATTGGAAAGAAATTCAACATCATATTTGTTAAACCCTTTTTTATTCTTATGGGTATTTCTGAGTCCCACATCGGAATACTCCTGTGTATATTCCGTCTTCTCATTCTATAAAAGAAGGCCTCCACCTCTCTTTGGAGGTAATGAGGTTTCTCAACCTACATGGTATCAGAGGAGGTTACATCTTAACCTACCCCGCTCTTCTTTGCGGTTTTTCTGGCTAAGTCTGGCCCCGCCTCCTCGGTGCATTTTTTGCACCCTCCTTCCCCGGCGCCTCCTGCCCGGTTCGGCTCCCCGGTGCGCCTTCCCTCACGGCGCCCGCTCCTCCTGCGCGCAAGCCCTCCCCGTCGCGGCTCCCCCTCCGGCGGTCCTCCTGTGCGCGCAACACCTCCCGCGGCTCCCCCTCGGTGCGCCTTTCCTCCCGAGCGCGACACTCCCGACGCCTCGTCGCGGCTCCTCCCGACGGCGACCCTCCCGTCGCCCCGTCGCAACTCCACCCGAGCGCGACCCTCCGTTGCGGCTCCGTCCGACCCCCGTGCGCCCTCCCGGCCCTTCCCGGCGACTGCGACTCCCACAGACCGTCGTTCCCGTCGACGTTTTCCGACGCGGCTCCACCTGCGCCGACCTCCTCAACGGCTCCCGCATTCCCCGACGGTCTTTTCGGATCCCGCAACTGCCCGCACCGGCTCCCGCTTCTCCAGGCGATCGGAACGGATGACTCCGTCTCTCTCGCTACGCACAAACCTCCCTCTCCGGCGGTCCTCTTGTGCGCACGACACCTCCCGCGGCTCCCTCGACGGCCCTCCCTCTTGCTTGCGCCGCTTCATCGAGCGCCGACCCCGCCCTCCTCTGTGCGCAACACTCCCGACGGCCCTCTCTCCGGCCTGTGCCGCTTCATCGAGTGCCGGCCCCGCCCTCCTCTGCGCGCAACACTCCCGGCGGCCCTCCCTCCTGCCTGCGCCGCTTCATTGAGCGCCGACCCCCGCCCGCGCAACACTCTCGACGGCCCTCCCTCCTGCCCGCGCCGCTTCATCGAGCGCCGACCCCACCCTCCTCTGCGCGCAGCACTCCCGACGGCCTCCTCTGTGCCTGGCTTCCGACCAGCCGCGAACCGGTCCACACGAACCGACCCCGGCTGCTCCCTCCAGACGGACCGGCTCCGTTTAGGCACACCGGGCTCCTCCCGGCTCTTCCTATGCCCAGCGTGCTCAGCTTCCCGACACGCCCGTCCCTTAACTAATTCTGGCGCTGCCCCCTACTGCGTCTTAGACCGCTGCACGGCGCCTCCATGGCCGACTCCTCCCCTCTGCCTTAGATGATTACCGCTTCCACCAGCCTTGTGGATGACCGGTTGGACTCCACACAAATTTTTCCATCTGGCGGAAGACTCTGGTGATGTCCCTGACCGGGATGGACCTTGATCATCACCTTGAGGATCCTCCCCCGGTTTCGACTGACCCCAAATATCGTTCGTGGAAGCTTGCAGACAGTAAGATCTTCGCTCTGCTGGTCAATTCCATGGAACGATCGGTCAAAGATGTCACCCGCACGACAAATACAGGCAAGGAACTCTGGGACGACAAATACATGCAAGGAACTCTGGGACTCCTTGAATATCATGTATTCCGAGACCAACAACCTGGCTCGGGTTTCCGATATACTTCAGCGTCTGTCCCATGTTCGGCAGCAGGACCAGTCCTTCACCGCCTACTTCATGGAATGTAAAGGGCTTCGTGATGAGTTGCAGGAGTTGTGACCCATTCCCCAAACTCCGGCAGAGGCTCAGACGCAGCGGGACCAACTTTGCATCTTCACCCTTCTCAGCGGCCTCGCTCCAGAGTTTTCCATCACGACAACCGAGCTGCTCGCTAGCTCGTCGACGCTGGAGATCCCTCAGGTTTATCATCGGCTGAGCAAGGCTCAGCAGGCTCTTCCCCCTCCCCGCCCCCATTATTGACCACTCAGCTCTCATCGGTCAAAGCGGTGGCCGCCCCTCCGGTCCTCGTGGACGTGGCCGTGTCGAGGGTCGTCCACGTCCCCTCTGTAAACATTGTGGCAAGGTTGACCACATGATCGACCGATGTTGGGTCCTGCATGGATGTCCATCTCAGCGCCAGCGGCAAGGACAGACTGTGGTCCAGGAGGCGTCCTCGGCAGTCTCCACCCTTCCCTCATCTCTGGATCTGTCCATGGCTGACATCCGGCTGACTCATGACCCTCGGGACCCTGCCGAACCCGGTCCATCCTCGGCTTCTCTGGCCCATTCTGTTCGCTCCGCTGCCTTTGTCGGCCGTCGCTCCCCTGCATGGATGCTGGACTCTGGTGCCTTCGACCACCTAACCGATGATGCTGGTATGTTGACCTCTTACTGCCCTTATGCCGGTTCCTCAGCCATCACTGTCGCTGATGGCTCTACTATCCCCATTGCGGGCTTCGACGCATGCTCACTGACTCCATCGATACACCTACCCTCTGTGGCCCACGTGCCTCGCAGTCCTTTTAATCTTCTTTCCATCAGTAAGCCGAAAAAAGATTATAACTGTGCTGCTATATTTACTTCTTCTGGTGTTGTGTTTCAGGAGCAGACCACGAACCAGGAACTTGGTAGAGACCGGCTTCGGGACGGGGTTTACATGTTCGATGGTCCGACACCCATCGCTTGCACGTCTGCCTCTTCTCGAGCATTGGATCTTCATTCCCGCTTGGGACACCCGCCTGCATCCACCATTCATCAGCTTTTTCCTGACTTTAGTCGACATCTTTCTTTTCATTGTGAGTCATGTACTTTTGCGAAACATCATCGCACTACATACATTCCTCGCATGGATACACGGGCCTCACACCCTTTTGATCCGATTCATTCAGATGTTTGGGGTCCGTGTACCATTTCGAGTAATTTGGAATATAAATACTATATATCTTTCATAGACGACTATTCGCGAATGACTTGACTTTACCTCCTTCGAGAACGCTCCGAAGTGTTTTCCACCTTCCAAAACTTTTACAATGAAATTCACAACCAATTCTCCATCTCTGTAAAATGTCTCCGCTCGGATAATGGGCGTGAGTATCTCTCCATTCCCTTTCGACAGTTTCTCCAGACGAAAGACATCCTTCATTAGAACTTCTGTCCTGATACACCCCAGCAAAATGAAGTGGCCGGGCGGAAACACAGACATATTCTGGAGACTGCTCGTGCCCTCCTCTTCCACCGACAGGTGCCACTGCATTTTTGGTGCGATGTCATTCTCACCGCCACCTACTTGATAAACCGTCTTCCTTCCTCTATCCTTCAGGGGGAGACTCCTTGTCGGGCTCTGTTCTCCTATCTCCCTCTTCACTTTCTTCCCCTTCGCGTGTTTGGATGCCTCTGTTACGTTCGCAACACACGTCCAGGGCTCTCCAAACTCGCTTCCAAATCTCTCCGCTGCATTTTTCTTAGCTACTTTCGCACTCAACGCGAATATCGCTGCTTCTCCCCTGACCTCCGGCGGTATGTCATCTCGGCCGATGTTACCTTTGTTGAGAGCTCTTCGTTCTTCCTTCCCTCTCCTCATCCTGACCCTGCTATCGATGACTGTCTTCCTCTCATCATCCACCCTCCACCAGTGTCAATCCCTGTTGACACCCATTTTGGTCAGGTCTACTCCCGCCGTCCATCGACTTTATCCCCCGTCCCGGCCAATGACACCGACGCTCCCGCTTCGTCAGATGCTCCTGCCCTGCCACCCGAGGACTTGCCCATTGCCCTACGAAAAGGTACATGCTCCTGCCAGAGTACTCCTCTTTTTGTATCTTCATACAGGGGTCTGTCCGCTCTGGAGACAGTTTCTATTCCTCGCACGATTGGTGATGCCAAACCTCACCCCGGGTGGCTAGCTGCAATGCGGGATGAATTTCAGGCTCTGGATGAAAACCATACTTGGGATCTTGTCCCCCTTCCAGCAGACAAACAGGTGGTAGGAAGCAAATGGATTTACACAGTCAGGCTGAATCCCGATGACACTCTCCATCGCCTCAAAGTCCGTCTTGTGGCCAAAGGCTTCACCCAGACTTACGGTATTGACTACTTTGATACCTTCTCACCAGTTTCCAAGATGGCCTCTCTCCGATTATTCATCTCTCTCGCTGCCTATCATAAGTGAAATCTTCATTAATTGGATGTCAAGAATGCCTTCCTCCATGGCTTCCTTGAGGAAGAGGTTTATCTGCAGCAGCCCCCCGGGTTTTCTGCCTCCGACGCTGAATCTCAAGTCTGCCGGCTCCGCCGCTCTCTTTACGGTCTCAAGCAGTCTCCCCGTGCTTGGTTCGGCCGCTTTAGCACGGTCGTCACCGACTTTGGGCTTTCTCGCAGCATGAAGGACCACACTGTGTTCTACAGGGCGACCTCCCATGGGTGCATTTTATTGGTCGTGTATGTGGATGATATCATCATCACCGACAGTGACTCTGTGGGCATCACTCATCTCAAGGACCATCTTCACCAGCACTTCCACACTAAGGATCTCGGTCCTCTCACATACTTTCTAGGCATCGAGGTTTCTTATTCTTTGGACACCATCTCCCTCTGCCAACGGAAGTATGTGTTGGATATCTTGCAGGATGCTGGATTGACTCAGGCCACTGCTGTCGACACTCCTCTGGAGCCTGGGGAACGGTCTCTCTATGCCTCCTTGGCACTGTATCCACTTCCCGAGCGGTACCGTCGGTTGGTGGGCAAACTCAATTATCTCACCATGACTCGACCTGACATTTCCTGTACGGTTGCTAAAGTAAGTCAATTTATGGAGCATCCGACCACCTCTCATTGAGATGCTGTCATTCGCATCGCCAAGTACATCAAGCGAGATTCTGCCCGTGGTCTTCGCTACTCCCAGCATCCTCATCAGCATATTGAGGCCTTTCGCGATGCTGATTATGCTGGTTGCCTTGCTACTCGGCGATCTACCTCTGGGTTTGCCATATTCTTGGCAGACAACCTCATTTCTTGGTGCAACAAGAAACAGACGGTCGTCTCTCGCTCCAGTGTCGAGTCTGAGTATCGTGCCATGACCACCGTCACTACAGAGGTCCTTTGGCTTCGGCAACTCCTCTAAGAGCTTGGCTTTTCTCCGCAGAAATCTGCTCACATATGGTGTGATAATCAGGCAGCCACCAAAATTGCTTCGAATCCCGTCTTCCATGAACGGACGAAGCATATTGAGGTGGACTGCCACTTTCTTCGACACCACCTGGAGCACAATCATGTCAACTTTAGCCACATTCCAACGACGGACCAGCTTGCTGACATCTTCACCAAAGGCCTCCCCGGTGTCCGCCTTGCCTCGCTCAGTTCCAAGCTGGGGATCCACAACATCTGACACCTAGCTTGAGGGGGAGTGTGTCTAGGTCTTGTATGAAGTCATCTTTATTTTTTGTGGGACTCGGTGTTCAAGCTGGGCGTGTCCAGTTTGAGGGGGAGTGTTAAACCCTTTTTTTATTCTTATGAGTATTTCCGAGTCCCACATCGGAATACTCCTGTGTATATTCCGCCTTCTCATTCTATAAAAGAAGGCCTCCACCTCTCTTTGGAGGTAAGAGGGTTTCTCAACCTACAATATTCATATGAATCTAAAAGTTCATTTGATAGTGACACCTGAAAGACCAAATCTACTTCCAATGATGCTGAGAAATGCAAAAACATTCATCGAAAGAATCTCTTAGCCAGGTGAAGTGAGTTGAGCTACCAAAATACAATAAAATGATATCTTAGGAGGTTAAAGACCAGAATGAAATTGGTGTTGAAGAAGAAGATTTTTAAGAAGTTAATCTCCTGAGAAGGAGCGTCTAGAAGTTCAGATGGAATTTAAGATGAAGTTGGTTCATATAGTTCCATACTTGAAGTGAGTTCAAAAATAGTAAGGATCACAGATCAATTGGATTTTATATGGGAACATATGCTTAGGGTATATAATTTTGTAGTAATTTTTTTAGAAACAAACTCTAGATTAAACCTTTTGTAAGACCAGAGTTTTGATTTTCAACTCTCAAGGTCAAGGAAGAAGATTTTAGATCAAAAAGTGGAGTTGAAGATATATATTTTTTAAATTCAAAGATGAATACGACCAATAGTTTTTGAATTTAAGAATGGTGAAATTCAGGAATAAACAGATCAGAATGTTTTCTTTAGTAAGGTGTTGAATGAATTCAAACGAGTTTTAGACGAGCAGAATCAGAAGAAAAAAGAATATAAATGGGGGATATAAGAATAGAATAAGAAGATAGACAACCAGAATGAGAGGCTGAAAAAACTTGAATACGTGGTTTCCAAATCTTGAATGAAAGAATAAATATCAAATTTCCTTGTATTTTCTAATGATTAATGTTTCCCTGTTGAAAATTTGACTATTGTTGAAAATTTCTTTAACATTTGCTGATTATTTATTGGTTCAAGTACCATAACTCTTCATGTTTTGTTGCTTAAACTATTGTTTCTTCTTTTTTGAAAATCACAAAGGGGAGAAACGTGAGAGATAGAGAAATGAGAGTGGTAATTTTTTCTTTTAATATGGGGGATGTATTTTTCTAGCCTATTTCTTTTCTTAAAGGGAGAATGTAATTTTTTTGGACCATGCATACTTAGGGGTAGTTTATTGGAAGTTACTCAGAGAGTGTTATTTTTAATTTCAATAAAACCTACATTTTCTTGTGTCTTGTGTTTTTTAAAAAGGGTAATATTCTTGATTCATTTCCTAAATTACTTTTCATATCTTTTGTTTTGAAAATCACAATACACTTAAACTTTAATTTTTATTTGACATGATATTTTTTATTTATGTTTTGTATACGTAGAGTTGACTTCTGAATCAAAAAATTTGTGGAGATAATTCTGATATAATAATTTTCAGAGCTTTGTGAAGTCATCTAAATTACACAAAATGGAATATGGAGAGTTGATTCTTAATTTTTTATAATCAAATATGCAGAACTGAAATAATTTTATTGTATTAAAATCCATAAATTGCTTGAAGGAAGAGATTTTAATGCTAGAAAACAACATTTCTTGTTTTAAAAACTTGATTAGATTTGAGATTTACACTATCTCAATGTTTTTGAGAGCTTTCGTTGTATTGTTTTTTAGTGTGTTATTAGAGATTTTGTCTGTGAGGTTTTTCATCATGAAATATCTAAGTTTCCTTGTTATAATTTTTGGTCATGTATTGTCTCAACAATACTCTATAAATTATGATGATTTTGATGCAAACATTTGGTTTAATTTGATGAAAAACAAAGCACCTTACTAGGACTTGATTTTCCACGAATCCTCTTGAAAGGGAGGGGTGCCTTCAGGAACGCAGATACAAGTGGTGCATGGACTTCGTTAGCTTGTGTTGTAATGTGTTGGGTTATGTCCCAGGTCGTGAATTAGTAACTGCATCCAATCTCCAAAAAAATACCAATCATTTATTTTCTAATGATGTTTTCTAGAATAAGTTTTTAGGAATTTATATTTGGGTTAAAGTAATTTAACATTATGATAATTACTCTAGAAACATTGTATCAAAACCATACATTATGTTGGAAAAGTGAAATTCTTGCATATGGTATCAACCTTATGTTACACTAAAAAAATTCTGTTTGGATCAACAAGCGTATGTTAAGTCAGGAAATACTATTCATCAACCCTATGTTATGGAATTTAAAAGTATGGTTAATCAATGCTACCTTTGAGATCCTATGTTAAAAAGTTTAATGTTTGGATTATCATTCCTATGATACTTTTGTTCCCTACATTACATGAAGATGAAAGTATGATTAAGAAACCACATGTTCGTAGGAACTCTACGCTACGTGAAGGAACCCTACACTACGCAGTTCAACCCTACGTAGTGTTTACAACAATGAAGTTTTTAAGCCATGTTTTTAATTCAAGATTTCTTCAACGATCAAGTCAAAATTGAAGACCGATTCAAGGATCGTTATGATTGTTTCAAAGAATAGTATTCATTGGAGAAAATCACTCATATTCTTAAGGGAAGTTATGACTCTCCTGGTCAATTGGAATTTGAATTTCCATGATCAACCAGGCTATTCCTTTGGATATAGAATACTGAAACAAACTATATGTTCTATATTTTTTTAGAGTATCTCTTCAAAAATATGTGTGTGATATGCAATTCACATATGTGACTGTATTATTGAAATTATCTTTTACAGTGCTACAACAAATGATTGATTTTGAAAGAAGCTACACTTTAGAGATATACATGTTCAATATTTTATTGATATAAGATTAGTATTGCTATTTAGTTTTTACTTTTTTGAAGATCATTTTGCAACAAGGATCACTTCAGACTATCTCATTCTTGAAGATATTTTTTTTTGAAGAAGAATATCCTTCAATTATCAATTGTGTGCTGCTACAACTTTGAAGTTCAACCTGAACCTGTCAAAATAATATCTTTTGATTTATTGGAGTTTCAACTACTCGTACTTAGTTGTGGTGGAGTATCAGCTTCTCAATCTAAGTTGTGGATAACCGGTTCTCTGTTATAGAACAAGAAGGCTTTGTTATGAGTCTTGTTGTAAATGTGTCAACTACCTGCAATCATTTGTGATTTCATGTTCTTGTGATAAGAGGACCATTTTAGTGAAATTTACCAAGCTCACATAGAGAGTTAAGAGTGGATTATGGGATCTTTCTGTCCCAAACCACTATAAAAGCAATGTTCTTTATTTCTGTTTATCCGCTGCATATTCTTTTTACATAAGTAAACACGTCATATTCATATAAATCACAGTGGGTGTCGAAAGGAAGAATTGTGGAAGATTTTTGAAGACACAATTCACCCCCCTCTTTTGTTACTTTGTATATTCCGACCTTACAATTGGTATAACATGTGAAATTTTAGGATAAATATATAGCAATCTAAAAGTATAAGGTCTATAAAAAATGTCAATGGATGATCTAATAGAATGAATGTTAATGGTACGTGCTTCATATTTTAATGGTGGAAATTTTGGATGCTGGAAAACACGGATGATTATCTATCTAAAAAATTTTGGATTCAAAGTATACTCAAATATTATAACTCCATATTCAATTCCTGAGAAGCCAGAAACATGGGATGCTACAATAGAAGCCGAGTACGATTCCAATTATAAAGAAATGAATGCTATTATTTGTGGTCTTAGACTAGATGAATTCAATTGCGTTTCACAATGTCCAACTACCTATAAGATTTCACAAACTATTGCAGTTGGTTATGAAGGAACAAACAATGTTATAGAGATGAGATATGCTAGAGTTAAGCTAAAATTTGACACATTTAGAATGTTTGATGGAGAAATCATCACATAGATGAATGTAAGGTTTACAAAAATTGTCAACAATATTACAACCTTAGGTGAACCCATCAAACAATCCGATCAAGCTTTGAAAGTTATAATAGTACTACACTTTAAATGGAATGACATATCTACTAATATCCGTCAATCATCACCTATCAAAGATCTGATAATGAAAGAATTGATTTGGACATTTATGATGTTTGAAGTTAAGATGGAAGCTAAAGCTGGAGATCCAAATATTATAGTGAAAAAAGAAAATACCACTCTGAAGGTGACATCTCAGAAGCATAATGGAAAAACAAAGCAATAATTCAAAGAATAGAAAAATTTAGATTTCGTAGATTTTGAAATGGAATTGGCTCAGCTAGCCAGAAAGTTTAGTAAATTATACAAAAAGAAAAGAGGACCTAGAAAATATTTCAAGAAGGATGATAAAGAACCAAGAGAAGTTTGATACTATGAATACAGGAAATTGGGTCATATCAGACCTAATTTTCCTTAACTGAAAAATGAAAGAAAAAGATCAGAAAATAGATGTAAAAAAATGATGATTATGAGTACAAAAGAAAAAGAGCAATGAAAGCTACATGGAGTGTATTTGAAGACTCTAACATCCCTTCAAATTCTGATTTAGAGAAGGAGCAATCAAATCTAAAAGCCAATATGTGTTTCATGACTGAAGAAGAAAAGGTACAAACTTATTACTCTTCTGATTCTAATTATGGTAGTTGCTCAAATGATAAATTGGAAGCCTATTGTTCTATGTTAAAATAAGAATATTATTCTTTTCGAAAGAATCATAAATCTTTGAAAAACATTCATAATGTTGTTTTAGGTGAAAGAGATATCATGATAAAACAACATCAAGAGTTACTTGAAAAATTCAATTCTTATACATCAAACAGTATCAATCATGAAAAGAAAATCAAGGAATTGTAGGATGAAGTAGAATCCTATAAAATTATTTCTATTGTTTTTACTAAAGGTGAAAATATTTTAAATGAAATTCTTGGAAAGAATGTCATTAAAATTGAATGATTTGTAATAGGAAGGGTGAGAAATCAAAATTGTATAAAAATTATTTTGTGCCCAATTCTAAAAATGCTACCTGTTATTATTGTGGAAAAAAGGTCTTTTCACTAATGAATGATATTTAAAAAATCCTCAAATTAGTGGTATTAAGAGTGCCATAATTTCTAAGTGTTTTTGAAGCCAGTGATATAAATTATGTAAAAATAATGCAGGTTTGGATTCCCAGATCATTGCTTGCCAACACTGCGAGACCCAAGAATTTATGGGTATCAAAATGAACATTTGTTTAATTAATTTGGCAGGAAATAGGCCAGAGAAAAAGAAAATCCATGTAGTATATGGACAATGGATGTTCTAAAAATATGATTGGAGACTCAACAAACATTCATACACTGATTCAAATCGATGGAGGACTAGTAACTTTTGGTGACAATGCCAAAGGAAAAATAATTGAAGTTGGAACTATTGGAGATCCGAAGACTATCTCAATCAATAATGTACTGTATGTAAAAGGGTTAAAACACAATCCGATAAGTATCTCTCAACTTTATGATGATGGATTTTTTGTTAATTTTTCTAACAATTTCTGTTATGTTTTTAAGATTAGTTGGTTACATTTAGAGAACCTCAAACTGATAATGTTTATAACTTGGATTTGAATTCCTTATATAAACAAAAGGTGAATTTTTTAACTATTAAGAGAAATGATTCATGGATTTGGCATAGAAGACTTGGAGAAATTAATATATATACTTTGCATAATTTATTTAAGAAAAAGTTAGTTTCTGATTTTCCTAGTCTTAAGTTTGATAATGACAGATTATGTGATGCATTCCAAATTGGAAAGTATCACAAATCTTCTTTAAAATTTATTAATAATATTTATACATCTAAACTTTTAGAACTTATCCATATGGACTTGTTTGGACTATCAAGAGTAGCAATTTGGGCAGGAAAATTATATGTTTATGTTTTATCAGATGATTATTTTAGATTTACTCGAGTTTATTTTCTAAAACTCAAAAGTGAATTTTTCTGTGCTTTTGAATGTTTTTGTAAAATTGTTCAAAATTAAAAAGGTTTTAATATAATTTCATTGAGAAGAGATCATGGAAAATTTTAGAATCAATAATTTAATTCTTTTTTCTCAAATCTGGGTATTAAACACACCTTCTCTTCACCAAGACACCTCAACACAATGGAATCGTTGAAATGAGAAATAGAACTATTCAAGGGTAAGGACTATGCTGAATGAATATAGTATTCCTACATATCTTTGGGTAGAAGATTCAAGTACAACCTTCTATATCATGAATAGAGTTTTAATAATTTCTATTTTAAAAAATACCATATGAAATTTGGAATAATTGAAAACCTAAAGTAATGTACTTTAAATTTTTTGGATGCGATATTTATATCTTGAAAACTAAGGACAATATTGGTTTGTTCGATCCAAAATCTTATGATGGAATACTTTTGGGATATTTTACTACCTCTAAAGCTTATATAGAGTTTAATAAAAAGTCAAGGATTATTGAAGAATCAGTTCATGTGAATTCTGATGAAACTAACCCTTTTATTAAAGAAAAAGATCAAGCTGATGCCGTTACTAACTCTTTTGACAACATGAGACTTGAAACCCCTGAAAATAATTTTGAAAAAATAATAATAATCAGTCTAGTTCAAATGAACATGATACTGAAAATCATGAAAATTTCCTTCCTAGACAGTCTAGAACATTAAAGAACCATCCTCTAGAAACTGTTATACGAGACCTAAAGATATGAGTTAGAACTAAAAGAAATGTAGGAAACCTAGCGGAATTTTCTACCTTTCTATCTCAGTTAGAACCTAAGATTATTGAAGAAGCCTTAAAGATTAGAGTTGCATTCTAGTAATGCATGAAGAGCTAAACCAATTCAAAAGGAAATAAGTTTGGGAACCGGTAGAAAGACCAACCAATTATCTTATTATAGGAACTAAGTGGGTATTTTGAAATAAAAAGGGTGATCAAGGGATCATAACCATAAATAAATCTATATTAGTAGCTAAATGATATAATCAGGAAGTAGGTATAGATTATGATGAGACCTTTTCCCCTGTAGCTAGAATAGAAGCCATAAGAATCCTTTTAGCCTATGCATCCTATATGAATTTTAAATTATATCATATGGATGCTAAGTATTCCTTTTTAAATGCTTATTTAATGGAGTAAGTTTATGTTGAACAACCCTCTAGTTTTGAAAATACTCAAAAACCAAATTCTATTTTTAAACTTACTAAAGCTCTCTATTAGCTTAAACAAGCACCTTGAGGTTTGTTATGAAAGATTGGTTTCTTTTCTTTTGAAAAATTGATTTACTATTGAATTGGAAGATCCAACCATTTTTAAGAAAAATATTTGTTCTAATATTTTATTAGTTCAAATCTATGTTGATGATGTTATTGTTGGGTCAAATAATAAAAATCATTATAATGATTTTTCGAAATTAATGCAATTTTTTTTGAAATTAGTATGATGAGAGAACTAAATTTCTTTTTATGATTGGAAGTTTGTTATATCTTACAGCTAGCAGACTGAACATTATGTTTTTTGTATGTTTATGTGTTTTTCAATCAAATCCAAAAGAGTCTCGTATTACTGATGTTAAAATAATTTTTAGATATTTAAATGGAATAGTTTTTCAATCTCTTATTTACCCCAAAAATTCTGATTTTAATTTAATTTCATATTTAGATGCTGATTTTAGAGGTTGTAGATTAGACAGAAAAAACACCTCAGGAACATGTCAGTTTTTAAGAAAATCTTTAGTTTCATGGTCTAGTAAGAAAAAAACACTCAATTGCCCTGTCAACCGCTGAGGTAGAATATGTGTCTGTTGACAGTTGTTTTGCACAAGTATTGTGGATGAAAAACACCCTACTGCACTTTAGACTAAATTTTTAATAGTATACCTATTTTATGTGATAATACAAGTCCAATAAATATTTCAAAAAATCCTATAAGTCATTCTAAGACAAAACACATTGATATAAGACATCATTTTCTAAGAGACCATGTTTTTTAAAAGGATATATCTTTAGAATATGTTAATATCAAATATCAATTAGCTAATATTCTTACTAAACCACTTCCAAATGAAAATTTTTATTTTATTAAGAGGGAGTTATGATTATTTAATTTTAAATGAATGATTTATTCAATTTATTTTATTTTAATCTCTTTGTTTATATTTGAAGTACTGTATATGGATGACATTGAGAGTGCCATCCATGTGGGATGATTCGATGCGGGATTGGTGCTTGTCAGCCGTAGCTCTCTAAAAAAAGCAATGACATCAGGCTGGGGTTTCTTGTATGTTCTACGGGCTTACAATCAACCTTTGGAAAGACATTGAGTTGGGGTTTGTCATATGTCGGGTCCCGTATGTAATGAAAGTCACCAAAAGAAAATTCAATTCATTAGTGAGGACCCACTGTGTACGTGCAGCCTGTCATGTCCACTGTTATGGACCATACATTGGACAGATGCCATGATGTGTCAATGAACTTCATGTGCTTAAGGGATCACATCGGTGACCATTCCTATGTTTTCATAGGTCTTTCGGGGTGACACGTGTTCCAACCAATCCACATGTCCACTGACATTCTACTAGAATCTGACAATGATCCTTTCGTAGGTTCACCTACAGAAACCTTGTTATGACTTCTCCTTCCTCTAAATGATAAGGTTCAGTGGACTTCTCATGACATCACAAATGACGAACCACCCACGTCACCAAGATCCGAACACTTTACCAGACCATTCAATTGGTAGGAGTAATGGGTGGTGTGTACAAAGGGCAAGGATGTAGTCAACAAGGGCTAATGACTCACATTTACTAGGAATTCCTCATTGAAGACCAACAATTGCAATGATCTGTCCCCATCACAATGAAATTAAAAAGATTACTCATTTGTCAAAACCCTAAACCTTCAATCCCTTAAATCTAGAAACCTTCAGAGATGAAAACCTCTCAAAGATCTGAAGACGATGAGTTGGATGAAACTACTTATGCTTCAGGGAATGCTTGAAAAGTGCTCCAAGGAAAGGTAATCGATTTCGATTATTTGGATTCTACAAATCTTTTGCTCAAGGAAGTAATGAGATTTCATGGCTTGTTTTATGCTTTGGGAGAAGATAACACGCCTATAGTATATGACATTTAAGTAAATGATTTTTTTAGAAATGTATCATTTAGTTTTGAATTTGATAAAGATACTATTATCTCTAAGATTAAAGATTTTGAATTTTCTATCTCTTTGGTTGAAATGGATGAGTTGTTGCGTTGTCCCGGTGAGGGGGAGTTTCAGTTTGATTTAAGGAATATAGGTAATGGAAAACATTTGTCAGAGGACATTATGTTCTTGTTGTTTGGAACAAGTACTATCAAGAAATTAATGATGAAAGAACTTACTCTTGACTGTCGTGTTATGATGAAATTTATTCAATATGGTATTTTTTCAAGGAATTCTGAGCTAGAGAAAGTCATTTTTACTGAAATTTATTTCATGTTTTTTGTTTTTGAATCACATGAAGTTCAATTTCATTCAGTTTATGATAAGGTATCTAAATTACTGCTATCACAAGGATGCCAAGATGAGATATTATCCCTATGGAAGGATTATCTCCTTTTTTGCTGTGAAGAAAAGGAAAAATTATTAATTTTCCTTTTGGTAAAAGATTTCATCACAATAATGTTTTAAATTCTGGGATTGTTAAGAAGTTAAGCTTTGTTTGGAGAAATTCTTACCATAGTCTTTTTTTTAGTTGGTGCAGAACAACAACAGAGGTTGTTGATAGCTGCTCAGGGGGAGAAAATGATGATTCATTCAGTTGGAACTACAATACAGAGACCAGATGAAGAGGTTGAATCTAGGCCAGAAGGAAATCTTATTTAGGGAAGAATTATTTCCGTTGATATTCTAGAGACTATAGATTAAGCAGTTGTTGGAGATGAGTGTGAGGCTACAGTAGAAGAGAATGTTGAGAAAGAGGCTAAAGATCAAGAACATCACATGGAAGATGCTCCTGGTCGAGCAACTCAATCTCTTATTTTCCCTGATTCTGATGTTATAGGAGGATTTGCCTTAAGAGACAGATCCGAAGGAAATGGTGAGCCAAGTTTGGATTTGGTAGGATTTGGACCAGATAAAGCTCAATCTCCAGAATCTTCTAATTGTCATGATGAAACCTTAGTTTAAAGGTAAATCTGTTTGAGGCTCATAATTTGTTTCTCATAGAATAGTTGGAAGCTAAGAAAAGGACGTTTGAAGAATTAAAAAGTACCATAGTTCCGAGATCCAATTTTGAGGCTTAGAAGCCCCATCATAGGAAATTCAAAGAAAATCTTATTTTAGTTGGAGACCTTAAAGAGTTAATCATAAAAATGTCTAGTGAGTTTGATTTATTTAGAGATGAATCTGTCAAGAAGTCAGATTTTGATGAGTTCAAACTGATGATAGGGAGATAATTTCAATCTCTCAGGGAAAGAAATCGAGCTTCAACCTCCTCTCAATAGACACCGCCAGACCTGATCAGAAGGTTCGAAGCAATTACTTCAGTACTGGTTGATTTCAATGACATATTGCACACTCTTTAGTGTGACAGTATTATTTTAGGTTTTATGGTAGATAATCAAATACATATGGTTAGTCAACTTTCTTCAAATAAATCCTAGTTTTGATTAGTGCTTAATAAAGTTAAGGATAAGTTGACTTCATTCATTCAGTCATAGAAAGCTATGAACGAGTTTATGAAGGTTAACCTGGTTGAAAATATAATAAAATGGACAAGATTAGCAGATGATACCTTAGTAGTGGTCAGAAGTCTTCAACAATCACATCCAGAGCTTTCTTTTGAAGCTCGTTGATATTAATCGTGACAGCTAAGTCATTCCTCATCCAGATGCACCTTCTGCCACTACCGATTCTGATCAAATTTCTTCTTTTTAAAGACACTTTGTTGACCATGGATTGTACTCTTTTTTTAAAAACATTTGAATTCATTTTAAATTCAATTTCATTTATTATTATTTATGTTTATTCTCTTTTAATTAAGTTCAATACTTAAATACCAATCTTAAATTTATTTCTCTCATCAGTTTTTATAATTATTCATTTATAGTTCAGTGCTACATTAACTGTGGTTTATATCATTTATTCTTTTAAACTGTCTTTTTGATATAAAAAAAGGGGGATAATTTTTTAAGGGGAGAATATGATAATATCTATTGGGGAGAATATTTGCAACCCACAACATTTCATTAGATAAAATATTTAATTTAAAAGTTTCTATTTTCCTTTAACAAAATAATATTATAAAATTAAAACATCAAAATATTTTCTATATCTATTTTTGTATGTTTATAAATCCTACATTTTCTTTAAATTTTGTTATGGATTATTTTATGGGTTTTGTGATCATAAAAAAGGGGGAGATTGTTTGCCATGTATTTTCTCAACAATACTCTATAAATTATGTTGATTTTGATGATGAAAAATACCTTTGTTTTTTTATAATGTAGTTTTCTTGAATAAGTTTCAGGAATTTATATTTGGATTAAAGTAATTTAACGTTACAAGAATTACTTTGGAAACACTATTTCAAAACCTTACATTACGCTGGAAATGTGAAATACTTGCGTATGGTATCAACCATACGTTGCGCTGGAAAAGTGAAACACTTGTGTATGGTATCAACCCTACGTTACGCCAAACAGTTTGCATTTGGATCAACAACCCTACATTAAGTCTGGATATACTACTCATCAACCCTATGTTCGGTAATTTAAACGTAGGGTTAATCAATCCTATGTTCGAGATCCTATGCTAAAAAGTTGAATGTATGAATTATTATCCATATGAAACTTTTATTCCCTATGTTATGTGAATATGAAAGTATGGTAAAGAAAACATATGTTGGTTGGAACCCTATGTTACGTGAAGGAACCCTATGCTACATAATTCAACTCTATGTTGTGTTTACAACGAGGAAGTTTTTAAGCCATGTTTTTAATCTAAGATTGATGCAGTGATCAAGTTAGAGTTGAAGACTGATTCAAGGATCATTGTGATTGGTTCAAAGAACTGTATTCATTGGAGAAAATAACCCTTGTTCTTAGGGGAAGTTACAACTCTCTTGGTCAATTGGATTTTGAATTTCTATGATCAATCAGGCCAATCCTTTCAATCTTGAATACCAAAGAAAGATATTTTTTCTATATATTTCTTCAGAGTATGTCTTAAAAAATATGTGTGTGATAAGCAGTTCACATATGTGATGGTGTTATTGAAATTATCTTTTATAGTACTGCTGCAACAAACAATCGACTCTGAATGAAGCTACACTTTGGAGATATATATGTGCAATATTTTATTTATATAAGATTACTACTGTTATTTAGTTTCTACCTTATTGAAGAACATTTTGCAATAAGGATCTCTTCAGACTACTTCATTCTTGAAAATATTATTTTTTGAAGAATAAGATTCATCAATTGTCAGTTGTGTGTGGCTACAACTGTGAAGTTCAACCCAAACCTTTCAAATCAATATCTTTTGATTTATTGGAGTTTCAACTGCTCGTACTCAGTTATAGTGGAGTATCAGCTTCTCGATCTAATCTATGGATAACTAGTTCTCTATTATAGAACCAGAAGTCTTTGTTATGAGTCTTGTTGTAAAGGTGTCAACTGCCTACACTCAGTTGTGATTTCATGGTCTTGTTATAAGAGGACCATTCTTGTAAAATTTACCAAGATCGCAGAGAGAGTGATTGGTAGAGTGGACTTGGGGATCATTGTGCCCCTAACCACTATAAAAAGTTGTGCTCTTTATTTATTTTTATCCACTTCATATTATTTTTAAATAAGTAAACACTTTATGTCCGTATAAATCACGGTGAGTGTCAAAATCCATAATAGTGTAATATTTTTTAAAAGGCACAATTCACCCCACCTCTTCTATTACTTTGTATATTCTGACCTAATAATAATTCTTTACTTCAAATCCTTCATCATCTAAGAGATTATAGGGATATGAATATAGTTATTTCTAAATTTTGAGTTTGATGAATTCCATGGAAAGATTCTAGTCAATATAGATTATTGAAGAGAAGCTAGGGGATAACATTGTTACTACCAATGTCTACCGAAGAACCGTGCTTGGAATTTTATCTTCTATTTGGTTGGATCAGCGAAGTTCTAGGTTATCAGAACTTGTATTCCTTGGGCCTGGGTATTGATCTTCCTTTCTTATTTGGATTAAAAGTGAAAATTTCCCTTGCTAAGAACTTTTTATATCCTTTGAATATATCTTTTAAAGTATCTTAAGAATTTTCATCTGGAACATTATTCATTGTTTTCATTAGTCCATGTTTCTATTTCTAGTTGGTTTTTTTACCTTGTTTAACTGTTAGTTTTTAATTATTTTAATTTCCAATGCATTTATCATTTTTATATTTTTTTACTCTGATATATTTGGAATTTATAACTTCTAGATAGTATAATTTCTGGAGTGTGAGAAAAATGAATGCTTTATTTGAGCTTCAATTCACTCCCCCTCTCTTGAAGCTTCCATACTACTAGGATAACAATGGTTCCCTTAATCACGAGACTTAATAATGATGATGGTTATGGGTTGTTTTTTACTTTATGCTTTGTAGATAGATGGATTATTCCTGTAGAGTTCTTAGATGTGGAATCTTTATAGAATTCTTGTGATGTGTTCTTATACCTTTTTATAAGGCCTTGCTAGGATAGGTTTATGTAGGACAGTTCCTCGGTAAAGGTGAAGAGTATTTCTCCAAGTAGTTGTGTTTTAGGTCTTCTCAGCTCCAAAACCACTAAGGGTTAATTGCATATGCACAGTTGTAGGTTGTATTCCATGCATGGTTGTTTAATGAGATTTTGATTGATAACTGAGGTTGTTTTATTTTCAAGGAAGAAAAGGTTTAAAAGTGGGAATGATGTAGCGGTCTAGATTTTTCATAATGGATACTTATTTTATTTTTTAGTTTCATGGGTCATGTCCCTTAAAGGGGGTAAATTGGTAAATTTACCCCAGTGGATGACCTCAGAATAATTTTTTGATGGTTTTGTTGTACTCGGACTGCATTAATTAACCTTGGGTTGAATTTTAGTGAGATTCTATGACAGTTTGAATTCATGGTGATATTAAATATATATTAAATAAATAAATACTAATATCATGAGTGAGAACATTTCATCACTCCTAAATAGAGTCATGAATCGAAATTCAGACACCAAGGTTCTATCTGAAATGGGGGGTTGGAGTTATCTGAGGAGAGGTATGATTTTAATGGAATATCATTGAGCCCCAAGACCATTTATTTATTATGAATGGATTTGAGTATTGTGCAGATGTGGGAAGATTAAATTAAGAGTTATGATGATTTATGATGGAAGTTTAGTGAAAGAAATAATTTTTTAACCTATCCAATTCATGGAATTCCACCATTGGGAAATTTTAATGGAATTCCCCTCCCCTTTCTCCTCTCTATCGGTGGAAGAAAACCTTAAAGAAATCCCTCTATTTTCACCTAATGAAGTACAATATCCTTATGTTTTTCACGTTCATAGTGGTGCTGATAATGATGATCGAGGAATTTGATGTGATCATCAAGCATAAAAAATGCTCTATCAAGTTGGGGATTCTTAATGTTTCAATCACTTCATTTATGTTGTGTGATTATATCTACATCCTCTCATGATTAAATCCTTTAAAACATATATGGAGAGAAAATTAATAAAAATCATGAAGGATTTCAAATATGAACAAAATATTATATGGTAATTAAATAAAGGATTATTTTTTAAGGAAGAACTCATGAGGATTCAAAATAGGTGAAAATCTAATTTACTGGATTTATAGGACAATGGTTTTTAGTGGAAATTAAGAAAATTATTTTACCTTTAAAAATTATTTAATCCTAAAAGAATTTTTCCTCTGACGAATATGTTTATATGAGATGAAAAATTATAATCGAAAAATGATAAAAAGAATAATAATTAGTTAAATTGTTCTTTTCCTCTCAAAGCACTCTCAATGAATACTTTCAACTTGACCAAATTATATATTCCTTGCACTACTCTGATTATTTGAGGATTTTTTTTCATGGAAAGTTTGAACTTTGTAAAGGAAATAAGATTAGACAATTGAATTATATTATTTTCCTAACACATGAAGAAAAATATATTTTTACCTCGATTATATTTATCCTCTAATCATTATAGTAAATCTGTTCAAATATTTTACTTTTAGCATGGGGAGAGCATGGAGATGAAACCTTGATGTTTACTGTGAATTTTTATTTCAAAATTATTCCTTATATCATTTCACTAATGAATTTTTTTCATGGTTATTTTTATTAATTTATTTTATTTTGTGATAAATCATATTTCAAAAAAGTGTAACCCATTAAGAAAACTTTCCCTATAAGTAGAGAATTTTCATCATATCTCATACACTGTCATCTCTATTATTCTTTCATTCTTCACATTTGAGTTTGATAGTAATTTAACAATGTTATAATGGAGGAAAAGTAGAGTTTTCATATTCAGGTGCATAGAAGAGGGAACACAGTGAGTTTCAGTTGTTGTTCAAAGAACAGTTGGACGATGACAAATTAAATGATGGTGCTTGTCCATAGATTAACTCAATGAGTTGTGTTGGATGATCTAAGGATTATAGTCTTTGCTGGTAGTGGAGTCATGACAAGTAATGAAGGTGACGACAATATCTATGGTGTGAAAAAAAATTATGAGATTCTTGATATTTTTTAACTACATAGCTGTAGTCTCAAGTCACGCAACATGCACTTCACCACCCCTAGATTATGTGTGGTATTTAATTCAACATAGCATGTACCTATGAAACCCATGTAATGAAACTTGTTATGCAAATCAGACTTGGCATATGTGACATTTAAATATTGCACGCCATGTGACCCGAGGTCACACACCGTGTATCTCAAGACTGTGTACTTCAGTGTGTAACCACATACATGACGAGAGAGTGATCTTGACCCCACACGATTTGTAAAACCATTATAAATGTTATGTATATCAGGTCAAGCATCTCAACATGTTTAGGATGTATACAACACGAGACCATGTGGACTCACACACTAAGTAATATATTGGGATACTGTGTACAGATAGCTACACACAGTGTACTTATATCACATGTTATATAGTCTATGCAAGGATAACTTGGAATTCCTTCGATGTATGTTAGATTAAATCATGCACCCTTTATTCATGCATGTCATATACCCTACTAGACATGTCGTGTATATGGATTTCCATTAGTGTAGTATTTTCATAGTATTTCTCCCCCTCCCTGGACCTATTATAATAATATATGTATTTCCAATGATTTGATCTGCAGTAGTACACAACTGGTCTTTGCTGATATCCCTACACATCATGTACCTTATTGGACATGTTGTATACTAGGCTAATTATTGTATTGTTTATGATATATCATCCAGATGAAAATTTTGTAAGTATGAGTAGTCTATTCTAATAATTTTCTCATGTAGAGCACAACAATACATTTCCCTAAGTCATTGTAATATATAAACATAATGGTTTGGATATGAACACCTCAATATTAAAAAATATATATTTTATTTTATTTCGAACCTAATATGTTTGATAACTTTTGACACATGCAACAATGAACCAAAAATGAACCGCAGAACAATATATGACTATTAATATGTAGTTGTAGAATTGATGAGTAAAAATAGATGTAAAAAATTATGAAATATACGTATAAAAAAATAAAGGTCTATCAATTCTTTAAAATTGATAAATTAAATTAGTGTAGCTAAATAACTAATAAGTCTTATTTATGCTTTAAAATGTAACCTTTCTAAAAGTTGACTATTTATTTTTGTTTTTTATGAAACTAAATACATTGTGGGTAAAATATATTATTGATATGAATAATATATTAACACCAATTTTATTAGCAATTGATAAGAAATAAGAATAAGAATAGTTAATATTAAAAAAAATGTTATTTCCAGTGAAAACAATTAAAATTATATTTTTATGTTATTATTTAAAAGTTAACTTCCTAAATTTTAGAATTTAAATTTGATAAAATATACCTCATTTTCAGATTCATCATTTCATTATTATATTAAGATGAATTGTTTTTTTTGAAATATTTAATTTTTAACTGGAGAGTGAAAAATACAGTTTTTACCAAAACAATAAATTTTATGACATTATCATTATATAATAGACCTGGAAGTTTATAAAACCATTTACTTGATCAAATATATAATTAAGGATCAGTAATATACATTTTTTAAATATCATTCTAAATTTATAAAACCAATGTTTAACATTTTATGAACTTAAGTATTATTTTTCTCTAGAAAATGTTTTTTTTCACTTATATTAACAAACTAATTTCATAGCTTGTAGAAATTAAATGTATCAAAATGGGTTTTATATTTTAGAAAAAATGATCATATTATGTAATAAGGCCAATTCCTTTTTGGGGCATAACAGTTTGATTATTAAGATTAAAGTTAATGACCATGATAATGGTAAAACTGTTATTTTTAAAGAACTGTTTTATTAATGATGTTTGATTTTTATCTAATAAATTAAACTAATCTATTTTAAATAATGATTATCACATAATGGTTAAAACATCATTTTTCTATAAATAAAGAATGTTTTAAATTAAATGTTATTTTTCTATTGATTAGAAAATGAATTAGATTAAATGGATATTAAATTAAGGTTCACTACACCCAAATTTCTTAAGAAGGTTTATTTTAAGTGTTTAGTAAAACATACGTTACTTGGTTAAAAACTAGTTACCCCAGTAAAATCCAAAAAAGGTAAAAGTAAAAATACAAGGAAAAATGATTTCTAAAATGTTTAAAACATGTATTGAAATACTTGTTTGAGGATTTCTTGGCCCCAGATCACCCCAAACTCCAATATTTCTCAATTTTTGAACCATTGACCCTTGAGTAGTGTTGTTCCATTATTGAAAAATAATAGGTATTCAAAAAAGTACCATTTTTTCACTTATAAAAGGGTAGAATTCTACCCCCTTCACACCACACCCATTCCTTTGAATCTATTCCTAAAACTATAACATCCTTCTACCCTAGACCACTAACCAATGTCGAACTGATGGTCACTACTATACCTCAGGTGCACCTCCTCATATTCCAAAGGTTTTTGACTAACAGTGAGGGGTCTAACGTGATATTTTGGGGAGACTATACCCCATGTATCAAAGTGTGCAGTAAAAAAAATAAAGAACCAGATATAATACATCACAAATAAACTACAATGGAAGAATATAAACATAAACAAGACTAATAATAAATGAAATGCGATAAGGCCCAAACAACCAAGTCATATATACACTAACTACCCACTATCCCAATTACATATATTTAACAAAATAAATAAAAGAAACTAAATTTTGGTTCCATTAATTCTCTAATACATACCTCATCCCAAGCTCTATGTATGCATCTAAGACATCATGCTTGATAAAACTCTGGTCACATCCTTACTTGTTCCTATAAATAATTGAACGTTTTCTTAGGTACTCAAGTGAAGTGGTGACACAAGCATAGTGTGAGTAAAAAAATCAGTATGGAACCACCAACGTGGTCCCATACTAATCAATATATTCCATTATATGTGCAAGTTACATGGTCTATTGAAAATAAATAAACTACCAAAAGTAAAAATAAAACAATCATTGATCCTTAGGTATGTGACCTCGATCGACCATACCTACTTCAGCCAACGTCAGGGTGTCTCTGAGCACACATCGATATCATTCCAATCATAAAAGTAACCCAGGATCCATTCTATGGTAGCCCCAACCATATTATTAGAAACCTCATTTATGAGATTTTTCTTTATAAGTCATCACATACCACCCCTTACAAGTATTTTCTCATCAAGGAATAGGCCCATAAGTATCACATACCTACCTTATGAGAATTATCTTTTTAAGTCATCACAAACCTAGAGTGAATCTCCTCATAGTATACCAAAACATCCACTCCTCATCGGATAGATTCCCCCCATTATATCGCAGGCCTTAAGCCCCCACCATAAGGCCCCCGCTAGGCTAGCATGTGACGGTCCACCTCGAAATGCACCGACACCAAATCCATGGCAGCCCTAACCAAATTTACCTACAACTTAATGGAAGCTCCCATACATATCTGGATCCAAATCATGGCAGTCATCTGTATACTCAACTGTATATCTAGGGTATCCCATTTATACCATATATTCCCTGAGGGAACATCCCATAACCTATCATAAGTAGAGAAAACAAGCGGGTTGGCCAAACTCCCACACCCAATAACACTATCCACAAACCCTTGATCTCATCGTTCTATTACGAATTCTATAGTGACACCTTCTATTTTCTCACATGAACCACTTAGGATCAGTCAATCAATGGGGCACCCAAGGGTTCCTTTTGGTTATAGTACATTAGAGACACCGTTTCTTGGGTCCTCAATATCAGTTATAGTATTTGGTCAACACATGACGCTCAAGGACATCATGTACCTTGACATCATCATCATCAGGGTGACACTGCCTTCTCGGCTACATAGGGTCTTTCCACAAGGTCCACAATAAAGAGATTTCCCATGTACCATCTCAATCCTTAAGGTCACTCTAGGTCTGTCCACTCTCCAAATACGATCCTGGTCTTCCAAAAGTTTTTTCACCTAGGCCTAGTCATATCAAATGGGAGAGGTTCACTCATCCTTCCGTTTTCTTGACAAGCTCGAATTGATTGAAGAAAAAAATGGTCCCCTAAGACCTACACAACCTAGGATCTCTATTCCACCCATGCTTTTGGCTTGGAGGTGTCTCAAGCCCCTACGCATGGAATCATGGATCTCATCTGGTCCGACCTCAACTCTCATGAGGTTTTGATTCCACCGGGTATCACAAAGGTCCATGCCTTGGCCATCAGTATCCAAGGCATCAAGCTATCTCATAAGGGTTGTTCATGATCCCTAGAACCCATTCATTTCAATTTACAATTTTAATTTAATCTGTACAATCTTTTTAATTAAATTAACCAAGGAATTTCTATTAGAGGAATGCTCGAGAATCTACATACATTATAAAAATAAATATAATCCATAGGTCTAGCACATGAGACCACCTACCATATTCTGAAGTAATCCCCCTTTCCAAAACAGCTCAACAACTCTTACTATGGCTTGCCAAATCTGTCTGATCATCGTCCAAAGGACCCAAGGACCTTCCTCAAAACCAAACCAACAAAATTAATTAATTATAATCACATTATAATTTATTTATTTATTTATTTCAACCAATTATAATTAATTAAACTATTTCATTCAAATAGTCATAATTCCCAAATTCTCACCGGTCAAGCTCGTTATGCCAAAACTATGACTAAAAGCTTACGAAAACCTGTAGCTTACCCCATCTTCATTTTTGAAAAAATACCTAGCATATAATGGTAAAAAACAACAATTTAATTAAAATTTAGGCTAAATGAATTGAAAAATCACCACAGTGTCCTTCCTCAACAAAACGGACCATGGAAAATTGTGGATGTCATATCAGGATTCCCTGTACACAAGCTCCATAAAAACCCCTTGATTCTCAACCGATTCCACCATGCTCCGATTGAAGTGGAATCAAATCCCTAACCAGAAGAAATAAAAATTTTAGAAGAATGATGGAAGAGATGAGCGGAGAAAAATGAAGCTTGAATCTTACTAAGAATCACTGAGAAAATGCTCTAAGAATGCTCCAAATCAAAGGAACCAAGAGGGGAAGAGGGGAGGAGGTCGTGACTGGCTCATGCAATGAGGAGGAGAATGGGGGTCCCCGTAAGAATTCAAGAGATGAAAATCATAATTTTACCCTCTTTAATGAGTTGCATGGTTTTCCAAACCATGTGTAAACTGTTCAGTTGGAACTGCCTCAAGCCCTTCACCATGAATGATTTACCAAACCATATGCCAACCGTGTTGGTTTCTCTACAACCCCTCTATAATACTAACACGGTTTCCTCTATAACCTCACACAATTTTTCTAAAACCATGCCCCAAACCTCCAGACCAAAACTAGTTTCACATTTTCCCCTTGAAGTCACACATTTTCTTTAAAACCATGCACTAACCATGCTAGACAACCACGCACTATACAAATTGAATTGAAATTTTATTGAGTTTTAGGGTGTCACATGGCTTCCCCTAAATCACGCACCCCAAACCGTGATATTTTTATGAAGTTCCCCAAAACTTATGAAACTTACCCGAAGCTCTTGAGACTCACCCAAACACTTGATCTACCTCTTGATCCACATTCCACATCTAAAAACATCATCCTAAGATGTTTTAACTTTCATAATTATTTTTCGGATCTCTAATCAAAATTCGACACATTTATTAATAAAAAAATTGAATTCTTTTTGAATATGTTCAACTTGTATGGACACAGGGTCTTAAAACATCCTCACCACAATACTTTTTATCCCGGAGAAATCTTGGTGGTCTTCCAACTAAACTTCCCAACCAATCTTGGTCATGAATTCTCACTCAATGGTTGTATTCCATTTCTAAACACCCAAAGATCGTCCAAGACACAACCTCTAACTTAAGGTGCTAAAAACACCAAAAAAGGAGCCAATGCTCGTTATCACCATCGAACATTGATACCACTGTTACCTAATCTCTCATAACCCAAGACATGGCTAATTCATCACCCTATTTGTCACTAGGACTATGGTGCCCCCCCAATACGGGTCTTAGCCTACACTGGCTAATTCTGAGCTACAACACTACCCACCATCAGATCCAAATATTAAAACATGCCTACAGTATCCCAATGATGCTCCTAGATCAGTTATGAACTACACACCTAATCACAAAAGAGAAGGACACTCTTAGTTCCTTTTTTTGAACCATGATCAATAGGTTTCACTACCTGCTTATGAAGGCTCTGAACATGCTGACTTCCCTAAAAAAGGTCCAGTAAACCCCGAAACACCCTATCATGTTCAAAATGATTCACCCAATGTAGTTTCATACTAACCACATCTAATTACATGATAGAACACAAAATAACCCATATATGGCTTACTTCTCCTAAAAATTCTCGGCTTCCACCATCGACGTGCCATCAATTTCCTAATCCCGATGCCTTTTCTCCCAAATGAATATTGAGATCATCCAATTACATCCCCTGAAGTCTCATCCCATCTTCTAGTGTGATTCTATGGTCTAAACCTCAATAAACTAATTTTGTCATCATTATCCAAATGTGAACACCAAATCATTTTCGATCAGACAAACCAGAGTTATCACAAGTCATCCTGAGTCTGACACCACGTTCGGACTCCACCTAATATCATATCCAAATTAGTACCTAGCATTCATCGAGGAATCTTGTAGTACTTGAGTCTATTTATTCATCGGTATCAGAAATCCAAGTGATCGTCAAAGCAACATCCCATACCCCCACATCCATTCTCACATAAGGGTCCCACACTCATGGCTGACATCCTACTCCCCACCTTAGGAGCATCCTTTTCATCGCACTACTGAGACAAGATCCCGATAACTACAACACCAATTCATCACTTGTTCTTGGACCAAGTGAACATTATCATTAACACCAGCCAAAATCCACCATAAATAAGAGTCTCACCTGAAGGTTCTAGGAATAGTGTAAAAGTTGATGGTGGGAAATAAATCAAAAATAATTTGACTTAAATTTTCTCAAAAAACCCAATAGAGGATCCTTTATATTAAATTTATAATTAATTTACTTAGATCTAAATAAATGAATTACCTCATATTATGATCCTTTATTTGATTATAGTGTTGATAATCCAAAATACTCTTTTAGATTACCTTTTATGTGTTGTAAGAATCTATGTGTAGAATGCCTCTAGTGGTGATCCACACATGCTAGTTTAGTCTCTGAATGACACTGATTAGTTTTTGGGTGCTATCATGGGGAATCAATCGTCATGAATTGTTCATGTTGATCACATGCAGTTCCTTCAATCTTAAAGGTATCTCTCTAGCACTTCTCATTCTTAAGAGGGAGAGAGGAGGAGGAATGGAGAGAGAATTATGTTGTGAACAATGATTCTCAAATCTCAATTAACCCTACACAATAAACATAACCAGCTATTTATAGAGTCCAGGTTTAAGATAAAATATTATTTAATTTCATACCAGCACTTAAATAATATAGTAATCATTATTAAACCCCTTTATATATAAAAACAATTCCATTTCCCAGTGTGCGCTGACTCGTGCAATGAAAAATATTATTTAACATCTTGTAAATAAATATTCATCACCGTACACAATCTTGGTCCACTCCAATTTCTCAATATTTAATGAATACTAAAATAAATATTTAATTAAATATTTTATTCATCAATAATAATACAAATATTTTATTCAAAATCCAACGAATAAATATTTATCAAATATTCATGTAATAAATTATTTTTTACCTTTCAAATATTAGAGATCAATAAAACATGAATAAAATTATTCTTTTATCTTGATAATAATTTTATTCCATTAATTAAATTCAAATAGAGTTTAATCAAGATAAAAAAACGTAGTGCGTGACCCTCTTTGATTCTTTCTTGTTGATATTAGGCGGGTTTTCCTAAAGTTCAAGATTTCTATCTAGAAACGGATCAAGGCAGCCAAGAGAAATAAATTAATATCACAACTTCGACAATATCATACAAACTCTCACTATGTAATATACTCCCTTTATCTCAAATTATCATCAAGCGGGTTACACATCTATTTCATCAACTTATGTGCTCGATACGTCTTTCTTTGACTATTTGAAATAAACACATTGTTACACCATGACCATGGAATTTAATGTGAAGGTTCTATTTCAATCAAAGGTATGAGATATCAAATTCCATAAAGATGGAAGGGATAAATCATTCCTCGAATTATCCATTAATAACATGTCATTCGTGACGTGTCCAATGTACCCTACTTCTTTCCAATATATGACATGACGCTTTTTATCAGTAAATCTAAGTGTGTGAGTCATGACATTTATTAATCATAATATTAATGTGTAAGGAAAATTACGCATACTCGCATATAGGAATATCTGATGACACCAAAACATGTGGAATTCCTACCGGTAGGTCTGTTCTCATAATCTCTCATCTTAGAGATTAGCAATTGCAAACTTCATAAAAAGAAGCCTCATCCACATATGAGTACTCATACCTAACAATATATATATCATGTGCCCAATCATAATACATTATCTGACTGCATAACTATATTTAACAATATCATCATGGAACTTCAAGGTTCTCATTGTAGCTGTGAACTTCTATAACCTTATCAATGTGATAGGCACCCTAGAAAATTATTACATCAGAGTCATACAAAACAATGAACAATATGTAATAATATTTTGATTTAATATTCAAAATATCAAATATACATGTAATCAAAGTACAAACAGTTGGTCCCAGGGCACCAACTCCAAGAAACTCTCACTTATATTAGATCCAACTGCCTACGACTTTCAGTCCACTATACCTCACATGATAATAATGTTTTTGTTGAGTCAAGTCTTTAGTTAAGTTTTATTACATGTTATCTTCCATGGAAATTCTACTCACCACGACTTCAAACATATGATAAAAATCCATCGATAGATTATACATCTAAAGTATATGCTTTTTCCATTTCCATGACCTTGGATCCTTTACGAGAGCCACCACAACATCATTATCACAATAGAGTGTGATATGATCTTTACTACTAGTTACCACATCAATATCTTGGACAAAGTTGTGTATCCATATTGCTTCTTTAGTTACCTCAAAAGCCGCAATATACTCAAACTCTACTATATAATCTACAACCATAACCTGTATTGAGATCTTCCAACTCACATCACCTACATTCAAAGTGAAGAAGTATCATGTCTAAAATTTCAGATCACCTTAATCTATTTGGAAAATAGCATATGAATATCCTCCGATGACTGGATCCTCATCTACTTCATGGACCAAGAACATATCCTTAGTACACATCAGGAACTTAAGGATATTCTGTATCTCCATCTAATGATGGCTGCCTGGGTCATCTTGACAGTGCAGTGAGTTCCTTACCAGCATTGTCGGGTGGGTAGATTAAAAGAGAGATAAGTGTGGTAACAACTATTATTCGATCCTCCTTCCACATGTTCATGTGGGTGGGAGGAGTTCTCTACCACATTGTGTTGGTCTAACACAATGCAACTTCTTGGAAGGGGGCGACATGGATTCTCTGACTGATTTTACTATAGAATTGTATTTTAGGGGGGAGACTTTTTCTTATGTGTATCTTGACATTTGCATCCATTTGGACTCTCAAGACCATTATGTCCTTAGTTTCATTATTTTTAAGGAATTTTTTCTTTGTTCTTGTAATGAGTTTCCTCTTTTCCTAGTTTTTGAAGGAGGACTTCTTTTTTATGATCAATAAAGAAGTATTGAACCTCAACCTAATAAAAAAAGACTTAAGAGGGGGTGAATTAAGTTATAAATATAAATTTACTTATAAAACCACCCTCTTTAGCAATGACTAACTTTATATTCTTTCCTTGTCACATGAATCAACAAAAAATAAATGTAGAAGGAAAATAAACAAGCCCAATGATTTATAGTGGTTTGGGGAATAGAATTCCTCAAGTCCACTCCAACAACCCTCTTCTCCATTAGTTTGGTTATTTTCACTAGACCAGTCTTTTTGTTGGGGACCTCCAATACTTTTGCTAGGGACTAAAAAACTAAGTGCAGGCAGTCAAAACTTGATACAATCACATAGGATCTTTCAATCGGTCTCCAATAAGGCTTTACAAACAATAGCCTTCAGGTTCTTTTATCATGAACCATTATAACCAAAGATAAGAAACTAGAGTATTTATAGGTTCAATGCATAGTCATAAGATACAATAGTCATAAAGAATAAATCTTAAGGAGAGGTGATAAGAAAAGAATGTAGCTTTAGGAGAGTATTATAAACAATAATAAAGATGGACATTGTTGTACAACTTTAGAAAATAAATCTTCTTCTTTTTCAATAAAAACAGAGCATCACACTAGTGCTTTTATTATTCTTTTTATATCTCTTATTTTTCACATGAGAGCTCTTTTTTATCCTTGAGATTGCACCACACCCCAAAATTCATGCAAAAATTATCTTTTATTTGAACAACACACGATTCATAGAATCCAGAATCTGAGACACACCCTTTTATTTTAAAATACCTCAACAAAAATAAAGAAAAATAAACTATCCTTGAACTTCTCTCCTATCTCAGTACATGGATATTATTGTAATTTATTTAACTATAAAGAGATAATACAACATTTAAATATCATATAGTTGCATTAAAAACTCACTAAAGTGATTAAATGGTAATAAATATAGATTGCAGCATGATGTAGCCGATTGCAGACTAACACATAGTCAATTCTTACTTTTGAATCCATGTAACTGATTTGAATTACATAGCCAAAATGAACAAACTTGGATTTTTACTCACGTACTCGAAACTGATGCAGTTGAAAGGAACGACGTAGCCAATTTCATCACATACCCGATTTATGTAGCTGATTACTTCACATAACTATTTTACAAAGCAGATTGATCTACATAGCCGATTTCTGAGGTAGGTGATGTTATCAACATAGAAAATTTCCACACAGGTGATTCTGTAACATATCCAATTTATAGAGGAAAATATTTTATGTATGAAATATATGTAGATGAATTCTCATGTAGTCATTTCTCCACATAGCCAAAATCCTTACAGAGAATATTTTTCCAAACTTAGGCATATTAAAAAAAAACATCTATAATTTCATACCAAATGAAATTAATGGTGTAAAACTATTATAAATAATATAAAACTTGATGAACATGCTTAAAAACAAAAACATAAGTAAAATTTTATGGGTATTTGAGATCATCCTAACTTAACATACATAAAATATGATGGAACATCATTAGTAGTCCAATAATCTCCCCTTTTTAGGATCACAAAACCCGTTTGAAATTAAACACAAAATTTTAAAAGGTGTAATCATTATTTCTCAAAAAACAATATATATAATTTTTTTTAAAATGTTGTCATTATCCTTTATCCCCCCCTTAATTTGAATGTTCTCCCATATTAGATAATAACTTATTCCCCTTTGGGAAAAAATATATAAATTCTCACCCTTTTTGTTATTAAAAATGAAGGATAGAGAGAGGAAAAATGCAAACAATGGAATTTAGTTAACAAAATAAAGGGATTATACATCAAATGAAAACAATCACTAAGAAAGGAAAATACATGAGTATCATCAAATAAAAACAATCAATAAGAAAAGAAAACAGATAAATAACATCCAATGAAAACAATCACTAATGAAGGAAAATAAATGAATAATATCCAATGAAAATAATCAGTAAGGAAAAAAAATAACATCAAATGAGAATAAAAAATAAGGGACACATCAGGAATAAATATTTCATTGATATTTAAATGAATATAAAAAATTACATACACTAAAAAAATAAAAAATAATAGTCAAAAGAACCAAGTTTATGAATGGGTTCAAACATAGATTTTGGTTTTAATGGAGGTGGCTTGAAAGTAGTTTTTGTTCTGGAGGTGGTTGGAGTAGGAATTGCTGACGGAGTTGTTTTCTTCTCCACTACCAATATAGCGCCACTTCCTATTATAATAGAATATTTTACATGAAAAATTTGAACGTGGTATTTATGATTTTTTTCCAAATGACTTTAAACTGGACTAAAGTCATAGGTTCCAACATCTCAAAAAGGGACTTTCTTGAAAGGCTTAGAAGAAGAGGGTTCTCCATGAGAATGCTTTGTAGGTAAAACAACATCATAATTTTCTTATTCATTATAATAGACAAATGATGGATCATAAACCTCTTCAATTCTATGTCTAGCACTGTGATGATATTCAAGATGATCTGGACTTATAGGCCTCATTATTCTCATTTGAAACAAAGCTTCATCACACATATCAATTCAAGTAATAAAATCTAACTTATATAATTCCAAAATAATGACATAGGATTGATTGTGCATATGAGAAACTGAAGACAAAACACTCTTGAGAATCCCCTTAAAAGATTCAAGTTTACCCAATGTAAAACTGGAAGGAGCACTAAATTCTTGATGTTAGAGGAAAGGAGCAATGTCTTTAGTAGTGAGACTGGATGGCATGTCAATGAAATGTTTTTTCAAAACCCAATCTACAAGACTATGCATATCGATCATTCTTCCATCCACTAATTGAAAATTTCTATCCACGCTCTTCAATTTCTCTATAAAACTCTAAACAACTTATTTTACAATACTGACAGAAGATTCAAAAACATGAGCACTAACAGTAAGAGGATCATGTTCAAATAAAACTTATACCAAAGGAATGTGTTAAACCAATTCCACATGAGGAACTATCCTTATTGGTTTGTAAACAACTAACTCTCTTCCTATAACTGGAACTAGAACTTTGAAAGCTTCCTCTGATTCTATACTTGATTCTTTCTTGGAATACAAATCCACAACCTATAAAAATATTTCCTCTAGTCACTTGTAAAAAATTTGTTTTTTTATTAATTGGTTAAATGAATCATGAAACTATATCTCTTTTTTTCTTAGAAACGCCCAAATTCTATTCTACCATATAACCAATATACTTTTCAAGATGACCAAAAATTTCATTCATGTACATTTCAATCCCAATACTAAGCTTCTTTACTACTTCTTGAGTATCATAAAAGTGGACTATACAATCCATTTTTAACTCTTGAAAAATTTCTGGAGAATGAAGATCT
Source organism: Viscum album (assembly GCA_963277665.1). Classification (NCBI taxonomy): domain Eukaryota; kingdom Viridiplantae; phylum Streptophyta; class Magnoliopsida; order Santalales; family Viscaceae; genus Viscum; species Viscum album. The sequence goes on along the minus strand of OY728125.1, from coordinate 1,549,458,981 downwards.
ACTTGGATACATTGTATCTAAGAAGAAAGAGAATTCAATTTTGAAAACACTTGATCAAGTCCACTCCATGAAGCTGCTGCAACTGAATATTTTGAAGGAGTGATAACACTAACAACAAGTTGAAACTTCTTTATAAATTTGAACTAGCTTAACACCACACTTTATAAAGTGACTAATGTTTTCTTTATTTCAGTCCTGAAAGACTCCAATTCAACAAGGAATTCTTGAGATAAAAAAGGATATATCAAAGGAAGATTCTTAAATACAACTCTTTGAGATGCATCCATAATATTAAGCTCATTAAATTCACCTTTGGTAGGACAAGAATCCTTTAATCCTTTCACCAGAGATTTCATCTATTTCAGTTCCTTAGAAATAAACTTAGAAGTAGTAATAGGATGAACATGAGGGTTAGCCTGAATAATTTAAATAATTTCTATTTGAGAAGCCAACATCCCAACCAGCCTATTAAAATTAGACTTAGAAACAGAGCACTATTTGAGTTATCTAATATCATATTTTAAAGAGACAAGATCAACCTTTAGATCATAATAATATTATCTAAGATTACCAAACTCATCCATTACAACAAAAGAAAAAGATGACCTACCTAATCTATCTGAGCTCTTACTGAGGGTAGACCCTCATGATCCACTAGAGGTAGTGATGGAGTATGAGGTGTATGAGAATGATCATCAGATCCCATAACTGCATCACCACTTCAATATCTAACAATTAGTGATCCATGAATAATTGGATCCACTTTTTGAGATTCTATCCCAGCCTCATATCTGTCTTTAGCAGCTGGACCATCAGGAACAGAATCTACTAGCCTTTCTTCTGGAACTAAAATAGTGGTCTCAACAATTGAGTACTCAAAATGATGAATTCTGTCAGCGTATTCAGAAAATCTAGCCTCATGGATCTAAAAAATCCTCATTTTGATTTCAAGTAGGATCAACCACAACAGTAATTATGACAGGTACTAAAGGATCAGTTCTGGAAGGTACTGAATCCTCCACTCCCCTAGCAGGAACCATCTCATTGGGTGATGCATCTGTAGGTAGTGAGGTCTGAGATAGATCCCCCTGAGTCATGCTTTCCTAACCTACTACCTTTGAGGAACATGAAGAAGAATCCTAGAAATAAACAATTATATTTAACAAGGAAACAGACAAAGTGTTACTCTTATGACACTTTACTGCAACTCTATTATTGATATCCACCTCTCTTCTATTCAAAAATAAGAATATAAACCTTTAATAAGGGTAGTAATTAATCTTACCCTTTCCTTTGTCACAACGATGCATAAAATGCATCATATACCTTGGAAAATTTAATTTTATGTTATTTATCAGAATGCACAACAAGTATATATCCTGAAAAAGAACATTCTCCATTTTACTATCCCCCAGTGCTATTCTAGTCTACATGAACATACACAATACCTTCCATTCTACTGGAAAATCTTTCACTGGCTTTTTTTCAAAAGAAGAGGTATCGATAAAAAACATAAACACATCTAATGGCCCAATTGAGCATATTCTAACAAGTATCTGACTGAAACTAAACTCTCCCTCATGGTAAAAATGAAACATTGCTATCATTCAGACCAAAAAAACCATTATATCCTTTCCATTAACATTTGAAAAACCTATATCCTCTAATCGATTGAACTAAAACTCCATATTTCTCATAAACTTATGCAATTATTCCTCAAAAAGAAAACTAGACTTCTTCTCATCAAACACAAACCCCCATCCTTAAAACAAAAGTTATTTCTTTGGAAACATATCTATTGACTCCATCCATTCCATATCAATGGCTCTTAGAGAATGTAGTATTCACGATGCACCACTTTTGGATTTCTTAGATGACTCAGAAATTCCTTTATCCATACATTTTGACTTCCCCATGGCTAATAGGGTTGGTTGAAGGCCGATAACAAAATAAAAGGTTCATGATTTGGGGAGAAGGTTCAGTTTCAAGAAGAAGATATGTATGTGGATGGATAATGGTCCAAGTTCCATTTATATTTTAGGTCACATACCCAAATCTATAAATTCTTATGTACTCAAATGGGTTTTTGGGTCGATTCCAACTAATAAATAAATAAAATAGAATAATTTTTAAAATAATGTTATTTTATTTACTAATTGTGAAAAACATAAGAATATTAATATATAAATCACAAATTAATATTAATGACATAAAATAAATTAAACTCATTTAAATTGTAACAAACCCAAATTCTCCTTTAATGAAATCAAAACGTTCACATGCAAGGGGTTTAGTAAACAATTATGCTAACTAATTTTCAGTAGAGATAAACTCAAGATTAATATCACCCTTTTGAGCATGATCACTCAAAAAATGATGTATTAAATCTATATGCATGGTTCTCTAAGTATTTATCAAATTTTTAGAAATTTAGATAGCACTAGTGTTATCACATTTAATTGAAATTTGATTATAATTGAATCCAAGGTGTGTTTCATCCACAATACATGTTCACAACAACTACTGGAAACAATATATTCTATTTCATAAGTAGAAAATGTAATATAGTTTAGTTTCTTACTATACTAGGATACTAGTGTCTTCCTTAGAAAATGAAATGTTCCCAATGCACTCTTCATATCTAGTCTACAACCACTAAATTCAGTATGAAAATATAAAGTTAAATTGAAATCAAAAGTTTTTGGAAAAAGTAAGGAAATGGAAATTGTTCTTTCCAAATACCTTAAGATTATTTTGGCATCTATTAAATGACATTCTAGAGGGTTTCCCTAAAATCTTTCACAAAGAAATATTACAAACACAATTTCTAGTCTAATTTCTATTAAATAAAATAAACATCCTATTATTCCTTTGTAAAGTTTAATTTCAACCAGTTTTCCATCCATCCAAGTTAAGATTTTCATTATAATTCACAGGAGTTGTATGTACTTTACCACTTTCAAGTCCAAATTTTTTAAACAAGTATATTATATATTTTCTTTGATTTAACACATTCCCAAAGTCTTTTTGATAAATATAAAAACCTATAAAATAAATTAACTCACCCATCATGCTCATTTCAAATCCTTTTTTCATGAGTTTTTAAAATTCATTACACTTTTTTTATTTGTAGAACCAAATAATATGTCTTCAATATATATCTACAATAACAAAATATATGAAGATGAAGTTTTCTTAAATAAAGCAGTATCCATCTTACCAACTGAAAACCCATTTTAAAAAAAGAAAAAGAAATTAAACGTTCATACCAAGATCTAGGTTCTTGTTTAAGGCCATAAAAATCTTTGGTAAGGTTAAAAATTGAATTTGGAAAATGAGGATTTTCAAAAATTAGGTATTGTTCAACATAGACTTCCTCCATAATAAATCCATTTATAAAAATAGATTTTACATCCATCTAATATAATTTGAAATTTATATATGATTCATAGGCTAGGATACTCCTAATGGATTCTAATCTAGCTACAGGTGCAAAGGTATCCTCATAATCTATACCCTTTTCTTGATTGTAACCTTTAGCTACTATCCTAGCCTTATTTCTAGTGATCACACCATGATCATCCTATTTATTCATAAAACCCCATTTTTTCCTATAACAAGATAATCATAGGGTTTATCAACTAATTCCTAAACCTTGTTCCTCTTGAACTAGTTTAAATACTCTTTTATTTCTAAACCCAACTCTCGTCTACTAAGTATTATCCTATAGACTTAGGTTCAAGATTTGATAAAAATTTAGAATAATTCAAAAGATTTTCTACACTTATAGTTCTAATTCCTTCATCTATGTTTCCTATAACTATTTATAAGGGATGGTTCTTAATGGTTCTAGGATTTCTAGGCAACATGATTTGAGGTTAACTGATATCCATCCTTTTAGTATTTGGTTCTAGAAAATCAAGTTCCAATTCCTCATCCTTTTTACTTTCATAGAGTGGTTCATGCCTCATGCTTTCAAAGGAATAACTTAGTTCATCAATTTGAGTCATTTTGGGATAAAATGGATCACATTCATCAAATTTCACATGAGTTGATTCTTCAAAAATCTTTGACTTTTATTGAAAACTCTATATACCATGGAAGTTGTAGAATATCGAAGAGCAATTCCTTCACCAACTTTTGGATCAAAATTACAATGATTATCCTTGGTGCTTAGAATATAAACCTTTCATAAAAAAACCATAAAGTATCTAACTTTTTTATTTCTATTATTCCATATCTCATAGGGTATTTGATTTAAAATAGGTCTAATTAGAACTCTATTTATGACATAACATGTTTTATTCACAATTTCAGCCCAAAAATGAGTAGGAAAGTTATACTCACACAGTGTTGTTCTTGTAATTTCTTGCAATGTCCTATTTATCCTCTCAACAACACCATTTTCCGAGGATCCTTAAGGTAAGAAAAATTATTCTTAATACCATATTTTTAACAATAGGTATTGAACCAATGGTTTTCAAATTCCACTCCTTGGCCACTTTATAATGTAGTAATTTTGGATTTTTTCTCTTTTTGGACTTGTTTTCAAAAACTTATAAAAAAGGAACAACCTTCACTTTTAAATATGAAAAAGAAAATCCAAGTAAATATTGAAAAATAATCAACTAAAACATAAAAAAGATTTTTCTCTATGTCTTCCAACTCTAGGTGGTCCAAAAAATCCATATGAATTAATTATAAGGGTCTAGAAGTATAAAATTATTTAATCGGTTTAAAATATTACTTATGTTGCTTTCTCAATTGGAATGCATCAGACAACATCATTTTATTCAATTTTAGTTGAGGTAAATATGAACCAAAATTATTTTTAGATAATTTTATTAAAGAATAAACATTATAATGTCCCAGTATTCTATTACATATCCAATATTCATCTATTTTAGTATTTAAATAGTTTAATTTTTATCCACTCAAAGAATTAAAATCTTGCATATAGACATTCTTTTTTCTAGGTTCATTAAACTTAAGATTCTTATCTTTAAAAATTGAACATGAATTATTTGAAAAATCAATGATAAGGAGAATAACCTCCATCAACTTTTGATAAGGAGAATAAATTTGAGAAATCTTCACTCATATGTCTTGAACATCCACTTTCCTTATAGCATTTATCATTTATTCTCTTGTTAATTTTTTCTAACAAAAATAAATCAAACAAGAAATTATTTTGGTACCCATATTTTCTTGGTCCAACAATGTTAAAAACTATAGATTTGGGAACCAAATATGTTTTTACTTTCTAGAAATTCCATCACTAAACATTGAGAAGTTCTTTGAAAGAAAATAATTTTTAATTCCATAGAATTTATGGTTTTTCAAATTATAGTTGTTAGCATAATTTCCCAACTCTCCAAAATTAAATAAAATATTTTTATAAAGGTTCTTGTTTTTATAACCAAGCAAAAAATAATTTTCATCAAATTTTGGCTTCTCAACTTGTCTTCCTATTCCACATTTATTTTTAAAAGACTTATTATTTACATGTATTTAGTATAAATAATTTTATAATTTCTTAAAATATTATAAGTATCTTTAAAGTCTTGAAATTATTTTTTCAGTTGTTCAATCCTATTTCCCTATTCAACACATGATGCAACAGAATTTTCAAGCATGTTTTTTAATTCTGGTTTTTTATTCAATCTAACTTTTTCATTAGCCAGGTAACTTTTTTTCTTTTTCAAAGAGTTGTATTTAGTTTTTTTATAGTAAAATACTCATTTAATTCCTTATAATATCAATTTTTATTTTTAGATTTAGCTTCATGCTTAGAAGCATAATATGAATGTACCTCATTAGAGTGTAATATAAAGCACATATTGGCCTTCTCATTATAGTGTTTAGCTTCTGATTCTAAAGATGAAACATCACTATAATCATCATAATAACTCCATATTTCCTTCATGAATTTCTTGGATTTATTTTTGCAACTAACCTCTTTGAAATACCATTTCTTTGGATTCTTATTTTGTTATAGATATGGAAAATTTGGTTTAATGTCTGCATGATTCTTGCATTCATAACATCTCACTTCTTTTGAATTTCTATAATATGTATTATAATTGTTGAAGGGTTTATTAAAACTTATTATATTACTGTAAAACATTCTGAATTTCCTAGAAAAGTGAGAAAAATCACTTTCCAAATCATAAATTTTTAAAGTCACATCATCAAATGATTCAACTATTTGATTTTATTTGCATTTCTTGTCATCTTTTGAAGTTGATGATTTTACAATAATATTCTACTTATTAAATAACTGGTGTTCTCTAGCTTCATATTCCATATTTTCCTTGTACATCATAAGAGTTATAATTAGATCTTTTATTTTAAAATTCTTAACCTTTATAGATTGTTGAATAGAAGTAGAAATTCCACTCCAGTTAGGTGGTAAAAACCATAGCACTTTCAAAGAATTCTCTATCTTAGTAATTGGTGTTCCTAGAGAAATAATATTGTTTAAAATATCTACATGAATTCCATTTAATTGAGTGATTCTCTCACCATCCATAATTATGAATGTATCAAACTAAAGATTGGTAGTATAATATTTGAGAGCACTTACATTATTTGTACCTTCAAAAGTAACTGAAATAGAAGTCCAAATTTCGTAGGTAGTTTGTCATTGAGATACTCTATTAAACTCATATGGACCTTTTCTATAGATTATAACATTTGTTACTTTTTAATTAAATCATAACTAGCTTCATTATCTGTATCCCATGTTTCTGGTTGAATTTTTGGGATTTCATAAAACTTCACAACTTTGACATTAACCTTTAGACCAAGTTTATTTAGATAAATGATCATTCATTCCTTCTAGAATCTATAATTTTAACCATTTAAATAAGGTTATTTTTCTATATAAATAACTTATCTGTTGTCATTACAGGAATCCATTCTGAAAATATCATTAGAATTCATCCTTTCATAGCTGATAACTCAAGACTCACTTCCTTTAATACCAATTTTTGGCTGATAAGGCTTTCAAAAGAATCAATAGGGGTTAATTGAATTATAAAAAACATCACTTAGAAAACTATTCACTTTAGCAAAGACTATTTTTTTTCTTTACTTATCATAAGTCACAACAGACAACAAAATAAGAAGGAAAATAAACAGACATAGATATTTATAGTGGTTATGGGAATAGAAGTCCCCAAGTTCACTCCAACCACCCTCTTTTCCATGAGTTTGGTTATTTTTACTAGAACAATCATTTTTCTGGGGATTTTTATTCCTTTTTTTAGGGACATCATGATTGATTGAAATTAGCTGAAACTTGTTACAAATGCATTGGAGCTTTCAACTGGGATCCAGCAAGGCTTTACAAACAACAACTTTAAGGATTTTTTAATCAATAACCTTTACAAATAATGATAAGAAAAAATATCATTTACAAGTGTATTGCATAGTTTTAAGATAAAGTTAATAGAAGGAAGAAATATTTAGGAGAGATGATAAGAGAAGAATACAGCTTGAGGCGAGTCTTCTAAATAAAAACACAAGTGAAAATTGTTTCACAACTATAGAAAATGAAGCTACTTTTTTCTAAAAAACAGAGTAGTGCACATGTTATTATATTCTTCTCTGTATATCTATTATTTTTCTCATGAGAGATCTTTTTTATTCTAGATTACACACCAAAAACCAAAATGCATACAAAAATTCTCTTTAATTTTCACAACACATGATCCGTAGAATATGAAATTTGATACATGTACTTTTCTTTTAGAATACATTGGAAAAAATAAATAAAATTAAACTATCCTTTTACTTCTCTCTTGTCTTGGTACTTGTCTCTTCTTATAATCGATTTAACTATAAATAGATAATCCAGAATTTAAATTTAATAGGGATGAATTAGAATCTCACTCAAGTGTTTCAACAACAATAAATATAGATTGTAACACGTCATAGATGACTATAGATTAACATGTAGTTGATTCTTACTTTTTAAACAATGTATTTGATTTGAATTGCATAGCCAAAATAAACTATGTTGTATTTTTACTCACATACTCAAAATTGATGTATCTGATTTCACCACATAACTGATTTACATAGCTAATTACTTTACATAACCATTTAATATAGTAGATTGATCTATGTAGCTGATTTCTTATATTGGAATTCTTATTGATGTATGAAATTTCCACGTAGGTGATTCTGAAATATATCCAATTTACGTAGAAGAATCCTTCACGTATGTGATCTATGTAGTCAAATTCTCATGTATCAATTTCTCCATCTAGCGGAAATAATTACATAGTAGATTTTTTCAGACTTAGGAAAATTTCACAAAATATCCACAATTTCATACTTAATGAAATTAAATGTCAGAAACACATAGGAATAATATACAACCCGATGAACATAGTTAAAAAAATAACAATAGTAAAGTATGAAGAGTATTTGAGATCATCAAAACCTAAAGTACAGGGAATAGGTTTTCAAAAAATTAGTAGTACAACATCTATCATGATGGATATTGATCCCAAAAATGTATTCCACCTTACCTAATTCCTCTATGGAGATTAATTTATTCAACCAGGATTTAATAGTCTATAAGAATGGAATCTCTTTTCAAATAAGTAATATATCATTAACATAAAATATGATGCCAATGAATGCACTCTCACTAAATATATTATATACACAATGTTCATATTTATTCTTTATGAAATAAAAATCCATTATGGCCTTATCAAGATGAATTTTCCATGACCCGGATGCTTGCTTAAACCCATAAATGGATCTTTTCAATTTTCAAACACTATTGGCATCATTTGGAGTCAAGAACCCATCAGGTTGTGTCATATAGAAATCTTCCTAAAGGTTCCTATTAGGTACGTATTTTTTGACATCCATTTCCAAATGTCATAGTTATGGAAGGCCACAATGGAAAGTAGAATTATGGTGTATTTTATCATAGAAACTAGTGAAAATGATATTTTATAGTCAATGAAATGATGTTGTTTAAACCCTTTTGCAATTAGTCAAGCCTTATAGGTACTGAATTTTCAATCCATGTCCATTTTCTTTTTGAATACCCATTTACAACCAATGGGATTTACATCCATTGGAGGATATACCAAAATAAAGACTTGTTTTTGCTACATTGAATCCATTTCATAATTCATGGCTTCTTTCCACTTAGTAATATCTATGCCACTTACTGCTTCCTTATAGGTTAGATGGTCATTATTATCAACTAATAATGAGTCACCATCATCGGTGACTAGAAAACCATATCATTCTGGTTCTTTAACCTCTCTTGTACTCCTAAATAGTACTTGTGTCTCTGAAACATATTTTTCCATGGGGATTTGTGGAATATTTTCATGTTACAACTCTTGTGTACCATGGGCCTCGACATAATTGACGGATATCTCAATCCCACTATCACTTTTAGAGATTTTATCTCTCACAAGTAATATGGATTGTCTTTCCACTATTACCTTTTTTTCTAAGGTTCATATAAGTAATATCCCCTTGTTTCTTTGGGGTAACCAATAAAGGTACATTTTGTGACTTGGGGTGCATGTATTTTACCTAGTTAGGCCTTAAAAAATGATTTGTAACCCCAAACATGTAAGTATAACAACAATGGTTTTTATCCATTCCATAATTGGTATGGGATACCATCTTCCACTTCATTTGGAAAAGGTTTAGTATTTTTGATGTTTTCTATAATGTGTATCCCCAAAAGGATAATATAAGACTTGCATGACTAATCATTGATCTCACTATGTCTAACAAGGTGGGCGTGCTCCTTTAACATAAACCATTCTATTGAGGTGTGCAAGGAGGATTAAGTTGGGATATGATCTCATACTCCCATAAATAATAAATGAAGTATTGATTAAGATATTATCCACCATGGTCTGAGAATAGTTTCTTAATCTTCTTACCAAGTTAGTTCCAAACTTCATTATTATATTCCTCGAATATCTCCAAGGAATATGACTTATACATCATCAATTATACATATCCATATCTACTAAAATCATCAGTAAAAGTTATGAAGTATGAGTACCCACCCCTTGCATCGGTAGGAAATGGTATACACATATCAGTATAAACCAATTCAAGAAGATCTTTGGCCCTTTCACCTTTCCCACTAAAAGGGGATTTGGTGATTTTACCTTGTAAACACGCGTGACATATACCAAGTTGTTTTAGCTAAAAAGAATCTAAATATTCATATTTTCATAATTTATTCAAATACATTTCGTTTATATGATCTAGTTTTTCATGACAAACTTGGGTGTGGTATGAGTCAAGTGAATAATTTTCATAATCGATTTCCATTACTTAGTTCATATAATCCAAAACATAAATACCGTTATTTAAATGTGACTTATCATAAAAATGATATCTTTATAAAAGAAGAAACATTTATTCCTAAACATGAAAATAAATCCATCTGTATCAAGTCAGAATATAGAAATAATGTTTTTGGTCATATATGAAACAAAATAACAATCCTTCAAAACCAAGATCACCCCCGTTGGTAATGTGAGGTAGTAATTTGATGCATCTGAAAGACGTAATTAAATCCTATGGGCATGATCATATTATAAATTTATATTAAAAACTACACTTGACTATAATGGCATAGTAAAGCTGCAGTGTGGGGTCGAACCCACAAAGAAAACTGGAATACAAGTAACCCATCGATTCAAACCCTAAGGTATGATTACTCATGATATCTCTTTAGGTTTGGTTTTTCTATAGTTACATTGTTTTGATTAAAATTCAGGAAAGATAGTAGGGTTCAGAGTCAATTTCAGGGCCATGAAAAAGGGTAATCCTAAATCTAAATTGGGATAAACCTATGGCTTATGCTACGAAGCAGTGCAAAGGTAACCAATTGGTTATGTTCAAACAAATTGGATCTACCTAAGCTATAATTATTCCTTGTTTTGGATATATCTAACAACCTAGATGAAATAATCTTGGATTCTAAGGCAAAAAGTGTCATAGGATAATGACCATAGGCTACTCAAATCCAATTAGGTCAGGGTCCTTCAATTACACCCCCATGGCCAAGGTTGTGAAAATGAATGAGATAAAAAATTATTGTTTAACCTAATTACTATCCACAGGGTTACCAAGTTTTGATTTATTGATTTATTAATATTAAGTGCACCCCTACTCTTTAATTTTAACCCTGAGCAGATTAGATGCACATGAAGATATTAGATGAATGAAGGAAATTGGAAACATTATTTTCATAATAATAATAAAAATCATAATTAATAAATACACTCTTGAAAGTGACACAGAATCAATCAAAAACTCACTTTGAATTAAAGAACAGGAAAAAAGAAAACCTTGATAATGAAAGATGGTTTGAATTGTAAATGAATGTTGAATCATGTGAAATAATGAAAATGAAATCATAATGAAAATCCTTAGACGTATAATGGAAAGAAACAACAATGTAATGGATTAAAACTATGTTTGGGAGGAAAACAGAGGAGAAATAGAAAATAAAATGATAGGAAAATCGGTACTCTAGAGATCCTGTATGCAGTGAAGGTGATCAAATATTTATAGTCTTTAAAATTACACAATATGTAAATTCTTCACATCATGAAATGGATTTAAGTGTATTTTGTCTCTACTTATACACAATGTGAAAGTTGGATCCATACCATGTACTTTAGACCCAAAATGTTCTCCAAAAAATCTTGTATCCTGAGAAATACATGACCTGTATCTTTGATGGGATGACATATCAAACAATTCGCGTCATGTAAATTTTGTACATCATGTATCTAATTTACATCTTGAAATTTCAGAAATATTCAAATTTTAAAGATCTCTAAATGTATTATGTATGTACACATTGTGTAACAGCTTCACGTCATGTAAAGATTCATGGTCTAGCCTATAGATCTACAGGCATGAAGTTAATGAAGAATACATGTCATGAACTCCTTACATGACATGTAAATCCTATTTTCCCATTTTTTAGTAACTTTTCCTTTAATTATTGAATTATCATTTCCTGAAAAAACAAACCAAAACCCAGTGTATTATAAAATAAATAATGATTAAACCTTAAATAAATGTGTCTAAAATATGTATATTAATTCAGTTTATCAAATTATCCCAGACTAGAAAAATTTCTTGTACTCAAGAAAAAAGACATCTCAACAGGGATTCCAAATCAAAAAAAATAGTAAACATGCATTACAACTAAGAAAATAAAACTAAGTGAGAGCAAAAAAATAAAGTCCCCCAGAATCAATCCTGAAGATAAAATAAGCATTCCTCATAGTCAAGTTCTTTATTTAAATTCTTTATTCTTCTAATTACAATTTAATAACTGTTCCTCAAAAACTATACCCATTTTTCAATTTACCTCACAATGAATTTTCTCTCATCACTCAAGGTAAAATAAAACTACAGTTATGCTCATACCCTAAATATATGCTCATAACCATATGCTTGAATTGGTTCTATCATCTCCACTATGTAAATAAAAATAAAAAATTAATCATGAGGGATTCAACAATAAGGTTAAAATTTCTTTGAGGCTGGGGGAAGGTGGGAAATTGATAAAAATCATTATCAAGGAGGAGGGTAAGGTCTACAAGTATAATGCATGATAATCATGAACAATGAAATGAAGTAACTCCTCCTAGAAAAAAAATGTGTCCATGCTCCAAACAACTCAAAGTGGGTCCATGAATATTTCAAGATAGCATAAGAATGTTCCTCATTCCTTCTTTTTTATTTTATTTTATTTATGTTTTGAATGTAATATCTAGGACAGATCTCACTTCCTTCACCTAACCATATATGATCTATCATAAGCTTAATCGGTCTAGTAATGGTTATTTTTACCTTCCCAATACACAACCCATATTTTTTTTCAAAGGAATAGGGTAAGTGTAGAGAATCCAAAAGTAATCATGAACGAAGTCATACAAATCTAGTGAAAATACCATTATACATATCCTCATAAACAATATCCCATTTCTATCAGTAGTGAAAAATCCCCCACAATTTTTCAAAAGATAATCATGGATCGTTCCAAGAGTAGGGTAGAAAGGGGTAATAGTATTGAAATAGATCCATCTAAACAAGGTTATTCATAGATAATACAGGATAAAGAAGGAAATATGCATAGGTGAGTCTCAAGAAAAATAGATCATCAAAGATTGACTCAATAATTTTAATAATATATTTGTTCAATCATGTCTTCAATAAGATCTCAATGCAAGTTATGATAGGTTTACATGCCCCAAGTATCTCTCAAGAAATATGCTCAAAAAATAATATGATAATGTAGATTTATAATTCTCTCAGGAAGGGGAGTAAATAAAATAACTGGAAATCACTCAGGCCATAGTATCCTGTAATAAGTCATTCAAAAGAAATTACAAGAATCTATAATTAGAATTAAATTACTCAACCAAACAATCATGATAAAAATATAATCATGAATAAAAATGGGTTTCAATAATCTCCAACCTAAATTTTTATTTTATTTAAATGTGTGTAATGAGATTTCAAGTATAAATAATTCTTTTAATAAACAATGTCTCCTATATGTTGAAATAGTGGGTGCCCTAGACCCAACTATTCTGTGCTTTTGATTACCATATCTTGTATACAGTAAGCTATGCATGATGTCATCTTACCATTATAGTGTAGACTTTTTTGTGTCCACTATTGAAATGGTAATGTCCAAAGGTTAATTGTTGTATCGAAAGGTTATAGCAGTTCCCAGGCTATAATGAGAACCTCTAGATACTATGACATTAATCTTAAATATATGTTCTATGGTCTATATACATCTTACTGATTGGACATAGTAGATGTCCGACCATCAGGTGCTGGGGGCTCATAAGCATTGAGACTTATTCTCATGAAGTTCGCACTTGGTGATCTCTAGAAGTGAGATCATGAGGACTGACCCGCCAATAGGAACACCACATGTTTCGGGTGTCATTGGATGTTCCTATCTACGATCATGTGTAATGGTCTCCTGACTTGAGATCATTACCAATGTATGTCATTTGATTGCGTACTTTGATGCAAGACGAAAACCATGGCAATGAAGTCGTGGAGAGGTAGTTTGTGTCGAGTGCGTCATTGGTGGCATGACATTGGTTGAATGGTCAAGAAAGGATTTGTTGCTTCCAAGTTATGGAAGTAATATATCTCTGGCCATATTGATATGGATGGAAGTACCTTTATAAGACCATGGCCATGGCAGTCGAGGGTAAATCCATCCAGTTACATCAACAAACAATAAAGCAAAAAAGGGCAATGACACGAGAGTGCGTCCTTCTTTATGAGATATTATAGACAAAGAGATTATATTACACAGTGCATGTTCGTAGGTTGGTTGTTGCTGCTGTGATAATACTTATTTCTTCAGGGGCCATGATGGGTTGCTAGATCCCGCTCTTGGTCTGTGAATACTATTCACGGCTGTCGAAATAAGGGCCTAGAGGGTCACACACAATAGCATATTCAAGAATCTGCCCTATTCAGTTGAATAGGAGTATTGGACATAGTGGGCCCCGCCAAAGGGGTTCGGGAATTTTCCAAAGTTAAACGATCACCAATGCAATAAATAAATTCATATTATTTGAGTTTATAATAATGAATATTGAATTTATTTATTAAATGTATTTACGAGTTTTATTAAATACATGAAAAAATATTAATTGACGAATATTAAATTATTCAAGGTTCAATTAATATTTATGGGAGCGATGGGTCGAGCTAAGGACTTAATTATTATCATGTAATATATTTTAATATATTACAAGTAAGTGATAATAATATTTATGACTCAGACAAGTAGTCGTAAAATGTCTTTGATAATGCGTTAATTATTCGGGGCCGACAAGGTGATACTGAGTATTTTAATTAAGCACTATAAATAGAAGAGGAGGGGCTTTTTCCAAATACTATTCATGGAGCTTATCTCTCCTCTTATCTCTCCCACACTCTAGAGAGAGATGCTCTGGATCCAAGGAGCTCGGATGGAGCTCTCTCTCGGGCATCGCTAGTGAAGCGATGCGGTGACCGTTGGAACGTCAAAGGCATCGTCGGTATTCCACGCTAGCACCCGGACTACGACGAACGGCGCTCCCGTGGATTCTTTGAAGCGCGTTTGGATGATCTAGAGGAATTCAGATTTGGATTCTTTGAGCAACGATCGCCAATGATGAGCAGACGTCGTGCATGGATTCGGATCTAAACCAGGTATTTTACGATTTATGTTTGTGCTTAAAATCCTCCACGTGAGATCCTCGGTTTTGACCAGGCTGCTCTTCACCGACGTCGGCAAGTTTACATCGAACGTCGGTGGAAAATTATTAAAAAATCCACATGTTTAGGGCTTCCGTTGCACGCCCGATTCCAACACTATACAATTTAAAGCATACAATAGTCCAATTTTGTAGATATTAAAGCTCAAGAAAGACTCCCCCAAACATAAAACGAGATAGTGTATGCACTATTTTTAAAAGCATCATGGGAGAGATAGAATGTATAAAATAAAAATAAATGAAATGGATATTCTAAATTGAAATTAGGGAATCAAGTGCTATCTATAATGAAAGTAATTACATTGGTAAACTTTATGGATGATGATGGACAACATGCTTCCTACAAAAAATTGTGAGAAAAAAACAACCTACACTAGATAAACCATTAATCTAGAAGGGTTAACCAATATGTTATTAGAAATATGGGTAGGTACAAACAAACAATATCTATAAAAATTTACTCTAATAGATGCTATAATTGGATACAATGAAGTTTGGGATTAATGACATACAAAAATTGTTAGAAAAGTAAAGACAGAGGACCTAATCACAAAAATAAATAAATAAAGAAAACAGAAAATATGGGTTGCCTCCAATAAATGATTAACATGACATTGTCATCTAGATATATGGACATAAATATCAATTAGTGTCTTCCAATGGAACATAGGTTCACTGCCTCCTGCAAGAACTGGTGGCTAAATCATCAAGCTCATGGGGGTGCTTGGTGGGATTAATCCCCTCAGAAATAGGTCGCCCAAAATGCTTATGTGAGAAGTAGTAAATTCCATAAAAATCATGGATGAGACTCCTTCTAAGTAAGGATATAGAGATCCTAAATCTATTTCTAAATATCAGTTACGTGTTAATAGATCATATGCGGGAGGCAAGGTGGTGACCTCATAGACTCTTCAAGGACCATAGAGGATGCAACAGAGCTATACATGGCTAAAGTAATGTAGAATTAAAAATGAAAATAAGTAAGAAATTGGTGAAACCATAATATTTTATCACATCCATATATATGAAAAGTGAAACATCATTGAAAAAGGGAATATAATTAGAATATAAAAAATAGACCCAAAAATATCATACAAAAAGTGAAGGGTATAAGGACATAACTAAATAATATGGGAAGAGTTTCCAAAAACTATATCAGAAGTCCCATCATAAATAGTTGGTCTCTATATTAGCTTTACCAAATCTACTTCATCTATGGAGGCAGGGGGTTGAAGGATTGACTGCTTTAATAGGTTTTGTGGTGCTGGCAATAGGCTCAATTGAGGATGAAGGGGGTGATGTGTTTTTCCATACTAAGGCCGTTCATCTAGAAGCTTGATTAATCAAAGGCACCTCAGTGGTAGATGTTATGGAAAGTCCCTTGCCTTGGAAAACCTACTCCAATAGGAACTCCTTCCTGGAGGAAGGGTCTATGAGCTTAGGATGTAGGTTGTCCAAGGCGGGAGGTGGTATGTGGATAAATATAGAAGTGGGGTATATAGGTGGGGGTGTGTTGGAAGATAAAGGGATTGGTGGAGGGGGAGGGGTGGTGAAGTGATATGGGTCGATGAATTGGATGTTAAGATGCTGACATATTTTCCTCGGGTTCTCTAGAAGGGATTGTACAATAGGAAATATTTCACTAGGAAGTGGTGGGGTAGGTGAAGATGGGGCTAGGGTGGTGGTAAAGGGATCAATTGCTGAGGTATAGTAAGGTGTGGCTGGAGATGGGTCTCAATGGGTGGGAGAATCATCCTCATTCCCTATGTACTCTAGATCCTATTGGTATCAACCCTCAATATTCTGTAGTAGCCCCATCTTATGGTGTATAAAAAGATCAATGGTATCCATCTGTCCAATAAAATAATTGGGTTGAGTGGTGTTAAAGGTGACGAGATGGAAGAAAAGATGGTTAATGAAGCTGCCTCCCATCAGAGTGCCACAAGCTCACCATATCAGGGTCCGGTAATATATGGCGAAATGTATGGCCATTTTGATGGTGGGATCACCCAGAGATGAGGAAATAATGATCAACTCAATCTATCTCACACTCCCATGTGCATCTCATGTGACCATATGGGCATGGGATAGAGCCTAATACACAATTAGCAAGGTGGCGCCCCGTAGTTGGGTTCTCTTCATTATACATGGATCATGAACACTCTGTGGATCCCTTGTGATTAACATCCAATGTTTTACTGCATCTTCCTTGTTTGGATAAGCTTCATGTTTAGGAAAGAAAGGGAGGCAATGAAATCAACTGAATAGATGTTGAGCCCAACACCAAAGTCACCAAGGGTGATCTCCCAATCCCTACCTCTAAGACTGAAGGTTATGTGGTAGATGGAAATATCTAAGGTGGATAGGAACTCAAGGAAGTTCTCCCACTAGGTCTCCTCAAACACCTGGGTGATGTTAGAGAGGTGCATGCATCCAATTGGGACAAGGACCTTCTCCTGAATCAAGATATTCTCAAGAATGGTGAGGTCCAATGTCTTATTTTTCCTTATAGGCTTAGCTTGTAGATAGAACAACATAACCTGATGCTTGGGTTCTAAGAAATGTAGGCATAAGTGCAAGTGTGGTTATTGGGAAGTGCTCTGAAACCTGATGAAAGTCAACTGCAACTCCTCAGAGGCTAAAGGTGTGAAATAGCCTTCATCAAAGAATGAAGCACACGACTCAGTAGGTGCTGAGGAGTAGTAACCGTTGCATTCTTTTATGGAGGAGGATCATTGTGCTCAGGTTCATGTTTAGAGGAGGAAGTTCCAATGGTCTTGGTTCTGGACTTTTCTAAATAAAGGAATGGGTAGGGGTTGGAAAGGGAATGGAATGTAGGTTAGAGGAGGAGGAAAAAGGGGAGGATAGGGAAAGAGGGTCAGTGGTGAGGTAGGATGAGGGAACTAAGGAGAGAGGGAGTCACTCATGGGAGGAAAAAAGAAAAGGAGGTGGTGGTCATGAACCTATGGTTCATGGAATTTTAAATTCACCTTGATTTTTTACATCTAGTAATTAATACATGACCTAAAAATTGTGAAATTTCAATTTTTTAACTCCCAACATTTACACATCAGGTAATGAGTACATGATGTGTATTTGAAATCTTTCTCCCCTTTTGGTCCATGACATATGTCCTTTAATTCCAAAGTCACGTAAACTTTATAAACTCTAAAATAACCTTTTTGAATAATCCTAGGTTGCCTCCTATTTTTCATTTCATTTAACATCGAGAGCTAGAGACACTTTGATTTAGATGAATGTTAAAGTAATGTTGCACCCCTCATAGAATATTTCTTGATAAAATTTTAACCTTTTTCCATTTACCTTGAAGGGTGGTTCTCCACCTTTTTGAATTTTGATGGCCCCATAGGGGAAAAATTTGATGACATCCAAAGGACCGACCATTATGATTTCATCTTTCCTGGGAATAATTTCAACCAGGAATTGAGTATAAGAACTTTATCTCCTAGTGTTAAGATTCAATGCATAATTCATTAGTCATGCCCTTTCTTTGACTTTTCTTTATAGATTCTATAATGTTCATATGCGTCCTTTCTAATTTATTCTAGTTCATCAATTTGTAGAATTCTAAATTCCCCATATTTTTGAGCATCCATGCTCAAATTTTTGATTACCCAATAAGATCAATGCTCTAATTCCATTGGTAGGTGAAAAAGATTGTCATACACAAGGTGAAACAAAGTAGTGTCGATGGGAGTATTATACACTGTTCGATATGCCCAAAGCATGTCATCTAGTTTAACACTCTTGTCCTTTTGACTTATATTCACCACATTTTCAAGAATTTTTTTAATCTCTTTGATAAACAGTTCAACTTTCCCACTTGGTTACAGTTGGTTGGGGGTTCCAGTATTATATCATATTCCATGTTTTCCCAAAAAAAAATTCAAAATATTATTTAAAAAATTAGTTCCCTGATCACTAATGAGTAATCAGGGGAATCCGAACCTGGAGAAGATATTTTTATTTAAAACATTCATGACCACTTTTATTGAGTTATTAGTGGTAGCATCAGCTTCTACCCACTTTGAGACGTAGTCCACAAAGACTAGAATATAAAATTTACTTTGAGAATTTGGGAATGGAACTATAAAATTGATTCCCCGTATATTGAAGATTTTGACTTATAGGATGGGATTTAGGTCATTTCATTTCTTTTCCAAATGGTACTTGTTGGTTGGAACTAATAACAGATTTGAATGAATCTCCTGCATCCTGATGGGGTATAGGCTACAATAATATGCTCTGAAGAATTTTGGCCATAGTACGTCCAGGTCCATGATTCCCTCCAAATTGAGATTTTGAAACATACTGAGAATTTTTTTTATTTTATCTTCCATGATGTAGAATCACATTAGGCCATCATCACATGGCTTGAATAGTAGTAGATCATCCCAGTAGTAATGTGAATCATCGACTAAAAACATCTTTATTTTTTGATAGGATAAGTGTGGGTAGAAAAATCCCAAGGAAATATAATTTTAAATATAAAAAAACCATGGGCATGCTTTCGTATTTATACTGAATAATGTTTCATCAGGGAAGTTATCCTTGATTATCATATTTTCATCATCCTCAATGCTGGTTAGTGGGAGTTTGGATAAGTGATCATCAATGATGTTCTTAGTTCCTTTTGTTTCCTATACGACTATATAAAACTATTGTGGTAGTAAGATCCATCGTATCTACCACAGTTTGGAATCCTTTTTGCTCAGTAGATATTTTAGCTCTATATAATCTATATAGACCACTACTTTGGATAGTATGAGGTATAAATACAATTTTTCAAATGTATAGACAAATAACAGTAATTCTTTTTTGGTGGTCATGTAATTGACCTGAGGCTCATTAATCATATGAATGGAATAAAAAATGAATGAAAGATGTGTCTGACCTGATGTCCTAAAATAGAGCCTATAGTGAAACCACTAGCATCATACATTAGCTCAAAGTACTTGTACCAATCTAGTGAAATGATCATCAGAGCGGCCACTAGACTATTCTTTAAAGTGTTGAATGACCACTGACACTCTTTAATTTCTGATGGATCAACTTCCATGCCTTGATTGTATATTTTTTATCCAAGGACTATGCCTCCTTGAACCATAAAGTGGCATTTTTTCCAGTTTAATATGAGGTAATTTTCATCACACCATTGTAAGACCAAGTACAAACTAATCAAGCAAAATTTAAAGGATCTTCCATAGTTGGGAAAATCATCCATGAAAATTTCCAAAATCTTCTTTACTATATCATGAAATATGTGTTTCATGCATCATTAGAAAGTCACCAGTTTATTGCACATTCCTATTGACATCCTTCTATAGGCGAATGTTCAAAAAAGACATATAAATGTAGTCTTTGAAAAATATTTTGGATCAAATTCTATTCGATTTTACCTGGAGTATCCATCTAGGAAACAATAGAATCCATGCCCATATAGTCTCTCCCGCATCTGATCAATGATAGGTAATGGGAAATGATCCTTTTAGGTTTCCTTGTTATGGTTTCTGTAGTCAATGCATAATCTCTATCTAGTGATGGTTCAAGTTGAGATTAAGTCCTATTAATTGTTTTTAATAATTATAAAGCCACCTTTCTTTGGGAAGACTGGTAGTGGACACAACCATTCACTGTCATAGATTGAAAAAATTATTCTCATAGCTAGATGCTTTAGTATTTCCTGTTTGACTACTTATATCATTGGAGGGGCGAGTCACCTATGGGGTTGACTTTGGGGCTTAACACCTTCTTCCAATAAAATCTTATGGGTGCCTATCATGGGGCTAATCCCTTTAATGTCAGCCACTCCCCAAGAAATTGAATTCTTGTGCCTTTTCAGTACTATAATGAGTATTTATTCATGTACTTATGTTATTTCCAAGCTAATAAGGACTAGATGTTTGGTTATAGTGTCTAAGAATGATTACTTTAGGGTGCTTGATAGAGGTTTTAATTCCAACATCAGCTGTTTGATGATTGAGAGTATAAATGGTGGGACAGTAACCCTTATCAGAGGTTCACTATAATTAACATCCTCATAGTTAATACATTTATCTTCATTAGGGGAATGGATCTTGTTTTTTTCCTCAATGGTGGTGAAATTATCTCTCTTATCAGTAAGAAAATTGATTGACAGTCGAATGTATCATCACATTACTGGGAATCCTTCACTAAATCGAACACTACCTGTTCATGACCAACTCTAAATATTACTCTCCCTTGATTCATGTCAATTAATTCCTTTCTAGTGGTGATAAATGGGCATTATAGGATAATATGAACTTCTTTTTATTCTTCTATGTCTATGATGTGGAAATCTGTAGGAAAGATGAATTTTCCAACATAGACAACCTTGATAATCCTCAAGGGTACATTATTAATCGGTCATCCAGTTTTAGTACCACTCTCATTGTCTCCAGTTCTTTGAGACCTAGTTTTCATAATATTCTCATTGACATGATATTGATTCTTGTGCCAAGAATGCACAACGATCTTCTGAAGTTTCATGCCCCTATAATACAACGAATTGAGAAACTACCAGGGCCACATATTTTTGGTGGAAGCTTCCATTAGATAAAAATGAAGCATTCTTCATTTATGGATACGAATCCTAGGTCTTCCATTTTCCACTTATCAGAAATCAATTATTTTACAAATTTTTCATAGGTAGGAATTTGAGTGACGTCTTCAGTGAAGGGGATCCACTACGAGAAAAACTGATTTTTGCAACGGGTTATTTGCAACGAGATTTTTTCCCATCGCAAAAAGATACCCGCGGTTTGGCGCGGTTTGCGCGCCAAACCACGCAGAAGGGTATTTGCGACGGGGGAATTCTCCATCGCAAACAGTGCGTCCATCGAAGGGTATTTGCGATGGGTCCTGACGCAAATACCCGGCAGCGATAAATACTATTTACGACGGGATGTTGTCCTGTCGCAAATAGTGTGTCGGCAGGCCACTATTTGCGACAGGACCCGCCACAAATACCTTTTTAACCGCTGACAATAATTAATGCGGCTGAAGCTATTTGCGACTAGTCTCGTCGCAAATAGTACTATTTGTGACGGGTATCCCGTTGCAAATATTCTCGTCCCAACTAATCTAATGTATATATACCCCCATCTGTTTTGTCCTTCCTTCCCCCCAATTCCTACTTTCTCTGTCTCTCTAAACTCTAATTTTAGAGTGAAAATTTTTCAGAGTTAGTTTTTTTTACGAAGAAGTTGTGAAGGTGTCTACAATTATAAGAGATCAAGTTTAAATGCATTTATGTTTTATTTAATTTAATATTTATTTCATTTTTTATATTAATTTTAATTATTGTTGATTAGTTGTAATTAAATTAGATTTAAATTGTTTTTTCATCAGTATTTATTTGTAATAATAAATTGAAATTATTAGTATTAATTCTTAGTAATTTGTAATAATTAATAATTATTAACGATAATAAGTAATATATATAAATAATTAGCAGTAACTAGTAATTAGTAGCTATAATTTGAAGTAATTAATAGTAATTAACGCTAATTAGTAATAATTTGGAAAAATAGTAATAATTAGGAAAAAATAGTAATAATTAGAAAAAAATAGTAATATATATTTACAACTAGTAATAAATACTAATAATTAGTAATAAATACTAATAATTAGTAATAAATACTACTAAGTAGTAATAAACGGTAATAATTAGTAACAAATACTAATAATTTGTATTAAATAGTGTTAATTAGTAATAAATGGTAATAATTAGTAATAATTAGTAAAAATAGAAATAAATAGTAATAATTAGTAATAATTAGTAAAAATTAGTAATAAATAGTAATAAACAGTAATAAATAGTAATAAATAGTAATAAATAGTAATAAATAGTAATAAATAGTAATAAATAGTAATAAATAGTAATAAATAGTAATAAATAGTAATAATTGGTAATAATTGGTAATAATTAGTAATAAATAGTAATAAATAGTAATAAATAGTAATAAATAGTAATAATTAGTAATAATTAGTAATAATTAGTAATAATTAGTAATAATTAGTAATAATTAGTAACAATTAGTAACAATTAGTAATAATTAGGAATAATTAGGAATAATTAGGAATAATTAGTAATAATTAGTAATAATTAATAATAATTACTAATAATTAGTAATAATTAGTAATAAATAGTAATAAATAATAATAAATAGTAATAAATAGTAATAAATAGTAATAAATAGTAATAAATAGTAATAAATAGTAATAATTTGTAATAAATAGTAATAAATAGGAATAAATTGTAATAAATATGAATAAATAGGAATAAATAGAAACAAATAACAATAAATAGCAATAAATAGCAATAAATAGTGATAAATTGCAATAAATAGAAATAAATAGCTATAAATAGTAATAAATAGTAATAAATAGCAATAAATAGGAATAATTAGGAATAATTAGAAATAATTAGCAATAATTGGCAATAATTAGGAATAATTAGTAACAATTAGCAAAAATTAGCAAAAATTAGAAATAATTAGCAATAATTAGCCATAATTAGGAATAATTAGCAATAATTAGGAATAATTAAGAATAATTAGCAATAATTAGCAATAATTAGCAATAATTAGAAATAATTAGGAACAATTAGGAATAATTAGGAAAAATAAGGAAAAATTAGGAAAAATTAGGAATAATTAGTGTTAATTAGGAATAATTAGTAATAATTAGTAATAATTTGTAATAATTTGTAATAATTAGTAATAATTTGTAATAATTAGTAATAATTAGTAATAATTAGTAATAAATAGTTATAAATAGGTATAAATAGTAATAAATAGTAATAAATAGTAATAAATAGTAATAAATAGTAATAAATAGGAATAAATAGTAATAAAGAGTAATAAATAGCAATAAATATTAATAAATAGTCATAAATAGTAATAAAAAGTAATAAATAGTAACAAATAGTAACAAATAATGTTGATTTGATATGAAATTTTAGTGGAAAGGATATATATTCCCCTTTTCATTACCCCAATGAGGGTTAGTCAAGCTATTCGAAGGTATTTTGGTAGGCAGGCCTTTGCCAACTATAGGGTTGTAGCTCCTTGATTCGTTGAGTGGACTTCCCAATCCTGAAATATGGACATGGATTTCCTCAACACTTTCCTTCAAGTTGCATAAATTGAGAGGGATACTTCTCTTGATATAATATGGTTAATTCAATCTATAACCTAAATAATAATTCTACGTTAAAATTAAGTGTCACAATGAGGTTAGGTCAAACACTTAGTTTTAAGGATTTCATTCCTAATCAAGTAATGGAAGGCCAAATCATACTTAATATTTAGTTGATGGATTTTATTCATTATGTATAAATTATCTTGTTTTATCCTTTATATGTATTGTTAATATTAAGTGTATTTTACTTAAGTGATTAACCATGTTTTTATAAAAACATTTACGCATAATCCATTTATTTATATTCTATTTTCGCACATTAGTGTATTTATTTATGTGATCGTGGTCTTGAATCCATAAAATAAATAATGTATAAGATAGAAATAAATAAATAAATAAATAAACCAATCATGATATTATATAATGGTTGATTTATTGATAGGATAATAAATGAACCTATGAACTAGGGGAAAACACTTTATGTCGGTCTTGGCATGAGTTGTAGCTCCACCTATCCACCTGTGCATTACATGGTTCGATATTATCTTGGTTTCATATTCAACCACCTACACACGCCATGGAAAACTCCTTCAATTTCATGTATTAATTACTCACATGTATGTGAGGGTAACTAAAGGATTGGATAAGGGGGATTACATAAATAACCTCAGACATGAAAGTCCTACATAATAATGTAGGGAGGGATGACACACAAGACATAATTTTAATTTAATAATTTATAATTTTAAAACCATGAGATAAATTGAATTAAATAAATACAAATCATACATAGGTCTTGGTCAAGTGCATGAATGATCATACACATGCAATGAATATGAAAAAGTAAAAATTATTAATATCAATTTCTATTTTCTCTTTATTATTAAGATAAACATGCTCGTATTGATTAATTAATTAATTAATTAATTAATTCCATTTCATATTAATGACTATCTAAATTCTCGTGAATTTACCAATCATAAAATGAATTCATAGCATATAAATAACAGAACAAAAAATTAAAGATAATTATAGTAAGTTTATTGATCATTTAATAATTATTTAAAACCATTATTAAATTGTCAAGAAAAGTAGGATATAATCAATATAATAAGGTTTTAATGTTATAATTATAAATTTCATATAATTTAATTCTATACATTATTGGTAGACTATATGATGTGTACTTACAACATACACACCACGTACCTCAATTGTCATGTTTCCAAGATACATGACTAGGGCTTTAATGTGTATCTTGGTTAGACTGCATAGTGTCTACAATCCATCTATAATTTATTTATTTCTATTACCATGTTCATGGGATACATGCCTAGGTCTTTATCATGTATCTCAATAGATTACATGGCCTATACTAATAAGATACAGGTTGTGTGGTCTGAATTTTATGTGTTTGTGTAACCTGGCAAAGGACTTAGCATGTTCATTAGGTGAGGGAATACATGATGTGTACAATCCAACTACACATCATGTATCTCGTTTTCCATGTGTCCTTATAAATCACTAAGGAAATATGTGTGTATCTTGGATATCAGAATTAATGAACTACACATCATGTATGTCGAATACACCTCATGTACTTCATTATTGCTCTATGATGTTAGTATCAAGTGATTTTAGCCATGTATTTGACCACACAGTTTGTGAAAATTTAACTGCTAAACCATGTAGACTACACAACATGTACGCCAACTACACATTGTGTAATATGTCATTTCATGTTCCATGTTGGCCAAGTCTATACGTGGTGTGCAGTAAATGCACCATGTGTAGTTACTGTTCAGTGTGTTTTGTATCCCATGGCATAGCTAGGTGGAGTGCACTTGGGTAAACAATGTGTACTCCAACTACTCATTGCGTAATCACATGCTACCTAGACAGAATCCTTAACACTTACCAATGGCGTCTACGGTCATTCTTTAGCTGTTCTTATTTCATTAAGAAAATGAAACACCGATTGATGATGATTAATATGTCCAAAACATTTTAATTAAAATTGTATTAAAGAAAAAATATTTATTGAAATGAAAATCTAACCATTTTTTCACATATATATCAGAAATCAAATAAATAATTATAAATTTGAAACATGACTTCTCTAATACCATTTTAAGGGTTCTGGTGTAGCAGAAGTGCTGGTGGTAGGTGATAAATTAAAAATGATTTTACTTAGAGTTTCCCGAAACCCCAATAGAGGATCTTGCATGATAATTTTATAATTAATTTATTTAGATATGAATAAATGAATTACCTCATCATAGGATCATTTCATTGATGAAATCGTTGATCTTCCAAAATACTCTTTTTAGATTACCTTTCTTGTGTTGTAAGGATTAAAGTGTAGAATCCCTCTAGTGATGATCCACATGTTCTCCTTTGGTCTCCAAACGATGCCATTTTATTTACATGTGATATCATGGTGAATTAATACTCTCACATTATTTATGTTGATGTCATGAATTTCCTTAGGTATTAATGGTATCTCTTTAGTGCTTCTTGTTATTGAAAGGAAGAGAGGAGGAATGGAGAAAGAATTTTGTTGTTTGAAATGATTCTCAAATCTTGTTTAGCCTACACAGTAGACACAACCATTTATTTATATAGATATTTTTTTTGTTAAAATATTATTTAATTTTATACCAGACCTTAAATAATATAGTAATCATTATCAAACCCCATTACATATAATAGTGCTAATAATAATAATAATATTATTATTTTTGTTAATATTTTTTAGCATGCATTGACTTGCGCAATGAAAAATATTATTTACCATCTTGAAAATAAATATTCATTAGCATACATGATATTCTTTCTCTCTAATTCCTCAACATTTATTTAATAACCAAATAAATATTTAATTAAATATTTTATTCATCAATAATCAAATAAATATTTTATTTAAATTATAGTGAATAAATATTTATCAAATATTCTTGTAATAAATTAGTTATTACCTAGAAAATATTATTGATCAATAAAATAAGAATAAATTTATTACTTAGTCTTGCAAATAATATTTATTCCATTAATTAAATTCAAATATAATTTAATTAAGATCAACTAAAACACATAGTGTGTAACCCTCTAGGATTCATTATCATTGGCATTAGGTGGGCTTTCCAAAAGTCCAAGCTTACTATCTAGAAACAAGTTAAGGCACTCAAGATAAAGAACATAAGGTCGAAACATTGAAAACCACATATGAAAGCTCATTGTGTAATATATTCCCCTTGTCTCAATATCTCATCAATAAAGTTTCACATCAATTTCATCAACCAATGCGCATGATGCATATTTCTTTGAATATTTTAAATAAACACATCATCACACCATGGTCATGAAATTTAATGTGATGGTTCTATTCCAATCAAAGTGTCAAGATATCAACTTCTATAAAGATGGAGGGGGAAAATTCTTCCTAAACTTATCCATTAATAACATGTCATTCATGACTAAAAATTATTTTTTATTTGATTATCAAATCAATTTTAAGGATCAAGTGAGAAACCAACATATTCATAAAAACAACCAAATAAAAAGCATAGCAAAACCAAATCAAAATACTGGTTCCACCTCTCCCCAGCAGCTATACCAAGTGATGGCCCTCCACCAAATCATGAGAACTCGGCATACAGTCCCGTGCAAAGATGCACGGGCACAGAACTGATGGCCAAGCCATACCCTCTCAGTCTTCCACTCCAAGTAACATGCTGAAGTGACAACCTCATGCTCTGAACCCCATCTGAGGTGGAACCAGAAAACAAGCTGGAAACGAAACACCCAAATTCGTCTCGAAACGCATAAAATGATTATTAAATACCCCTTTGAAATATATGATGTGATGGTTTTCATAAATAAATCTATGTTCATGAGTCATGACATGTATTAATGATAATATAAAATTCTAAATACTATTACAATTATTGAAGTTAAAAATATCCGATGACACCAAAACATGAAGAATTAATATTGGTGGGTTTTTCATCATAATATATCATCTTGGATATTACCAAGTGCGAAATTCATAAGAAGAAGTCTCATATTCTTATGAGTAATTTCATCAGATAGTTTATATACTATGGGTCCCATAATAGTATGTTATTTGAACACAAAACTATATTTATGAATACCATCATGGCACTTCAAGGTTCTCATCATAGAGGTGAACTTCTATGACCATATCAACATGACAAATACCATATGACATTATTATTTCAAAATCAATTATACCAATGAACAATATGCAATAATATGTTTAATTAATATCTAAATTATCTAATATACATGTAATCAAAGTACAAACAGTTGATCTTAGGACACCAAATCCAAAAACACCATCTATGACCTATAGTGGCCTCCTCACCATATGGTTTACCTTATATTTATCCTTGAGTTCCACCTCAATACATTCCAGCTCCAAACACATGCCACTCCTCATCATCCACACTCTCTTGATCCATATTTTGACCCACGATCTCACGAGTCACATGTCTACAAGACCATGTCAACCATGCTTCATGTCATTTCAACCTCAACATTATAAATACCCCTACCCTAGTATCCCAAAGACAGTGGTTACTTTACTACTTTGGAATAATATACAATTAATTACACCATGAAGGACTAAATATTTTAATAGTCTTCATAAACTCGACACATACTTGAGACTTTAATTACATTTGAAAAAAATACAACATAATTTTTTTAAATAATATCATTATTCCCTCTAGAGTATCCTTGCATATCATTCAAAGTACACTTCTTGGATTCCTAGGAAAGGAAACAAAATAAGGGTGATATAAGATGCTTAGTAAGAGTTACATAAAGTTGAAGTTATCATGAATTAATAATAATAATCAATATAGAAAGGTAAATAATTGAATACACATGCCATTTAAATAATTTGACTATCATAATTAGATAAGGCATAATCAATATGATAAGAAAAATATCTGAACACATATTTCATTTAGTCATTAACTTTAATATCATGATTAGATAAGGCATAATCAATATGGAAAGGTAAATATATGAACACAACTTCCATTTAATCAATAACTTTACTATCAGGATTAGATAAGTTATAATGAATATGGTAAGGTAAAAAACTGAACAGATATTTCATTTAATCAATAAACTGATAATGAAATGCATCTACAGATAATATAATTAAAAAAATATCATGGATAATAATAACTAAATTCTTAATGAAGGAATTGAATCATTATTTTACATCATGATCTCAGGAATCATGATACCTCTACTATCAAGACCTTTCATAAGATAGTTTAAAACTGATGGGTATGTATACAATATAAATCTATTTAACCAAGTCTAGTCAACTAATTCATATCATGAGACTACTGATGCATTAATGATATATCTATAAATGGGACCCACTCGTATCTTTTTTCCAAATCATTCCTCATATGTCTAATAATTTATTTAATTCATGAATCAATATGCCTTATCAAAAAAATTTCATATCGAGTAAGGTATACAAATTAACAATAATTTCCCCAATCAATCATATAACATTCAAAGTAAAATACCATATATAGAAATGACATGTGGTTTATGTAATAATTATATCAATGATAAATATTATGGATATTTTTGGGGAAATGTAATTTCTAATGATAATAAGAAAATGAATTGTTTAAGGGAAAGTTAATGATTGCAAAAAATAATCAAGAAAGAGAATGTGAATACTTTACCAAGTCAAACGGATTATAAACCATCAAGATAAATAATATGGATGGTATCAATAAAATATATCCCCATTGGATCATAATTACAATAAAGGGAATATTTCATTGATGAATATAAATACCATAAAAATTTCATCAAATTCATTCTTAAGGAAAATAACCTTTTCACTTTGATTTTTTTAAACAATAATTTTGAAAAATATTTTGTGCAATATCCTGATCATTAATGAAGGTACATCCTTGTTAAAATTTTGGGATAAACTATCTTTTATGGTTAAATAAGTGTTTTTAGAGTGCTTGAGGAGTTTGGAGAGTGTCTTGGGGGTGCAAGACATGAAAAGAGAAGACAAGTGGACCACAATACATAGTGAACGGTTAACGCATGGTCAATGAAAACCATGCTCCTGGTCCAAGAAACCATGAGTAATGGGAACCATTTTGGATAGAGGTCTATCACATGGTTACCGCATGATTTTCCAAGTCATTCGGGTGCCCCCAGGAAACCATGTGGCATGGATCCTCTTGGAAGAAGGGATCCACACAGTTGGCGCACATTTTGGAAATCATGTGTCCAAACCATGAACCCTTAAAAAGTGGGAATTTCCCATTTTTCCTTACAAACCTATTTCTCACTCCTTTTATTTTCCTCCCATTCAACCCCCTTTACCCTAGGTGATGAACTAGCATCCCCCTCTCTATACATGGATGTTTTTCCTTTAATTCTTGGGAGTTTGGAGTGCGTTTCGGTGTGAATCAATGATCAGGGTGATTCTAACACTTCTCTTTGCTATATTTTTTGGATTAGGTCTTGTAGAATCTATCCTCTTCTTTTGAAGCCCTAAAACCTTACTTTACTAGAATATTCTATGTTGGGGATTTAGTGGGTGTTTGTGTTTGAATAAAGGGCGGAGTTTAAGCAAGCAGTCGTCAATGATCATTAGGCAGGTGGTCTTAAAGCCTTTTCCCATAGTCTTGATGTGTTATATGTGTATTCCATTCTTCTATTTTTTTCCATGTTTCATTTTGATGTCTTGGGTTATATAAAGTGAATTGGACCTTATATTGAGGTGTGATACCCTTTGTGGACCCCATTGGATTTGTTGATGATGTGAGATTGAACTTAGGGCTACCCATGGGAAAAACTGGGTCCTTGTAATTGGTGAACAATATTAGTGAACCTTGATATAGGGGTATGAATAGAGAAAATGTTAGTAAAAATGTAATTGGTTTGTGGGTAGGGTTAATGGGTTAATTGAAACCATTATGTGTTTTCTTTTGTACATGATTAAGTGGTTTTGAAATGGTTTCATTCTCACATTTTGGGGTTTTGACCCAATTATAGATTTATGGATGGGAAATGATGTTAGAAAGTGATAAATGTTTTGAAAGGAGGTGTTGACCTCAAAGTGATTTTAAAATGGGGTTTCCTAATGATATTTCAAATGATATTTTTAAATGAGGTAAAGTTAACCTTTTTTGAAGATGGTTTAATGGTTGTTTTGGATGGTTGAATTGGAAATGAAAGCCTTTATCATGTTTTTTTAAATAGGAAGACCCATATTTAAAGGGTGGATTCAATATGTTTTCTAATAAGTAATTTTAATTGTGTTTTATCCGTGATGCAAAAATAACAGTCCAATGGGCCCATAATCATTGAATTGATTTGCAGGATAGTGAGATTAGACCCATGAAAATTTTGTTGGCATGATAACATAGTTTTGATTTGAACTATGTGATGAATGGGCCTAGTGGATGACATCACTTAGGGGGTTTCAGGCCTAATGATATATGTGTTTTATAGTTATCATTTTTATTGGTGAATTTGAAACATTTGGTAAATGATATTAATATTAATTGTGTTTAATTGAAAATATGGAATAAGGGAATGTTTGGTATAATGTTAATGGGTTAATGAGAAATTATTTTCAAATGATAATTGTGTTAAAGGGTTAAGGAATTAAGGTGATTCATGTGCTAAATGAAATGTGAAATGTGATTGTTATGTGTTTGGATTATGTTTTTTTGTGATATGGTATATGTGGTTGATGGATAGATATATATATAAGAATATGAACATGTCTTGGCAGTGTGGCGTATTGACTAAGGTTCTACAACCATGGGTTGAGTTAGAATGAGGCTCTAAACATCAACCCACAATGCATAGGTTAGGAAAGGGGACCTTTATTCCCCTAATGATTGAATTCCCCCCGAACCAAGGCTTTGAGGTGAGGATAATGTGTTTTTTTTCATGTGATTATCCCTAGTGAGATATGGACTTGACTTATTCCCATATGTATGTTAATTAACCAATATAGGCCGTGGTGTAAATGATGTGAATGCCTAACCCATGGAACACATGATGATAATGAATCAAATGGATATTATTAACTAATGGTTACGAGATAGTTTGTGATTAGTGAACACACGTTATGGTTAAATGTGTGTGTAACCCCTCAGGTCTTTATTTATACTTCTAGTGTGAACTGAGTTAGTTTTTTTGATTGGTTAGATATAGAGAAATTATGGGGTAAATTGGATAATAAATAATTACATAAATGTTTTCCCTATTTCCTTTCTTATTTATTGCACTTGTTACCTATATACAAATTTTTATAGATTGGATATCAATTTAGACACCATTAGTGGTGGTATACTGAGTTATACTCACACCTTTCTCATGCACCCATGGCACTTGGGTACCCAAGAAGATGCTACTTGGTTTCAGGTACATGTTTAGGAAAGGGACCTGGAGTTTGGTTATTCATAGGATGATAGGTTGGAGCATGAGAGGTCAGGACCTGGTTGGGACTTATGTTCGAGTTCAATGTATTTTTTCAGTTTTTATCTGGTTTTCATTGTTTGACTTCTTTCCATGTAAAGTATTCACTAGATTTTATTATAGTATATATCCATGGTTAATTTTGAGTTCTAATGTATGTTTTCCATTTATTTTTCATGTCAGTTGTTTTACCAGTTGATGTTACTTATGTTGTGGATACACTCTGATAAGTGGGTATATACTCCCATATGTTTCTATTTAGACCCATGATTCTTATCGACAACCACTGGAATATGGGGAGGCATGCCTGAGGACATGTGACAACCCAGCCCAGAGCACCGGTTATAGTGGATTCCGAGTCAAGGACGTTACAAAGTGGTATCAGAGAAGGTTTTATTTTGTATTACTATTTGGGAATGGTATATATGAGACTAAGATCCTGTTGGGACTTGGAAATGAGCTCATTCTTGGGATCCTACAGCCCCACGTATGAGGGAAAACCCAGGTTTCCAGGGGTGGTAAATGATGTTCTATTTTTCGATTTTATTTTTGGTTGATATTTTAACATTTATAGGAATACTTGGATGTGATGTTATTGATTTATGAGGTTTTATCTCTTGTATCTATGTGACAAGAGAGGGTGTGTGAGTTTATACATCACGCTAGGCACATAGGATAGATCGGTCATCCATATGTTGATTATGATTGACTTGTGAGTGACATAATGATAAACCAAGTGGGTATAAAAAGTGAAACTGAATGAAATTATGGGTGTTGAAAAGTGGGTTACAAAGGGGTATTGAGAAATGTAAATCCTTGGGTTTGGAAAAGGGTAAATGTTTTGAAAAGTGGTTTTGAATAAAGAAAGTATTTATGAAATGATGGGATAACAAAAATATTTTTTTAAAGTGTAAATTATTGGGTTTTGAAAATGGGAAGTTTTGAAAATTGAAATCATGGGTTTAAATGTTATATTCTAGTTAAGAATGGAAATGGGAAAATAATGGAACTTTTAGGGACACCAGTGGTGGTTATCCCTTATTTTGGTTTTTGGCCCTATATATGGGTGGTCTTGGAAGTGAGAGTGCCTTAGTTTGAGACCCTATGTTGTGGGATGTGAGATCTTGTTGAGTTGGGTGTACTGGTTAATGGGATATTTCTTGTTTCATCTTTGGTTAGGATGTGACCATGAATTTGTGAAATGTATTCTATTAATGTGAATGTGGTGATCCTTGTGAGTTGTGTTTGGACCCTAGAGTGGGTGTTCGGTTTGTGATGCCACGGTATGTGTGCAAGTATCTTTGGCGTGAGACCTTGAGTAAGTGGTTGTTTGGTGCATTAGACATAGTATTTTTGGGATGGGGTAGTATGACTATAGTGAGTAGCTAGTTGTTTGAGGTTTGGGGAGTATGGATTAGAGAGAGCCAGGGACCTTTTTTTGGTGTGGCCCTAGTTTGGGAAGTTTTTATCATTTGAATTTTGAGGATGACCTATGAGAGAGGTCGGTCAAGGTATCAGTGATTTTGGGTGTGTTCTTCATAGGTAGACATTTTGTACCTTGGTGATGTCACATAGAGAGTGTTTCCTAGTGTGGGATTAACCTTGAGAGTTAAGTGGAAAACTTAATGGTATCGGGAGATGTGGCTCTAAGTTGAAAATATTGAGAAATCTAGGGTAGCCTCAAGGGAGGTCAACCTAGTGTTTTATATGAGTGGAATGTGAAGAACATGTGGGTTCTTAAGGTGAGCTCGATGAACGATGGGTACCATCACGTTTTGGTAAAAATGAATGGTTATGCCTTGTACTCACTATCGGGGAGCACTTGGGTGATTGTGTTTGATTGTAAGGGTGTTTGTGAAGGGAAGGATTGTTCGGAGACATGACATTATGCTTTTGATAGAGTTATATGTGGAGTGAAATGGTGGTTTTGGGGTGGACAAGGAAGGGGTGATCAAAGCATGGATGAGAGATTTTGTTTTAGAGTTCACCCGGGGTGATTGTGGTCATGCGATTGGACTGTTTATATGAATGGTTTATATGAGATTTTGAGAAGGCCTTGGGTTGGATGAGGCTGGTAGATCAGGTGGCATGATCAGATGGGGTGATGTACAACTTGTGTGAGCTAGAGTCGGGTTTTGTGTGAGTGGTCACAGGAGAGTGAGAGACCTCAATGGTTTTGATGTGTACTAACTGATGGGAATGTGTTAGGTATGTATGATGTTATTGGGATATGTGCCTATGTGGGTTAGGTGTAAGAAAATATGTTTTTATGGAATAAAAGTGGAGAGGCCCTGGTAGTGTGAGAAAGTGGTTGGTTTGGACTGGTAGAATGGATCGTTGTGTATCTTTTGTGATCAGTGGGGCCTTGCAAGAAGAACCTAGGTGAGGTGATGTTAATGGTCCCGAAAAGGAATTTCGGGTCCCGACTACCTAGAAAAGGTTCGTGAGGTATCAGTGAGTTTGGTTGATATTTCCATTCAAGTTGTGGCGTTTTAGTGTGGATGAGACACATGCGGGTAGGGTAGCCCAAGGTCTTTGGTAATTTGAGGTGTCCTCATGGTAAGTCCTGATCAAGGTGGTGGATACTTTGTTATGGTGTTCATTGATGACTTCTTAGCATACTTAACCAACGAGGATCATTCCCAATATCTTGACATCATCCTAGGTGTGCTGAGAAGGATATGGATTTATTCCTATTAGATTGAGTGTGTTTGGATGGGAATGGATCCTCTTGGAAGATAAACTCGAGCTGTGTTTGTTGTGGTATGTGTGTGGGATTCATATAGTGGGGAAGTACACCATCGACTGATTACAATGGTGGTTCTCGAAATGGACCGAAGATCGATGAATTCCATGTGTGTCATTCTCAGAATCCAAGAATGATTAGAGGGTCATGTTTGCTTTTTTATTACATTGGAAGCTAGATGGCCACATCCATGTTTTGGGGTTCATCTTGTTTTTTAGCGTAAGTTGCAGAGGTCAAAATTTCTTGAGGGAAAGCAGAGATAATGACAAACCTAAGGTGGGAAGTGTTATGTTTAGTCATGGATGTGTAGAGCAAGTTGGGAAGTGGATGTGGTGGAATCAAGTATCCAATGAGAAACCTGTGAAGTTTATGTCTGGGTTCCTTGGGAGGGAAAATGGTTTAGCCTTAGATGTGAGGGTCGGTCGACCCGAGTTTTGTCTTTGGGCTCAGGCTAGTTCCAGAGGTAATCAGTGTGGTCACATTGGAGATGTGTTGAGGGTGTTATAGATCATGAAAATGGTTTGAAGAAAATTGAATGTTGTGATGGTGAAGTTTTACCAAACATCGGGGATAACTTCGGTAGGTGTGTGCAGATGAGGGTGGTATGATTTAAGTTAAAAGGAATCATGGCTTGGTAAAGTTGAGACATAAAAATAGTAGAATTTAGATAGTGATGGAGAAAGTCAACCGAGGATGGACTGACTCGGCTGGAAAAAATTAATGGATGTTGTGGGATGTAAGACACCTCCAGTTAACACCAGAAGAATAAGATAATTTTGGTAATTGAAATGGGATTTAAGGAAGAACCAAGTTACCCTTGAATTAGTATGTACAAAAGAGGTTTCTGATCTATATGGATTCAACGGAATGGTTGAATACCAGTGTTAGATGGTGTTCTTGTGGAGGCTTGGGGGAAGTGAGTTGGAAAACGCATTGGGTAAGTTGTGGAAGCTAAGTTGAGGCCTTGTTGGTCTTCATTTTTTAGTTATTGAAGTGATCAATACAAGAAAAAGGGGTGGTTATGGGTTAAATCATATGGTGGGAGGCACCATAATAGGAAATTGTTCAGTTACTAGCATAACCGACAGTTCGAGTTGAATGGACTCGAGTACAATTCATCTTGGTGAAGTGGTGTTGGTGACAAGAATTGGCTTGAATGTTGATCAGTTGAGTACCTATAAATGAAGATTATGTTTGGGTTTTTATTTTTGGATATTTGAAATGAATAAAGGATATTTGGCCTTGAGTTATAGAAAAGGGTATTATGTGAGATGTGGTTAAAAATTAGGTTTTTTCCTCTGGTGATGTTGATCTTGGATCACCATTAAATCTTTGAAAGGAATGGGGTGAGATGATGCCAAAAGATTTGGGCTATGGGATGTGGAGAGAATCAAGACAAGAGTGTTTTAGTTATTCCTTCCATGGTAATATAATTCCTAGTCGGTATCCTTATGTGTGATGGTCTAGTGGCATTAACCAGACCTTTCTATTATACTTGGTGTTGGTAATGATGAGTTGAGGTGGATGTGTCCTCTAGGAAAAAAACTTGTTGTGATCATGGAACTCGATGAGGGAAATGTTGTCATGGTAGGATTGTTTCCTTGGTCTAAGAATTTTTATGACATGGATGAGTCAGAGAGAAACTTGGAGGGTCAAGGTTGATTGGTGGGTTCTTGGTCTAACCCTTTTGGCCTTGAGGGTTTGGGAATTCTTGTAAATGCAGCTCGAGGATGATCTGTTATAAGGTGGGGAGGTACTAAGATCTCGATGTTTTATGAAGTTACTTCCTTGTTAAAATTTTAGGTTAAACTCTCTTTTATGGTTAAATAAGTGTTTCTTGAGTTCTTGAGGAGTTTTGAGAGTGCTCCTGGGGTGCGAGACATGAAAAGAGGAGAAAAAGTGGCCCACCGTGTATAGCGCATGGTTAGTGCAAACCATACACCTGACCCAGGAAACCGTGTGGCATGGGAACCATTTCAAACTGAGGTCTAGCACATGGTTACCACACAATTTTTCAAACCATGTGGGTGACCCTAGAAAACTATACGTCATGGATCCTCATGGACATACGGAGCTTCATAATTTCCATACAATTTCAAAACCATGCACCCTTAAAAAGTGGGAATTTCCCATTTTCCCTTATGAACCTATTTCTTCCTCCCCTGATTTTTCTTACCATCCAACCCCTATACCATAGGTGATGAACTAGAATACCCCTATCCCTACATGGATGTTTCTCCTCTTATTCTAGGGAATTTGGAGCGTGTTTGGGTGCGAATAGAATATTTGGGTAAGTCTAACAATCCTCTTTGATCTATTTTTCGGATTAGGGTTCTTGAAATCTATCCTCTTATTCTGAATCCCTAAAACCTTATTTTTTCATCAGATTCTAGGTTGGGGATTTAGGGGGGTGTTTGAGTTTGAATCAAGGGTGGAGGTTAAGGAAGCGTTCATCGATGATCATGAGGCGGGTGGTGTTAAATCTTTTTTCCTTTAGTCTTGATGTGTTATATGTGTATGTGGCTCTAATATTTCACTACCATGTTGCGTTTTGATGTCTTGGGGTTTATAAAATGAATTGGACCTAATATTGAGGTGTGAGACCCTTCACAGACCTAGTTGGGTTCATCGATGATGTGAGACCAAACTTAGGGCTACCCATGGGGTAAGACGATGCCTTGTAATTGGTGAACAATATTAATGAAACTTGAGATAGGTGTATTAAAAGAGAAAACAGGTAGTAAAAAATTAATTGGTTTATGGGTTGGGTTAATGGGTTAATTGAAATAATTATGTGTTTTCTTTTGTAAATGCTTAAGTGGTTTTGAAATGGTTTCATTTGATTGTTTTTGGGATTTGAACCAATTATATATTTATGGATGGTAAATAATGTTAGAAAGTTATAAATGTCTTGAAAGGAGGTGTTGACCTCAAAGTTATTTTAAAAAGGGGGTTCCTAATGAGATTTTGTATGATGTTTTGAAATTAAGGAAAGGTATACTTTTTGTGAAGATGTTTTAATGTTTTTTTTGGATGGTTGAAATAGAAATGAATGCCTTTGGAATGTTTTAGTTTTTAAAGATGAATACCCATGCTTTAAATAATGCCTTCAATATGTTTTCTAATAAGTAATTTGAATTGTGTTTTATCTATGATGCAGACTTAAGGGTCCAAAAGGACCATAATCATTGAATTGATTTATGTACTAGTGAGATAGGACCCATGAAAATTATTCTATCATGATAACATAGTTTTTATATGAACTAAGTGATGAAGGTGCCAAGTTGATGACATCACATAAGGGGGTTTTAGGCATAATGATATATGTGTTTAATAGTTGATGTTTTTGTTGGTAAATGTGAAATGGTTGGTAAATGAAATTAATGTTAATTGTGTTTAACTGAAAATATGGAATAATGGAATGTTTGGTATAATATTAATTTTTTAATGAGAAATAATTTTCAAATGGTAATTGTGTTAATGGTTTAAGGCATAAGGGTGATTCATGTGTTAAATAAAATATGAAATTT
This sequence comes from Viscum album, assembly GCA_963277665.1. Taxonomy (NCBI): domain Eukaryota; kingdom Viridiplantae; phylum Streptophyta; class Magnoliopsida; order Santalales; family Viscaceae; genus Viscum; species Viscum album. The sequence goes on along the minus strand of OY728125.1, from coordinate 1,549,419,679 downwards.
GATTGTTATATGTTTGGATTGTTTTTCATTTTTGATATGGTATATGTGGTTTATAGATATATGTAAGCATGTGCACATGGCTTGGAAGTTTGGGGTATTTAGTAAGGTTCTATGCACATGGGTCGAGTTATATCGAGGCTCTAAACTTCACCATACAATGCATGGGTTTGGGAAGGAAACAAAGCTCTATTCCCATAATGGTTTCATTCCACCCAGATTGTGGCTTCAAGGTGTGGATAATGTGACTGTTGTGATGTGATTATCCCTTGTGAGATTGGGACTTTACTTATTCTATTATGCATGTTGATTAACCTTCATAGGACGTGGTGTAAATGATGTGAATGCCTAACCCATGGAACAAATTATGAGAATGAATCAAATGGACATTGTTAACTAATGGGTATGTGATAGATTCTGATTAGTGAAAACCCCTTTTGGTTAAATGTGTGTGTAACCCCTTGTGTCTTGATTTATAATTCCACAATGACCTGAGTTAGTTTTTTTGATTGGTTGTCTCTAGATAAATTAATGGGTAAAATGGATATTAGACAATTATATAATTTTTCTCCCTATCTCCTTGATTATTTAATGAACTTGTTACCTAAATACACATTTTTATAGATAGTCTATCACTTTATACACCTTTGGTGGTGTCCTATAGAATTATACTCACACCCTGATCGGGCCTCCATGGAACTTGGGTACCCAAGAAGATGCTACTTTGTATCACGTACAGGTTCAGGATAGGGACCTTGAATTTGGTTTTTCATGGGATGACGGGTTGGAGCATGGGAGGCTTAGATTGGGTTGGGACTTATGTCATAATTCTAAGTCTTTTGTTAGTTTTTATCTAATTTTCATTGTATGACTGCTTGGCATATAGAGTATTCACTGGAATTTATTATAGCATATGTCCATTTTTACTGTTGGGTTCTGATTTATGTTTCCCATTTATTATTCCAGACTTTTTTACCCGTTTATGTCACTTCTATTGTGGATACACTCTAATAAGCGAGTATAGTCTCCCCATGTTTCTATTTAGACCTGCGCTGCTAGTCGGCAACCTTTGGCATACATGGAGGCACATCTGAGGTTATGTGATGACCCAACCTAGAGCACCGGTTATAGTAGCTTCTGAGTAGGGAACATTACATTTTGAAAATTATTTTCTTTGAAAATAAACTTTTAAAATTATAAAGTAATATTTAAAACATTTATTTGTCATGATGGTGGGAATTTCTATACATATTGTACACATTAAAACAAATATTCTTTTCATATTTTTGGTAAAAGAAAAAAAAACTTGTTTAGAAAATGATATGAAGATTCCTTTCAAAATTCATTGTAAAAATTCAAAAATGGGTAAAAATTTACTGAATAAATAATTTGCATAATTTTAAAACTTTTTTGAAAACTTTATTATAAAAAATGGATTTGGATGAAAAAGTATTTTTGACGAAAGGAGGAAATAAATTTAGATTTTATTAAAAACAATTTCTCAATAATTTTAAGTACCAAAGAGTGGGATATAGTAATATTACTTGAAAACATCATGAGTAACTAGAGGATAATAAAATTAAAAGGTTTTATTAATCAATGATCAAATCTTTTCCTTCAATTGAAATTTAAGTATAAAAAATTCTGATTAAAACATAATTATAAAATAAACCCTTAAAAAGATCATAATATTGAAGTAATAATTAATAAATGAATAAATTAAATTTATCAAATGTAAATAAACATAAAAATTGGAAATATAACATAATAAATTCAAAAGTATTTACAAACATAATATTAGAATGTTAAATACAATGAACAAGTAACATAACCCAATGAAAAGCAATTGAGTTATAAAATTCTTTTCCACTGGGTCATTTAAATGATATAATTAAAATTAAAACATAAAATACCATGAATTATGAAGTATGAATAATATTATATGAAAAAGGGTCAGTATATACACCATATAAAAGAAATCAGGTGCATAACATTACAATATACCTCAATAAAGGGAAATTGAGACAAAGTCCCTTACCTCACTCTTCCTTTTGGTTGAACATGATTCAAACTCCTATAAAATGGGTTTAAGAATGTTATTAATGTATAACAGAACTATATTAATTTTTAAAATATCATATATTATTCTTTTATAACATTGTGTCACCCATTCGTTAATAATATTTCATTATTACTATTGTTTTGGGTGTTAACTGTCTTGTTTTATAATGAATTTAACATGAAAATTCTAGATATAAAGGATATTATATTATTAAATAATATTCAGAATAATACTGATGTTTTAAATTTAATTTTATTTCACTATATATACTTTTATAATCATTAATAAAATATGACCATGGAGAATGAATCACATCACTTCGTGGAGATGGTAGGTCATACATACACATATGCGACATTATCATTTACTTAATGAATGAAATGGTAAGGAAGTGGTTGATATATTAATTTTAAATAATAAATATCATACCATATCATATATATCACATATATTCATTAAATTTATTCTTATTACCTTTCATTTAAAGTGTAAGTGAAAAATGAATCACATCGCTTTGCGAGGCGGTAGTTCGCCGTACACACAAGTGACCTTATCATATTTTTAAACGCCATGGAAATTTAGAAGTTATATGTGATATTATAATTCCATAAGTAAAATAATATCATAAATATTATATATATACATTAAATACATCATTATATATAATCATGAGATGTGTTTATGGAAAACGTGTTACATCGGTTTGCGAGGCGGCAATCCATCGTACAAGCGATCGACAATTTCATTTCCCATTTGATAGAGGAGAATATGGATAAATATTATTCAAAAAACATAATAAAATATCATTATATGTTAGATAATTGTGTTATTATATTGTAGATATTATGATATAATTGAAGGTTGAAAGAGAAGAAAGAAAATGAAAGAGCTTCATTAAGACAATTATCTCCTCTTAGAGAAACCTCCTTTAGATATCCTCTTAAGGACCCTAAGGTTAGTATTTTTGTAATAAAAGAGGATATAAAATGTTTATATGGATTTTAGGGATATAATTTTTTAGGTTTTTTACAGGAAAAATGGCATGAGAGGTGTGAATAATTGAAGGAAGGGGGTGACCTTTTATAAGTGAGGGATATGACACACATGAAAGTTTTGAAAAAAATTAAGTATAACCATGTTTTTAAAATTCCAAAAGTATAAAAATGGGATATTATCAAACATTATAGGTTATAATATATAAATATGTCCATAAAATTGGTTTTGGATAAATTTTAGTTTATTTTTAACCCTTATCTTCTTAGTTAAACCCCCGATAAACCAGTTTTTACCATAACCGCGCTAATTAATTTTTACTGCTTTTACTGTCCATAATGACAAGAATTTAGATCAAATTATTATATAATATAAAGTATTATTATTCCAAATATGAAATATATTTTCTAAATTCAATTCACATAAGTGGTAGAATTTAGTTTAAAATTAAGCCTACAGACGTGTCGAAAAATAGTTTTTCCAAAGAAAATATTTCAAATGTTTAAAAAGTTTGTATATTATAATTAAACATGAAATTTATTTCAATAACATAAATTAGTTAAATTTTAATATAATTGTACTATTTTTAATTTAAAATCAATTTAAAATATAATTTATCTTTTTTAATATTTTAAATGAATATACATTTTTCATTAAAAATCATTATTTTCACTATTCATAAAAAACTAATCATTTTAGAAAATTATAAAAAATACACCCAAGGATAATTTTGATATTTAGATTTAAAAAAATTAGTTTTTTTATTAAATAAATTTTCTAAAAGTGGTAAAAATTAATTTTAAAATATGTTCTAAAAGTGTGACTAGACCCCCTTTCAAAAAATTATAGTTTTTCAAAAAAAATTATTTTTCTTTCATATGATTCTTATTTTATTTATAAAAAATATATAAAAAATTATTTTTTATACATTTGAAAACCATATAATTTTCACAATTTAGTTAGTATTATTCATACCTGGTAACTTAATGACTAGATTATAATGGTCATGTTTTAAATAATAACATTTTAATATAGTATTATTTTTTGTTTAAACATGGTGTTACGTGAATCACATGCTATTGAATAGATTTAATTTATTAAAAATAAATATATATTAAATTCTTTTGGTGTTATATTTTATTCTAATCTTAGTTTCTCATGTCATATATACTATCAACCCCAATTTTTTCCTTTAAAATCTCAGGGTGTTACATTTTCCCCTTAAATAAATTGCATCCTCGCAATTTAATCTTGATCTCGGTAATCAAGGGATTGATATTTGAAATTACCTTTTTATGAACCCACATTTTAAAAAGGGTTAATAAAAAATCCTATTAATAAGAGATAAAGAGAAGTAAAAAGGTTGTCTGGAATAACACGTAATAGATTTTCCAAATAAAAGAAAATTGGTGGAAAGTGAAGATATGGACAAGGAAGAAAAGCATAAATAATTATTGAGAGTGATAGATATCATTGATCACAAGAAAGTTAATGATAAATGGAAAGTTAAGGACATAAGAAACATTATTCTATGATGATTTAAAAGACCATTCGATTCATTTGATATTAAGGTAATGAGATAAAATTTTTGTTTCAAGATCCTTTTTCCTAAAGTTTAGGAATTCCTTTACCATATTGACTATAAACATAATAAAATATACTTCCTTGATATATTTCTGTTTCATAATAACAATTTCATCATTTGGTTTTTATTCGATCAATTTCCACTTCATCTCTTACTCCAATAAATTAATATCGAAAAATTATTTTTTATGTCTAAATTACTAAAATTTTCTTTTACAGAACATAAAATCCAAAAAAAATAGTGACAAGTCTTTATATTTATCTCTAAATATTTTCTAAAACCAATATGGTTAGAACATTCTATCCAATATAATACACTAATTTATAAACCTCAACAGAAACACCACTGGTTAATTATTAATATTTATCTATATAATCATTTAAGTAAAAAATGATATATTAACCAGATCATTATGTAGGTTAATGGTAGATGAAACACCATTATCACCCTTTGGTTATGGGTTCAAGCTCTACGGTCTGACTGAATGCAACAGGTTTTAACCTGTCATGTGGGTTGCCCTTTTTATAAAATATGTTAATATAATTCCTATAACTTTCCCAAAGTATAATAACACATAATTAACTCAATGTAAAAGATAAGATAAACCTTAAGGATTACCAATAACTTTAAACTTATTCCCAAAAAATTAAGGACATTCTTTCTTAAATAACTTTTTCACTAAGACATATATTGAACCAATGGGTTGTACTTCTATAAATTTCTCCCAAAATATCCTAAATCTTAGTATAATTCCATCATATATAACCTAATAATGGGGGTTTATGAATTTGAACTTATGATCAATATTAAACTCATAATGGTATCTATAACTCTTCAGTTAATGAAAAAATATATGCTTCTAAAATTTAACATAATCATTAGATGTTTCATGATTCTTATTACCAAAATACCATTGGTAAAAAAACTTACAATATAATTCTATAATCCCAACACATAAATACTTGAACTATTTTATTTCAACATATATTCTTCATTGGTTTAGGGATTAACCTTTAGAAGAGTGCATTGACTCTGATAATGTACAGGTTCCCCACATTTATGGAAATTACTTATAAATAGATCCCTATGATGAAATTTATTTCCTTCTATCATACTCTTATTTTTTACTCAAAAACTCATTAATTTATGCCATTATTTTCCACAAATAAAACATTTTACCATTATTTTGATACACTTTCCTAGTAATCTCTTTAAACATTTTTGACATGAAGGAAATCAATACTTCTTTCCTCCATAGTCTCCACCACTCGATCTCTTTGAGAACTTCAACCTTCTCTTCTTTTACGAGATGGAGTGTTGGTCAAGGTATAAGTTGTTAATAATATTTTTCAATAACTAATTAGGAATAATCATGATATTTTTCACTCCAGTCATTATACCATTTAATTTCCCATAATCACCACTTGGTCGTTAATATTAAATGTTAACACGATTCCATTGGGTTCCATCCATTGACTAAAACCAAAAAGAAAAGTGTTGGAAATAATTATCAAAATGGGAAACTATATAATATTGAAGAATCCCTTATGGAATTTCTATATCATGATACCATCTTTTTAATCTAATACACCTTATTTTTAACCTTGGTTATTTGTTTTCATTATCTATTCAAATCCTTCATTATAATTTGTAAAGAAAAAGTGAATTATCTAAATCATATCCCCCAAGAGTGTCAAACCAGGTGTGCATTAAGGCCGGTTTTCCTATACCAAGTAATGATTGAGTAAAGCCTAACACACCTTTTTCATATTTATTACCCATAAGCACATCTATTCTAGAACCACATTCACTTGTAGTATTTAGATAGGAATTAATTTAAAAAAAACCACATAACCTCTAACTTACCAAAAAATTAGGATGTTATTCTATACTTATCCTCAAATTTTATCATAGGGTTATGTCCCCTAATCTATGTTTTCATTAATCTAGTTCTAAAGTATTATATTAAAATTATTATAATACCAAATTTAAAGACCCCAAACTGAGTAGCCCAGAGCCTGTGGTTACTTTACTACTTTGGTATACGATACAAGTGATCATATCCCAATGGACCGAATAGTTTAGTAGTCTTAGTAAACTAGATACATACTTGATTATTTCATTAAATTTGAAAACAAAAATTACAACATAATGTTTTTTGAGAATATCATTATTACCTCTAGCATATCCTTTCATATCATTTATAGTACACTTTCTAGATTATTGGGAAATAAAACAAATTAAAAGAAAGCTCAAATTCTTAGTAATAATTACATAAAGTGGAAGATATCATGAATCAATAAGTATAATCAATATGTAAAAGTAAATATCTAAACACACATGCTATTTAAATAATTTGACTACCATGATTAGATAAGGTATATTTAATATGGAAAGGTAAATATATGAAAACACATATAATTTAATCAATAAATTAACTGTCATGATTAAATAAAAAATAATAAATATGGAAAGGTAAATATCCAAACACATAAAGAATTTAATCAATAACATTACTATCATGATTAAATAAGGAATAATCATTATGAAAATTTAAAAAACTGAACACACATTCCATTTAATCAGAGACTGAGAATGAAATGCATACATTGATAATATCATTGTGAAAATCTCATGAATAATAACAACTAGATTCTTAATGTAGGAAATTTTTAATTATTTGATGTCATGATCTTAGGAATCATGATATATTTACTATCAAGATCTTTTATAATACAATTTAAAACTGATGGGTAGGTATACACCAGAAATCCATTTAACTGAGGCTATCAAACTGATTCCTTTATTTAGAATATTGATGCATTGAGTGGATATCCATATCCAGGACCCACCAATATCTATATATCCAAATCATTCCTCATATATCAAATAATCTATTTTACTCATAAATCAATATTTCTTATGAAAAATTTTCCATATCAAGTAAGGAATACATATTAACAATAATTTCTCCAGTCAATCATACAACTTTTAAAGTAAAATACTGGATGTATAAATGATATATAGTTTAAGTTATAAGTATATACAAGATAAATAATATGGAAAGTTAATGATCACAAAAATTAATCAATAAAGATAATGTTAATACTTCACCTAGATAAATTAATCATAAAACAACCATTGAAATAATAAGGATGGTATCAATACAACATATCTCCAATGGATCATAAGTAAAATAAAGGGTTAATGTCATTGATGAATATAAGTACCATAAAATGTCATTAAAAACAATCTTAAGGGAAATAAACTTTTAACTTGGAAAATATATATTTTTTAAATTAAAAGTTCACAAAATATTTTGAAAATACTTTTTTTGAAAATAAACTTTTAAAATTACAAAGGAATATTTAAAAAATGGTGTGTTAATTATTGAAGGAAATTCCATACATGTCATACATTTTGTAACAAATATTATTTTCACTTTTTAGTAAAAGAAAAATAGGCCTTGTTTGGAAAATGAAATGAAGATTAATTTTAAATTTTTTTGCAAAATTCAAACATGGGTAAAAATTTCATTAAAAAATAATTTTTAGAATATTAAAAACATTTTGTAAAATATTTTTGGAAAACCTGGATTTGGATGAAAAAGAATTTTTGATTGAAGCGAGAAATAGAGTCGAATTTTATTAAAAACATTTTCGTAATAATTTTAAGTACCAAATAGATGAATATGGAACCATTACTTGAAAACATCATGAATAAATAGATGATAATAAAATTAAAGGGGTTTATTAGACAGTGATCAACTAATTTCCTTCAATTGAAATTCAAGTATAAATAATCCCGATTAAAATGAGATTGTGAAATAAACCCTTAGAAAGATCGTAACATTGAAGTGAGAATTAGTAAATGAATAAATTATGTGTATCAAATGTAAATATACATAATTATTTTTAAATAAAACATAATATTTTCAAAATTATATATACACATAATATTAGAATGTAAAAGACAATGAATAAGTAATATAACCAAATGAAATTAAACTGAGTTATGAAATTATTTTACACTTGGTAATTTTCAATTAAAATAAATTTAGATGAAATAGTTAAAATTAAAAATTAAAAATACTTGAATTATTAATTATTCCTGATATTATATTAAAAGGGGAATTATATACACAATATAAAATAAATTAGGTGCATAACATTACAGTATGCTTCAATGAAGGGAAATTAAGACGAAGTCCCTTACCTCACACTTATTTTTGGTTGAACATGATTTAACCTCATGTATAATGATTTTAATCCTGTTATTAATTAATATCAGAACCATATTAATATTTATAATATCATATAATACTCTTTTTTAATATATGTTCACCCATTCGTTAATAATCTTTCATTATTACTATTGTTTTAGGTGTTAAATGCCTTGTTTTATCAGGCATGTTTTACCATGAACATCTTGGATCTTGAGCATATTATATTGTTCCATAATATCCATAATCATATTTATGTTATAAATACCTTTTATCTTTATTAGATACTTTTTTAGAATCATTATTGAAATTTGAACATGAAGAATCGATCACATCGCTTCAGGGAGATAGTAGGATGTACGTATGCACGAGCGATGATATCATTTCCTTAAAAAGTGAAAGGGTAAGAAATTGGGTGATATATTAATTTTATATAATAAATAACATATCATATCTATCAAATATATTCATTTAATTTATCTTTATTACGTTCCATGTATGTGTAAGTGAAAAATAATCACATCTCTTCATGATGTGGTAGTCCGCAGTACACACGAGCGACATTATCATATTTTTAAATGGTATGGAAAGTAAGAAGGTATATGTGATATTACAATTATATAAGTATAATAATATCATAAATATTACATATATACATTAAATTAATCATTATATATAATCATGAGATGCATTGATGGAAAATAGTTTACATCGGTTCGTGAGGCGGTAGTCCTCTATACACATGATCAATGATTTTGTTTTCCATTTGATGGAGGAGTAGATGGATAAATATTATAAAATAAACATAATAAAATATTAATATATTTTATATACTTTATTATTATATTTTAAGTTTTAATACATAATTGAATGTTGAAAAAGAAAAAACAAAATGAAAGAGCTTCTTTAAGCCAATTACCCCCTCTTACTGAAACCACCTTTAGATATCCTCTTAAGTACCCTAGGGTTGGTATTTTTGAAAGAAACATATCACTATATTGTGTCTATGTATTTTTTTGAGATATTTTTTAAGGTTTATTTCAAGTAAAAGTTCTTGAGAGGTGTGAATAAGTGAAGGGAGGGAGTGTTCTTTCCTAAGTGGGGGAGAAGTCACACATGGAATTTTTGAAAAAAATAAAGTATACCCACTTTTTTCACATTCAAAAATACTAAAACATGATCAATTATAAAACCTTAGAGATTATAATGTTATATATTTACATAAAATGGGTTTTGGAAAGGTTTTATGTTATTTTTAACCCTTATCTTCTTAGTTTAATCACCCGGTAAACCCATTTTACCATAACCACACAAATTAATTTTTACTACTTTTACTATTCATAATTGTCAAAAATTAAGTTGAAAATATTAGACAATATATATTATTATGATTAAAAATATTTAATCTATTTTTCTAAATTCAATTCACAGAAGTGCTAGAATTTCGTTTTAAAATTAAACCCGCAGACGTGTTGAAAAACATGATTTCCAACTAAAAACTTTCAAAATTTTAAAAAGTATTGATATTATAATTAAAAATGAAATTGATTACAATGAACTAAATTTATTAAATTTAAATATTATTTAACTAATGTTAATTTAATGCTAATTTAAAATATAATTTAAATTTATGAATAATTTAAATGAAAACGCAGTTCTCATAAAAAATTGTATTTTTCACTTTTCATCAAAAATCAATCATTTCATAAAATTCTAAAAAATTCACCCAAGGATAATTTTTAAATTTATAATTTTTAAGTTAAGTTTATTTTATCATGTAAATTTTCTATAAGTGGTAAAAAATAATTTTAAATTATGAGCACAAAGTGAGATTAAACCACCTTTTAGAAAACTACTGTTTTTAAGAAAATATTCCCTTTTATTTAAAATGATTATTGTTTTATTTCTAATCAGTAGATAAAAAATTATTTTTTATAAATTTTTAAACCATATACTTTTAATAATTTATTTATTAATATTCCTACCTACCAACTTAATAGCTATGTTGTAATATTCATGTTTTAAATAATAATATTTTAATAGAACATTGTGTTTTGTTTAAACCTGATGTTGCGTGAATCACAATCTATCAAAGAGATTGAATTTATTAAAAATAAATATGTCATAAAGTCTAAATATATTATATTCTCATCTAACATTATTTTTGTGTGTCATATAGCTATCAAACCCAATTTTATTAATATTAAATATTGGGGTGTTACAAACATACTAGGAGCTTCCTTAGGACTCCTATTCCAAATCGGTTACCTTTTAATACATCATAATTCCATGTAATTTTTTTGAAAATTAAATGGGATTATTTCGAGACCAGGATCTGAGATGGCACGTAATTCCGAGGCCTAGAGTGGCCGGAACATATTTTTGAATTATTTTTTAGGCTCATTAAATAATCATGCGAGCGGGTTTTTATAACTTTTAAATCGGTGCTCGGATCAAAAATATGAGGGTAACATTAAACTCAGAGCATCGAGATTCTTCTAAAAAGGTCATAACATTGGCCAGCACGGGCCAATAGTGGATGTTAGTTTTTGGTCGTAAATAAACTAATAAATAACAATTATTTTGTTTTTCAAATCCTTATAACTCCTAAACTGTAACTCAAATTAGAAATCTGAGAGTACCGTTGAGCTCATGAGGGAGTGTTTCCCTTTGGAGAATCTTAACCTCAATCAGTGTGGGTTGAGGGTGAAAGATAGTTTTCAGACTTTTTAAGAAAAATTAAAATAAAATAAACTTGATTATTTTATTTTTATTTTGAACAGTCGTAATTGTTTCAGAAAAATGGTGTTATAACACAACAAAACTGAAATTTTGTTTCATAAATGATATAGTGTAATGACATTGTAATGTAATAGTAAACAAAAAGTGTTTCCTCCTTTAATGATTTAACTGTGGGTGTGTCTTTGAATCTTTGGGAGAAACGCTCTGAATCTTTGAAGGATCACCGTTGAAGAACGATTAATGATGATCGCCAATGAGTTGAGCACTCTCCCTCCTCTTTGAGAGATCGCTCCCTCGACGATGGATCGAGGACCTTCACAGATGGATTTCCTTCAGTGATGCATTCTTCCTCTGATTGAACTCCAACCAGATAGGGGTTTACTTTTTGTAAATTTCAATTTTCCCCATTCTTATTTCTAAACAACAAACACGAATCAACCCACGAATAGGTTGATACATGGGTTTTTGATCTTGTAGGAGGATTGATTGATATCATATTTTTGCATCAGGTAATCCATGATAGAATTTTAAACCTTTCCCATGTTGTTTTAAAAACCAAAACTCTAATGTGGAGGGTGCGGGCCAACATGAACAAGGCTCGGGACACTCCACTGTGGGCATTCTTGTGTTCTTTGTGACAAAACGTATGAATTTATGAGGAGGAGCATGCGGTAGTGATGGTGACTCCCCAAGGAGCCTGGAGGCGCATACGGTTTGAGAATCAGACTACTAGAGTGGAATCGATGGCCCACGGAAGGTACTGCCACCAGCATCGGTGATCGGCGATCGCGGGTGCGAGCGGGTGGCAGCACGCCACAATGGCACACTAAGGCGGGGAGGTCATGGCCAGTTGCGGCTATGGTAGTGCAGTAGGGGCTGCTGATGGATGGCGGTAGGCAGACATATCCCACATCCACGGGCCGTGGAGATTGGATGGCACATAGTCTACCAGGGACTGCGTGTGAGAAGAGGGTGGTTGGCCTCTGCTGGCTGCATGGTGGTGCAAGCCGGATGCCAGTGGGCGTCCGACCTGGAGAAGGGTTGGCCTGCTCTCAGCGGGCCGGGCAGGAGGTAGGTCGGGCTTCCGAGTGGGCTGGGCTGCCTAGAGGACCGAAACCACGGCTTAATAGGTCAGGTTAGATCCAAGCCGGGTTAGACCATGGTTCAGTTGGATCTGGTCCGAGTTAGAACTAGGTCAGGTCGAGCGGGTCAGACCCGACCCAGACCCGACTGACCCCTTTTCTAAAAAATGGTAATAACTTTCAAACCATACGCATGATTGATGAGCCATTTAAGGCATTGGAACCCTCACAAAGAGATGGTTCTTTTGTAGTGATCTAAGAAAGATTTAATGGAATTTGATACATTACTAATGTCTTGAGGTGTGGATTCTCCCAAAATCAAGTGTGCTATGTGAAGGAATCCTACGGTTGGCTGAGACCTGAAGACTGCTGACGAGCGGGTCTAAGTGACAGTGCAAGACTATATGATATGAGGCCCTATGTAGACCATCTACAAGAGGATCTATGTGAACCAACTATAAGCGGTCCTATGTGTACTAGCTATAAGTGTCCCTATGTGGACCAACTATAAGTGACTATGTGTGACCCAGCTATAATGGCCTAAGTGGGGAGCGACTCATAGTGAGTCGGAAGACCCATGGCGGGGAGCAGCTCTTAGTGACCCAGTAGACCCACGGTACTCAACAGAGATGAGTAACTCATCATTCCAAGGTGTTCAGTGTTATGAATGATAGTCTTTCTTTCTATACTTTAGATTATACCTATGTGAGCTGACAATACCTTATGCATACCTTCTTTTGTGGTCTCTCCCTTGTGTTTTGGGGTCCTTACTGTGTATTGTGTTACTCTCCCCTGCACATGCTCTGCCCACACGTATCATATCTAGTGCAGATGATAGGTGCTTTGATAGAGACCTTGGTGGCCCGGGACCAGGTAGTGCCCAGTAAGTTAAGACATGCAGTATGAACTTCTTTAGCTTCCGAAAACCACTCCTTACCTACCCTTTAGGTGGTTTTCTCTTGTAAATGACTTTTTTAGATATCTTTTGAACTTTCCTATCTTTATTTTGTCTTTTGTTGTGTTTGTATTCTATCCCATTTGACTTACAGCTTGTACCTTTACTTAGCGATTGTTTTAGTAGGATGCTTGTTTTCATTTATAGATTTTTGGGATGTGGTTGTGTGTGTGTGTGCATACAGGTATTCAGGAAAATTACTCCCACTCATGGGATAATGCCTTCGGTGCTAGTCTCTAGCCCCTGACCTTTAGGAGGCAAGCTTGGGGTAGTCACGACATGGACCCTGGGGGACAAGTTGTGACAAAATAATATCAGAGGGAGGTCAGTTCTACCCGAAGAACTAAGAGTCTATAAATTTTGTTGGGGAAATAGTGTTAAGTTTTTTGGGGTTGGATTTTAGGCTAGGGAGTCCATTGTTGGTTCAACGGCCAACATATCCATTCATGATAGCCCTAAGTTTTGTTTTCTGAATCAGTACATGAAAACAATGGTTGCATGCTTCTTTGAGTGTTTCTCATGATATTTTTGATTCAGAGTCAACTCACTAAGTATACTCTATTGAATCTGGTACATCTTGATCTATTTTAGGATTCCTCCACACAGACATCTAGCCCAGATTATAATGCGTGACAGTGAGGACATCCTACCTAGTGATGAGGCATCTGTTCAGGGACTGATGCTATAGATGGCCCCACAAGGTGGTGCACTATTGTTACCATCACTTGTTGATAATCAGTTACTGTCGGTGCTACTGGTAGAGGATGCACACAATATAAGTTCCTTGCATGAGTTCTAGAGGTATAGACCTCCCAGGTTTAGGGGTGAGATTGTCCCCTAGGTGGCCGATGATTGGCTTGAGGTGGTTACATGAGTCTTCCGTCTTGTGAGGACTCCTCTCAACCAGATGGAGATATTACCCGTGAGCCTTCTTCAGGGCTCGATAGGTAGATGGTGGAGCTTGAAGATTCAGACACATGATGAGGTGACCCTCACCTGGAAAAACATTGAGCACCTCTTCAGAGAGGATTTATTCCAAGCAACATTTCACTCTATGTGTATATAGAAGATACTACACCTACAACAGGGTAGCTTGATAGTAGCAGAGTACTCAGTGAGATTGACCAAACTTTCTCTCTACTCTACAGACATGGTGTGAGACCCGTTCATTAGAGCTTGATACTTTGAGTGTGTACTACACTGGGAGATTAGGGTGTCCATGGTGTCTCAGCATCCCTAATCAGAATGGGGTGCTAGTGAGAGCCCTACTTGTAGAGAGCTTCCTGGAAGAGTAGGCATCAATAGTTGGAGCCACCAGTAGACACCAAGTGGTAGAGTCTTTAGTGGTGGGAAGCAGGCAGCAGACCCAGGGACCAAAGTGGGTCAGGCCTTTCAGGGGATGACCCTAGGACTCAGGGTCGATAGTGTAGGGATCCCAGAGCAGAGGGAGTTAGAAGAGGGCCATACTATGTTTCACATGCGGCGGGCAGGGACACATGACTCGTGATTTCTTGACTCACCACACATACGATCAGAAGATGGTTGAGAGACTTCCAAGGAAGAGGTATAGGGTCAAGTAGGGTGGTCCACATGGTGGCTAACATGGAAGAGGAGCAGACACAGCAGTAGGTGGTGGATGGAGGTTTGAGGTGCTACCACCACAACCCCCAAGTGGTCCACCATGGGATCTATGATCTATTGGATAGGGGTGAGGCCAACTTCAGGTGATGGAAGCCTATGACCATAATGATCCAGATATTATTAGAGGTATGATTTGTGTCTTCACCACCTTAGCTACAGTTCTTATATAAAGGGGTTTCATTCAATGCTTCTTTATCATGGATCTTATTCAGATCTTGGAGATTATGATCGAGACATTAGATATATCCTTACGATTATTAACTCCTATGGGAAGGGACTCGATTATTAAAAACTAGTTCCAGTAGTGTGAGATTACTATTGGAGGTGAGAGCTTTGACTGGGATCTCCTAGTAGTGGCATCGAGGCCTTACAATGTTATTTTGGGTATAGACTGGTTATCAATAGTCCATTCTCATATAGATTTTTTTAGGCTCATAGTGCGGTGTGTATTTGAAGATGGGAATAGGTTTTCCTTTGTTGTAGAGAAGGAAAACAGAGTAGTGTGAGATGGACTCACACATAGGATGGTACAACTGATCACTCATCAGTTGGATAGCAAGACCCTCAGTGAAGTGGATGGGACGAGTCTACAATTTCTTACAGTGGTGGATGAGTATGAGGATGTATTTCCAGAGGATGTTCCATAACTACATACTCAAAGATAGGTAGACTTATGCATTGATCTTTACCCTAATATGGCACCAATATCTACACCTATATATCAGATGGCTCCCACAGAGATTTGGGAGTTGAGGGTATAGTTGGAGGAATTGTAAAAGAAGGCATTCATAAGGCCCATAGTTTTACCATGGTAGCCCCAGTGTTTTTCACCATGAAGGAAAATGGAAGCTTGAGGCTATGCATGGACTTTCGGTGCCTAAACTAGGTGAATGCGAAGAACAAGTATCCTCTACCAAGGATTTATGACCTATTTAATCAGCTGAATGGAGTGATATGGTTCTCAAATATAGACCTTAGATCAGGATATCACTAGCTTCGAGTACGAGATGAGGAAATCTCGAAGATGGATTTCAGATTCTACTATAGACACTATGAGTACTTAGTGATGCTGTTTGGAATAATGAATGCCCTGACTATGTTCATGGGACTCATGAACAGGATCTTCCAGCCATACCTAGACTGGTTTGTAGTGGTCTTTCTTGATGAAATCTTAGTGTATTCAACTCAAAGGAGGAGCACACAATAATCCTGAGGATGGTTCTAGACACACTCTGAGATAACCAACTTTACAATAATCTCTCGAAGTTTGATTTTTGGATATGAAACGTCCACTTCCTAGGACATGTCATCTCAGAAGTTGGATTTGCAGTGGATCCAGCGAAAATAGAGGCAATGCTTTCTTGGGAACCACCCAAGAGCATTACCGAGGTGTGGATTTTCCTTAGGATGGTTGGGTACTATCAGAGGTTTTTACCCAACTTATCCAGAGTAAAATCACTCATAAAGGTATTGAAAAAGAAGGAAACCCCCTTTTGTGGATAAAAAAAATGCTAGTAGGGCTTTCAGTAGCTAAGGAAGAGCTTGACGAGTGATTCTATCCTGATACATCTAGAGGAGGGAACTAACTATGTGGTGTACTGTTATGCATCCAGAATCAAGCATGGTTGTGTCCTGATGCGGGGTAAAGAATTGATTACTTATGGCTTATGATATTTGAGATCACATGAGAAGAACTATGTGAATCATGATCTTGAGTTGTAAGTGGTAGTCTTTGCACTGAAGATATGGAGACTGTACCTTATGGGTGAATGATTCATCATTTAATCAGACCAAAAGAGCCCCAAATATATCTTTTCTAAGAAGGATATGAATTTGAGATAGTGAAGTTGGATAGAGTTCCTCTAGGAATATGACTTTGAGATAGTCTATACTCATAGGAATAGGAATGTGGTGCCAGATGATCTTAGTAGGAGATCGAGTTCACAGCTACTGAACGAGGCCTTAGAGAAGTTGGAATTGCTTCATACATCATATGTGGATAGAGATTATCTACAGTCTATGTTAGTTTCCCCTCCACTCTTATAGTGATTCTGAGAGGCGCAACTCAGATATGCCATCTGTGAGACTACATGTGCCCCGATGTCCACCGGACATGCCCCTATTGGATATTTGAAAGGTGGGGAGCACGTCATCCTTTTCAAAGAACACATAGTAGTATTAGTGGAATTGTGGGAGTAGGTGTTGAGGGAGTCTCATACGCCCCCTTTAGAGGTACATCCAAGTGTGACAAAGATGTACTAGGACCTCTAATGTCAGTACTGGTGGATGGGGATGAAGAAGGTAGTAATAGAGCTTGTCTCGAGATGCCTCACTTGTTAGCAAGTGAAGGCTGGGAACTATGTTCTAGTAGGTTTGAAACAAACCCTTGAGGTACCAGAGTGTAGGTTGGATAGAATATCGATGGAATTTGTGACGGGCATACCACGTATGTCCAGCGGGCATGATACTATTTTGGTGATCAAAGACCGACTCACCATGTCGGCCCACTTCTTACCCATTCGAGAGTAGGGTTCATTAGGAATATTGGGATGCTTCTATGTGTAGAATATAGTTCAACTCTATAGAGTCCCACCTATGATAGTTATGGATCATGATTCACACTTTACATCCTGGTTGTGGAAGGGATTACACGAGGCTTTTGGGACTCAACTGCACTTGAGAACAGTCTTTCACCCACAGACTGATGGTTATATGGAGTGGACCATAAAAACCTTAGAGGACATGATTCATGATTGCATCCTTGATTTTGATTGCAGTTGGGAGGAATACCTAACACTGGTAGATTTTGCATACAACAACAGATACCACTCCACCATTGGAATGGCACTATTCGAGGCACTATATGGACAACCATGCAGGTTGTTGTTATGGAGGACATGCCCAGGAGAGTCAACACTCATGGGTCCATAGATGGTACATGATAACACTAAGAAGGTGAAGGTCATCCGAGAGCGGATGAAGACTGCACAGATATGATAGAAGTCCTATGAAGATAGGCGATAAAGACCCTTGAAGTTTGATGAGGGGGACCATGTATTCCTACAAGTCTCTCCTTGACAAGGGATATAGAGATTTTTTCGAGGTGGAAAGTTATCTACAAGGTTCATAGAACCTTTCTTGATACTGTGTATAGTGGGAGAGGTGGCCTACCATTTGGCACTATCGCCGTAGTTAGAGAGGTTTCATGACATCTTCTACATATCCTAGGCAAGGAGATACATGCACGACTCTTACAACATCATCGAACATGGAGATATAGAGATCGATGATAAGGATATATTCATGGAGTACCTAGTGGAGATAGAAGATCGAAAATAGAGGATCCTTTATGGATAATCAATTCATCTGGTGTTTGTTCATTGGAAGTATGGGAGTCTCTAGCAGAGCACGTGGGAGCGGGAGGATCAGATTCATGCTCAGTACCTCATTTGTTTGATTATCCTTCGTTTTGGATTACAGGGATATAAATCCTTAAAAGGGGGCGTAATGTAATACCCAAGAATTCCATGTGTATTTTTTGAAAATTTAATGGGATTATTTCGAGACCAGGCTCTAAGAAGGAATGTAATTCAGAGGCCCAGAGTTCCCAAAACGTATTTTGAACTATTTTTTAGGTTCATTAAATAATCATGCGAGCAGGTTTTTCTAACATTTAAACTGGTGCCCAGATCAAAAATATGAGGGTACCGTTAAACTTAGAACTTTAGGATTATCCTACAAAGGGCCTAACATTTTCCAGTGTGGGACAATAGTGGAAGTTAGTTTTTGGCCATAAGAAAATAATTAAGTGACAAATATTTTATTTTCAAATCCGTATAACTCCTAAATAGTAACTCAGATTAGAAATCCTAGAGTACTGTTGAACTCATGATGGAATGTTTCCCTTAGGAATAGCTTAACCTCGACCAGCGCGGGTCGAGGGTTAAAGATAGTTTTCCGACTTTTTAAGAAAAATTAATATAAAATAAACTTGATTATTTTAATTTTATTTTGAACTTTCGAAATTGTTACAGCAAAACGGTGTTGTAATGCAACGAAACCAAAATTTATTTTCATAAATGAAACAACATAATGACACTGCAACACAATGGTAATAGAAAAACATTTCCTCCTTTAATGATTTAACTGGGGGGTGCGTCATTGACTCGTTGGGAGAAACACTCTGAATCTCTGAAGGATCTTCATTGAAAAATGATGAAAAAAGATCACTAATGACTTGAGCACTCTCTCTCCTCTTTGAGATATCCATCCCTCAACGACGGATCAAGGACCTTCATGGATGGATCTCCTTCAGTGAAATATTCTTCCTATGATCGAACTCTAACCATGTAGGGGTTTACTTTTTTTAAATTTGATTTTCCCCATTATTCTTTGTAAAAAACATGGATCAACCCATGAATAGGTTGATCCATGAGTCATTGATCTTGAGGGATGATTTCTTGATCTCAGTTTTTTTCATCTGGTAATCCATGATAGAATCTTAAACCTTCCTCATGTTGTCTTAAAAACAAAAAATCTAATGTGGAGGGTGTGGGCTAACACGAACCAGGTTTGGGCCCCTCCTTCGTGGTCGTTCTGTGTTCTTCATGACTGAACCATCAAATCGATGGAGAGGATCATGCATAAGTGATGGTGACACCCCAATGAGACCAAAGGCACAAATAGTTTGGGAATCAGACCATCGAAGCGGACCTGGTGGCTTGTGGTGGTGGCCACAGGTGGGTGGCGGTGCGACATGACGGTGTGTCGAGGTGGGGAGGTAGTGGATAGCTGGGGCCGAAACATTGTAGTAGGGGCCACCATCATGCAGGATGGTAGTTGACAGTAGGTGTATTCATCCACCTATCTATGTTGGAGGAGCGGCCCACATCTGTGGGCCGTGGAAATCAGTTACATGCAGTCTAGTGAGGACTGCATGCGAGAAGAGGGAGGTCAGCCTCAGCCAACCACATAGTGGTTCAAGATAGAAGCCAATGGCCATCTGAGCTGGAGAAAGGTCAGCCCACTCTCAGCAGGATGAACCGCCCAGTGGGCCTTGTCAAACCTGGGTTGGGTTGGGTCGGTCTGACTGGGTTGGACTAGACCCAAACTAGATCAGCCCCTTTTTGAAAAAATGGTCATAACTTCCAAACCGTATGCCCGATTGACAATTAATTTTTGGCATTGGAACCCTCACGAAGAAGAAATTATTTTGGCATAATCTAAGAAATCTTTAATTGATGTTGAGATACAAAAAATGGCTTGAGTAGTGGATTCTCCCAGAATCAAGCACGCTACGTGCATAAATCCTACAGCTAGATGAGACTCGAAGACTGCTGATGAGTGGGTATAAGTGACCCTATAGGACTAGATAATAAGTATCCCTATGTGGAACAGCTATAAGCGTCTCTATGTGAACCAACTATAAGTGTCCATATGAGGACCATCTATAAGTGGCCGTATGTGGACCAGCTATAAGCGTCTCTATGTGACCCATCTATAATGGCCTAAGTGGGGAGTTACTCTTAGTGACTTGGTAGACCCATGATTGGGAGAGGCTCATAGTGACCCAAAAGACTCATGGTACTCATCGGGGATGAGTACCTCAGCATTAAAAGGTGTTCAATGTTACGAATGATAGTCTTGCTTTCCATAATTTAGATTATACCTACGTGAGCTGACAGTACCTTGTGAATACCTTATTTTGTGGTCTTTCCCTTGTGTTTCTAGATCCTTACTGATCATTTTATTACTCACCCCTTCACGATATCTGCCTATACGTATCATGTATAGTGATTACGATGGGCGCTTTGACAGAGACCTTGGTGTCCTGGGACAAGGCGGTGCCTAGTGAGATACGATAGGGAAGATATACTTCTACAGCTTCTGGAAGCCACTCCTTGACTAGTCTTTAGGTGGGGTTCTCCTGTGGATGACTTTTTCATAGATCTTTTAAATTTTCTTATTTTCATTTTGTCATTTGTTGGGTTTGTATTCTGGCCCATTTGAATTATAGCTTATACCTTTACTCAGTAGTTGTTTTTTGTAGCATGCATGTTTTCCTTTCTAGATTTTTGGGATGTGGTTGTGTGTGTGTGTGTGTGTATAGGTATTCAGGCGAATGCCTCTCACTTGTGGGATAATTCCTTCTGTGCTGTCACCCACCCCTAGGATTTGGGAGGCGGGCTTGGAGTTGTCACGGCACGAGCCCCGGGGGACGGGTTGTGACACACCTTACCCATGCCATGTTTCATCCTATGAACACTCTAATAGGAGTATTATAGAACCAAATGATCTCATCCTTAGTCCAAGGAGTTTCAATCTTATCTATATGCTTACCTTCCACCTGTTGTTGTTCTAATCACTCGCATCCCTCATTCTCTGACCATGGTTCTAAAAGAACACCCACTGGTCAATAGGGCTAGGCACCCAAACAATCATTCCCATCAAAGTCAGTATTGATTTCCAAGTACTCTAGATGCTTCCCTAGAAACCATGGTATCATTATTACTATGACATATTCCTTGACAGTATCCCATGAATTGTTCAAAATGCTGAAGTACATACTTGTGCTTTTCTTCAAAATGAATTTCCAAACCATGATAACCCATATGATGGGTCACCCCCGATCATACCAACCACTGACTTAGTAAGGTTTGAGTCAAAAATAAGATCCTATAGGTCTCCCACATAGCTCTACCAATCAAGTCTTGCTTTAGGGTCACTTGGTTTGACCACCTATCCCAAAGGTCAAGCCTTGAAAATGGTCAGGCCTTGTATAAGGTCATGTAGCACAGGACGTCATACACACTCCCATATCAACCCATGATATCAACATGACAATCCACTACACATAACTAGTTAACCCATCATATTTGATCATCTACATATCAGACTACTCCCTAGAGGATCATGTCTCATTGGATGACTCTTCCCATAACCAACAATACAATCCTAGATGACCAGTGCCAAGGGAAACACAAACACATTATTCAATTAAGTAGAATATCATTACAATATTTGTATTAATAACCATATAGGTTGTTACTAACACTTTAAATAACCATAAAATAATAACATTCTCAAGGTTTCGTCATTAGGTGTCTAATGGCATGATGACCCACTATGGTCACTACACCTCCTATGCACATGGTCTTGCACTATCATCATTGTAAAAATGCATCTCACCATAGGACCACATAACCTTTCATTAGATGTAAATCCCTATACAATTTGGCCTAGTTGAGTATAATTCCCACAAGTAATTATATAGGAAAATGGCGTATGTGCAGTTGTGCACACTTTGAACAATTAATATTTATTCCTCAGTGATATCGTACATTATTAGGCCTACATGTCATGTGAATCATACGTGTAGGATATGATACCTGAGAAGCATATTTCCTCTACAGAAAAAGAGTTAAAATCAAATCACTGGACTCTTTCTAATGGGACAAAATCTAAAAATCCATAATTAAGTAAAAACCTCAAACACTGATGTTTGTCTCTCAAGGAAAAAATAACATATAAGCATAACATCAAAACTAAAATAGAAATACCGTCTATGGTAACCTAGACTTCCTACTATATTTATTGTTCTCAACACACCAATATGATATCCATCACATTCACAACACATTCTGACAACACAAGTATACCAAATTCCAAAATAGTAAGACAATAAGAGACCTCTAATACAAATTTGTAACATCCCTTTGCCTTGAACCAATGATTAGTACTAGACTAATGGTCGCCACTATACCTCATGCACACTTCCCCACATGCCATATGATACCTTATAATAGTGAGGTTCTAAGATGGTACAATAGAAAGACTATACCCCTTGTATCAGAGTTATCAATAAAAGAATGAATAACCAGATATCATACATCATAAATAAAATAAAACATAAGTAGTTAAATAAAAAAATGATTGATAACAAATGAAATACAGTAATGCATGAATAGAAAAGTCATTCATACATAGATCGTGCACTGGGTTAGTCAAATATAAAAACCAAAATAAATAAAAGAAACTAAACATAGGCTCTAAGAAATCCTGGATCCATACCTTATCCCAAGCTCTATGTACACATTTGATCTATCCCACTAGATCAAACTCAGTCATCATCCATACCTATACCAGTGTCCAAGTGAACGTCTAGTCAGGTACCCAAGTATAGTGGTGTCCTGTGTAACAACCCAAGAAATTTTAAATAGATTTATTATAGAATGCATGGAACACTAAGTCTCTACAAACACCACTTTGTTATAACCTATCCAAGTAAACATATTTTTTCCACCTCTGTGATTTGAATTTTGAAAAACTAACATACATGGTTGCATTCAGTTAGATATTTAGAGTATGATAAGGCAAACTTAATTTTTGGGGAATAATAACATACCCTTATGAATAGTAACATACTCTTATGAATAGTAATGAATAATAATGAATAGTAAATTGGCTAAAAAAATAGAAACTTCACCCATGAATGTATAAATACAATTTAGATATCCTAAAAGTGAAAAAATGATCATAGTATAAGTATTGGTATTTTTGTATGTCATAAATATTTTAATGACTATTTTATGATTAATTTAATAATTTAAAATGGAAACTTATTTTCATAAAATGTCATCATAAATTGATATTTTATTTTCTTATGGTTATAAGATAATTTTATGGGACTTTGATTAATTTTTCATGGTGTTATAAAATGAGTTATAGTTTTAATGTTGTTTTTTCAAATAAATTATGATTTTATTTAAAAATTAAATTTAAAAAATTAGAAAATTATTTTCAAAAAATGGATTTCATTTTTTAATTATAAACAACAAAAAATAGTTAGGGTGATTTTTTGGGATTTTTCTAAAATACTTGAATTTTTCGTGAATAGTAAAAATACAGTTGTAAGTTTTTTATATGTTTAACGACATCATAATGACATAATAATTAAAATAAAAGGCTGGTAGAATTTTTAATAGTAACATATTACCTAAGGTGTCCCAAGTGGATAAAAACATGGGAAAATACAATGGGCAAGCCCATGGTTTTTCAAAAACCACTAATGAGGTGTCCCTTTGAAATTATTGAAAAACTCCCTCTCTTTTCTACAAATACCCACTCATCCATTCGTTTTATTTCATTAAAAATCCACAATCATATAATATCCGGTGTTTTTACCTCCCTAATAGTCCTTCCAAGGTTTCCTTAAGCCCCCAAGGTCCCAACCTTCAAGTTCTAGGAGTTACTCTACAAGGTAAGGGAACCTTTCACCCTCCCCTTTTAGCCAACACTTATTTCATGTTATCTATTTGAATTTACATTTTCTTATGTTGGGGTTTGATATTATCTATTACTCTTAATTTCATTTTTATTTTCATATGATGAGATACCCTTTTTCTCTCATAAATTCATTTTATGAAATTTTATGCGATGTCGTTAGGCTGTCGAATTTTCATAAGGGGTCTCTCAACTTTTCTTTTATTTTCAAGTTCATCTCTTTTATTTTTCTATCCTAACCTCCTCTATCCAAATGATCATGATAACTCCAGTATCATATTTATACTGTAATTATATCATGTGAATGTAAAAACCATCATCAATATTCTTAATCTCTCACTTTTATTTTTATAAACAAAATCAACGTCCATGAGGTTCCAATTTATAACCTTTGTGGACGACGAAGTTTCATTCTTCAATTTATCCTTCATTACTGGTCATGAAACCATTTATATGGTTGAAAAAGACTATGATATATTTATTATAATCTAATTAATATTTAGTAACCAGTATATGTACATATTATTAATTTATATGACAAAACTAGTTCATAATAATCCAAATACCGCCAAATAATCGAAGTGGTTGTCTTCTAATGATTCATCCATATTAAATGTAACAAAATGATTGAAATGAAAATTAAAAATTAATTATGTTCATAAATAATATTTAATTTCAATTCTGGATATTTACAATGATTCCACATGAACTCTATTTCTTAAAAATGAGTGAACCGATTATGAAAATCAAGAAAATGAACACTCCGAGATGATGAAATTCGATAGTATCAATAAGGACATAAATGAACTAAAAATAATTATGATAAACTAAATAAATGTATAATATATTCTTAATTAAGTTATTAATGATTATAATTTCATATTCCAATACCTTAAGTTTAATATGGGAACACATTCAGACTTAAGGTAAGGGTTTCTTTATCGCACTTCCATTTTTGTGAGATTTTCTGTATTCACTACTAATACTTATATATGGTGTATTTATATTTTACATTGATATAACATATAATTAATATATTTATTTTCATGGTATTCAACGTATAATTTTAATATTATTAATTTTGGGGTATTCGAATCGATTGATTACAATGTGGTAAGGGTTTTTTTCACCTGAACTTCCATTTTCATTCGAGTTACTTTCATTGTCTAATTACCTCAATGAAATTATTATCTATTATTATGTACTCTTCATAAATTCTATGTGGGTATTATGTATATGTACACCAAACATAATCCTTCCTTATTTTGTGGATATTTTCTTGTTTTAAAAGGAACTTTCAAAATTGTTTCTGAAATTCAAACCTAATTTAAGGGATATTTTCAAATTCTTACCCATTTTCAAGTGTACACCTGAATATGTTTTAAGCCACCATTAGTTTATAAAAAAACTCATTTTATCATGAAAAATGATCTTGGATCATTTATGTATTTAAGAGAACAAATGTTCTTTTCCACTTTAAAAATATATTTGATACTTTCCTTAAAATGCTCTAAAATGTTTTACATATAAAGAATATTAAGAACTCCTTCTACATGGTTTCACTTCAATGGGACATCATTTATGACTAAAATATAATTTCAATGTCCTAGTATTTTATTTTATTCTATATTCATGTTTAAAACATGATTTCATGTCAAATATAAATGATTTTCCAAAAGGAATCTTCTTTCAAAAGTAAAAAGGTTTTTTCTCATATCTCATTAACTTTTATGAGATATATGCCTTGTTAACCACTTATTTATTTCTTGTGGTGTATGTACTGACCTTTGGTATATTATATCAAGAGTCTCCTTATTCTCATGATATTCTAAGGGATTATTATTTGAATGTTTCTAGGTGGTATGGGACACTTTGGAATGTTTAAGGATTATTTCCTCAAGAATTTTTCAATGGTCTCATTTAAAAGTATCTTCATCAATGTCAATGTCCTTTATTGAATCCTATAATTCATTGAGTATTATATCCTATTATATCATATACCATATTTAATTGAATGGTTTATGATTAGTTTGACCATGGATGTTCTATCTTAAAACCATTCACCAATATACTCTAAATGGTTAGTGTTTATGATTAATGTTAGGGGAAAGTTATTTACATTTCATATGATAGTTTCAATATGAATGTGTATAATGTTTATGTTTATCCCAATTCATATGAGGAATGAATTGGACCTAGTAAGTGTCAGGTGGGGACCACTATAGCCCTTTGGTGCATCGGTAGGTCTCATGAGACAAACTATGATCTTGGCACAAGGCCTTGACAAAATGAATATTGTTGGTTTTGGGTGAGGCCTTAATCATTTTTAGATGTCTTAGATGAGGCCCTGATGGTATGTTTTATAATGTCTGACATATGCATTTACCTCATTATGAAATTAGTATAGATAGTTCATGTGGTTATTCGACTAGTAGAATACCCAAGATTATGTTTTATTATGGAATTATTTATTTAGCTCTTATTCTTGCTATAATGTGTTCAAGTTTATTTTTAAAGGCATGTGTTTTAGTTATTCACCATGACTAAGGTTTATGTTTATGTTATCTTCCACTCTATTTCTTATCCCTTACTGATTATTTGAGCTCACCCCTTTCATTTGTTTTTCCTTCCCTAGGTTAAGAAGAAGAGATCATTATTGAGTTTTCAAGGATGCAGTTTACTATCTTTTGTTATGTATCATATTTTGTTTCCTTTAAAAAAGTAAATTTTTTTTTTATGTATGTATATAGTTTCTTCAAGACTACTAAACTGATCATTCCTTTAGGATTTGATTCCTTGTAATCATGACAATGTATTAAAATAATACACCGGCTCTAAGCTTATGGAATCGGGGCATTGCAGTTGGTATCAAAGGAAGTTTAGTAGAAACCTTAGGAACTAGATTTAGAAATGTAGGTTAGGGAACAAATCCCTAATATGGTCTTTGAGGATAAACAAACAATAAAATACAAAATTTTTGGTGAGGAATATATTATGTGTATCTTTCTAGAAAATACATCCCTGTATGGATACAAACAAGTAGATCTGGCTCTGAAACAGATGTACCTAGGATTGAAAACTTTGACAAGGAGTTTCAAGCTTGACTCGAGGTATCGTGGTACATGACAATGGGACTTTCTGTACTCTTTGTTTGAAAATCCCGGGGGATATGCTTAGGATAATTCACATTTTATTTACCCACCATTATGAAGGATTTATGCCCCCAAAGTAAACAAAGTATATAGTTCTAGTATTTACGATGCATAAATTTATGCTGTGTGTTATACCATGTTTAGAGTCATAGAGAGTTCATAATGTCACCATCTAATATATAATATTTAATTGATTATAAATGGATCCTATCATAAGAAATGAGAATTTCACCAATGCACAAGATGTGAAGAGTAAGAATGATCAAATCTCTGATGGACTTAAGCCATCATTTCAAAGGAATATTGTCTCCCAAGTATCTTCATCATATGAGGAAATAATATCATGTGTTGAAAAGTTATGTAAAGGCTTCTCTAAGTCCTATGGCTTTGAAGGGGAGAAAAAGAATAATAGGATGGTAGAGAGATACATTTATAAAGGGAAGAAGGGAAAGAATTGTTTTCCCACATGTGCTAAATGTGGAAAGAATCACCCTGGTAAATGCTAGAAGGTAATAGGTGTTTACTATAAGTGTGGAGAAAAAGGATAACAAGTTATTGATTGTAAGGGTAAGAAAATGGATTCCAATGCACAATGATTCAACTGCAAGGAGATGGGACATAATGCGAATCAATTCCCCAAGCGTCAAAGGAATATAACCCAAATGATGATTTTAGATAATGATCAAGTTATGATGCTGCCGCAGATTAAGTAGAATGATTAATATACCTAGTCAATAATCATTTCATTTGAATATTTTTCCAGTAAAGTATTGGTTGTAAGAATTATGATATATATAAGGACTATACTGCAATACTATTTCATTAGGGATTTGAGGTCGTGTGATGAATGTTATAAAGGAAAAGTGATTCAATATAAAGTTAATTTTTTTAGAAAAAAACATGATTGGGGGAAATTCAACCCTTAATATATATCTGATGTTGAGATAATGATGAAGAAATGATTGATTCAGATAAGTACTAACTACCTTGGAACTGATTATTGATTTGTCGAGAAGTGGTCTTTGCTATCATCGATGGAGTTTACATCACTTTTGGATTTGAGGAATATATACAATAACATTTATCTTACTTAAGGAATATGGAAGAATGAATGTTTCTAATATGATTTTATGGTAATTCAAGTTATTATCATATTTCAAGAGGATACATGGCGAATTTATTCACATTTTTGGAATGGGGACATTAGAGTTGCTTCTTCTTGATTAAGGGTTAATGATAAGTTCATCATGGAAATTTAGAGACCTTAATTATAATGTGTTGAATCATTATATTTTGGAATTTTTAACCATTTACTAAATGGTTTAAGTTGATCATTGTATGTGTTTTAGAGTTTAATGTCACTACATGATGGTTTGATTATTTATTTTCCATGACCATGTTGTTCAACGAGGATGCGTTGTTTTGTAGTAACTGATGTATTTACCTTTCCTCTTATTAATAGGATATTGTAAACATATTCTTGATGTGGATTTCCCAAAAGGGAATTTTCAACTATCAACCATTAACTTTTGAAGTTCAATTTCAAATTTCGAGGACGAAAAATTTGTAAGGAGGGGATAATGTAACACCCCAAGAATTTACAAATAGATTTATTATAGAATGTAAGGAACATTGAGTCTCTACAAACACCACTTTGTTATAACCTATCCAAGTAAACATAATTTTTCCACCTCAGTTATTTGAATTTTGAAAAACTGACATAAACGGTTGCGTTCAGTAAGATATTTAGAGTCTGATAAGACATACTTAATTTTTGGTGAAAAGTAGCATACCGTTATGAATAGTAACATACTCTTATGAATATTAATGAATAGTAATGAATAGTAAATTGGAAAAAAATAGAAACTTCACCCATGAATGTATAAATACAATTTAGACATCTTAAAAGTGAAAAAATGATCATAGTATAAGTATTGGTATTTTTGTATGTCATAAATATTTTAATTACAATTTTAGGATTAATTTAATAATTTAAAATAGAAATTTATTTTCATAAAATGTAATCATAAATTGATATTTTATTTTCTTATGGTTATAAGATAATTTTATGGGACCTTGATTAAATTTTCATGGTGTTATAAAACGAGTTATAGTTTTAATGTTGTTTTTTTCAAATAAATTATGATTTTATTTAAAAATTAAATTAAAAATATTTAGAAAATTATTTTTAAAAAATGTATTTCATTTTTTAATTATACATGTTGAAAACTGGTTAGGGTGAATTGTTGGGATTTTTCTAAATACTTGAATTTTTTGTGAATAGTAAAAATACAGTTTTGAGTTTTTTTATGTTCAATGACTTCATAATGAAATAATAATTAAAATAAAAATATGTTAGACTTGTGTGCAGTAACATATGACATGAGGGGTCCAAGTGGATAAAACCATGGGAAAATACCATGGGAATGCCCATGGTTTTTCAAAAACCACTAATGAGGTGTCCCTTTGAAATTATTTAAAAACTTTCTCTCTTTTCTATAAATACCCACTCATCCATTCGTTTTCTTTCATTAAAAATCCCTAATCCTAGAATATATGGTGGTTTAACCTCCCTATAAGTCCTCTCAAGGTGTCCTTAATCCCCCAAGGCCCCAACTATCAAGTTCTAGGAGTTACTCTACAAGGTAAGGGAACCCTTCACCCTCCTCTTTTAGCCAACACTTCTCTTATGTTATTTCATTGAATTTATATTATCATATGTTGGGATTTGATATTATGTATTCCTACTAATTTAATTTTTATTTCCATATGATTACATACCATTTTTCTCTCATCAATTAATTTTATGAAATTTTATGCGACGGTATTAGGCTGCCGAATTTTCATAAGGGATCTCTCACCTTTTCTTTTATTTTCAATTTCATCTCTTTTAATTTTCTATCCTCACCTCCTCTGTCCAAATGATCATGATAATTCTAGTATCATATATATACTATAATTATATCATGTAAATTTAATAACCATCATCAATATTCTTACTCCCTCCCTTTTATTTTTATAAATGAAATCATTGTCCATGAGGTTCCAATTTATATCCTTTGTGGACGACGAAGTTTCATTCTTCAATTTCTTCTTCATTACTGGTCATTGAACCATTTATATGGTTTAACCAGAATATAATATATTTATTATATCCTAATTAATATTCACAAACTTGTATATGTACATATTATTAATTTATATGACAAAACTAGTTCATAATAATCCAAATACTGCCAAATAATCAAAGTGGTTGTCATCTAATGATTCATCCTTATTCAATGTAACCAAATGATATAAATTAAAATTAAAAATTATGGGTGTTCATAAATAATATTTAATTTCAATTCTAGAGATTTACAACCATTCCACATGAACTCCATTACTTAAAAACAAGTGAACCGATTATGAAAATCAAGACAATGAATGCTTGAGAACGATGGAATTTGATATTATAACTTATCAATAAAGACATAAATGAAATAAAAATAATTATGATAAAATAAATACATGTATAATATGTTCTGAATTAATTTATTAATGAGTATAATTTCATATTTCAGTACCTTAAGTTCAAGAGGGGAACACATTCAGACTTAAGGTAAGGGTTTCTTTATCTCACTTCCATTTTTGTGATATTTTCCGTATTCCCTACTAATACTTGTGTATGGTGTATGTATATTTACCATTGATATAAAATATCATTAATATATTTATTTTAATGGTATTCAATTTATAATTTTAATATTAGTAATTTTGGGGCATTCAAATCGATTGATTACAAAGTGGTAAGGGTTTTTCACCTGAACTTCCATTTTCTTTCAGGTTACTTTCATTATCTAATTACCTCAATGAAATTATTATGTATTATTATGTACTCCTCATAAATTATATGTGAGTATTATATATATGTACTCCAAACAGAATCCTTCCTTATTTTATGGATAGTTATATGTTTTAAAAAGAACTTTCAAAATTGTTTCTGAAATACAAACCCTATTCACGGGATATTTTCAAATTCTTACCCATTTTTAAGTATACACCAGAATCTGTTTTAGGCCACCATTAGTTTTATAAAAAAAATAATTTTATCATGAAAAATTATCTTGGATCATTTATGTATTTAATAGGATAAATTTTCTTTTCCACTTTAAAATTCTCTTTAATATTTTCCTTAAAATACTCTAAAATGTTTTATTTATAAAGAATCTTAAGAACTCTTTTTACATGGATTAACTTTAGTGGGACATAATTTATGACTAAAATATAATTTCGATGTCCTAGTCATTTATTTTATGATATATTCATGTTTAAAGAAAATATAAATGATTTTCCAAAAGAACCCTTCTTTCAAAATTAAAAAAGATTTTTCTCATCTATCATTAACTTTTATGAGATATATGCCTTGTTCACCACTTATTTCTTTCTTGTAGTGTATGTAATTACCTTTGGTATATCATATCAAGAGTATCCTTATTATCATGATATTCTAAGGGATTATTATTTAAAAGTTTCAAGGTGGTATGGGACACACTAGTACAAAAACCTTTTTTTACGTCATTTTTTTGCTTTTTAACGTCGATTTTTAGGCGATGTTATTGCGATCGACGTAAAAAATATGATTTTTTATGTCTGTTATTAAATAAACGACATAAAAAATGGGGTTTTATGGTTTCTAATGTCGGTTTTAAAAAAAACAATGTGAAATACATTCTGGAAATGGCGTTAAGAATCCATTTTTTACGTCGGTTTT
The DNA here is from genome assembly GCA_963277665.1 of Viscum album. Classification (NCBI taxonomy): domain Eukaryota; kingdom Viridiplantae; phylum Streptophyta; class Magnoliopsida; order Santalales; family Viscaceae; genus Viscum; species Viscum album. The sequence goes on along the minus strand of OY728125.1, from coordinate 1,549,387,213 downwards.
GAAAAAACTGACGTTAAAACCCCATTTTTTATGTCGGTTATTTAATAAACGATGATAAAAGTTATTTTTAACGTCTTTTATTAAATAAATGACGTAAAAACTGTTTACCATCTTGTAGAAAATTTTCTATTCTTTCATTTGACAAGTCATAGAGCTGAAACAGAGTTACGGATTAAAAGTTATGACCATCAGAAGTTTGATATTTTTTTCGAGGAAAGATTGAATGAGCCAACCATAGCTTCATCTTAGAAGTTTTTTTTGAATCCGTAGGGGGATTCATAGTTTTAACATGATATAAATAATCATCCATCATTATAATAAATTAATAATTTTTAAATGGTATATCAATTAAGAAAATTACTCATAGAAAATATAAATCTTGGGAAAATAATTACAAATACCATGACGAGGTCACAGAAATAAGAAATCATTGATTCAAGTGGAAGATCAAACAATTTGATTAGGTGGAACAATGATGGTTGAATGAAATGATCATAAAATGGTATATCAATTATGAAAAAAATTTATAAAAACCCTAAATCATGGATATATGATTAAACATACCTTGACGAGATCACGAAAAAAAGAAATAATTGATTCACGCTGAAGATCAAAAGAGTTGATTTGGGGGAACGATAATTGTTGAAATAAATGATCATTAAATTATTATATGTGTATAATGGAAACATATAATTGACATTCTAATAAAAAATGCGGTATTAAAAATTTTAGGCGGCAATTCAAAATTTGGATGCCGCGATGTAAAAAAATTGAAATTTCACATTCGCAGGATATTAAAATTATCTTTCATGTCATTTTTATGATAAAGGATGTGAAAAGATATTAAAATTTTCACTTATTTTTCACCTCAGTTATTATAAAACCGACGTGAAAAATCAATTTTCATGACTTTTTCACGTTGGTTATTTAATAACCGACGTTAAAAGGTATTTTTCACGTCTGTTATTTAATAACCGACGTGAATTTTTTTACAAAAATGTAGTTAATTTTCCAAGATTTAATTTTATAGTCCACAGAGATCAAACGGAGTTACAGATTAAAAGTTATGGCCTTCAGAAGTTGATCATCTCTAAATGATGTCTTAGAGAATGCCAACTTCTGAAGGCCATAACTTTTAATCCGTAACTCTGTTTGAGCTCCGTGACCTGTCAAATTAAATCCTAGGAAATAAACTAAATTTTTGTAAACTTTTTTCACATTTATTATTAAATAAACTATGTGAAAAATACTTTTTAACATCGGTTATTAAATAACCGACGTGAAAAAGTCATGAAAATCGATTTTTCACGTCGGTTTTATAATAACTGACGTGAAAAATAAGTGAAAATCTTAATATATTTTCATGGAAATGGATTTTTCACGTTGGTTATTAAATAACTGACGTGGAAAAGTGATGTGCATTGATTTTTCACATCGTTTATTATATAACTGACATGAAAAATCAGATTAAATGGATTTTTCACGTCGGTTCTTATATAACCGATGTGAAAAATCAGAAAAAATGTATTTTTATGTCAGTTATATAATAACCGACGTGAAAAATCGATTTTTAGATATTTTCACGTTGGTTATCAAAAACCGACATGAAAAAGTGTGATGTAAAAAAAGGTTTTTGTATTAGTGACACTTTGGAATGTTTAAGGATTATTTCCTCAAGAATTGTTCAACGATCTCATTTAAAAGTATCTTCATCAATGTCAACATACTTTGTTGAATATTGTACTTCATTGAGGATTGTCTCCTATGATATCATCTACCATATTTAATTGAATGGTTTTTTATTAGTTTGACTGTGGATGTTCTATCTTAAAACCATTCACCAATATACTCTGAATGGTTAGTGTTTATGCTTAATGTTTGGGGAAATATATTTACATTTCATATGATAGTTTCAATATGAATGTGTATAATGTTTATGTTTATCCCCATTCATATGAGGAATGCATTATACTTAGTAATTGTCGGGTGGGTCCCACTATAGCCCATCGATGCATCAGTAGGTCTCATGAAACAAACTATGGTCTTGGCATAAGGCCTTGACAAAATGAATAGTTGTGGTTTTGGTCGAGGCCTTAATAATTTTTAGAGGTCTTGGACAAGGCCTTGAAGATATGTTTTAGAATGTCTGGCATATGCATTTCCCTCATTATGATATCATTATGGATAGTTCATGTGGTTATTCGACTAGTAGAATACCCAGGATTATGTTTTATTATAGAATTATTTATTTAGCTCCTATTCCTGCCATAATGTGTTCAAGTTTATTTTTCATGGCATGTGTTTTGGTTATTTACCATGCCTAATGTTTATGTTTATGTTATCTTCTGTTGTATTTCTTAACCCTTACTGATCATTTGAGCTCACACCTTTCATTTGTTTTTCCTTCCCCAGGTTAATAAGAAGAGATCAATATTGAGTTTTCAAGGATGCAATTTATCAGCTTTTGTTATGTATCATATTTTGTTTCCTTTCAAAATTTAAAATGGGTTCCATGTATGTATCTAGTTTCTTCAAGGATATAAAGCAAATCAGTCCTTTAGGATTTGATTCCTTATAGTCGTGCCAACATATTAAAATAATGCACCAGCCCCATGATTCTAGAGTCAGGGAATTACAACTCGATTGGGGTATGAGTACAAAACTCAGTAGGGCACCACCGAAATGGTCTCCCACTAACTAGTATATATCAGGATATGTTCATGTGACATTATCTATTGAAATTAAATAAAGTAATGAAAATAAATAAATAAAATGGTCATCGATACTTTAATCCATGAGCCTGATCAATCATACCTGCTTTTTCTAGTGTTGGGGTGTCTTTGATTATGTCTTTATATCATGAAAAACATAAAATTAAACTAGGATCCTCTTCATGGTATCTCTAACCATAGTTTCATAGACCTTCCTTATGGTATTTTATTTATAATTCATCACATAATACCCCATATAGGTGTTTTTTAATCAAGGAATAGGTCCTTATGTATCATAGACCTCTCCTATGAGACATTTTTTTATAATTCATTGTGAAATCAGAGCTAAGATCACACTGGTATACTAAACCGGCCACAACTTGACAGATTACAAGCCACTAGAAGATCATAGGCCCCGAGCCCCCACTGTAAGGCCCCCACTGAGCTAACATGTAGTGGTCCAACTTGTAATGTTATGGATCCAAATCCATGGTTTCCTAAGTAAATATGATCCTGAACTTTGTGGTATCTCCTATCCATATCTGGCTCCAAATCATGGCATCCATCTATGTACCCATGTCCATATCCATGGAATCCCAACCATACCACATTCTCCCCAAGGAGAAATTCCATAAAAAATCACAAGTAAATAAAATAAGAGTTTTTTTTTCAAAAATCCCATGTCTAACAACACTATACATAGCCACATGAATCATCGGTCTAGTATAGGTTTCATAGTGACACCTGTTACTATCTCACAGAGCCTGCTCAAGGTCATTCTATCAATAGGGTACCAACTATTTACCTTCAGTCTCAGTACAAGAGAGTCATCCACTCTTTGATCCTTAGTCTCAATTATGGTGTTGGGTTAACACTTGAGTCTCATGGATGTCATATCCCTCGACATCATCATCATCAAGGTAGCATTAACTTTCCAACTACATAGGGTCTCACCAGAAGGGAAACCATCAAAAGATATCCCATGAACCATCTTGATCATGATGGTCAATCTAGAATGCACCACTCACCCAAATAAATCATATTCTACCTAAATTCTATCCACCTAGGTCTAGTCACATTAGTTAATAGAGGATCACTCATCCCACCATCATCTCAATAAGCTCAAACAACTTGAAGCATAAAAGGATCCCCTAAGGTCCACATGGACCAGGATCTATAATATACCCTCACCTCTATCTTAGAGGAATATCAAGCCCTTACACATGGGATAATGGATATTATATAGTTTAGACTCGCCTGTCATGAGGTCAAAGGCCACTCGGTATCACAAAGGTTCCATCCTTGACCATCTGCGGTTGAGGTGTCAAGGTAGTGAATAATGGTTTTTCATGACCCCTATCACCCATTTAATTGAACTTACTATTTTAATTTAATTAAGAAATTCAATTTTAATTAAATTAAATAGGGTTTCTCCATCAGTTTTATTCTTTATAATCCACATGAAACCTGAAAAGAAACATAAGACATAGGGCTAGCATGTGAGACCACCTACCATATTCTGAAGTGAGTCCCCTTTCCAAAACAGCTTGGAATCTCTCACCAAGGCTCACCAAACTCATTTGTCCATCATATAAATGACTTGAGGCCCTACCTCACAACCAATCAACCATAATTAATTAATTAATTTCAAAAAATTATATTTAATTAGATTATTTCATTCAAATTGGAATTATGCCCAAATTCTCACTAATCAAGCTCATTATTCTGGAACCTTGACCAAATGCTTTCCAATAACCCGTAGCATACCCCATCTTTATTTCGGTAAAATCCCTAGTATCTGATGAAAAAAACAATAATTTAATTAAAATTTAATCTAAAAGATTTAAAAATCACCACAATTAAATATCTCAATGAAGCGGCATGCATCAAAGTTAGGATGTTATATTTGAATTTCCTCTATGAAAGTAGCATAAAATGCCATTGATGCTCGACCAATTTCACTATACTTGGGTGGAATAAATATAAAATCCCTAAATAGAAGAAACTAAAGTTAGAGAAGAACCAAGGAAGAGATGAGAAGAAACCAATGAAACTTGAATATTACCAAGAATCACTAATAAAATCCTCCATGAATGTTTTGAATCAAAGTATCCAAGTGGGGAAGAGGGGAGGAGGCCACATCTGGCTTGTACAAGGAGTAGAAAAAAAGGTGGGGATGGTTCCCCTTAAGAATTCATGATACAAAAAACATAGTTTAGAACTATTTAATGGGACATATGGGTTTTTAAACCATACACTAATCTTTCAGTTAGAACTACCTTAATCCCTTAACCTCGCTTGGTTTTCTCACATGGTTTTCCAAATCTTATGCCAACTATGTGGGTGGCTCTATAACCACTCTACAACACTTGAACGGTTTCTTCTATGACCTTGAATAGTTTTTATAAAACCATGCCCCAAAATACCATACCCAAAAAATTCACATATTTTACCCTTGAATTCACCCATTTTTATCAAAACCAGGTACCAATTGTGCCAGAAAATTCTGCAATATACAAATTGAATTTAAAATTCATTAAGTTTTATGATATCACATGGTTTTTCATTAACCATGAACCCTAAATGTTTCTCCATTTATAGAGTTCCAAAAAACATTTTAAACTTACCTGAGGCACCTAAGGGTCACCCAAACACCAAAGATACCTACCAACACTCATTTTACAACTAAAAATATCACCCTATGATGTTCCAACTCTTAGAATTCCATTCTGAATCTCAAATAAAAATTTGAATCGTCCAGTAATCAGAATAATTAAAATTACTTATGATTTTTTTAAACTCATGTGGAAATTATTTCTTATAGAAACAATATTATTTTTTCTCATCCTAGAAACCTCTTTCAATTTAATAATCCTCTAGTCTCAATTATTTGGCTTAATCCCATCATTTCCAGGGATACTTCCATGAGAAAGTTCAAGGTCCCAAAGTGAGTATTACTTAATCCTTATATTTTTATTCTTATTAGTTCCCTTATAAAACTGTCCTAACCATAGTTATATAGTGTCCTAAGTTTCATTGGTATACTAATTTTTTTATATTAATGGAACAAACCTTATTTATTCCTTTCCATCCACTTAGAAAAACAAAAGAACGTCGATTGTGCAGTGTGCGAACAACCACCTCCACGAAGTGAAGTATTTTTTTTCACCACCACCTATATTAGATAGTTATAAGGGTAAAATTGAAGAATAAATGTGAAATATATAATATAATTATGATTATGAAGATAAAAATTATAATCCACATTTTTTCCCTCTCATTCTTTTAGAAATGAAAATGTTAACCATGTTTTGTGCGGACTACCACCTCCAAAATGCAACACATATAATTTTTCAATTAGTTTATTTATTATTTATTAATATATCTTAAAATTTAATTTTACAACTTAAAATTATATTAATGATATCATTATTCTTCCGTTAAACCACTTTCATAATCATAGTCATCCATTAATTATGGTATGTTCATGTTTAGGTTGGTCTAACCACCTACTTGAACAATGATACAAAATAACATCATGGATGAATATGAGAACTTAATTAATTATTATATATGATATAAATAGTCAAATAAAGATTTTATTTTGGTTCTATAATAGTAAAATTAATTTTAAACTCATGAATTAAGATACCAACATTTGTTTGTGCAAAATCACTAAAAATGATTATTATTGATTTTATCTGTAAAAATCATAACCAAAAATAAAATATAAAGAAATTATAACATTATAAATAATTATAATAAAATAATTAAATTAATTTTTATTTTTTGGTAATTATGAAATTTGGGGGGAGAATGAAGAACAACACACCCATTATGAGACTATTTCTAAATGATCAAGTTTACTCACACCCGATACTGAAAGAAGATAATAACTAAATAATATGAATTCAGAGAATAATTATAAATGAAGTTTATAAAAGATTATACATATGAGAAATTTTATAAAATAGGTTATTAAGATATTTATTTTTCTTATATAGGATATTCAAGAACTTTAGTAGAAGTTAGGAATCAATGTAAGGGTTTATTGTCTCAAATCTTCACACCTTGAGACATATTCCTTATTATACACCATATTTTATTTGGAATGGTGTGTCTACTCACATTAATATTTTATATCATTATCCTATCATTATTATTGGTATTTAATTTTTAATTTGGAATCATATCCTTCAAGAGGTTTTTACTTGAGTGTTTCAAATTTTGTAAGGGGTTCTTTATCACAAATTTAATTTCACGAGACATGTTTGATATTGCACACCATTGTTTATTTTATATAGTTTATTAGATTCCATTTTTATTTTTTATGTGAAATATCTTCAATTTAATGAAATTTTAATGTCTATTTCATGATCTCCCTCTCAATCTCATTTGATTCTTACATTACCAATACCATGATGATTTCATTACTAATCTCATTTTAAAATAGAAATTTCTTTTGAAAGATAATATATATGAGTAACTTTTATAATTTTATCTATAAAACCCTTATAATTTTCTTCCCATCTAGTCATTATTGTTTTTTTAATTTTCTTATCACTATTTCATTTTCCCCATTGGTACATTGCTTTATCATTTTAAGGAAACTGACCCTACTTTTTCATTTCAGTTGGGGACCTCATTTTTTCATGTCAATATTTATTGGGTGATTTTGTGAACATTATTATATATTCCTTAATAATTGAATAAGTTCATTTTATAAAAATTTTACTTTAAAATTTGAAATAAATTTTAATTATTTTCTTTATGGGTCATTTTTATCAAAGTGCGTAAAGAACCACTTTTTAACATTTTCTGTGTAGATGCATCAATCCACCACCTTTTTTGTTTTATATAAAACACTCTCACTAAATATTCATGGATTATAAAAGAAATTATTTTTCTCATAGTTTTATAAAATATTTATTTGAAAATTATTTCAAAATATCAAGTATGTTTCTTATTTCTGAAGTGATTTTTTATAAAACTCATAAAAGTGTTTATAGTCCAAGCCATTTTTATTTGACATATATTATGTTTGATCAAGGATATTATTCAAATGTTACCATAAAAATTAATTACATGGATGGTTATATAATGTTAATTTTTATCAAAGATATGATTCATCACTGGATTTGTCTTTCCAAATAATCCTCTATTATAAGAATTATTTTCTTCCAATTCATTTCCATTGTAAACAGTCTATATTTACTTCCTTTGATTGAAGGGTGTTCATCTAGGTGAAATGAATATATTTATTGGGGATATTTTCAAAAACCCTACCCCCAAAGATACTGCAATGATTAGAGAGAGATAACAACCCCTTAAGTTCTTCCTCTAGTAGGCCCCAAGTTGGTGACTAGCATTGAGGGTATAAAAATCTCATAGTATGGGAGACATTACCCTCTATAATAAAAATAGTATCATGAGATCAGATAAATAACCATAAAAAAATCTAATATATAATATAAAAGAAAACTTAAAATCATCACACAATGAATGAATAATGTAAAATGATATATATAAAGTCTCTAAATATACCAAAAGATAAGTCTATGATAGAGATGCAACAAAAGATCCAAACCAAAGATAGAAATTTCCTTCTCTGTCCCAAAATTCCTCATGAAAAACTAAGAAATAGTTTATATAAGTAGGGTGAGTATACATGTATACTAAGTAGGGATATAACCAAGGTCTCTAGTGCACTTGTGAAAAGACAATGCTAATGCACCAATTAACAAATAGTAGAACCAATAAGAACCTATACATGTCAAATAACCAAAACCTAGCCTCAATATGGATCACTGACCAAATCAAACATATAACATAATAATATAGAATCAATATCATAATAAATAAAGGTGCTCTGCTGCCTCTTCCCCACTAATTTTCTGCTCACTTTCCCCAACATCAAACATCTTATGCTCTCATCCCTTATATTCATATCACATCACATCACATCGTATCACATCTCGCCTTAAGATACTTGGGCCATATTTGATGTGGTTTGGGATGGATCCCTACCTACCCCAACCTCACAAGGCCTATAATTCTATTCTAACATCAAGAATCACCCCACCACATCTCGCCCAAAGACACAAGGACCATCACATATCATCTTTCCTGAAGACACCTGGGCCATCACACCATATCTCATCACATAACCAGAGTAGTAGGGTATCATCAATGTGAAGGGAATCAACCTCATTCCCTCCTCATACCATACATGAAACCCACCAAATATCACATCACATCACATCCTCATAACATCACAACTCACTAAAAAACACTTGGGTCATATCAGGCTATCACTACCGAAGGAAGTACAAGGAAGATATGGTAGCCAAGAATTCATATCACCACCATCCTAGATATTGGAGAAAACACCCGGAACTTAGAACCTATGAGCATTGGTAGGGTTATACAACTAGGGTGGGGAGTATATATAAATAATATAAAGATATATGATATATAGATAGTACACATTACCCAACCCATGGGTTCACAACAATTGCACCGACACACACCACATCACCATTACCATACCAAACATGAACCATCACAACTGGTGCCACCACTATATGAAACACATCACACCAACACTCATAACCACAATTTTTTTCCCACTTTCAATTAAAGGTTTAACCACTTTCCATATATAAAATTTATCAATAACTTTCATTACCAAGCCACTTCTTTCACATTTACATAGTGTATATTTCATTAAATTAATTTATTCCATTTACCACACATAAACTATAATCCCATTATTTATTCATTTACCAAACCATGTTATTTCAATTCAACATCAGAAATTAATCCATGGCTAACCAATAAACTGACACAGCCATACCATTCCACAACTAGCCCAAATCATAAAACCATTTCTACAATAACAAACATCCACCATTGTCATCATGTCACATCTCCCAATCCATATCACCATAGTAACCACACATCACACATCCCAACCATATATCACAACAAAATCACCCCACACAACGACCACACATCACCACCATATGTCACCACCACACATCATCACCACACATCAGTACAACACATTATCACAGTGCATAAAAACCTCTACACACCACAACCACAACAACAACCTCTGTATGCCAAAACCAATATGCACCACATCACACACCTACCTATATCACATCTGTTTTAACTAACTACATATCATCACATCACAACCCCATAAATCAAAAAACCCAGCCAGTCACCTACATCACCACAAAACTACTTACCCAACCCACAAAGGGTAACACAACAAGAATACTCACAAATAACAACAACACAGACTAGATCCCATAAATTATTCAGGGGACTATTTGAATTACTTATTTATTTATCATGGGTATTATCTCACAAACCATATTCCCATGGGATATCAATTTATTCTCCAAATTTATGTTCTTTAGCCTTTTATTCATGGTGTGATCACACAAAAACACATCAATTTTCTTAACACATATCATATATACCTCAAACAAGGCTTCCAATAGTATTTATTTTCACCATTGAAACAAGCATACACAATATCATCAGTAACATATATCAAAGCATCAAAACATGTCATAGATTCCCCAAAACCATCGATTTCAATTATTCTAATTAATTACATTTTTACTCCAACCCTTACTATCCACACAAAGGAATGAAAACACATTAATATCTTACACATTGAATGTAAATAAGGATAGAATGAGGATCTCATATCTTAATATAGATTTTCGAACTCATCGCCACCACAAAGCGAAGAAGAAACAATATGAAAACCACGAACTCACTAGAAAATGACATATCAACTTGAAATGCATCAAAGAATCATAAAAACACAGTCCAAACTCATCCCAAAGAAAATAAACATCGCTATGACCAATCCCCCAAAAGAATAATGAAGGAAAATAAATGAAAAGGAAGAATAAGTCACCACTATTTTTCAACAAGAAAAAATCAGAACCCAAAGTTAAAATTAAGAGGAAAGGGGTTGGAAGATCTTTGAAATCATCTAGGGTTCACCAAAATAGATAGGAAGCATCAGAAAAATGAGAATATGATTGGCCGAACCTTTTTTAAAATAAACCTAGAAAATTCCCCTTTCATGTTGTGAATTATATATTCAAAATATGAATTATATGGGGGGGGGATGGATTACAATCCATGAATCTAAAACAAGGTGTGAAACCTCTATATCTCTAGTTTCCACCATAATTTAAGTTACCTTGACTTGAATAAAATACACATTTTGAATTACCCTTTTACGACATGAATCTGTTTCATGGACTCCTCCACCTCCGCACACAAGATGTGAACCCTCTAACTACAAAATACACAAATTGCCAACCCACATCGTGAATCAACCTTTCATGTTATGAATTTCTTACTGCATCGCTGCTACAACTCCAACCTCCATAAAACCACCTTATGCGTCATTTGAAACACCTCTATCTACCTGATTTAGGAAAGTAATGGGCTAAAAAGGTATAAACCGTTACATTAGATACCTTTCAAACAATTATCATCCTCAAGAATCAAAATGAAACTAAATAAAAGGAGTGTTTTGAACAAAAAATCCATGAGATATCTGTTAGGTCCCTCATCCCATCTCTAATTATACCGCTAAAAAAAACCAAGCCAAGGTACTCACAAAACATACCATCCAACCACCTCACCACACAAACACCTCACAACCTCTCACTAGGAACAACATCACACATCTGGTAAAAGAAACAAGACACTACTCTTCACACTTACATCCACATCAACATATCAACCTACAAATGGTCCAAACAAACCACTTCCACAACCAACACATAACACTTCCTCGAGCACACATATCAATGAATTCCATCTTTCATGTCAATATATTATCCCCTTTGGGTGGCACTAACTCATCTGCACCATTTTAATCATATAAAAGTATAACACATATTGATTAGGAATTAGGTCTTCACATTTTCATATTTTGGAAGACTTATCAAACATAAAAATATTAAGGAAACAACATATCTCATAAAATAGAAAGATCCAAACATCACATCATCAAAAAAATAGGGAAATACAAAAACTCAAAAAAGCATTTAGAACTGGGAACACATATACATATCTTACTCCTAAGTATTATCCTTTAAAACACCATGCCTCCATAAAACATGGACTAATGTAATGGTTCATCCATGAAAAACATTATCTTGATGATCCAAGATCTCTAATGGCCACTCCACGAATATTTCATCATCCTCGATATCTAACTCTACCCATTCAATAAAGAGGGATTCATTGTGAATATATTGAAAAAGATGAGACACATGGAAGACATCATAGATCCTCTCCAACTATAGCGGCAATTCCAACTGATAATCTACCTCTTCAAAAAGCCCCAACACCTCAAAGTTCCCAAAAAACAATGGAGAATCTTTCACCCCTACCAAACCTCTACCTCCTTCATCGAGGGGATAATCTCAAGAACAAATGGTCTCTAACCTAGAACTATAGGGGCCTACACCTATGATCAGTATAGTCCTTCTGAAAGTCCTATCTCACCCTCATCTTCTCTCAAATCAATTGAATCTTCTCAGTCATGCTCTACACCATGTCAATACTCAGAATTGATAACTCTCCAACCTTTGTCCTGTATAAAATATAATGACATGACCATCCATAAAATGCCTCAAACGAAGACATGATAATGGATGAGTGGTAGATTTTATTGTATACAAACCAGAATAGATTCAAGTGTCTTACACATGATTCAAAAAATCCCAAGATGCAAGGTCACAACATATTCTCCATAATCTAAATGACCCTCTCTATATGCACAATAGTCTGAGGGTGGAAAGCAGTGCTAAGGTGAAACAGGGTTTCGAAAGCATGATTAAATACACTCTATACCCATGAGGTAATATAAGTATCCTAATAAGATATGATATTCCTTTGTACCCCATGAATCCTAACCACATTTTACATATACTTCCACACTAAAAAATCCACAACACTTGACTCAAAGATCATTGGGAAATGAGATGATTCCCTCAATCAGTCCATTATCACCCAAAATACATCACAACCTACCTGAGCTCAGGGTAACCCTTTGATTAAGTACATCAATATGTCCTCCTATTTCCACATGGGAACATATATTTATTATAATAAACCCCCTAGGAAATGAGAAAACTTCATCAATTGGTCCATTATCACCCAAACTCCATCACAAATTACCTAATATCGGGGTAGACCTGTGATGAAGTACATCAATATGTCTTCCAATTTACACTTGGGAACATCTATAGATACAAAAAACCCTAGGAACATGCTGATCTACTTTCACCTGCTAACAAACTGGAAACCTCACTACAAACTATGTTACCTACCATTTCATCCTTGACCGATGATGTTATATTCTAATGTTATGATACATCTTTGTCACAATGGGTTGTACCATAAAAGGTGAGATATGAAACTCATGGATAACCTCCTAACACATCACCTATTGAAAAAAAACACTATTGAAACAATATCTAATTTTGACCATCCTTTGACCATCCCTTAGGGGAATCACAATGACCAACATAGTCACACATCACATATGCCTCTGAGTCTCCCCACTGAGACTCCTCTACCTATCACAACAAGGATAACTGCACAGTCATCTAACAAAGACAACCCCGACCAATATTCTCCCCTACATCAAGATGAATCATTGTAAGCTCATCACTCCCTTTCCAAACATCAGTAGACTTATGAACCACATATCCTTTGAACTTCTAACTCAATGCATTGTAAACCACATTCCTCTTTCTCAGGGTGTAAGAGATCTCAAAATAATTATAATATCTACACATCTATAACTCTTTCACATGTAAAAAGTAGTTTGGTTATGGTACATAAAGTGTGCCTCCCCATATGCTGGAGTTTTCCAACTGGAATCATGGGTGTAAAGGATATAATAGGGATACTATACCCCTAGTATAGAGTTACAATACAATGAAAATAAACAATAATAATAAATATCAGAGTAAAGGGTAAAATAGAAACAATAAATAATATAACTAATAAGTAAAGGAAGAACCAATAACTCAAATTTTAATCAATGTAATGATATAATGCAATTTATCTAAATGTAAAACTTAAATTAATACAAAAAAAGAATAAAATGACACAAAAAACTCAAAAGAACCCAGCCCTGAACCCCGGGTCAGTTCTATATCCAAGATCCAACCCATCCAGTAAGAAAAAATCAATTCCAAGGTCTTTTTCCCTTTTCCAAACCTCCATCCATGTAATTTTCTCAGGTACCAAAAAACATCCCAAATAGGGTGTGAGTAAAACTCATTAGGTCTAAAAGACTATGTATAAACAAAACTAGTCTGATAATAAGTGTATGCAATAAATTGTTAAATTGGTGTATTAATCAATCAATTAATATAATACAATAATCAATCAGCTTCAGAACCATGCTAGAATATCTTTGAACATGTAGCACAACCATGGTAACCATAACCACAATCTTTGGTATAATCACAATAACCAGGAAATGACCTCTCTATAAGCATTTGAACATCCTGGTCCAATCCATCTATATAAGTATTTTAGTATATTAGGAATATCCCTATGTATAAGCATTTCAAAATCCTAGAGAAATCTCTCTATATGAGCATTAAAACATAAAACTAGTACAAGATCTCTATATAAACATTACATCATAAAACCGAGCAAGCCCACTATATAAGAATTACATCATTAAACTGGTCCATGGACACTATATAAGAATTAAAACATGAAACTTCTCCAAGCCCACTATATAATAATTACAACTTGAATCAAAACTCATGTCATAATAGTAAGAATATCATAATATCATATCATAAGCCACGATGGTTTATTATACCAATTACCATATGTCTTTCAATTACACATTCATTCAATAACCATGTAAGACATTATCTAAGGTGAATATATCACAAGAAAACTCTTGAGGTCTCATGTCATGCTAAAACTTAATTTAATGAATTATCCAGTTCATTATTTAATCAAGGGTTCTCTCGCCCAATGGGTATCCACAAGACAAGTCAAAACACCATTGGATCCGAAGGGATCCAAGGAATAATCCAATCACATGGTTTATCATCACTCACTATTCAATTAATTTGTATGAAAATTGTGTTTTCCAATTTTAATATTGAACATACTTAACAATTAAACAAACCACAAGGTTAGGTTTTAGACCATTTATCTTTAACTAAAAAACAACACAATTCTTCCAACATGCAACACTAATTAAGAATAAACGCACAAAAGATCATAAGAGAAACCTAGATCACACAAGATGGAGATAAACACCCAAAAAACCATGGTTAAAAGATTCCAATGCTATAATATGGAGTAATGGAAGAGAGGTAAAACTAAATAAAAACAACTTATTGGGGACCAAACACTTGATTAAGACATCCTGAATCTAATAAGGAACTCCAAAATCACCTATAAATAACCTTGGGTTGGAGAGAGGAGATGTTTCACATGGGTGGAATGAAATTACATTTTCATAGTGGATTTAAAACCATTTTTTCAAAGAAATACATGGTGTGTAATATTTATACGACTTGTAATTACCAATTTATGAGTTATACTGAATTTTTTTTCACCTTGGAAAAAAATAACCCTACTCGAACATTACATGACATGAATCATTTTCACGGTGTGTGTTCATTACATGGAATGAACCCATTTAATGGAATCTTCCTCGAGATAGTTACACATTGTGTAACATATATACATGATGTATAAATTCCCCACATACATCTTTAAGACAACTTCTACAGAAGAGCCCAAACCACCTATGAATCCTTCCAAAATCACAGGAAACACTCATAAGACCCTCTTAACATGTTTATACCTAGACTCCATTAATTAAACAAAAATACGTCCCCAAAATTTAGGTCATTTTCATTAGAAAATGATCTCTATCCTCAATGAGACTTGACCACCAAGGTTCAAGGATGAAGGAAAACCCCAAACAAAAGAGATTCAATAAAAAACATAATGAAATATTTACCTAGAAAAATATGGGATCTTACATCCTTAACACCATATAATAGGTCATCCCCAAGCTAATCCAAGAATCACTGTGGGGTCTCAGTTAATAAGTCTAAATGTAGTGTTTGCATATTAGATTTAATATCTCAGGTATTATCTTGAACATTCCCATGCTACCACCATAATTGAAATAGAGGTATGGTCTTACCCCTATAAATACTTCTCACTATGGTTCCCAATCTGTATCAAATTCTCCCTCAATGGATACATCTACAAAAATATTGATTTCCTCAAGGTCTGTCACATGAGAAAGGTTTTGGATAATATCTTCAAAGCTGTGACATTTGAAACACATCATGAATAGTACTGTAGCGCTATAAAATGGCTAATCATTATGACACTAGACTAACCCTTTACACTATCTCAAATGGATCGACAAACCTAGGTGATAGCTTTCTCGATTTCTTGATACAGTGTTTCCCCAACCTAGGTGACACCTGATGAAAAAAACGATGACCAAAATCAAACTCTAGAGTTTTTCTTTGATGGTTAACATAATATTTATACCTACTATACATGTTCACCAAATACCTCTTGATTAATTGAACCTACTCAGACATCTTCTATATGACAAAATTTCCAACAAGTGCTAAATCAGATGCCTCTAACCAAGAAAGAGGATAATGATATGGTCTTACATTGAAATCCTTGAAAGGTTCCATTTGGATCAATGTTTGGAAGATGTAATTATAATATAACTCCCTGAGTGATAAATATTACTCCCATAAACTATCGAAATCCAAAAAAAACTCATAACATATCTTTCAAAATCTAAAAAGTACACTTAGATTAACTGTTAGTCTATAGATGATAGGATGTGATCAGATGAACTTGTGATCCCATAGCCTTGTGAATACCTCCTATAACTAAGACATGAAATTAGAATCTCTATTAGAAATAATACTCCTCGGAACACCGTTCAAACAAACTATCTCTCACATGTAGATACTACCTAGATCATCAATAGTGATGATCTCCATAATAGGAAAAAAGTGGGATATCTTTATCAGTTGATCTATGATCACCCATACTACACTATTCTTGAAAGGTGTCCTTATAAATCCTATCACAAAATCCATAGTGAAATTATTCCATTTCCAAATCAGAGTGGGATGAGGATGCTATAGCCCAAAAGGCCTCTAACGCTCCAATTTCACCTACTGATAGGAAAAACATCTCACTAAAAATCCTGATACATCATTCTTAATTCCTATCCACCAGTACTATATACAAAGATCATGATACATATTTGTCAAAACAGGATGTACCTCCCATCTATAATAATTAAACTCTCTCATCATCTCCTCATAAAAGATAATAGGAACCCATAACTAGCCATAAAAAGGAAGAGAATTTCTGCTGCCAAGATACCATCATTATGGTGTCTCCCCACCATATAAGTTGTCTCTTAGAACTAATCCCTCCAGATTAGATAACTGATTTGTCTTTATCTTGTCAAGAATTGTGGGTGTGATAGATGTTGAAGTCATATATACTCATCCTTAGGACTCTTAGACATCTAAATACATGTCTTAAAATAGGTTCATCATCCTACACTCATCGTAAGTATTTATAAATGCTTCTTTATGTGTCTTTTAGCTCAAGGAATTAGTACCAACATTTCCCTTTCCTATTGTATAATCCAACTCGAAATTGAAATACTATAGATACTTGACTCGCCTCCTCTTCCCAAGGTTTAGGACCCACTGAAAAACATATACCTGAGGATCCTATGGTTTGTGTACACCACAAACCTCTTTCCCAAAAGTTAATGTCTCTATAATCATTGGGCATGTATCACTGTTTCCAACTCTAGATCATGAGTAGGATAATTCATCTTGTGCGGTCACAACTATCTAGGTCCATAAGAAACCACTTGATCCTCCTACATCATAACTAATATAAGTCTTACTCTAGATGTGTCATAGTACACGATATATGCTTTACCCAACATAGGTAAAGTGTGGATAGGTTTTGAGGTCATCCTTCTCTTCAAATCTTAAAAATATTTCTCATAAGCATCTAAACAAAAATACTACACCACTTTCTTAGTCAACCCATACATCGGTGCTTCCAGATGGGAGACATACTAGAGAAACCACCAGTAATAAATTGGTAAACCCTGAAAACTATGAATCTCAAATACATTATTGGGTTGTTCTCAATATACCATAGATACAACCTTCTATGGGTCAACTGACCCTCCTACCTATGAGATGACATGGCCTAAGAAGTGAAATTTATCAATCTAGAAACCACATTTGGTTAGCTTGGAATAAATTCAATGCTCTCTCAATGCACTGAAGATGATGTTAGGATGTTGGCCATGATTTTATACTGATTATGAGTACACTAATATTTCATTTAAAAAACCACCACAAACTAGTCTAAGAGAGGATGAAATATCTGATTCATCAAATCCATGAATACCGCCAGTGCATTCGTCAAACCTAACGACACCACTAAGAACTCATACAAGTAGTAACTTATCCTTAAAGTATTCTGAGGTATGTATTATGCTCTCACTACCAATTAATGATACCCTAATCTCAAATAAATCTGGGATAAGATCTTATCACCTCTCAGCTGATTGAAGATATTGTTGATCCATGAAAGGGGATACCATTTCTTGACTTTCATCCGGTTCAGTCTCTGATAATCGACACAAAATCATAAATTCCCATCAGTATTATTATAATAAATAACTAGAAAACACCATAGAGATACACTAGTATGTATGAAATATTGGATTCCAAATATTCCAACTTATATTTCAAATCCCAAAACTCTGACGGTGCCATCCTATAAAGAAGAATATAAACTAGCTCTACTCCCAACACCAACTCGATCATGAACTTGATATCTCAATTGAGTAGTAAGAAATAGAAAATGTAAGGAAATACTTTTTTAAAATGGTCTATGACTAGTTTAAAATTATATGCATGTATTCCACCATCATCTAGAATAAGGTTTGTTATCTAAATCGCGAGACAATCTAATCTGTATTGGATTGGTCCTACATTACCAGCCTGAAGATCCTGCTCACCCGAGTGAGAATAAATTCCTCCATATAGATATAGGAAGGTAAATATATTATGGTAATAGTTGATATGAGCCCAGTATATAACTATCCAATCCCTACTAATAATAAAATCATAACCTGCCATTTCCATCACAAACGGTTCCCAAAAGAAACAATAACCACCAATTTCTAGAGAACATTCCTTGAAATATTTTATATTTTGTAACCACACTCCCAATGGTGTATCAAAGGTCAAAACACCATAAAATATTTCCATAACCAAGACCAAACCATTTTTAAAAATATTAAATAGAAAGGAATGTGATGCTCTTGTATTAAAAAAAACATAAGAAAGGGTAGATGATGCAAGAATCATACCTATGGTGGTAGAAGGTACTATATCCACACTAGCTAGAGTAAACTATCTCTACAAAATAAATAGACTTTTGTGGTGATTATTTATAATTGGTTTACTAAACCACCGATAATTTTTTAAAAATGATTTAGCAGCGGTTTATTAAAAACCACCACTAAACTATTTTTTTTCAATCCCGAAAATTATCTCCCCCCAACACCCACGATACCCCCCCTTCTCCCCCCTTCTACCCCCGCAAGACCACCCCCGGTGACCCCTAATGTCCTACACCTTCCCTCAATGCACATCACTGCCTTGCCGCCCCTCAATGCGGATCACCACCCATCACTGCCGACCCCTTGAAGCCCTAGCTCGCCTCCCCACTGCAGGTCTTGACCCGTGGTGCCGCTCAATACTTCTCGCCGCCCCTCAGTATCATCCTTATTCTTCTTATTCCATCATATAGTTAAACAATTATTACCTAGAGGCCATACTCACACACATACACATGATATTTTCATCATTTGGAAGTATATGATTATAAACTCTCCACACCATCAAATTGAACTTTGAGAAAATATCCTTGCACCATAGTAGTTCACCCCAAACATATAGTTCAATGTATACCATTATTTTAATTATTTTCTTGAATTATATTCTCTATTTTATGATAGTAATTATAAAATATTTTGTTAGATAAATTAATAAATAGTTTTTATTTTTAAAGAATATTCATTTTTTGAAAATCCCAAAGAATATTATTATTTTCACAACATTGTAAACCCAATTTTTTATATAATTTTTTTAGACTTTGGTGAAATTCAATTTTTTTTTGATATAATCAATATTCCATTGTAACTTCATCACATTATATTGAACATTATTTTTGATAATTCAATTTTTTTGATTGCGAGTTTTTTCTTATTATTGAGGGATTGATTATACTTATTTTTAGGATATTTATATATTAAATTAAGTTAAAAAAAACCTTCATCATGTTTTAAACAAGCATATTTTAGATCCTTATAGCATAGGTGTTTGGATAAAGAATAAGAGGGAGAGGATTCATTTTTAGTGGAAGACAAATAAGAGTTATATTTTACATCATGACTAACCTCTATTTTAGTCATGAGATACTAGGAACATTTTTTCCATTGATTCCCTGTATAAGATAGTTTTATTTCTCACACACTAAGTTAAAACATTGAAGGTTTCCTTGATTTTTTTATTCTTCCCCTTGTTCCTTTAGTTAGTCATATAGAATTAAGACCATATGTGTTCCTTCTTTTCATTGGAATAACATTACTTGTTGTTCTCTATCATTATCCTCCTTATTTTAACAATTATATGATTTCTTTATTTTGAAGAATATGTTCAAATTCTTTGATTGATGATCCATTTCATCATCATTATAGGTTTCATCATTAATTTCTTTAAAATAAAATATTATTTTATTATTGTATTATTTTTATTTTTTATTTGCGCGTAACTTCATTGTGATCTCATAGGTCCTGATAGATTCATATAGATCCTCAAATGACATGTTTTTTTATTTCATTTTCCTCTTGTACTATTATATATTTAGGTTTCATATTTATTTTTAAACCCCACAATATTTTTATCACTAGATATTCTATAGTATGAGTATAATTAAGAGACATTCAACCGTTTCATATTTCATTAAAGTATATAAATGGTTAGTTTTAATGAATTATTTGAAATGGGATTTCAAAGAGGATTAAAGTGACTTAGAATTCTGATTATTTTAATAAGTCTCATTTATAACTTTCATAATGAATTACATATAATGTATTTAATACTCTCAATGATTCCCCCTTATCTTTAGATGTATTTTTATTACATGGATGATATTTTTGGTGTTGTTTATTGCAAGGGTGTTGGAGGTGAGGTTAGATTTATATTATGTTGTTGCATTAATCATGTTACTTGTTTGATTACTTGTAACCTATTATCTCTATCATGGGTACACTAGGAATTAATAGAGAGGTCAATATTTATGTTACACTAGATAGTCACACACTATTGGTGTCCCCTAGTTGTTTTGTATACCATGGCTAGTGGGGAGTCCCCCCCCCCATGATGCTAGGTACATGATACTCAAGTGACTTGTGTTCTTTTGATGAAACATATGTCAGTGGTAGGTAGCATGTATTGGTAAGGTCTAAGACTATATTACATTATGACATTTTTGTTTCCCATGATACTATATGGATTCCATTTGGAGACTATCATTCCATGTGTCCCCTAGTTTGATTAATATGTTGGGAACCATGAATTTTTCTCCTTGTTTACTCATATCTTATTTGTGATGTGGTGACTTGGTGTTTTAATTTTACAGTTTATGAGAATGGGTTTGTTTCGTTAAATTGTTTTTGAAGTGTTTTCAAAAGGGTGTTTATAATGTATTTTTAAAATTGAAATTGTAATGGGTGGTTTTAAAGAATCTAAGGGTTTTAATGTAATATTATTAAAATGATTATTTTCATTTAAAGAAGAATAAAATAGAAGTTTATAAAATAAATGTTAAGGTGTTATTTGGTTTTTCATGTGATAATCAATAAAAATCTATTTTATAACTATATTTAGAACTATCATAAATGAGATGTGTTTTTAAAAGACTTTCACAAAATCCTTATTGATATTCTACTGGGATTAGTTTTTCTCGCACCCTATATATATCATTTGATATATAACAATATTATGTCTTTCTTTTTTAGGTTCCATAGCCTTTTTTAGGTTTCTTATACTTTTAAAAAAAACTTGGATAAATTAAAAAATTAACCCACCTTTGTGATTTGGAAAGTTATACATTTCTATTTTATTCAATCATATTAATAAGTGGAATAATAAAGAAGGAAAGAAAATAAAACTATAGTTAAAAATTCTAATTCATTATTGAATTTTATGTTAACGAAAAATAAATGTATTCTAAAAAATAAATAGGCTCTGAAACATAAAAATATAGTAAAAAGTAAATAGATAATAAAGATATCAAATAATAGAATATAAATATATCCAAAGTGCCTGGCCCAATTTTTAAATTGGAATTAACCATGTAGGTGATTTCCCCTTTCCCCAATGACATTTCATAAGTGTCCAATAGATCCTTATAAATTGAATTTTTCATGTTTTGATAAATTGAATGGGTTGTTTTGAATGGAATGAATAATGCATGATGGTTTTTCTTTCTTAATGAATAAAATGGTTTTAAATAAATTTACCCTAAGGGGGGATGCAGGGGGGTAGGGGGGTTGTCCAGGTGGAGGGGGCTATCCAGGTGGGGGGTGGGTTGTCCAGGGGGTAGTGGGATACAGGGGGGTAGGGGGATGCAGGGGTGTGGGGGAGGGTGTGTGGGCTATCTAATGAGGGGTGTGGGCTGTCCAGGGGGTCACTGTGGGCTATCTAGGTGGGGGAGGGGGTGTGGGCTGTCCAGGTGGGGGGTGGGGTGGGTTGTCCAGGTTGGGGAGGGGGTGTGAGCTGTCCAGGGAGGGGGATGGCTGTCCAGGTGGGGGGGGGGGGGTCCAAATGGGGGTGGGGGTGGGAGGGGGAATTTCTAGGTGGGGTGGGGTGGGGGGGGGGCTATCCAGGTGGGGGGGGGGGGGGCTTTCCATGTGGGGGGTGGGGGTGGGGGCTGTCTAGGTGGGGGTGTCCAGGTAGGGGGGGCTGTCCAGGTGGGGGTGGCCTATCCAGGGGGTAGGGGGCTGTAGGGGTGTGGGGGAGGGGGTGTGGGTTGTCCAGGGAGGGGGTGGGCTATCCAGGGGGGTGGGGGTGGGCTGTCTAGGTGGGGGAGGTGGTGTTGGATTTCTAAGGGGTGGGATGTCCAGGTAGGGGAGGGGGTGTGGGATGTATTGGGAGGAGGGGGGGGGGGGGTGGGCTATCCAGGTGGGGTTAGGGGATCTCTAGGTTGGGGGGGGGGTAACCAGGGGGGTTTAGGGGGCTACATGGGTGTAGGGGGATACAAGGGTGGGGGGGGGGGTCTAGGCTGTCCAAGGAGGGGGTGGGCTGTTCACTCCAATACTCTGCAAAAAAATAGGAATCCCATATAACCAATTTATGGTTTATTTCACACATTTAGACTTTTCTTGAAGTTCAATACCAACAATCACTTTTACCCTTCCAAGAAGAAGTGATCTTTGAAAATAAATCTCACTCAGGTTCTTATACACTATCCATATTGATCTCATAAAAATTTAACATTCGTACAAATCCATATCACCTAATGATATAACAAGGCTCATACTCCCATGAGTAGTGTCCCATCAAAACTTGGCTCATATGCCTAAACAACATACATAGGATCATATTTTACACACACACAAAATTTTGTAAACATAGAAAATACTATATTTACACCTTGTATCACAACTTGGAATTAGATCTTAGATAGAATCTCAAGGCATCAATAAACCACATACCTAGCTAAAAATTTGGAGGTGTGATTACAATTAGGTGTGTTGTGATTTATATGTATGATATTCATGGTTTACACCAACAGTCTTTGGGTCATCTATAATAGGATTTAAGTCATGCTACAATTGGATAGAGATTGGCTCTATGGCTCACTTAGGAAATGTCATTGGGGAAAGGGTAAATCACCTACATGGTTAATTACAATTTAAAAATTGGGCCAAGCACTTAGGATATCTTTATATTCTTTTATGGATATTTTTAATTTGCATGCTTTAGTTTTCTAGTGGGTGGGTTAATTATTTACCATATGTATTTATATAGGAAAACCTTATTTAACATATTTATATATTTTTTAACTAGTATATATGAACATCTTTATCTATTTATTAATAGTTATGTGTTTTAATTTTTTTTAATATTGTATAGGCACATTGTGATATACATGGATAAAAGATGGATCACATTATCGAGGAACACACCTCAGTATGTTAAGGGTTTGGAGGAGTTTTTAGATTTTTCAATTTCCAATCGATCCATTGAAGGTATAATAAGATGTTCATTTCCTAAATGTAAATTTAGAATATGGTTGAAGAATCGTAAGTTACATGGATTGAAAAGTCATGATTCATATATTTTGTTACAACAGTTACTACCAGTGGCATTACTTACATTACTAACTAAAAAAGTTATTGCTCTTGTAATCCAATTCTACACATTTTTCAGACAACTATGTGAGAAATATCTACATCCATTTGAGCTTGAAAATCTTCAGGAGAGGTTTTTATTAACAATTTATGCAATGAAGATGATATTTCCTCCATCATTTTTTACTTTCATAATGCATTTAAATGTGAATTTGGTTGAGAAAGCTAAATTAGGAGGCCCCGTTCATTATCGATAGATGTATCCAATTGATAGGTAATTTATTTATATGTTTTTCAGTTAAGTAAACAATTTTTGGAACTTTATTAAATGCATAATTATGTTTTTTTATTTTATTTCATAGATATCTTGGGCATTTGAAATCATACGTGAGAAATAAAGCTCAACCAGAAGGCTCTATTGCTGAAGGCTATTTGGTAGAGGAGTGTATTACCTTATTTTCAAGATAATTGGATGACATTGAGACAAGATTTAATCAAGTTGGACTTGTTTAAAACACATTTACTCAATCTCAAATACATGGGAAATCAAAATTATTTCCTGCTCTTGGCCGATCAGTTGGGAGGACCTCAAATGATACACTGACAAAAATGGAATTATTAAAGGCACATAGATATGTACTGCTGAATAGTGAAATTGAAGATCTATTTATTGAAGATTTTATGATAAAAACAAAGAGATGAATGGGAGGTCGAACATGAAATGAGAGAGATATAACGAAAGTTGTTAATAAAGAGATTTTATAATGTCTTACACGATGTGTAAGTTCATAAATATTGAAATAAATATGAATATTAGGTTGACACATATATTTTTTAAATATAATAAATTATATTTCTTTTTTTTTATATCATGAATACTGATACTCGAGCAGAGTTGTCATAAGATTTGAATTTTCTTCCTCGAGGTCCTCTAAAAATGTCACGACCCGTCCTTGGGGCCCGTGCCGTGACTACCCCAAGCCCGCCTTCCATAGGCCAGGGGCTGGAGACTAGCACCAAGGCGTAAATCCCGGAAAAAGGGAAGGCATTACCTTTGTAAAGTAAACAACAAACACCACAGAGCAAGCAGGCGGAAGTAAACACTAAGTAAAAGCTAATTACAACAGTAAGTGCGGAAAAGTAAGTGGGCCAGAATACAAACCCAAACAGAAAGTAAAGTACAACTAGAAAGGGAAAACAGCAACTAAAACGTAAAGCCGCAACGTCGAGCTGCCCACTGGAAATCCCACCTGAAGGGTGGGTACAGAAAGCCTCCACTGCTCCTCAGGTCCAGCCGATCGCTCCGAGTACGTCCTGCCCAGTGGTCCACCTCCAGGTATCGTCCTGCTCCGCAAGCCTCAACCATGATCAGCGCTATCCATCGTCTGCAACCAACACAACATAGTGCGGGCATAACCCGTGCAGGGGTGAGTATAAGCTACTCAGTAGGGACCCCGAGACCCCCGAAGGTCTCCCAGAATCCACAAAGGATAATCCACAAAGGAAAGATACAATCACGAAGTAACATCCGACACTACTTAGGTATATGCCCATACATATACCTAAGTCATCAAATCTCGTTCGGCTCCAACATCCGAGCCCAAGCACAACCCAGTCCACATAGGAGAGCAAAACGTAAATCCACACAGGATAGCACAACACAATCCACAAAGGAAAGCAAAAGGGATTCAGATCACACAGGAATACTTCTTTGTATGATGATAAAGATGACCAGATATTTCCACTGATTCATCTAAGCTGTCGGACCCACAAAGGATCGATAGGTACTAACCACCGCAATGACCCACAAAGGATCTGACCCACAAAGGATCGATAGGTACTAACCCCCGCAATGACCCACAAAGGATCTGACCCACAAAGGATCGATAGGTGCTAACCCCTGCAATGACCCACAAAGGATCTGACCCACAAAGGATCGATAGGTACTAACCCCCACAATGACCCACAAAGGATCTGACCCATAAAGGATCGATAGGTAACTAACCCCCGCAATGACCCACACAGGATCGGACCCACACAGGATCTGTAGGTGCTGACCCACACAGGACTGCTGAGCACTTACCCACACAGGATCAGACCCACACAGGATCGGTAGCACTGACCCACAAAGGATCGCTGAGTGCTGTAGTCGTCACCGTCGAATCCACTGAGGTTCTCTGCACAGTCGTCGTCGTCACAGTAGCAGTCACAGCCAACTCTAGGGTTCCCACACACAGCAAACTCGTTCGGGAGGGTTCGCTCCACGAGCCGAGAGGCTGATACATCAACTGACACATAGTCTAGAGTTGATGTATCCAAAAGTTCCGTATCATCAACAGGAACTCAACGTCGCAGATGGCACGTCAATCGGACGCCCGGGCTGAGAGTTATTGGCTTTTTCGTCCTAGGGGCCCGGTTGGTTTTTAAGGAAAAACCAACTCGACCGTACTCCACCTGTGTCCAAACCTTGGTAGGAGTAATCCAAAAGATCTGTATCACTTAGAGGAATTAAACAAAGTTGACGGCACGTCATTCGGACGTTTGAAGCTCAAGATATGAGCGTTTCCGCTCCGAGGGCCCGGTTGGTTTCGTGTACGAACCAACCCGGCTGAACCCAAAGTATTTATAAACCTTGAGTGTGATATACCAAAACGAACGTCTCGATCCAAAGATCGCATCGCCGCTGACGGCGCGTCGTTCGGAGGCCCGTAGCTCAAGTTATGAGCAAAATACCGAAAAGGTCCGGAAACGGGGGTCTGGGCCCGGACCGACCCGGCCCGACCCCCCTGGCTCGACCCGACCCGGGTCCGGGTCCGACCCGGTTGGGCGCGACCCGGCCTGAACTGGGCGCGACCCGACCCGGCAGGTCGGCTCGGCTCGGCTCGGCTGAGCGGCCGAGAGAGGGAAGCCGCGGGCGGGGGCGCGCTGCCCCCGCGTGAAGGATCCGCGACCCCGGTTGGGGCCGCCTCTCGCCAACGGATGCGGCAGCCGGCCGCGTCCCTGCCTTCGGTTCCGCGGAACCGCACCCCGCCGCCGCGGCTTCAGTCGCGGCGGCTCCATCCGACGACGCGCTGGGGCGCCGCTGCCTCCTACCGCCGGCGCCGCAGGTGGAGTCCGCGGGCCCCCAGAGTTTCTCCGGTGGTCCGATTTCATTTCCGTCTGTGCCGTAGCTCATCCCGGGTCCCGTTCTTCACTGCGGAATCAACAAATCATCTCTACGGCCCATTTTTTTGTCGTCCGCCGTTCCGCACACCAAGAACAAAAGGGCGGTGGGTTCGGACTTGTTTGTTGGTCCGCACCCACCACGTTAGCGGTTTGAAACAACACCATAATTCCCAGAAATTGATAAACCTCAACCCGCAATAATAATCCATGGACCAACTTGTTAATTTGTTGGTCCGCGTTCTTGCCTTGGAGGAAAACAAACATGGGTATTATCATTTTCAGAATGACCCCTACCTCAACGTCGTCGTCGGACGCGAGTTCGTCACGGAAGAAAAAGGATCGTCGCGTCGCGGAAGGGCGTTGCTGTCGTGCGGTACTCGGCGTCGCGTAGACAAACTCCGAGGATCAAGAACATACAGATTTAATTATAACAATTAAATCCATTTTGATGTTATAATCCACAAAGAATTAAAAGGACCGCAATCCCCTACCTCAAGATGCCGATCGAAGATTGTCGCGGGGATGGAACGTCGCGGAAGAAGTGTCGGCGTCGCGTCGCGTC
The DNA here is from genome assembly GCA_963277665.1 of Viscum album. Classification (NCBI taxonomy): domain Eukaryota; kingdom Viridiplantae; phylum Streptophyta; class Magnoliopsida; order Santalales; family Viscaceae; genus Viscum; species Viscum album. The sequence continues at coordinate 1,549,359,219 of OY728125.1, read as the reverse complement.
GATCTCCGGGGGTCTGGCGTTCTTCGTCGCCCTTCGTCGGAGGCCGGCGTTCTTCACGTTCTTCGCGAAGGAGGATGAAGGACTTAAAGTTTCTGTCAAATCCTCTCAACGAACAATCCTCAAGAAGACATGTGTTGGTCTTATTTCATTACATGCCAACAAAAGAAAATTAATGATAAGTAACGAACAAATTAATTCATAGAATTAATTGCAACGAAACTAACCGCCCAATTAAAAGGGGCGTTAAGAATTTAGAAAACGCGTCAGTTGACTTTCATTTAATAGGGGTTTTCGCGGGTGCGTTACTTAGAGGAAAAGAAATAGTGGGGCTCATGCGGGCCCCACCTCACAAATATCCTACCAAGAGGGTAGGATATTTTGGGTTCCACCCTATCCGCTTCAATTCAGCTTAAGCAGCTTTAAGTGGCTTTAAGCGGATTTAAGTGAAATAAAATAAAGTTGTCGCACCACTTTATTTTATTTTTTTCACTTAACCCCCAAAAATTAAAAACCACACCCGAGCAAACGCAACTCCGGAAGAGACGTTTCTAAGCAAGTACCGGCGCTACGATTCCATCGGTGCCCTCGGAATTCGATTCCGAGCACCGGTTCAAAAGTTAGAAAAACCCACCCATTCGTTCACTGAACGTACCCGAGCCAAACTTTGGAAAATGATTCCGGGCACACCGGGCCTCGGAATCACGTGCCGTCAGAAACCGCGTTCTTGTAAAATTACAAAGAAAATTAAGAAAGAAAGAAAAAATTTACTTGAAATTTACGGGTCTTTACATCACTCCCACCTCAGGGCTTTACGTCCTCGTAAAGATACATCATAAGCTAGGGAAAAAATGTGGGTACTGAGCACGCATCTGAGCATCCCGCTCCCAAGTGCTCTCCTGGAGGTTCCCGTGCTGCCATCTGATGCGCACAAGAGGAATCGATCGTCCACGTAGGACCCGCTCCTGTCAATCCTCGATCCCCACCTGGACCTCCGCAAAATTCGCCCCATCATCAACGTCCAGCTCCCCATGGTCAATGATATGCGTCGGGTCATGCACATATCTCCTCAGCTGAGATACATGGAGGATGTCGTGCACCCGGTGCAACTGAGGTGGTAGAGCCAGGAGATAAGCCACCTCGCCGATTTTGCTGAGGACCTGGAATGGTCCGATGAAGCGTGGAGACAACTTGCTGCCTCAGCCAAATCTCCATAATCCACGTCGAGGTGAGACACACAAGAAGACGTGGTCGCCATCCTCGAACTCTAGTGGCCTCCGACTCCTGTCAGCATAAGACTTCTGCCGGCTCTGAGCTGTCCTCATCCGCTCCTGGATGACCTGGACCTTCTCTGTTGTGGCCCGGACCATCTCTGGTCCCATAAGTGCTGACTCCCCAGGGTCTATCCAGTACAAAGGAGATCTGCAAGGTCTGCCGTACAATGCCTCGTATGGTGCCATCCCGATGGTGGAGGGGTAGCTGTTGTTGTACGTAAACTCCACCAAGGGTTGGTGGTCCTCCCAGCTGCGACCAAAGTCGAGGACACATGCGCGGAGCATGTCCTCGAGAGTCTGAATGGTCCTCTCCGTCTGACCATCCGTCTGAGGGTGAAAGGCGGTGCTCAGACGTAGCTGCGTCCCGAACGCCTCCTGCAACCCCTTCCAAAGCCGGGAAGTAAAGTGAGCATCTCGATTGGAGACGATAGATGATGGCACACCGTAAAGCCGTACAATCTCCTGAACGTAGAGACACCCCAAGATCTCCACTGAGCCCTGCTCTCTAATGGGTAAGAAGTGAGCCGACTTGGTGAGTTGGTCTACAATCACCCAGATGGAGTCGTGACCTCTGGAAGTGCGTGGAAGTACAGTCATGAAGTCCATAGATATCCCATCCCACTTACACTCTGGGACCTCTAAGGGCTGTACCAAGCCTGCTGGTACCTGATGCTCTACCTTCACCTGCTGGCAGGTGAGGCATCATGAAACGAACTCTGCCACAGCCTTCTTCATGCATGGCCACCAGTGCTGTTGTCTGAGATCCTGGTATATCTTCGCCACTCCAGGATGTACCACTAAGGGAGAAGTGTGAAACTCTCTCATCACTTCCTCCCGTAAAGAAACTGGTACCAAGGTACGTCCTCTGAAAAGGATGTCATGCTCTGCTCCAAAAGAGAAGCCATCAGGTGCCTGTCCTGAGGATATCTGTGCACGCCGCGTCTCACAGTCAGCGTCCCCACGCCGTGCCTCTCTGACCCACTGTAGTAGTGAAGGGGTGACTATGAGAGACTGAAGTAAGGCTGCTCCATCTCTATCCACGAAGGATATCTGCAAAGTGGCTAGCTGCTCTGTCTCCTCCTCGTGTAGCTGAATGCCCATCCTCCGGATGAGAGCATCGGCTACCACGTTCCCTTTCCCAGGAGTATAAACTATCTCAAAGTCATAGTCCTGGAGGAACTTGAGCCATCGCCGCTGTCTCAGGTTTAGGTCCTTCTGAGAGAAGATGTACCTGAGACTCTGATGGTCAGAAAAGACTGTAAAGCGCTCGCCCATCAGATAGTGTCGCCATGTCTTCAGAGTGAAGGCCACTGCTGCTAACTCCAGGTCATGGGTAGCGTAGTTCTGATCATGCGGCCTCAACTGAAGTGATCCATAGGCGATCACCACCCTCTCCTGCATCAGGACACATCCGAGTCCGGTCCCTGATGAATCGCAGTAGATTACGTACCCTACTCCCTCCTCAGGCAACCTCAAGATAGGGGTGCTGGTCAATCTCTGTCTCAGCTTCTGGAAGCTCTGCTGACATCTGTCTGACCACAAAAAGGGTTTCCCCTTCTTCTTCAAAGCTAAGAGTGGTGCCGCAACTCTGGAGAAGTCTGGCACAAATCTCCGATAGTATCTAGCTAGTCCCAAGAAACTCCGCACCTCCGTCACGCTCTTGGGTGGTTCCCAAGCTAGCACTGCCTCGATCTTCGCAGGATCCACCGCAACTCCCACCTTAGAGATGACGTGTCCCAAGAAGTGGACCTCACGTATCCATAACTGACACTTCGAGAGCTTTCCATAAAGCTGGTGCTCTCAGAGTGTGTCTAGTACAACCCGCAAGTGGCATGCGTGCTCCTCCTCAGTCGTCGAGTATATCAAAATGTCTTCGATGAAGACTACGAAAAATCGATCAAGGTATGGCTGAAAGATCCTATTCATGAGGCCCATGAACATTGCTGGAGAATTGGTCACACCGAATGGCATAACCAAGAACTTATAGTGGCCATACCAACATCTGAAGGCCGTCTTCTGCACGTCCTCGTCCTAAACTCTGAGCTGATGATAACCTAACCTAAGGTCTATCTTCGAGAACCACCGTGCTCCCTTGAGCTGATCGAAGAGGTTATCAATCCTCGGTAGCGGATACTTGTTCCTCACCGTCACCTGGTTCAGGCGACGATAGTCGACACAAAGTCGCAAGCTCCCGTCCGCCTTCTTTGCGAACAATATCGGGGAAGCCCAGGGTGAAACACTGGGTCGGATGAATCCCTTGCCCTGCAAGTCCTCCAACTGTACCCGTAGCTCTCGAAGCTCAGCGGGGGACATCCGATATGCTGGAGTGGATATCGGGGCTGTCCTGGGGTACAGATCAGTATAAAAGTCTACCTCTCTGTGAGGAGGTAGCCCTGGGACGTCGTCGGGAAAGACGTCCGCATACTGATCCACCACTGCAGGAAAACTAGGACTCTGCATGTCAACTACTCAAAGGATGAGGCTAGCCAACTGATGAGTGATGGTCTGTCCTCTCCTCTGTGGAATTTCATCCTGTGCTGCGAAGGCTCCCTTCTCATCGGTGAAGGTGAACCTGCTCCCATCGGTGCGCACACATCGCACCTTGCACCTAATACAGTCAATCTGTGCATGGACTATAGATAACCAATCCATGCCCAAGATGACGTCATAAGGCCTCGACACCACTACAAGAAGATCCCAGCCGAAGCTCTCGCCTCCTAGAGTAAGCTCACACTGCCGGCACCAGTGCGTAATCGTCGAGTCCGCTCCCGTAGGAGTATCTAGCCGTAAGGATCGAGCCAACGGCTCTGTCGGAATCTCTGAGCTCCGAACAAGGGCAGCGACTATGAAAGAGTGACTCACTCCTGTGCTTATAAGAACTGTAGCAAGGGTGTAATAGACACAGATAGTACCTCGAATCATCTCGGGTGCGCTGTGGTCGTAGGCCTCCGCTGCCTAGAGCTGTGCCTGTCTCTGCCCTCCAGCTCCCTGTGGTCGGGGTGGACCTCCTGGTGGTGGTGGTGGTAGAGCCTCAAAGCGTCGCCCACCACCTGCTGTTCGGCCAGCTCCTCTGCCTCGTCCGCCGCATGTGTAGCACTGTCTGCCTCTCGAAAGACTGGCTCCGCGCTGTGTGCCCTGTACTGCTGAGCCAGTGTTTTGAGGCCGTCTACGTGAGGGTCTGGTCTACCTGGACCCCTGAGTCATCCTTCGACTGCCTGCTGTAGAAGACTCTGCTACGTGCCACCCCGGGGTAGGTCTCGCTGCTGATGAAGGCTCAATAAGGAAGCTCTCGATCAAAAGGGCTCGCTCCAGTACTCCTGCCTGAGTCGGAATGCTGAGGGAGATCAGCAATTCCCTGATCTCATGTCTCAATCCCTGCTCAAAGGTCCGGGCCCGGAAGAATGGGTCCTGTACCATGTCTATCGAGTAACGCGAGAGATCGGTAAATCTCGCCGAGTACTGGGCGACCGTCAAGCTGCCTTGCTGCAGCTGAAGAAGCTCCTGGATGCGCACCGCACGGAGGGTGGCTGGGACGAACTCTGAGCGGAAGAGGCCCTCAAAGTCTGTCCAGAGGAGAGACGCCTCATCGTGCACCTGGAGCATCAAGCTCCACCATCGGCCCGCTACTGTGTGCAGTAGGCTCACTGCGAGGATCACCATGAGGTCTGCTGGTGTCCTCACTAGCCTGAAAACTCACACCACTGCCTCCAGCCAGTCCTTGGCTGCCTGGGGGTCTGTCTCCCCGCGGAACCTGGGCAGTCGCTGGTGCTGGAACTCATGCAGTGTACTAAGGGGACGTGCATCGTCAGAGGCTGGGGCTGGAAGCATCGGTGGCTCGGCGAGTAGAGGTACCGCCGGTGCCTCAGCTGTCAAAGGGCCCTGTACCGAGGCCTCGTCGCTCGGTGGGCTGTCGTCACACTCAACTCTCGGAACCCTAGCTGGCTGCCATCGTGGGGCCATCCTGAAAAGGAAACAGGTGCGCCACGGTCAGAATAGTACACCTAGTGAGCTGATACAAAGTAATCACAAAGAAAACTTGAAACACACATGCAATCAATGTTTTCGTGTATTAAGTCGGAAATCAGAAGTCAGGGTCCTGGTGTATGGATACGTCGGCCACCGCACCAACACTGGGCTCCCTGGACTGATAACCACACTCAATACGCTTAACACTATTTATTCACATAGAAGAAAGATCAAAGTCTGTGGTAGAATCTAACTCCTCTGATACCAATTTGTCACGACCCGTCCTCGGGGCCCATGCCGTGACTACCCCAAGCCCGCCTTCCATAGGCCAGGGGCTGGCGACTAGCACCAAGGCGTAAATCCCGGAAAAAGGGAAGGCATTGCCTTTGTAAAGTAAACAACAAACACCACAGAGCAAGTAGATAGAAGTAAACACTAAGTAAAAGCTGAGTACAACAGTAAGTACTGAAAAGTAAGTGGGCCAGAATACAAACCCAAACTGAAAGTAAAGTACAACTGGAAAGGGAAAACAACAACTGAAAAGTAAAGCCGCAACGTCGAGATGCCCACTAGAAATCCCACCTAAAGGGTGGGTACAGAAAGCCTCCACTGCTCCTCGGGTCCAACCGACCGCTCCGAGTATGTCCCGCCCAGTGGTCCACCTCCAGGTACCGTCCTGCTCTGCAAGCCTCAACCATGATCAGCGCTGTCCGTCGTCTGCAACCAACACAACGTAGTGCAGGCATAGCCCGTGCAGGGGTGAGTATAAGCTACTCAATAGGGACCCCGAGACCCCTGAAGGTGTCCCAGAATCCACAAAGGATAATCAAAAAATGAAAGATACAATCACGACGTAACATCCGACACTACTTAGGTATATGCCCATACATATACCTAAGTCATCAAATCTCGTTCAGCTCCAACATCCGAGCCCAAGCACAACCCAGTCCACATAGGAGAGCAAAACGTAAATCCACACGGGATAGCACAACACAATCCACAAAGGAAAGAAAAAGGGATTCAGATCACACAGGAATACTTCTTTGTATGACGATAAAGATGACCAGATATTACCACTGATTCATCTAAGACGTCGGACCCACAAAGGATCGATAGGTACTAACCCCCACAATGACCCACAAAGGATCTGACCCACAAACGATCGATAGGTACTAACCCACGCAAAGACCCAAAAAGGATCTGACCCACAAAGGATCGATAGTTACTAACCCCCGCAATGACCCACAAAGGATCTGAACCACAAAGTATCGATAGGTACTAACCCCCGCAATGACCCACAAAGGATCTGACCCACAAAGGATCGATAGGTAACTAACCCCCGCAATGACCCACACAGGATCGGACCCACACAGGATCTGTAGGCGCTGGCCCACACAGGACCGCTGAGCGCTGACCCACATAGGATCGGACCCACATAGGATCGGTAGCACTGACCCACAAAGGATCGCTGAGTGCTGTAGTCATCGTCGTCGAATCCACTGAGGATCTCTGGACAGTCGTCGTCGTCACAGTAGCAGTCGCAGCCAGCTCTAGGGTTCCTGCACACAGCAAGCTTGTTCGGGAGGGTCTGCTCCACGAGCTGAGAGGCTGATATATCAACTGACACATAGTCCAGAGTTGATGTATCCAAAAGTTCCGTATCGTCAACAGGAACTCAACGTCGCAGACGGCGCGTCAATCGGATGCCCGGTCTGAGAGTTATTGGCTTTTTCGTCCCAGGGGCCCGGTTGGTTTTTAAGGAAAAACCAACCTGACCATACTCCACCTGCATCCAAACATTGGGAGGAGTAATCCAAAAGATCCGTCTCACTTAGAGGAATTCAACAAAGTTGACGACACGTCATTCGGACGTCCGAAGCTCAAGATATGAGCGTTTCCGCTCCGAGGGCCCGGTTGGTTTCGTGTACGAACCAACCCGGCCGGACCCAAAGTATTCCGAAACCTTGAGTGTGATATACCGAAACGACCGTCTCGATCCAAGGATCGCATCTCCGCTGACGGCACGTTGTTCGGAGGCTCGTAGCTCAAGTTATGAGCAAAAGACTGAAAAAGTCCGGAAACGGGGGTCTGGGCCCAGACCGACCCGTCCCGACCCCCCCTGGGTCACCCCGAACCGGGTCGACCCGACCCGGGTCTGGGTCTGACCTGGTTGGACGTGACCCGGCCCCGCCTGGGCGCGACCTGGCCCGGCGGGTCAGCTCGGCTCGGCTCGGCCGAGCGGGTGAGCGAGGGAAACCGCGGGCGGGGGCGCGCTGCCCCCGCGTGAAGGATCCGTGGCCCCGGTTGGGGCCGCCTCTCGCCAACGGACGCGGTAGCCGGCCGCGTCCCTGCCTTCGGTTCCGCGGGCCACCGGATTTGCTCCGGTGGTCCGATTTCATTTCCATCTGCGCCGTAGCTCATCCCGGGTCCCGTTCTTCACTACGGAATCAAAAAATCGTCTCTACGGCCCGTTTTGTCATCGTCCGCCGTTCCACACACCAAGAACAAAAGGGCGGTGGGTTCAGACTTGTTCGTTGGTCCGCACCCACTGCGCTAGCGGTTTGAAACAACACCATAATTCCCAGCAATTGATAAACCTCGACCCACAATAATAATCCGCGGACCAACTTGTTAATTGGTTTGTCCGCGTTCTTGCCTTGGAGGAAACAAACATGGGTATTATCATTTTCAGAACGCCCCCTACCTCAACGTCATTGTCGGACGCGAGTTCATCACGGAATTGACCGTCGCAGAAGAAAAAGGATCATCGCGTCGCGGAAGGGCGTCACTGTCGCGCGGTACTCGGCGTCGCGTAGACAAACTCCGAGGATCAAGAACATACAGATTTAATTATAACAATTAAATCCATGTTGATGTTATAATCCACAAAGAATTAAAAGGACCGCAATCCCCTACCTCAAGATGCCGATTGATGATTGTCGCGGGGATGGAACGTCGCAGAAGAAGTGTCGGCGTCGCGTCGCGTCGATCTCCAGGGGTCTGGCGTTCTTCGTCGCCCTTCATCGGAGGCCGGCGTTCTTCGCGTTCTTCGCGAAGGAGGATGAAGGACTTAAAGTTTCTGTCAAATCCTCTCAACGAACAATCCTCAAGAAGACATGTGTTGGTCTTATTTCATTACATGCCAACAAATGAAAATTAAAGATAAGTAATGAACAAATTAATTCATAGAATTAATTACAACGAAACTAACCGCCCATTTAAAAGGGGCGTTAAGAATTTAGAAAATGCGTCAGTTGAATTTCATTTAATAGGGGTTTTTGCGGGTGCGTTACTTAGCAGAAAAGAAACGGTGGGGATCGTGCGGGCCCCACCTCACAAATATCCTACCAAGAGGGTAGGATATTTTGGGTTCCACCCTATCCGCTTCAACTCAGCTTAAGTAGCTTTAAGTGGATTTAAGCGGCTTTAAGTGAAATAAAATAAAGTTGTCGCACCACTTTATTTTATTTTCTTCACTTAACCCCCAAAAATTAAAAACCACACCCGAGCAAACGCAACTCCGGAAGAGGCGTTTCTAAGAAAGTACTGGCGCTGCGATTCCATCGGTGCCCTCAGAATTCGATTCCGAGCACCGGTTCAAAAGTTAGAAAAACCCGCTCATTCGTTCACTAAATGTACCCGATCCAAACTTTGTAAAATGATTTCGGGCACACCGGGCCTTGGAATCATGTGCCATCAGAAACTGCGTTCTTGTAAAATTCCAAAAAAAATTATGAAAGAAAAAAAAATTTCCTTGAAATTTACGAGTCTTTACAAAAAAAGTTAGAAAGTTCGATGCTTACAATGCGAATGACTTTAGATTTCGTACAGTAGACCAAGAAGAGGGTTTGAAAACACATAATAGTAGTATATTTAAATTTTTAAGTGAGATAATATGGAAAGCTAATAGATATTATTGAATTAAACTAGCATGGGAATTTTTTAGTTGTTTTATTCAAATGCAATTTGGTCGATATTATCAGAGGTATTAAAAGAGATTCCTTGAAATTTACTTCTATGAACTTCTATCACTTGATAGATGTTGGTGATCGTGAACTTCATGATCCATATATCTTATCATCGTAATAAAAAATAGTATATTATGTGAATGATTATGTGGATGAAGGGTGGAGTGTAGTTTATCATGTAAAACAAAGAGATTTTTATGATATGGGTGATGAAGAGGAATATTTGACCTCTGACATTGAATCTCATCAAAAAAAAGTATTGGAATTATTTTTCCATCATGATGTTGAAAATATTATTCTATCAAGTATGAATGAAGTGGATGAAGTAATGAAGTAGGAAACCGACATCATTGAAGGAGAAAATGATTGTATATATAGTTATTCATTCATTTAGAAACCACTTATTTCATTTGTGCAATCATTCATTATCATTGTTATGTTATTTTGTTTGTTAGTACTGTGCATATTTTATCATTTTTAATTTTTTTTTCTGAATAATTTTTTTGAAATATATTTTTTGTACTTAATTTTATTTGATTAAATGATAGGAATGCCAAGGAGGAAGCGATATACTATTTCATCGACCACTACGCCAGATGATGATCCATTTGTCTCCCTCCCTACAACATTTGATCCACCATCTGATTTCCTCCCTGCACCACCTCTCACACCCTCTGTGAGTGTCCCTTCAGCACCTAAGTCATCGCCTCCTACTTCAGAAGCCTCAGTAGTGGGGGAGAAACACACCACTTCTAGTTCATCATGGGGATACTGGAGGGTGACTTTTATTGGTACAAATTTTAATATGAATAAATTTATTGCAATTTTTTATAAAAAATGTTTTTTCATTAAAGATAGAAACAATGAAAGTGTGGAGAAAGATATAAAAAGTTCATATGTATGGAATCTAACTGAAGAGAAGATAGTTTTACCATTTTATTCATATAGGGTCCCTACGGACGACGCCACAGGATTACTTGGCCAGATTTTAGGCCAGCTAGATGCGAATCCCATTTCCCTTCATATTTTATGTGATTATTAGAGGAATATGCCTGAAAGTTGTAAAAATAAAGTTTTTGATTCCCAAATAAGGGTAATTTTAATACATTATGGTGTAATTGAATGTCATGTTATAAATATTTTCAAAATGAATTTCTGTGTACAAATGTTTTTCCACTATACATTTGCTGATGTGATAGCACGAAAGTGGACATTGAAAAATCTTGTAAAAAATGGAAAGAATTTAAATGGAGATTGTGGGGTGATGTAAAAAATACATCATTGACTTCCCAATAGATGTATGAAAAGCTACCCTATGGGGTACCCAAAGAGAAATGGAAAGTTTTTGTTGACAGACATCATGATGAAAAACAGATGGTATTTAAATATATATCACTATATTAATCTCATTTTACATTTATACATGTATATGAAGAGGATATAAAATTGAATACATTACTATTAAATTTAATTTCATTTATTTCGGGATATTTCAAGAAAGGATGCATCAAGCCAGGCTAAGCAGGTCATCCGTCACACTATGGGGTCAAAGAGTTTTTCTAGAAGCTGATTTGCTCTAGTAATCCTTTCATTAGTTTAAATAGTTACAAGAAAATATTATTTTTTTAATATATTAAATTATTGATTTACGTTTGTTTAATAAAGTTACAGAGTTTAGGGAAAGAAGCATCCTGAACAGAAGTGTGGTTGAATGTCCACCAAAAATCCGATGGAAGTTTTGTTAATGAGCCTTCCAAATAAGTTGGGGTATGAACTCATTTTTCATTATAATAACTTATTATTAGTTTTTACTATGTTAATGTATATTCCTTCTAATATGACTACTATTTGATTTATAGGTAAAAATTAATGAACTGTGAGATTCCAATCCTGCGCAGTCCTACTCAGTCTCCCAGGATGACCCAGTTGCTAAAGTCCTTGGGAAGGAGCATCCTAGTAGAGTGCGTGGGATGGGTTTAGGACTCGTACCATCTGAGATCTTTGGCAGGACACCAGGGATTTCAGATTCATCTAATCTTGTTTATAGTTAGTCCATACCCCAAGATACTCAGAGAGATATTGTTTCTCTATGAAACATAGTTCAAGACCAGGGGGTTCAGATATCTACTTTGCAGAAAGAGTTGATTGATTTATATCAGAAGATGATTGGTTCTTCCCCCGATGGTATAACATCGAATGGTGGTGAGCAGATAAATCAAATAATTCAAAAAAAATTATTTTTCAAACTTTTATTGGTTTTATGTTTAAATATAAATATACAATATTATTTAATTTTAAATATAATGGTCTTACAGGTGGTAGCAGGAAGTAGAGATGGAGGTGGATAGGGTGAGGAGTTGTGTTCATCATCATACTATGATTAGTTGTATTGTTGATATGTTGGAAAAATATGCTAACAGTCAGTTTGTATATGTATCATGTGTGGCACATATTTTCCACCTAAAATTTTCATGACCTAACATTTTCTTGATTTCTCATGTTTCCTTTTATGTATTTTATTGTTTTTTAATGTTCCTTTTATGTCTTGATTTCTCGAGTGTGTTATGCACCATATATGTCGATTCTTTATTATCATGAATCATTTTTTTATGATTCATTTTTCCTAAATTTATTAGGTTTGTTACCCAAGGATGAAAGATAAACCTTCTTATTGATTTTCTTCAGAATATCTAGTTTTGTAACTCCCTTCAACTTGTTTTTAGTGGATATCCCTTCTTTATTGAAATTTTATAGTATTTTCTTCTCATGTTATAGTTGGCATGTGATCACTCCCACTTATGCTTTCATCTTCTTCAAAATAGTTTTGATAATAATTTATAAATATCTGTTGAACACTTGAGAGTCTTGATCCTGTTAAGGTAAAGGGACTGCCCACTTCATTAATAGTAGAATTTACAAATATCTATTGAAAATTTGAGTGTCTTACACTACCAGAATTTATATCTCCCCAAAATATGCATCTGGGGGGATAAAAACTATAATACAATCCTGAAGCATGTCATATACAGTTTGGATCATCCTTCCTAACTACTCATTGATATGATGATAAAAGGTTATACAAAACATCAACTATCAACTCATCGAATTCTATTATAATTACCAAAACTATGAGGTAAAACAGGTCAGACCTGGGTGAAAATCCTACTTAACTATCAAATCTGACACACAATGATAATTTTTGGACAAGTCAATCAATGGGAAACAATGCCTTCAATGTATCTTACTATGGAGGGCCACCAGAACATCCACTTTTCATTATTATAAATCATGGTCGGCCCTAGGTGAACATCCCACTTCAAAGCATTATAGGATCTCATAAAATCATCTCTCATGGAATATGTGACCATTACCATTCTATGAACTATAAACACTCTATGTATATCAAAATTCAATCCTTAAATAGTTTCACATTCTTCCAACCTATCACATATCATGATACATTCCAAAATAATATTCTAACTTGTCAATACCTGTTTAACCAATGAAGACATTATCTCTAAGTATACCCACATTTCTTCCCCTAAAACCTCAACTACACACACCAACTAGTCTTATAGTGAAGATAATATCTTCTATTCAACTAATGAAATCTATTCTCCCATCACATACATTTTCCAACCCAATGCATTTACCACTGCATTTACATTTCTAGTTGAATACTATTTATCGATGTCAAACATATACAAGTACTATATGAAATTAATCTGATAAAGATTATGTCCATGTAGTGAGAAAATATTATATGCACTCTAGGTTCCAAAGTACCCAACAAATTTCTCTCCCAAGATGTTCTTCCACAATCATTCCAATGCATGGACCACAACTACAAACTAAAATAAAAGATTAGAGTATTTCATCTTGTGGGTTAAAAGATGATGAAACCCAAAGTGACTAATTTATCACTCTAAATCATAACATATCCTAAGCTAGAACCAGATGCATCACATTTCTTTACATGTCCAACATTAGGCTCAGGAATGCTTAAGATCAGATCTGACAACAACCACTTCTTCAACACTATGGAAACTTCCTCACACTAGTATGTACAGTCAAACATGAATCCATTCTTGGTAACTTTGGTCATTGGAAATTCTAAGTGAGAGATCTCCAAAATTATTCTCATTTAATTCCCATACAATCCAATAAAACATCAACTATCTATTACATTCCTCAGTTATGACAGATACACAAATACATCAACATACTCAAGATCAACTGCTATCCCTAATTGTGAAACCACTATATCCAAAAGTGACACATCATGTACTTAGAATAAAATTTATGTACCCAAATCATACTAAACATATTATTCAAGTATCCAACATGTGAATCTTATGAAAATTTTGGTCTTCTAGTATTATTTTGGATGTGGGATGTATGTGCATGTGAAATTGGAATGGTTTTTTTTCAGGGCACTTGTACTGGGGATGCAGAATCAGCTGCCTTTTTTTGTAAATTTGGATTTAGCGGTAGTTTTAACCATTGTGAAATAAATGTATTATATTTAGTGGTGGTTTTAACTGCCTCTATAATTTCAGTATTTTTCTATCAGTGGCAGTTTAAATCTTCGCTATGGGAAATAATTTAGCAGTGGTTAAAACCACTCGTAAACCATTTTCATATTACTTTATTATTTTCCGATGGTTATCTTGGTTTTAGAGACGGTTTTCATGGAGAAATTTATTTTTTATAGGTGGTTAAAACCGCCCCTAAAAAAACATTTTCACTGGGAATACAACCGCTAAATGTGTCCACTATGATGGTTACCATAAATTTCCACTAAATCGAGTAAACAATCGCGTATTGTATACCAAAACACAATTTAGCGGCAGTTTTTTCAAACCGTCATGAAATGGTCATTTTTTATAGTGTATATATCAAGAAGATGACTTACCCCTCTACCCTGGGCTCTAGTATGAATCCCCTAGGTTATTACCTCTACCTAGTACTACTGACCCTTCCCTGGGTTATGACGTCCAATGCCTCGACTTGAACATCCAATGGAACTCCAACTACCAGTCTACTAAGGGGTAGCCATATCCTTACAAGACTCTAGTACCATTCGTATTCTCCTTCCATAGATCTTCTACTATATTCCCCTAAAAATTATCTATATGTGACCCATCATACTACAAGTGTAGAACTCCAAATTGGGGTATGGGAACTGAGGCCTCTTGTGGTCAAACTTTCCACCCTGTTATCATTGTAATGAAACACAACCCTAATATGGATTCCCACTATCCTAGATACTCTTTACACTATTCCCTTAGTGATATTTGTTGTAATTGTGCTTCTGGACACCAAGAGAAGAGATACTAGTCCACCCTACTGAAATAGCCTAGCCAATACTTGGGGTTTCTCTCAGATTCCCTTCTGTGATGAGTGCATGATTCATCACATTTGAAAATATACTTTAGTGAAAGAAGTTCACCTATGACCTAATATTATAGTGAATAACATCCTGAAAATGCCTCACCCCAAAGATATCATCATAAGCTAAAGATGGTGAAAAGTGCTACAAGTTAGTGAAATGTCCAATGTAGTCCATCAATGACATGACCTCAAATGGCAGATGCATGAACTCATAAGTCTTCTCATCCCTAAACATCTCTTGACAGAAGTGGATTAGAAACTTTTCATTAACATCCTTCTAGTATATCACCTCTTTCTTCCTATATTTCTCTAGAATATTCCACCAATTCTTGGAAGGTACATTAAGTATGTATGAAAAAAGATTCTCCCTCCCATTAGTAGGTGTATTGGGGTTCTTGAAGATTTTTTAGACCAACTCTATATAGAACTTGATTTCCTAGGGGAATACATCCCCAGTGAACATAGGATGATGTTTCAATCAAAAATATCATGTTAGCTCAGACATCAAAGGCATAGTATGAACAATATCCCTTTCAATGGATCGTACGAACCTTAAGAAGCTTCCACAAAGCTGAACATCCATATGATACTCATGAGCTACAGGAAGATCTAACTCAACTATATTAGGTTCATGGTAATTACTTATCTCCTAATTATTAATCAAAGATAAGTATGTAACATTTTTATAACAATAAAAACACACTCTTTAGAAAGCTGGATAACAAAAAGGTCAACCTCAATAGATGGAATCAATAGAGAACCACAAGATCAGGGTCTTTCTAAACACGGATTATAAGTGTTTCAATATTAAAAAACATTTATTTCATTTCATTTATCAGATATAACAAGTATCCCATTTCATAGTTTATACAATAACATATATCACATGAAATAAATATGTCCTTATCATGATAAATTCAAGTTAATATATTTCCTTATGTTTCTATCATGATGTATGCATACTCCTCTCATGACATAACATAACATGAGTATAAATATCAAGAAACAATAACACCACACAACAAGTGAATCACCCTTGGTGAAATAACATCAAACCATAACAAGTGAACATCATGAAAAACAATACCATCCTTGGTTCCTTGGATTTTACCTTGTACATGAGTTAGCTACTCCATACAAAAGCTCATTACCAAGTTCCAACACATCTTAGTCTCCTTTATAACTTTCCAAAATAGTAAAATAATAGAAATAAAAACCTACCCCTCAGATACAACTTTGTAACATCCCCGGACATGGAACTCTCTCATGTGGCCAAATTATGTTGGTTATGAGACCTCAAGCATGCATCCACATATACTAGAGGCTACCGACTAGAATTGGGTGTGTAAAGGATAGAGTGTGGATACTATACCCCTGATAAAAAGTTATAATAAACTTAATTAAACAATAATAATAAACATCAGAGTTATGGATAAAGTAGAAATAGTACAACATATAACTTGGAAGTAGAGGAATAACTAATAAATCAAACAATAATCAATGTAATGATAGGCTGGAATGTATCTAAATTTCAAAATGAAAGTAATACAAATAAAGTAATAAGATAAAACAAAAAACACAAAAATCCAATATCTCGAACCCCATGTCGGTCTTGTCTCCATGTTCCAAACCATCCAGAAAGAAACAATCAACAATAAGGTTCTTTTCGTTTTTCCATACCTGCATCCATGCAGTATTCCTAGGTACTAAATGATGGAATAAATAGGGTGTGAGTAAAAATCATTAGTTTGAAACCACCATGTCTAAAAAAATAGTCATATAATAAGTTCATGAAATAAAGAGATAAAAAGATGCATTAATTAATCAATTAATATAATACAATAATCAACCTGCTTTGGCACTATGTTAGAATATCTCTAAGCATGTAGCACAACCATGAAAAATATAAACACGCTCCATGGGATAATTAAAATAATTATAAAAATACATATGTATAATCATTTCAGATTCCTAGGACATTCCATCAGTATCCCAAACCTAGCCCTCTATATAAGCATTGCAACATGAAATTAGGCCAAACCCGCTATATAAGTATTACAACATGAAACTGGGCCAAACCTTTTATATAAGTATTACAACATGAAATTGGTCCACACCCACTATATAAGAATTATAGCATGAAACTAGGACAATCCCAATATATATGAATTACAACATGAACCACAAAACATTTCATAACAATAAGAATATCACTATATCATATCATTAATGGTTAATTCTTCCAATTAACATTTTTATTTCAATTACCCATTCATTCAATAACCATGTAATCCATTATATATGGTAAATTTATCACAATAAAACATGTAAGGTCTCATTTCAGGCTAAAACAAACTTTAATCATTTATCCAATTCATTATTTAATCAAGGGCTTGATCACCCAATGGGTAGACACAAGATAGATTGAAACACCATTGGATCCAAAGGGATCCAAGGAATAATCCAATAAAATGGTTTTCCATCACTAAATATTCCATTAATTAGTGCACATGTTGTGTTGAAGAAATCCCAATATTACACATACATAATAATTAAACAAATAATAGGGTTATGTTTTAAACCACCTACCTTTAATTAGTGATCAATGTAATGCTTCCAACAGGTAACACCAATAAGGAATGAAGGCATAGAATATAAAAAGAGAAAACTAGATCACAGAAGATCAAGATCAATTCCCAAAATAATCACGGTAAAAATATTCCACTACTACAGTGGAGTGAAATAGAAGAGAGGAGAAAACCTAAGAAAAACAACTTACTAAGGATCTGATGCTTTATTGATATGTCTATAATCAATGAAGGCACTAAAAAATTTCTTAAGTATTGAGAGGAGAGTGGATTCATGTGGCCATAATATAATTATATGTGTATCATGGATTCAAAACAACTGTTCCCAAGAAATACACAGTGTGTAATTCTCAATTTATGATTTATAATGAAAAATGTGTCGCATTAGGTTAAAATAACCCTACATGAACATTACACAACGTGAGTAATTTTAAAGAAATATATTTATTTAACATCATGAACCAATTTCACAACATCTTCCTGGAGATATTTATACATAGTATAGCATATATACACGGTTTATAAATGTCATGAAGGTAGATTTAAGCCCAGCTTCTACAAAAGATCCTAAACCACCTATTAGGCCTTCCAAACTCACATGAAACCCTTGTATGATCCTTTTAACATTATTATACCTAGACTCCATTAATTAAAAAAACATAAATATATGAACTTTAATTAATTTCCCCCTTAAAATGCTCTCCATCCTCAAATAGACTCAACCACCAAGGTTCAAAGATGAAGAAAAACCCCAATAAAAACAATTTCATCAAAAAAATAAAAGAGGGATATTTCTAGAAAAATATGGGATCTTACAAATGCAATACTAAAGAAACTCCATACAAATCTATTAGTTTAGATTCATATCTCACTATAAAATACATATTTCATGCTCTTTTGGTCTGTGAAAACTATAAATATCTCACAAATGAGGTAATGTTGCCACAAATTTAGTGAAAACATGATTGTTTCTAACTTTAGATCATGGGTGGTATAGTTACTCTCATGAGTAACTTCCCAAACCCATAATAGTTCACTAATCTCTACTACATCAGTATGCATCCTAAACCTAGACAATATGAATCATAGATTTGCTTAAATAACATTCCCTCCTCGTGAAACTGAAGCATTAAAGCACTAAACAACTTCTCCTTGAGGTAATAGAATGTTTCCTGACATTTATCTATCCATACAAAATCATGGTCCTTCTTGGTCAATGTTGTTATAATGAATGAAACTCAAGAGAAATTTGAAAAAATCATCACATAATAACCTATAAGACTATGAAAAATACACACCACCGCCATGTTCTTGGGTTCTTCCCATGAAAAAAATTCCTCAAACTTTAATGGTTCCCTTTTTACACCCTCTTAGGAAACCAAATTCCCATGAAGATGCACCTCTCACATCTAGAACTCACACTTGTACAACATCATATAAATATGGTGGCATTGAAGGACCTAAAAAACGTCTCTAATATTCTTGGAATTCTCCTCCTATTACCATGATTATATCAAGATATCATTGATGAATACAATGATGAGCTATTCTAGGACCCCATGGAACACAAAGTTTATAAATCCCCATGAACGTGACCGATGTGTTCGTAACACTAAATGGAATGACTAAAAACTCTAAGTGTCCATACTTTTACATGAAGGTAGTCTTTAAAATATCCTCATCTTTCACCCTCAATTTGTGATATATTAACCACATATCTATCTTTGAGAACTAACTATCTCCACTAAACTAGTCATACACACCTTCTATCCTTGAAAGATGGTAATGGTTCTTTAACGTCATTTGATTAAACCTCTAGTAGTATATAAAAAACTTTAGACTATTATATGCATTCTTTTCAAACAACACCGGATCACCCCATGAAGACACAATGGGTTGGATGAAACCTATATTTATTATATCATCCACCCACAACATCAAATCACACAATTATATAGGTTTCATTCGATAGGGATCTATCAAAATTGTGGACATGCCCGGTTGCAAATCTATCCCAAACTCAATGTCACATAGAAAGGGTAGTGCCATAACATCATCTGAAAAAACATATAGTAACTCCACCAAAACCTTGAGAACACCCTATGATAGATATTCTACAAATATCTCTACTAATAGAGATAAAATATGCTCTACTTTCCAGCCACCCATCTGATAACTTCTCTTGCCAATGAATGCCACTCACTAGCCCTCTACATTGAAAAATGATACACTCCTCTAGAAGTAGTAGATGACCTTACACATGGAATATAGTCAATCCATATCGATGATAACATTATATGTCTATATATGTATAAAAATAATCCCCTCACTAATTGGTGTTTCCCCATCACTAGTCTACATCTTTGGCACACATCAAATAATGAAGCTTGACCTCCAACCGGCATAGATAACGTTATGGGAACTGAAGCCTCTCCACATTTAGTGCTAAATAATAGAACGAAGTGGGAGTAAACAAGTAGTGTGAGGCTCCTAAATAAAAAAAATCACACACAAGGGTATATAATAAGCTAACTATACCTTGAATAACTCCTGGCTTTGTAGACACTGCCGCCTCTAATGCATCTATCTGACCAAACCCATATCCTCTACCTCTCTGATACCCACCTCCATGACCATTCTCTAGAATATTTCCTTATATAAGGTGACCACCACATGGATTATCTCTTCCAACTCCACCTGGTCTTGACTACTGAACAAACATTGGTGGTCCTTGTTATTGAAACTTCCTCATAGGCATCTACTGTTACTGCTGAAAAGAGGCCTAAAAACCCACATGATACTAGAATCCCTGAATGGTCATACACTGATACTAATGGTTCCCATGTCCCCTGTAAACATGGAATGAAAAAATAAATCCCACAACTAGTTATCAGAATACAATTATCCTAGAAGGATGAGAAAAGATATGTTGTAGTTGAATCCCCACTGGTTGAAACCCGACTGCCTGAGCATCTGTGCCCCACTACCTAAAACTATACTCCTCAAGGATCCATATTGAAGACTCTCCCATGAATCAACTCCCAATTAAATCATCCACTATATAACCTCATGTTTTTTATTCACCTCAAGATACATCCATAGCATAAACGATATGATCGAATACCCGATCATTAGGTGATAAGCCTCCTTCAAATGACACATTCTAAACTCCTCATATGAAAAAACATATGTAGAAAAGTAAAAGAGGTCCTTGAACATGATATCAAGTTTTAAAAAACTTAAACTCCCCTATTAAAGGGAGATTAGCTCCTAATTATTTGATTCCCTCATCATAGATGATAGGAATTCTGCCCGAAACTTTCTCTAAAAGTCTATCCACAACACATATACTTCCTTTAAGTCACCAAGAAACAACATACACCACTGACACATATCTCCACACATTTGAATCATTTCCAATGGCACCCAAAACAAAAAAATTTCTTGAATCAGACTAAAAGTGATCTCGATCTTCTCTAGCTAGCACTCTATATCCAAATTTGAGAAGCTCCCCTCATACATTCCCAAACTCTACCATTAAAATGCATGCAAGGTAATATTCCATGCCTCATCCTATTATGGTAGTTCAACCTTATGATGATCAACGAGTTTATCCTTATAATAAACATGATCCATTCCTGTAAAGTAAGAAGAATGCCCTAAGTCTGGTATCATAAGATTTTATAAAAAACTTTACTAATTTAATTCATTTTATTTTCCCCAGAAAAAATCAATTTAGACATGAACACAATCAATCATGATTCTTGTACCTCTTCTAGTTCTCTAATCTATAAATTGGTTAACATCACTTATTCTTTAATCAGACTCAGATTCTGTGCACTGGATCATAGGGGCCCTAAAATATCATCTTCTAGATGGTTTCTCTGGACCATGTCATACACTAAGATCAACTAGCACAATTTACTAAACAAAACAGGAAAACCTCAAAGTTCCTAACTCCAAAATCCATTCTATCTCTCAACAAAAACATTGATACCACTCTGTCCCAACCCCCTCCCCCCAAAGATATTGTAATGTATGGAGAGAGATAATGAACCCCTAAGTCCCTCCACTAGTAAGCTCCGGGTTGGTTACTGTCATCGAGGGTATAAAAATATCAAGGTATGTGATTCATTACCCACTATAATAAAAATAGGATTGGGAGATATGATAAAAAAACACTAAAAAAATATAAAAGGTAGTATAATATAAAACCCAAAACCATCCCATGATGCATGAATAGAAAAAACTGATACATATAAATGTCTCCAAATATACCAAAAGACAATTATACAGGAATGATGCAATAGAAGCTCCAAACCCAAGCTAGAAATTCCCAGATCAGTCCCCAAAGTCCTCTTAGAAACCAAAAAATTAGTTTATAAACATAGGGTGAGCATATATGTATACTATGTAGGAATATAGACAAGGTCTCAATTGCACATGTGAAAAGAGAATGCTAATGCATCAGTGAACAAACAAAAGAACCCACAAGCACCTATATATGTAAACTAACCAGTACCCAGCCTCAACATGGATTGCTAAAAAAACCACACATCCAATATAATAATATACCATTGAGATTATAAAAAATAAAGGTACCCCTCTACCACTTCCCCACTGTTCTTATGCTCTGACACCCCAATGTGAAACATTATGTGATCTCATCCCTTCCATACATATCACATCACATCACATCACATCATATCACATCTCGACCAAAGACACTAGGTCCATATTTTATGTGGTTTGGTATGAGTCCCTACTTACACCAACCTCGCAAGTTCTAGAATCCTATGCTAGCATCAAACATCATCACACTATGTCTCGCCTGAAGGTGCCTAGGCCATTATATCTCATGTCACTCAAATATACCTGGGATATCACACCACATCTCATCACATAACCAAATCACTAGGGTATCATGAACATGAATTAAATCAACCTCGTTCCCTCCTTATACCATACATGATCCCATCACAAATCAAATCACATCATGACCTCATCACATCACAACTCGCCCAGAAACACATGGGTCATCACTGCACATCTCGCCCAAAAACACCTAGGCCATCACTATTGAATGAAGAGCAGGGAAGAGGGGGTAGCCATCCATTTGTATCACCATCATCCTAGATGATGGGGAAAACACCCAAAACCCAAAACCTATAATAATTGGTAAGGTTATCCAATTTGAGTGGGGGAGAATATTGAAATAATATAAAGATGCGTGATATATAGATAACACAAATTATACAACCTATGGGTTCACAATAACTATACCAGTGAACCCCACATCACCACTATCATACCAAACATTAACCATAATAACTACTGCCATCACTACATGCAATACATCACACCAACACACATAACCAAAAAACATTTCCTACTATCAATTACATGTTTCACCACTTTCACCACTTTCCATATATGACAAGTTTCACTAACCTTCATTACTAATCCACTTCATTCACATTCACATAACTCATCCTTCATTCAATTCATTTAATCCATTTACAACACATCAACTATCATACCATTATTTATTTATTTAGAAACCCAAGTTATTTAATTTCATCATCATAAATTATTCCATGGATAATCGGGAAACTAACACAACCACACTTTACAACAACTAGACCAACTCATACAACCATCACCACAACACCACACATCCACTATCATTTCCACGCCACATCGACCAAGCAATGTCACCAAAGAAACCAAAAATTGAACATCCCAACCAAATATCATAATAAAGACACCTCACACAACAACCACACATAACCTCCACATGTCACCACCACACATAATCACCACACATCACAAACAATATCATCGCCACTGTACACCACAACCTCTACGCACGACAACCTCTCTACACCACAACTACTATGCACCCCATCGCACAAATTCCCACATCACATCCATTATAACCAACCACATAACATCACATCACAACCCTTCACATCACACATCCCATATGGTCACCTCCATCATTGCACAATAACTCACCCAAACCATGTAAGGAAACACAACAAGCATATGCATGCCCGAAGACAATACACACAGGCTTGCACAAATTATTTAGGGGCTTAATCACATTACTTATTTATTTGTCATGGGTATTATCACATAAACAAGATTTACATAGAAAATCAATTAATTAGCCAATTATGCATTCATTATCCTTTTAATCAGTGTGTGATCACACAAAAACATAGAAAGGGTCTCAAAACATATCATCTATAGTGAAAAAAGGCTTCCAATAGCCGTTATTTTTAGCAAGGTAACAAGCATACACAATATCATCAACATATATCAAAGCAAATAAACATGTAATGAATCCCACATAACCATAAATTTCAATTATTCCAATTAATTATCTTATTATGTTAACCCTTACTATCCACCAAAAGGAAAGTAAACCCATGAAAATATTACACATAGAATGAAAATAAGAGGAGAATGAGGATCCCCTACCTTAATGAATCCTCATGATCTCATTTCTCACCATAGGGTAAATAATAATCATCTCACAAAAAAAACTAGAAAATGATGGTTCAACCTATAACGAATCAACGGATCATCAGAACACAAAATAAAATTTCCCCAAACCAAAGAAAAGTCACCACAGTGAATCCCCCAAAAAAAGAATGAGGGAAAATAAAGAAAAAGGGTGGAAGACTCACCACTAATTGATAATGAGAAAACATAAGAACCCAAGGTTCAAAACAAGATGAAAGGGTTTGGAAGATCTATTATATTGTCTAGTGTTTTCCTAAAACCAAGTGGAAAAGTAATCCAAATTAAAATATTATCAGCCAAACATGTGTTGAAAACAACATGGAAAACAACCCTTTCACATAATCAATTACATATTAATGATATAAATTACATGGGGGCCATATATTATATGTTGTGAATCCAAAAAAAGGTGTGAAACATCTATATCTCAAGTTTCTGCCAAAATTTTATTCACCTCAATTTAAATTAATTACACATTGTAAATTGAACTTTCACAACATGAATCTGTTTCACGATCTCCTTCACCAAAATATACAGTATGTGAACCCATCACTACACAATCCACGAATTTATAACTCAAATAATGAATCCACATTTCATTTTATGAATTTACCACTGAAAACCTGCTACAACTCCAACCTCCATAGTTTCACCTCAAGCATCCTCTGAAACACCTCCAGCTTCCCAAACAAGGAACGTAATTGTATAGAAAGGCATGGACCACTAAAATATTATTAAATTAACTTTATTCCCCTTACTATATAAGATATTATTTCGAGGGATGCTTAGATAGAAATATATTCCATTTATTGATTGGAGAAACAATCAAAATCTATATACTTGTTATTTAAATATGGATGTTTATTGATTACTAAGTCTTGTTGGTTATGAATCATAGTGTATATACATTCATTAATATTATAAATGTATTGGATTTAATTAGAGATGGTTGGATCCCAATATCAATATCCCCTTGATGCATCTATAGGTCTCACGAGACAAATTAGGTTGGTTATTTTGGTGTATTTCTACCCAGAAAAAAATATTTCATAGACACATGGCCTTGATAATAAGATCATGATGTATAATGTTAGGATGTATCATATTATGGTGTGGAATTATTTTCCCCACATTATGAATTTCATCACTAAGTAGCCTGTTATTATCATCCATGTGATCTTTTTTATTTCCATTATTATCTATAAATATATTATGCTTTCGGTTTTATTCTATTATGGTCTTATTTTAGGTTATCTATTCCTACCATATTACTTATTCTAATACTATGGTCACTTATAATCTTTTATTTTTTTCACTTATGTTTACCCTTACTAGTAATTTGATATCCTCTTTCTTATGTTTCCAATTCTCTAGGTTATTAATAAAAGTATTACACATGATATGTTAAGAAAAGTAACATATGTGTAATTTTTTTTGAGATATATTAAATAATTATTAAATATTAAGTAGTTTCTTATATAGTGGAAAAATATTCATTTTATGATAAATACATGGTATTTTTAGTTGATTTTATTCCTAAATATCTAAAAATATAAACCTAAAATGTCCTTTAAATGGATGTGACTCAATATTTTTTGGTGATATTGTTAATATTTGTGGTTAATATTGGGTGTCTTCAGTTAATTTCAAGGTTTTGATATAAAGAATGTTTTTTTAGAATTGTATTCTGGGAGTGCAGGTCCCTGATTCTAGTCCTATATTACTAAATAGAGTAACCCTCATTCTAGACCTATATCACTAAACTGAGTGACCCTCATTATAGCCTTGTATTAATGAACTATGTAACCCTCGTTCCAGCCTAGTTTTATATCATGAGATATCAATTTTTATGTAATGCATCGGAGGGAGATATAGGTCCCACCCATCTAAAAATTAAATCATAAATACATGTTCCACAAAACATTTCATAACCCTTGAAAATAAATGGGTATCATAAACTAGTAATCATATCATAACCTCTGGAAATAGTAATAGGTTTCGTAATCATTTCATCAAAATTATAACCCATAAAAGAGAAAATTATTTCATATACGTATAACCCATGAAGGATAAATGGGTTGCATAAAAACTGTGACATTTGGTATAACTCGTTCATAGAAAGGATATGAATGGAACCTCAAATCATTATAATGGTTTGTGTATTACTTTGGGATACTAGTGGACTTTGTAGCGACCTTCCATTTATAGCTTGTAGTTGGAATAACATGTTAATGTAGTTTGATACTTATTCTATACTAGGTATCAATTATTGATTGTGTGATATTATAATTTGTGTATATGAGAAATAAATATTGGTTTATTTCCTTTCCTATGGTTTTCTTTACATTATATAATATATATTTCATTTGAGATACCATAGGATATTCCATGATCTTGGTTTTGGTTGACTTATTAGATTATCTTTACTTTTTATTTTTGAGGCATCATACTAGGAATGTAATCTCCATTAAATGGGGGTTTACCCCCATATGTTGTGTCTTTATAGATATTTAATGGTTCATATATGACATTGGTGGGTATAGATCTTATAGAGGTAAGGGTGTTGTTTCACAGTAACTGATCATGCTTTATGGTGGAGATTGTCGCAGTCATAGTTCATTATAGGAGATCCTATAGAGAGGAGGTTTCATCCCATACATGGAACCAATTATAGTGGTTTTTTATTTTATAAATTCATTTTACTTTTATAACTTTTTCCTCTATGGAATTGTACTTAACATTGATGCCTCAAGCTACCATTTTTAAAAAATTCAGTTATTATATATATATATATATATCTGATGGCGTTATTATATTTTATTATATATTGGAGATTTATTTATATTTATGGTTACTATAAGATAAGTCCTCTCATATATGTTATTCCTTCTTGGTATTAATCACTGACCCTTATACTATTGAAGCTAGGATTGTGGTGGAATGATCAACTTACCGTCGAACCAGTTAGGTCCCAGTAGGTTAGTTCGAGTCAAAATATATTGAATTACTTTTGATTCTCATGACTCTATATATTATATGGCATCACTACCTTCAAGGTTTCTCATATAGGTAGTCGTATCACCAATCATGTTGGGTTAATATTTTATTTAGGGCTATATGTATGACCTATATTTTGGTCCAAGCACTCTAAAATTAACTATGATTCATATTTTAATCCAATCATTATGACCTAAAACTACATTCTTGAATTCTTTAGGGTAGTGTATACCATCATTACTTTAATTCATGTCTGGTTTATTATGCATCCATCATTGGATATTCAACCCCACTCTTTAGTCCTAATTATATGTCCCTAAACTATATACAAATTTTATCCCTCAATGTTTCTTACATAGGTGTCAAGATCATCAATTCATTTCCATTTATTTCTTCTATTTTTTTGGGAAAGAAACCTCAATTTTTATAAAATATATTTAACTATAAAATTTTAACACTTTTGGCTGAATATATATTCCCTTAAACTTAATTGATAATTGGATTTAAGTTTTATGGACTTAAACATCATCTGACTTTAGTTTTTTGACCTTAAACTAGATGCACCCATTGATTTTTTTTAAATTTAGTAAGCATTTTACTCATAAGGTTGAAAACCTATAAATGGAATATTGATAAATAGTTGATCCTCTACTCACTAAGACATTCCTTTTATAGATTAGGAAAAATTTAGAGCATATGAGGGAATAAAATGAAAGAAAATTTTCATGTTAAAAATTTATGAAGGGTGGACTAAGAAAAAGTTGAGTTTTCACTCACTAAGCATTTCCTTTATAGAATTAGAAAAACTTTACCATAAAAAATAAACAAATAATTTAGGGACCAACATTAAACCCTAGAAAAATCCAATTTCTTCTCACTAGGTCTAAAGATCTTGGTAAAAGTTAGATCTTAATTTTTTTTCCATATACATATTAGTTTAAATAATTTTTATGAAATTCACATCAATGTAATTTAATAGTACATAAACCATTTTTGAGAATTGACACACTCATATAAAACCCCCTTTAAGATTTTGATTATATTGAGCAATTTCCTCTCTCATATCTTAATGCACCAACTTTGACCTATTGTGATAAAATATGTGTTGCATATCTATCTCTACTATACCCATCCCATAATAAAATTATATGAGGAAACCAAACCACTTATACCTTTTATCTAATGGGTAAACCTTTTCCTATGGTGATGATAAATATGTTGTGTATCCATCCAATCAATACTTTTCTAATATAATATGAATTAAAAGATAATGGTTTGATACAATATTTTTTATCATTGACTCAACAATTTAAATTTTTTATTTATAAGAAAACATTTTTCATAAAATTTTCATATGAATTCAATTATTTTTTAATCAATCAACGCACACTTTTACATGTTACTAAAATAAAATTAGTACCTGAAGTGATTGAGAATAAAATTTCCTATGAAGAAGAGAAATTACTGATGTACCATTCAAGTCATACTGTAATGATAACACACTCTTGGTCAATGTCACAAGTATGAATATTTATATAAAGTCACAAGTAAAAATCCTCCTCTTGGTGAGACATTTATTATAGAGTTAGCCAAAATAGATTTCCTATTGTATAAAAAACACATTAAAGTTTCTAAGATTATCTTAAATAAAATAATTTTATTCCCATAAATATAATTCTGAGGGGGATATTTTTTAGCACTAAAAAATGAGTTTCATTCACATTTTCATGAAAGATATGATGTGATCCTCACCCATCTTATATGATTCAAGAATGGAAAAAAACTTATTTTGGTGGATGAAGAAGGTGTACATGGGATCTCCATGTTTTTCTTGATTTTTCATACATGAAAGATTATAATTATTTAAAAATGTTACCTAATCTAGTGGCATGGTGGTGGGAACTGGTTATGGAACATTTATCACAAATTACATACAAATATTCAAATGAATTTTTAGGTCCTTATAGATATCTCATATCCATGAAAAATTAGTTTATGGTTATTCCCAATATATAGGGGTAAATTATTTTGTTACCTTTGATTTGATGTCTCATGGATCCAAAATAGGCACCCAAATCAAAAGTTATGGTTGTTTTATATTGACATTATTTTATGAAGAGGTTTATAAATTTTTTGATACCGGTGGTCATGTAAACATTACACCCTCATGAAATAATCATGTATCTTGAAAATTATTAATACTAAAGAATTGATATATTCATGGTCGAGTGGATCTTATGCAGTGTGGCTCCCTCTGTAGTTGAAGAGAAAAGTATTTTGTAGGTAAGTGGATCATATGAAATGTGGATCACTTTGTGATCAGTGAAAAAATTAATTCATGGGTGTGTGGATCTTATACATTATAGTTACCTATTAATTCATAGAATAAGTTTTTTCATGGGTGTAAGGATCATATACGGTTTGGATCCCTTTGCAGTTAGAGAATGGGATTCCTTATTGGTCATGAGCATATTACATAGTATGTTATCTAAATTCTCGTATTCCATGACTTTTTTACTATAAATAGGAATCTCGACATATATTTTGGGAGGAATTAGATTTTTAGAGTCATGTAATTCAAGAAATCACTTTTTTTGTGACCAAATCTTAATGAGATATACTTTGAAGATAATCTCCCATTGGTAGACTCCAAATCTAAGTGTAAAAATGGAATATAACTTCAATGAAAGATTTTTCATAGGCATATCCTCTCCATGTAAAGTATTTATAGGAATTTACTCATGGTGTAAAATCTTTATAGAAATATACCAAAACCCCATTGTGAGGGGATTAAGCGGTTCTCTATATAAAGCCTCCAAACATTTTGTGAAGCCTATCTGGTTAGATAAGGTAATATTATATGATGTATAGGGATATGAAAGCATGTGTTTCCATGTTCATAATGGTTTATCAATAAGAGTCATCCTTGGATAACCCATTTTATGAATGATTTTTTCTAAGGGTATCCAAGCTTCCATCATAAAAACCATTCCTTTATATGGACTTATATACTTAAGTGCACTCTAGGATGATCATATGTAAGTCCCATACCAAACCATTACTGGGTAGGTTTTACTTAGTAGTCCATTATCTATAACTTTAAACTATTTAGAATTTTTCATAGTCATACATCCCTAAAATACATGTCACAATGGTCCAAGATGAATGACCTTACATCACTGGTCCAAGATATATGAACATAAAAGAAATATCATCATTCATGGACATAAAACCTTAAAAGGAACCACATTATTCCTTGTCACATAAATTTAAAAGGTATTATGTGCCTTGTTAAATGGTACTGTATTACATGGGGTTTGATTACCTTCATAGGGGTACATAAGAAGTCCTTTTCATAGGCACAATACCAACTACACAACACCTTACACCCCCTATAATGGTGATAAATTCTAGAGGACTCAAATATATGGATTTAAATTATTGTATAAGCAACCAATTGGGAAAAGATAAAGAACCTATCATACTTATAATATTCTAAAAAATGTATAGTTTCAATAAATAACTATCATAATAAGGGTAACTAGTATTATTATTGGGAAGGATTTCACAAGAATTACATAAATATATAATGGAGTCTCAAACTAGACAATAACTTCCACTGTAAGATTATTCAACCTCTCATCCTATTGATTTTGACACGTAACACCCAAATCACTATTAATTTTAATTAACCATAATATACCTTTGAAAAGAGGGTATGTGGAAGCATGAATATGGAAATATCATAAAAAACAACAAAGTAATATGTTTGGATTAATAATTTAATCACTAAACCTAGGGTAGTTCTTAGAATTTTGGGAGAAATTAAGCTAGCTGTAATAAAAATGGAGTTATTTCATAGGCTAAGGAACATTGATCTTACCAAATTAAAAACAAATCCATTGAAAATTCTATTTTATTTGAATAATCATTAAGAGGGTTTATGTAAAGATATATTAAGTGGCTATATAATATAAGGCAACCAGTCCAATGACAAAGCTATTTACACAGCTAAATCTTGAGGGTTATGTAAAGTATTTAAGTATTGAATACATGAAATACTGGATATAATGGTTGATTTAAATGTCAATGTATCATTATATTATAATAAAATTTAATAATTATTTATCTTTCATTCATATTTTTTACTTATTTTACATGAAAAATTGAATGGTAAACCCCCCCTAAAATATTGAATTTGAGTAGTCTGTAATCGGTAATCATCATGGTGTATTATGGGTTATGATAATATGTTATTATTGGAATGAGTATAATCTTATATATGATTCAAAGTAGACTCATAAGATAATAAGTGGATAATTATTATCTAAAATAACCTTCCAAAGTATATAACATATAATATTACATGATTTTTTATATAATTAGGGGTGTATTCTTCAATAAACCCCCATTACCAGAGGTTGATAAGATATTGAGCATGTAAAACTTAATATTTTGGTACCTTTATTATTATACCCTTGAGGCTGATCTAATCTGATTGTGTTTGGGTATATTTCTGATCATTTCATCAGTTGATTTTAACTGATATGGGGTTTTTACTCTTATATAACAAGTATGAAATATATCCTCATGAATAAATTATACTGAGGAAACGCATGTACATTCTTAGTTGAGAAACATGTAATATGATAAACTACTTAAATCACTGATATGTGATTTATTAATTCAATTTGGGGAGTATAGTTTAAACAGTCATGAACATATGTGATATACTATACTATAATGACAAGTTAAATGTCTAGTTGTCCCTTTATTTTTTAGGAAAATAGATCACATAATGGTGTATATGATGTATAGAGATAAATATTTTAGGGGAAATGTTCATATGGAAATATGAGTGTGTTTGATAGAGATCAAGACATACCACTTTCTAGATTGACTAGTAATAATGTTTTTAAAATAGTCACTCTTTTCTTATAATTATATATTAGAGAATTCATAATTTTTTTCAATTAAATAAAGGCCTATGGATCACACCACATGCCTAGAAATAAGGATCAATTTTGGTACAAAGTGTTTGTCCAAAATTTGAGATAATTTATATGAAAATCATATCTAGAGTAGTGTTGATGGATTCAAAAAGAGTTTTAATATTTTTTATAAACTATGGGGGGATCTATTAAAAGTATGATATTTTTAGAAATATATACTAAAGTATAAAACATGATGTCCTTAGAGTCACCATGTCGTAGTTTTTGTCAGATCATGGGACTTGATAACATGTTGTAGTGTTCATTTGGCCAATTATTCTATAATTTTTGTCATGTTTTAAGCATGTGACTCATCTTATGATGATGTGTAGATTAATTTCATATTAAAATGCGTTTTAACATGTCACTTAATTAATTAAATTTTCAATTTAAATGTTATAAAGGTAAAAAGACAAAAAAACTGGTTTCATAATGTATGAAATGTTAGTACTCTAAATGTATCCTTCATCCAATAATGTGGTTCTACTTAAGGGAGTTCATATAAATCATTTCAGATATATTGGTGATTGGTAACTAAAACAAATGGTTCCCTAAATAAATTCTCTACATTCATCTTTTTTATGAAGGTTATCACACCTTTTAATGAGAAGGGGTATTGTCAGTTCTTAGTGGATACCTTTAGAGGTAGAAAACTATTTATTAATATTGAAGGATCTCAATAAAACTCACTATTGTAATGATTCATCATCCACAATGAAAAATTATTTATTTTATAGTTTTCATTTTATTTTATTTATTTATCTGCCGATAGATATTGTATATGGGTACTGTGTTTTCTTCTACTATATTTTGGCATAGATATATCCCCCAAATCCTTCACTTTGTAATAATGAGAAGTATATTATAGTTTATAGTAAGGATTTAGTTGTTTTTATTGAAGTTATCTAATATAAGCTATTTTTAAAGAGAATCCAGTTTAATGATGGGGATATTTTAAAGAAGTTGAACAAGGTTAAACTTTGAATCAGATGAAGTGGAAAGAGAAGATATTGATCCACATTTTATGGATCTATTATTGAATAAGATTTATTAGTTTAATATTGTAAAGACAAGTAGATTAATTGGAATGAGATATAGGCTAGAATGAAGAGAAAAAAATATCAAGATACATTTAATCTCTTTTATTTGAGTTGTAATAATGGGTTATTTGACTAGATATATTTTCGAACATTAATGAAGGATCCATTAAAGGAAAGAGGAATATTTTACCAAGATATTTTTGACCATTAAATGAGAAAGAATTTATGTAATTTATATATTATTATAGTGATGGAATTTGGAATGATAACTTGGTGAAATATTTACCCTTGATGATAGTTCTTATAGTTAAATATATTTTATATAAAGTTAATGATTATGGAAGAATAAGAGTTCAAAGAGAAATAAAGACATTGACATATATTATTAATTTATAGAAAGTCTCATATATATATGATCATTGATATATCATAAAAAGTGTAAGAGTAAGAAGATAATGGATCATAATATAGACAATTAACTTAATTTAGAATTCATATAATATGTATTATTGGATGAAGAATATTATGATATTGTGAAGAATGTGTTGAAGACATTGTAATAAATCTACTATCATAGAGTTACTCACATTTGTCTTATGAAGAAAATAATTAGTAAGTGGATGATAATGGAGCACCGAAAATGGATTTACCATGACATTTACATTAGTTTTGTAACACCCTAAGATCTTAATATATGATTACATTTAAATAAGTCAATGTGTTTGATATCTTTCTCCACACACAACACCAAACTAAAATTAAACTACTATATTTTTTATATCATTAAATCCTATCAATTTAATTACCAAGAATAAATAGGATTTACAAATTTTTGAAATATTTATAGAAATAAAATAAAATCTAATTTTAATATGAATAAAATTCAACTAGTATTGTTAAAATAACTAATATGGTTATTTGATGCTTAGAAATGAATTTTTATAAATATTTACCATTTATATGATATGTATTTATATTTTGAGAAACTTATGATTAATTATGATAAAATATATTTGTTATTAATATTGGTTAATACTAATTTAATTTATCAATAATAGGAAAGATGAATTATAATGATTAATATTCTAAAAAATAATTTATCAATAAAAACTATTTTTCACAATATCTCACATTTTTATTTAAATGTTATATTTCTAAAATTTATAATTTGGATTTGAAAATGTGAATATTGTTTTTTTATTAATCATATTAATATTTTCATAAGATAAATTTTCGGGATTTTTTTAAAAATAATGATTTTTAGTTGAATATTTAGAAATTATGTTTTTACAAATAACATGAATTTTATGAAATGATTAGTATATAAACATTTTTATAAGAAGAAATATGTATTTTATAAGTGTTATTATAATTTTAAAAATGTTAGTTTTAATTTAAAAACTCATATTTGATAAATTAGGGCATAAGTGATATTTTTTAAAAATTTGTTTTTAATGCATTATACATTTTTAATTTTAAAATTATTATTTTTTTCACTTTTATAAGTTGAATAAAATGAAATTGATTTAAAATTTAGAATCAGTGGAATCAAATTATCTAATAAATACCACTTTATTTTTAGTCATAAAGATTAAGTTACCTTGGGTAAAAACTAGTTACCATAGTAAAAGCTAAAAGGATAAAAGTAATAATTCAAAGGCATAAAGGGATTGAAAAATGATAAAAACATGTATAAAATTGAGTGTATGGGGTTTATATCATCCTTATATATTACCCGCTCAATTATTTTTCAATTTTTTAGCCACTTGAAATGTTTAACATGTGATCCCTATATATTAAGTTGAAATATTTACAATAATGTCATTCTCACCACTTTTAAAAGGGGCATCTCACCACCCCTTCAAGAAACTCCTAAAAATTCGGTTTCCTCATAAAACAATTCCCTTTTCCTTTCCCCTATAATACTCTTTTACTCTATTTAGGTTATTCTCGCATGATATCATCCTATACCATCCATTTCCAAGGGATCTTCTAAGGAAATCTCAAAGTGGTCAATATGAGCAGTCATTTCTACTAAAGTTGTTTCTTTTTATTTTTTATTTTAAAAATAAAATTTTAAAATACCTATATAATAAAATCAATATTGTATATATATTTATTTTTATTATTATATTAAAGTAATCACTAATCACGTTTTCCATTTTCTACTATGATAATTGATACTATAATTCATGTGTTGTGAAGACTACCACCTCCACGACACAATGTGTTTTATTTTCCTTCATCACCTTAAAAGTATAATATAAAATGATAAATTAATAAATAATTATGATTTTTATAATATATTTGTGATTCTAAAATAATAAATCATATTACTCATTTTTTCTTATTCTATGTAAAATGAAATAATTTACCATGCATTGCCTGAATGGCCCGAAGGCCTTCATTTTTATTTTATTATGGACAATCCCCCTTTTAAGGGTTGAATGGGAACCTATAAATGACCCATAGGCCCAAGGCACAAGGCCCGAATTGACTTGTAATACATGACCCGAAGGCCCAGAGGCATACTATGCCCATAACATGACCCGTATGCCCAACCCACTAGAACTGTCCCTCACCAGCTTCTACATCATTGATCACCTAGAATCCCACCTTGCATTACTGATCGGCTAGCATTTCCCCGTACAAAACTGCACGGTGCCTGGTCCCGATGGCGGTTTCCATACCCTCTCATTCTTCCAATCCGGTTAGCTCTGCATATGGCGACTGCTTCTTGTTGCTCTGATCCTCTTTTGGGGCCTGCTCTGTGTGAACTAGGATAATCCATGGTCTTTGTGGCCCGAATGACCTGTGTATCGAAGGCCTTTGATGTCCCGAAGGTCTTGGAGACCCGTAGGCCCAAACCGGTGGCCCGAAGTCCCAAATCAGGTGAATAGTTCTGGCTGCTACAATACCGAACAGTACCTACTACAGTACTTCTACAGTACCCCAAAAATTCACCTCCACCCGGTTTTGAACCTGGGTCTCTTGGATTCCAAGCAGGAGCCCTTACCACTTGGGTATGGGCTCGTTGGCTAATTTATCATGCATACGTGTGGACTACAACCCCCATTGAACAATTGATTTTGTTCTTCTTTTCATAACCACTTTAATGGATGGTAATGGGGATAATATTAGTGGATAAATATTATTTTTATGATATAATTATGGTTATTTTATGTCAAATTTGAGAACCTATTATTTATATGATCAACAAACGATTATCATCAACTCAAACATTTAAAATGAGATAACTAAGAGGAAAATGATATCTTTATTCTATTCAATGACTTTATATAAATTATATTATCTTTATAATTATATAAAATTATAATATATCACACTAATAATAACAAAATAATAACATTATTCTTCTTTTATAATGATATTACAACTAAACCACCTCATAATCACCCATTAGTCATGGTAGGTTCAGGTTTGGGTCAGTTTAACCACCTACTTGAACAATAATATAAACTTATATAATTGATGACTATGAAAAATTATTTATTTGTATAATATTATATAAATAAATAAATAATATTTTATTTTTGGTTCTGTTAAGGTTATATGAATATTTACTCTTTAATTAAGAAGTCTCCCTTCTTTCATTAAAAAACACTGAAACATGCTCATCATCGATTTCAACCTTACGGATTGTTACCAAATATACAATGAAATGAAATTATAGATTTATAAAATATATTATAACATATATTATAGTAACTTTAATTATATTTTAATGATAAACTTGTAATAATAATGAATATCGACACTGTTTTTACAAAACTATTTCAAAGTGATGAATATTACTTACACCCATTGTTGAAAAAAAGGTAAAAACTAACTAATATATATTTATGCATAGAATTATTATTTATAAGGATTATAAATGGATATTAGTGTGAATAATATTCTTGAGTATTTATTTATTGAACTTAATTTAATTACTTAGTCTTTTTGGTGAAAGTGTAGAATGAATCAATATCAAGGTAAGGGTTTTCATCTCAAATTTATCTCTTCGAGACATGTTTGGTATTATACACCTTATTTCATTTATGTGATGTATATAATACCTATATGAGATATAGTATCATTAAATTTTCTTTCCATCATGTTATTTTAAGTTCAATTAAAACCCATATCTTTCCAGGGGTTTTGATTAAAGTTTTACTCGAGCCATAATGGTTTTCTTAGTCTTATTTTCGATTCCTTGAGACATGATACATGTTATACACCATGTTTCCTTTGTATGGAAATCTATTTGATTACTATCCAAAGAATCTTATATGAATTATCTACCTTTAATTAATATGATAAAATAAGAAAAAATTATTTTCTTCCAATGTATTTTGACTCAAGTCTTACCCCGACCGTAATAGGTTTTGGTAATTCAATTTTCATTCATTGTGTTTTGATCATTTATTGGAACTTATTTCATATAAGTTAGGTATACTCTTACATTTTATGATATTATGTGGTATTATCTCATTTTATAAATTATTACCACATAAAATTATTTTCAAATGTTTTATGATTTATGGAGTATTTTGCTGATGTGTGAGTATTTTTAAAGAATCCCCAGTCAATATTTTATTCACCTAAGCAATATAGTGCACACCCAGAGTCAGTCTCAAGGAGGTAGCTCACACAACACTGAATTTCTATTGTCACTATTTATATTTTAACTAATATAAAACAAAATAATATAATTAAGTGGGTTTGAAATATGTATGATATATATATATATATATATATATATATGCGATGCAAACAAAATTGATGCATACAGAATGTTGTTAGATATAAAGGAGATCCTCACAGGAGAACACCCAAAGTGAACATTCATCGTGTCTTTATTAGTTTCAAATTTAGATAATAAACATTCTCTACCTAATGTGTGAATACCCTCTTATACCTATGTTTGGGAATATATAGTTCACTCAACGATCACTGAGAGACCACACATCTACCTCCACGATCGATGGAAAATATTATAGAAGAGAAAGTTAATCCTCTGGTGGTAAGTGGAGACAAAAAGGTGACTTACCCACTAATACCCCCTTGAATTAAATCTAATAAAATAATAATTAAAAAAAATAATGTGAAATGAATTGGGTTTAATATTGGATTGATCCCCCAAGAAATTCCTTGGGTTAGTTATTCATGATCACAAGTATAAGTGATCACAATGGAGAAGATTGGGGTGGAAACCCAAAAGATATAAATATGATTATGAGATAAATATTATAATAGTAAAATATATTAAAAATTAATAATAATATTATAGTGAAAATAAACTAAAAAACTATAGAAAATGTCCACAAATAGTTTCAAATTTCATTATAAGGAGAAGAGATATATTTTATAGGCAAATGAGTGAAATCTATACTCCATAATATTTCCTCTAAAATTTTTCATGTGGTAGACCATTTTAATCTGAATCATGAATAATGGTATTCAGAAAACTTGTTACAAAATATCTTCTGAATTTGAATACAAAATTTCATCTCCATTGAACATGTTTAGGAAAGGATAGGTTTCATTTACTTTGAATATTTATTCTGTCCAGACAGAATCATTGAATTTCTAAAATATGATTTCAATTTTGAGTGTCAAATATCAACATTAATGAAGAAAAATATCCATTATATTCAACATTAAAACTCAACTTTTAATTATATTTCAAATATAGTTTTAATTATATCAATTAGAGGTGTGTAGCCTGAGTTATTCAATATTTACTAAGGAGGGGTCCACTTAGTCGTCCATAACACCTTTTCAACTTAATTCATTTTTAGGGCCTTTGGATGTTTGAATCTACTCCTGGTTCAGAATAATAAGTATAATACAATAATTCAAGGTATCCTAAAAAGGAATAATTCAAATTGAATCAATATTTTAAAATTTATGCTTGAAATACCAAAGTGATTAAAATCTGTTAAAATTCCAGAATTAAGAAATTTTCGCATTTTATCTCAAAGCACACCATAAATCCAAAATTTATGCAAATAATATCAAATTGATAAATTGGTATGGATTAAATAATTTAAAAACATATGAAAAATGTTTAAAATATTATCTCTATTAATTACCCACACTTAAACCATTCACTATTGTAAATTTCACTTATTCCAACGGTTTAAAACCATTGGAATAGCCCATGGAACCATTGGGATAGCCTATAACAATGGTTTCAGGAACCATTGGTATGTGGGGTGTTGCAGTAGCTCTATACCAATGGTTTTTGGTGAACCTTTGGTATAGGTGGTCTGAAATTAATCTGTCCCAACAGTTTAAGTAAAACCTTTGGTATATATGTGTACCAACGGTTCAAGAACCGTTGGTATACATACCATCCCGCATACATACCAACAGTTTTTGAACCGTTGGTATATATTCTATTCCAACGGTTTCATTGAAACTATTGGAATATATGTTGTCCAGACCTTTGGTATATGTTGTCCAACATTTGAATACCAACAGTTCTGTGAACCATTGGCATATTTTATCTAGGATATTGAATACTAACGGTTCTATGAACTGTTGGTATATCCTATACTCCCCAGATAACATCAAAGATGGGTAGAGGAGATAAACCAAACCTGTAAACCCACTTCGAGTATTAAACCTACACCTCTAAACCTGTAAAACCTGCACCTCCAAACCTGTAAAACCTGCACCTCTAAACCTGTAAAACCTACACCTCTAAACCTGTAAAACCTACACCTATAAACCTGAACCTCTAACAGTCTTCCAAAGCCCAATTTACACCTATAAACCTGCACTTGTAACTGTAAACATGCACCTTTAACAGTCCTCCAAAGCACCTGTAAACCTGCACCATCATGCACCTCATATGGAAGTAGCTTCAAATGATGAGTGGGAAAATTAAATAGGTTTTTTCCATCTTGGTTTAGAGTATTCAGAGTCTAAAAATGTTAAAGAAGATGCTGGATAACATAGAGATGCTCAGGGTGGTTTTACCTTGGTAGAGGATGAGGTGTCATGTAAGGGGGATCCCTCCTCTGGTTCCAAATTGCCTGGACTATCATATCCAGACTCATATGGAGATAGAAATGGTGATGAACATAGTATTCCATCAGATCATGGTGGACCTACTGTCTCATTTAGAGTTGGGACATGTCCTATGGGGTCCTTAGTGAAGCAGATTGACCAAGCAGGTGAGCTTCAAGCTTTTCCCTTAGATGTTCCTACCAAATCATAACCTGTAGAGGCTGCTTTACCCAGTGTTGAGAGAGTTTTTTCCCCAGTGCCTTCAGATTTTGTATCTATAGTATATTTATAATATTTCAGAGAAATACTTCTTTTAGATTTCACTGTAATTTTTAGTTATCAGGAACCTACTATTGTTGCATCTACATCTAGTGCTCCAACTCCCTCAGCTTTAGTTGATGCTGATTCGATCTAGTATATAGTCAAATAGTATCTCCATGTTTTTATAAGTTATGTACATTTATCTCATTAGGATTAATTAAGGAAGATTCTATAGAATGGGTTTTCAAGGAATAAGTTGACCAGTTGAAAGTGATTACAACTCTACTCAAGCTATTCATGGAGGAGAAGATTTATTTAGTAGTATGGAGAGATGAGGAAATATTATTATAGACCTTTTCAATATTAGGAAGCCTTTCCTATATGTATCCAATAATTTAGTGGCTACTGGATGGAATTCAAAAGTGTAACAGTAAAGTGGACTCTAAAGTCCGCACTGTTACAGTTGCGGTCCGCAAGAATTCAGCCCAACCGGATCGGGCTACACCAATCCAAAAATCTCCCTTGTTGCATTCCTTGATGAGAAGGAGGTTAAGTGTGCCCTTTTTTCTCTAAATCTTGAGAGTGTGGCTGGTCTTTATGGGTTCAAAAATAAATTCTTTATGTTATACTAGGACATAGTTTATGATGATATCCTTAACATTATGAGGGAGTTCTTTAACCATGCCTCAATTCCCTATGGAATCAACTCCAATTTTATTTCCCTAATACCAAAGAAGGAAAATGTTGTAGATGTAAAGTATTTAAGACCTATTTCTATTGGGAATACCTTTACAAAAGTCATTAGCAAAATTTTTTCTATGAGTTTAGGCCCCATTACTCGTTGGTTTATCTCTTCAAATCAGCCCCCCGGACAGCCCTTGGACACCCCCTGGACAGTCCCCCTAGACACCCCACCTGCACCCATCCCCCTTCCCTATAGACCCCCTGAACCCCCCGGAAAACCCTTGGACACCCCCCGTGGACAACCCCTCCTAGACACTCCACCTGCACCCTCCCCCTACCCTGCAGGCCCCCTGACACCCCCCAGACTGCCCTTGGACACCCCACCTACACCCTGCCCTACAGACCCCCCCCAGACAGCCCTTAGACACCCCCTGGACATCCCCTCCTAGACACCCCACCTACACCCTCCCCCCTGCCCTGCAGACCCCCCGACACCCCTCGGACAGCCCTTGGACACCCCACCTAGACAACCCCTCCTAGAAAATTCTATAACCATCAGTACCTTCACTTCATTATGAAAGAATGCTAAATGGAAAATTCCTTGAGACTTTTCCAAGAATAGTCTTTGTCTGGCTTAGTCTGAATAATAGACTTCCCACCACTTATAACTCGGACCCTCTAGTAGGATGGTTACAAAAATAACCTTAAGAGACATAAATCTAAAGCTGGATAAAAATATCCTCAACCTTTAGTACCAAAACCAATTCATCCTAATAATCTTGTTACCCAGGAATTATTGTGGGGATACCATCTTGATTCTGGGGTTCCTAGGTGTGCCTTCAAGATCGATTTATTCAAGGATTTTGATTCGGTCAGGTGGGACTTCATATGGGATTCTTTAGATCTTATCGGTTTTCCGGCTAGGTTCTCGTCTTGGGTTAAAAGATGCATCTCTACCCCAATGTTCTTGGTAAACATTAATGGAATTTTACGTGACTACTTTTCAGGGAAAAGAGGGCTCAGGCAAGGGGATCCGCTTTCACCTTTCCTTTTTGTGATTTGCATGGAGTTTTTCTCACGCATCCTGGAGTCTCTTATTTCATCTTCAGATGCTTAAAAGTTTCATTAGCGATGTGGTAAAACCTTTATTTCTCACATTTGTTTTGCATATGATCTTATATTCTTTTCTTATGGTTATTTGGATTCAGTGTTAGTCTTGAAGAATGCTTTGGATCTTTTTTCTTCCCTATCTGGATTGAATTTTAATCTTTCGAAGTTCCTAATGTTTGCGATTCGTATCTCTCCTAATGTTTGTGATTCTATTGAGGATGTTATGGGGGTTAGTAATGGGTCACTTCCTCTTTGTTATCTGGGAGTTCCCCTCATCACTTCCAAGCTTAGAGCTTCTGATTGTGTGGTATTGGAAGTGAAAATTGTTCGAAGAGTTAAATTTTGGACTAATAACTCTCTCTCCAATGCTGGGTGATTACTGATTGTTCAATTAGTTATTTTTATTATGCAAGCTTATTGGTGTTATCACTTCATTTTACCCAAGAGAGTGGTCAAATCTATTGAAGCCACCCTTAGAAATTTTCTTTTGAAAGGTCCTTCGCTAGCTTCCTCTGGGGGTGGCCTGCTATTTTTTCTGTGATAGAGGGGTGCTTTGGATGGGGGCTGGAGTATTGGTTTTACAGGCTGGTTGTTTTGGATGTATGTAGTGGCATTGGTTTTCTGGTGGATAAGGTGCTGGTTTGTTGTGGATCTGGGTGCGGGCTGGTGGTGTGCAGGGGCTGGGGTTTTTGGGTGCTGTGGTTGGTGTCTATGGCTGGTTTGGGCTAGAGTGGCTGGTGCAGGTTGTAATACAGGTGGAAGGGGTATGGCAGGGTGTGGTGTGGGTTGGAAAAAGTGGTATGGGTTTGTTTTGTAGGTATAAGGGGGTTGGTGCGGGCTATAATGTAGGAGGTTGGGCGCTGGTGCAGGCTAGAGTGGCTGGTGGGGGCGGGAAGGCAGGCAGCAAGGGGATGGCAGAGGGCTGGTGCGGGCTGGAATAGGTGGCAGGGGGCTGGTGTGGGCTGGATTTCAGGTGGCTGGGGGCTGTTGGGAATGTGGCAGGGGCTGGTGCGGGTTGGGATGTAGGAGGCAGGGGGCTGGTGAGGGCTGTAACTGGTGGTTGGGGCTATTTTACAGGTGGTAGAGGGCTGGCATGAGTATTTTGCAGGAGTCTAGGGGTGGGGGCTAGTGTGGTGTCTGGTATGGGATGGATTACAGGTGGTTGGGATGTGACCGTGGCATGACCGCGACATGACCGTGGCATGAATGCGGTGTGACCGCGTCGCATTGGCCCCGTCCAGCAACATCCATGGGGTAGCATCTTCCGGCCAGTAGCGAAGAGAGCAGGAGGAGGCGGGGCAACATTATGACCATCGCCCCACTGGCAGAAATTGTGAGTAGTTAGTCTCAACATTGATCACAAGACTCATGGAATACTATCACAGAGATGATCATCCAACAGATTCCCCATTGTTGTAGAAATCTCCAACTACATTTTATATGAGGTGTGTGTTGTTTACTGTTCTCACACAGAATAAAAGATAATGTAGAAGCATTTTATCTACAAGGGTCAAAACACCCCCCTGCACCCCATGCCCCTACACCCCCATGCCCCCCCTAGGACAACCCCCTTGCACCTCCCTTGAACACCCCATGCCCCCCTGGACAGCCCCCTTTCACCCCCTGGACATCCCCCTAGACACCCCTCCCACTAGACACCCCTCCAAGATATCCCCCCTAGACCCCCCTAGAACCCCCCTTGATAGACCATAGACACCCCCTTTTAGACACCCCACCTGCACCCCCTTCCTTGCAGACGCCCCGAATAGCCCTTGGACACCCCCTGGACAACCCCTCCAAGACACCCCACCCGCACCCTTCCCCCTGCCCTACATACCCCCCCCCCCTCCTAGAGAGCCCCTGGACAACCCCTCCTAGACACCCCACCAGCACCCTCCCCCTGCCATGCAGACCCCCCTGCACCCCCCAGGCTTCCAACCACTACACATCAGCCTTCCCATTTTCCCAGTACAACCAAAATTTCATTCTGGATAGTTAAGATATTAACAAATATAACAAAACAAATATGAATCACCTCAATGGATTTAGTATCCCAAAGGCTTCATCTGGTAGTCTAAATTGATTTATGTAACCCAATATATTCACATTGTTTAGACTTCATCTGGTAGTCTAACAAAAAATACCTCTGATGATCCTAAGAACAAAGTTTCTTATGTCCCACTTTTTGGCACTGATATAAAACCACGTATTTTATCCTAGAAGAAACTGGTGAGAAAAAAATATATAGTTTTTAAACCACCACTTATAGGGTATGGAATAGAAATTCCCTTTTCCATTATTGAAGATTCCTCTACCACACCCAAGA
Source organism: Viscum album (assembly GCA_963277665.1). Lineage (NCBI taxonomy): Eukaryota > Viridiplantae > Streptophyta > Magnoliopsida > Santalales > Viscaceae > Viscum > Viscum album. The sequence goes on along the minus strand of OY728125.1, from coordinate 1,549,315,072 downwards.
ATATAAGAAACATTAATAAAAGAAACATGAAATACCTATTTCGGAATCGTCGGGAGTCTCAATGACAGAAACTAAAAATGAAAGAAAATGCAAAAGGAAAGAAAGCACACAGAACACACAAATTTACGTGGTTCGGGAATAATCCCTATGTCCATGGAGAGGCAGAATTCTCACTAAAAATTGGGAGCACAAATTACAGAGTTTTTCAGGTTAGAAACCTTAGCCCAAAAATGGGCTACATATGGAGAATACAATCCATTTTTCCGAACAGGAAGTCCGTGTCGCTACAATGAACATTGGACACCTTTGTCAAAAGTGCTACAGTGGCTGCCGTCTGGAAGTCAAAAGTGAAATAGTATAGTTGAACCTACTAATATTGCATCAAAATTGATATATTATCTCACAATCACTCTATAGAAGTAGATTCCAAAGGAAGAAACAGCTAGTGACAAGTCATCCAAGACTTTACTCAAACCACCAAGCCATTAAGGAATCGTCCAAGTCTAGATTAGGAATGTATGGAACCAATTGGATAAAATTATTTATGTACTCGAACACTATTTTATCTCTTTATTGGATCCTAGAAAATTATATAGCTATCAGTACCTTCAATTCATTATAAAATAATGCTAAATGAACCATGCCTTGAAATGCAGGTGGCAGGGGGCTGGAGTGGCTGGTGTGGGTTTGAATATAGGTGGAAGGGTGTTGGAAGGGGGCTGGTGTGGGTTGGAACAGGTGGTATGGGGTTGTTTTGTAGGTGGAAGGGGGTTAGTGTGGGATGGAATGCAGGAGGATGGGGGATGGTGCAGGCTGGAGTGGCTGGTGCGGGCAGAAAGGCAAGTGGCAGGGGGCTGCCAGGGGGCTGGTACGGGCTGGAATAGGTGGTGGGTGCTGGTGTGGGCTGGATTTCTGGTGATTAGGGGCTGTTGGGCATGTGGTAGGGGCTTGTGCGGGCTGGGATGTAGGAGGTCGGGGGCTGGTGAGGGCTGGAACTGGTGGTTGGGGCTGTTTTGCAGGTGGCAGAGGGCCGGCATGAGTGTTTTGCAGGAGGATGGGGGTGGGGGCTGGTGTGGTAGCTAGTGCGGGTTGGATTGCTGGTGGCTGGTGCGGTCTAGATTGTAGGTGACTGGGGGCTGGTGTGGGTTCGAATGTAGGTGGAAGGAGGCTGGAATGCTGGCAGATGGGGGCTGGTTGCCAGTGGTGGGGGGATGTTGCAGGCTGATTCGAAGGTGGCAAGGGGGGCTGTTGCGGGCTGGAATGCTGGTGGCAGCGAGCTGAAATGAAGGTGGAAGGGGGCTGGCGTGGGCTGAATGTGGCTAGAGCAGGGCCAAATCATGGCATTACCGTGGCGTGACCGCGGCGTGACAGCGGTATGTTAGCCTAATCCAGCGATATCCGCAGGGTAGCATCTTCAGGCCAGGAGGGAAGGGAGCGGGAGGAGGCATGGCAACATTCTGACCGTCGCCCCATCGGTAGAAATTGTGATTAGTCAGTCTCAACATTGATCAGAAGACTCATGGAATACTATCACTGTGAACCGCTGTGGGGTGTCATCTTGAAGCAGGGCCAAATCACGGATTACCACAGCGTGACCGTGGCGTGACGGTGGCGTGACCGCGGCGTGACCGCGGCGTGACCGCGGCGTGACCGCGGCGTGACCGCGGCGTGACCGCGGCGTGACCGCGGCGTGACCGCGGCGTGACCGCGGCGTGACCGCGGCGTGACCGCGGCGTGACCGCGGCGTGACCGCGGCGTGACCGCGACGTGTTGGCCCGGTCCAGTGACATTCGCAGGGAAGCATCTTCTGGCCCGGAGAGAAGGGAACGGGATCAGGTGGGGAAACATTCCGGCTATTGCCCCGTCGGTAGAAATTGTGATTTTTCAGTCTCAACATTGATCAAAAGACTCATGAAATACTATCACTGCGAACTGCTGCGAGGTGTCATCCTGGAGTAGGGCCAAATCACGGCATTACCGTGGCGTGACCGTGGCATGACTGCGGCGTGATCGCGGCGTGACCCCGGCGTGACCGTGGCGTGACCACGGCGTGACCGCGGTGTGACTGCGGTGTGTTTGTCCGGTCCAGCGACATCCGTGGGGTAGCATCTTCCGGCTAGGAGCGAAGGGAGCGGGAGGAGGCGAGACAACATTCCGGCCATCGCCCCGCTGACAAAAATTGTGATTAGTCAGTCTCAACATTGATCACAAGACTCATGTAATACTATCACTGCGAACCGCTGCGGGGTGTCATTCTGAAGCAAGGTCGAATCACGACATTACCGTAGTGTGACTGCGGCTTGACCGCGACGTGAGGGCAGCGGGACCGCGGCATGACCGCGGCGCGGCCGCGGCGTGACTGCGGCGTGAATGCGGCATGACCACGACATGTTAGCCCGGTCCAGCAACATCCGTAGGGCAGCATCTTCCGGCCAGAAGAGAAGGGAGCAAGAGGAGGCAGGGCAACATTCTGACCGTCGCCCCACCAACAAATGATAGAACAAATAAACTATTTAATATGCTATAACAAGGGATCGCCAGAAGGTTGTAGCGAGCGGCACAATGACACAACCTCTAAAGGGAAACAAAATTATGAAAAAGAATCATACACTCTACACAAACCATTTATAAATTCATTCACTTTGCCTAAACATGGAATTTTTTTTATAATATTCAAAGCGTGAAAAGGAAAGTGTCATGGTCAAGGAATATGCCTACTCGGGCAATGTCATTTGAGTTAAATGAGTATGATAAGCCAATTTATATTATTCAAAGAAAACAAAAACTAACTAGCCACAAAACAAACACCAAAAAGAGGCATATGAAAGACTCAAACCAAATCTAAACTTGATACAAATAACTATCACTACTCTTTGGTTTAGAAGACAGAGCACCTCCATTGGAGGGGTTTTATTATAAAATCATGGAATTTATTTATCACACAATTCATTTAATTATATTTAACATTTATTCTAAAACTCATTCAGCACAAATCAAATGAAATAATTTAAGCAACTAGATCAACATAACTATCACTGTGAGTTTTCACAGACATCACACCTCCATTGGAGGGGTTTTATTATAAAAACATGACTTTATTTATCAAATGAAACAATTATATTAAAGAACACTTATTTAAGATATGCAATTCAATATAATTAAGCATAATTAAGAAAGAAGCTAAATTCATTAAAGCATTCTTGAATTAAAGAGGCCAGAAGAGGGATCCTACCTCAAGGTGGAACCAAACCATCCACTTTGGCTCTTGGATATTTCTAACTAAAAGTTGATACTCCCCCACTAGGTATACACACCTTCACACACATGAAAGGACACCTAGACCCTATGCACACACCCGCATGACCATGAGCATGTACAAGGGGATCCTTGCACATATGCTTATATACATATACCAGTATCCACTCACCTGCGTATGCATTTATATATATATACATGGACACACATAGCCCCATACGTGCATAATCACTTCCATGGTTGACTATACACGTAACGAGGGAACCCACATACATATACTTTCTTAACTATGCACACGCAGACGAGTCACCCTTAACTTGGCTACTCGAAACCAATGAGCAGGAATCAACACACTACACAAAGGATATTAGGAACATTAAAACACATAAAGGATGCTACATAACCAGTGAGAAACCAACCAATGACATTAAATCCTTACCTCGATTGGGAGAACCAAATCCACCTGAACCAACATGATATGATCCAATTCCCTACTGAAAACATAATATGGAGTCAAAAACACTTAAATCCCCAAATACATGAGGTGCAAGACAAGTAGTAACCATATAATCTTACCTCGGATCAAATCCGGCGGACTGAATCAATCTGAACCCCATTTTCCCCCCTTCACAGAATATAACTACCCTTTGTCCATAGAAATAAGTAAAAGACCTAAGTGGCCAATGTGATAAAGAAAATAAAATAAAAACCAAACTAAAACATACTTGTCTCCTGTGACTATACACATCACCGCCCAACATATAAAAACCAGAATACCCCATGGGTCAAATCATGTTTCTACAAGCAAGGGGGAAATAGATCCATATTTCAAAATGATACTATTAAACAGTACATTCATATTAATTAACAATTATTATTCATGTTAATGGTGTATAATTATTTTGGCTTGAGTTTCAGTTTAATTTGGTTTTGTTCGATACAAGTTTTTATCCCACCCGATAATAAAAGTTTACTAGAAGACACAATTTCTAATCAAATAGAATATATCATAACAAAAAATGAACCCACACTTATGAATAAGGTTGAACATGATAAGAAAGAATGTTTGATCATATAGTCTGATGAGTTATAAAAGGATAAACCAAAAAAAACGAAAAACATTGAGAGTTCTCTAATTGCTGAAGTAAATATGCAATTTTCAAACAATAATAAACATGTGAAAGAAGAGAAAACCATGTTTCCTCAACATAAATGTTTAGAATGTGAGAAATAAGAAAGCACAATGAAAATCAAACACTTTTGAGCTACAAAGAAAAGTGATCCAGTGTTGAGAAAAAATCCTAATAACATAGAAGTTGATAAACCCACCTTATTACCATATGTGTTGATATAAAACAACACTCGAATATAAATGTCACATAACACACACTTCACATATATATAATTTTTTTGAAGGAAAATAATTTTTCAAAATTAATCCTTCATATAGTGTTGTTATTCCATTGAAAAAATCAATATGGAGAAAATATGAAAAATACTTTCTTGTTAATCACATCTCTAAAAAAGTTTCAACACCTTTCCCATGAGTTAATTCCATATTTATAGGGAACTTTTAATCTAGATAACACTTTATAATTTAATAAAATATGGTTACCCATTCAACTGTATGTGAATCCAAAAAGAACAATACATTTATCCACAAACCAAATTCCCTTCACATGCATCATGAACATATTAAAACAGTATGCATTAGATACCATTTTCATTTGCAAATTATAACACTCCATTCACATGAAAACTGCATCCACAAAGCATCAATGGTATGAATAATTCTACACATAAAATATTCTTAACATTTATATGAGCTCTAAATGATTTCACATAGAATATGATATTATTTATGAAACTAGAAACACATAATATATTGTTCACCTAAATCGCAAAGAAATAATGTTCTTGTGGTATCTTCTATGTGAACTTCCAATGATTTATATCTACAAAAACTACAATGATAACTATTTTTATGTTTTGAGAAAACCAAAACCAATCATATATCCCAATATGATATTGATTTTCATGAATTCATTAATTTAATGTTGAACATCGAATTATCCTTCTAACACTTGTGCTCTAGGTTGACACTAGGGGTATGCCAAACTTGATTTAATAGAGTTCCATATATGTCTGTCCATGCCTGCCATTATCCAGGATGATTTCCTTGACAAGGAACCATGACAAGGTACATTACCGATTCCATGGACCACTGACCTAACACACATTACCAATTATAGGGATATCTCTCATCTTACATGGGTTAATGGACTTTCTGTGAATTCTCATTATAGAAAAGATTATATTCCCAAGGAGAATAAATAATGCTAAGTGTGGAGTAACCATTCCAGGTATTATATAACCATGTGTTAAGAACAACCAAGAGCAAAAACCCTAACAAAACACCAAAACATAAAAAATATTTTGACATATGACACATTTTTTAATTCATTAAAATTAAAAATTCTCATTCCTCATATTCCATTATGTCAAATATCAGTTCTTGTCAATATAACATTGTGTCTTTTCCAATTTCATACCAATTATACAATTACATGCTACATTATAAATTCACATTTCAATTATGTCAATTCCAATTCACATACTGATAATTAAAAATTCTAATTCACATGTCATGAGAAGAACAAATTCAATTCACAATTCTATTCATTCCTTAATAAATTTATCATTTCAGGTATAAGGCACTAGACTCATACCATCCATGCTCTAACCCAAGGTTATAGATTAGAATACCTCTTTGGTGACCAAAGGATCATGGTCTTAATCACCAATGGACCCAATAAGATATGTGGAAGGTCTAATAGTGTGGATTTGAGAAATTTCCATGGATTCTAAATAGAAGAGGTCACACACATGACATGATGACACGATCATACATGATGTAGATACTATAAAACCAATGAAGGCATTAAGGAGATTTTTCAAATCACCCACCTCAATACAAATAATATTAATCTGAAAACATAAAATTTTGATGAATGTAATCCACCACAATCCCATATGGATACTGATAAATACACCACATCAAGTCCATTATACGAATATCAAAGTGGAAAATAAAATGAATTTACCAATTTTGAGCAGAATGCAATGAATCTAGATGTTTGAATCGAATAATGGATTGAGAGATCTATGATTCAAGGTATCTTAAAAATGAGGTAGACATGAATTATGGTTGAAATCCTGGAGAGATCCGTTCTAGAGAAAGTGAGATCACGAAGGAGGAAGTGAGGTTGCCAAGAAGGGTTTATGCTCAGGAGGTAGGGTTTGAGGAGAGATCTCGTTGGAGGAGGAGATCTCGTTTAGTGGAGAGATCTGTTCGAGGAGAGATTCTATTCTATGTAGGAAGTGATATCGTGGGTTCTTTCTTGGGAATTAGGGTTCAATGGAGGATAGATCTGTTTAACGATGTGTAGAGAGATCTGTTTGTGGGTTAACTACGATTATTTGGGGGTTTTTCCCAACAGTTTCTAAAACCGTAGTGAAATATTATTTGGGGGGGGGGGGTCCTTACGATTTCTAAAAACTGTAGGAAAATATTGTCTAATGTAATACATTTCCAACGGTTTAATGAAACCATTGGGAAAACACATAAAATTATTACTTAAACCAATAGTTTTTTCAAACCGTTGGTATGCAGGTGTTGGTATAAGTGGGATTTACACTAGTTATTCTTTTCCATGTGTAAAAAATCTCAATATTTAAAATCAAAGGGTTCGATTATTAGCAATATTCAAATTCCAAAGATATAAAATAAAAAAATTATCAATGTAAAATCAAAATTTCAAATTCCACATAAAATATAAATTCAATTTCTCATTTTTCAAAGAAACAAACCATCCATATATTTTACTTTTCCCCTTTTAAAAATGAAGTAACTTTTCCTTTAATTCATTTATGTTTCTCAATTCATTATTATTAAACATGCCAAATCATGATTTACCTCACCTTTGAATATTTTCTCTAATAAATCATGATAAAATTCAAGTAGAGTTATGAAAATATCTTGAGAAAATGTTCCTTATCCATAGGATTTTAAAGGAAATACTTTATCCACTTTGTAAATATAAAATTCACATAAAATCATGAGGTCATTCATTAAAGTTTCAAATGACTCTGAGGCTTATGGTTGGTAGGATTTAATGCTTTAAAAATTGAGGCTCAAGGAGAAGGTTTATATCTTAAATAAAATTAATGATATTAAAAATAAATGTATAATTAAATTATCCCCTTAAAATTATAAACTAACATTTACCAAAACATAAATTAAATGTTATGATCAAATAATGCATAATGAGTTATTTATGAACCATCTTAAATATTTTTTCTACTTTTTTTAAAGAACCTTTTCATTTGTCCCTTAATTTTAATTTTTGATTAGAACAAACCTCATATCCACCACCTAACCATGTATGATAGAAATTATAGGCCTAGTAATGGCGATTTTTGGTTTTCCCAAAGCAAAACCCATTTTTCACATTTTGTGGTTATTTTTGTCAATTTCCAAAAAAAATTAATTAAAGAGGGAAAAACAATATAGTGTCATGAATGAGTCAAAAACCTTAATTTATTCCCACAATAATCACCCCAATCTTTTTCATTATAATTTAAATCATCCCTACCACCATGATTCCCTTTACCCCCACACTTCATCTTTAAAATATCATGCAAATACCAGGAGTAGGGTTGGAATGGAAAAAATGGCTTGAAAAATGGATCATCTCTATAAAGGTCATTCATGGTATCTATGGGATAAATAATGATTGATGTAAAGGTGTTATTTTAAGTATAATTGGTATTTCAAAAGATTATTCAATCATTTTAAATGTGTTTTTTCATAGTCACAACTTTGAAAAGTTCAAATAAATGTTCTAGTCAGTGACATGTCCCAAGATCACTCATGAAATTTTATCAAGATGGAGTAGGAATTATTGGTCTAAAAATAATCTCAATAATGAGAAATATGATTTTAGAACAATAAATCAAGGAATGATAAATAATAAAAAATCAATTCACATGAATTTCATAAATTCAAAGAATGATTTTTTTGGAAGTTTCATTTACATGAATCAATTAATTACCTCAAATAATGAGTCCTCATTTTAATATTCATTCTTCATTTTAATCATCCAATTATCCATCTCATTAAATTTCATTAAAATTGAAATATAAAACATGGAATCACTAGATTCCTTATAAACTCATGTATACTATATAAGTTAAGTAAAGCATGAATTTATGCATGGGCATGAAATTATAGTTTAAAGCTCAAATCATAATATTAGAAAAAAATGTAAGGAGTTTTAAAAGATAAACATTAAATGTGAAATCCTTTTTTAAATGAAATTTTGGTTCTCTTCATCAACTTGTTGGTGTATGACTTGTGACATCATGAACTTACAAAAAATATACTCAATTAGGCATTGGTATCCTATCATTAAATATTAAAAAAGATAGGAGGCAGTGGGATGCATTTTGGACTAATTCCTAAGAATAAAATTGAAATATAAATTCCTAATATTGAAAATGAAATTACTATAATTTATGTAAAGGATAAATCTTGGTATGATCCCCCAAGTGGACCTTGAAGTTTTACTACCTCGAGAGGGTAGTACCATTTGTTATCCATAATCAGATGGTGGGTGAATCTTCTTGTACTTGAACCACCACATGTGTCTTTTCCCAGATTCCATATATTTATTCTTATTGAGAATAATTCCATGTATAGAGTACAAAAGATCCCCCCCTTTTCAATTTTGTATAGTTTTCATGGTTGGGGTAGGGTAAAGTATGAAACCTCCTTTTCTTTGGTTTCTACTTGTGTGACATCTTATTTGTCTAGTGGTTTCTCAATTTATTCTATATCAAAAGAATAGTCAAAGGTAAATTTAGAGTGTAATTATATTTGAATAAAATTAAAACCTGAAGTATCAATATCAAACTCTTACCTAACAAATTATGCTACATTTTGATTGGTTTCCTTAAGAAAATACACTTTTATCTCATCATGAACTTCCTCTAACAAATATTCGTTATGTCTTCGGAGCTCTATATATTACTCAATAGGTGTAGTTCTGGTTTCCTCCTCTTCCTCTAAGGAAAAGAAATATTTGAACAAATCAGAAAATTCAAAACCATAAGGAGTGATACTCAAATTATATTGAATGAAATCAGAAAAGATAGAGTTTAAGAAAGGATTTTATCCCTGAGTTGGTTCTGGTTCAATCACTTATTCAGTGATAAGTTACTCTTGAAAGTGAGTCTTAGTGGATGGATTTAGGTAGTCGGGATCTTCCACCCTTTCTTTAAATTCCACCACATGGGTGGTTTCTTCATCTTCCATGGATAGAGTTACATGCAATGTTACTATCTCTTCTACTTTTTAGGAATTAGTTAGATAATGTTGTACCTCATACTCATTCCATAATTCATCTAGATCTTGTTGATCTCCCACACATTGCTCAGTCAGCAAGTCTTACTCATTATGGATCCACTATAGCTGATCATGGTCATATTTGATTTGATCTTTTAGATGTTTGGACTATGGAGACTCCTCAATCTTGGCCTCAATTTATTGGAAGCCTTCAGAAAAATAAAGAAAGACTAGTGACTCATATTCTAGTTCAGGTTCAGGTTTCTCGAGGGATACATTGAAGTTATCAGTTATCCAATCCATTTTGCATTGCATATCATCTAGAGTATCACTCATCCATTAAACCTGATCATCCATATCACTATAATAAACTTCATTTTGTTGTTTTTGATGCACCTATGAGTAATCAAACCATGCATAATAATAAGAAATTGATTACATCATGGAAAACAATGTTTTTATAATTTATGATATTTTTTTATGAAAAACATTGTGTGAAAGTGCTGTGAATCCCTAAAAATGCCTCCAAATTTATGTGTGAATATTTTTGATAAATCCCTGGTCAATATTTTATTTACCTAATCATACAATATAGTGCACACCCAGAGTCGGTCTTAATGAGACATCTCATACAACACCGAATTTCTATTATCACTATTTATATTTTAACTAATATAAAACTAAATAATATAATGACGTCGGTTTGAAATATTCAAGAAATATATATATATATATTTGATGTAAATAGAATGGATGCACATAGAATTTTGTTAGACAGAAAGGAGATCCTCCAAGGAGTACACCCAGAGTGAAACTTCATCATCTCTTTATTAGTTTCAAATTTATATAATAAAAATGATCCATAGTATGCATGAATATCCTCTTATACCTATGATTTTTAATATATAGTTCACTCAATGATCTATGAGAGACAACACATCCACCTCCTAGATCAAGGGAAAATATTATAGAAGAGAAAGTTAAGCCTCACGTGGTAAGTGGAGACATAAGGGGACTTACCCATTAATATCCCCCTTAACCTAACTCTAATAAAATATGAAAAAATAAAAATGAATGTGAAATGACTTGGGTTCAACATTGGATTGACCCCCCATGAACTTCCTCAGGTTAGTTACTCATGATTAGGAGTATAAGAGATCGCAGTGGAGAATATTAGGGTGGAAACAAAAAAGATAAAATTATTAGATTGAGATAAAGAAGTGGAGAGTAAAATATATTAAAAATTAATAATACTATTATAGATAAAATGAACTAAAAAACTATATAAAATTTCCAAAAATAGTTTCCAATTTCATGAGAAGGAGAGGGGATAAATTTTTATAGGCAAAATAAGTGAAATATAGTGTCACGAACCGGATCTGGTCGCCACCATTAATGGCACCAAACCCAGCCCGTGGCAAGACCCGAAGGGCATTCCCTATCCCCACGGGCTGGCACAAGTGCCCGGGTATAAAACAATATGATTTGGGAACGATTTACCCGAGTATGAAAGCATAAAACAAATAAAACAATCAATAATAAGAATCTGAAATTTCCATACTAAACCATTCTTAACAAAACCAGATCTGAATACATATGTTTAAAGACACTACAAGTGGTCCAAATACAAATAATGACAACATCAAGACATCCCCAATCACTTCACGCAACAAGGGTGTCATCACCCGCAAGCCTTCTCCACAACTCTGCCCCAACGATGGGGACTAACACCCTGAAGCGCCATCACCCTTAGCCTTCCCTTTACCTGAGTCAAGCATAAGAAGTTCTACTTACACCCAAGGGGTGTAAGTAGGGTGTGAGCCTAAGCCCAATAGGATACCACCAGAAGATTCCAAAGGGGATGCAATACAATGGGAACAAAACTAGCAATTTTAACACACAAGGTGAAACAATGTTAAAAATTTCAAGAAAAGAAACTTTCAAATGAGAACAGTTTTCAATCCAAGAATTTCAGAATGATAACCAATTAAATAAACATGTGAGCTACTGTAAAGTACTGCCAAAAGATCCCACAACAAAGGTAAATACTACAATTCTAATGAGCACAAAAATTGGGAACACCCCTAGGCAACTAGATAGTCTCGGGCCCTATGTACCTCGTACCTCGGTGTAAAGTATCCAAGTCACAATCCTTTCCCGTGCACGAGCCACTAGTAGGGAACAAACCCATAACCTAGTGGTCCCCAAATAACATCCACATAGTTCAGTTAGTGTTGTCGTTATCCATTTGCTCAGTGAAACAGGGACACAACCCATCCGGTCCACTAGCCGTACTAGTACATATCCGCCCACCTAAGTACCCGGGATTCCCCCTTTTGTGCTCAAACAATTTCAGCAAACAACACACATACTTTTTCATGTAAAGTATCTCTACTGGTCACAAACAAATAGTACAGTAGCTACACACATTTTATATCATTTGAAACAGTCAATAAAATATTTTGATCTTCAATAAAACAACCTCTCCAAACATCACATTGTTTTGCACCCAAAACTCTTTAAAATATCCACTTTTCACAGTATGTGAAAACTTGTAAGTCATCAAAACAAAATTTCAGTTCAACACAATTTAATAAAACCAAAAATTCAGTTATGGGGCAGCCCAATGTGAACCAAGAAATTATATATTTTAAAAACCACCATTTTCACACCAACATGGCACTTAATGCCCATTTGCTTCTCAAACACAATTTAAACAATCTTTTGCAGCCACAACCAAAAAGAATAAATATTTAAAACATTATTTTAATTCCTAATACAGTTCAATAAAATCAACTATGTAATTAGAGTTCATCCCAAAATGAACCAATAAAAGACTTGCATGAAAAACCCTCAATTTCAACAAAAATTGTAACATAAAATTCATTTGCATTGTAAATGAAACTAAAACAAATTTTTACAGAATCATTAAAATCCAATAAGCATTAATTTACCCTCAACACAGCAAGAAAATTCCCAAAGAATTGCACACACAATGGAATCACCTACCAAAAGATTCAAGAACCGCAAATCCTAGTGCGGAACTTCAACCGCACGACCACCGCGCCACAAGGAAGTGATATCAAACCTAAAACCAGAGGATTGAACCATGAAACCCAAAATGAAACCCTAATCACGAAGCCCTAGCTTCTGGAAATTTGGGGATTCAAGAAAAAAAAAAGATAAATCTCAAGGAAAAGGAGAGAACTAGAAGGATAGTCACTTACTTGAGAAAACTGGACGTTTTTAGAAACCAGAGAAGTTAGGCCCTAATTCGCGACAGATTCGATCTCCAAAGAGGGGGAAACGAAGCTGGGGGTGCGGCCAGGTACAGTGGGAGAAGGTGAGAGGTGGAATCACCGAAAAAGAATAAAAATTGAATATTTTATGAAATAATTACAAAACAATTTTAAAACTGGAAATGGGCTTTCGGGTTGGCCCAATACCTAACTTGATCACCCAAATCCAAGATGCAAATGAATTTTTAAGGGGGCCAAAATTCATTGGTGGTTTTAATAGTTAAATTAAGGTCATTTTGGAAGTTGAATGAGTTAAAAATGTTGAAAAACGTGGGAGTTATTAAACAAACAAAATTTATTGTCAAAACTGGAAACGGGCTCTCGAGTTGACCCAAATTATGGAAACCCACCATTTCCTTCAAAAATGCATTGAAAACCCCCAAAAAAGCAATAATGTAAATTAAATACAAAAATACCTTTAAAATATGTCATGTATGTGACATATAGGCTCTGGAATCTTTCCTCTAAACGTTTTCACATGGAAGACCCATTTAATTGCCAAATATTGAATAGTGTTATTCTAGAAAGTTGTTCCAAAATAACTTTTTTGTTTTCATACAAAATTTAATCTCAATAAGACATGTTTAGGAAAATATATTTCCCATTTACTCTATATATTTATTCTTTCTAGAAAGAATCCTTGGATTTTCAAAATATTATTTCAATTTTGAGCATCCAATATCCACATTAATGAATGAAAATCTCTATAATATTCAAAATTAAAATGCATCTTTGAATTATGTTTCAAATATTTATTTAATCACTTCGATTGGAGGTGTATAGCCTAAGATATTCAATATTTACGGAGGTGGGGTCGACTGAGTTGTTCAGAACACTTTTTTTAACTTGATTGATTTTTTGGAACTTTGGATGGTAAAATAAGCTCCTGATCTATAATAAAAACTTGAATACAATAACTCAATTAATCCTAACAAATAATCATTGAAATTTGATCAATGTTTTAAAATTTATTCTTGAAATACCAAAGTGATTAAAATCTGTTAAAATTCCAGAATTAATAAATTTTCAAATTTTAACCCAAAACACACCATAAATCTAAAATTGATATAAATAATATCAAATTGATAAATTATTATGGATTAAATCATTGAAAAACATGTGAAAATTTATAAAAATATTATCTCTATCAGTCTCCCCTAATGGATATTGATAACTCAAATCTCTCTTCTTTGAGTTATAACGTTTCATCTTGAAATTTACTTTTCCATTATTGGGTTATCCTACCCTATAAAATTTTGTTATATGGAATTTTATTACACTATTTTGTAAAATAATTTTTTAATGCAAATTAATGTTTTTTTACTCTTCTTACAATGTGAGTTTCAAACAAATTTATTATAAAAATAATAAAAAGGGTTTTCCTATAACTTTCACATGTTGTGTCTTCCTATACACATTTATCTCAAATAAACATTATATATTTTAAATGATTCATTATTAGAGATTATTTTTAATATTAAATGGTTTCATAGGATTTTACATCACCTTTTTAAAATTTACTTTTGAAATCTACATGTAAATTTTTATTTTATGTCAACGTTTAATTTTTTTTATAAAAGATATTTTATGTTTTTTATTCTATTTCACTTATCATTTTCAAAAGGATTTACCCTAATGGGATTTTTGTTTCTTGATTTATCATATATATATATTATCATTTGTGGGATTAAACTCTTGGTATAAAACAATTCGATTCTTGATCCTTGTCTTATGATACCATTCAAAGCATTTTTTCACAAGGGTCTTTTTCAATTATTTTAACACCCTCTATTGTTTACTTTGTTGCACTGGGGATATGTTCTCTTTAATCTATACTCATTATTTCTATTTTTCCCTTATGATAATTTTATTCCATAATTGACTTAAACATATACTCATTACACTATACAATTTGATCATCTCATTTTATAAATTCAAATTCGAGGATGATCACCTAGAAAGAACATTTATTTATTGACATGGGGAAAATTATTAGCACTCCTTATATTTTTATTCCAATATGGATGATTATTGGAATGTTGATTATGTATTTTTTGACCATCCAACTTCTTTCTATGGATGATTTATGATCATGTTATTCTATTTACTGACAGGGGGAAAAGTAGTGACATTCTTGATGATTATTGACTGCAAACATAGGTTGATTAAATATTAGCATTCCATATCTTTCCTTATATAGATATCCATGTTTGTATTCATTTATAAGTTCCTTATGGAATGGTATGAAAAGTATTTTTGACTCTTATGGTGAATGCATTGGACTTAATTAGGTGACAGGTGGGGCCCATGATTATATATCCCCATGATACATCGACATGCCTCATGAGACAAAATAGTTTGGGTTTTGGTGTATACCTCTTTCCATAATAGGATAGATTCTTAGCTCACAGACTTTATAACATGTTTTTGATGTATCAAATTATTCATTCGATTAGTATGAGTGTATTATTGATATCCATGTTTTTTTTATTTTCATGGATATATCATGCTCTCATTTTTAAGTTGATCATCACTTCATATTGTATAATTATTCCTGACATAATATTTATTCCATGTTTATGACAATATTTACCATGTTGTATGTTTTCCTTTAGTGATCATTTGAGATCACCCCTAATTATATTTCTATTTACCCAATTTATGAAGAAAATTAGTGCACATGACATGTTTATAAGGATATAGCATGTGAAAACATTTATGGGATATTTTGAAAAATCATTATAGATTAAATAATTTCATATATAATGGGAAAACATGTCTTCTTGAAACAAATAACATGTGATTTATTAGTTATTATTTTTTATAATTCTATAAATTTATAAAACTAAAAATATACTTGGGATGTAAGAGATTCAATAATTGTTATTTATTTGTAATTAAGGATGGTTATATCAAGGATTTTAAAGTTGTAATCAAAGTGAGTATGTAAATTATGTGTTTATTGAACCAGATCTAGGAGTGCGGGTATGGGGCATCGTAGTTGGTATCAAAGGATGAAATGAAGGTATCACTAGAGAAGATATATTAGGATTGAGTTTTTAGATTCATATTATCATTTAATATTATTTTATTGATTACCATTTTGGATTTTAGTATTTGGTTGAAACATAACCTCATTAATGAATTTTAGAAAGGTATGTACCTAGAAACCACTATGTCTTATAAATGAATAAGGGAGGACACTTAAATGGTTAAGAATATTATTATTTTCCTATTATTATGGAAAATATGATCTTCATATCCTTAAATAATGTAGTGAGATTATATTTTAATTGAAATTAAATATTCAAACCCTTAACTATTCTCATTAGGCAGTGACATTTATTGATGAAATTTTGGTATATTAAAAAATTTATTGAGGATTATGTGAAACATATAGGGATCATTATTCGCTAGTTTTTCATTAATGGTTTGAAATAAAATATTAAATGGTATTTATAAACTTAAGAAATTAATTTATGGAAATTTATATTTTTTAAAATAACTATTGAATAACACATGTTTAAGGTAGGGACAACTTTTAGGTTTAATATATGCTTGATGTCGAGATAATAAAGTATTGTTTGATTTTGAAGAACTGGATTAGATAGTATTAGTAACATTGGTATTGATAATCAATTCATTATAATTTTTGTGAATTTCATCATATTTTTGGGATTATGATATTTATTGACTAGTGTGTGGCCTTATAAACTAATGGTTAGTACCATTTGAGGGTTAATGATAGAGTTAATTTTTGAAGGAATTTGTAACTTCTTTATGGTTTGTTTATTTAGAGATTCAAATGGTTTTGGAAAAGGTATGTTATATAGAATAGATGATTAGGGTGTGTACATACTTCAGTATATTATTTAATTAATTGGTAAAGTTGTTCTAATAATCATAAGTAACTTGATATATCCTTAGCGAGTATGCTAGATGTGATATTAGAGGTTCTAACCCAAATGATGAATATTTTAAGAATACCATCACCAAATATCTTCAATAAGTAATAATTAACATCAATAGGATGTAATTTATTTATAGGGAATAATTTAATACCATGAGATCTTAATATATGATTACTTTTAAATAGGCAATGTGTTCGATACCTTGCTCGACATTCAACATCAAACTAAAAAACCCGATATAAGTTTAGACCATTAAAAACTAGATATAGAATTTATAGGAATGAATAAGATTAAGAAATTTTCAAAATAAATATAGAAATAAAATGAAATCTAATTTTAGTGTAAATGAAATTCAATTAGTATATCTAAAATAAACAATATGATCATTTTATGCATAAAAATGTATTTTTTTAATATTTACCTTCTAATGGATAAGAATTTATATTTCAAGAGACTTGTGATTAATGATGATAAAATATATTTTATGTTAATAATTGGTTAATACTTATTTAATTAGTCAATAATATGAAATATGAATGAGAACCATTAATATTCTAAAAACGTTAATTACGTGTAAAAATAAATTTTCATTATATCTCATATTTTTATTTAAAATTAAAATTTCTAAAATTTATAATTTTAATTTGAAAACATGATCATTAATTTTGGATTTATTATAGTAATATTTTCTTAGGATGTTTTTTTTCTAAGAAGAATGGTTTTTAGTTGAATGGTGAAAAATATGGTTTTTACAAATAAAACGACTTTAATGACATATTAGTATATAAGTATGAATCATAAATTCAAATAATAGTTTTATAATACAAAAAATTTATTTTATATTTTCCATTATAATTTTAAAAATATATTTTTTAATTTATAAATACTCATTTTATATTATAGAATAAAAGTAATATTTTCTCAAAAATTGTTTTTAATACATTATAAATTTTTATTTTAAAATTAATTTTTATCGCTTTTAAAAATTAAATAAAATGGAATGAATATTAAATTTATAATAATTGGTTCTGAATTATCTAATAAGGACCACTTTATTTTTATGAATAAAGACTATGTTACCTTAGGTAAAAACTAGTTACCATTGTAAAAGCTAAAAAGATAAAAGTAATAATTCAAGGGGGGTAAAGGGAATGAAATAAGATAAAAACATGTTTATAATTGATTATATGAGGTTTTGACTAACTTACCTCTTACCCAATAAATTATTTCTCAATTTTTTATCCTCTTTACATTTTTAACATGTTCCCCCTATACATTAAGTTGAAATATTTACAAAAATGTCATTCTCACCATTTATGAAACTGGCCTCTCACCACCACTTAAAAGAACTCCTAAAATTATTTTTCCTCATTAAAAACTTTATTGTTACCTTACCCTATAATAATATTTCATTCTCTTGGTATTTTTATCACATAATATTAGCTTATTCCATCTATTTCTGAGGGATCTACCTAGAAAATCTCGAAGTGCTCAATGCGAGTAATCATTTTTACTTGACTTCTTTATTTTACATTTTTATTTTAAAAATAAAATTTTAAAATAACTATGAAATGGAATATTTATTGGTTATATACTGAATTTTATTATTTCATGGTAATAATAAATTATCACATTTCTCTTTTCTATTAATAAAAATAATACTATAATTCGTGTATTGTGCATACTACACCCTTCATAGTGAAATGTGTATTTTTTTCCTTCATGACTTTTAAAGGATTATCTAAAATGTTAATTTAATAAAAGTTTATGATATTTATATCATTTTTATTATCCTAAAATAATAAACCATGTTTCTTCTTTCTCCGGCTCTATGGAAAAAGAAATTAGTAACCATACGTACGTGTGGACTACCGCCTTTATAGAATGAATGATTATATTTATTATTTTAATCAATGGCTTACATGGATGGAAATGGGATGGTATTAAAGGATAAATGTGTTTTTTATTATATAATTTAGATTATTTTATGAAAAATTGGGGACCCTATTCATGATATGATCAATAAATAATTATTGTTAATTAAATATTTTAAAATGAGAAAACTAAGAGAAAAATAATCTCTTCTTTCTAAGTAGTGTCTTTATATAAATTATCTTCTATTTATAATTCATTAAAATTCTATAATATCCCACTAATAATCACCAAATATTATCATTATACTTATGTTAAAATTATATTAAAACTAAACCACCTCATAATCACCCATTAATCATTGTAGGTTCATGTTTGTGTCAGTTTAACCACCAACTTGAACAATAATATGAAATTATATATTGGATGACTGTGAGGAATTATTTAGTGGTATATTATGATATAAATATTTAAAAAAAATTGTTAATTTTAGATGAATATTTAACTCATTTATTATTGAATCACCCTTTGTTCATTAAGAAACATTAAAACATGCTCATTATAGATTTAAACCTCATAGATCATAACCAAAACCGCTGTGAAATGAAATTATCACTTTATAAATTATTTTGAAATATATATTTTATCACCATTAATTATATTTTAAGGATGAACTTGTAAAAATAATTAATAACAACTCCATTTTTATGAAACTAGTTCAAAGTGATAAAGATTACTTATACCTTATGATGAAAATAGGTAAAAACTAACTAATATTTGTATATATATATATATATAGAATGGTTATAAATGATGAGTATAAAAGGTTATAGTTATTAATAAGTTAATTTAGTATTTATTTAATGATATTAATTTAATTATTTTGGATGTTTGGTGCAAGTGTAGAATAAATCAGGATCAAGGTAAGGGTTTTCGTCTCGAATTCCTCTCTTTGAGACATGATTGGTATTATGCACATAATTTAATTTACGTAGTGTATATACTACCTATATGATATATCATATCATGAATTATATTTTAATCATGGTATTTTTAATTAAAAAATTCTTTATAAATGATATTCCCTCTTGAATGAATAAATTCCTTGTTACGTAATGTAGTTATAGAAAACACATACACTGTATTTTATTTTGTTATTTTAGACCATTTTAAATTGTGGACATAATTTATATTTCAAGATTAAAAACCCATTAATCATTATAAATGTTGATAATATAGTATTTATTCAGTGACCATTAATATTTTTATATATCATGGGTTATGATAAAGTCAAATTGATACAGAAGGAATAAGAGATGATCTTGACCAATATGATCATGCTGTATAAATCCATTTATCAGAGCTTCTTATAGAGATATAATCACTAGAGTTTTACTTTGATGAAGTCTAGGATGATATTTATAATCTAAAACTCAAGTAAAACCATTTATGGGAGAGTTTCAAGATTATCAAGATTACGTCCCAAACCATAATTATTGAACCAACCAAAAAATGTAACACCATCGCATACCTTACCCTTAGGGAATATGTTGGTGTGGTAAGGTGTTATGTAACTTGACCCTAGTAATATGAATTTATATATATTAATTTTAATGATATAATTATTATATTTATCCATTTTTATTATTAATTTATAAATGATTAAATAATGAGTTTGATAAAAATTATATTTTGACACAAAGAAATCAAAATTGTATTTTTGGGAAATATATAGTTTCAATTAAAATGCATTTTTTGAAAAAAAAGAATTTTTAAAATAAATTTATTTTCATGAAATATTATTACTAAATAATATTTATTTAAATATATATGATAATATAATTTAATGTGGTCTAATTTAATTTTTATAAGGGTTAGAAAGTTGTTAGTATCGTAAAAACTAGTATTTTCTAGTAAATAAGGATTTTTATTTAAAAGTTTAAATTTTAATATTTAGAGGAAAATAGTAAAATAAATATTATTTCTAAAATAATCACAATGAAATTATCCAATGTTTAATTTTTCATAAATTTTTGAGACACTCAAATATTTGGGTTAAAATTAAATGTGTTATTGATATATGTTATGTATTATGACATCATAAAATCCCAAAAGTGATGTAATAAATACTATAAAAGTAAATGACCGAAAAAAATATTTATTTCCCCTTTAAAATAATGGGTTTTGAATTTATTTAATCAATTTTACAAACCTTTAATGAACCATCCAAATCTTACATTATATTTTATGGTTTTAAAATCAATTCTTTATGAACATGAATCACTTCCACATAACTTATAACATTATTTTAAAATTTTTAGTTATTAGCATTATAAAATATTTAAAACCAACCCTATTTGGAAGAAAACCTAGGAAATAATCATGGTAATGTTTGTGGTTTTGATTTTTTTATTATATATTGTCAAAATTGCAATTTTAGAAATTAATAAATAATTCCCTTCTCTTTTTTTTTATAAATACCGACCCAATAACCCACCCCTATTTACTCAAAACCCATTGAGAATTAATTTATTCATGTTGTAAATCTCTGAATACCTCCCAAGGTGTTCCCAATCTCTAAATTAGATCTTCCCAAGATTTTGGAAAAGCCCTCTCAAGGTAAGGGATTCTCTTCCTCCTCCTCTTTATTCAAGTACTTTCTTCTTATTATGCATTTTTTTTCATTTTTTCACATTGGAACGTATTTTTACACATAAATTTACTGTATTTGTAATCCCCAAGTAAATAGACACCACCTTTCACTCTCATTAAACCCTTACATGAACCTTTATATACACTTGTTATGCTTCTAAAATTATCCCTTGATTTTCTATGCTAAACATTTGTTTTTGTATACCCATACCCATTTCTACTCATTTTTATTAACATAGATATAAATATCTTTGATTTATTATGGATTCCCATGTATGTATCCTGAACTCCTTAATAGTGGTATTAAAATTGATGAATGAAACTCTTATGTTGTATGATCTTTTTGGCGCACAAATCCATATACATGATATTAATATGATGGGTGGGCATAGAATTATATATCCCTCTAATTAATTAGGAAATTTTTTTTAACTCATGACATACCAGGTATGGTGAATTAGAGGTTATCCTAAGCACTCTATGTTATGTTTTCTCAGCAGTTACCCTTGAATTATGCTTATGATGTCTTGTTTTATGTTGTTGTCATATTCTTATGTCACCTTGATGTTATCATCTTATATCATTCTTTGATGTTCACGTTTTTTATTATCACCTTTTTATGTCACCTTGATATTCCTCTTTACTTAGATGTATTACTTTAATCATGTTATTATTTGATTATTCTCTTTCTGGGCTTTATATAACACCCCTTTCTTATATAAACCCCCGGTTATCCCATGAAGTATTTTAAGATCAAGGGAATTTAAGGGCTTATTATATTGTTTTTCAATTAATTTCATTTATACCTTTTTAAAGTTATTATAACATGTATCTAATTACCCATAAACACTATAAATTTTGAAATTTAGGTATTTTATTAAGTGAATATTTTTTTTAATAAATTATGAAATAATAAATATAAAATATATGGGTTATCATAGTTGGTAGCAGAGAAAAATATAATAATTTTTAGGGATTATTATTAGAAAACCATAATGACATCCTCAGGGATAATACTAAACATAGTAAAACATCCCTAAATTTTGTTGAAGAATGTAGTAAGTGGTTTCTAAGAGATAAAATCTTTTTTTGGATACTACTAGTGGATGTCGATCTAGTACAGTTGTACCTAGAGGTAATAACCCACAAAAGGATGAATTGGGTATTAACTCTATCATCTCCTACTACATAATAAATAAGTCATTATTTACAGCTATTTTGATACTCCTAGGGGATATTATTTGATAAATTTACAAGATACTTATAAACTATTATGCAGGGAATAAAAAATGACCATAAAATTTTATGTTAGGAAATAGACCATGGATAACTTAGATTAAAACCTAGGAATTAATAGTTTAAGGAATATATGTTATTTATGATTTATCCCTTAAACGTTTATAATTTCCCTTGTATATTTTTAATAGTTTGAAAATTTGTATCCCTACATCTATTTTGGATTATGTAAATGATTATAACTAGGATCAAATAGTGAAATGCATTCTTATCATCCATTCATGAGATTAAAATTTCTTATATGACTATAGTTATATTAATTCTTTTATATCACACAATTTTAGTAGAATAATTCAAACACCACCTTAGAACATGGAAGTGGAGCTATCAGTGAAAATAGAAAATGGGGATTTTATAGCATCCCAAGTACGTAAATTATCTTCTATCCATATTTATAGGATTAAATTCCCATAAAACCTTATGATACCCCATTTAATGGAATTATATGAAATCATATGCATGAATTGACTTTCATTGTATATATCCAACATAAATTACTAACAGAAGTATTTTAATCTTCATATCATAAATAACCCTCTAAATCTATACAAGTGCATAGATAAGGATCAATATCCTTCAAAATAATTATATCAATCATGAATATTATTTCCTTGTGAGCAATAATATCTAAATAAAATTATTTAGACTAAGGAAAAAATTATTCTTGATGACATTCCAATTATGAGGGAGTACGCTGATGTGTTTCCTACAAACTTTCTTGGTCTTCCTCAAAGATGATAGGTTGAGTTATCAATTGAAATTATACTTTAATATTTTACAATATTTAAGACTCCATATATAATAACCACTTTTGAACTTTAAGATATGAATAAGTAACCATAAGAGAATATGGATACATGGTTTATATTCCCTTGTGCTTCACCATGAGATGCACCAGTCCTTTTCATCATGAAAAATGATCATTAAATGTGCCTCAACATTTATTATCATGATATTAACAAGATTTAAATAAAGAAAAAGTTTCATATTCCATGGGTTGATAACTTTTTGAATCAGATACATGGATCCCGGTACTTCTCTAAATTGGATCTTCAGTTGAGATATTATAAAGTAAGGGTGAAAAAGGAGGATATCCCTATGCCTGATTTTTGTACAAGGTATGATAACTATGAGTTCATAGTGATTCTATTTGGACTCACCAATTCTCTATGTATATTTATGTAATTAATTAATATAGTCTTTATAGATTACTTAGATAAACTTTTATTAGTATTCATATATGATATTCTTATCTACTCTAAAAGAAAATAGGAACATGAAGAGTATTTAGATGTTATACCTAAGACCTTACAAATGAACAAGTTATATGTGAATTATAGTAAAATATGAGTCCTTGATGGAGAAAGTAACGTTTATAGGTTATGTTATCACTAAAAAGGGATGTATATGAATCCTTTGAAAAATATATGAAATTAAAGGTTTCCCCAGTCCAACACCTATGGATGAGATCTATAGTTTCCTTAGATTAGCTAGGCACTATCATCGATTTGCGAGAAAACTCTCATGATTTTAAATCCCAAAAAAAATCAAGATAACTCAGAAGGGATTAAATTTTTTATAGACTACTAAATGTGAGGAAAGATTTAAAAAGTTAAATAAAATGATAATAATGGTACATGTACTCACATTACCCACCAGTGGGGAAGTATTTGTGATATATAATGATGCCTCCAAAAAAGGATTGGTTTTTGTACTTATTCAAGATTAAAAGGTGATATATTATGCCACCCTCCAATTAAAATAATAACATTATTTTTGTTTGTTTATACAACACGCAACACCAAACTTAAACAAACCACAAAATATTATTATTTTAATATGACTATTATAAACTAGATGTTTAATTAGAGGGTATGAATAACAATAATAAAATTATGAAATATATATTAATATATTAATCCATACAAATTCATTAATTAACTCTTAGGAAATAATCTTTTATTTTTTAAATCTATTTTATCTTTCAAAAATACCTTACCTTCAAAAATGTTTTTTTTTATTTTGTGTGAGAGGATAGTAAAATTAATTTCTACCAATTTTGGAATGGGTATTTTATAAAAAAAATTATATCATGTTAGAAATAAAAATATCAAAATTATCTTATGCTTGAATTTTTATATTTTTATGAAAATTTTTATTTTTCAAAGAAAAGTGAAAAATATTGATTTTTAATGAAAATTATATTTTCCTTTAAAGTGTTTACAAAGACACATTTTGTTTTGGATTATTTTTAAAATTTAATTAGTTTTTTTTATTAAATATAATCCAATTATAGTCTTTTTAATGAATTTTATACTCGAATTTGGTACAAAAATATTTTCTATACTTAAAAATCATTTTTCTATATACCACTTTTTGACACATTTTACAGGTATAATTTTTAATTAAATTATTCCACTTCTATGAATTGAATCTTGAAAATTGAATTACATATTTGAAACCATGAGGTTTAAATTTTTTAAATAGTTCCCATTTATTTTTGGTCATTATAAATAGTAACTATAGTAAATAATTATCACAATGGTAAGGGTAAATTAGGAAATTAAGGTTAAAATAATATGATAAGGACTACAAATGACCCTAAAATTTAATTTTATCCCATTTTATTAGTTTTGTTTGTCCATATACATCAAATTATTGAATATATGGCCACTTGGTACCATATTTTTTTATTTTGAACTTTATAATATTAAAGTAAAAGATATATACCAAAATGTCACTTTCTTGCTTTTAATAACTATAATATTATTTAATAGGGATAGAAAATAATTAATATTCGATTATAAATATTCATTTGAAATATAAATAATTATTTTTATCATGGTAATTTATTTATAATTTTTAGTAAATATATAAATACCTTAAATGCCTATGCAACGCTGACACAATATTTATTTAATTAATAGAAAAATGAAATAAATGATTCTAAAAATATTAAAAGTAATATAATTTGAAATAATTATTTTTTTCTAAGATTATTTTAGATAAATATAAAATATTAGGGATTTTTTTAATGTATTATATTTTCATTAATTTTTTTTCATGTTGTTTTAAAAGTCAAATTAAATGAATAGTTTCAAAATTGATATTAATGAAATTTTATAATAAATAATATTTTATTAAATGAATTAAAATTCTTAAAAAATCTATTTTCAGACAAGTGATTAGGATATGGTTTAAAATATCAACCACAGTCCATTTATTGGTCAATTGTTATTTCATAGTAACTATCTTGACCCTTAAAGAGTAAAAAATTTTGTTAGAGAGGTAATCATAAAAAAGGGTTAACACAGGTTAAAATCAAAAGATAAGGGTGAAAATATTACCTAACATTGGAAAAATTTTACTGTATTAGAGGATTTATATCCATTCTCAACCTATATTTAAATTATATCATTTTTGAGCCTTTTTCCATGAAAATTAATTTATATTAATTTTATTTTTTAAGAAATTCCAAGAGTACCCCTCCTCTCTCTTATAAAATGGAACCACCTATCCTCATTTATTTACACTTCAAACACTTTTTTATTTTAGCCAAGACCTACCAAAATATAATAATTACTTCCCTTACCACATCTAATATTCCCTTTTTTTATTATAAAATCCCCCTTGTAAGGATTTTGGTGTAAACCTAAAGAGGTTGTTCGAAAAAGAGGTATTGTTCTTAACCAAGAAATTTTGTTTTATTTATTCATACACCTCCTTTAAATATTATTAAATAATTATTATATAATAAAATTATTTTCTCCCATATTATTATATTTTATGATGTTAATTTAATAACCTATATCAATCTACACTTCCATCAATTGGGAAAGGAAACCATCATTCATGTGTATGGTGGGCTACCACTCCGCAAACAGATGTAATTCATTTTCCATTATCTCCACTCACATATTTATATGATTATGGATTTAATAGATATATATGATATTCATGATATATTTATAATTTTATAAAATTAATATATCATATATTTTCTTACCTTTCCATTCCTTCAATGATGATAACATCATTCATGTGTACATGTAGATTACCACCTCCATGAAGGGATGTGATTCATTTTTCATTACCGCATCACATGGATGATATATATATAATTTTATCTAAATAAAAAATATGTTAATTATTATATAATTATCATTCTGGAAATATAAAATAATACTCACCTTATTTCCATCATGATCATTGAAAAATGGAAGCGTTACTCATGTCTACGTACAACCTATCATCTCCGTGGTTGTAACATAATTAATTTTTCATAACCATATGTTATGTATGCATTTAAAAGTATAATATATGTATAATAATTATAATTATTTCATCATTATTATTATTTATGTTATGAAATACTGACTTTTTTACCATAGTCAACCTACTAAATTCATTTTGTACTTATGAGTTAAATATCATCAAAACATCTTATGTGAACTTAAATTATTAAATATTTGAATATAACATGGTAATAATTAAAAAATGGATAATAAAATTGAAAAAGGTTATAAATAAAGTATTTAATTAAAATAATAATATTATTTGTTAATCTAAATAACGTACGTGATGAGTTAGACTCAAGGTAAAATACTTTAATTTTTAAAAATACCTTTTTAAAATTTCCCTTCCATCTCTTTTTCTTCCATGTCCATGTTCCTAAAAATGTTTCAAGAAAATTGTTTTCTATGATTCAATAGATGATAAAGGTTATTTTTTACCATATTTAACTTTATTTATAGTGTTTTTTTAAAATAATCTTTTTTGGCTTTACATAAGGGAAACAATATCTTAACAAACTCATTTTAAAATTTTTTAAAGATTTATTTTCTAAAATTTTTATCTTCAATTTATATATTATTAAAATTATCTTATAGATGTATTTATATGAACATAGATGAATTATAATGGAAATTTTATGTATCTTTCCATGTTTTTCAAAAAATTAATCTTTTTATAGAATATCTTGACTTTATTTATAAAAGATAAATGAAATGTTTTAATGTATATGCCATCAAAAAATTTTCCCACCACTGAAACCATTATTTAATAATTTTATTTATTTATAAGAATCCTTATTTTCACCAAATAAAAAACCATTTCCCTTTTTTATAAGTATTTTCAAAAAGTGTTTTAAATGGAATGGAAATTTTGATATCTAAAAATGTTTTTCTTATGGGTGTAAGGGATCTCTCTAAACCACCATTTTCTATAGGTTATGATCATTATCTCTCTAACTCACTTTCTATATCTTTTTAATGTTATATAATGATTCTAAATTTTGTATATATATCATTCTATTATATACCTATCTTATTATCCCTTCCTTTTATTGGGTAATACATGTCTTATAATCATTTCCCAAATGATTTCTTTAAGAAATCTCTTTTGTGTATGATATGTGGCAATATTATGTAACTCATTTTCTTTCCATGAGAAATTATTATATTTATTACTTATGATTGAATTCCTTTTGTGGCACACATAATGACGAACATGTTATGATGGGTGTTCCCAAATAGTGTTCCAATCCATTGGTTAAGGGTTTTTTCACATGAGACTTTATGTACGAGATTAAGGAGTAAACCCAATCAACTATCGGACTTTGTCTACTATGTGATGTTGTCTTGGTAGTTATCCTTTACTAATTATTATGTCATGTTTTGTGATGATACAAAATTTCCCATGTTTCCATGATATTATGATACCATGTTTTTTATGTTATACTCCCATGTGATTACTCATGAGATTATGTTTAAATTAATGTATATTCTACTTTATAAGGGTAAAATGTATAACTTTTTTGAAAAAGTTTTCATAAGTCTTTCATGATGGAAAAAGAACCTTTATGAGTTTTATTTTTCTTTAAATATTTATTATAAAATGTTGTATGAAAATATTTTGGTAGAAAAGTTGATTTCTTGAGTAATAAAATGTTTATTTGGATCAAAAAGTTTAATTTTGAAAAAGAAAAATCTTGTGTAAGTATTCATGAACTAACAACTTTATTTATTTTTTTTATGTCCCTTAATGATATTGTTTTGTTCTCATACCATGTTTTAAAAATTTTTCATGGGGTTTTAAGGATGATTAGGGACTAGGATGAGGTCAAGATAAAAATTGTGAAGATGTGTTACGAAAAGAAAACTGGTTATATCATAAAAGTTTTGTTTTGTAGAAAGAATATACACTAAGTTGAAGTTTACACTTTATGATGTAATATTTATTTATGTATGGGTGATGGCCTAATTCTCTAAAAATCTAATACTAAAAGCTCTTAGGG
This sequence comes from Viscum album, assembly GCA_963277665.1. Classification (NCBI taxonomy): domain Eukaryota; kingdom Viridiplantae; phylum Streptophyta; class Magnoliopsida; order Santalales; family Viscaceae; genus Viscum; species Viscum album. Next base: position 1,549,286,086 of record OY728125.1, on the reverse strand, counting down.
ATGTTATAAAATGAATTATTTATTTAATACTAAAGATTATTTAATGTTAAAGGATGGGTCATTATATTATTTCCTGAAAAAGTCCACACATTTCATTGTTATCAAGGAAGTTTTTTATATAGAACAAATAGATAATATATACATAAGTTAAGTGATAATACTATATAGATTACCACCCTCTATTGTATTTGATCAGGATCTGAGGTTTACCTCAAGGTTCTATATAAGTCTTCAGTAATAATTGGATACAAAGCTGAGTTTTATTAATGCTTATCACCCTTAGACGGATGGGAAGTCTGAAAGAACAATCCGAACTCTAGAGGATATATTGAGATCTTGTTCAATAGATTTACAAGTATATTGGGATGAACACCTTCTCCTAGTAGAGTTATAATATAACAATAGTTTATATTATAGGATTCAAAATGGTTCCTTATGAGGAACTATATTAGAAGATGTGTTGGACTCCAATGTTCTAGGATAAAGTTAAAGAGTTTAATTTTATCATGTATAATAGATGACAAAGAAGGTTCAAACCATTTAACATTATATGAAATCTACCAAAAGTTGACCAAAAATATACGCAGACAATCATAAATGATATCGGGAGTTTGAGCTTAGAGATAAGGTTTTCCTTTGTATATCACCATGGAATACATTCATGAGGTTTGGGAAGAAGTGAAATCTTAGTCCTAGATACATCAAACCCTTTGAGATCCTTGATCTCATTGGAGTTGTAGCCTATCTACTATCACTCCCACCCAAACTATATCAAGTACATGGTGTGTTCCATGTATCCCTCTTAAGTAAGTATATACTAGACCCCATACTTGTAAATAATCCAAAGGTATTACCTTTGAATAATGATATTTCATATGAGGAGCATACCATGAATATATTAAATTATAAAGAGAATATTTTATGAAAAAATACAACTCACCTAGTAAAATCAATGTGGCAGAACCACAAGTTTGAGGATGCGAAATGGAAACTAGAATAGGTTATTGAATATAAGTTTCATTATCTATTTTAGTGTACTAAATGAAATTTCAAGGGAAATTTTTCTTAATGTGGGAGTAATGTAATGAACCAAAATTTTATAAATTATATTACCTTCTTGAACAAATAAATTATTTATTAAGTAATGCATTTATAGAAAAAAATGAAATATATATCATTTTTATATTTTTAACCATTATAAATTATGTTTATAATTTTTCTATCAGGATTAAAAGTAAATTAAGAATCATAATAATTGATAATAAAGATGTTCTATAGTGACCCTAATTATTATTATATATTAAAAGTTATGATAAATTCTAATTTACATAGATGGAAGAAGTGATAGCCTCGACTAATAATATCATACTCTATGAATCCATCTATCAGAGCTTCCAATATATATTACATCACTGGTCTTTTCCCTTGACCAATAACAAGGTGACATTCAACAACTAAAACATGAGTAAAATAAATTATGAGATAAGTTCAAGCTTATCAAGATCAGGACCCAAATCATGTTTTTCGAACCAACCCAAGAATATACCACCATCACACACTATACCCTTAGGAAATACACTAGTGTAATAAGGGGTTATATATCTAGACCCTAATAATATGAATTTATATATATTACTCTTAATTAAAAAATAATTATATTTATCTCTTTTTATTATTATATTATAATTAATTATATAATTAATTTGATAAAATTCAGATTTTGATATGAGGAAATAAAAATTGTTTTTTGGTAAATATATAGTTTCAATTAAAACAAAATTTTGGATAAATTTATTATTTTTTGAAATAAATTTATTTTCATGAAATATTATTATTAAATAATATTTATTTAAATATATATGGTATTATAATTTAATGAACTATTATTTAATTTTTATCTGGGTCAAAAAGTTATTAGTATCATAAAAACTAGTATTTTCCAGTAAATATGTATTTTTATTTAAATATTCAAATTATCATATTTAAAAAATTAGTTTGGTAAAATAAATGTTATGTTTGAAATTATCCCATCAAAATTATTTAACAGTGTGTTTTTCATAATTTTATGAGATGGTCAAATTTTTAGTTAGAATTAAATATGGTATAAACATATTATATGTATTATGATATCATAAAATTCTATAAGTTAGGTAATATATACAATAAAAAGAATAAACCACCAAATATTGATTTCAAATTTAAAATAATTTGTGTTTGAAGTTATTGGATCAATTTTATAAACCATTAATGAATCCTCCAAAACCTATATTATATTTTAAGGTTATAAAATCAATTCTTTGTAAACATGACTCACTTACACTTTACCAATTATATTATTTTAATATGTTTGGTTTTTAGCCTTATAAAATATTTAAAACTACTTCTATTTGGTAGAAAATATGGGCAAAAACCATGGGAATGTTTTTGGTTTTGATTATTTTATTATATAGAGTCTAAAATCAATTTTTAGAGATTAATAAAGAATTCTTCTCTCTTTTGCTATAAATACTCACCCATACTCTCACTACTCTTCACTCAAAACCCCTTTAAAACGAATTAAATATTTATTTACCTCTTTAAATAACTCCCATGGTGTTCCCAAGCTTTTAAGTTTCTCCTCCCAAGATTTTAGAAGAATCCTTTCAAGGTAAGGGATTCTCTTTCTCCTTCTCTTTATTCAAGTATTTTATTTTTATTATACCTTTTTATTTCCAATTTTACCTGTTATAATATGGTTTTAAACATTCCTTTATATTATTATTATTCTCATGTAATTTTAGACCAAATTTTTCCCTCATTAAACCCTTCCATGAACCTTTATATACTCTAGTTATGCTGCTGAAATTATCTCTTGATTTTCCTTGACAAAAATTTGTGTTCTATATACCCATCCCCATTTTCAATCAAGGGTATTAACCTATATGTAACTATACTTCATTAATTGGGGAATCCCATATATATATATATATATTCCACACTCCTTAATCATGGAATTATAAGTGATAAAATACATTCTTATATTATCTGATCTGTGTGGCACAAAAATTAAAGTACATGATATGAATGTGATGGGTGGGCCTGACATTATATAACCCTCCAATGTATTGGGTAATTTTGGTATATCATGATATAACATATATGGTGCATAGGTAGTTATTCTAACCTCATTATGTTCTATTTTATCATCAGTTATCTTTGAATTATTCTTATTATGTCATGTTTTATGTTGTTTCCACACTCTTATATTTCCTTGACGTTATCATATTATATCATTATTTGATGGTCATGTTTATGATTCTAAACTTTTTATATCACCTTGATATGCCTCTTGACTCACATGTATTACTTTCATCACATTATTCTTTTATTATTCTATTACTAGAACTTATAGATCTCCCCTTCCTTATATATATCCCCATGTCATCCTATGCCGTATTAGAAGATCAAGGGTATTTAAAGGCATATTATTGTGTTTTTAATATAATTTCATTATATCCCTATTTCATGTTATTTTAATATGTATCTAATTACCCAAATACACTAGGCCTTTAAATATTTTGGTATTGAATTATGTTCATATTTATGTAATAAATCATGAATTAAATTTTATAAAATATATGTATTTTCATTTTATTTGATGTTCAATTACATGACTTCTCTTTCAAGGGGTTTTTTATTAAAGTGTTACGTGATCCAAAAGGGTTTTATTGGTCTTAATTCTGATTTTTTTATATATGATACATATTATACACCATGATTCTTTTCAATGGAGATCTATTGATCTAATATTCCATGAATGTTATATAACTTATTTCCTTGTAATTCATGGGATAAACTATTCCAAATCAAGTTCTTTTATTTATATTTATTTTGACTCAAGTTTTACCCTAGTCGTAAGAGTTTTTTGTACCTCAAGTTTTATTCATTGAGTTATGATCACTCACTAGAACTTAATTTATATAATTTGGGTACATTATAGACCTTGATTATATTATATGGTATTCTCTCATAGTATTAATTTTTATCACAAATACTCCTTTTTAAATGTTTCATGATTCATCAAGTATATTGACTGTAATGGATATTGATAACTCAAATATAATTTTTTGAGTTATAATATTTCATATTGAACATTGATTTTTAATGCTTGGGTTTTCCCAACCTAACATTTTTTATATGGTATTTTATAATCATATTTGGTAAAATAAAGTTCTAATACAAATTAATTTTTTTACTCTTCTTACAATGTGAGTTATAAACAAAGGTATTTTGAAAATAGTAAAATGTATTTTTTCCTTTCAATTTCACATATTTTGTCTTCCTCTCCTCATTTCATTAAGATAAAAATATTTCTATTTTCAAGGATCCATTATTAGAGATTATTTTATAAAATCAAAGGTTTCAAAAGGATCTCACATAACATTTTAAAATCTTAACTTTGAATGGAACATGTAAATTTTTATTTTACGCCAATGTTAATTTTTGTTTCTAAAAGATCTTTTATTCTTTTTTCTTCCATTTACCTTATCATTTTCAAAATGATTTTCCCTAATAAGGATTATGTTTCATTATTTTTCCTCTAGTATATATATATATATATATGTTATCATTTGGGGGATCTAACTCATGGTATCAAAGAATTCAATTCTTGATATCTCCTTTTGTGATACCATTCATTCTTTTTAGGATGGTGTTTTTCATTTTTTTCAACACCCTCACATGTTTCCTTTATTTTAATGGGGATATGTTCTTTTGGAACCATCCAATTTATTTCTATGTATGGATTATGATCATGTTATTTCAGTGTTTAATTAATAATGTACTCATTACCTTATATGGTGTAAACATCTTATTTTACAAATTTAGATTGGAGGATGTTGAGCAAGAAATAATGTTTATTTATTGATATGGGAAACGTATTGACATTATGTATGTTTTAATTACAATATATATGATTATTATAAAGTTTACTATGTATTTTTTTAAGCACACACCTTCTTTCTCTTGATGGGTTATGATCACATTATCCCTTCTATTGACATGGGGAAAAGTATTTATATTCTTACATATTATTGAATATTAATAAAGGATGATTTTTTATTGACATTATGTATATTTCATTATTTTTATATCCATGTTTTAATTTATTATCATGGATATTACATGTTATGATTTTCAATTTGATCATATATTCATATTTTTTACTTATTTATTCCATAATATTTAATCCATATTTATGTCATGATTGCCTCAGTTGTATATTTTTTATTACTAAGTATTTAATATCATCCCTTATTATGTTTCCATTTTCCTAGGTTATGATGAAAATTATTACATGTGACATGTCTAGAAGGTTAACATGTGTGAAATATTTTATTCGAGATGTTCAAGAGTCATTATAGATTAAGTTGTTTCATATATAATAGGAAAATAATTTTCTCTTGATAAAAATAACATATGATTTGTTAGTTATTGTTTTTTCTTAATTATCTATAGTTACAATCCTAAAAATATCCTCAAAATATAGGAGATGAAATGGTCATTATTGGATTTTAATTATGGGTGGTAATATCCAGGCTTTTATAGTCAGTATCAAAGTGAGTGTGTAATGTATGTGTTTATAGGACCTGATATGAGATTACGGGTCCAGGGTATCACAAGTTTTCTTATAGTAATCTTTATAAAGGCTTGTATTCCCATATAATGTGTATTATTCTTTAATGTAGTGATTGGGGATATTAAGAAAGAGAGTAACCCTTGGGAGGTAGTGTTCCATCCCTAAACTATCTTAAAGGGAGTGAATTTTGTTATGGAGTTTCCTTTCAAAAAACTTCATATCCACAGTGTCAGTGAATTTAGTGGAATTTTGGAATATTGGTATATTATTGGTGTAAGCTCCTTGGATGTATCCTAGTGTGGGGTAACCAAGTAAAATATTTGTTTCGTCATGGTATTTAAATTATTTATATTTATACATTAATTTTATGTTTAGTATATTGATTCATAGTTCCTTCTTACATGGAAACAAGATATAACATAAAGAATAAATTAAAAGAAAAGCTTAATTTTTTGAAAATCCTAATTCACCCCCTCCCTCTTAGGTTATTAGAATCTATATGGGATACATTTTAGGATTCAAGTCCTAATATTTTATCATTTTTTTCTTTATTTTTTCTATTTAAAATATTATATCATAATCCAATATTCCAATGTGGATTTTGTGACTTTGGTATAATAACTAAATATGGTTGAACTCTATGTTATAGTCAAATTGATTTAAAATGATTTACTGAAAAAAACGTTTTAGAAAGAATAATATCCATATATTACATCAGAATTTATTTATAGTAATTTTTATGTGTATTGGGTCACTGTATGATGAGCATGTCTAGTTAGTGAAATATATTGCTTGCTTGAGTTTAAGGATGTCTAAAAAAAACTTGGGTTTTAAAAAAAAGTGACCAATAGAACAATGATAGACTATATAAGTAAATTAATTTTTCAAGTGAAAATAGGTGAAATGAATATATAGAGTGAGGAAATCACAAGTTTCAAAACTCAAATTAGAGAAATGAGACATCAATTGGAAACTGTAAGGATAGGTTTTACTCCACTTGATGAAGAGAGCATACCCACACTTCCTAAATAGATTAATATAAATTATGTCCAATTAATAGTGGTGTATATTATAATATAGGTTTTATTAGATATTTTTTTTATGATTTTATAAGTATCCACACATCTATAAATATTGAAATGAAGTAAAGGGTTACAAATATTATACTATAAACTATGGAAAATTGGGAAGTTTGAATATCGAGTAAAAAAAATTTATAAATCATGTGGAATTTTTTTTAGAAAACCAACTTCCTAAAATTGATATGAATAACCTAGAATAATTCAATCATTATTTAGAAAATTTTAATACTGTAAGTAAGATTCCATTTTTTTAGGATATTTTCATTCGAGTAGAGTTAGACCATGAGCTAGGTATCAATAGAAATGAAAAAATATAGAGGTTTAGTTTATATGCTAGGGGAATAAATTAATTTTGGAGATTCTTATGAATATATCAAGATATATTCATATTCAGGATCTGTGGAAGATATAATATGTAGTTTTTCATGGAGAAGAAACCACATCCTTCATCTAATTGTAGATAGCTTCCCAATATGATTTGGTTGTTATAAATAGTAAAACATGCAGTACATCATGGGAGAAAACCCATGTTTTATTTTTAAAATTTTCAGTTTTATTTATATAAATGTAAAATCAATATATTTTTATTATAGGAATTAAGTTGGGTAAAATATTACTTTTTGAAATTTTCCACTAGAATAATACACCAGGTTGTCTCTTTCCTTAGAATTTTCTTATTTATTATCTTTCTTTATCTATTCAAGTTATCCTAATGATCATTGAGTAACCTTATCATAATATAGAAAATAAGTATAGGTGTGTGGATAAATGTATTGTTGTGTTTGTTTGTGTTTTCTTAATTTTGTGTGTTTTTCAGTAAAACATAAATTAAAAAAAATGAGCTTAATAGAGTATTAAATATAATCTTTTGGAAACAATTTCATTTTTGAGGAACATTTTTTATTTTAAATTCAAAGTAAAAATGATTATTTCTATGTTTTCATTTATTTATTTTTCAATTTAAAAATATTATATATATATATATATATACATATAAATAATTTATTAAAACTCATAACTATGAGTGTGTTCCAATAGTGGAGTTTGATCCGTTGAATGATATTTTCCAAATTGTTAGGGAAACTATGCTGAAAACTAGTCTAAAAAATATCATGTTTTGACCTCTTTGATGGGTTTTTTTGGGTATTATAGGAACTATACACCCTTTGGTTGGGGGTCCAGGGGCTGATGGAATTGAACTAAATTTTGGAGGCACTATAGTATACATAACGAACTTTAATAGAGCTAACCAGTGACACTAATAGTGGGTAATATAGGATCATGGAATTTACTGAAATGGAATTGAATAATTGTAGAATAATATAAGGATTTGGGTACTATAATAACTAGGAATACTATATCACTATATTTATTTATGATATTATTTCAATCTAGGTTTTCTGAACAATGTTTATGTTCCCTATAATTTCCAAGAAAATAGTACAATCATTATACATGTCCATAGATATATGGATTTTTCTTAAACCAAATAAATCATTGTATTTTTATTCTTATTTATTTATTTTTCTCTTGTTTACTCTTTTTTTGAATTTTTTATCATTGTTTCTCCCTTCGTTTCCATAACAGAGTTATTGTTCAATGTTTATTATTTAAAAAACCTGAGAGGTATTATAAACTCACTGTGGATTGAAAATTAATGGAAAAATTATTGAACCAATAGAGAGAACGACCTTGGAAGAAAAATGATAAACCATAATTTAGATAATAAACCCTCTGTTGGAACTATTTCTGGGTGTGAATAACCCTTGAATTTTCACAAAGATTGAAAAAAATCATCACGCATCGAACCGAAGAAATATCATCATGGGGGTTTTACGACAATTTATTTTTCAAAGGAAGAGGTAATGTTACTTTCTTTTGATCTATGATTTATGATTTTTGGAACATTTATCAAGCATAGAACTTTACTATTATTCATAAGAAAGACTTTGGAAGCTATTGGTTTTGATACCATTCATGTTGGCCTATTAAACTTGTCATATGTGGTTTTTCATTTCTTATTTGAAAATGATTATTATCGGCTTTTGAATATGGGTAAATGGTCCTTCAATGGTTGTTCCATGAAGTTATTTAAATTGTACCATGATTTCAACACTAATATTGATCCTCCCATTACCTCTATTTGGTTTGGGGTCCCTGTTTTTCCACTTTACTTATTTAAAAAGGATTGCCTTTTTCAATCACTATGCTTATTGGGGTTTCCCTTAAATTAGATACCACTACTAAAAATATCTCTTAACCTTATTTTTACATAATCTATGCTCAAATTGATATTTCATAGCCCTTATAACTACATATTTAGATACAAAATGTGGAACTCAGTTTCTTGAAAGAGTTTTCATTTGAAAATATTCCAAAATATTTCCTTAAAAACCATAAAATTAGAAATTTTGAAAGGTTTATGGAATAAAAACTTATGATTCATATACTCTTTCACAATTTAATTCAATTTGTGTTGAAAAATTAAATCACAAGAAGATTGTTGATGCTTCCTCTAGACATTATTGGGATCTTGTTAATATATATGTTAATTAGAACATGATCATTCCTTATAATTCTCATCCCTCTACTACATATCTCTCTAGAGTGGAAGATGCCTCTCATAATGCTCAGTCTAGTGACGAGGATAAGGAAAATCTCAAAAAGCCTAAGAAACTTGCTAAAATCACAGGTGTCCCTTAACCCTAGAAATAGGAGAATAATAGTGTCCACTTTAATTATTATGAATCCTTTCATGATGATTATGATAAAGCTAAATATAATGAGAAATCCTACTTAAATTTGAGTGTTAGAAAAGGTAAAAAACCAATGATTGATTAATATGGCTACATCACTCCAAAATATAGAAAGAATCATCTGTGCTGAGATTTTTCTAACCTCAAGAGAACAATTTTTACTAGATCCTTAGAGGCCTCTTGTAAAGAAAAAATTGTTATCCCCCCACAACCAGTGGTTTCTAAGCAGCTCATGGCATCCCCCAATGAAGAAAATATGAATGAAATTAAAAATGATGATGAGAATGACCCTTTTGTGAGGGATGTATATTAGTATGTGGATGAAGTAAGAAACAAGTTCAAATATTTTATAGAAGTGCAAGATTCAATGGTATTTAAAAGATAAATGAATGGAAAAATATATATTGACACTTACCTTAAAATTACAAAGAGAATGTTCATTAAGAGGGTGGAATAATTTTAAAAAATACTAATTTTAATTTTAAGGAAAATCCATGGAAATGATTAATTTTTCTCTCTCTATTAAAATGTCGATGTTGGTTAGATGCCTCCCTGCTTAGTAGTTTTAATCATGTTGTTGTCTTTATTTGATTTATAGGATCTTTGGTATGATTTTTCTATTTGTGATTTAGAATTTTTTTTCTCTAGATGGGATATTTTTGGATTTATAGAATATATTTCTATATTTTTTTTCTAATAATATCCTTATTGATCATGGTTTCAAAATGTGAAGGATTTTTTGATTTCGGGATAATTTGGAGAATGCCTGGTTGGTTTCTATATATGGTAATTACGAGGCAGCTGACTTTGGATATTTTTTTCTATGTTATGCTTTCTTTTAAATTCATCACACCCATGGTCACCTATCTATAAGTTGATGTGGCCTTTTGGAAGTATGTATTCTTGATTTGATCACCTCATCTCATGTTCATGCTTTGATGTATCTATTCAGGACCGTCAATGACATGTTCTGATGACATGTTTTGAAAGTATGTTGTACTCCTTTTATGGCCAAGTGATACTTTTAATTTAGTGCTATAAATCCTCATGGGATCTAATTTGATAGAATTTTTTTCTTTTCTTTCTTATGGTTGTGTTTTGGAGATGCTTTATGGTCTAGTTTTTCAAAAGTGTTTTCCTATACTGGAACTTACTGTGATGCATGGATTTAATGGTTGTTGTTTCATTAATGGTGAGACCTTCTCTACATGTGTTTTTAAGATAAGATTTTAGATGTTGGTTTATATATACCAGAAAATTATCAATTTAAGGATCTTGGATACTATTTCAAGGCATATTTTTCAAGTTCTCATGATGACCAAACCTTTAAGATCATGAAAGTGAGGATTTTATGTCTTTAATGTTATTTCCTTGGTTGCACATGCGATCATTGGAGTTCAGTTCTTGCTACTCTTTCTTCATGATGGTTTTTGATAGCAGTTAAGATACTGGATCATCTGCCTTTCAGTTTGTATTACCTTGGATAAATTTTTTTCCTTGATGAGACTCCACTTAAAATTGGAACATTTGAAAAGGATAGAAATCTAGTCATTAGTGGATGTTTCAAAATCCTATTACAATTTTTTTCATTGGATGAAATGGAAAGGAAAAATTCAGTGATAAGATGTTGATTAAGGCAAAATTTATAGTGATGTGAGTATATCTTCTACTATTGTCTATTCATTGGGTATGTTTTATTTTAATTCTTGTCACTTTAAATTTATCTTATGTTGGTGTAAGATCATTGTACCTCATGGAATAATTTGACCTTTTATTTTTTTAAGTTTTAATAAATTATTGGGATGTGTGAGTTGGGTTTCCAATTCAAACGTCAATATTTTCAAAAAAAAAAATTGATATATTATCACAATGCCCTTTTTTATTGTGAGAGTATAAATTGTGTTGCAATGACCCTAACTTGGGATACCAAAATAGTACGTGAATTAGGTTTTCAATAACACCAAGTTTGTTCGATACTAGAGCTATGGGTCTTAGTATATATTGGGAATGATTTAACCATTATAGTCTATATAATAATTCATGTCAAGACTATGATGAGAACCTGACACAACACATATGTATATTAAACATTATAATAGTAACCACATAACATAGAGGGATGGGGAAGAAACATATAGAAAATTTTCAATATCTCTATATGAATATATATATATATATATATATATATAATATAAAATCAAATGAAATATAATAACACAATTAGTGTCACATATAATTAAATAAACCGGTCATAACAAAAAGAAATAGGTGATTAGCTAAGGGGGCACTCCAGCCAAACATGATCTATGTGATCCAAATGTACCATAGATCAAACCTGGTACATTGGTAGTCAGGATCCATTGATCTATAATATAATAAATCTATTTCTATTGACTTGGAAAAGAATCAAGTGCGACCGCATATCTATCAAGGTGTTCATGTAAAGTCTGAGAATAAATACTCGATGAGGCACCTTCAATGGTGTCTCAAATAAATAGAAAATGATCATGTGTATAGACAAACATGTCTACTTGTTTATATAAATATATAAAATTAGTTTATATAGTAAAAAAATCACAGAATCATACATCAATAAAAATTTTATTTATCAGTAATAAATAAAATAAATAACTTCTTATACCAGGTGAATGCATACCTATCATACCTTATTCAAGCCTGGCTCAGGATCTGAGATTAATGATTCTTACTCTATAAGAAACAAGGAGCACACATGTATATATACTGGGAATATATATAGATATGGGTATAATGATTCAAGTATTTTTAACCATTATTAGGAATAAATGAATGAGGTACTATAAGTTGGGGTATCTTTTCCACTAATACTTGGGAAAGGGAATGGTTTATAATAAGTAGGGAAAATTCACTTACAATCTCTTAGGGAAATTGAAAAATGTATAATGTGTCATGGAAATGAAATTCCACCCCAAACCATCATAATATGGTACAACTACTCAAGAAATCTATAAAAATAATATATAAAACCTTCCACATGCTCACGATAATAGTACAATAAACATGAATCATAAAAAATGATGCACATGATCTATTTTAAAGGAATGAACATCTTAATTAAAATCCAAAAAATCCATATGAAAAAAAATAATTCATTTAAATGACATAGTGAAAATACAAACGAGGAAATGGGAATGTAAATAGATATAACTTAGTCGTGGAATGTGAAAGCTAAAAAAGTCACTAATCATATCATGTTAATGAAAAATCAGGACATGTTAGATTACCACATGGAAAAAAACTAATGAGTACAACTATACCAAAATCACTTGACTTAATCACATATTTTTTTTCAATAATCCCCTAAACTTAATTATTTATTAAGTTATAAACAATAGTTATTTTCCAATTTTAAGTTACAATATGAATTATTAAGTAATTATCAATTATTTGTTAAGAACCATTTATAATTAGAGTCATGAATGTTAAATATAGAAGAAAAATTAGTTCCAAACGTAATTTATTGGTTTAAAAATGAGTTAAAAAATTTCTTTTGGGAGTAGGTCAAAAAAGATAATATAAGCTTGATAAAATATTTTAAAGGAAAGAAATTTAACCTAAGGATAATGTATAGAAAGGGAAAAAATTAAATAGGGGAAATGTCATTGTTCTTCTTGGAAGTTATTGGATCACCCAGTTTTGGAGGGGGGGTTAACATGAGAAGCATGGTCGACTCGGTTTCTTCCATTCAAGCATGTATGGACATGAACATTATCAAAGGTAAATCCCTTTGGGATATTTTCTTGAAAAGAAGGTATGAGGATGTCGGGATGGTACGGGATGATCGACTGGGCAAGATCACTTGGATGGTGTGATGCATGAGAGACCATATCATAAGGTTGGATGATAAGGCATAATGGGTGATTGGATGTAGTGATATTAAATATTGAAAGGATAACTGGGCTAGATAGAGACTTTTATTCACAAGATTTCTAGTTCTAGATATTTCATTTTCTCAAGTGATCCGGAATCCAAGTTTCATCACCACCATAATCGATCTAGATAATAAAATAATTCATGACAGAATCATTATGGTGAAAAAACTAGATAAATTCATTTTTATGGATTCAGAATTAGGTTACTTAAACTCTTGATACTGCATCAATATTCTTCATCCCATGCAATAGATAGACAGGTTGGAGAACATGTTGTGGTGAAAAAAAATACAAGCAAAGATGAATTTTCTCATTTGGAGATTATGGAATAATGCCATTACTATGGAAGATAATGTTTAAAAAAGGGTTCTATATGGTTTCAAGGTACCTATGTTGTGAGAACCCTAGCATAGAGTCATTTTAGAAATTATTGTTTTCTGGTGATTGGGCTCTCTATGCTTGGAAGCTGGTCGACCAAAGGGTGGGGATTCAGATTCAAGCAAGAGATTTTAAGACATTCATCTCATTCTGCTTCCAGGGTGTGGTGGTTCAAACTTCTGACAGTAAGACTCGTCAGATGACTTCTTCCTCTATTCATTGGGTTATTTTTGGGATGAGAAACGAAGATAGGGAAGGGTACTAGGGTATACTCAACATGATTAAGGTTCAGGTCCTTTCTCTGATTATATAATTCGATTCTTTTATTCATGGAAATAACCCTAGGTATAGGATAGAGGTTTCATCTCCCATACTTCAAGGCCCGATGATAGTGATCATGTTGGAATATGGATCAAGTGTAATCAACCTACATCTGGGATTGAACTAAATGTGGATGGGTAATACATTAAAGGAGGTATGAGAGGAGGTGGTCTTGTCCGTGATGACAAAGGGTATGCGATTATTGGATTTAGAACCTTCTATAGATAAGTAAATGTAGTTGGGGTAGATACTAGATGCCTTATTAGTGGCATCTCCTTATGAAATCTCTAAAACATCAATATTAGGACTATTGAAACATATTCCAAAATTCCAGTAAATTTCATGTGGGGCATCAATATCACTCCATTGTATCTCACTTATTTTATCCATAATTGAAAGGACATTATCTAAAATGTTATAGAGATTACTCACACCTTAAGGGAAGGAAATTTCACCATTGATAATACTTCTTATAAAGATAATCCTAATAAAAATCTTATTATTTATCATACCACTAGTTCAATCCCCCGTGATAGTAAATTGATTGTAAGAGGTGATACCTAGAGACTACATCACTCCAATCCTTCTTGATGTATGTTTTATTTTCCAATAAATAATATTTTTGAGTGATTTATAAATCATTCTAGTTCTAAAAGGAAGACATGGTCCCACTTTATAAATTATAATTAAGGCTCAAGAAAATATGTTTTAATCAAAAACCCAATAAACCATAATGGTTTGGTAATTTAATTTAATCCAAATTAAAACAATATGTCTAACACTACACCACTATAGAATCATGGGGTTATCTACCCACATGAATCGACTAACTAATTTCTCTGCATCCTGAAATCTATATAACATATGAGAAAAAATCAATGTGTTAGAAAAAAATTACCACCAAATAATATATGATCATGATTTAATTTTAAGAATATTTATATTTAAGAATATGAAACATATTTTATTCAGTCATGTTTGAAAAATTTATACATGTATATACAAGAAAATAATTTCAAAAAATTACTAGATATTCTTATTTATAGTTTATCAGAAAAAACGTGAATAAGAGTGTTGAAATACTACAAATAATTTATAAACACAAAACCATATATCAATTCTTGTAAGGAAAATAAGAATAAATCAAGGCCAACACATAATTTATAAGAGATTATATTTAAAATGATTGATTTATCATATCAAAATACCATTCAAATGACAACTCTTCAGATTTATAAATATAAGGTTTATAATTTTTCTCATTACTTTTATAAAAAATTGGGGGCAATAATATTCGAAGCATAACCTAAGAATTCACCTGAAGGATAGAGAGAAACTTCCATAATCATTGGTGATATATAACAATCTAACATTCATAATAGTATATCATAATGGATACCAAATATCTCCTATAAACCATTAAAAAAGATTCCGTAAGAAAATAATCCCAATTACATAATCACTATATCAGAAGAATGTCCAAATTAAATAAAAACCTTGGGAAGATAACTATAAAATTCATCTAGTATCAATTCCACCAAAATCCCAAATTAAAGTATCTTAATCATATCATGATTCCACCCAAAAATAATTAAATTCCTAGAATATATCATACCCTAACTTCCTCATATAAAAATAGTGATAAAAAATAGATCATAGAGGGTTCCTTTAACTAAGAAAATAGAAATCCCTATGTTGTGGGGTGATTTCACTATGTCTTGGTGAAATCACAACTCAAGATCCACACCAAATTAAAAGAAAAACAAGGGAGATGAAAATGAGATAGATATATAGAGAGTAGAGAGTGAGACTCACCTTCTATTAATCATGAAAACTCACCTTAAATCATCCTTGAATCATGAGTCAAATAGAGGGGGAGGAGAAGGTCAAGAAAAAATCATAGATGATTTCTCAATTGGATAATGGAAATTAAATTTAAATGGGAGAAGAAATGGGTTTAATGAATTGTGTAAAAACTAAAAAAATATACTTTAAAAATAACAGTACCAGAGGCTAACGAGTACCCATTATAGGGTTACTAGGTACTCGGTGGAACCCCCCAAAACACCCACTCTCTTCCAAGATCACTGAGTTACCAACACCCTACATTGAGTACCCAGTTCCACCTAGAATTATAAAACTATAGGTGTCACCACCTCTATATTACCCAAACATATTAACAATCTACCAAACCTCAAACCATATGTAAAAAACTTATAATTTCCTTCCAAAATAATAAAACTCAAGAATGAATCCCAAAACAAAAAATGACCCTTCCACAAAATCAAAATTCAATCAAGCCATCACTTACATCACTTAAATTACATAATTAATTAAAAATTACACATTAAATAAATCTTATAAGACAATGATATTTATAACCTTCCCACCATAATAATTCTTATCCTTGAAAATATAAATTTACATCCCACTTAGAGACTAATTATATCACACAGTCTTTAAGACATAGATAATTCCCAAATGCATCACCCAAACATGCTCTTCACCTTTGATATGTGACCTCTAAAACAAATAAAATCACCAAACACTATAATATTCCAATAAAAAATGTTCATACTCATAAAAATCACAAAAAATAAATCCCAAATTATCCATCACAAATCTGATATAAAAATCCCCAAACCAAAGTCCAAATACCAAAATCACCAAAGGTTTTCAACACCCAAGAAGCATACTCACCATAGAGCTCTCTCACACCTTTTAAACATTCACCAAAATCTAATTTATAACTTCAAAAATAAATATAAATATGAAATAACACTAGAATCTTCCATCGAGAAACACAATAGCATACCGATAATCCTTAAAAATCATTATCCATGCTATCTTCTCCCTTATGTAACTCCCCACCATAAGAATTATTTAGGAATTAAATATGATTTTCTTACTATTTAATTCTAGTTAATAAAAAAAATCTACTCAATAAAATGGGTTTTATATCAAATCAATTATCATTTAATAAATACCAAGTCAAATTTGTTTCTAAAATCTTCTAACTTTTCTAATTCAACACATATTACATTTCCATTTCAGAATAACACTTCCTAAATTGTCTGTATTAGAGGTGGTTCCTTAGAACCAAATTATATATACATTATGATTATATGTATTTGTTTTTTTGAATATTAATAAACTTATTATGACAATATGATTTCTCTTCTTTACGATTTAGTATATGATAATTTCCTAAGGGTAACTATCGCATTGAAAGGTCATAGCAATTACCCACTAGGATGAGAACCTAGAAGTTCCACGATAGTATTATTAAATATTTGTTCTATAGTCGAACAATATAATTTTATAAAATGAAAATTATACCGGCTATCAAGGGTGTATATTGATAAGACTTCGATGTACTTTATCATGGTGTATTCCCTTGGTAATTTCTAGTGCATGGGATTATGATAACATGACCCACCAGTAGAAAATACACACTTTTATGTATCATTGGATGTTCCTATATAGGGACATGTGTATTCATACTATGAATTTAAAATTATTATTAATGGATATCATTATTCATGTACTTTTTTTCATTGATGAAAATTTTGATGACATTTGTTTGTGGTGAAGTTGGATATGTTGGGTGCATAAAGATTGATATTGAATTATTTAATAATGATAGAAAGTATTTTACCTCATATTATTTAATAAAATTAGAGTTATCGGGCCCTTTTATAGGAATATAATATCTTGAATAAATCCATGTACATGGAATTCTATGGAAAGTTTTATTTTTATAAAATCAAAGAAAGATATATCAAGCACCTTGGTTGATGACACCAGCATGCAACCTTCTTGATTAGAGAAATCATGATAAATGGATTATATTACATAATAAGCATTAATATGAGGTCATATGTCATTGTAAAATTAACTTATTACTATATGGGTGTCTTGAAATATTTAGATGTTAACCTTGGACTTTGGAGAGCTCCACCTAATTCCACTGATAAAAGGCTTAGAGGGCTATACACTAAGTCTATCGATAACCTTAGTTAAATATTATTATTATTTAACGTGTTGAATAAATATTATTTTAGTACATGGTTTAATAATTATTCATATATTATTGATCATATATATTTAGTCACTAGTTATTTATGGGAATATTTTTGGGCAGAATATTTAATAATTTTTTTTATTTAGTAAATATAATATTTAATTATTTATTGGTGAATAATGAAATGATATTTATTTATTAAATAAATATTCATTATTCAAAGAACAATAAATAATGTGGGGGAATAGAGGACTGATTTTAATAAGTCCAGGGATAAATAATATATATTATATATTATTTGAATAAATTTTTAAATAATTTATTCATGAAATAATATTTAATTAATTATTGAGTGTTGTGCATGTTAAGAAAAATAATAATAATATTATTATTATTTTGACATTGGGTTTTCTAGAGATTAATAAAATAATAAGGGCCATTATACAATTATTTTTTAACCCTCAAACTATCTAAACCCAATAATATTATTTCCAACCCTAGGTCTAGCCATTATTTATTGTGGTGCACAATAACATCTAGAGAATCCTCTCAATCCCAAGAGATATCCACTTAAAGACCACTCTAAATAATGAAAATTGATCCTCCTCCAACACCCCCTCGATTCAAGAGAGAAAAAAAGATTCCTCCTTTTAAGTGATTCTCATAGTGATCAAAGATGAACAACTTAAGTGTTAAGATATTCTGCACTAGTACTAAGAGATTCCTATGGAATAACTCAAAGGTATATAGTGCACATGTAGATCACTACTACATGGAGTCTACACTTAATTACTATAAAAAAATTATGGTACAATATAGAGACAATTTCAAATTAATCAATGAAGAAATAATTTATCACAAGGTAATTCATTAACTACTTTAATTAATTATAAATCTTTATGTGTTGACCCTGTGTTTTGGTTTCCCTGTTATTTTTTCAATTAATACTTGAATTCATTCTATTATTCAAGACATTATACATCATATAAATCTTGGAGAAATAATTGATTATGAAAAAAATATGAGTTGGTCATAGACAATTGGTTCTTCCACTACACCTGAAACCATTAAGTGATATTAGAGTAGTCACATAATAATTTATAATTATTTAACAATCATTAGTTGATTCATGCATTTATCATTGTTTTTATATTCCAGTTTAACCATTCTTTAAATAATAATATAGAGATATTATTTTCTTACTCTTCATTATCCTAAATATAACAAGAAATATATTAATTAAGAATTAGAAACATTCGTAGAACTCATACGGAGGTGAAAAAGATTCTGGTTGGATAACCCAAGAGTATATGGCATGTTTCTCATAGTTAAACACCATGTACCCATGTTTAGTACATTAGGATAACTCACAAATAACATCATAGAATTGTGCATTAATGACATGTTGTATGTAATTAATATACACCAGGTGTTGACTAGTCTTGCTTGAGGCATGGTTAGCTAGATTACGTGGCATGTAACTTGTATAAATGATAAGTATTTCTTTAGTCAAATATGATCCATGTGTTTGTTACATGATACATGTGACTGGTAACCATGTAATTCAGATACCACACAATGTGTATCCTAGTTACACACCATTAAGTCCATTAATTTCAACAGTAGGCCAACACACCCAGTCTCTTGGCATGTGTCATGAAGATCTAGACATGATGTGTAGCTATATAGTAAACACTGTGTATATTACCTATTTATATTATATTAGAAATTAATTTATTATAATTTTTAAACCTTATCATCATATTTTCCATGTGTCATTTATTTAACACATTGTATGATGGGTTTTCTATATATATTAAATGTCTAATTAATTTTTTCATAATATTCAAAACAAAATATCATGTATAGGTCATAATACACTAATTACTCCACATGCATTAAAATAATAATATGATACATAAATAACATGTGTTCATGTGTCATTTATTTGATAGTAAATTCCATGAAATTATGTTATAGGATTTATATTATATATATAATATGATTAAATAATATTAGACAATCTTACATTCAAGTTAGTTAATACAAGCACTCATCATGTTTCCTCTAAGGTACATATTTTGTACTTATCCAATTTTAAATAAATTATTTAATTTTTTAAAAATAATGATGGATGATAATCTTAAAAAGATTTTTATGAGAAATAACATAAATGAATATATTAATTAATGAAGATAATGAATTGATTCGATCATGTTTTATCTTAAATAAGAAATATTGGGAATGAATATTAGTGTTTTAAATGTGTAATTCATTGTTTGAATGTATATTATAATGAGTATAGACCATCCATTTTCATGTGATTGGTTTCCTTTTAAATTATTATTATTACTAAATTGAATTTATTTCCTACAAATTATCCATCCTCTTATTATGTAAGATCTTGTATTCCTATGGTTTTATTTTATGTAATCCCCATAAACCAATCATTTAGTTACCCTCACCTGCATATGAGTAAATATTATGTAATGGATCAAGCTCAATGAAAAATAGAGGTGGTTCAAGTTTGGAGTTGAGGTGAAACCAATCTAAGAGATACATGGGGGGACATATTGAAAGATATAGCAAGAACCAAATGATGGTTCAAGTAGTTTTTTCCCAAGGTTTCACATTATTTTATCATCCCTTAGATAAAATAACTACTAGGAAAGGCTCGTGATCATATCAGTTTTAATTATTTTATTTCTATCAAGTTGAATGGTTAATTTCATTACGAATTTTCTATTATGATCACATAAATTAATGAATTAACAAACATGCAAGATATAACTAAAATAAACTAGATTATATGTAAAATTTAACTAATACATGGTGGATAACTTAATTAAATCTAATTAATATTAATAATAATGTAATGAAGATAATAATTATAAATTTACACCTGAAGATAAAAACACTCAACAATATATATTAAGTTAGTATAACCTTCCAATACTTAAGTTAAAATAAAAATATAGTTCAATGTACATGACTGGTCCAAGTCATGGTGATTTCAATTATTGAGGAATTTTAGCTCGATTTTTGGGTTGACTTAAGCTTAGTTAACATCAAGATTTTTCCTCCCAAGAAGTTATTGGTGTAATTAGGTGGAAATATTTTAAGAAACACTTATTCAATATTGGGGATCCTACTCAAGAGATAAAGGAGCTAAAAGTTAATGCTGTTGGAAAGTTATTCCTTCTTAAAACACTTCAAATAACTTTTTAGGACCATGTCTGGTTTATGAGAAGGGGAATATAAGTCTTTGCCATTGAAATTTCAATTAAATGTGATATTTTGAAACCAATTATATGGTAAATTTAATTTTGGTAAAATAAAGGGATATTAAATTTTTTAATATTTATTAACTAATTTTGGTAATTAGATAAAGTACTAAAATTTCTATCTTTTAATTATATAAATGGAAACCCATATGAATTCAACTATATCATCATGATCTATACTAGAGAAGGATAACATTATCATGTGCATTAGTTTATATTGATGGAAATATTTCTTTAATGTTATTATATTCCATGAAATGAAATTATATATACTTGAAAACCTGATTCCTAAAGCACCTAGAAAATATGATAGTGAGGAATAAATATCTCTTTACATAAAACACATGGATTATTCTATAGATTTATAATGTTTTATGATATCATACTTGTCTAATTAGTTTTTCAAGAAATATGAGTATATGGATGCCTATTACATCATGTCTCACCTTTATGATTTTATCTAGAGAATGAGAGATACAAGAAATATGAGATCTTCAATGTACTATTCATGTTCAATCTTGGAGAGTTGGTTCTAGACAAGACACGTGTAATCAATATGGTTGGATACATATACCACTTAGAAATCTTTGGATTTAATATCCTTGATGAGATATTCATGGATCTCATTCTATAATCACTACCTAAAGTCTTCTCCAATTTCATTATGAATTAAAACATGATAAATAGAGAGAATACTCTTTCAAATATTCTTACTCTCATTCATCAAGTTGAAAAAGAAATGGGACATGAAAACCCTCTAATCCTTATGGTGAATAAGAAAAGGAAGAATAGTGAAAATGGACCCAATAATCATTACAATAATAAGGATCCCAAGAACCAACCTTACAAGAATAATAACATTCAAAGGTAGAAAAATGAATAAAAGCAATATGTTTTTCATATGTCAAGCTAGGTTTCTAGAAGAAGAAAAACATCCAAAAGTGAGGGGAAGATAAAACTATATTCATTATCAAGTAAAACATTTTTATATCTACACATTGGATATTAGATACATATTTTGTTGATCACAAATGTATCCAAATTCAATAAATAAGTAGATTGTGAAAGATTTACAAAGGATAGGTGGATCTTCAAGCATCCAATAGAGCCTGACTTGGTGCTTTGGATGTAGAATCATATTACCTTCTATTGAAAACTAAAATGATTTTGGTTTTAAAGAACTTTTATTTTGTTCCAAGTGTTATTAAGAACACTATATCTATTTCATTCCATGACATGGATGTATTTATTTTCAAATTTGGAAATAATGAATTCATCTTTTTGAAGGAAAACATTTTCTATGGTATGGAACAACTAAATAAAAATATTTATGTATTAAATCATGAAAAAAATTATTGGAAATTGACAATGAATCATGTTTTCAAGAATTATATACCACCTAGACATGGAATCGCCATCATGGTCACATAAACAAGAAGTTTCCAACAAATATTTCTTAAAATGGTTATTTATAATCTTTTAATCTAAGAAATCTTGAAATACTTAATAATTATTTACAAGGAAAAATGACCAAACCACCATTCAGGGCATGTATTGAAAGGGATAAAGAGATTCTTGGATTTGTATACACTGATGTATGTGGACCTTCTATAGAAAAATCTAGGGGTGTATATTCTTACGTTATAACTTTTACTGATTACTTGAGTAGATATGGATATGTATATTTGATGTGGCATAAGTTTTATTCCTTTGATAAATTAAAATAATTACTGATTGATGTAGAGAATCAACTTGGTAAGAAAATAAATAAGCTCTAATATGATCAAGGTGGTATATATATTAACTAAGAGTTTATCAACTTTCTATGGGATTTTGGGGTTATATCTCAACTCACTCCACCGTATACACTATATTAAAATAGTTTTAGCGAAAAGAGGAACTATACCTTACTAGACATGGTGAGGTTAATGATGATCCATGTAAATCATTCATTATCCTTTTGGGGATATTCATTACACACTACAACATATAAGCTAAATCAAGTATAAAAAAAGTAGTAAATGGATTTCTGTTTAAGTTATGTTGTGGAAAGAAACCTTTTTTGTTGCATACTCATTCATGGATATGTAAGGTGTTTGTTAAGGCCTACTCAAGAAACAAACTAACACCTTTAGGAAAAAAGTGTATCTTTATAGGGTATCCTAAGGAAATAAGGGGTAATGTCTATACAAACCCTCATAAAAGAGGGTCATCATCTCAATAAAATCCATTTTTTTTATAGGGAGAACATCCCCAAGAAGGATAGTGTGAGTTTGATTGAATTCAATGAACTTGATGCTCAAGGTGCATAAAAGTTGGTAGGTGAATATAATTCATAGGTCCCTATGGAATAAGTTGTTCTTGAAACACAAAAACTATGTAGGAACACTAGAGTGGTTAGGGAACTAAAGAGAATAGTGAACTAGAGAGATATGGTTTTTAATTAGTCAATGATGGTGACTCATTATTTGTTAAAAAAGATGATCCTTTTTCTTATAAGGAGGTATTATAGAGCTCAGAAGCAGGATGGTGGAAAGTATCCCTGAATTTTGAGATGGATTCTTGGTATCAAAATTAAGTTTTTTTGTTTGATCCATTAGTTGATGTAAAACCTATTTGGTAGAAATGGGTATTCCATAAAAAAATGGACATGGAAGGTAAAGTTAATACTTGTAAATACTGCTAGTGGATAAGGTTTTAAATAATGTCAAGGAATTAACTATAATAAAACCTTTTATCTAGTTTCAATGTTTAAATACATTGGAATTATACTTATTATAGAAACTTTACATGAAAATGATATTTTTAAGATGGATATAAAAATGACCTTCCTTAATGGGAACCATTAGGAAGATTTCTATATGACACAACCAAAATGGTTTTTTAATCTATGTAATTCCAAAAAGGTGTGAAAGATGAAAAGATCTATTTATGGATTAAAACATGGAAATTTCAGTTTGATAAAGCTATAAAAGAATTTGGTTTCATTAATAATTAATGTGATTTGTGTGTTTACAAATGGTTTAGTGAGACCACAATTTTTATCCTGGTGGTATATGTTAAGGAAATATTTCTTATTTGAAATGACATACCACTCTTATATTCAATTAAAGGATGGATAAACAAGTGATTCCCCATAATGGACTTAGGTGAATAAACCAACATTATAGGGATCAATATCATTCATGATAGATCCAAGAGGATACTTGGAATAAGTCAAGGTATATTCATTGACTAGATACTAAAGAGATTTAGCATAGAATATTTTAAGAGAGGATTATTTCCATTGTTAAATGGTATATATCAATCCAATGAAATGTGTACTCAAACACAAGAGGAGAGATAGAAAATGAGTAATATCCCATAAAATTTTGTGATAGGATCAATGATTTATCCAATGTTATGTACTAGTCTTGATGTCACTTATACCTTGACCATGGTTGGAAGATTTCAAGATGATCAAGGTGAACAACATTACTCTACTGTAAAGGCTATCCTTAAGTACCTTAGAAGAACTAAGGATATGGTATTGATGTATAGAAGATATAAGGAGCTAGTAATAATGGGTTATATTGATGCTAGATTTCAAATAGATTCGAATAATATAAAGTCACATTCATGATATGTATTCAGTCTCAATGGATTCTCTATGAGATGGAGGAGTTCAAAGCTATTAGTTATCACTGATTCTATAATAGAGTCTGAGTATATAGTAGTTTATAATGCATCCAAAGAATTTTTAGGATACCAAACTTTTTCCAAGATCTTGATGTAGAGCCTAATATTAAATACCCTATCATATTATATTATAATAATACTATAGTGGTGACTCACACAGAAGAGCTAAGGAGTGGGAAAAGTACATACTCTATAAGTGTCAAATATCAAGGTATTTTTCACATAGGGGTGAAGTCATGGTGTGTAGGGTTTAAAGAGAATATAACGTGGAAAACCCCCTAAATAAAGCCTTATCTTAAGAAAATAATCAGTATCATGTGAGAGCTAGTGGATTAAAGTTTATTATCAGTTGGCTCTAGTGCAAGTGGGATTCAATTGAGGTCATTTCCCACAAACCAACTTCTATATACTTTATGATTAACTATATTCATTATTTTGAATATTAATTAACTTCTTATCACATCATGATTGTTCTTTTATGTGATTAAATATATGATAATATCCTAAGAGTAATTGTCGCATTGAAATGTCATATCAATTCCCTACTATGATGAGAACCTAAATTTATAATGAAAATATTTCTAATTATATGTTCTATAGTTAGATGATATCATTTTATGGGACAAAAATGATATTGTCTATCAAGGGCGGCGACTCATAGAACGTTGCGGCACTTTCTCTTGGTGTATAGCCTTGTTTAATTATAGTGCAGGATTGTATGAGAACATGGACCGCTAATAGGAAATCCACATTTATATGTGTCATTTGATGATCCTATTTATGGATGTGTTTATTAATCCTTATACATTAAAATTATTATTAATAGATATCATTAGTCACATAATTTGATGTATTGATAAAAACCATGATGACATATGTTTCTGTAAAAGTAGGATATGTTGGTTACATCATAAGTGATATTAAATTAATGAATAATGAAAGAAAGGATTTTTCCCTTATTTTATTTAAAATAAGTAGATATATCATTCCCTTTAATAGGAATGGACCATCCAGAATGAATCCATTTCCATGGTGTTTTAAGGGAAAGTTCATTTTTAGAATGTCAAAGAAAGAGAAATCAAGCATATAGGTAGATGACACCAGCATGAAACCTATTTGATTACAGATATTGTGATAAAGGGATTATATTTCACAATATGAATTTTTATGTGGTTTTATATCATTTTGATATTAACTTCATTCTTTATGGGTAACCTAACATGTTATTAAATGCTAACCCTATACTTTGGGTGGCTTTTCCTAATTCCACTAAGAGGCCTAGAGGGTCCACACTAAGTGTATCTAGAATCTTAGTTAATAATAATAATTATTGAACATATTGAATAAATATTATTCTTGTTTGCGGTTTAATAATTATTCTTGTTTTTTTGATCACATATATTCAATTAGTAGTTATTAGAGGAAGTATCTGTGAGCAGAATAATTAATTATTTTTTATTTTTTATTTAGTAAATATATTATTTATTTATTTATTAGTTAATAATGAAATGATATTTATTTATTAAATAAATAGTCATTATTTAACAATTGATAAATATTGTGGAGGAATAGCATACTAAGTTTAATAGGCCAGCGGATAAATAATATGTATTAAATATTATTTGATTAAATTTTTGAATAATTTATTCCAGAAATAATATTTTATTAATCCATGAGTTTTATGCATTTCAAGAAAAATAATAATTATTATATTTTTATTTTTTTGACATGAAGATCATTATGGATTAAGAAAATAATAAGGTAACTTGTGTAATTATTATTTTTTCTAATGTGTAATTATTTTTTTTAACTTTATAAATATTTAATTTTTCATGATCCCCTCCCTCCAAAGGTACCCCACCTAGGATGACAATTAAGTAAGATAGATAATGACCCCTGAGTCTCACCTCTAGTAGGCCCCAGGTTGGTGATAAACACCAAGGGTATACAAATATCACATATGGAAGTCATTACCCTCTATAATAATATAATATTAAGAGATAGGATAATCGACCTCCAAGAAACTCTGGTCTAAGATATAAATTTAAGCCAAAACCATCCCATAATTCACAAACAATATCAAAAAAATACTAATAAAAGTATCCAAGTAAATACCAAAAGACAATCTTATGGAAGTGAGTCAACAAAAGCTCCAAAACCTGATCTAGTGATGTCTAGCTTGGTCTCCAAAGTACTCTAGGAAAAATAAAAAATATTTTATATGTTTAGAGTGAGAATAACATGTATATTCAGTAGAATTATATACAAGGTCTCATGTGAACATGTGAAAATATTATATTAATGCATCCACACACAAATAGAAGAACCAACATGAACCAAAATAGGACAACTAGCCAATCCCAACCTCACCATGTCATGATCACTAAATCATATATCCAGTATAGTGTCATAGTATCAAAACAGAAAAAGGTATCTCACAGCCGCTTACCTACTGATTTCCTATTATCACTACCCGAAACCAAACACTTGTGCCCCCATCCCTTCCATAAATATAACATCACAAAACCATCCATATCTTATGTGGGTTAGGATACATACCTACCTACCCCACCCTCATGAGGTCTATCATCTATAGCTAGAATCAGTCATCATCACTTCGTAGCCTCATCACATCATGACCTCAAAACATAACCAAGGCAGTAGGGTATCATGAATGTGAAGGACATCAACCTTGTGCCCTCCTCACGCCATGAATGAACCCCACCACATATCATATCCTCATCACCATTGGATAATCTCCAACACCAACCTATATCATCACTATTGAATGCTAACCAGGGAAGAGGGGGTAATCAACAATCTGTAACACCACTATCCTAGATGTTTGGGAAAACACCTAGAACCCAAATCCTTTGGGAATTGGTAAGGTTATCCAACTCAAGTGGGCACATAAATAAATAACATATAATACATAATAGAAAGATACCAAAAAATACCCAACCTATGGGTTCACATAAACTACACTAGAATACACCACACCACCACCATTACACCATGTAAAACCTATCACAAAATCCAAAAACACTAAATTCATTACACCACAAAACCACCACACATGGCCACAAAATTACACTTTCAATTACAGATTCCATCATTTTCTAGATTTAATAAGTTTCCATTAACTCCCATTTTCCAAGACATATCATTTCACATTTAAAAATCCCATTCATTTATCATTTAATTCATTTAATCCAATTACAACACATCAATTACAACTGATTCTTATTCATTTACAAACACATGGTATTTTATTCTAGCATTACAATTTATTCCATGGCTAACAAGGAAACTAGCACAACCACACCATAGAATATCTAGCCTATCTAACATCAATTGTTTATATAACACCACATCAAACAAGCCCTCTCACCACAACAATCACTATTTTTCACCACTACAATCACCACCATTTCATCCCATGTCAACTAACCATCACATCACTACCCCCACACATTCCAAAACTCATCTGGTTACACAAGAATTACAACCACACATAACATCATATCCCAGATTTTAAAAATTATGTTCAAGGTATTACATTACTTCATTTAATTATTTATCATGGGTATTCTCACACAAATTCTAGATTTATATAGGCAACCAACTCATTATCCATATATAAGTTCTTAGAATTTTATTCAGGGTGATAATAAGTAATCAAAAATTAAGGTTCTCATGACCATATCCACTAAAACATAATCAAGGCTCCCAAAACTCTTGATTTTTAGCAATGGAAACATTCATGTATGATTAGATTAATAATAACTTCAAAATTAGTGAAAAGTGAAATTTATCCCCATTACCATAAATTTTAGGTAAAAAAACTCAAGATCTTTATTAAGTAAACCTTTACTATCCACCAAATAGAAGGTAAAATCATAAAATCCCCACACATCCACATAAATAGGGAGAGAACAAGGATCCTATACCTAAAAGAATATTTCCAAATGAACACACACAACTGGGTGAAGAAGAAACAACCAAAATACCAAAAACACACAAGGGAACCCCAAATCAACCTGGATCACACCAAGGGATCATCAAAATCATAGCCCAAACTCACCCTGACCAGAACATTGTCACTGTCGTGAATTCCCAGGAGAATAATGAATGGAAAAAAGTGAATAAAGAGGATAACCCACTTCAGATTTCCAAAATCAACCTATAGGAGCCAAGGATAAAATAAGTAGCATAGGGGCTAGAAGATCTCTCAAAATCACCTAGGGTTCACCCAAGGATTGAGGTAAATGAGAGAGGAATGAAATAATTTGAGTGAGCCTTGAAATTTATAATCCAACTGGATTATGTTGTATCCACTTTGTGAATCACATATTCCTGATGTGAGTTTTCATGATGCCTTACATTTAAAGATATGAATATAGTTCAATCCATGAATTCATTAAACTTCAAACCCAAGAAACATCCACCAAAATTCATGGTTCCTCAACCTCGATTTAATTCACATCGTGAATTTTCCTTTCACGTCATGAGTTCATTGGTCATAGAACTCCCCATATGAACTTAAAATGTAAAATTACATCTATCTAGATATGAATAAACATCTCACAATGTTAATACATATTCAAATCATGAACTACCTACTGTAGAAATGGTGTATCCCCAACTCCATCGAACCCACCTTGAGCCCCATCTAAAAACCTACAACTACCAAAATGATAAAGTAATTGATTGAGAGGTCACTATATGATACATTAGATACCTCTCTAATTATTATCATTGTTGAGAATAAAAACCAAACATGAAAAATAAAGGGGGTATCTGAAAAACCATCCCCTGAGATACCCCTCAAATATCTCATTACACCCAAAACACTACCAACAACCAAACATACCAAACCAAAACATCTACAGAACACCCCACACAACCACATCACTCTCTCACCACCCACAACACTAAATCACCCCACTCAAACAAAATTCACCTATATTATATGTAACCATATTCACTACCATTTTAACCTCTTCATAACCCAATACAATAACCTCCTCAAATGTCACAAAACGTTGCCTTCAGAATACATATCAAAGAAAACCTCCCTCTATATAAAGATATTGTCTACATTAGGTTTCACTGACTCACTTGCATGGTTTTGAAATGTGTTGTAAACATAATTTTGATTAGGAAGGGGTGTTTCCCTCTAAATATGTTCAAATATATAATACACACCACTATCTTGGGAAAAAGAAACATTTCATAAATCAATAAGGTTTAAATGTTACATCATCCAGGAAAGAACAAAATAAAACAAAACTCAAAATAACTCTAGGTACATGGAATAAATATGCATCTCAAACTCCTAAGTAGTATTAATTAGGCCAAAATGAATCCACAACACATGAACCAAGGGTATAGTTCATCCATGAATCACCTTCTCTAGATAATCCTGGATCTCTACTGGTCACTCCATGAATGCCATGTCATCCTCAATATCCAATTCTCACAAGTCAATGATGTGGGAGTCATCATGAAAATTCCAATGAATATGGGACATGAAAAAGAAATTGTGGATCCTTTATAGACATAATGAAAGTGCCAATAGATACACAACCTCACCACCTCACCCCAACACTTCAAAAGGCCCAATGAACCGTGGATAAATCTTACTCCCCTACAAAACCTCTACTAGCCCTGATGAGGGGAAACCCTCAAGAACACATAGTCCCCAAACTCAAACCCTAGGGACCTCTACATATGATAAGAATATGATTTTTTATAATCATATGTCACCCTCATAAACTATTTTAACAAATGGATATTCTCATGAATTCTCTACACCACATTAGGACAATGAATCACTGACTTCCCAACCTTCTTCCAACATAACATAGAACAACATGGAATATTATACAATGAATCAAGTAGAGCCATTAAAATAGATGAGTGATAATTATTCATGAAGTAGAAATCAAACAAAGGAATGTGTTTTAACCACGATCCACCAAAATCCAAGATGCATGCTCATAACATATCCTCTATCATCTGGATGGTCCGCTTAGTTTGCCCATTTGTATGAGGGTAGAAATCAGTTATAAGGTGAAATTGAGGGAAAAATCATATTGTAATCCCCACCAGAACCATAAGGTAAAATGAGGATCCAAATAAAATATTATGTCCCTCATTATACCATGAATCTTGACCACATAATCTACATACTTCCTCTATAAGACATCCATGACACTCAATTCACAAATCACCATAAAATGATCTGATTTCATTAGACAGTCCAAAATCATGAAAAATACATCATATATTTCATAATCTTGTGGTAACCTGGTGATGAAACACATTAATATATCCCCTCATTTACACTCAAGAACATCCAAGGGCTGCAACAAACCTCCAAGAACATGGTGTCCTGCTTTCACCTACTGAAAAAACCAAACACTTCACGCCAAGATCTTCCACCATTTGTTTCATCTTAGGACACCAAAGTTATATCTTTTCTCCATGATACATATTAGTCACAAAAATATGTTCTACTATACGTTAAATATAAAACCCATGGAGAAATCCCTCTTTCATTTATAATGGAACAAAAAAATCCTCTAAAAAACACCAAATTATGACTATCTTTCAACCATCCCTCAGGAGCATCACCATAGACAACATGTTCACGAATCACCTCTACATATGAGTATTCCTAATGATATTACTCCACCAACTAGATCAAGGACTACTCCTTAATAATATGATAAATACAACCTCTTCCATTTCTCTCCCCCATGACAAGTTTCATCACTACAAGCTCCTCATACCTTTACAAACATATATATCTTCCCAAACCACATATCCTCAAGAATTATGAATCAGCACATTGGTGAAATTATTCCCCTTTATTAGGGTGTAATAGATCTTAGAATCATAATCTTGGATAAAATACAACAACCTATGATGTCTTAAATTTAAATATCACTCATATAAGACATTTTTTAGGCTCTTGTGGTCTGTGGAAACCACAAAGTGCTCATCGATGAGATAATGTCACCAAAAATTTAGTGAAAACACAACTATTTCCAACTCCAGATCATGGGTAGAGTAGTTATGATCATGGGAAAATAACTTCCCAGACCCATATGAGATCACCAATCTCTGATACATCAATATTCATCCCAATCCTAGACATGATGTGTTATAGAAAACCTCAAACATCTCATCCTCATTAGGAAACTAATGCACTGGGGAACTAATCAAATTCTCTTTTTGGTAACCAAACACTAATAAACACTAATTAGTCTAAAAAATCCAATTACTTCCCATTAAATTCTATCAATGGGGCTATAATCCAAGAGAAATAAGAAACAAACCTTTGATACTATCTTTCAAGACCAAGGAAATTGTAAACCTCTGTGTCGTTCTTGGGTTCTTACTAACAAAAAACTGACCCAATCTTCGATGAGTCCAAAACCACACCCTTCTAAGACACCACATGTCCAATGAAATGAACATATTATATATAGAACTTTAACTTGGACATATTTCCATATAGTTGGTGGTGTCAAAGTTCCAAAAAGATAGTTTTGATATGATCAACATTCTCTTCATATGAATTCATGTAGATAAATATATATTAGATGAACATGATGATGAATTGGTTTAAGAAATAATTGGATATATAATTCATGAGTCCCATTAACACAACTGGTTCATTCATGACATCAAATGACATGACCACAAACTCAAAGTTCCCATAACTGTATCTAAAGGTAGTCTTTGATATATATTTATCTTCCACCATCACCTGGTGATATCCATGCCATAAAAAGATCTTTGAAAACCAACTGGATACCTTTATTTGGTCAAAAAAATTATCCTTGGAAAAGGGTAATGGTTCTTTACCATTACCTGATTCAAATTCTGTTAGTCTATGCATAACCTCAAACTACAATATTATTTTTTATATAAAAAACTAGAGAGACCCAAAGATATAAATTGAGCCAAATGAAACCCCTCTACATCAGATCATTAACCTATTTCCTCATCCCATGAAACTTCATAAGCACCATTTGATAAGGATTCATCATAATCAAAGATGTTCTTGGCTATAACTCTATCCCAAACTCGACATCTCAATGAGGGTTAGTGTCATAAAATCATCTAGGAAAACATTCAGTAACCCCTCCAAAACCCTAGGAAAATTCTATACCTAATCTTCCATGGAAATATCATCGAACTAATACAAAAGATGATCCACTTTCTGACCACCCATATAATAAGCTTACCCGCCAATGAATGCCACTCACTACCCTTCACATCAGAAAATAAAACTCTTCTCTTGAAGTAATCTATGAATATAAATGAAGAAAATATCCAATACATGCTAAGGATAACAATATATTTTTATATCTGTAGTAAGAATAAATTCCCCACTAACTGGTGACATGATATCGCTAGTCTATATCCCCAGCACACATCAAATAAAGCAGTCTGGAATCTAACTGACATAGATAAAACTAAGGTAACTAGTGTTACCTCCACATATATTACCAAGGTATAGTCCAAGGAAGGAAAAATAAAGGAGTGTGAGGATCATGAATCAAACATGACACAAACAATGGTAGATAATAAACTGATTATACCTCAGACCACATTAGTCCATGTCGGTGCTTCCACCTACATCATATACATCTAACCACACCATGATATTATAACTCTCTATTTTTAGCCTCTAAGACTGTAATATTCCTTATTCCCTGAGGATATGGTCCATTACAAGTATTCCCCCTATAAAAACCATCCGACCTTAGCTAGTGAATAATCCATAGTGTTCTCTTCTACTGAAATTTCCTCAGAGGAAACTATTGCTACAATCAAAAAGGGGCATGACCACCCATATGAAATTTCCCTCCTTGAGTGGTTAGACACCGATCCTAGTGGTTTCCATGTCCCCTATAGACATAGAAAAAAATTAGAAACCCATGGAATGTTATTAGTATCCACCTTCTCTAAAAGGACATGATGGGATCCACTGCATCTGGTTCCCTAATGGTTGGAACCCCGACTATATAAACATACATGAAACACTAACTAAAGCTATACTACTTAAGACACTAAGTTTTCCAGTCTCTTGAGGATCAACTCCCATAGAAAGAATCTACTCAATAACCACCTTCTTCTTCTGCACCTTCGGGTATGTAGAATTCATAAAAGGGGTGACCATATACCATGATTGTTGGGCACAACACATCCTCCAGATGTTTCAGTATGAAATATTTATCAAGAAAGACATTAGGATCAAAGTGAACTAGGTAATTGAACTTAATCATAAGCTCCCTCGCACTCAAGCTCCCATTTTTATAGGATATAAACTCTTTTATCTTTTATTTATTCATCATTGATGATTATAATTATAAATATAAATCCTTCTAAAAGTCTATCCACAACAAAAATTCCTACTTGTGGTCACCAAGATATAGTGTCCATCATTGACACATATCTCCCCGCATCTGACTAACTACTAAAGGCACCCATAACTCAACCCTTTCTCAAATAAAACTGAAAGAGATCTTGATCTCCTTTAATCAGTGCTCTGTCTTCAGGTCAGTGACACTCCCCTCATACTTCCCCAATATCTATCATTGAAAGGCAAGAAATTCCCTCTACCATGCCTCATTATACTTTATTGAGACAATAATTTGATGATCAATCTGATTATCCTATTGGGCCTCTATTGTCTTAGATTATTTTGGATAAAGACATGATCCATTCCTAAAAAAAGAATACATCCTAATCCTAGTAACATAGATTTTTATCAAAGATTATTTATTTAATTCATTTTAATTTCCTACAATCACCAAATTAATTCATGAACACAATAAATTATGATTCATTAACCTCTCATAGGTCTTTGACCTATAAAAATTCTACCTTAATTGGTTGTCCTAAAAGATTATATTCCTCACATCAGATAATGGGGGTCCAAAAATCCAGTATCCACACCGGTCTCCCTATCCAATGTCATGATCCAAGATCATCTAGAACCGTTTCCTTACCAACAAATGTAATCCTCAATGTACCTAACTCAAAACATAATCCTATCACTCAACCAAAACCTTTAATACCACTTTTTCATGACCCATTCCTCCATAGGTTTCCCTCTTATGGTGTAAATGATGTAAGAGAGATAATGACCCATGAGTCCAACCTCTAGTTAGCCCCAGTTGGAGATAAACATTGATGGTATAAAAATATTATATATGGATGGAGTTAACCTATATAATAATATATTATTCTGATATATGATAATAAACCACTAAGAAACTCTATCACAAGATATAAAATTAATCCAAAACCATCTCAAAATGCATGAACTGTCATGACTTGACCCACTGAGGCCCTCCTGATTGACGGAAGACTAAGCCACAACTACCCCAAGCCCACTTCTATAGTCTAGGGGCTGGAGACAAGTACTGAAAGGAATGAATAATATGGGATTAATTTGTTTAAAGTACCTATATACACAAACCCAATCATCTTTATGAAAACGTGGAGAGGAATAATAATAAGACTATAACATCTATAGTAAAATCCATGAATGTAATAACCTCTAGGGAATGAAAAGGAGTGTGACAGTGAAATCCAAAAGTAAAGGGAAAAAATAGACACAAACAAAAAAAATTTCCCAACCTGACAATATCTATAATATAAATATTGAGAGATTATATAACTATATCTCTAAGCCCTGACCAACATAGATAGTCACATGAACCTGAGTATCCCTATATTCTTCTGTAATAATCTCTAACTTATTCATCATATGAGTAAGGCATGAAACATGCAGGAAAAAACCATACATAGGTGAGTATATAAATACCCATTAAGATGCCACAAAACTAGTGGGGGAGCAATATGAATCGTGATAGAAGAAGTCAGATCAACCCCAAAGAAATAAGGAAAAATAAATCCCAACAATAACAACATATATTTTTATATATATATATATTAATATAAAATAAACCTA
Organism: Viscum album; assembly: GCA_963277665.1. Classification (NCBI taxonomy): domain Eukaryota; kingdom Viridiplantae; phylum Streptophyta; class Magnoliopsida; order Santalales; family Viscaceae; genus Viscum; species Viscum album. The sequence continues at coordinate 1,549,250,036 of OY728125.1, read as the reverse complement.
GATGATAGACAAAGGGGATATCCATCTGATATCCCATCCCAGGAAGAGAGTCTTCTAATAGTTCTAAGGGGCCATCATCGATGCCCAGAATCTTGTGTGTCTGCATGAAGAAGTAAACTTGTGGATGCCGCACAACGCGCCACTATGCCGCATAGTGAAGGGGGGATATACAAGTAGAAACCCTATTCCCTAGTGTTTCATGGGGTACCACTCAGTGAATAGATAGAAGACTCATTCCCTAGTTTTTTGGGGGTACCACTCTACAGGTAAAGTACCCATGCCCTAGTCCATCAGGGGGGTACAACTCATTAGGTAGATAAAGGGCCCATGCCCTAGTGCGTCATGGGGGTAGTACTCAATAAACTGATAGAGTAACCTTTCCCTAGTTCATCAGTGGTATAACACTCAGTATATAGGTAGAGGAACCACACCCTAGTTAATCTGGGGGTACCACTCAGTGGATAGATAGAGGACCCATGCCCTAGTCCATTAGGAGGGTACCACTCAATAGGTAGATAGAGGACCCACACCCTAGTCCATATGGGGGGTACCACTAAGTAGGTAGATAGAGTAACCAAACCCTAGTTAATTAGGGGTGTACCACTCAGAAGTTATAGGACCCACACCCTAGTATGTTGAGGGGTACCACTCTCTGATTATCCTGCTTGAACACTTCCATTATCAAGAACCACCTAAAGAAGTGTCACACTCATAACATTTATCATCATATCTCAAAATCCACTAAAAAAAATCCAAAATCATGTTCTACACTGAAAAAAATTTAGGATTGGATACTCACAGGCCAAAATACGAGCCTAAACAAAGGAGATATGAAAGGCAGAAGTTGTAGAGGGAAGTACACAACATGTAAGGGGTCCACACAACATGTGACCCCACTCCTCCTTCTGGACGTGTCCTCACAATTTCATGGATAATTGGACATATCATAATACACTGTGTTTAAGGGTACTACATAGAATATCTCGACCACCTAGGTCCTACCCGTGCTCTCCGGGTTGTGTCTGTCAGCCATGCTCGTATACCTAGTTGTGTACCAATACATGGCATGTACCTAGTTGTGCCCATGTTTGTTTACTCCTAGAGTACACGCCAGGCCACCAAATATTAATTATATGGGGTATGGGGGTCCCATATGGATTTTTATATTTATCTCACCTAGAAACCCTAGCCACCTGAGCTAGGGGCCTATAGGGCATGTGTTCCTTAGAGTACATGTCATATACTTAGGTTTTCTACAGAACTCCAGATCAGTTACACGAATTCTATATATTCCATTTATGAAACCATTAATGGTTGGTTTATCACCAAAATTTCTATAAAATTACCTATGTCCATCAATTTTGTCCCTCTATTAGCCGAAAAACCAGAATCTAGTTTTCCTGCATGAAGCCCGCACATCGCCATCATGTCCCCCATACTGCTGGAATCTCCACTTTGAATCCTAGAATCATGAATCGATCAATTATTCTAGAAATAATTTTCAATTCATCCTAAAATATTCAATCCATTTGTCACACATGAATATGTCATGAATCCAAGGGTTCAATCACACTCAAACCCTTCCGTAAAAATTTAACTGTGACCCTATAGGCCACCAAATAAGAACACACAGAACAATGGGGGAAAATCACCATAAAAAAGGTGATCAACATACTTTTACAAGAATTATCATCCAACTATTGTCAGTAGGGAAATCCTAAAAGAGAAACATGGTATAACGAGAAGATAATTTGAATCAATAATTATTAGGACTCGTTCAAAGGTTCGAAAATGCCAGAAATCAAAGAAGTTAATCGAACTATGATTGATTAATTAAAAAAGGGTAAAAATACAAAAAAAATACATGAAATACCTCAATAATGGATCATTAGTTGGTGAATAATGTAGTTTCTAACAATAGAGAAGACCTTTTTTGTTTTTTGGACCTCGATTCACTTTGATTTTTGGTTATCAATCATCATCTGATCTCAATCTGCCAACGACAAATAGTTGGAAAATCCTCTCAATGATATCGGGGTTATGCGGCTAACCCTAGGGATTTTACATAGTAGATTATTTATAGGGGGTAAATGTTTTAGGTCATTTAATTAAAAATAAATAAATATAAATTATTTATTTTAATTAAACGCACCCGCCAATTACTGCCTCTACTGGACGTCTCACGCTGACCAACTTTAGGTCACACCTAGGGTAAACTAAAATCTCGGTATTCAATCATGGTAATAGATTTTTGATTTGAGACTCTATTTATGTGATATCCCATTATTTATGAACAAAAATCATGAATTATATAAATTATATTTTAATATTACTATAAAATTAATTATGGGATCACCGAAACTCTAAATTGCGTGTCATCTCAGCACCTGACTCTGAAAGTATTTATTAATATATTTAAAAGTCCTACATGGGGAAAGAGACTCTAATTTATTTCCTCATTCAAGATTTTTGAACCCTAAAAGAAAAAAACTAAGAAAAAATGTGGGAATACTAATCCCACATCTGGCTCTCCTTCTCCCAAGAGATCTCATGCATGCTATCATGTTTCCACATTACACGAACCAAGGGAATGTTCCATCCCAAGAGGATCATATCCTAATGATCCTTGATCACCACAGGGTAATCTATGAAACTAGATACTTTCTTGATATCTATATCACCCCATTCAATAACATGCATGGGATCATTCATATATCTCCTCAACTGCAACACATAGAAGAGGTCAAGCACCCACTCCAACTATGGGGGTAAGGCGATGTGGTAAGAAACCTCACCAACCCTCTGTAGGATCTCGAATGTCCCAATGAATCTTGGGTATAACTTTCATCCATGGTCAAATCTCCCCAATACTCTTCATGGGGAGACTTTCAAGAAAATATGGTCTCTCTATTTGAACTCCAAGGGACTATAATGTAAATCTATATAAGATTTGTTCCTGCTCTGGGTTTTTCTCATCTACTCATAAATCACCTGGACCTTCTCCGCCATCACCTGCACCATCTCCAGCCCAACTAGAGATGACTCACTGATCTTAGTCTGGCTTAAGGGTGACCTATAGGGTCTCCCATATAGGGTCTCTAAATGTGCCATTCCAATAGTATAGTGATAGTTATTATTATAAAATAACTCCACCAAGGTTAATTGATTATCTCAGCTCTGGTCAAACTATAACACACAAGTCCTTAGTATATCCTCAAGTACCATGATAATGCACTTGGTCTTCCCATCCATTTGGGGGTGAAAAGATATAAGCATACTCATATGGGTCTCAAATGCCTCTTATAGGCCTCTCTACAACTGTGAAATGAACCATACATCATGGTTGGAGACAATCATCAAGGAAACCCCATAAAGGTGTATGATCTCACACACATACAATTGGCCTAAACTCTCCACCAAAATTTCCTCTTTGATAAAAAGAAAGTGCATCGACTTGGTAAGTAAATCAATTATCAACCAAATGGAGTGGGGTAATTTCACTATCCATGGAATCTTTGTCAAAAATTCCATTTATATTCCATCCCATTTAAACTATAGGATCTCAAGAGGCTGAAAAAAATCTACCTGAACCTGGTTCTCAACCTTCACCTTCCAAAACATGACACACTAAGAGATGAAATTGATAACAATCCACCTCATTCCAACCCCCCAAATATACTGATGAAGGTCCACATATTTCTTCCCTACATTGGGATGTATATCCATATGAGAATTATTGAACTCCCTCATCACCTCCTCTCGTATAATGACCAGAACCACCATCTGTCCCTAGAAAATAATGACATGATTCCCTGAGAGAATTTATCTAGTGAATCTCTTGAGGATATCTGGTCATGTATGACCTCACATTCATTGCCTCCCAACTAATCCTCCCTCACACACTAAATAAGTGGAGGAGTCAACACCATCAACTGAAGAAACCATTCACCCTTATCCCCAACCAAGGTCATCTATAAGGAAACACATTACTTAGAAGGCTCCTACATAATGTGAGAACGAGACTTCCTGCTAAAGGCATATTCCACCATGTTTCCCATCATATTAATATAGAATATATAAAACTAATATTCCTATAGGAACCCCAACTATAACCTATATCTCAGGTTCATGTCTCTATTTGTGAATCCATGTCTAAGACTCTGATGGTCTGAGTAAACAACAAAGTGCTCTTGTAGGAGAGAGTGTATCCACATCCTCAAAGCAAAGACCACCACTTCCAACTCTAGGTCATGAGCTGCATAATCCTAATTTTGGGGTCTCAAATACCTCAACCCATATACAATAACTTACTACCTATTCATTAATACACAATCAAGACCAACTCTAGAGGCCTCACAATATACTACGTACTCCACACCCTGCTCTAGTAGCCAAAAAATAGGATCACTCATCAGTATCAACATAAAATACTCAAATGCTCTCTACAACTTCTTTTTTCTGGGTAAATTGATACCCTTTTCACATTAGGGTGGTTAAATGGGCTACAATCCTAAATAATTCCAGCACTAACCATTTATTATCCATCAAATACAAGTAAAATTTGTACCTATGAAATGCTCTTCAGTAGATCCCAATAAAGAAATGCATCAATCTTCGTCAGTTCCATAGCTAATCTATGACCAGAAATGAAATTCCCTATAAAATGAACTGTATGGATCCAAAACTGACATTTTGAGAGTTTACTATAAAGATGGTGCTCTTGAAGAATGTCTATGACCATCCTCAAGTGATCTGCATGCTCCTCCTCTAATAAAAAGTAGATGATTATGTCATCAATGAAGATGTTAATAAATTGGTCCAAGTATAGAGGTAAAATCTAGTTTATCAGATTCATAAACACAGTGGAGGAATTATTCATACTAAAAGGCATAACTAGTAAATCATGGTATCCATAATGATATAAAAATTCCAGTTTCAAAATATCTTTCTCTCAAACTCTAAACTTGTGGTAGATGGACTAGAGATCGATCTTAGAGAACCATATCATGCCTCTCAACTGATCAAATATTTCATTAATTCCTGTAAAGGGGTGCTTATTATTTATCATGTGCTAGTTCAAGGTAATATAATCAATAAAAATACATAAGTTCCCATCCTCATTTTTCATGAACAAGATCGAAGCTACCCAGGGAGACACATTAGGTCTAATAAAACCCTTCTTTAAAAGGTCCTCCAACTACACCCTTAGATCTCAGAGTTTAGTAGGGACCATATGATATGTTGTATAAGACATCTGAGTGGTCCCATGGTATAATTTGATGGAAAACACAATATCCTACCTCAAAGTTAGTACCAAAATTTCCTCAAGAAAGACATCCATATAATTCTCCACGACTGAAGGAACCTAGATACTTAAAGATACCATTGTTCCAAGGGATGAAATCACCAAATGATGTGTGATGGGTTATAGTTTCCTTATCAAAAAACCCTCCTACACCACCTTGAGATCTCTATCACCCATATAGGATAATATTTCCCCATCTATCTGAAGGAATATGACTTATCTATGATAACAACCAATATAGGATTGGATCGTGGACAAATAGTTCATACCCAATATGATTTCATAAGGTCACATATTGATGACTAAGAGGTCCCATGATAAACTCTCACCACCAAGAGATATCTCACACTATTGGAAGATAAATGATATAAAATAAATTTTCCCTAAAGGAACCTCAAGGAAAAGTTCTCAACTAGGAGGTCAAAGTATCGCACCATGAGTAGGTAGAGGAAGGAATGAATCAAACGTATCTCTACTAATACTAAAGAAATAGTTGAATAAAAATATATCAAACCTCAAATAATATTATGAGTTACTGGGTCATAAGCCTCCATATCCTATGAATTCCTACAGTCCAGACCACCAGCTCCCTGATCCTAGAATGGGCCACCTAGTGGTGGTGGTGGTGGAAGGAGATCATAAAGTCATACACCACCAGAAAATTCTCCTATGAGTGACCTACCTACACCTCTACCAGCTTTGCCTCCCAGGGGGATTCCCTAGCCATGTCTAAGAGATCCATTATCACAATGAGTCCTCCACCATGGTAGTCCATCTTCTATCAACCTTCCCTCCTCAACACGTTGGGTTGGGAAATCACATGTCATGAAACCTCACCTCATCACATGCATAACATCACCACTATCTATGATTCCCTAGTACTCTACATGGTACCTATTCTGTGTAACCAAGTGCATGATTCCAGCCATGAGGGGATCTCCTAGGATAAGACCCTACCAAATGGCACCTGATAACTGCTGCAGATGACTCAACCCTATGATTCCCACTACCAGCTCCAATAGCATGAAGTACCTTGGATAAGAACCTCTCCATCACCAGTTCCCTCTCTAACACTCCATGATATGTGGGAATGCACAAAGGTGCCATAATAGAATGGATTTATTTGTGGAGACCATGCTCAAACTTCCATTCCTATAAGTAGATATCCTGAATCATGTCATGGTATTACTGACTATGGTTAGTGAACCTAATGTAATACTCAGAAACTATCATCCCTCCCAACTACAACTCTAGAATATCCTAAATTCAGACTCTTCATAAGAATGAGGGGTAATACTTATCATGAAATAGCTGCTAGAATCTGGACCATGAGAGTGTTGACTCATCATTCATCTACATGACTAAACTCCATTGGTTCCCAAATGCTCCATGTAAAAGTATGGCTACCATCACATCCCTATGATCATTCAGGGTGTGCACAAGTATGAAATCTCGGATCACTGACTCAATCCAATCCTACACTTTTTGGGGATCTGGAACACTACAGAACCTCAGTGGCCTCTACTGCTAGAACTTGGGGAATTTACTAAGATTGTGAGTATCCTCAGTCTACTCTACCAGTATAATATGATACTTGACAAGCAGGGGTGATGCTACCATCCAACTTGGAGGGAAGATATTACATGATATCCCATGAACTGAGGAATCATCACTAATTAAATAATCATCATGATCCTGAATCAGTAACCTAGTTGGATTTCTTCATGGAGGCATCCTAAAAATTTAATCAATACATATCACGGTGAGATGATCATATATATGTCATGATCTGACTTAAGATATAAGGACCCGCACTTATTTCATACATTATCTTGAATTTATTCAATAAAACACTTCATTTTACATTGAGGATCTTTTCAAGTTTAGAGCTTTAGAGAATTAATACAAAATATTCATAACATTACACATTGTTACATAGTGGATACCATAAAATCAGTTTCCATTTTCCCCAGAATATAAAACATTAAAACATAAAACAAGACTCCTTGACAATTCTTCAACATTTAACATGTCTTCCTTCCTTGTATTATTCATCCATTAACCTGTGAAAAATCATTTAAAAACTTGGGATGAGCACAAAAGCTCAGTAAGGTATGAAAAAGAAGGAAAAATCTCATTAGTCCATGAATACACAAGACATATGAAAACATTTTTAAAATACATGATTTACACCCATAAAATCTTACTTTGTGTAACATGAGATTTACACAAGATCCATACAAACATAATTATAATCATAAAGGTATATTGGGGCATTACTTACATAATCTTGTAACCATCTTGGCTACCTTAAAATTTGTAACCCTCACGGCTACCTTACTTTGTGTAACCATCACAGTTACACTTGGAGTAACCATACGGCCGACCTCCAACTTACTCATACCCAATGCATTGGAGGGAAATATAGGTCCCACCCTTCATCATAAACAATGCCCAATAGCCAAAACATAATCATTCAACATAAATAATAGCATAAAAACATTGCCTTTGAATCTTATAAAACAGAATTTTAAAAGAGGATTTTAGAAGAAAAGTCCCTTATAAACATCATATACTTGAAGTGATACTTAATTGAGTGGATGGAATATGTATATACTCTGTAAATACACATAATTAAACATAATATAAACAGAACCCATCACACAAACAATTTAAATAGCACATAAATTATAAAGTAGAAGGTTAACCCAAAGAATGGAAATCGGGTTAAGAATTCCCTTACCTTGGGCTTGTCCTACTTCAAAATTGTTTGAACCTCCTGTATAATGGTTAAAGGAGTGTTAATAGGATTTTAAAGAAACGTGTTCATGTTTATAACATCTTATATGGTCATTTCATAACCTCATTTCACCCCTTATTTGTTAGTATTTTGTTCCTTGCATTATTTTGGGTGAGGTCTTTTGTGATTTTCACGATCGGTTCATGATGAATCGTTCTTGTTGATTGGAAGTGAAACTCCAGAATTGGAATGGAGTATTAGTTACATAACTCCAGTACCATAAATTATACCATTCATCACTTTGGTGCTTTATATGATGATGATTTATAAGTTAAAACATTAATTATGTTCGTTTAGATAATTTAAGTGGTTCTTTGATAATTACAATTTCATTTTGTCTTATAAGTTTGAATCATGAGTACAAAAGAATTACAGAACCTTATATGATTCATAAAACATATATTATAACCTGGTTCAACCATATAAATGGTTTCATGACCAGACTTGAAATAATTAATGGAAATTGAAAATACATCGTCCACGATATCGGTAATTCGACACAAATGGACAATGTTTCTTGATTCTTTAAATAAGTGAGAGAGGAGAGGAATAATGATTTGTAATTTTCCATAAACATGAAAACATCCAGAATATACATGATTCTGGAGATTTCATGCCTCTTGGATAAGAGGGGGTGAAGAAAGAAGTGGAAGGAATCATGAAATAAAGAAAACATGAGAAATTTCTTACAAAAAATTCGGCAGCCTAACGGCGCCTCTAAAAATTTCATAAAAACAAGATTGATGAGAGGAATGGAATATCTCATCAATCATACAAAATTTGGACTGTAAGGGAAAATATTTAATGAAATATCCCAACAAAAGGCAAAGGGAAAGGAAGAGAATAACATAAAATGGATGGAAAGAATGAAAATGAAAGAGGATGTTTACCTCTTGATCTCTTCTCCTTGAGATCCTTCTTAAGGGCTTTGATTTTGGTCTTTTGGTGAGACCAGCAGCTCTAGGACGTGGGGAAGAAGATTGAGGAGGGAATTTGGCAGAAATTAGACAATGCTCAAGGCTTGAGAGGTGTGGGAGGAAGAGGGGAGTGAGGGTGGTATTTATAGAGGAGGAGGGGAGGTATTTTAGATTATTTTAATTATTATTATAATATTTTTATCAAGACTATGAATAATCTCAAATCAAGTGGCCTTAATTAGTGAAAATATCATGTGATTTCGAAGCAAGTGGCCTTGCATCACTTATGATGTCATAAATAGTGCATTTTTACTGATAAATTGATTATACGGTATTTTACCGTATTTCACTATTCACCGAAAATTCAAGAGTTTCAGAAAAATACCAAAAATTTACCCCAACCATTTTTCGACGTGTAGAATTCAAAAATGAACTCCATTTTTCAAAAATAATTTTCTAAATATTATTAATTTAATTTTAAAATAAGGTCACAGTTAATTCGAAAAATAACAAAATTGAAGTGCAATTAGTTTTATGTGACATTGGAAAATTAATTAAGATCCCATTATCCTATTGCCATGGGAAAATAAAATAATAATATTATTTACTATTCATGAGGTCATATTACTATTCATATTACTATTCATATTACTATTCATAAGGGCATGTTACTATTCACCAAAAAAACAAGTTTGTTCCATCAGACTCGAAATAACATACTGAACACAATTGTAGATGATAGTTTCTTGAAATTCAAAACATAGAAGAAATAAAATTATGTTTAAAGGATACTTATAAATATATACCTTAAACAAAATTTCAAGCATTTTCAATTTATTTTTAGAAAACCTTGGGATGTTACATTATCCCCACCTTCTTGAAATTGCGTCCTCGCAATTTTATTTACTTATTAAACAACTGAGGGTATTTTTCCCTCATAGAATTTTCAGACTCCCATGTTGCTTCTTCAACCATGTGGTTTCTCCACAAAACCTTTACCTGGTGGATTACCTTATTCCGCAATACCTGTTCTCTTCGATCAAGAATCTGAACCGGTTTTTCTTCATAAGAAAGGTTCTCTGCTAGCTGAACTTCTTCCGGCCTCAAGACATGTGATGAATCTGGAACATACTTTCTCAACATCGAAACATGAAAAACATTGTGTACCTGAAACAAGCTCGGAGGCAAAGCTACGCGGTACGCAACTGTTCCAACTTTATCCAAGATTTCAAAAGGACCGATGAACCGTGGACTTAGTTTCCCTTTCTTACCGAAACGCATCACACTTTTCCAAGGAGATATTTTAAGGAAAACATGGTCACCTACCTTGAAAGAGAAGTCTTTCCTTCTGTTATCTGCATAACTTTTCTGCCTGCTTTGAGCTATCCTCATGTGTTGCTGGATCATCCTTACTTTCTCAGCCACTTCTTCTACTAATTCTGGCCCCATCAACTTTCTTTCACCGACTTCATCCCAAAACGCAGGAGTCCGACACCGCTTTCCATACAAGGCCTCAAAAGGTGCCATCTGAATACTGGAATGAAAACTGTTATTATAAGAAAACTCAACTAATGAAAGATGCTGATCCCAACTTCCCTGATAGTCCATTGAACAAGCTCGAAGCATATCCTCCAAAGTTTGAATCGTTCGCTCTGACTGCCCATCTGATTGAGGATGAAAAGCTGTACTGAAATTCAACTCTGTGCCCAAAGACTTCTGAAGTCCCTTCCAAAATTTAGAAGTGAACCTGGGATCTCGGTCAGACACAATGGAAAGAGGAACTCCATGTAACCTGACAATCTCTTTGAGGTACAATCGAGAAAGCTGATCTAATGTCATTGTATCTCGAATAGAAAGAAAATGAGCAGACTTTGTTAGCCGATCAACAATAACCCATATCGCATTGTTACCTCGAGAAGTCTTTGGTAGTCCCACCACAAAATCCATGGATATATTCTCCCATTTCCATTCTGGCACCGGCAAAGGCTGAAGCATCCCCTTCGGTAACTGTCGCTCTGCTTTAACCTGCTGACATGTCAAACATTTCATTGTAAAATCAGCAATATCTCTTTTCATCCCATTCCACCAGTAATACTCTCGAAGGTCTCTGTACATCTTAGTACTTCCAGGATGAACAGAAAATGGAGAACTATGAGCTTCACACAACAATTCTTTCTTCAACTGGGAATCACAAGGCATACACAACCTTTTTCCAAACCTTAAAACACAATCTTTATCAAGATTAAATTCTGGAAACTTACCCATTTTAACCAATTCTACCTTTTTCTGTAGCTCACAGTCTTCCCTCTGCGCTTTCATAATTCTGTCTGACAACGAAGACTGCACTGAAACCTGAAACAAAACAGATATATTCCCTGCACCAACAACTTCCAAGCCAAAATTTATCAAATCATTAATCAAGGGATCACGTTCCAAACGTAGCATGGTTAATGATGCATGATTTTTCCGACTTAAGGCATCCGCTACTTTGTTTGCTTTTCCAGGATGGTAATTAATCGTGCAGTCATAATCCTTTATCAGTTCTAGCCATCTTCTCTGCCTCATGTTTAATTCCTTCTGATTGAATATATACTTAAGACTTTTATGGTCAGTATATATTTGGCATTTGGTTCCGTATAGATGATGCCTCCATATTTTCAAAGCAAAAACCACAGCTGCCAATTCCAAATCATGTGTGGGATAATTCAGCTCATGAGGTTTAAGTTGTCTCGAGGCATAGGCAATTACCTGATCATTCTGCATCAATACACAACCAAGTCCCTTCAAAGAAGCATCACTGTAGATGACAAACTCACCATTCCGGGAAGGTAAGGCCAAAACTGGAGCATTCACCAATCTCTTCTTTAGTTCCTGAAAACAAACATCACATTCCTCTGTCCAAACAAATTTAACCCCTTTCCGTGTTAACTTAGTTATTGGGCTAGATAACCGTGCAAAGTTCTTAACAAAGCATCGGTAATAACTTGCTAAGCCCAGAAAACTACGAATCTCTGTAACATTTGTGGGTCTTGGCCATTCATCAACTACTTTTGTTTTGGCAGGATCAACTGTTATTCCATCCTTATTTACAATGTGTCCAAGAAAAGAAATCTGTTGCAACCAAAAATCACACTTGCTGAATTTTCCATATAGTTTCTTTTCTTTTAATGTTTGTAAAACAACCCTTAGATGTTTTTCATGCTCCTCTTTATTTTTAGAAAAAACCAGAATGTCATCAATAAATACCACCACAAACTTATCCAAGAACTCATGAAATACTCTATTCATAAGATTCATGAATACAGCAGGTGCATTAGTTAACCCAAATGGCATAACAACAAATTCATAATGCCCATATCTAGTACGAAAGGCTGTTTTCGGGATGTCATCCTCCTTCACCTTCAGCTGATGGTATCCGGATCTCAAGTCAATCTTGGAAAAGTACTGAGCTCCCTGGAGCTGATCAAACAAGTCATCAATATGAGGCAAAGGATACTTGTTTTTAACAGTGATGTTATTCAAAGCTCTATAATCAATGCAAAGTCTCATGGAACCATCTTTCTTTTTAACAAACAAAACAGGGGCTCCCCATGGTGAAGTACTGGGACGAATGAAACCTTTGACAAGCAAATCCTGCAACTGATTTTTCAATTCAAGAAGTTCTATTGGAGCCATACGATATGGGGGTTTTGAAATTGGCTTAGCATCAGGAACTAAGTCAATTGTGAATTCAACTTCTCTTTTAGGTATGACACTGGGTAACTCCTCAGGAAAAACATCAGGGTATTCATTTACCACTGGCACATCATTGATTTGAATAGTTCCCTTGTTTTCAACAATATGAGCCAGATAACTTTCATTTCCATCTTTCAGTAGTTTCTCAGCTTCTTGATATGTTATCAATTGTATGGGTTCATTCTTGTATACAAACTGAAACTCTTTCTGAAAAACAACTTCTTTAGCTCTACAGTCAATCTTAGCATGATAACCAGAAAGCCAGTCCATCCCCAGAATAACTTCAAACTCGACTAAGGGTAAAACAACAAGGTTTGCAGGTAAAGTCTTTCCACATACCACAATAGAAATATTCTTATAATTCCTCTTTGCTATAACATTTCCCCCTGGTGTTTTAACAACAAGTTCGGGTATCATTTGTTGAGGTGATATTTCCAATTTACTAGAAAATTTCTCAGAGATGAAGGAATGTGTAGACCCCGTATCAAACAAAACTTTAGCAAAATCTGAGTGAACAAACAAAGTACCTGATACAACTTCATTGGATGGCCCAACATCTGCTGACGTAGTCGCAAAGGATCTCACTACACCTTTCTGCTTGTAGTCTGGCTTCTTTGCATCATTTGGATCCCTCTTTGGACAGGCATTTGCATAGTGACCCATCTCACCACATTTAAAACACTTTATAGTTTGCTTATCAGGATTAGTCTTTGGATCATTTTCATTGCAATCTCGGGCCATATGTCCAAACTTACCACATTTAAAACACTTCCCAGTTTTGATAAGACATTCCCCAGGGTGCTTCTTGCCACACTTTTCACATACTGGAAACTGTATTTTCTTACCATCAGATTTCATTGGTTGATTCTTACCCATTGCTTTCCAATTTGACCTCTTCTTCTCTTTGTTTCCAAATTGCATGTGATCGTCAGCAAACTCCATCTCTACCCTCTCAGCACATCGGACAAGTTTCTCGTAACTTTTGAATTCACGGGAGGCCAACGCCCTTCGATACCTTGGCTTCAATCCTGAGTAAAAGCGGTTGATTTTGCTATCGAGATCCAAAATAAGATTCGGAGCATACCTCACCAGTCGGGTGAAGTTCGCCTCATACATAGCCACTGAATCTTCCTCCTTTTGTTTCAGTTCAAGGAATTGTTTCTCCATTCTAAGTCGCACCACCTTAGGAAAATATTTTTCAAGAAAAAGACTTTTAAATTCATCCCATACTAAGGCATCAAAATCCTCTATACCCCTGATATTCCTTACCATTGACCACCACTGATCAGCTTCCCCTTCAAAACGATAAATGGCAAGACTTACCTTTTGATTGTCTGAACATCCCATAACATCAAATATCTTTTCAAGGGCCTTAATCCATCCTTCTGCTGCCACTGGGTCAGAAGATCCACTGAATGCAGGAGGATGTTGTCTCATAAAATGTTCCACCACTGTCATGTTCCGTTGGGGTACATCTATTTGTCCTCTTGCATGGATGCCACCACCATTTATTGCCTGTGTTAGCTGAGCCATTACTGTCACAAACTGCTCGGTTCCAATCCCTACCATTCCGGGCTGTTGATCAGGAAGGATGTCATTCTGTCGGTGCCTATCCTCTTCAGCATCCATGTTCCTTCTGCGGACAACCATTCTAAACAAACATTTCTTAGATGAAGCAACATGGTAATCTTTAAATGCTATAACAAATTAAACATAGGGTGAGAATTAGTTATGGTATTCTATTAGCATCACCTTAACCCCTAAAGTTATCTAAACCATCCTCTGATACCAACTATAAGGACCCGCACTTATTTCATACATTATCTTGAATTTATTCAAGAAAACACTTCATTTTACATTGAGGATCTTTTCAAGTTTAGAGCTTTAGAGAATTAATACAAAATATTCATAACATTACACATTGTTACATAGTGGATACCATAAAATCAGTTTCCATTTTCCCCAGAATATAAAACATTAAAACATAAAACAAGACTCCTTGACAATTCTTCAACATTTAACATGTCTTCCTTCCTTGTATTATTCATCCATTAACCTGTGAAAAATCATTTAAAAACTTGGGATGAGCACAAAAGCTCAGTAAGGTATGAAAAAGAAGGAAAAATCTCATTAGTCCATGAATACACAAGACATATGAAAACATTTTTAAAATACATGATTTACACCCATAAAATCTTACTTTGTGTAACATGAGATTTACACAAGATCCATACAAACATAATTATAATCATAAAGGTATATTGGGGCATTACTTACATAATCTTGTAACCATCTTGGCTACCTTAAAATTTGTAACCCTCACGGCTACCTTACTTTGTGTAACCATCACAGTTACACTTGGAGTAACCATACGGCCGACCTCCAACTTACTCATACCCAATGCATTGGAGGGAAATATAGGTCCCACCCTTCATCATAAACAATGCCCAATAGCCAAAACATAATCATTCAACATAAATAATAGCATAAAAACATTGCCTTTGAATCTTATAAAACAGAATTTTAAAAGAGGATTTTAGAAGAAAAGTCCCTTATAAACATCATATACTTGAAGTGATACTTAATTGAGTGGATGGAATATGTATATACTCTGTAAATACACATAATTAAACATAATATAAACAGAACCCATCACACAAACAATTTAAATAGCACATAAATTATAAAGTAGAAGGTTAACCCAAAGAATGGAAATCGGGTTAAGAATTCCCTTACCTTGGGCTTGTCCTACTTCAAAATTGTTTGAACCTCCTGTATAATGGTTAAAGGAGTGTTAATAGGATTTTAAAGAAACGTGTTCATGTTTATAACATCTTATATGGTCATTTCATAACCTCATTTCACCCCTTATTTGTTAGTATTTTGTTCCTTGCATTATTTTGGGTGAGGTCTTTTGTGATTTTCACGATCGGTTCATGATGAATCGTTCTTGTTGATTGGAAGTGAAACTCCAGAATTGGAATGGAGTATTAGTTACATAACTCCAGTACCATAAATTATACCATTCATAACTTTGGTGCTTTATATGATGATGATTTATAAGTTAAAACATTAATTATGTTCGTTTAGATAATTTAAGTGGTTCTTTGATAATTACAATTTCATTTTGTCTTATAAGTTTGAATCATGAGTACAAAAGAATTACAGAACCTTATATGATTCATAAAACATATATTATAACCTGGTTCAACCATATAAATGGTTTCATGACCAGACTTGAAATAATTAATGGAAATTGAAAATACATCGTCCACGATATCGGTAATTCGACACAAATGGACAATGTTTCTTGATTCTTTAAATAAGTGAGAGAGGAGAGGAATAATGATTTGTAATTTTCCATAAACATGAAAACATCCAGAATATACATGATTCTGGAGATTTCATGCCTCTTGGATAAGAGGGGGTGAAGAAAGAAGTGGAAGGAATCATGAAATAAAGAAAACATGAGAAATTTCTTACAAAAAATTCGGCAGCCTAACGGCGCCTCTAAAAATTTCATAAAAACAAGATTGATGAGAGGAATGGAATATCTCATCAATCATACAAAATTTGGACTGTAAGGGAAAATATTTAATGAAATATCCCAACAAAAGGCAAAGGGAAAGGAAGAGAATAACATAAAATGGATGGAAAGAATGAAAATGAAAGAGGATGTTTACCTCTTGATCTCTTCTCCTTGAGATCCTTCTTAAGGGCTTTGATTTTGGTCTTTTGGTGAGACCAGCAGCTCTAGGACGTGGGGAAGAAGATTGAGGAGGGAATTTGGCAGAAATTAGACAATGCTCAAGGCTTGAGAGGTGTGGGAGGAAGAGGGGAGTGAGGGTGGTATTTATAGAGGAGGAGGGGAGGTATTTTAGATTATTTTAATTATTATTATAATATTTTTATCAAGACTATGAATAATCTCAAATCAAGTGGCCTTAATTAGTGAAAATATCATGTGATTTCGAAGCAAGTGGCCTTGCATCACTTATGATGTCATAAATAGTGCATTTTTACTGATAAATTGATTATACGGTATTTTACCGTATTTCACTATTCACCGAAAATTCAAGAGTTTCAGAAAAATACCAAAAATTTACCCCAACCATTTTTCGACGTGTAGAATTCAAAAATGAACTCCATTTTTCAAAAATAATTTTCTAAATATTATTAATTTAATTTTAAAATAAGGTCACAGTTAATTCGAAAAATAACAAAATTGAAGTGCAATTAGTTTTATGTGACATTGGAAAATTAATTAAGATCCCATTATCCTATTGCCATGGGAAAATAAAATAATAATATTATTTACTATTCATGAGGTCATATTACTATTCATATTACTATTCATATTACTATTCATAAGGGCATGTTACTATTCACCAAAAAAACAAGTTTGTTCCATCAGACTCGAAATAACATACTGAACACAATTGTAGATGATAGTTTCTTGAAATTCAAAACATAGAAGAAATAAAATTATGTTTAAAGGATACTTATAAATATATACCTTAAACAAAATTTCAAGCATTTTCAATTTATTTTTAGAAAACCTTGGGATGTTACATAAGAAGTATAGTAAAAAGACTCAATCCTATATGAGGCATGTAAAAATGTTTCTTGAAACCAATGTATCAGTATTCTAATTTGAAAATAAGGTATTCAGAGTCTTGGTGAATGGATACATCGGCCACTACACAAACACTAGGTTACCTATCTTGGAAGATACACTTGAGACACTTTGAAATTGTTTCCCTAAGTTCCCACCCAAACCTCTTAAGGGAAAAAACTCTAAACCTTTTTTCATGTTCAAACCACCTCTAATACTAATTCTCATGACCCGACCCATTGGGGCCTGCTTGGCCAACATAAGGCTGAGCTGCAACTACCCCAAGCCTACCTCTATAATCCAAGGGCTTAGAACAAGCACCTAAAGGAATAAATAATATGGTAGGACAATTCTTAAAGTACCAGTATGCACACACCCAATCATCTCCATGAAAAAGTTAAAAGGACTAATAATAAGGTTGTACCATCTAGAGTAAAATAAATGAATGTAATAACCTATAGGGAATAAAAAAGAGCGTGATAGTGAAATCCAAAAGCAAGGGGAAAAAATACACACCCAACCATACTAGAAGTTCCAACCTGACAATATATGGAAAATAAATGCTGAGAGATCCTGGATCCATATCTCTAAGACTTAACCACCATACATGGTCCAATGCACTCGAGTATCCCTATTCTCCTCTAAAATCACCTCTGACTTGACTATTGTATACATAAGACATGTCATGTGCAAGAAAAACCCATGCACAGGTGATTATATAAATATCTAGTAGGAAACCCATAAAACTGGAGGGGGATCAAAAGGAGACACAATATAAGCATCCTATTCATCCCCAAATAAAGAGGGAAAATGAAGCCCAATAATAATAGATATGGGTATATTCACATAAAAAACATATATGAGAGAGAAATGGGATCTCCATATCCCATCCTAGCCTAGGAAGAGAGTCTTCCAACAACTCTAAGGGCCCATCATTGATACCCAACATCTCAAGTGTCTCTTTGATTAAGTAACAATGTGGAGGAACCAAACCTCACCACCGTACCGAAAAATAGAGGGGAAACAATATCTAAGTAGAGGACCTATGCCCTAGTGTGTTAGGCAGTTCTGCTAAGGGAATATATAGAGGACCCACACCCTAGTTCATCAGGGGGTACCACTCAATAGGTAGAGTACCAACTCCACAATTTTATAGGGGTACTACTTAGTAGGTAAATAGAGAACATAGGCCCCAGTGCTTCAGGGGGTACCACTCATTAAGTAGATAGAGGATCCATGGAATAGTCCATCATGGGGGGTACCACTCAGTAGATAGATAAAAGACCCACACCCTAGTCCACTAGGGGTACCAATCAGTAGATAGATAGAGGACCCACACCCTAGTCCATAAGGTGGTACCACTAAATAGGTAAATAGAGGGTTCACACCCTAGTATGTTAGGGGGTACCACTCAGTAGGTAGATAGATTACCCACACCCATGTTCATCAAGGGGGTACCACTCAGTATATAGAGAACCCCCACCCTAGTCCTTTAAGGGGATAACACTTTCTAATGATCCTGATTAATCATTGCCATTATTGAGCACCACCTAAAGAAGAGTCATTCTTAGAATATCACTAATCATATCTCAAAATATAATATGAACGCTACCATCATGTTATATATAGAAAAAACACTCTGAATAGGCTACTCCTGGGCCAAAATACAATTACAAACGAAGAAGATATGAGAGGTGGAAGTTGTAGAGGGAAGTACATGGTGTGTAAGTGGTCCACAAAACATGTGTCCCCACTAATATTCTTAGTGGTTTCCTTTAAAATACACAATTCTCTATCCATGTAGTATTACATGGTGTGTAAGGGTACTACACAACATGTATTGGCTACTCAAGGCCTACCCATGATCTCTTGGATGTGTCTATCAAGTTGTGCTCTTGTACTTGGATTTGTACTAGTATATGGTGTGTGATTGGTCGTGCCTATGTCTATGTTATCCTAAAGTACATACTAGGATTCTATGACCAAGTAACATGTAATGTGGTGTCCTACACAACATGTGATATTTACCTCACCTGAAAACCCTAGCTGGCATAGCCAGGGGTATACATAGTGTGTGTTCATCAGATTACAGGCCATGTAGTTTGGTTTCCCACAAAACACTACATCAATTATATGGATTCCATATATGTCATTTCTTCCACCATTAATTCCCTTTTTACCACCAAAATTGATGAAAAATCACCTCTGTCTATCGATTCTGGCCCTCCATTAGTCAGAAATCAGAATCCAATTTTCTTGCATGAAGCTCGAATACTATCGTCACATCTCCCACGCCACTTCTATATCTGATTCGGATACATGATCCATGAATCCATAAAATATAGTTGAAATGATCTCTAATTAATCCTCAAATCTCCAATTATTTCATTACATGTGAATCCATTCTCAATCTAGGGGTTTGATCGCTCTCAAACCTACTCGGCAAAGTTGAACCGTGACCCTGCAAGACAACAACGAATATGGAAAAGAACGGTAGGGTAAAATCACGATAAAAAGTTGATCAAAATCATTTTATAATAATTCTCATACAATAATTTCAATCAAGGAAATAAAGGGTGAGAAACATGTCATAAAAAGAAGATAGTTTGAATCAATAATTTGGAGGGATCATGTGATGGTTGGAAAACACCAGAAATCAAAGAATCTAATTAAACCATGATTGATTAATTCAAAAAGGGTTGAAATATAACAAAGGTTATTACCAACCTTGATATTGGATCGTTCGTTGGTGAAGAATTTAGTTTTTAATGATGGAGAAGACCCATTTTGTTTTTTATGCCTCGATTCAACTTGATCTGGTTGTCGGTCATTGTCTGATCTCAATATGCCAACGAAGAATGGTTAGAAACTCCTCTCAACAATCTCATGGTTATGTGACTAACCCTTGTGATTCACCATATCATCTTATTTATAGGGGATAAATTATTTAGATCATTTAATTAAAAATAAATAAATTATTTTTTTATTTTAATTAAACTCACCTACCAATGGCTGCCTCTACCAGACTCCACACACAGACCAACATTATATTGCACCTATGGTAAAATCATCTCTCTAGATTCAACCATGGTCTTAGATTTTTCATTTAAGACTCCATTTAGGATATATCCCATTATTTCAAAAAAATCTTGCATGTGATATAAAGTATATTTTTATATTTTTATAAAATTATTTTTGGTATCACCGGTCCTCAGGATCGCACGTTGTCTCTGCACCTGGCTCCAAAAAAAATATTAATATATTTCAAAGTGTTGCAAAGAAAAAAGGTCTCAAAGTTGAAAATTTTCAAAAAAAAACACAAATATAAGTCTCTAGGTAAATACAAAAATACATTCCTATGGAATTGAATTAACAATTGGTCCAAAACCCAAGATAGTAATGTCCATCTCATGCTTTAAAGTCTTAGATTCCTAAAAATATTTTATATATATAGGGTGATCATAACATGTATACTCAATAGGATCGTACCCAAGATCTTAGTTTCTATTTTTGTTATGAGTATACCAATGTTCTAGTGAAAAAAAAAGTAGAACAAAATTTCACCTAAATAGGTCAACTAACCAATCCCAACCACACTGTTGTACACTCACCAAACCATGCATCCAATATTATAACATAGTATCAAAAGAACACAAACAAAGGATCCCCACAGCTACTTCTCTACTGATTTTCCACTCTCACTCCCTAATATAAAATTTTCTTTTCTCCCATCCCTTCCATACATATAAATTCACATAACCATCCATCTTTCATGCGGTTCAGGATGCATCCTTACCCACCCCACCCTCTCAAGGTCTAGAATCTAGTGCTAGCATCAGTCATCATAACATCACAACCTTATCACATCATTGAATCATCAAATCACAACCTCAACACATTACTAGATTAGTAGGATATCATGAATGAGAAGAAAATAAACTATGTTCCCTCCTCTCACCACACAGGACCCCCAACACATATCACATCCTCATCACCGCTAGGAAATATCCAACATCAACCCTTATCATCACTGTTGGAGGAAGAGAGGGGAATATGGGGTAGCCAACCATCCATATCACCAAAATCCTATATATTGGGGAAAATATCCATAACAAAAAACATTTGGATATTGGTAAGGTTATCCAACTCAGGTGGGGAATGAAAATAAATAACATAAAATGCATGATACACTACTACAAATATGGACTTTACCAGTGATAGAAAAGTGTATTAACAATGCTAAAAAAAGTGTTGTTAATCAAGGTGAAGATAAAGAAGGGTCCCTTTTATCAGCACTTAGAAAAGAGCAGATAAAGGCCTCTCTTATCAGTGCTAAAAAAAGCACTGATAAAAGAGGTCATTTATCAGCGTTATTTTTAAGCACTGATAAAAGTCAAAAAAAATTTAAAAAAAGGATATATAATGTTGGGGGTATTTTAATAGTGCTTGACCCCCTATCAGTGCTAGGAAGACCCCCTACTACTCTTCTATATGCTGCCCTTGCCCGTGCATCCACCACATTCCCACGTGCCCTTCCCTACTTCCACCCGAACTCAAACTCGAGACCTCCCCCCTTGTGTTCCTGCACCTTTACCACTAAGCTATTTAGTTTTTTTCTCTATTTAATGATATATTTATTTATTTATATATATATATAGTTATATTTATTCATATATTAATATAGATTCATATTAATATAAATATATTTAGTTATATTAATACCTATATATTTATTCATATATTAATATATATATATATATATTTGTATATTAATATGTATTTATATTTATTTATATATATATATAGTTATATTTATTCGTATATTAATATATATTCATATTAATATAAATATATTTAGTTATATTAATACATATATATTTATTCATATATTAATATATATATATATTTATATTTATTCGTATATTAATATATATTTATATATATATAGTTATATTTATTCGTATATTAATATAGATTCGTATTAATATAAATATATTTAGTTATATTAATATATATATATTTATTTATATATTAGTATATATATATATATATATTTTCTTATGTTAATATATATATATAGTTATAATTTTTATCCATATATTTATTTGTATATTAATACATATTTATAAGATTGGTTTTAAATAAATTTATAAAATATGTTTTTTTTGTTTGTTTATAAATAAATAAATAAATACATACATACATATATACAACACACACACACAGAGACACACACACACACAAACATATATATATTCCTGAATAAATACATATATATGTGTATTTGAAAAGCCATAGAATGTTAAAACGACTATAACATCTAATACAAAAGTCTATTTCAAATCCACAATGAGTAAAATTGAATAAAATGAAACAATATTCGATATGATATGTGGTATAGTCCTAGCAGACATCTAGATCAGAAGTTATACTTGTTTGAATGTTAAAAAATCAAGGTATCCCGACTAAAAACTCAGTTCTGGAGACCTTTTGGGCCTTTTGGGCATCAAAAAATGTGATAGAAGGTTCCCTTGGGTCACTATCGAGTATATATCATTTCAAGCTTTGATTTGATATGCTGTAGAGCTCAAACGGACACCCGGATCAAAATTTATGGTTGTTTGAAGTTTGCGTTACATTTTCAACTTATTTTAGATCTTTTATTAATTTTTTTGATTTTTTAGGTCTTCAAGGTGTTATTCAATGATTATTAATCGATGATAATTAGAAAATTATTAATTAATAATATTTTTTAAAATATTTTAAAGCAATTTTCACTAAATTTATTATATATTAAATTAAATAGTCTATTTATACTTATCTAAAACATATTTATAAAATATATATTATATTTATATCAATATAAATATACTTATATAAAAAAATATTATTTTTAATGTTTTTTTTGAAATATAAACTTTATCGGCGCCAGGAAAAAGCGCTGATAAAGCCCCCTCCCCCCTTATCAGCGCCACTAAAAAAAGCACTGATAAAGGGGGGCGTTGTGGAAACCCAGTTTTGTTTTATTGATAGATAGATAGATCGATGTAACACAATACCCAACCTATGAGTCCACATCAACTGAACTTGAATAAACCACAACACCTCCATTAAACCATGAGATAACTATCATAACTACTACCACCACTAAATGCATCTCATTACACAACCACCACACATGGCTAAATAATTCCACTTTCAATTACAAGTTCCATCATTTTCCAAATTTAATGAGTTTCCATTGACTCACATTTTATAATCCATTTAAATTCACATTAATACAACCCATTAATTTTTAATTTAATTCACTTAATCCAATTACCACTCATCCATTCCATCCTATTATTATACATTTACCTACCCATGATATTTCATTTAAGCGTTACAATTTATTCCATGGATAAACAGGAAACTAGTACAACCACACCATAGAAAAACTCACCCATATCACATCACCCATCACCAAAACACCACATAATCTAATCCCTCTCACTATAATAACCACCCATCTCCACCACCACACATCACCACCATCACATAACTTCCCACATCACATCTAATGCCAACCAACCATCGCATCACTACCCCAAACATTCCATAACCAATCCAATAACCAATGTCACCGTACAAAATCCTACATTACACAAGGAAACACAATAAGTACAATAACACTTAACAACACATCCTATCTTTCAAAAATTAGGTTCAATGTCTTATATTGCTTCACTTTATTATTTAGCATGGTAATTCTCACACAAATTCCATATTTCCATGGGAAACCAATTCATTATCCATATATACATTCTTATAATTTTATTTAGGGTGTTAAAAATAATCACATAAAAAGGTTCTCACAATTATATAAAATATAATACAAGAAAGTCTCCCAAAAACCATGATTATTATCAATAGAAAGAATCATGTATAATTACATTAACAATGACATAAAATGTAGAAAATCATATGATTTCTACCCATCCTCATAAATTATAGTTAAACTAATTCATAATCTTCATTAAGTTGGCCCTTACTATACACCCAATGTATGTAAAAATTAGGCAGTCCCCATATGTTCACATAAATCCAGAGATAACAAGGATCTACTACCCCAAATAAGTTTTTTGAATCGGCACATACAATAGGGTGAAGTAGAAATAACTGTAATACCACAACCATACAAAGGAACCCTGGATCATCCTATATCACATTAATGGATCATCACAATCTCATCCAAAACTCACCCCAACCATAACATCATCATCACTTTGAATCCCTGAGAGAAGAACAAAAGGAAACAAGGGGATAAAGGGTATAACCCATCTCGAATTTCCAATAATAACTCACTGGAATAAAAGGATAAAAGAATATGGAGATGGGATAAATGATCTATAAAAATATCCTAGGGTTCACCTAAGGTTTGAGGGCAATGAGAGAGTAATTAAAGAATTTATTTGAGCCCTGATATTTATAAACTAGTCATAACTCACTGCATTCACATCATGAATCAAATATTCATAAAGGGAGTTTTTGTGAGGCCATCCATTTCAAGATGTGAATCTTATTCAAGATATGAATTACTTGGACTTAAAACCTAAAAAAATACTAAAATTCATAGTGACTCAGACTCAATTTAATTCACACCATGAATTTTCTTTTCATTTCATGAGTTTATTAGGTGTATAACTCCCTATATTAACTTATGCAATGAATTTCCAACCTCCAAGCCATGAATGAACCTCTCATTATGTGAATAAATATTCACATCATGAACTACCTACTACAATAAAGTTATATACCCAAATCCACTAAAGCCTCCTCCAAACACCTCCAGCTACTAAACTGGAAAATTAATGGTCCAAGAAGTCATGGTCTATTATATAAAATAAATTATATTATTTCAAACCCTATTTATAGCCATTTTTTGTGCACATATATTTGTAGAATTCTCTCAATCACTAAAGAGATCCTCTATAATAACACTCTAAATAATGTAGATTTATCTTCCTCCTATACCTCTCATGATTATAGAGAGAATAAGGATATTCCTTTGAAGCGATTCTTGTGGTGATAAAAGATGAATGGAATAAGCATTAGGATATTCTAAGCTAGCACTCAAAAGATTATTATGATGTTACTCAGAGCTTGGTGGTGCACATGTGGATCACCACTGGAGAGAATATAAACTTGATTCATGTGACACAAATATGGTACAATGTTGATACATTGTTAGATTAATCAATGATGAGATAACTCATTTACAGGTAATTATTTATATGATTAAATTAATTATAAATCATTATGTGATGATAATTTATTTTAGTTCTATAGTTATTTAATAAATTAATAATTGAATTAATTCTACTGTTCACATCATTATATATCATATACATCTCTAAATAATCATCTATTATGAAAAAAACTCAATTTATTCATGCCCAACTGGTGCTCACACTATTCTAAGAACCATCAGTCTAATACATTAACATTTTGAAATAATTATACATAAAATCAAATTTCCAACTCAAAATTTCCTGTCAAAACATGTTCATAAACACCATATTTTATGATATTGTCTCACTTCATGATGAAATTTAAGAAACAATTCCCCTAATTAATTTCACTCAAAAGGGAAAAAAATTGATTTCCCTCACTTTTCAAATATACATCCCATTCAAAACACTGTTTAAAAAAACAGTTTCATTTTGTTTAAAACATTAACAGGACTCATATAAGTGATAATACATAATTATACACATATATCTCAAAAACATAGTAATAGAACAACTGGTATCACTCCCAATAAAAAAACCACTAAATATAAGGAAAGCATCATGCTCAAGAGCTTAAATTATAAAAAACATTATAAAATGCATTATTAAACAAAGAATAGATTGTCAATATTAACACCAGAATGTATGTGAGTGACTTTAATTAATTAAATAATACATAATAATGTATTTAGGAAAATATTTATTACTTTAATGGTTTTTATTTAATTAATTAAGTTTATTCACATATGAAAATAAAAATATGAATAAAATTTCCATTCCCTAATGTACTACTAGACCATATAGTGCATGAAAAAACATTGACATTGGCTCCCAGATGAGTCCCACACCTCTTCCTAAATTCCAAAATTATATCCTAAGATACCTAATACAATGGATCACTCATTCTTATAGTTCCTATATTGAACACCTAGACATCCCTTGTAACTTAGGCTTCCATTATATCCATGTTACTCAGACATTCTAGGGTGTACCTGTTGGTCGAAGCTGAGATCGAAAGAAGAGGGTTAATTTCAATTTAAAACTTTTTTCAAATTAAAACTAAATGAAATTTAATTAAAATAATTAAATCAACAATAAAATTTAAGCATAATAATGAGAATTATAAGTGAAATAAATTAAATAAATTAGTTAGTGAAGTGGAAATAAAATAAACAACATAAGGGAGTTTAATAATTAAATTATGAAATCAACAATGAAAGGTTCCTAAGTCTCCACCCTAAAGGGCATTATATTATTTATAATTTTTTGGATTAAAAAGTAGCCAAGTAACACAATTACAATGTAAATACCTTACTTTAAGGACTAATAAAGAAAACCCATTCTCCCTCATATTAAAGGAAGTGATCACACATACCCTCGTACTCAATGGTAGTAAGGACTCAATCCCTAACATAATATTGTGATCACCCAATACCTTTCTTTAAGGACCAAGAAAGAACCAAAATAAAAATAAAATGAGGCTTGATTTTGTGCAATCCCTTTAAAGCACACACTCCACTATCTCTTTTAGAGAAATAAGAGAAGAAATATAAGAGGGAGGGAGGGAGATAAAAATTTATAAGAGAGTTTGAATATAATAATAATTCACAAGAGATATCTAGAGAAGAAAAAATGGAATAATAAAATTTTAGAAGTTAATAATTACCTTCTAATCTTCCTAGGGGGTGTATTTATTGTCTTAGGGTGTTTAGGATAGTTCTTGAGGCCTTGGGGGTTGATTATAAACATTGGGATGTGAGATAACCTAAGGGGGACAACCTCCAAAATCTATTTTTTATTCTATCTTGTTACCACCCAATAGCCAGTGGGAGTCACCAACCAATTGGTGGTACCTAGAAAAAATCATGGTTCAATATAGATCCCACTAACTCACCAATGTGGTCCACCATTAATCTAGTAGTACCCCATTGGGTATCCGTTGGAACCTATAGGTGGAATAATTGAAAAATTTCATCCAATCCTCTTTTTATCACTTATTTGGTCTAGTACCTTAATAAAAATATGTTTAATAAATAAACACTAAAATCCATGAAAAGAAAATGTTAGAAACATAAATGTGTGTTTGTGGTCATTTAAAAGTGCCTAAAATAGTGAGGTGTACAAAATTTTTACCATTTTTGATGATCACAAACACTTAAGAAATTAATCAATAAATATAGACATGATGTAGTTACAAATATTGTATCAAAAATGAGTTTTAATATTTTATAATTAAATTAAACAAATCATTTTAAATACTTAAAAAAGTAATTTTTAAATTTAATTCAAAATTATTTTGCTTTGATCGATAATTATATTTTAAAAACTTCTCCCCATTTGTGATTATCAAAATGACAAGATAAAAAATTTAACAATTCAAGAATAACTCAACTTAAAAACCATTCAATTTTCAAAATAAATATAAAATTTTAAGATGCTTTTGAAACTATTAAATTTTCCTCCATAAACCAATATAAGTGACTCTTTGATGTCAAAACTATCTCCCCATTAAATATAAAAATTATTGATAGAAAAATACTTGAAAATATTTGAAACCATTTAAAAATATTCATTAAGATACTAGAATATAATCATGCCTTGGATTTCATAATCATCTCCCCCAAAAAAACGTTTAAATAGGTTTTATAGAAATAATACCTTTAATCTCATCACTCTCCCCCCCATTAGAATCATCATGAATCTCATAAAAAATGGTTAGATAAATTAAGGTAATGCTTTTATAATAATACGAGGTTCATGTATAATGGAGACACAATTATATTAATGAAATGAATCCAAGATTCTGACAAAATGATATTTTAAAATAAAATTTCAAATACTAAGAGAATTTGGAATTTTAAAATAGACTTTAATAACCAAAAAATTCACACCCTTGTGATTTGAAATTCAATTTCACCTAACTAATATAGTATTAAAAAGATTCTATTATGATAGATTTTGTTCAAAAATAGGTGTCTCTTTCAAGATCATTTTATATTTAAAAAGATCTAGCTCCCTATCAATTGATGCATACTCTCATGGTATTGAGGATCTATATGACATGTAAATCAAGAGTTAAATGAAGAAAATGAAAAAATACATCTAAGAGATTTAAATAAATATATCAATCATTTAAAGATTTAAATAAAAATAGATAAATTAATAAATTATCTCAATATTTATTATTGATAAATGATTTCAAGATTTTAACACAATTCAAGATTTAAAAAAAATCACATAACTTAATAAATCTCAATATTGAAAATAATGTATACTTCAAAAAGGATCAAGATTAAAATTAAAGTATACTTCAAGAAATATCAAGATTGAAAGTTTAAAAAGAGAGTAATATCATCTTACTTTCCAAATATAAATGAAATAACCCCATTTAATACATTTAACTCCCCCTTGATAATATAAAAGTGGTCTTAAGTAATGGGTTTATAAATAAAATATTTGACAAAATTTATTTCAAAATTGTAAATATAAGATAATTTGAAAAAATAATTTCAAAAATTCTAAAATGAAATAATATTGAATTTAAAATATATAAAATAAAAATAAAAATATATTTAAAAAAAAGTCATGATTCAAAGATAGGTAACATAATGTAAACATTAAGATGATTAAGAATGTTACTTGAAGTATATTTTTCAACATGATCTATTTTTTTAAATGTTTTTCCATTAATTACTTTTATAGAAAACAAATATAGTATCCCCTTAATGAAAACACTTTAACAACAAGGGTTTTAACCAAATTGGAGAGAAAATATTTAAGAAATTTAATTTGGAAAGGGTTAAAATAATTAAAAACAATTAATAAGTCACTGTATAAGTGTCTCGAGTACCCAGTATTCATGTACCATGTTGCTCCTTGGTAATTTCTCTTGAGACGTTATTCTTATAAAATTATCAAGAAACTAGAGGTTTGGATACACAAAATTTTGTTCAATAAATATTAGTTGATGAGGATTTTGGAACCCACATTTTCTTGGGATATGAATTACCAAAAATGATATGAGATATTCTAGATAAGATATTTTAAGAGAGGTGGACCGATTTTGGTCTATAATATCAAACGTTTTTAAAATTACACATAAATTAAGTACCTAGTTTTTATACAATAATTAAAGAATTTATATTAAGAGATACATTATACAAAAATGGTATTCATTGTATTTTTATAGGATCATTCTCTATAACTAAGTCTATAATTACCTTTTCCATAACATTAGGAACCCAAAATTAAATTCAAATTTTGATCACCTAGGGTGAACTTGGAAAGTGATTTTTTAAGATCTTCAATTATTGATTCTAAAGTTTGAACATTTAATTAATCCTTTAATTTCAAGGAAAACTACTAATTTTATTTTGAGGGTTGATCCATCTCACTCACAATAATGTCATATTTATTTTTAAGATCATTGAATTTTGTGGTGTGCTTAAAAAATACTTCTCTTAATTATTCTCTATCATATTTGAGATATTAATAATTAATATATATAAAGGAATAAGATGAATTTAAAGAATAATAATAAGAAGTATGATACTTTACCTTATCATGGGACATAATTAATTTGGAGCTTCCATCACTTGATTCAGATGATGAGGAGAGGAAGTCATCGGTTGCACCCCATGTTATCACTTTGAATGTATTCTTACTTTCCTTATTATCCTTCACCCTCTTTTTGAATAAGGGTAACCCCAT
Source organism: Viscum album (assembly GCA_963277665.1). Taxonomy (NCBI): domain Eukaryota; kingdom Viridiplantae; phylum Streptophyta; class Magnoliopsida; order Santalales; family Viscaceae; genus Viscum; species Viscum album. The sequence goes on along the minus strand of OY728125.1, from coordinate 1,549,219,684 downwards.
ATTTATGTGACCCTTTTTCTTGAAACTATACTTCCATACCTCTGGCTCCCCATTTTTCTTCACCTTTTTGGTTTGATAATAGTATTTCTTTTTTTAATTTATATATCCTTTTGTCCAAGTGATCAAGATCTAAATCACTTCTGAATGAATCGTCATAAATTTCTTTGAAGTAAATTTTCTTTCTTTTCTCCTTACCCTTCAATGCTTAATTTATGGATGTTATCTTCATTGTAATTTCATAGGTCTTAAGTGACCCTATGAGTTCTTAAAATGATATATTTTTGATGTCCTTTTATTCTTAATTCATCCTAACTTTGGGTTCCCATGATCTTGGAAATAACCTTAAGATATTACTCATAAGGATTTATATATAAATAACATCATCAAGAGATTTCGTAACGTTGAATATATTGGTATATTTAGTAAAAAAATTATAAATTGACTCATTAAAATGAGTGATGGATCTTTCAAAATCTCGATAATACATATCAAGAACAGTATATTTAAATTTATTAGTACCTTAATGTGTAACTTTTAAAATATTAAAAATTTTAGGAGGTTGTTTAGATATAAAAATTATATTAAATTAATTATAGTTTAAGAAAAAATGGATAGAATTCATAGATTTTATATCAAGAATGAATTCAGAGATGTCTTAAAGAGTCCACATTTTTATCCTAATCTTAGGTTGAGTAAATCCATGCATCACTATTTTCAAAACTAGGTAACCAATACTCCTAATAATTGTAGACATATGGTTTTTCTAATAACTTTAGTCAGATTTATAAAAATCAGGGTCTCTTACCATAGAGTTTCCTTATATATAACCTTGAGTATTTGAGGTTTCAGCCATCATAAATGGACCATTCCTTATCACTAGATAAGGTTTTAAAATCAAGGTTCTCCTCTGATACCAATTATTGGTCAGAGTTGATATAGAAATAGGTGGTTTAATTTCTTTTTAAATATTTTTATAAATTAAAAATAAATTTTTTTAATTAAAATATTTAAAATAATAATAACAGTTAATCATAATAATGAGAATTAAAAGTGAAAGTGACTAAATAAATGAGTTAGTGATGTGTAAATAAAATAAATAACACAAAATAGTTTGATAAAAAAGTTTGATAATCATCCATGATAGGTTCCTATATATCCAAACCCATGGCCTGTAGATGATTTATAATCCACTGGCTTCAACAATATCTAAAAAACTTGATTAAAATGAAAATATATTACTTTGATGACCAAGTGAGAAAAATTAATCTCACTCACTTTAAAGGTAGTGATAACCTTCCCCTCACAGAAGGTTGTGATCACCCAAACCCTTTATTTAAGGAATAAGTAAGAACTAAAAGAAAAATAAAAGGATACTTTATTTTCTAAAATCCATTTAAATCACACACTTCACTCACTTTTTACAATAAATAAGATAATAAATACAAGAGATATATGGGGAGATAAATGTATAAGAGAGATTCAATATAATAATAATGCATAAGATATCACAAGAGAAGTAAAAAATGGAAGAATAATCTTTTCATAAATGAAACATTACCTTATAAGAACCCAGAGGGGAATATTTATAGTCTTAAAGGGAGTTTATAAGGGTTATTGAGGACTTGGGGGTCGATTCTATCTATTTAGAGGTGAGAGAACATGAGGGAGATAACCTCCAATGGCTATTGTTTCTATCCCGAGGACACAGGATAGACAGTGGATGTCGCCAAATAGTTGTTGGCACCTAGAAAGAACCATGGTTATGTATAGATCCCACTAGCTATCCAATGTGTTCCAATGACCATCTGATGGTACCCCACTAATTAGAAACTGGTACCTAGAAGTTGAGTACTTTAAAATTTTCATCCACTTCTCTTCTGATCCCGTTGATTGGTTTGATACCTTCATGAAAAATGTATAAAAAATAAACATTAAAATCCATGAAAAAAATCTATTAAAATAAAAATGTGTGTGATAATTAAAAACTACCTAAGATATTGATGTTTATAATACTACACCTAAGATTTTATATCCAAACTTCTATATATAAAAGTAAAATCTAAGTAAATTCCTAAAAAATATATTATACCATTTTGTAATAACCCTGGATTAGGATAAATGAATGGTACTTGAATTAATTTGTCACTAATTCAAAGGGAATTCCTCGATCCCTAGAGGCTAGTGACTAGAACTGTGTGTCTTATTATATCTTTGGGGAATGATTTACCCATTTTGGTCTATATAATAATTCATGTTAATATTCTTTTAAGAAGCTATATTAAAATGCATGTATATGAAATTTTATGAGAGTATCCACATAACTTAGAGGAATGCAGTAGTAACATATTGGAAATACAAATATATCTATTTGAATGTATATATAATTTATATACTTCTTAAATATAAACACATTTCAAATTTATATACAATCAAACAAACCAATCACATCTAAAAGAAATCAGTGATGAGAAAAGGGGAGGACTCCAAAAAAAATTATCTTTGTGCTCCAAATATCCCAAATATTGTTCTTTATAAAATATAATATAGGTTTCAATGATCTATAATGTAATGGATCTATTAAAAATTCACCTAAAATGAAACAAATGGGTTTTCATGTCAGTCTAAGTGTCCATAAAGGGTTCAAGTATAAATATTTAATATGGAAACAACAATGGTGTCTTAACTCAATAGTAAATGAGTTGGTGTGTGCATGAAAAAGTATACTCATTTACATAAATAAATAAAATCATTTTATATAGGGATGACAACAATCCTAGAATAATACAATGGTAAAATTGTTCATTTATCAGTAAAAACTATTGAAAATAATTCCATGTACTATTAGGATTTATATCTAGCATATTTTCTTTTGTTCTAGATTGGAATATGAGAAAAACCATCCATCCTCTATAGGTGGTAATGATAGCACATGTATATATACCAAGTATGTTTATATATTTCTATATAATAATTCAAGGATTTACAACCTTTAATAATAATAAATTAATGAGGTATAATAAGTCAGGGTAGTCTTCCCACCCATCCCAGGAAAAGGGAATAGTGTATAATAAGTAGGAAAGGGGAGGTGTGTAAGGAGTTAGGGTGTTACAAGCCCATCCCAAGACATTATATGCTAGTAAACCTACTCAAGTAGTCTATAAAAAATATAAAAACCCTTTCACATGCTCAGAATAATAGTGAAATAGACATGTTTTATAAAAAATAATAAATATGATCTATATCAAAGGAATAAACATGATAATTGAAATCCAAAAAATTCACAATATAATTCTGGATTTCATTTAATCCAAATAGTGAACAACTAAAAAAGGAACTAGGAATATAAATATTAATAACTTTTTCATGGAATGAGTGATCTAAATGAGACACTGACCATATAATTTTAATAATAAGGTATTCCAATTAAGAGAACCACATAACAATGACCCAATGAGTATGAATCTACCAAAATGACTTGAGGTAACCACATATTTGATTCAAGAATCCCCAATCCCCAGTTATCTTTTATTTAAAAATAGTTATTATTTACTAATTTTAAGATTTGACATAAATTTTCAACTGTTACTGAATACATTGTTAAAAAAACATTTATAAATAGATTTATAAATATACAAGATAGAATAAACCTTGGTTATATACTTAATCTATTTATGTAAAGATGATTCAAAAAAAATATTTTATTAGTATGCCAAAGTAGAGAAGATAGGTTTGATAAAAATATTGAAGGAAGAAAATTTCACCTAAATAGGATGTCTAGAAAGGAACAAGTTCTCAATAGGAATATTTTTTCTTTAAATCAATTTTATACCCACCCCTTTATAAAAAAATACTGGTTGGTATAATAAAACTATTGGATTTGTTTGTGTTTAAAAAACAATAAATTTAATGATTTGTACTATTTATTTCCACCTGGTCAACCAGACATCACCTTGATACAAATGAAATACTTAACTAAAGTTTGAGTGTGTATAGTTGACTTATAACTCATTTGGGTTATGGAAGGAAGATGTGGTCGCTCTTTATAAAGTATAATTAAGACTCTATATAGGATGTTTTAATCCAAAACCTAACAAACCATAAATCTTTATTGCCTAAAATCAATTCATATAAAAATAATATGGTTAAAACTATGCCACTATAGAATCAAAGTTGAATCTAACCACATGGATTCGACAATTAAATTATTTACATCACAGAAGAAATGTGACATATGAGAACAACCTTAATGTGAAAAACATACTTGGAAACAAAAATACCACTAAATAACACGTGATTATGCTTTAAATTTATGAATAGTTATATCTATGATGATGAAACATGTTTTATGTAATTCAAAACTAAAATCATATTTTATAAATCAAGTGTGAAAAATTTAGACATGGATATACAAGAAAAAAATTCAAACAATCATTGTATTTCTTATTTATATATAATCTGGTAAAACTAGATTGTGAGTTTTCAAAGACTAAAAATAATTTATTAAAATTGAAATAATATATATTGCAAGGTAAACATGAATAAATAAATAAAAACACATAATTCAATATGGAATATGACAATCTCTCGATTATGGAGAATATGAATATTTTGCAACAAATATTTGATCTATGAAAATATTCACTTTTAGAACAGGTAAGATACTCCAAGTGAGATAGACCTTGGTCTTTTGTAGATCTTAAATCTAGGATTGGTAAATACTGGAAGGTAAGCAACTGTAAACTTATTCCAATCAAGAAGGGTTACATTCACTGCATTTTCAAAACATAGAGTACATAAAAACTTTATGGAACATGGGAAATGTACATCTTAAGCATGGAATCCTCAGACTCTTTGAATGGAATTTTAATTTCAACCCATTTACTGAGAAAAATTTTACTTATCAAATTTGGGTAAGACTTCATGGATTGAGATGGGTTTTTTTGACCTCTAAAATTCTTAATAGAATTACAAAATGCAATGGTGGTCTAATAAAAATTGATTAGAATACAGTTTATGGTGACCTTATATTTTATGCTTGAACTCTGGTGGAGGTGGATATTGAATCTAGGCTTCCATATGTTTTCTTCTTGATTGCGAATGATAAGATAATAGAAATAAAGGTGGAATATAAATATAAACCTTCATATTCTGGAGTCTGTAAAATGGTGGTTCACGCTATTGGAAACTGTAGAAGAATTCAGAAGTAGGTGATTGTTTCAAATTGAGATAAATCTTGGAAGGATATTACTAAACCCTGGAGATCAAAAGACTCACATCTATATGTGGGAGAGACGTTTAACAAATTAATTGATAAGAGAAATGGTCCTAATTATGTGGCTATATGGAAACCAAAACATAGGGTATCATGGGTTGATTTGGTGGAAAAGGATCAGATAGAGAACTCTAACACATGTATTGATGGAATGAATAATGCGACCATACATGATTCCAATGAGAAAAGTTTTATAAATGAGTTGTCTCATGAGATAAAATATATTGTACTTCAATATCATGAATGTATTCGTGTTAATGGTGAATTTAATGCTAGTGAAACAGGTGAAGCTCACAAGAAGAATATAATCACTACAAAGGAAGGAATTGCTATTGTGGGTGCTGCTTCGTTGTGATGTCAACAAGTTGATATTACTACTATACCTAGTGATGATATGAGTATTAAATAAAGATAAAGGATAAACATATACACAGAAGAATTTGTAATGATTGAGGTAAATAATTGTACATTAAATCCCTCTAATGATTATAGAAAATCTAGAGTTGTTGGATTGGACAACAATACCAGTGATCATATATGTAGAAGCATTGAATCCAAGGAGGATACTCTTATGGATTTGATAATTTTATCTCATTCTACTAAATCCCCAGACTACACTAAATTTATATGGATATAAAATTTTGTTTCTCGTATAAGTCTCTTTGTAGACTATATCATAGATATGGTATGAACTTTTATGAACATTTATTTGACCATAATATCTCATAGGTTCATTAAAAGTGGTGGAATAGAAGATGGGGGTTGTACCCCCAAGTCTCAAGAATTATGAAGATTGTGTTTTGATACTTTATATGTATGGATAACCTAAAATATTCAATACTCTTAGGATTTTCCATCATAAGCATAAACCTGACATTGTTTGTATATATGAAACAAAAATCATTTTCTTTCCAAGAGTGGACTCAATTGAAATATCTGGATATAAGTTAAGGGATAAAAACCTATCCTCCTCAGATATAAATAGACTCTAGGTTCTTGTACATTGTAGCCTTGGAAATTTTATTTCTTTTACTTTTAGTTAGAAAATTATTACTTGTAGGTTGGAAGGCTTAGGATAATAGATTTTTTTCCCTATGGTTTATTCTTACAACTCTTATAAATATCATAAAGATTTATTGTAGTAGATTTTCTCTCTCTTGAGAAATTAGTCTGGTCCATGGATTCTGCTTGGGGACTTCAATTCCATACTCAACTCTAATGAAAAAATAGGTGTTGTTAATTTATTAACCTCATATAAGGAATTAAAATCTTGTATTGATGACTCTAAATTATTTGAGGTAAATATTATGGGTGCTAAATATACTTGGTATAAGAGATTTCATCAAAATTTGGTTACTATAAAGCTAGAAATAGCCTTTGTTAATGGATACTCTTTGGGTATCTGGAATGATATCTCTTTCTCTACCTTAGCCAAACTAAATTATGATCATCTTCCAATTATTTTAAAATTGAATAAAATATATTTTAAGACTTCCTTACCTTAATATTTAATAATGTATTGTCTAAAAATTATGATTGTATCAAAATAAATCAAGATACCTAGAATTCCATGAGCTTTAAGGATAATGATTTCTCTTGTACTTTAAATCTAGTAATCTTTAAAAGGGAGGCTAAAGGAATGGATCAGGCTCTTATTCAGAAATATTGATGGAAATATTGCCTCTCTTTATGCATCCATTCAGAAAATACAAGAAATAAGCACACAACTTGACTTTGATAATGATTCCAGGAATGAAACTGATATTTCATGTGATCTGTCCAAACTTATAGAAATTAAAGAAAACTCTCAAAAAGAAACCTTGGGTTTAAATGTATTAATGATGGTGAAAAAACTACATTTTCATTAATGTTCTTCATAAATAATGGACACTTTTTATACCTCTATCTCCCATAAAGTATGGTGATAATTTGTTGCTTGATAGGTAGAAAATTTTCAATCAAGTTGTTTCTTTTTACATAGATCTTTTTAATGGGATTGGAACTAATGAAAATTTAATGGAAGGAGTAATTATTACTCTTATAAATGATGGTGATAATGAGATGATTAGCTCATTTCATCTAGAATGTTAAATAAAAGAAACAATGTTTAGTTAGTTCCCTAGGTTCTGATGAATTTACCAATCACTTAATTCAAGCCTTTTGGGATCTTATTTACAATGATGTTTGTAGAATTTTTTAATGTTTTTTCAAAGGAGGCCCATTTATACAAGGAATAAATCATCAATTCACTTCTCTTATTCCAAATGTTGATAATTACAATGAAATAAATCAATTTAGTCTTGTTTCTTTAGTCAATACTATTTACAAATTTATTGGTAAAATACTTGCCTCTAGAATCATGAAAATTTCAAACAAAATCATCTATTATAATAAATTTGGTTTCATTAAAGGGAGGAATATACAAGATTTTCTTATAACATCCTCTGTATGTGTTAATTTAATTAGGAAATCGACCATAGGGGGTTATATTTCTTTAAATATTGATATCATAAAGTCAGTTGATACTATGGATTAGGGATTTATTTTTAAAGTATAGTCCAATTTTGGTTTCAATGGTATTTTTTTCAATTGGATAAAGACTCTTCTTTTCAAAACATGAATTTAAATCTTAATTAATGTCTCTCTTGAAGGTTATTTATCTTACTCAAAAGGGGTGAGGTTGGGTGATCCCCTATCAGAAATTATATTTTCTATTATAGAGGATTATTTGAGCATACTTCTTTTACATATTTCTAAGAATGGAAGTATTAAGCCCATAACGTAAAATAGAGGTATTCTTGCCCCTTACTACCTATTTTATGCTGATGATATTATTCTCTTTATCCAAGGTGAAAATAAAAATTTCAATCATATTAAAGAAGTCTTTCATCATTATCAATGTTTTGTGGTAAGCCTCAAATCTCTCACTTTAGAGATGTTATGAGTCAAATTATAAATCAATTAGCTACTTGGAAAGGTAAATCCATTTCAATGACTGGAAGATTCTTCCTTGTAAAACATATCAATGTCTTCAAATTTGTTTACTCATTTATGGTTTATAAATGTCTAATATATTTTCTAAGGAAAATCAATACTTATATGAAAATTTTCATCTGGAGTGGGAACATTCATGAAATAAGAATATTTATTATCTCTTGGAAAACCTATTGTAAACCTATTGATTTTTGGAGACTTGGAATAAATAATCTTGAGATATTTAAGTGGGCTCTTCAATAACACTTTATGTAGATACTAATTAATCATAAATCAGATTAATTGGAATTTATTAGAGATAGATTATTTCTCAATATCAAGTTTGAAAATTTTAGTTACCTGGAGTCCTCTATTTGGCCCACACTCAAACACTCATTCAGCTATATCATTACTCATGCTTATTTTTTGGTGAATAAAAATTATTCTTTGAAATCTTTTTCTGATAATTAGATAGGTTTACCTCTCACAAATATGATAAATTTTGACGACTTTATGATGAATTCAAATGTTACAATCAAGGGTAAGCATTAAAATTCAAATTATCTACCTGATGATGTAAAGAATGTAATATTTAATTAATCATTAATCGATTAGGATGGTGTTATCATCAGGGATACAACAAAAAATGGTATTCTTATAGAAAATAATTTCTATCACAACTCGATTGAAGGGATTCATCATGGATGATTGGGAAAGTTACATAAAAAACATATTTCTTCATCCTGATTCACACTAATATGGAGGATTGATCATTGAAAAATTCTTATTGATGATTATTTACAAGTTGTTTGTATATCTCTATGATCTATATGTGATTTATGTCATCAAAATAGAGAGTATATTAATCATCTATTCTTGAGTTATGATACCACCACTGCACTATGGATTTTTTCCTCAATGTTTTTCATGTTAAGCTTCCTTAGACTGATTCGATCGTGGTATGTCTATAGAACTATAATAATGTTAATATATCAATGCATATATTATCTCAATTTTAGGTTTCTTGTGTTGAACTTATAAATTTAATCTGTTGAATTAAAAATTCTTACAATCATGATAACATAGATATCAATAATTATGTTACTCATCTAAAAATCCTCATAGAAGTTAGAGTTTCAAGTTCCTTATATTAGGTAAGATGCAATAACTCGGTTTATGATCTAGTGGTTCTAATATTCTTTTATATTTTATCTGGTTTTCTACTTCTACAAGTCATGCTTGAGTTTTTTTGGACCTTCCTATTCACGGACTAAATAAAATGTAATACGGATAGGCCTCCCAAGAGTAATCCAAAATATACAGGATATGGGGTGTTCTTTAGGGATTACAAAGTATATTTTGTGGGATGCCTTTTTGGATCTGGTGGCACTTACACAACCTTATAAGCCAAGATGTTGGCATTGATAATTGCACTGAACATGTCCAAGAAAAGTGGTTGAAATAAGTTATGCTTTTAATGTGACTCTAATATCTTGGTTCAAGTATTAAGAAATTAATATCTTCATATATCATGTAAAGTTACTACCTAATGGATTAATTTCATAGATTCCTTCTCAAAAATGTTCTTTTTTAGCATTTATGTTTTTAGATAATCTAATTATCTTATGGATGGTATGGAAAACAAAGGTATTGGTATGAAGGGTTTTGTTTTTTATGATAATCATCATGAAGAGCTCATGCCCCTTTTCCAAAGGTATTATTTTAATGTTCCATCTTTTTAACCTTTGTAAACATTTTTTTTATTTAATTTAAGAAGCTTTCCCTTGGGGTAAGTACTCACCATTTAGTCAAAGGATATCCTAATATCTACCAAATATCTCCTATCATCCATTATATAATATTCCATAATAAAATTATTTTAATTACATCATTTACATAAAGAAAGAATAACCAAACCCAAGGGGAAATCTTGGAAAAAAATTAAAAAAATATCTAATATTATTTCCATCAAAAGAAACAATTAAAACATCCTAATAATATCCCTATTCCACCTTAAAATCATGAAGTCCATAGAATAAATAACCTTGTAATTGGATCATATCAAAATAGATATAAAAATATGAAAAAAAATCACGAAGTCTTCCATTGACTATGAAATGAGAAATACCTAAGTTGAGGGGTGATTTCAATATTCCTTGGTGAAATCAAAACTCAAAATCTCCACTTAAGTAAAAAAAATAAGCAGATACAAAAGGGAGAGATAAAAAATAATATGAAAATAGGGGGAAACTTGCCTTCAATTGGGCATGAACAACTCCCCTTGATTCATCCTTGAATTATAATTTAAAAGGAGGGGGATGTGAATATCAAGAAGAAACCATAGAGGAGCTCTCAATTGGATAGAGAAAATGAAATTCTAAGGGGATAATAAGGGGGTTTAAATAATTGAGTAAAAAATAACTAACAGTACCTCCAATAAAAATTATAGGACCTATGGCTATCAGGAACCCAATAGCATCCCCAGAAACACCCCTTTAACTAAGCTCACTGGGAAACTGGTACCCTCTACCAGGTATCTATTACTACCTATAGTTGTAAAACTATAGGTTTCAACACCTCCATCATACCCAAATCTCCAAACCTTTTACAAAACCTCAAAAAAAAAATGTAAAAACACTTGTAATTTCATCCGTGAATATAAATATTCAATACTAAATCCCCAAATGAAAAATGATCCCCTCTTTAGAACCAAAAATTCAAATAATCCCTCTCTTTCATCACTTAAGTTCCATAATTAAATATAAATTCTAGATTAAATATATCTTCTAGTAAATGTGTCTTTATATACATAATTAATTTTATAAATTATTGAAATTATTCTTCAAAACTTATTTAGTTCAAGAGTTATTTTAAGATTCTTCTGGTACGTTTTTTAAACCCTTTTTAAATAATTCAGAATACCTTAATAAATTATCCATTTTTAAGTGTCGGTGTTATGGTCCCAAAAGATCATTTGAACCTTAAGAGGGGGTGAATTGATATTTGATTAAATTAATAATTTTTCCTTCAATTATATTATTTAATAGGATATTGTTTCTAAGTTTATATGAATATATGTTCAATCTATAAATTATTATCATGTGCTTCATAATGAAAGAAAATAAGGAACAACTAGTATAAATACACAACTAGTTTTACTCAATTTTACTAAATGGGATATGTCCAAGAAGAATATAATTTTTATGTACTAATATACACTAATTATTTATTTTGAATAAAATATTTAGGCAATCATCACTCATCACTAAGACTCGTAGCTAGTATAAAGAATTAAAATCACTCATTATTACCTAAGACCTACTCTCACATCCACACTCTTAACTCAATACCTTGAGGCGGGTATTCAATAGTTTACAGATATAGAGGGATTTCCCAAATCAATATACAAAAATTGATAATCTTTAGACCAAAACTCTAGATATAGTATACCAATGAAATCCACCTCATTGATTTAGTCTTCAAAAAACCATATTCAAATAACTCAAATGAATGAATTAATTATTCTATGAATAACATTCATTATAATCTAGATATAATAAACTCTATGTGATTATAGTTAGTCTAATATCTTCATAAATCCCCATATAATTTTCTCCTTTATTAATCAGATACTATAATAGAATAGTTATTTGTTAAGAGAACTGATCTTTAACACATTCCACCAATATTTTCTTTCTTTGGATATATCTATAAAAGAATTTTCTAATATTCTCTTATTTGGAACTGAATGTATCAATGATATGAATATCATTACCTTTCTCTTCTTATTTCATATATATATATATATATATATATATTCTCTAGGTATTCTTCTTCCTTCAAAAAATTCTATAATATTCCTATTTTAATATTGCAGGAGATATGGATATAATATCCCTATAAAATCAACCTATATTCTCTATTTGATATCTAATATAGATATTATAACTTTTAACTTTATATTTTCAATCCAATCATTCCATTCAACCTTATATAAATCTCATTCAATGATATCTTTAAATCTTCATTGATTTTATCCATTTAATTCATTTATAAAAATAGATGATGAAAACTTAAATAAATTTTAATGATTTTATCCATGTAATAATTATGTAACTTTTCATCTCTTGATCTCACTTATGCAATATTTAAAAAACTCATTCTAATATCATATGAAATCACATTCAAATTAACATCTTTAAATATCACTTATATGAGATTTGAAAATTTTGGTTCTATTTTATGTAACTTCACTTATGAATTACCAACAATTATATTACCAATTAAAATTTTTAGTCTCATATATATGAAACTAATCCTCCATGAATACAAACTTACATAATTGTTTGAAATTTAAAATCTCACTTTTGTATCTCTAAAATCATTCTTACATGGAAAATAAAAACTTTACCAAAGTTCATCAAGCCTTATTCAAACACTCTAAACACTTAAAATATAGTTTTAATAATCCATAATGAATATTTAAATTATTTTCATAGCTGAAAAACAACATCATAATTATTCTTCTATTAGAGTTGGTGAACTAGGACCAACTTTCTTAGTACTTGATTACATGTTTTTCTTATTAAATAAGTTTTCTTATAACTTCATGATTGTTCTTCTATATAATATTTGTATATGATAATTTTTATAGATTATATATATCACACTAAAAGTCCATATAAGTTTCCCACTATGATGATAAACTATAGGTTCCACGACATTATTCGTGAACCTTGTTCTATAGCCAGATGATATTTTCTGATGGGATAAAGACAATACCGACTATTAGGGGTAGGAGAATCATAATAAAATGAGACACCTTCTCATGGTATTATGCCTTGGTAATCTCCACGATAATAGGTTATGAAAATAGAACCATTAATATAAAATCCACATTTCCATGTGGATTTGGATGTTTCTATCTACAAAAATGTGTATTGATCCTTAAACTTTAAGATTATCATTAATAGATATTAGGATTCATGTTATTTTATTCATTAAAAACAAACATGATGATATATTTTCTCAATTAAGTAGGATACATTGGGTGCTTCAGGAGTAATATTCCATTAATGGATAATGAGAGAAAGGATTTATCCCTTTTGTGGCATGATGAAATTTGATATCTTATGCCCAGATATAGGAATTTAATTGAATGAATAAATCCATGACCATGGTGTTCGATGTGATATTTTATTTCTATAAATTCAAAGAAATAGACATTGATCATATCAGTTTATAGAACCGGTATGAAAAATTATAGATTTGGGATATTGTGATCAAATGATTATATTACATGGTAAATGGTCATAAGAGGCTGGAAATTGTTGTGAATTTCACTTCTTTCTATATGGATTCCTTGGCATGTTACTAAATGATAACCTTGGACTTTAGGTGGTTATGTCTAATTCCACTAAGAAATAGGTCTATAGGGTCACACAATAAGTGTATCTACAGTCTTAGTTAAATTATAGTATTGAATTTGACAAGTTATAAAAATTAATATTTATTTGGGTTTGGTTGATCACTATTATTTAATCACAAGTTATTAGAAAGAATAAGTGAGTTAAATAATAATAATACATATTTGTTTAAAAGTTTGGAAAATAAAATATTTATTATATTTATTATAGAATAATATAGTGATATTTATTTTTTAGATAAATATTCATTATTCAAGAATCAATAAATTCCAATAAGGGAATGTAGATTAAGTTTAAGGGTACGATTGAAAATAATTTAAATAATATTTATTTGTAGATTCTTAAAGTTTTTTCAAATGTAAAACATTTAATACTAAATATATTATTGTTATTATTATTATTATTATTGAAAATGGTGAAAATTAAGTATTATAAATATGGAAAGGGTTTAGTGTGATATTTTCTAACCCTAAACCTTCCATAATAAATATCTAATTATATCACTTTCCAAAAAATAAAATTCTTGTGCACAATGAATAGTGTGAGACTCTCTTAATCCCTAGAGAGAGATAAAGAGATCTAGAGTTATATCATCCCTTAATCTCTCAATATAATTATAGGACATCAAGATCTCTTCCTCTCCCAATAAGAACTCTGTTGTGATAAATCATGAACAACACAAGTGATCAAGGGCATTTGTTCTAGCACCCAAAAAATTCTACGACATTGTTAGAGATTGTGGTGCCCGTATGGATCACTACTAGATGGATTATACCCTTGGATACTAGATTAAAACAATAGTATGACAAAATATTGTTAATCAGATCATTAATAAAAGTATAATTACAAGTTGAGGTAATTCCATATCTGCTCATAAATTAATTATAAACTAACTATGAATATCCTTCACTTTTGGTTACATTATTTTAATAATTTTAAGTAATATATTATTTTCATTGGACATGACATTCTGAACATTTTAATCAATGATTTAAAATCATTTATGACTAAAATATGATATTTCTGTACCATTTAAGGATACTTCCACTATGCTCAGAACCTACAAAATGGTATCTGAGCTGTCACATGTTTAATTTATAATTATTTATTATTCATTGATATTTTATGTGTTTTAATTTTATTTTACTTATAATAGATTTATTTTAATATATGACTTCATCATGTATTACCTTATTTTTTCTTGATAACATAACTTCTGAACTATTAAGAATTAAAAATGAATAAACATGTTAATGAACACCTTTGGAGGTGTAAAAGGTTCTTCCTGAAAAAACTAGAGTACATAGCATTTTCTTTACATATACACACCATATATTAAGTTTTCTCACCTATATATATTTCTATCTAGTTATATATGATAAAATCTGATCTAATATTTGAATAGATTGGATCAGTGTGTAGATCTAAATAGATTGGAACATGGAATGAAGAACTACATGTCATGTAACCACTATACATGAAATGTAGTCCCTTTTATATCACATCAGAGTACAGAGAGTGTTCTGAGCATGTTGTGTATCAAATAAAAGACATTGGGACTTCCATGTCATGAAAAAATAAGTTACATGCCATGTAACTCAATTTCTTCCACATGAAGGGAACACGCCCAGTCCCAAGGTATGTGTTTCAAACATGGGAAGATGAAAAGTACACCCCTTGTATTTTTTGTATATGTCATGTAGTATACTACTGTAAGTTTTCTAAAGTTTTTGTATAAAGAATTATTAATTGTATAACTAAACCTATTTATTATGTGTTCCATATGTTTTTCATTCGATAGTACATGCCATTCCATATGATTAACAATTATATATTAAATTAATTTTCATGTTAAAATTTTTGACGAACACATGAGGATTCCTCCAACTACACTTGTGTACTATATTAATTTTAAATGAAATTGATTTTTTTAATTATATATGAGGATGGGTTAAATATTCTTGCATGGAATTAAGATAAATTGAATTAATTACATTAATTTATGGAACATTGCCGTAATTAAAGAATGAATCAAAGTAATTGATATATGAATTGAAAATGATTTCTTTTTATTTGATGTGTGGATGGTCATGATATTAGAGAAACCCCTATATGT
Source organism: Viscum album (assembly GCA_963277665.1). NCBI lineage: Eukaryota > Viridiplantae > Streptophyta > Magnoliopsida > Santalales > Viscaceae > Viscum > Viscum album. The sequence goes on along the minus strand of OY728125.1, from coordinate 1,549,203,897 downwards.
TATTGATTTCTTTTAACTTATTGTTATTAATTTAAAATTTATAGTTTTCATGTCATCCCTTCCTCTTTATTATGTAAGGGCCTGAATAGTTGTAGTTTCTTTTATGTAAACCCCATTTAACCAATCCATCAGATCCCCTCACCTGTATGTGAGTAAAATATTATAAAGGATGGATCTCCCAGGTGAGAGGGGGTAGCTTGAGTCAAGTATTGAAGGAAAATTCAATCATGGTGATACATAGGAGTGGAGAAGGAATGTTGCAAAATTGACCAAGTTACAATTCAATATGTGTCCTCCCCTAGGGTTGAGGGTTAGTTTATCATCTTCCAGAAAAACTAACCATTAAAGAATATCATGATCATTCCAATTATATTTTTTTTTTCAGTTTTAGGGTTAATTATTTATATTTTTTAATGTTGTGAGATCACCTAATAAATGAATTAAAAATCATGCAATATATAATAAAATATAATTGTATTATGCATAAATATTTTATCAAACATGATTAATAAATTAAGTAAAATCCACTTAATATTAAAAGGAATGTAAAATGATAAAATGGTCTTTATGCATAAGGATATATAATCCCTCAACTAAAATATTAAGTTGGTATATTATTCAAATACTTATGTTAGAAATGACCTCATAGTTCAAAGTTCTTGACCAACCCATGTTGGGGTGATTTCAATTATCATGTAACTTTTAAATTGATGTTTTAGGTTGATTTATCATACTTTACCTAAAGGGTTGTCATCCCAAGTAGAATTGGTGTAACTAAGAGGCAAAAGTTGAGTAAAAATTAAAATAGGATTTCAAGATTGGGGATTTCACTCAACATATCAAGGAAATAAGATCTAATTTAGTTGGCATGTTATACCTACCAAAAAATTTTAAAATAACTTTTCATGCCCAATTCTGGGTTATGAGAAAGAGAATATGGATCCTTTAAACTAGAATATCTATGTGACAAGATATTTTGAGAATACTGGAGTGGGATATTACATTTCTAAAAATAGTGTGAGATTAATTGAATTTAATTATATTTAAATTTATTAATCTATTTTTGTAATCAAAACAAGTACTAATTATTTGCTCTTAATTTATAGAAAATGTAAAGTCAAACAACTTAGAAAATATCACTATGATCCATAATTAATAAGAATAACAGTTTAATCAAAAAAAATCAAGGAATGGTATATGCACTTTCACATTATACTATTCCATGAATAGAAATCATACATGTTGGAAACCCCACTTCTTAAGTTACTTTCTAAAGTGGTTGATGAGGAAAAAGTATCTCTCTATATAAAAAATATGTATGATACTATGGATATACAATTTTTCATGTTATCCCACTTTTCCAATGAGATTATAAAGAAATATGATGTTCTGGATGCATATAAAATTTTTTCTCACCTTAAGGATCTCTATTAAGAGAATGTGAGATCAGTGAGATATGAGGTCACCAATGCACCATTCACATGAAAACTTGGAGAGATGATTCTGGTAGGGGAACATGAAGTTAATATGATAGGATACGTTGATAACCTAAACATATTATGTTTTAACATCCATGATGATCTATGCATAAATATCATTCTATTCTCATCACTTAAAAACTTCTCTAGTTTTATTGTGAATTATAATATGTGAAATAGAAAGAAGAAACTTTTAGAACATCTTACTCTTATTATATAAGTTGATAAAGACATGGGGTGTGAAAAACCCATTTTCATTATATTGAATAAGTTGAATAGGAATAAGAAAGGGGGTTTAATACTCATTCCACGTCTAATGATTTAGAGCACCATCCCTCTAAGAAAAAGGTGATCTAGAGGGAAGAAAAAGAACAAGATGCATTATTAAATACTTTATGTGGTGATCAAACTTGTATCCAAATATAAGAACCAAGTAGATTTGAGAATATTACAATAGATGAGGTGGATCTATGGTATTACAATACAGTTAGGATGACTTCTCTAGCCATTAGAGACTACCACCTCACATTATCAACATAATTTATTTTGGTTTTTAAGAATTTTTATTATGTTCCTAGTGATACCAAGAAAATTATTTCAATTTATTTTTCTGATATGGATTTTTTTTCATATTTGGAAATAAAGGTCGATACTTTTATAAAGATATCATATATTATGGTATAAAAAAATTGAATAATGATATTTATGTATTAACTTATGAAAACCAAATATTGGTAGAATATAATTAAACAAACATGTGTGACTCAGATAACACCCATTTATGGTATCACTATCTTGGTCATGTAAATGAGAATAATTTGAAAAAGCTCTATAAATATGGTTACATTGACTCTTTGAAGATTAATCCACATGAAATATTATATGCTTGGTTAAAAGGTAGTATAACAAAACCACCATTCAATGGTCAAGGTGAGGGGGCATAGAGATTCTATATTTGGAACACATAGATGTGTGAAAACCTTCTCAAGTATAGGCTAGAGGCGAATTATCACACCTTATTAATTTAGCATAAGACTTAATTGGGTATTGTTATATCTACTTAAGGATGTATGATTATGAATCCTTTAATAATTTTAAAGATTACAATAATTTGGTTGATAATCATCTTAATAAGAAGATAAAGAAACTCAGATCAGATCGATGTGGTGAATATCTTAAAAAAAGACTTTATTGAATTTCTATGGGAGTATGGGATTTTATATCAACTCACTCAACCTTATAAAACATAGTGGAATGGTGTAAGTGAAAGGAGAAACCATACCATGTTGTTCATGGTAAGGTCGGTGATGAGTTATGTAATATTTTTATTATCTCTTGGGGGATATTCATAATAAAGGACATTATATTTATTAAAAAAAGTACCAACTAAAGAGGAAAATGGCATTCCATTAAAGTTATGAAGTTAAAATAAACCTATTTTTTGACATGTTCGAGAATGGGTCTGTGAGGTTCTTATTAAGGATGTTTCAAGAAGAAAACTAGTACCTAGAGGAATTAAGTGTATCTTTATAGGAAATACCAAGGAACCAAGGGGATACTACCTATAGAATCCATTAGATAAGAAAGTAATTATCTCAATACATGTTGTCTTCCTTGATCGGTAGAATATGCTCAAGGAGGATAATGGGAACAAAATTGACTTCAATTAAGTTGATGATAAATATACACAAGATTCGGTACTATTAGGACCAAGTTGGATTGAGGAGTTTTTTAAAAGAAGTTTTCTAGAATTATAGTATTTTTATGTATTTATGAAAAATAACCTCACTTTTTATATTTTGGTGATCGGATGAAGGAGTATCAGACATTGAGGACTAGAAATATATTTCTCAAGAAATTCCATCAATTTACGTTTTATTTTCCAAATTTTGTTTTCTAAGTGTTCGTGTTTTCATACTTATGTTTATGAAATGAATATTTTCAGAATAGACTAGGAAAATGTATCAGATTCAGAATTTCTTTAGAAATGTTCAACATAAAAAATCTGATGATAATTTTTTGTGATAAAATTTATAAATATCATGAGTTATCTAAAATTTTTTAATCCGACAATTTTTTAAAAATATGAGAAAAATTTTCTGGTTATAAATTTTTTTATAAGAAGTTGTGTGAAAGAACTCCATAAACAAGAAAAGACAAGTTATTGGAAATCAAACTAAGATTTTTATTGAAATATAGATGTTTTTGAAATTAATTAAGATTGTAAGTTGTTAAGACTTGAAAATATGGGAAGTATTAGAACTTTACAAAATAATTCATAAGATTTTATGTCGATTTCAATGTTCTAAACATCATGAAGAAGTCATGATAAAAGAAATATTGTATAGAAGAAAAGAGAAATGTGAATTTATGGTATTTTTAAGAAGTTGAAGTTTTCCAAACACAGATCAGTCAGATGAGAAGTAGACATTGATCTATTAGATGAAATGTTTGGCACATATAAGAAATCGAATGTAGAGTCCCACCGAATATAGAACATCAGACTGCCCAAATTTTATTGGATGGGCCTGTGTTTTTTATTATGAATTATAAGAGTTGTTAACACCAATAAATCAGTTGAATTGTTCACACTAATATATCAGAATATTTTTTGACACCTATCCATCAGACGATCTTCATATAAAAATCCATCAGACTGGATATTTATATTGGTTCTTTGGATTATCTATTTGACACTGATAAACAATTAGATGATAGGTTTCATTGGATGTAGTTTTTTTAGTCTGGGGAGTATTTGAACAAAAGAAGAAAGTGGATTATAAGATATTCTATACAATAATTTTTAAGATAGATATATTTTGAAGTTATTATTCAAGTGAATTTGAGTTTCAATAATTTTTGGAGAATTCATGAAGATTTGAGAAGACTCCATAAGTTTTGAGAAGAACTGAGATGTGGTTAAATGAAGTTCAAATGGACGTAAATTTCAAATATTTGGAATTTTTTGAGTGGGAAAATTATTTCAAATTCCTACCTTTGATGTTTTGGGTGTACCTATATAAATGGGTTCAAGTAAAATTTACTTGGTGACTATTCACATGAACAAAAGGAAAAGATCTAGAATTTTGGTTTAAAACTAGTTTCTAGACAGATGTTATGATTAGAGAAGTTATGATCATAGAAGGTGTTCTCAGAGAAGTTGTTGTTAGAGAAGTTGTGATCTAAATAGTTGTAGTTTGGATTCACTCGATTGAATTGAATAATCGGTCTAGAAAATTAAACTTGTTTCCAAATTGATGAATCATACAGAGGAATTAGAGTTGGTGATGGGATTAAGTTCTATACAAAATCTATAGAATTTTTTCCCACCAACTATCAGGTAATAAAGTGAAGATTTTTTTAAAATTTTGAAAAATTAATTTTTTTGAAGCATCATAGTGACAATTTTTTAAAACTATTAGTGAAGGTTTCTTTACTTTTTACAATATCTTATTTACACCTTTAGTACTAGAGGAAGCACATGCACTGTTGTGTTAATAATAGTGCTATACAAGTGTAAGAGTATTTACTACTTTTTATATCAACACAAACAGATTTTTTTCTAGTGGATTTTGAAGTATTGGATTATTTCGAAACCATTCCAAGGAATATATACCCTTATTGAGTGGTGAACCTTGTAAATAATTTTGTTCCTGTGGATGTGTTTGAAAGTTTTTTTAGAAAATTTGTCTCTATTTAACAAGAGGTGAACATTGTTAAGAAATTTAACATAAAAAAGAAAAGGATATCATTGATTCACCCACTCCCTCTTTTAGTTATTACATTGATCCTACATGTGCCTTTTCAGGTACAATAACTTTTTCCACATGTCCCCATGGAAGATGTTTTTCCAAAAACATAAGTACTGCATAAGATTACTAGAGATGTAACAAAACTTGAGAGATATGGTTTTCTATTCACTGATGATGATGACTCATTATTGGTTTACAATGATTATCCACTATCATAAAAGGTAGTTGTAAAGCTATCAGAAGCTGTAATATTGAATGAATCCATGAATTCTGATATGAATTCTTAGTATCAAAACAATGTTTGGGTTTTGATTGATCCTACAATGTATATTAAACCCATTCGGTGTAAATGGGTATTTAATAGAAAAATAGACAAGGAAGGTAAAGTAAATACATATAAATAATGACTAGTGGATAATGGTTTTAGACAACATTAATTCATTAACTATGATGAAAACTTTTCTCAAGTTTCCATATTTAAGTACATTATAATTTTACGTGTCATAATAGCTTACCATGACTATGATATCTATCAAATGAATATAAAAATAGATTTAATTAATGGAAAACTTCAAGATGATATGTATATGACATAAACAGAAGAGTTTTTTACTCCATAAAATGGAAAATGGTATGAAAATTTTAAAGATCAATTTATGGGTTAAATAAATAATTTAGGTTATAGAAAATTTGATTCAATTAATCCATAAAATAATTTGGTTTCTTTAATATAAAATTTGATCCATGTATTTATAAATGGATTAGTTGGAGTATGGATGTTTTCATTTTAGTAAATATTGATGATGTACTAATAATTAGAAATAATAAACTATCCTTAAAACTGGTTAAGGCATAGTTGAGGAAGTGTTTCTATATGAAGGACTTAGGTGAAGCAACCTACATTCTAGGGATCAAGATCATGCATGGTATATCCAATTAGTTACTTGAGCTAGGTCAAGGTACATATATTTACTAGATACTAAAGAGTTTCATTATGTAACAATCCATGATAGGATTGGTTCTAGTGTCACATGGTATACATATTTCTATAAAAATATGTCCTCAGACCCAAGAAGAAAGAAAGATAATGAGTAAGATCTCATATACTTCAATGATAGGATATATCATTTATTCGATATAATGTATGGCTCCTGATATTGAATATGATTTGATCATGGTAAGAGGATATCAAGCATATCCAAGTGAACAACATTAGACTGCTTTTAAGGCTATCCTGAAGTATTTGATAAATGTTAAGGACATGTTCCTAGTGTATGGAGGAGATGAAAAAATAATCACCAAGGGTTATACAGATTCTATTTTTCAGATAGATCAGAAGGATATGAAGTCATAGCTTGGGTATCTCTTTTGTCTCAATAGGGGAGTTGTGAGATTGAAGAGTTCAAATCTATCGATTGTCACCAATTTTTTAGCAAAGTTTGAGTATATTATAGATTCTAATACATCAAATGAAGCATTTGTATTTTCAACCTTTTCCAAGATCTTTATGTGGTACCTAGAAGTAAATATCATATCATTGTTTACTATGATAACACTACAATAATGGCTCCCTCCAAAGAGTCAAAGTCACACTAAAGGAAAATGTTCATACTTCATAATTTTCATATAATGAGGGATAGTTTTAAATGAGGTGAAGTTTAAATGAGAAATGTATCCATAGATAAAAACATGTACAACCAATTAAAAAATGATTTATATCCACAAAATCATGAGTTTCATGTGAGATCTAATGGACTGAAAGTTGTTTCCAAATGGCTCAAGTCCAAGTGGTGGTCTGTTGGAGATGGTTCTCTAGAACATAATTTATTAGTACTTGATTACATGTTTTATTATAAAATAACTTTTATTATCACATAATATTATTGTTCTTCTATGTAATATTTTTATGTTATAATTTTCTTAGAATATATACCACGCAGAAAGGTCAAATTAATTCCCCGCTATGATGAGAACCTAGAGGCACCACGACATTATTATTTAACCATGTTCAATAGATGGACAGTATTGTCTAAAGGGATATACAAAATATATGATATTAGGGGTAGGAGGCTCATAAGACATTTATACAACTTATCCTAGTTTTTTCCCTTAGTAATTTCCAAGATAGGAGGTTATGATAACATACCTGTTAATAGGACATCCACATTTCCTTATGTCATAGGATGTTTCTATCTACAGATACGTGGATTGATCCTTAGAATTTAATATTATCATTAATGGATATCGTGACTGAAGTTATTTTATGTATTTAAAAAACCATGATGAAATATGCTCGTGGAGAAGTAGTATATGTTGTCTATGTCGTGAGTGATATTTCATTAATCGATAATGCAAGAATGGATTTATCACTTTTTTCTCTTGGAAAAAGTTGATATCTTAGGCTCTTTGATGGGAATGGAATTTCCTAAATAAATCCATATTCATGGTGTTTTATGGGTGATTTAATTTCTGTAAAGTCCAAGAAAGATACATCGATCATATAGGTTAATTGAATAAGAATGAAACCTGTTTGATTTGAGATATTGGGATAAAAGGATTATATTACATGATAAACATTCATATAAGGTTAGATATCATTTTGGTAGTAAGTTCTTTCTCTGTGGATTCCTTGTCATGTTTCTAGACACTAACCTTAGACTTTATATAGTTATTCCTAATTCTACTGATAAATATACCAATATAATCACACACTAAGTATATCTGCAATCTTAGTAAAATTCTAGTATTAAATTTAACAAGTTAGAAAAATAATATTTAATCGGGTTTGATTGATCACCATAATTTAATCATAAGTTATTCAAAATAATAAGTGCGTTAAATAAAAATAATAATTTTTTTTTTCAAGTTTGGTGAATATGAAATTTATTATATTTATCGATGAATAATTGAGTGATATTTATTTATTAAATAAATATTCATTATTCTAGGGTCGGTAAATGTTGATAAGGGAAAGTGAAACGAGATTTATGGTCTAATAGGAAGTAATATGAATGATATTTATTTATATATTATTAATTTTTTTATATTTAAAGCAATTATTATTATTATTATTATTATTATACATGGGGTCCATTAATAATTATAAAGATGAAAAGGTTTTAGGGTGCAATTTTCCAACCCTAAACCTACCAAAATAAATATCAAATTATATCACTTTCCAAAAATAAAATTGTTATGAATACTAGATAGAGTGAGACCTTGTTAATACCTAGAGATAAATTAAGAGATCTAGAGTGCTCCTCCCTTCCTCTCTCAAGAAAATGAGAGAACATCAAGAGATCTTTCCCTCTTGAGAAGAACTCTGATGTGATCAACCACTAACAACAGAAGTGATCATGATTAGATTTACTTGAACTTGATGATTCTAAGGAGTCATTCATATATTTTAGTGCATGTGTGGATCACAACTAAAGGGATTTGTAAATTAGATCCTATAGTTAAATGATGGTATGAAAAGATCATGTTAACCATATCACCAATGAAAGTGGAATTACAAGTGAGGTAATTCCACATCTGCTCATAAAATAATTATGAATTACATGTGAACATCCTCTGATTCTGGTTCTGGTGTTTTAATCTAGTCAATTAAAATATTTTTTTCATTGGACATGAGTTTTTGATCATGTGAACCAACAATTACATTTGATTTACAAATAAAAGATGATATGTTTATACCACTGAAGTATGCTTCCACTGGGCTTGAAACCTACATCTTAAAATTATCTTATACCCACTCTCACTAAGTTATTTTAGCTTATCTATCTTATAGTTTACAATTTATTTCAGCCTATCCATATTATCTCCTTTTAAATTCTCAAGATCCACCCTTTTCTAATAAAGATATTTTATATTCTACACAATGAACATTAACAAAACTTCTTCCAAGTATTCAACTTCAGTATTCCTTATTTGTAACATTTTTAAAACTATAATTAATTTAATACATATTCATTTCTATTTGAATATTTAATATTAAAAATTTTATTATACCTAATATTCAACCCTTCCATCATTAAAAATGAAATTTAAAAACACATACCTCCATCCTGAAAACAAATCAAACCATAATTGAAAATAAATCTACTATAAAATTGAAAGAAATACCAAATTAAACCTATAGATGTAACATTAAGCTCTTTAAAACTATGTAAATCTCATTGAGTAATCCAATTTACAAACAAAAATTTCTTTAATTATCTATATCTTATGTACTTTTAACTGATTGAAAATTAACTTTTTATTATAAAATCACTTTTTAGGAAAAGTGAGAAACCAGTCCCAGTTAATCTGGAGGTGAAGCCTCATAGGAGAAAGTGAAGCCATCAAAGCAAAGACTTAGCCTATTAGTGCTTTCCTCTCCGTAAAGATTCAGGTTAATAAGCCATACCTTCGCTGCCGGGTCATTGCCAATAACGTTAAACATTTGGATAGTTTAATTCAAACCAATCAACTACAATAAAAAATTATGTGTTATTTTTATTCTCTTAAAAATGTGTATATTTGAAAAAACTATAAAAAAGTTTTAGAAAAAATTATATATTTAAATTAAATATATTTAATTAAGTAATGATCAATTATTTCATTCACTAATTTGAGTTGTGAGCCATTGATATAATAAGGGATGGGATTGTTTTGAGTGATAGACTTTATAAGTAATTTATTGAGGAATTTTTTATTTAATTTTTAATTGTTAATTATGTAATATATTTAAACAGTTAACCTCTTCATTAAACCTTTTGGATTTTCACATAATTATCCACCTACTCTTAACTTACAAAATAATATTTTTAAATTCATCATTATTAAAACAAATTTTTTTATCTGTTATTGAATAATAAAGTGTTAAAAAATATTATTGTTTTATATGGAGGAAAATTTTTATATTATTTATTTTGAGTAAAGAGAGGCAATTCTTGAGGAAGGTAGGTAAAAAATGGGTTATGTATAGAAATTAAAGGTTAAGTTTAGTGAAGAGGAGAGATATATGTAACTAAAAAAGGGACTCATATAGGAAGCATAATAATCTATGACTAAAAGTATTTAATATATTTCCTCTCTATTGAAATGGATTTTTAGATTGGATATATGATATAACTTATGGTTTTGATATTCCTCAATGATATTTTCCATAATGTGAAGATGTTAAGTATATTGAAATTGATCGAGTATAATTTATACATAATTTTAGTTAAAGTTAATTGTATTAAAATCACCCATGATTTATATAAATGGGAATTTATCACATTTTCATAATTTTAGTTCATTTTTATTAAATGTTTAATTTCTCTTAATATTGGATTTAAATAGAATTAGATATCATTTTAGAGGTTAAGTAAACATGATCAAAACTTATTTGAGTTATTCTATATTTATTTAAGTGAATATTTATATAACCTAAGTTTTTAATAAAAATAAATGATACAGTCAACCCTGTAGTTCATTTGGAGGTTTTTGTGAAAGCTAAAATTTACAACTGCATAGTCAACTATGAATTTTTTTTGAGTAACTATGAATCACCATGATTCAACCATGTAGAAGTTTTAATTCAACCATGAATCCATTAGATTCGAATATAATGAAAAAATGAAGATTATGACAAAACATGAAAAAAAACTACCTAAAGTGACCGTTGATAGTTTTAAAATTGATTTAAAGGTTGTTTATGTATAATTGAAGGAGATAATTCACTATGTGAGTGAGAATATTTGTTTTTGAAGTCTGGGTAGCTGAGAACTAGGATTTTATTACACCATTTATGTGATATTCGGTCACTTAATAATAGTAGGAAGAAGTCATAAAATATGATTGGAGGATATTTCCAATGGTTATTAGATCAGGCATGATGAATACATGATTTCATATATAGAAACAATAAATATCTTTTCCCACAACATCACACTTTTAAGGGAAAACAACTTGCACTAATTATTATATCACCATATCAATAAGTAAACATAGTGAGTTGTTTTTGATAAATAGGTACATTAAAGGATAACCCCTGATAGATATGGCTATTGTAAATATGACATGATAATTTTAGTCATAAAAGTTGAAGGAGAATAGGATTTTCCACTTACAACAAACTAGAATCAGAGGAAGTAGCTCAAAATTTGATAAACATGTTAAATAAAGATACAATTTATTCAATTTTTTTTTGATCATTATAGAAGATTAATGAAGATAAAATATTTTATATTTATTATGCTCATGGGGAACATGTATAACATAAAAAATCCCAAGGTGAAAACAAAATATGGTTATGAATTCTACCTAACTTAATCAAGAAAGGTCTAAATGAATTGTAAACTTAGTACCTATAAAAATAAATAAAATGATCATTTATCATGGACTCTAATGGTACTATTAGAGGATTAGATTCATGATCTAGGTTGGTGATATGGAAGAAGGTCTCAAATATTCACAATTTTCATGGAGTAATTAAACAATTTTGAATTATCCATTTAGGATGATTTGAATAAATTAGATCTAATTTAAGGTAATTAGTGGCCATCTATAAATAGAAATAGAGGTCCAAATATATAGGATTTAATAAGTTTCTAGTATTTGAATTTGTTTTATAATTTTATCTTCTTTGCTAAATTTTCATTTTTTTTGTAGCTTGTTATTTTACCAAGCTCTATAACTCCGAAAATGGAGCACTAACCTTTAGTGGTTTATTCTGAAGGGGAAGACCAATATGTAGTTCCTAAGTTACTATAATTGAATATATATTTTTGTTTCTTGTTTATATTTTCTAATTTTAGTTCTTATAGTGGGTGATTTGAGTGAGGGGTTTTAGATTTTTTTCTTCTCTATTCTTAATACGCCATTGTACTTGCTTCTTTCACTATGTGAATGTTGAAATATTTTATTTATCATCCCAATATTTATATGTTAGATTTGAATGGATCATGGATAAGTAGTTCATGGTTGTGTCCATGTATTCTAGAATGAACTTCTTGGGTCTCTACTACCTGATAGATATATCATTCAATTAAGGTTTTTTCGGGTAGTAAAATCAAAATTGTATTTAGATTACTATTCATATGGTAGATTTGAGTGATTCTAGTTAGATTATATCGGAAAAAATGGTCTAGTTCACTAGTTTTTGTTGTATTTTGAAACTTAAAATTGATCAATCGTGAGTGTTTTCTAAGTGAGTGGAATTTATTTTAACCACCAAGGACAAAACTAGAATAAATTTAGGCAAATCATGATGTAAGGAGTCTAGGTATTCCCCTTAGTATTAACTATTATTCTCATTAACATTTTTATTTTATTTTTTATTTTATTTTTTATCAAATCAAAAACCCAAAATCATTTCCCATGTTTTAAAATTATTAAAAAAAAACACACACACACACACACACACATATATGTATATATAATAAGTGAAAATTAAATAATGTAGTGTATATATAGATGAAATACTTGATACCCTATTGTAGAAGGTAAATACCATATCCTGAACTATCATATGATGTGCACTCTAGAGATCCTTTATTCATAAGAATATTTAAAAGTTTAATTTATGAATTTTTTTTATCAAAATAAAAGTACTTTTTTATTTTTTTCATAAATATATTAACTTGAGATAGATTTTTGGTATTTTTCCAAAAAAATATTTATGCGTGAAAATGTTAAAAATAATTGTCCCTACACATATTAATTTTATTTGATAAAAAGGAATTTATATTTAAAATTATAAGGTTCTATTACAATATTATTTTTATACATTGAAAATTAATAAGTTACTATAAATATTAATTACCATGGTAAAAGTAAAATGGTTATTATCAAAGAATTAATTTTATAAGAGTTGTAAATTTTTTATCTAAATAAATTAGAATAATGTACTTTAAAATATGACTCTAATATTATTTTAAATACATAAAAATATATATAAACACCCATTAAATTAATAATTGATATGAAATAATAATAAAAGAACTTAATATATAAAAACACATTTTTTTATAAATATAGTTTTTCCTATATCTTATGTTTTAATTTAAATGTTAATTTTCACATATTTAGAAATTTAATTTTGTTAAATAGATCTTAGATTTATATTCATCATGTTGAAATTTTGAAATAAGGGTCATCTTATATTTTTAGTAATAAAATAATTACCATGATTAATTTTTAATCAAGATTAATAAGGGTAAATGAGTAAATGAGGTATCTCGAATTTTTAATAATTAAAGGCCACATAAACCTTATATAAAAAAAATTAGGTATGAACTTCATAAACACATGTATCACCTACCATTTTTCCACCCAATTCACCTAACTCTTCAAGCTCACCTAACACCCATTTGATTCCATTCCAACCCCTTACCTAACTTTAGTTTCCATAAAAAAGATCATCTTATTCACCTATAAAAGAGGCCTCTCACCACCCCTTTAGTTACACTCATAAAATTTTATCCCCTACTAAAACTCTGCCCTATTTTCTTCCTATATAATTACCTTTCACTCTCATAAGAATCTTGTTGTAATATATTATCTCAAGCCCTTTCCTTTCTGAGTAATCCTCTAAGAGAAACCCAAAGTTCTCAACGTAAGTTCAATATTTTTATTAACACCTTCTCCTTTTAATTTTACATTTAAAATTTATTTTTAAAAATATTATATTATTAATTAATTACTTATAGTATACTTAATATTGTTAAATTATTTAAATAAACACTAACCTCCTTTTCCCTTTCCCGAAAGAAAAATGAAAATGTCATTTTTACATTGTACGGATTACCACCTCTGCAATGGAACGTGCTTTATATTCATTCACTGCATTACAATTATAGATATAATGGTGATATTAAAGGATAAATATGATATTTATGATATTATTATGGTTTTTTGTGAAAACTTTTATAACCTATTAATGATATGATCAATAAAAATCATCATTAATTTAATCATTTTAAATAAGCATACTAAGAGGATAATCTTTTTTTGAAATTGTTTAATGTTTTCATATACATTACTTATTCTTAAAAATACTTGTAATTATTATATATCATATTAATAAACACTAAATATTATCATTATTCTTATGCTATAATTATATTATAACAAAACCACATCATAATCACTCATTAAATCAGAGTATGTTCATGTTTAGCCCGGTTTAACCACCTATTTAAACAATAATATGAATTTATATCATATATGACCGTGTAAACTTATTTAATGGTATATTATGATTAAAATTTTTAAATAATTATTATTTTTTAGTTTTTTATATTTTATATCAATTTTTAATTCATTAATTAATAAAACACACTTCAATCATCAAGAATCACTAAAACATGCTTGTTATCAATTTCATCTTCAAGGATAAAAACTAAAACACCAATAAAAGGAATTCTAAAATTTATAAAATATTAGAAATAATACATAACGGTAACTTTAATTACTTATTGATGATTAAATTTTTAAGAATAATGAATACGAACACAATTATTATGAAAGTAGTACAAACAATCTAAACTATAAACACCTGATGTGGAAAATCGGAAGAATTCATATAGAGAATGACTATTTATGAATAGTATTAATGAAAATGTATATGATTAAGGTTATAAATTAACTTATTAATATTTATATGTTTTCCATAAAAGAGGTTAATGCATGTTCATGAAATTCAAAACAAGTGGTAAGGGTTTTCTATCTCAAATTCCACTCTTGAGACATGTTTCGTATTATGAACCTAATTTAAATTATGTTGTATATATAATACATATTTGACATGTTATATAATTAAACTAATTTTTTTCATGGTATTTTAAGATCAATTTAAATACCTCTCTTTCAATTGGTTTTGATTTAATTGTTACCCAATCCATAAGTGGGTTTTTTCATCTCAATTTTCATTCTTTGGGGATCATGCTATATTCACCACCTATTTATTTTTAATTAGGGAATAAATTACCATAGAATAATTTTACTATATTACTCATTTAATTTAAGGGATTTACATGTATATATTTTTATCACTTCCTCATATTCTTTTGATTCAATAGTTACCAAAATGATTGTAAAACTCAATCGTTTCCATGCTGGAAAACCATCCAAAGTTTAGGTAAAGTAAAAGTATGTATAGTTTCGTAGAAAATATATCCATATCTATATAATGGAATGTGTATTTGGTTATGTCTCATATACTCCTAGGGTAAATCAACCAGAAAAGGGTTGTTTGAGTATTGACTCAATCATCACACTGATGTGCGATGAATGAGCCTATGACTACACACTCGGCTAAAAACTCCCAGGCAATATGCTTCAGAATATTCACATTGTATTAATGAACCATGATAACATTATTTTCCTACCATTTAATTTTTCTCCTACCAATGGATACTATTGAACCCAATTACAATCTTTCATGGATAACCCAACACATTAAAATTATCATCGCCCCTTAACTTCTAAGTTAATTAAGGGATATACTCCTACACATCCACGTTATTATATTGAATGGGGAAGTATTTAATTCATATATTTCTCATTATATGGATATCCATGCTTTTATTCATCTAATAGTTTTCTTAGGGAATATTATGAAAAGAATTATTGACTCTTATGGTGAATACATTGGACTCAATCAGGGGACTGGTGAGGCTTGGAATTATATAGCCCTAAAATGTATCGATGGGTCTTATGAGATAAAGCAATTCGGTTTTTGGAATATACCCCTTACCATAAGAGGATAGTGTCTTAGCATAAGGCATTGAAAATATGTTATGATTTCCTACATTACACATTTATTTAGTATGAGATCAATGATAATTTTTATACATGTTTTCATTTAATATCTTGGATAAATTATACCCTCGGTTTCAGTTGATTATTTCTTCATGTTATTAATTTATTCATACCATATCCATTATACAATTATTATGTTATATAATATTATGATCTATGATACTCCTTACTAATAATCTGATATCACCCTTATTTTTTTCCTTTTCTAAGGAAACCTATAGAACTATGTGTAATTTTCAGGGATATAATGGAAGGAATAATCATGTTCTCACAATGTGTTCATGTTGTATCTTATGTTTTCAAATGTAATGTATTAATGTATATATTTTTCCAATAATAATAAACAAACCTTTGGGAAAAATTTTATTTTGTACCAATAATGTAATATAACTACCATATTTGGGTTTGTGGAGTATAATATGTTATAGTTGGTGTCATAGGAAGTTTAGTATGAACCTTGGGGACTAGATTTAGAAGAACCAAGTAATATAACACAAATACTATGAAAAACCCTAAAATTTTCTAGGAAAGACTCTAGAAAACATAATAGGAATTCTATTTTACAATTCAATATCATGAATTTATTATGTTTATTTCTTTGTAGAAAGATAATGACTAATGAGAGGAATATGAATTGTATCAACACCTATAGTAAATGCAGGGATATTCTCCCTTAGTAATATGATGAAGTTTGATTTGAGGATAATAAGTTCACAACCATATTACGGTAGTTGACCAAGGTTTTTATTAATAATCCCACACTCATAGAGCGACCTACTGATGCATAACATGTTGTCACTATATTGAAATGATTCATCTGACAACAACCTTCAACATTCAATGGAAATTATAATTCATTGGTTGATAAAAAATGGATCAAATTGATAGAGAAGGTCTTTCTGCCTTTGAGAATTATTTAAATGGAAAAATTCGTCATGTAATTATATCATCTAAAGGGAGATGTAAACTAATGGTGGTCACTAATTCACAACACTAAATAGGAAGATGAGATAAAGAGAATGGAATACAAGACATTCAAGGAGGTATTCTTTGAAAAATACTTTCATCATGAGAAAAGAAATGAAATGGAATGAAGTTCCTCAATATTATAAAAAAAGAGGAGGAAAGTGTTACTGAGTGTAAGGTTAATGTTACAATGTCATCTAGGCATGTTGTGGAATATGTACATAGATCAGAAATCAATATTGATCATTTATTTGATGATTTAAAGCCAAAAATTCTAAGGTAATTGGTATCTCAAACCTTTTCATCATATGAAGATATAGTCTCAATAACCATTCATATAGAAAAAGAGTTCTCTAGGACATATATATTCAAGAGAAATTGGGATAAGAAGAGGGTGGTAGAGAATAATGACAGGAATAATTTTGGAAATGGGAATAAAGAGAGAATGACATTTCACACATGTAATAACTGTGGGAAGAAACACCTTGAGACTTACAAGAAGGGAAAAGTATTTTATTACAGGTGTGGAGAAAAAGGCCATCAATCTCATAAATGAAAGGGAAAGGAAGTAGTTTTTTGTGTTTAATGATTTAACTGTATGGATAAGGGAAATTATTCAAACCAATTCCCCAAATGTTAAGGGAATTTAACTTATATAAGGATAAGGGAGTAAGGAAAATATTTTGTGATTACCAAAACTAAATTCTAAATTCCTAATTAAGTTTTTGAAGGTACTTAAATCATTTCTTAAAAGTTAGCTCATGTTTTTTTATTCTATATCTTTACACACCTTTATATTATCCATGTTTTCCAAAAAAAAGATATTTCCCTAGAACCCTAGTAAGAGAGTTATCAATTAAGACATTGATGGGGAATATTATTACAAAAAATATGTGTCAGGAGGTTCCAATTATTATGCATGGATATACCCTATTTACAAATATGGTTATTATACCTATGAATTTGATATAATCCTTGGTATGGATTGGATTCCAAATTATAATGCAAAAAATTATTGCCAAGAGGAGGATAATATGATTCAAGAAGGTGAAGTGGAATCTATTGTCTTTAGAGGTGAAAATTAATAATCTAAATCATGTCTAGATCCTCCCTTAGTACCTATCGTTATTGAGATTCTGAGAATAAAGGAAGATCAAGTGTGATCCATGGATAAGGAAGATAACCTAACAATTGAGGATATAGTTGTGGTATAAAAATTCATTAATGTTTTTCATAAATAATTTTCTAGTCATCCACCTAAGCATAAAGTTTATTTCTCCATTAAACTCATTCCTAATGTAATACCAATATCTAAAACTCTATATATAATGAAACTAGGGGAGTTGGTGGATTTGAAGAAATCGCTATAGGATTTGTGTTATAAGGGATTTATATTCCCTAGAGTTTCACCATGGGGACCCCCTATTTTATTCATAAAAACGGAATGATGGGTCTTTGAGACTGTGTATCAATTATAGAGGGTCCAATTCCATTAATATAAAGAATAACTATAATTTACCATATATTTATGCCTTATTTGATCAATATCAAGGATCCAAATATTTTTTAAAGACCGATCTTCACTCTGGTGTTCATGAACGAAGGGTGAAGAAGGATGATATACTGAAGATGAAATTTTGAACAAGGTATGGACATTATGAGTATATAGTAATGAATTTTATATTGACTAATGAACCTTCTGTATATATATATTTTATGAATAGAGTACTCAATAAGTATCTTAATAATTTTTTTGTGGTATTCATTGATGATATATTTATATACTCTAAGAGAGATGAAGAGCATGACAGTTATCTACAAATAATTTTATAGACCCTCAGGAAAAATGAATTATATGGGAAATATAGTAAGTGTTATTTTTGGATCAATAAAGTTTCTTTTCTAGGACCTATTATCTCTAATGATGGAATGTATTTTAACTCTTTAAAGAAAAACTTATTCATATAATTTCCTATGCAGTCAAACATAAGTGATATCTAAAGTTTTTAAGGTTTATCATGTTAATATCGAAAATTCATCCAATATTTGACCTGATTGGCCAACCCATTGACCAAGTTATCACATAAAAGGGTTAAATTTCTATAAGAAAAATGGATATTTTTATGAGCTATTTGTAATGGGAACACTACCTATCACAAATAGTCCCATAGAATGAGTTATTTATGATAGATATTATCTTCTGTATCAAATAATAATTATTTTTTATGGGAAATACTTTCCATCATAAATAAATTTGGCACACTTGTGCACCATTGTGTGGGAGTATTATTAGAAATAGATAATGGTGACAGACATGTTTATTCTTCACAAAAATCATTCACAATTTTTTTTGTGATAGGCTAAATTCTGTTACTATCATACAATCATAAAAAAACAATTTAATAAAATCATGCATGTCATAACTCATCCCCCAAGGAACGTACTCTAACTACCCCAATCCTGCCTCTCGAAGGCCAGGGGATACCGACTAGTGTCGAAGGCATCAACCTACAAGTGGGAGGCATTTTCCTGAGTACCTGTATGCACGCATGCGCCCAACCACATCCCAACACACCGAAAGGGGGAAAAGCAAACCACGAAAAGAAATATGAGTGAAAGTACATCTGAAAGTAAGTGGTCTAGAATAAAAACCCAATAAAGAAATGAAAATAGAAAAACACAAAAGGAAACTTTGATGGCCATCTACAGAAAATCCCACCTGATCGTGAGAGTAGTGAAGTTACAGGAAGCTGAAATGTATGTCCTGTCTGCCCAGTCTTACTAGGCCCCGCCTGGCCCTGGACCACCAAGTCCACGTTCGTAGTGTCCGTTAGTCCGATCTTCATGAGAACCTCGGTTAAAACGTTGGTCATCTACACCAAACACAACACTTGCAGGCTAAGCCCTTGTTGGGTTGAGTAACATAGTACTCAGTAGGAACCCCAAAACAAAAAGGAAATACCACATAATAATTCCTCAAGGTAAAACATGAAACACAAGACAACTCACACTAGGTATATTCTAGGGTAGTAATAGTAGAATCATCAGTCACGTCATCGAATACCTCATCTACTAGAGAACTCCTCCTTTAGTGAGTACAGTGGGCATGCCTAGTCATGGATAGGTTATTCCCACTAACCTTGGACTACTTAGGTACTTCTCCCCATCACGTACCGTGGTCCTGAAAAGTCACAGAGAGGTGTTTACTACTAGTCGTGGACAACTGAGGCCCTCCACCTAATCATGTATCGTGGGCCTGCAAAGTCACAGAGAGATGCTTCCCACGGTGGTCCTACAAAGTCACAGAGAGGTGCTTCCCACTAGGCCAAAAGTTAGCAGTCTTCAGGTCTTATCCAGTCCTAGGATTTTGTACGTAGTGCACTTGGGAGAACCAATACTAAAGCCCTTCATCGCATATCAACTTCACGAAAGTCAACATAGATCATACCAAAAGATACGCCAAGTTGATAGGGTTCTAATTTCGAAAACGACTCATTAATCGGATGCACGGTTTGCAAGATATGAGGGTTTTAGTAACCAGGGGTCCGGTTATGGTAGGGCCTGGTTCGACCCAATCAGACCGACCTGACCAACCCGACCTGGGGGTCCCACATACCCAGTTCATTAGACATACTCGACCTGACCTGGTGCGGGTTGAGGTTGGTCTGGTCTGACCTGGCCAGTGAGCCAAGCCTAATAGGCCTCGCTGTACCCGACCCGATTGGGCTAGGGTCCATCTCGTCGGGTCACCTAGTGACCCGGTCTAGTCCAGCCCGGCCTGATGGGGGAGTGGGTAAAACTTTTTGGTGTGGGTCTAGCCCGATGGGTGCAGGTTCAGCCCATCATCACAGGTCTAGATGGCCAATTGGGGATTGGCGTGCGGTGAGTCCGGTGGTGCCGACCAGCCAGGACATGGAATGGCTACCACCTCTAACTCCCCCTAGCCCTGTGGGCATGGAGACCTTCCACCGGCCACAGTTGATAGACCGCGGCTTTGCCAGCCGTCCAGATGGCTCGGTCATGTTTCATCACTCCACGCAGTTCCCCGCCTGACGCCGAGCCTGACGAGCCACGACTTCCCAGTCAACGCGGCCCACTGGTGCAAGCCACCTCCTCCATGCGGCCAGCAAGGCCAGCTATTGCCAGTAGGGAGTTTAGAAGACCACCAGATGTGCTTCGATGGTCCGTTCTTCAAGCTGCATGCGTCTGTGGGGTCCAGGGAGCGCCCTCTTCACTACAAGGATCCCAAACCCGCCTTTCCATTATTTTGAGGGTACGACCACCAAGAACACATATATAGAGGCACTCAGGTGTTGTTCGTGTAGGTCTGGGGCCTCTACGTTAGAGGTTTAAAGTCGGGGGAGGTTTGGGGGAGTTTTTTTAGTTATTCCATGCCAATATTTGGACCCTGAATAAAAATAACCCCAAGAATAAAACACCCTCCCGCATAACGCATGGATCATGGATCAACATATTCGTGGGTTGATTTGTGTTAATTGTTTTTAGAAAAGGATGGGGAATAACATCAAATTAAAAACCATACCTCTTATGACATCTGATGCTACGAAATTCGTCCTCGAGGGATTAAGACGCTGATGTTTCTTCCCGGATCTTATCTTCAAAAGGCTTCGAAGATGATGAAGTTACGCTGGCGTTCATCATTCTTCGCTAGGGTTGAATCCCATCTGAGGTTCTCCAGAGAATTATCCAAATTTGTAATCCTTATTTCCCTAGTGCGTCAAACTATAAATAGAAGCACGTCGCAACGTTTCCATTATGATGCGATATCGCATCGCTACACCGTCTTATTTAAGAAATAGGGTCATTGTTACACATCATTAAAGTGTCATTATGCTGTGAGTTAATGATCCATTAACAAGCCACATTAATGTGCATTGTCGCTACCCCGTCGCTACCCCGTAGTTTCGTCATCCTTCACTCAACTATGGGAAAGAAAAATAAAATAATTCTTTTAAATTCTTTTATTATTTTTCTCCAAATTCCAAGAAATAACTTTTCTAAACTGCCCTTGTTAGCCGAAGTTAATTCATTTCTAATTGACTCCCAACATTCTAAATTTAACGGTGCCCTCATATTTTTAATCTGATCACCGGTTCAAAAGATAGAAAATCCATCTCACACATTTATTGAGCGTACCTTAAAAAGTTCAAAAAATTAACTTTCACATCGACCTCTCTCGGTCGTGGTTAGGATCCACCTATGGGGAACATGCCACCATGAGTTCAACAGTACTCTCAGATTTTTAATATGAGTCACTATTTTATATTTATAAGGATTTGAAAATAAAATAATTGTTAAATATTTTATTCATGACCAAAATTAACTTCCAGTTTTGGCATGCGCCAGCTAATATTAAGGTCTTCCTAAGGAAATCATACCCCCATGAGTTCAGTAGTGGACTCAAAATTTTAATTCGAGTCACCATTCGTGAGTTATAAGAATTTTAAAAATAAAAATAATTTTATTTAATTATTTTGTTTATGGTTATGTCATATTCGGGTTTTCTCACTGGAGTCCTGCACCGAATCAAATTAAGTCACACCTAGGGTAAACCCGCCATTATAAACGCAAAGGGGCCCTCAGATTTATGACATGGGTAACTATTTAGGAGTTATTACACTTTCTCAATAAAATCTCCCACGTGTGCTATTTAAAGCTTAACATTTTTCGACGGATAATTCTGGGCACTCTATGTAGAGACCTGAAACTTGACGTACATGGAAATTACATTACTTTTGCGGAATACTTAGTACATTAAAAAAACACACACACAAGGACCATAATATTTTAGTGTCTTTGGAAACTCGGAATATAATCTTCTAATCATGGTGAAAGATCTTCAACATCTCCCATAAATATCTTCCTTTTTTTCCTACCTAAAACCTTTCTTTATATCCTGGGGAAAAGAAAACATAAAAGTGTGAGCTCAAATTCTCAATAAGGGTAAACAAAATAAATATAAATCACATCATATTCATAAGAACATAACATTTTGGAATTCTTAACCTGAAAAATAGATCATAATATCATAACATGGGATAAATCATAGTAGTGAAATGTAATCCCAATAATCATAACTTAAAACATGAAACTTTGTGTCATACACACATAATCATAGAGAATCATTTCTTATTAGTCAAGACTCATTGCCAAGACTATCTTAGTGGACAAAGTCCATTTCTGAACTGAGTTCATTCCTCGTTTCAGTCCTATTTCACTGAACCGGTTTAACCTGCCGTTCCAGCCATGTCTATCTCATGAGATATAAAATCTTTACCCAATGCATTTGAGGGAGATATAGGTCCCACCCATCTCATAATGATACCATTCTTATGTGTGCCACAAAATCATAAACCATACATGATAGCATAACCCATGTAATAAAAATGGGAATCTTAAACATTGTGACATCATAAAACAATTCATGTAAGATAAAGGAATTCATAAAAATAATTCCATCACAACATAATCAAATAAATGTAATAATAGGTATAGAAATAGAATCCTTTATTATCTTAGATAGAAAATAATTTTGATAAAACACTTGAACTCCATTCTTGAGGAAAATATCCTTTCTACTTCAAAAACATTTTCCTTTCTAAACATGTCATACAATTTTAAACTAAAATAAGTTGATTAAAAATAAACTTCAATACTTGTAAAGGAATATTCTTGGAAATAATGTTTTAAAAATCCATTCATGCCGTAAAAGTTAAAAAAAACATTCTTCTCGTACTTTTGTCGGAAAAGTCAAAAAGTACCTCGTACAAAAAATGACAAAATATTCCTTTCATATCTTTTACTAAAAACTCACCGAAGGGTAAAATTGGATTTAAAAAATTGTAGGTGGATGTAAATAATATTACATATTGAGGAAACATGGATGTGGATGATAAAATACACCCCAGTAAATTTCAAAGTATAGACAATCTCGGATAAAAATGAGATTTGAAAAATTATCCCTTACCTTAGGTCCGATTTGATTCGTAAGTGTCCGAACCTCATGTATAATGATTTAAATAATGTCATTGACTTATTCCAGAATCATACTCATTGTTATGATATCATATATGGTTCACTTACAACTTTATATTACCTGTTCTTTTGTAAATTCCATGTTAAAGAGCGTTTTGGGTAAAATCGTTTCATTTGTCGTCCGTGTTTTGACTTGTAATTATTCATATGATTACTTAGATCATGATTACTTAATTCCAGAATATAAAACATGATTTATATATAATATATATTCAGAATATACATATATATAATAGATCAGTAAATGGAAAGAAATACACCGTTCATGGAGACGGTAGGCCGTACGTACGCATGAACGCTGTTTTCGTTTCCTTATTGAGTTGAATAGAATTAAGTAGATGAAATAAGTATATATAAAAATAAATCAAGTATCATTATTATGTCATATATTTCATGATTACTTATTATATGTACTTTATAATCATTCATGAATGGTTAACGTGGAGAATGAATCTCATCGCGTCGTGGAGACGGTAGTCCGTACGTACGCACGAGCGATGATATCGTTCTCATGATCGTGGAATTGTAGTGGAGTGTATGTATACTATTTCAGAATCAATACAACTTTACAATAATCATATATAGTTTTTTATTTTCACCATTATACCCATCCATGTAAGGTGGTGGTGGAAAATAGATTACACCACGTCGTGGAGACGGTATTCTGTACGTACGCACACACGGTGATTTCATTTTCCATAGGATAGATAGATGGTGAAATAGGGTTGTTTCATACTTATAATAACATATCAGTATATGAGTGATACTTATGTTATTACTTCAAAATGAAACAACCTAAGAAGAAGAAGTGGAAGAAGAAATAAAGTTGAAAGAATCGGTAATGGACATTACCTCTTCTTTGAAGCGCCTCTTTGAGATCTCCTTTTAGGGCACTAAAATTGGTCTTTGAGGAAGACCAGAACCTCTAGGATGTAGCTATGAAAGTGGAGAAGAGAATTTGTCAGGTGTTGTCCGAGCTTGAAGGCTCAAAGTGGTGTGAGTAAGAGAGGGAGGAGGTGCCCTTTTATAAGGGAGGAGAGGGGCACCTTTGGAATAACTAAAAATATTATTTTATTATAAAGTCAAATTCGGTTTTTAATAGTTAAAAATTGATATATTTAGAAGATAATGTGGGTATGGGTCGAAATAATCTCATCCAATAGAATTTATACAAGTTTAGGTTCCTATTTTAACCTTATTATTTAGATTTAACATTAAGTTAAATAATTTTACTTTTACCGTGTCTTCGTGTGATCCTATACTATAAGGTTAATAAACTTACTATAATCAGACAAAAGAACCCCAAGTTGTTTATTATTAATATATATAACCTTATATAAGTCATTTTTCCGAACATTAGATTTTTGGGAATAAAATAACAATTAATAATATAATATTTGTTTTAAAAACTATTTTATGTCAATTTTGACACTATTTAGTAATTGATTTTTGTGAAGATCATAACAGAATGATTAGTTCAAAAAAAGTTAATTAAATCAATAATAACATGTCATATTAACCTATAAAATTAGTGTAATTCATACAAAGTCTCAAATTATATTTATTTGGGTATTTATAACATCAATTATGTCAATATTTTATTAATTAGATAATTACTACATCATCTTTGTGTCATAAATAAATTAACTTATTTAAAGTCTAAAAATTAAAATTAAAATATCATTATGTAGGAAATCTTTTTAGATTTCTAATGAATATTTATATCCGAATTTATTTTATGTATAACCATATATTAAAAATTATATACTTATTAAACTTTGATTTTAACTATTTTAACCCTTCTTTAAATAAATTAATAATAAATGTCCTAATCTAATCCAAGTGGGCCTAAATGGTCATATTTTATTCCTAAGGTTGTTGTTGGTCGAATTAAACTTATCCAATAGAATTAGGACATGTGTTAGGGTAATAATAATATCATTTTTACCCGTAATTACCCTATTTACTTTTAACCGTGGTAAAAAAAAGTAAAAAGTTACTATTCACCATAAATTATTTTCATCTCATTGAATCACATTGTACTTACTGACATCAACCGTGTCTCTCCGATTTTTGAAATTCCACTCACAGAAGCAGTAAAATTAAGTTTTATGAAAAATTCATTTTTCTTAACTACCACTTAGTGGTTTCACTATTCATCAAAAAATGAAAGTTTCCAGAAAAATACCAAAAATTAGGCCTAAGCTATATTTGATATTATGAACTCAAAAATGATGTCTATTTTACCAAATTCAAAACATATCAGTTGCATTAATTAATTTAAAAATTAATTCCCGTCGTCAAAACAAATAGCGTGTTCTTAAGAGATAATAACTATCAAAAGATTGACACTTGTTTATGTCTGGTTTAAATGTGAAATTACATCCAATGAACAACATTGTATTAAATTGTAAAAATATATTCTAAATATACTTTAAAACCACTCAAATTAATAATTTATCACTATTAATTATTTCGATTAAAAAAGTTTTTTTTAATTAAAATTTAGTAATTTTCACAATTCATCATAATATGAAAGTTATCCAAAAAGTACAAAAATTTTACCCTAAGCTAATTTCGATATTCCGAATCCAAAAATTAATTCCGTTTTGAAAGTTAAAATTTATAAAATTTCAAAAAGTGGTTATTACTATTCATAACGGCTAGTTTTAATAATATTTTAATAGTATATTGTTGTTTAGTGAAACTCGTTATTGCGTACTACACACGCTATCGAGGAAGGTTGCGATTGCGTGTAATGAAAGGCAAGTCAAGGATGTGTGTTGTGAAATCTCCTTTTGGTGTAGCGTACAACACAAGACATTAATGAAATTAAAAAGAATATTTTTCATAAAATCTCGGGGTGTTACATTCTACCCCCCTTAAAATGAATTTCGCCCTCGAAATTCGTCGGGGTTATAAATGGTTTTCTATTTGAAAGTTTCTTTAATAGAAACCCACATCGTAAAAAGGAATACCAAAACCAATCTTTAAAAAAAAAGTATAAAACGTAATGGTTACCCAAATAAACTAATCACTGGGTTTCCACATAGGTGAAAATATGGATATGGAAGAGAAATCTAACCATCATGTTCTGATGGAGAGTGGTAGAGAACATGGCTATGGAAAAGCCAACAATCACAAAGCCATAAATTTGTGATGATCTAAGGTACCATCTGATTCATCAGATATAAGAGCACTAGGACAACATTTTTGGTTTTCAAGATCATTTCCCTAAAGTTGATGAAATTGGAATTAGAAGAAATACTTTTGTGATTTTGGTATAGTCTCACTGTTGGTCATTATTTGGACAATTTACACTTCATCTCTTAAAGAAATAAAGTTGAATTTGTCATTCATGATGTGTTAGCAGATCATGTGATAGAATGATGGGTCATTCCATCTGTCTCAAACAAAAGGTTAGAAAAGTTATCAAAAAATACATAAGTCCATCTATAGTGAGATTAATCGTATATGGTTCCTAAAATGGACTTATACTTCTTATATTATACTGATTAATATAATAAAACTAGTTTCTACTAAACAGGGACTTTCTGTAGGCTAGTGGAAGGCGATAAATGCCAGTCGCACTTCGGTTGTGGGTTCCATTCCCACAGCCTTGTCTGACACGATGGGTTGTCGCCCATCCTGCAGGTTGTCCTTTTTCTAAAACTAAATTACTATAACATCCCATAAATAATATCGAAAAAAATTATATCCTTAAACAATACTAACTTATGTCCAACACAATCCATCCAAATCTTTAGGCTTATCCAAAATACTTCGGTCCAAGCTCATAGTATAAAAATGATTACTTGAAATGTCACATAACAATCACGTGAATGCCATCATTTATCCCCCATATATCATAAGATATATCTTGTTGGTCAAATTACAAACATGTGAATACCTTAATCATGTATACCCATTGAACCTTAGTGAAAACATGAATGCAGTTAAAAGTTAACACTTTCCACAAACCAAAATCCTCAAAATTATTTATACTCAAACCATGATATCACTTAGTCCTTATATCAATCATGAGCTCATGAATACAATCAAACATATCATTATCTTCTTATCCCTTCATTATGCACATATCATCTGCTTACCAAAAATATCTCAATCACTTTCCATGGTTACCGGTACCATAAAATTATTGAAAACCACAATAGACCAATACATAAATATTCCAATATTCCACGATACTATATACAACATTATTTTGGAATCCCATTACATAAAAACTTAATCATTCCACCACATCGTTGTCATATTCAACATCGCCAATAGTGATCTCATGTGACTTCCCTTTGTCCTTTTCCTTAAGTGGTTGCTCATGTCGATCATCATTAACCCTTGGATTAGGGCATTGATTAGCATAATGCCCCATTTCATTGCACTTGAAGCATAGAAGTGTTGTTGGTGCATTCTCTGCAGTCTTTTCTTTATTCACACCATTAGCAACCCTTTTTCCATTACTTCGACACTCAGCTGCTCGATGACCTTCTTTTCCACACTTAAAACATTTTCTAGTCCCTTTAAGACAATCTCCACCATGCTTCTTTCCACACTTTGAGAATAAGGAAACATTCATCTTCTTTTCACCATTATTCTAAGATTTCTCCTTGAACTCCATCTTTCGTTTCTTGTCAAAACCATGAGATGAATATGTAACACCAACTTCCATTTATACCTTAATAGCACAACGCACAATTTCTTCATAGCTACTGAAGTCTCTTATAGCTAATGCCCTTCGAAGATTTGGTTTTAAGCCACTGAAGAATCGATCAGCTTTACTTTCAGGTTGGATGATAAAGCCAGATGCATACCTTGCAAGCCTTATAAAATTTGCTTTGTATACACCAACAGATTCATCATCCTTTTGCTTTAGTTCAAGAAAATCCTTCTCTATCTTTGTTCGAAGAATACGAGGGAAGTACTTATTGAAAAAAAAGTTCTTGAACTCATCCCATTCCATGGACTCAATTTCATCTCTTGGAATCGTATTATTGATAAGATTACACCATTGATCAGATTCACCTTCCAAACGATATACTGCTAAGATGACTTTATCATGTTTAGAACATTGAAGAACTGAAAATATCTTTTCAGTGGTACTGATCCATTGTTCAGCAACAAGTGGATCAGAAGACCCACTGAAAGAAGGTGGATGTTGCCTCATGAAGGACTCAATAGAATATTTTTCCCTTCTCTGCTCATTTGGATGTCCATAATGATTCATAGCTTGTGTAAGTATAGCAATAATATTTTTCACTCCATCTCCCATAACATTTGTTTCTTCAGGAGGACAATCATTGCATTGTCCATTACATTGATCAACACGGTTCCTTCGGGTTCCAGCCATCGTCTAAAACCCAAAAAGAATAGTGTGAGAGGCAAAAATCATGCTATGGAAAACAACATAATAAAGGAGGAGTACCTTCAATATCTAACATCTTAGGTTACCATAATTCCAGTACTATAACCTATACTTATACTTAACCTTAGGGACATCCCTAGACATACCTTATAAATATCTCTAGGAATCTCACTAAAGTTCTCGCATCCTAGTTTCCAAAGGTTGACTAAACCTTTCCTCTGATACCAACTGTAGAGACCCTAAACTTGACGTACATGGACATTACATTACTTTTGCGGAATACTTAGTACATTACAAAAACACACACACAAGGACCGTAATAGTTTAGTGTCTTTAGAAACTCGGAATATAATCTTCTAATCGTGGTGAAAGATCTTCAACATCTCCCATAAAGATCTTCCTTTTTTTTCTACCTAAAACCTTTCTTTATATCCTGGGGAAAAGAAAACATAAAAGGGTGAGCTCAAATTCTCATTAAGGGTAAACAAAAGAAATATCAATCACATCATATTCATAAGAACATAACATTTTGGAAATCTTAACCTGCAAAACAGATCATAATATCATAACATGTGATAAATCATAGTAGTGAAATGTAATCCCAATAATCATAACTTAAAACATGAAACTTTATGGCATACACACATAATCATAGAGAATCATTTCTTATTAGTCAAGACTCATTTCCAAGACTATCTTAGTGGACAAAGTCCATTTCTGAACCGAGTTCATTCCTCGTTTCAGTCCTGTTTCACTAAACCAGTTTAACCTGCCGTTCTAGCCATGTCTATATAAGGAGATATAAAATCTTTAACCAATTTATTGGAGGGAGATATAGGTCCCACCCATCTCATAATGATACCATTCTTATGTGTGCCACAAAATCATAAACCATACATCATAGCATAACCCATGTAATAAAAATGAGAATCTTAAACATCGTGACATCATAAAACAATTCATATAAGATAAAGGAATTCATAAAAATAATTCCATCACAACATAATCAAATCAATGTAATAATAAGGATAGAAATAGAATCCTTTATTATCTTAGATGGAAAATAATTTTGATAAAACACTTGAACTCCATTCTTGAGGAAAATATCCTTTCTACTTCAAAAACATTTTCCTTTCTTAACATGTCATACAATTTTAAACTAAAAGAAGTTGATTAAAAATAAACTTGAAAAATTTTAAAGGAATATTCTTGTAAATAATGTTTTAAAAATCCATTCATGCCGTATAAGTTAAAAAAACATTCTTCTCGTTCTTTTGTCGAAAAAGTCAAAAAGTACCTCATACGAAAAATGACAAAAGATTCCTTTCATATCTTTTACTAAAAACTCACCGAAGGGTAAAATTTGATTTAAACAATTGTAGGTGGATGGAAATAATATTACATATTGAGGAAACATGGATGTGGATGATAAAATACACCCCAGTAAATTTCAAAGTATAGACAATCTCAGATAAAAATGAGATTTGCAAAATTATCCCTTACCTTAGGTCTGATTTGCTTCATAAGTGTCCGAACCTCCTGTATAATGATTTAAATAATGTCATTGACTTATTCCAAAATCATTATCATTGTTATGATATCATATATGGTTCACTTACAACTTTATATTACCCGTTCTTTTGTAAATTCCATGTTAAAGAGCGTTTTGGGTAAAATCGTTTCATTTGTCGTACGTGTTTTGACTTTTAATTATTAATATGATTACTTAGATCATGATTAATTAATTCCAGAATATAAAAAATGATTTATATATAATATATATTTAGAATATACATATATATAATAGATCAGTAAATGGAAAGAAATACACCGTTCATGGAGACGGTCGGCCGTACGTACGCATGAACGCTGTTTTTGTTTCCTTATTGAGTTTAATGGAATTAAGTAGACGACATACATATATATACACATAAATACAGTATCATTATTATGTCATATATTTCATGATTACTTATTATATATACTTTATAATCATTCATGAATGGTTAATGTGGAGAATGAATCTCATCGCGTCATGGAGACGGTAGTCCGTACGTACGCACGAGCGATGATATCGTTCTCATGATCGTGGAATTGTATTGGAGTGTATGTATACTATTTCAGAATCAATACCACTTTACAATAATCATATATAGTTTTTTATTTTCACCATTATACCCATCCATGTAAGGTGGTGGTGGAAAATAGATTACACCACGGCGTGGAGACGGTATTCCGTACGTACGCACGCGCGGTGATTTCGTCTTCCGTAGGATGGATAAATGGTGAAATAGGGTTGTTTCATACTTATAATAACATATAAGTATATTAGTGATACTGATGTTATTACTTCAAAATGAAATAACCTAAGAAGAAGAAGTGGAAGAAGAAATAAAGTTGAAAGAATCGGTAACAGACATTACCTCTTCTTTGAAGTGCCTCTTTGAGATCTCCTTTTAGGGCACTAAAATTGGTCTTTGAGGAATACCAGAACCTCTAAGATGTAGCTATGGAAGTGGAGAAGAGAATTTGGTAGGGGTTGGACGAGATTGAAGGCTCAAAGTGGTGTGAGGAAGAGAGGTAGGAGGTGCCCTTTTATAAGGGAGGAGAGGGGCACCTTTGGAATAACTAAAAATATTATTTTATTATAAAGTCAAATTCGGTTTTTAATAGTTCAAAATTGATATATTTCGAAGCTAAGGAGGGGATGGGTCGAAATCATCTCATCCAATAGAATTTAGATAAGTTTAGGTTCATATTGTAACCTTATCATTTAGATTTAACATTAAGTTAAATAATTTTACTTTTACCGTGTCTTCTTGTGTTCTTATAATATAAGGTTAATAAACTTACTATAATTAGACAAACGAACCCCAAGTTGTTTATTATTAATATATATAACATTATATAAGTCATTTGTCAGAACATTAGATTTTTAGGAATAAAATAACAATTAATAATATAATATTTGTTTTAAAAACTATTTTATGTCAATTTTGACACTATTTAGTAATTGATTTTTGTGAAGATCATAATAGAATGATTAGTTCGCAAAAAGTTAATTAAATCAATACTAACATGACATATGAACCTAGGAAATTATTTTAATTCATAAAAAGTCTCAAATTATATTTATTTTGGTATTTATAACATCAATTATGTCAATATTTTATAAATAAGATAATTACTACATCATCTTTGTGTCATAAATAAATTAACTTATTTAAATTCTAAAAATTACAAATAAAATATCATTATGTAGGAAATATTTTTATATTTATAATGAATATTTATAGTCTAATTTATATTATGTATAACCCTATATTAAAAATGATATACTTATTAAACTTTGATTTTAACTATTTTAACCCTTCTTTAAATAAATTAATAATAAATTTACTAATCTAATCCAAGTGGGCCTAAATGGTCATATTTTATTACTAAGGTTGTTTTTGGTCGAATTAAACTTATTCAATAGAATTAGGACATGTGTTAGGGTAATAATAATATCATTTTTACCCGTAATTACCCTATTTACTTTTAACCGTGGTAAAAAAAGTAAAAGTTACTATTCACCAAAAATTATTTTCATCTCATTGAATCACATTTTAGCTACTGAAATCAACCGTGTCTCTCGGATTTTTGAAATTCCACTCACAGAAGCGGTAAAATTAAGTTTTATAAAAAATTCATTTTTCTTAACTACCACTTAGTGGTTTTACTATTCATCAAAAAATGAAAGTTTCCAGAAAAATACCAAAAATTAGGCCTAAGCTATATTTGATATTATGAACTCAAAAATGATGTCTATTTTACCAAATTAAAAACATATCCGTTGCATTAATTAATTTAAAAATTAATTCTCATCGTCAAAACAAATAGCGTGTTCTTAAGAGATAATAACTATCAAAAGATTGACACTTGTTTATGTCTGGTTTAAATGTGAAATTACATCCAATGAAAAACATTGTATTAAATTGTAAAAATATATTCTAAATATAATTTAAAACCACTCAAATTAATAATTTATCACTATTAATTATTTCGATTAAAAAAGTTTTTTTAAATTAAAATTTAGTAATTTTCACTATTCATCAGAATATGAAAGTTATCCGAAAAGTACCAAAATTTCACCCTAAGCTAATTTCGATATTCCCAATACAAAAATGAATTCCGTTTTGAAAGATAAAATTTATAAAATTTCAAAAAGTGGTTATTACTATTCATAACAGCTAGTTTTAATAATATTTTAATAGCATATTGTTGTTTAGTGAAACTCGTTATTGCGTACTACACACGCTATCGAGGAAGGTCGCGATTGCGTGTAATGCAAGGCAAGTAAAGGATGTATGTTGTGCAAGATCCTTTTGGTGTAGCGTACAACACAAGACAATAATGAAATTAAAAATAATATTTTTCATAAAATCTCGGGGTGTTACACTCTAAGCCTTGGAATCACGTGCCATCGAATTTTTTGGTCTCAAAATAATTCCATATAAAAAAAATTGGTATGAAAAATTTCAAGACATTACATTCTCCCCACATTAGGGCTTTATGTCCTTGAAATCCAAAGAAAAGGAAAATCAAACAAATAGGGTACTGAGCACGAATCTGGGCCTCCTACTCCCATGTTCTCTCCTAGAGATTCTTGTGTTTCCACCAAACACACACTAGAGGAATTGACTGCCCCCATAGGACCTATTCCTATCAATCCTCTATCTCCCCTGGGAACTCCAAAAATTTCACCCCTTCTTCAATGTCCAGCTCGCCCCAGTCGATAAAGTGTGATGGATCATGAAAGTACCTCCTCAGCTGTGAAACATGGAAAACATCATGCACCTAGTGCATCTGTGGGGTAAGAACGAGGCAGTACACCGCCTTGCCAACTCTGCTCAGGATATGAAAAGGTCCAATGAACCTTGAAGATAGCCTGCTGCCCCGACCAAATCTTTGCAATCCTCATCAAGGTGTTACCCAAAGGAACACATGATCTCCCTCCTTGAACTCCAAGGGTCTCTGTCTCCTATATGTAGAGGCATCCCAAGCCCTCTATCGATCCCTGCTCTTGAATGGGTAGGAGGTGGGACAACTTTGTGAGTCAGTCAACGATTACCCAGATAGAGTTGTGACCTATAGAATTAAGTGGTAACCCTGTCACAAAGTCCATCGAGATACCGTCCCATTTACACTCTGGTATCTCAAGTGGCTGAGTCAAGCCTGTTGTAACCTAGTGCTCGGCCTTCACTTGATAACAAATGAGGAATCGTGAAATGAACTCGACCACTGATTTATTCATCCCTATCCACCAGTACTGACATCGAAGGTCCTGGTACATCTTTCCCATACCATGATTTACCGCTAGATGGGATGTATGTAACTCTCTCAACACCCCTCCCATAATGTCACTGGAACTATGGTGCGCCCTCTGAAAAGGATGGTGTGCTTCCCACCTATTGAAAATCCCTCAGGATATTGTCCTGAGGATAACTGAGTATATCAGGACTCATAGTCAACATCCACGAACTGTGCCTCCATGATTTTCTATAAGAGTGGGGGAGTTACAGTCATTGACTGAAGGTAAGATGCTCCATCATAATCCATGAAGGATATCTTCATCACGGCTAGCTACTCTATTGCCTCATGTAGTAGTTGTAAACCAGAATTCCTACTAAGTGTGTATGACACCACATTCCCCTTCCTAGGAGTATAGAATATCTCAAAGTCATAGTCATGAAGAAACTCTAACCATCGTCGCTGTCTCAACTGCTGAAAATCCTATAGGCACCATTCCATCCAAGAGAAAGGCTACACCTTTTAACTGATTGATGTTCCCATTGACCCTTTGGTAGTGGGTTATTGTTCTCCATGGCCACTTGATTAAAGTTATGGTAATTTAAACTTAACCTCAAACACTGGGACTTACTAAGTCCTTCCTCTATAAGCCCCCCACCTACGCCCCTACTTGCGAAGCTCTACGAAAGCCCTCCGATATACTAATTCTGATATCGATGATATATCAGGGTGTAGAACGATACATAAGTCCCTCCCCCTATGGGGAGGTAAACCAGGAAATATATTTTGAAGTGAAGTTCCCGCACTCCAAATCTACTATTGGGAAATAAAAACTCAATACATCTACTACCACAAGGGTAAGGTCGGCCGACTCAAGAGTGATCGGCTGCACCCTCCTATGCATGAGTTTATCCCGTGCTTCCTGGGTTTCCTTTTTTTTTTGCAGACCACGGAAAACCCCATTCCAATGCTATGGATATACCACATCCTTTTTTTTCTAAAATAGTCAATCTAAGCATGAAAAGTGGATGACCAGTCCATACCCAAACTTACATCATAAGGCCTCAACACTTCCACAACGAGGTTCCAATTGAAACTCTCATCTCAAGGATCAGATCACACCATCAACATAAGTGTGATTATCGAGTCTCCTCCCATATTTATCTTCAGATGTAAGGATCAAGTCAACATTTTAATTGGAAACTCTAGGTCTTGAACAAGATTCGTTACAAGAAGGAATGATTAGAACCTATGTCTTTTAATACGACATCCAGTAGTAGACATAGATCATACCTCAAATCATTCATGGAGACCTTAGGTTATACTCCTTGAATGCATACAACTACTCTCTTCTCCTGTCCTCCAGCTGTACCCTCAATCCATGAAACTCTATGGGTGAAATTAGATATATCGGTGTGGATATCAGTGTCGTCCCAGGGTACAGATCAAGGTAGAAGTTTAACTCTCAACAGAGAGGTAATCATTGAACATCTTCAAGGCAGATGTCCTTATACTCTACTATTACTAAGGAACTTGAGGACTCATTACATTCACTGCACTGAGGGTTGAACTAGCCAACTGAATAGGATTTGGCTATACCCTCCTCTACCTGAGTCCATCAAGAGCTGCAAGGATTTCCCCTCTACCGATAAAGGGAAATCTGGTTCCATATCTATGGATGAACCACATCCTTTTCCTAATACAATCAATCATGGAATGAATGGTACTATTCAATACCAAGAATGATGTTGTAAAGCCTCGATGCTACAACCAAGAGATCCTAACTGATACTCTCACCTCCAAGAGTCATGTCACACTGTCGACACCAGTGTGTGGTCATTGGGTCTCCTCCGGTAGGAGTCTCTAAACATGAGGGTCAAGTCAACAGTCTTAACCAGAACCTTAAACAATAAGAAGTGGAAGTAAAGGGAAATCACTAGTACAAGTGTCTATAAATACTGTTGCTAAAGTAGAAAGTCACGAATCATGCCTTGATTCATACCTAAAGTCCTAGGGTCATAAGCCTCGATAGCCTGCAATTGTATCCTCTCCTTCCCTACAACATGAATGGTGGGACAATCTCGCATGAGATGTCCCATTTCACAACAAGCATAGTAAATCCATCCCTTTTGGAAACTAACACGTTACCTTTTATGAAACCTTTGGTTTCGTGGATTAATTCGCACACCTGAAATCTCTAGGTCCTTCTGACCCTGCATCTTGGGTGATCATTGCCTTAGATGCCTGTGACACACATTCGAACCTTGTGCCTCATCTCTAAGTGCCAAAAGAGTCATCCATGACTCGTTTTGGCAAGATATATCCACCTAAACCACTAAAGGTGGGCTTGCTATCTGATCAAAAGGTGGTTGTAACATCGGTATACCACCCGGTGGGGCCATCTCTAGCACTGGTCCTTGTACAGATGCCTCATAGCTAGGCGGACTATCCTCACGACCTTGTGTCAGGCTCCTGTCTGGTCATCCACATAGAGGCACCCTGAGATTGATCAAGATATACCATGGTTAAAAGGTTATACCGGGTGAGATGACACTTATTAAAAATAATAAGACACTTATTCATCTAGTGTTTTCATGTATTGAGACAAAAATAGAATCCAAGTCATGGTGTATGGATACGTCGGACACCGCACCAACACTGAACTCCCCAAATATGATATTTGAAGTCGCAAAACATAACATTGTTACCCCAAAACAAAAACAATAGACTCTTAGTCTTTGTGGTAGGACCGACTGCCCTCTGATACCACATTTTCATGACCCGTCCCCTGGGGGCTGTGTTGTGACTAACCCAAGCCTGCCTTCTGAAGGCCAGGGGATAGCGACTAGTGTAGAAGGCATCAATCTGCAATTGGGAGTCATTTTCATGAGTACCTATACACACACACATGCCCAAAAACATCCCAACACACAGAAAGGGTAAAAAAGAAAACCACTAAAACATATCTGAGTGAAAGTACATATGAAAGTAAGTAAGCCAGAATACAAACCAAACCATGAATTGAAACAGAAAAACTCAAAAGAAAACTCTGATGGCCATTCGAATAAAACCCCACATGATTGTGAGAGTAGTGAAGCTACTGAAAGTAGAAGTATTATGTCCTGTATGCTTAGTCCTATTGGGGCCCGCCTGGTCCTGGGCCACCAAGTCCACCGTCATAGCATCTGTCAGTCTCGTCTCCCTGAGCACCTCTATCGAAGCATTGGTTGTTTGCATCAGACACAACATGTGTGGGCGAAGCCCATGTAGGTTTGAGTAACACAGTACTATGTAGAGACCCCAAAACAAAAACGAAATACTACACAAAAATTCATCAAGGTAAAGTATGAAACACAAGACAACTCACATGAGGTATATTCTAGGGTAGTAACATTAGCATCATTAGTCACATCATTGAACACCTTGGCTGCTGGAGAAATCCTCCTCTAGTGAGTATAGTAGGCCTACCAAGTCACGAAGAGGTGCTTCCCACTAACCTTAGACTGCTTATGTACTCTTCCCCATCGTGTATTGTGTGCCGACAAAGTCACATAGAAGTGCTTCCCACTAGTTGTGGCCAACTGAGGTACTCCACCTAATCATGTACCATGGGCCTAAAAAGTCATAGAGATGTGCTTCCCAGTGTGGGTCTATAAAATCATAGATAGGTGCTTTCCACTAGGCCAAAAGTCAGTAGTCTTTAGGTCTCATCCAATCACAGGGTTCTGTACGTAGCACGCTTGGTAGAAACACTCATAAATCCCTTCTTTGCACCTCAAATTCTACTAAATTCACTTTATATAATTCCAAAAGATCCTCCTCTCCAAGAGGGTCCCAATGCCACAAACAGATCATCATTCGGACGTGCGGTTTGCAAGATACAATTGATTTAGTAACCAGGGGTCCGTTTGCGATGGGGCCTGGTCTAAGCCGGTCAGACTGACCCAACCAACCCAACCAGGGGTTCCCACATACCCCGGTTCATTAATACGGTCTTGAACTAACCTGGTGTGGGTCAAGGTTAGCCGAGTCCATCCTAGCTAGTCGACCAGGCCCAATAGGCCTTGTTGTACTCAACTTTGTTGGCCGAGGGTCCAGCCCGCCGAGTCTCCCAGCGACTCGGTCTAGTCTAGCCCGACTCGAAGGGGATGTGGGACTAGACTTCTGGTGAGGGTCCAGCTTTCTGAGTGCGGTTCCAGCCCGCCATCGCAGATTTGACCAACCAGTGCGGGTCCGGCTCGCTGGTGCGGTTCAGCCCGCCAGCTGGGGACTGGCTGCACGGTGCGGCCGGTGGTGTCAACCAACCAGGACGCGGCCTGGCTACCGTTTTTGGATCCCCCTAGCCCCATCGGAGTAGGGGACTTCTACTAGTCACAGTCAACAGACCGCAGCTTCTCAAGTCGTCCAGACAGCTCGGACGGGGGTCGTCACTCCATGCGGCGTCGCGTTTTCTAGTTCACCGCTGTGTCTGACAAGCCACGAATTCCCATTCAATGCGGATTTCTAGTGCGATCCGCCTCCTCCATGCAGCCCGTGAGGCCAGACGTCGCTGTTTCCACTGCCAACAGGGAGTTTAGCAGACCATCTGACACACTCTGATGGTCCGTTATTTGAGCTATTTGTGTCTATGGTCTCTGGGGAGCGCCCTCTTCACCGCGAGGATCCCAAACCCGCATTTCCATCATTTTGAGGTTACAACCACCAAGAATGAACATTAATAGGTGGTAGAGCCTTGTTCGTGTTGGTCTGGGGCCTCCACATTAGAGGTTTAAAGTTGGGGAAGGTTCGGGGGAGTTTCTGTTCAATCATTCCATGCGAAGATTTGGACCCCGAATAAAAATAACCCCAAAAATAAAAAACTCCCCCGCATAGCGCACAAATCACAGATTAACCTATTCATGGGTTGATCAGTGTTCATCATTTTTAGAAAAGGATAGGGAAGAACATCAAATC
Source organism: Viscum album (assembly GCA_963277665.1). NCBI lineage: Eukaryota > Viridiplantae > Streptophyta > Magnoliopsida > Santalales > Viscaceae > Viscum > Viscum album. The sequence goes on along the minus strand of OY728125.1, from coordinate 1,549,164,226 downwards.
AAAAACCCCTACCTCTTATGACGTCTGATGTCATGGCGTTCGTCCTCGAGGGATTAAGACGTCGACGCCGCTTCCCAACTTTGATCTTTGAAAGGCTTCGAATATGATGAAGTTCTGCCGGTGTTCATCATTCTTCGCTGGGGTGGAAGTTTGTCAGACGTTCATCAGAGAATCCTCCAAATTTTTAATCCTTATTTCCCTATCATGTCGAATATAAATAGAATCATGTCGCCTCATTTCCATTATTATTTAACGTCACGCCACTATACTGTCTTATTTAAGAAAGAGTGTCACTATTACACGTCATTAAAGCGTCGTTATACTGTGAGTTAATGAGCCATTAATGAGCCACGTTAATTTGCATCGTCACTACCCCGTCACTGCCCTGCAACATCACCAACCGCCACTCAATTGTGAGAAAGAAAAATAAAATATTTATTTTAAATTATTTTATTATTTTTCTCAAAAAGTCTGAAAAATAACTTTTCTACTCAGCCCTTTTTGGATAAAGTTAAGTCATTTCTATGTGAATCACGGTGTTCTAAATTCAACGGTACCCTCATATTTTGAATCAGATCAGCAATTTAAAATATAGAAAATCCCGCTCACACGTCTACTGAACGTACCTTAAAAAATTTTCAAAAAATTAAATTTAACCCTCGACCCATGCTGGTCAAGGTTAGGCTCTGCATAAATAGAACATTCCCCCACGTGTTCAACGGTACTTTTGGATTTTCAATATGAGTCACCGTTTAGGAGTAATAAGGATTTGAAAATAAAATAATTGTTCATTATTTTTTTCACGGCCAAAAATTAACTACCACTATTGGCCTGCGCCAGTCGATATTAAGGTATGTCTAAGGAAATAATACCCTCACGAGTTCAGTGGTGGTCTCGTATTTTTAATTCGAGTCACCGTTCATGAGTTATAAGAACTTGAAAAAAAATTAATTATTTTATTTATGGTTATTCCATATTTAGATTTTCTCACTAAAGGTATGCACCGACTAAACTTAAGTCGTGCCTAGGGTAAAACCTTCATCCTGAATGCAACGGTACCCTCATATTTCTGATTCGGGCACCCGTTTAAGAGTTATAACACTTTTTCAATAAAATCGCTAATGTGTGCAATTTAAATATTAACATTTTTCGATGGATCATTTTGGGCACTCGAGGCCTCAAAATCACGTCTCATCGAAAATCGCAGTCTCCAAATAATTCCATATAAAAAAATTAACATAGAGATTTTGGGACATTACAATGCAACTATTTCTTCTCCTCCCATATTTCTTTCTCCAACCCACACACCCATTCAAATGTGTACCCCTTTGATGACCCCATTAGAAAATTATCTATCATAGTTGATTTCTTATAGATTTAGGATTGAATCTCCTGGACATGTTCTCCTCTTCTATCATCCTTTATTATTTTTAAAATTTTCCTTTAAATATTGAAAATATTGGTTTGGTCAAACCCTAGGTTAGTAAATTTATCCAATTTTTATGGTTTTCTTATATTTAGAGTTACATTAAGTTTATTATTCTTTATTTGGGTGTCCACTGGCTCTACATGGTTGATCTCAATTGAGTTTTGATATTTTAGTCATTATTTGACCTTTAGATTTAATATATTTTTATGTTACATAATTAGACTTAATCCAAGTTTATTATTTTATATTATTATTAGAAATATAATGATTATGGAAATTATTTATATGGATGCCTGTTGTTGATGGATTATATATATATATATATATAATTTTTTTATTATATTTCATGGTTATGGTGATATAATTTTTGATGAATTATGATAATTCTTGGATTGTGACTATGATGTTGAACCATGCTTTATTGTCATATTATGATTGGGTTTCATTTATTTAAAGCATTTAAATATAGTTTTGTAAATATTTGGATATTTATATATTAACATGTGGATATACATATATTAACATTTAAAAAAAATATGTAAGGTTATATATATATATATGTGGCAGAGGCATGTGCTTTGCTCAATAGGATTCAACTAAGAATGGAAAGGAATCTGATTATGGAGTTTGTAGAAACTGATACCTAGATCATCTATAAATCCTATCATATGAAGGCTTCAATCCCATGGTCCATTATATATCACACATGGAAGAGTAAACTCATTCTGGGAAATCAGATAAAGTTGAATCACACATGGAATGAAGGTAACAAAGGTTTAGATTTTCTTGCTTCTTAGGGATCTCAGGAGGAACACTTAATTTATTTTCATAGCTTCTATTCCCTTCCTCCAGAATGTGCTAGTCTGGTTAGAGCTAATGCACTTGGTTTAAATTATTTCCATCCGCCTTAACTATTTTAGGATTGATGTTTCATATTCTATAATAAAAAAGATAATTTTTATGATTTTTTTTTAAAAAAACATACAAAGATATTTTTTATGTATATATATTTGATTAATAAATCATGTAATATATATATATATCGTATGAAATAAATAAGAAATAGCTGTTTTATAATACTGATGAGAAAATAAATTTAAATAAAACTTTTGAACAAAACATTTTTTTAATAATTTATTTTTTTTAAAAACATTATAATTTTTTTAATGAAAAAGACAATATATAATAAAAAATATACCTATAATAATTACTGTTTAATAAATGATCTATTTAGCCCTGAAAAAATCTTATGGATATTCATAAATGTTTGGAGCATTTTTTTGTTAATTTATAATATTTTTTGAGCTTCATTAAAATGAAACAAAGTAATAGTGATAATAAATATGATTTGATAAATCTTATTTATCATTAATAAATAATTAGTTTTAGATAATTAATTATAAAAAATATAAAAATTACCAATAATTTTTAAAAATTCATAATAAATAATAAAAATTGAAAAATATTTAAAAAATTGTATTAACTATTAAATTATTTTGATAATTAATAAATAATTAGGAAATATTATAAATAATAAATAAATATTTACAAATTATGATAATTTGTATATATATATATATAATATTAATAAAATATTAAAAGTTTTACCCTCATGTTCGATGTTACCAAACACTCGACACACACAAATGTTATGTTACATCTATAGTAAACCCTACATCTTAGACAAAGTTTAGTAGATACTTCATTTTTTTATAAAAAGGTATAATAAAAATATTAAATGAATTACCCTCATGTGTAATGTAATCAAACACCTAACACACACAAATATTACGTCACAGATTGGATAAACCACATATCCCGGACCTAATGGTGGTCTCAAATTTACCATACGAGACACCATTTGAGAGATATTCCATTATTTTGAGAAAATATCTTGCATGTGAAATAATATATTTAATATTTTTATTCTATCTATGTTGATCCTCTATGAGACCCAGAATCCAGTGAAAACTTGGTGCCTCACTCTGACCATATTCCATAGAATATTCCAAGATGTTAAAATATAATAATAATTTTCAATTAGTCACAATGAATAATAATTATTCTTATTTATGTTTTTTTAGAGAACTATGGACTCATGAAGTAGACACTAATTTCTATTACATGGTAGTGATTGGAAAAAATCATTGTAAAAATTCCAACGAAACTGGTATAAATCCTTTCCATATTGAGGGTGTTGAAACATTTATATCATTTTCATCATTAATTTCATAATTTTTTTTCTTAATGAACAATTAAATTTCCATTTAAGAAATGCTATCTTAGGAGATTTGAAACATTTGAAAATGTTGGACTTCATCTACTGCATTTTGGTTTTCAAAAAGATTATATTTTTTGGAATCAACATGGAGAATAGAATTAAATAAAAAATAAAATTTTTTTGGTTTCAAATAAATCAATTTAGAATTTAGTACATGGTGAAATTGACCCATCTATTTAGGAAACAACAACTCATAATGATATTCCAAATCCTAAATCATAACCTTCTCAATATTACAATTTTCTGAAATATGCTTAGGAGACCATATATATAATATTCAATATGAGTAAACTTAAATCTATTATAGAATTTATGGATATTAAATCAGATTTTAGAATGTAAAATAGTTTATTTGATAAGATATTATTTTTTCGATGGATTAAATATTTGAGTTTACCAGATGGTTATGTTTCTAATTTGTCTTATTGTGTTAGAAATGGGCATATTACTAGGTAAAAGTCACCACTGTCGAGTCATAATGGAAAGATTACTACCTGTTAGTCTTATAGGGCTGTTGAGTTCTTCAATCTAGGACATGTAGACCGAAATATCATATTTTTTCTAAGATATTTGTGTAAAAAATCGGGTTATGATGCATTGAGTATGCTACAAAATAATGTTGTTTTAATTTTATGTAAATTGGAGAAAATACTCACACTGAACTTCTATGACTCAATGGAACATTTAGTATTGCATATTTCATATTAAGCTAAATGTGGAGGGCTAATACAATTCTGATGGTTGTACCCTTTTGAGACATGTATGCAAAAATTAAAGAAGAAAGTATGCAACAAAGCATCAGTTGAAAGTTCAATTGCATAAGTGTACTTACAAGAGGAAATTTCAAATTTATGCTCTTATTATTTTCATTAGGAATATCCTTTAAACATAATTGGATGGTTCATAATGAGACAAATGTTAATAATTTCACAGACCATCAATTACCATTTTTTAATCAGCCCAAGATTGTTTTTGGCAGTTTTCATGAACAATGGATTTTAGATGAAGAACTGTACAAATCTCATACATATATTCTACTGAATTGTGAATAAATGATACAATTTTTTTAATAAATACTACTTACTATTATTATTTATAAATTTTTATAATCTATGCCTTTATTTAATTTTTTTGGAAGACTATATTATGATAATATCAAAAAAAACAATTATACAAACTACATATGCTTCTCTTTAATAACAACATCAGTAGAACTTTTTATATTAGATTAAAATATTGGTTAGTTAAGTTGATTTTTATGGAACATTAAATTAATTTTATAATGATATCTAGTATTAATAATTTTTATTTTTTGCAGGCAATACAACATAGTAAAATTGATAGTCAATTATGTGTTCTCAAAAACTCTCTATATAAATTAGTAAAATATTATAATGGGTATGTGACTAATGGATTTTAATTCCATATACACATATATGGTGAATCAAAGAAATTAATGAATAATGATTTTTGTTTGAAATGATGTCATCATAATGAAATTTAATTTTACTTTTATGGTATGCTAGATGAAATAATTGAGTTATGTTATCTGGGAGGAAATTATTTAACAATGTTTAAACACAATTAGTTTGATACTAATTGAGGTTTTGGAATTTATCCATGATATAGAGTTTTTAACATTAAATATAATAGTCTTATTATATCAAATAAAATATTTATATTGGAACATCAAGAACATCAAGTTTATTATGAAAATTACGATGATGTTTTGAGATATTTAAATGACTGGTGGAGTGTAATAAAAATGAAATATTATGATAACCAATTTATTGAAATTGAAAATTGTTCTTTAGAAGTGAAAAATATTTAAAATTTTAAAGAAACATCCACAAATATATTTCTTACCCGATGAGATATAAATATAGATGATGAAAACCCCTAGTTAAGGGATGATGATATTGATAATGTTGATGAAGTAATATGGGATGATGAAACTGAAAGTCATATGGAAGTTTATCATGTTGAGGATGAGGATGAATACATTTTCCTCGATGAAGATGAGAAAGAAGATGAATATTTATGTATTATACTTTTGTTTTTATTTTTTTCTATATTAATATTTGTATTAAAAATTATTTAGAGGTAAGATTGTTTTTTTCAAATGGATGGAATTAGTGATCTATTTTATTCCTTCACCATTGCAAATAATTATTATTTTTTTATATTTGATATTCATAATAACAATTATTGACTGGTAAGAATATTATATTATGCCTGGTATCTATTAGTTTTTTACATTTGACATATATATTAACAAATAATTATAGGTTAGATTATTATGTTTGGGTATTTATTTATAGGTAATAATTATATTCTAGTAATTATTAGTTTTTTCTATTTGATATATGTATTAAAAAATATTTAAATGTAAAATTAGTACATTGGGGTATTTATTAGTTTTTTATATTTGATATTCATATTAACAATTTCGTATAGGTAAGATTATTTGTTTGATGTGGTTGGAGATGCTCCTGATGATATATTTTGTTCTCTCATTGATGTCATACTTTCTTCTCACAATCCCAATTCATTTGATCTATAGGATGCTGCACCTTTTAGGTGATGGTATGTTCTTGCTCGATTGATGATTTTGGAAACTATTCTAGAGATATCCTCATCTCTTGATTTTGATCCTTGTTTGTGAAGGTAAGTTCAATTATTTAAGGCATTTATTTTATATACTAATTTTGTACTAATTTTGGTAATAATATTATGAATATTTGTTTTCATTTTTATATTTTTCACATTTATGAATTTGGAAGGCTATTGTGGTTCTAAGAAATTATTTTATTGAGCTATATGTGTCATGAGATAAGGTTCCCATTATTGTTCTTCAGAATATGTTCGACCACTATATTGTATGTTATTAAATAATATATTTTTTAAAAAATTTATTTAATCAATGACATATTGTTTTTAATTATCTTATAGAATTTATGGTCTCCAATTAATGATAACCTAAGAGATCCTATCTGAGAGGCATGAGAGATTTGTATAAGTGAATGTTTTTGTCAGTTTTTACACAACCTCAGAAAGAGAGATATGGATATAGCTTCTTCTACTATTTTCAACCAGTATGTAATCTCTCATCAACCTGGCTATATCTTATCTCAGGTATGGGATGGATTGTGCTCCTATTAGATAGGATATACTTTTATGTGGTTGTCATAATCTGGACATCAGAGTCAGGGGGAGGCAGGAGGTCACACATAGGATCCGTAGTCGTATATTTTTTATACATTGATGATATATGGTCAGTAATATTATTTGTTTATGTATATATATTTTAAATGTAAATTTTTGTTATATTATACAGGGTACTGCTGGATCCTTTATTACGAACTTTGAAGTTTATAAAAATATGTACATTGATCCCCGAATTGGAAAAATTTTAGGCTACCAATGAAACTATATTATGGTTAATAATTTTTTTAAAAAAATATACTAATATTAATATTATTATTATGCTAATTTCTAATTATATTTGAAATAAACGTATGTGGTTATGACTTCTCATTCATGATATATTCAAGCTGAGAGTGAAGAAAATTCCACTGGTGAGTCGAGTTTCAATGACGGGGCATGGATAGAAAGAATTTTAATGGTGTTGAGAAAGTTTGGATAATCGATATTGGTTCATTCCTAACACCTATGAGTTATTATGGTACTTCTGCAATGTCATTATTCATCTTGAAGGGATATTGTGAAGAATCGTCATCGTTGGCCATTGTATAGTATGAGGAGAGGTTGAGAGCTCAAGATAAGATGATAAAACAAATGCAGAGAGAGATGGAGGAGGAGTATGAGTAGTAACATCAAAGAGATGAGTAGATGTTGGAGTATATGTGATGGCTTGTGCATGGTTTTGACATGGATTTTACTATCTCTGATCCTTCAAGTGATCCTCCACCCGCAAATACTAGTTGATACTTTGTGATTTTTATGACTATATTTTATTTGGAGTGATGAAAATATTATGTGTGAAATGATGTATTAATGTTATGTTTTTTTCTAATTAATTTTAATTTTTTAATTTTTGTAATTTTATTTTTTTTGGGTTTTTTTAAATATTAGTAATTATGATAGATTTCTATATCCTTTTAAATTGGTTATTTTCAATAGACCCATAATAATTAATTATTTAACATATTTAAAATTGTTATTTGGGACATATCAATTAACTATCTCAAATACTAATTGTTTTCAATGTGTTGTTATAAAAAAGGTAACTATGATGTCATTTTCTACGATGGATCATTAGTAACGAACTCCCATTGCAAATGTATTTTTTTGACGTTGGTCTGTTGATAATTAGACATTATAAAAACATAAAACTCCAGTAGTAAATTCACATGGTCAAGGGAATGTGAGGAAAGTTTTTAAGATTTTAATTTGAGACTGATTGAGGAACTATTATTAAATTTACCATTAGGTAAGGAATTATTTGTAATATATAATTATGCATCGAAAAAATTAATTGGTTTTGTTTTTATGTAGATTGATAGGGTTATTTCCTATGCATCAAGGAAGCTAAAAATTCATAGATTGAACTATGCAACTCAATATCTTAATCTCGAAACCATAATTTTTCTTTAAAAATATAGAGGTGCTATTTATATGGGGAAATATGTGATATATATATAGACTATACGATTTTAAAGTATATCTTCTCTCAGAAGGAGCTCAACATGAGGCCAAGAAGATGGTTGGAACCACTAAAGGACTAAGATTTCTTGATACACTACCACCCTAGGAAGGAAAAATGGTGGTTGATGCTTTGAGAAGGAGGGACCATGGAGTTCTGATCGGGATGAGTATTAACAAGGATCATATACATATATAACTAGTAAATATGGATATAGTGATTTCTAGGAAAGGGGATACATCATTCCTTCTCAAAGAAATTGCTAAAACATATTTGTTATAAAATATAGAGAAACCTTCATAGTATGATGAGTGATTAAAAAGGAATATTAGAGTATTAAATGATGTTAAATTGACATAATTCATCTATAAAGATGGATTTTTGAAGTTTGGGAAGATGTTATGTGTTCCATCTATACCAGAATTGAAAAGGTAACTATTAGTTTAAGTATATAGATAAAATTTATTTACACTCTGATAGGGTAAAGATCTATATGTATTTAATAGAATATTTCTATTAGGATGGTATGGAGTTATAAATTTAAGACTATGAGTCTAGATGCTTAGTATGCTAGTAGGTAAAGGCTAAAATACAATATCCTAAAGGATTCATGAAACCTCTTCCTATACCTATATGGAAGTAGGAGAATGATATAATGGAATTTATCATTGGTCTCCCAAAGAGTCCAATGAATAATAGTATTATATGAGTCATCATTTATAATCTTACTAAGTCTACACATTTATTTGTGATAAAAGAAAATTTTCCACTTGAGCCACTTGTCAGGCTTCACAGGGAACATTTATCGATGGTATCAACCATGACCCTCAGTTCACATAAATTTGTTTGAAGAGTTTGAAATTGTATCTCTAAAACAAGATACATTTAAGAACCATCTATTGTAAAACCTTGAGATTTAATAATTTATTTCTCTTTAAATAAATTTAATTTATTTAATAGTTTGTGATACATGAAAACCCGAGTCTAAATAAACCATAAAATAGTATATCTTTATAAACTAGCTATTAAATTGGTGGAGTTAATAGAAATAAAAAAAATTAACATTTTTTATAAAATATTTACATAAAAAATATATATTGATAAATAAGTACTCAATTTTTAGTGAAGTCTTTATATGCTTCAAAAGTACATTTTTACTCAAAAATGTCTTTTATTTCTTTTTGTGAGAAAATAATATAATTTATTTTTCCACTTTTATAAAAATTATTTTTAAATATTAAATTGATTTTTTAAATCATCATTTAAAAATTATCTTAGATTGAAATTTTGAGAGTTTTCTGAAAGGATTTATTTTTTAATGAATAGTGAAAAATATTGATTTTTATTGAAAACTCCCTTTTAGTTTCTAGGATTTAAAAAGTTTTATTTTTGTTATAATATGATTTAAAATAAAAATTAGTTATTTTTTATTATTAATAATACATTTAATTTCATTGGAGAAAATGTTATGTTTGATTTTGGTATAAAAACATTCCATACTTAATAAAACATTTTTATGGAAACCCACTTTTCATTTTGTTTTACGGGTTTAATTTTAAATTAAATTCTACCAATTCTATGAGTTGAATTTGATAAAATATATTAATATTTTTAATAATCATAATTAATATTATTTAATAAGTTCAACTTAATTTTTATTCATGATTAATAGTAAAATATTGTAAAAAATGTTACCACGATTAAGGTTAAAACAGGTTTAACGGGGGTTAAACAAAGACATAAGGGTGATTTTTCCAATCAAACTTATATAAATAATATTTTATAGAAATATTTTGACCTCATACTTTCCCACATTTTAATATCTTAACATTTTTAATCATTTTTATTGAGTAATAAATTATTATATTTTAATCTTTTATGAAATTTCAAATGTGTCCTCTCCCCCTCTTATAAAAGGGCACTCATCCTTTCTCTTATTTACACCTATATGAGTCATATATATTGACCAAAACCTAAAACAAATATCTTATAAACTTACCTATACATGAATTATAGGTTATTTTGTTATTAAAATACCATTCCAAGGGTCCTTAAAAAGGATCTAAAGTAAGTCAACTGAAGGAGAGGTAATCATCCTACCCGACGTCTTTCAAATAATTTCATCCACATTATATAGATGAATGGTATTCATAATAAAATAATAACTTCATTATCCAAAATATAATTAAACTTTATTATGATTATGTAACTACTATAATTCCTCCTCTTTCCCGTCAAATGAGAAGTGAAATTATCACTCATGTGTATGTGTGGACTACTATATCCACGTAGCAAAAAAAATCATTTTCAATATCCATATTTAATGAATTGTTATTATAATAGTTTTAATGTTTATATGTGATATTTATAACATAATTATTCTTACTAAATTATAATATAATATCTATCTTCTTACCTTCTCATCCATTTTAAAATGATAACGTCACTCGTGCATATATGTGGACTATCATCTCTACGAGGCGATGTGATTTTTTTCATATCCAATTTATATGGATTGTAATAAGGATATATTTAATTTATATATATGATAATCATGATATAATTATGGTTCCATAATGAAAAAATTATATATATATATATATATATATTTCCTTCTTTTTTTTTGGAAATGAAAACAACATTCATGCCTATGTATAGCCTACCGCCTCCATGAATGGTGTAAATCATTTTTCTATATATAACTTTTATGGATGAATATATATATATATATACAATGAATATATATAATATTTATATTATTATTAAAATTAGGGAGAATATGTAACCATGATCAAATTTCAAGGACTGTAATTTTAGAACTCAAACTCTCATGAAAAAATGAAACATTTAACACTTAAAAAGAGACAATTTTAATAATAAACTATTAATAAAGGTGTGTTGAAATTATATAAGTGGATAATATATGATATTATAAGTATGTAAATAATTTTGGTAAAGAATTATAATATTTTTAAATTTATTATGTAGGTATTTAAAGTTAATTCAAAGCAATTCAAACTTGAGGTAAGGGTTTTATGTTACAATCTAATTGTTTTATGAGATTATTTATGATTAAGTTTTTGATGATGAAATTTCATGATTTTCCACTAAATAATCTCATTAATTTTATTCTCATATGTTTATTCATATATTTTTCAATTAATAATTCTATTTTCTCCATTTTTTACTAAAAATGATTGAGAAAAGGTTTTTAAGAAAAAAAACTTTATTTACTCTTTGGTTAGAAATCCTTTTCTTCCTTATCTATGTTTTCTTTAAATTATTTCCTATATTGTTTTTAATATTATCCTATGGTTGTTTAAATAATTTTTTTACCAATTTTTTACTTTTTAAAAAAGGTTTTAAAAAGAATATTCTTGTCATTTTATGAATGAGGTACTTTTAACTTTTTACCAAAAATGTGAAAGGAATGATTGTTTTAACATAAATGGAATGAATATAATTTCTTTCCACCATCAGAATTAAAATATTTGAAGCCACCTTTATATGTTTCCATGATTATTTTCCAAGAAAACCTTTTCCAAAATATTTTGTAGATTTTTTATATTTTAAATTAGTGATTCCAAAATTAAAAGGTTATTTTCCTCAAGAAATATTCCAAGTGATAGTTTAAAGGAATTTTCATTTATGATAACATCATTAGATGTTACTTATTATTTAATTTGGATATGATCCACATATACCATCCTATTATTTATTTATAATTTTTATTATTATGATGATGATATTTTTATGAAACTCATTTATTTTCAACAGGTTATGTTATGATGACATGTTGAAATGTTTATAAAACGTATTTCCTTTCCATAGGTTTTGATATATGATGAATAATTTATGATCTCGTGGAATGAATATGAATAGATTATGATTATATAATGGGTGGGACTATAATTATATATCCCTATAATTCATTGGTTAAAGATGGATATATCATGATATAATGGGGATTGGAATGGGGAATTAATCTAGTTTAGTAAGGGACTCTTTCCACTATGATAGTGTTTTGAGTGAACCTTGAATATGGGTATAATGGAACGGGGATTGAACCCAATCCACTATGATGGTATTGGAATTGAATCTTAACTAAGGAAATGATTTTATATGATTATGTGTATGCCACAATCTTATTTATTATGCAATGTTATACACACAAGTCCCCTATTCTTGGATCCCTTTATGATTCATGTCTTATGAATTGACAAAAATATATAATATGATTCATCATTATGATATATGATATGTTGGTTATGGATTTTCAAATTTTAAGATCATGTTGTCATACCCTTATGCAAATGTCATATCTAAGTGATAATTGATATCTCCCTTATTTATCCTCACTGAGTAACTATGATCACCCATTCTTATGTTTCCTTTCCCAGGTTATGAATTATGATTTTAAGTAGGGTATTTTTAAGAAGACAACTACGTGGGGAGATTTTTGTTGGATATATTGAGTATATTTCATGAAATAAGATGATTTTGTATCTATTTGTTAAAGACACTAAACAATTATAGTCCCTAGTAATGCATTTGTAAAATATATTAAATATTTATCTATTAAGATATAATATCTATGTATGAAAATAAATGGTCACTATAGTTAGTATCATAGGTAGATATAGTCATCCTTTGGAGATTATGATTAGAGAAATTTAGTGAAAACACTGGGGATAATTCTAAGTATAAGATAATACCTAAAGTTTTGGTAAGGTAGAGATTATGTGGTTTTTCTAGAAATACATCCCCTCCTGGATACTATAAGTGGACATGGTTTAGGAAAAAAATCTTGGGTTAAAAACTCCAAATAGAGTTGTTTGAGTGTATCTAAACCATAATTTTAATGTATAGTGAGTATTACCTTACCGAACACCTAGTTTTAAACCCTCAGGGTATATGGTTGTGTTGATTTACATTCTATTATAAAGGATTTGAATAGATGATGACTATGAATAACTAATTTTTCATAGATTTAAAATAATGTTTCATGATTTATACATATTATAAATTATTTTTCATGATTATGCAGTTTCCCACTATGATCAGTATTCCTCACATTATGATTTTTTGTTTTATTCAATGGTTTGAACCTGAATGAAATGTGTTAGTGATGAATGTGATGAAAAAATCAATTATTTTCTGCCCAAGTAACCAAATTTTATTGAATATGGAATAAAAAATATTATTTTCATGCATACATAACTTTCTTAAGTTATGAATCATTCGGAGTTTCCAAATCAGAAAAGTAGGGAAATGAAATTCTATTAATTCCTTCCTAATTCAATATCCACCTTATTTTAGTTGGTCTTTTAATCCAATAGTTTATGATTATTGGATTAGTACCACTGAAAAGATATTTTCCATTCTCTGTTGTTTAGAGCATGTAAACATTATTTTGATTTTCTATCATTTGGAAGTTGAATAAGATCAATGGTATACTCTTATCAAGAATATGAGGTAATGGGACGAAATTTACTCCATGGAGTGTGATGAATTTATGAGTTTATTTTTCAATAAGTACTTTCCTAATATTATTTTTATGAAAATGGAAAATTAAGTCCTTGAGATAAATCAGAGGGATGGTGAATATATTAATACAAATTAGGAAAATATTACAAGACTTGTGAGGTACATTTCTCTTATTATCATCTAACCTGAAAGTAATATTGATCAATTATTTAGTGTCTTAAAACCAATTCTCTGAAGGGAATTATCCATAATAGAATTAAATTGATATGATGAAATCATTTCATGTGATATCAAGGTGGAAATGGAGATTGGATTTACCTATAATCTCATGGGTTTGATAAGAAAATAAATATGTAATTCAAAAAAAAATCTAATAATAAAAACCATGGAGATAAAGGGATAATATTATTTATATTCTCAAAGTATGGAATGAAAAATGGAGGAAATTTTCTTAAGGGGACTGGTCTGATGTTTTAAGTATGGAAATTAAGGTCATCAAGAAATAAAATGTTAAAGTTATGGGAAAAAGAAGTTAGATAATGATGGATAGAAAGCACAAAAAAATGCACCACCCACAGTCTAGTGTTTCAAATTAAAAAGTATGGAAATTATGATAACCAATGGTCAAATTTGAATGTTAATGATGATGATCAATATCATTAACATCTTAAGCTCAGAGAAAAAGAAAAATCTCATATGATCACTATTTTCAATGTGGAATATGATAATGAAGTGGTGAAATGTACACTTATCATCCACTCTATAACTAATAATGTCATGTTTTATTTTGGATCTACCAACTCTTTTATATCTAAAAAATTTTATGATGGTATCACAATACCACCCCAATGATTTGAAGTAAAATTAATATTGAAAAATAATAATTGTATGATGATCACACTTCAAGTCTATTAATCTTCTCTAATTAAATTTTTTGGAAATACACTTCATAAAAACCGTGTTATTCTCCCTTTAGTTGAATTTGATGTTATTTAGGGCATGAATTGTATTTATTTATATAAATTCCATATCAATATCCAAGAAAGGGAAGTCACATTTTATATTCTAAACCAAGATATGATCTTATATTAGCGTTACAATAAATATAAACTTCTGATGGAAATTACATCTATTTTATGGTTATTGATTCTAATTCAAAATAGGTGTTTATCTCTGATTGTTTGGAAGAAAATCAACATCCAAGATATTCCTATTAAATGTGAATTTTTTTATATGTTTCTGGAATAATTTTTTATTTTTCCTCTAAATCATGAAGTTGAGTTTTCAATAGAACTTGTATCGGGTGTTACACCAATTTCAAATACTCCATATATAATGGACTCATTTGAGTTACTAGAATTTAAGAATAAATATCAGGAGAACCTTGATAAGGGATTCATTCGGCTAAGTGAATCATCATGGTGTGAACCTATTCTATTTGTTAATAATAAAGACAGATCGATGCAACTCTGCATTAATTATCGAGAACTAAACAATATCAAAATCAATAATAAATATCATCTACCTCATATTGATGATTTGTATAAATTAATTACAAGTAACTTAATATTTTTTCAAGATGGATCTTTAATATGGATACTATAAACTGAGGGTAAAAGGTGAATACATACCCAATATAGAGATTTGATTGAGGTATAGACACTATTAATTTATAGTGATCCCATTGGGTCTTACTAATACCCCCACTATGTATTTAATGAATAGATTATTTAGAGATTACCTAGATCATTTTTTGGTAGTCCATATAGATGATATTATTATACATTTCAAGAGAAATGAACAGTAGAAATATCACTTGGGGATTGTATTGAATACCTCAATGAAGAATAATTTGTATACAAAATTTACCAAGCATGGATTTTGGCTACCATAATATTTAGTTTAGAATCATATAATCTCAATAAAGGATATATTGATGGATCCATTAATTATAGAAGTTATTGAATATTTTCCCAGACCAACCACTATGATTAAGATCTATAGTTTTCTTGGTTTGGCTAGATATTATCGATTATTTTTGTAGAATTTACCACTAAAATCTAATCTAATTATCATGTTATCTCATAAGGGAGCCAAAGTTCCTTTGGACATATGAATATTAAGAAAAATTCAGGGAACTGGAGATAAGGTTAGTCATCCCACCTATTCTTACACTACCCTATAGTGGAGAAGGTTCTGTGATATTTAGTGATGTGTCAAATAAGGGAATGGGATGTTTCCTTATGAAAAATGATTTAGTGATACATTATGCCTCATGAAAATTGAAGGTTCATGATCAAAATTACCCATCTCATGATGTGGAGTTAGCTATGGTAATTTTTTAATTAAATATATGGAGGAATTATCTTTATATAGAAAAGTATGACATATATACTGATTATAAAATTTTAAATTATATATTCATTCATAAATAGTTGAATATGAATTAGAGGAGATTGTTGGAGTTGAATAAAGATTATGAAAACTCAATACGTTACCACCCTAGGAAAGAGAACCAGGTCTTCATTGCTTTAAGTCAAAAGGATCATGAAAGATTATCTATAATGAGGATCACAAAAGATCCAATATTTTGGGATTTTCAAAGGATGGATTAGGAAATATTGAATGAAGGGGGGAAATATTATCTTTATCAAATGAGTGTTTAATCATCTATCCAAGAGAATATTAAGGAGGTGCAGAAGGAAGATGTAGAGTTACTAAATATGGTAATAAATATTCCTGAGTCTATACTTGATTATGGTGGAATGATAAGGTTTAGGAACCATGTATGTGTCTTGTCCATATCATATTTAAAAAAGGAGTTATTGGATGGATTTCATAGTTCATTATTCTCTATTCGTCCTGGAAGTATGAATATGTATAGAGATCTGAAAGAGTACTTCCATTGGGATAACATAAAAAGGTATACTATAAAGAATGTATCATGTTTCTTGGTATGTTATTAATTTAAGGTTGAGGGGATGTTACAACCATTACCTATATCAGATGGAAATGGGAAAACATCTCCATGTATTTTGTCGTTAGACTCCTCTAACATCTAAATTCCATAATGTTATTTGGGTTATAATCAATCAACTTACAAAGTCAGTACAATTTATTACTATAATAGAAGATTTTTCACTTGATCATCTTTCTAGAATATACATTAAAGAATATTTAAGGTTCTATATAGTATGACATTCTATTATATCTGACCAAGATCTGAGTTTTACCTTGAAGTTCTAGAGAAGCTTTTAGCAAGATCTAGATTTAGATTTTTGTTTCAGTAAATCTTATCATCCTTAGATAGGTGTTCAGTATAAGATAACCATTAAAAACCTATAGGATATGCTGGTATCTTGTTCTATAGATTTTAAATTTGGTTAGGATCAAAAATTTCTTCTAGTTGAGTTTCTTACAATAATGGCTTTCACTCAAGCATTCAACTGGATCCTCGTGATTCCATTTAGGGAAAGAACTATAGATATCCAACCTTGTGGGAATAAATTAGAGAAAGAAAGATATTGGGACCTAAGTTATCTAAGTAAATCGTAGATAAGGTTAGATGTATTATTTAGAACATTAAGGTAACTCAAATTTGATAGAAAATTTATACTGAAAATCATCAAAAAAATATTAAATTTGAAGTTGGTGAGAAGGTATTACAATGAATTTATACATGGAAAATGTTTATGATATTTAGAAAGAAGGGAAATATAATATCTCGTTATATTTTCACCTTTTAGATTCTTGATCAATTAGGTAAGTAGGATTGTCACTTGGTGATTCCACTAAACCTCTCTCAAGTTCATAAGGTGTTTCATATATCTATCCTGAGGAAGTATGTCAGGAACTAAATATCGTCTCTATCAAAACTGGTGCCAAAACTGGCCCGTGAAAAGTCTCTAAGGGCGTTTCCTATCCCCAAGGTCTGGCACAAGTTCCTGGGTATCATTTATTTTTGGTTTGGGAATGATTTACCCGAATATGGATACATAAAACATCAAGAACATCTAATAAACTGAATCTGAAAATTTCATACCAAATAAGGTTTATACAAAATAATGAACTGAATACATAAGTTTAAATACAATAACAGAGGTCCAAATACACAAATAAATATCAGAAAAACAGCCCCAATGACTCCACACGACAAGGGGTCATCACCCACAAGTCATCTACACAACGCTGCACCAAGGAAGGGAACTAACACCCCAAACTGCCATCACCCAAAGCCTTTCCTTTACTTGTGTCCAACAAGACCAAGTATACTTACACCAAAGGAGTGTAAGTATGATGTGATACTAAGACCAATAGGATACCAACCAAATATTCCAAATAGTATGCAATACAAGTTGAAAAAGAAATTAGTTTTAATATGTAAGGAAAAGCGGTGATACTTTCCAAGAAATGCAACTTCCAATTGTAAACAGTTTTCATAATAAAACTTTCAGAATGTTAACACATTGGAATAATACATATTAGATACTATAATTTATATCCAAACACACCCTAATATAATGGTAAATACCACAAATCCAATGAGCACCAAAACCAGGAACACCCTTAGGCACTAGATAGTCTCAGGCCCCATGTACCTCGTACCTTGGTGTAAAGTAACCATAGAAAATCTGTTCTCATGAATGACCCACTTGTAGGGAACATACTCATAACCTATTGGTCCCTAAAAATAATCTGTATAATTTATTTATAGTTTTCTTTATCCAAAATTATATGTGAAACGGGGACAAAACCCATCTGGATCATGAGTTGTACTAGTATATATATGCCCACCTAGGTACTCGGGCTTCCCCCTTTGTGTTCAAACAATTTCATCATTCCAAATACATCACTTTGCATATAAAAACAGCACTAATGTTCACATACAACCAATACAGTATCTCTAAACACTTTATACCACTTAAAACACACAAAAAAACATTTTGATTTTCAAAATAACAACTTCACAAAAGCTAACAATGTTTTGAACACAAAAATCTATTTAGAACCCCACTTGAACACCATGTGCATACTCACATTAACCAAAAAATAATTTAAAACACCCAAAACATTTCTATAAAACCATTAAATGAGTTATAAAACAACCCTAATAATAATCACATAAATTAGCCATGTGAAACACCCAATTCAGCACCAAATTGGTACCCACAGATCATTTACTTAAAAAACATCACCAAAAAAAGATTTGATTCAACATCCAAAGGATATTACCATTAAAAAAATTATTTTAATCCCTAATAAATTTCAATAAAATAAACTAAGTAGTTATAGGTCATTCCCAAAAGATCCAATAAAATATTTCTTTGATAAAACCCCCAATTTCATATTAAAATGGTACTTAAAATTCATTTTCTTTATAAATACCACTAAAACCAATTTTTTCACCAATAATAATATGATATAAACATTAAAATGTTATAAAAATATCAAGATAATTCACAAGGATAGCATACACAATGGAATCACCTACCAAAAATTTTAAAACCCCTCAATATTGGTGTGAAACTTCAACTGCTGCACTGCTGCACTACAAGGAGGATAAATCGAGCCTAAAACCCGAATAAAAGACCAAGAAACCAAGTATAAAAACCTAGGTTCGAGAAACTAACTATGGGACACAATTAACTTCAATAAATAATAAAGAAACCCTAAATAATGGAGAGAAAACAAATATAGAAGCACCTACTTGAAGAGAACATGAAGTTCCTCCATAAAAAACCCTTTAAAAAATGAGTTCCAAGGGAGGTTTGGGGAGCTTGGGAGGATTCCATGGCTGAAATGGTCAAATTGGGGAAGAAAGTGGAGAGTTTGTCTAAATCCCAGGAGGAAAAAATTATAATTTAAAAACATTTTTTATGACCTGGAAAATTCCGCATAGTTTGCTTGCATGGTTTAGCAAACCGTGTGCCCAAACAATGTTCCCCCTTCTGTCCACTCAAAAAGTGTCCAATATTACTCAATTTTATGGGGGTCTAATAGGGAAACTAGAAGAAAGATAATCCAAGGATAGGGATAAATTACCCAAAAGAAAACCATCTTTCCACCCCAATACTCATCCAACTCAAGGGTATGAACAACCTCAACAACTTACCCCATAAGTGGTGCCACCTGGAGTGTCATTAATCTAACTCCAAAACACCAAAACATCACACCACACCTTTAAAAAAGTAGGATTACAAGTACCATAAAATACCCCCAAGACTAATTTCAAAGCTTAAAAATACATAAGACACCAAAAATTAAAATTCAGAACACCAGAAAACCAAGAGAATGCTAAAAACCAAAAGGGGATTTGAACAGAGCATGGAATTAAAATTCCGGCTGTGACAAAGTACATACCTGATCCTTCACATGTACTGAAATTAGATTTTATACCACAGGATCATGATCTTTCCTATGAATAAAAAAAAGTATAAATCTTGGATCATAGAGATAAAGTGCTACAGAACAAGTCTACTCTCCTAGTTAAAGTTCTCTAGAGAAATTAGAAATAGAAGAAGCTACATAGGAACCTGAAGATATGATGAAATGGAAATATCCTAATTTTTCATATATAAGAGTCATATAATTTAAAGGTTAAAATTAATTTTAATGGGGGAGTAATGTAAAAAATTTATATTTTAAGATTTATTTCTCTTTAAGTAAATTTAATTTCTTTGATAGCTTATGATAAATTCAAACTCGAGTCTAAGTGAACTGTAATATAGTATATTGTTATAACCTAGCTATTAGATTGGTGGAGAGAATAGTAATAACCAAAATTTTAAAATTATTTATATATATTTTATATTAATAAAATATTTTTATAAATAAGTACTAAATTTTTAGTAAAGTCTTTATATGCTTTAAAAATAAATTTTTTCTCAAAAAATTGTTTTTATTTATTTTTGTGAGAAAATAATATAATTAATTTTTTCTCGTTTAAAAAACTTATTTTATAAAATAAAATTAATCTTTTAATTCATCATGTCAAAATTATATTAGATCGAAATTTTTTAAAATTTCTTAAAAATATTGATTTTTATTGAAAACTATCTTTTCATTTCAAGAATTTACAAAGTTTCATTTTTTTAAATTCTTTAAAAGTAAAAAATAGTTAATTTATATTATTAATAATATAATTAAGTTAATTGGAATAAATTTTATGTTTTATTTTAGAATAAAAACCTTTTATACTAGAGAAAACATTTTTCTAGAAAACCGCTTTTCATCGCGTTTTGTGGGTTTAATTTTAAATTTAAATCTTCCACTTCCATGATTTGAATTTGATAAAATGGATTAAATATATGGAATAATAATAATTTATATTATTTAATAATCTCAAATCAATTTTTTTTCATAATTAATAGGAAAATTTATTACCATGATTAAGGTTAAAATAGGTTACCAGGGTATTAAACTAAGTGATAACGGTGAGTTTTCCAATTAAAATTGTCTAAATTATATTTTAATTCCGTATTTAGACATAATAATATCCTAAATTTTAATCCCTAACCATTTGGAATAGTTTTTATTAAGTATTTCATTGTTATATTTTAATCTTTTAAAAAATTCAAAGTGTATCATCTCCCCAACTTATATAAGGATGCCCCTCCTTTATCTTCTTTATACCGCTTTTAGCCATATATCTTGATAAAACCCTACCCAATTCTCTAATAAACTTAACTATACATGAATTATAGGTTCTTTTATTCTTAAAATACATTTCCAAGGGTCCTTAAGAAAGTATCTAAAGGAGGTCAATCAAAGGAGAGGTAATCATCCTACCCAACCACTTTCAAATTATTTCTTCTTATACCTCTTATAAATACATTCTATTCATCATAAAATAATAAATTAAGTATATTAAATATAATGAAATGTTATTATGATTATTTTACCACCATTATTTTCTCTCTTTTTCATCAAATGTGAAGTGAAAGTATCACTCGTGTGTAAGTGTGGATTGTCACCTCCACGTAGTGATAAAATTAATTTCCCATCACCATATTTCATGGATGGTTATTATGATAGTTTTAATGTTTATATATAATATTAATGAAATAATTATGATTATATATTATAATAACATATCTACCTTCCTAAATTTCTATCCATTGGACAATGATAATGTTGTTCGTGTGTATATGTGGACTACCACCACCACCAAGAAATGTGATTCGTTTTTTATTTCTGATTTAAATTGATGGTAATAAGGATATATTTAATTAATATATATATATATTATTCATGATATAATTATGTTTCTATAATTATAAAATAATATATATCTTTGTTTCCTTCTTTTCATTATAAAATGAAAACAACATCCATGCATACGTACGACCTACCATCTCTATGAACGGTGTAAGTAATTTCTCTATCTCTACCATTTATAGATAACTCTCTCTCTCTCTCTCTCTATATATATATATATATATATATATATATATTATTTATATCATGATTAACATCTATAGAATATGGAACCATTCTCAAAATTAAATGATCAAAACTGTTGAACTAAAACTCTTATGAAAAACGAAACACTTAACACCCAGAAATGATGATTTTAATTAGAAATTATTAAAATAATTAGTATTGAAATGTTATAAGTGGATCATACCTGATATTATAATTATTTAAATTATTATTTTATAAAATTATAATAAATTTAAATTTATTATATAGTATTTTAATGTGCTTTTAAAGAAATTTGAACTTGGGGTTAGGGTTTTATGTTATAATCTCATAATTTATAGGGATTATTTATGATTAAGTTTTAGATGATGAGAACATGAGCCTTAGTGCAGTTGGTAAGGACGCCGTAAGTGCATCCAAGTGACCAGGGATCAAAACCAGGCGAAGGCAGAATTTCCGAGGACTGTAGAAGGTACTATAGCGGGAACTATAGCAGGCAATGTTTGGCACTGTAGAAGCCAGGAATATGCCCCCGTTTGGGCTTTTGGGCCACTGATTTGGTCCCTGAGTCCTTTAAGGCCTTCGGGCCACCCAGGCCTTCAGGTTAGTAAGGCCTTAGGGCCACCTCAAGGCCTTCAGGCCACCTTAAGTGCAGATACAAACTAGAAAACCTATAAAGAACAAGCACTACAAGGAGGATGAGCAAGGAGCTTTCACCATAGCAGAAGCTAAACGGATTGCAAGAATGAGAGGGTATGGAACCTACCATCGGGAAAAGCCTGTTCATGCATGAGAATGCCTAGCTGAACAGCCATGCGAAGGTGGAGAGTTGATTTCACGATGGAGATGCTGGAGAGGAGCAGTTCCAAGTAGTTAGCCTTGGTTGTATGTAATGTTTGAAGCCTACGAGCAATGAATTCCTCTAAGGCCTACGGTCCATGTAATAATTACACCTACGGGCCTTGTAAGGGTTCCACCTCACCCCTTGAAAGGTGTATTATCAAAATCAATAAAAAATAAAGGCCTTCGGGCCATTGGAGGAGTTTCCGATGATGAAATTTCATGATATACCTCTCAATAATCTCATAAATTTTCTTCTACTATGGTTATTCAAGTAATAATACAAGTTTCCTCAATTTGGTAAATAAAATTATTGGTGACATGTTTTCAAGAAAAATAAGTTTTATTCCCTCTTTAGATGGCAATCATTTTCTTTCATGTCCATATTTTGATTAAAATATTTTCTAGAATATTTTTAATATTATCCCATTATTTTTTAAATTAAATTTTAATCGTATTTTAATTTTTAAATTATGTTTTAAAATAAAAATTATTTTCATTTTCCAAATGATATACTTTTGAATTTTTACCAAAAATATAAAAGTAATATTTGTTTTAACATACAATACGTGAACAAAATTTCTCACCATTATAACTGCTCAAAGTTTTGAAGATTCCTTTACAAGTTTACATGGTTATTTTCAAAGAAAATTTTTTCAATAATAATTTTCGAAAATTTTTATATTTAAAATAAGTGATTCAAAAATTAAAAGGGTATTTTCCTCAAGAAATATTCCAAGTTATATTTAAAATAAATTTTCATTTATGATAACATCCTTTGATGTTACTTATTAATTACTAAGTATATAATACAAGGATACCATCCTTATTTTTTCCATGTATGATTTATTATTATTATTATAATATTTTTATGAAAACCATTTATTTTCCATGGGTTATGTTATGATAAAATGTTGAAATTTTTATGAAACCTATTTCCATTCCATAGGTTATGATATATTATGAATGATTTATGATCCCATGGAACACATATGAATAGACTATTATTATGTGATGTCTGGTCCTATAATTATATATCCCTCTAATTCATCAGGTAAAGATGGATATCTCATGATTTAATAAGGTTAAGAATGAGGTTTAAACCCAGATCAATAAAGGGATTGGTCCACTATGATAGTTTTGGGAGTAAACCTTGAATACGGATTTGATGGAATGGGGAGTAAACCCAATATACTATGATTGTTTTGGAAGTAATCCTTGACTATGAAAATTATTTTCTAGGATTATTTATATGCCACAAGATTATGTATTATACCAATTTTATGCTCTCATGGCTCATGTTCTTTTATTCCTATATGATTCATGTATTATAGACTAAAACTATTTACGTAATTATTCAATGTTATTATTGGAAATAATGGTTTTAATATTTTTAAATGGATTGTATTTTGGGTTTATTTTCAATACACACTAGGTTGATCAAGGAGTTTTCAAGACAAGTGATCTTATGGTGCAGGAAACTTCTGTATTTAAGGTTGCATCATTACTCATTATTCTCTAAATTTTTAGGGTTTAAAATATTATGGAAGGTCCAAGTTTCAGGAATTTTGGATTTCTAGGGATCTCTAATAAAAATATGGTAAAGGCATATAATTCATAAAAGTTTGTTTTTTTACAAAAGATTTGTTTTTTGAAAAATATTGGTGTCATGAAGGTTTGAAGATTTATGAAAGAATTTTTTTGTGAAATATGGATGAGGGATGAAGGAAAGATTCAAATTTATGTGATTATAAGAATTTTTATGAATGAAATATTTCCCTGAATGTTTCACGAATAAAGGGAGTTTTGTGAACATGAGTGAAGAGTTTAATGAAAAAGATGTTGTAAACCTAAAAGTTTTATTAAGGGGGTTAAATGTCTATAAATAGGCCACTACTCATCATATGGGGATAAAAAAAGTTTTGGAGAAAGGATGATCACTCTAATTTTACAAAGGTCTTATATGAACATAATTTTTACACAAATTAGGAAATTTATACAAACACAAGTTTTATGAAAAGAATGGTTGAGAAATAATTTATGATAATAAATTTAATTGAAGGAGTTTTGAGAAATTTGAGATTTTTTTCATAGTGAGGAGTTTCATAAAAGTTTTGAGTAATGAAAAAGTGTGAACTTTTGTGAAAGATGATGGTTCTTTGATAGAGAAAGGGGGGTTTTCAAAAAAATGGTGTTTCATGAAAGATACTTATGTGAGAATATTTGAACTTGAAAAAGGATTGTGGAATGTATTGAAGCATCATAAGTGGACCTATATGATTCCAAACATCACTTTCATGTGCTCTGATATATAAGAAACTTTCATGTTGATAAACTAAGAAATACTTCCCCCAAAGTGATGAGAAAGGGGGAGTCAATGGAATTTATCTGAGGGAGGTAGTGTGTTATCCCTAAAATTATTTTAAAGGAAGTTTTTTTTGGCATAGAGTGAGAATTATTGAACAATTTTAATCCATGATATTTAGTAAATCTTAGTGAATTAAGTTATAACAAACACACTATCAGTGTATGCTTCTTAGACTAGACCTTAGTGGTGAACCAAGTAAAAATTTTGGGTTGTTTTTTTATTTATACTTATGGGTATTTGATATTTGAATGATTCCATCATATGGGTTTAACAAGTTCCTATGAACATGGGTACAAGATCTATATCATTAAAAGAAAAAGTTTACACCCTGATTCACCCCTCCTCTCTCAGGGTGTTCCAGAGTGTTACATGTGGTATCAGCGCATATAGGTTATAGGTGTTAAATATATCCCCTTTTTTATTTTTATGTATAATTAAGTGAATGTTAGGTGGCTTCCCCTTTTTGATGGTATAAACTTCCTAATTTGGAAGAATATAATGAGATCTCATTTGTAATATATTGGGAAGGAGTTTCTCTATTCCACAATTTAATAGATTTAGGTTAGTGATGTGATAGGTCTTTTAATGACTTAAACTGGTAGTAAAATGCTTGATGTATATGTCAAAGCTCAAAATTATCCTACCACAACACTATCTGATCAAATATATTTTAATATTTTGAGTTACACTACATTAAATTCCATGTGGGAGAAACTATAAAATATATATATAATTGATAAAAAAGTGAAGGAGGCCAAACTTCAAATTTTTCGCAATCAATTCAATGATCTAAAAATGCATCTAGATGAAAATTAAGAGAGTTTCTTTAATTTCATTGCTGATTTTTTTGGATAAATTTGAGGAATTAGGGAATAAATTAAGGATATTTACCTTATTATTAAAATACTAAGAAGTATTCCACCTCTATAAAATCCAAAAGTTTAATCCTTTGAGGAAAGGGATCTATATAATCTATTTATTAATGATCTTCTAATCCGTCTTGTGGATTATGAAATGATATTCAAAAAAAAATACAAAAATTCAAGTAATTAAATTAATGGAATTCAAATAATTCAAAAAACATGACATTAAAAAAGGTATTAATAATAGAAATAATGTATATGATGAAATCCTTTCTCTTTTTAACATAAAATTAAATAGAGGAAAAAGGATATTTAAAGTAAATCATCCATTGGATTTTTTTGGTGTCGTAAAGTATCTCACATTACAGCTCGGTGATCAAGCAAATTTGATGATGTATAAAGTGAAGTATAAATCATGAAGAGGCCTCATAGGAGGTTCCTTAAAAGGAAAGACTTCAAATAAAGAAATAAATTATAGAGTAAGTGATTTATTTTACAAGAGGAAGAAGATGATAAATAATTTTTGGAGGATGTATAATGAGAGTTTAAATTAGATACTAAAGATTCCATGATGGATACAATTGAAAAGGTAGAACCTACGAAGGATGAAGAAAATAAGTCAGATGTTATTTTCGATATCAAGGTGTAACTTGAGGGTTCTCTTAACAAGCTTGACATTCAAAGAAATAAAAATATAAATATTAGAGCTTTGTTGAAAGAGTCATAAAAGTATTTGTATCATCTTGAATCATAGATTGATCGACTGTAAGTGGAGGTAGAAGAACACTTGAAAACTCTATAAATATCATAAGAGGTAATGTATTTTAAAATATAGATTTAAGAGTATATAAAAGTTATCAATGACCATACATAGATATTGGAGGAAAAGGCTAAGATATATTAGGGCTTTGAAAAATAATTAATTTATTTAAAGAGTGAACTAAAAACTAAATCAAAATCAAGGGAAATGAATAAGAAATTATATTTTTGAAATTATTTTAAATGAAGAGCTTTTGGAAAGAGTTAAACATGGTTTTGAAGTAACAGAGAAATCCTTGAATGATAAAATATGTAAATTTATGGGTAGAAGTGGAAATGGTTGTGATGTAGAAACATCAATGGCTAGAAATGAGATGTGACACAACAAAGGTAAGCATAAAGTAGGACATATCACAAAGGCATATAATTTCCTAATAGAGAAAAATTCGAAACAAATAGGGAAAAAAGATGAAAATAATACTCAATTATCGAAAGATTATCACTAATCAAATACCTATAAAAAATAAGGATACATGTAGAGGAATGGAAGTGAGAAGACATTTAATATTATGGAATGTCAATTCTATGGATTTATGGTCAATACCATGTCTTACTATGAAGAGGTAAGGGGATATCTAAATGGGGAAGCACCTGGAAGTCAAAAAAGGAGAATGAGAGAATATCCTTCATCATATAGGAGAAATAATCTTTATGGATATTTTTTCACTATTCTTACTTCGGCCATAAATATTTTCATTAATGAAAATGGAAAGGTGGAAACCATAACTACATAACTCCAAGGAAATTAAATACATGTTAACCAATTGAAATTACCCATGAAAATAATTATTCTCCTCCAAAAGAAGAATATGAGTATGATTCAACCATTTATGTTTAAAAGAGATTAGAGAGGTGATATTATGCCTTTACTATATTTGGTATCTCATAGAAAGAAAAGAAGAAGATTTAGAAATCCAACCTATTAGTAATCACTCTCAATGCTAAAAAGAACAACAGAACCTAGATTCTTGACAACATATGTTCATCCCATGTGATAAGAAATGATTTTTTTTAAAAAATTATAAGAAAATGGTTGGTGGGATAGTGAGATTTATAAAATATGGCGCCTTAATGATCAAAGTTAGTTGAAATACAGAATTAGAAAATGATGATATAACAAAAAAAGAAGTGATCTACATGGTCATCTTGCATCATAATCATTTGAGTGTGATTCGACTATGTGACTCAAGATTACTAGTGAAATTTAATCTAAAAGGTTGTAGTATCAAAGGAAATATAGGTAATATCTCATGAAATATTAGAGGAAAAATGGAAATTTATTCTAGGTAGATAGTAAATAAAACACTTTTTTATTGATAATTGAAGAGGAAAATAACTTGTGGCATCAGAGTTTATCTCACATTAATCAAAAGGGAATAGAAAACTTATCTAATCTAAAGATGTTGTTGAAATTAATAATCTAAGTCATAAATAAGAAAATTAATGTGATTATTTCATGAGAGGAAAGATGGCCTGGATTTTTTAATAGATCAGGAAAAAAGGGCATCGAATTTGCTAATCTAGTTCACACAGATGTGTGTGGTCAAATAAATTTAGAAGATGCATATGGATAGAGGTACTTAATTATTCTTATTAATGATTATAATATAATGGCATGTGTGATTTTTATGTAGTGTAAACAAGAAGTTATTGACTATATGAAGAGATATCTTTGAAGAGTTGAGAATGAAATTTGACACATAATAAAGGTATTATAATCTGACAACGGAACAAAATGTACATCCAAAGAATTTGAAAATTACAATGAAAAACATACGATCAATACTAAGGTTTCTTCAATGATAACACCTCAATAAAATGGGATTGTTGGATGAAAAACTTGACAGGTGAATAATATGGCCAAAACTATGCTAATTGAGAGTTTTGTTTCTCATCATTACTAGGAAGAGGCTTTTCTAGTTGCAGTGTACAATCAAAATCAAATAAAGCTAATTCTAGTAGAGGTCAGGACACCATAAGAGATATGTCATGGAAGGAATCCCTCAATAAATTATTTTCATATTTTTAGAAGTAAATTTTTTAATCTGAAACAAAAAATGTAATCAAGACAAGTATGGTGATGATGTAGATGAGGGAATATTCCTTGGATACTCAATGAAGAGTAAAGCCTATAAATGATCCAATAATCATCTTAGAAATATTTTGGTGAGAAATTATGTCAAGATCATTGAGGATAAAACTATAAATAAATTGAGGATATCATATGTTTAGATAATTGATGATGAAGAAGAAATTAGAAAAAGAAGATATTAAAATATAGAAATGGTGGAAGGATTTCCCAACATTTAGGGATCTCAAAATGATGATGATTCAGAATTATAATTATAAGAGGAAACTATTGCAGAAGAAACTCTACTGAAACATCAATGGATAAATTGAAGAACCTATGTTGATCAATCCAACATCATTATGGATTGTAATGAACCTACATAGATAAGGATAATGAGGGATGGAGCATAATATTCTCTCTTATCAATTGTGGAACCAACCTCATTTGAATAAGTAGAGAAGGATGAATCATGATTTCAGTCCAAGATTGAAGAATTAGATTATATTGACAAAAATTGGACTTGGGATCTTATTAAGAGATCTGAAAATCACAATGTGATTGGAAGAAAGTGGATCTTCAAAAAAAATTGATGAGATAGTAAATTTGATCGGAAAAAAGTCACGCTTGGTGTGTAAAGGCTATGCATAGTTTTAAGGCATTGGTGTAGAATAATCTTTTTCTCCAATATCTTGACTGGACTCAATTAGGATCAACCTATCTATAAAAATTCAAGGGGAATAAAAATTTTATCATATGGATGTCAAAATGGAATAATTAAATGATGTTATTGAAGAAGGATCCAACATTGAATAACCAGTGGTAAATCTAATTGGAAATGATGAAACAAAGGTTTATAGATTAAATAAGGCTCTTTATGGTATAAATTAGTCACCATGAACATGGTATCCTTAACTTGATGCTTAACTGAATAAGATACAATTTAAAATATTAGGTGTAGACCATAATATTTATGTGAATAATTCTTAGAGAGATCAATTTATAGTTCTTTTTCATGTGGATGATATTATATTCTTCAAAATTAGACATGGATCAGTGGAAGAATTTACTAATCACGTGAAATAATAAATTGAAATGTCCATGATTTGTGAACTCGATACTTTTTGGGGCCACATGTGATTTAAAAGAAATAGTATACCTTTATTTTTCAAGAAAATTATGCAAAATATCTTCTAAATAAATTTAGTATACATGATACCAAACCAATGTTGACTCTGATTGCAATTGGTAAAAAACCAAGAAATCATGAGATTGGGAATTTTTTTTATCACACCTTGTATAGGAGAATCATTAGAATCTTATTATATTTGACTACAACAAGTCTAGATATCATATTTGAAATATTTTTATCTTCTCTATTCAAAATTAATCTGATGTAAGATCATTTTTCAATAGTTAAAATAATCATGAGGTATATTCAAGGTACTGTTAAAATTTTCTTATACTTTCCAGAAGTAAGGGATAATGAATTACCTGTATTTTATAATTCTGACTAAGCTGGAGATGTGATGGATTAAAATTCCACAAGTGTGGGTGCATTATTCATTGGAAAAAATGTGAACATTGTTTGAGAAAGAAACAAGGAAGTGCTTCTCTTAGTATGGATGAGGCAGAGTATATCTCTGTAACAAAGGTATAAACTCAAATATTGTGTATGAAGAAAAAATTTAATTATTTTGGTGATGAGTTGAAATAGTTGATATCGATACACTATGATAACAAGATCATGATAAAGCACACAAAATATTCTATTTAACACTCTCATACCAAACAAATTGAGATCATATATCACTTCATCAAAGAAAAAAATTTGAACAAGGTGTGACTAAAAAAGATCATGTTGGAACTAATGATAAAGTGGTTAAAATCCTCACTAATCCTTTGGTAACACCAATGTTTGAGAAACATTGGTTGAAACTCAGTGTTCAACCACATCCCATTATATGATGAGGTTATGATTTAACCCCTCTCCACATTTTTTAACTATTTTAATCTGTTTGTGGATGTGATGTAGGTCTTTGTGAGAGATATGATCCAGGGGTGTTTTTTTGTGAAATAAGGTTCAAATAAAGTTTCTTTTATTTTAATTTCATTGGGGGAGAACAAAATTTATGAAATTCAATGGATTATAGGATTATAGAAAAAATTTATAGGATATTTTGGTTTTCCCATGAGGCATAGGTTAGTGGTCTCTCAAGGCATGAAATTCTCTCTTAAAACTCTTGTTTTATAAACTGATCTCTTCTCTCATAGACTAAGAGTGATGGATGAGTTATTTCAAACATATCAGGTTATTTTTCATGGATAGAGGTTTATTTAATTTCTTTATATATTAACAACAAATCCAAAGGTAAGATTATTAGGAATAAGTTTTTTTTACAATTGGAAAAGGATTGTGTATTGTGTGTTTTTTCAATCCAAACTGGGGTGATCAAGGAGTTTGTAAGGTAAGTGATATTACAGTTCATGTACCTTCAGTGTTGAAGGTGGTGTCATTTCCCAATGTTTTTCAAATTTTTGGGGTCCAAAATTTAGTATAAGGGTTAAGTTTTTTGAAATTTTTATTTCTAGGGCCTGCCTCATAAAAATATAGAAAAGGCAAGGAATTCATGAAATTTTGGTGTTTCTCAAAATATTGGTGTTTCAAAAAAGTTTTCTTTCATAAATTTTTTAAGATTCATGAAATAATGTTTCATGAAAGATGGATAAGATTTAAGGAAAATATTCTAAGTTATGTGATTATGATAAGTTTCATGAATTGAAAAGTTCCCTAAATTTTCTGCAAAGAAAGGGAGTTTCGTGAACATGAATGAAGAGTTTTTCAAAAAGGAGGTAGTGAGACTGAAAGTTTCATGAATGGTAGGTAATTTATATAAATAGGAAGAAACATATTATATATGGATCAAACAAGTTTTGGAGAAGTTATGATCACTCTGATTTTATGAAGGTCTTACATGAATGTAATTCTTACATGAATCAAGAACATTCTGTGAACAAAAATTTTGGAAAAATAATTGTTGATAAATAATTTATAATAAGGTATTTCATTGAAGGAGTTTCATGAAATTTGAGAGTTTCATTATATTAATGAGTTTCTCAAAATTTGAGAGTTTTTTGAAAGTTTTTAGTTTCAAAAAAGCATACAGTTCTTTGAAACAAAAAAGGGGTTTCGTGAAAAGGGGTGTTTCATGAAAGATACTTACACGAGCATATTTAAACTTGGAAAAATATTTTGGAACGTATTAAATCATCATAAGTGGAACTATATGACTCAAAAAATCCCTTTTTTGGCTTCTATATGTAAGTGAACTTCAAGTCGATAAACTAAGAAAGTTTTCACCCAAATCAGTGAGCATGGGGGGTCGATGGAAGTGATTTGAGGTATGCATTGTGTTATCCCTAAAATTATTATAAAGGTATCATTCTAGGAACATAGTGACCATGTCTAAAAAATTATAATCCACAATATCTAGTGAACCTTAGTGGAATTGGGTATGACCGATACACTATTATCATACGGTCCTTGGACTAGACCTTAGTGGCGAACCAAGTAAAATTTTTGTGTTGTGTTTCTATTTCTGTTTATCAACATTTAATAACTACACTTTTAGAGAGTTTATATAGTAAATCTATATTTTATATATCCAATAAAATATTTTTACACTCATCTAAAAAGAATAATATGAGAACATACCCAATATTACACCTAAAAATACTGTATTATTACTAAGGCACATTTACCACCTTTTAATAGAAAACCTATTTTAAATCCAATTTTTAAAACTTTTATAAGTATTATATGTAAAACTAAACTTAATATTTGAAATATAAACATAAAAATAAGGTTTGGGAGATTTTTTTGGAATTTTTATGTTAAGTTTCATTTTTTAATGAATAGCGAATCTACTGAATTTTAGTTCAAAACTTCTTTTTTATCAAATTTATTTATAAGGTTAAATTACATTTTAAATTGGTTTTAAAGTTTAAATAGATGAATTTTTTATCAATTAATACAATTTAGGTCATTTGAATCAATTTTACATTGAAATTGTCTATAAAAACATAGCAAATGTTTGTAAATTTTTACTTTAAAAACACGCATTGTCATCCCATCTGTGGTATTAAATTTAAATTAATTTCCACCACTTAAGTGATTGAAATTATGAAAAATAGATTCCATATTTGGAATTATCATTATTTATAATTTATAATAATTTCTACTTAGTTTTTGACCAAAAATATTATTGAATGTAATTAAAATTAATGAAACAATTAAGGTAAAATTAAGCTTAATAAGGGACTAAACCTTAATCTTAAGGGCCCAAATGACCTAGAAACTTGTCCAAGAGTCATTGTATGGCCATATTTACCTCTCAATACATTTTTTATTAACCAATACCTACCAAAATAGATCCTAAACATCCCTACCCTCATCCTATAAGTCTCTACTTGGGTAGGAAGCAATCCAAGGAATCTTTTTGGTTCAAACCAAAAAGAGTTACCTGAATAAGAGGTAACAAACTTCCTCAAGATTTTTAGTTTTATTTCCATTCTCCACTCCCTAAACTCTTATAATTCCATGATTATATAAAAAACAATATATTAAATATATTATTATGTTTTTATGTTAATTTTTAGACCTAAACTTACACAAACTCTCATCTAATGGGTTACAAAACATACTATTTATGTGAACAACGAACAACCACCACACAAAATGATGATTTTTTTGTTCTTCCTTTACTGCCTCTCATGGTGGTAATTATGATGTATAATATATTTATATATGATATATATGATATTTTTAATGTATTTATGCTTATTTAATTCTTTTATAACACATACCTCTATATATTCCATTTTGTGTAAATACGATAACATCGTTTGTGGAAGTGTGGACTACTGCCTCCTTAAAGTGAAGTGATTTGTTCACGCTATCCATGGGAAGTATTAAGGATGATTTTAATAAACCTATGTAACATATATAACATACATATGATATTTAAATTATAATATACATATGTATCATTTAAATTTCATTATTTTTAGATGAAAAAAAAATGAAAGTAGTGTTCATGCGTACATACGGCCTATTGTCTCTATGAACCGTGCATTTCATTTCTTATCTCAAAACATTATATATTATTATAAATACATATGTACTGAATATATATGATAATTATATCATTATTTATATTATTTATATTATGAAACCATGATATAATTAATAGGAACAACAAAACACTAGTCAAAACATACTTGAGAAAACTTGGTAATTAACACCCAAAATAGTTAAAATAATGAAAAGGTGTTAAAAAATGGGTAATAAAATATTATAAGAAGTTAATATAAGATATTATAAAAATGATTATGGTTCTGGTATAATTTATTAACATATTTTAAACCACTATAAATTAGAATAAATACCACAAAACAAAAATAAGGTTAAGGTAAGGGATTTCATTTCAATTTACATTCCATTGAGACTTATTTTTAGTTATGCACCTAGTTTATTTTATATGGTGTATATAATAAGCTTTGAAATTTTAAATCATGAATGTATTTATTATTATGATTTTATAAGTTTCTTTTAATGTCATTCCATCATGGGTATTATGATTTAAATGTTTCAAAGTGGCATTGGACACTTTGTAATGTTTAATGATTATTCTCCTCAAGAATGTTCTTAATGAGTATCATTGTAGTATCACTTAATTTTTGTGATTGTTAACTTTATCATGAAACAATAACTTTATTGTAATAATTTTTATTTGTAAATTTACTTGAGTATCCATATTTTCATACAATGGATATTAGTATTCCTTAAACTATATATCGTTTTTATATAGGGTTTTTACTTTGACAGTTATTTGATTAACTGGGGAATCATTGATAAATCAATATATTTTATTCAATATGGATATTTGGAAAGGCGTATTGTTTATTTATTAAATTTATTATTAGATATGAGGAATAATTTTTATATGTATGACATGGGTGGGTCCTAGTTATTGATATCCCCTCGATGCATCGATAGTCTCATGAGACGAAATAGTTGGCCAAATTAGATGGTTTTTTACCTGATATACTAAACTGTCTTGTAAAAGTTCTTGATGGTAATTATTTCATGTACCTAGGAAACATGAAACCCAGTAATTAATCATTTCCCTTATTTATATTCATTTATTATTTATCAATGATATTTTTCATTGACATATCTATGGATTCATTTCATTTTCAATTCATTGATTAAATGACATGTGTTTTCAATTTCTTACATTACCATATTGATACTTACTTATCTAGTTATTTGAATGGCATGTGTTATCAGTTATTTACCTTTCCATGTTGATTTATTCTCATTTATTCATTATTTATTCTACTTTACTTTCCCAAACTGAGCATCTGATCTCACCCTTATTATATTTCATTTCCCCGGGTTATGAAGATGAATCCTTTTAATAAGATTTCAAGGATGCTATTTTTTTATTTTTATTTTTATTGTATTTGTATTTTTTATTTCCCAATGTTTTATGGGTATCATTTATATAATCTGGTTTTCCAATACTTCTAAACTAATCATTCCTTTGGTATTTGATTCATTATAATCATGACAATGTAGTAAAATAATACATCAGCTCTCGGCTTCTGGGGTCAGGGTGTTACAGTTTGTATCAAAGAAAGTTTAGCAGCAATCTTGGAAAATATATTTAGAAAAAATAGATTAAGGAACATAACCCTAAGATAAAATTTTAGGATAAGTATAGAAGATCATCTTGGAATTTTGGTAAGGTATGAATTATGTGGGTATTTATAAAAATATATCCATGTTTGGATACTACAAGTGGACATGGTTCTAGAACAAATGTACCTAAGAGTAATAACCCCAAAAAGGTGTGTTGGGATTGGCTCAATGTAACCTAGAACACAAAAATGGTCCTTATTGCATATCTAGTTTGAAACTCTCTGAAGATACACTGAGGATAGTTCACGTTTTCTTTACTTACCATTATGATGGATTTAAAAGTAAGTATTTCCCCAATGTAACCAAAAATTATGATTCTAGGATTTATGATGCATAAATTTATGTTATTTGATATAATATATTTTGAATTATACAATATTATTTTATGAGATAACATAGTATATTCCATTATTTAGAAATGGATCTTGGAATGATGAATGGTGTCAATACTCGTGGAAAATGTATAGATTTTCTAATTGAGGAAACCAATAAAGAAAGTATTGGAATGGATAAAATCATGGAAATATTGGGGAAAATTAATCAGGTTATGAAAAATAACCTTTCTTAAATAGATAAACCCATTCCACAGAGAGAACCTTATATACTTTATTACTTTATGTGGTAGAATCCCCCATCGTTTAGTGGGACTAATAATCCAATTGTATCTAAGAAATGGATTAAGTATTTAGAGAATATATTTATGGCATTTGAATATAGTGAAAAGGAAAATATTACACTTGTGGTTTATTGTCTCCAAGGTGATATTGATCAGTGGTGGTCACTGATCCAAAATACAAGAGAGGAAAAAGAAATTGAACTTATAGAATAGAGGACTTTTAAGGATACATTCTTTGATAAATAATTTCCTCATGATCAATAAATTGGTATGAATAGAAAGTTCCTTACCATAATTCATAAGCAATAATAAAGTGTTATAGATTATGAATCTACCTTTACAAGGTTATCAAG
Organism: Viscum album; assembly: GCA_963277665.1. Taxonomy (NCBI): domain Eukaryota; kingdom Viridiplantae; phylum Streptophyta; class Magnoliopsida; order Santalales; family Viscaceae; genus Viscum; species Viscum album. The sequence continues at coordinate 1,549,127,249 of OY728125.1, read as the reverse complement.
GTATGTTATAGATTATATACACAACACAGAGTGCAATATTGACCACTTATTTGAAGGTCTTAAGCCATATCTTTAAAGGGAGCTGGTTTCTCATAATTTTCATCATACGAAGAGATAGTTTTATATTCCATCAAGACAGAGAAATAATTTTATAGAATCAATATATTCAAGCGAAACCAAGAGAAGAATAGGTCATCAGATCATCATGAAAAGGGGAATGCATCTAAGAAGAATAAGAGAACTCAATCTTTTCCATCTTGTGAAAAATTTAGGAAAAAGAACCCAGGGAAATTTCTAAAGGGAATGGGAGTTTTCTTTAAGTGTGGAAAAAGAGGTAACCATGCTTAAGAATGCAATAGGAAGAATAAAAACACTAATATTCAATGTTACAAATACAAGGAGATGGGGCATTATGCAAACTAATTCCCAAAGCATCAAGGTACTTTACCAAAAAAATAGGCTAAGGGGAGATGTACAATCTTATGTGATCACTACAACAAAGGTATAAGTACAAAATGATGTAGCATAAGGTACATTAATACTATATTCAAATTTATCCAATGCCTTTTTTGATTATATATTGTTTTACTCTTTTATATCTACCCAGTTTTATAAGAAAATTAGACACTTCCCTTTGATTTAATAAGAGAGTTTTTGGTCAAAACTCTTAAGGGTAGTATCATTGCAATAATGATGTTTTGGGAAGTCCCCATTATGACACATAAACATGCTTTATGTACTAACCTTATAATCATACCTATGCTTTACTTTGACATAATCCTCAGTATGGACTATATCTCAAAATATGATGCAAAAATCTATTGCAAAAGGAAGAAAATTACAATATGTGATGAAGATCTATAATCCCTCATCTTTTGAGTAGTGGAATCTTCATTTGATTATTATTTAGATCCAACCTCAGTAGATCTACTGAATGAAATTATTGGGTAAGAATAGAAAATTACTCTTAGTGAATAAGAAGGTAATCTTCAAATTGAAGATATGGCTATTTCACAGTAATACATTGATGTATTTTATAATTAATTAGCTAAACATTCCCCAGAGCATGAAGTCAAATTTTCCATTGATTTAGTTCCTGATGCAAGGACAATATAAAATACTTTTTATAGAATGGGAACTTTATAATTAGTGGAATAAATGAAACAACTAGAGGATTTATGTAATAATGGATTTATTTACCCAAGTGTTTCACCATGGGGATCACATGTTCTCTTTGATAAAAAGGAATATGGATACATGAGGTTATGTGTTTATTATTAGGAAATAAATATCATTAAAATAAAGAAAAATTTTCCTCTTCCTTGCATTGATGTATTATTTGATCAACTTCATGGAGCCCAATATTTTTAAAAGTTTTATCTTTTTTTGGGTGTCACCAATTGTGAGTGAAGAAGTAATACATTACAACGACAAATTTTGGATGAGATATGGACATTATGATTTTACAGTAATCTCATTTGGAATGAATAATGCACCCTTTGTTTTTATGGACTTAATAAATATAGTATTCAATGAATATCTTGATTATTTTTTTCAGTATTCATTGATGATATTCTTGTATATTCTAAAAGTTATGATGAACATGGGAGTCACTTACGAATCATTCCTAATAATCTTACAAAGGATGATCTATATGGGAAATTTAGAAGGTGTGATTTATGGATTCAATAAGTCTCTTTTCGTGGTCATATTTTCTCTAAGTATGAAATATTAGTTGATTCTAAAAAGAAAAAGGCAATCAAAGAATAGCTTACTCCAACAAACATAATTGAGGTATGTAGTTTAGTTGGTTTGGTAGGATACTATCGGTAATTTATTAAGAATTTTTCCTTATTAGCTAACCTGTTAACTAACATTACTCATAAATGGGTTATGTTTGTCTAAAAAAAGGAATGTGAAGAATGCTTTGATGAACTAAAGAGAAGATTAATCAATGATCTGATTTTGACACTACCATATGGGAGTGATGTGTTTATTATATATAGTGATGTATCAAATAAGGTACTTGGTTGTGTGTTAATGAAAAATGATAAAGTTATTACTTATACATCAAGGAAATTGAGGACTCGTGAACAGAACTATCCAACCCATGATCTTGAGTTAGCAGCTATAATATTCACTTTGAAAATATGGATACGTAATCTCTACGATGAAAGATGTGATATATACATAGATCATAAGAGCCTTAAATATATATTCTCATAGAAAGAGATCAACATGAGACAATGGTGATGGCTTGATCTGCTGAAATGTTATGATTACTCAATACACTACCACCCGGGGAAAGCGAATAAGGTAGAATATTCTTTGAGTAGTAAGAATCATGGATTTCAAACCCAAATGAGGATTGAGAAGGATCCTATGTTATTATATATAGTAAATATATATATAGTAATTTCTAAGGAAAGGGAGGCATTAATAATTTATCAAATGATTGCAAAACAATATTTATTAGAGAGGATAATGAATTATCAATCTTATGATGAGGAATTTTAGAAGAAAATGAAATATGTGAATGATGTAAAATTAGTAGACATTGTTTGTGAAGAGGGTGTTCTAAAATTTGTAAATAGGTTATGTGTTCCATCTATATAAGAGCTAAAAAGGGAATTTTTGGATGACACTCATAGATCAAATTTCTATATACACCATGTGATCACAAAGATGCATATGGACTTGAAGGAACATTTTTAGTGGGATAACATGAAGCGGGAAATTGGTGATTATATATCCATATTATTGGTTTTTCAACATGTGAAAGTTGTGAGCTAGCATCCTAAAGGAGTCATATAATCTCTTCTTATTCCTATGTGGAAATGGGATAAAATTACTATGGACGTTCTCATAGGACAACCAAATACTCATAGAAGGAATGATGCAATATGGGTTATCATTGATTGACTTACCAAATATGAACATTTCCTTAATATAAGATAAGACCTACCACTTGATCATCTTACAAGGATCTACATTAATGAAGTTGTAATACTTCATGGCACACCTATATCCATTGTTTCTGATTGATATCATCACTTTACACTGAAATTCTGGAAAAATATTCAAAAGGATCTTAACACTGATATTTATTTGATCAATACATACCATCCTCAAACTGATGGATAGTCTAAAATAGAAATTCAAATAATGGAAGATATGTTGATTTCATGCTCACTAAACTTTCAAGTTATTCGAGATCAGTACTTATCTTTAGTAGAGTTTTCCTGCAATAATAGTTTCCATTCAATTATTCAAATGGCATCGTATAAAGCATTATATGGAAAGAGATTTAATACTCCAAATTTTTGTAATGAAGTTTTTGAAAGGAAAATTATAGGCCCAAAATATGTTGAAGAAACAACAACAAAGGTAAATTCTATTCAGGATCATATTAAAGCAGCTCAAATTAGGAAAAAGAGCTACGTTGATAACCGGAGTAAATATTTGGAATTCCAAGTGTGATATCACATTTTCTTAAAGTTATCTCTATGGAAGGGTGTTATAAGGTTCAGTAATAAAGGTAAAATGAGTCCTAGGTACATTTTACCCTTAAAAATTCTTGAAACTGTTGGATTTATTACTTATAATTTAAAAATTCCATCAATTCTCTCAAAGGTACATGATGTGTTTCATATATCTCTGCTAAGGAAGTACATGCCTGACCCAATTCATGTTCTTAGCTCTGATAAATTTGATTTGGGGCCTAACCTTTCATACAGTGAAGAACCCATCCAAATTCTTGATACTAGAGATCAATCATTGGGAAATTATATGACTCGTATGGTAAAGGTACTCTAGAGAAATCTGGGCAGGGGTGAATTTCTAGGTATTGTAGCAGTACTATAGCAGGGCACAATAACAATACTGTAGAAGGGGTGGAACTATAGCAGCGGTGGCACTGTAGCGGCGGAGGGACTATAGCAGGTACTGTAGTGGAGGCGATACTATAGCAACGCAGGTACTGTAGCAGTACTGTTCCCCGAGGGGTCCTTTGTGCAAAAAAATGGGCTTTCGAGCCTTGTATTCTGGACACTTGGCCTTGGGCCTTTGGGCTATATAATGGGTCTCCCTCTACCCAGTCTAAAGAGGTCTTTGCTTTAATAATAAATTGAGGCTTCGACTCCAAACTTTAAAAAAAAGAATAACTACCCACATATTTTTGAAGGTAATACCCCTAAAATTTCTAGGATTAAATTTTTATAATATGGAAGAATTTATAACCCCAATATTTTACCATATTTTCTTTTAGATTTTGTTGATAGCTTTATAATACACACAACACCCAATTTACACAAAACATTATTTAGTCATGTTTTTCATAGTAAATTAAATTATAAAACATTTAGAGAATTTATATTTTAAATTTATATATTATATATCCAATAAAAAAATTACACTCATCTAATAATAATAATATAATAACAGACCCAATATTACACCTAAAAATACTATATTATTATTAAGGCACTTTTACTGTCTTTTAATGTAGAACCTATTTTAAATACAATTTTTTGGAAATTTTATAAGTATTATATGTCAAAATAAACTTAATATGTGAAATAGAAACATAAAAATTAGGTTTTGGTGAATGTTTGGTATTTTTATTTTAAGTTTCATTTTTTAATAAATAGTGAAAAATACTAAAATTTAGTTCAAAACTGCTTTTTTATCTAATTTATTTATAAGATTAAATTAAATTTTAAATTGGTTTTAAAGTTTTATTAGATTAAATTTTTATCAATTAATCCAATTTAGGTTATTTGAATCAATTACACTTTGAAATTGAGTATAGAGACATAAAACACATTCAGATGTTTTTACTTTAAAAACCTGCATTAGCGTCCCATTTGTAGGATTGAATTTAAATTTATTTATACCAATTATGTGATTGGAATTTTTAAAAATGGATTCCATATTTGGAATTCGAATAATTTATAATTTATAATAATTTAAATTTATTTTTTACCAAAAATATTAGTGAATGTAATTAAAATTAATTACAACGATTAAGGTAAAATCAATTTTAATAAGGGACTAAACCTTAATCTTAAGGGCCAAAATGACATATAAAATTATCCAAGAGAAATTGTATGGCCATATTTATACCATATACCCACTTTCCTATAAAGGTAACCATTATGGGATCCACTTTAAATGTGAAAAACATGTATGTAATTCCTTTTTCAAAATATTACAAGACTGTCATTCCTCCACTATAAAAGGGCCCCCTCTCCTCCCACATCCTCACACCTATGAAGCCACTTTGGATTTACCAAGATCTAGAAAATAGATCCTAAACATACCTCCCATATTCCTATAATCTTACCCTTGGTCAGTAATCAATCCAAGGAATCCATTTGGTATAAAGCAAAAGGAGTTACCTGAATAAGAGGTAACAAACATCCCCAAGATTTTAAGTTTTATTTCTATTATTCACTCCCTAAAATCTGATTATTACATGATTATATAAAAAAACCAACATAATCAATATATTAGGATGTTTTTATGTTAATTTTTAGACCTACACTTACAAACACCCCCATATAATGGGTAACAAACATAATGTTTATGTGAACGGTGAACTACCGCCTCATGAAACAATGATTGTTCATTCTTACGTTAAAGCCTCTCACAGTGGTAATTATGATAGACACTCTATTTATATATGATATATATGATATTTATAATTTATTTATTATTATTTAATTATTTTATAACAGATACCTGTATACATTCCATTTTGTGTAAATATGATAACATCGTTTGTGGCAGTGTGGACTACCGCCTCCTCAAAGCGATGTGACTCGTTCATGATATACATAGAATGTATTAAGGATGATTTTAATAAACATATTTAACATATGTAAAATATATATTATACTTTAATTATAATATAATTATTTATAATTTACTTTTCATTCTTTTAATATGAAAAATAAATGAAAGTAGCATTCATGGGTACGTACGGCCTACCATCTCCATGAATGGTGCATTTCATTTCTTATCTCTAAACATTATTGATTATTATAAATAAATATATATTAAATATATATAATAATTAAGTCATGATTTAAATTATGTATATGTTTAAATCATGATCTAATTAATAGGTACAAAAAATCACAAGTCAAAACAAACTTGAGAAAACTAGGCAATTGACACCCAAAATAGTTAAAATAATGAAAGAGTGTTAAAAAAAGGTAATAAAATATTGTAATAAGTTAATATATGATATTATAAACATGATTATGGTTCCTGTATAAGTCAGAACCATATTTTAATCCACTATACACGAGTATAAATACCACACATGCAAAAGGAAGGTTAAGGTTATGGATTTAATCTCAATTTACATTCTATTGAGACTTATTTGTAGTTATGCACCTAGTTTCTTTTATATGGTGTCTATACAGCCATTTGACATGTTATATCATGAAAATATTTATTATCATGATATTATAAGTTTCTTTTAATTTCATTCCATCATGGTTATTATTATTTAAATTCTTAAAAGTGGTATGGTATACTTTGGAATGTTTAAATATTATTCTCCTCAAGAATATTCTTAATGATTATCTTTACAATATCACTTAATTTTTCTGATTGTTAACTTTGTCATGAAACAATAACTTTATTTTAATCATTTTTTGTTATAAATTTAATTTAATATCCATATTATTATATAATTGATATTATTATTTCCTAAACCATATATCATTTTTATATACAGTGTTCACTTTGACAGTTATTTGATTAACTAGAGAATTATCGATAAATATGTATCTTTTATTCAATGTGGATATTTGGTAAGGCGTATTGTTTATTAATTAAATAAATTATTATATTTGAGGAATGATTTGGATAGGTATGACATGGGTGGGGCCTGGTTATAGATATCCCCTCAATGCATCGGTAGTCTCATGAGATGAAATAGTTGGCTAAATTAGATGGTTTTTTACCCAATATGCTAAACTGTATTATGAAAGGTCTTGATAGTAACGATTCCATATACCTATGAAACATGGAATCCAATAATTAATCATTTTCCTCAGTTAGATTTAGTTATTATTTATCTATGAGATTTTTCATCGACATATCTATGGATGCATTTCATTTTCAGTTCATTGATTAAATGGAATGTGTTTTCAGTTTCTTACCTTGCCATATTGATATTGCCTTATCTAGTTATTTGAATGACATGTGGTATTATTTATTTAACTTTCCATGTTGATTTATTCTGATTGATTCTTTATTTATTCCACTTTAATTTCTTTTACTGAGCATTCGATCTCACCCATATTATGTTTTCTTTCCTCATGTTATGAAGAGGAATCCTTTGAATAAGATTTCAAGGATACTATTTTTTTTCTTTTTATTATGTATAATATTTTTATTTCCTATTTCTCAATGTATTATGGGTACCATGTATGTAATATGTTTTTTTAAGATTGATAAATTTATTGGTTCTTTAGGATTTGATTCCTTGTAATCATACCAATGTAATAAAATAATACACCAACTCCAAGCTTCTAGGTTCGAGGTGTTACAATTAAAATTATGATATATTATATACTAGATAAGGATTTTAAAATGTTAATATTATGTTCTCATACCCTTACGATCATTTTATATTTAATTGATCATTTATATCTCCCTTGTTTACCATTACTGAACATCTGATATCAACCTTTCTTATGTTTCTTTTCCCAGGTTATAAAGAAAGGTTTTAAGTTGGGCATGTCTAAAAAGAGTACTATATAGAAAGATATTTATAGAAGATGTTGAATATATTTCATGAAATAAGGAGATTGTGTATCTAGTCTCAAAAGACACTAAAACTCTAGGGTCCTCCGGCATATATTTGTAAAATATATTATATATTTATCTATTAAGATGTAATATCTATGTATCAAAAGTATGGTTCATTATACCTATCATCCCCAAATTAATGTTTCATATGAAAGAACTATCTAGACATTAGAAGACATATTGAGATCATGTTATCTTGATTTCCAAGGTATGTGGGATCGGTATCTAAATTTAGTGGAAATTTCATACAATAATTGCTTCTATTCAAGCATACATATGGAATCACGTGAATAATTGTATGGGAAGATGTGTCATACACCAACCAGTCAGGAAGAAGTTACAAAATGAAAGTTAGTTGGCCCAAGTCTTATGGACCAGACAACTATTAATGTATAGACTATTCATAATCATATTAAAGTATCCTAGAGATAGAAAAGACCTATATTGATAATTGAAGAAAATACTTGTAATTTCATGTTAGTAATAATGTATTCTTTAAGGTTTCACCACAGAATGTAGTTGTAAGATTTGGTAAAATGGGGAAGTTAATCCCAAGGTATATTTCACCTTTTTATATATTGGAAAGAATTGGAGTTGTAGCTTACTGATTTTCTATGTCGTCGAACCATTCTAAATTATACGATTTTTCCATGTTTATTTACTCTTCAGATAAATGTTGGGTCCAATTCACACAATCACATCTAAGGTAATAGAGCTAGATCTTAATTTTTCTTATAATGAAGAATATGTCTAGATTTTTGAAACTGAAGAGAAAGTGTTGCGGAATCGGATAACCTGATTGGTGAAAGTCCTTTGGAGAAATCCCAAATTAGAATAGGACACCTGGGATCCTAAGGAATCTATAATGAAGTATTATCCACATCTGAAAAATATTAATTATATACCCCAATTTTGAGGATGTAATTATTTAAGGGGGGGAAGTAATACTTGATACCCTATTGTTGTAGGTAAACACCATATCCCAAACTATCACACAATACACACTCGAAGGACCCTTTATACATAATTATATATAAAAGTTTAATTATTCAATGTTAGAATTTTATTTTAACAAAATAAAATTCATTTTTGAATTCATCATAAAGATTTTATATTAAGATTATTTTTTGTGATTTTTCTAAAAAATGGGATTTATGCATAAAAATGTTAAAACTAATTTTCCCCACACATATTAATTTTATTAGATAAAATGGAATTTATATTTAGAATCAATAGTTTCAAATTAAATAATTATGATAATATTTTTTTATTCAATGAAAATAAATTACTTAGGATAAATATTAATTGCAACAGTAAAAGTAAAATAGTTATTTTCAAAGAAATAATTTTATAAGAGTTACATAATTTTTATCTAAAAAAAATAAATTTATATATATTAAAATATGACTTTAATGTGTTTTTTAAACACATAAAAACATATAAAAACTCATTAAATTAGTAATTAATAAGAAATAATAATAAAAACACTTATTATATAAAAATACATTTTTCTATAAAAATAGTTTTTCTAATATATTATGTTTTATTTTAAAATTTAATTTTATCATATGTAGAAATAAAATTAGGTTAAATGGATCAAATATTTGGATTCATCATAATGAAATTTTATAATAATAATCATCTTAAATTTTTAGTAATAAAATAATTACTTTTGTTAATTTTTAATAAAGATTAATGATGGTAAAATGGGTAAATGTGGTATCTTGATTTTTTAATGATTAAAAAGTCATATACACTGTATTAAAAAACTCTTTAGGTATAAAAGTCATATATACATTTATCAAATACCATTTATACAAATAATTCACCCAACTCACCAAACCTAACTAACACTCATATGATTTTATTCCTACCTGTTACCTAACTTTTGTTTCCTTGAGAAAACCCCTCTTCTTCACCTATAAAAGTGTCTTATCACCACCCATTCAATATAACTCTAAAAATCAGTTTCCACTTTAAAATATTCCATATTTACTTTCCCTACTATCCTCTTTCACTCTCATAATTTTCTGGTCATAATATATTATCCCAATCCCTTCTTTATAAGGATTTCTCCAAGAGAAGCCCAAAGTTATCAACATAAGTTCAATATTTTTGTTAACATATTTTCCTTTTATATTTCCATTTTAATTTTATTTTTCCAAATATTATATGATTAAATAAATATTTATAGTATACTTAATTTTATTATATTTTGGAAATAAACACTAACTACATTTTGCTTTTCCCTAAAGAAAAACAAAATCGACATTTATACATCGTGTTAACTACCGTCTCCACGACACAACGTGTTTCATTTTCCTTCACCTAGGATGGATCACAGTATGGGATAAAAGGATAAATATATTTTTTATGATATCATTAATATTCTAGTATGACAAATTTTAGAACCTATTATTGATATGATCAACAAACAATAATCATTAATTTAATCATTTAAAATAATCATATTAAGAGGATAGTATTTTGTTCAGATTTTGTAATGTTTTCATATCTATTACTTCTTATTATAATTACTTAAAATTATAATATATCACTCTAAGAAACAAGAAATAATATCATTTTATTTTGGTATAATTATATTACAACAAACCCACCTCATAATCATTCTTTAAATGAGGTTATGTTCATGTTTGGGTTGTTTTAACCACATACTTAAACAATACCATGCATTTATATAATGTATGAAAATGAAAATTTATTTACTTATATAATATGATATATATTTTTTAGTAATAATTTTTTATTGGTTTTGGAGATATTATATAAATTTTTAATTCATTAATTAATAAAACACACTTCGGTCATCAAGAATCACCAAAACATGCATATTATTGATTTCATCTTCAAAGATAAAGACTAAAACACTAAATAAAGGAATTTAAAACATCATAAATTATTATAAATCACCCATAATACTAACATTAATTACCTAGTGATGATGAAATTTGGAAGAATAATGAATACAAACATTGATATTATGAAACTAATACAAACAATCAAAACTATAAACACATGATGTGGAAAATCAGAATAATTATTGTAGAGAATGAATATTTATGAAGAGTATGAATGAAAATGGATATTATTAAAGTTATATTTTAAGTTATTAAGATAAATATGTTTTTGATACATGAGGTCAAATTACTTTTAGTTAATTCAATACAGGAGGTAAGGGTTTTCCATCTCAAATTCTTCTCTTGAGGCATGTTTTGTATTATAAACATAATTCCAATTATGTTGTGCATACACTACTTATTTGAGATGTTGTATCATGAAATTAAATTATTCATGGTGTTTAAAGATCAATTTTTATCCCTATATTTTAATAGGCTATGATTGTATTGTTACCCAATCCATAAGTGTGATATTTTGTCTTAGTTTTCAATATTTGGGACTCATGTTATATTCACCATCTATTTCTTTTTGTGTGGTGCATACATTTACATGGAATAATTTTACCATATTACTCATGGAATATAAGTTTTTTTAAAGTAAAATTATATTTAATTTCATAGAAAATAAATATCTATCTTGATACTGGCAAGTGGATGTGGATATGGCACAGATACACCTAAGGGTAATCACCCTAAAAAGGGTTAGTTGTGTATTGAATCAATCATCACCATGATTCCTGATAAATGGGCCTAATACTAAAAACCTACATAGACATTCTCAGAAGATATGAATCAGAATATTCACACTCTCTTTATGAACCATGATTAAGTATTTTCCTACCATTGAATTGGTATCCAACCCATATAAATTATGGAACCCAATTATAATCTTCTATGGTTAACCCAACACATTAAAAGTAAAATTTCCACTATGATTCTTTGATAAGGTTACTTAGTTTTCCTTTTATGATACCCCATGGATTATAAGTTTATTAAGGTATGTTATCATATCCATACACATTATTCTATTGAATGGGAGAGTATTTGATTTCTGTATTTCTCATTATACAAATAGGCACGTTTTTATAAATCCCAGTGGTTCTTTAGGGAAAAGTTTAAAAAATATTGTTGTATCTTATGGTAAATTCATTGGACTTAATTGGGTGACGGGTGTGGCTCAGAATTATATATCCCCTTGATGCATCGATGGGTTTCATGAGATAAAGTAGTTTATGTTTTTTATGTACACATCTTCCCACAATAGGATAATATCTTGGAACAAGGCCTTGATAGCATTTTTTGATGTCTTGAATTATTCATCCATTGGTATGAGATCAGTTATTATTATTATCCATGTTTTCATGTATTTTCATGGATAAATATTCCCCTCAGTTTAGTTTATTATTGATTCATTTTTCATTTCTTCCTTCTATATCACTTATATTTTTTTTATGTTATATAATCTTCCATTATATGCAATTAGTTATTGAGCATATGATCTCACCCTTATTTTTTTCTCTTTCCCTGGAAAACCTAGAGTAGGACTATGTGTAATTTTTAGGGATATTATGGATGGTATAATCATGTTCTCATAATGTTTTCATGTCATATCTTATGTTTTCAAATGTAATGAATGTATGTATCTAGTCTTCCAAGACTACTAAACTATTGGATACTTCAGAAACACTTTTATTTTATACCAATAATTTAATATAACTTTCAACTCTAGGTTTTTGGATTCTGGAGTGTTATAATAGACCTCCTTGATAGATGACTTGGTTTTGCACAATGTTATATTTTTAGTTAATTATAAATATTATATTTGAGTTGTTTTGACAACCACATCAACGGTTTATCTTCGTTTCATAGAGGTATCTAAATATTTTAATTGTGTAAAGGTATAGAAATATCTATTTTTGGGGTTTATAAAATTCAAAATTCATTTATACCTAGATTTAGAGTAGTGTTGTGATGGGATGCTTGGTTAGTCATGTGGATCAGTCAATTCGGTACATTAGCTTGATACCTTATTTGCATATGTTCCTTGACTTTTTTTATCATGTGGATGGTATGATGTTGTTGTTATTTTCATGGTGGTTATGATAATGGGTTATTTGGTTTCTTGATTGTAGATATAATATTTCTGTGATTATTCCTTACTGTATTTCTAATGTTATTTCAGTAATGAGAGTAGAGTTTACTACTCAAACACCAATTGAGGGTGTTTTTTTAGGTCTAACCCAATATCCAAATTAGTGATAAGATCATCTATATAGAAATATTAGTATATACTATATCACCCCACTAATTGGTATAGATTAGATATGTATTGGTTCTATTTTGGTTTGGTTCTAGGTGTGGATATAGATGTGGTGTGGTTATGATAGTGAGTGTGGCATGATATTTGATGTTATTCATGTGAATAATTTCTAGTGGGAGTTGGTTTATGGGGGACCTACTATATTATGATGGGTTGTGTAATATTATACATATTGTTTTATTTGAGGAGTGATAATTGTATCTATATTTATAATGGAATAATCTTATACATGAATTTATGAATTATGATGTGTAGACTTTTGGAAGTGAGATAAACTTTCATGAAATATATTATGAGGATTTGAGGATTTGATAGTTCACTGGTGGATATTTGACTTAAATTACCCATGGGTGATTCTATATGGTGAGTACAAGACTATGTATTATGATTCTACTACTTTGATTATTATGAATGCTCAATATTGACTTGGTTGTTCATTTTTAAGGGATAGAATACTGAGTATGTGGATATACCCACTTGAACGTTTACATAAAGGTTTACAGGATCAAGTTAGTGAAGGTATTGTGTGGAGTTTCGTAACGACCCAAAATTTTATCAATCGAATTTCCCTACTTATAATTATGTTATAAAATCACATAGTGAACACAATATAAACTTTCTAAATGAAGAATGGATGATATAAGTGGTATTTCTAGAAAATAAAAAACTTATACCAATAGAATAGTAACTTGACCATTGGAATAATAAAGTGACCATTATGAATAATAATTTTTCCAGTAGAATAGTAAACTCACCTAAGGAAGTATAAATAAAATATATTCATCTTATAAATGAAAATATAATATATTTATATCATTGAATAAGTAAATAAATGTTTCAAAAATGATAAATTATGTATTTGTAATTTTTTAAAATGTAAATGTTTATTTAAAATATTACAATTAATATAATTATTTAAAAGAAAATATATTTTCATAAAATATATTCATAAATTAATATTTTTTATTATGATTATGATATAATTTTATGAGACCTTAATTAATTTTTCAAAGTGTCATAAAACCGGTCATAATTTTAAAATTGGTATTTTTCAAATAAATAATGATTTGAATTAAAAATTAAATTTCTCATATTTAGAGATTTATTTTCATAAAATATATTCCATTTTTTAATTATAAATGTCAAAAAATTCCTAGGGTGAATGTTTGGGATTTTTCAAAAATAGTTGAATTTTTGTGAATAGTGAAATATGATAATTTACAAAATAAGTTAAATACATGAATTTTGTCATTATTGATTTATGGATGATGTAAGAATAGTAATATAGAACACTCAATAGTTATTTAATATATTTATTTACAAGGTTAAAACTATTTATAGTCCTTAGAAAAAATAATAAACTAATAAATAAAATAATAAAAAAAACACCCCTCTCCTCCCCTATAAATACCACCCTTCACAACCTCTTCTCAAAACACCACCGAAGCCTTAAATATTGTCCAAATTATTCACAATACTCTTCCCAAGACTCTTAACCATTTACAATATCCTTTTTTCTCAAAAAATACCAAAACCCAATTTCCCTAAGGAGGTTCTCAAGGAGAAACAGTTCAAGATGTAAAATCATCTTTTGTTTTATTTTATTTTATTTTCAATTCCTTTTATTTTCTTATCCTCTCATAACCTCCCTATCCCAGAGTGTAATGATAACTCTAGTATATTTTATATACTAGAATTTTATTGTGTTAATTTAATAATCCAACATGAAATCTCTTCCCTCTTCCTTTTATTCTAAAAATGAAAACATCATCTCTGATGTGTCGATTTACTGCCATCATGGACAATACATTTTCATTTTACTTTACCGCCTTTAAGACTGGTAATAAAAAAAATTATTATGTTTAAAAAATATTTAAACATTTATATTATATCCTATTTAATGTTCTGTAACTAATATATATACATAATATTAAACAATAAAACAAAAATAGTTCCTGATGATCAAAAATTAACTAAAATAAACTAATGTTCACCATTAATGTTTTATCAAATGAATCATTATCATATATAAAAATAAAATGATACATGGGACCATTTAAAATTATTGAGGTGCATCAATATCATATAATTCCACTTCTTTAGTTTTTATTCCATTTTACAAGAACTCTCATAATTAAACTCAAGGGAACCGATCATAAAATTATGATACGAATACTCTCGAAATAACTAAATTAAACACTATAAGTCAATGAAATAGACATAAATGAACTTAATAAAATTATAATAAATAAAATAAATGTATAAAAGTTTACTAACTATTTAATTAATGTAATTAATTTTATTATCCAGTTCATTAAGTGCAATTGCAGATCACTTTTGGACATAAGGTAAGGGATTCTCTCTAAACCCCCATTTTTCCTTTGGGTTACACTTTCTCTCAATTAACCCCAATATAATTATTTATTTTTATTATTTAATATTCCTAAATTATGTTTGTATGGTCCAAAAATATTTTATTAGAACAATTATTTTTTTATTGATGGAGAAATACATGTTCTATAAGGATCCCTTTTCAATTCCTCATAATAAGCAAGCCTTATTAAAGGGAACATCCCAATTTCTTACCCATTTCCAAGTACACTCCATAATCTATTTTAAGCCACCAATATTTTTCTAAAAGAACTATTTTATCATTAAAAACCATCAAAGTTAATTTCTGGTTTTATACAAACAATTATACATTTTCCCACTTTAAAGACTCTTTAATATTTTCCATTAAACCACACTAAAGAGGCTCGTTTATAAAGTTTCTTATACACTGTTTTACATGTTTTCACTTAATCTGAACATCATTTATCATGATATATACCTATTTTATCTTATTAATGTCCATTTATGATTTAAATCCATTCTTTCATGGAAACTTTTATGATTCAAACATTTGTTATGCCTTATGACATGATTATGATACCCATTTATTTCCATGGGTAACCCTTATGTTTATTTATTATGTTTGATTCTTCATGAGGAACACATATGCATTAACATGTTATGATGGGTTCACTCAAATAGTGATCCAATGAATTGGGTAATTTTTAGTCCCATGAGATGTCATGTTGGGATAGGGAGTAAACCTGATTCCTTTATGAGACTTTGTCCACCATGTGAAATAGTATTGATAGCTATCCTTGAATCATACTTATATCATGTTATATGTTTTTAACATATTTAAATGTTTCAATGATTACATGATACCATGTTCTACATGTTATGATTCCATATGATTACTCAGGTTTTATTCCTTTATATGACATCATGTTATGCCTTCTAACCCATGTGAAATGCTTTATTTCTATGATTATTCCCTTACTAGTATTTTCAAGTCATCCCTTTTGTCTATATATTCACCAGGTTATCCTATAAATATGTAAAGGATCAAAGGAAGTTAATAGATCATTATGTATGATTAATATAAATATTTTTTATTCTATTTCCATGTTTTCAGTTTTATGTACCTAATCATCCAAAGACACTAGACTTTACGATCCTTGGTTTTTATTTAATGGTTAATTATGATTAAAATCATGTAATAATATGTGTAAAAGGATAGGACTTTTGTAGTTGGTATTAGATCATGTTCTAGTTATTTTTTTGGATTAGGATTAGAAAACATTAGTAAGAACCCTAGGTATAATTCTATCACCATGGAAAACCTATATTGAAACTTAGGGAATCACAAGATATTATATACTTTTTATTTACAAGTTTATCCTTTTACGTTAAATTTTTCATTTTTATATTATTATTAGATAATTATTGAAGCCCCCCTAATCATACTTTATTTTTCTTAGTTAATGGATGGATATAAGAGAAATTGTGACAACGATCAATGTGATAGTAAATGCGAGTATTTCCCTAATGAAATGCCAAATCTGATGGGTATGAGAACTTAAAACATCATGATAATACTGACACAACTGGATCATGTTATGAATAATGAATTGAAACATATGTAACGTCTTCCTTATCCTAAAAAATGTCAAGTTGTGGTTAAATCCTTTATAAGACAAAGGCCTCCCATATTTAGTGGATCTTATGATCCCATTATCATTGAACAATGTATTAACTTCCTAGAGAAGATATTATATGTCCTTGAATGCTCAAAAGAAGATAAAGTTGTAAAAGTAATCTGTCATTTTTATAGGGAAGCTGATAAGTGGTGGAAAATGATCAAAAACACAAATCCTAAGGTGGAAATTGATTACATATAATGGGAATATTTCAAGAAAATATTTTTCAATAAATATATTATGTGAACCCTCCATATTAAGATAGAAATGGAGTTACTGAGACCAAAGTAGAAGGAAAATGAGTCTATCAGAGTGTATGAAGAAAAATTCATAAGTCTTTTATGATATAGCTTTGTCTTTGTTATGAAAATAGAATGAAATGTGGAATTATTATTTAGTATACTAAAGCTCAATCTATGAAAAGCATTGGCGATTAGATACTTCAACAACTATGAGAATATTTTCTGTTGTGCCCTTAAGTTTGAAATATAGATTGGAGAGTGTTAGTGGTCTCATGGTCCTAGAGATAAAAAAGAATAAAATGGAGTTTAATATGGGAGGATCAACAGATAAATCCCATAATGGAATGAAAACCTAACATCCCACATTTCAAAAGTGTGGGAAGAAGAATCTTGGAAACTTCCTAAGGGGAACTAGAAGATTCTTTAAATGTGGAAGAGTAGTTCATCTCGATAAAAATTGATAAAGGGATATGAAGAATTATAAAAATGTTGATGAATAAATGAAGGTTCGGATAAATATTCAACCTATATTATAGTGTTTCAATTAAAAATAACATGGGAATTATGTGATCCATTGAACTATGCCAAGGGTTTTCGAAGGCAATCAACAAAAACAACCTCTAAGGCTGCAAGGAAGTGCTTATTATATCATTACTACAAAGGTGGAACTATAAAATTATGTAGTGATAGGTACAGTGGTTATTCATTCAAGAATAGATAACATACTATTTGATTCTAGTACTACTCATTATTTCATATCTTGCAAGTTTAGTAGAACTATTCAAACACCGCCTCAAAATATAGAGGTTGAGTCATCTATGAGAATATAAAATGGGGAAATTATTAAATCCAAAATATATAACTCCTATTCGATTAATGTTTATAGATTGAACCTTCCAAAAAATCTTTCTTACTTTCTTTGGTGGAGTTTGATGCTATATTTGGCATGGAATAGATATCTTTATACAAATCCAACATTAATTATTGGTAAAGGGAGATCACTCTTCACATACCAAGGCATCCTAAAATTTTGTAAAAGTGTATGGATGAGGATGAATCTTACGTGTGGATATTATTTCCATATAAGAAATCATATCTAGCTCAAATTATTGAGACAAAGGAAAGAATCATGCTCAAAGACATTCCCATTATGAGGTACTAAACTGATGTGTTCCCCAAAGAATTGTCTAGTATTCCTCCTGACCAATAGGTTGTTTTCTCAATTGAACTTATTCCTTGATCTCTGACTATATCAAAGACACCTTATAGAATGGCCACCATTGAGTTGAAAGAACTAAAGAAGTAGTTAAAAGGAAATTTGTATAAGGGTTTTACACACTCGAGTGCTTCACCATGGGGTGTTCCAGTTCTCTTCATCAAAAAGAAGGATGGATCAATGCTCCTCTCCATCGATTCTCATGATCTCAAAAAAAACATGATAAAAACAAGTATCCTCTTCCACAGATAGATGAATTTTTGATCAACTACATGGGCCAAGTATTTCTCTAAGGTGTACCTTTGGTCTGGATATCACTAATTAAAGTTAAATAAAGAAGATATTACCAAGAGTTACTTTGGAATAAGGTATAGACACTATGAGTTCATGGTGATGCCTTTAAAACTCACTAATTATTCAAAAATGTTCATGGACTTAATGAATTGTCTTTTTAGATTACATGGAAAAATTTGTGGTAATATTTATCGATCATATTCTGATATACTCCAAAATTAAGGAGGATCATGAAGAGCATTTGAATACTTTGTTAAAGGTATTTCAAAGGGAGAAACTCTATGAAAATTATAGTAAATGTGTGTTCTAGATGGAGGAAGTATCATTATTAGGGAATGTTATCACCGATAAAGGAATATCTATAGATCCTTATAGGAGAAAGGTAATTGAAGAGTGGACTAAGAAAACATCTGTAATAGAGATTTGTAGTTTCCTTGTTCTAACTGGGTATTGCTGACAATTTGTGAAGAAATTTTCAGGATTTTCAAACCCATTAACCAAGATGACTCATAAGGGATTAAATTTTTTCTAGACCAGTGAATGTGAATACTACTTCAGAGAGTTAAAAAAGAGGTTTATCACTACACCAGTACTCACACTACTAACAAGTGGGGAACTCTTTCTGATATACAAATATTCTTCAAAGAAGGTATTAGGATGCATACTAATGAAGAATGATAAATTGATATCCTATCCCTCAAGGTAGTTGAAAATTAATGATAAAAAACAATCACACGCATGATCTGGAGTTGGCGGCTTTGATCTTCATGTAAAAAATCTAGAAACATTATCTATATGGGGAGAAGTGTGAGATATATACTAGTCATAAGAGCTTAAAAAATATATTCACATAAAAGGATATTAATAAGAACCAGTGAATATGGTTAGATCTCGTTAAGGATTATGACTTCTCAATCCACTACCATCCTAGTAAATAAAATAAAGTAGCAGATACTCTAATTAGAAAGGATCTTGCAACCTTATCAATGATGAAATCGAGAAGGATCCAATCTTCTTAGAACTGAAAATGATGTACATGAGAATAATTAAGGAAGGAACATCATAAATCCTATCTCAAATTATTGCTTAACCATATTTCATGGAGAAAATAAAGGATTCTCAAAGGAATTATATGGAAATTCAGAAAAAAAATAATGGAAGATTTCATAAATGGGAAATCCTCATAATTAAAAATTTATGAGGAAGGATTTGTAATATTTGGGTCATGATTATGTGTTTCATCTAATCCAAAGATAAATAAAGAGCTTATGAATGACGCACATAGCTCAACCTTATCTATTCACCCAGGTAGCACAAAAATGTATCAAGATCTTTGAGAGCACTATTGATGGGATAATATAAAGAAATATATATAGGATATATATCAAAGTTTTTGGTATGTCATCAAGTGAAGGATGAAAGGAAAAAATATGAAGAGGATGATGCAACCTTTACCCATACCAACATGAAAATGGGAAAACATCACCATGGACGTTTTTACTAGACTTCTAAAGAAATCCATAAGAAACAATGCTATATGGGTTATTGTGGATTGTCTTATAAAGACGGCTCAATTTATCAAAATTTGAGAGGACGAATCACTCAATAAACTAGTGCAGATATACATCAGAGAAGTAGTGAGGCTATATGGAGTACCACTATCGATTGTATATGATCAAGATCCTAGATTTACCTCCAAGTTTCGGAAAAGTATCCAACATTATCTAAACATTGATTTGAACTTCATTGTGTCTTATCATCCTCAAACTAATTTCCAATCTAAGCGAACTATTCAAACACTAGAAGACATGTTGAGAGAATGTTCTATGGACTTCATGGAAGGATGGGACCAACATCTACCTCTGGTCAAGTTCTCTTATAACAATAGTTTCCATTCAAGCTTCCAAATGGATCCATATTAATCCCTTTATGGGAAAATATGCAGAACATCGACATGTTGGGATGAAGTTGGTGAACAAAAGCTTCTAGGACCTAAAATGGTAGAAGAAATGGTAGAAAAGGTGAAAACCATTCAGCGGCACATTAAGGCAGGCCGAATTTGATACAAGAGCTATGAAAACAACTGTTGATGCGACCTTGAGTTTAAGGTTGGAGACATGGTATTTCTCTATATATCTTCATGGAAGAGGATCATGAGATTTGGTAAGAAAGGAAAGATGATTCCTAGGTACATCAACCCCTTCTAGATTCTTGATCATATTGGAGATGTAGCCTATAAACTATAACTTCCACCTACCATGTCTCAAGTACATGATCTGTTCCACATTTTCCACTTGAGGAAGTACATACCAGATCCCTCGCATATATTAAATCTAAAGGTGGTATAACTAGACAATTATTTCTCGTATAGAGATCATCTGGGGAAGATCTTGGACCATAGAGATAAAGTTCTATACAATAAGACTACTCACCTGGTCAAAGTAATATAGAGAAACCATAATCACTAAGAGGCAACCTAGTAACTAGAGGAGGTGATGAAGGAGAAGTACCCTCACTTGTTTTCACCATATTAGAGAAAACAAAATCTCAAGGGTGAAATTTCATAAGGGGAGAAGAATGTAACAACGGAGAATTTTATAAATGGAATTTTTCTTCTTAAAATTATGTTATAAAATCAAATAGAGAACACAATAAAAACTTTCTAAATAAATAAATCATAAAATATGATGTATTTCTAGAAAATAAAAAACCTATACTAATGGAATAGTAACTTGACCATTGGAATAGTAAAGTGACCATTATTAATATTAATTCATCTAATAGAATAGTAACCTCACCTATGAAAGTATAAATAGAATTTATAAATATTATAAATGAAAATATAATATATTTATATAATGGAAAAGGGAAAATAAATGTTTTAAAAATCATAAATTAATTATTAGTATTTTTTGGAAACATAAATGTTTATTTAAAATTTCATAATTAATATAATGATTTAAAAGAAATTTCATTTTAAGAAAATATATTCATAAATTAATATTTTATTATCTTATTATTATAAGATAATTTTATAGGACCTTAATTAATTTTTCAAAGTGTCATAAAATTAGTCATAATTTTAAAATTAGTATTTTTTAAATAAATGATAATTTCAATTAAAAAATAAATTTCTCATATTTAGAAAATTATTTTCAAAAAATATATTTCATTTTTAAATTTTAAATATACAAAAATAGTTATGGTGATTTTTTGGTATTTTTCTAAAATAGTTCAATTTTTGGTGAATTGTGAAATACGATAATTTACAAAATTAGTTAAATACAAGAATTTTTGAGTCATTTTTGATGTATGGATGATGAAAGAACAATGATATCTAACTATAATTAATTATTTTATATATTTAGTGATAATTTTCAAACTACTGACAGTCTTGAGTCAAAATAATTAACTAATGAATAAAATAATAAAAAACACTCCTCTCCTACCCTTTAAATACCACCCCTCACCATATCTTCTCCACACACCACCAAAGCCTTAAATATTGTAAAAATTATGCCAAATAATATTCCCAAGCCTCTTCCCAATAACACCCCAATATTTCATAGTACGTTATCTCTTTAAAGTAATTCAATAACATTCGCTACACGCAACACCGAGTTCGAGCACACCACGACTTACCAAATTAGTCATTCAAAAAGATGTTATGAATAGTATTAACTGAATTATGAATTTTATATACTAAATATAATTTTAGAATCCATATTATGTGTTTCTTATACATAATATAAGAACAAATTCAATTTTTGTAGATAAAAGAAGTATTTTTCGAAAAATGAAATTTTTCCGCCTTTTAATTGAGAACCCTTTTTAAAACCAATATTTGACACTTTTATATATTCAATTTAATGAAATTAAATTATTTATTAGAATCAGGACATAAAAATTTAGTTTGGATAAATTTTTGGTACTTTTCTGATAAATTTCATATTTTGATAAATAGTGAAAAAATATTAAATTTTAATTGAAAACATCTTTTTTAATCGAAATAATTTATAGTGTTAAATTATTAATTTGAGTGTTTTTAATGTATAATTATATTATATTTTTATCATTTAATATAATTTATGCCATTGGATGTAATTTTACATTTAAATTGTACATAAACACATGACAATATTTTGATGGTTTTTACTTCTTAAAAACCCTATTTCTAGTTCTGACAATGGGATTTACTTTTAAATTAATTAATGGAACTCATATATATTTAATTATGTAAAATAGACATCATTTTTTATGGTTTTTACTTATTAAAAACCCGTTTTCTAGGCACATTTGCAAATTTTCATAAAACACAATTTTACCGCTTCTATGAATTGAATTTCAAAAATCTGAGAGACATGATTGACATCAGTAAGTAAAATGTGGTTCAATAGGATGAAAATAATTTTTGGTGAATAGTGACTTTAGAATTTTATTTACCATGGTTAAAAGTTAATTGGGTAATTAAAGGTAAAATTGATATTATAATTACCCTAATACATTTCCTAATTCTATTGGATAAGTGTATCTCAACCAAAATCAACCTTAGGAATAAAATATGATTCTTTTGGTCCACTTGGATTAGATTATGACATTTATTATTATTTTATTTAAAGAAGAGTTAAAAGTCTTAAATTCAAAGTTTAATAGCTAAATCATTTTTAATATAGGGTTATACATAAGATAAATTCGACTATAAATATTCATTAGAAATCTAAAAATATTTACTACATCATGGTATTTTATTTATAAATTTTAGACATTAAATAATTAAATTTATTTATGACACAAAGATGATGTAGTAATTACCTTATTATTGAAAGATTAAAATATTTGATATTATAAATATTAATATAATTATAAATTGAGACTTTTGATGTATTTAACGAATTTTATAGGTTAATATGACATTTTAGGGTTGAATAAATAATTTTTTTTCGATGTGATAAAGTTTTTATGACTTTCAAAAAAACAAAATACTAAATAGTGTCAAAATTGACAAAAATGTGTTTTTAAAACAAATACTATATTATTAATTGATATAATATTCGTAAAAATATAAGGTTTGGAAAAAGGACTTAGATAAGGTTATATATATAAATAATGAACCACTTTGGGTTCTCTTGGATTTTTATAGTAAGTTTATTAACCATTTATTATTATAATACAAGAATACATGGTAAAAGTTAAACTATTTAACTAAGAGTTAAATATAAAAGATTAGGTTGATATGGTGACATAAACTTGTCTAAAACCTATTGGTTGAGAGGTTTTTGACCCATTCTCACCTTATACTCTAAATAAATACTTTTTGATCCATTATAAACTGAATATTATTGTATAATAAAATAATATTTTAAGCTTTTCCTAAAGTGGCCCTCACCTCTCTTATAAAAGGGTACTTCCCCTTCACTTAATTTGACGCCTCCAAATCCATTTGGCAAGGCCATCCTCTACTAATATTTCCTCAAAAATACCCCCACTTAAACCTATTGGCCTTACTTTGATCAAAATCCAACCTAAGGATCCCTTTTTATCAAATCAAAAGGAAGAACCCGAAAAGGAGGTAATTACTTCATCACCTCTTTCAAAGTTCTTTTCTTCTTCCACTTCCTCTTTATTTTTTGTTTCCATAATAAAATAATAACTCCAGTACCTTATAAATACTGAGATGTTATTATAAATATGTTATAACCATATTAATTATTCTATTCATCCTATGAATGACAAAGTCACCATACGTGTGTATGTACGACTTACAGTCTCCATGTCGTGGTGTAGTTTTTTATTCAACTCTTCATTATTTGGATGGGTATAATAATGAGTATAATTGATGTAAATAATAAATATAAAATTTTAATTATTTTTTATATATAATATACCATCCAATTACATACTATTTCACCATCAATAGATTGATATCATCGCTCGTGCGTACGTATGACTTACCATCTCAACAACACGATGAGATTCACGTTTACCATTCAACGATGATTATAAATATATAAATATTATTAATAAGTATGAAATATATGAAATAATAATGATACTAGAAATATATAGACATATATTTATTTATTTATTTACATATATCTCATTCACTTACTTCTGTTCAATACGATATGAAAACAGAAATGGAATTTATGCGTACATACGACATACCGTCTCCATAAACGGCATTTTCCATTTCATATATAAATCTATTATACATACTTATATTCTGAATATATATGAAACATAAATAATGTTTTATATTCTGGAATTAATTAAGTAATGATATAAGTTATAAAATCAAGAAGAACAAGTTAAAACATGTATGACAAAGAAAGTGATTATTAACCGAAATGTTATTTTACCATAGAAATTAGTATAAAGACATAAATGAATCAAGTATGATATCATAAATATGAATATGGTTCTTTTATAATTTAATAACATACTATGATCATTATACAAGAGGATAAACGTACCCATTACCAAAGGAAAGTACAAGATAAGGGTTAATTCCTCAATCTCATTATTATCCGAGATTGTTTATGTGTTAGTATTTACTGGGAAATTTTTATCATCCATGTACATGTTTCATAAAAAAATTTCAAAATGAATATTTTAAGGTTTTTTGGAAGGGTATATTTATCAAGATCATCATTTTAAATGTTTTAATGATTTATTTTTCTAAATATTTTTAATTAATGTCCATGTTTTAAAAATGATTTTAAGGATTTATATATATTGACATGATTGTTTTAAAATGTTAATTCCTTTCAAAAGTTTCAATGTGGTATGGGAAAATTTGATTCAAAAATCTATTTTAAATAACTTCCTTAATAAATTCTTGACTTTTAAATGATTTCAAAAAAATGGATATTTCTCTCAAAAAGTTTTACTGGTCATTTTCAACTATATCAACATCCTTTACTGGATATTATTTTTGATTGAGGTTGATATATTATAATATAATATTCAATATTCTATTGAATGAGTTATGATATTTTTGACTGTGGATGTGCTATTTTTATACCATTCATGGTTTATTGTTAAAGTATTGACATTTCTTATGTTAGTTTTAATACGAATGCTTATGTTATGTTTTAACATTTTCATATGAGGAATGCATTGGACTTAGTAAGTGATGATTAGAGCCCACTATATCTCCTCAATACATCAATAAGTCTCATGAGACAAACTAGTGTCTTGGTACAAGGCCTTGACAAAAAATTTATTTGTAGTCTTGGCATGGGGCCTTGACTATGAGGTTATGATATCCGGCATTATGCATTACCTCGTTATGAAATTAGTTTTTACATGTGATTATTCAACTAGTAGAATATCCATGTACATGTTTATATGGTAATGTATGATTTTATTTTTTCCATATTATGTTCAAGTTTATGTTTAAAAGGTTGTTGTTTTTATTACACATCTTGCCTTAAATGTTTATAGATTCCGCTAAATTATTTACCCTTACTGAGCATCTGAGCTCACCCCTTTCTTATGTTTTATTTTCCCATAATTACAAGAAGTGTATTGTGATTGATATGCAAGGTTAAGCTAGGGGAATAATGGAATTTTCAAAGGATTATCTATGTTGTGTTTTATGTTAGAAATTGTAATGTAAAGTTCATGTATGTAATCTATTTTCCAAGACTGCTAAACTGATCGGTCCTTCGGGACTTGATTCCATATAATAATTCATATGTATTAAAATAATACATCAGCTCCGGGATTCTAGGATCAGGGTGTTACATTTGGTATTAAAGGAAGTTTAGTACAAACCACGGAAACTAGATTTATATAAACTATGATTAGAAAATATTACCCTAAGAGATACATTGAGGATTAGTACAGAAGGACTTCCTAGAATTTTGGTAATGTAGAGATTTTGTGAATTTTCCATGAAATACATCTATGTCTAGATACGAGCAGGTAGAGGCGGCTCTGGAAAATATGTACCTAGGAGTGAAAACTCTGATAAGGAGTTTAAGGCTTGACCTGGGGTATTCTGGTACACGATAATGGGCCTTGCTGCACTCTTGGTTACGACACTCTAGGAGGATATGCTTATGATAATTAAAATTTTCTTTACAAACTATTATAAAGGATTTATGAGTAAATACTTCCTCAAATAAAACATTTTTATGATTATGGATTATATTCATAAACATTTCAATTTACGTTATGTGTTTTAAAAGTTTGGAATTATGCATTATGATTCAAAAACTAACATATTGTATGCCATTGTTTAGAAATGGTGCCCAGTAGAAGGAATGAGAACTTTAGTAATACACATGATCCAAAGAGTAAAAAAGATCATATATTTCATGGTATTAAGCCAACATTTAGAAGTTAAATAGTCTCCCATGTATCTGAATCATATGAAGAAATATTATCATGTGTTATTAAGATAAGTAAAGAATTCTATGAGTCTTATGGCTTTGAAGGGAAGCGAGAAAAGAAGAGAATGGCAGAGAGAAATATGGATAAAGGGAAGAATGGAAATAAGGATTTTCCCACATGTGATAACTGTGTAAATAAAAACCTTAGTAAATACTTGAAAGGAATAGTATTATGTTATAAGTGTGGAGAAAAAGGACACCATGTTCGTGATTGTGAGGGTAAGAAAAAGGTTTCAAATGTACAATGCTTCATTTGCAAGGAGTTGGGACACTACGCGAATCAATGTCCAAATCATCAGAGTATGCCCCAAATGATGATATTGGATAATAATCATGTTATGATACTACTGTAGATAAAGAGGAATGACTAGTGTTCTTATGTTTTTATTAAATAATCATTTCATTTGAGTGTTGTATCAACGATGTACTGGTTATAAGAATTATGGAAATAAATAAGAATTATACTACAATACTATTTCATTGAGGATTTGAGATTATATGGTGACTCAATATCAAGTTAAACCTTTTGGAAAATAAATGGTTTAAGGAAAGATAAACCATAATATGGTTTTGATACTAAGGTAGTTATTTTGGAATAAGATATGATTGTTTGGATAAATTATATTTGATATTATTGAGTACCTTAAAACTAATTAATTGTTTGTTTATTACATCATTGTTGGAGTTTAAAAAATTATTGATATAAGGAGTATATCCAGTATTCTATAGGTAAAAAGGGAGTATGAATTTAATAAACAAGGTTTTATAGTAATTCAGGTTGTTACCGTGATGAAGGTATTTAAATGTTATTATGTGGCAAAAAATATCTTCATTATGTTTACCTTCCTTATAAATTTTGAACTGTGAGTTTGGAAAGAAGTATTTTGGATAAGCATAAAGGTTGGAATGGATTATGTTTGACATTTTATACTATTGTTAAGGTTAAATAATTTTTTAATATTATTTTTGGATTGTTATAAAAAGGACTACCTTGAGGTTGGGTGACAACTCGTCGCATTCGGCAAGGTCGTGATACTTGAACCCGCAACTGAAGGGAGATAAGGGTGAATCACATACCACTAGACTATGTGATGTCCTACATTTTATAATGTAGTTTTTTTAGGTTTGATAGATGAATTATAAATTTATTTTTTTGGAACCCTATATGATTAGGTTAAATAGAATATTTTTGAGTTCTATTATCTTTTGGAGTGAAAGATGAGTTTATGGTAGAAATTAGTTAAAGGATGGAACTCTACTTGTCAAGTATATTTTTTTTCTATTATTCTATGAAGAAATTAATTCTTAAACATTAGGTAAGGAATCTTCAAACCAAAAATGTTTTATCCTAATACATTATGTTTTTTTGAACCGATGATATTTTAAATCCTCTTAGATTGATGGCTTTAAGGATATTAATTTTACACTTGTTTGTGATTCCTAAACTCAATCACTCCCTATAAATATTTACATTTTTCCTCCAATTATGTGTCTATAATTTCCACCAATGTTCTCCTATTAAAAACCCTAATTTGTTGGTGACTTTTTCATTTCTCATTCCCTTTTATTAAGACTAAATTTTATAAACTCTATTTCTAATGTGGGTTTTCCACAAAGGTATTTTCTATTTTAAACCTTTTATTTTTGAAGAAAAATTTTAAATTGAGAGGACACAATTTATTTAAGGAGGGAATAATGTAACACCCCAATATTTCATAGTACCTTATCTCTTTAATGTAATTCAATAGCTTACGCTACACACAACACCGAGTTCGAACGTACCATGACTTACCAAACTAGCCATTCAAAAAGAGGTTATGAATAGTATTAACTGAATTTTGAATTTTATATACTTCATATAATTTTATAATCTATATTATGTGTTTCTTAGACATAATATAATAACAAATTCATTTTTCCAGATAAAACAAGTATCTTTCAAAAAATGCAATTTTACTGCCTTTTAATTACGAACCCTTTATAAAACCATTATTTTACACTTTTATATATTCAATTTAATGAAATTAAATTTTTATTTATAATTGGAACATAAAAATTTAGTTTGGATAAATTTTTGGTACTTTTCTGAAAACTTTCATATTTTGATAAATAGTGAAAAAATACTAAGTTTTAATTGAAAACAAATTTTTTAATTGAAATAATTTATAGTGTTAAATTATAAATTTGAGTGGTTTTAAAGTATAATTAGATTATATTTTTATCATTTAATATAGTGTAGGTCATTGGATATAATTTCACATTAAAATTGTACATAAACACATGGCAATCTTTTGATGGTTTTTACTTCTTAAAACCCCACTTTCTGGTTTTGACAATGGGAATTAATTTTAAATTAATTAATGCAACTCATATGTTTTGAAATTAATAAAATAGATATTATTTTTGTATTTGGAATATCAAAATTATCCTAGGGTGATTTTTTGTATTTTTCTGAAAACTTTCAATTTTTGATGAATAATGAAAAACCCTACATTATTGTTTAAAATTGAATTTTATTTAGAAAATTTATTATTTTAACTTAAATTAATTTTAAAGTAAAAATAGATACATAATACCTATATTATTTCAATTTAATTCATTGGATTCATTTTATAATAAGATTAGATTTATAAAATTTTATTGAAATTTTTAACGTCCTTTACCCACCTTCTAAGCACAATTGCAAATTTTCATAAAATGTAATTTTACTGATTCTATTAATTGAATTTCAAAAATCTGAAACACATGGTTGACATCGTTAAGTAAAATTTGGTTTAATAGGATGAAAATGATCTTTATGAATAGTAACTTTTGAATTTTATTTACCACGGTTAAAAGTAAATAAGGTAATTAAAGGTAAAAATGATATTATAATTACCCTAACATATGTACTAATTCTATTTTATAAGTTTATATTGACTAAAATAAACCTTATAAATAAAATATGATCCTTTTGGTCCACTTTTATTATATTAGGACATTTATTATTATTTTATTTAATGAAGAGTCAAAATTGTTAAATTCAATGTTTAATAACTAAACCATTTTTAATATAGGATTATACATAAGATAAATTTGACTAGAATTATTACATATAAAAATAAAAATATTTCCTACATCATGGAATTTTATTTTTAATTTTTAAATATTAAATAATTAAATTTATTTATGACACAAGGATGATGCAGTAATTACCTTATTATTAAAAGATTAAAATAATTTATATTATAAATATTAATATAATTATAAATTGAGACTTTTGATGTATTCAAGGAATTTTCTAGGTTAATATGACATGTTATAGTTGATTAATGTTTTTTCTTTTGAAGTGATAAAGTTTTTATGACTTTCAAAAAAAACAAATACTGAGTAATGTCAAAATTGACATAAATGATTTTTTAAAACAAATACTATATTATTAATTGATATAATATTCATAAAAATCTAAGGTTCGGTCAAAGGACTTATATAAGATTAAATATATAAATAATTAACCAATTGGGTTTCACTTGGATTTTTATATTAAGTTTATTAACCATTTATTATAATAATACAAGAATACATGGTAAAAGTTAAACTATTTAACTGAGAGTAAAATCTAAAAGATAAGGCTAATATGGTGACCTAAACCTTTCTAAAACCTATTATTTGAGAGGTTTTAGACTCATACCCACCTTATACTAGAAATAAATCCTTTTGTAACCATTATAAATCGAATCTGTTTGTATAATAAAATAATATTTCAAGTTTTTTCTAAAGTGACCATCACCTCTCTTATAAAATGGTACTTCCCCTCCTCTTAATTTCACACCTCCAAAGACATTTTTCTCAGAAAAACCCTACTCAAATATCCTCCCAACTTTCCCCAATTAAACCTAGAGTCCTTACATTGAACCTAATCCAACCTAAGGAGCCCTTTTGATCAAATCAAAAGGAAGAACCCAAAGAAGAGGTAATTACTTCATCACCTCTTTCAAATTTCTTTTCTTCTTCCACTTCCTATTTCTTTGTTGTTTCCATACTAAAATAATAACTCCAGTACCTTCTACATACTGAGATGTTATTATAAATATGGTATAACCATATTAATTATTCTATCCATCCTATGAATTACAAAGTCACCATACGTGCATATGTACGGCTAACCGTCTCCACGTCGTGGTGTAGTTTGTTATTCAACGCTTCATTATTTGGATGAGTATAATAATGAGTATAATTGATGCAAATAATAAATATAACATATTAATTATTCTTTATATATAATATACCATCCAATTACATATGATTTCACCATTAATATATTGATATCATCGCTCATGTGTACATACAACTTACCGTCTCCACGACGTGATGAGATTCACGTTCACCATTCAACGATGATTATAAATATATATATATATATATATTAGTAAGTATGTAATATATGAAATAATAATTCTACTATAAATATATAGATATATATATTTATTTACATATATATCATTCACTTACTTCCGTTCAATACGATATAAAAACTGAAACGACGTTTATGCATACGTAAGGCCAACTGTCTCCATAAACAGTGTTTCCCATTTCATATATAAATCTTTTATAAATAATTATATTATGAATATATATGATACATAAATAATGTTTTATATTTTTGAATCAATTAAATCAAGATATAAGTTATATGATCAAGAAGAACAAGTTAAAACACGTATGATAAAGAAAGCAATTATTACCCGAAATGTTATTTTAATATAGAAATTATTATTAAATAGGTTATATAAGGCCATAAATGAATCAGGTATGATATCATAAATATGAATATGGTTCTTTTATAATTTAATAACATACTATGTTAATTATACAGGAGGTTAAACGTACCCTCGACCAAAGAAATTACAAGGTAAGGGTTAATTCCTCAATCTCATTATTATCAGAGATTGTTTCTATGTAAGTATTTACTGGGAAATTTTTATCATCCATGTCCATGTTTCATAAAAAAAATCAAAATAAATATTTTAATGTTTTTTGGAAGGGACTCTTTATCAAGATCATCATTTTAAATGTTTTAATGATTTATTTTTCTAAATTTTTCTAATTAATGTCCATTTTTTAAAAATGATTTTAAGGATTTATTTATATGGACATGATTGTTTTAAAATGTTAATTCCTTTCAAAAGTTTCAAAGTGGTATGGAAAAATTTGACTCAAAAATATATTTTAAATTACTTCCTTTATAAATGCATTACTTTTAAGTGATTTCACAAAAATGTATATTTCTCTCAAAGATTTTTACTGATCATTTTCAACAATGTCAACATCATTTGTTAGATATTATTCTTAATTGATGTTGATTTATGATAATACAATATTCTATATTGTATCAAATAATTTATGATATGTTAGATTGTGGATGTTCTATTTTTATAACATTCGTGGTTTATGGTTAAAGTATTGACATTTCTTATGCTAGTTTTAATACGAATGTTTATGTTATGTTTTAACATTTTCCTATGAGAAATGCATTGGACTTAGTAAGTGATGGGTGGAGACCGCTATATCTCCTCGATGTATCATTAGGTATCATGAGAAAAACTAGTGTCTTGGCATAAGGCCTTCACAAAAATGTTAATTATAGTCTTTGCATGAGGCCTTGACTATGTGGTTATGATGTCCGACATTATACATTCCCTTGTTATAAAATTAGTTTTTACATGTGATTATTTGACTAGTAGAATATCCATGTGCATGTTTATATGGTAATGTATGATTTATTTTTTCCATATTATGTTCAATTTTATGTTTAAAATATCTTTGTTTTTATTACACTTCTTTCCTTAAAAGTTTATAGCTTCTACTAAATTATTTACCCTTATTGAGCATCTGAGCTAACCACTTTCTTATGTTTTATTTTCCTAGAATTCCAAGAAGTGTATTGTGAATGATATTTAGGGTTAATCTAGGGGAATAATGGTGTTCTCAAAGGATTATTTATATTGTTTTTTATGTTATAAATTATAATGTAAAGTTCATATATGTAATCTATTTTCCAATACTGATAAATTGATCTGTCTTTCGGGACTTGATTCCTTGTAATCATGCCAATATATTAAAATAATGCACCAGCTCTAGGATTTTAGGGTTGAGGCCTTATATTTGGTATCAAAGGAAGTTTAGTATAAACCATGGAAACTATATTTAGATAAACTCTGATTAGAGAACATTACCCTAATATAGACATTGAGGATTAGTATAAAAGGACTTCCCAGAATTTTTGTAATGTAGAGATTTTAGGAATTTTCCAAGAAATACATCCCTTTATGGATACGAGCTGGTAGAGGCTGCTCTAGAACATATGTACCTAGGAGTAAAAACTCTGAAAAAGAGTTTTGAGCTTGACCCAGGGTATCCTGGTATACGATAATGGGTTTTTCTACACTCTTGGTTACGACACTCCTGGGGGATATACTTAGGATAATTCACATTTTCTTTAGAAACCATTAAGAAGGATTCATGAATAAATACTTCCTCAAAAGAAAACATTTTTATGATTATGTATTATATTCATAATCATTTCAATTTACGTTAGTTATTTTACATATTTGTAATTATTCATTGCGATTCATAAACTAACCTATTGTATGCTATTGTTTAGAAATGGTGACTAGTAGAAGGAATGTGAACTTAAATAATACGCATAATCCAAAGAGTATGAAGGATCATATCTTTCATGGTATTAATACAACATTTAGAATGGAAATAGTCTCCCATGTATCCATATCATATGAATAAATAGTATCATGTGTTAATAAGATAAGTAAACAATTCTCTGAGTCTTATGGCTTTGAAGGAAAGAGAGAAAAGAATATGATGGCAGGGAAAAATATGGATAAAGGGAAGAAGGGAAATAAGGATTTCCCCACATGTGATAAATGTGGAAATAATCAACTTGGTAAATGATTGAAGTGAATGGGAGTATATTATAAGTGTGAAGAAAAAGGACACCACATTCTTGATTTTGAGGGTAAGAAAAGGGTTTCAAATGTACAATTCTTCATTTACAAGGAGTTGAGACACTACACGAATCAATGCCCAAATCATCAGAGTATGCCTTAATTGATGCTATTATATAATAATCAAGTTATGATACTACCACAGATAAAGAGGAATGACTAGTGTTCTTATTTTGTTATTAAAGAATTATTTCATTTGAGTGTTATATCAATGATGTACTTGTTATATGAATTATGAAAATAAATAAGGATTGTACCGTAGTAATATTTCATTGAGAATTTGAGATTATATAGTGACTCAATAAAAAGTTAAACATTTTGGAAAATACCTGGTTGAAGGAAAGATAATCCTTAATATGGTTTTGATACTGAGGTAGTGATTTTGAAATAATATATCATTTATTTGGATAAATTAT
The DNA here is from genome assembly GCA_963277665.1 of Viscum album. Classification (NCBI taxonomy): domain Eukaryota; kingdom Viridiplantae; phylum Streptophyta; class Magnoliopsida; order Santalales; family Viscaceae; genus Viscum; species Viscum album. The sequence goes on along the minus strand of OY728125.1, from coordinate 1,549,092,585 downwards.
ATTCGATATTCTTGACTACCTTGAAACTAATTAATGTTTTGTTTATTCCATCATTGTTGGAGTTTACAAAAAAATTTGATATAAGAATTATATCTATTATTATATAAGTAATAAGGTAGAATGAATGTAATCAACAAGGTTTTATGGTAATTCAGGTTGTTATTGTGTTTTAAAAGAATACATGATGAAGGTATTCACATGTTATTACGCGGAAAAAAAATATCTTCATTATGTTTACCTTCCTTATAAATTTTGGACTCTGAGTTTTGACAGAAGTATTTTGGATAAGTATAAAGGTTGGAATATATTATGTTTGACATTGGATACTATTATTAAGGTTAAATAATTTCTTAATATTATTTTTGGATTTTTATAAAAATGACAACCTAGAGGTCGGGCGATAACCTGTCACGTCTGGCAAGGCCGTGAGACTTGAACCCATAATCGAATGGAGACAAGGGTGCATAACCTACTACTAGCCTACGTGATGTTCTGGATTGTGTAATGTAGTTTTTTTTAAATGGTCTAATAGATGAATTATAAATTCATTTTTTTGGAACCCTATACGAGTAGGATAAATATAATATTTTTGAGTTCTATTATCTTTTGGAGTGAAATATGAGTTTGTGGTAGAAATTTGTTAAAGGATGGAATTATACTTTTCAAGTATATTTTTTTCTATTATTCTGTGAAAAAATTAATTCTTAAACTTTAGGTAAGGGATCTTGAAACCAAAAATGTTTTATCTGAATACCTTATGTTTTGTTGAACTGATGATATTTTAAATAATCTTATATTGATGGCTTCAAGGCCATCAATTTTACACTTTTTTGTGATTGATGGCCTTAATCACTCCCTTTAAATATTTACATTTTCCCTCCAATTATGTGTCTATAATTTCCACCAATGTTCTCCTATTCGAAACCCTAATTTGGTGGTGACTTTTTCATTTCCCTTTCCTTTTTACTAAGACTAAATTTTATTAACCCTGTTTCTGATGTGGGTTTTCCACAAAGGTATTTTCTATTTTAAACCTTTTATTTTTGAAGAAAAATTTCAAATTGCGAGGATGTAATTTATTGATGGAGGGGATAATGTAACACCACAATATTTCATAGTATGTTATATCCTTAATGTAATTCAATAGATTATGTCACACACAACACTGAGTTCGAGCACACCACAACATACCAAACTAGTTGTTCAAAAAAAAGTTAAGAATAGTATTAACTGAATTTTGAATTTTATATACTTCGTATAATTTTAAAATCCATATTATGTGTTTCTTAGACATAATATAAGAACAAATTCATTTTTTTTAGATAAAAGAAGTATTTTTCAAAAAAAATGCAATTTTGCCACCTTTTAATTACAAACCCTTTTTAAAACCAATATTTGAAACTTTTATATTTTAAAATTTAATGAAATAAAATTATTATTTAGAATCAGGACATAAAAATTTATTTTGGATAAATTTTTGGTACTTTTATGATAACTTTCATATTTTGATAAACAGTGAAAAAAATATTATATTATAATTAAAAACAAATTTTTTAATCGAAGTAATTTATAGTGTTAAATTATTCATTTGAGTGGTTTTAAAGTATAATTATATTATATTTTTATCATTTAATATAATTTATGTTATTGGATGTAATTTCACATTTAAATTGTACATAAACACATGGAAATCTTTTGATGGTTTTTACTTCTTAAAACTCTGCTTTCTGGTTTTGACAATGGCAATTAATTTTAAATTAATTAATGGAACTCATATGTTTTGAATTTGTTAAAATAGACATAATTTTTGGATTCATAATATCAAAATTATATTAAGGTGAATTTTTGGTATTTTTCTGAAAACTTTCAATTTTTTATGAATAATGAAAAACACTGCGTTATTGTTTAAAATCGAATTTTATTTAAAAAAATTATTATTTTTATTTAAATTTATTTTAAAGTTAAAATATATAAATAGTACATATATTAGTTCAATTTAATTCATTGGAGTCATTTTATAATAAGACTAGATGTATAAAATTTTATTGAATTTTTTAACGTCTTTTACCCACCTTCTAGGCACATTTTCAAATTTTTATAAAACATAATTTTACCGCTTCTATAAATTGAATTTCAGAAATTAAATACACATGGTTGACCTCAGTAAGAAAAATTTTGATTCAATAGGATGAAAATAATTTTTGATGAATGGTAACTTTTGAATTTTATTTACCACGGTTAAAAGTAAATAGGAAAATTAAAGGTAAAAATGATATTTAATTACCATAACACATGTCCTAATTCTATTGGATAAGTGTATCTTTACCAAAATAAACCTTAGGAATAAAATATGATCATTTTGTTTCACTTGGATTAGATTAGGACATTTATTATTATTTTATTTAAAGAAGAGTTTAAAGTGTTAAATTCAAAGTTTAGTAACTACAATATTTTTAATCTAGGGTTATACATAAGATAAATTAGACTATAAATATTCCTTAGAAAACTAAAACGATTTCATCCATCATGGTATTTTATTTTTAATTTTTAGACATTAAATAATCAAATTTATTTATGACGCAATGATGATGCAGTAATTACCTTATTACTGAAAGATTAAAATAATTGATAATATAAATATTAATATAATTGTAAATTGAGACTTTTGATGTATTATGAGAATTTTATAGGTTAATATGAATTTTTAGGTTTGATTAAATAAATTTTTTTCTAATTGATAAAGTTTTTATGACTTTTCCAAAAACCAAATACTAAATAGTGTCAAACTTGACATAAATAATCTTTTAAAACAAATACTATATTATTAATTGATATAATATTCCTAAAAATATAAGGTTTTGCCAAAGGACATGGATAAGGTTAGATATATAAATAATGAACCAATTGGGGTTTTCTTGGATTTTTATAGTAAGTTTATTAACCATTTTTTTAATAATACAAGAATACATGGTAAAAGTTAAACTATTTAACTAAGAGTTAAATCTAAAAGATAAGGTTAATATTGTGACCTAAACCTATCTAAAACATATTGTTTGGAATTTTTTTGACCCATCCCCACCTTAGCCTCAATAAAATCCTTTTTGAACCATTATAAACCGAATATTATTGTATAATAAAATTATATTTCAAGCTTTTCTTAAAGTGATCATCACCTCTCTTATAAAACGGTACTTCCCCTTATTTTAATTTCACACCTCTGAAGCCACTTGGCTCGGCCAAACCCTGCTCAAATATCCTCCCAAATACTAAAAATTAAACCTAGAGGCATTACTTTGATCAGAAGCCAACCTAATGATCCCTTTTGATCAAATAAAAAGGATCAACCCGAAGAAGAGGTAATTACTTCATCACCTCTTTCAAAGTTCTTTTCTTCTTCCACTTCCTATTTATTTATTGTTTCTATCCAAAAATAATAAATCTGGTAAATTATACATACTAAGATGTTGTTATAAATATGGTATAACCATATTAATTATTCTATCCATCCTATGAATGACAAATTCACCATACTTGCATACGTACGGCTTATCATCTCCACGTCGTGTTGTAGTTTGTTATTTAACGCTTAATTATTTGGATAGGTATAATAATGAGTATAATTGATGTAAATAATAAATATAACATGTTAATTATTCTGTATATACAATATACTATCTAATTACATATGATTTTACCATCAATAGATTGATATCATCGCTTGTGTGTATGTACGGCTTACCGTCTCCACGACGCGATGAGATTCACGTTCATCGTTCAACGATGATTATAAATATAGATATTAATAATAATTATGTAATATATGAAATAATAAATCTACTATAAATATATATATATATATATATATATATACATATATCTCATTCACATACTTCTATTCAATACGACGGAAACGGTGTTTTTGCTTATGTATGGCCTACCGTCTCCATAGACGGTTTTTTTCATTTCATATATAAATTTATTATACATAATTATATTCTGAATATATATGATTCATAAATAATTTTTTATATTCTATAATCAATTAAATCAAGATATAATTTATATGATCAAGAAGAAAAAGTTAAAACACGTTTGATAAAGAAAGTGATTATTGCCCGAAATGTTATTTTAACATAGAAACTATTATTAAATAGGTTGTATAAAACCATAAATGAATCAAGTATGATATAATAAATATGAATATGGTTCTTTTATAATTTAATAACATAATATTTTCATTATATAGGAGGTTCAATGTACCATCTACCAAAGGAAAGTACAAGGTAAGGGTTAATTCCTCAATCTCATTATTATCTGAGATTGTTTGTTTAAGTATTTACTGGGAAATTTTTATCATCCATGTCCATTTTCATAAAAATGTTTTCAAAATAAATATTTTAAGGTTTTTTGGAAGGGTCTCTTTATCAAGATCATAATTTTAAATGTTTTAATGATTTATTTTTCTAAATCTTTCTAATTAATGTCCATGTTTTAAAAATGATTTTAAGGATTTATTTATATGGACATGATTGTTTTAAAATGTTAATTCCTTTAAAAAGTTTCAAAGTGGCATGGGACTCTTTGATTCAAAAATCTACTTTAAATGACTTCCTTTATAAATGTGTGACTTTTAAATGATTTCACAAAAAGGGATATTTCTCTCAAAGAGATTTACTGATCATTTTCAACTATGTCAACTTCCTTTACTGGATATTATTCTTGATTGAGGTTGATTTATTATAATAAAATATTCCATATTGTATTGAATGAGTTATGATATTTTTGACTGTGGATGTGCTATTTTTATACCATTCAGGGTTTATAGTTAAATTATTGACATTTTTTATGCTAGTTTTAATACGAATGTTTATGTTATGTTTCAAAAATTTTCTATGAGGAATGCATTGGACTTAGTAAGTGATGGGTGGAGCCTGCTATAGCTCCTTGATGCATCGGTAGGTCTCATGAGAAAAATTAGTGTCTTGGAACAAGGCCTTGACAAAAATTTTATTTGTAGCCTTGGCACGAGGCCTTGACTATGTGGTTATGATGTCCGGCATTATGCATTATCTCGTTATGAAATTAGTTTTTACATGTGATTATTCGACTATTAGGATATCCATTTGCTTCTTTATATGGTAATTTATGATTTATTTTTTCCATATTATGTTCATGTTTATGTTTAGAAGGCTATTGTTTTTATTACACATCTTTCCTTAAAATTTTATAGCTTCTGCTAAATTATTTACCCTTACTGAGCATCTGAGCTCACCCCTTTATTATGTTTTATTTTCCCTGAATTCCAATAAGTGTATTGTGATTGATATGCAGGGTTATGCTGGGGGAATAATGGAGTTCTCAAAGGATTATCTATGTTTTGTTTTATGCTATAAATTTTAATGGAAAGTTCATATATGTAATCTATTTTTCAAGATTGCTAAACCGATCGGTCCTTCAGGACATGATTCCTTGTAATCATTCCAATGTATTAAAATAATGCACTAGATCTAGGATTATGGGGTCGGGTTATTACATTCCCTGTGTCTGGGAACCTTTGGTATCAAAAAAACACCAAACCCAATTTCCCTAAGGAGTTTCTCAAGGAGAAGAAGTTCAATAGGTAAAATCCTCTTTCATTTTCTTTTAATTTATTTTCAATTTATTTTATTTTCTTATCCTATCCTCACCTACCTATCCCAAAGTGACATGATAACTCTAGTATATTTTATATACTATAATTTTATTGTGTTAATGTAATAATCCATCACCAAATATCTTCCTTCTTCCTTTTATTCTCAAAATGAAAGTATCGCTTGTGATGTGTTGATTTACCACCATCGTGGGTGATTCATTTTAATTTTCCTTTAATTCCTTCAAGTCTCATCATTAAAACATTATTATGGTTAAAATAGATTTAAAAAATTATATTATATCTTGTTTCATGTTCTGTAACTAATATATATACATAATACTAAAGAAGAAAACAAAACTAGTTCGTAGTGATTGAAAATTCACCAAAATAAACTAACGTTCATCATTAACATTTTATCAAATGAATCATTATCATATCTGAAAATAAAATGAAATATGGGACCATTTAAAATTATTTAGGTTCATCGATATCATATAATTATACTTCTATATTTTTTCTTCCATTTCACAAGAACTCCCATAATGAAACTCAAGGGAACCGATCATAAAATCATGATATTAACACTCCAAAAATGACTAAATTATACACTATAAGTCAACGAAATGTCCATAAATGAACTTAATAAAATTATAATAAATCAAATACATGTATAAAAGGTTATTAATTAATTAATTAATGGATTTAATTTGATTATTCAGAACATTATGTACAATTTTAGAACACTTTCAGACATAAGGTAAGGGATTCTCTCCAAGCCCCCATTTTTCCTTCGGGTTACATTTTCTCTCTCTTTAACCCAATGAAATTATTAATTATTATTATTTACTCCTAATAAATTCTGTTTTTATTTTTAAAACATGTTTACCTATCTTGTTTCTTCTTTAATTGACATGGAAATACACTTTTTATAAGATTCCCTTTTCAATTATGCTCAGTAAGCAAGCCCGATTAAAGGGAACCTCCCAATTTTTTATCCATTTTTAAGTACACTACATAATCTATTTTAAGCCACAAATATTTTTCAAAAAACACTATTTTTATCATGAAAGAAACTATATAAGTTCATTTCTTATTTTATGAAAACAATTATACCTTTACCCACTTTAAATACTCTTTAATATTCTTCCTTAAACCGCACTAAAGAGGCTCATTTATAAAATTTCTTAAACACTATTTTTACATGTTTTCACTTTAGATAAAAATAATTTATCATGATATATGCCTATTTTAACTTATTAATGTACATTTATGATTTAAATCCATTCTTTAATGGACACTTTTATGATATTCCCATTTGTTATAACTTATGACATAATTATGATTCACATTTCTTTCCATGGGTAACCCTTATGTTTATTTATTATGTTTGATTATTCATATGGAACATATATGCATGAAAATGTTATGATGTGTGTTCCCAGATAGTGCACCAATTTATTGGGTAATGTTTAGTCTTTTGAGATTTCATGTTGGGATAAGGAGTAAACCTGGTTCCTTTATGGTACTTTGTATGCTATGTGGAATAGTCTTGACAGTTTTCCTTGAATCGTGCTTATGTCATGTTATATTTTGTTGATGAATTTCTAATTTTACATGTTTACATGACCTCGTGTTCTACATTTTATGCTTCCATATGATTACTCGTATTTTATGCCTTCATATGACATCATGTTATGTCTTCTAACCCATGTGCAATACTTTATTTCTATGATTATTCCCTTACTAGGATTTTCAGCTCATCCCTTTTGTCTATGTATTCCCCAGGTTATCTTATACAGATGTAAGGGCTCAAAGGATGTTAGGTGATCATTACAGATGATTAATATAAATATGTTTTATTCTATTTCCATGTTTTTAGTTTTACATACCTAATCATAAAAATAAACTATTCATTACGATCCTTTTTTTATATTTTATGGTTAATCATGCTTAAAATCATGCAAGGATATGTGTAAAAGTATAGGGCTATTATAAGCTAGCTCAGTAATCATGGTGGATAAAAGGATCTTGGTTTTTTTGTTTGATTTTTATATCACTGAGATATATCGATCATTTAAGGTTTTTTATATTTTGGTGGTTTATCCATTGTTTATCGTATGTTATTTTATTAAATTAGTAATATTTTATGACATTCATGCATTATACCTAACCAAAAAATTAATTTTTTTAAAAAATAATTTTATAGAAAAGTGAGAAACCTCACAGGAGCCTAACGGAGAATCATTTAACATAGTAGGAAATCAAAAAGCCATTAAATACAAGGCTGAGATTACTAGAACCATTCACTCTATATAATCCCCATTGTAATGAAGTTGCCTTATTTTTTGGATTTTACTTGATGATTTTTTCAAAATGGTGGACCAACTTCTCCCAAGCTTGAATGTATTCCTCCATATTGATCTTCTTTTCATTGAATCTACATGCCAAGATGAGGACTTGTTCATTGATTCATACCCTTTGATGCTCATTGATTTCATCCTAGATCATTCTTTCATAGATGAAATTAGCCTCCTCATTTGTAGAATTTATAAGGAAAGATCCTTTGGGGATTTCTTCTTTTGAGTGGAGAATGAGCTCCAAACATTGTACATTCTATGTTTCCACTATTTTAGACTTCCTCTTCAATTCCTTAATAGCCTTTGATTCTTGTGACACTACATTATTGGAAACTTCTATCTACACTGGGCCCTTAGCATGGATATTACTACGCTTCTCATGATCTTACCCCTTCAAATTCTCTTTACTTTTGGTTTCCTTTTTGTCCCCTCCTTTTTATCTAACCTTATATTCATTGTCTTGGGGAGGTAAGAATAGTCTTTACGCCCTTTTGATGTTTTCCCCTTAAGCATTGCATGACTCCCTGAGTCCCAGGTTCCTTTATTACCCTTCTTCTTCTGAGGAATATAAATACCTCTACCATGTATATGATCAAAATTATCCATTCAGAATTGATTGGACGTTACATTGATATTCATGTGATGATCTTTATCATCATTCGAATATGGTAAAGAATATGTTACTTGTACATCAACCTGGTCCTTAGAACCTTTAATCTTTATTTTCCACTTAGTGATAACCATCTTCCATCCAACCTGTTGAAAAACATATATCACCAGTTTAGACAAGACAAGGAAGTAGTTCTATAGATGGCCTGAGCTAGGGGAATCTTGTTGATCAAAATGCTCCCTCATTGAATCCACACCATCAACCACATGTGTTATAACATTCCCTATTGTTGTAGTGGGAGGTGTTTTTAGACAAGTATTCTCCTACATACCACACCCCCAGTAGACACCATAAGAGAATAGGAAAGATTCTTTATAGAAGAGTTGAACCAAGTCTTCCCCTCCGCGGGTAAAAACTGAATGGCCCCATCCAAATCACGCCTCACACTAGTGGAATTATCAATCCACTTAAAACTAGAAATAATTAACCCTTCTTCATTCTAAAGAGAGACACAGACACCTGCAATATCCAAAATACCCAAAGACTGCCTCTCATAGGGTACCAAGTTGTTTTCAACCAAAATTGATGAATTTTCTAGGGACAAATAGAAAACTTGATCACACCTCAAATTATAATAATTCTCATTCCCCTTTGAATTATAAAAATTCATACCATCCTTCTTCAAAATTTAATATATTCCAAGGGATGAGCGTAAATCATGTTGAAGATGAACTGGGCGATATAAAGACATAAAAAATCATACCAATGCTTAAAAGTCACGTTTTGAAGGTGGAGGATCTCTTCATGTAAATAAATCCAAACTTATTCAATGGGGGGATTTAAAATGTCGACTTCCATGAAAATATGAGGTGAAATTAGATGGTATAAATATCTCGGTCACCCATCTTAATCCAAAAATATCCCGATGAGGTTTTCTAGAATCTAAAGAATAGAGAGATTCTAGAAAGGAAGGGTAAGTCCCAGGAACCTCACCAAAATTGTAGTGATAGGTATGTCCCACTTCCAATAAAAATCATAGCTCTATCTAGTAGAAAAAATCATAACCCTTTGTAGGAATAGAGCCCTTTGGACCACACAATATTGAAATCATCAGCATTGGTGAACCACAAAAGGAAGTGGTGAGGATCCTAAATCCCAACGATGACACGTTCTTGCAGAGTTCAGGTGATATTGACGAAGTGGTCGGAATAGTTGAGTGATGGACATCACTAGTTTAATTGAGCAATCAATGATATCTCATGGAGAGATTCCACCTATGAGAACTCCTGTAGGGATATTGGAAGTGAAGGGATCCCTTGGTGAAGGGCTTGGACCTTCGGATGAAGGTGGAAACTAGGGAAGTTAGGGAGGAGGATTGGGTCGGTGAATAGGGAGAAGACCTCAGCATCACGCTTGCATTGTTGGAGAAGGGGGCAGGTGGATCTTCCATCAGCGTTTCCCGAAGGAGGCGACTCCGCCTTCTAGGGTTTCATGAGGAATGGGCAGATCCATGGAAATATCTCTTTGTAGATAGTAATGCATTATACATTGTTGATGATATTATATTATTAGGGATTATCTATTATTCATTTTTTGGGGTTGTGTTTTCATTATAATCTTCCAATGCATTCTTTAGAGTAAATTCCTCTAATTTGTGATATTTATAGTATAAAAAACCTGACTCCAGTAACCCAGATCCTGTTTTACTTTATTATATTGATAAAAGATATTGAAGATCACATACCAAATGATCAAACAATTTTTCATTCTTGAGAGACTATATACATACATGGTTTCCAAATTACATTAGAAACATAAATCATAGCTTATAAACTTCTTGAAAACTTTCTTATTCATTTTATTATATCCTATAGATATTTCAAAAATCCCTTCTTGATGCCTTGGGGAAAGGAAAAAAATAAAAGGGTGAAGTCTGATACTCAATAAGGGGTTGCGTATAACGGAATATATCATGGATACAGAAGGCATAAACAATAAAGCAAATTGAATAATCAATAAACATGCCATATATTCAATAAATTGATCACAAAATATATTCATGTATAACAAGATCGTATGAAAAAACAATAATTGATTTCATAATGTTGTAATACATAATGTTGGATATCTTAATCCATGTTCTAATACAACATAATTAAATAGTTTGGAATACACCATAATACTCATTATAGTTTGTATCATGAAACCAACCTAATGAATTAAAGGGATATAATAGACCTCACCCATCACTTATAAATTTCCAATACATTCTGGATGTATTGAAATAATAGTAAAATTCATCATCAATATATCTTAATAATCAATAAATAACTGTATTGAATCCAGTTTACAGAACATCAATATTTCCCTAGTTAATGGAATAACTTTCCTAATAAGATTACATCAATTTACATCATATATAACAATAATTATATGTTCTATTCAATATTTAAATTATTTTAAATATATCTTTGGTATGAAATAATATGGACATGAAGGAGAAAAATAATGTTAATAGAATGATGGAGAATGATAGAGAACTTAGAATAAATCCTTGTGTGTAAAATTAGGTATAAATCATAAATAATTAAGGGATAAAATGAGACCATCAACTAATCATAAAATAATTCTTTTTTAAATCAATTTCCTTTGTAAAATTATATAGTAAAATAGGAGCGAAACATTGAAAAAAACTATCTTAAAACTTTTGTAAATTAGTTACAAAAATAAAGTTAAGAGACACTTCTTAAACTATTTTCATAAGGTTTCAAGAATAATATTTAAAATAATAATTATAAAATAGTTTAAAATAAATAAATATTTAAAATAATCCATTATTAATTAATAAAATTTGGAGTGGAAGATAAAAATATACATAAGTGAAATGAAATCCCATTTCATTTTAAGAAAATATTATCCTTTTATATTGATATAAAATGAAAAATCAATAAAATAATGTGAAAATGGGTTTCTTTGAAAAACTAAATAAATTTGGAAATTAATATTCATAATAAATAATGGTCATTATGGTGTAAAAGGTGTTCATGTTTCAAACATTAAAAAACATTCCTTTCTTACTTTTCTAAAGAGAGTCAAAAAGTGACACATATGAAAAAATATTAAAATTATTCCCTTTGAAACCTTTTTAAAAATGTCAAATATCATTGAAAATGACCTTTAAAATCATTTTTTATAGATAATAATATTATTGAAACAAAATAAATAACATTGATGTTGATGAAAAAGATCTCATGACTAAATTAAGAAATAAGGTCAGATTCTATTAAAAACATCCTTTCAGTATTCTTGAGTACCAAAGAGAGGTGTAATGGAAATAATACTTAAAAATCACATAAAAAACCATATGGGAAGAATATATATGGGCTGTAATAGATATATAGGATATAATTCCCCCGATTTAAATTTAAACTTAAACAATCTGGAATAAAAATGGGATTGTAAAATAAACTCTTACCTTGGATTCCCGCTTGGTTGGATGTGTTCCAACCTCCTGTATAATAAAATTACATTTATTATTAATATATGTAATATAAATATATATATATATATATATATATATCTTTATATTATTTATTTATAACTTCTTTTTACCCATTTATTCATTATTCTTTGTTAAAAAATCAATTATTCAGGTGTTAACTGTTCTATTTCTCATGCATGTTTTGATTCGGTGGTTCTGATCCTTGCACATTGGTCACGGTTTCATCACCTAAATAATGTTAATAGAATAATATTTATAATATTTATAGATTAATTACACTTTTATAACCACATATGTAATGCGATTATGAAAAATGAAATACATCATTCATGGAGGTGGTAGTATGCACGTACGCATGCATGATGATTTCATTTTTCAACAGATGGAAAAAAAGTATGGTAGATAATGATTTATCATTCCATAAAATTAATTATTTCATAATTACAATATTTATTCATTAAATATATTGTCACGACCCATCCTCGAGACTCGTGTCGTGACTACCCCAAGCCCGCGTCCCATAGGCCAGGGGCTGGCGACTAGCATCAAGGCGTAAATCCCGAAAAAAAAGTGGAAGGAATTTCCTTTATAAAGTAAACAAACACCACAGAGTAAGCAAGAAGAAGTAAACACTAAGTAAAACTGGGTAAAATAGTAAGTGCGGAAAGTAAATGGGCCAGAATACAAACCCCAACTGAAAGTAAAGTACAACTGGAAGGAAACTACAACAACTGAAAGTAAAGCAGCAACATCGAGCCGTCCACTGGAAGTCCCACCTGAAGGGTGGGTACAGATAGCCTCCTCAGCTCCTCAGGTCCAGTCGTCCGCTCAGTGTATGTCCCGCCCAGTGGTCCACCTCCAGTTACCGACTTGCTCCACAAGCCTCAACCACAATCAGCGTTGTCCGTCATCTGTATCCAAAACAACGTAGTGCAGGCATAGCTCGTGCAGGGGTGAGTATACACTACTCAGTATGGACCCCGAGTCCCCTGAAGGTCTCCCAGAATCCACAAAGGATAATCCAAAAAGGAAAGATACAATCACGAAGTAACATCCTACACTACTTAGGTATATGCCCATACATATACCTAAGTCATCAATTCCAGTTAGGCTCCAACATTCAAGCCCAAGTTTGATCACGTCCACACAGGATAGTACAACCTAATCCACACAAGATAGAAAAACCCAATCTACAAAGGAAGCAAGTCAATCATATCGAAGAATATGATTGAAAGTCAAGACTCATCCCACATAGGTATACTTCTTCATAAGGTGATAGAGATGATCATATGTAGCCACTGATTCATCTAAGCTGGGACCCACATAGGATACTAGACCAGCTAAGCTGTCAGACCCACAAAGGATACAGACCAGCCACTCTGCCATACCCATGTAGGATACAATAACAGAGTCTAACACTGTCGGACCCACGTAGGATACCAGAATAGTAGTATTGCCAGACCCACTTAGGATACAAGAACAGTATTCATCGTCGTCGAACCCACGGAGGATTTCAATACGGTCGTCATCACTGCCAAACCCACGGAGCATTTCAGTGTCGTCGTCATCGCTGCCTAACCCACGGAGGATTTTAGTGTAGTTGTCTTCGTCATCGTAGTCGCAGCCAGCTCTAGGGTTCCTGCACACAGCTTGCTCGATTCTAGGAGGGTCTGCTCCACGAGCCAAGGGGGGTTGATACATAAACTGAAACTTAGTCCGGAGTTGATGTATCCCAAAGTTCTGTCTCGACAAAAGGAACTCAACATGACAGACGGCGCGTCAATCGGACGCCCGGTCTGAGAATTATTGGCTTTTTCGTTCTAGGGGCCTGGTTGGTTTTTAAGTCAAAACCAACCCGAACACACTCCAACTACATCCAAACATCAAGCGGAGTAATCCAAAAGGTCTGTCTCACTAAGAGGAATCCAACAAAGTCAATGACACGTCAATCGGATGTCCGGAGCTCAAGTTATAAGCGTTTCCGCTCCGAGGGCCCGGTTGGTTTCGTGTTCGAACCAACCCATCCATACAGAAAGTTCTCCAAAACCTTAAATTTAATATACCTAAACGACCGTCTCGATCCAAGGATCACATCGCAACTGACGGTGCGTCGATCGGAGGCTTGTAGCCCAAGTTACGGGCATTTAAACGAACTTTCTGGTTTTTAGGGGGTTTTGGGCCCGGACCGACCCGGCCCAAGACCCCCTGGGTCGGCCCGAATCGGGTTGACCCGACCCGGGTCCGGGTCCGGCCCAATAGGGAGCGGCCCGTCCTGGTGGGCGCGGCCCGGTCCAGCCGGCACGGCCCGACCTGGGCGGCCCGGCTCGGTGCGGCCGGTCCAGCCCGGTGCGGCCGGTTGGCCTGGCACGGGCATGGCCCGTGTGGCCAGCTCGGCGCTGGCCGAGCTGTCTTGGAAGGGGAGGGTGCTGCCCCCCTGTTTTGAAAAGGCAGCCCCCACGTGGGGGCCGCTCCTTTTGCCAGCCGGGGGTTACGACCCCCGGCCTTCTCTGAACGGTCGGCCGGTGCTGCCGTCGTGGGACCCCGTGGTCCTGCCCCTCCGACCCACCGGCGGCCGGTGGTTCCAGCCGCCGCTCCCTAATCCGCCGCGGCCAAAGGTCGCGGCCTTAGTTCGACCGGCGCGGCGCGACGGCGCCGCGCTTCTTCACCGCATTCCTTTATGTTTCCGTGCGGTGTCATTGCACCGCGCTGCCTTCGTTCGAGCCGTAACGAACACAACAACAAAAGGGGGAGGAGGGTCGTTCGTGTTCGTGCGGTCCGACCTCCTCCCATTAAATTGATAACAAGCGGCCCAAATAAATTGACGATGAACGGAAAAGAATATACACGAACAAAATCAAACCCCTACCTCGATAACGAGTTGACGATCGATGAGCGTCGCGGAAAGCGGCGTCATGGGGTGTGGATCCATACACGTTGACAGATATTGTCTGAGGTGAAATGTCGCCCCCCTTCCTTTGACATGGAAAAAGAATGAAGGAAGGCGCGTCGGTGTTCTTCACGTTCTTCAAGGAGGATGATGAATTACTTCGATGGTAGAACTCTCCCTCTCTCGACAAAACGATGCAACCAAAATAAAATAAGGCATTAGCCTTATTTTATTACTTTTTCCTACACTTTTAAAATTCAAACATTCCAAATTTAATTCACTTCATTTAATTAAACTTAAATTGTCAAAATTAATTGAAGTGATAAGTTGGAAACTTGGACAAAAGAGGTTTTTAAAAAGGAGTTAAGGAAAAATGAAAAGGTGGGGGATCATGTGGACCCAACTCATCTTAAATCCTCTCAAAGGGAGTTAGAACATCAGTGTGTCCCACTCCAACTCCCTCACATGGGCTAAACCACTTAAGGAAGTGGGATAAAAATTGTAACACGATTTTTATTTCACTTTAAACTTAATGTATTTTTAAGAACTATCCCTGAGCAAATGAAACTCCAGAAAAGGTGTTCCTAAGAAATTACTTGCACTGCGATTCCATCGGTGCCCTCGTATTTCGATTCCAAGCACCGGTTCAAGAGTTAGGAAAACCTGCTCGTTCGTTCACTGAACGTACCTGAGCTAAACTTCGGAAATTGATTCCGGGCACACCGGGCCTCGGAATCAGGTGCTGTCAGAAACTACATACTCGTAAAATCCCAAAGAAAATTAAGAAACAAATTTCCCTTGAATTTTACGGGTCTTTACATTACTCCCACCTCAAGTATTTACGTCCCTGTAAAGATACATCACAAACTAGGGAAACAAATGAGGGTACTGAGCACGCATCTGAGCCTCCCGCTCCCAAGTGCTCTCCTGGAGGTTCCCGTGCTGCCATCTGATGTGCACTAGAGGAATATACCACCTATGTAGGACCCTCTCCTGTCGATCCTCGATCTCCACCAGGACCTCCGCAAAAGTCTCTCCATCGTCAATGTCCAACTCCCCATGGTCGATGATATGCGTCGGGTCGTTTACGTATCTCCTCAGCTGAGATACGTGGAAGACGTCATGTACCCGGTGAAACTGAGGTGGTAGAGCCGGGTGGTAAGCCACCTCGCCTATCCTGATGAGAACCTGGAATGGTCCGATGAAGCATGGAGATAACTTGTTGCCCCGACCAAATCTTCGTAATCCACGTCGAGGTGAGACCCGCAAGAAGACATGGTCGCCATCCTCGAACTCTAGTGGTCTCTGACTCCTGTCAGCATAAGACTTCTGTCAGCTCTGAGCTATCCTCATCTGCTCCTGGATGACCTGGACTTTCTCTGTCGTGGCCTGGACCATCTCCGGTCCCACAAGTGCTGACTCCCCAGGGTCTATCCAGCACAGTGGTGATCTGCAAGGTCGGTCGTACAATGCCTTGTATGGTGTCATCCCAATGGTGGAGTGGTAGTTGTTGTTGTACGCGAACTCCACCAAGGGTAGGTGGTCCTCCCAGCTGTGACCAAAGTCGAGGACACATGCACGGAGCATGTCCTCAAGGGTCTGAATGGTCCTCTCCGTCTGACCATCCGTCTGAGGGTGAAAGGCGGTGCTCAGACGTAGTTGTGTTCCGAATGCCTCCTGCAACCCCTTCCAAAGCCGGGAAGTAAAGCGAGAATCTCGATCGGAGATGATAGATGATGGAACACCATGAAGCCGTATAATCTTTTGAACGTAGAGACTTCAAAAGCTCTCTAATGAGCCCTGCTCTCTAATGGGTAAGAAGTGGGCCGACTTGGTGAGTCGGTCGACAATCACCCAAATGGAGTCGTGACCTCTGTAAGTATGTGGAAGTCCAGTCATGAAATCCATAGATATCTCATCCCACTTCCACTCCGGGACCTCTAAGGGCTGCACCAAGCCTACTGGTACCTGGTGCTCCACCTTCACTTGCTGACAGCTGAGGCATCGAGAAACGAACTCTACCACGACCTTCATCATACCTGGCCACCAGTGCCGTTGTCTGAGATCCTGGTACATCTTCAATACCCATGGATGTACTGCTAAAGGGGAAGTGTGAAACTCTCTCAGAACCTCCTTTTGTAAAGCAGCTGGTACCATGGTACGTCCTCTGAAAAGGACGACGTGCTCTCCTCCCACAGAGAATCCATCTGGTGCCTGTCCTGAGGATATCTGTGCACGCCGCATCTCCCAGTCAACGTCCCCACGCTATGCCTCTCTGACCCGATGTAGTAGTGGAGGAGTGACTGTGAGTGACTGAAGAAAAGATGCTCCATCTCTATCCATGAAGGATATCTTCAAAGCGGCTAGCTGCTCTGTCGCCTCCCCGAGTAATTGAATGCCCGACCTCCTGCTGAGAGCATCGGCTACTACGTTCCCCTTTCTAGGAGTATAGACTATCTCAAATTCATAGTCCTGGAGAAACTCAAGCCATCGCCACTATCTCAGATTCAGGTTCTTCTGCGAGAAGATGTACCTGAGACTCTGGTGGTCATAGTAGATTGTAAAGCACTCACCCATCAGATAGTGTCGCCACATATTCAGAGCGAAGACCACTACTGCTAACTCCAGGTCATGGGTAGCGTGGTTCTGCTCATTCTACCTCAACTAACGTGATCCATAGGTGATCACTGCCCGCTCCTGCATCATGACACATCCGAGTCCGGTCCCTGATGCATCGCAGTAGACTACGTACCCCACTCCCTCCTCCAGAAGCCTCAAGATAGGTGCACTGGTCAATCTCTGTCTCATCTCTTGAAAGCTCTGCTGACATCTGTCTGACCACACGAAGGGTTTCCCCTTCTTCATCAAAGCTGATATTGGTGTCGTAACTTTGGAGAAGTCTGGAAAAAACCTCTGGTAGTACCCATCTAGCCCCAAGAAACTCTGTACCTCTGTCACGCTCTTGAGTGGCTCCCAAGCTAGCACTGCCTCGATCTTTGCAGGATCCACAACAACTCCCGCCTCAGAGATGAAGTGTCCCAATAAGTGTACCTCGCGTATCCAGAACTGACACTTCGAGAGCTTACCGTAAATCTGGTGCTCTCGGAGTGTGTCTAGTACAACCCGCAAGTGACAGGCGTGCTCCTCCTCAGTGGTCGAATATATCAAAATGTCGTCGATGAAGACCACGACAAATCGATCGAGGTATGGCTGAAAGATCCTGTTCATGAGACTCATGAACACTGCAAGAGCATTGGTTACACCGAAAGGCATAACCAAGAACTCATAGTGGCCATACCGACATCTGAAGACCGTCTTCTGCACGTCTTCATCCCGAACTCTAAGGTGATGATAGCCTGACCTGAGGTCTATCTTCGAGAACCACCGTGATCCCTTGAGCTGATCAAATAGGTCGTCAATTCTTGGAAGTGGATACTTGTTCTTAATAGTCACCTATTTCAGGTGACGGTAATCGACACACAGTCACAAGCACCCGTCCTCCTTCTTGGCGAACAAAAACGGGGAAGCCCAGGGTGAAACACTGGGTCGGATGAATCCCTTGCCCTGCAAGTCCTCTAGCTATACCCGTAGCTCTCGGAGCTCAGTGGGAGCCATCTGATATGATGGAGTGGATATCGGGGTTGTCTCGGGGTACAGGTCAATATAAAAGTCTACCTCTCTACTAGGAGGTAGTCCTGGAACGTCATCAGAAAAAACGTCTGCATACTGATCTACTACTATAGGAAAACACGGACTCCACACGTCAACTACTATTAGGATGAGGCTAGCCAACTGATGAGTGATGGGTTTTCCTCTCCTCTGTGTGAGTCCATCCTGTGCCGCACAGGCTCCCTTCTCACCGGTGAAGGTGAACCTACTCCCATCGGTGCGAACACACCGCACTTTGCACCTAATATAGTCGATCTGAGCATGGACTGTAGATAATAAATCCATACCCAAGATGACATCGTAAGGCCTCGATGCCGCTACAAGAAGATCCCACCTGAAGATCTCGCCTCCTAGAGTAAGCTCACACTTCCGGCACCAGTGCGTAATCGTCGAGTCTGCTCCCATTGGAGTCTCTAGCCGTCAGGATCGAGCCAACAGCTCCGTCGGAATCTCCAAGCTCCGAACAAGGGCAGCGACAATAAAATAATGACTCGCTCCTGTGTCTATAAGAACTGTATCAAGGGTGGAGTAGACATATATAGTACCTCGAATCATCTCTGGCGAGTTGTGGTCGTAGGCCTCCACTGCCTGAAGCTGAGCCTACCTCTGCCCGCCAGCTCCCGGTGTGCCTGGAATCAATTTCCGAAGCTTAGCTCGGGTACGTTCAGTGAACGAATGAGCGGGTTTTCCTAAATCTTGAACTAGTGCTCAGAATCGAAATATGAGGGCACTGATTGAATTGCAGCGCCGGTAATTTCTTATAAACACATTTTTTGGTGTTTCGTTTTCTCGGGGATAGTTGTTAAAAATACATTAAGTTTAAAGTGAAATAAAAATCATGTTACAATTTTTATTCCACTTCCTTAAGTGGTTTAGCCCATGTGAGGGATTTGGAGTGGTACCCACTGATGTTCTAACTCCCCTTGAGATGATTTAAGATGAGGTGGGGCCCACACAAGCCCCCACCTTTTCATTTTTCTTTAACTCCTTTTAGAAACCTCTTTTTTCATTAAAGTTTCCAACTTATCACTTCAATTAATTTTGACAAGTTCAGTTTAATTAAATGAAGTGAATTAAATTTTGAATGTTTGAATCTTAAAAGTGTTGGAAAAAGTAATAAAATAAGGCTAAATCCTTATTTTATTTTGGTTGCATCATTGTGTCGAGAGAGGGAGAGTTCTACCATCGAAGAACTTCATCATCCTCCTTGAAGAACGCGAAGAACACTGACGCACCTTCCTTCATTCTTTTTCCACGTCAAAGGAAGGGGGATGTCGTTTCACCTCGGACAATCTCCATAAACGTGTACGGAGCCACACCCCACGACACCACTTTCCGCGATGCTCATCGATCGTCATCTCGTTATCGAGGTATGGGTTGGATTTTGTTCGTGTATATTCTTTGTTGTTCATCATCAATTTCTTTGGGCCACTTGTTATCAATTTAATGGGAGGAGGTCGGACCACACGAACACGACCGACCATCCTCCCCCTTTTTGTTGTTGTGTTTGTTACGACTTGAACGAAGGCGGTGCGGTGCAACAGCACCGCGTGGAAACATGGAGGAATGCGACGAAGAAGCGTGGCGCCGTCGCGCCGCACCGTTGAGGCCGAAAGAAGCCGCGACCGGAGTGGGGCTGGCACCATTGCGCCGCACTGGAGAACCACGAACAGACCGCGGTCAGAGCGGGGCTGTGGCGGAGGGGCGCGGCGGCCGGAACCACCGGCAGCCGGCGCGTCGGAGGGGCGGGACCGTGGGGTCCTGCGGCGGCGGCACCGGCCAGCCAGCCGGGCCGGCCGTTCATAGAAGGCTGGGGGTCGTAACCCCCGGCTGGAAAATGGAGAGACCCCCACGTGGGGGCCGCCATTTCAAAACAGGGGGGCAGTGCCCTCCCCCCTTCCGCTACAGCTCGGCCAGCGCCGAGCTGGCCACGCAGGCTGCGCCCGCGCTAGGCCAACCGGCCGCCCAGGCCGGACCGGCAGCACCGGGCCAGGCCGCCCAAGCCGGGCCATGCCCTATAGGGCCGGACCCGGACCCGGTTCAGGTCGACCCGGTTCGGGCCGACCCAGGGGGTCTTGGGTCGGGTCGGTCCGGGCCCAAAACCGCCTAAAAATCAGACAGTTCGTTTAAATGCTCGTAACATGGGCTACAGACCTCCGATCGACGCACCGTCAGTTGAGATGCGATCCTTGGATCGAGACGGTCGTTTCTGTATATTACACTCAACGCTTTGGAGAACTTTGTGTATGGCCAGTTTGGTTCGAACACGAAACCAACCGGGCCCTCGGAGCGGAAATGCTTATAACTTGAGCTCCGGATGTCCGATTGACGTGCCGTCGACTTTGTTGGATTCCTCTTAGTGAGACGGACCTTTTGGCTTACTCCACTCGTTGTTTGGATGTAGTTGGAGTGCGGTCGGGTTGTTTTTGACTTAAAAACCAACTGGGCCCCTGGAACGAAAAAGCCAATAATTCTCAGACCGGGCGTCCGATTGATGCGTTGTCTATCACGTTGAGTTCCTTTTGTTGAGACAGAACTTTGGGATACATCAACTCCGGAATACGTGTCAGTTAATGTATCGACCCCCCTTGGCTCGTGGAGCGGACCCTCCCGGAATCGAGCATACTGTGTGCAGGAACCCTAGAGTTGGTTGCGACTGCGACGACGAATACAACTGCACTGAAATCCTCCGTGGGTTCGGCAGCGATGACGATCGTACTGAAATCCTCTATGGGTTCGGCAGCGATGACGACCGTACTGAAATCCTCCGTGGGTTCGACGATGATGACTACTGTTCTTGTATCCTACGTGGGTCTGGCAGTACTACTGTTCTTGTATCCTACGTGGGTCCGGCAGTGTTTGACTCTGTTCTTGTATCCTACGTGGGTCTGGCAGAGTGGCTGGTATGTATCCTATGTGGGTCCGACAGCTTAGCTGGTCTAGTATCCGACGTGGGTCCCAGCTTATTACATATATATATATATATATATATATATATATATATATATATATATATAACCAGTCATGTGAGGTGGTGATGAAAAATTAAATACGTCGCTTTATAGAAGCGGTAGTCCTCGCATACCGGTGAGTCATGTTTTTTTTATCCATTGGATAAAAAGGATATATAAAATGGTTGTTCCATAAATATATAAAATTTATGTATAGTAAATATAATTATTTAATTATATTATTATGGTTATAATATGTCTTAAGAAGGTGGAAGAATAAATAAACTTGAAAGTACTCGGTTTAGACCATTACCTCTTCCTTGGATATCCTTTTTTAGATTACATCTTAGCCTTCTTAGTTTGGTCTTTTAAAGATACCATGACCTATAGGACATGGTGAGGAGATCTATGAATTTATTTTTGTAGATCTTGTCAGAGATGATATGCTAAAATTGTTTTAATAAGTGATGATGTGATGGTATCCTTTTATAAGTGAGGCAAGTGTCACTCTTGTAAATATTTATAACATTAAAATAAAATAAATTCATTTATAAGGGAAAGTGGAAAATAATACCAATTTATAGTATAATTTGAGGGATTTTATAAATACACTCATAGAATAAAATTTAGACATTTTTTATTGATATTGGAAGTCTTATCTCTTATTTTAACCCCCTCATTAACCCTTTTATCCCTTACTGTGGAGACAAACTTTTACCATGTTAACTATTCATTATGACTAAAAATAAAATGGGACTTATCGAATAATTTTAATATTATAATTAAAAACATAGAATACATTTTAAAATATTCAATTTCTATAGGTGTTAAAAATTTATTTTCATATAAGTACACAAAAACATAATGAAAATTTTTTTTTATAAAAGTGTATTTTTTAACCTAAAAATAATTTTATAGAAAAAACATGTATAGAATTAATTTTCATGGAATTTATTGATATATAAATAAAAAATAGACTTATTTAACTTTAAAACCAATCCAAAATGTAATGTAACCTTGTAATCACTTAATTTAAGAAAAGGATCAAAATAGTTCTTTTATTATAATAAAACATCACTTGGGTTCTAAAATGTCAAACATGGGTTTCTAAATTTAACATAATATTTTAAAATAATTTATTTAAATCATTTAATACAAAAAAAATTATACATAATTTTTTATAAACTTTTATGTCCTTATTTCATGATGATGTCTTAAAAGTGATGAAATTTGTAAAAACAGTATTCTTTACTATTCACCCAAAAATCAACCATTTCAGAAAAATTCCAAAAATTAACCCTAAGATAATTTTGACATGATGAATTCAAACATAATTTTAACTCAAAAAAATTAAAATTATAAAATATATAAATTTATCTATTAATTGAAAATATTAAATATAAAAAAAATAACTTTTATAGAAAAATGTCCTTTTTAATCTTCATGTATCCTTAATATTATTTCATATCAATTTATATTTAATTGAGTTTTAATTTATTAGTTCATACATTTATGTATTTTAAAATTGATCAATTTAATAAAATACACAACACTTTAAAAAAGTTATTTTAGATATACCCTTTTTAGCATTGAATGATTTTAATCCTATCCCATTAATTATTTATTTTCTAATTATTAAATTTCATAATTCAAAAAAATACGATGTGTCATAATTTATTAATATCTTTCAATTTACTAAAGATTTATTATTCTTGTAATTATAATATTTCAGTACTCATTTTTTATGTTGCGCGTGTTTCAATCTAAGGAATATATATACTTAAATATTAGGGTATTATATATACCATTAATGCTAGTCTCAAACCCATGTATTATTGTATATGGGTTTCAGGGGTTATACTAAATCACACCATTGATCCAAGTAGGGGTCTCAAAAGGATAGGGTTGTGAAAATTTTGAAATCATATTGATGGGTGAGGAAGATAGTGCTTAGGGAAGAGTTATTGGGGTTATAGTTGGTCTCTTGATGGTAAAGTCTGTGTAGACGGTTTTGGTTTATCCATGGTAAGAATATTAAAATCTATATATTAGTTATATTTTTTTGGGATGGAAAGCGTGATTTTGGGTAGAGTTATAGTATCAACTAATCATTTAAGGATGAGATAAGTTAAGGAGGTAGAGTTGTAACACCTACCTTTAAGGTTGGTGTTGGGAGGATAGAATCTCAACTAGTCTATTTAAGATGAAAAATATTATGTTGGTAGAATTTTAATATCTTAGTTTTTGGTTCAGATTATAACATTCTATTTTTATTTGTTGTTTTGTAATTTTGTTATGTTATTGGTTTTGTAAGGTCTTATTTATTTAATTAATAGAGTTTTTAAAGGTGGGGTATTGGGGGATTTTTGAAGGTGATATAGATTAAAAGGGATGATAATTAAAAATGAATGGTTGGTTCATGGTTTATGCATGGTTTGGTCAGACATGTATTTTTGGAAATAGGATATAATGATTAATTCAGATGTGGTACATGATTTATGTAGAAATCATGTATATACTAAGTATTTATTAAAAAGTGTTCTAAAAAGTTATATTTTATCACAAAAAAATGTAAAATCTCCCCATTTTACTCCTTATGAATGGGACACTTGAGTGGAGGCCCTTTTTATGTAATTTTGGTGGTTTATTTTCTTCTATATTTATTTCACCTTTTATCCTAAGGTGTTATCACCTATAATTAGATTCAAATACTTCTAATCTCACCCCTCTTCTCCTAATCATACTCTTCTCTAATTGTAGTGGTTTGGGTATAGGGATTTGACTCGTGGATTCTATCATGGCATGGGGAAACCATTCTAAATGTTAAGTTATTTTTCCTATGATAGTTTTAAGAGTCTATGGTGGGTTTATTTCATGCCATTCATGGTCTTGTTCATTTCATTTTGGGAAGCAATGAGTATTTATATATTTTTCTTTGACATGGGATTTTTCATGCTTTATGTTTGATATTAAATTAGAATTTTTGTAAAAAAATGGTATCATATGGTTTTTCTGATTGTTGTGATGGATTGTGGTAAATGTATGGTTGTGATATAATATTGGTGGAAATAATTTATTTCTATATATGTTTCAGATCTTGGTTGTATGGATTAGAAAACTAGGGAAATTATTATAGTTGTGGATTAGAAATTTTAAGGTTTCATTCTAATATTTTACCAAGGGTGGTGATGATGATGAATCATAGGGCACTCAATAAGGTTTCCTTGAATTTTAAAGTAATCATTGGTAATAAAAACTGCATATAGTGTGCTTATAATAATTATAGAGGTTATGATGAAGAGATGGTTTGTTTGGGTAGTGTACTTGGTTTAGTAGTGTCTTGGTGAGTTTTAGGATATGGGTGGGTTATTTTTAAGATCACGGATCTTATTAAGGTATTTTTTTTGTTTAATTTTTTGTTTTGACTCTTCTTTTTAGGCTAAATAAGTTTTTTCCAAAGTTCATGTGAAGCCTCAGGGGTGTTCTGGGGGTTCGGGACACAAAAGAGGAAGAAAAGGGGGTTCCTGGGAAAGTTGCACAGTTTATGCACGGTTAGTGAAAACCGTGTGGAGCATCCTGGGTAACTGTGAAACCATGGATAGAGGCTTACACATGGTTTGGAAAACCATGTGTAATTTCAAGGAAACCATGAAAAAGGGGGTGATTTCAGGCAATAGCTTCTGCATGGTTTGCACACGGTTTGGAAAACCGTGTGGGTAAACCATGCAGCCTAGAAAAGTTGAAAAATTTACAAAATTCCCATTCTATAATTTTAAACCCCAACTCATTTTTCTCCTCCATTTCACCCCTTTTCTCCCTAGTGATGATCTTGGACAAAAAAAGCTTCCCAAAGGTGGTTCTCCTTCGATTGTTGGTCGTTTGGAGCGTCGTTGGTTGCGGATCAAAGCCTCGGGTAAGTCTAACACTCCTCTTGACTCTATTTTTCATATTAGGGTATGTGGTATCTCCCATATCCATATAAATCTCTAAAACCTTCCTTTTTATAGGAGTTTCAGGTTGAGGCTTCAAGGGGAATTTGAATCCAAATCAAAGGCCACGATTAAGAGTCCGTTCATCGTCAGATTCTAGGTAGGTGGTCTACAAGTTATATCCCATAGTTTTATGATGGATTTATGCATGTGTGTTGGTATTTTTCCTATCTATTATTGTGTAATGGTTCCCTTGAGTAAGATTGGGTAAATTGGGTGTCTAAATGATTTCCTTGAAACCGTCACAATCCATGTGGGATGCGTAGGGGATGACTTGACTATTTTAGGGCCACCCATGGGGTGCGTCGTCATTTCCAGACCTAGAGGATGGTAAGGGTTAAGTGAATGATTTCCAAATAATAATGTGTAACCCTTGTAGAACATATTTTAAAGGTTTATTTGGCTATAAATGAGATTACAATAGGGAATCCTAGGGTGATAAGGCATAAGGGGTTGTTTGGAATGAAATGAAAATGAGTATTTAGGTTGAAAGAGATTGTGTCAGTTGTTTAATGAATTTTTGGTTAGAAATGCCTAAGGGGATTAGTGAATAATAAATGGTGATATTTAAATTGGGTAAGGGAATGGGATATGGGGAATAAGTTAATGATACATAACAAGGGAATGTATGAACTTGTGGAATGGGTTAATGCATGATAATTAGGTGGTACACCTAAATTATTGAATGTAATGAAGGGATTGTGTTATGTGATATGAGAATTGTGTTTGAAATGCATAAGTGGGTAAATAATTGCGGAATTTTCAATGGGATAAATGGGTTAATCAAGGGTCAATGATGAATTTTGCTAAGCCATAGGGATTGTTGAATACATTAAAAAGGGTTAAGGCACGAGAATGGGAATTTGGATAAATGAATATGAATTGTAAATTGTAAATGTAATAATGGGTTATGTCATAGTATTAATTCCCATGTTGTTGTTGTGAATTGTGATATCCAATGGCATTAAGTGTGCTTGGTTGTGTTATGGTATGGTTGTGATGAGTTGATAAATAATCATGTGCACATGGCTTGGTGGAGTGGGGTATTGACTTGAGGTTCTATGCCCATGGGTCGAGTTAGACTGAGGCTATAAAGTCCACCCCAAAATGCATGGGTTAGGGAATGAGAGAGAGGCTCTATTCCCCTAATGGTTGCATTCCACTCGGACCGAGGCATCGAGGTAAGGAGAATGTGTTGATGTGATATGTGGATCCCTAGTGAGATAGGGACTTGATTTTTTTCCCCTATGCATTGTGATTAATTTCCTTATACCCTTGTGTAGATGGTGATTATGCCCAACCCATGGAACATGTGATAAATATGGATTATGTAATGAAGATGGTATAATAAATGAAATGGGGATAAATGCTAGGAATAAATTAAATGAACTTTGTTAATTTATGGCACCTGAAATTTCCCTTGTTTACTTACCTTTTATTTTGTACTTTCATGCATTATCTATTAGATTGGATATTTTTCAGGCACCGTTGGTGGTGGCATACTAATTTTTGTACTCACACCCAACTCAGACCGCCATTGGGTACCCGAGCAGATATCTTGATTGTAGGTCAGGATGAGTACAAGGGACCTACACTAAGATGTTGAGTTTGGCTCAAGATGTACATAGAGAAGGATCCAGACTTAGAGTCGGGACCCGTTTGGAGTTTTGGTCGTTTGTTCTATTTTGGGTTTTCTTTCACTTTTCACTACTAGTATGGCATATCATTGTGGTATTTGATTATGTTTGTACCCTATTTAGGAAACATTGGATATGCATGTTTACGAGTTGTTTATATTTTCCACTATTAATATTGTGTTATACTATGTCTCATTCTGGTAAAGAGGTTATAGCCTGCCCACATAACTCATTATACCCTCACTTCTAGTTGGAAACATATGGCATACGGGGAGTCACGCTTAAGGTCATGTGACAACCCGGCTCAGAGCACTAGTTTAGTGTCTTTTGGGTCGGGGACATTACAAAGTAGTATCAGAGGAGTTACTTTCTCTTTCTTACTATTTGGGGACAGTAGATAGAATATTAAGATGTGTTGGGACTTGGAAATGAGTTTGTGCTTGGGAGTAGATAAACCATATATGAGGTAAAACCCAAGTCACCCTGGGTGGGAATTGTTGTTCTTAATGTGTGTTATTATAGTTGAATGATATTTCACTATTGGGTGATGCACATGTTGTGTAATTTGATTTATTTATGATATTTTTTTCATTTACATAATGGAATGGGGTTGTTCATTCATGCATCATTTTAGGAACCTAAGGATATAGGTGGCATTCATCATTATAGGCACACACACGGGATGGGTGTGCGGGGCATAGAGAGTAGAATTCATTTTCTTTCCTTGATAAATATGAAGAAAATTATGCTTAATAATGATAATGAAAGGATGTTAATGAAACAAATTCAAATGAATAGTTAATAAATAATGTGTAAAAAGAAATGTTAGGGATTGGTTAAAATTTTGGGTTGTGATAAATTGTAAATTGTTGACTTGATGTCTAAAAGAAAAAGAATTATATAATGATGGTAAAATAGTTAATGAATTTTTCCTAATGAAAGGTGTAAATGAGTTAAAATTATGATTGTAACAAGTTGTGAAATGGGAAATGTGCCTAAGAGGAATGTATCGTTTCATAAAAGAAGAATTGGTTTGAAAAGTTGTTGACGAAAGACTTGTGATTAAGTAAACCGGTTACCCCATGTTGACCATGACTCACGGTAGGTATGGTAGGGGGTAGTGTTCAAAGTGTGATGATGACCATTCATATAGATTATGAAGAATATTTTGTTTAAGGTCGATAACATGAGATCTTTTCCATTTGTGGTTAAATACTATTGGTCATTCTTCGAAGCATCGAGTGAAAAATAAGTTTAAGGTGAGAATGGTTGATTTCAAAGGTGGGTATCCTTTTTGTTGTTAGTTTGACCCTTGTGTTTGTGGATTGGGGAAGTGAGAGTGACCTAGTTTGAGACTTCAGATTTGGATTGTGAGGCCTTACTAGTTATGATATGGCCTAGTGTGGTGTGTTCAGGGAACCCTTAGTAGGTTTGTAGCAGTTCGGTTGCGAGACATTGTTCAGTAATTCGAGTGTGGAAACTCTCATAGTTCATGACCGTATGGAGTGCATGTTGGACCCTAAGGATGGTGCCTATGTCTTGGGGACCTTATGCATAGAGACCTTGTGAGTTGTTTTTTAAATCCCAGAGAGGATGTTTTTCTCATAGTGCAGACCAATGTGTACACCTTTAGTGTGTAACCTAGAGCAAATGGTTGTTTGGTGTGGTAGGCACAGTGTGCATCAGAACTGGGTTGAGAGTGTCATGCAATGTTGTTGTCTCATTCATGCCATGATAAGTATGGTTTGGAGATTGGACCAATATATTTTATTGGTTGTGACTCTAGTCTAGGGTTTTGGTAACATTAAAACCTTGATATTGCCTAAGAGAGAGGTCAGAAGGGGTTTCTAGTGCTTTGGGTGTGTGTTTCACATGAAGATGTTCTGGACTTTGATAGTGGGACTAAAGATTATTCCATGATACAGGTTTGG
Source organism: Viscum album (assembly GCA_963277665.1). Lineage (NCBI taxonomy): Eukaryota > Viridiplantae > Streptophyta > Magnoliopsida > Santalales > Viscaceae > Viscum > Viscum album. The sequence continues at coordinate 1,549,063,420 of OY728125.1, read as the reverse complement.
ACTTAAGGATAAGTGGGAAGGTTGGCGGTTGGTGGTGAAACTCGAGTGGTGTTCGTGCGGTGATAGTTTCAGAAATAAAGGGTGAATTTGTGGAAGGATAGCCCAGTGATGTTGGTGCCTTGGAATATGAATCATGATAGATGTTGTAGAGGCGGTGTTAATGCAAGTTTTGTGGATGGTAAAGTATGTCTGGTTCTTTCATAAGGGCACCCTAGTACTTGTGATATAATGTAAGGTTTGTTTTAAAAGGGTTGTACTATATAGATTCCTGACTCTCCTGTTGGATGATGATTAAAGGATGACTCAAAGTCATTTTTGATCGAAAGAGACAAGGGTGGTTGAAGTGTGGTTATATGCTTTCGCTCGATGGTGACACTCAAGGTGAGAGTGTTCACATGGATGAATGTGTTTGAATGAATGTTTTGGTTTTTGGGTGAGATACAAAGGCTTCCTCAGGGCTTATGAGACTAACTAACCAATATACATGGTTAGGTAAGTAAACAGGCGATGAGTCATACCCAAGTTAAGGTTGATTTGTGAGAGTCCGTTGGTTGGATTATTGTGGTAGACTATTGTGCTTTAGTTGTGAGCCATCAAGGAAATATCAGAAGAACTAGAGTAGTGTGGTGGAAGTAATTCCACATGAAACGATGGTTCATGGATGCTTGGCAGTTTGGTCATAGAGTAATGGTTAAACTTGGTTGGAAATCACACCTGAGCAGCAGCGGTTAAGTGGTGATAACATGTGTTCGGTATGGGAGCCTAAGAATCCTTTCCAGGTCATGGTGTCCCATAGATTAACATCAGAAATGTATAATTTGGTTGTGGTGTTCTTCAGTAACTTATTATCGTACCTCATCTAGTGATGATCATGGCCAACATCTTGACATCATCCCAGGTACAATGAGAAGCTCTATCTCACGCCAAGAGACATGAAGGTGTTTGGTTGGATGAGGGACACCATGGAGGTTTCTCTCCTGGAAATGGTATATATGGAGCTTGATGATGGTATGTACACCCTATATGTCTTAGGGTGAGGTCCTTAGGATGGACTGAATTTCAACACACGTCATGGGTTCCATTCACAGAAGCGGGGGACGGGCACTAGGTGATGCTTGTTTTCTTGTTTTGGGAAAATGATGGATGGTCATGTCTATGTTTGGGGCTCGGTTTGTGATTGGGTATAAGATGTGGTGGTTTAAATTCCTCTTTATAGTCATGGTAACAACACTCCTAAGGTGGGGAGTGATGAGTCTGTCCTAGATGTGGAGAGGAGAATGTCAAGATGAATTGGTGGCACCGAGATGACAATAAAGAACTTTTATGGTGTATGTTAGGTCCCTCGGGGAGGCAATGTGGGACTTAGAGGTGGTGACTGATGATACAAGGGATTTCTTAAGCTTAGGGTGGTTCCAAGTGAGGCTTGTGATGTCTGTGTTGATTCGTATAAGGGTGTGGTTGGATATGAAAATAGGTTTTGGTAAGAGAAGTTGGGGTCCTATGACTCCAACGAAGATTGGAGTTAAACTCGGTTAATTTTTCCCTTGTGTGGTTTTGAAACGTCATGAAGTTGGGTGAACCTTGGCCATGTGATGTGGTGTCGTGCCAAGGGTGAATACAATGACAGTATGGAGGTTGGTAATTCCGTGATGATGGAATTCTACTAGAATTTAGGGAACAACCTCAATTGGGTGCGTGGGATGATAATGATAGGCTTCCAGTCAGTAATCACCTTGGGAAGGTGAGAAGGAGGAAGTGTACCATCAGTGGAGAGTGGGAACTCAAGGGAAATACAGTCAAGTGTGGACCGACCTAAGATGATAAACATGAAAAAGTGTGGTGGGAGTGACCCACCTCTTGGTTCATGTTGTGGCGGCAAGTGCCTTTTGGAAATAAAGTTGTACCTGAGTGAGGTCGTGTTGATCTTAGTCCTTTAAGGGATGGCGTAGGAATGTCCTTTCGAATGGTTTTAATGGTGCAGATGGATTCCAATATATGGTAATGCCCTAGGGATTCTTGGGCACAGTGAGTTAGAATATTTAAGGTGATGTGAAAGTTGGGTTGACTTCTGGTGGTCCTTCATTGATGGAGGAGGTTCCAAGTAACTGGAAATGGTGGAGAGAACCATACTGGATAAATAGTTGGTGGATGACATTATTAGAGTTTCGGGTTGGAAGTAATTGAGTGGTCACTGTTCGGGTGAGTTGGCCCTAGTAGAGATTTTTGGCATTGTTTAACTGGTCGAGTAGTCAAGAGTCTTGAGTTGCATCTGGATGTATAGTTTTGGAATGAATCTTCAAGAAACATGGTTAGAAGGATCATGTGTTTTCATTCGGGTGATATCGGGTTTGGGTCCCCATTATATTTTGAAAAACATAGGAAAATGACGCAAAGTTTTTTGGGTCATGAGCTGTATAGAGTATCAAGCCGATGAGGTGCCGATTGGTTCCTCCATGATGATGTGATGTCGTGTGTTAAGTCTCCATGTGTTGTGAGTTAGGTTTTATCATCTAAGTTTCCCCCATGAATTTCTTGTGATGAGAATGGTTGAAGTGGATGCATCCTTGAGGAGATGTTTTGGTTCTTATTGTGGGTTTTGGTGAGGAATCCTTGAGGGGCAAGTCTATGCCCTTGATTTGTGTTTGGTGGCCTTGTGATGTGAAACTAGAAACTTGGAAAGTGGGAATGGCTAGTTAGGCCTTGTGGCTTGATCTCTTGTTATGGATGTTTGTTGATGCTCGGAAAAGCGGTTCTAGGATGAGCCATTATATGGTGGGGATATTGTAACATCCTAGGTCTTCTTAAGGTATGTTTTTGTTTAAGTTTTGGTTTGGCCTCTTTTTTTTGGATAAATAAGTTTTTTCCAAATTTCATGCAAAGTCTTGGGGGTGTTCTAGGGGTTCGGGACATAAAAGAAGAAGAAAAGGGGTTTCATGGGCATGTTGCACGGTTTGCGCATGGTTAGTGAAAACCGTGCGGAGCATCTCGAGTAACTGTGTAGCCATGGACAGAGGCTTACGCACAGTTCTTGTATAATTCATCAAACCACACGAAATTTCCAAGAAGCTTTGCAAAAGGGGGTAATTTCAGGTAGTAGATTATTCATTGTTTGGAAAATCGTGCAGGTAAACCGTGTGGCCCAGAAAAGTTGGAAATTTTAAAAATTTGACACTCTGGGATTTTAAACCCTAACTCAGGTTTCTCCTCCATTTCACCCACTTCAGACCTGGTGATGAGTTTAGATGAACCAAGCTTCCCAAAGGTGGTTTTACTTCGATTGTTGTCCCTTTGGAGTGTCATTGGTTGCAGATCGAAGCCCCGGGAAAGTCTAATGCTCCTCTTGATACTATTTTTCGAATTAGGGTTTGTGGTTTCTCCCCTCTCCATCCAAAGATCTAAAACCCTCCTTTATCTAGGATTTTTATTTTGATGCTTCAAGGTTCATTTGAATCTAGATCGAAGGCCACGATTAAGAGTGAGTTCATCGTCAGATTCGAGGTAGGTGGTCTATAAGTTATATACCATAGTTTATTGATGGATTTGTGCATGTGTGTTGGGATTTTTCCTATCTCTTATTTTGTAATGGTTACCTTGAGTAAAATTGGGATAATTGGGTGTCTAAATGATTTCCTTAAAACCATCACAATCCCCATGGAATGCGTAGGGGATGAATTGACCATTTTAGGGCCACCCATGGGGTGCACCATCATTTCCAGACCTAGAAGATGGTAAGGGTTAAGTGAATTATTGCCGAATAATAATGTATAACCCATGTCGAACATGTTTTAATGGATGATTTGGTTGTAAATGAGATTACAATAGAGATTCCTAGGGTGATAAGGAATAAGGGGTAGTTTGGAATGACATTAAAATGAGTATTTGGGTTGAAAGAGATTATTTAAATTGTTTAATGAATTTTTGGTTAAAAATTCCTATGGGTATTACTTCATATTAAATGGTGAAATTGAAATTGGGTAAGGGAATGGGAGATGGGGAATATGTTAATGAGACGTAACAAGGAAATGGATGAACTTGTGGAATGGGTTAATGCATGAGAATTAGGTGGTGCACATAAATGATTGAATGTAATGAAGGGATTGTGTTATGTGATATGAGAATTTTGTTTGAAATGCATAAGTGAGTAAATTCTTGTGGAAATATAAATTGGTTAAATGTTTTAATGAAGGGTCGGTGATGAATTTGGATAAGGCATAGGGATTGTTGAATATATTAAAAAGAGTTAAGGCATGAGAATTGTAATTTGTCTAAATGAATATGAATTGTAAATGGTAAATGTAATAATGGGCTATGGCATAGTATTAATTCCCATGTTATTTTTGTGAATTGTGATATCTAATGGCATTGAATATGCTTGGTTGTGTTATGGTATGGTTGTGATTAGTTGATAAATAAGCACGTTCACATGGCTTAGTAGTGTGGGGTATTAACTTGAGGTTCTATACCCATGGTTCGAGTTAGATTGAGGCTATAAACTACACCCCAAAATGAATGGGCTAGGGAAGGGGACTGAGGCTCTATTCCCCTAACGGTTTCATTCCATCCGGACTGAGGCTTTGAGGTGAGGAGTATGTGTTGATGTGATATTTGGATCCCTAGTGAGATAGGAACTTGATTTGTTTCCCATATGAATTGTGATTTATTTCCTTATACCCTTATGTAGATGATAATTATGCCTAACCCTTGGAACATGTGATCAATATGGATTATATAATTAATAGGGTAAAAGAAATTAAATGGGGATAAATGCTAGGAATAAATTAAATGAACTTTATTAACTTATGGAACCCAAACTGTCCCTTGTTCACTTACCTTTTATTTTGTACTTGCATGCACTGTATATTAGATTAGATATTTTGTAGACACATTTGGTGGTGGCCTACTGATTTTTTACTCACACCCTTCTTAGGCCGTCGTTGGGTACCCGAGTAAATCTCTTGGTTGTAGATCAGGACGAGGGAAAGGTACCTACACTAATATGTTGAGTTGGGCTCAAGATGTATATGGGGGAGGATTTGGACTTAGAGTCGGGACCCATTTTTATTTTTGTTCATTTTTTCTATTTTGGGTTTTCTTTCACTTTGCACTACTAGTATGGCATAGCATTTTTTGTATTTGGTTGTGTTTGTACCCTCTTTGGGAAATGGTGGATATGCATGTTTATGAGTTGTTCATATTATTATATTATTCATATTGTGTTCTGTTGTGGCTTACACTAGTAAAGAGGGTATAGTCCCCCCACGTGACTTTTTAGACTCTCGCTGCTAGTCAGAAACCTCTAGCATATAGGGAGGCACACTTGAGGTCATGTGACGACCCGGCTCAGAGCACCAGTTTAGTGGCTTCCAGGTTGGTGATGTTACATTATTCCTAAGTGGTTCATTTTATTATTTGTGTTATCATTGATTGGTGTTGGAATATTGTGGATTATTTTGTATTAATGCTTATATTATGTCATGGGTGGGAGAATTAATTTTATATAGACACTTATGTTAGCACCCATGGTTTTAACTTACATGGAACTCATTTTGGGGTTATTCAAGAAAACCCAAATAAATTGTTATAATCACATCTTACATATGCATATTGATGCATATATAATGGGTTTCATGGGATATATTAATTCCCATTAGTAGTGTAAGTAAATAAAAATCCCATTACAAGATTTAATAGGAGTGGAATTGATATATGCAATAAGAAACCCATAAAACAATCCTCCATAATTTTCCATGAACATGATTTTTTCTGGTAGTAAGTTTGATCAATATCCATAAAAAACAACTGGTTCATGTCTTTAAAAATATCAAGGAACCACTGGAATCACTAAGTGATTCAATGGGACATTTCATCTACAATGGTGTGTTATCACCTCCTTCTTAAAGGAAAATTTAGAGAATATAGTTAGAGATAGATTTATCCAATAGATAATTAACTCTAATGTGTATCTAAAATGTGGTTCCTAGATTCCCTTAATTATATATCCATCATAAAATGAAAAATAATGTTGGGATTAAAATATTTATAATGTTTTGAAATATATAATAACTTTTGTAACACTTAAAAAATTAACCTCGTTAATTAAATGACATGTTAAAACTCATTTTAATATTAATTTAATAAATACATCATTATATGATGTATCTTTGGATGAAATAAATATGATAATAAATTTTGGAATATTTTATTGAATGATATCATATAACATTCTCCACATGCACCATGATGTGTCACTAAGAACCACTAGAAGTCATTAACCATGGCATGGTGACTTTCACCATATCAATTTTTTTGATTTAGTTCACAATATCCATTATTTTACCACTAAGCCTCATATAATTTATGAAAAACTTCATAACTCTCTTTTAATACATCCAAACTTTGTTGGGAATGACTACCATATTATGTATCAAATTTTATACAAACACTTTATAAAAAAATCATTCCTTATTCTAGGACCTTATGTGTAACCATAAAATCCTTTATATTGTTGAAAAAAATTGTGAATTATCTGATTTATAATTATAATTAAAGATAAGACTTTAAAAGAATTCCATTTCTACTCAAGATACAAAGGGGTTTGGTGTGATATCAATCAAAAATGATTATATATCTATATGGATACATATTATATAAGATATATCTCTATACATAATATTCATTGTTATATAATTTATTTATCAAATAAATTCAGTGACCGTTAGATATAGAACATGTCAATCTATTATATCTCATTTCATTGATTTATGATTCTTTGAAATAGACTATTCAGTTTGAATGAATATATCACATTCCATTCATCCAAGTTTTTAAGCACGTCTATTGTCACTCAAATAAGCATATCCCTATATTTCCTTGGTCTAAATAAAGTTCCAAATGTCATACTTTTCATATTATTGGTAAAATCCTATCATAGTTAAACTCAAATAATGACATGATCAGCAACATACCCAACCACCCCTGATTAGATCAACCTCAAGGATAACATAATAAATTTATCAATGTATAAATTTTTACATGTTAAGTATCTTATCAACCTCATAAAATTAGGATTCATATTAAACATGCACTCATAAGTATATCAATGACCATATAAAATTTTATCTGATATAATTTCATGAGTTGGTTCATATAATAAGTATCCCCTTATTATAACATGAGATTGCTCTGTATCATATACAATCTTTTACCCATGTTAATCTTAATGTATCATCACAAACTATAATACTCTATGACGATCATCAATTAGAGACAAACCAAAGTCAAAATTTGAGGTGATTTTATCATTCCACTTTTCATGTAATAAATGAAACACACATAAATAAATGATAAATAGATATTTCATTTATTATAAAAACATTATTCATTTTACAACCATTATATCCAATCTATCAAATATTTAATACTAAGAGATTCAATATGACCATAATGATTCTGTTTTTCTAATGGGTTTCTTAAAGGTTACATTTTATTTTCATCTATATCCACCCAGTAAATATTTACATCACTCATCTCAATGATCTCTCAAATGATATGGTATTTTTTAAGGATGTGTTTGGTCATTTGGTGAGAATAGGGTTCCTTAGCCTGAGAAATATGTCCATTATTGTCATAATAAGGCTAAATTTTTCATTCCTTGTGAGATGGAGGGTTCTGCATCAGGGGGAGCCGCATTGCACATTCCTTCTTTATGATGGTAGTGGCTACTACGCCTGTCCCTCCCCCACCAGCTGGGGAGGGACCTCCATAGTCAAGAAAGGGAGTGTGGTCTTTATTGACCTTCTCTAACCCTAACTTCCTCCATCTATTTTCTCAAGATTCATTATGACTGAAAGTTCCTAATTTTTTCTATGGGATACCTAATATATTGTTATCAATTGCGGAGTTCAACAAAACCTTAGAGATTTTGAATCTTACACTGATTTCTTAGTTCAAGAAAATATAGACTTAGATTGATTCATTTGACAGGTATGTCTTTAGTACTTGGGATTTATAGGAAAAGGTGATAGTGGGTTTGATCGATAGCAGACATATCATGATATGTTTTTCCTCAGAGGAGGATTTAATCAAAGCCTAGTCTAGTGATCCCTATAACTTCAAAGGATATCAGTTCTACCTATTTTGATGGAAATACGATTTCCATATGAATTGTGATTCCCCTGTAGTGGAAATATGGGTAAGCTTCCCTAATCTCCAATTACTATTTCAAAATCCCTCTATTATTAGATTTCTTGGGAATTCAGTTGGTAGATATTTGTGTTTGGATAGCCATACAGAATCTCTTTGTCACCTTGTTAATCTGTGGGTATGTGTTGAATTGGATGTGTCCAAAGTGACTTTTCGGTTATGTTTGGATAACAGTTTAGGAAGAATTTTGGTGCAAACAAGAGGTGGTATATGAATATTGGTTTGATTTCTGTTATGTTTGTAAGAGGATGGGCATTCAATGGAAACCTGTCAACGGGGACCTAAGAATCAATTGGGAGTAGACAGTGGTAAGGAAACAGAAACACATTCTACAGCAAGATTGCCTGGATATAAGTCTTTGGGTATGGACTCTAAGGTTAAATCTGCAATGGATGTAAACTATAGATCTTAGGTAGTGAATCAATTGGTGACTGATGTATTCAGATGCTTGAGGGAGGATCTGGATAGATCACAACAATCTCTACATGTTCTATTAGGAATATAGGGTGATATTGTGGAGCATGTGAAACCTGATAGTGGTCTCAATTTTGTGGATTCACAAATGGTTGAGGAAGAAGGCCCCAAGACTCCTTGGGAAGCTTCATACATTGAGGTTGTGCACTCTAGGTTTGGAACTAGTGCCAATGGTCTAGAACCTAAGCCACCAAGGTAGGGTGATTATCCTAGTTGTAAGGTGATGAAAATAGTTTTAGGGAATGCCCCAAGCATGGATATGGCTGCAATTGTGATGAAAAATAGGTTTAAAGAGTTGTCGCAGGTTAATCCAAAATAGGAGGTTGAAGCTGATCTGGTTGTGCCCTCACTGAAGCAGGGGCACCCGAGACTGATTCCAGTGATGAGGACTCTGAGATCTTATTAGGTGATATAGAAGAAGACTTCTAGGGTGATCCTATAAGCCTAAGGAGAAGTAAGAGTTTGAGGGGAACTTGTAAAGAGAGAAAAGACTATTCTTATTTACCACCACCAAGGGAGATTAGATCTGCAAAGAAATAAAAATCCAAGATTATGGTCAGCGATCCCCTTCCCCCTTATAGGGATGACATTGGCCAACCGTGAGAGTCTAATACAATGATTGATCCTTCTTTGGATCTTCTTATTCACTCGAGAGAGGAAATGGTGGAAATTGTTCTAACGATTAATTCTACCGTCTAAGAATCTAATAGGATGACGGGAATACCTTTAAGGTTGGTTACCAGAGAGGAGTAGAGTAACTGGATTGAAAAATAGGATATGATATTGATTAGGGGATTTAATTATGAGAAGCTCAGCCAAGAGGAGTACATTTAGTCTTGGGATAAACAGGCATATAATTTTGAAGACCTTTTGAAAGATGATCTCGATACTCAGTTCAACACTATCTCTTGGCATCTAAGTAGGGAGATCAAATCTAATAGGCTTATGTTTTTCTTTAATGCTTCATCTATTTCTTTTAGTGTCTGGACTATTGTTTTCTCACTTTTTCTATAAAATCATTTCTTTAATAAAAATTTAATTTTTAGTTAGGCTAAATTTATCCAATAATGTTAGGAACCACCCCAAGTTTTGTAATGAACTTATTGATCTAAATAACTTCCTTTGAAAAATATAAAGCAGTGATATACTCTGCTTCTATTGTTGAGACCTCCCTGGTGGATAATTTGGAACTCTTCTAACTGATGGATCTATTATTGATGAAAAATATGAATACTGATTGAGATTTCATATCACCCCTTCCAATTTTGAAAATAACATCATTATAACCCCTTACAATGAGCTCATACTCACCTATAAATACTAAGAAAACATTCTTAATTCTTCTCAAGTACTTAGGTATATTCTTAACTATAATCTAGTGACTATCACCAGGATTGGATTGGTATCTACTTATTATTCTCAAAGAATAAGTGACACCTGGTCAAGTAAATAACAATTCATACATGATGTATCCTATGGAAGAAACATAAGGAATATTATCCATCATTTTTAACTCTTTATAAACATCATGAATTTTCCCAAAAAAATTATCATAAAACAATAGTAAAGAACCATTCTTATAGTTATCCATGCTAAATCTATTTAGCACTTTACTAATATAAGTATTCTCACTTAGTCTAAACAACCCCTTTAACATATCTATATATATCTTCATACCCGGTATGTAGTTTGATTTACCCATGTATTTCATTGAGAGAAACTTTCCTAACAATATCTTTATAGAATATAGAATCAAGATGTTATTTTTGATAAGTTTTATGGAATTCACATATAGTATTAAAAATACCACAACACTCCCACTAACCTGATTGTATACATGAGAATCATTTACATCCTTTATGAAACCCAAATTTATTATCATATCATAAAACTAGATTTTATAACTCTGAAAAGTTTGATTCAATCCATAAATAGACCATTAAAACTTCAAAATCTTAATTGGATCATTTGTAACTTAAAAACCTTTGGGTTGTATCATAAATATATCCATGGATGGATTAAAATTAAAGAAAATGTGTTTGACATCCATTTAATATATTCCATAATAATAATGAGTTTTATGAAAGTAATATTCATATGGAATTTATCATTATAATCAAGGGAAATTTATGTTTATAGTTAATACCATGAACTTTTTGATAACCTTTAACAGCCAAATAAGATTTAAAGGTAGTCACTCTACCATCCATGTCAATTTTCTTGTGTAAAAATTACTTGCATCCTATGAGTCTCACCCAATTATTTTTATCCACCATGTTCCAAACTTGATTAGTGTAAATGGATTCTATCTCAAATTTCACGTCTTCTAACCATTTCTAAAAAAAATGAAATATTGATAGACTCTCAGTAGGTAGTAGGTTCATAATCTATGAATATTGATTCATTTTCATTTTCCATAAGAAATCTATATCCATCAAGATCCATTTGTATCATAAAATAACATTGATATAATGACCCACATTGTTATTGGTTAGTTAAATCATTGGAAATTTGAATTTTGAGATATAGAGTGGGGTATGTTTTGAGAATTTGGATTTGAATTAGAATTATGAGAGTTAGAAGATATCTATTATGTGTTTTTAGATGTGTTTGGAGTATAAAGATGTGTATTAGGTGATTAGATGAGTATTGGTGAAGGGTCTAGGTAGTCTTGTCATAAATATTTGTTACAGGAGATGGGTCACATTATAACCAGGGGTGTTGTGGCATGGCATACATCACGTAAGATTAAATTTTCAAGGGTGAGAGAGGGTCACATTGTGAAAGAAGGGGACCGCCATGCGAACCACCTATGTAAGATTAAATTTATAGAATTTTGTGATACATTGTGTAATGACCTGATATTTCACTACATATGTTCCTTAAATAAATAATGTGTTTGATATATTTCTCCACATGTAACACCACACTAAAACAAAACCCTTATAAATTTAGATTAAAATATAACTATAAAATATGATTATTAAAACCTACTCATTGAGTTAGTGGGAATGAATAGAAGTAACCACATTATAAAATATGTGTACAAATAAAATAAAGTCTACCTTTAATAGAAATGAAATTCAATTAGTACAGCTAAACAACTAATAAAATCCATTTATACTTAAAATGTATCATTGTAAAATTGTATTTTTATTTTAGGAAACTATGTATGTCATGATTAATTAATATTAATATATATTTATTATATTTATAATATATTAACACTAAATTAATTGTTAATTTATATTAAATAATAATAAAGAATAATTAGCATTTTAAAATATTATTTTCCTATATGAAATGTTTTCCACTATATTTTGTGTTTTTATTTAAATATTTTTCTCTAAAATGTTATAAATTTAATTTAAAAAATTAAAATAATTTATATATTAATCATAATAATATAATTCTAAGATTAATTTTTTTTATTTTTCTAAAATGATTGATCTTTAGGTGAATAATGTAAAACACCATTTTTACAAATAACATGAATTTTATGAAATTATTATTATATAAGTAAGAATTGTAAATTCATGAAACCATTTTATAATACTAAATGTGTATTTTATAAGAGAATTTTTAATTTTTTAATTTTTTGTTTTAATTTACAAACCAATATTTTACATTTTAACTTATGTTATATTTTTCAAAAAAAATGTTTTTAATACATTATACATTTATTGTATTAAAATTATTTTTTATCACATTTTGAAATTTAATATATTAAATTGATTTCAAATTTTAAATCATTAGGTCCAAATTATTTAAAAATTGTCATTTTATTTTGGGGCACAAAGGACAAATTTCCTAGGTAAAAACTAGTGACCACGATAAAAACTAAAATGGAAAAAGTAAAGAATCTACAAGTAAAAGACCCAAAACATGTTTAAAAAATGTATTTTAATGTGTGTTTGAGGAATTTATTGACATTATAAATTATTCTCTACATTATTTATCAATATTGGAGCCACTTTATATAATAGTGACTTCCCATTATTGAAAGCTTTTGGGTATTTACAAACATATCATCCCTTTTCGCTTATAAAAGGGGATCTCCTCTCCCCACATACACTCAAAAAAACCCATTATTTCAGAACAAAATCTTAAGAAAAACCTCTCTTAAACACTCTTTCACACCTTAAATATGATTTGGTATTCTCAAAATACCATCCTTAATAGTTTTACTCCCCTTCGTAAAGGAGATAACCCAAGTATTGAGGCATATATTTCTATCATTTTCTTCCTCTTTTGTTTTTCCTTATATAAAGTAATTATTTATAAAATTTATTTACAAATATTTAAATTATAAAATAATTATAATTATAATAATGGTATTTTATTCTAATTGTCATATAATATTTAACCACCCTTCCCTTTTACCAAAAGAAAACCAAAAACAACAATTGTTTGTGTATGTACTACCACCTCCACAAAACATCATGTATAATTTATTTATCCAAATTAAATAAATGTTCATGATGTTGAATTTAATAAATAATTATTATATTTATAACATATTTTATATTCTAAAATGATACAACATATTATTCATTTCTCCCATTCTACAGAAAACAAAATTGCTAACCATGTGTACGTGTGGACTACTGCCTCCATGGAACAATTGATTTCCATTTTCCCTTTCATCACTACCTTAAATTTATGGTCATGATATTGGGTTTAATGGATAAATATGATTTTTATTATATAATTAGTGTTATTCAATGAAAAATTCAAGAACCTACTAGTGATATTATCAACAAATTATTATCGTTAATTCAATCGTTTAAAACAAGCATACTAAGAGGAAAATATTTAATTAAAATTATGTAATATTTTCATATACATTACATATTATTATAAATACTTTATATTTAAGATATATAACACTAATAAACACTATATTATATCATTATTTTACTATTTTAATGATATTACAACTAAATCACCTCATAATCATCCATTAAGCATGGTAGGTTCATGTTTGGGTCAGTTTGACCACCTACTTGAACAATGATATGAAATTATATTATAGATGATTATAAAACCTTAATTAATATATTAATATTATATAAATATTTAAATAATTATTTTTTCTCTTGGAAAATATACATTAATATTTAACTCTCTAATTAGGAAAACACCATTTGTAGGTTAAAAATCAGCGGAATGTGTTCACTATCAATTTCATATACTAGTATAAAGAATAAATTACTCATTAAAAGAAATATAAACCTAATAAATCATTATTATTAATCCATTTCAATGACTATAATGAACTTTCAATGATAAAATTTGGTAGAATAATTAATAACAGCATCGCTATTACAAAACTAGTTCAAAACCATCATGATTACCCACACTTAAAATCAAAAATAGGTAATAAATAACAAATATAATTATAGTGAATAATTATAAATGAAGTTTATAAAATGTTGTGTATATTAAAAAAATATTAAATAGGTGATTAATATATTTATGTTTTCTATGCAAGATCTTAGATTGCATTTGACTAAGTTGGGAAAAGGGTAAGGGTTCTTTGTCTCAAATTTGAATTCCTTGAGACATGTTTATATTATACACCATGTTTTACTTTCAATGGTGTAAATATTTCCCAAATTTAATTTTTTATAATTATTATATTATATTTCAAGATATTAAATGTTCTATTTAAATTTTTACCTCTCATAGTGTTTTGATTCAAAAGTTGCAAAGGGTGTAAGGGTTTTATTGGTCTCAATTCTGATTCTTTTAGACATGTTACATAGAAGTATCATGTTTCCTTTGTATGGTGTCCTATTGAATAATTATACAATTAATTTTATATACTTTATTTCCTTTTAATTCTTTTTATATACTAATCCAAATCAATTTTTATCCTCAAATTTCATTTGAACCAAGTGTTACGCCAATTGTAAGATTTTTTTGCTAAATCAATTTTCATTCATTTATTTATGATCATTATCTTGAACTTATTTCATATAAATTTGGAACATTATACCATATGATTGTATTATGTGGTATTCTCTCATTTTTTACATTTTTACCACAAAAATGCAATTTCAAATGTTTTATTATTCATGTAATATGTTTCCCATAAAGGAAATTGATAACTAAAATCTTCTTTCTTTGAGTTATAATGTTTTATCTAGAAATTAGGTTTTCGATGCTTGGTTTATCCCACCTTAATATTTTATTATATGGTGGTTTATATAACTCTATGGGTAAAAATATATTTTGTTTGAAAATAATTTTTTTTTATAATTTTTACAATGTGATTTTTGAACAAAGGTGTTTTGAAAATAATAAAAAAGTTTTTTAATTTTAGTTGCATTTGTTTTGTCTTCTTCTACTCATTTATCCAAGATAAAATTCAAGTATTTTCAAGGAACTATTATTGAATATTATTTTTAATAATTTTTTTTTAAAATTTTTTTCTCAATTCACCTCTTGAAAAAAACTTTTTTAAGGTACCCGTAACATTTTATTTTACGTTAATGTTAAAAAAATCTATTATGTTTTCACTTTCATTTACCTTTTCATTTTTAAAAGTATTTTCCCTAATAGAGATTATATTTCACTATTTATAGTATAATATATATATTCATTTTTTGGGTAATTGAACTCATGATATTAAACAATTCTATTCTTATTCCCTTCTTGTGTGATATCATTTAAAGCATTCTTTTACATAGATTTTTTTCATCAATTTCAACATCCTTATGAGTTTCATTTATTATTTTGGGTATATGTTCTTTTTCAACCATAAACTTTCTTTCTCTATATTTCTTATGTAATGTTATTTTCTATCAATGATATAATCCATCACTACCTTCTTTTTACCTAACCATCTACCATGAATAGGAATAACTTTTCTTCCAATGTCTTTTCTTTGTAAAAACTCTATATTTCATTCTTTTTATTGAAGGGTGTTAACATAGATACCATATGTCTATTTATTATGGAAAATATTGTCTTAATAGTATAACCTTTATCTATATGGTTTAAATACCATATGCTTTATTATCTTGATTAAGGGTATTTACCTAGAAAATTATTGAAGTTAATTGGATACACATTTATTTACATGGGTTCATCTTGTTAAGATTATTGATAATTTATTTATGTGTATCCATTTTAAAATGATATGAAACCAATTTTCTTCCATGGGTTCTTTTTTATATGATGAATGAAACCTATTTTCTTTTCATGGGTTCTTTATGAAGTGTTTAATAAAACCCAATTTCATTCCATGAGTTCTTTTTGATATGATGAATTATTGAAATCTTATGGAACATGTAAGAATAGATGATTTATGGGTGGGATCCTTTATCACCCTTTAATTAATTGGTTAATAATTTATATCTAATGATATAGGTATTCATGAGTATGTTTTAGTATATTGTAAGCATGGTCATCGATGGTGTGGATCAGGAAAGTTATGTTCCCTATACTAATGTATGGTCCATATTTGAAAGATGTTTCAAACTTTTATGCTTATAATCATGAATATTTTATGCTCTCATAGATCATGTTTATTGTCTCACTCAAAAATATCCTTTTATTCCAAAATCCCTGGAACTCATGGGGGTCTATAATAATAGAGAACAAGAGTTTCACCACTAAAAATAAGGTTACAATCATGAGGAAGAGAACCCATACTATGGTAGAGGAAGAAATTTTCATTAGGGAACCCTTTACTAGTTATATTTTCTATGGAAAATTTTCCCTCCCTTCAAGTGTGAGTGACCTATGTTCTATGATCAATGAGAGAGTCACACTTCCTAATGTAATAGACTAAATACCATGGAATGCTGGAATTCTTGTGAAAGAAACCAACTAGAAGCTAAGAGTCTGACTCAACCAAGGAAATTTGATGTTATAGATCATATAAAGGGAAAGGCCATTTAGTAAGGATCTTATTATCTCCCCTATATATTTTCCCACACCATAAAAGGAATTTTATCTAAAAATCACTAAACTCCTAGCATCACACACCAGTCCTCCCCATCTCATAAGTCCTTGAGTACAAAACCTGTCCACATTATGTTTTAGCCCAAAATTGTGGAATCTCTACTTGACCCACCTCCCTTGGAGAACTCTGTCATAATTGTTCAAAACCCTAGGGATTATCCCCCTACTGGAGGCTAATATCTTTCCACCATGAATGAGATAACTAAGTTCATCCATAAGAGAAAGCACATAAACTCGGTTGAAGATAATAGGGTTTTTATTACCTTTATGTCCCTTATTCCTTGCCTCCAAAATCACCAAGTACACAAAGAAAATCACCATACCATGAAGTTTAAACTAATTTGTATGTTTCCCAATGCCCTGAAACTAGGAAGTAAGAAATTTGGAGAAGAAATCCCCCAACACCAGCATTCCCAGTCACTTCCAAATGAGCTCCCCTGAGAAGAAGAACCATTCTCCCTAAAAAAATAAGTGTCATACCATCTCTACTATTGGCCTATTATGAAACATAAATCATGAATCCATAATAATTCCCTTTATTTGTATATTGTCATCAATTTTTATGGACTTTTTGTGCAACATCCATATGAGGATGTTAATTTTTCTATGATTTCCTTGAACCATAGTTTTTTATCCCAATCATTGAGCTCCTGGTTGGTTCTCAATAATGAGATAAGCTCTTAAGCACTAAAGGATCTTTAATATGACTCCAAGAACATGTACTTTTACAATTCATCCATAAGTTGAATCCTTTTGTAAATAATTTGTTGTTCCTTATCGAGGGTGGAAGAAATAAACCCATGATGTATATTTTTCTAATTAAAATAAATTTCTAGAACTGAATATCTAGAGAAGAAGAGAGAATGAACTACCCAGTTATCTTTCTAATATCTGATATCATCCCTCCTAACAACCCAATGCGCCTTGTTATCCAAGATAGAAAATAAATCACTCATGAGGTAATCCATACCCTATATCCTTCATGGATGATTTACCCAACTTCCCCAATCTATCCTTAATGAAATTATCCCACAGGAAATTCTCCTAGATGATATCCCATGATAATATATCCCACATTCCCTTACTGATCATTTGATCTCACTCCTTTAATATTTTTCTATTTCCCTGGGTTATGAATATGAGTATAGATTATAATAAGTCAAGAAGGATTCTTGTGTAGATTAATTATGGATAAATGTTCAGAAGTGTTGTAAAATAAGATTATTATCTAGCTAGTCTTCAAGACACTAAACCTATCAGTCTCTGGGTTGTGCGAAAATTTATGATATGTATTAATTTAACCATTGAATCATTTTAATATTTATATTATGTTTATATTGAGTCATTATAGTTGGTATAAAAAGAAATTTTTAGTTATTTTTTGAGATTAGTTTAGCTGCCTAGATTTTTAAGGTTAGATAAACTTAGTGAAAACCCCACAGATGAGTCTAACTATAATATGGTATCCTAAAATATTGGTTAAAAATTTTTAAGTGGATTTCCAAGAAAATATATTCCTTTCTGGATACTGGAAAGTGGATGTATGATCTAGCATATTTTTACCTAGGGGTAATTACCCTGAAGAGGATGTGTTGGGTATTAACTCAATTGTGACCTAGTACACAACAAAGAGGCCTAATTGCACACTTGTATAGACACTAAAGAGAGATATGATTTGTTCAATAAATTTCTATTTAATAACAATTATGAAGTATTTATTTATTAATTTATTTAAGGTATTATGTTAAGAAGTATTAGAGAAAATAAATTAAAGTGAACAAGGTAGAACCAAGAGATTTATAAAATTAAACAAGTATGAAATTATTGAAATTAAATTATCATATGATAAAATAAAGGTATCATTAGGGAATACATGTTAGGATTTAGATTTCATATTCATATACTCTGATTATTTTAGATATTATCATAACCATTTTGGTTTTAGTATTTGGTTTAAATAGGATCATGAAGATGAATATAAGAAAGGTATATAACAAAAAAAACTATGTCTTATAATTGAATTAGGGATCATAATTAAATGGTTGATAATCTTAATATATTCATATTATGATATAAAAAGTGAGTTTTATAGTCTTACCTAAGGTAGTGAGGTTTATACCATAATAGAAATTATTTTTTGATAATTATATATATTTTCATTAGTGAGTTATATTTATAGATGGTATTTTGGTATATTATAAAAGTTACATGGGTTTTGTGAAATATTTAAGGATGATTCTTCGATATTTTTTTCTTAAAAGGTTTGGAAACATATATTAAATTGTATCAATAACCTTGAAAAATGATTTCATGATAATGTCATATTTTTTGGGACAACTATTAAAGAACACATAATTGAGGTATAAATAAATCTTAGTTTTAATATATTCTTGTGGTTTGGGTGGTAAAGGGTTGATTATTTTTTATAAAAGTGAGTTATATAGTATTGATAAACTTGGAAATTGTTATTGAATTAATGAAAAAGTGATAGGTGAAATTTTTGGTGAATTTTATCTAATTTTTGGGATCATGATATATATGTAGACTAGTCTGTGACTTTATGAACTAGTGGTTGAATATAAAAGTTAATTTCTAGAGTATTGTATGATTTTACTATGGTTTTATGTCTTATATATTCAAATAGTTTTGGTAAAGGTATGTTATGTAGAAAATATATGTAACACCCTGGTATTTTAGAATATATTATCTTTTAAAAAAATTAAGTATTATATATCTTTCTTTATACACAACATCAAGCTTTAAAAAATCGTGATATACCATAATATATTATTATATGAACATAATGTTATAACCTTGACATTGTACTGGTGGGCATGGATAGTGATAAACACATTATGAAATATGTAGGTGTGTGTGTGTAATTTCTTTACCTAATAAAAATTTATTAATTGATTCTTAGGAAATAAGCACTCAATTTTTGAAAAAGTCATTTTATGCTTCACAATTTCATTTTATTCAAAAATAATTTTTATTTCATTTTTTTCATGGAAATTATAATTAATTTCTAACACTTTTAGAAATTTTATTTTATAAAAAACATCATTTTTGAATTAATTATATCAAATTATCATAGGGTGAAATTTTGGAATTTTTCTGAAATAATTATTTTCAGTGAATAGTGAAAAATACTGATTGTTGGGGGTCATGGAACCACACTCTCATGGTGAGGTGGTCCCTTATCCTAAGGTTAAACTAAGACCCTTATAGCAGCATGATTCCTCCCTCCCCTCTCTTTTTTTCTCTCACTGATGTTTTTAGATTCATTGGAGGAGGTTGGAGGCAGCTCTAGTCTTTGGGTCTTCACTAGCGCCTCGTCTTGAACCTCTCCTTCACTCGTGGTTGATCTTCTTTCATCACTATTATAACAACCATGCTCTTTATTTCACACTTAAACATATTTTATAACATAAATCTTTCACATTATACAACATAGAAGGTCGATAGGTATAGTGTATTTAGGGTTTAGGAACATTACATAACAACTTAAAACATGAAATACACAACTTTATTGAAAACTTATTTTACATGACCACACACATTCCTTCGTACTTATCATTGCATGGAATAACCTGAGGGCATGCATAAGAAAAGGGTGAGCTATAAAGCTCAGTAAGGGAGTAAAAAAGGCATAACATGAAGAATATAGTACATGTTAGGAAATAGGCATATCAATGGATCATAAGAGAAACATGAACATAAAGGCATGATATAACAGGATTATCGAAACATGGAAATGTGGCAACAACATTTAATATGATATTAGCATGATCCAAGGATCATTGCACATGGAGCATGATTAAACCCTCATTACACTTGAATTATAATGATTAAACCCTCATTTCACTTGAATTATCATGATTAAACCCTCATTGCACTGGATGTATCATGATATTATTCTTTACCCATTGCATTGGAGCGCTATCAGGGTGCACCCTTCTTAATCATTTCATTTCATGCATAAGTGTGACACATAGATCATATAACATGGAATCATTCGACATCATAAGCTATTCCATGATTAATGAATGTAGAATAAATACATGTAAGTCCTCAATAAAAAAGTACATGTTCATAAAAGATAATACCCTTGATAGAGAAATGGGTATGGTATTCACTTATATGATGATTTTGGCATGGGAAAGTTTGGTGTAACTTCGGCAGCATAACGACGTCAAATAGAAATTCTAAAATGGGTTGATGAGAGAGAAATGGGTCTCTCATCATTTATACATGAAATTGAAAGTAAGGGGGTCATGGAACATAATATCCCAACATATTTAATTGAATTTAGATGCATGATATAAAATAATTTCTTGATTTTAAATGAAAAGAGAGAAATTCCTTACAGAATTTCAGCATGGTAACGGGTATACATGGGAGGAATTAATGAAAGATAAAGAGGTATATCATCATTACAACATAAGGAGGGAAGAATGGGGGAGGTTAAAAATCATACCCCAACATTTTTAATTGAAAAAAATGGTATAACAACATAAATAAATTTGGAAAAAAATGAGAAAGGAAGAAATCCCTCAATTGGAAGTGTGATCCCAAAGGCTTGGGATGGGATTGAGATAGAATTATTGGGAGATTGGGGTGCCTTTGGAGGATTCTAGAGAGAGGATGTAATAGTTTGGTCAAGCTCCAAATGTTTTTAGTGAATAGGAAGTGGGATATTGGTTGGGTTTATATAGGAAAAGAGAGGGAATTCTCTATTATTTAGGTTTTGGACACTACACATTAAACTAATCAAAACCACAAACCAAACCATGGTTTTTGCCTATGGTTTTTGAAAAATGGGATTTAAAACATTATTTTATAAGTCCAATGGACGAACTTCTTAAAATATTAGGCTTTATTATGTGGAGGTGAGTCACACTCTCAAAGAAATCATTTTTTAAAAAGTTAAAATGATTTATAAGTCTTGAGGGGTCCACAAAAGCTTTGTAAAATATATTAAACAAACCTAAAATCACATTATTTTAAAGGTAAAACATATATTGGTTGAAAATCCATTTTTATATTATTTTATTACATCACTATTGTGTCATTATTATGTCATAAAACACATTATATATTTAAACGGTATTTAATTGTTACCCAAAAATATGACTGTCTTAGAAAATTATGAAAAATTCACCATTGGAAAATTTTGACGTCCTGATTCCAAAAATAATATTCATTTTATCTAAATAATTTTCTCAATATTTTTATTTTCACTTTAAAATAAAAACTTACATTTATAGAAAATTCATGGGTTTTGACAAAATAGTTTTCAAACCTTAATAAAAATTATAATTGTATTCATAACAATTATACGATCTTTATATTTAATAAAAATTTATTTAGTAATAATATTTTATTAATATATTTTTTAATTCAAAAATCCATTAATTCATAAAAATAGATTTTTTAATTTAATATTAACTAAAAATACTATTTTTGTTTTAAAACCCATTTACAATGTAACAATAATAAAATGAATATATATTCTCTATACAAAAATAATGTACATAATCATAGTGATATAGTCTTGTTACATAACCCCTTTTAACACCTATATAAGACTGAAGGGTAAGGTTTGTGATGGTGACAAACTCTTGGGGAGGCTTATATAACATCGCTCGGGTGGTAATCTCTATCAAATTCCACTTCCCCCTTAGGTGGTTCTGTTCGAGCTTAAAATGTTGAAGCTCAGCTTGGGCTTGGTCAAGAGCCAAGCCCAATGAAGCCACATCCTTTCCGAGATTTGAAAAACGGGATTCATATGGAGCAATTCTATTGAATGAGGCGATCACTTACTTTTTCTAAGTAAATTGGATTTGTTAAAGCCCTATATTTATACTAATCATGCTGTCACTGTTCAACGGCTACATTAGAAATGGTAACAATTCTTTATAATATTTTGAAATCCAAAAACATAAAACCAAGGAAGTGAAGATTTTTTATAACCATTTTACATAATACGACATTTAATTAGTTCAAGATGAAATTTCATTAATAAAAGTTTGGGTCGTTACAATCTTCCCCCTTAAGAAATTTCACCCTCAAATTTTCCTTTTCCCACACTAAAAAATATGTTGGTAACTTTGCTTCATCGCTTCCTCTAATTCCCACATTGCTTCTTCAAACTTGTGGTCATGACACAATACCTTAATGAGGGGTATTGTCTTTTTTTAGAACTTATTCCCTACGATCTAAGATCTTCACTGGCATCTATTCATAGGAGAGGTCTTTCTCCAATGGTACCACCTATGGATTGAATACATGTGATGGATCAGGTATGTACTTACTCAATAGTGATACATATAATACATCATGTACTTGAGATAGGTTTGGTGGGATTTCTAGTCGATAGTCCACTTATCCAATGCGATCAAGGATCTTAAAAGGGCTGATATACCTTGGACTAAGCTTTATCTTCTTCACAAATCTCATAACTCTCTTCCATGGTGATATGAAAAGGAATACCATGTATCTGACATCAAACTCTAGGTCTCATTGACGATTATTATCCTAGCACTTTTGTCGACTTTGATCAGATTTAATGTGTTACTATATTCTCTTAAACTTCTCCACCATTTATTTGACCATTTCTGGACCTAGGATTTTTTTCTCCCCAACTTCATCCCAACATGCTGGTGTTATTCACCTCTTCCCATAAAGGGATTCATAAGGAGCCATTTGGATGCTTGAGTGGAAACTGTTATTATAAGAGAACTCAACCAAAGGAAGATGTTGATCACATCCTCCTTTGAAGTCCATTGAGCATGCTCTCAATATGTCCTCAAGTGTGTGGATAATATTCTCATATTGGCCATCAGTTTGAGGATGATAATCTATACTAAAGTTCATCTTAGTATTCAGATCATGTTAAAGACTCTTCTAGAACATAGAGGTGAATCTTGGATCTCGTTCAAATACAATAAATAGTGGTACTCCATACAGACTTAGCACTTCTATGATATATATCCGTGCTAGTTGATCCAATGAGAAATCCTCTCAAATTTCAATGAAGTGTGCAGTCTTTGTAAGACTATCCAAAACAACCCAGGAAACATTATTTCCTTTGGATTTCTTCAGAAGTCCAATGAAAAATTAAATGGTGATTTTCTCCCATTTCTATTCCGGTATGGGTAATGGTTGCATCTTCCCCTTAGACTTCTTCCTCTCAGCCTTCACTTGCTTACATACCAGGAACTTTGATGTATACTCAGTGATTTCCTTCTTCATGTTATCTCATCAATAATGCTCTCGAAGATCTCGATACATCTTTGTGTTTCCAAGTTGAATGGAAAAATTAAAACTATGTGCATCATCCAAAAGATCATTCTTTAACTCCGGATTTGATGAAACATATATTCTTTTCCCAAGTCTCACAATTCCTTCTTCATTACCATTGAACTCCAAGGATTTCCCTTTTCTGATAATTTCCACTTTCTTTTGAATTTTCAAATTATCATTTTGATCATCCTTTAACCTTTCTAAAAGATACGGTTAAGAAATAATTTGTGAATGGATTGATGATGTTCTCTTCTTTATGATTCCCATATCCATCTTCATAAAATCTAATAATATTGGATCCTTTTTTATTATAATCAATGATAGAATCGCTGGGTATTTTCTACTTAGAGTGTCTTCCACCTTGTTCACTTTCCTAGGGTGGTAATGGATTGAGCATTCATAGTCTTTGATCATCTCTAACCATATTTTTTGGTAAATGTTCAACTCTTTCTGTGTGAATATATACTTAAGGCTTTTGTGATTCGTATATATTTCACACTTCTCCCCAAAGTGGTAATGTCGCCAAATTTTTAAAGTGAAGATTACTGCATCCAACTCCAGATCATGTGTTGGATAGTTTTTCTCATGAACTTTCAATTTCCTTGAAGAATAGGCAATGAATTTGTCACTTTGCATCAATACACAGCCCAAACCCTTCTTCAAAGCATCACTAAATACCACAAAAAGTTCTCCACTTTTGGATAGTGTGAGCAAGTGCATAGTGATAAGCCTCATTCTTAACTCCTTGAATATCTCTTTTCATTCATCACTCTAAGAAAAATTTACTCCCTTCTAAGTTAGATTGGTAAGAGGGTTGTACAATCGTGATAAATTTCTCACAAATCGGTGATAATATCCAGCTAACCCCAGGAAGCTACGGATATCTATTACCGATGTTGGCCTCAGCCATCCCTCAATTGTAGATATCTTGGAGGGATCCATAGTAATCCCATTACTTGTGATGATATGACCCAAGAATTATACCTCCTTCAACCATAACTCACACTTGTTGTACTTTTCATAGAGCTTCTCCTTTCCCAAGGTCTCTAGTATAGTGCTTAGATGATCCCCATGCCCCTCCTTGTTTTTGGATTATATTAAAATATAATCTATAAAGGCTACCAAAAATTTGACAAGGTAATCTCTAAAGACTATATTCATCAATTCTATGAATATTTTTGGAGAATTAGTGAGTCTTAAAGGCATTACTATGAATTCATAGTGCCCGTATCATGTACGAAAAGAAGTCTTGGGGGTATCCTCCTTCTTCACCCTTACTTGATGATATCTCGAGCGCAGATCCACCTTGGAAAAGTATTGTTCTCTACATAGCTGATCAAATAATTCATCAATTCATGCTAGAGGAAACTTTCTATTTATCATGATTTTGTCGAGCTCACGATAATCAATGCAAAGGCACATTAACCCATCATTCTTCTTGACAAATAGGACTAGTGCACCACATGGTGAATCACTTGGGCGTATAAACCCTTTATTCAGATTCTCCTATAGTTATTTCTTCATCTCCTCAAGCTCCAAAAAATCCATTATATATGGAATCTTGGATATTGGCAATTCCCCAAGTATAATATCAATTGATAATTCAACATCTCTTATAGGAGGAAGACCAGACAATTCCTTGGGAAACACTTCAATGAATTCCCTCACAACAGTAATGTCTTCAAAGATGGTTTCTTACTTAGAATCAATCATTTGAGTAAGATATGTGTGTTCATAGGGCTATAATATCCATGCTTTAGATGATGGTGCTAAAGAATATTCATCCTCCTCCATGCACTAGTATAGAATCGAGGATCGATTTTCCATATAGAGAGTGATGTCCCTCTTACAGAAATTTATGTTGGATCTATATAATAAAATCCAATCCAAGCCAATAATTGCATAAAATTACACCAAAGGTAGCATGACGAGGTTTCCTGAGAATTATAAACCACAAATTATGACAAGGGAGGAGTTATATTCTTGTGATGCAATGATTTCCCCATTTTCCGTTGTCATTGAAATCTTTACTTCCATGATTTTTGGTGGTGTTGGGATTATTATATTAAACTTTAGGGATATAAAATAATGTGTAGAACCAAAATCAAAAATTAAATTTGCTATTCTTGAATAAATAACTAGATTACCTATCACCACTTTGTTTTCAGGGTTCACTTCGGTGGTAGTGATGGAAAAATCTTTCCCTTGCTGTCTTGGAGGTTGATGGTTTCCTCCTAAAACCCTTAGCTTAGGGAACTAGTTTGCAAAGTGCCCTGGTTCTTTACAGATGATGCAATGAACAATGCGTTGAGGGTCGAATGGAGTGTTCCTCTCCTCTTTCTCAGCCGCAGGTTTTTCTTATCAGTAATTAATGGCCAGGTTTCCTTCTCTTCCACACCTAAAGAATTTCCTCGTCCCCTTCAAGAAATTTCTGGGGTTCTTCTTTCCCCACCTTTGGAAAGTGGGGTGATGGATTTTCTTAGTACCATTGGATTTATCCATCGGACCACCATAATTAAATTCCAAATTACACTTCTTATCCATATGATACGCCTAATATTATCTGATCTCTATTTTGACTTTGAGGGCACATCGTACAATTTCCTCATAGCTCTCGAAGTCACGGATCGCTAGGGCTTTCCGTATGCTAGGTTTTATCCTACCAAAGAAGTGGTCAACCTTGCATTCAGGGGTAACGACAAAGCCAGAGGCATATCATGAAATACTTGTGAAGTTTTACTTTTATGTTATGATGTATTCGTCATCTTTTTGCTTAAGGTCAAGGAAGTCCCTTTCCATCTTAAGTTGGAGGGTGTGAGGAAAATATTTATTGAAAAAAAAATTGTAAATCCTTCCATTCCAATGCCTCGATCTCCTCCTTAGGTTTCATATTTTTTATCAATGTCTGACATTGATCATCTTTACCCTCCATATGATAAGTATCCATAAGAACCTTCTCTTGTTCGTAATATTGAATGATAGAGAAGGTTATTTCAATGGAGTTGATCCATTGTTAGTAAATTGAGGGATCATATGATCTATTAAAAGTAGGAGGCCTTTATCTCATGAAGCTCTCGATTATGACTTGATCTTTCTTAGGGGGTTGAACATTCCTCTTGACCCATGTTTCTGTTCAAAACATGAGTTAACTGAGAGAGTATTGTGATAAAGTTAGTGATTCCCGCTCTCATTAGATTGGGCATCTCATTAGAACAGTCATCACATTGATCTTTGCATTGTTTATTAACCTGAGTCCTCCTATTACCGGACATTGGATGGAATAAAAGAAAAGTTAGGGGTAACACATAAATGGTAATACAAATACAAAAACAGATGAATTATAAATTACTTTTATTTCCTTAATTTAGGAATTTATATGCTTCAATCTATGTTATTCATGATCTACTTCCCAACATATATTCTTATGGGTATTTTTTAATTTCCTTAAAAATGGTTCATACTAAGCTTATGAATTTAACAAAGTATATCCCCTAAGAGTGTCATAACCAAGAGTGCAGAAAGGCCCATTTTTGTGCACCAGTTCTTGTTTGAGTCTAGATCAAAGCGGTGTTTTTTGGTTTTACCCTTAGATACATCTATGCCAGAGCCGCCTCTACCTTCTTGTATCTATATAGGGATGTATTTTCTTGATAAACAACTTACTAAATACTCACAAAAATTTAGGGAAGTTTTTATTATACTTAGTCTTATCCCTAAGGCTTTCACTAGGTTTTTTTAATCCTAATCCCAAAAATAACTAAACCTATTCTTTGATACTGACTATAACAACCCTTATCATTATTTTACACTTAAACATATTTTATTACATAAAACCTTCACTTGATAAAACATAGAATATTGAGATTTATAGTGTCTTTGGGGATTAGGAACATTACATAACAACTTAAAACATGAAATGCACATCTTTAGTGAAAACTTCTTTTATATGACCACACACATTCCTTTGTACCTAGCATTACATGGGATAACCTGAGGACATGCATAAGAAAAGGGTGAGCTATAAAGCC
Source organism: Viscum album (assembly GCA_963277665.1). Lineage (NCBI taxonomy): Eukaryota > Viridiplantae > Streptophyta > Magnoliopsida > Santalales > Viscaceae > Viscum > Viscum album. The sequence goes on along the minus strand of OY728125.1, from coordinate 1,549,035,437 downwards.
TAGTAAGGGAGTAAACAAGTAATAACATGAAGAATACAGTACATGTTAGGAAATAGGAATATCAATGAAGAATAATAGAAACATGAACATAAAGGCATGATATATAATGATTATTAAAACATTGAAATGTGGAAACAACATTTAACATGATATTATCATGAGCTGAGGCTCATTGCACATGGAGCATGAGTAAACCCTCATTGCACTTGGATTAGCATGAGTAAACCCTCATTTCACTTGAATTATCATTAGTAAACTCTCATTGCACTTGACGTATAATGATACTAGTCTTTACCCTTTGCATTGGAGCGCTATCAGGGCACACCCTTCTTAATCATTTCATTTTATGCATAAGTGTGCCACATGGATCATATTACATGGAATCATTCAACATCATAAGCTATTCCATGAGTAAAGAATGTGGAATACATACATGTAAGTACTAAATCAACAAGTACATGTGCATAAATGTGAATACCCTTGATAGAAAAATGGGTATGGTATTAACATACATGATGATTTTGGCATGGGAAATTTTGGTGTAACTTCAGCAGCATAACGACGTCAAATAGAAATCATAAAATGGGTTGATGAGAGATAAATGGGTATCTCATAATTTGTACATAAAATTGATAGTAAGGGGGTAATGGAACATAATATCCCAACATATTTAATGTAATTTATATTCATAATATAAATTAATTTCTTGATTGTAAATGAGAAGAGAGAAATTCATTACGGAATTTTGGCATGGTAATGAGTGTACATGGTAGGAATTAATGAGAGGGAAAGAGGCATCTCATTATTAAAACATAAGTAGGGAAGAATGGGAGAGGTTCGAAATCATACCCCAACATTTTTAATAGAAAACAAAAGGGTATAACAACATAAAGAAATTTGGACAAAAATGAGAAATCAATTACTTGGAAGTGTGTTCCCAAAGGCTTGGGAGGGGTTTGAGAGAGGCTTCTTGGGAGATTGGGGAACTTTGAGAGGATTATAGAGATATTAGGGAATATTTTGGTCAATATTAAAAGTTTTTTATTGAAGATGAAGTGGGATCTTGGGTGGGTTTATATAGGAAAAGAGAGGGAATTTTTTATTATTTAGGTTTTGGAAACTACACATTAAACTAATCGAAACCATAAACCAAACCATGGTTTTTTTCCATGGTTTTTTCCAAAGGGGAGTGGAAAAAATTATTTTATAAGGCCAATTGTCGAAATTCTTAAAATATTATTCTTTCTTATGTGGAGGTGATTCACACTCTCAAGGAAATCATTTTTTAAAAAGTTAAAATGTTTTATAAGTCATGGAGGGTCCACAAAACCTTTGTAAAATAAATAAAACAAATCTAAAATCACATTATTTTAAATGTAAAGCATATATTGGACGAAAATACATTTTATAGTATTTTATTACATCACTATTGGGTCATTATGATGTCATAAAACACATTATATATTTAAACGGTATTTAATTTTTACCCAAAAATTCGATTGTCTCATAAAATTATGAAAAATTCACCATTGGACAATTTTGATGTTCAGATTACAAAAATATTATTCATTTTATATAAATAATTTTCTAAATATTTTCATTTTATCTTTTAAAATAAAAACGGACATTTATTGAAAATTCGTGGGTTTTGAAAAAAACTGTTTTCAAACCTTAATAAAAATTATAATTATATTCATAAAAATTATACGATTATTTATATTTAATAAAAATTCATTTAGTAATAATATTTTATTAAAATATTAGTTAATTAAAAAATCCATTAATTCATCAAATTAGGTTTCTTAATTGAATATTAACTAAAAATATTATTTCTGTTTTAAAAACCATTTACAAAGTAACAACAATAAAATGATTGTATATTATATATACAAAAATAATGTACATAATCATAGTGATATAGTCTAGTTACATAACCCCTTATAACACCCTCATAAGACTGAAGGGTAAGGTATGTGATGGTGACCGACTCTTGGGGAGGCTCATATAACATTGTTTGGGTGGTAATCTCTATCAACTTCCACTTCTCCCGTAGATGGTTTCGTTCAAGCTTAACATGTTGAAGCTTAGCTTGGGATTGGTCAAGAGAAAATCCTAGTGACACAACCTCATTTCCAAGTTCTAACAAATGGGCTTCATATGGATAAATTCAACTGGATGAGTCCATCGCTTCCTTTGTCTAAGTAAATTGGATTTGTTAAAGCCCTATATTTATACTAATCTTATGGTCACTGTTCAACAGCTACATTAGCAACAGTAACAATTCTTAACGGTATTTTGAAATCCAAAAACATAAAACCAAGTAACTTAATATGTTTTATAACCATTTTACATAATAATAAATTTAATTAGATCAAGAATAATTTTCATTAATAAAATTTTGGGCCGTTACAACCATCCTTTTCTAGTTGACTCTCTTCTACTATTCATTTTATCCTAGATGTATCCAAGATATCGGTGATGATAGAGGTAGATTCATATCTATTTTAATTGGGATAGTTAGGGAGCCTCTTTCTTATCATATATGGTCTCATTCTAGATCTCAACTTGCAGTTGATCTGGGATTTAAGAAGAAGGTCACTGGGTGGTTACCGACAATATAGGTTCGATTGTAAGTTGAGTTACTACCATGTTTTCTATCTTGGATATCTCTGTGTTCAAGGTGATGGTGGTGGAGGATATTTAATCTATTACATGGTGATTGTTAGAGGAATAATTTCTCGTCAGATCTAGTTTGATTCAAAATATGTTCTCTTTCTATTGATGCAATCTTTGGGGAGAAGGTATCTGGATGGTCAGTGGTGGCATGGTCTTCCTTGTATATTGGGGTGAAATTTTTTTTCTTAGTGTGGTGGGGATCAATGGGATATATTCAGTTAGTGATGGGGTATCACATGGGTGCATGGTTTGGATCTATATTGGATCGTAGTCATCAGCATCAGTGATGAGTTTTTCATCGATCACTAGTGTTTTGTTTCGCCACTAGGTGTCATCAGTCTCAAACATGGGTGTGGAGCAGTTTCTGTGTTGGTTGTAATAGTAATGATGTTCTGGAAGCATTTTTTTAGGCATGTTCTTTTAGAATATTTCTTATTTTTGGGAATTCTTGTTTTTTAGGATGCAAATGTATTTGGGAGGACTATATTTTTTCTAGTTTCATTTGGAAAGTAGTGCAGCTTTTTGAAGGTGATATTGGGTGGGAGACCTTGAAAGAGAGATGGGTGTTCTAACACTCATAATTCATCCATATATCCTTGTTTCTCTGGACATATGGGTACCCTTACATTGACCTTTTGCACAATGTTTTTAGTCTAGTTTTTCATTGAATCAGGTTGACATTTCAGTGATTTCCTCACATGAATTGTCGAGTGGGTGGCTCGAAATAGAGATAGGTGTACTAGCACCTATTATTTGGTCATACTCCCACATGTCATTGTGGGTTATAGGGTTACTCTGTCACATTGTGTTGGTCCAATATGGTGAAACTTTTTTAGAAGGTGGGTGACACATCACCATCGACTAATATCACTATTTCATTATCTTGCAGGGAGTCTATGAGACTTTTCCTGGCTCTTGTACTGATTTTTTTTCCTTTGTCACTCGAGACCATGTTTGGACCTTCAATTCATATTTCTCATAATCATTTATGCCTCTGTCCATGTATGGGTTCCTCTTCACCCTTTTCTAAAAAGGGGTTTTATTTTTTATGTTCAATAAAGGGAGATTTACCCTCAATCTATTCAAAAAATGATTGTTTAAATACTGTTATTTATTTTTATTAAAAAAAGCAATTTAAATATACCGTTATATTTTGGATTTTGTATTAAAGTGAAATATGATCTATTTGATTAATAATAATCTAATTAATTCCATGTGCCTGCTAATCATTTTTTCCATTTTCAAAAGGCCGGTTTTAGGGTTGTCGGTACCCATTACAGAACAGCATTTCCTTCAGTAACTACAACCCAGTAACCCATAAATTTAAATTTAAAAAATAAGTTAATTTTTAGTCTTAAAATGAATTTTTCTAAAAATTGTTTTCCATCTCATTTTATGCATTTATATTAAAATTAATTTTTGAAAATTATAGAAATTGAATCATGAAAAATGGATTAAATATTATAAAAAATAATAATTTTTATATAAGTTAATTTTTAGTCTTAAAATGAATTTTTCTAAAAATTGTTTTCCATCTCATTTTATGCATTTATATTAAAATTAATTTTTGAAACTTATAGAAATTGAATCATGAAAAATGGATTAAATATTTATAATTATGTGTTTAAAATTAAGTAAATAGGCCCCTTTTTATTTATGTTCTTTATTAATAGTAAACATGGTAAAAAAATCATCATAGTAAGATTAAAATGAGTAAAACATGGTTAAAACTATAAGATAATACTTTAAATAACTCTAACACTTTATTTAAATATTTTGGATGAGTGGGGTTTGACTATACTTATAAAAAACCTGATTAATGTAAAGATAAATAATTTTCATAGGTTTATTAATTAAATTTTATAGATTTATATTCATTTTAAGAATAATAATTAATTTCTCAGTCAAAAGGAAAAAAATTATTTCTAACTAAATTGGGTTTTTATACATTATCAAGTTCTACATAAAATCATGATTTCAAAATTATAAAATTTGAATTTTTAAAAATTAATTTTAAATTTTAATTCAATATTTAAAAATTATCATAGGTTTAATTTTTTATAATTTTCTGAAAAGTTTGATTTTTCAATGAATACAGAAAAATACTGATTTTTTATTATTTTTTCCCTTTAAAGTATTTACAAGTAAAATTAAATTTTGTATTAGTTTTAAAATTTCATTAGTTAATTTTAATTAAAAAATCCAATTTTAGTCCTTGGAATTATTTTTATAATTGATTTTGATATAAAAATATTTTTATAATAAAAAATGCATTTTTCTAAAAAATCATTTTTCAACATGTTTTGTGGGATTATTTTTAAATTAAATTATACCACTTATGTAGAATAAATTTTGAAAATTTTATTCTATATTTGGAATCATTGGATTTAAATTTGGTAAATAGTTCTCATTTATTTTTAGACATTATGAATAGTAACCTTATTAATTTTGTTATCGCGGTAAAGGGTAAATCGGTTAATTGAGGTTAAAAATAAAAAGATAAGGACTAATAAATGAAGCTAACACATGTATTAATTGTATTTGATGATTTTATCTAGTATATAATCATCCAAAATTAGAATATATGGCCTTTTCCATTTGTCCATGATTTTAACCTTTATGTTATTTCATATAAAAAATTAAAATGTCATTCTCTTTGTTTTATTATATCTAAATTTTTGAAATAGGGATAAATAGAGGATATATTAGGTTACAATTATTAATTTCAAATATAAATTATTATTTTCATCATGGTATTTTATTTATAATTCTTATTTATAAAATAATTACCTTAAATTCTTTTGAAACACTAATATGGTGCTTGTGAAAGTAGTGGAAAATCAATAAAATAATTTTAAAAACTCTAAAAATAATATTGTTTGAGTGACTTATAGTGATTCATTGTTTTTTAGATAATTATATCATTTTTTTGGTGTGTTAAAATTTTATATCTTAATTCCATCTTTTTATTGACTTTTTTCAAGTCAAATTAAATGAATAGTGTGAAAATTATATTAATGATATTTTATATTAAATAATGATTTATTAAAAGATTTAAATTACCTAAAAATTATATTATGAAAATTTAATGGTATATGATTTATTAAATCATCCATGGTCTATTTATGAACCATGTTTTCTTTTATAGTAACTATATTGACCCTTGAGGATTAAATTTTTTTTTTGTTATCACAGTAATCATCAAAAGGGTTAATAAGGTGTTAAAACAAAATGTTAAGGGTTAAAACATCTCCTAAACATGTCCAAATTTTATTTTATGAGATTAGTTTGACACAGAATCATGATATCCTAGAAATAAATCATTTTGGAGCCATTTGAACATGAAAATTAATTTATATTAATTTAATATTTAAAGTAATTCCAAAAGTGTCCCTCTCCTAACTTATAAAAGATTACCTCTTATCCTCTTTTCTTCGCACTAAGAAACGTTTTGGTTCAAAAAATAATTGAAAAAAACCTTACTTAAATCCATATTGATATCGTAGAGGCCTTTTTTTATCATAAAATCAACCTAGTAATTCTTTTGGTGTAAACCTTAAAAGGTTGTCTAAAGAAGAGGTATAATTCTTAACCAAGCATTTTTATTTTATTTCTTATTCTACCTACTTAAAATATAATTCAACCATGATAAAATAATAACATCAGTATTTTTAATATGCAAATATTTAATTGTGTTGATTTCATAAACTATATCAATCTTCTCTTCCATCAAATGAGAAATAAAATTTTTGTTCGTGTGTACGGTAGACTACTGCCTCACGAACCAATGTAATTATCTTTCCATAATCGTATCTCATGGATTAGTATAATGATATATTTAATTTATATATATGATATTAATGAAATATTTTTCATTATAAAAATATAATATATCGTATAATTTCTTATCTTTCCATCCATTAAATAATGATAATTCCATTTGTGCGTATGTATGGACTATTATCTCCACAAAGTGATGTGATTCATTTTTCATCATCGCATCACATGGATGATATCTATAAGAAAATAATATGATACTTATGATATAATTTTAATTCTATAAGGATAAAATAATACTTACCTTCTTTCCACATATAATTATCATTGAAAAATGGAAATGTTACGCATGCGTACGTACGGCCAACCGTCTCCATTATTGTAACATAATTAATTTTTCATAACCATATTTTATGGATGAATTTAAAATTATAATTGATATAAAAAAAGATAATTATTTAATTATAATTATTATGTATATTATGGATTAATATCCTATTTGACCATAATCAACTTATCGAAGTCATTTTGGACATATATTCCAAATATCATCAAAACGTCTGACATGAACTTAATCATATAAGTAATTGATTATAACTTGGTAAAAGGAATAATAAACTTGAAAAATGTTATTAAGTAAATACTGACATAATTTTATTATTAAGGAAGATAAATAATGTATGTTATGGTTCAACTCTAGGTAAGGGAGGCTTTACTTTAAAAACCTCTTTTTAAATGTTTAAAAGAGTTATTTTATAAATCTTTTTTTTCCATGTTAATATTTTTAGAATTTATTTATGGATGTATTTATATGGACATAAATAAATTATAAAAAAAATTGTATATCTATTTTTACTTTATTTCAAAGGTTTTCAAAAGGAATATTTTTATATATTTTATACAAAACGTTTTGAATTTCTTTACAAAAGACAAAAGGAATGTAATATTTTAACGTATACAGTGACAACCAATTTTCTATCCTCCATAATCGTTAATTTATATTTGAATTCCTTTATAAGCATACAAGTTTTATTCAAATAAAAACCCCAATTTCCCGTTATTTTTATATTTTTAGTTTCTAAGATTGGGTTTTAAAGAAAAGGGATATAACAATATCCAAAAATCATTTCTTATGGGTGAAAAGAATGTTTTTATGGTGTAATATTTTATATGCTATGATTATGTTATGGTTATTGGAAATTATTATGATGATGTTTGGTTCCTTTATAAAATAGGGATATGTTTTTTCATTATAAACCAATGATGGGTGGTTCTGGTATAAACCAAGGATAGGTGGGTCTGTGATAGCCCTTCAATGCATTGGGTATGGAAGTCGACCGTATTAGTTATTCAATTTGTAAGAGTGAGATATAAAATGATGTCCCAATTTACCTATATGATTTTTATATAAATTATATATGTTTTTATAGAAATATTATGATTTATCAAGGTAATCTAATGATATTATGTTTTAAATTAAAGTATATGTTGCTTCTTAAGGGTGAAAAGTATAACTTTGTGAAAAAGTTTTCATAAGATTTTCATGATTGAAAAGAAACCTTTATGAGTTTTATTTTTCCTTTTAAATTCTTATGAAATTATTTATGAAAATATTTTATCATATAAGTTGATTTATTGGGTAATAAATTTTTTATTTGTAACCCAAAGTTTATTTTGAAAAGGGTAAATTTTTATAATATTTGTGGACTAATGGTTTCTTTATTTATTTTTATACCCCTTACAGAGATTTTTGTGCTCATTACATGTTTTAAAATGTTTTTCATGGTGTTTTAGGGATTAAAAGATATAAGGATGAGTTTGAGATGAAAATTATAAAGATATATTGTGAAAATAAAACTTTTTGTATCTTAAATTTTTTGTTCCGTGGGAAAAATGTATAATGAATTGAAATTTTTACATTATAATTTATGCGTTTGTTATGTAATGGTTATGAATTAAATCTCTAAAAATATTGTACATAAATATATTTAGGTATAAATAATGATTAATGATTGTCTAATGATACTAGAATATGTATTATTTAAGGTAGAGTCCTTATATTTGGTATCAGATCAAGTTTTAGATAAATTTATGGGTTAGGATAATGTTAATAGAATACCTATAAGATAATTTACTTTATTGTTAAGTTGAAATGATATAGAATTTTAAGATTATTATATTGATTCATCTAAACTATGTCTATTGAGAATTTTTTTTCATAGAGGAAACAGGGAAGCTGAAGTAGGAAGGCGCTAAGGGGGTGATATCCTTCTAAATCAGCAACCTATAGTGGTAGGAATTAGAATAGAGTAGTTTTTAAAATTATGGATCAGTTGACACATGAAATAAATTGTAGTGTAATCCATGATAAAGGGTATTCATATCTACTATATAGGAACATTATTATATCAGGGATTTTTATGAGACAACCTCCTACAACATTTGGTGTATCTTCTGACCTAGTGGTAGCTGAGGTAAATTTTAACACTTTGGAAAAGATATTCTAAGTCATGGGTTGTTTGGATCATTTAAAGGAAAATTTATTTGTTTACCATTTTGAAGGTGAATCCAACCAGTGGTGTTCAATGGTTAATAATATTAAATAAATATAAGATATTTATGCCTTAGAATTAGATGAGTTTAAGAATATTTTCTTTCAAAAATATTTTCTTAATGTTTTTCAACTTAGGGTGGAAAAACAATTCTTGGAATTGAGATATAAGGAGGAAGATTTAGTGGACACATATGAATAAGATTTCACTCTATTGTCAAGGTACATACCAAATTTTATCTCAGGTCATAATAGTAAAATTAATCAGTTTTACTCAGGATTAAAACCAAGATATCAAATGGAATTACCTTACCATATATTAAAAAGTTATAAGAAACTCATCTGATGTGGAGAAAAGGTAAAAATACAATTTACCAATGATCATGTATCCTATTATAGTAAGAAGAAAAAAGGGTTCATATGGGAGGCAATGTGAAAGAATCCATCAAAGAAATTTAAAGGTAAGAAAATAAAGTTTCTAGTTTTTGATAGGTATAGTAAAAATTCCTCTGGGGAATGTTTTATAAAATATAGTAATTTATTCATATGTGTTAAGTCTAGTCATATAGCCTATGACTACAAATAAAATAATCTACAATAGTCTAACAATTGTAAAACAGATATATTGCCAATAGTGAGATGTTTTAATTACAAGGATTTGGGGTAGTATGATAACATGTGTCTGAAGTTAGTCACTCGGGGTGGAAATCATCATGATCAAAATTAAAACTGTGTGAAAAAAATTATTTGCAACTACAGTTTATTTTGGTCCATTTAAGGAATTTTTGACAGGTATGATACTTATTTTTTCAAATTATTCTCATGCCCTATTTCACTTTTGATCTTTGTGTTCCTTCATTTCTGATAATTTTTCAAGTAAAATGGGAATGTCACCTTAAAAAAAGATTATTTAAATTTTAGTAAAAAAATTATGTGTAAATATTAAAGCAACCAAGAATTATAGGAATCTTCCACTTTTTATTACTAGAATAGTATTTCTTAAAAATATTGTTGAACTGTCCATGGTAGAATTTGTTTTTTTTTTGAATTAGATTTTAATTTATCATGATAAGATAGATTAAAAATATAAGAAAGTTATATTAATTTATTTCATACCTTTTATAACCTACCAATAAGATAAGTAATTGATTATAAATGGAAGTGAGAGTTACACATCTCATGTTGTTGAATAGAGAAAAACTGTTCAAATTAGTGATGTGCTGGTAGTGAATGAATATATGGATTCTTTTCTTGATGAATTTCCTAGTGTTATTCCTGATCAGGAAGTTGAATTTACTAACGACTAAGTTTCTGATGCTAAGCCAATTTCAAAACCCCCTTATCAAATGGTTCAAGTATAACTTCTAAAATTGAAAATGGTAGTTGAAATAATTTCTTGATAAAGGTTTCAATCATCCTAAAACATCAGCATAGGGTGATCCTATTTTTTTAAAAAAAATAAATATGTTTCCATGTGGATTTTTATTTATTATAGATCCTTGAATAAAATAACGATTAAGAATAAGTATCCTTTACCTTATATCAATAATTTTTTTGAACAACTCTAGGGAGCGCAGTATTTTTTGAAGATTGATCTCATATCAAGGTACCATCAGTTTAAGGTGAAGGTGGATGGCATTCTAAAAAAATTAATTTTATATTATATAATATCATTATGAGTTTTTAGTTATAGCCTTTTGGTTGTCTAATACACCAACTATTTTTATAGACCTTATGAATAGATATTTTCATGAGTTATTTGTTAAGTTTTTATTGTGTTTATTGACAATGTATTGGTATATTCTAAAATTCATGAGGAACATGAAGGAAACCTAAGGATTATTTTAAAAACCCTTAAATGAAAGAAATTATATGGAAGATTTAGTGAGTGTGAATTTTGGTTTCAAAAAATTTATTTCCTTGGTTATATTGTTTCTAAATATGGAATAACAATTGACCCTATTAAAACTAAAATTATTAAATAATGTCCAAAACCTACAAATTTCTAGTAGATTTTTAGTTTTCTTGGATTAGTGGGTTACTATTAATGATTTGTTGAAAACAATTATCATTTGTCTATTCCACTGACTAAGTTAACTCGAAAAGTAGTTAAATTCATCTAGAAGAAAGAATGTGATGATTGTTTTTAATAACTAAAAAGAAGATTGGTGAATGATTCAGTTTTGGACCTTCCTTCCAGAAATGGTGAATTTTTTATCTACAGTATACTTCTTTGAAGGTAATTAGTTGTGTTTTGATGTATAATGATTAGTAAATTACTTATATTTCACATCAACTAAAACCTCATGAGTTAAATTATCCTAAACATGATTTAGATTTAGTTTTAGTGGTTTTTTCTTTAAAAAAATGGAGGAATTATTTATATAGAGTAAAGTGTGAAATATATAATGATAGTAAAAATTTTAAGTATATATTCACTCAAAAAGAGTTTAGCATGAGGAAGAAAAGATGGATAGAATTGATTAAGGATTCTGAATGCACAATTCATTTCCATCCTAGAAAAGAAAACAAAGTAGTTGATGCTTTGATTCAGAAAAACAATGCTATTTTAACCATGCTACGTTTGAAACATTACCCTTTGACTAATGATTTAATAAATTTTGGCCTAGAAGTTGTGGATATAGGAACTTACGCTATTTTATTTTAGGTGTTAATACCATCATTTCTATCAGAAAGAATTATGTAAGCTCATAAGGAGGAAATTTATTTATAGGAAAAGATATAATATATTAAGAAGGTAAAGTTACCAGAGTTTAATGTTGATAAAGAAAGTTTTTTCATATTTATAAAGAAATTATATTTTCCTTGCGATTCCTAGTTGAACAGATAATCATTGAGTGAAGTTCATAGTTCCCCATTTTCTATTCATCTTGGTAGCACTAAGATGTATAGAGACCTTTGGGGTATTACTACTGTTATGTAATAAAAAGATACATTGATGAATTTATCATGAAATTTTTGAATTTTCAACAAGTTAAAGTAAAACATCATTTACCAAAAGGGATGTTGTGTCCTTTCCTAGTGACATAGTAAAAATAGGAAAATATATACATGGATTTCATGGAAGGATTTACAAGGACATCACAAGGTAATAATGTGATTTGGGTTATTGTTGATCGACTAATTAAGTCTGCACATTTCCTGCCTATTCAAGATATTATGTCTTTATATCATTTTTCTTGACTTTACCTTAAGGAGATAGTCAGGTTATATTTATTTCCTCTCTCTATTGTATCTTACTATGATCTCAGGTTTACTTTTAATTTTTTTTAATAGATTTTCTAATTCGTTGGGTATGAAATTAAAATTCAATACAACTTTTCATCCTCAATATAATAGATAGTCCAAGAAAATGATTCGAAACACATAACTCATTTTTCAGGCTTGTTTAATGGATTTCTAGGTAATTTGGGATCAACATCTTTCATTAGTTTATTTTTCTTATAATAATAGTTTCTATTCTAGTATACATATGGAACCTTTTGAGTCATTATATGGAAAGTAGTGTCTAAATCCTTGTTTTTAGGATAAAGTATAATAAAGAAAGTTTATGGGGATATAATTGGTATAGGAAATAGTTTAGAAGGTAAAGATGATTCAATAACATATGAGGATATCTCAAAGAATACTGAAATGTTTTGTAGATAACCGAAGGAAAGATCTTAATTTTGAGGTAGGTAATCATGTTTTTCTTAAAGTACCTCAATAAAAAAGTGTTATGAATTTCGGTAAAAGGGGGAGTTAATTATGTGATTCATTGGACTATATAAAATCATGGATAAATTTGGATCATTTACCTTCCAATTTTCCTTTCCTATAAGTTTATCTCAGGTATACAATGTACTTCATATTTCATTGTTAAGAAAGTATGTACGAGATGCATCTCATATTTTGAGCCCTAAAGTAGTTTAGTTGGAAGAGAACCTTTATTATAAGGAACAACATGTTTATATTCTTGACCATGGATAGAAAATATTTTATAAAGATTCAATTCATGAATTTAATTTTTTTTTGGAAAAACTATATCATTGAAGCAGTATCATGGAAATCTGAAAATGTTATGAGAGAAAGATAACTCCATTTATTAATAAATGAAAAAAATTGTGACTATGCAATTTCCAAAAGGGTGAATAATTTAAAAACCTATAAAGTCTTAAGATAAATAATTTTCATATTTTTATTAACTATATTTTATAGAGTTATATTCATTATAAGAATATTCGGTAATTTCTTTATCAAAAGGAAAAAATATTATTTCTAACCAAATTGGCTTTTCATACATTATATGGTTTTATTTAAAAACATGAATTCTAAATTATATAATTTTAATTTGAAAAAATTAATTTCATTTTTCAATTCAACATTTCAGAATTATCTTAGGATAAATTGTTGATAATTTTCTAAAAAGGATGATTTTTTAATGAATAGTGAAAAATATTGATTTTTATTGAAAACACTTTTTTATTTTAAACTATGTACAAGTAAAATTCTATTTTAGATTAGTTTTAAAATATCATTAGTTTCTTATTATTAATAATAATCCAATTATATTCCTTGTAATTATTTTTATACTTTATTTTGGTAAAAATATATTTTTATACTAAAAATGCATTTTTCTTGAAAACTGGTTTTCATCACGTTTTACAGGTTTAGTTCTAAATTAAATTATACAATTTATTTGAATTGAATTTTCAAAAACTTTATTCCATATTTGGAATCAATTTGTCCAAATTTGGTAAATATTTCCTTTTTATTTTTTGGTGTTATGAATAATAACCTTAATAATTTTGTTACCATGATAAAGGGTAAATCGGTTAATTAAGGTTAAAAAATGATATGGACTAATAAATTACCCTAAAATTTTCATTAATTATGTTTTATGAGTATATATAATTTATAATAATTCAAAATTTTAATATATGACTTTTTTCCATTTCTCCATGATTTTGACCTTTATATTATTTTGTATAAAGTAAAGTCAAAAATATCATTCTCTTTATTTTATTAACACTAAATTTTTTATAAACAGAAGATATGTTCAGTTATAGGTATGAATTTTAAATATAAATTATTTTTTCCATCATGTTATTTTATTTCTAATTTTTGTGAAGAAATAATTACCTTAAATTTCTATACAACACTAACATAGTACTTGTGAAAGTGGTGGAAAAATCAATAAAATGATTTTTAAAAACTCTAAAAATAATATTATTTTAGTGAGTTATAGTGTCCCAATAGTTTTATATATAATTAAAAAATATTTTAGGTGTGTTAAAATTTTATATTTTAACTTCAACTATTTTTTTAATTTCAAATTAAATGAATAGTGTCGAAAAATCACATTGATGATATATTATGTTAAATAATGTTCTATTAAATTATTTAAAATTCCTAAAAATATTATATTAATTCAAGTTAATTTGATACTATTAAATCAACAATGGTATAATTATGATCTGTTTTTCCTTTTATAGTAACTATATTGACCCATAAAGATTAAAAAACCTTGTTGTCACTATAATCATCAAAAGGTTTAATGAGGGGGTTAAAACAAAATGATAAGAGTTAAAACATCACCTAAACGTTTCAAAATTTTATTTTATTATAGTATTTCAACCCATATTCATCCCATATTTGAAATAAATCAGTTTGTATCCATTTTTTCATTAAAATTAATTTATATTAATTTAATATTTTATGTAATTCCAATAGTGTCTCCCCTCTTACTTATAAAAGGGAACCTCCTATCCTATTTTATTCACACATGAAAAACACTTTGGTTTAAAAAATACCTGACCAAATACCTTTCTTAAATCCATAATCACATCTTGTATTCCTTGGTTTTATCATAAAACTATCCTAGGAAAGATTTTGGTGTAAACCTTAAGAGGTTGTCCGAAGAATAGGTATAATTCTAATCCAAACGTGTTTGTTTTATTTTTTTTATAACTTATTAAAATATTCTTAAACCATGATAAAATAATATAAAAAATATATTAATGTATTTATTTTTTATTATATAAATTTAATAATCTATATCCATCTCCTCTTCCATCAATTGGGGAATGAAACCATCGTTCGTGTGTAAGGCGGATTATCGCCTCGTGAACTGATGTAATTCGTTATCCATCACCATATTTCATAGATAGCTATAATTATGGATTTAATATATATATATATATATATATATTCATGAAATATTTATAATTATATAATATATCATATACTTTCTTACCTTTCCATCCATTGAAGAATGATAACGTCGTTCATGCGTACGTGTGGGCTACCACCTCCATGAAGCAATGTGATTCATTTTTCATCACCGTATCACATGGATGATATGTATATATATAAGTAAATTATATATTATTTATTATATAATTTTCATTATTTAAGGATAAAAAAATTCATATCTTATTTCCATAAAGATCATTGAAAATGAGAATGTTACTCATGTGTATGTATGGCCTACTGTCTCCATGATTGTAAAATAATTAATTTTTTATAACCATATTCTATGGTTGGTTTTAAAATTATAATTTATGGATAAAAATTATAATTATTTCATAATTATTATTCTATATATGATGAATTAATGACCACTTTGACCATAGTGAACTTACCAAAGTCATTTTGGACATATGTACCAAATATCATCAAAATGTCTGACGTGAACTTAATTGATTAAGTAATAAATTATAACATTGTAAAAGGAATAATAAACTTAAAAAATATTCTTAATAAATTAAATAATTAAAATAAGTTTATTATTTATGAAGATAAAGAACAAACATGATGAGTTAGACTCAAGGTAAGGGACACATTACTTTAAAACCTTGTTTTAAATGTTTCAAATATTTATTTTCTAAATATTTTTCTTCCATGTGCATATTTTTAGAAATATTTTATGAATGTATTTATATGGAAATAAATGAATTATAAAGGAAATTTTATGAATTTTTTTCTTTCCTTAAAACATTTTTAAAATGAATCTTTTTATGTATTTTATGCAGAACTTTTAACTTTGTTTACAAAAGACAAAAGGAATGTTCTATTTTAACATATACAGCGAGAATGAATTTTATTTTTACTATAACTATTATTTTATATTTAAATTCCTTTATAATATTTCATGTTTTCTTCAAGTAAAACCCCTCTTAACCTTTATTCTAGGAATTTTAGTTTTGAAAATTTGGTTTTAAAGAAAATGGTTATATCAATATCTGAAAATTCTTTATTATGGGTGTAAAGAATGTTTTCATGATGAAATATTATATATTTTATGATTATGTTATGTTTCTTATACATTATTATGATGATAGGTTCTTCCATTATAAACCAAGTATGGGTAGTTCCATTATAAACCAAGGATGAGTGGTTTTTTTATAAATCAAGGACAAGTGAGTCTATGATATCCCTCCAATGCATTGGGTATGGAAGTTGACTGTATTGTTTATTCCATTTGTAAGCGTGTAATATAAAATTATGTACCAAGTTACCTACATGATTTTTTATTTTTTCTATGGTTTTTAAAGAAATATTATGATTTCACAAGGTAATATAATGATCTTGTGTTTTAAAGTAAAGTATATTCTAACTCTTAAGGGTGAAAAGTATAACTTTGTGATTAATTTTTCATAATATTTTTATGATTTCAAAGAAACCTTTATGATTTTTATTTTTCCTTTTGAATTATTATGAATTTTTTTATGAAATTATTTGGGCTGAGAAGTTAATTTCTTAGGTAATTTTTTTTATTTTTAATCCAAATTTTATTTTGAAAAATGAAATTTTTTTATAATTATTTATAGATTAATGGTTTCTTTCTTTATTTTTATGTCCCTTACTATGATTTTTATGCTCATACCATGTTTTAAAATGTTTTCCATTTGTTTTTAAGTATGATTGTAACGACCCGAAATTTTGAATAAATCTTGTTTCCTAATTTTGTGTGTTATTTTATTTTATTTTTGTACTCAACAAAAATGTTTCATTTGATAACATGAGTATTATTAAAATGAGACCGTTGGGTTTTGACTATTATATGACCATTGGTCAATATGACTACTGGAAACTAAACGTTTTGATTATTGTCTCTAAATACAAGTAATCTTGGTTAATTAATATAGAAAAAAGATTCGATGGCCTCACCCAATAGTCTTGGACCGATCGAAGCTCATCTAATAGAACTTGGGAAGGAGGTAGCACCACTGGGATTTTCTCTGGACCAAACTCAAGCCGAACTTCATCATGTGAAGCTAGAACGGAATTGCCTTCGCGAGAAGTTCAAACTGATAGAAATTACTACTCATGCGATGTTGGCCAAGCCTCCCTCGGATTCTCTCACATTAGCACACCTTACACTTAGGTCCTATGCTGGTGTGATAAGGGGCTATGTAAGGAGACCGTAACTGCCTTGTGTAACCCTTTATTTTAAATAAAAATTTTGATTTCTTCTTATGATGAAGTTTATGAATTTTCAAATGTCCATATAAATATATTATGCATATTTTTGATGAATTTTAGAAAAAGGATATTTTAAAAAAATTTAGGTAAACCTTAAATAATTAAAAATGTGTAATGATATTCCAAAAATGGTCTTCTACAATTATGTCCAGTACGAAATTTTGAGTCTAATAAGATCAACTTGATTTTTGATGAATAGTAAATTATGAATAGTGATTTTATGATTAGGATTAGTAATGTGACCAAATGGATTAGTAATA
Organism: Viscum album; assembly: GCA_963277665.1. Classification (NCBI taxonomy): domain Eukaryota; kingdom Viridiplantae; phylum Streptophyta; class Magnoliopsida; order Santalales; family Viscaceae; genus Viscum; species Viscum album. The sequence continues at coordinate 1,549,017,686 of OY728125.1, read as the reverse complement.
TCACTTAAAGAAAGTTTTAATATAATTTAAACACCTTGATTAAGTAATGTGATTCAATAAAATGGTTAAATAACAGTTTCATAAATTATTCTTCAAGTATTGGTTTTTTCAGGTGAATAGTGTTTTTTAATTAAAAATTAAATTAAAATTATTTATAAAATTATTTTTATAAAATGGATTTCATTTTTGAACTCAGAGCATCGATATTATGTTAAGGTAATTTTTGGGGTTTTTTCTGAAAAAATGAATTTTCGGTGAATAGTGTATTTATTTAAAAATTAAATTGAAAATATTTAGAAAATTATTTTTATAAAATAGAGTTCATTTTTTAAATCAGAGCATTGATATTTGGTTAATGTGAAATTTTGGGATTTTTCTGAGAAAGTTGAATTTTCAGTGAATAGTAAAAATACAGTTTTAGGGTTTCGGCATGTTTAATGACATCATAACTATGTCATGATGATGTCGTGAGATATTTTATGGTTTGGACGACCAAAGGTGATGAATTATTGTATTGGGGGGCCCATGTGTCCTAACTTCATGTGAAATATCTTGGGAGAGCACATGGTTTTGAGAAACCCACTTATGAGGTGTCCCTTGGCCATTAATGCCTTGTCCCCTCACTTTCCCTATAAATACCAAGCCCTCCTTTCATACATTCGACTCCCCACTCTCCCCCAACGAATTTCTAGTCTCCTTACCTCCCAAGGAGTCCTCCCAAGGTTCCCCCAAGCCATCACGTTCCAAACCTTTGAGTTTTAAGAGTTACGTTTTAAGGTAAGGGATCTGACCCCTCTCTTTCTTTTCAAGTGATCTCTTTTATGTCATTTATTTTATGCTCCATGTTCTTATGTTGGAGGATGTTCTTTTATATTCATTATACTGTCCTTTTTATGTTCATATGATGAGATACCCCCTCTTACTCTCATCATTTCATTTTAAGAATGTTTAAGTGACGCCGTTAGGCTGCCGAATTTTTAAGGGATTCTTTCACCCTTCTCATTTTCAAGTTCTATTTTCTTGTCAAGTATTTCAAGTTACTTTATGTTGGGGTATGATCTCTATATATATCATACTGATCATCTATTTTCATATGATGAGCGACCCTTTTTGATCTCGTCAATTCATTTTTGTTGAATTTTAAGTGGCGCCGTTAGGCTGCCGAATTTTTAAGGGATTCGTTCACCTTTATCATTTTTAAATTTTACTTTCATGTCAAGTCTTTAAAGTTCCTTTATATTATGTTGGGGTATGATCTATATATCTATCATACTGATATTTTATGATAATATGATGAGAGACCCCATTTTATCTCTTCAATTTAGTATTTTGAAGTTTTAAGTGGCGTCGTTAGGCTGCTGAATTTTTAAGTGGTTCTTTCACCTTTCTCCTTTTTTTCAAAGTTCTAATTCCATGTCAAGTCTTCAAAGTTCCTTTGTATTATGTTGGGGTATGATCTCTATATCTATCATACTGATATTTTATGTTCATATGATGAGATACCCTATTTGATCTCATCAATTCATTTTTGGTTGAATTTTATGTGACGTCGTTAGGCTGCCGAATTTTCATAAGATAAATCCTATTTTTGTCTTCCTTCCATGTTTTTCATTTCAAATGGTATGTCCTTGAAATTTCATTACCATGTTCATATATCCTTATTATTCTATCCCTCTACTGTTTTATGGGTCATTTATGATTGTTTGACTCATGTCCCCTCTCTTTTCAACATTTTCTAAAACCCTGTAACGTAGTCGTTATGTTGTAGAATTTTCATCTCAAGATGCATCTCCCTCTTTTCTCAAAATTATTTTATGTTATAAAGTGAATACTCAAAGCTCATATTTCTACTGGGGTATTCACATATATATACCAAAATTTTTTATTTTAAATTCTGGGATTTACATACATGAAACCTGCTCTCCCCTTCCGTGGGTTTAAAGTGACATAAAGATCATGTCTTTAAAGATGTTTTTAAAACGTTATGATTATGAAATGAAACACATTTATTTTATGATATATGGGTTATTTATGAAATTTTTTATGATGATATATGTGTATCACATGATAATAAAGACAAATTAAGGGTTCTCCCTGATAGCGCTCTAATGCATTGGGTAATGATGTAACCACTAGAGATTACAATTTTCACGATATCTTGGTGAATAACCTTGGTAATTTTCAAATGACACCTTGGGGATGGACCTTGGTGATATGTTCATGATTGTATATGTTAAATGATGTAGCCACATATTCAAGTTATGAAAAATGTTATTTTTATTATGAAATACCTGATGATTTCTTTCTCCTGCCTTAAAGTTCTTTTCATGACCTTATTGAAGTATCTCAAGTTCACATGTAAAATTTTTCTCTTGTTTCCCTTACTAGGCCTTATGCTCACCTTTTCTTTTGATGTATGTCCTCAGGTTATGAGATGCAGTAATGAACCTAGGATGAACTTAAGTATAAGCCTTTAAAGTGTTTAAGAAGAATTTTTTATGTTGTTTTCATGTATTATGTTCCTAGTTTCCAAGACACTAAACCTTAAAGATCCTCAGTTTTGCGTAATGTAATGAAATTTTATGTTATAAAAATGCGGGATGCTATAATGATTAGGGAGAATGATGAGGTCGAGATGAAAATTGTGAAGATGTTTCATAAAAATAAAACTTATTATATCTTAAAAGTTTTGTTTTGTGGGAAAATTCATACTAAATAGAAGTGTATGAATTATAATATATGTGTTTTTTATGTAAGGGTTATAACCTAACTCTCTAAAACTGTAAACCATAAAAATCCTTGGGGATGCAATAAAATAAATTTTTATCTATTGATACTATAATATGTATTGTTTAAGGTCAGTTCTTTATAATTCCCATCAAATATTCTAAGTTATATAAATTTTGTGCGATCTTTCTTTGATAATGACTTATATATTATTTTTAAGGAAACAAAAATACAAAATTCCACTCTCTTTTATTTTAAAAATTACATAATTTTTCATGGGGATAAAAAGAGGTTATTAATAGTTATAAATAGTTATTTTGAATAATAATAAATTATTTTTATGGTAGTAATTTGTTTTATATTTTTATTGATGGTATAATTACCTTAAATTCTTATGCAACGCCGACATAGTTCTTGTGAAACTAGTAGAAAAATTTACTAAATAATTTTAAAAACATTAAAATAAATATTTTTTTAATTAATTATGGTGTTACATGAATTTTTATGAGTAATTATAATGTATAATTTATGGTAAAAGGATCTATATTTGAAATACATTATTTTCTTCCTAAAATTATATTCAAATTAAATTAATTGTCCCAAAAATAAAATTGATGATATTTTATATTATATAATATTTTATTAAATGATTTGAAAATAATAAAAAAAAATCAAGAGGAAAATTGGAATGAGAAATATTATAAAATTTCATAAATGGACCATTTAAGAACCAATTATTTCCTTATAATTAAATTTATAACCATTAATTATTTAAAAATATGTTATGGTGGTTAAGGATAAAAAGGGTGAATGAGGGGTTAAACCAAAGTGATAAGGGTTAAAATTACCTAAAAGCTGTCTAAATAATATTGGATAAGTTTATTTAATCTCTATATCATATTTAATTTTAAATTAATCTAATTTAGAACTACTTGTCTATGAAGTATACTTTATAATATTTTAATTATTTGAAAAAATACAGGAGTACTCCTCCCCTCACTCATAAAAGTCACCTCATCACCTCCCTTCAACACATCTTCTTGAGCCACTTATCTCATCTAAATCCTACCTAATTCTATTACCAGCTGCCCTATAAATTTTTTATAGGTGATAGTATTATTAAAATATAATACCCATTATCCTTAATAACATATACAAAGGTGACACTTGAAAAATATGAGGTTCGAACACGTACAAAGAAAGATGAGACTTGAGGTAGGGGTTTATTGTATCAAATTGTCTTATTTGGGATATATGTTATTGTATGAACCTATATTATTTTATGTGGTGTATATTAAGACTTTTTAACATTTTATATCATGAATATCCTTATTTTTATTGCATTTAAAGTACATTTGAAGTTATTCTTTCATGTGGTTAACAGTTCAAAAGTTACCAAAGCAGTAAGGGTTACGTTATAATATCTATATTTACTGGGATTATTTATACTTAATTTTATATTAAGGAAATTATATGAAATATCTTTCTTAAACCCATTATTTTTTCTTCTCCTTTTTATATTTCTATAGATATCATGATTCTCTATAGTTTTCCTTTATTTGGTACTCAAATATAACCTAAAGAATGTTTTTAAGGAAAACTTGTATTATTTATCCTTATGGTCCGAAAAATCTTTATTCCATGTTAATATTTTTCTAAAATATTTTAAATAAAGTTATATTATATTCTCAAATTATTGTTTCGATTCATTTTTTACTATGATTTACTTTTTACAAAAAGTTTTAAATGGATTTTCAAAATGAAGCACTTTTTTAATTTTTATCAAAGTGTGAAAGAATGTTTTTTAAACGTAGATGGATTGAGAATATTTTCCCAACATCATGACCTTTATTTTATTTTAATCTTCCTTTAAAAAATTTAGGGTTATTTTTAAAAAAATATTTTTATAAATATTTTTGTAATTTTTATTTTTCAATTTATAGGAAGAAAAATATATTATCACATGTTTTCAAAGAAATGTTTAAATTTCCTTTTAAATTATTTTTTCATGTAATTAAATATCCTTTTATTTTTCTTATTCTCTAATGGGGATATGTTCTTAAAATACTATCTATATTCTTTATTTATATGGTATATGATGACATGGAAACTGATAAGAAACTCGTTTTCTTTCCACGGTTTAATTAAGCTACGATGAATAATCTTTTTATTGTGATAATGATGATGATATATATATGAAAACCATTGATTTTACATGGGTTACACTATGATGAAATGATAAATTTTTGTGATCTCAAAGGGCACATGGTAGGTTATCCTAAGAAAAAACTAGGGTACACAGGGGGTTATCTCAAGCCTAAAGCAGGTACGCTGGTGGTTAACCCAATCCTAACATGTGATTAATGCTTTGTATGGTTATGTGATGGGTGAATATGATATAGATCATGATGATAGGTGGGGTTTTTATATCCCTCTAATTCATTGGGTAGTGATGATGGAGTTGAAAAACTTCTAATAGATGATGGATTTGAGAAACTCCTAAGATACAAAGGAGTTAAGAAACTCTGAAGATATGATAGAGCTAATTGGATGTAAGTTACTCCTAAGATAATGTTGGCAATGGCGGGCTAAGAATTTCCATTATAGGAATTTGTCCACAATGATAGTTATGGAAGTGAACGTTGACTAATGAAATAATTTTCTCTATTTATGTGTGTTCTACAAACTTATTTCTTATTCTTATGATCATGTTCTCATACCCTCATACATATCTTAGGCTCAAATATGATCATTGATATATATCTCCCATGTTTTCCCTTTCTAAGCATCTAAGATAACCCTTTATTATGTATCCCTTTACCAGGGTTATGAAGAAAGGTTTTAAGTATGTTATTACTAATAAGGATACTATATTTAAAAAACTTAGTGGGATATGATTTATATTTTTATGAACTATTTGTTTATGTGTCTAAGTTTCCAAATACACTTAACTTTTAAAATTCTCGAGAAAGTTTTATTATGGGTAATAATGAATATTCATCTAAAATAATGAAATATCTAGGTATGTGAAGCATGGGTTTCTATAATATAATTAGGTTATATATATATTTGGGTATATTATTTTATGAATGATTAATGTTCTTTGACAAAGGATAAGTATCTTGATATATCCTAAGAGAGTATGATAGATTTCATATTATGAGTTAATCCCGAATTACAAATATATTAATAGTACCCTATCCTACTTTAATTAGTGGGTAATAATAAAAAATGTGAGGATAAAATTCATTTAATGTGTTAGAATGTAATGAACTAATATTTCACTACATGTTTTCCTTAAATAAATAATGGGTTCGATAGCTTGCTCTACATGCAACGCCGAACTAAAATGAAATTGTAATATATTTGGATAAAAATATATCTAATAAATATGACTGTTAAAAACTATTCAATTAAATAGAATTCATGATTATAATTAACCACATTATGAAATATGTGTACAAATAAATAAATTTTTACCATTAATATAAATGAAATTAAATTAGTATAGCTAAACAACCAATAAAATAATTTTATGCTTAAAAATATATGTTTTTTAAATTGGATTTTTATTTCAAGAAACTATCTATATCATTATTAAATAATAATAACATATATCAATTATATTATTATTATATTAACACCAAATTAACTATAAATTTATATGAAATAAGAATAAAGAATATTTAACATTTTTAAAAACTATTTTTCTATATGAACTGTTTTCCACAATATTTTTCAATTTTATTAAATTATCAAATTATCAAATTTTATAAATTTAATTTTAAAAAATTAAATTAATTTTTGGATTAATAATAATAATAATATAATACTAATATTAATATTTGTGATTTTAATAAAATGATTGATTGTTAGTTAAATAGTGAAAATACTTTATTTATAAAAAAATGAATTTTACAGCATTATTAGTATATAAGTATGGATTATAAATTCATAAAAACATTTTATAAGAAAAAAATTATTCCTTACCTATTATAAACACTCCTATAAACCTTAATATGTTTTTTTATTCTAAAATACCATCCTTCAAAGGTTTAACCCCCTTCACAAAGAGGATAACCCAACTAGTGAGGTATAGATTTCTAATCATTTCTTTCTCTTTTATTTTTCCTTCTATGATTTTATTATTTCTAAAAAAAATTACCATATTAAGATGATAAAATAATTATAATTATTATAATTTTATGTTTTTATAATGATTTCATAATCTTTAACCACCCTTCCCTTTTTCCCTAAGAAAATTGAAAATGATATTTGTGTGTGTGACCGTCTCCACAAAACGGCATGTTTCGTTTTCCTTAACCACCTTATATGGTTGGTCCTAATATTGAATTTAATAAATAAGTATTATATTGATAACATATTTTTAATTCTAAAATTATAAAACTTATTATTCATTTCTCCCATTATATAGAAAATTAAATCGTCAACCATGCGTGCATATGGACTACCGCTTACATGGAACCATTGATTTCTATTTGTATTTTCATCACTATCTTACATGGATGTTCATGAAAATGGTTTTAATGGATAAATATGATTTATATTATATAATTAAGGTTATTTTATGAAAAATTTGAGAACCTATTAGAGATATAGTAAACAAATGATTGTTTTTTACTTCAATTATTTAAAACAAGTGTACTTAGAGGAAAATATTTAATTCAAATTGTGTAATATTTTCATATACAATACTTATTATTTTAATACTTTATAATTCTGATATATCACAATAATAAATACTAAATTATATCATTATGCTACTTTTGTAACTATTTTTCAACTATATCACCTCATAACCATCTGTTAAACATGGTATATTCATGTTTGGGTCAATTTGAAAACCTACTTGAACAATGAAATGAAATTATATCATGAATGATTGTGAAAACGTAATTACTATTATAAATATTCAAATTATTATTATTTTTTATTATATAAAAGATATATCAATATTTAACTCACTAATTAAGAAAACACCCTTCACAGGTTAAATATCATCGAAAAATGTCCGTTATCGATTTCATCTTCTAGGATAAAGACTAAAGTAATCATGAAAGGAAATATAAACTTAATGAATAATTTTAATTAATCCATTATAGTAACTATAATGAACTTTTAAGGATGAAATCTAAGAGAAAATTTAATAACAACACTACTATTACGAAACTAGTTCAAAATTATTAAGATTACCCACACCTAAAATAAAAGAGGTAATAACTAACTAATATAAATATAGAGAATAATTATAAATAAAGTTTATAAAATTTTATATATATTAAAAAATTTATTAAATAGGTGATTAATATATTTATGTTTTTTATACAAGATCTTAAAGTGCATTCAATGAAGAGTGGAAATAAGGTAAGGGTTCTTTGTCTAAAATTTTAATTCCTTGAGACATGTTTATATTATACACCATGTTTTATTTTAAAAGGTGTACATATTTTTCCATTTTAATTTTTGATCATTATTTAATTATATTTCATGATATTAAATGTTTTATTTAAATTTATATCTCTCTCAGGGTTTTTATTCAAAAGTTACAAAGGTTGTAAGGGTTTTCTTGATCTCAATTCTGATTCTTTGAGACATGTTACATGTTAAGCACCATGTTTCCTTTATATGGTTTTATATTGATTTAATATCTTATTAATGTTTTATAATTTATTTCCTTGTAATTATTTTTATATTCTAATCTAAATCAAGTCTTTTCCTTAAATATATTTTGACTCATGTTTTACCCCAGTTGTAAGATCTTTTGGTAACTCAATTTTTCTTCATTGAGTTTGATCATTATCTTGAACTTATTTCATATAAGTTGGGTACGTTCTACCCTTTGATTTTATCATGTGGTATTATCAATTTTTTTACATTTTTACCACATAAAACTATTTTAAAATTCTTCATGATTCATTTAGTATGTTTCCTATAAGGGATATTGATAACACAAATCTCTTTTATTTGAGTAATAATGTTTTATCTTGAACTTTTCTTTTCCATGCTTGGGTTATTCCACCATAATATTTTATTATATGGTAATTTATCTACATTTATGGAGAAAAATATATTTTTATTCATAATAATGTTTTCCTACTCTTTTAAAATGTGACCTTTAAATAAATTTTTTTTAAAAATAATAAAAAGGGTTTTTTTATTTCACTTTTATATGTTTTTCCTTCTTCTACTAATTTCTATAAGATAAAATTTATATAATTTCAAGGCCATATTTTTTAATATATTTTTTTAAATAAATTTTTACAAATATTTTTCACTTCACCATTTGAAAAAAAAAGACTTTTGAAAGGGAATAATAACATAATATTTTACATCAATGTTAAAAATGTTTTCTAAAAGATCTTTTATGTTTTAACTTCCATTTCCATTTTAATTTTTAAAATTATTTACCCTGATAGGGTTCATGTTTCAAATTTTATACTCTAATATATATTCGTATTTTGTGGTATTGAACTCATAGTACCAAATAATTTGACTCTTGATCCCTTCTTATGGGATATCGTTCAAAGCATTCTTTTAAAGGATATTTTTCATTAAATTCAACATCATTATGAGTTTATTTAGTTACACTAGGAATATTTTATTTTGAAGAAATCCACCTTATTTCTCTATATGGATTGTGTAATGTTATTTTCTATAAATATATGAACCATCACTACTTTTTTATTGCCTAACCATCCATCTTGAATAGGAATAAATTTTATTATAATGCCTTTGCTTTGTGAACACGCTATATTTCTTTATTTTTATTGAAGGGTGTTCACATAGATGTTATACATAGATTTATTGGGGAAAATATTTTCTTAAAAATATACCATTTATCTATATAGTAAAAATATTATATGATTTATTATCTTTATTGAATGGTATTTACCTATAAATATGCCGAATATCTTCGGATATAGATTTATTTCCATGGTTTTGTCTTATTATGATTATTAATAATTTCCTTATGTGTATCCATTTTAAAATGATATTAAATCTATTTTATTTTTTGGTTTCTTTTTTATGTGATGAATAAAATCCATTTTCTTTTCATGGTCTCTTTATGATGTGTTTTATAAAACCCAAATTCTTTCCAAGGGTTCTTTATGATATGATGAATTCTTGATTTCTTATAGGACATGTAAGTATGTATAATTGATTTTTATAGTCTTATATCTCCCTTCAATTCATTATTTAAGAGTTTATATCATGTGAGATAGGAATTTTCAAGTATTTTTTAGTTTCTCGTAATCATGGACACTGGTGGTGTGTCTCAATAAATATGTGTTCCTAATACTAATGTATGTGCCAAATTTAAAATATGTTTCATAGGTTTATATTTATTATCATGACTATGAAATTACCTCATGGATCATGTTTATTGATTCACTTTTTTTATTCATGTCTTATTTTATTTCAAGATTTGTGTCATGATTCATAACTTGATCATTGTTAAGTATGATTTTCTTTTGTATCTTGATTATATCCATATATTAATCTTATACTCACTTATGATATTTTATTTTCATCTATCCAGTTTACCCATACTAAGCATATAAGCTTACACTTTTATTATGTTTCCATTTCCCTAGGTTATGAATATGAGTATAACTTATGAGAAGTCTATAGAGAGTCTAGTGTGGCTCAATTATGTATAAATGTTCAAAAGTGTTGTAAAATAATATGTTTATATGGCTAGTCTCTAAGAAACTAAGCCTATCAGTCCCTAAGTTGTGAGAATATTTGGTAGATTTATTAATTTAACCATGGAATCAAAGAAGTTTTTATATTAATTTTATCATGTATCACTATACCATGCCACACTAAGGGATATTGCATTATTAGTTACTCGCAGAGGAAGGATCTCCCCAAAGCCTGAGGGGCTACGCTGTAAGGGTTTCTTGAGGGGGAAGTCTCACACTGCATCAAGTGTGTTGTGTTATAAATAGTGTTTAAAAGGTAGCATCATCAAGATATTATAGGAGTCTCACACCATGGATCCTTGGGTCACACCATAATAGGTGACCAGGGGTAGGCATTGCACCATGACATAGTGGACCATACTGCAGTGCAGCCCTAGTTGAGGTGTGTTCCACCATAACCCCATTGGTTCATGACACAATTAGGGATCAAATGATGAAAAATTAGCAAGATCCTTCCCTCATTAATCCTCCTTTGGATTCCCCTTTATGGGGGTTGGTTTTTGAGGAATTTTCATGGAATTTTATAGGGTTTGAGTGATAATTCTACCAGATCATGGTGAGATCATCCAAAACATTGGGTCTTTTTCATATAGTGGATAAAAGAATTTCATAGGTTAATAAATTCACCTTTATGTTCATAGTTTCAATTGAGTTATGATAGGGTGAATTGTGGATATTTCATACAATTTTGGTTAATTTTTAAATGTGACATGGTGGTCAACAATCGTGGCATAAATGGGTTTTGGTTTGGGCTTGGATGAGGTTTAGATGGAGAAAAAAATTGAGGGGTTAAATCTTGTTTGAGGTAGAAGGTATATAATTTTTTCTCAATTATTTATACATTTTTTCATTCTTCATGTGATGTGTGATCACATCAACCATGTTCACTTTATCTTCATTAAATTAAAGGGGTGTTTCTTTACCAATTTAGAATGGATATTCCTCAATGGGACCATGTATGGCTTCCCAAGTGGTGGAACCTGGTTTTATGGACAAGGGTCATGAGGTTTATATTAAGTGATATTTAACACGATAATTGAATCCTATTAGTTTTTTATTAAGTGGCCTTAGTCTCCACCGATAAAAGGAGTATGATAGATTAGGAATGGTTAGCTTAGGATTAGGCCACATGGAACTTTGAGTTACCTAATACCCTTTTGGATAGTCGATTAGTGTGTGTGGTGAGTGTTCCTTATCCACTAGTATGTATTTATTAGAGTGTGTATTTAATGGAATGGATTTATGTATAGGTTGGGTGGGAGAGGAATGACCTATCTTGACTTTAAAAGTGAGACGATCATTATTCCATCACTTTTTTTTTCTTATATTATTTTTCCTTTGTGGTCAATTATTCCATGATGTGATCATGGAAAAAAACTTTAAGAAAAAACCTTGACCCTAGTTTTTGGAAATAAATTTAGGGAATATATAATGGGTTTCTTGGATATTATGAAATTTATTAGACCGTATAGGTACCTTGATCTTGTTTTGTAAACTGAGGTAATGGTAGAATAAAACAAAAATTATGGTAGATTTTAATAAAATGGAAGTGGGGGTGGGTTGAGTTCTCAAGAGACCAACCTAAATTGGATTGTATCCTAATGTTGGGTTAGTTTCCCTCCCATATGAACTCATGATATATGTGGGTTTTTTGACATGTTTTATTGCTTAGAGGTTTACCTAATAAATGGTCTATATTATGAGAATGGTTGTTCTTGATATGATAAATAACTATGGATTGTGTAAAAGGTTGGGTTTTCATGAAAACTATGGTTGTGAGATGTATTGAAAAGGTGGTTTAGGTGACACATATTCCATGCATGTGCAGGATATGATGGAACATGTTATTTATGATGAGTTGGGAACCATTCCAACCATCATGGGATTTTATTAGGGGTTGAGTGATAATACCAACCATGGGAATGGGTATGTGGGATGAGGTGGGTACTATGTTAATAGTCATCGATGGATGGTACTAAGGGAGGGTGAAATTCTAACCCTTAGTATTCATTATATGAGATTGTATCAAGAGTGGGTGGCATTCCAAACCTTGGTGTTGATGGAATGAGATGGGATCAAGGGTGGGTGCCATTCTAACCCTTGGTGTTAATGGTTTGAGATGGAATCAAGAGTGAGCACCATTCCAACCCTTGGTATTTATGGTTTGAGATGGTATTAAGGTTGGAAACTATTCTAACCCTTGGTATTAATGATATGAGAGTGTATCGTGGATGGGAACCATCCCAAACCATGGTATTGATGGTTTGAGATGGTATTAATGGAGGGCATCATTTTTTCCCTTATTATTGATGATATTAGATGGTATCATGGGTAGGTGTCATTATGACCCTTATCATTGATGATAAAAGATGATATTAAGGGTGATAACCATTTTGACCCTTGTTATTGATGATTTGAGATGGTATCAAGGGATGGAACCATTTGGACTCCTGGTATTGATTATATGAGATGGGATCGGAGGTGGGAACCAATTTGATGATTGGTATTAATGATGTTAGATGGTACTAAGGGTGAGCATAATTTTGACCCTTGGTATTGATTATATGATATAGTATCAAGGGAAGGTAACATTATTGACCTTGGTGTTGGTGATTTTAAAAGGTATTATGGGCTCATTCCATTCTGACCCTTGTGATAGAATTATGGGTAGGTGCCATTCCAACCCTTGAGATGGTATTATGGGTGAAAATCGGTCTGGCCATTATTATTGATATGTAACATGTTCATACTTGACATCATCACTATCTGAATTATTTATAGTTATTCTTTGGTTTCACCATAGAACCCAATTATCAATAGTGGTTTATTTATTCCTTATTTTATATATCATTTTGCATGGTTCATGAACTATATATACTTGATATGTTAGGGACACCATTGGTGGTATCCTGTTGAGTAATTCTCACACCATTCTAAATAGGCCCTAGCACTTTGGTACCTAAGAATATCTCATGGTTGAAAACACAGGTAGGGAAGCGGTCTGATGGTGAATGGTTGACATGGGTATCTTAGATGGAATCAGGAGAGAGGACTAAGTCGGGACTCGGGACCAAGTGGTGGTTATTTTCAGTTTTTTTACTTTTTTATAGTTTTTATATAATCCACACATAATAAATATTATTGGTGTATTCCTAATTCATATGACATTTAGATAGTTTTTTATTTTATGACTTGTAATTTATTATTTACTTTTGGTTGTATCTTGTTCAAATGGTTTCTTTTATCATATTTATATTGTGATGACTGATTTCATATTATTATTTTTTGTGTTTTATGATTATTTATGCTAAAGGGTATAGTCTCCCCATAGTTTCATCATAGATCTTCACTGCTAGTTGGCAACCTATGGAACATGGAGAGGAATGTCTAAGGTTGTTTGGAAATATAGTCTAACTACGATTAAGTGATCTTATTCATGATGTTATAAGGTTTTATCGAAGACATTTTTGATTTTATTACTATTTTGGATAAGGTAGAAATGAGATAGAATTATTATGAACGTGTGATGGAAGTTGAGTTTGTTCCTGGCCAGCACCAGTATGAGCTGAATTCCAAGTTGTTAGAGATTCAGGATTGATGTTCATAACTTTGATGTTACAATTGGGTTGACTATTATTGACAATGATGTTTTCCATTATTTGAATTTTGGTTTCTCATAGCCCAGGGTGGCATGAGAGTGGGTGTTCATGGATTATATTAGTCACATAATGGTTCACATAAAATGTGTTTTCTTGTGAGTTATTATAATACTGGTTCTAGAAAAGAAAATAGTTTTTGGTTATTTAAAGTTTCAATGATAATTATTTAGTATTTTCTCAAATATCTTATTAGTGGTATTTTACTTAACCAAACCAAATGTTTATTATTTTACTGATACAAATCATATAGAAATTTCATTAATATACACATGGATTTTACCTTGATACCTGAGGGGGTAGTTGGTATTCATATTTCTAGTGAGAATTAGTACCCTAAAGTGGGTGGTTGGCTTCGGTATGTGATGCCTAAAAAATATAAAAACCCAAGAGTAAGTGTTATATCATGTGAGTTTCTTATTAGTGTATAGGATGAAATTTGGATGTTGTTTCATGGGTTTTTACCTATTAGGGTATGATTTATAGACTATGTGATAGGGCTTAGTGATTTTGAGATGTGGCTCAGGATATCGGTGAGTCTATTATTATAATTGGGTAGGGGGATTTTCCTATTATTATTCGAGATGAATTGTGATGTATAAGGGTAACCTGAAATAGAGGGGTTATTCTAGGCATATAGATTCATCAATAGATGGGGTCATGGTTGGATGCTTCATGTTATAGAAATGACATGAAAATGATGTGTGGTCATGTATTTGGATAGGAATAGGGATTCCTTGGGTATTTTGACATGTATGGTTTGAATGGGCAGTTGTAGGTTAGGAATAAGGTCCTAATACTTTGTGATATAGCTTATGGTGTTATTAGTTGAGTTTTGTGGTGGGGAAGAAATAGAGTGTACACCTACCCTATTGTGATATGTGATCATCAATATGGGTTGTTAAGAACCATTATGAGAGTATGATTTTTCTTGATCTACATGGTATAAGGATAAGGGAGACTGAATATTATCCTAAGTTAGGTAATCTTGGTTTTTTATTATGTGTAATTGGCCTTGGATGACATGTAGGGAATTTCAATGATTGGATTTCAAGAAATCCTCAAGATATGGACATTAGTTTATGGAAGTTACATGATTCCTAGAGTGAGGTAATTATAATAGATTAAAATGAACAATGGTTTCATTTGACACCTTCATAGTGTGAGAATGGGATGTATTATGATGTGTTTTCATATCTTTGATACCTTCATGAGGTGTAAGACCTTGAGGGGTGCTTGTGTGTTATGGTGGGGTTTAGGACTCCTTAGTTTCCTAAGCTACAGGGAGTCAATTCATGGATTGTTAATGGGATCAGTGGATGATCATGAATGGATGGTGATTAAATATGGGACAATAGTGTAAAGGTGTGAGACACCTTGTTATGATTGAGAAATGGGAAATGGTGTTGTCCATTGATGTTATACGATGAATTGGTTGAAGTAGAGGTGACACAACTGACAAGGTTGTGAAAAAAATCTATTTATATCTTAGGTTATAATGAAGTATAGTAGAAACCTAGGGTTGTCTCTAGAGTGTAGTTCTCAAAATTAGTTGTCACTTTTAGTTGTAAAAAAGAGGTTATTTGAATTTTTTTGATCTTTAAAAGAACTTGGAAGTGATTAAAACTATATATTTAAATCAAAAAGATGATAAGTGATGGTTTTTAGGTTGGTTATATAATTATAATGTTAACATGGTTCTCAAATTATTTGGATATTCTTCTTGATAATAGATGACTAAGTGGTTCCACAATATCTTCTCCTCCCACCCTCAATTGAATGGTTTTTTTGGGGATAAACTTAACAGAAATATTTGTTTGGTCTATCCTACTTCCTATGTTTATGAAATTTCATCTATGACACCCAAATTGTGAACCACTTCTAGCTTACATAGGAAATACCCAATCAAGTTTTTGTATTCTTAACCAAATCAAGAGTGCTCCATTATCCTCACACATGTGGTAGCAATTTCCAAGAACTTCACCACTCAAAATAGTATATTCCATTGTATATAGATTTAGATTAAGTGGATAGAGATTTTTGATTATCTACCAAGGTATTAAGCATTAAATAAAAATAAATTAAACACAATCACATTCAAAAATATAAACTTCTACTGAATACTAAAATTATTTAACTGAAGAAAAAAAATTTATTTATCTAAGTATTAAAACTAAATAATCCAAATTGGAATTTCTTAACTTCTCTGATTACCCAAGATTTTACTCATTCATGTGAGGGATAATATTTTTTAAAGAAAGATAATAGATCATTGCAGAATTATAATGATAGATAATAAAACAAAAAAAACCCAAGTAAAAGTAATGTAATCCCAAAATCCCTATCCTATTATTCCTTTGGTCTTCACTCCTTCTTATCATCTCTTCCTTCCCTTCTTCTTTGGATGGTCAAATCCTGGTTAAATCCTTGCTTCTTTGAAGTTTAGAATTTTCCCATCTTCCTTAGAACCTCCCTTGAGAGTCACAATCTTGTTTCCTCAAAATATAAATCTTTCCTCTCTTTTTTTGAATATATTTCTAATCATATATTATGATTGATATTATTAATTATAATCCATGTGGTCACCTATGATTGGGTTTCATGTATGCTGATGTGGTGCCTCAAAGCTTCAAGTTGTAACACAGATTATTCTTATGAATTCCATGTTTTAATATTCTGAAGTCACCCTATGGTTCTTCCTGATGGATGAAATTCACAAAATAAATAACTCTTATAAAGTCGGTTTTACTATTATGAATCCAATTTTATTCTTACAAACTAGAATTTTACTCTTTTGAAGTCAATTTTTTCTATTTTGAACTAGCATTTTACTCTTATAGAGTCTATTTTTACTCTACCAAAGTGACTTTTGACTCTTATGAAGTCATAATGTCTTTGTCAATTCTTCATACATGAGTCAAAATAACTCTTAAAAACTAAAAAATTACTCCTTATAAATTATAAAATGACTCTTATGAAGTATCAATTATCTAAATTTCACTCCATGGTTGTATCCAAGCTTCTTTTCCTTCAAAATATCAAAGTAAGGGTTTCATGACCCGGGCCACTAGGACCACTTCTGGACCAGTAGTAAGCTGAGGGTGACACCCCAAACCAACCTTAAATAGGCTAAGGTTTGGAGACTATCATCAATTAGGAATGTCGCTAAATTGAGAGGCCTTGGCCTAAGTACCTATACGCACACACACGCACAACCAACTCCATGCAATGACAAAGAGATGTAATAAAAGATTGAAACATCTAGAGTATAAACCATGCATGAAAAAACCTATAGGAAATACATCAAAGCATTGTAACATAATGTAAAAGATATAAAATGGGAAAAATACATGCCCAACTAGAAATGAGGTCCCAACATGACAACAACTAGAAAAAAGGAAAATTAAAGAGAGCTTGGGTCATGATCTCTAGGGATAACTACTAAATACTACTAGTACCTCTAAGTACCACTATGTATCAGGTCCAAAGAAATCACTAATAATCATATTTTAGACTACATAAGACACAACACATATAGGAGAATCCCATAAATGGGTAAGTATATATATAATCAGTATGATTCCCTAAAAATAAGAAGGGTAATAAATATAAATAACAATAGTCAACTCAACCTATAAAGTAAGAGGGTAAAGAAACCCGACACTGGATATGATCAAAAGAAACCTGAGTAAAGAGAGAAAGGGGATTGATGTATCCACATCAAACTAAGAATAATAAGTCTTCCTGTATCTCTAAAGGTCTCATCACTGATACCAAAACAACCCACATATCTGAATAAGATATTCAGTGGAGGGACTGATCCTCACTACTGCACATCACAGGTGAGGGAGTACAATATCCTACCCTTGAATCTCTTATAACCACTCAAGAATATGAATGTACCGTAACTCGCAACAGCATGTCAAGCCAAGGGAGAACCAATCCTATGGAGGACTCACCCACCTCTAGAGATTGATGAATGGGATTAGACTCCACAAATAGAGGACTCTCACCCTCTATAATGTGGGGGGTTCTTTCTCTACCATGTAAAGGATATACTAACCCTAGTAACACTCCAATTATCACACCCAATTGCTACCACCAGCTAAACATTGCTGAAAGAAACATCCCATAAACATCACCTTGCTTTGTATCTATGATTTCAAAACAAACTCCATCAATGTGTTGTACATGGAAAACTACTCATCATAGGCTACTTATGGGCCCAGATACAAGTCTCAGAGAAGGATATATGTAAGGTATAAGTTTTTGTAAAAATTATATGATGTGTACATAAGGTCACATAGTATGTGACCTATATTGGACACCTAGTCATGTCCTACCTTGTACATATCTTGGCCAACTGTGTGGCTCTACACATCATGTACATGGGGTATAGGGCATGTCTTAGTAGCCTAAGGTGCACCCATGTTATATGGTTCATTCCTATGTACTTGGGACTATTCCCATGTACTATAGTCATTTCTGAATGCTCTGGACATGTACACAAGTTACATAGATTATCTATCCATGTACCTATACGTGGTGTGTCTATCTAGGTATATGGTATATATACTCACATGGGTTCTTGGGTGTGTTCCTTTGGCACACAGTTTGTCTCCCTGGGTGGTATCACACATCGTGTGGGCCCAACCACATGGTGTGTGATATTTAACTTGGTCAAAAACCTATACGCTACAAGAAGTTGGACTACACAGTGTTTTTTCCTATAAGGTATGTGGAATGTAGTCATGGATTTCATAGAAATTAAAGTATTCCATCATACAGATGTCAAATCCATCATTTTATATATAACCTTCATCATTTGACTTTCCTAAAATGGATGAATCTGGGTTGGAAGGTCTTTAATAATTTATTTCCAACCTCCAGTGGCTATAAATTGAATCTCGGATCATGTAATCCCTCATTCCATCTACCATTGTTTGGGGTTACAAACCTCTAATTCATCAACTTCCACCCAAAATCTTCCACAATTCATCCAAAAAGCTTCAATATATAGGTTTTTCATATATCTTATAGTAATATGGGGGTTTAATCACACTTTAATCTGACCCAAGAATGTTGAATTACCGACCCCATGGGACAATGATGAAGAGCATGGAGAAAGATAGTGGGAAAATCATAAGAACAAGGTAATATCATCATTGGATGGTGTGATCCTAGCCAACAACCATTAAATTATGGTAACCATGGTTGTAATATTAACACAACAAGAATAATAAATAGTATTGAGGATATTAATTCAATATGGGATCATGCGAAGAATAGTAAATTATAGAACAATAAAATAGATAAGAAATACATGCTTATAAGATAAATCAAAGAGAGGAAACCCATGAAATAGAATCTCTTACCTCAAGAATGGATCAATCATTAGTGAAGAATGTGTCCACTAGAAATGAAGGTGATTATCCCACTACATTTATCATTTGTCTCATGATTTTCCATGATCACCTATTGTTGATTCATGTTCCTAAGTCGTCTACGCAAATGAATCTCTCCTCCTCCTCACCCTCTAATCTCCCAGGGTTATGTGGATAAACCTAGGGATTTTCCATAATTCCATACTTATAGAGAGGGAACTAAGTTTAGGTCATTAAATAAATTAAATTATTTAATTCACTTAATGAACCTACCAATATCTTCCCTCAACCATATTCCCAATGGTAACCAACTTTATATCACCCCTGGGGTAAAATATACATTATGGAAACAACTGTGGTCTCGGATTTCCCATATGAGGTCCCAATCAATGGGAAAAAAATTATTGTAAAATGTGAGTGAATTTAATTTAATATATATATATATATATATATTTAATATATTAATTTTAGGGTCCTATGACACCCAAACACAGCACCGTCTCTAAGTAAAAATATATAGATATATATATATATAAATATTCAAAGTACTAAATCATTGAAATTTAATTCATTGCATTATCACATCCTTTAAGGGTGTTCACCCAAAAAAACATAATATACACAAAAAAGGTAGGTTACTAAGACCACATATAACTCTCACGCTTCCTAGAGCTCTCATACATGCTCCTATGCTGCTAAACCTCACAAACCAAAAGAATTTTCCAACTACATAAGATCTTTCCTTGTTGGTCCTTGATTTCCTCAAAATACTCTGGGAAGGTGACTCTATCCTTAATTTCCATATCTCTGCAATCAATAACATGTTATGGATCAAGTGAATTTCTACTCAGCTGTGAAAAATGTAAGATGTTGTGCACTCGGTCTCACTGCGGGGGTAAGGCCAAGTGGTAAGAAACCTCACTAAAACCATGCAGAAACTCATATGGCCCAAAGAACCTTAGGGAAAAGTTTAATCCTCAACTATAAATCCATAATCCACATCATGGGTATAATCTCAATAAGGCATCATCACCCTTATTGAACTACAAAGTTCTATGATGTCAGTTTGTGTGAGATTTTTTTTACACTATGTTATCCTCAAATGCTCATAGACCACTTAAACCCTTATCTGATGTTTCCTTCGCCATTTTTAGTACAACAAGAGAGGTCCCAACAACCTCAATATAGCATAAGGGAAACTTTTAGGGTCTCACATAAATTTTATTACATGATGCCATGCTGATAGTGGAGTCATAGTTATTATTATAATAAAAATACACCAATGGAAAGTGATCCACACATATCCAGTTAAAAAACCAACACACTGGCCCGCAACACATTCTCTAAAACCTAGATATTCCCCTTAAACTGGTTATCCTTTTGGGTGTGGAACGTTGTGCTCATTCGAAACTGGGTCCTGAACGCCTCCTATTATCCCCTCCACAACTATGACGTATACTGATCATCATGTTCAGAGATGAAATTCATGGGCACCCATGAAGCTAGACAATCTTCTACACCTACAACCACCCCAAACTCTTAATAGATCTCTACCCTTGAATGGATAGTAAGTGAGATAACTTCGTGATTCAATAAAAATAACCTAGATATCATTATCTTCTCTCACTGTATGTGGAATCCACATCACAATATCTATCGATATGTCATCCCATTTCCATTTAGAAGACACAAGAGGTTGATTCGGACTTTATGAAACCTAACATTAAACCTTTACTTACTAATAGGTGAGGCATTTAGAAACAAGTTCAAAAACACCCTACCTCATATAATCCCACTAGAACTACCACTAATGGTTCTTGAACATTTGAACCACACTTGGATGTATAACCAAGGGAGATGTATGAAACTCCCTCAACACATTATCATGGAAAAATATTGGAACAACCATCCATCCTTGGAAAAGGATGATGTTCTCACCTCCAAAAAATCCATCTAGTGCATCTCATAAGGATATTTGGTCATGTAAAACCTCACAGTTGGCACATCCCAACTAATCTTCCCTCACACACTGAAGAAGAGGTGGAGTCACCACCATCAATTGAAGGTAAATTTACCCCTCTTCTACTAGGGTTAGCTGCAATAAGGTAAACTACTCAGAAGCCTACTACACCAAGAAATAATGGAATTTCCTACTAAAGGAATATACCACAAATATCCAATATATACCATGCCAAACTAAAAAAATTACAATCTTATGACATGCTCTTAAGTGGTTCCCAAGTAACAAGAACTCATAATGTCTATAGTGACATCAGAATTCCATATTCAAAATATCATCCTTTTAAACTATAAACTAATGGTATCCTAACCTGAGATAGATCTTTAAAAACCAACTCAAACCTTTCAACTAGTTAAAAGGTTCATCAATCTTTGATAAGGGGTACTTGTTCTTGATCATTCCCTAATTCAAGAAATGATAGTTAACTCAAAGCCTCAAACTCTCCTCTACCTTTTCCACAACCAACACTAGATCCACCCAAGGGAACACACTAGTCTTGGGAGAACCCTTCTCATAGAAAATACAACTCTGATGGTCATACTATCTATCCAAAGAAGATTTAGATACATTCTCCAACATACAATCCCAACCCGAGATTTTCTCTTTTCAAAGAATAAAAATGTAACGCCCTAAGAAATTTAAATATTAATTTTATATTAAATAAATATTTATTTTGTTTATAATTTAAAAGAAATATTTTTAATTAAGACTTTTATGAAACTAAATTATTTTTTGTAATCAAAATAATGTTTTTATTCAAAATTATAAAATATTACTTTCAATAAATATTGTTTTTATAAAATAAATGTATTTTATTAAGATATATTATTTATTTATAAGTATTATTTAATTTTAATGTTTTAAATAAATTATTATTATGAACAATGTATATTTTTTAATGTGGTGATAATTTATTTAAAATAGTATTTTGATATAAATATTTTTACATGTGTAAAAATATAAGTTTTGAATAATCAAATTTTTTTGAAATTAAAATGATAACATTTTACACATGTGTAATGTATGTATTTGTATATATAAACAACTCATTTTATATATTTGATAATAATTATAATTAAAATTTTATCATTATTTTGAAATAAATATAATTTTTTTTAATATTTTAATGATAATAATAGTAATAAAAATAGTAATGATAATAAAGGGTATTTTTTTAATAAAATTCTTATTATATTTAAGATAATATATTTTTTTTATAAAATTTTGAAATTATAAATATATATAGTTATATTAATATAATATATATATATATATATATATTAAAGTTAAATGCTTTGAACATATTAAAAAAATTAAAACATATAAAAAACGTTTATATATATATAAATAAGCTTCACTTTTTTAAAATGAAACGTCACTTTTTAAAAAAAACTGAATGAAGTAATATAATAATATTTTAATTAATCTTGACAAAAAAATGATGATAATATAATAACCCTTTAATATAATAAATTATAATATAATAGTAATGATTGGTTTAAAAAAAGAGGAATAAAAGTAAAAAATGAATATAGAAAATGTGGGAGAGAGAAATTATGTGGAAAGGAAAAAAACATCAAAGATAAATAAAAGAAAAAAATGATTAAACAAAATTAAATTAGAAAAAAATACATTGATTAGGAAACGTGAAAGGATAAATAAAAAAATAAAGAGAAGGATAAAACTCCAATATGAAATAATAATAAAAAAATGTGTAGACAATGTAAAATGAATCAAACCAACTATTCATATATTAGGCTTCCTCTATAAGCCTTTAATTATTATATATATGTATGTATGTAAAACTCATTCCTCGCACCTGAAAAACCCGCACTGTCATCTACACTCTTCCTAATTTCTTCTGGTTTGTCCGAGCCTTGAGCAAAGGGATATTGGTTTATTCATTTAAGGTAAGGGATTTATTAGTTTCAAATTTATTTTTTAAGGGTTATTTTTGTTTTACAATTTATATGTGTGTATTTTTATATGTAATTCATTATTTTAAATTTTTTAAATTATGTAATGATTCATTTTAGTTCTTCAAATTTTATAGTTTTACAAAGAAGATATATGTGTGTGTGTGTAAATTTATATATACACATATATATCAATCCATTTTAGTATATATATATATATATATATATAAAGGGTTATTATTTTTAACTTAATTCCTAAATCTATGGTTATAAGGGATATATGTTTTGAATGTTTTCAAACCACATACAAATGTGTGTGTGTGTGTGTGCACATAAATATAAACATTTTTAAATATAGTTAATCTTCTTTATTTATATTTTGAATTCATAAATGGAAATTTGACCATCCAATTAATGCTTAAGAGTTTATGTAAGTTCTATTTGTTTATGAAATACATGTGTTCCTTGATAAATCTTATCATTTTATGTGAAATCATAACTCAAGCTATTATTTTATATAAAAATTTGCATCAGCATCCTCTAAAATTTCATGAATGGATAGGTATGATCATCATCTAGCTCATGTGTGATATTACAAGCATTATGTGATCTTTCACGTATTTAAATCCATGTTTCATGAAATTATAGTTTCCAAATAATAGTGGGTTCTTTTCAAGCATGGGATTCTCTGAAAAATTGGTTTTAAAAACTCATGATATAATTTTTAAGACATGTGATAAGAATGATTAATTTCTCTATAAGTAAATAATAATGACTTTGGAAATGTTTTGGGTTAGAGATGATAAAGTCAGATCCATGGGAAATCGTTTTAAAAAATTGGCACTGGTAAAATGTGTGACGTTATGGGGGGTGAACCCATAAGTCCTAGTGATGACTAGTGGCCTTAGTTATGGATTTTAATATAGTCTTCCAAGTATTATTAATGACCCACAAAAAAAAAGTTAATATTTTCAAAGGAGAATTACCAACATCTTTTCAAGTATAATTATTTTGTGAAATACTATTTTTCTATATACATATATATATATCATGTTTTGTGATAATCCATTTTAAGTATACAAGAAAATATTTAAATAATTTATTGGTTGTTTTGAAACCTCTTACTGGGCATATCCAACGCTCACCCCTTGTTCAAAAATTATTTTCACATGTCACCTTGAAGTCCTAAGTTGGAAGTCGTTGTTTTTTGTGTGTGCATGAAGAAGCATAAAAGGCCTATTATTTTATTTTATGCATGTTTCACTCTGATAAATGTATGAAGTTTGTATCTAACACTCTAGAATCTAAATTGTTGAAAGGTCCTCTTTTTTTAATGCTGTGTATTTATTCAAGTTTCTTTTATAAAAAAAATTACAAAGCATTTGTAAAGGGGTGAACCTAGGATTCGTGTTTGGGTCTTTATAATTGGTATCAGATGAATGGTCTAGTTAAATTTGGAGATTGGATGTTTTGGAGTCTAGAAGTTTAACAGTCCCAGTGTCTCTTAATTCTAAAGAATAAAATTCATAATTCTTTTAGTCCGATGAAACGAATTGTGAGGATGCAATTTTGTTGAGGGGGGGATAATGTAATGCCCCAAGAAATTTAAATAGTAATTTTATTTTAAATATTTTTTTATTTTATTATAATTTAAAATAAAGATTTTTAATTAAGACTTTTATTAAAATAAATTATTTTGTGTAATCAAAATAATGTTTTTATTCAAAATTATAAAATATTACTTTCAATAAATATTATTTATTTAAAAGTATTCTTTAATATTTAATGTTTTTAATAAATTATTATTATGAACAATGTATATTTTTTTAATGTGGTAATAATTTATTTAGAATAGTATTTTCATATAAATATTTTTACATGTGTAAAAATATAAGTTTTGAATAATAAAATTTGTTTGAAATTAAAATGATAACATTTTACACGTGTAATGTATGTAGATATATATATATATATATATATATATATATATATACCTAGTTTGATATTAATGATAATAAATATAATTAAAATTTTATCATTATTTTGAGATAAATATAATTTGTTTTAATATTTTAATGATAATAATAGTAATAAAAATAGTAATGATAATAAAGGGTATTTTTTAAGAAAATTATTATTATATTTAAGATAATATATTTTGATTATAAAATTTTAAAATTATATATATATATATAGTTATATTAATATAAAAACAAATATATATATATATATATTAATGTTAAATGATTTGAACATGTTAACAAATATTAAAACATATAAAAATGTTTATATATATATAAGCGTCACTTTTTTATAATGGAATGCCACTTTCTTAAAAAAATTAATGAAGTAATATTTTAATATTTTAATTATTCTTGAAAAAAATGATGATAATATAATAACCCTTTAATAAAATAAATTATAATATAATGGTAATGATTGGTTTGACAATAGAGGAATAAAAGTCAAAAATTAATAGAGAAAATGTGGGAGAGGGAAATTGTGTGGAAAGGAAAAGAACAAAACATCACAGATAAATAAAAGAAAAAAACAGTAAAAACAAAACGAAATTAAAAAAAATATTGAGTAGGAAATGTGAAAGGATAAAAAATGAGGATAAAACTCAAATATGAAATAATAATAATAATAAAATGTGTACACAATATAAAATGAATCAAAACAACTATTCATATGTTAAGCTTCCTTCGAAAGCCTCTAATTAGTGTATATATATATATATATATGTAAAACTCATTCCCCACACCTTCAAAACCTGCACTCTCATCTACACTCTTCTTAATTTCTTATGGTTTGTCTGAGCATTGAGAAAAGGGATGTTGGTTCATTCATTTAAGGTGAGGGATTTATTAGTTTCAAATATATTTTCTAAGGGTTCTTTTTGTTTTACAATTTATATATGTATATTTTCATATGTAATTCATTCTTCTAAATTTTATAAATTATGTAAGGGCTCATTTTAGTTCTTCAAATTTTATTTTTTTACAAAGGTTATATATATATATGTGTGTGTGTGTGTGTGTGTGTACATGTATATATACACATCAATCCATTTTGGTATATATATATATAAATGGTTTTTCTTTTATACTTAATTCCTAAATCTATGGTTGTAAGGGATTTATGTTTTGAATGTTTTCAAACCACATACAAATTTATATATATTTATATATACCACCAATCCATTTTATTATTATATTAAAAATCCAATTTTGAGGGTAAGTGGTAACGACACCCTCACAAAACCAAACATTACAGAGTTGAAATTTCAAAAATTAAAACAGACCCATTATCGCTCCATGACCGACACAACCATCCTGTATCAAAAATCAAAAGGAACCAACATCACAGCTCTGTCACCGATCTTAATCCAGAATTCCTCCAGCGAGATAACCATTTCAAAAATTGAAAATCAAAGCGCAGTCAGAACAACATCACTTCTCTATCACTGTCGCCTTGAGACGCATACACTTACACCGAATATGAAGCCATCAGATCGTTGTCTCCACTGAGACCCCTGTTGTCACCGAGATCACTACCTTCATCACCGAAGAAGACCACTAAAATCCATCGTCGTTTCTGGGAAGAACAACCACCTCATTGATGGAGGCACCAACAGAGATTGTCATTGCCGCAGAAGAAGACGACATCGTCGCCTCTGAGAACAGAAATCCTTCGTCTACGTCGTAGACAATGTCACCGAGCCACTGAAGACATCGGAAGCAGAAGCACGGAGGAGACACCATGGGTAGAGCACCCTAAAGCACCAGATGCCTCAGCACCAAACCAACAGAACGCTGGCGACGACAGCCACCAGAACCCTTTTTTTTACAATCCATATTTTTATTTTCTAATGACACTATTAAAGGAAAAGTGTGAACCAAAGACAAGTCCAAATAGTACAAAACATAAAAGTAAATTATCCCAGATAACTCCCTCAAGCACAATTCAAACATAAATAGATATCCAAAAGTAGCCGCATGTCCTGCCCAATTCAAAATTCAAAAATTCTTAAAAACCAACTTTCAAATCCAGAAAACAACAAAAGGCCGACACACCACGAGCCGCACTCTACCCGAGACACAAACCACCAAGGACCACACTTCACTTCCATCCTCTCGTCGCAATCCAAGCATCGACAACGTCTGCACGTCAACACATAAACACAGTTTTCAACCTCCACGCCTCATCATCACTGACCACTCTGAACCAAACACCTTCGACGCCAAAATAGGAGGCATCAGCGACGAACACCCTTAATGCTTAATAGTTTATGTAAGTTCTATTTGTTTATAAAATACATGTGTTCATTGATAAATCTTATCATTTTATGTGAAATCATAAAAAAAGCTATTATTTTATGTGAAAATTTGCATTATCATCCTTTAAAATTCCATGTATGGATAAGTATGATCATCATCTAGATCATGTGTGACATTCCAAGCATTATGTGATCTTGCATGCATTTAAATCCATGTTTCATGAATTTATGGTTTCCAAATAATAGTGGTTTTTCTTTCAAGAATGGGATTCTCTGACAAATTGGTTTTAAAAACTCATGATACAATTTTGAAGACATGTGATAAGAATGATTAATTTATTTGGAAGGAAATAATAAGGACTTTGGAAATTCTTTGAGTCAAAGATGAGAAAGGGAGGTCCATGGGAAAATGTTTTCGAAAATTGGCACTAGTGAAATGTGTGACGTTATGGGGGGTGAACCCATAAGTCCTAGTGTTGACTAGTGGTCGTAGTTATGGATTTTAATATGTTCTTCCAGGTATTATTAATGAACCACATAAAAAAAAGTTAATATTTTCAAAGGATAATTCTCAGCAGATTTTCAAGTATAATTATTTTGTGAAATACTATTTTTCTATATACATATATATCATGTTTTGTGAGAATCCATTTAAATTATGAAAGAGAAGTTTTAAAGAATTTATTGTCTGTTTTAAAACCCCTTACTAGGCATATAAAATTATCACCCCTTGTTTAAAAATTATTTTCAAAGGTTACCTTGAAGTCCTAAGTTGGACACCTTCGTTTTTGGTGTTCACACACAGAATTATAAAAGGACTATTCTTTTATTTTATACATGTTGCACTCTGATAAATGTGTGAAGTTTGTATCTAATAATTCATAACCTAGACCAATGAAAGGTCCTATTTTTTTTAATTCTGTGTATTTATTCAAGTTTCTTTTATAAAAAAAATTACACATCATTTGTAAAGGGCTGAACCTGGGTTTCGAGTTTGGGTCTTTATAAAAAAACTCATTCTTCCCAATGGAAGACACTACGAAACATCATAGGGTCTCTTTTCTCTATAGAAAATTTCCCATGATAATCTCTCTTCTCAAAGATTAAATCCACACTATAAGAATTCAAGTGTGTTATTCAAAACTTCCTTAGTAGGAGTCTCTAGATGCAAGGGTTGTAATCTTATTCTATTTGAAGTTATCCTTCCATTTTCCCATGGGTTATTCATATCTAGGGTTCACATTGACACCCTATCATATTCTAGGTGACCTCAAACATAAAAATCAAAGTAAATAATCCACCACACCTTGACACTTTCCACTTTGGGTGGCACTGACTTTCCCACATGGCTTTAAATCATGTCATAAGATAATCCATCTGGGTGGGGGAGAATCCCTCTTCCTTATATGCTTGAAGCCACATCATGCATTACCAACATAGGGATAAAACATAGAACAAGGAAGAGGTTCTAAAAATAACTGAATAAAAATGGGGAAATGGGGTATATATCATACCTCACACTATATTTATAATCCCTAAATTAAAATCATTAGCATGTTTTCCTTTAGTATGATGAGTTAGTAACTCCTGAGAATAATGAACCTTCTTATCATAGTCATAGAATCACCTATTCCTAGAAATTTTGAGTCTTATACAAGACCTATGAGCTAAGGAAACTTCATACTAATAGAGCCCACCATACTTCCACTATATTACAAATACTCATGTCTGAGTCTGAGTATAAGTTACCACCTACTCCAAGACCCTAATGACTAATTCCTACTAGATATTATAGATGAATTATCTCCACGATTTCCAATTCCATCTCCAGCATCCTTGCACTCCCATCCCAAGAATCTCTCCATATCCCAAGCTGACTCAATAGTCTTATAACCCTGAACTAGTGGTCTAGTAGAGGGATAAAACTCCCTATATAATATATTCTCAAACTCTTAACAAGAGAGTGTTTCATCATTATACACTTGGGTAAAGAAACCCCACAAACTTCTTGCTACTCCGCAGAAGAGGCTAGTTGAAAATTTAACCATCATCTTGGGTGGAATCTATATAAAATAGAAAACAAAAAATATAGAACTAAACCTCTTATTCCTAAGTGTTTATATCACCCTAAAATCTAGATGGTCACCAATCTCTAAACTCTAGAATTAATATTTGTATATGAACATAGTTGTCTTGAACAGCTAGAACTAACGGTTCCTGAAATTGACATTAAACATCAAACTGACCTACTGGTGGTGGGTCCTTTCATTGCATAATGGGTACAAAACACTACTCACTACCCAACTGGAAAATCAACCTCATGAATTAGCTCCTAATATAGAGCCTTGATACTGTTCTGGTTGTCATAGTGACCTTGGACTAGGGTTTCCTCACTCAAATGTACACCTTCATGGCCTTGTATATGTATCATAGTTGGATGTCATCATGGAGACATCATGAAATTTAATAATACATACTATGTTTAGGTGAGCATATCTGGGGAGATAACTCAAGAAGGACATTAAAGTCAAAAAGACCCCATCCTATATGATACATGTACCATTTATTTCCCTGCAACTGATTCATCAGCATTCCAAGTCGATAAGAAGGTATTAAGAGTCCTAGTGTATGGATATGTTGGACACTACACCATAATTGGGTTCCCTATCCTAAGATCCAATCTTGATAAATTCCATCATCATTTTTCTAAGTTCCCAAACCAAACCTCATGACATGTCCAACTCCAAACACCAACTTGAAGAAAAAAACCACCTCTGATACCACATCAGTCATGACCCGACCAAATTGGATCCATCCTAAGTCATAAGTAAGCTGAGGGAGAAACCCCAAGATATCCTCTAATAGGCTAGGGGCTATAAAATAGTGTTAAGTAGGCATATCACTGAAATTTTAGGCCTTAGTCTAAGCACCTATACGCACACACACAACCAAATCCATGAAATATTACAAAGATATAATAAAAGACTAAAACATCTAGAGTGTAAAACATGCATGTAATAACCTCAAGAAAATACATTAAAGTATATAATCATAATGTAAATGATATAAAGGTGAAAAATACAAACCCAAACAAAAATAAGGCCCCAAACTAAAAAAACGTAAAAAGGGGGAAACTGAAGAGAGCTTGGTTTGCGATCTCTAAGGCTAACCACTAAGCATGGCCAACACCTCTAAGTACCATTATGCTCCTCTAATACCAGTTTTATCAAAATCACCACTAATTTTCCTATTGAATGCATAAGACACAACACATGTGGTCAAAGATTATGTAGGGGTGATTATATAAATAACAAGTAGGATGCCCCAAAAACTGTGAAGGGGAAGAAATAGAATTAAATAAAATCATATCAACCCATAAAATAAGAAGGTAAAGAATCCCAATACCAGATATTCTCAAAATAAACCTAAGAAGAGAGAAAATTGGGATCTTCATCTCCACAGCCGGATAAGAATGAAGTGTCTTACTATAGCTCTAAATGTCTTATTACTGATTCCAAAATAATCCACATAACCACAAAAGATACCAAGTGGAGGGACCAATTCTCACTACTACATGTCACAACTGATTTAGTAATATCTTATACCCATGAATCTCTTGTAACCACTCAAGAATATAGATTCCATGCACCTTGACATTGCATGTCATGTTCTAGGGAGCACCACTCCAATAGAGGACCCACTCACTGTCAGAGATCGATGATAGGGATTCCACTTTGTAGATATAAGACTCACACCATTAGTAAAGTGGGTGGGTTTCATTTCTTTATATATAAAGGATATGTGGGACCTACCACCTGGAGAGAGATAGGGGAATACTAACCTCAGTAACACTCCAATGATCACACATGATCTCATCCATTGGATAAACATCACTAAAAGAAGTCTCCCACTAAAATGACCTCACATCATATATCTAAGTTCAAAAAAAATTCCACCATAGTGTTGTACATGGAAAACTACTTAGGATAGACTACCTGCGGGCCTAAATACGAATTATGAAGAAGGAGATACACAAGGTAGAAGCTTCTATAAAAAGTACACAGCATTTACATATGTTTATATAGCATGTGACCTCTCCTAGACACCTGGGTGTGTCCACCCATATACATGGCTTGGCCAATCATGTGGCTCTACATGGAGAGTATGTGGGGTACACAGAATGTCTTGGAAGCCTAGGGTATGCTCATGTTCTCGGGCCCATGCCCATGTACTTTGGATTTTTCCCATGTACTCTAGTTGTTTATAAGTTCTTTGGTCATATCCATAAGGTACACGTCTCATCTATCCATGTACCTATACACAGCTTGTTTATCTAGGTACATAGAGTGTATAATCACATATGATCCTAGGCATGTGCCTTCGGCACATGGTTTGGCTACATGGGTGGTATTGAATGACCAGTGGGCCCAACCACACAGTGTGTGATATTTACCTCATCTAAAACCCTATCCACCTTCAAAATCCATCCTATATGAAGTGTGTTCCTATGGGATACATGGCGTGTAGTCGTGGATTTCATATAAAGTGAATTATTACTTCATGCAGACACTACATCTTCCATTTCCACTACAACATTCACCATTTGACCCACCTAAAATGGCCAAACCTGAGTGGTAATATTTTAGATTATTGATTTTTAACCTCTGGTGGTCAAAAATTGGATCCCTCGTCACCTAATTGGTAATCTATCGCACCATTTTCCATCATTCGAAGTTCCAAACCTCAAATTCATCACCTTTCACCCAAATTCTACCTAAATACATCTGTAAAGATATTATATCTTTTTAATTCACACATTAATTGTGGATTTAAGGGTTTTGTATTTCTCAAATCCAACTCAGTAATGTCAAATCTCCAACCTTGTAGGCCAACAATGAAGAACACAAAGAATGATGATGGGAAAAGAACAAGAACATGGTAATATTGTCATTAGACAATTTGATTCTATCCAATGACCATTAAATTATGAAAACCATGGGTGGAATATCATCATAAAAAAAAGAATAAATAATATTAATTATATTAATCTAATCTGGGCTCATGTGAAGAACATGAAATCATAGAATAATAAAGCAGATAAGAAAATCCAATATTATAAAATAAATAAAAGGGTAAAAACATAATAAATAACATGACATGCCTAAATAATGGATTGATCGTTGGTAAAGAATGTATCCTCTAGTGATGAATTTTATTTTCCCACTATATTTTTCATTCATCTCTTGATTATCCATGATATCCTGCTATCGTTCTTGAGTCGTCTACGCCAATGGATCTATCCTCCTCTACCTCTCTAATATCCTAGGGTTATGTGTATAACCCTGGGGATATTTCATAATGGTATAATTATAGGGATGGAACTAGGTTTTATTTCATTAAGTAAATTAAATAATCAAATTATTTAATTCACTTAAATCACCCTCCAATAGTTTTCATCAACCAGCCACTTGACATCAACCAACTTTATGTCGCACTTAGGGTAAACCCTACATTTCGAAAATAATTGTGGTCTTAAATTTCCCATCCAAGGTCCCTATCAATGATAAAACTATTTATTCCAAAAATATTAATGTGAATGATTTAATATATATTAATAATTTTAATATATTATTTTTGGGGTCATGTGACTCCCAAACATAGTATCGACTCTGATAAAAAAATCCAAGTATATATATAGAAATATTAAAAGGACTAAACCAATGAAGATAGATTCATTATAAAGGTAAAATAAAAAACAATCCATCTATTTATTCTAGAAATTAAGTAAATTAGTTAAATTCATAATTTTTCAATTTTAAAAAATATTCACAAAAGTAAATAAATTAATATTTTAATTCCAAAAGTACTAATAACTTTATGGATTAATAAATGTGAGGGTATAAAATGATTTGAATATTTAAAAAGTATAATGAATTTGTTTCCAATGTCAATTCCTTCACACTTAATACTTGGACTCTCAAACAAGTGGATATAAAAAAGAGTACTGTAGAAAAATTCAAATTACTAGTTAATGTGAGTTCCCTTTTCAACACCAAGTTTCTCAATATTATCGTGCCTCCTTAATGTTCTTAATTTAATTTTATTTATTAATTAAATTCAATTAATTTATCTTTCTTTCATCCTCCCATGCTCATTTATACATACCTTTCCAAAAATATTTCACTCATAACTCAAGTATTAATTTAAAATAAAGTTTTTCTCATTCCAAGCTCATGTAAGGGTTACCATAAGCTTGATGGATTTCTTCACCTCTACTTAGTGAGTCAAGTATTTTTGTATATCATGAGGAATTTTTAGGATTTATTTGTATCTAAAGGGTTGGTGGGTTCTATTTTAATAAATTTTGAGAAATAATAGGATATTTAGCTCTATTGTTAGTCATAATGCATGATATATGGTTTTCCTAAAGAACGGAATATTTCCTCTCTTGATATTTCATTGATTCAACTCCACCCCCCTTGAGTTTTTATAGGATAGTTAATGTCTTAAGAACTTCAGTAGTTGAAAAAAATATCCTCTCTATTTCCTCTATAAAATTTTATTTATTTCCCTTTTATTCTATAATTATTTAAACTTAAAGGTAGAGAGTTACTTTATATTCTTAAGTATGTTTCTGAACTTCCTTTCCCCAGTATGGGAGATGTTTTCCCACCATTACCTTCAAATTTAATGATTTATAAGGTATTTATTTAAAAAAATAGAAATTATTTTCATCAGAACCTCCAAAACATCACTTGAATAGAAAATTTCAATGTCCTAATAACTTCATTTTACGTCATCAAGTTCATTACCCCACACTTGAGTTCAACTTTTATTCACGCATTAACTTCTAGAGTAAGGTAGATAGGTCATTTAAACTTGTAATGTGTCTATATATTAAGGAAATTCATGGATTCTAAAGTATACAAGGATTAAAATTTGAGGTAGGATAGAATAGATGTTTATTATAAAATGGTAATGCCTTAATCATTTATAACACAAGGTCTTAAATTCACTAAGGTTTTCACTATATTACTCAATAAGTTGTAGTTATTCAACCATACCTTGGTTCTATGAATAATTGAGGGCATTTTAAGAAGATATAAAAATTATTTTATAGTATTCTCAAGTATATGATTGAAATATAATTCAATATATCATGGAATTATATTAAAAAATCGATGATTTTTTCATGAATTTCCCTCACTTGGAATTTGAAAAAAAACGTTCATTTCAGTATTCAACTAATGTGATTTCATAGGTCAAATCAGTTTCTCAATATTTTAATAGATTTAAAATTCGTTAAGGAATTCAGATTAATCTTGGAAAGTTTCAACATACACTAAAAATGACAAATAAACACACAAAATTTTTAAAAAATAAACCGTATTTTGAAAAAGAAAAACAAAAAAATTGAAAATCTTACAACTACAAAGGTTACCTCCCACAAACTTAAATGATGTAGTTTCCTCAATTAATTCTATTAGATTTAGTAATTAAAACATATTTTAATGTAGACACAAAACATAATTAAGGGTTCGGGAAAGGTACAACCTCATGGTTATCATTGATAAATAGGTTAGAGTTGTATGATCTCATCTGGTGGTTATTAGGGAATATTTTCATGGTATTTATTCATCTTATGACCATTAAAAATAATTAGGTTCTTTTCTCTTTCTTTAATGATATAAATATTACCAAAGGGGTATACGTTAGTGATAGTAAAATGTCCCTCCAATCTGGAATATAGTTTTTATAGAATTATCTTTAGTCTAGAACTGTAAATTTAAACTTGTTCCCCTGGATAAATGTATTTCTATTGAATTAACTTGTCATGAGAAACTCTAGTTCTTTCTTTATAAATCCTCTAGTTCTCAAAAAATTCCTTTCATATTTATTCAAGATCCTATAGCTACAGTCTTCTTTTTCTTATAGTTTTTTCCATGTCTAGATTCAAATATCTAACTACCCAGTAAGATTTGTGTTCTCACTCCCCAATTAATGGAAGATCTTCCCATAAATAAACTAATATGAGATTATCCCAATTAGGGTTTTGTAAGATATTTTATAATCCTATATGGTATATTCCAACATTTTTCTCCAATACTTCCAATTTTATTTGAAATTTTTCTCTAGGATTCCCTTTATTTCACTATTTGATGCTTCATCTTAACCATTAGTATTTGGGTAGTAAGGTGTTAATGTCTTATGATTCACCCCATACTTTATCATAAAATCCAACATGCTTATATTTTAGAAATTATCCCCTTGATAACTGATTATTACCCTTTGAACTCCAAACCTACAAAAAAGTTAGCCCTGAAAAAATCACAATCAAAATTAGCATTATTAGTTTTGTTACCTTATCTTCCACCCATTTTGAAACATAATAAACTTTTAATATAATGGCATCAATCATGGTGAGGCAATCAGATTCAATGCAAATATCAACCCACCCATGTTCCAAAGCCACCACCAAAGCTGCCAGGATGGCATTAGCCTCAGCAATAATAGGTTCCCAAAAGGCATGATGTGATTCATACTTTTCTACGATGATTTTCCCCAGGTGATTTCAGGTCAGGAGACCAAGGGAGACAAGTCCATCCTTTGGGAGAGACGCATCCACGTTGATCTTAAGAATACCTTCCATTGGGGGGTTCCAATGATGGGGGCAGGAGGGGGGAGTATCAGGAATTTGATGTCTATTGAGGTGATTCCATCCCTCGATCCATGAGGTGGCCCGACCTATCCAGAATTCAGGAGGTTTATGCCTGTGGTGGAAAACAACATCGTTACGTCGTACCCAGATGATCCAGGCCAGGGTGCAGACTGACTCTGCCTTAGCCACTGAGAGAGAGGAGCACCATCGCATCAGGAGAGCGGGGAGGTCAGAAGCTATATCTAGTGATGCATCTGGGGTTGGGTCCCATTTATTCCAGATTTCCTTAGCTTCTGGGCAGTGAATGATGGCATGCAGGGGGGGTCTCTGGGATGTTCGGACAAAATGGGCAGAAAGCGGAATTGGACATATGTCGGTACGCGAGAAGGCTCATTGTTGGGAGGGTGCCCGTGCATACCTTCCACCAAAAGTGGCGTATTTTTTGGTGGACATTGAGCTTCCAAAGCGATTTCCATGGTCCCTCGTTCCGTTCGGTTGGGTGGTTTCCAAGATCAAGCCTGTATCCGGATCTCACCGTGTATTCTCCCGATATGTCATTGCACCAGAAGAGATGGTTAGGGCCTGCGTCAGGGACCCAGGGGATGCTTAAGATAATTCTTTGGTATCTTTCATTAAACCATTCAAAAATATTATCCACACTCCACCTCGTTCCTTGGTCGGAAAGAAGTCTTCTGACAGTGGCGTCTTCAAAGCCTAGTTGTGCGTGGGAAGTAGCCCGCATACCTACCGTATCAATCAGCCATGGGTCAGACCATATGTTGACAGATGATCCATACCCAATCCTCCATCCCAGTCCTTTTTCCAAGAGCTTTTGGGCCCCCCAAATGCTTCTCCAAAGGAATCTAGGACACGGGCCAAGTGAGGAACCCTGGAAGTCCGTGTGGGGAAAGTACTTAGCTCGTAAAACCCGCTCACAGAGGGATGATGGTCGGTTAATAAGGCTCCATCCTTGCTTGGACAACAGTGCGTCATTAAAGAGCAAAAGATTCTCGAATCCCATCCCTCCCTCAAACTTGGGGATGCAAAGTTTCTCCCAAGCCATCCAGTGGGGTCTATTTCTTCCATCGTTTTTCCCCCACTAGAAGTTGGCAGTGCGTGTATGGATCTGGTTGACAATGGCCATTGGGATCTTAAACGGGGACATAAAATAGCTTGGGATAGACTGGATGACAGCTTTAATAAGGGTCTCTTTGCCTGCTTTTGAGATTATTTTTGGGGTCCAACCTTGAATTTTATTCTCTATACTGTCCACAAGAGATGAAAAAATTTCTTTTTTGGACCAGCCAATTACCGTGTGTAGCCTGAGATACTTTTGGTGTTTCTCAACCATGTGTATGCCAACTACTGCGCAGAGTTTATCTCTCTTGGGGCGAGGCACCCCTGCACTAAAGGAGATTTCTGTTTTTCCGTCATTGATTGACTGTCCAGACGCCCTCTCGTACTGGTAGATCGCATGGCTGATCACCTGACATTCATTAATAGTTGCTTTGGAGAAAAGGAGGCAGTCGTCGGCGAAAAAAAGGTGCGACACTGGTGGAATTACGTGACATACCTTTGCCCCATGAATAGTTTTAGCGGATGCGGCCTTGGATAAAAGGTTAGAAAAGACATCAGCCACCAAAATGAAGATAAAAAGGGAGAGGGGATCTCCCTGACATAGGTCGTGGAATGGCACAAATCCTCGAGTGAGCTCCCCATTGACCCGGATTCTGAAAGAGATGGTCGAGATGCATTGCATGATCATATCTATACACTTAGTGTAGAAACCCATTTTCAGCATCACAATTTTGAGGAAGTGCCATTCCACTTTATCGTAAGCCTTGGTCATATCCAGTTTCCAGGCCACGGTTCCTCTTTTCGCATTGGAGCGTGTTTTCATAGAGTGAAACACTTCATGGGCCACAATTGCGTTATTAGTTATCAGCCTCTTGGCCATGAAGGTACTCTGGTTTTCCGATATAATATCAAGCAACCACGGTCGTAGTCGATTAACAAGGATCTTAGAGAAGATCTTGTACGTGACATTGCATAGGCTGATAGGCCTAAAATCGGGGGCCACCTGGGGATTCTTAATTTTGGGAATGAGGATGAGGACAGTTTCATTGATGGCAGAAATACCTGTTTTCCTGGCCCATATATTCTTTATCATTTTTCATATGTCGGGAATGATGATGTGCCAGTATTTCTTAAAGAACAGGGTGTGGAATCCGTCCGGTCCTGGGGCCTTAGTGGGGTGAATATGTTTCAGAGCCAAGATTATCTCTTAATCTGACACATCTTTGGAGAGCTGCCAATTGATCTCCTCAGTGATCACTGGTCGGATACATTCTTGCACTTCAGCCGAAATGAAAGGAGTTCCTGAATTGAAGAGGTTCCGAAAGTAACATGTCAAAGCTTCATGAATTCCCTTAGTATCAAAGACTTTTCTTCCATCTGATTGTGAGATGAAATTGATAAAAAAAATTCGACGCCTGGATGATGCTTTCTGGTGAAAATATCGGGTATTGGCATCCCCTTCTGAGATGTGGGTATCCCGCGCCCGCATAGCCCAGAAGCTTTTCTCCAGTCTTTTGGCCTCATTATCAGGAGAATTCTCTCACTCTGCCAATGCTTTTCATTCTGCACCTTCTCCTTTACCAAAAGAAAAGGAAACAATGCAGCCCACCAGTTGGCAACATCAGGCCCCTTCGAAGCCAACCAGCTCTTACTGGACAATTTCCCTTCGTGGCTTTTCATTTGTACGTCTTCTGATATTCTTCATTAATGATATCTGTTTTTTATCAAAAAAAATATAATTTATTTTTTCCCAAAAAACATGGGGAAAGGTCCCATGAAATTTATTCCCCATACTTCAAAAATTTCACAAAAAAAATATAAGTTTTTTAGGAATTTCTTGCATCTTTGCATCTTTTATAAAATCTATGAGCATCCTTAAACAAAGTAGGCCAATATATTACTAAATATAAACCTTTCCTAGTATTAATTTGAGGTATAAAGTGTAATTAACAAGATAGAGTATGGAAAAATTCAAGAACAGGTTGTATCTCACTCTTAGGTAAACACCTTCTTATCATTTTATCATTTTTATTTTCAATAGATATATATCTTCCCAAATATAATGTTTTGATTCATATTTGAGGCTAAAAACTTGTTAGGGGTTCAGATAAGATGGTACTTGATAAGTAACAAAACATTTGACCATATAAACATACCAAGGTACCTCTACATCAATTAAATATTACTTATCTAATAGAATTATGTCATTTAAGGGGTCTTTTTATAGAAACTCCACTTTAGTTATATTAGGAAGTCTTCTCAGGTGATTTGTTATTTGGCGCCCAACTCCCTTTTTTCCTTGGATCTCTAAATTAAAATCCTAAATTAATAGCATCCATTTCACACGCCTAGTCATTTTTTATTATTAATCAAGTATCTAAGAGCTATATAATCAAAAAACAATGACTCTAGTTCCAGTAAAGTAAGATATAAATTTATCTAATGCAAAGATAGATACTAAGAATTCCTTTTCAATGGTTGTGTAGTGAGTTTAGGAAGTATCTAATATTCTTAATGAATATAAAATGGATTGAGGATTTAATTTAATTATTTGGGATATAAATTATCTAATAGCATGTTTAGATACATCATAAATTGTTTCAAAAGAGTGATCCCAATTGAGGGTTTCATTATTAGTGTGTGGTCATCTTATTCTTTAATTCATAAAAATATTTCTTATAATCACCATTAAAAACAAATTCAAAATATTTAAATAGTATTCTATAAAAATTAAGAGAAATATTACATAAGTCCTTGATGAATCTCGTATAAAATCTTGCATATCTAATAAAATATTTAACATTCTTCACATAGATTGGATGGGGTATAAAATTTATAACTTTAATTTTAGATTTATTTAACTAAATTAAATTTTATGAAATAATATTCCCAAGGACTATCCATTTATCCACCATGAAATGGAACTTTTTAAAATTTAAAACATGGTAATTTTCAATGTAAGTTTTTAAAACTTGAAACATATTTTTCAAAGAACGATCTAAATAATTACAAAAAACAATGAAGTCATCCAAAAACACTTTGAGGTAGCCTTCAATATGATATGAAATGATACGTATCATGAATATTTGGAATATATAAGGGTTGTTACACAATCCAAATGGCATCCTTATATAAAAAAAATTATAATAAGGGTAGGTAAAGTTTGTTTTCCCTTAATCTTTAGGTGAAATGAGAACCATAAAGTAACCTAAAAATACATATAAAATGATAATGAGTTCTTTGTATCAATATTTCCAACATAAGGTCAATGAAGGTAATGGGGTAATAATCCTTCCTAGTGACCTGATTTAAATTCCTTTAGTTTATACACACTTTCTAGATATTTTAAATTTTAACAGGTATTTATTCATTTGTTTCCATTCCTCACTATGGTCATCCCATTTTTTAGGAACTATGTTAATGGGAATGAACCATTATGATTTGTAGATAGGATATATTATTCCTGCATATAACAACCTATCTATTTATTTTTTTATTACCTTTATCATGGTTAGGTTTATCCTTGTTTTAGGTTACTAATAGGTTTTCAATTTTCTTCCAGCATAATTCTATGTGTGTAAATTTTTGGTATTTATTCTAGATATATATCCTAAACACCAGTCTATTGGTTACATATTTTCCATTAAAATTTAAACCAATCATTTTTCTTGATCTAAGTAAAATATTCTAGAAATGATTACTGGAAACGTTTCTCTTTTCATTTGGTAAACATAATTAAGTTTAGTGGGTAATGGTTTTAATTATATATTTAGGGATATCTCTAAATATGATATTTGACTTGGTTTGCTCTCCTATAAATCTTTAAATTACTATACACTAGATAACATATCGGATTCTTTATCAATGAATAAATAATCAAATACATCAAATAAATCATAAGTTACCTCTTCCTCCAAACTTTAAATTTACTCATCATTATTCATAGAATTTCTGGTCATTAATTCTTTTCCTAAGGATAAAATTTCATGTAACATACATAAGTAATCCCTTAGCTCGTCCTCTTTAGCGTTTGAGAATAAAAGGGGTGTATGATCCTCCTGAGAGTGTTTCATTGATTAAAATATGTTGAAATGGATAGTGTTACCTCCAAAATACATGGTGAGAATTCCCTCATGCACATTGATGATGCTTTTGACTGTCTTCAAGAAGGGTCTACCCAAAATGATTGGTGGTTATGTTATGGTATTGTCATCCTCCAGGTTTAGTACATAAAAGTTATCCAGAAAATATCAATATCCATACTCATACTAGTATATCCTATAGAACTCCTAATAGAAATATAGTGGACTAGTTTTCAAGATGCACTACCGCTCTTATGAGCTTCAATTCTTTGATATACAAATAATTAAAGTGTAATTCCCCATACTCACACTCCCAAATCCTATGCTATAAAAACATACTTTATAAACATAATTTTATACCAGATATAAAATCTTAGATATAATCATCCTGAATTACAAAATCAAAAACCATTATTGAATCTCTTACATCCTGAGGATATTTTCAGGTTTAGATCTATAAAGAATTAGGAAAAAAATAAAGTAATAAAACCCATGTTCTTTATATAAAACATATATTTTTTCCATTATATATAAAACTACTTAATCCATAATGATTCTTCATCATCGCCCATAAATTCTTTCGCACGTGTTATCCTTATAAACATGTCATGTGTAATACTTTTTTTAATAGCCTAGGGAAATGGAAACATAAGTAGGTGTGAGCTCAAATACTTAGTAAGGGAAAACATACAACCAAGGTAATCATGGTATAAACTTAGCATAAATATTATTACAAGAATAAGTAAACAACATGAGGCCATAATTAACTGAAACTAAGAGAATTATGTATCCATGATGATAAATGAAAACATAGATATTAATAACATTAATCTTATACTAATGGAAATCATAATATCAGACATCAAAAACATGTTTTCAAGGACTTATGATAAGACACTATACTATTATGGGGAGAGTTACACACTAAAACCTATTTTTTTTCTTGTGAAACATTTTGATGCATTATGGGGCTATATAATTCTGGGACCCACCAATCACTTGTTTAAGTATAATGAATTCACCATAAGAGTCAATAGTAATTTTTATACCATTACCTAAGGAATATCTTAATGAATAAAACATGGATGTCTATATAATGAAATATAAATAATGTTAATACATAATCAACCTACATTAGTAGTCAATAATCATTAAGAATATCAATACTTTTCCTCATGTTAATAAAATGGATAACATAACATGGTCATAAGTCTTCCATAGAAAAAATTTATATGGTAAAACAATAAAAATTTAACATTTTAATAATCATCCATATTGGAATAAAAACATATGTAATTCTAATAATTTTCCCCATGTTAATAGGATAACATTATTTCTAGGTGAACATCATCCAATTTGAATTATGTAAAAATGTGATTTTCACACCATATAGAGTAATGAGTATACTACTAAGTCAATACTAAAATAAAATGATCATAATAAATACATATAAATAAGGTATATTTTTTAAAAAGAACATAAACCCTATGTTACAAAGGAAAACTAGAAGTATATTGACATAGATGAAAAACATCCTTGCAAAATAATGCTTCAAATAGTATCACAAAAGAATGGATCATGAATCAAATTGTTTGATACTGAGAATTAAATCCCCCAAATGATAATATATATATATATATATATATTATAGGATAAACCATGAAACATAAACCAAATTAGGGTAAATCCTTTGGAAAATAATAAGGTAAATGGAA
Source organism: Viscum album (assembly GCA_963277665.1). Taxonomy (NCBI): domain Eukaryota; kingdom Viridiplantae; phylum Streptophyta; class Magnoliopsida; order Santalales; family Viscaceae; genus Viscum; species Viscum album. The sequence continues at coordinate 1,548,974,444 of OY728125.1, read as the reverse complement.
GTGAAAACTTAAAATAGATTTTAGAAAATATTTTTAACATTGACGTAAAATAAAAATTTACATGTAACTTTTAAAGGTTAGTTTTGAAAAGTTGATATTAAAGCTTTTGAAAATATTTAATTTTAAATATAATCATGGATAATGGAGCATTGAAAAGGCATAAATTTTATCTTGGATAAATTACGAGAGTAATAAAAGACATATGAAAGTGATATTAAAACCCTTTTTATTATTTTAAACATATCTTTATTCAAAACTCACATTGTAAGAAGAGTAAAAAACATTCATTTTGTATTAAAACTTTATTTTACTGAAGAGTATTATAAAATACCATATAATAAAATATTATTGATGGATAATAAAATCATGGAAAATAAATTTTCAAGACAAAACATTATAACCAAATAAAGGATATTTGAGTTATCAATATCACGTTTGGGAAAAAATACTCCATGAAGAATGAAATAATTTAGAAGGATTTTAAATGGTAAAAATGTAAAAAAATAGTGAATAAAACATAACACAAATAAATAGAGTAATTTACCCATATTATATTAAATAATTTCAAGAGAATGATCATAACTCTATGAATGAAAATTAAGTTAATAAAAACTCATATGTCCGGGTTAACACTTGAGTCAAAATACATTTGAAGAAAAGAAGTTTATTTAGATTAGTTTATCCCATGAATTATAATTAAATAATATATTTAAAATTCATGGTATAGTAAATAGATATAATTAAATACAAATGAAACATAGTACATAACTTTTAACATGTCACAAAGAATTAAAATTGAGGCCCAGAAAACTCTTGCAAGTTGAGTAACACTCTAATCAAAACCCATTTAAATAGTGGGATTGTGATTGAACTTAAAATGATATGATTAAAATATTATTTGTGATATTATATCTCAATATATATTATATACACCATATAAATGAAATCAGATGCATAATACCAAACATGTCTTAAAGGGAGGAATTTGAGATGAAAACTCTTACCTTGGTCTTAATTCATTCTGAACTTGAACCAAAAGTACTGAATAATTAAATTAAGTTCATTAAAAACATACCAATGAACATTATTCATAAATATAACCATTTATACTCATCATTTATAATCATTATATATATATATATATATATTATTTATTTTTTACCTATATTCAACATCAGGTGTAAGTAGTCGTTATCACTTTGAACTAGTTTTGTAAAAGAGGTGTTGGTATCGATTATTTTTTAAAAGTACATAACTATTATAACATCCAATATTTTTTAAAACATGTTAAAATATAGTTGATAAAGATATAATATCATTTCTTGTTAGTTTTGGTTATGATTTATGAGGTTTAAATTGAAGACAAGCATGTTTCAGCATTTCTTAATGAATGGAGGATGATTAATGAGTTAAATGTTGATATAACCTTACCAGAACATAAAATAATATTTACATATTTATATAATATTATACCATTAGATAATTTCCCATAATAATCCATTATATAAATTCATAATATGTTTCAATTAGGTGGTTAAACTGACCCAAACATGGACCTGCCATGATTAATTGATGATTATGAGGTGGTCTAGTTATAATATCACTATAATAGAAGAATAATGATCATATTTAGTATTTATTGGGGTTATATATTAAAATTTTAAGTAATTATAAGAATAATTTAGGTGTGTTTAAATTTTATATAGCATGAATAAATATATTTTCCTCTTAGTATTCTTTTTTAAGACCGTTAATGTTAAAATGGTCGCTTATTTCTGATATTAATTATAAATTCCTAATTTATATTTTCAGAATATAAATCATCGAATGAATAACATATATATTCAATAAAACAATTTCTATAACCATACTTTAAATGTGGTGATGAAAAATGAAATGTGTCGTTCATATAGGTGGTAGTCTGCACATGTGTATGATCAACATTTTCATTTTTTCTATTGAACAAGAGTGGAATAGATAATGGTTATATCATTGATATAATAAATTTTAAGTGAATTATTTATATTGATGCCATTATATTTATATGTTTATAATGGGTTTTGAGGAGGGTGTATGGGAAGGATAAGGAATAAAATTAAAATGGTAAGTAATACTTATGTTGAGAATTTGGATTTCTCTTGAAGTATCCTTTGGAAATAAAGGACTTAAGGAAATTTGTTGAGGATATGGGATTAAAAAAGTGTATAGGGGGTATATAAGAAGTTAATTTTTCAGTTTTTCATGAAAATTTAGATCTATAACTGTGTCTTGAAGTGGAAGTAAGTGAGCTCATTTTATAGGTGAAAAAATGGACAAATCTTTGGAAAAGAATGTTGGGTTAAGGATAAGAATGGAATTGCATGAGAGTTAGGTGAGTTAGGTGGGGAAATATTAGGTGATACATTTATTTATGATTTTAATATCAAAAAATTATTTCTATAAGTATTAATGGACCATTTAATTATTATAAATTCTTGATACTTTATTTTCCCATTTTTTCCCTTATTAAACTAGATTAAAAATTAACCATGGTAATTATTTTATTACTAAAAATATAATATGAACCTTCTTTAAAAATTTCAATTTTCTAAATCCATATTTGGGATCAATTTAACCTAATTTAATTTATAAATATGCGATAATTAACTTTTAAATTAAAATATACCATGTGTCAAAAAACTGTTTTTATAGAAAATTTTCATTATAATCATTAAGTTTTCTTAATCTTATTTAACATTGATTTATAATTAAATTATTATTAATTTATTTTTATATATTATTTAAAATAATATTAGTATTTTTATTTGAGAAAAATAAATTTAGTTTAAAATAATAATATTTTTAAGTGTTATTATTTAAAAAAAATGTGTCACCGTGGTAACTAATATTTACCTTAGTAACTTAATTTTATACCTAAAAATGAAATTAACTCCATTAATTAATTTTATCATTATAATTAAAATATAAAAAACATATTATATTATTAAATTTCTAAAATTGGTAAAAAAAATTATATAAAAACATAAAAATACAATGAAATCAGTTTTTATAAGAAACTATCTTTTTTAAAAATATTATCTATTATAATTAATATTTATTATCAATTAATAATTAAATTATTATTAACCAATTATTCAATTAAAATATATTTTATCATCATTAATCACAAGTTTCTTGAAATGGAAATGCATATCGCACAAAAAAGGTAATATTTAGAAAAATACATTTCTAAGTATAAAATGACTATATTAGTCATTTTAGCTATACCAATTGAATTTAATTTGAAGTAAAATTAGCCTTTAATTTATTTCTATAAATATTTCATACATTAGTTACTTATATTCATTTTTTTTAATTCAACATCTAGGTTTGATCATTTTAAACATATCTCAGTTTCATTTTAGTTCAGTGTTGTATGTAGAGAAAGCTATCGAACACATTGACTTATTTAAAGGTAATCATATATTAGAATTTTATGGTTTTACATTCTCCCCACCCCCCCCCCCCACCACCTTAAATAAATTAAATCCTCATAATTCAACTTATAAGATTAAATTAATTTCTATAGGGCACTCATAATTAACCATACACTGCAAGATGGACATGGGTTTATTTAGGATGTGAAATGATATTTATCTATATGAAAAATTATTATAATATCTTTATAAATAGAGATAACCCACTAATAATTTCACATGGACTTCTACTAAGGTATTTAGATCTATATCCATAAGGAATAACTTCCCACAAACCCTAAAAATGGTTTATATGACAATCATATCACTATAGGTTTTAATTTATAATTTCATGTCTTTTAGTTGGTGAAAACATACATGTCGTGGTACACTAGAGAATCTAGAGTGAAGTCTCTCTAATTGATTCATTAGTAGTTGTTACATAGGATATTTCTTATTCGCATGTTTGTTGGTTATTATTTCCCTTGTTATACCTTGGATTGATATATTAAGTCGCATAATGACGAATTCTCTTATAATTGAAGAAAAAATATTTTGTAGCTTATCTTTTTTCCTTATACGTGTGATTCTAATAACCTTCATCTCCAAAATTATATAATTTACCTTCCCCTTTAAATAAATTTCCCTCGGTATTCTTCCCATATCTTTTATATGTAAAAAATTGAATATTCTTTCCTTCATTATTTTCATCACTTAATATTTCATGAGACTCCATCTTTGTCTTCTTTGGTGTGTTTGGGGATTTAAATATATCCATATTGTTAATCGTATTCTGTGATAGCTAGTTCGGTTTAATCATAATGTTTCTCACTATATATCCCCATTTGATGGGTTTTTTATTGAGTTAACCTCTACATTATCCCTCACACATATGGTTCCTTATAGTTCCAACCATTACTAAAAACAAAATAGTTGACATGGGTGATAAAAAATTGATAATATAGGGGAATCATCATAAAAAATAACATAAAATGGATTAGATATTAAAACCTTTCACCCTTATCATCATGTTATCATGTAATTCGTTTATTTCAACCTACATCAATATTAGTTTAACCTAGGTTACGTTAAGTTGGGTAGTCTCATACTTATTAACCTAATCCTGAAGATAAATATCCTAAATTACCATGAACATTCTTAAAATATTATAAACCCAAAAATCCTTAAAATATATGCTCAAAAAATGAAACTTATCCCTTATCTAGGAAATCACATATCAATTAATATACACTTTAACTTATGAATTTCTACGTTTCAATTTATGTTATCCATGGTCACTTTAATATTAGGTTATCTAACCTAAACATATTCAAATCCCTCACAATTGTTAATAAAGATAATATATAAGGCCCCAGCCTTAAACATTACTTAATCTTGAGTTATTTCAAGAATACACGTTGAGGATCTTTTCAGGTTTAGAGTTTTAGATAATTAGATCATAAATCATGCATTACATTCCACATTTAAACAAAGTGGTTACATAAAATATAGTACTCATTTTTCCCATCAACGGAAACATATTTAAAATAAAACATGGATTCTTTCTTGACACTTCCTTGACACTATCATCACATCATGTACCTTTCCCTTGACCTGTGAAAAACATTTCAAAAACATGGGATGAGCATAAAAAGCTCAGTAAGGGATATAAAAGTACGAAATGAAAACATTAGTCCTTGTATGAAATCATAATTTACTCATAAAACATAATCATTTTAACATACCTCATCAAATCATGAATAAATCATATAAATCATAAGATATAAAGGTAACTTGAGGCATTCATAACATTCTTACATTGGGAGTAACCATCATGGTTACGTTTGGAATACCCATCAGAGTATATTCCCTAAATCTCTTCAGATAAACCTTAACGTTTAACCCCTTCACGTTACCCAATGCATTGGAGAGCTATATCGAGCTCACCCACCCTTAGTTTATCACGGAACCACCCGTCTTCATAAACAATGCCCAAGAACCATATCATAATCGTATCACATAAAACATGCATAAAGGAAACATAACATTTCCACATTTCAATCACAAGATATAAATACAACACATTGATATAATAAAAACATTATGAAAACAATTTTCAATACCAAAATAAAATAAAATTAAAACATGGTATTTATTTTTCATTTAAAAAAAAGTTGTGGCTTGTAGAGGAAGCCGAAACTCAAATAGTGGTCACGGCGGCGGAGAAGTCGTTGTCGCCGCATACGTATGACAAAAACATTCCCTTTTTTTGTTTAGTAAAACGCTTCATATAAAAATATTCCTTTTTAATAAAAGTAAAATTCAAGGGGTTTATACACCGTATAAAAGAAAGTTATGTATAAAACAAGATATGCCTCAATGAAAGCAGATTGAGACGAAGTCCCTTACCTCGGGTCCGACTTGACTCGAACGTCCTTTAACATCCTAAATAATAAACTTGAGTTAATTTATACTTGCTTAAGAACCTTTTTCAAGTTCATTATTCCTTTTATATCACTTATTACCATGTTATAAACACTATGTAATTATTTAAGTTAATAATGGTCGTTTTGTCGATCATTGGTACTTGAGTCAAAAATAAACTCCTTATAATTACAAGTTGTTCATGTGGTAGAATATCCATTATACCCATAATTATATTCATGATTTAGATATAATATATATCTATTATATCTATTATATACATGCATTTATAATATTACATAACATTTAGAGGTAAGAAATGAAATGCACCGTTCATGGAGACGGTAGGTCGTACGTACGCATGAATGCTACTTTCATTTATATTTCGTATTTAATGGAATTAAATCATAATGATATAGATGTATATTATAATTCCAGTATAATATAATATATAACATCATAAAATCCACCCTTTATATGTCCCACATATGGCATTAACGAATCAAATCACTTTGAGGGGGCGGTAGTCCACACTTCCTAAAATGAAGATATCCCGTTTACCCATAATGGAAACCATAAAGGTATGCCATAAATGAAAAATAAATATGCTTAAGGAAAACATAAACATATTATATATCATATATAAATATATTGACATCTTAATGGCCACCTTTAAAGGTGTTAGAAGAATATTGAACAATCATCGTTTCGTGAGGCAGAAATTCGCCATCCACAGAAACAGTATGCTCTTTAACCATTAGATGTAGGTGTGTGTAAGTGTAGCTCGAATACTTCTTATAAAAACATCCTAGTATATTTAAGATACTTGTTTTGTTAAAAAATAAATAAATAAAAAGAGTTTAGGGGGTTGGAGAAGCAAAATAAAACAAAAGAACATTAGAGAAGACTTTACCTTTAAATCGGGTAACTCCTCTTGGTTTTTAACAAAAGGGTTTCTTGAAGATCTTTCTGCCTAAGGTAAGGCTTCTAGGATGAAGAGAGGGATGTGAAGAGATAAAATTAGCAGATCTTGGCTGATCCAATGTCTTTAGAAGTGTGGGTAAGGAGGTAGAGGTGGGGGCCTTTTATAAGAGGGAGGAGGGGCACTCTTGGAAAGTCAAGAAATGTTACTTTATATTAAAATGAGTTTCGGATTTTAAAGGTCCCACATTGATATATTTCTAGGATAAGGTGATAAGGGTTAGAAATATACTCATCCAATAGGTTTTTTACAGGTGTAAGTCTTAGATATTACATTATCTTTTCATTTTATTTAAATCATTTATTAATGAGGTAATCGATGCATTATCATGGTGTCATACAAAATTTAATTTATCTAATGTCTAAAAATTATAAAAAAAATACTATGATGTAGGAAATATTTTTATATTTCCAATTAATATTCATAGTCCAAGAGATAATTTATGTAGACAAAATTAAAATTGGTTTACTTAGGTGTTACATACTTTGTTATATTTAACTTTCTTTAAAAATAAAAAGATAAAAAGTCATTATCACACAAAAGTGATTCCATGGGGTCCCAATGTTTGGAACAAGGAAACCCATGGTCGTACATGAAAAAACCAGTAGAATTAGGACACATGTTGGGGTCATTTTTTATTATTATGATATTATTTTATTACCCTTAACTACCCAATTACTAATTAATCACGATAATTAAAGATAATTAATGTCGTTACTATTCATAATGTCCAAAAACAAAAGAGACTTAATTAAATAATTTGGACCTTATTATTCCAAATATTGAATCCATTTTACCAAATTCCAAACACATAAATTTCAATAATTAATTTAAAAATAATTCTCGTTGTCAAAACAAATAGCGGGTTTTTTAGAAACAATTTCTATCAAAAGTTTGACAATTGTTTATGTCCAATTTCAAAGTAAAATTAATCCCAATGACCATAATTGGATTAAATGGTAAAAATATATTCTATTTAAACTTTAAAACCATTTAAAAATATAATCCATCCATATCATTAAATTAGATGAAAAAGCAATTTTGAAGAAAAATGCAGTATTTTTCACTATTCATTAAAAATGAACATTGTCAAAAAAATACCAAAAATTTATCCAAAGAAAATTTAAATGTCCCAATACTAAAGAATAAGTTTATTTTGACAAATAAATATTATAAAATTTTCAAAAGAAAAATTTAAAAATGGTTCGCCATCAAAAGGCGGTAAAACAATCTTTTAAAAGTATTAGAGAATTCTATGCTTAAGATTGGATTTATTCTCATTTTAAGCCTCTTAAAACACTATCTAATTCATAAATAGACATATATAAGAATATCTATTATTCATTACTTACTTGGGATGTTACATCCTTCCCCCTTTAGAAAATTGTGTCCCCAAAATTTATTTACTTATCGAATAAGTGGGGGTATTTATCCCTTATTGCATTTTCATATTCCCATGTTGCCTCTTCACTCATTTGGTTTTTCCACAAAACCTTTACTTGATGAATCACCTTATTCTGCAACACTTGATCCAAGTGGTCAAGAATCTGGACCGGTTGTTCCTCATAAGATAGATTCTCTTCCATCTGAACTACCTCTGGACTCAAAACATGAGATGGATCTGGAATGTACTTCCTTAACATTGAAACATGAAAAACATTGTGTACCTGAGATAAACTTGGAGGTAAAGCTACTCGGTATGAAACTGATACAACTCTCTCCAGAATATTATATGGTCCAATGAACCTTGGACTCAGCTTTCCTTTCTTACCAAATCGCATCACACTTTTCCATGGTGATACTTTGAGAAAAACATGATCACCTACCTCAAAAGAGAGATCCTTCCTCCTGTTGTCCGCATAACTCTTCTGCCTACTCTGAGTTGTTCTCATGTGTCTCTGTATCAGCTGAACTTTTTCTACCAACTCTTCTACCAATTCTGGTCCCATTAACTTCCTTCCACCCACTTCATCCCAAAAATCTGAAGTTCGACATCGCTTCCCATATAATGCCTCAAATGGTGCCATATGTATACTGGAATGAAAACGGTTATTATAAGAAAACTCAATCAAAGAAAGATGTTGGTCCCAACTTCCCTGATAATCCATCGAACAAGCATGTGGCATATCCTCCAAATTCTGAATTGTTCATTCTGACTGCCCATCTGATTGAGGATGAAAATCTGTACTAAAATTTAATTCAGTACCCAATGACTTCTGAAGGCCTTTCCAAAAGTTAGAAGTAAACCTGAGATCACGATCAGATACAATGGAGAGGGGAACTCCATGTAACCTGACTATCTCTTTAAGATACAAATGAGAAAGTTGATCTAGGGAAAAAGTATCTCGTATAGCAAGGAAATGAGCAGATTTAGTGAAGCGATCAATAATAACCCAGATTGAATTATTACCTCGAGGTGTCTTCGGCAATCCCACAACGAAGTCCATGGATATATTCTCTCATTTCCACTCTGATACTGGTAAAGGCTGAAGCATCCCTTTCGGTAACTATCGCTCTTCTTTAACCTGTTGACAAGTCAAACACTTCATAGTAAAATCAGCAATATCTCTTTTCATTCCATCCCACCAGTAATACTCCCGAAGATCTCTATACATCTTAGTACTGCCAGGATGAACTGAAAATGGAGAACTATAAGCTTCACATAACAACTCTCTCTTCAACTGTGAATCACAAGGAACACACAATCTCTTCCCAAATCTCAAAACACAATCATTATCAGTGTTGAATTCAGGAAACTTACCCTTCTGAACCAACTCTACCTTTTTTTGCAACTCACTGTCTTGCTTCTGTGCTTGCTTAATTCTGTCTGATATAGAAGATTTCACTGATACCTGAAAAAAAATAGAAGAACATCCTGCACCAACAAATTCTATGCCAAAGTTCATCAAATCCTTAACCAAAGGATCATGTTCCAAACATAACATGGTTAATGAGGCATTACTTTTTCAACTCAAAGCATCAACCACTTTATTTGCTTTTCTTGTATGGTAATGAATTGTACAATCATAATCCTTGATTAATTCGAGCCATCTCCTCTATCTCATTTTCAATTCTTTCTGAGTGAATATATACTTTAAACTTTTGTGATCAGTGTATATTTCACACTTTACACCATACAAATGATGCCTCCAAATTTTTAAAGTGAAAACAACAACATCTAATTCCAAATCATTTGTAGGGTAATTTACCTCATGATTTTTCAACTGATGTGAAGCATAAGAAATTACCTGATTATTCTGCATTAGGACGCAACCAATTCCTTTCAATGAAGCCTCATTGTAGATAACAAAATCACCATTCCTAGAAGGTAGTGCCAAAACTGGAGCATTCACCAATCTTCTTTTCAATTCCTGAAAACAATCATCACATTCTTTTGTCCAGATAAACTTAACACCCTTCCGAGTTAGCTTTTTCATTGGAATAGATAACCGTGAAAAATTTCTAACAAACCTTCGGTAATAGCCTGCCAAACCAATAAAACTAAGAATCTCAGTTACATTTGTGGGTCTTGGACATTCTTCAACAACATTTGTTTTTGCAGGATCAACAGTTATCTCATCTTTAGAAACAATGTGACCAAGGAAAGAAATTTATTGCAACCAAAACTCACACTTTCTGAATTTCCCATACAATTTCTTTTCTTTTAAGGTTTTCAAAATAACCCTTAAATGTCTTTCATGATCCTCTTTACTTTTAGAAAACACCAAAATATCATCAATGAAAACAACCACAAACTTATCCAAGAACTCATCGAAAATTCTATTCCTAAGGTCCATGAATACAGCAGGTGCATTGGTTAGCCCAAAAGGCATAACTACAAATCCATAATGGCCATATCTTGTACAAAATGCGGTCTTCAGAATATCTGCTTCCTTTACCTTCAACTGATGGTACCCCAATCTCAGGTCAATCTTTGAAAAATATTGAGCTCCCTCGAGCTGATCAAATAAATCATCGATATGAGGCAAAGGATATTTGTTATTAATAGTGATGTTTTTCAAGGATCTATAATCAATGCAAAGTCTCATTGAACCATATTTCTTTTTAACAAATAAAATAGGAGTACCCCATGGTGATGTGCTAGGCCGAATTAAACCTTTCTCTAATAAATCTTGCAATTGCTCCTTCAACTCTAAAAGTTCAATTTGAGCCATTCGATAAGGGGGTTTTGAAATTGGCTTAGCATCAAGAACTAAGTCAACAGTAAATTCAACTTCCTGATCTGGTATTATTCCAGGCAACTCATCAGGAAAAACATCAGGATACTCATTTACCACTGGCACATCATTAATCTGAACAGTTCCTTTGTTTTCAAAAATATGTGCAATATAACATTCATTTCCATCTTTTACAAGTTTCTCAGCCTCTTGATATGTTATCAACAGTAAGGGTTCATTCTTGTACACAAACTGCAAGTATTTTTGAAAAGAAACTTCTTTAGCTCTACAATCAATCTTAGCATGGTAAACAGAGAGCCAATCCATACCCAGGATAACATCAAACTCTACTAGAGGTAAAACAATAAGGTTTGCAAGTAGGTTCTTTCCACAAATAAGGATAGGAAGATTCTTATAAATTCTTTTTGCCTCAACATTTCCCCCAGGTGTTTTTACCACAAGTTCATGAGTCATTTCTTGAGATGGTATTCCCATTTTACTAGAAAAGTTTTCAGAGAGGAAGGAATGTGTAGACCCAGAATCAAACAACACATTAGCATAATCTGAGAAAACAAACAAAGTACCTGATACCACTTCATTTGATGTCCCAACATCTGCTGAAGTAGTTGCAAAGGATTTCACCACCCCCTTTCTGCTTGTAGTATGACTTATTCCCATCACTCGATCTCTTTGTCGGACACTCGTTTTCATAATGACCCATCTCATTGCACTTGAAACATTTCACTAATTGTAAATCAAATTTGGTCTTACCATCACCCTGATCTTTTTTAGTGCAATCACGAGCCTTATGTCCCATCTTACCACATCGGTAGCACTTTCCAGAATTCAGAAGACATTCCCCAGCATGCCTTTTACCACATTTATCACAAACTGGAAACTTAGTTTTCTTACCATCAGACCTTTTTGAAGAATTCTTCCCTTTCTCCTACCACCTCGTTCTCTTCTTCTGTTGGTTGTTATAGAACACTTGATCATCAGAAAACTCCATTTCCACCTTCTCAGCACATCGAATAAGCTTATCATAACTTTTTAACACACGAGAAGCTGATTCACTTCGATATTTTGGCTTTAATCCTGAGTAAAAACGATTGATTTTACTATCAAGGTCTCGGATAAAATTTGGAGCATACCTCTCCAATCGAGTGAACCTTTCTTCATAAGCAGCCACTGAGTCGTCCTCTTGCCTCAATTCCAAGAATTGTTTTTCCATCCTAAGTCGAACAGCCTTAGGAAAATATTTCTCAAGAAACATACCTTTGAATTCATCCCAGTCAAGAGCATCAATCTCATCAGCGTCCCTGATATTTTTAACCATCAACCACCACTGATCTGCTTCACCCTCTAAATGGTAAATAGAAATAATAACCTTTTGATTTTCTAAACACCCCATGACATCAAAAATATTCTCCAGTTCTTTAATCCACCCTTCAGCTAGCACTGGGTCAGATGATCCTCTGAATGATGGGGGATTTTTCCTCATGAAATGTTCCACCACTGACATGTTCCTCTACGGATGATCTGGCTGATCTCATGCATGGATACCACCACCATTTATCGCTTGAGTTAACTACACCATTACTGCAACAAACTATTCAGTTCCAATTCCGACCATCTCAAGATGCTGATTCGGAAGGTCATTTCCTTCTGTATGCCTTCCTAGCACTGTTTCCCTATTTCCTCTGCGGAAAACCATTCTGAACAAACATGTCTTAGATGAAGCAACATGGTAATCTTAAAATGCTATATCATTCCAATTTGACCAAAAAAATATTTTTGGATAATTATTTAATAGAATTATAACTCCTAAAGTTATCTAAACCGACCTCTGATACCAACTATAAGGCCCCATCCTTAAACATTACTTAATCTTGAGTTATTTCAAGAATACATGTTGAGTATCTTTTCAGGTTTAGAGTTTTAGTGAATTAGATTATAAATCATGCATTACATTCCACATTTAAACAAAGTGGTTACATAAAAGATAGTACTCATTTTTCCCATCAACGGAAACATATTTAAAATAAAACATGGATTCTTTCTTGACACTTCCTTGACACTATCATCACATCATGTACCTTTCCCTTGACCTGTGAAAAACATTTCAAAAACTTGGGATGAGCATAAAAATCACAGTAAGGGATATAAATGTAACACCCCAGGTAAATAAAGAATATGGAATTTTCATATTTATCCATATTTGTGAATAAAATGTTAATATTAATTTAAAGAAAACGCTATGCTCTATGGCGTACCCAATACGCAACAATGAGTTTCTTGGAAATCTTACGTTGCACTCTAATAATAAAATAATATTATTTTAAATGGTAGTTAACGCCTAGACGTTGTAATGGTGGGAATTAATAGAACTAACTACAAAATGAATATATATGTTTGTCAAATATTTTTACTTTTTTCCAATAAATTTTAGAGGCTTAAAATGCGAATGAATCCAATTTTAAGCATAAATCTTCTAATATTCGTTAAAAGGTCGATTAATCGCCTTTTGATGGAGAACCCTTTTTAAATATAATTTTGAAGATTTTATATGTTATATTTGACAAAATAAAATCCTTCTTTAGAATCTGGACATCAAAATTTACTTTGTGAAAATTCTTGTTATTTTTTCGATAAAGATCAGTTTTAGTGAAAATATTGTATTTTAATTCAAAACCTCTTTTTAATCTAATTTATTTATATGATTATATCATCTTTTGAATTGGTTTTAAAGTTAAATTAGAATATATTTTTACCATTTAATTCAATGGTGGTCATTGGAATTAATTTCACTTTGAAATTGGACTTAAACTAGTGTTAATATTTTAATAGATATTGTTTCTTAAAAACACGCTATTTGTTTTGACAGCGGGAATTAATTATTAAATTAATTAATGAAACTTTTATGTTTTGAATTTTTTAAAATAGACATCATTTTTGAATTCAGAATATAAAATATATCTTAGGGTGAATTTTTGGTATTTTTCTGAAAAACTTCAATTTTTGATGAATAGTGAAACCACTAAGTGGTAGTTAAAAAACTGATTTTTCGTTTAAATGAAACTTTACCACTTCTGTGATTTGAATTTAAAAATTCCGACATACATGGTTGTAATTAGTATGTAAAATGTGGTTCAATGGGATTAAAATAATTTTTTGGTGAATAGTAACTTTTAAGTTTTATTAATCGCGATTAAAAGTAATTAGTGTAATTTAAGGTAAAGATAATGTTATAATAATATTAAATGACCTTGAAACATGTCCTACCCTTATTGGATGAGTCATGGCCGACCAAGAAAATCCATGGGTCAACTTGAGGACCCCATAGAGCCACTTTGGTAGGAAAATGACATTAATAACTTTTTATTTAAAGTTAAAATAAAAATGTCACAAACATGTATTGTTTTGCTAAAACAATTTTTACATGGGGTTATACAAGTCATAATTTTGACTATAAATATTCATTCAAAGATAAAAAGATTTACTACATCATGATATTTTTTTTATAATTTTTATACATTAAATAAATTAAATTATTTAAGACACCATGATGATGCATCGATTACCTCATTATTTAACGATTTAAATAAAATGAAAAGATAATGTAAAATCTAAGACCTAAACTTGTCAAAAACCTATTGTATGGGTGTATTTAGAACTCTTATCACCTTATCCTAGAAATATATAATTGTGAGACCTATAAAAACCGAAACTCATTATATAATAAAGTAACATTTTATAACTTTCCAAGAGTGCCCCTCCTCTCCTCTTATAAAAGGCCCCCACCTCTACCACCTTACCCACACCTCTCAAGCCTTTGGCTCGACCAAAATCTTCTCATTTTATCTCTCCACATCCTTCTCTTCATCCTAGAAGCATTACCTTAGGCATAAAGCTCTTCAAGAAACCCTTTTGGTTCAAACCAAAGGGAGTTACCCGATTTAAAGATAATGTTCTCTCTTATGTTCTTTTGTTTTATTTTTCTTCTCAAACCCCCTAAACTCTTTTTATTCCTTTATTTTGTAATGAAAACATTATCTTAAATATACTAGGATGTTTTTATGAGAAGGATTCGAGCTACACTTACACACACCTCCGTCTAATGGTTAAAGAACATATTGTTTACGTGGATGGCGAATTACTGCCTCACGAAACGATGATTGTTCTATCTTCTCCTACCACATCTCATGGTAGCCATTATGATGGAACTATATTTATTTATGATATATATTATATTTATTTCCTCTCTATGCTTCTGTATTTTACATTTAAAACACACCTTTATGCTTTGCATGTTGTGCAAATGTGATAATTTCATTTGAGGAAGTGTGGACTACCACCCCCTCAAGTGATGTGACTCGTTCATGCAATACATGGAATGTATAAAGAATGAAATTAATGAACTTATGTGACCTATATAACATATATATTATACTTGAATTATAATATATATATATATATATATATATATATATCTCATTTAGTTTTAATTCCATTAAATACGAAATAGAAATGAAAGTAGCGTTCATGCGTACGTACGGCTTACCGTCTCCATGAACGGTGCATTTCATTTATTACCTTTAAATGTTATGTAATATTATAAATTCAAGTATATACTGGATATATATTATATATATGATATCTACATCATGAATATAATTCTGGATATAATGGATATTTTACCACATGAACAACTTGTAATTATAAGAAGTTTATTTTTTTGACTCAAGTACCAATGATCGACAAAATGATTGTTATAAACTTAAATAATTAAATAATGTTCATAACATAGTAATAAGTGATATAAAAGGAATAATGAACTTGAAAATGGTTCTTAAGAAAGTAGAAATTAACTCTAGTTTATTATTCATGAATATAAAGAAACGAACAAGACAAGTCGGACTTGAGGTAAGGGATCCAACCTCTCTCTTTCTTTTTAAGTACTCTCTTTTATGTCATTTCTTTTAAGATCATATTTCTTATGTTTGGGGATTTTCTTTTATATTCCTCATTCTGTAATTTTTATTTCCATATTATGAGAGACCCTATTTGATCTCATAAATCCATTTTTTGATGTTTTAAGTGGCGTCATTAGGCTGTCGAGTTTTCATAAGGGATTTTTCATCTCACTTTTATTCTAGTGAGATTTATGCTAAATTTTCCACCATTTCCTTTGAGTGGTGTATGTACTGCCCATTATTCTACTCTTTGTGTAATATAATTTCATTTATGAGTATTTACATCAATTTTTTATAGTCCTTATTTCATGGGGTGTACGTTTCGAAAGTTACCCAAGTCGGTAAGGGAACCTTTCACCCTCCTCTTTTTAAAAAGACTTCTTTATGTTATGTATTTTAATTTACATCTTCTTATATTGGGTATGTTCTTATATATCCTTATTGATGTAAATTTTATTTTCAAGTTATGAGATACCATTTTCTCTCTAATTAACTCATTTTATGAATTTTAATGTGACGTTGTTAGGTTGTCGAATTCTTGCAAGGGAACTTCTTAACTCAATTTAAATCCTTTGGGTTAAACTTTTACTCCTTGAATATGTCATTCTATGAATATTTTTGAATTACCTCTGAATGTTTTACACTTAATATCCACTTATATTTGGTTTATTCTTTTCCCACACGTAATTATGTAATTGATTTATCCTTAATCAAAGGATATCGTCTTTGTATGGGACTTCGTCTCAATATCATTTCATTGAGGAATATTTTGTTTTATACACAACTTTATTTTATATGGTGTATAAAACCCTTTGACTTCTACTTTTATTCAAAAGGAATATTTTATATATGAAGTGTTTTACTAAATGACAAAAGGTATGTTTCTTTTTAACGTACGCGGTGACAACGACCTTTCCGCCGCCGCGAGTATTATTTGATCTTTGGCTTTCTCAACAAACCGTAATATTTTTAAAAGTAAATAAATACCATATACTCTTTTATGTATTTTGGTATTGAAAATGGTTTTGATAATGGATTTGTTATGTCAATATATTTAAGTGATATATTTTTATTGAAATGTGAAAATGTTTTCTTTCCTTTATAATTGTTTTATGTGTTATGATTTTATAATGGTACTTGGACATTTGACGAATGGTTACATGATAAACCAAATGACGGGTGGTGTCATGAATACTAGGATGGGTGGTTATGTTATAACCTCCAATGCATTGGGTATGGAAGTCGGCCGTATGGCTATTCCATTTATTGATATGTGTGGAAGTTGACCGTATGGTTATTCCATTTAAGTATGTTTACGTCCCAAGTTACCTTTATATGTTATGTGTTCTTTATATGGGTTTTATGGTAATCTTTTGGTTACAAAAGGGTAAGTAATGATCTTTTATTCAGTGAAGATTTTTTACTACTTCATAAAGGTTAAAAGTATTACTTTGATAAAGTATTCATGGTTTACTAATTGTTTTGAAAAACTAATAGTTTTCCTTATTTGTGTATCCCTTACTTAGATTTTTATGCTCATCCCAAGTTTTTTTTTAAATGTTTTTCACAGGACATAATGTGGAATAAGGTCAGGGATGGGATCAAGGAAAAGTCATGTTGTCTTAAACATGGAACTATACATGACTCTTTTTTTCAAGATTTCATGTTTTGTAAAAAAAGGAAACTATGTAGAAGTGTCTACTTTGTAAACTTTTGAGATGTAATAGTTATGTCCTAATCTCTAAAACTCTAAACCTGAAAAGATCCTCAATGTTAATTATTCATTTAATTCAATATTAAGTAATGTTTAAGGTCGGGTCCTTATAATAAAAGTACGAAATCAAAACATTAGTCCTTGTATGAAATCATATTTTATTCATAAAACATAATCATTTTAACATACCTCATCAAATAATGAATAAATCATAGAAATCATAAGACATAAAGGTAACTTGAGGCATTCATAACATTCTTATATAGGGAGTAACCCTCATAGTTACGTTTGGAATACTCATCATAGTATATTCCCTAAATCTCTTCGGAGAAACCTTAACGATTAACCCCTTCGCGTTACCCAATGAATTGGAGAGCTATATCGGGCTCACCCACCCTTAGTTTATCACGGAACCACCCGTATTCATAAACAATGCCCAAGAACCATATCATAATCGTATCACATAAAACATGCATAAAGGAAACATAACATTTCCACATTTCAATCACAAGATATCAATACAACACATTGATATAATAAAAACATTATGAAAACCATTTTCAATACCAAAATAAAATAAAATTAAAACATGGTATTTATTTTTCATTTAAAAAAAAGTTATGGCTTGTAGAGGAAGCTGAAACTCAAATAGTGGTCACGGCGGCGGAGAAGTCGTTGTCACTGCATACGTACGACAAAAACATTCCCTTTTTTCGTTTAGTAAAATGCTTCGTATAAAAAGATTCATTTTGAATAAAAGTAAAAGTCAAAGGGTTTTATACACTGTATAAAAGAAATTTGTGTATAAAACAAAAAATGCCTCAATGAAAGGAGATTGAGACGAAGTCCCTTACCTCGGGTCCGACTTGACTCGACCGTCCTTTAACCTCCTGAATAATAAACTTGAGTTAATTTATACTTGATTAAGAAACTTTTTCAAGTTCATTATTCCTTTTATATCACTTATTACCATGTTATGAACACTATTTAATTATTTAAGTTAATAATGGTCGTTTTGTCGATCATTGGTACTTGAGTCAAAAATAAACTCCTTATAATTACAAGTTGTTCATGTGGTAAAATATCCATTATATCCATAATTATATTCATGATGTAGATATCATATATATCATATATATCCAGTATATAAATTCATTTATAATATTACATAACATTTAGAGGTAAGAAATGAAATGCACCATTCATGGAAACGGTAAGCCGTACGTACGCATGAACGCTACTTTCATTTCTATTTCGTATTTAATGGAATGAAATCATAATGATATAGAGGTATATTATAATTCCAGTATAATATCATATATAACATAATAAACTCCACCCTTTATACGTCCCACATATGGCATTAACGAATCAAATCACTTTGAGTGGGCGGTAGTCCGCACTTCCTAAAATGAAGATATCGCGTTTACCCATAATGGAAACCATAAAGGTATGCCATAAATGAAAAATACAGAAGCTTAAGGAAAACATAAAAATATTATATATCATATATAAATATAGTGACATCTTAATGGACACATTTGAAGGTATTAGAATAATATTGAACAATCATCGTTTCGTGAGGCAGGAATTCGCCATCCACGGAAACAGTATGCTCTTTAACCATTATATGTAGGTGTGTGTAAGTGTAGCTCGAATAATTCTTATAAAAACATCCTAGAATATTTAATATACTGGTTTTTTTACAAAATAAATGAATAAAAATAGTTTAGGGGGTTGGAGAAGCAAAATAAAACAAAAGAACATTAGAGAAGACTTTACCTTTTAAATCGGGTAACTCCTCTTGGTTTGTAACAAAAGGGTTTCTTGAAGAGATTTATGCCTAAGGTAAGGCTTCTAGGATGAATAGAGGGATGTGGAGAGATCAAATGAGAAGATATTGGCCGAGCCAATGTCTTGAGAAGTGTGGGTAAGGAGGTAGAGGTGGGGGCCTTTTATAAGAGGGAGGAGGGGCACTCTTGGAAAGTCAAGAAATGTTACTTTATATTAAAATGAGTTTCGGATTTTAAAGGTCCCACATTGATATATTTTGAGGATAAGGTGATAAGGGTTCGAAATATACTCATAAAATAGGTTTTTTATAGGTTTAAGTCTTATATATTACATTATCTTTTCATTTTATTGAAATCATTTACTAATGATGTAATCGATGCATCATCATGGTGTCATACAAGATTTAATTTATCTAATGTCTAAAAATTATAAAAAAAATACTATAATTTAGGAAATCTTTTTAGATTTACAATGACTATTTATATTCCAATAGATCATTTATGTATACAAAATTAAAATTGTTTTACTTAGGTGTCACATACTTTGTTATATTTAACTTTCTTTAAAAATAAAAAGATAAAAAGTCACTATCACACAAAATTGATTCCATGGGGTCCCAAAGTTTAGAACAAGGAAACCCATGGTCGGCCATGACACAAACAGTATAATTAGGATACATGTCGGGGTCATTTGTTATTATTATGATATTATTTTATTACCCTGAACTACCCGATTACTAATTAATCACGATAATTAAAGATAATTACCGTCGTTACTATTCATAATGTCCAAAAACAAGAGTCCTAATTACATAATTTTGACCTTATTATTCCAAATATGGAATCCATTTTATCAAATTCCAAACACATAAATTGCAATAATTAATTTAAAAATAATTCCCGTTGTCAAAACAAATAGCGGGTTTTTTAGAAACAATTTCTATCAAGAGTTTGACGGTTGTTTATGTCCAATTTCAAATTGAAATTAATCCCAATTACCACCATTGTATTAAATGGTAAAAATATATTCTATTTACACTTTAAACCCAATTAAAAAGATAATCCATCTATATAATTAAATTAGATTAAAAAGCAGTTTTGAAGTAAAATGCAGTATTTTTCACTATTCATTAAAAAATGAACATTGTCAGAAAAATACAAAAATTTATCCAAATTAAATTTCAATGTCCCAATACTAAAGAATAAGTTTATTTTGACAAATAGATCTTATAAAATTGTCAAAATAAATATTTAAAAATGGTTCGCCATCAAAAGGTAGTAAAACAATCTTTTAAAAGTATTAGAGAATTCTATGCTTAAGATTGGATTTATTCTCATTTTAAGCCTCTTAAAAAACTGTCTAATTCATAAATAGACATAGATAAGAATATATATTATTCATTACTTACTTGTGATGTTACATAATATGACTTAACAAATAATATCTCCAAGGTGTGTATAGCCAGGTGTGCAGTCTCACGCCCATTCACTGTGCACCAGAGTGAAGATCAATTCAATTCTCAATTTTTCTTTTTAAAGGTTATTAACCCTAGAGGAATATTTTTCATAGACTTATCCATTTTCTAGTATCTATAAAATGATACAATTTCTAAGGAAACCATATAATCAATACTTTTACTAAAACTTGAGGATGTCATCATATGCTTAGACATATCCCTAGGGTTTTTACTAAAGTCTTCTTATCCTAATACCCAAATAAAAAAGTGAATTGTTTCCTTATTATTGAATCATACGCTATCCCAAAGGTTTATCTATACCTTTTAAATTATTATCATCCTTAAATTATCAACACATAAATTATCTTCACAAACATCCTAATCTCCAAATTTATCTAAATCATTCCTTTGATACCAATTATGATTCTTTGGACCCATACTTCTAAATTTGGTTCCATAAACACATGATTTACATACTCACTTTGATACCAGATATAAAATCCTGGATATAACCATCATGAATTAAAAAATAAAAAATAATTATTTCATCTATTACATCATGAGGATATTTTTAGGTATATAAATTTATAGAATTAGTAAAAAAAATAAACTAACAAAACTCATTTTTCTTATATCAAACAAATATGTTTTCCATTATATATTAAACTAATTAATCTATAATGACCCTTAAACATCTCCCATAAATTCCTTCACATGTTTTATCCTTTTAAACATGTCACATATACTACTTCTATTCATATATCAGGCAGATAGAAACATGAGAAGGTGTGAGCTCAAATGTGTAGTAAGGGAAAATATACAACTGAGGTAACCCTAGAATAAACATGGAATAAATATTATGATAGTAATAAGTAAACAACATGAATATATAATCAACTGAAATAAAGATAATTATATATCCATGATAATAAATTAAAACATGTATACCAATAATAAATATCTCTTATTAATGGAATTAATAATCTCAGAAATCAAAAATATGTTATCAAGGCCTTATTATAATACATTATCATGTTATAGGGATATGTATACATCAAAAAACAACCTATTTTATCTAATTATACCTATAGATTCATCGAGGGGATATATAATTATGGGCCCCACCCATAACTTATTTAAGTCCAATGCATTCACCATAAAATTCAACATGAATTTTCATACCATTCCCTAAGGAATCACTTACTAAATAAAATTTGGTTATCTATATAATGAAATATATAGAATATAGATACATTATCAACTTGTGTTAGCTGTAAACAATCATTAATAATGTCAATAATTTTCCCCATGTTAATATCAAGGATAACATGGCTATAACTCATCCAGTGAATGAAGTTAGATGGTTAAAAAATTCATAGTTATCTTTCTAATAATCATTCATATTATAATAAAAATATACTTAATGTCAATATTTTTTCCCAATTTGATAACATTCTTTCTAGGTGAAAATCATCCAATATGAATTGTGTAAAAATCTAATGTTAACACCATATAGAGAAATGAGTATACGACTAAGTCAATAAAATAATAACATGATCATAATTCATACAGATAAACAAGGTGGATGGTTTCAAAAGAACATAACCCTAGTGTAACAAAGGAAACTTAGAATGATGGTGACATGGATGAAAAATGTCCTTGAAAAAGAATGCTTTTAATGGTATTGGAAAATAAAGGATCAAGAATTAAATTTGTTTGATAACATGAGTTAAATCCCCAAAATTAAAACATGTATATATTAGAGGATAAATCATGAAACATAACCCCCATTAGGGTAAATCCTTTTAAAAGAATAATTTAAATGTAAGTGAAAACTTAAAAGATCTTTTAAAAAACATTTTTAACATTGATGTAAAATACAAATTAACACGTCACATTCAAATTTATCTTTTTAAAAGGTGGAGTGAAAGTTTTCTAAACCTTTTCTTTAAAAAATATCCAATTATAGTTCCTTTAAAATACATAAAGTTTATTTAGGTAAATTATGATAGGAAAAAAACATATGAAAGTGAAAGGAAAACCTCTTTTTATTATTTTTAAAATACCCTTATTCAAAACTCACATTATAATAAGAGTAAAAAACATTAATTTGTATTAAAAATTCATTCTAAAAAATAGGAATATAAAATACCATATAATAAAATATTAGGGTGGTATAACCCAATCATGGAAAATAAATGTTCAATATGAAACATTATAAATCAAATAAAGGAGATTTGAGTTATCAATATCACTTATAGGCAACATACTTCATGAAACATGAAACAATTGAGAAGGGATTTATGTGGTAAAATGGTAAGAAATGAGATAATAACACATAATACATTAAAAGGTAAAAATTTACCAATTTTTTATGAAATAATTTCAAGTGAACGATCATAGCTCAATGAATGAAAATTGAGTTATGAAAAACTCTTATGATTGGGGTAACACTTGAATCAAAATAAATTTGAATAAAAGAACATGATTTTTCTTATTTTATACAATGAATTAAAAGTAAAAATATATAGAAAATTCATGGGATAGTAAATCAATAAAAAATCATACAAAGTAAACATGGTTCATAACTTGTAACATGTCTCAAAGAATCAGAATTAAGACCAAGAAAACTCTTGCGACTTGAGTAACACTTTAATCAAAATCTTTTGAAAGAGTGGGATTATAATTAAAATTAAAATACCATGATTAAAATATAATTCATGATATGATATATCAAATAGGTAGTATATACACCACATAAATAAAATCATGTGCATAATACCAAACATGTCTCAAAGAGAGTAATTTGAGATGAAAACCCTAACCTTGGAACTGATTCTCCCTACACTTTCACCAAACATCTTGAATAATTAAATTAAGTTCATTAAATACATACCAAAGAAACTTTTTCATAATTATAACCATTTATAATCCTCATTCATAATAATTATATACATACATACATACATATATATATATATATATATATTATTTAGTTTTTACTTATATTAAACACTGGTGTAAGTAATCTTTATCGCTTTGAACTAGTTTCATAAAATAGGTGTTGGTATATATTATTTTTAAAAATTATATTACTATTATATCAACTAAGATAATTTTATATATTTTAAAATCTATTTTATAAATCTATAATCTCATTTCATAATAGTTTTAGTTACGGTCCTTGAGGTTGAAATTGGAGACGAGAATGTTTCGGTGTTTCATAATTAATGAAGGGTGATTAATGAGTTAAATATTGATATAACCTTAAAATAAAAAAAACATTATTTAAATATTTATATCATATTATAATATTATATAAGTTATTATATTCAAATATTATATAAATGCATATTATTTTTCAAGTTGGTGGTTACAGCGACCCAAACATGAACCTACCATAGTTAATGGATGATTATGAGGTGGTTTAGATGTAATATAACTATACCATAATAATAATGATATTATTTAGTGTTAATTAGTGTGATATATTAAAATTTTAAGGTATTATAACAAGAATTAATGGATATTAAAATGTTATGTGATATTAAGAAAAATATTTTCCTCCTAGTATGCTTCTTTAAGAAGGTTAATTTTACAATGATATATTATTTCTAATATTAATTATAGAATGCCTAATTTATATTTAAATAATATAAATAATGACATAAATAACATATCAATTTAATAAAACCATTTCTATAACTACACTTGAAAGTTGGTGGTGAAAAACGAAATGTGTTGTTCATGGAGGCGGTTGTCTGCACATGCACATGAGAAACGTTTCCATTTTTTGATTGAATTTGAGGGGAATAGATAATGGTTATACCATAAATATAATAAAATTTAAGAATATTATCTATAATTTTTTCATTATATACATATGGTTATAATTTATTTGTAGGAGGGTGTATGGGAATGATAAAGAATAAAAGTAAAAGGGTAAGTAATACTTACGTTGAGAATCTGGATCTTCTCTTGAAGTATCCTTTATAAATTAAGGACTTAATGCACTTTTTTAAGGCTTGGGGCTTCAAAATGTTTAGATGGGATCAATAAAAATTAAATTGGTTAGAGTTTCATGGGAATTTTTAAATACAGATGTGGGTTGAAGTGGGATTAAGTGAGCTCCTTTTATAGGTGAAGGGAAAAATATTTAGAAAATAATGTTAGGTAAGTGATAAGAATGGAATGGAATGATAGTTAGGTGATTTAGGTAGAAAAATAGTTGGTTAAACATGACGGTATGAATTTTGTACCTAATAAATACTTTCTAGAAGGATTAATGGGCCTTTTGATTATTAAAAAATTGGGATACTTCATTTACCTATTTTTACCCTTATTAATATTAATTAAAATTTAACCATGGTGATTATTTTATTAATAAAAATATAATATTACCATTATTAAAAAAAATTATATGTAATGAATATGAATTTTGACTCAATTTAACCTAATTTAATATATAAATATGAGAAAAATAACTTTTCAATTAAAACATATCATGTGTTGAAAAACTATTTTTGTATAAAAATTCAGTTTTAATCATTAAGTATTATTAATATTATATAACATTGATTAAAAATTAAATTAGTATTATTGTATTTGTATATATGTTTAAAAATAATATTAGTGTATTTATTTTAAAAATATCAATTAAATTTTAAACCATAATATTTAGAAAAGTATCATTATTTAAAAAAAATAAACATTTTACAATGGTAAATAATATTTACCTTGGTAACTTAATTTTATGACTAAAATGAAATTAAACCCATTAATTAATTTTATAATGATGATTAAATTATGAATATAATATTATCTTATTCAATTTCTAAAAGTGGTAAAAATTGGTTTTTATATAAAAACAGAAAAAAACAATGAAATTTGTTTTCATAGGAAAATAAATTTTTAAGAAATATAAAATATTCTTATTATTATTTACTATCAATTACTAATTAAATTAGTATTAAACAGTTATTCATATCAAATATATTTTATTGTCTTTAATCACATGTTTCTTGAAATAAAAAATCAAATCATATAAAAAGGCAATATTTAGAAAAACAATTCTAAGTATAAAATGATTGTATTAGCCATTTTAGTTATACCAATTGAATTTAATTTATAATAAAAGTAGAAATTATTTTATTTTTATAAGTATTTCATAAATATATTACTCTTGTTCATTCTCATTAATTCAACAGTTAGGTTTTAACAGCCTAAACATATTGTGGTTTCTTTTTAGTTCAATGTTGTTTATGGAGAAAGTTATCAAACACATTTTTATATTTAAAGGTAATAATATATTAGAATTTTGGGGTGTTACATAAAGACTTAATGAGGAATTATATTTATGGAAGAACCTGAATCACACATATCATTGGAAAAATCCTTGGATCTAATGGTAAAAGGGATTGAAAATGTCCCAAGATCTTGATATTTAGTATGAAACTATGGGGTAATTAGGGCTGAAAAACTTATTATATTATTTATTCTTCCATTAACTTAAAGTAAAATATTTTTAGTGTAAGTTTCCTTCAAGGACTTAACATATTTTGGGATTTTTTTTAAGAGATTCGAGGAGGGGAATGTTGATTTACACTTTATGGATGGTTTCCAAAATTTATCTTTGAACTTTCTCCTCTTGAAACTTCTTTGACTGGATCATCCTATATGGGAATGGATGTTGTAAATCCTTATTCTCCCTTATATATATCTATAAGTATGTATCTTGTATTTTTTTCTCTTCTTAAAATTTCCTTCCTCGCCTTTTATTCTTCCTCTTTAGACAGATTTTTAGGGTTCTGTCTAGATTTTGTAGGCTCTTTCTCTTTGAATATGGGTTAGTTTTTCTTATATTCAAGTGTAACTAAGATTTTAATTTCTTTACCACTTTTATTTGTAACTGTTATTGCATTACCTTTATGGTTTAGGATTACTTGGGATGGTAATTTTTCTAGTTTATTGGATAAAATATTCATAGGAATTTCAATTTGATTCCTTAACTCTTCCACTTAATTTTTTATCACCTAAACCCCAAATACTTATTACTACTATAATGGAAGTTTTGTACTATTTGAGGGTTGATAATAGGACTTATTTTACTAGAATTTTTGGGGTTGTTATTAGGTTTTTTGATTTTAGGTTTGTTTGTATGGCTATTAAATGGTTTATAAAAAGGTTGGGGTTGTTGGTACTACTACTACTAGGGGTATTGTTAGATTTTATTGATTATTAGATCCATAATATACTTGGTAATAGTTTCTCTATCTTTGAGTGGTTTATTTTATTTTCCTAGGTTGATAGGAAGACGAAAAAATCCCAAGTCCCTACACTTTATCATGTTGATCAGTAAAATGATTAGGAGAAGAACATAAACCACATACCTTTACTAGTTCATATTATTCACTGGATTATTTCAAAGAAATTTTTCTTTATTAATGTAGTAAATTACTCAAGTTTTTATTCTAATAGAGGATAGTAGTTGAGATACCTTAACTCATGTATTCTTCTAGTATCATTACCTCTTCTATCAAACTGTTCGGAATTTTGTGCTATTTTTTTATCAATAAACTTACCTCCACTATTGAATTATCTATGATATAACCTCTTAAGGATGCATCTATAAAATTAATATTATAATAAAACAATAATTAGTATAAAAATACTAAGAAATAGTTATCTTCAAAGGTATGATATGGGAAAAAAGAACAAATATTTTTGAATCTTTTACAATGCTCATTGAGAATCTCTCTTAATGATTTTCTAGTTGAATATATATTCACTATATGTGTTTATTTCTAGTTCAATCCATTGGATCTAACATATATGGTATTACTCAGATTTCTTCTACTATATTCCCTATAAGTGGTATGAGATGGTTGATTCTACTTCACACACTATTCAAGTTTCTCCTCTCTTTTTCTTGTAATACATTTGATTTCGGTTGAATATATTATTATTGAGAAGAATGGATTCAAAGGAATGGAAAGTAAATATTTATAGGTTTTATGGGATGAAATTTTTATTTTAGAGAATGATACTAATAAGTATTTTGATATAAAAAGATATAGATTCTCCTTTTTTCATAATATATCATGAAATGAAGGGAAAAATAGAATCTGAGTGATTGGATAGGAAGTATTTAGCCTTGGTCAAGATGTATATATCTTTCTTAGAATGTTTCATTCAACATTATAGAGAAGAAAACTATTGAAAAGGTTATTAAATCATTGGATGAAATGTATGAGAAGCCAAAAGTTCTTGAAAAAAAATTATAATGTAAAGATTGTTCATCTTAAAGTTACTGGATGGAAGGCCTATAATAAATCATGTGAATGAATTCAATATGATTCAAGGGTAGTTCAAATCAGTAAAATTAACCTTTAAAGATAATTTTTGGGCTTTTATTCTTCTTTCCTCACTTCTGGAGAGTTGTTATCCCATGGTGATAGTAGTGAGAAACTCCAGTGGGAAGGAAGATCTTGTATTTTATGATATTTAAAACATTATCTTAAATGAGGAGTTGAAGTGGAAGGAAGTTTTGACTCTATCTGGAAGTTTTCTCAACTATACCAAATGGGTATTATCACTACATTAGAAGGACTGTCAAAAGAATAAGTCTTAAGCTGATAAGTCTCAAAGAAGAATTTAAAGGAAATATATAGGTTTGGGTCCAACATGTTGTCTTTATGGGAAGAAGAGGAATATCGAGAAAGATTACAAGATTCAAACTTAGGATTCAACTTCTAGATATAAAAACTCAATTAGTATAATGGATATAGGTTCCAGTTTAATACTAAGTATGATCGTTTCATAGGATTCATGGCTTATTGGCTTAGGTGTATCTTTTAATTCAATTGGTGAGTGTGAATGAATGGTTCATTATATACCAGGAATCTTAGGTAAAGTTCATATAGAAGATGATGAAGCTCTAGATATAGTTGGGAAAGGTGATGTTAACATTTGAAAGAAACATGGAAGTTTCTTGATACTAAAAGATGTTAGTGATATTCCAGGTCTCTAGAATAATATCACATTATTGTGATATCTTGATGATATATGTTTCAAAGTTAATTTTTTAAAGGGATTTTTTAAGATCAATAAAGGGTACATGGTTATTTCTCATGGAGTTAAGAATGGTACTAGGTACTTGATAGGATATAGTGATGAAGTTTTGGTGATCAGAATGACTTCATCAGATGGTATGTAAAAGTGAAATTGTATTTTTGTTCACTTAAGTGAGAAGAACATCAAAGTTCATATGGAAAAGGTAATACTTAAACTCAATCACACAGACTTTTGAATATGTGAGAGTTCTATATTGGGAAAATAGAAGAGAGTTTTCTTCGACTTGGATGGTATAAAGACAAGGAATCAAAAAATAAAACTTGTTTATTTCAATTTTTGTGAAACAATCCATATTCACTCTAATATAGGATCATTGTACTTTGTGACCTTTATTGATGATGCTACTCAAAAGGCTTGGTGTCACGAACTGAATCTGATCGCCACCAAAACCGGCACCAAACCCGGCCCGTGACAAGGCCCGAAAGGTATTCCCGATCCCCACGGGCTGGCGCAAGTACCTGAGTATCAAAAACTGAAAATTGGGAACGATTTACCCGAGTTTGTATACTTAAAACAACAAATGAATCCAAGAAATCAAATCTGGATTTTTCAAACCAAAAAATCTTTTACAAAAATTCAAAACTGAATTACACAATTTTAAACAATGTTTGAAGACCATTACAAAGGTACAAACCCAAGAAAAGACATCCCAAGAACCTCCACATGGAAAGAGGCATCGCCCTCAAGCCATCTCCACGACACTGCATCACGATGGACCGCTAAAAACCCAAACCAATGGCATAAAACCTGTACCCAAACCTGTGACATAAAATAAGCAAGTCTACTTACACCCAAAGGTGTAAGTAGGTTGTGATAAAAATCCCAATAGGATACCACCGCTAATAGATTCCATGGGATAAACATTTCATGACAAAAAGAATTGCAAGTTTTGAAAATAATAAATGCTTTTTAAAATTTTCTAAAGGATGCAGTAATAAATGAAAATAGTTTTCATGTGGGCTAATTTTAAAGGACCAACAATTTTAAAATAAATAAAAAAGCTACTGAATTTTCCAGCCAACAATACCGTATATCGATGGTATGTACAAAGGATCTAATGAGAACAAGTAATAGGAAATAACCCCTAGGCACTAGCTATCTGTGGGACCCAGGTACCTCGTATCTCGATGAGAGTAACCACAAAAAATATATGTTCTCATGCATGAGCCACTAGTAGGGATCATACCCATAACCTAGTGGTCCCCAATCATCATCATCATAGTTTAGTTAGAGTTTTAAGCGTCAATCTTGCTAAGTGAAACTGAGGCCAAACCCCACGGATTCACTAGCATACTAGTACACGTCCACCCACCTAGATACCTGAGTATTCCCTTTGTGCTCAAACAAATTAAACAATCCTAGAAATATAGTTTTCACATGCAAATATCACTTCCACATCACACATTAACCAAACAGCCCCATGTATATCACACAAGTCACAAATTCCACTTTTCATTCAAATTCATTTTGAAATCAAACTCACACCAAAATTTCCTACAACACTTTTCACATTTCTTTAACACTTCCTCAAATCTGTTAAACAATTTTATAAAACCATTACAAGATATTCAACTCACATAACAACCCACACACATGTCACATAATACCCTTCTCACCTTCACAATTCATTTTATCAATAAACTCACACGAAACATCCCACACCGGTGTTTCGCACACAAAACACAATTTAGTAAAACATTTTGGCAATTTATAAAACATTCTAAAAATGTTTGACATCTTAAATCCCAACTTTACCATTCAAAAAGCCACATTAGGTGAACAAACTCACCCAAATAGTACATATACACCCTTTCCCAATTTTGTTTAACCAAATAAAACATTTTCAATTTTTATAAAACAAACCCAAGAGGTATAACCATTTTTTGCACACTAAACCCATTTCAAAACCGTCATTCAAAACAAAAATAATACCAATAAAAATCCAAAACAGAATTTTCATCCCTAAAACAATTATTAAACCACCCCCAAGTGTTA
This sequence comes from Viscum album, assembly GCA_963277665.1. Lineage (NCBI taxonomy): Eukaryota > Viridiplantae > Streptophyta > Magnoliopsida > Santalales > Viscaceae > Viscum > Viscum album. Next base: position 1,548,943,340 of record OY728125.1, on the reverse strand, counting down.
TAAAAATACATCAAATAATACAACAAAGATACACATGAAAAACACGTGTTTTCATAAATCACCTTCAAGAAGTACAACACGGTTTTACACCTTAAACTCATTCAAAAAACTCTTTTCAAGGCCCACATGACAATAAGAAATTAAGAAACCAGAATTTTCAGCCCCTTTCAAGACTAATAAATCACTTTAATATGTTATAAACTAAACCCAAACATTACCCCAAGAGTCACACATGAAAAGTAACCAATTTAAAGCTAAAATACAACTAAAAATTAAATGTTTAACCAAATACATCAAAAACAGTTTTCACACCACAAAAAACAGATTATTAACACACTAAATTAATAAACCAAGCAAGCTAAATCATCATAAAATGGTTACACATGGAATCACCTACCCTTTTGAGTCGAAACCCTCAAAACTTGGTGTGAAACCTTAAGTGCACCACCGCTGCACCACAAGGAATATAAATCTAGACCTAAATAATAATAATTGACCCAGAAGACATAAAATCATACCTTAGGATCGAACCCCAGCTTCTGGATATGAGGAACTTCAAGAAAGAGGAAATAAAAATAAAAGAGGATGAAAGGAACCAAGAAGGAATTCTCTTACTTGAAAAATCTTGAGGAAATCGGCCCCAATCCACCAATATTTGAATCTTTAAGTACCCAAAACTGGTATGGAGGATTGAAAGATTTATATTAGGTCATGTGGGGACAGAATTTGTGGAAAAAGACTGAAAATTTATGGAGTTATGAAAGAATCATTTTACCTCATCAAATATGGTCGATTTGAGAAAGATTGAGAAAGATCGCCCTACTCCTCGGGGTATATGAGCTCCAAAGAGGAAAAAACGATAAATGGGGTGAGCCTGAGGTGTTTGGATTCGAGTGGGAGGTCGAATCACCGAAAAACAGTAAAAAACTAATGAGATATGGAAATTTTAAAAAAATAATTTAAAGCAGGAAATGGGCTTATAGGCAGGCCCATTACCTTAATCAAAAACTCAAATCCATCATGATTTTGGATTTCTATGTGGTCCAAATGGATATGGTGATTTTAATATATCAGGGTATGACAATTGGGAAGTGTAATAGGTATAAAATAGTAAAAATTGAAGGAGTTATATAAGAAATGAAATTTGTTTTTAAATCTGGAATTGGGCTCATGGTTTGGCCCAAATTTTCAAAACCCACCATTTTCACCAAAATGAGTGGTAAACCCCCAAAACAAATCAAGAATGGAAATTAAATGAATAATGAATTTAAAAAAAGTTCATGGATGTGACAATTATTCCCACCATAAAACTTTCTTCCCTCGGAAATCCACATCAAGGACAAGGAAAAAACCAAACCCAATCGAAAGGCAGAAATGGACTCCTTTGCTAAGTTTCGCCCCAAAGGCCAAAACACCTATAGTGATCAATTAAGGAAGGAATATTTCACAACCAAAACATACACCTCTTTACTTAAATGATCAAGCACATTTATGATTTATCCTAAAAGAAAACTCCCCAAACAATATCTGATCAAGGCTCAAGCAATTTACCCAAACAGACAAGAACATCGAACAAGGTTACACTTACCTTGATATAACTAAACCATCGGGAACTCTCCAACCCCAAATTTTACCCAAGGAAGATGTAGGTGTTCATATAGCTCTAAATGAGACTACCCACTTCCAAGCAAAGACCAAGGACAAAAGTGATTTACTGGTACAAGGATACACAAATGGGCTCCCCACCATAAGATATAGCTTAAATTTTTCTGAGACAGAATCAAGACACTAAAGGGGAGCCCCGAACAAACTCCCTGGTACAAGGGGTAGAATCCCATTAGAAATATTCAAAATAATATACATGAGACTCACAGTGAGTCTCCCCACCATAAGAACCAACCATCTTAACTTACCAATATGGTCCTCCACAGAAAGACCCCAAAACATAAAGAGTTGGGACGGCCGTACGGTTAGCCCGCACAGTTTGGGAAACTATGCTCTAACCATGTGGATCCTTATACCTACATGGTTTTCTGGGGAATTGTTACTACTAAATGTGAACTCAACGTATCTAGACAAATCTAAAACATTTCCCACAAACCCTAAGGAAACAAAGGGGGAAAAGAAAGTCATTGGGAGATAACATGGGGATGAGGCCCTCCACCTATTTCCACCGAACGGGAACAAAAGAAGAAAGTTGAAAACACAAAATGTTTAAAATATTCCCATCTCTCATACTGAGAATAGTTCTTTGTATAAGGTTAAGAAATACACTGGGATTTCCTCTGACTACATGCCATCTTCTCTTCGGGACCTATGGCTGGAGCTGGAATGATTGAAGCATCTTCGGCCTCGCAGTTAGGATTTGGAAACCCCTGAATAGAATTTCTTCTTCCGATGCTACAAACAACTACACGCAATCCCAGATGGGTTCACCAAGACATAACACACTTCAGAACTCACTTTAACCTAACTTGGAATTTCACTGAAATAAGGGTTTAGAGGATGCACTCACATCACACCATGTTTCTTCGGGTGAGAAACAATAGAAATAAAGGACACATATAAACACCTTCCTCTAAAATAGAGGATGTCGAGCTCTCCCAAAAGGAGAAACACTTCTGAAAAAAATAGACTCAAAAAATATTGTATAACTTCACCTTTACAATCAAACGAGCACGCGACATCACATCGTGTCACCGAACATGACCAAAGCAACTGATAAAAATAATACAAGGAGGGGGCCTTACACAACACCCCCAAACAACTTTCACCTTCGACGAATCAGGTAGCTTAAGAAACTAATGTCTCTTTCAACCATCCACGAGCACTCTTCCACAACAAGAGGATCTGAAGAAAAAAACCCAATAAAGTAAATGGTGTAGACTCGTTCTACAAAGCTCAAGAAAATATTCCTTACATTGATCAACTGGAGGATTTTCCAACGGTGAAACAATCCGGATTTCACTTCAGTTGTGCACTAAACCTTAATGGGGGCGTACCTTATCTAACGAGAAAATCCAATGACCCAACCAAGCTGGTCCATTGGTAAAAACATGCCACAAAATAGATCCAAACTCATTAATGGAACCACCTTAAAGGTGTCCTGAAACATATATCATAGGAGACTACTAACCGGACCTTCTACCCAGCTTACCGACCAAACAAAAACCCAAAACATAGTTCGAACAGGAGGGGTTCTTGGACTCAAAACATCCCACAACATCAAAATTTTCCAAAAACACATAATATAAACCATCCCAAACAATTCATCAATACATCATATTTTTCTTTAAAAACATTTCTTTTAAAACCAATGGTTCATTAGTTAGCGTATCCACCAATGGTACCCTATGGGCCTCACACATGCATGTTTTTGTGCCACACCAGGCACCCTCCTCATATTCATCCCATCACTCATCTGGTCATTCCATAAACCATCCATCATCCCATATAACCCAATTTATGTGGTCTCTAATATAAATACCAAAGTTTAAAATGAATATTATTTCCACTTTTCAAAAACAAAATGGTCAACCAACTCATCATTTTTCTCAAAACTGCTAAAAATGAGATCAAAATCTCAATTCACATCTTAAAAAAAATTTATAAGGACACAAAAATTTAGAAAAGAACTCACTTTCAATTTATTCACATCAATTTGAAAACATCTCATCCCATTAAAACACCCTTTAATTGTTTAGAAAACTATATTGGAAACACTTTTGAAAACCAACTTCAATATGGTTCCTGATTTCAAAAGAGGTGTAAGCACACTATTTTCCATTGCAAAACAATTCTAAAAATTCAGTTCCACCATTTTATAAATCAAACCATTCCATATTTATTTGAAAATAATTTCACAAAAACTTTACGCTTCGTAAAACCAAGTCACTTTAAAACCAAAGTTTCATGATTTCAAAACTAAAGCACAAAACAATGCGAGAGGAAACTAGTTTTAGTGGATGACTTGGACATATGGTTGGCAGCCATATTACATTCACTTCACCATCACAGAGAGTATTCTAGGGAATATCCCTAGCTCTACATTGATTTCCAGACCCTGCGAGCTCACTGAGACCATTAACCCAACTCTCTTTTCATTTCCCCTAATCATCATCAGACCAAGAAAACCAAAAGACATAGATAAATCCCGAATTCCCCTGACGACTTGAATCCCGAAATGAGGTGTGGTGATCAATCACACTACCCGTAACCTTAATTTCATGTCCTGACAATCTTAGCTCTAGACTATCCTGACTATTTCCCAAATAACATGACTCAAATAGAGAGAACCTCCTTTGATACCATTTTGTCACGAACTGAATCTGATTGCCACCAAAACCGGCACCAAACCCAGCCTGTGACAAGGTCCGAAAGGAATTCCCAATCCCTACAAGCTGGCACAAGTGCCTGGGTATCAAAAACTGAAAATTGGGAACAATTTACCTGAGTTTGTATACTTAAAACAACAAATGAATCCAAGAAATCGAATCTGGATTTTTCAAACCAAAACATCTTTTACTAAAATTCAGAACTGAATTACACAATTTTAAACAATTTTTTAAGACCATTACAAATGTAAAAACCTAATAAAAGACAGCCCAAGAATCTCCACATGGAAAGAGCCACCTCCCTCAAGCCATCTCCACGACACTGCATCACGATGGACAGATAAAAACCCGAACCAATGGCATAAAACTTGTACCCAAACCTGTGACATAAAATAAGAAAGTCTACTTACACCCAAAGGTTTAAGTAGGGTGTGAGAAAAAAAAGCCCAGTAGGATACCACCGCTAAGATATTCCATGTGATAAACATTTCATGACAAAAATCATTGCAAGTTTTGTAAATAATAAATGCTTGTTACAATTTTCTAAAGGATGCAGTAATAAATGAAAATAGTTTTCATGTGGGCTAATTTTAAAGGACCAACAATTTTAAAATAAATAAAAAAGCTACTTAATTTTCCATCCAACAATATCGTATACCGATGGTAAGTACAAAGGATCTAATGAGCACAACTAATTGGAAGTAACCCCTAGGCACTAGCTAGCTGTGGGTCCCAGGTACCTCCTATCTCGGTGAGAGTAACCATAAAAAATATTTGTTCTCATGCACAAGCCACTAGTAGGGATCATACCCATAACCTAGTGGTCCCCAATCATCATCATCATCGTTTAGTTAGAGTTGTAAGTGTCAATATTGCTAAGTGAAACTAAGGCCAAACCCCACGAATTCACTAGCATACTAGTACACGTCCACCCACCTAGATACCTGGGATTTCCCTTTGTGCTCAAACAAGTTCAACAATCCAAGAAATATAGTTTTCACATGAAAATATCACTTACACATCACACATTAACCAAACAGCCCCATGTACATCACACAAGTCACAAATTCCACTTTTCATTCAAATGCATTTTGAAATCAAACTCACACCAAAATTTCCTACAACACTTTTCACATTTCTTTAACACTTCCACAAATCCTTTAAACAATTTTATAAAACCATTAAAAGATATTAAACTCACATAATAGCCCACACACATGTCACATAATACCCTTCTCACCTTCACAATTCATTTTATCAATAAACTCACACGAAACATCCTACACCCATGTTTTTCACACAAAACACAATTTAGTAAAACATTTTGGAAATTTATAAAACATTCTAAAAATGTTTGACATCTCAAATCACCACTTTACCATTCAAAAACCCACATTAGGTGAACACACTCACCCGAACAGTACATATACACCCTTTCCCAACTTTGTTTAACCAAATAAAACATTTGCAATTTGTATAAAACAAATCCAAGAGGTATAACCATTGTTTGCACACTAAACCCATTTCAAAACCCTCATTAAAAACCAAAATCATACCAATAAAAATCCAAAATAGAATTTTCATCCCTAAAACAATTATTAAACCACCCCCAAGTGTTATAAAAATACATCAAATAATACAATAAATATACACATGAAAAACACATGTTTTCATAAATCACCTTCAAGAAGTACAACACGGTTTTACACCTTAAACTCATTCAAAAACCTCTTTTCAAGGCCCACATGACAATAATAAATTAAAAAAACAGAATTGGAAGCCCCTTTCAAGACTAATAAATCACTTTAATATGTTATAAACTAAACCCAAACATTACCCCAAGAGTCACACAAGAAAAGTACCCAATTTCAAGCTAAAATACAACTAAAAATTAAATGTTTTACCAAATCCATCAAAAACAGTTTTCACACCACACAAAACAGATTATAAACATACTAAATTAATAAACCAAGCAAGATAACTCATCATAAAATGGTTACACATGGAATCACCTACCCTTTTGAGTCGAAACCCTCAAAACTTGGTGTGAAACCTTAAGTGCACCACCGCTGCACAACAAGGAATATAAATCCAGACCTAAACAACAATAATTGACCCAAAGGACACCAAATCAGACCTTAGTATCGAACCCCAGCTTTTGGATATGAGGAACTTCAAGAAAGAGGAAATAAAACTAAAAGAAGATGGAAGGAACCTAGAAGGAATTCTATTACTTGAAAAATCTTGAGGAAATATGCCCCAGTCCACCAATATTTGAATCTTGAAGTACCCAAAACTGGTATGGAGGATTTAAGGACTTATATTAGGTCATGTGGGGACTGAATTTGGGGAAAACGACTGAAAATTTATGGAGTTATGAAAGAAACATTTTACCTCATCAAATCTGGTCGATTTGAGAAAGATTGAGAAAGATCGCCCTAATATGTGGGTTATATGAGCTCCAAAGAGTAAACAACGATAAATGGGGTGAGCCTGAGGTGTTTTTATTCGATTGGGAGGTCTAATCACCAAAAAACAGTAAAAAAAAGAATGATATAATGAAATTTTAAAAAAATAATTTAAACCTGGAAATGGGCTTACGGGCAGGCCCATTACCTTAATAAAAAACTCAAATCCATCATGATTTTGGATTTCTATGTGGTCCAAAGGGATATGGTGATTTTAATATATCAGTTTATTTCAATTGGGAAGTTTAATTGGAATAAAATAGTAAAAATTGAAGGAGTTATAGAAGAAACGAAATTTGTTTTTAAATCTGGAATTGGGCTCACGGTTTGGCCCAAATTTTCAAAACCCACCATTTTCACCAAAATGAGTGGTAAACCCCCAAAACAAGTCAGGAATGGAAATTAAATGAATAATGAATTTAAAAAAATGTCATGGATGTGACACTTGGGTTCACTTACTATAGAATAAATATGATGTGTTTCAAGATTTTATTCAGTAGAATTTTTTGGGAAAGGAGTGTGAATGTAAGTTGAAATATCTCTAGGTATACAATGGTGTGGAATACACTAGACATAACTTTCATAACTTCTCTTGAAACAAGTTAATCATGCATGAGAATATTTTTCTAATAACTCTACAAAAAAATATTAAATTATAGGATTAATCAAACTTTAATATAGAAATATCAAATTATGATGCTTCGCTCTAGAATGCCTAAGGGAATTTGGGTAGAGGCATTAAATACAACAGTGTATTTAGTGAATAGAAGTCCATATTCATCTATGGGATGGGAACTTCCTGAGGAAATTTGGTTCGATAAGGGACCAAAGGTAAATAATTTTAGAATATTTAGAAATATCACATATGTTTCTATTGATGGTAAAGATAAAGATAATTTAGAGGTGAAATCTAAAGTGTGTTTTCTTGTCAGATATAGTGATGAGAACTTTGGTTATCATATGTGGGGTGATGAAAAGAAACAAATCATCTGGTTTCATGGTTTTTCCTTCAATAAATAAATTTTATGGAAAGATTGAAACTTGTCTAATAATTAAGTTGATTTTAGATCTATTATCTAAGTTTAAGTTGATTATACAGAGGTTAACATATAAACTTCCAATCTAGAAATTTTAGTGGGGGCATCAGAGGATAAAACTCTAATAGTTAGGCACCAAATAGTGGACAACCAGATAGACCATTACTTAATGGTGAAATTTTAGGCAGATAAATACCTAATAGAGAATGATCAGATTGAACACTACCATATGGATGAATACCAGATATAGAAGTTCAAATAGATGAACCTGAGATTGTAGTGAGTAGATACACTTATATTAGAAATCCAATTTATAGTTTTAGAGATGATATGAATGTATTACTTCTAATAAATTTAGGTAAATGGAAAAATTCTAAATGGGTTGGTACTCTAAGATACTTGTAATAGTGGTAGTCAGTTATAGAAGAGAAAATGAGTTCCTTAAATCTCAAAAACACTTGGGAGTTGAATAAACTACCAAAAGTAAATAGAGCTTTGTAAAAAATGGGTTTCCATTTGAAAAAAGAAGCTTATGAAAGTAATGGGTATAAAGAAAGTCTGAAGGTGAAGGGTTTTCAATAAAAGGAAGGGGTTAATTTTTTGAAATTTTCTCACTATATGTTAAGCACACAATAATTTAGATAGTCCTTAGTGTTTTTGTGTATGCTAATCTACACTTAGAGTATATAGATGTAAAGATAACATTTCTTCATAGAGATTTTTTGGAAGAAATTTACATGGTTCAGACCAAGGGTTATAAAGATAATCAGAAGGAGGATTTGGTTTGAAAGTCGAAATTAAGTCTTTATATATTGAATCAATATCCAAGATAGTGGAATCAAAAGTTTGACAGTTTCATGTTTGAGTAAAGTTTCAATCGATGTGATTCTGATCACTATTATTATAGAAATCTATTGGAAGATAGAACATATCTCATACTGTTATTATTTGTGGATGATATATTGATTTATAGTCACGAGTTCCATCAAATCAAGGAAATTAAGAGGAATCTATCAAGAATGTTTGAAATGAAAAACCTTGGACAATCTAAGAAGATATTGGGGATGAGAATTGAAAGGAGTAAGAAATTCAACTCACTGGTTTTATCCTAGAAAAAAATACATTAGGAAGGTTATCGAAATATTAAAAATGGATCATTGTAAACCTATCTCAAACCCACCTTTTTAGAAACTTTAAACTTTATAAATCACAAACACTATTAAAGGATAGAGAATTTCATGATATGGGGAATGTTCCTTATGCTTCATCTATAGAAATTTTGATATATATAATGGTTTTTACTTGGATATATATTGGTTTTCTAGTGGTAATTGTTATTTTTTCATGTCAAATCCTTTAAGGAAACATTAGGAAGTTGTAAAATGGATCTTATAATACTTAAAGGGGTTGGAGGATGCAGATTTATATTTAAGATATTATGATCACCTGAAAAGTTTTATAGATATAAATTTTTTTGGAGATATGAACTTATAGAAAAGTATTACAGGCTTGGTATTTACTTTTGGTGGAATAGCGGTTAGCTGGATGTATCAGTTGCAACAAGTTTTTATTTTATCAATAATATAATCGAAGTACATTTCTACTACTAAATCATTGAAAGAGTTGATATGATTGATTCACTTATTGAAGGAACTCAAAAAGGGATCAGACAGAATAATTTTTTTATGATATTTATAGTGTTATTCATCTTACTTGTAACCAAATGTTTCATGCAAGAAAAAAATACATTGACCTAAAATATCACTTTATATGAAGTCTATTGGAAGATAAAGTGGTGGAGTTGCATATGATTGTGGGAATAAAAAACTTATAGATATGTTTAGAGAGGTGATAGTCTAAAAAACTCTTAGGAAACATTTTTCCTCAGTTAGACATGTATGATCAAAAAGAATAGATAACATTTCATGACTCAGACATAGGATGATCTCATATGGGTACTTGAAGGAGGTTAAAATCCTAGAGTAATTTATAAGTGGGAGATTTTTGGGTTTTGTGGAAATATATTCAGTTTCACTAGACTGTTCTTACCAAAATGAGGCCATCAGATAGAGATGATCAGATTGAGATGATCAGACATAGACCACTATATGGATTTTTTTCCTGCTATTCAGTTTTTATAGTGGTTAGGGTAGAAAGGTTTCATAGTATAGACTTAAATCATACAAAGTCATCAAATACTGATGATCGGTCAGAGGATTCCTGTAGTGAGTATTTGATGATCTGATAAATTCATTGAACAGATCTTCTCATAGATGGTGTTCACTGGGGGTGGAAACTCTTTACATGGGTTTTATACACAGTAACCAATTGTCAATGGTTGAATTTGGTGGTTCAATAATGTATTGTAATTTTCCCAGGTTAATGGGAGGTTTTCCATGAATCTCGGAGGTTGGTGTAACTAATTGACTAAACAAAGACATCTATAAAAGGTATGGTACCCCATCTATGAAGATTTACTATTGTATTATTTATATGATGAACAAGTAAATACTTTATAACTTAATTTTATGATACTTTGACTATGGAGAGGTAGTAAGCAATGAGTTTTGTAATTTCTTGTATCTCCTTAATGAAAGATGTTTGTAGTATTCTCTCGTGGATTTAAGAATTTTTCCAAACTATGTAAATATTGTTTTTCCATTGGTTTTACTATTAGTATGTGTGACATGTTTTTGTGAATCTTGTGTGGTTATTAGGCAGTATCTCATCCTAGTTCTAATACATGAATTCAGGGAAGGTGTTTATTATAAAAACCTTCAATATGGTAACATTGTGAAGCTTTACACTACACAAGATGAGGAAATTTGAAAACATCCATCAAGTCTAGGTGGTGTTTTCTAGTTATTTTTATTGGATCTAATAGATGGAGTGATTCTCATGTTTCTTCCTCCATATTCCCAACAATGATGAGTGCATTCATAAAGTTTTGGTGTATTAAATTAAATATCCCATTGAGATGACTTAGGGTAGAGACTATTAGGACTTTGGGTTTTTTGTAGTATGAAACCTGGATTCGTGTAGTGGTGTGACTCTTTATAAATTGAGGCCATGGAGTTTGAGGATATTAGAGTAGTACAAATATTTTGTGGTGATTAGCATTCTCTGATGAAGGAAATTGTGTCTAGGAAACAGTGGATACATGTTAGCAGTTGTCTTTGGGTGGTTGATTCATTCCTTGAAAGGGATACATTTCTCACCCTCCATTGATTTTAGTATCCTCACACCTTTATTTTGTGTGAATTATGTTATGGTTATTATGTAAATTTAGTGATCTTATCGGACTAAAAGGTTTTCTTGAAGGTAGGGAACATGTCATCCACTTCCTAAGGTGGATAGTGATTCTTCCTCGGTGCACATAGTGGGTGTCATGATTGAAATCCTGGTCATATATAACTTTAGTAAAGATCATTCCTTAGTGTTTCATGACTAGTGGTTTTTTTTGGGTATACCCATCCCTTAGAAAACCTTGTTTGTATAAAGGATTGGGTTCTATTGGGTGATTGTGAAAAAAAAATCACTCTGGAAGTTTATTTATTTGTGTCTAGAGATAATATAGTAAGGTTATTTGAATGGTTATAACTATCTACTTCTGATTGTGGCAGATTGGGTCACCTGATGAGCAGTGATGTAGTGTTGATTAGTTGGTTGATGTGGTTTTTGCGGCTTATTTTCTTATTAATAGATTTTTCAAATGAATAACGGCAACCCTATCGGGATATCTTCAACTGAGGGTGTTAATTTGTTGAAGGTTTTGATGATAATGGTAAAACCTTAGGATGCTAGTGTCAAAGTTTGGAATAAAGGCTCATGTTTCTCTTGTTCTACAATCTTTCAATGGGGCCCATTCCTTGTTGGAAAGTGATGGAACATGTTTCTAGCCTAATTTTGGAAAAGTACACATCCTTGCATCTTTTCTGTAATCACTATATAAATTAGTTAAGTTCTTATTATTGTTGTGTGGTTTCTCTCTACAAAAACCATCTGGAACACTCTATAGAAGGTGTGGAGTGGGATTCTCACACCAAATTTGACCTTGTCAATGAACTGTTGTGGGGTATGGTTAGAGTCTTGAGGAATTTATCTCATCCCATGAGTTGGGATAACCATCGAATGGAGTGTGGAGACTGAGTAATTCATGACTATGGTGAATTAATGTTTCCTATTCCTTATTTATTTAATATGGACCAGATTTTTTATCTTCATGGATGAAATAAAGTGTTTTATTTTATAACTAGTGATGTATTGAGTTCACTTAGAGATCACATATCTAAATGTGAAGGACTTGTGTGATGGTGTAAAGTTTTCCATGCAGATATGTTTATGAGCTTCATTGTTTTATAGCTCAAGTTTCTATATTTTCATGGAATCCATTGGTTTTAAAATATGGTTTTATCACTAGGTTGAGCTGGCATGGGAAACTAAGTGCCATAAATCCTCAAAAATAATATAATAAAATTATTATATTATTTTTAGGTTACACACGATCATTTTTTGAAAGATTATTATATCTCCTAAAAAGATTCTAGGATGGGGAAACTATAATCATAATTAAATCAAAAATGAGGCTTTTATCCTAGTCATGATGTAATTTTTGTTTGCTTTAGGAATTACAATGGAGCTCAGTCATGAGCATATTAAATAGGGAATTAATTAATTAATTAATTATATAATTAATTCTTAAACCTATTGAATCCACTATTTAATCTTTTTTTAGAAAAATCTCTAAGTTTAGCTACATAACTCTGAGATATTTGGAGATCTCATGGAAATTTTAACAGACAATCATGGATACCCATAGAGACCTTGATGAATGATATTGATGAGGGTCACCAATGACATCACCCATGGGTGAGTTATTCACTAATGATAAAGGCTTTATAGGATAGGGATTTTCTATTTTTTTAATTTTTACCTTGTTCTTGATGATTTATCTTATCTTGTATTAATTCCACTTAAATTTAACCCATGATCTAGATAATTTCATAGACCTTTTAACTTATGTTTTCATTGTTGAAACTTTTTGTTGTGGGTAATTGATGTTAGTATAATTGATTTTTTTATTGTTTCATTGGACTTTAAAAATCATTGATGATAAAAAATCATTTTTGGAAATATTTATCACATGATTTTGTGTTTCTATGGATCTATTCCTCTATTCTTCATTTAATCATCAATAACCTTTTTTTCATATGTCTCAACTATTTCGCTATTCAACGTTGATTTTCATTTGAGCATCAAATCAGAATTATTAATTTGGATTCGCCACTGAGGTTCATGATACATGGATGGGGATTGGGTAAGGATGGAATTTTATGGAACAAATGGTTCATGATGGGTTTTTAGATTATAGGTTGTAGGGAATCATCTATGAAATAGGCTTCGATGAGGAACTTCAACCCAATGAATGGTGGCTAGAAATCATTTTCTAATGATATATTATTTATATAAGACACATCTTATAAGGCCCCAGCCATAAAACTTACTTAATCTTGAGTTATTACAACATTACACATTGAGGATCTTTTCGGGTTTAGAGTTTTAGAGAATTAGATCATAAAACTTTCATTACATTCCACATATAAACAAAGTGGTTACATAAAGATAGTATTCTTCATTCCCATCAATGGAAACATATTTAAAATAAACATGGATTCTTTCTTGACACTTCCTTGACACTATCATCATATCATGTACCTTTCCCTTGACCTGTGAAAAACATTTCAAAAAACTTGGGATGGGCATAAAAAGCTCAGTAAGGGATATAAAAATATGGAAAGGAAACATGGGTACATATATACATAAGAATGAAATCATACTTTACCCATAAAACATATGCACTTTAACATACCTCATCAAATCATGAATAAATCATAGAAATCATAAGACATAAAGGTAACTTGAGGCATTCATAACATCCTTACGTAGGGAGTAACCCTCTTGGTTACGTTTGGAATACCCATCACAGTATATTCCCTAAATCTCTTCGGAGAAACCTTAACATTTCACTCCTTCGCGTTACCCAATGCATTGGAGAGCTATATCGGGCTCACCCGCCCTTAGTTTATCATGGAACCACCTGTTTTCATAATAATGCCCAAGAACCTCAACATAATCATATCACATAAAACATGCATAAAGGAAACATAACATTCCCACCTTTCAATCACAAGATATCAATACAACACATTGATATAAAAACATTATGAAAACCATTTTCGATACCAAAATAAAAGAAAAGTAAAACATGGTATTTATTTTTCTTTTAAAAAGAAGGTATGGCTTGTAGAGGAAGTCGAAACTCAAATAATGGTCAAGACAGCGGAGAAGTCGTTGTCACCGCATACGTACGACAAAAACATTCCCTTTTTTCATTTAGTAAACGCTTCGTATAAAAAATATTCCTTTTTAATAAACGTAAAAGTCAAAGGGTTTTATACACCGTATAAAAGAAAGGTTGTGTATAAAACAAAATATGCCTCAATGAAAGGAGATTGAGACGAAGTCCCATACCTCGAGTCCGAATTGACTTGATCGTTCTTTAATCTCCTGAATAATAAACTTGAGTTAATCTCCACTTTCTTAAGAACCTTTTTCAAGTTCATTATTCCTTTTATACCATGTTATGAACATCATGTAATCATTTAAGTTAATAATGTTCATTTTGTCGGTATTTGGTTCTTAAGTCAAAAATAGACTTCTTACACTTACATGTTGTTAATTTGGTCAAAGGTTCGTTATATCCAGAATGATATTAATGATTTTTATAACATATATATCATATATATTCAGAATATACATGTATTTATAATATTACATCACATTTAGAGGTAAGAAATGAAATGCACCGTTCATGGAGACGGTAAGTCGTACGAACGCATGAACGCTACTTCCATTTCTATTTCGTATTTTCTGGAATGGATTCATAATGATATAAGAGTATATTATAATTCCAGTATAATAACATATATAATATCATTAAATTTATCCTTTACACATCCCACATATGGTATTAACGAATCAAATCACTTTCAGGGGGCGGTAGTCCGCACTTCCTAAAATGAAGATATCGTGTTTACCCATAATGGAAACAATAATGGTATGCCATAAATGAAAAATACAGAAGCTTAAGGAAAGAATAAACATATTATATATCATATATAAAAATAGTGACATCATAATGGCCACCTTTGAAGGTGTTAAATGAGTATTGAACAATCATCGTTTCGGGAGGCAGAATTTTGCCATCCACGGAAACCGTATGTTCTTTGACCATTTGATGTAGTTGTGTGAGAGTGTAGCTCGAATAAATCTTAAAAGAAACATCCTAGTATATTGAATATACTGGTTTTGTTACAAAATAAGTAAATAAAAAGAGTTTAGGGGGTTGGAGAAGCAAAATAAAACAAATGAACATGAGAGAATGAATTACATTTAAAAGTGTAACTTCTTTTGATTTGAGCCTAAAGGCTTCCTTTGAAAGGATTATGCCCAAAGGGAATCCTATAGGATGAGGAGAGGGATGTGGAGAGAGTAAATGGGAAGGGGATGGCTGAGCCAAAGGCTTTGGGAGTGTGGGTAATGAGGTAGAGGTGGGGGCCTTTTATAAGAGGAGAGGAGGGACACTCTTGGAAAGTAAAGATAAGTTACTTTATTTTAAAAAGAGTTTCAGATTCAAAAGGTCCCACATTGATATAATTCGAGGATAAGGTGATAAGGGTTCTAAATCCACTCATCCAATAGGTTTTGTACATGTGTAGGTTTTATATTTTACATTAACATTCCATTTTATTTAAATCGTTAAATAATGAGGTCATCGCTGCATCATCATGATGTCATAAATAATTTAATTTATTTAATGTCTAAAAATTATATAAAAAAATACTATGATGTAGGAAATCTTTTTAGATTTCTAATGAATATTTATAGTCAAAAAATATGACTTGTATAACACCATATAAAAATTGTTTTAGTAACATAACTCATGTTTGTGTCATTTTTACTTTAACATTAAATAAAAAGTTATTTATGTCATTTCCCAACCAAAGTGGCTCCATGGGGTCCCCAAGTTGACCCATGGATTGTCTTGGTCTGTCATGACACATCCAATGAGGGTAGGACATGTGTTAAGCTCATCTCATTTTATTAAAGCATTATTTTTACCTTAAACTACACTAATTACCACTAATCGCGATTAAAAACTTAATAAGATACTATTCACCAAAAAATTATTTTAATCACATTGAACCACATTTTACTTCTTAATGACAACCATGTATGTCAGATTTTTGAAATTCAAAACACAATGATGGCAAAATTTCATTTAAACGGAAAATCAGTTTTTATAAGTACCACTTAGTGGTTTCACTATTCATCAAAAATTGAAGTTTTTCAGAAAATTACCAAAAATTCACCCTAAGCTATATTTGATATTCCGAATTCAAAAATGAAGTCTATTTTACAAAATTAAAAACATATAAGTCACGTTAATTAATTTAATAATTAATTCCCGCTGTCAGAGCAAATAGCGTGTTTTTATAAAACAATAAGTATCAAAAGATTGACACCAGTTTAAGTCTAATTTCAAATTTAAATTGATTACAATGACCACCATTGGATTAAATGGTAAAAATATATTCAGATTACACATTAATACCAATTCAAAAGATAATCTAATCATGTAAATAAATTAGATTAAGAAGCAGTTTTGATGTAAAATGCAGTATTTTTCACTATTCATTAAAAATGAACATTGTCAGAAAAATACCAAAAATTCACACAAAGTAAATTTTGATGTCCCAATCATAAAGAATAAGTTTATTTTGACAAAAATAGCTTATAAAATTGTCAAAAGATAGATTTAAAAATGGTTTTCCATCAAAAGGCAGTAAAACAATCTTTTAAAAATATTAGTGTATTCCATGCTTAAGATTGGATTTATTTTCATTTTAAGCCTCTAAAACACTATCTAATTCATTAATAGACATAGATAAAAATATATATTATTCATTACTTACTTGGGATGTTACATCCTTCCCCCCTTTAGAAAATTGTGTCCCCGCAATTTATTTACTTATCAAATAAATGGGGGTACTTATCCCTCATTGCATTATCAGATTCCCATGTTGCCTCTTCCATCATGTGGTTTTTCCACAAAACCTTTACCTTCTTAATCACCTTATTCCGTAACACTTGCTCCCTGTGGTCAAGAATCTGGACCAGTTTTTCCTCATAAGATAGGTTCTCTTCCAACTGAACTACCTCTGGACTCAAAACATGAGATGGATCTGGCATATACTTTCTCAACATCGAAACGTGAAAAACATTGTATACCTGAGATAAACTCGGAGGTAAAGCCACCCGGTATGCAACTGATCCAACTCTCTCCAGAATTTCATATGGTCCAATAAACCTTGGACTCATCTTTCCTTTCTTACCAAATCTCATCACACTTTTCCAAGGAGAAACCTTGAGAAAAACATGATCACCTACCTCGAAAGATAGATCCTTCCTCCGGTTATCCGCATAACTCGTCTTTCTGCTCTGAGCTGTTCTCATGTGCTTCTAAATCAGCTGAACTTTTTCTTCCATCTCTTCTACCAATTCTAGTCCCATCAACTTCCTTTCACCCACTTCATCCCAGAAAGCTGGAGTTCGACACCGCTTCCCATATAATTCCTGAAATGGTGCCATCTGTATACTGGAATGAAAACTGTTATTATATGAAAATTCAACCAAAGAAAGATGTTGGTCCCAACTTCCTTGATAATCCATAGAGCAAGAACGTAGCATATTCTCCAATGTCTGAATTGTTCGTTCTGACTTCCCATCTGATTGAGGATGAAAAGTTGTACTAAAATTTAATTCAGTACCCAACGACTTCTGATGGACTTTCCAAAAGTTAGAAGTGAACCTGGGATCACGATCAGATACAATGGAGAGAGGAACTCCATGTAACCTGACTACCTCTTTAAGATACAAACGGGAAAGTTGATCTAGGGAAAAAGTATCTCGTATAGCAAGGAAATGAGCAGACTTGGTCAAGCGATCAACAATAACCCAGATTGCATTATTACCTCGAGATATCTTCGGTAATCCCACAAAAAAGTCCATGGATATATTCTCCCATTTCCACTCTGGCACTGGTAAAGGCTGAAGCATCCCTTTCGATAACTGCCGCTCTGCTTTAACCTGTTGACATGTCAAACACTTCACAGTAAAATCAGCAATATCTCTTTTCATTCCATCCCACCAGTAATACTCCCGCAGATCTCTATACATCTTAGTACTGCCTGGATGAACTGAAAACAGAGAACTATGAGCTTCACATAACAACTCTCTCTTCAACTGTGAATCACAAGTCACACACAATCTCTTCCCAAATTTCAAAACACAATCATTATCAATGTTGAATTCAAGCAACTTACCTTTCTGAACCAGCTCTACCTTTTTCTGCAACTCACTGTCTTGCTTCTGTGCTTGCTTGATTCTATCTGATAGAGATGATCTCACTGATACCTGAAACAAAACAGAAGAAATTCCTGCACCAACAACTTCTATGCCAAAGTTCATCAAATCCTTAACCAAAGGATCATGTTCCAAATGCAACATTGCTAATTAAGCATTACTTTTTCGACTCAAAGCATCATCCACTTTATTAGCTTTTCCCGGATGGTAATGAATTGTACATTCATAATCCTTGATTAATTCTAGCCATCTCCTTTGTCTCATGTTCAATTCTTTCTGAGTGAATATATACTTTAAACTTTTGTGATCGGTATATATTTCACACTTTACTCCATACAAATGATGCCTCTAAATTTTTAAAGAAAAAACAACAGCAGCTAATTCCAAATCATGTGTAGGGTAATTTACCTCATGAGTTTTCAACTGTCATGAAGCATAAGCAATTACCTGATCATTCTGCATTAGGACTCAACCAAGTCCTTTCAATGAATCATCACTATATATAACAAACTCTCCATTCCTGGAAGGTAGTGCCAAAACTGGAGCATTCACCAATCTTATTTTCAATTCCTGAAAACAATCATCACATTCTTTTGTCCAGATAAACTTAACACCCTTCCGAGTTAGCTTATTCATTGGACTAGATAATCGTGAAAAATTTCTAACAAACCTTCGGTAATAGCCTGCCAAACCAAGGAAGCTACGAATCTCGGTTACATTTGTGGGTCTTGGCCATTCTTCCACAACTTTTGTTTTTGTAGGATCAACAGTTATTCCATCTTTAGAAACAATATGACCAAGGAAAGAAATTTTTTGCAACAAAAACTCACACTTGCTGAATTTCCCATAAAATTTCTTTTCTTTTAAGGTTTGCAAAATGACCCTTAAATGTCTTTCATGCTCTTATTTACTTTTAGAAAACACCAAAATATCATCAATGAAAACCACCACAAACTTATCCAAGAACTCATGGAAAATTCTATTCATTAAGTCCATGGATACAGCAGGTGCATTGGTTAGCCCAAAAGGAATTACTACAAATTCATAATGGCCATATCTCGTACGGAACGCGGTCTTCGGAATATCTGCCTCCTTTACCTTCAGCTGATGGTACCCCGATCTCAAGTCAATCTTTGAAAAAAACTGAGCTCCCTGGAGCTGATCAAACAAATCATCGATATGAGGCAAAGGATATTTGTTCTTAACAGTGATATTATTCAAGGCCCTATAATCAATGCAAAGTCTCATAGAACCATCTTTCTTTTTAACAAATAAAACAGGAGCACCCCATGGTGATGTGCTAGGTCGAATGAAACCTTTCTCTAATAAATCTTGCAATTGCTCCTTCAACTCTAAAAGTTCAATTTGAGCCATTCAATAAGGGGGTTTTGAAATTGGCTTAGCATCAGGAACTAAGTCAACGGTAAACTCAACTTCCCGATCTGGTATTATTCCAGGCAACTCATCAGGAAAAACATCAGGATACTCATTTACCACTGGCACATCATTAATCTGAACAGTTCCTTTATTTTCAATGATGTGGGCAAGGTAACATTCATTTCCATCTTTTAAAAGTTTCTCGGACTCTTGATATGTTATCAAAAGTAAGGGTTCATTCTTGTACACAAACTGAAATTCTTTCTGAAAAGAAACTTCTTTAGCTCTACAGTCAATCTTAGCATGGTAAATAGAGATCCAATCCATACCCAGGATAACATCAAACTCTACTAGAGGTAGAACAATAAGGTTTGCAAGTAGGTTCTTTCCACAGATAAGGATAGGAAGATTCTTATAAATTCTTTTTGCCTCAACATTTCCCCTAGGTGTTTTTACCAAAATTTCAGGAGTCATTTCTTGAGATGGTATTACCATTTTACTAGAAAAGGTTTCAGAGATGAAAGAATGTGTAGACCCCGAATCAAACAACACACTGGCATAATCTGAAAAAACAAACAAAGTACCTGATACAACTTCATTTGACGGCCCAACATCTACTGAAGTAGTTGCAAAGGATTTAACCACCCCTTTCTGCTTGTAGTCTAACTTCTTCCCATCACTCAAGCTCTTTGTCGGACACTCATTTGCATAGTGACCCATCTCATTGCACTTATAACATTTCACTAACTGTAAATCGAATTTGGTCTTACCTTCACCTTGATCCTTTTCAGTGCAATCACGAGCCTTATGTCCCATCTTACCACATCGATAGCACTTTCCAGAATTCAGAAGACATTCCCCAGCATGCCTTTTTCCACATTTATCACAAACTGGAAACTTAGTTTTCTTACCATCAGACTTTTTTGAAGAATTCTTACCTTTCTCCTGCCACCTCGGTCTCTTCTTCTGTTGGTTGTTATAGAACACTTGATCATTGGAAAACTCTATTTCCACCTTCTCAGCACATCGAACAAGCTTTTCATAACTTTTAAACTCACGAGAAGCTAATGCCCTTCGATATTTTGGCTTTAATCCTGAGTAAAAACGATTGATTTTACTATCAAGGTCTCGGATAAAATTTGGAGCATACCTTGCCAATCGAGTGAACCTTTCTTCATAGGTAGCCACTGAGTCTTCCTCTTGCCTCAATTCCAAGAATTGATTTTCCATCCTAAGTCGAACAGCCTTAGGAAAATACTTCTCAAGAAACATACCTTTGAATTCATCCCAGTCGAGAGCATCAATCTCATCAGCGTCCCGGATATTTTTAACCATTGACCACCACTGATCTGCCTCACCCTCCAAACGGTAAATAGCAAGACTAACCTTTTGATTGTCTGAACACCCCATGACATCGAAAATCTTCTCCAGTGCTTTAATCCACCCTTCAGCTATCACAGGGTCAGATGATCCTCTGAATGATGGGGGATGTTGCCTCATGAAATGTTCCACCACTGACATGTTCCTCTACGGTTAGTCTGGCTGATCTCGTGCATGGATACCACCACCATTTATAGCCTGAGTCAACTGCTCCATTACTGCAACAAAATGTTCATTTCCAATTCCGACCATCTCAGGATGCTGATTCGGAAGGTTATTTCCTTCTGTATGCCTTCCTAGCACTGCTTCCCTGTTTCCTCTGCAGAAAACCATTCTGAATAAACATGTCTTAGATGAAGCAACATGGTAATCTTTAAATGCTATATCATTTCAAAAAAATATTTTTGGATAATCATTTAATAGAATTCTAACTCCTAAAGTTATCTAAACCGACCTTTGATACCAACTATAAGGCCCCAGCCTTAAAACTTACTTAATCTTGAGTTATTATAAGATTACACATTGAGGATCTTTTCGGGTTTAGAGTTTTAGAGAATTAGATCATAAAACTTGCATTACATTCCACATATAAACAAAGTGGTTACATAAAGATAGTATTCTTCATTCCCATCAATGGAAACATATTTAAAATAAACATGGATTCTTTCTTGACACTTCCTTGACACTATCATCATATCATGTACATTTCCCTTGACCTGTGAAAAACATTTCAAAAAACTTGGGATGAGCATAAAAAGCTCAGTAAGGGATATAAAAATATGGAAAGGAAATATGGGTACATATATACATAAGAATGAAATCATAATTTACCCATAAAACATATACACTTTAACATACCTCATCAAATCATGAATAAATCATAGAAATCATAAGACATAAAGGTAACTTGAGGCATTCATAACATCCTTACGTAGGGAGTAACCCTCTTGGTTACGTTTGGAATACCCATCACAGTATATTCCCTAAATCTCTTCGGAGAAACCTTAACGTTTCACTCCTTCGCATTACCCAATGCATTGGAGAGCTATATCGGGCTCACCCGCCCTTAGTTTATCACAGAACCACCCGTTTTCATAATAATGCCCAAGAACCTCAACATAATCATATCACATAAAACATGCATAAAGGAAACATAACATTCCCACCTTTCAATCACAAGATATAAATACAACATATTGATATAAAAACATTATGAAAACCATTTTTGATACCAAAATAAAAGAAAAGTAAAACATGGTATTTATTTTTCTTTTAAAAAGAAGGTATGGCTTGTAGAGGAAGCTGAAACTCAAATAATGGTCAATATGGCGGAGAAGTCGTTGTCGCCGCATACGTACGACAAAAACATTCCCTTTTGTCGTTTAGTAAACGCTTCATATAAAAAAGATTCCTTTTGAATAAACGTAAAAGTCAAAGGGTTTTATACACCGTATAAAAGAAAGGTTGTGTATAAAACAAAATATGCCTCAATGAAAGGAGATTGAGACGAAGTCCCATACCTCGGGTCCGAATTGACTTGATCGTTCTTTAATCTCCTGAATAATAAACTTGAGTTAATCTCCACTTGCTTAAGAACCTTTTTCAAGTTCATTATTCCTTTTATACCATGTTATGAACATCATGTAATCATTTAAGTTAATAATATTCATTTTGTCGGTATTTGGTTCTTAATCCAAAAATAGACTTCTTACACTTACATGTTGTTAATTTGGTCAAAGGTTCGTTATATCCAGAATGATATTAATGATTTGGATAACATATATATCATATATATTCAGCATATACATGTATTTATAATATTACATCACATTTAGAGGTAAGAAATGAAATGCACCGTTCATGGAGACGGTAAGCCGTACGTACGCATGAACGCTACTTTCATTTCTATTTCATATTTTCTGGAATGGATTCATAATGATATAAGAGTATATTATAATTCCATTATAATAACATATATAATATCATTAACTTTATCCTTTACACATCCCACATATGGTATTAACGAATCAAATCACTTTCAGGGGCGGTAGTCCGCACTTCCTAAAATGAAGATATCGTGTTTACCCATAATGGAAACAATAATGGTATGCCATAAATGAAAAATACATAAGATTAAGGAAAGAATAAACATATTATATATAATATATAAAAATAGTGACATCATAATGGCCACCTTTGAAGGTGTTAAATGAGTATTGAACAATCATCGTTTCGGGAGGCAGAATTTCGCCATCCACGGAAACCGTATGTTCTTTAACCATTTGATGTAGTTGTGTGAGAGTGTAGCTCGAATAAATCTTATAACAACATCCTATTATATTGAAGATACTGGTGTTTTTACAAAAGAATTAAATAAAAAGAGTTTAGGGGGTTGGAGAAGCAAAATAAAACAAATGAACATGAGAGAATGAATTACCTTTAAAAGTGTAACTTCTTTTGATTTGAGTCTAAAGGCTTCCTTTGAAAGGATTCTGCCCAAAGGGAATCCTCTAGGATGAGGAGAGGGATGTGGAGAGAGTAAATGGGAAGGGGGTGGTCGAGCCAAAGGCTTTGGGAGTGTGGGTAATGAGGTAGAGGTGGGGGCCTTTTATAAGAGGAGAGGAGGGGCACTCTTGGAAAGTAAAGATGAGTTACTTTATTTTAAAAAGAGTTTTGGATTCAAAAGGTCCCACATTGATATAATTCGACGATAAGGTGATAAGGGTTCGAAATCCACTCATCCAATAGGTTTTGGACATGTGTAGGTTTTAGATTTTACATTAACTTTCCATTTTATTTAAATCGTTAAATAATGAGTTCATCGCTGCATCATCATGATGTCATAAATAATTTAATTTATTTAATGTCTAAAAATTATAAAAAAAATACTATGATGTAGGAAATCTTTTTATCTTTCTAATGAATATTTATAGTCAAAAAATCTGACTTTTATAACACCATATAAAATTTGTTTTAGTAACATAACTCATGTTTGTGTCATTTTTACTTTAACATTAAATAAAAAGTTATTTATGTCATTTCCCAACCAAAGTGGCTCCATGGGGTCCCCAAGTTGACCCATGGCTTGTCTTGGTCTTCCATGACACATAAAATGAGGGTAGGACATGTGTCAAGCTCATCTCATTTTATTAATTCATTATTTTTACCTTAAACTACACTAATTACCACTAATCGCGATTAAAAACTTAATAAGTTACTATTCACCAAAAAAAATATTTTAATCTCATTGAACCACATTTTACTTCTTAATGACAACCATGTATGTCGGATTTTTGAAATTCAAAACACAATGATGGCATAATTTTCATTTAAACGGAAAATCAGTTTTTATAAGTACCACTTAGTGGTTTCACTATTCATCAAAAATTGAAGTTTTTCAGAAAATTACCAAAAATTCACCCTAAGCTATATTTGATATTCAGAATTCAAAAATGAAGTCTATTTTACAGAATTCAAAACATATAAGTCACATTAATTAATTTAATAATTAATTCCCGTTGTCAGAGCAAATAGCGTGTTTTTATAAAACAATAAGTATCAAAAGATTGACACCAGTTTAAGTCTAATTTCAAAGTGAAATTGATTCCAATGACCACCATTGGATTAAATGGTAAAAATATATTCATATTACACATTAATACCAATTCAAAAGATAATCTAATAATATAAATAAATTAGATTAAGAAGCAGTTTTGATGTAAAATGCAGTATTTTTCACTATTCATTAAAAAATGAACATTGTCAGAAAAATACCAAAAATTCACACAAAGTAAATTTTGATGTCCCAATCATAAAGAATAAGTATTTTTTGACAAAAATAGCTTATAAAATTGTCAAAAGATAGATTTAAAAATGGTTTGCCATCAAAAGGCAGTAAAACAATCTTTTAAAAATATTAGTGTATTCCATGCTTAAGATTGGATTTATTTTCATTTTAAGCCTCTAAAACACTATCTAATTCATTAATAGAAATAGATAAAAATATCTATTATTCATTACTTACTTGGGATGTTACACATCTAGAGTAGGAACCTATATGATTTAAGGTAGAATTAGAAAAATAGGTGAGTAAATTGGATTAAAAATTGAAGTTGTGAGTGATCTTGAAAAAACCAGACTATAAAGCATGTAGTTTGGAAGAACACATGCCATGTATTATAGGAGATATGGTACTAGGATTTTTTATCTGAGTTTAATATCATGTGGTCATGTGGTTGGGACTATACAATGCATGTCCCTAGATAGATAGCTCAGCATGTATAAGTACACACCCAGGGAGTTCGGGTAGCCTATACCCTGTGTATTTTTAGGATAAACTCTATGTACCCCAAGTGGA
Source organism: Viscum album (assembly GCA_963277665.1). Lineage (NCBI taxonomy): Eukaryota > Viridiplantae > Streptophyta > Magnoliopsida > Santalales > Viscaceae > Viscum > Viscum album. The sequence goes on along the minus strand of OY728125.1, from coordinate 1,548,917,902 downwards.
ACATGACTTAGGCAGTGATGCACATGTAGAGTACTAAACCTAACCCCACACACCATGTTACTAGTCTCACGCACCATGTATTTGGTTTTTTATATGCTATGTTGAATGGAAGTGCATGACCATGTTGTCAACTTGGGTTGACACATTGTGTATGCCTTGAACACATCGTGTACATCCCTTTTACATAGGTTTGGAACTTTGAGTTTTCCTTCCTAATTAAGTTTCTTATAGGATATAATGGTAGATCCTCTTGTCTCTCCCAAGATAAGGTTAGGTATCCAACCCTACTACTCTGGTTGTGTGATCCTTTGTCTACGGGATGGTTATGGATAGGGTTTGGTATCCCACCCTATTACTTAGACTATGTGATCCCTTTTCCACAGGTCAAAATGGATAGGATTAGGTATCCCCCCATGGGATTAGGGTCACAATCGTCTATTCATTTCCCTATATAGGGTTAAATATCCCATTACCTTCATCAGGGAATGTGATACCCTCTTATGGAATAATACAAATAGATTCGGCTATCCCCATATGGCCCAAGGAGTGATCCTCTATCTGAGAGTTGAATTACCTCCTCTGAGGTTTCTTCAAATGAGGTGTGTCTTTCCTTTGGGAGTTTTACTAAGAGTCCTCATGGATCTATTTTCAATAATATAGCTTAATGAATCTGTGAGAATAATGATGTTTGTTTGGATGGATATGAGGACTAAGGCCTTACTGGATGACTATAGTCCTCCTACGAATATATCTGGGTTTATAATTTACCCTAGAATATTTCATTCTACCTAGGTAAACAAGCATGATTCAAGGTCGATCATCCTCCCTTTCTTGGCTCCTGGCAATGGCATGGATACTGGAGTCCTATACAGTACTAACTTCTACATGGTTTATGGTTCCTCAACACCCTAAGGGGTTACCATTGAGATGTGATATTTTTGATAGCTATCAACTTCAGGGATCATAGACTCTTTAGTATTCTAAGAACTTCTAGATACTCATGCGACATGGTTTCCTAGTCTTAAAGTTAAGACAGTTGAGACTTTATTACGTCCATGAGACTTCTAGTGATTGATCATATCTGGTTTATTCTTCTTGTATTCATTCTAGATAATCCTTAGGGTTGGGATCTCTGAGCTAAAATGTTTATTTATGATTCTTTGTAGTTTTTTATTCATTATACTAAGTATTTTTATACTCAACCATGTACTGGCCTTAGAACATACATATTGTGTTTATGCAGAGGGCCTACTGGTAAGAGATGGTTTGGTGGATGTGGAGTTGATGTAGCTTGTTCAGAATTGAGGACTAGAAAATTTGGGGGATATGAAATAGGTAAATCTTGGTGGTACTAGGATTTTATGGTAGTGATTGACATTTATGCTTGGATCCAGCTTAGAGTGAGGGCCTCTTTAACTTGGATGGTTTTCAGTTTCCCTTTTTTTATTTGATATGAATTTTTTCCCTTTTACATTATGTTATTCAGACTAGTTATCTATGTGGATCTCAATAGATGTCTCATTAATGTGTTATATTAATTTCATTTGGTTTTATTTATATATATCCTACTATTGTTTACAATATGCATTGGATATGTGAGATTGTTTTGGGTTTTTATAGGCTAAGATCTCCTATCTGTGTGATATGCCTACTCGATACTAGTCACTATCCCATGGACTATTAGAGGTAGACTTGGGGGGAACTCTCGGATTACCTTCAGCCCATTTATGGCCCCAGTAGGTTGGGTTATGTCACTTCTCTATCTTTTCTAGTAAATTTAGTTTAGTAATTTCTTGGAAAAGTAATGATGTTTCCCATTTCCTAATAATTACCATGTCCAACTTTAATAAATTCATAAATATTAGATCATTTCTAATCATCATCGTGGTTATAACCCCATGTTCTCTCCAAATCAATGCATTAAGAACCTTGTTTTTCATCCCAGGGTGGTTTTTTATTAGGAAATCATAGTCCTTGAGTAGTTTTGACCATCTCTCTTCCCTCATATTGAGCTCTTTTTGAGAGAATATATACTTTAAACTTTTTTTGTTCATATATATGTTTCATTTTACACCATAGAGATAGTACCTCTATATATTCAAGGAAATATTAATGTTTACAACTCAATATCATGAGTTCAAAAGTCTTATTCGTGGAACTTTATTTAACTTGATGCATAAGCAACCACTCTACTATTTTGCATAAGGATACAGCCCGACCCTTTTTTTGATCCATCTCTATATATTACAAATCCTTAATTTATCTATGGTAAATTTAATATTGGTCTATTAACCAATATTCACTTTAAATCCTCAAGACATTCTTCATATTCCCTTGACTGTGAATTTCACCCCTTTTCTTGTCAACTTGGTTAATAGGTTGACCAATCGGGAAATTTTTTTAGTAAACCGCCAGTAGTAACATGCTAGAACAAGGAAACTACATATATTAGTTATATTAATTTATTTGGTTCATTATTTAACTACCTTCATATTTTAAGGATCAATATATATTCTATCCTTTGAGACAATATAGCCCAGAAAAGAAACTTTCTAAAGCCAAAATTCACATTTCCTGAATTTTCCATATAAGTCCCTTTCTCTAAGAGTTTCTATAATAATTAATAATTGATTATCATGATCCTAATAGATTTTATAAAATATCAATATATCATCAATAAATACCATAATTAAATTATAAATATATTCCTTTAATACTCTATTCATTAGATTCATAAACATAGAGTGTTCATTAGTTACTCCAAAGGGCATTGCTCTAAACTCAAAATTTCTATTCCTTATACAAAATTAAAATTTTGGTATGTCATCATTATTTATCTTAAATTATTTATAGAGATAATATTTCAATTATTTTTCATGTGTATTTTAGTGATTTAATCCCCACTAATTTATCAATTTGAACTAAATTGATCATTTTTGGTTTTTTAGTAAATTTTAGGCTAAATTATGAAACTTTTCTAATTATGGAATTTTAATATTTTTCTATACCTAATATATTTCAATAATAACTTTTTAAATATTTATCCAAATTGGGTTATTATTTATTTTTAGTCTTACTTTTTTTTTGGATTAAACTTTTTCAACTGGACCCAATACTAATTCGAACTCCATGGGTTCCAAATAATTCAACTATTCTGGAAAATCTTTCTGGATGAAAGAATAGACCACTCCTTATTAAATGAATCATAAATTGGTATAAAGGGAAAAAATGAGGTTATTGTAGATATAAATGAAATATATCTTGGATTATAATTATAAAATTAAATTGCATAGATAAATTATCTTATTAACGATGCCTTTTTCACATGTCAGAGTGGAGGAAGATGAAGTGTTTGTTTATCCAGAAAAATCTACTTCATTAATTTGCCTAAAGGTTTTCCAAAACATGTCAAAAGATTCTGATATTTTGATGGAGAATGTAAAATATAGAGAGTAAATACTTTTAAGAATAAACCATTCCTAGTATTTTCCATTTACTATACGAACTAAGCTCAAACTTTTGGTGGATATAAACTAGAGGGAAAATTTTACACCCCTCAAACCTATAAATATGTGTATCCACCTCTATTAAAAGGTGTTGAAAATAATGATAAATAAATATTGTGATAGAGAATTTAAAACTTTAATTGTTTATGGTTTTCTATTTTCTCTTTTATTAGTTCAAAAATTCTCTCTATTTCCTCATTCATCTCTATTACCCTTCGTATGGAGGGGTAAAACTTTTGAGTGATCAAGGAAGGGGGGTTTTCCTTTTGTAATGTTTGAGTCTTGTGATATAATTTTAAAAACTATTTTTCTATTGAATTATTTCTATTTTAAGTGGTTATATATTCTATAAGTTCAATTGTATTTAGGTTTTTGGTGTTATTAATTATTTACAGCTTTTTTAAAATTCTTTAAACTCCCTCCTCCTAGGGTAGTCTATCTCGATTGAGTAGATTGTGTTGGGTGGGGAGTGTCTAGCAATTTTTGGAACATGTGTGGAAGAAATGAGTTTTTTATAGATTTATAAGGAGAACTAATTCTCTATTGGGAAATTCCTTAGTAATTTATTAATGGTTTATATACTTTCATACAAAAAGGAATTGTTTTCATTGCTTCCTTCAACCAGTGGTGATTGATAACTCGACAGAGGATTATTTCATTTATCATTCAATCAGAAGAGACGTGGTATAATTTTTATGAGCATGATGGAATTTAAAAAGTTAATTTGACCCTGACCCCACCACTTTCTTTATAAATCTATTTTCAATCTTTTGTTTCATTACTTTATTTTGTATTCAGAATAAAAAAAATCAAAAATACCCCCATTTTCCCTCTAATTTAAAGTGATAAAAGTTATTTTTGAGTGATCATATCTTGTGAAAACCTAGTTAAACATGGAAAATATTTTTTTAAATTAGGAAATAATTGTTTTTCCCTCACATATTAATAGGCATATGTCACTGATGATAACCAAAATGAGGATAAATATTTTAAAAATAGTGAGCTCCTTGAAGTTTAACAAATAAGTCATCAATTTGGGGAAAATTTTCATGTCCCATAATTTCCGTGTAATTATTTTTTAATTATATAGAATTATTTCGAGACAAGACTCTTTGGCGCCATGTGATTTGGAGGCCTGGTGATCTCAGAATTAAATATTGAGCTTTGTTTAAGTTCGTTTAAGTAAACATGCAAGTAGGGTTTTCTAAATTCAAAACTGGTGCTTGGATCAAAAATCTGTGGGTACCATTGAACTCAGAATGCTGGGATTCACCTAGAAAGGACTTAACTTTTATCAGGGAGGTTCGACTGGAAAAGATAGTTTTCAGAATTTTTGGAAAATAATAAAATAACTTAAAAAGTTATTTTATTTTCTTCCCTCGCCATTGAGCAGCGGACGGCGGCGCTGTGGTACAGCGACGGGGCGCTTTAAATAAATATCATTAATAGCTTATTTTTTTGTAGTGTAACGATGCATTAATTGAAGCGTAACAGATATTCTATTTCATAAATGAAATAGTTTAACGACATGATGTCTCAACATAACAGAAACGTTGCGATGTGTTTTCTTTTAATGGGTTAACGTGTTGGTGAGTTGAGAACCAAAGGGTGGATTTTCTATGACAAACTAATAGCAAGAACTCTCTCCAATGATGAACAAAGAACGTTGGTGGATCGTTGATGACTTTGACACATCTTGAAGAATAGGACCAATGAGTGACAAATGACTTCGACCTATTGAATCTTCATAGGCAGAATGATTCAACATCGAACTACTTCAAGGTAGGGGTTTAATTGTTTTATGTTTTCCCCATTCTGATTCTATAACAATGAACACGGATCAACCCACGAACAGGTTGATCCTCAGATCATTTGTTCTTGTGGGAGGGTGTTTTCCTTGGGGATTTTACACCAGGATTGATGATTATCCAATAGAACTGTGATCCCAAGACTCTCCTATTTTTAAACTTTTAATGCGGAGGGCATGGGCCAACACGAACAAGGCCCAAGCCCCTCTTCCTTATGTGTTCTTCATGGAAAAGAATTCAAATTGACGGAAAGGAAAATTCGAGGCCTTCGCAAGGAAGGTGACACCCCACAGAGTCCAAAGTCACAGGTAGAGTGAAGAATGGACCACTAGTGCAGACCTGGTGGTCCACAAAAGATCCAGTCGGCATGCCAGTGTCGGTAGCGGCCATAGGCTGGAGGCGCGCGGAGAGGAGCGTTGTGGCCGGCTCGGGCTGCGTTGGTGCGGCCGGAGCCACTGGCCTCCGTGTCGGTGACTGGCGGTGGGTGGATGCAGACACCTAGCCACATCGGTGCACCGTGGATATGGAACCATGTCATGTCACATGCGGCAGGCCACGGTCAACTAACTTCAGCAGAGGTGCTGGCCCCGCAGACAACCCACAGGACAAGGGGGGTCTAGACGTGGCTTCGAACCACATCTCAGCCAGGCAGACCAGGTAGGGCGTGGACCTCCTCCAGAGGCCAGACCCAGGCTCAGTCAGGTCTGGGTCAGGTTGGTGGACCCTGGGTTGGTTTGGGTTAGGTCTGTCTGACCGGGTCGGACCAGACCTGAACCCCACCGGCCCATTTTTTTAAAAAAGTCAATATCTTTCAAATCAGGTGTCTGATTGACGGGTTTTTTGCAGCATTGGAACCCTCATGATGAGGAGGTTATTTTGGAATACTCTATTGATGATTTCATGGAAATTGAATTTCGATGAATGGCTTGAGGAGCGGTTCTCCCGGAATTAAATGCACTACGTACAAAAACCCTATAGTTAGCTGAGACCTAAAGACTACTGACAAGCGACCCTATGTGGATCAGCTAATATGGATCAGTGGGAAGTGGTTTCTATGTGACTCGGCAGACCCATGGTGGGGATCAGCTCTCTGTGACCCATAAGACCCATGGTACTCGACAGGAGAGTACCTCAGTATGGCCAAGTTGGGAAGCGGCTTCTGTGTAACCTGACATGCCCACGGTGGGGAGCAGCTTATGTGTGACCGAGCATACCCACATTACTCATCAAAGATGAGTACCACATTAGTCCCAAGGTTAGTTGGAAGTGGCTTCTGTGTGACTCGGCATGCCCACTGTACTCATTGAGGAGGAGTTATCCAACAGCCCAAGGTGTTCAATGATATGACTGATGGTCCTACTTTCCTACTTTAAATTATACCTGGTGTGAGTTATCTTATTTCTTGGTTTTCTTTTTGGATTGTTTTGTGGTCTTTCCTTATTTATTTGGGGTCACTACTGAGTATATTGTTACACACCCTTTCACGGGTTTCACTCGCATGTGATGTGTCCGGTGCTGACGACCACCGCCTTGACGAAGGACTTGGTGGCCCAGGACGTGGTGGTTCCCAGTGAGACCAGGCAGGCGAGGCATACTTCTACAGCTTCCAGCAGCTACTCTACAATTACCCATTAGGTGGGGTTTCCAGTGTACGACTTTCATATTTTTCCTTATACTTTCTTATTTTCAGTTTATCTTTTGTTGGGTTTGTATTCTGGACCATTTGACCTATATTTTGTACTTTTACTCAGTGTTTGTTTAGTGGCGTTCATGTTCACTTTTCCAGCTTTCGAATTTGGTTGTGTGTGCGTGCGTACAGGTACTCAAGAAAATATCTCCCACTTGCAGGTTGACGCCTTTGGTGCTAGTCGCCAACCCATGACCTTCGGGAGGCGGGCTTGGGGTATGTCATGGCACAGGCCCCGGTTGAAGGGTCGTGACAAAAGGATTCTTATTATTTATAATGATTGAATTGATCTCTTTATAATCAATGTGCATACTCATATAACCATCCTTCTTTTTTACAAATAGGATAGAGGATCCCCATGTTGAAACACTAGGTCATATAAATCCCTTATCACACAACTCTTACAGTGGTTTATTTAACCCTACCAGTTCCACCGGTGTCATTTTTTAGGGAGTCTTGGATATCATTTTTACATCAGGGATGAGTTCAATAAAAAACTCTACTTCAAGATCAGGTGGATGTCCGAGTAAGTCTTCAGAAAATACCAGTCTAGGGTTCTCCTCTCGCCGCCGCACACCCCTTTGCTGCAGACAGCGCGACGTTCCTCCTCGAGCTCAGTGGGTTGGTAAAGGATTTCTACTGTAGTGGCATCATGAGGTAGATCCCCTTGATGTGGAGATGCACTATGGGCTTCGGTGGTTGCTGGTTCAGAACCGTGGGTGAAAGTCCGATCCCCGTCGTCGGCATACTCTTCGGAGTGCTCCTGGTTTTGTTCTCAGCAGCTCGCTGGTGTCCTGCGGTGATTTCCTCAGCGTCTGAAGGTCGCGCTCATGCGTCGGCAGTTCGTGGGGTCCCGACTCTTCTCAGGTGAGTGCGGTGGGGTTTCGTTGTGTCTGAAGCGGTCTATTTGGTCGGTGGCGGTGGGATCTTCAGAAATAGGGCGTTGGTTGCGCGGTTTGGTGGTGTTGCTGAAGTTGACGATGAATGGGTTTCTGGTGGACTCTTATGACATGGTGATGTTGGATTGTTGAAAGGTTAGAAGGTCATGCGGTTTTATCCTCCTGTGGATGCGGTGAAGTTGGGGTGAATCGCTGCAGTTTTCTTGTTTTCTAATTGTTTTGGTTTGTGATGTGCATCTGTCGTGTTTGAATTTTTGGTTTTTTGAATGTCTGTGGTGTGGGTGATGGTTGTGTGGCTCTTGATTTGCGATGGCGACGACGGGCTTCTGCCGGCGTTGAGGTTGAAGGTGATGACGGACGCCGGTGAAGCTCGCCTGCGATCCGGTGTTGTGGATTTGTCTGAGATCCTGGCGGTCAGACCTGGTGCCTCCGACGTCATCCGGTGAATGGTGGTGCGTGGTGTTCCAATTTTCTCGCTGGTGGAATGATGGTTTTCATGTGGAAACGCTTCTCGAGGAGGTCTCACGGATCGAGGTGGGCACGTGGTTCGTGGGATTTTTTTTTGAATTTTGAATTCTGAATTTCTGTTGTTTGACTGTGAGGTTTCCGGTTTTCCTAAACCGGATTTTTGAAAATCAAAAAAAAGGATTAGCAGTCAGTATTCCTTTATAATAGGAACATAATTTATCCTTAATATGTATTTCCCAAATATATATATTTTTTCCCTCCTCTTCTCCCATAATTTCATTAAGGTGAGCTACTGGAGGTAAATCCATAAAATATTTATATAATGAAGTATCTCCCTTAAAAATAAGGTGTTCTTTACCCCCCTTTTAAAATAGTAATCTCATTCTCTTGATAATTAATCCTTACATTATACTTTGAAATCCAATCCATATCAAGGATTATGTCAATATCAATCATAGGTATGAAAATAAAGTCCATAACTAGGTAATATCTATGCATCTGAATAGATATTGCTCGATATATCCTTGTTTTAATAAGATTTCCAATAGGTCTTTTTATTAAAAACTCTTTCTTTGGATTGTTAGGGGTGATTTAATGTTCTCAATAGACATGAAATATATAAAAGAGTTTTTAGATCCAAAATTAAATAAAACATTGGCTAAATTTGAGTTTATGATCAAAGTATATGTTATCACATCATTTGGGACTTCAACATCATCTATAGTGATTACATAAGCTTGGAATTGATCCCTTAGCCTTTTGAGGTAAATTCCCCTAATGGTTAGAGAATTCATTTGAATAGTTCCCCATCTCCTTATATTTTAATCATTCTACATTAAAAAATTCTTTTTTCCATTTCATTCATGAGCCTAATGGTCTTTCTCTCCACATTTAAAGCAAAATATCATTACCTTCAAGTATGGTCCAGGGTATTTCTTTACACAACTATTACATGTTGTAAATTCCACCCTTATCCTCTTTACCTTTACCATATTTTTTTTAATGATCACTTAGTTGACCTCTTATTTTCTTGATTTCCCTATAAAAAAAATACTTGGAAAATTATTTATCTGGATCGATATCACTTGATACTATATCCTCATATATTAAACATATTTGATAGACTAATGCCCCTAAAATTCTGGGTTTTATTCCATTAAATAAGTGATCAATATTAATTCTTTGATTACATACATAATTTGTAGCATGAGTTTCTAACCTTGTAAAGTTAGCTTTTATATTCAATAATATTTCCCCCTTCCATTTTCCTTAGATTGAGGAATTGAATTTCCATATCATCTCTTTGCTCATGAGGAAAGTATTTTTCAAAGAATATATTCTTAAAAGTCTTTCATTCCGTACTCCCCATCTCCTTTGTCTCCTTTATGTTATGGATCAATGACCACCTTTGATCAACATCTCCCTTTAGATGATAAATGTTCAAGATAACCTTATCCCTTTCACTACTTCCCAAAGTGATAAATATCATCTCCAGGTACATGAACCATTGTTCATATACTAATGTATTAGTAGTGACATTGAATTATGGAGGTTTTTGTTCCATAAAGAGGTCCAAAATTGTTACACCATATTGGTGATTGGTAGGTTACTCCATACAGACAAGGTTATTATTCATGACCTAATTCAACTGACCCATTATAGTTATAATCTACTCAGATCTAGCACCAGCCTCATTGAATTCATTAACTTGGTCATGAGGTAAATTCTAACATATTTTATGGGTGTTGATATAGTTTTTAGTTCTTAAAATAATCACCACTTCTAAATAATGGCATACACAATATTATCTCATATAATTTTGAATTTTAAATCAGTGTATAATTCAAAATATGGTGTAATACTTAACATAAATTGAAAATTTATGTACAACTAATCCTAGAATCATAAGCTTAGTGACTTTGGGAATATCTTAACATCATAATAATATTTTCAAATCCTTCATAATGGTTTTTAAGTAATGTGTAAATCAACCCAAGAATATCCCCTAAGAGTGTTGAAATAGGTGTGCAGTTTGTCCCACCTATTGTGAATGGAGTGAAGATTGGGTTAATACACAACCAACCTTTTCTAGGGTTATTACCCATATGTGCATCTGTGCAAGAGCCTGCATCAACTTTTTTGTATCCATAGAGGTATTTTATTGTTAGGAAACCCCACATTCTATAATTGACCAAAATTTTAGGATATTTTCATATACTTAAAATTATCCTGATATTTTTCAATATGGTTATGCTATCTAATATATGTTTTCCTAAATATAATTCTCAAGGTTTCTATTAAACTTGCTATGATAACAACTGTAACAACCTTGACTCTAGTAACCCATGGTTAGTGTTTAATATATTACATTGGTATAAGATATAAAAGATCTCATCCCATGGGATTTAATAGTTTTTTGTTCTTGAGAGACTATATACATATATGATTCTCACATTACATTTGAAAAAATGAAATAAAACTTAAATTTTAGTGAGAACTTTATTATTTCTTCTAGTATATCCTGAAAATTATTCAAATTTCACTTATGGGTACCCTAGGGATAGTAAAAAAATAAATTGGTGATCTTAGATTCTTGGTAATGGGAATTATATAGTGGAATCTATCATATAATAAATAAGGCATGAATAATATAGAAGAGATAAATATTAATCAAATATGTCATATAATTAATATCATAAAAGGGGGATATTTCTAGGGATGACAGAACAAAATAAATAATCATATAAATAAAAATAACTAGTTTCATAATGATATAATTCATAATTTCATACATCATAATCTTATTATCAAGGCCTCTTTCCAAGACATTATACATAAATAGGTAATATGTGTTCCAAATACCCAAACTAGCTTTTCTTATGAGACCAACCGATGTATCAAGGGGTTATCTAATATCATACCCCACCTATCAGTTACTAAGTCCAATTAATTCATCACATGAAAGGAGTGGATGATAAATATAATACATAATCAATATTTATTGGTAATAAACATCCGTATTATAAAACTAACATACAGAATTTCAATATTTTCCTTAGTCAATAAATAGAAAACCATGATCATAAGTTATCTAGAGAAATAATTTGGATGGTATTATTATAGAATATCCATATTTAAGTATAATATACTTTAAAGTATATTTGTATATATGAAAAATCACCTTTATAAATACTTAGGTAGTCACTTTTAAAACAAGAAAAATATCTTTTTCTTTTGGAAACTTTTTAAAAAATCTAAAAAATCCAAAAATAATGGGAATATAATTTTCTATAAAAATCATGGAAACTTTTAAATGAATCTTAATAATTAATAATAGTCGTGATGGAAAGAAAAGGATATCATGTGATAAATGTTAAAAAAAACTTTTCACATTTTTGTAAAAAGTAAAATATGACCTGTATTGAAAACTTAATAAGATTGCATTTAAAACCTTTGAATAAAATTCAGAGTTATAATAAAATGGACTTAATAAATCATTTAATTATATAAACAATCATTTTTGAATCAAGATTAATAATATGGACCTATAGGAAAGAGATTCATATCCAAACAAAATATGGTCAGTTTTTCTTTAAAACAAATTCTGATCTTTTTGAGCACCAAAGAAGGGGTAAATGGAAATAATACTTAAAAACCAAATAAATAACCATATGATAATAAAATATATAGTATCTAATATATAAATGACTTTTAATTCTCTCATTGAAAATTTAAACATAAACAATCCTGAATAACAATGTAATTATAGAATAAACCATTGCCTCAAACTTCTATGTGTTTGGAAATACTATAATCTACTATATAATAAATTTAGACATATTATATAGCTATATAAAAACCATATTTTGATTTATATTACCATATAATATTAATTTATAATTTATTCTTATCCATTTATTAATAATTTATTGTTAAAATCAATATTTGAGTGTTAACTATTCTGATTTCCATACATGTTTTGGTTTGAAGCTTTCAATCCTTGAACCTTGTCAATGGTTTAATTACCTCCATAATATCATAATTATTAATTATATACACTTTTATAACCATACATTTAAGTTGATTATGAAAAATTGAATACATTGCTTCATGGAGGTGGTAGTCTGTATGTACATATGGGCGATGTTTTCATTTTTCATTGGATGGACAGGAGATAGAAAATGGTTATAAAATTAACATAAAAACATTTTAGTATAGTAAATATGGTTATTTAATTATTTTAATATATATATATAATATTTTAAGGAGTTATAATAAGAAATAAATTTGAAAGAGTTTGGTAATATCATATACCACTTCCTTGGATGATCTTCTTCAAAACACACCTCAAGGATTCTTATATGGGTCTTTTGGGAACACAAAAACCTCTATATAATGTATAAGGATGTTAATATGGTATTTTTTCATATATTGGTTGAACTAATGGGATAAAAATTTTTGTATAAGTGAGGATATTGAATTCTCTTTTATAAGAGAGAGGAGAGGCTCTCTTGTAAATATTAAGAACTTTTACAAATAATAAATTTTCATTCTCAAGGAAAGTGGATCAAATTTAGTCTAATTTAGAATATGGGATAAGTTAAGGTTTAAATTCACTCAACCAATAAAATTTAGACAAGTTTTAGATATATTATGAACCTTATCTCCTAGTTTAACCCCCCCCCCAAACCCTTTTAACCATTACCATGGTGACAAATGTTTACTATATAAACTTATTTTTATTAATAAAAATGAATTTGAACTTAATAACTAATATTTGTTATGATAATTAAAAATATAGAATCCATTTTACAGGACACAATTTATAGTGGCAGTAAAAAATAATTTTAATATAAATACTCAAAATGGAAGAGATATTATACAACAGGAGCTATCATAAAATAAAAAAGTTGTGAATAATATGGAAGAGATAAGTAATATTCAGATATGTCATATAACTAATATCATTAAAGGAGGATATATCAATGGGTGAAATAACTATATAAATAATCATATGGATAATAATAATTGGTTTCATAATGATAGAATGCATAATTACAGACATCATAATCTTACTATGAAGGCCTCATTCCAAGGTATAATACATAAATAGGTAATACATATGCCAAATATCCAAACTAGTTTTTCTCATGAGGCCTACTGATGAATATAGGGTATATCTAATATCAGGACCCACTAATCATTTACTAAGTTGAATTCATACATTAAATTAAAGGATTGAATGAGAAATATAATACATAATCAATATGCCTTAAGAATAAACATCTGTATTAGAAAACTAGCATACATAATGATAATATTTTCCCCATTCAATACATAAAACATCATGATCATAATTCATCTAGAGAAATAAGTTGGATGGTATCATTAGATAATATCCTTAGTGAAATATAAAATAATTTAAAGGATGTTGACATAAATGAAAGATCGCCTTTATAAATACATAGGTAGTCACTTTGAAAATAAGAAGAAATATCTTTTCTTTTTGAAATTTTTTAAAAAAAATAAAAAAAAATCCCAAAAATGGGAATTAAATTTTAACTATTTGGCATATTCAAAAGTTTTAATAAACTTATAATTCTTTCTTATATCAAGACGTTGTCTTAAATGTGATGGTATTTGTAAAAGTAGTATTTTTCACTATTCATCCAAAATCAACTTATTTAGAAAAATCCCAAAATTTAAACCTAAGATAATTTTGACCTTATAAACTCAAAAATGATATCCATTTTATCAAATTCAAATTCTAAAATTTAGGAATTTTATTTTGAAATATAACCATGAACCATTTATATTATAAGGATAAAATAATAGAATGTATATTGGGAAATATTCTAGGGATATAGTGCTTACTTTATATAGTAAGATCTCATGTATTATAGTTTCCATTAATTTCTTGTTTATTTGGTGTAAAAAGGGTTAGGTTTTGGAATTAATTACACTCAGGTGATCATGTGGTTTTCATGGGTCATGGTGAAACATAATTTATATTTTATTAAAACATGGAATAAAGCATAACGCTGACTAAGATAAATTCTCAAGGATCATGTGTGGTTTGGATTCTAACTATTCTAAATCACTTACATATTTTTATTTTGTTTTATTATTTTTTTAAAAATATAGAAAGTTTTTTTTTGGTATTTTTTATTTTTAATGAAATTAAACAAAATGTATAATTCAAACACATAAAGATAAGGTTAAAGGGTCAGTCCAAGATTAGGTCACTAATTACTCCCATTATCCATTTATAATGTCATTATCAAATTGATAATTTACTCAATGTCATTCATGTATCACCATACTCTAATGATATTTTGAAATCCTATGCACTTTCAAAAATCTCCTAGGCACACAAAATTACACTTCCTCTATGGTTTTGTTTAATGAATAAGCTACAATCACAGACAAGCCATAAAATGCCACCAAATTCCATCATATATTGGTCACACCTCGAATCTCCCCATTAAATTGCGTATGAAGGGTATTGGGATGAGAGAGGAAGAATCAATATATAATAGAACAAAATGGTAAGAGTTCTTAGGGAATGCGGACAATCACTACAACAATCCTAGAATACCCCCACTATATCCTAACAATTAAATAAAAACTTAAGATATATTGAATGAGGATTTGAGAAACATTGAACCTTCACCAGAAATTCACCCCAAGTCAGTAAACAATATTTATAGAGTTTAATATATCATGATCACAGTTACAACACAAAGGTGGAATAAAAACATGAATAAATATGAGAACAAGAGTAAAATACCCATAGTTGAACGAAGAATAGAATTAAACATATATTAAAATTTTGGAAGAAAAATTATAAAGATATAGTAGGTATATTCCAAATCATTTTACTGGGTGAGGGGGAAAATATTTATAGATAAAAATATCTTCTTACTTACTTTCAGTTTAGTGTGTCTCAATAAGATCCTTAATTATTTTCAAATAGGCTCCACAAGTCACAGCGAACGGATTAGATTAAATTGGTTTGGAAATTATCCCGAGATTTTGCATGCATGTCTTTAAGATTATTCTTTGAGTTTAATGATTCACTACTTTGCTAATTTTCATGTGATATGTGGGAAGTGAGCCTATTCATAATTGGGCTGGAGATGGTTTTCAAAATTGGGATCCTCCTAAGTTTATACATTAATTTCAAGCTCAAGACTCTATAAATAATGATTTTATCCATCAATCCAACTTATCTACACTCATGAAGAGGCCAACATAGTCACTTTTAAAGATCGAACAACCTTCACCTGGGCTTCAACATGTAAGTGTGGATTATGTTTAATTCATTGTGGCATTATGAGGAGAACATCATGTGTATTTTATTACAGACTCTCACCCAAAATAATGAAGAACATTGAGGAACTATCATTTTCATATTACCTGCATGGTATCAACAAAATAAATCAAAAAATTAATATTTATTCTTTGTATTAATTTAATATGTTTCAAGCTAGCGAGTATTCTTCAATTTTTATGGACTAGAACACAAGGGTTCAAGATCTCTAACTGGTAGCATGAATCAGGAATCATCCTCATGCGGATTCGAGCAAGCTAGTTATTTAGTGAAAAATAATCTTGAGATTTATAGTGGGGTGCGATTGATGGTATGCAGTTCTCGATGCTCACCCAAGCATGTAAATCAAGAGATGTGGTACATACAATCTTTGGGGATCTTCAACGACAATAGGTTTTTGGAGAGCTCGAAGGGGCGGCTTTCGAAAATGACGGCCATCCTAGTGAAACGTGACAATGACAATAGTAGAGCTTGGAAGCATCTTCAATAGTGGGTGATTCTCCTTTACAGAAATGTAGCACTGGTTCAACATGGTGAGGCTGGTATTCTCCTCTAGTAGTGATTGGTTTCTTCTTTCAGGATAGGTGAGCTCAGGCATAGGGGTTCGACAACATGGCTCGAGTCGAACATGGTGGTGGTCAGCACTTCCTCCTCCTCTGGTCATCTCAATCCATAACGAGATTTAGATATGGATCACCCTAGTGGAATGCATGGGATTCAGATATGGTTCTACAAATTGAGTCATAGGGTGGAATATTTTTCAACTATAGTGGCAAAGAATGGGTGTTAGGTCTTCAACGGAGGGCCTAGTCTTAGCATAGTGGCGAGATTATTTGGAAGCACGGAAGGTTGAAGGTAAGGTTACGTGGAGAGGGGTTGTAGGTTGAAGTGGGGAAGTGACCATGGGTGTTGGGTTTGCGGTAGGTTGATGGAAGAAGTGCATGGTTAATTGCAGACTCGCAATCAGTATATTAACCATGAGAATTTTTTTTCATGATAGGTACAGAGGACAACCATAGTCAGTATATCATGCCTTTGAATTTTTTTCAGTAGTGCATGGTAACATCAAACCAACTTGCATAGTCAGTATATTTTTCATGCATGGTAACTTCAATGTGTGTGGTCAATTTCAACATCTTCATGTGGTCACTTAAGTGATTGTATAGTTAGTTTAGTTATTGTGACTTACAGGGAACAATCACCTCAAGTGTTTATACATTTCAACCTTCATTTCAACAAAATCCATAATTCAATACAAATTTAATTCAATAAAATATAAATTAAATTATAAATAAATTAAAATTAGAATTCCAGTATTTGAATTGTTAATTTAAAAAAATTTACATCACTTCAAATTCAAATAAAAATCAATTCAAATTCCATTTTTTAGGTCATAAATTTTCGATTATTTTTCAAAATCACATTAATTTCCAAATTACATATTAAAATTCTCAATTATTTTATTCAAAATAGTTTAAATGTATGGATTTTAATTAAATTCACAAAAATGAAATAATCAATTTAAAATCAAAATTAAATCCATTTAAAATTTTAATTCTAAATTGAATTTTTACAATTTAAATTCATATCTTAAAAATAAATTACAATTTTAATGGTATAGATTCTTCGTTAACCACAAAAAACTAATAAATAAATAAAAATAATGATTTGAACCAATTATAAATAAACTTCCAAATTATCATAATGAAAAAATCAATATTTCATTGGTATTTGTTTAATTAATGTGGGTAATTTCAAGAAATAATAAATAAAAAAATTAAAATTTTAGCTTACATTACTCCCCCACACTTGAACTATTACACTCTCGGACAATTTTATTGTTTAATTTAATTTATTCAAAAATAAAAAGAAAGAAATACATCCTTATTATATTTAAATTGACAAACTGGAGAAGGGAGAAAACACATATTCATACAGTGTTTGAAATTGAATGCCTCTTCTATAAATCAAAAAACTATATCACTTCAATTCAAGTGATTGTTCCAAGTTTAGGAGTGGATAGAATTAGATTTAAGTGGAATCAACGTTTTAATAAGGAGAAATTCCATTGTTTCCTCTCTTATATGTTTTTCAAACTAGTGTTCGATTTCCCACATCATTGATAATACTCAAATGATTTTTTTTATAAGTTAATTGTCCCCTTCATGGGTTAAATATTCCCCTCGCCTAAATTAAATAATTTTTTACTTAAGCACTTATTCATTTTTTTCTTGAATTTTTAATTTTTCCCCCATCCATGTATGTTCAAAGCACTATGAAAAATCACTTGTTAAAATATATAGAGGGACACTCACACACATGGTTCCATTGTCTCAGAAATTCATTGTGGGATCCCAATTTCTCATTTTAATTATAAGTTCAAAGGACTTATACCAATGTCATTTGAGTTGGATCCCTAATGTGTTCTTTCTAATAGTAGTCAAATTACCTTAGATTAAGCTCAAAATACCAGTGAATTTATGTTATAACTCTGATTCCACAAAAATATTTTCATTTACACTCCATTTTCTAGTTATAAGACTAAACTTCTATGAAAACAGTAACAAAATTCATTCAGCAATCATCTAAGTCTTATAATTTTAGAACTAGTGAATTCTTCTAAACTATAGCATTAAATTTTTAAACTAGGAAGGGTAGTGTTGAAGTTCAAGTAAGGTATAAAAAATTAAAAACATAAACTATATAAAATTTATGTACAATATTCACAAATAGAAAAAAAACATTTTTTGTTCTTATATATATGTTTTTTTGTGTGGATTTTTATGTGGATTTTTTTTATTTAAAAACTTACTAAAACTTCTTAAAAATAGTGAGAAATTTATTTATTAATAGATTTTAAGAAATTGAATAAAAATAACTTAAAACTATTCCTAAATAGGTTTCAATCTCATCCCATTCACTTTTTCAACACTGCTCATTTAAATTCTAGCAGACATGCATCAAAACTGTAGTGAATAAATAGTGAAAAATAATAGACACAACCTGGTTTTTATTTATCCAGGAGGTTTGAGTAAATCTATATTATATTATATTGAGGATATATTTGATCTACTCTCTTAGGTTTATGTCCACTTAGGAAAATCCTTTAGAAAAAAAATAAAAAATTAGAATTTTTTTTCAAAATTAATGTAAAGAAAATGAAAGGGAGGGAGAGATTCTTGGGTAAAACCCCCAAGAGTTGTTGTTTATACTATCCATAACTAGATAGTCCTATAACTATCCCAAATCCATATAAGGATTAGGTTTATGGGATGTGAAACACTACATTTTATTCTTTCCAAATCCACTTGGCTTCACTTCTTGGAGATCCCCTTTAATAGAGTACTATATATCCACCCACTAATCAGTATGATGTATCTGATAAAGTGCAGTGGAAAAAGAATGTCTGGGGCCTCTACAGTTTACGCCACTAGTTTTTTGGCTTCTTTATCATCCATTGGAAGCTCTATTAATGTTTCTTCAGCATAATATCTAAACATGGGATATTCATTAGGTAATTCAAATTAAAAATAATCAAAACAAGGTGAGTTTAAATCAAAATTGTCCCCCTCATATGTTGCAGCATGTATTTATATCTCTTCATGAGGGGGCACTATAAATTCTTCTTCTTTTATCATGCTTCCCTATAGTTTATGTTTGGTGTGTTGTTGAGAGAGTAGTGGATTATCTATAGGCACCATAGAATCTTCATTAGCCATTTATCCTATGACATCTTATTTAAATTCTTAAATAGATAATTTGAGAAATTTTTCAAAGTAATCTTCATCTAGGTTATATTGTTCAACCTGGGAATCATATTCCTTAATTTCTAGTAGTTCTAGATTTTATTATAAGTTATCTATCATAGATTATTATTCTATAAGGGTGAGAAAAAATGATGTTGGTTCTAGAATCTAAAAATTAGGGATATAAAGTTTTAGAACATGTTTTTAAAAATAAAATTAGTTTAAGGATTGATTCACTCCCTCATATGACCCAGGTTTAAAATCATGTTGCTCATGAAACACCCTTGAAAGGTCATTTGAAATTCTTGTGGATTATAGTTCTTCAATTCTATACTCAAAGTAGTATCCCTTTCATCATTCTTATTTATCATATGGGACAGGCATTAGTTGGGCTAAATCTATAAAATTATACTTAGGGAGATTATAAGGTAATTCAACTTGTATAAATTTCAAATGAAAAAAGGTCAGGTTAGGGGTATCTCCCTCATTTTTCTCAGCATGTATGTCATTCTCAAGGTACAATGCCTCTTTAAAGTATTCTTATATGGATGGGGGAAGTAATGGGAATTCTAGCTTCTCTTCAAGTATAGATCCAACCACGTCATTTTCATCATCATAATCCTATAAAAATTATTTTGATTATGTGATTTTATTTTTAATGAGAGGTATATCATTATATATTTAATTTTCAATAAAATAATAGAAAGAAAAGTTCAAAAAAGTATATCCCTCATTAATTCCATTGTGCATCTTCTTTTCCCAGTACACTAGCTATAAGACTATGTTTTCAAGGGTGAACAATGGAAGATTCTACGATTCTAAAAATTATACTTCCTCAATATCCTCTTGAGAAAATACCATGGGATCAAACTCTTAATCTTCTTGAAACTTCTTTTGTTCTATAAGATCTTGTAATGAAGTGTCTATTATTGCTAACATTATTCTCAACTCCTTTACCATTTTTCTTTGTCCCTTCAATTATTAGTCCTCCTTCACTGTAAAATCCTTTAGCATAGATGAGTAGCTCTATATTTCCTCTGGTGTAATCTCTTCTTTGGTTTGATGGTGTGGGGGAATGTACTATTGATGGTAGTTGGGTTCGTTCAGGTAGTTACTTCTATCCTCACACTCATTGGTGTATCCCAAAGGTTGTTGTTGATATTTTCACTGTGAGTTAATCTCTTGGGATTCCTATGGAAATGTAAACAAAGAATGAAATTGGTAAGGATCCATTAAAGAATAGTTCCACTTTAATTTTTATCACAGTTGGAGTAAAAGAGAAATAAGAGCACAAAAAACAAAGAAAAACAAGAAAACATATAATTACAATTCTATTAAGGACAGTGAATAATTGACCCTACTCCCCAAAAATAGTGCTAGTTTGATCATGTGGTTGTCATGGGATATGGTCAAATAGAATTTATATTTTATTAAAACATGGAATGCAGCATAAGGCTAACCAATATCGTTTCCCAAGGAGCATGTGTGGGTTGAAGTCTTACTATTCTAAATCACTTATGTATTTTTATTTTGTTTTATTAATTTTTAAAACATTCCAAAAGTGTTTTTTGGGGATATTTTTATTTCTAATGAAATTAAATAGAATTTAGAATTCAAACACATGAATACAGGGTGAAATGGTTAGTCTGAGATTAGGTCACTAATTACTCTCATTATCTATTTATAATGTCATCATCCATTGATAATGCGCTCAATATCATTCATGTATCGCCATCCTATATTGACATTGTGAAATACTATGTGATTTTAGATTTCTCCTAGGCATAAAAAATTAGGCTTCCTCTATGGTTTCTTTTAAGGAACAAGACACGATCACAAACAAGCCATCAAACTCCACCAAATTCCATCGTATATTGTAAACACCCCGACTCTCCCCATTACATCACATGTGAATAAGATTGGTGAGAAGGAGGAAAAATAAACAGATAATGGAATGAAATGGTAAGAATTCTTAGGGAAGGAAGATGATCACCACACAAATCCTAGAACACCCCAACTGTATCATCAAAAATTAAATAAAAACTCAATAAATATTGAATGATGATTCGATAAATAGTGAACCTCCTTTGAGAATTCACCTTAGTTCAGTAATCCAAGTTCATGATCATAATTATGATACATAGGTGGAAGAAAAACATGAATAAAGAGGGGGATAATAGAACAACATATATAGTTGAATTAAGAACATAATTAAACATGTATTAAAAATAAAGAAGAAAAATTACAACGTTGTAGTCAGAATATTCTGAAACCTTTTACTGGACAAGGGAAAAAATAATTATAGATAATGACATATTCTTCCTCACTTTTAGTGTAGTTTAACTTATCAAGATCCTTTTTTGATTTTAGATGGTCTCCACATGTCACACCAGACAGATTAGATCAATTTGGTTTGGAAATTCTCCCGTGATAGTGTGTAAACATGTCCTAGATTATTCTCCAGATGTAATGTTTCACTACTTCACTATGTTTAACATGTTGTGTGGGAAGTGAGCCTATTAAAAATTGGTATTGAGATGGTTTTCAAAATTGGGCTCCGCCCAAGTTTGAGCTTTAATTCTAGGATCGGGACTTTGAAAAAAATGATTTAATCCATTGATCTAGCTTCTTCACACTCATGAAAAAGTTGAAATGGTCACATTAAGTGCTCAAACATCATTTTCCCATGATTCAACACATAAGTATATCTCATATTGAATTCATTGTGACATCATGAGGAGCACTTATTGACTGAAAGTTAATTTTTTATTATCAAAGACACTTTTTGGGAAAAAGTGAGAAACCCCAAGTTCATCCAGGATAAGAACTAAAGGAATAAAATAGGTTTTAAAATGAAACTTGAACCTATTAGCATTTGTATCCCTAAATATTTTCCAAGAAAGAGAAGATACTGGTGTTTTTGGAGCATCATTTAGTAGGTCTTCAAAGCAGGACGTCATCATGTCCCACACTTGCATGTACTCTTCTTGTGTGATCTTCTCTTCATTAAAGACTATAATTAAAATCAAGTTTTGCTTGTTTATCCAAGCACTCTGCTCACTATTAGTATGCACCCAAATAGGCCTTCCCATCATCTTTTCTGCATCCTCTATGGAGGCATTAATCACAAGGGATTCTTCTTCCATAACTTCTTCGGAATACGGGAGCAACTCCAAAGGAATATCCCCCTACAGGTCACCCTTAAGGAAGGTTGCCCCGCAATTCCCCTCCAAACGAATCAAAATTTCAGCAGGGTTGGTAGCACTACCCTTTACCTTGTCTTGCGATTTTTTAGCAGATCAAGTCTCCATAGGTATAGGTAAATATGAGTAGTCCTTTCAACCTTTCTTACTGCCTTGTCACCCCTTCCTCCTCTGACTGCAGGGTTATTTATTATGGAATTCTAGATCACTATCTTCAGTAAACTGATCAGATGACTCGCCATCAGATTCCTCCCTGGGAAAATCAGCCTCCTGACTAGGCCCTTCAATCTCCAATATCTCAAAGTGGTTACCCAACATAATGGTTGGGGACCCTCTCCTCGAGCATGTTCTGTTCAAAGCCACAGTCTTATGAGGATTCTCTTTTCCAGAAGACTCCAGACCAGTAAGCACATCCTCGGCATACAAAGCAGCCTTAGTGACCTTAGTATTTCCCTCCTCCCCCTTTCTTGCATCCACTTCTGGGTTGATACCACTACCATTCACACTAATTGAAGACTCTGCTGGTAAAGGATCTAGAACACAGGTATTAGTCATGCACTCCTTCACACCAGGATGAGGCTCCTCCAGGTCCTTCCTCAGCCATCTAAAAATTCTACTAACTAGAGGGTTTCCATCCCAACGGTCCTTTTGAACTACCCCTGCCACCTTCTATGCTTCCACAAGTGCCTGGTTAGTGGTGCCTCCATTGGACGCAGGAGCCATGCCACCGCCTGTAACATTCATATCCCCCTGCATCTCAAACTATCTAGATCCTTTCCTGAAAACCTCCGGAGAGTGACCCATTCTCATACAAACCGAGTAGAAATCCACCCAAGATTCTTAAACCACCTGTTGTTTATATCGAAACTCTTCTCCTACTGTTATCCAAACAAAATCAGGAGGGGTTCTTAAAGCATCAATTTCCACACAAGCATGAGGGTTAACCGGATGACAAAGAACTTGAGTTCGGCTGTCATCACACAAGAACCTACCAACTAGGTTCGCTAGCATCCTGAAGATTTAAGGATTCTGGAAAGGAAAAGGTTAGGAAAGCTCACCCAAATCGGAATCGAGGGAGAGCCACGCTTCATGTGAAACTCATAAGTCCATCTGAATAGAAAAAATTAGGACTCGTTGTAGCTGTGTGGAGCGAAGTCCCAGGATTTTATCAGATCCTCTTCTGAAGAAAAGCGAATCATGATACTCTTCCTATCGATCAACCCCATGGTATCCCATTCTTGAAAATCCAAGGAACCAAATACAAAACAATCGAATGAATCCACCAAAGGTTGTTGCTTCGAAAAATGGGTTATCAATGTCCTTTTGAGGAGCGTCAAAGCATCAGTAAACTCCGTGATTGAGAGTGGGAGGTTAGGGAAACCATTGAAAAACTCAGGAACCTTAGGTAAAAGAGAATATTTAGGAAATGTAGGGAGGATATCAGGATTAGAAAATGGGGAAAATGAGTGAGATGCTACCTTGAAGGACGACGAAGGCCCCTCCCCCGTCGGGGGAGGAGGGGCCGACGTGAAGGTCGTCGTCGCCACAAAGCCAAAGATGAACCCACAGTGTCCCAAACCCTCTGTTCTTTGTACTCTCCTACATGAGGATCACATCATGTGTATTCTATTGTGGACTCGCAGTATCACCAATAAAGAACATTAATGTCCGACCATTTTTAGAGTACCTACACTGGATAAAAATAATACATAAAAAAATTAATATTTCTTATTTGGATTAATTTAATAGGTTTCAAGATGGTGGGTCTTATTCAATTTTTCTATACAAGCACACAAGGGTTTGGAATCTCCAACCGATGGCATAGCTCAAGCATCCTCCTCATGCAGATTCAAGTACGCTAGTATTTTACTGATCGATGATTCCTCCTCCTCTAGTCATCTCAATCCCTAATGAAATTCAGATCTTGATCTCTTTAGTGTCATGTATGTGATTTATATCTAGTTCTGAAAATCTAGGAATAGGGCGATGCATTCTTCAACCATGATAGAGATGCATGAGGGTTTAGTCTTTTATGGAGGTCCTAGGATTAGTATAGAAGCAATATTCTTTGGTAGTGTTACAGTTTGAAAACAATGTATGGTGGAGAGGGATGGCAGGTTGAAGTTGGTAAGTGACTAGGGGTGATGGGTGCACAGTAAGTACAGAAGACAGTCATGGTCAATATATCATGCCTTTGAATTTTTTTCAATAGCATACAATAACTTGAAATCAACATACATGGTCAGTATATTTTCTATGCATGGTATCTTCAAATTAACATGTGCAGTCAGGTGTAGAATCCTCATGTGGTCACTTAAGTGATTGTATAGTTAGTTTAGTGACTATGAGTTGCAACATACAGTCATTTTAAGTGTTAATGAGTTTCAAGATGAATGTCAAAAAAATCACAATTCAATGAATATTTAATTAAATAATAAATCAATTAAAATAAGACTTCAAGTATTCAAACAATTAATTTGAAAAATTCATATCAATACAAATTCAAATAAAAATAAATTCCGATTTCATTTTTATAGGTCATCAATTTCTAATCATTTTTTCAAAATCACATCCATTTTCGATTACAGGTTAAAATTTTAAATTATTTTCTTTCATAATAATTTAAATTTATAGATTTTCATTAAATTTACAAAAATGAAACAATTAATTTAAGCTAAAAAATAAATCCATTTAAATTTTTAATTCCAAATTTAATTTTTACAATTTAAATTCAAAACTTAAAAATAAATTACAATTCCAATGGTATGGATTCTTCATTAACCACAAAAATGAAGAAATCAATAAAAACAATGATTTGGTACAATTGTTAATAAAGTTATAAATTATCAAAATCATAAAAAAACTATTTTTTCTAGTATTTTTTTAATTAATGAGGGTAATTTCAAGGAATAACAGATAATTTTTTTTAAAAAAAATTGGGCTTACATCATGAAGCATGGCGGAATCAAGTGAGAATGAAATGGTTTTCATGTGTGGTGGTTAGAGGACGACTCGATAAGGTGATTGCATGTTTTCTATCATTGTTTTAGTTGAGTTAAGTCACTGCCCTAATTTTGTTAGGTTTTTTTATTAAATTATGAAAAATTAATAGTTGGTCGAGTGTCAGATGATGGGGATTTTTCCTGTTATAGTTTTGGGGATGTGTCATGGACTTTTTATGGGTGATTAGTCAATATTTTAGTGTGACGATGATGTCTGGTGAGTTTTCCATTAATTATTCCTCTTTTTTTAATTAAATAATTAATTATAAATGTTTATAATTAATTATTTATTGTGTATAGCATAATATGGGAGATAAGGTGGGGGTAATGCTCGGATGAGGTATGAATAGGCTTGTTCGAGGGCATGTAGAGCTTGGTGTGTATGGTAACACCTTTTTGTATTTAGGTGGTCCTTTTAATAAAAGATCATGTGCCTACTTATTCATCTTTTCCTACTTCATTCGTGTTTCATAGGTTTGGGTATGAGAATTAGGGATAGAAAGGGCCTTGTGTAGAAGAGATAAGATGGAATTAGGAATCCTATGTGAATAAGTGCTCTTTATCACTATGAGTTTTTTGGGATCACCTGACGACCATATCTCTAAGTTCTAAGGATATTTACTAAGTTTATTTGAGGACTTAAGTGGGTATCGGGCTATGGGTAGTGATGCATAATAGTATAGGTTATGTTTTTAGGTCTAGTGGTGGGTGTGAGGGTCTTGGGAATGAGTGATGATGGGAGTAAAGGTTGTACATCTCATGAATGACTGAGAAATCCCTTTGGTGGTCAGAGGAGAGACTTGGTGTATATTGGAAGTAGGATAAGTCCTCTGGGACCAAACAGGGTGTGAAGAATAGGGTTTCCTCTGAGTGAAAAACTAAGACATCTTCCTTAGGGGATGTGGGATGGGACCCAAGTGCATATCAGTAGTTTTTATTGACACTTGGAATTATGTTTCCAAGGGGACCACATCGAGGAAAATTTGAATGGATTTTGGGTAATGGGACTAAGAGTGACAATGGTTTGGTTGATGGTTGTATGTTGGTAGTGATGATCATAGATCGTGATAGGTTTAGAGGACTCAGTGGATTCCCTGACGGGTGTGGAAAGACATGATTTGACATGAGGGGCTAGATCTCGAGAGACTAGCACCCTATGATCATCTAGAAAGGTGTGTATGTCATCACTAGGTGATGTTTGTATTCTTTTAGTGATGAGTAGAGATTGTGATGTGTTTAAAGGACCTAGTGGATGCCCTAATGGATGAGTCAATACATGCTTCGAGATAAGGGGTTAGATCTCAAGATACTAGCACCCTAGGATCTTCTAGAAAGGTGGGTGATGGGTTGTGTACCCTACTTATGTTGTATGTGTATTCTTGTGATAGGAGACATACCCATTGGGTGAGTGGATCGTGAGGCCCGACCTCACCATGAGTGAGATGGAGTTGGATGGACTATCATTGGTGAGATGGAGTCCCCATGTGCTTGAATTATGAACTTGCCTTAAGGATTGGGTCATATATTATAGACCTTTCCTTGAGTGGGCTTGGACCAAGGACCGCCCAAGATAAGGATAGGTCATGATGTGATGGGAGATACAAAGGATGGACCCTGCCTTGGGTGATGAGGTAGTGGGTTGAGATATTGATACAGGGTCATTCCTTATCCCTTCGGGAAATACATTCTTTGAGACAAGGGGATAGATCTTAAGAAACTAGCACCCTAGGATCATCTAGAAAAGAGTGTGATGGGTTGTGTACCCTACTTTTGTTGTATGTATATTCTTGTGATATGGAGTTGGATGGATTATTGTGGGTGAGACAGAGTCCTTGTGTTCTAGAATTATGACCTTTCCTTAACGATTGGGTCATAGATTATAGTCCATTACTAGAGTAGGCTTGGATAAAGGACTACCTAAGATAGGGCTAGGCCATGATGTGAAAAGAGATAAAAAGTTTGGACCCTGCCTTGGGTGATGTGGTAGTGGGTTGAGATATAGATACAAGACTGTTCTTTGTCCCTTCGGGTAATTAGTTAAGATTTGGACAATGCCTAACCTAAGTCTTCAGGTATGGGATGGGTTAGAAGTATAATAATACTAGATGATGAGGTGATGAGGTGGATTCCAACATTGAATTAAATCAATTATGATTGGGTATCATGGTGTCCTGGTTAGAAAATGGTGACCTGATGTGTAGGGAGTCTTGGTGTCCTAGTAAGCATACAATGTCTGAAATTCTTATGTAACATGTTTATCTTCCTATTGCATATGTTTATTTGGAGGAATATACTAAGGGAACCTCGTGAGTACCTATTAAGATGTATTTATCACACCCTACATGGGTACCTTGATGTGTATAAAAACCTTATGTTAGCTTTTAGGTTCAGCGCAGGTTGTGCAGTAGATCGGGATGGAGTATCTTGAGGTGTTTCGATACTAGGTTTCATTAAGGACTAGGGATGGAAGTAGAGTCAGTATATGTATTATTTCCTTATGTTTATTTTGTATATGGGATCATACAAGTGGTAAATTAGTGTATGTTTGTTTTATTTTGTGTTAGTATGATAAAATTTCAATTTTTATAGCACTGTGTTTATTTATGCATACTTTGATGTTTTTTTGTGGATGTTTTGGTTATTTTAACTATGTTTTTAACTCTAATTTTAGGGTATAGACTCTTCATTTTATGTATTAGATCATTACCATTATTCAGCATCCTCTGAAATACAAGGAGGTACACTTGAGGTTACATGGAACTTTAGCTCGGATGTGATTTCTGGGTGGGGGCATCACAAAGTGGTACCAGAGATTTTATTTTTTTCTACCTACTTAGTGATATGATAAACAGGTGTTTTAGTAATGTTCTAGAGCTTGTGATAGACCTTGTACTAATGATTCATCGACACCTTTTAGGTGGGAAGTATCTATTACTAGGGGTATGATATTTTTATTATTTTTTTCATGGTTATGATTGATATTCTTATTGAATATTATGTGTTATTGGTGGTTGTTATTAATGGGTTTTTTCTCTTATCCCATTGTTTCAAGATGTGTTGCATGCATCATGGTAGGCCCATAGGACTCACATGACATGAACCTGCATTTATGTGATTGGATTTTCTGATGGGGGTTCAGTTATTAAAAGTGTTAAAAACAGCTTATATTGTGTTTTCCTATATAACTTATTGGTATCATTATACTCATAAAAACCATTGTATTATCTCTAATGGTAGGTCATATGGATATTGATGCAATACATTCTCCAATGGGGACTACACGGTCTCTAGTGAAAGGGATGTGTAGGTACCCTTAGTGGGTCGGTACATGCATTGTATACTTGAGTAATGATCTGATTATAGGCATGGATTTTCTTGAGGATAGGGTTCGATTACTTAAAGTGTTAACAATAACCTATATAGTGTTTTCCCATTTAGTTTCTTGGTGAAATTATACTAAAATGAACTGAGCGGTTGAGGAAAGACATGGGAAATAACTTAGGCTTTTGGGATATAAATTGCTTGGAGAATTTCTATTATCGTGCCTAATTTTTTAGTGTAGGATTAGTTGGATGCCTAACCTCAGTGGCTCTGGATATTCTTTTGGTGGTGTATTAGGATCATGGGTTATATTCTCATCATTTTGGAATGATGCCCATGTGAAGGGTGATTATATGGTTAGCCTTTTCATAAGTGAGATGTATTGGTCTATTAAGAAGTATTGACATGAATGTAGTGCATGGTTAGTGGTTTAGGTGGTGAACCTGGGTTATATGGGATGCAAATTATGGGAGTGTGAGTCTAATTGTGTGATTAGGTTGTACAAGAGTGTGAATATATTAGGAAAGGGTGAGACTAATTATGATCATGAGTGAGAACCTATTAGAGGCTTCTTAATGGATCACTCTACCTTTTGATGAGGAGAGTGATCATTGGATTGACTTTTTGGGGGAAATTATCAATGTAGGGGGGCTAGTGTGAACTGCCTATGTGCAGTACGTGGTTGTGTTGTAGATCAATGAATGGGACATGTGCATGTCCATTTAAAATTATTCAAGTTTTAGATGAACATGAATAGTGTTATGGTGGTACTTTGATGATGAGACTCTTACGGGTGTGATAGCCCTAAGCTTTGCTCCTTGACAGGGGTGTTATTAGGGAGTCATGATGTTGACCCATTTGGGGTCGGTTCTTAAGGAGTGGTGTAAGTGAATCCATATGGTTGGGAGAACACCATTAGTTATCATAGGATGTGATCCATGCTATGATTGGATGTTTGAATAGCTGGTATGTCCTTCCTAGTATGCTAGGAATGGGAAATAGTTGGTGTTTTGTGCTGGTTCTCGGGTTTTAGTGGGTCAGTCACATCTAGTCATTATGTGAAGTAATAGATGGAGTGTGGAATTTAGATAATGGTCATTTGGGTTTAGTAGTGCGATGATAATGATACTCCTATGATGTGGATCAATGTATCGATCACGGGTGAATGGTCCTTGTATTGGATGGGTCATGAGTGCTATGAGACCAGTTGTTGGATGGTGGGGGTAACACTAAGATACCAGTGTGTGGAAAGATCCAATTTTATTTTGTTTCTTGGAAAATACTAGATTTGATGTTTGGATGTGGTATTGAATGGATTCAGTGCATTAGTATTGAGCTCGGGGTGAAATTGAGGTGATCTAAGAGTGAGTCGGATCAGTGGTGCGGCAGTGCTTGGGGTAAGGTAATGATGGTTGGGGAAGGTGTCTGATGATCCAACCATGTAATTACACCAAGAGTTGGTTTTAGACTTTAATGTGATCATTATATGGTCTCATAATGTCTTTTGGAGTTAATTTATCAAGATCGGGAATTATAATAACGTGTTGTCATGTGTGACCAATCATTTTTGGGAATAGTCAACCATAGGAGTACTGGAAAGTATTTTTATATTAAGTTGTATATGGTGGGGTGTAAACTATGTTGAGTGTGTCATTAGACTACTAGAGAAGCGCCAGATAATCGAATCCTATGGTGGTGGGTACCATGGCTAGAAATAATCCTTTGGGTAGAAGTATTATAGTAGGGATCACCATAATACTTAGGATGAATCAGATGAAGACTTGTTTGTGTATCGAGATCTATGGGTGTAGTGAGCATTGTCTCGGTTTTGGTGCTATTGAAAAGTGGGTGGATTAACATCTGGTGAGTAGTTCACTTAGTGTTTTTAGTTTCATATAGAAAGCATGATTGGAATTTAGGTAAGTAACATGGATAATTCTTAGTTAATTTATAATCGTTATAGGTTAGGAAAGGTGGTTCTAGGACTAACACAGCTTCTCAGGGATTAAAAATGTTATAGCGAAGATTTTGTAATGCACTGTAGATTTTTTGGTCATTACATTTTTGAGGAATTTGAATTTTTAGTTTAGTGAGGGGTTAATTTTGAGAATTATAAATTATATTGGGATTATTAGTGCTTTTATGTCCTTAAATGGTGTTTTTGAGCATTGAATAAGGCCCAGTTGGTTGTTCATGTTCTTAGGAAGAAGTCAAAGAATGGTCGAGGTGACCGGGGGCTGAAGTTCAATAGGCTAGAGCCATTCATGTGGTGAACCATGGTTCACATCATGAATGAGGTTAGTTGAGGGTAAAAACCCTTTTCCTAAATCATTTTAGGTCATGAACTAGGGTCTAGGTTTTGAAATTCTTGGGTTGTGGGTATTCATGGAATAAACCCCTTATTCACATCATGAATAGTTCCTATGTAGCTCTTTTTTGAGCAGGGTAAACATTATCTTTTCCAGACTATGGTGTTTCATGATTTAGAGTCTTTGGGAGCTTAGGAGAGGCCATTTCTTGGTCAATTATCCCCTCCCATGTCCCTCATTTGACCCCCCATTCCAGAGGTGTTCTTGAGTCTTTTAGACGTTGATTTCAGGTGTGTTTTTCCTCTCATCTCCTTTTGTTTTTTTTTCCTTCATTTCTCATTGATTTAGTGTGAACCGGGTTAGGGTTTGGCACTGATTCCACTAGAGTATATTGGAATCGAGTAAGAATGATGGGGATTACATGTGTGGTGGCTATATGAGGACCTAGGAAAGTGATCTCACACCATTTTTCATTATTTTGGTTGAGGTAAGTCTCCATCCTAAATTGTTTAAGGTTTTTGTTTAAATTGGGAAAAATTGATTGTTGGTCAAGTACTCGGGGATAGGTTTTTTTCCCATTATGGTTCTGGGTATGTTCCATGGACCTTCTTTGTGTATTTGATCAAGTTTTCAGTGAAAACACAATTCCCATTTATTTTTCCACTAATTATATTTATTTTATTTGAATTAAATAATTAATTATAAATGTTTGTAAGTAATTATTTATGGTTAATGGTATAAAACAAGATCTTAGGTGGTGGTATGAGCTTGGGTGAGGCATGGACGAGCTTGGAAAAGGGTGTTTAGATCTTGGTGTGGATGGTAATTAATTTATAAAGGTAGGTGGTCCCTTTAATACAAGATTATATTCCTTCTTATACATCTTTTCTTGCTTCATTAATATTTCATGGCTTTAGGTATGAGAATTAGGATCCAAAAGGGCCTTGGGTAGAAGTGATAGGATGGTGTTGGGCCTCTTATTCTTGGAATAAGTTGTATTTAAAACTTTTATTATTTTGAGATCGCCCGATGACCTTGTAGCTAATGGGAAAGGGTGTTAGTTGAGTTGACATTAGGCCTTGGGTATGTTTTGGGGTACAGGTAGTGATGTAGCATAGCCTAGGTTAGGTTACGACTAGTGGGAAGGTATAAGTGTATTGGGGATAAATTATGAAGGGAAATATGATCTTACTTCCCATGAGGGACTAGGAACTCACTCCTATGGTCAGAAGAGAGTCTTGGAATATATGGGAAGTATGAAAATCCCTATTGGACTAGATAGGTTGTGATGGAGATGGTTTCCTTTGAGTGATGAACTGAGACGTATTCCTTGGGATATGTGGGATGGGACCCAAGTGTGGGTCATGGGTTTTGATCAGGACTTAGTATCGAGTTTCTAGGGGGTTTAGAATGATATAGCTTGGGTTGATCCATGGGTAGAGAGACCAAGAGTGATGAGGGTTTTAATTAATTTGTATTGGGCCTTGAGTTATGGATCAATGGGATCC
Organism: Viscum album; assembly: GCA_963277665.1. Taxonomy (NCBI): domain Eukaryota; kingdom Viridiplantae; phylum Streptophyta; class Magnoliopsida; order Santalales; family Viscaceae; genus Viscum; species Viscum album. Next base: position 1,548,885,112 of record OY728125.1, on the reverse strand, counting down.
TATGGGCAGTGGTTTTACTACTGGGTAATGGGTTCATGATATAAGTAATGAGAAAAGATCATGATATATTTAGAGGGCCCAGTTCACACCCTGATGGGTGAGTTGAGATGTTCTTTAAGATGAGTGGCTAAGTCTTGAGTGACTAGCTCCCTGAGATTAGCTAGCAAGGTGTGTGATGATCTTTGTGCCCTGTTTATGTTTCATGTGTGTGCTTGTGATAATCAATATACCTGTTGGGGGAGTAGATCCTAAGTCTTGTACCCACCATGAGTGATATGGAACTAGATATACTACCATGGGTGAGATGGATTCCTCTTGTGCTTTAATTATTACCTTTCCTTAAATCTTGGTTCGTCGATGATGGACCTTTCCTTGAGTAAGATTGGGTTTAGGACTGTTTGGGAGAGGGTCATATCATGATATGATGCATGATGTAGATGATGGACCCTTACTTGAGTAATGAGGTAGTGGGTTGAGATGTGGATGCATGACAATGCCTTGTCCCTTTGGGTAGTTGTCCAAGGTTTTTATGACTCTTACCCCAAGTCTTCAGGCATAAGATGGGTTATGTGTACAATGAAACAAGATGATGAGGCGATGAGGTGGATTCTGGTATGGTGCTAAAGAAGGTTTGATTGGGTGTCATGATATCCTAGTTAGAACATAATAACCTAATATGTAAGAAGTCATGGTAGCCTAGTTAGCACACAACATCCAATACACTTTTGTGATATGTTTATTTTCCTCATACATACATGTATATAATGGCGTATATTAGGGGCACTTTGTGAAATCCTACTGAGATGTATTTCTCAAACCCTGCATGGTCACCTCAATGCATGTGTAGACTTTATGTATTCTTTTAGTTTCAACATTAGATTTATAGTGGATTGGGATGGAGCAACTTTAGGCATTTGGAGATCGGGTTGTGTTGAGGCCCAGGGATGGTAGTATAGGTGGTGTTTGTATTTTTTTTTCTTTTGTTTCTTATGTATATGGGATAGTCCTAGTGGTTGATTAGTGTATGTTTGTATTATCATGTGTTAATATGACATCATTTTAACTATTATAACATTGTATTTATTTATTTACTCATACTCCAGTTATTTATTGTGGATGTTTTGGTTATTTTTACTGTCTCTTTGACACAAATTTAATTTCATAGTCTCCTCATTGTATAGATTAGGCCCTCACCACTAGTTGGAAATCTCTGGTGTATAGGGAGGATGGTTTGAGATCACATGGTACTTCGGTTTACACAAGAATTTTGGGTCTGGGCGTTACAGTGCTTGTGGTCATAGGGACTTGATGGAATGGGCTTCCACTATAGGCATAGATGTTTTTGGTTACAGGGCCTCTATGGAAGGGCATTCCACCATGATCACAAATTCTTGTAGTGATAGGATCTAAATGGTAGGGCTTCCACCACATGCACAAATCCCTTTGATGATAGGGTCTCGGTCAAAGGGGTTTCTTCCATGGGGATAGATGCCTATGGAGGTATTGTCTTCCCATTCCCTTCTCACATCGTTAATGCTTTTCTACACTTTCCTACAGCCATGGGAAGCAAGGATTGTTGTTGTAGGACTTTCCTGCCATGTTTTTATGCCATTCCCATGCTAAAAATTTGTTTCATGTGACAACATGCAACCATGGGTAGGATTCCCATGACAACATTCCACCCTATGTCCATAAGAATCCTTTACTTATGTCTATAAGACAACCTATGACCATGTGAATCCCACTCATGGCTATATTCCCATGGTCTTAGGTTATTTTTCTAGTAGTGGTAAGAAAGGTATCAAAGAATGAAGTCTTTCATGCTAGGTATATTACCAACCATAAGTATGGAAAAATCTAAATATAAACCATTCACACCTAGTATACCAAATATATAGTGTATGACATCCATATGGTATACTTGAGGGGACTCAAGCACACAAAACTCCTTTTGTGCCTCATGATCATATTTCATATCCCTATAAAAAATTATACACATTCTAACCTTAACATTTCATCATAACTTATAATAATCCATGATGATCATTGGTTAGGTATATTTTCATGATAATGGTTTTAAAAAAACTCAAGAGGGGGTGAATTGAGTTCTTGAAAATTTTATTCACATTAAAACCCCCCTCTTAAAGGTATGTTGGTTATAATTTTTTCTTAACATAAATAGGAAGTGGAAATAAATGCAGAAATAAAAAATCAAACATAAGAGATTTATAGTGGTTTAGGGAACAAATATACCCTAGTATACTCCCCCAATACTCTACTCCATGATTTTAGTGATTTTCACTATACCAACCCTTTTTTCCAGGGGCACCGAACTAAGTGAGATTAGTTGTTACTTGTTACAAAGGTTGAAAAATATTTAAACCAAGATCTCGTTTTACAAGACCTATAAATATCCTTAACACACTCAGTAATAATGAGTGTATATAGAAATAGAATTAAAGAAGTTTGGAATCCGGTGCAGCTCACAGTTACAAGAAGCAACTGACAGTAGGTGAAGAAACATCCAGAGAAGATGAGAAACTTCTATAATTTTCTCTAGAAGTTATTTGATTATAGGATATAGAATTGTATGAAAAACCCTAGTATATGACCTTTAAGTAATATAGTTTTATGTAGATGGATGAAGAACATATATTTTCCTATGTACAAAATAATGATTCAAATGATGGAAAACTCTTCTATTTATACCTCTTCTTTTGAATTTGACCATAATAATACTTGATAATCACAATGGTATAGTGGATAGTCCATTGAAAATTTAAATATATGGGTTCTTAATGGAATTTTTCCTTATCCAAATATGCAATAAACCTCTATAGAAGAGATGGAAGAAATATTCTTTATCAGATTTTTCCATTTTTGGAAAAAATATTCTTTTTCAAAATCAACCTTTTCTTATTTAGAAAACTCCTCTTTAGATGCACTTAAAAGCATAAGTTTTTTATAAAAATTTCACACTAAAGGTAAGGAGTATAATCATAGTGGTTCTTTTTAGGATAACTTGATCTTAATAAGATAGAAATTTGATATTATTATTCTCATAAGATAATTTTCAGAGTAGCTTCGTATGATGAAATACTTCAGATATTTGACTTCTAAATTGAGTAAGATAAGACAAATTTACTGTTTTCATAAGATAAATTTTTCCTGGTAGACTTTATAAGATAGTATTCTACTTCTATAAGATAAATGACTTCTACCAATTTCCTTTATGATCATAAGATAATTTTCTTAATAATGTCATGTTCATAAGATAGAATATTTCACTTAATTTACTACTGACTAAGCTTTCTGATTTTGAGAATGTAGAATAAAAATTATCTTTTAAATAATATAATTATTCTCACCCAAATTTACCCAAGTTTCTAGGATAATCAGTGACTTGTAGTGTAGCTTGGGTTATCAAATCCTCTGAGACCTAAGATGAAACCTATAGACACATACATTCTATGGATTTTTTTTGGCTATTAAGTGGCCAACTTTTTTTAAATGGTTTAAATTAACACTAATAGACCTAAGTAAATTCTATTTTAGATAATTAGTTGATACTAAGTTATTTATTGGGGTGGTTTGGATGAATTCCTTTTTAAATGATTCTAATTTTATTAACTTGAGAGGGATTTATTCAATGAAATCAAAATAACCTCTTCACTTACTGGTTTAACACTTTCGCATACACATGATAATAAACTATACACTTGGAGGATCATTTTTAGGAACACTCTTAGGTAAAGGATCTTATTATCACATGAAAAGTTTGATGATGAAATACAACAAGGAAGAGGAAGAGATAAAATCATTTAATGAAAAACTCAAATAAAAGAAATTATTAAACATTTATAGAGTGATAAATAACATCAAATACATCTCCTTCCACACCTCTCTTTTTTTTTGTATTTTTCATCCCTATTTCTTTATAAAATTACATGATAATAATGAATAAAACTCCTTTATACTCCCTTTTATCAAACCATAATAGGTTTAGACCTCCATTGATTTATTATCTCAATGGAAGCAGGAAGTAGACTCATGAGGGCAGAATTAAAGAAGTGAAAAACAATGAAATAATGAACACTCCATCATTGTTTAAGGGGTTTCTATCTTTGGTGTGTGAATAAATTCACAACTTAATGAAATAGTATCAACATGTTAACAAAAATAACAAAAAATTAGAATAATAAGAATAATAATAAGTTTAATTAAGAAGGCGAGGTTATTCGAGAAACTTACAATTGAAGAAATGTGATTACAACATCAAATAGACAGCATAACCTTAATATGAAAACATTACTCAAAGATTCATAAATCCTAGAACAAAAACTAACCTAAATAATAATTTTTTAAGCCTTGGTTATATCCTATAAGATTTTAAGTTATCCCAGTTAATGGTGTTAGGCCTGGGTGGTTTGAAAGTTAATAAAGATAAGACTTTTCACCCTTGACAAAAATTCGATCCATCTTGCATCCACCAAACAGATGTGCCTAAATAACCTTCTAGATGGTATAATTTGGGTGGGAAATATAATAATAAACTGAGGATCTATATTTCCCCCAAAATATTGTAAAAATTCATCCCAAATTGAAATTTTTTTTATGATTGAAATTGTGGGATATTTTTACAGGCCACAGAACCTAGCCTAGAATTTCATCTTTAACTTGGGCTGCCAGGAACTCCATTTAAAACTCAGAAGTATCTTGGACCAATATTGTATGAAATGTTACTAATAATTTATTCTATATATAGTTAAAATTTTAAAATAATTAGGCTTGTATCGTGGCCTCTATAGTCATTTTATTAGGCTGTTTTCCAATTCACTTTGCCTATAATGTTGTTGGTTCAAGGCCCACTTTGGTGGTCGTCTAATGTGAATCTCCAAGTGATCAAAAATAATGAACTATTCCTTATAACATGGTATCCATAAAAATAAAATATTAAATTAAAATAAATACCATTGGGTGTCTTAGGAGGTTTTTAAAAATGTATCATGTAATAGTGTATTTTAAGAAGGAACTTCAATAATGATGTGAAATGATGTTAAAATTGTAAAATACACTAAAATAGTGTTTATGAATAATGAATCATGTGAATATTATAATATAAAAGATTAATATTAGCCTATTTCAATGGATAATAACACCCCCCCCAACTTTATTTTTTCTAGTCTTGACCAAAATGTATCTCAAAAACATGAAATTCGAATTCCCTTTTCCAAAAACATTTTAATATACAATTCTCAACAAAAGTCCTCATAACAAAAAATGATGAAACACATAAAAATAATTTAACATATTATAGATTCATAAGATTATCCCAATCCAAATACCATTCCTTTTTCCAAATTCATCACCACATTTCATCCAATTTTAATTAAGCCTGATGATGTGTTGTGCATCACAATGGACATGGGGGTTCATTTTTATTCTTAGGGGAAAATATGGAAACTCTAGGTGGAATAAATTTTTAATATTAATATGATTATTCATTTTTTTTTTGAAATTTTTCCATGGTAATTGAAATTCTTGTCAATCAAGTCAACCCCTATAGCGAGACCTTACCGATGACTCACACGCTCAAAGACCTTAACACACCAAGTCTAGCTCACATACTCGATCATTATCTCAAGTTAACTCAATCAATAAAAAATTAAAATTACTAAAAATATATATAAAATGACCAAATATAGGATATAAAACTATGGCTTCATGATCCCCAAGTTCTGAAATCCATACATTAGTTCAATCCATTGCTCTACGCACAAATTTATTGTTTTTTTATTTACTTTTTTTTATGATTTTTTTGTTTTTTTTAAATACTAATGTTAAAATAAAAATGATCACCAAACCTATGCCATTTATTATGGGACCAAAATAACTTAAACTAATACCCCATAATCTAAAGGTCATGCATTGAGATTTTTTTATTAAATGGATGAAAATGAAAATGGTGAAAAATCACATCAGAAAACCAAACTTTCCAAAATATATGCTTGTGAACTAAAACTTTCATTAAAATCAGAATCAAGGCATGAAAAATTATTTGATATTTAGTTTCAAATTGTACAAATTTTATTATTATTTTAAAGGTTAAATAAATTTTTCCTTTCATTAACGTGAATTATTTTTATTACAATTTTTTTCTTTATGCGTAAAAAAAATTATTTCATCCACCCCACAACATAGAATAACATTGTCCCTAGTGTTTAAAGAAAATAAATTCAAAAGGGGGAAGAGACATAGAAGATGATTTCAAAAAGGAAATTGAAATAAGATACATGGAACAAAGTCACCTGGTTGTTGAAGTTCATGATGCTCCGGATTACTCATTTGATCTCCATAAGACTCGAAGACACCTCAGCAATGAAAGAAGATTTTGTTTGAACTCTTAAAGGAAATAAGACCTAAAAATACATCAACCACATCATCCCCTAAATCTTACACATCAACACCATTAGAACACAATGGAAACCCCATGATTTTCTATTAACTAAAACCAAATACCAAAGGTAAGGGAGAAAAAAATATAACTTTTTATTTTAGAACACCAAATACTGATACTAGGAACATGTAGAAATTAAAATAAAAAAAATATTTATATATATATATTTATATTAAAATATAAGTATATATATAAAGAAAATATAATATAGAAGCACTATAGGTCATAGGTTTGTGGAAGGTGCACTCCCTTGTCTCCCTTCAGTCATGGGTTCAAGTTCTGCAGATTCGTTGGTCACAATGGGGTTTACCCCATGATTTATGGTGTGGAATTTTAAAAAAAATATCATTTTAAAAAAAAAATTGAAAACCTAAAAACACAAAAAATTAAAATAAAATAAAATCAACACAGAAGTTGGGTATCCTCCTAAAAAGCACTTAGTTTAATGTCATTAGCTCGACATGCCCCCCCCCAACTTATCCAATAATAAATTTCAACATCTTAAGGATTATATTTTTCACCACTTATATTAGATCATTATTGATTCTGTCACAAACCAACCTGGGTCAACCCCAAACCGGTCACCTGATCTGGTCTGCGACATGTCCCGAGGGGCATTACCAATCCCTACGAGCTGGAAAATAGTGTTGGGCATCAAAACCTAATCGCTAGGAATGATTTGGCCCAAAAAAGATAAATAAATAACCAAGAATAAATAGAATAATAAAACAGAACTCAATCAGTAGAAAAAATAATAATAAATAGAACAACACCATAAAAAATAATAATAAATAGAACATCTTAACATACCTCCATGTGACCTTTCAAGTCACCTCCAAACCAAAGGCCGACCTTGCTCCAATAATGAGCAACTCAGCCAAAAAAACTGATCAAAAGAAACCTGCAACTGAAATGATAAAAATAGGAATGAGCATTAAAAATGCTTAGTAGGGTTGCTAAGATAAACCATAGAATCCAACGTCTCCTTCCTAAAACCATCCATTAACACAAGTTTAAAATACAAATATAAAAGTAGGGTTTTCACATTTTAAAATAAGAAATATGTTTCTCTCATTTAAAAATCCAACACATGTGACATACCATTTCCAAAATCATTTGTCTTTTTATAAACTAAACTCAAAATAAAATATACTAAAGATGGAGTAAAGTAGAATAGGTAAATGTAATCTAGAAATAAACAATTATAAGGGAAAGTAAACAAGCAACAAAAATAATCCAGTAACCATGGGTGATCCTAAACATCCCTAGATTACCCATGGATATACTCGGTTTTAGAACCACCTACCGGTGTATGGTGAAGATCCTAAGTCTATAACCAACTAGTCTCCTTATAACTAACCAATCTAGGCGGTACCAACCCGTCTAATCGGGGTTGATCAATAACTGTCACTCGAACATCTAAAAGATTCCCAAGAACCCATGGTGGTTATAATAATACTGTGTAAGTAGGAGGTCCTTTCACGCGTGACTCCTCTCACCACACTTGCATACCCCAAACACGGACACCAATATATGATAACCCATAAAATGGAAATCCCTCCTATAAAGGTGCCCCATATTTATATCCATAGATTTTATATCATGCGAAGGTGCCAACCGGGCCTTCACATCATACAATAATTAAAACCATTTGAAAATTTTTACCGAACAATAGAGTTTTCAAATGGGAATATGCTTAAAGACTTCATTTCAAACCTTTTTAGAAATCACACAAAGAACACAATGTCATTTAGAAAGTAAGAATCATTTTTACAACCATTTACTTTTAAAACAAACCCAAACGTACACCGTAACACTTTGCACCCATGACTCGCATTTCAAACATCATTTAACAAATCATTAAATCATTTATTAAAACATTTTAAAATGTCCAAAAAAAGTATTACATTATGATCTCATCAAGTTCACATGCGAATTCCATTTCAAAATCAAATGCATACCCAAACACTTGAAAAAAAGCTACTTCGCACCTTTCCAAAAACTAACTCGCACCACATGCACAACCAAAAGAACTATTTCACAATTAAAGAAATCATTTTAACTATTAAATAAATCACTAAGAAAAATTATTAATAAATTTTAAGAAGAAACACATGGACTAAAACACAAAACTTACTCAAATCTTATTTTGTGACTAATTGCACATCGACGCCACACGAAAACACATTTTGCAGTCCTTTCCCAGTTAAATACATTAATTACACAGTTTATAAAACACTAGCAAGTGACACACTATAGGTTTTCATCAAATAACACACTTCATATCACATGAAGTGCTACAAAAATAAGTCAATACATATTAAACCAACTTGAAAGGTGAGTTCGCACCCAACAATTTAATTATAGAACATGCTAAACTAGTTAAACAGGTAAAAAGGTTCATAAAATAATATTTATATACGGAATCACCTATACACAATAAAATACTTATTCCAAAACTATTTTAAAAAATTTTAACTGACACAAAAACATTGAAACAAATTTGGTACTATACTTATAGAGATGCAAAATATATTTCAAAAATTATTTAAAACACACAAGTGTCATGAGTTGTGCGGGAAAGGAAAACAGTCGGAAATTTTTACCTCAAACCAAGAGCGGATGTGATGAAACTCCAATGATAGGTAGAACAATCCCCTCTAGACTAACCGTGCATGCTAAACAATGTGAAAAACACACGAAAAACAATTGTGGCATTAGGGTTTCAACCAAAATAAATAAAAACACCACATATGAAATAAAGTAAAAGAAAAAATAATAATAAATATACTAGAGGAGGAAACAGTTACTGGAAATTGGGATGCAGCCATGCTGGAGTAAGGAAGAGGTGCTGCATAGGGGATTCGGTTGCACTGCTGGCCAGAACAAGAAGAGCAGGGGGTCTGGTCACCGGAAACCGCGTGTGCAGGGGGGATTCAGGCCTCCAGAAGGTGCAGCTGGGAAGGGAGGAGGGGAGGCCAGTGATGGGGGTCAAGGGAACGGTCTGGACAGTGGTGTGGAAGGCTAGAACAAGGGAGGTTGAGGTGGTCATGCGCGGAGGGATGCAAGGGGAAAGTGTGGTGGTCGGGGCAAGTGGTGAGGCCAGATCGCGGGTGGAGAGGCCAGATTGCAGAGTTGGTGTAGGGGAGGGCAGATAGGTCTGGAGGCATGGGACGAAGGCATCGAGGTGGATGGAGAGCCGGTTGGGTGAGGTTGGATGGGGCGAGCACGGAGGGCCAGAGGGGGTGATCTGGTCGGGTGTGACGATGTTGGTGCGGTGAGGTTGGAGGTGGAGGGCCAAAGTGAGGCAGCTACAGGGAGGAGAAAAATAGGGAGCGACGTGAGAGGGTAGCGAGGCAAGGGGGCTAGGGTGGAACTACGTAGGGAACCAAGGAGGGAGGGAGGGGTTTCCCTCAGCAGATGGGGGAAAGGGGGGGCGACCGGGTAGATTAGGGTTTTAATTTTTTTTTCTTTTCATTTTATTATATCAATAATAGAAATAATAATAATAAAACTAATAATAATAATATTAATAAAACCAGAAATAATAATAGTAAAAATAACAATAATAAAGATAATAATAAAATAAAAAATAATTTAGAAAGTCGGGTGTGATAATTCTCCCCACCACAGATACTTTCTGCCCCCAGAAAGTCACCTAGCCGAATAATAGACAAAACCAGAATCCATGCCCGATTGAAACTGAAAGAAACCACAACACAAGAGAACGGGAGAACATGAGAGGGTTATCCCCATCACAAGAACTCAACTAGTGTGGAAATTTAACACCCAAACATACCACCCTGGGAGGGGGGTGACGTGGGAACTTCCAACCTATCCAAACTAAACTCTATAGCACGAGCGAAATAACACCTCCACTGAAACTTGGAACTCTCAATCGAGACCAAAAACCTCCAACACTAGAGAAAATCCTCTGAGCAGAACATGACACAAGCGGTGAACCCGATCATAACCACAAACGTCAATCCTTCCATAGGAATTTAAATCTCCAAATGAACACAACTAAACTAAGATCAACCCATACAAGGGCCAAAAATACTTTTAAGAAAAACACATGATTCAAAAAACCACGTCCACACAACCAAGACTACTTGGATTATAATAGGATGAGTCCATCATAACTTCACAACAAAACAATGAAATTACAACAACGTCAAAACTTTAATAGCTAAAAAACAAGAATGAAAAGACTTTAAATGTTCCACTACCAACACAGAACACAAAACCCGAACTGGGGCTTCATGCCCCCAGAAACTCCAGACTGCGCGTGAGCTTCACCCCAAGACCAGCGGCTGGGGATCTGATGGCTGAAGCATATCCCACCTCATAGTCAGGCACTATAATTCCTCCAGTTACAACGAATTATTCAGGCAATGTTTCATGCAAAACTTCTCCAAGTGACCCAGACAACCGCAACGATGGCACGTCTTTAGAGGGATGCGACATGACGTCTTCACATGCCCAAACTAGCCACACTGGTGATACACCAATGAACGGTCCGATGAACTAGAAGCAAGAACCATTGCAGATGAATCTTTAGAAACAGGTCCCTCTGGCACCCCTACTCACCAGATGGGGAACCTTCACGAGCAACTAGATACGCTGGATTTCCAACCATCTGCGCTCTGGGGACCAACTCAGCTAAGAACGCCTCATCCACCAGCTTCTCAAAATTATGGTCCCTATAAGGGAGGACTTTCTTATTTATCTCTGTATGAAGACCCCCGATGAAGAGAGAATTCTTCATCAAATCCTGCGATGCAACCTCTGGAAAAAAAGACACAAGTTACTTGAAATGGTCAACATATTCTTTCATTGTATATTAGCCTTGTTGAATACACATGAGCTCTTCCCTTTTCTTATTCTTAACCTCTTCATGTATAAAGCCTCAGATGAAGATTGATTTAAAGACATCCCATGAAATCCCAACTTACATTTATGGATGGGAGAACAACTCCCATTCATCCAGAGCTGGACCTTTAAAAATACCCAAAACGGCACGCACTCTGACAGCATCGGGATTTCCCAATACCCTGAAGACGTGTTCGACCACTTCAAGCTACTATGATGCCTCTAATGGGCCCCAATCACTATGAAGGATAGGAACCATACGAAAAGGACCAAAAATCGGGCATGAATTATTAGAAACCTTGGGGACTTTTTTGGGTGTCATTTTCTGAACAACAAGTAAAACACAATCCAAAACCAATATCAAGCCAAAGTAACATCATTAAAAGCACCTTCATCTAAAAACAACCAGCTAAAAAAAATACAAACACGATCCAAAATTACCTTTTTCAAAATCCCCTTTTCATTTTAGATTTCAAAACCACCTTCCTTAAAGGACAATTTCCAAACCAAATTCAATTTCAAAAATCATTTCCCCTTTTTTTAAATCACTTTAGAAAAACAAGTTCAAGAATTTAATTCCAAGTAAACACCTCAGTAATCACATGAACCGTTGCACATGTCTTCATCCTCTTTCATTCATACGCACCAATGCACACTTCCCATGTGTCCCCTCACATTTGAAAGCATTCATAAAGAGTACCTGAGGTTGCAGCCAAACCATTTCTCTACCATTTCCAAGTAAACACCATATTTTTAGACCAAAATATTTTAGTTTTAAAACCCATTTCACAAATTTAAATCCATTTAAAAGAAATCATTCTCATTTCAAAAACTCTTATTTCATTTTCAAAATCACATTTACACAAATCATAACCAAAATGATGAACAACTTGCATCAAACTACCAGAGTGAGCGACTAGTAGTCACGCTTTACCCGGTGACATGGTAGTGGGCCATGCCCCAAGTAATAATCAACAACTAGGAAGAACCTAAAAAATGTACTCAGACTCCACATGGGTCACTACTCCATGTGAAATCACGATGTAACATCAGCTTTCCTCCACTGTCATCCCTCAATCTAAAACAAACCAGAATGATACAAAGACTCAATTCCCGGACTACCCCTGGCAACTCGAGTTTCGTAATGGGTGAGGGTTCATGACATCCTTCCCATACCTACCTCTTGAGTCCTAACAGTCCTAATCTCTATCTACCGAACACCCTAAATAACAAGGTCCCCCTCTGATACCATGTTGTCATGAACCAGCCTGGGTTGACCCTGAACCAGTCACCCGAGCCAGACTGCGACATGTCTCGAGGGGTGTTCCTGATCCCCATGGGCTGGTAACTAGATTTGGTCATAAAAACCTAATCATTGGGAATGATTTGGCCCAAAAAGATAAATAAATAACCAAGAATAAACAGAATAATAAAACTAAACTTGAGTAGTGGAAAAATAATAATAAACAGAATAGCTCAACATGACTCCATGTGACCTTCCAGGTCACATCCCAACCAAAGGCCAACCTTGCTCCAATAATGAGAAACTCATCCAAGAAAACATGAGCAAAGGAAACTTGCAACTAAAATGATAAAAATAGGTGTGAGCATTAAAAATAATAAGTAGGGTTTCCAAGATAAACCACAGAATCCAATGTCTACTTTCCTGAAACCATCCATTAACACAAGTTTGAAATAAAAATATAAAAGTAGGGTTTTCACATTTTAAAATAAGAAAAATGTTTTTCTCATTTAAAAATACAACACTTGCGACATACCATTTCCAAAATCATTTTTATTTTTATAAACTAAACTCAAAAAAAAATATACCAAAGCTGGACTAAAGTAGAACAGGTAAATAATGAAAATAGAAAATAAAATGGTATAATATAAAGTAAACAAGCAATGAAAATAATCCAGTAACCATGGGTTATCCTAAACATCTCTAGAAGACCCCTGGACGTACTCAGTTTTGGAACCACCTGTAGGCATATGGTGAATCTCCTAAGTCTATAACCAACTGGTCGTCCTATAACTGATTAATCTAGTGGTAAAGCCTACCTGGCCTAACAACCAATCCAGGGGGTACCAACCCATCTAATCAAGTTTGATCAGCAACCGTCACTCAATCATCTAAAAGATGCCTAGGATCCCATGGTGGTTATAATAATACTGTGTAAGTAGGAGACCCTTTCACGTGTAACTCATCTCACTATACTTGCCTACCCCAAATACGGACACCAATATACGATAACCCATAAAAGGGAAATCCATCCTATAAAGGTGCCCCATATTTATATCCATAGATTTCATATCACATTAAGTTTCCAACTGGGCCTTCACATCATATAATCATTAAAACCATTTGAAACATTTTACCAAACAATAGAGTTTCCAAATGGGCATATGATCAAAGTCTTCATTTCAAAACTTTTTATAAATCACACAAAGAACCCAACATCATTTAGAAAGAAATAATAATTTTCACAAAATTACCATTAACTTTTAAACCAAACCCAAATGCACACCGTAACACTTTGCACCCATGACTCCCATTTCCAACATCCATTAAAAAATCATTCAATCATTTAGTAAAACATTTTAAAAGGTCCAAACAAAGTCTTACATCATGATCCCACCAAGTTCACATGTGAATTACATTTCAAAATCAAATGCATGCCCAAACGCTTGAAAAAAAAAGCTACTTCACACCTTTCCAAAAACGATCTCACACCACATGCACAACCAAAAAAACTATTTAACAATTAAATAAATCATTTTCACTATAAAATAAATCACTATGAAAATTTATTAAGCAATTTTAAGAAGTAACACATGGCCCAAAACACAAAACTTACTCAAATCTTCTTTTGTGACTAATTTCACATCGATGCCACACCAAAACACAGTTTGTAGTACTTTCCCAGTTAAATGCATTAATTACACAGTTCATAAAACACTAGAAAGTGACACACTATAGGTTTTCATCAAAGAATTCACTTCATATCACATGACTTGCTAAAAAAATAAGTCAATACATATTAAACCTACTTGAAAGGTGAGTTATCACCCAACAATTTAATTATAGAACATGCTAAACCAGTTAAACAGGTAAAAAGGTTCATCAAATAATATTTATATATGGAATCACCTACACACAATCAAAGACTTATTCCAAAACTATTTTAAACAATTTTAACTAACACAAAAATATTGCAACAAATTAAGTATTAAACTTATGGAGATGCAAAAGATATTTCAAAAATTATTTAAAACACAAAACTGTCATGAGTTGTGTGGGAAAGAAAAATAGTAAAAAACACCTACCTAAAACTAAGAGCGGACGTGATGAAACTCCGATGGTAGGTAGAACAATCCCCTACAGACCAACCACTCATTCTAAACAATGTGAAAAATGCATGAAACACATCTGTGGCTTTAGCGTTTCAACCAAAATAAATAAAAACACAATGTATGAAATGAAGGAAAAGAAAAAAAATAAAATAATAAATATACCAGGGGAGGAAACGGTTGTCAGCAAGGGGGGACGCGGCCATGTCAGAGCAAGGAAGAGGTGCCGCGTAGGGGGTTCGATTGCGCTACTAGCCGGAACAAGGAGATCAGGGGGTCGGGTCACCGGAAACCGTGTGTGCAGGGGGGGTTCGGGCCACAGGAAGGTGCGGTTGGGAAGAGAGGATGGGAGGCCGGTGTTAGAGGTCGAGGGTGTGGCCTGGTTAGTGGTGCAGAGGACTAGAGTGAGGTAGGATGGGGCGACCGTGTGTGGAGGGTTGTAAGGCATGAGGGTGGTGGCCAGGGAAAGTGACGAGGCTAGATCATGGGTAGAGAGGTCGGATCGCGGAGATGGTGCAGGGGAGGGTAGCTGGGGCTGGAGGCACTAGATGAATGTGGCGAGGCGGCTTGGGAGACCAGCTAGGTGAGGTTGGATGGGGCGAGCACGGAGGTCCACCGGGGGTGCTCAGGTCAGGTGCAGTGCTGCTGGTGCGGCGAGGTTGGAGGCGGAGGGCCGAAGCAAGGCGAATATAGGGAGGGGAGAGATAGGGAGTGATGCGAGAGGGTAGCGAGGTGTGAGGGTCGGGGTGACACTGCGTAGGGAACCAAGGAGGGAGGGAGGGGCGGCCCGTAGCGGATGGGGGAAAGGGGGGGCGACTGGGTAGATTAGGGTTTTAATTTTTTTTTTCTTTTCATTTTATTATATCAATAATGGAAATAATAATAATAAAACCTAAAATAATAATAATAATAATAATAATAATAATACCAGAAATAAAAAAACAATAATAAAGATAATAATAATAAAAATTAATAACAATAAAAATAATAATTAAAAAAAAATAATAATAATAATAATAATAATGAAATAATAATAATAATAATAATAGTAAAAATAATAGTAAAAATAATTAAAATAATATTAATATTAATATTAATATTAATAACAATTATTCATAATTATATTAACAAATTTTAAATAATAAAAATATTATTATCAATTATTATCTATATAATAATAACATTATTATTACGTTTTAAATATTTAACTCATCTTACTCACATAAAACTTTATTTATTTCAACTGTTAGACATTTGTGCGGGCACCCAAGACGATCGCACGGCTACCGCTCACTTATAGACACAATTCAAAACTTTGAAACTTACTCAGTTTCATTTTCCAAATTTTTAAATAGAATTGGTTTCTTTTGAATAGAAGATTTAACCACAAAATTGGAAAGATCAGTGTTATGAATGATTATGGACTCAAAGTTTTTTATTTCTCCCAATGGTTTACTGATTTTTGTTTCTAAAAAATCATTAATAAAGCAATAATCAAGACACTCAATCCATGATGTAAAATTACCCTCTTATGAATACATGAAATCAATTTCCTTCTCATTTAAAGACCCTTCAACAATTACTTGATCCTATTAATATATATCAAATCCAAATTTGGGTTCTTTATAAAATTCATGAGAGGTTTGTGGGAAACTAGACACTCCACAAATGGTTATGGATGGGACAATCAGTGTAGGGATGGTTTTCTCATAAGTTTTAATGCATTGTAGTTCTAATATCAAAGATGAAACATTAGAATTTATTATCTCCATTTTAGTACAAAATTTTTCAATAAATGTCTTAGGAATAGAGTTTTTATGATTTTTAACATCATGTACTTCCCCAAGATTGATCTTATCAACCATCCTTGAGATGGATGAAAATTTATCCTTTAAACAGTCATCATCCAAATTATTGTACATCTCATTAGGTGTGGGGTGATAATTCAAGGTTTGATAAAAGAAATTACCTAAGTTAGTGGATTCCAAATTTTGATTTCCAATTTTATTCCATCATGGGTTTATGATGGGATAATTTTAAAGAGACTCCATTGGAGTAGACTGAAACTAGGATTTGAGATTTTTAAGGAACACACAAACAGAGAGGGGAAAAGATAAGATAAATGGGATGAGAAAAGAGAAATGGGGGATAATAGAATGATTTTATATGGTTAATTACTTGGGTCCCCAAAAACAGTGTAAAATTTTGGTTTCACCTAAATTTACCCAAGTTTGTAGGGTTAAGTAGTCGCTTGTAGTGTAGCTTGGGTTGTTGAATCCTCAGAGACCTAAGAAGAAACCTACATACATGTATATTCTATGGATTTTTTTGGATATGAAGTGTAAAACTTTGTTTTGTTTTGAGATGGTTTAAATTTACAATAATAAACCTAATTAAATTCAATTTGATATGATGAGTTGATCCTAGTTTATTACTTGGGGTGGTTTGGATGAATTCCTTTTTAAATGATTTTAATTTCATTAACTCAAGAGGGATTCATTCAATGAAATCAAACTAACCTATTCACTTACTAGTTTAACACATTAACATATACATTTTAATCACCAATACACTTGTATTGTAATTTTTATGAGCACTCCTAGGTAAAGGATATTATTATAAACATGAAAAGTGTGGTGATAAATTCAAGAAAGAAGAGGAAGAAATAAAATCATTGAATGAAAAACTCAAATAAAAGAAATTATTAAACATTTATATAGAGTAATAAATAACATCCAATACATACCCTTAATACTCCCTTGGATCACACCATAATTGGTTTAGACCTCCATTGATTTTATTCTCTCAATTGAAGCTGGAAGTAGACTCATGAGGGAGGAATTGAAGAAGTGAAAAACAATGAAATAACAAACACTCCACCATTGTTTGAAGGATTTCTCTCTTCGATGTATGAATAAAATCACACCTTAATGAAATCTTATCAATATGTTAACAAAAATAATATAAAATTAGAATAAAATAAGTTTAATTAATAAGCTAAGGTGATTTGAGAAATTACAACATCAAATTGATGACATAACATTAAAATGAAAACATAACTCAAAGATTCCTAAATCCTCCAACACCACTAACAAAAATAATATAATTTTCTTACATAGTAAGATAAATTTTCTATAATGATCTTCCATAAGATAAAGTAATTTTATGTGGATCAAAATTCCAACATAGGTATTGAGTTTCCTTCATAATATAATTATGTTATGCATAAGATGAACACCTAGTCTAAGATAAATTACTTTGATAAACAACTAAATTTCAGCATCCATAAAATGGATCTATTTGTGATTATAGAGTGATTGGAACATAATATAAATTCCTTTGGAATTTATTCAATAAATAACTCATGACTTATAAGAATAGTTATATATATAATCTGAAACAATTAGGATAAAATCATTGGAAAATAAACTAGGATTTTATGAATCATCAAAACACATAAAGTAATGAGATATGTCAGAAAAAAATAATTATATCCCACAATATTCCCATTATTAATTATCACAAAACAAATTGAATGATAAACAAAAAATTTAAGAGAATGATTTGAAAGAAAAAAAAGATTTAATTTTTGTACCCTCTTTTATTCTCCCCCTTTTTGTGATATCATAATAAGGAAGAATAAAGAAAAAGAATACAATCAGTAACTCGCATGAACTATTGTAAATGGTTAGAATAAGACATAATGAATATGAATATAATTTGGCATTGACTTGGATGAAAAATAACATAGTTAATAAGAAAAAGTGACAATATAAATATTCAATAATAAAGAAGCATATAAAAATAATAGTAAAAAAATTAGAACAATGTAAGATAATAATTGAAAACATCCAAGAGGAAAGTAAACAATCCTTAAAATGTTTGGTAGAATCTAAGAAATATATGTTATACATCATGATGAAAAGAAAAAAACAGTCTTGTGTCCCATTATGATATTTGGGTGGTGTATTCTTGAAACACTAGGGTTAGATTGTAGGTAGGGAAGAGGTAAGTAGAGGAGCATCATCACTCTCTCCAATAACAGCTCCCACAGTGGTAAAATATTCACTAATTCCAGCTCTATATATGTGAGGAGTCCTTACTGAACTAGATTGGATGTCGATATATGCTTGCTGAGCTTTGTCCATGTCAAATCGATATGAAGGAGTGAAAGGTACCTTAGTGAAAGTGGTAGGTGAAGGCAATGAAATTTTTATAGAAAACCTAGGATTTTATCTTGAATAAATATTGGAAGAATCAAAAATATCCTTAAACAATTGGGATGTGGTGTAATGATGATCAATAGTGGAAGGTTCTATAGTATTTCTTCCTCGTAGGTGATACAGTACAT
The DNA here is from genome assembly GCA_963277665.1 of Viscum album. Lineage (NCBI taxonomy): Eukaryota > Viridiplantae > Streptophyta > Magnoliopsida > Santalales > Viscaceae > Viscum > Viscum album. Next base: position 1,548,866,081 of record OY728125.1, on the reverse strand, counting down.
CCACTCACATATTAATTCATTTGACTATATCATTTTTGTAGTAGTATAACAGGGTTGTAAACCCATTCCATGTTTTTTGAGAAAAGTTATCAAAGTAATTTTTCAAATATCCCTTCTTTGTGCGACTAAGGATTGGATTTTTAAAAATATCAAACTGATTTTTAGACAAACCAACTAAACTGGTGGTAGGAGTAGAAACAGTTAGTGTTCCTTGAGGAATAATAGCACGAGCTACTTATTTACCTTTAGAGGACACCATATGCTCCTTTGGCTTAGTAAAAAGTATTTTCTTCTTCATTGGAAGAATATTCTGATCTCATGTTTCTTATAAAAAGCATATATAGATGGTTAAACTTTACTTCTATCATAGAAAAGTTATTTTCTAAATACCCAACCATTTTTCTTAACCCAGTGATGATAAATCTTGAAACCTTTTGGGTCTGTATAGAGGCATCCAGAATGATCGGCACTCTCTCCTTAAGAAGAGTGCTAGTATCCTTCTAATATTGATCAATATTGTCAATTATGATTCTTGTAATGATCATAATACTCCTCACTTCAGAAACCAAACTATGTTGAAGGTATTATAAAGTATCTTTTGAACTAAGTTCACATTACATATAGAAAATCCTAATAGACAGTGTATCTATATCTTGAGATATTCTATCTAGCTTTTATTCTATTTTAGCCTGGTCAAATAATTCTTGGTGTGAGGATTCTTCAGTTGATTATTTTGAGAATTTATCCATCATTGAATAAATAATTACTTTCAATCCATTAAAGGCATTTTTGGAGATCACATCTGGCAAAGTATTTAGTATTAGCTTGATATAATTGAACTTAATGAACACTATATTCCTGAGAGTGTATAGGTATTCCTTTGAAATAAAATTTTCATAAAGAGTCCTAACTTATGCATGGGACTCAATCAAATTACTTTTCAATAGATTAATCTCATATATAATCTCATAATAACTTTCATGATATTTATCACTAATAGAATTAAGCTCTGCTATAGGAATCTCATATCTATCATGATTTATACGAATCAGTGAAGATATTTCTCGGTGCACTTATACACTTCAATCATCATCTACTGAATTATTTTCATCAACATGTTGATTTTCCTCATCTTGAGGCACTTCTTTTAAAAGAGATGGTTTATTGGATTCTAGACATAGTTTTATCTTATCTACAAGTATAGTAGCTTCATCACATTATTCCAACTCCTATTCATAAAAAACAATAGCATTAAGACTAATAGAATTTATAAATTATCTCCTAAATTTTCTAATATACTCAACAGGTGGAGATATTTCAAAGAGATAAATAGATTTATATATAGTGAATATAGTCTTTTCTTGACCAATGTTGATCAATATTGTAATGGAAAAAAGATGAATCTTCCCTTATAGTAAATGATGGTAGAATATAAGGTTGAATAGTGGAAAGCATTGGTGTATTCATCACCACTTGACATGCTTATAATTGTAATTCTGGTACAATTACCTCCTTAGTTTAAATCTCATCTGATATTATAACTCAGACTCTTCGGTGTCTTTCAGTAAGAGTTTTGGTGTATAATGGGTCTTCTACTCTCATACTTGAAACATGTTCTTTTGAGGGTGTAGTCACACTTGTGGTAACTTTTTTAGGTATGTTAACAAAAACTATTGAAAAATATGTCTCTCCATGAATGTGAGCGGGGTATGATACTATTTCCTCCTCATTTTCTAATAGAAATAACTTTCTCCCAAAATAACTCTAGAAAAATAAACTATGTTTTAGAACCCCAACACTTAAGTTTGTTATCCTATGATATCATATAGACATGGATTCATCCAGGTGTACACCAACATTGAAAAAGATTAATATTAACATTCTCCCAAAAGGATAGAAATTAATAGTTTTTTTCTGAATAAGGAACATGTATCTTATTATATATCGATCCTAATTCATAGGTTTTTTCTATAAAAAAAAGTATAAAAAAGTAACATCTAGAATAAATCTTTCTCAAACTCACCATTACATTGAGCAATTAAGTATTGGGTAAACTTCATGAAAACTTTCCTTTCAAGTTCCAAGTCCTTTAATTGTTTCTTCTCTGCATCAGATGTTCCAAACAGAGACTTCATTATTTCTAGAGGACTAAATTCCCCAATAGAAGATAGGAATATTTTTAAATCAAAATGAACTTCGTAAGGACATCTAAACACTTCTTCTATAACTATTGAGTTCATCAAAAAAACCTTTTGATTTATGGTCTTCGTAACAAGATCCTATAAATATTCAAAATGAAACATCATGATCTCATAAAATTCACAAAATTCCTTCTAAAAGTAAAACTCCATTATTTTCTCATTGAAAATTTATTACCATCCTCAGTGGATGATAAATTTCTTAAGAATAATATCAATCCTGTCAAGACAGTTAAAATCAATGACTTTTCTGTTCATCACTTTCCTTACTGATCTTGAGAATTTGGAGATACTAAATGAAGCACTGTATGATCTCTTAGTTTTCCACATTATCAATTATAACTTAAATATCTAAAGGATTATGGAAAGTAGGGTTGGAAAAGTAAGGAGATAAGGGATCTGATATTTTCAAAGGGTTTTTGTGTAGGAATAATTTTTTTTTGGATAATTGAAAGGTTAAATAGTTTGATGTGAAGGGTAATCATGATAATACTAGTTTATGTGTCATACTATGATATGATTATCACTAAAATGGTGACACTAATTCTAGGACTGAATAAAGAAAATAATAATTTACTAAATAAAGATTCTCGTGTACTAAATTATGAAATAAATGTAATAAAATTAACTAAAATTAAACAATCCTAATTTAGATTTGATATAATAAAATCCTTCATCTAGAAAAGGATTTTTAAAAATATCTACTAATTTATTTCTATACAAACAAATTATAGAGAGATATCACCTTTTGTGTATGATCACTTAGGAAATGATGTCTTAGATCAATGTTCTTTATTCTAGAATGGTTTATTGAATTATTTGAAATGTTAACAACACTTGTGTTATCATATTTTATTGGAACAGAATTAAAATTGAATCCAAAATTTGTGATGGTGTGTTTCATCCACATCACATGTGCATAGAAACTTCCTACAATAATATATTCAGCTTCAATGGTTGACATTGCAACAAAGTTTTTTTTCTTACTAAACCATGATACTAAGGATTCACCCAAAGAAATCATATTCGTGAGGTAATTTTCATATCTAGTCTACCCCTACCAAATACAGCATCTTAGTATGAAGTTAAATTAAAAATATAATTTTTTAGAAAAGGTAAATAAAGAGAAACAATTCCTTTTAAATGACATAAAATTCTTTTAGCATCGGTTAAATGAGATTCTTCTGGATTGGATTGAAATATAGCATAAAGACATAACAAAAACATAATTTCTAGCCTACTTATAGTAAGATAAATCAAGTTACCAATTATTCCTCTATATAACTTGTTGTCAACTGGTTTTTCATCCACATCCAAGTCAAGTTTAATGTTAGAACTCATAGGAGTTGAATAATTCTTATAGTTTTCAAGAAAAAACTTTGAAGTAAATCAAGTATGTATTTTATTTGTTTTAAATCATTTCCAAAATATTTTCAATAAATTTTAAATCCAATTAAATAGTTTAACTCACCCATCATGATCATTTAAAAAAAATTCATGTTTTTTGAAAAATCATTACACAATTTTTGATTTTTTGATCTGAAAATAACATTATCAACATATATTTGTGCAATAAAAGTTAGTTTTTATAAATTTTTCTTGAAAAGAGTGGGGTATATAAATCCCACATTAAAATTATTTGATAAAATAAATGAACTTAATCTTTCATACCAAACTCAAGGTGCATGTTTAAGGCCATAAAGATATTTGGTAAGTTTAAAAATAGAGTTTTGAGAATGATGGTCTCCAAATCCAAGAGGTTATTCAAAATAAAATTCCTCCATTAAAAATAAATTAAAAAAGAATATTTTAGATCCATATGATATAATTTAAAATTAATATAAGATTCATATTCTAGAATGATTCTAATGGATTTTAACATAGATATAGGGGTAAATTTATCTTCATAATTCATTCTTTATTCTTGATTATAACCTTTTACAACTAACCTATCCTTATTCCTAGTGATCACACCATGAGCATCATGTTTTTTATTAAATACCTATTTAGTTTCGATAGTATGATAGTCATAGGGTCTATCAACTAATTATCATACTTCATTCCTCTTGAACTGGTTTGACTCTTATTTCATTGCTAAAACTCAACTTTCATCTGTTAATGCTTCTTGTACATATTTAGGCTCAAGCTAAGATAAAAAGGTAATGAATTATATAAGATTTCATATGACTCTTCTTGTACTAACTTCCTCATATAATCTTCCTATAACTATTTCTAGAGGATGGTCCTTAAGGTTTCTAGTTTTTTTGGGTAACACACTTTTTGGTTCACTAGTATCAATCCTTTTAGGATTTGGTTCACCAAAATAAAGTTATGAATAATCATCATTTTCATTGTTAAAAATAGGTTTAGGTCTCGTATATTCAATAGAATCACTTAACTCATAAACTTTAGTCATTTTGTGATCAAAAGGATCAATCTCATCAAATTTCACATGAGTTTATTCTTAAACAATCCTTGACCTTTTTTTGAAAACTCTATAAGATTTGGAAGTAGAGAATAACCTAGTAAGATTCTTTAATCAACTTTTGGATCAAATTTACCTCGATTTTCCTTAGTTTACAAGATATAAACCTTAGATACAAACACTTTAAATTATCCTACCTTAGGTCTTCTATTATTCTATAACTCATATGGTGTTTTTTTAAGATGGGTCTTATTAGAACTTTGTTAATGACATAACATGTTGTGTTCACAACTTCATCCCAAAGGTGAGTAGGAAATTTATATTCACATAACATAGTACTAGAAATTTCTTACAAGTTTATATTCCTCCTTTCAATAAAACCATTATGTTGAGGTGTATAGGGGGCATAAAAAGTATGTTTGATGCCATTATTTGATAAAAATGAATTAAATTCATGATTCTCAAATTCCCCTCCATGATCACTTCTTAAAGTCACAAATTTGGTATCTTTTTTATTTTAAACAAGTTTGAAAAAAAAACAGAATTTGATTCACTCTTAAGTATCAAAAATAACCTAGGTAAATCTTGAAAATCATCAACTAAAACATAAAAAAAGTATTTTACAATAAGGATTGTTTTTTTAGTGGGTATCAATAGATATATATGGATAATTTCTAGAGGTTTAGAAGTGGAAACCTCTTTAACTAGTTTAAAATATGTTTTGTGTTTCATTTCCATTTGACATGAATCACATAGATTATTTTTATCCAATTTAAGGTTAGGAAAATCAAAAATTAAATTTCTATTAAATAATTTTATCAAGGAGTAAATGTTGCAATGTCCAAGTATTATATGCCAAATTCAAGATTCATTAATTTCAATATTAAAACAATTTATATTCTATACATATAAATAATTAAGATCTAGAGTATAGACATTATTTATTCTTGGTGCTCTAAAATTAAGATATTTTTCCTTAAATACATAGTATAATTTTTTAGAAAAATAAGACAAATAACCATCATCATAAAGTTAATAAATACATGTTAGGTTGTAATTTAATCCTTTAATATAGAGTACTTTGTTGATGAGGATAGGTTGTGTATTTCTAATATATCCAATTCCAAATATCTTTCCTTTTGGTTTGTCACCAAATGTGACATAACCTACATCAATCTTAGATCATGAGTGAAAGTTATAGAAACATCCAATCATGTTCCTTGAACAACCACTGTCCATAAACAATTTTACATTGTTGTTTGTGTGGATTGTTCCCTATAAATACAAATCATACAATAATATTTTTTGGTACCCAAACACTCTTGGGTCTAGCAATGTTAGCTGCAAAATATTTGGGAACCCAAATATTTTTACTTTTTATAAAATTAAGATTGGAATTAAATAATTTTATAGAGATAACATCTTTCTTTATTAGATATATTTATAGATTTCTTATATATCAGTCATTTATATAATTTTAGTTTTAGATTTTGGTATAAAATAGTTTTTATAAATCTTGGGTTTTTCACCCTTTATTCTTATACCATATTTCTCTCTTTTGGGTTGGTTTTTACTAAGGATATTATTTAAGTAATCACCCCATTAGTAAAAACACTTTCATCATCTTTGATATATTGAACTTCTTCTTTGTTGACTCTCAATTTTGTAACCACGTTCAATACACGATGGAGTATATTTTTCTAGATTAGTTTTCGGATCTAATTTTTTTCCTTCAAGTAATATTTTTCAATAACAACATCATTGTAGGCATTTTTTAGGGATTTATTTTTATTTTTCAGGATTTCATACTTTATTTACAACATGTAACATTATTCATTTAATTATTTATAAGAGTAATTTTCATTTTTAGATTCATATTTTTTCTCAGGATAATAATAAGAGTATACCTCGTCTAAATATACTATAAAACACATATTGGCCTTTTGATTTGATATTTCAGCTTCTGATTCTGAAGATGTATTATCAATAAAGTCTTTAGAAGTTCTCCATGTAGATTTCATGGCCTTATTGTCTATCTTCTTATAGTCAAACTTCTTGAAATACTTTCTTCTCAGAATTATTATTTTCTTACAGTTGAGAGAAGTCTAGCTTGATATGTTTGATTTTCTTACAATCATAGCATCTAAATTCTTTAGAATTTCCCTCATTATTCATGTACTTATTGAGAGGTTTTCTAAAACCTCTTATCTTATTATTTAATTTGTTGAACATTCTTGAAAATTTTGAAAGTTCATCATTTGATCCCGAATTTCTTGAGGCATATTATTCTCTAAATGATTCATAAATTTGTATAATCATGTTCTTATTTTCATATTTAGAAGTAGAAAACTTCAATTTAGCATTTTACTTCTTAACAATTCTATACTCTCTGTCTTCATCTTCCATATCAACCTCATACATCATAATAGTTCCAATGATATCTTTTATTTTAAAAAATTTGACCTATGTTGATTTTATAATGGTAGTCGATATTTATATATATCTGTGTGTTAGAATTATTAGAACATTTAGGGCTTGATCCAGTTAAGGTATGGGTGTTCTTAAAGTAGAAAAATTATTCACAATCTTAGTGAGTCTTACATTTAATTGAGTGATACTTTCTCCTACCATCATTCTGAAGGTGTCAAACTTCATCATGGTATTATTATCTTGAAGCACTATCACATTGTATGCTCCTTCATAAGCTACTAATATAGTAGTAAAAATTTCATGATATATTTGACATTGTGAAACTTAGTTAAATTCATTAGGACCTAGTACACATATAATAGCATTCATGGATTTATAGTTTAAATCATAGTTAGCTTCAGTATCAGCATTCCATGTCTCATGTTGTGTCTTGGGAATTTTATAAGTTTTTAAATATTTTAATTAAACCTTCAAACCAAGGTTCTTCAAATAGATTATCATTTTTGCCTTCCAAAAACCATAATTTTCTCCATTAAAATAAGATACTCTTACCATAGACGTACCTTCCCCTTTGTTGGTAGCAACAACCATTCTAAAATGATCTTAAAATTTTAACCTTTGAAAGATAATAAATCAAAAGTTACAAGATTTAATTCCAATTTTTGTCTTGATGAGGGTTTTATAAAGACTTGAGAGTGGGGTGGATTGAGTTATTGAAAATTTTCTTCACTTTAAAACCACCCTATTCATGGTATTTAGGTTTTACTCTTTTTCTTAATAGAAATAGGTAGTGAAAATAAATAGAGAAGGAAAAATATTGAACACAAGTGATTTATATTTAGTTCAGAGAATAGATATCCCTTAGTCTACTCCACCAACACTCTACTCTATGAGTTTGGTGATTTTCATTAACCCATCCCTTTTTCCATAGGCTCCCAGATAAATGAAAGTAGTTGTTACTTGTTACAAAGGTACAAGATCTTTTAACCAAGAACTCCCTTTATAAGACCAATATATGACCTTAACACACTTAATCACAATGAGTGTAGATTGAAATATAAATGAAGAATTTTTTAAGACAGTTCAACTCATAGTTAAAAGAAGAAACTGATAGTATATGACAAAACATCCAAAGAATATTAGATACTTCTATAATTTTCTATAGAAGTTCTTTGATTTATAGATATAGACATGTATTCATAGCACTTTTAGAGTGTATTAAAGTATTATAGTTTGAGAGATATAGATGAATCACATATATTTTCTTATGAACGTAGTGATGATTCATGCAGTAGAAAACTCTTCTATTTATACCTATTATTTTTAATTTAACCTAAATAATACTTGATAATCACAATGGTCGAGTGGATAATAATTTGAAAAGTTGACTAGAAATATTCTTAATGGAATGTGTAATTCTTATCCAAATATGAAATAAACCTATATGGTAGAGATGGAAGAAATCTTCTTTATCATATTTTTTCATTCTTGAAAAAAAACACTTTGACTAAATCAATCTTTTTTTATTTAGAAAACTCATTTTTTATTCACTTAAAAGAATAAGTTGTTTTATCAAAAAATCACCCCAAATGTAAGTAGTATAATCATAGTGGATCTTATAATGATAACTTGATATTTGTAAGATGGTAATCTAATATTACTGTTCTCATAATATAATTTTAAAATTATCTTTGTATGGTGAAATACTTCATATCTTTGACTTATACATTGTGTAATATAATCTAGATTTACTATTTTCATAAGATAAATCTTTCTTGATAGACTTTATAAGATAATATTTTATTTCTATAAGATAAATGAATTTAACCAATTTTCTTGATGGTCATAATATAATTCTCTTATGAATGTATTTTTCATAATATAGAAGACTTCACTTAATTTCCTAATAACCAGTCTTTCTGATTTTGATCATGTAGAAGATAATTTATCTTCTCTGTAAGATAATTTTCTTATGTTTTAAGATAAAATTTCTATAATGATATTTGTTAAGATAAATTACTTTAACGTAAAATGAAATTCTAACATAAGTGTTGAGTTTCCTTCATAAGGTGATTATATTATGCTAAAGATAAACATCTAGCATAAGATAAATTCCTTTGATAAATAGCTCAATTTTAGCATCCATAAAACTAATCTCTTTGTGCTTGTATAGTGATTGGAACGTAAGATAAATTCCTTTGGAATTTATTCAATGAAAATTTCATGAATTATAATAATAGTTAGAGATATAATCTTAAACAATTAGGATAAACTCATTAGAAAATAAATAGGGATTTTTTGAATCATCAAAACACATAAAGTACTGAGATATGTTGGAACAACATAAGTCTATCCAACAAGGGATAACTTAAAGTCATACTTTGAGAGGTTAATTATCATTTAAATTCACATAATATATGAATCCAACATGAAATAATGATAAAGTTCAGTCTTCCTTTATATTATTAAAATAATTTAAGAATATTAAAAAACCATACATAAGTGTCCATATAACCATATCTCATCTGATAGACCACCATATTGGCCTTATGTTTGCATAACTTTTAGGGTTTCATTAAAATTGTTACATCTATATGTAATTCCAGCCTCATATATATGTGACCATCTAATAAAATTCTATCACTAAACTCCTTTAGTTAATAACATATATAAAGGAAGCTTATTTGAATAGTGGCGAGACTTGGGAATCATAATCCTAAAGTTAAACTCTTTGAACATGGTAATAAAACTCCTTTACTTCACAACATCCAATGTCATGATGTTAATAATTTTTGTAATCTACTTAAAACTCTTTCTAAGTTTTTCATAATCATCATGTTTCTTGGGACCCCTTCCAAAAAACTTTTCCTTAAGACCTTTTGGTAACTAATGTAATTGTTTATATTAATGTTTTACCATGATATCCTAAACTTCTTTAAGATATAAGGTGATTTGACTTCATTGTGGTAACTAAATAAAACTCTTTACATTTTATTTACCGATATACCCTAAACTATTTTAGGATATTAAGTGATATTCACATTATACTCTAAATGGTTTAATCTTTTATTTTTTTTATTTTAACTTCTCAAAGTTCTAACATACTCCCACAAGCCTCTTAAACACTGCATTATATTCATAATATCATGTTAAGACACAAAAACTCATTTGTATAAGTAAATAACATTTATTTCCTTTAACGGGTATATTTAACAAATAAATAATTGTATCTATATCATATATAGTATTATATGTGTTTGAATAATTTTAATTAAAAATAGGATTATTCTATAAAATATGCCACTAATATAAGGATATATTGAGGCAAATAGGTTTTGAGGTGTTTTAAAGAAGTTGTAGGTGTTAATAAGAAATTGGTTATGAAGTAAGAAGCTTTGCTTAAGTGGTTTTTTTACAAAATATAAATCACTTAACATTTTTTCCTTCCTTACAAAAGTGATTGAATGGAGTGTCCATTAGACTAAGTCTAACAGATAGAGTTCAGTGAATCAATGTAATCAGAAGGATTGAGGTTTTGAAGGTTTACCTAATTATGCTCACAAGTTCTATCTAATAGAGATGTATGATAAAGAAAAAAGTGATACTTTTTTATTCCTAAAGTATCAAACATCATGATTATTTAAACTTATCATGATCCAAGCTTAAGTACAGAGAGGGAGATTGAGGTTTGGATATACAAAGTTCATGCTAAAAAGATTTTTAAAGTACATCGAATTAATATTATCATACAAAGGTGTGGTTGTGAAAAGTTTAAGTCATTATATAATGAAGTTTCATGATTCAAAATTCAAGGATGGAATATGAATATTACTGAATAATGAACTCTTTTGAAGTATTTGGACAGATGCTAAGCAAAGTCATCATATAGATGTTTCTGAGAACAATCATTGGATGGAATTTTCTATGTGACCGATCAAAGGAATTTTTTTATTATATCAAATAGAAGTCAGTAGGAAATGCCATCATATACAGACCATTAGATGAACTTTTATAAGGTCATCTAATAGAGTCATTTGGATGAAATTCCATGATTTTATCAGGAATATTACACTAAAAAGGTTTTATATGTTCATCATATATAAGAATGTATTATTGTGTATGAAGTCTATTAGATGGAATTGTATAAATATATGAAGTTAAGCAGTTGTAGAATGATCAAAAAAAAGTATCTAATTCATTGGACAAGACTCTCAGTATGAAGTAATTAGAAAAATGTTTCCGATTTAAGTTCAATGAAAATAGGTTACCTAACGAATCCAATGAATGAAGGAATAACCTTTAAAAAGTTTTTGAGATGTTCTTACGATGTTGTGAGGGAACAATAGATGTAATTTTCACCAAACATAATATTTTTTATGAAGTTGTATTGGAAATAAGGTTCAAATATCTTTATGAATATTTCATGAATTATTTAATTTTGATGATGTGAATCTGGTCATTCAATGTTTCAATAATCATGAAGGAAGTATCATGATTCTCAAAAAAAATTAAGGAATTTTGAATATAAATGTCATCGCCAAGTTATAAGGAAAGTTCCTAACTTTAAAGGAGTTTGAAGGTGATAAAATATTGAAATTATTTAGAAGGATTACCAAAATATGATTGGGAAAATTTGAATTTGTTTTTTTAAAAGTCTTTGATTTATTTTAGAGTTCTAAAGGATCAGTGCCTATATAAATATGTGAAGGTGTTGTATGGAAAGACACTATTATTTCACACAAGATAGCAGAAGTGCTATAGGTTTATGGTGTAAGTTTCCAACCAAGGAATATATTGGTTGAGGAAGTGATGTGGGTCATAGTTTGTAAATATTTGGTATTATATGAATAGTGTACGAAGAAGTGATTCGATAAAACGTGGGCAGAGGGATCAAAAAAAGAGTTTGAAAACGTCGATCAAATGAATAGTGATTCAGTTGATTTCAATCGAAGTGGTATCGGGTGTAGTTTCCTATCTATTAGTATCATATGAACAATTTGAAGAGGTGATTGGATAAATAGTGCATTGAACTAAGTTTATTAGACTAAGGTTACTGGATAGAGAAGTGATTGGATGGACAGTTTTGTGTATAAGTCTCAGAAGAAAGTTCTTGCTCGTTGTTGTTAAGAAAAAAAAGAGGAAGAATAGGTAATTGTAAGAAAGGAAAGTGTAAATAAATTTTAAGTAGCGTAGTGAAAACTTAATTTATTCTATCATTGAAGGTTCATACTATTGTTAAAAAACATTTTTATATTATATTATCTTTGTGAGGAGCATATGCACTATTTTAAGGACTATAGTGTTACATAAGTAAGGGATATTCCCTCCTTGTTGTAACCACCAAAAGGATTATTTTCTAGTAGTTTGTGTGGTCATGAATTGCTTCTAAACCATTCCAAGGACTCTCTACTCTTATTAAGTAGTTAACCTTGTAAATACTTATATTTATGTGGTTGTGATTATTTTTTGTTTTCCAGCAAATTCATTACTCACTAACCGGAGGTGAAGCTTATTTCTTAAGTAAAAAACATAAAAAGAAAAAATCACTGATTCACCCCCCCCCCAATGATCACACATATATTGATTGATCCTTTAAAGTGGTATCAAAGGTAATGTTCCCTTTATTGATCCTTTTCTTAAGTTTAAAGAAAATAAAAGCCACCATAGATGTTCAAAACTTAATGAACAATATGTGGGTTCCTATCTTCGATAGTAAAAACTATCATGTCTAGAAGTATATAATGTTAATTTATATTATATCCATTGTATATGAAGTTATTAAAGCTTCTAAAAAGGTTTTACCTTTTTCTTCTAAGGATGTTCCCTTAATAGCTGCTGATAAGAAAAATCTTGAGAATGATGGGTGAGCTAGAAATTTTATACTTTCATCTCCCTTCAAAAGTAAATTTATAATATTAAAAGGTATCAAAATAGTTAAAGGCCTCTCAAACAATTTTTATAACATTTATGAAGGAAATAAGAATGTTAAGAAAGAAAAGTGATAGATCTAGAGATTAAATTATGAAGATATTAAGATGGATAATTATGAATTTTTTGATGACTTTTTTATAAGAGTTAATGAAATTGTAAGCATATTAATATGTTTTGGTGATAAGTAGGAAGATACATCTATTGTTGAAAAGATTCTAAGAATTATTCTAGATAAATTTGATGCCAAAAAATCATCTTTAAAATATATATATCCTAAAACTCTATCTTTGTATGATCTGCATTGCATTCTCATCACTTACGAAATGAGAAGAGAAAAGGTTTTCAAACACAAAGAGAAAGTTTATCTGGAGATTTATTTCAAATATACTAAGAAATTAGGTATAATAAATTTATAAATGAAGAAATTAATGACTTTGAAATTGAATAAGAGGTGTAAAAATCTTTATGAATTTATGTATTTGTTTCATAAAAAGTTGAAAAGAGGAACAAGGAAGTACAAAGTAAATTTACAACTAAAGTTCTTTGGGATAGGATCCATTGGGAACTTTACTAAAAAAATCCAAGATTAAAAAAGCTTAATATAGTGAGGAAGAATATAAAAATTCAATAAGGTCAATGAAAAATAAGGCAGAAAAATAAAATACTATACAAAGGGAAAGGATAAGAAGTTCTCTAAATACAAAAAAAAAAGAAACTTTTTGTTTAAATGTGAGAAAGATGATGATAGTGAAGCAGAAGCTGGAAACTCCAGTGATGATGCTCTTGAAAATTTACCTATTAAAAAATAATATAATGAAAATTTTACCAGTGATGAAATTAGTAGTTCTTAATAAGAGGAGGATAAGGAGACTTATATTGAGTTTATTATTAAAACAGAGTTGAAATAATGTTTTACAAAGATTATTAGACTTAAAAATCATAATAAGAAGTTGAATAAATAAGATATTTTAGTAAATAATCAAGAATATTTTCTTGAAGAAAAATCCAAGATTCTAAAAGGGATTGATGATCTGAAGAAGTTACTTGATGAAGAGAAAAACCTCAACATCAAGATTGAAGAAAATATAAATGGGAAGGAGAAATAATTTGATCTTGTTCAACAAAAACTTATTGAATATGTGTGAGGAATAAAAAACTTAAAAAAGTTAGTTTCTTAAGTTATGTAAATTTATATGAAATGTATACCTTATAATTATTTACAAAAATTATCCTCAATGGTTAACAAAAAGGTTGAATACGTTTAGAAGAAAAAGAAACTTATGAAGACCATGTATGTATCCCAAACAAGAGGAGTTTAAAATCATGAAATTTATAAGGTTTCAAAGTTTGAACAAAAATTTGGTGCTGCTAGAGATATTTTTAAGGATGAGAATAAATCTAAGAATAAGAATAATATGTTAATATGTTATCAAAACTTTTATACTCAATAATGTTCCAAGGTGTGTGGTACGAAAGGTGATGGAAATAAAGTGTAGATTTATGAATTGTATGTAAGTTATAGAGGAAAATATGATTTCTATAGATATTATTGGTACTATGGAGGCTTTAGTAATATAGTGAATATGTTCTAGTTTAATCATCAATACTATAGTGAATCCAAGAGTAACTGGAGGTAGAGTTTGAGTGGGAGTCAACCCACTCAAATAATATAACCTTATAAAGTTAGTTTGAAGATTGAAAATAGATTCCAACCTATGGAAACTATTTTTGAAAGATGTGATTAGCCTAGATATCTTACTATAGTATGTATTGTTATGTTTCCAGATAAACAAATTTTATATAAAAAATCTCAAAATTCTCACATGAAGGAAGAAAAATTCAAGGAGAAGGCCTTAGTTGTTGAAACCACTCTCAAATATACAAAAGGATAATGACCCTGGATATTAGATAGTGGGTGTTCCTCATATATGACAGGTGATTTGAATTTTTTAAATAATGTGAAATATTACAAACAAGGGACAATGGAATTTATAAATTATGAGTCCCTTAGAATCAAAGGTGTTGGATCTATTATCATTAGAAAGAAAAGTTAAAATCCAAAATATCTTTATCTGTTTATGGTCTAAAACACAACTTGTTAAGTGTTTCACAAATATTTGATGAAGGAAACAAAGTAGTTTTCATAAGAGATGGTTTTTTTATTAAATAGCTAAAATATGGGAATGTTTTTGTGGAAGGGAAATAAACCAAGGGAAACTTGTTTCAAGTTAGTGATGTGTAAAGTTTAAGTTATCTAATCATGATGAAATAAAATCAGTTATGGAATAAGAATCTTGGAAATATACACCATAGGAATATGAACAAGCTAAAAAATATAGAAAGTATTTGTGATATTCATTACATGATTATAAGAAGAGATTGGTATTGTTTGATATTCTAAAAGGGGGAGATTACATATTTTTTATATAACAAAATTTGAGATAAATTCAACTCATATAATGGATCTTATACATTCTAATATATATAATCCCATGATAAAGTAATAAAAAAATTATATGAGTACTTTATTTTCTTTAATTGTGATTTTAATCACATTAAATGTATTATTTTTTCTAAATATAATTCATAGGCTCTCAAAATGTTTAAGATTTTCATTTTAAGTGATTAAAAAGAATGTGGATATTCAATAAAGAAGATTCAAACTGGTAATGGAGTTGAATACACAAATTGAAAGTTTAGATATTATCATAAAAAGTATATCATTAGTCATAAATTCATTTCACCATACACACCACAGTAGAATGGTGTTGCTGAAAGAAGAAATAGTAGTTTGGTGGAGTTGGCATAAACTATTTTGATTGAGCATTATACTTATATATTATTTTGGATAAAAGATATTGGAGTAGTTATTTATATTCATAATCAATATTTCTATAAGAAAAACTCTTATATGAATCCTTACGAGATGTATTATAGAGAAACCCCAAGTTTAAAATACCTAAGGATGTTTGGTAGTCCATGTGTTATCAAAGTCAAAGGTGAAAATATCGTAAGGTTGGATCAAAGAGGTGTTTATGGAATATTTATTGGATACCCACTTAATGGTGTAGGATATATGAGATATAATAATGAAACAGGAAATATTTTTGACTCTAAAATTGTGAAAGTGTTGGAAAATTTTGATTGAAAATTTTCACAGTCAGTTATAGATATAGAAGAAAGTAAAGATGAAGTGTTTACAATTAAAAAACATAAAAATGTTCCTAACATTATTGATAATGTTTAAAATACACAAGGTTAGGATTATGTATCATCTATTTCAAGTGATAATGGAAAATCTTGTTTATCTCATCCTAGTCCAAATAAGTAAGTGGAGGTTTAAAATATCATTGGTGATCAAGGGAAATGGGTTCAAACCAGAAGAACATAGACATTAGTTTCAAATACTTCTTTGTATTCATGAGTTAAGCCAAGAGATATCAAAGAATATTTGGATCATCAAGATTGTATTGATTTTGTGAATGAAGATTTGGATCTAATTGAGAAGAATGAGACATGGGAACTTGTACCCAAACCATAAAATAAGAACGTTATTGGAACAATATGGGTTTTATGAAACAAATTTAATTAACAAGGTAAAATTATAATAAATAAGGAAATATTTTTCTGTAAAGGACACTCATAGGTTGAAGGTATTTATTTTGATGATACATTTTCCCCAGTATAAAGATTTGAAACCATCAGAATCTTTCTTTATTTTTCTTCACAATGAAGATACAAGATATTTTATATGGATTTTAAGTCAACTTTTCTAAATGATGATATCAATAAAGAAGTTTATATTAAGAAACCATGAGAATTTTTTCTTGGTAAATATGAGATATATGTTTTCAAGATGAATTATTCTTTGTATGGGTTAACGCAAGATCCAAAATATTGGTATTATAAACTTGGTACTTACTTGAGGAAGTTTAATTTCAAGAAAGGAAGAGTTGATAATAACCTCTACATAAAATAAAATAAATATTTTTTCCTCATTATGATTATGTATGTTGATGATATAATATTTATAGGGAATAATTAATAAATTTGTGAAAATTGTGTTGAGGAGATGAAGGATTTATTTGAAATGTCCCTAGTCGATGAAATGAAATATTTCCCTAGCTTACAAATCACTCAAAATAAGAAGTTCATTTTTCTATCTCAATAAAATATATTAAGGAACTTCTAAATGGGGTTGGCATGGAAGATTCAAATCCCGTTTCCACACTCATTTTAGTGAAGAAAAATTTGAAAAAAGATGGGAAGGGAAATGAGGTTGATTCTAAAGAGTTTAGAAAGTTGATTGGAAGCTTATTATATCTAAAACTTCAAGGACATATATTGTGTATGCTATTACACTTTGTGTCGGGTATCAAAATAAACAAAATTAATCAAATATTATTCATGTAAAAAGGGATTATTAGATATATTAAAGGCATAATTTATTTCAGAATAAAATAAAATATCATAGGAAAGATTGATCTATTTGGTTATACTAATGCATATTGGAAAAGTTATGTTGATGATAGTAGATCCACATCAAGTATAGTTTTATTCTTGGTAGAAAGATATGTGATTTTACATACAAAGAATAAAAATTAAGTAACTGTAACATAGTTAATTTGGATGAAGACACAGCTATAATATTTTTTAATTGATGTGAATTTTCCCCTTTGTTTGTCTTGTGATAATCAAAGTGCTATTAATATCACTAATAATCTAGATTAACATTCTCATTATAATCAAATTGATATTAAATATCACTTTATAAAAGAAAATGTGGAAAAAATGAACTAAATTTGGATTTTTTTTCTATAACGAAGCAATATTTTGATATATTTACTAAACCAATATCAAAGGAAACATTTCAGAAACTGAGGTTGATCATGGGTGTATAACCTCACTCACTTCAAGGTTAAGGTATCTAGTATTTTTTCTCACTTTTATCTTATATTTGGATAGTATTATTATATAGTAATAAAATATACAATATAAATCTATCCATTTTTATTTTCTTTAATTCTTAAGGAATATCATATATTTAGGGGGTATTTTTAAAATGGGTATGTTATGATTTCAGCATGTGTGAACTATTTTATCAGTTTATTGAAGTGGATGAAATAAGTGCTTTATTATAGGTTGAAGTTGTTTTTTGATGATGAATATTCAAGGTGAAATGATTTCTTTTAAAACTTTTTAAGAAAAGGTTCTTTAATCACTACTTTATGGATAGCATGGTATTTTTGTTCAATGATTCTTACTTCCTACACCAAGTTCACTCACGTAGGCTTAGAATTATTGGATATGTGATCCATTACTTGAGTTAAAAAAATTAGTGATTTGTGTTCCTTGGTTTCCAACAAAATACAAAGGGGGGTATTGTTGAGGCTAAGTGGTTTATAGGTGATTTGAAGAAGATGAAGGTGTTAATAAGAAATTGTTTATGAAGTAAGAAGTTTTTCTTAAGTGTTTTCTTTTGTTGAAAAAGCATAAATATCTTAACATTATTGTCTTTCTTGCAAAAATGATTAGATATAGTGTCTTTCAGCTTGAGTTTTATGGATGGAGTCTAGTGAATCAATGTAAATGTATGGAGTGAGGTACTAAAGGTTTATCCAACTATGCTCACAAGTTCAGTCAAATATAGATGTTTGATAAATAAAAATAGGTGATGGTTTTTCATTCCTAAAGTATCAAACATCATGATTACTAAAAGTTATCATTCTCCAAGATTAAGTACAAATGAGTATATTTAGGTTCAACCATACAATGTTCATGCTACAAAGTTTTCTAAAGTACACCAGACTATTATTATTAGAAAATGGTGTGGTTGTGAAAAGTTCAAGCCATAATGTATTGAAGTTATATTATTCAAACTTAAAGGATGGAATATAAAATTTTAATAAATGATGAAATATTTTAAATTATTTGTAAATATGATGAAAAAATTCATCATACAAATGTTTCTGAGAATAATTTTAAGTTTCTGGGGCCCGCAGTGGAAGCCGGTGGGCCGGGGATTTTAAAATTTTCATCGGCGGGATGACAGAACTTGTCGTCGCTGACGATCCAAGCCCCAAAGAGTTCCTAGGATCTCGTGTAGATTGTAAAGAGCACAAAATTAAAATGAAAATATACCCATTTCAAATCCGAAGGCGCGGCTGACTACAACTAGTCGATGGCGATCGTTGCTTGAAGGATCCAAATCAGGATCCCTCTAGATCATCCACACGCGCTCTAAAAATCCGCTGGAACATCGATCATCAAACTCCAGGTGCTAGCACGGTGATCCGACGATGCTTTCGATGTCCTGACAATCACCACATCGAGAAGCCTTCAATGCATGAGAGAGATCTTGATCCGAGCTTCTTGGATTGAGAGATTCTATCTCTAGAGAGTGGGAGGAGATAGAGGCTCTCAACTTTCATTCCATAAAATGAATGAATAGTGATTTTCACAACAAAGATAGAGAGCCTCCTCTCTTATTTACAGAGACGTTGATAAATACCCGGTAGGGTTCCCTGGCCCCCATTTATTTCAGCGTTCACTTAATAAATAATTTTGATGAAATTAATTGCGCCAATATTATTTATTATTTTTATCACATAATTGTAATATATATGAAATATATTATGTGATAAAATCTGAGCCATTTAACTCGACTCGTTGTCCCGCTTAATATTAAATGAACCTTGAATATTAAAATAATATTCATTCGATTAATATTTTATCGTATTTACTGAACTCATAAATACATTAAATAAATTCAATCCCAAATATTCATAACTTGAATATTAATGAATTTATTTAATTCGTCAATGATCGATAACTTGGAAAATGCTCGGACCCCTTGGTGGGGCCCAATATGTCCATATACCTATTCAACTGAATATGGAGGATTCTTGAATACGCTATTATGTGTGACCCTCTAGGCCCTTATCTCGATAGCAGTGAATAAAATCCAGAGACCAAGAGCGGAGTCTAGAAACTCATCATGGCCCCTAAAGAGATAAGGATAGTCATAGCAACGACTACCATCCTACGAACACTGACTGTGTACTATAATCTCTTTGTCATTAAATATCTCATAAAGCATGACGCACTCTTGTGTCATCGTCCTTATCTTGCTTTATTATTTGTTGATCTATCTTGATGGATTTGCCTTTCTACTGCTTTGTCCAAAGACTTATGAAGGCGGCACCATTCTGATCAACCAGTCCTGAGATATACAACTTCCTGAACTTGGAAGAGACAAATCCTTTCTTGACCATTCATCCAACGTCATACCACCAACGACGCACCCAACACAAACTACCTCTCCACAACATCACTACCATGGTTTTCATCTTGCATCAAAGTATGTAATAAAATGGTATAAATTGGTAATAGTCTCAAGTTAGAAGACTGATACACATGTCCCTAGATAGGAACAACCAATGACACTCAAAACATGTGGTGTTCCTATTGGCGGGTCTTTCCTCATGATATCACTACTAGAGATCACCTAGTGCGAACTTCATAAGAAGAAGTCTCAATGCTTATGATCCCCCAACACTTGATAGTAAGACATCTATTGTGTCCAGTCAGTAAGATGTATCTAGACTATAGAACATATATTTAAGATCAATGTCATTGTACCTCGAGGTTCTCATTATAGTCTGGGATCTGCTATAACCTCTCGACACGAAAATCAACCTTTTTAAATTACCATTATTATAGTGGATGCAGAAAATTATGCACTATAATGGTAATATAACATCATGCATAGCTAACTATACACATGATATGGTACTCAAAAGTACTACATAGTTGGGTCTAGGGCACCCAATATTTCAACACTCCCACTTGCACTAGAGCCAACTTGCTAACTAAACTTGTTATCTACTCACATGATAAATACCATGCTTCTGCTGAGTAATGGATTTAACTACTGGGCCTTCCACGTTTTCATCGCGTGGCATATCTGTTATACACGACCTCATCGGCTTGAGTAAAACTTCTCAAGATAAGGTATCTCCGAGTATATTACTTTTGTTCATTGTCATAACTTGAAAACTTGGCTAGTAAGAATATCATAATTCTCATTATGATAATACTTTTCTCACTAGGTGTGAATCCAAGAACTGGAACAAATCGTTGCGATTTTTAACTGCTTTTTAGCTACCTTAAAAGCTACAACGTACTCGGTATTTATAGGTATGGCTACCACTATATTTTATGAGCTTGACTCGCTCATCTTCTTTGCCTAATTACGACACTAGATCAAATTGATCTAAGGATAACTAGTTTGTGTCCCACAAAAAACTAGTATACCTTCCTCTCCATATTCCTGGTATATATCATTTGTACTTGCTTAAGTACAAGATGATAATTCTGACTGCATCACTTACAGTGCTCTTGGAAATAATTGATATCTGCCTATAATAAATTATATCCTAGTAGTATCAATTATTTTACATATTATGGAATATGTGATTGATCCATCTCTAGAGAATATGGTATCAATTCACAACATTAATCTCTACCCATGCTCCGAACATGTAAACTGGGAGAGATTAAGCCATGTGAAATTGGCAACAATTCTAAACTTGAATTGTTCCAACTTTTATTTTAAAATACAATGTCACTTTATGTACGATTGACTAAGTAAAAGTAACCATTAGATCTACCTCAGTATATCCTGTTAACTATGACATAGGTTGCTACTTTAAGTCAATCATTGGATAATTTCTTTTATTCTAATCTTATCTAATCTGTAAGATCAAGATATGTTTTCCATATGTTGTCGAACATATTTTACTTAGAAAACATTGGCGCTCCCACTAACCTTTGGTAGACACAAGGCAAAGATTCATTTATAATGAATGCTCTAAGATCTTGTTGCTTACTTTAATCCAGAATTGTATTTCAGTAACTTTCAGACCTTATTGGCATCATTTGATGTCATCATCTCTTTCTGGTTGCGTCGTATAGACACCTTCCTTGAAATATGATCTTGACATCCAATGACCAATAAAATGATCATAGAAGTTCAGCTATGATAAGTAAAATTCTAATATTTTTAGGCGTGCCAACTTGGTATAACCAATCGAGCCTTATTGGTACCATACTTGTACCATCCATGTATCATTTCATTTGAATACCCACTGCAGTATTCAATTTATAAGCCCCTTTTCAATTTGATACATGGAATCCATTATTAAATTTTAGTTGATCTTGTCAATATTAGATCATTTCCATATACTTCTTACTTGTAGGATTTATTAATATTAATGAATAATTTATCACCGGCCGTGGTGAATATAAAACCATCACCATGGTTTCATTCTTCCTACGCAGTATGTGTCTCTGGAACATGCCTATTCCACATGTACTTGTGGAACTTGTTCCTTATTCCAACCATTTGTGCATCTTGAGCATTGACTAAGTCCAAGTCAATTCAACTCCCACTATCTCTAATAGAGATGTGCACCCTTGTATAGAAATGTAGTCTAATATGTAACACCCCAAAATGATAAAGGGTTAAATGGCTAAATGATATGACTCATGTCAACAAGGTGCACCTTCCTTTTCAGGAGCCTACCTGATTATAACTCCACAGTTAAGCGTGCTTGGACTGGAGTAGTGATCATGATGGGTGACCTTCTAGGAAGTTTCTCAGGGTGTGTGTGAGTGAGGACAAAGCACACTGGAAAGGACAAGTGTTGGCCTGTGGGGACTGTCATTAGTCAGATGACCCGTTCAGGCATGTGGGTGGACACTTGGGTGGGGACCACATGTCTGCGGGGAAACTGGTGGTACCTGGAGGGCCAGGACCCGACGTCCAGGTTAAGGCGAGGTGGTTGTGCTATCACTGGGGCCCAGTTGTTACATTTGGTATCAGAGGTGGTACCCAGCCTTAAGTGCGGTGCACTGCCTGGGTTGAGATGTAGGGCCCACAATGAGGACATTGTGCTCTAAAGGGGGGGTGATTGTAACACCCCAAAACGATAAAGGGTTAAATGGATAAATTATATGACTCATGTCAATAAGGTGCACCCTTGGGTGGGGACCACATGTCTGTGGGGAAACAGGTGGTAACTGGAGGGCCAGGACCCAATGGCTATGTTAAGGTGAGGTGGTTGTGCTATCATCGGGGCCCAGTTGTTACATTTGGTATTAGAGGTGGTACCCAGCCTTAAGTACGGAGCACTGCCTGGGTTGAGATATAGGGCCCACAATGAGGACATTGTGCTCTAAAGGGGGGGTGATTGTAACACCCCAAAATGATAAAGGGTTAAATGGCTAAATGATATGACTCATGTCAATAAGGTGCACCTTCCTTTTTAGGATCCTACCTGATTAGAACCCCACTGTTAAGTGTGATTGGACTAGAGTAGTTATCGGGATGGGTGACTTTCTGTGAAGTTTCCCAGGGTATGTGTGAGTGAGGAAAAATCACACTGGAAAGGAAAAGTGTTGGCCTATGGGGACTGTTATTAGTCAGATGACCCGTTCAGGCATGTGGGTGGACCCTTGGGTGGGGACCACATGTCTGCGGGACCCTTGTGCTCTAAAGGGGGGGGGGTGATTGTAACACCCCAAAACGATAAAGGGTTAAATGGATAAATGATATGACTCATGTCAATAAGGTGCACCTTCCTTTTTAAGAGCCGACCTAATTAGAACTCCACAGTTAAGCGTGCTTGGCCTGGAGTAGTGATCGGGATGGGTGACTTTCTGTGAAGTTTCCCAGGGTATGTGTGAGTGAGGAAAAAGCACACTGGAAAGGACAAGTGTTGGCCTGTGGGGACTATTATTAGTCAGATGACCCGTTCAGGCATGTGGGTGGACCCTTGGGTGGGGACCACATGTCTGCGGGGCAACTGGTGGTACCTGGAGGGCCAAGACCCGACGGCCATGTTAAGGCAAGGTGGTTGTGTTGTCATCGGGGCCCAGTTGTTACATAATACTTGACTATATCTTTTCTATCTTACGAATTTAGGTAATATCTTAAGCTTCTGTTAGGATAATTACCTGTTCAGGCGTAGTTATCAGGATGGGTGACCTTATGGGAAGTTTCTCAGGGTGTGTGTGAGTGAGGAAAAATCACACTAGAAAGGACAAGTGTTGGCCTGTGGGGACTATCATTAGTCAGATGACCCATTCAGGCATGAGGGTGGACCCTTGGGTGGGGACCACATGTCTGCGGGGAAACTGGTGGTACCTGGAGGGTCAGGACCCGATGGCCATGTTAAGGCGGGGTGGTTGTACTATCACCGGGGCCCAGTTGTTACATTTGGTATCAGAGGTGGTACCTAGCCTTAAGTGTGGTGCACTGCCTGGGTTGAGATGTAGGGCCCACAATGAGGACATTGTGCTCTAAAGAGGGGGTGATTGTAACACCCCAAAACAATAAAGGGTTAAATGGATAAATGATATGACTCATGTCAATAAGGTGCACCTTCCTTTTTAGGAGCCTACCTGATTAGAACTCTATAGTTAAGTGTGCTTGGCCTAGAGTAGTGATCGGGATGGGTGACTTTCTATGAAGTTTCCCAGGGTATGTGTTAGTAAGGACAAAGCACACTGGAAAGGACAAGTGTTGGCCTGTGGGGACTGTTATTAGTTAGATGACCCATTCAGGCATGTGGGTGGACCCTTAGGTGGGGACCACATGTCTGTGGGGAAACTGGTGGTACCTGGCAGGCCAAGACCTGACGGCCATGTTAAGGCGAGGTGGTTGTGCTATCGTCGGGGCCCAGTTGTTACATAATACTTGACTATATCTTTTCTATCTTACGAATTTAGGTAATATCTTAAGCTACTGTTAGGATAATTACCTCAAATGCACAATGTGTTTAACTTGATGCATGTTTGTTTAAATCCAAACAACACTTTGCATCTAAACACGTCCTATGAAATAATGGATTTTCCATCATACTATGACTCGTATAATATCCATTTGTCATTTTAGTTGGAATATTGTTTATGGGTTTAAGCCTTTATTTGTAAAGCACATCATGAAATATAATGGAATTTTTCACAGGTTTTAACATTGATACAGCTTACATCATAACTTTGATGTATAAAATGTGTGTTTAGGAATTGCTCCACGCTAAATTTTTTTGATCAATGTTAATATGTAAGACTCGTCATCGATCCTCCTTATGAACATCAATATGGTGATGTAGATAATGTAACATGCGTTTAGGAATTACTCCACACTACATTATCATGATCGATGATTGTTTGGTCAAGATATTATTCCACATGCCAATCCAAAGCAACTCATATCTTCTTACCAAACATATACTTCACTATTCCTTAATGACTTAAAGGAAACTTATGAAGTATCTTTACCTCTTGATTTCTTTGGAATATTTTACATTGTCTTGTTGAACTAACCTCAGAAAGATTTGTGGCATACCTTTATTTCTAAAGGTTTCTTTGTCTAAACTAAGGATGTCAATAATACCAAAGGTGTTTAGCTGTGCCGAGCCTAAATAACATACTAGGTATATTGTTGATGTCCAATTTTAGTTTTACTTGACAAAGAATCACGTTGCCACAATTGGGTAGGTCTTACATTTTATATTAATCATGTATTGCCATTGATTCAAGTAGCAGAGAACTATTTGTTGAGTATATTACCACAAACAACATTCATTACAAAACATGGAATAATGTCTCATCATGTCCAAATGGGAACGTGAGATAAATGTTTTTGGTGATACTCCATAACTTGTTCAATTTGAATCAATCACTTGGTAATTAGAAGTTATGTGTTTCTCACCGCTGACTTAGGAATCACCCTTTCTCAGCTGCTTGGAGAAGACACTTTACTTCTAGTAATGTTTCTCTACTTGCTTGGTTACTATATTTAAATACATATGTTATTGGAATATTATATTCAATACCCAAGAAGTATGTTAGAAACATTAATATACTTGATGAATATAAACTGAACGAGAAGTGTGTACTCGCTTCTTGTATTTCAGTTTTTAAACTTCCATGAATTCATTTCATTATGTGATGCAAATAACCTCCTGTTAAATAACCAAACACTTTTCTTTGAATGACATGAAGAAGGTTCCTTTGGCGTAACTTGTCATGGGCCTTTTGGCCTTTTCATTCAATTTATTCACCATAAGAATAAAATATAGTGTTATCTTCAATATTCTTATTACTTGGCGAATGTTACCTTAAAGGTAATAAAGTGCTTACTCTATACCGTTCGTTTGTACCTTTAAACAAAGCTAGAGTAATTGGATGTAAAAGGTATAATAATGGGATGACCTGAAAGATTGTGAACTATCTTTCACTTCACACAATCGGAGTGCAATCATCACATTCAAATCTTGCTTCGCTTTCTCCTCATAAAATTCTTGGAGATGAGACTACATGAAACATCATTTATGTCATGATGTAACGTCCACAACTAACATCAGACGTTAATGATAGAATTTTGATAGAACCATCATATGCTTGATTCATGAGTCTCCTATAAGCAGTTTTACACCCTTGCTTCTTGAGGTGGATTAACAGGATGGAACACAAGCACCTTGAATTTCCGATATGGTAGTAATGTGCGCAAGTGCCTATACTACACTTGGAATTTCGTGCTTGTTTGGACATTAACTTTGTCTAATAATTATCACAGTTTTAT
Organism: Viscum album; assembly: GCA_963277665.1. NCBI lineage: Eukaryota > Viridiplantae > Streptophyta > Magnoliopsida > Santalales > Viscaceae > Viscum > Viscum album. Next base: position 1,548,839,446 of record OY728125.1, on the reverse strand, counting down.
TGTGGTATTGATTTCCATTATCTACAAATATACTTTAGTAGATTGTACTTTTATGTGATTACCTAATGTGACATTACTGGTTATTTAATCATTAAATGTCTCCCACTAATTTTTCGAATTCTAGGAACCCTCTGTACTAGAATCGGAATACTCTTGAGTATTCTAGTGGCAAGAATCCCTGAACCTCCCTCATAGTCTACAAGATATGGCTATGCCACTACTCAGAGGGTCCAAGTTAGGCTTTTGGATGGCCAACCTCATAAACTCGCAGTTCCTTGATATGTTTAGTGAAGTCTCAGCTTCAAAAATCATTTAATGATTTACTCAATTCTTGCCTCTAAAATTACAACAATATAGATAAGGCTATTTCATTGCTGCAATTTTAGTTAATTCGACCCACCACACGAATAAGAACTCCCCGATAGTAAGAGGCACCCTCAGCTAAGGCATGACCCGAACACCCAGTTTTGTTCAAACTTGAATGATGGAAGGCTGTTTGTGACTTAATATTTTCTTTGAGGGTTTTTTTGTTTTTCTCTCTTGAAGAATGTAATCCATTTCTATTAAACTTGTTCATCTATGTTGTCGCGCTCACAACTGAACTTTAATAGAAAAACATATGCCGCTTCTTTATGCATTTTATTATCTATTATTTTATGTATTTTCCCGCTATTCTAAAATGCATAAAATAATAAATAAATGCATAAAGGTAAACTACTACCTGACTGGTCTTGATTATCTAAACAACCTAAGGGCATCGTACCTGAGTCGAATCTTGACTCAAAATGTAGCTTTCCCCTTGTCTTGTATGTTTGTTTCACTTCTAGAACATTGCCTTATCTTGGCGGGGTCCACGTCACGTCTTGGAGTACCACCTCATCTTGGTAGAATCCGCGTGTCGTCTTGCACCATTGTGCACCGCCTTATCTTGGCAAGGTCCACTTCGCTCATTGTCTTTGTCCAAAGTACAAAGATATTCGCGCGTAGGCGAGGGGGACTCGGGTATAAATGTACATCATATGAATTGGAAACACAGGTCCTTATACATTTTAACAAAAAATGAAAGATGATACGCACACCATCTATTTAATTAATTTACAAGCATCAAACGTAGTTAAAATAATTAAATAAATAAAAGGAAACATACAAGGGTCGATGCTCAAGACCAGAATGCAAGTAAAATAAAGCGCGATAAAATTAAAATGCATTAAATAAGTATGAAGGTTTATATAATTAAATTAAATGAATTAATAAATTCAAATAATTTAATTAATTATCAGTCCTCTAATTAATTTAATTTTAATGCCAAAATTAAATTAATTTAACTTAATTCAATTTAATAATTAAATTGAATTAATTTTATCCGGGTATTAAAATTATTAACCAAATTTAATTTTAATTAATTTAATTTATAAACTAAAATTAAATTAATTATTTTAATTAATCTTGATTAATTTAAAGTGGTCGATCCCTGAAAAAACTACTGCATGGTATGCGCGGGTCGGGCCAAACCCACGCAAGGCTATGCCATGGCCAAAGTGGGTCAGGCCGATCCGTCCAAACCCATTCCAGGTTGGGCAGGTCCGCCCGGACAGCTTCGGGACCAATTATGTTATGCGGAAAGACTTGTAGACAAAAGAGTACCTATAGGCGGGCAACCTCCAAGGATCCGGATCGTGCGGCAACGATCTGACCGAATCAGACCGAATCACAGAAGCCCGCAGTGGGTTCCATGCAGTTTCGGCTCCGTGAGGCGGTGCGGGGTGTCCCACGGCAGGCTCCTGGAGGTGTGGCATGCATTCGGCCCGCGGAGGAAGGAGACCAGCGGGCTACATGCGGTAAACACTTGTTACGGAGGAGGCCTACGGCGCCTCGCTGAGAGAGGGGGTCCGGCAGCCTGGGCTGGTGGCACCGAGGAGGCAGGATGGCGGCCTGGCTAGGCTGCTGGGGTGCGGCGCTGTGAGGAAGAGTCGGCGGCAGCCCGCTTGCCGCTCAGCTTCAGAGGGAGGCGACCGGGTCCGGTGCAGGCTAGGCGGCCAGTGCGTGGGGAAGTCCAGGCAGAGGGAGCGGGGTGGACGGGGTGGTGGCCTACTGAGGGTGCGCCGAAGGTCTGGGAGGAGGCGTCGAGGGGTGGTGCGCTGGGAGAGGAGGCAGGCGGGGTGCGGGGTGCGGTCGCGGATTGCAGGTGTGGCGCCCTGTTGGTGTGCTCCTCCACTCAAGGAGGACGGCGGCGGCTTCCATGCGGCGCTATGAGCAGAGACCAGGGGGTCTGCGGGGAGAGGGGCATGCGACCCTGCATGCGCCGCGCGGTAAGAGAGAGGGGTCCGATCGGACCCTGCAAATTTTTTTTTTTGCTTGCTTTCATTGACCCGCTGCCCCTTTTTAAAAAAATATATATAGCCGCTGGCCCCAGCACTCCCATTTTTTTATTATGACTTCTTTTGAAGTCTTTTTTTTAAGTCTCCTTCCACCCTTTTTTTTATTTTTTAAAAATAAGACTTCTTTTGAAATCATTCTTTGCCCCTTTTTTTTAAGTCTTCTTCCACCCTTCCAATTTTCTAAAGGCTACTCATTAGCCTTTAGATTTAATAATAATAAATTTTTTATTATAAAATAATAATTTATTATTATAATAATAAAATTATTATCATAAAAATAATATTTTATTATTGTTACACTATTATAATAATAAAATAATAATAATAATAATAATAAAATAATTATTATTATTATAATAATAAAATTATTATGAAAATCATAAACTAAAACTATAATTTACACATAATAATTTTTTAATTTTTTTTTAAGATGAACTAAATAAATTTCAAAAGAAACTTGATTAGTTCTTCAGGATGGAAAAATTAATACCCGAGATCAAATCACAAATTCGATCTAATCCAAAAAACTAAACTGACCATAACTCGATCATTCGGCATCGGATCAACGTGCGGTTTGAACCGTTGGGATTGTCTTTAAACCTTATAATTAATTTTTATGAAAATTTAATTTTTCAGGCTCATAAAATTTACGTGATCCCTCTGATACCATTATTAGGTTTCTGGGGCCCGCAGCGGAAGCCGGTGGGCCGGGGATTTTAAAATTTTCATCAACGGGATGACATAAATTGTCATCTCCGATGATACAAGCCCCAGAGAGGTCTGAGGATCTCGCGTAGATTGGAAATATCACAAAATTAAAATGAAAACGTACAAATTTTAAATCCGAAGGCGCAGTTGACTGCAACTAGTCGATGGCAATCGTCGCTTGAAGGATCCAAAGCAGGATCCCTCTAGATCGTCCACACAAGCTCCCAAAATCCGCTGGAACGTAGATCATCAAACTCTGGGTGCTAGCGCGGTGATCTGACGATGCTTTCGATATCCCGACGATCACCGCATCGAGAAGCCTTCGATGCATGAGAGAGATCTTGATCCGAGCTTCTTGGATCGAGAGCTTCTCTCTCTAGAGAGCAGGAGGAGAGATAGGCTCTCAACTTTCATTCCATAAAATGAATGAATAGTGATTTGCACACCGAAGAGAGAGAGCCTCCTCTTTTATTTATAGAGACATTGATAAATACCCGGTAGGGTTCCCTGGCCCCTGTTTATTTCAACGTTCACTTAATAAATATTTTTGATGAACTTAACTACACCAAAATTATTTATTATTTTTATCACATACTTGTAATATATATGAAATATATTACATGATAAAATCAGAGCCATTTAACTCGATTAGATGTCCCGCTTAATATTAAACGAACCTTGAATATTAAAATAATATTCGTTCGATTAATATGTTCTCGTATTTACTGAACTCGTAAATACATTAAATAAATTCAATCCCAAATATTCATAACTTGAATATTAATGAATTTATTTAATTCATCGGTGATTGATAACTTGGACAATGCTCAGACCCCATAGCAGGGCCCACTATTTCCATATACCTATTCAATTGAATAGGGAGGATTCTTGAATATTCTATTGTGTGTGGCCCTCTAGGCCTTTATCTCGATAGCATTGAATAAAATCTACAGACCAAGAGAGGAATCTAGCAACTCATCATGACCCCTAAAGAGATAAGGATAGTCATAGCAACAACTACCATCCTACGAACACTGACTGTGTACTATAATATCTTTGTCATTAAATATCTCATAAAGCAGGACGCACTCTTGTGTCATCGTCCTTATCTTGCTTTATTATTTTTTGATCTATCGGTATGGATTTTCCTTTCTACTTCTTTGGCCAAAGACTTATGAAGGTGGCACCATCCGGATCAACCAGGCCTGAGATATACAACTTCCTGAACTTGGAAGCGACAAATCCTTTCTTGACCATTCATCCAACGTCATACCACCAACGACGCACCCAACACAAACTACCTCTCCACGACATCACTACCATGGTTTTCATCTTGCATCAAAGTACACAATCAAATGATATACATTGGTAATGGTCTCAAGTTAGGGGACCAATACACATGTCTGTAGATAAGAACAACCAATAACACTCAAAACATGTGGTGTTTCTATTGGCGGGTCTGTCCTCATGATCTCACTACTAGAGATCACCAAGTGCAAACTTCATGAGAAGAAGTCTCAATACTTATGAGCCCCTAGCACCTGATATTCAGACATCTACTGTGTCCAGTCAGTAATATGTATCTAGACTATAGAACATATATTTAAGATCAATGTCATTGTACCTCAAGGTTCTCATTATAGCCTGAGACATGTTATAACCTCTCGACATGACAATCAACCTTTAGAAATTACCATTATTATAGTGGAAGCAGAAAAGTATGCACTATAATGGTAAGATAACATCATGCATAGCTAATTGTACACATGATATGGTAATCAAAAGTACTACATAGTTGGGTCTAGGGTACCCACTATTTCAAAAATAATCACCAGACAGAAGTTTTCATGTGATTGATCAAATGAAGTTTTGTTGTTGTATCTAAAAGAAGTCATCAGGTGATTTCATCAATTGGAGGTAATCAGATAAACTTTTACAATTCCATACAATAGATTCTATCAGATAAAATTTCATGATTTTACCATATAGATTCCACTAAATTAACTTTGATATGTTTATCAGACAGAAGAATGTTTGCTTGTGTATGAAACCTATCTGATGGAATAATACAAAGATACAAAGTGAATGAGTTACATAATGATCAGAAAAAAAGTATCCAAATCATTGTGTTAGAGTCTTAGTAAGAATTCATTAGAAAAAAAAATTGAATGAAGTTTATCATACATAGGTTTCCTAGTGAAGGAAACAAATGAAGGAATAATTTGGTGAAAGTTTTTGAGATGTTCTTATAAAGGTGTGAGGGAATACCGGAGAAAATTTTCACCAGACAAAAGATTTGTAATGAAGTGACACTAGACGTAATTTTTGAAGATATTTATGAATATTCCATAGTCTTTGATTGTGATTATGTTGATTTGGTCATTCAATATTTCAACAATCATGAAGTAAGGATTGTGATTCTTACCAAGTTTTAAGTAATCTTGAGAATAAATGTTATCACCAGACTTTAAGGAATGATCCTAACTTTTAGAGAGTTTAAAGGTGGCCAAAAATTGATTTTTTTAAGGATTCCAAAAATATTAGTGTAAAATTTTGAATTTTTTTTTTAAAAGTTCATTATTTATAATAGAGTTTTATAGGTGGGTGCCTATATAAAGAAGTGAAGGCGCCATATGAAAAAACATTGTTGTTACATGTAATAGTGCTAGCATGTTGGAGGTTTTTTGGTGTAATTTTCCCAAAAAAATAATTTATTAGTTGAGGAAGATATATAGATCATATTTTTACAATATTTTAGTATTAAATGAATAATGTGAAAAGAATTTGTTGGAGGAATAGTGGGTAGACACATCAGGCAAAGAGTGTGAAAAAAGTTGATCAGACAAATAGTGATTCATTTGATTTTAGTCAAAATTTTATTAGAAAAATTTTCCTATCAACTGTTATTGAATTAATAGTGTGAATATTAGATTGGATGAATAAGGAATTAGACTGATGGTTCCGAATGGAGAAGTGATCGGACAAAAAGTTTCATCCATAATTCCAAGAAGGAATTTCTTGGTCACTATTGTGTAATAAAGAGAAAGGGAAGAAGAATTTCTTGTAAGAAAAGAAAGTGTGAAAAAACTTCAAGAAGCATAGTGAAAAAGTACTAAATCCTATCGGTGAAGGTTCTTATTTTTATTACAAAACATTTTTAGATCATATTATATGTGCAAATAGAACATGCACTATCAAAAGGACTATAGTGATACTCAAGTGAAGGATATTTTATACTTGTTGTAACCACCAAAATGATTATTTTCTAGTGGTTTGTGTGGTATTAGATTACTTCCAAAACCATTCCAAGGAAAAGCTACTCTTATTGAGTAGTGAACCTTATAAATATATGTGTTCCCATGGTTGTGATTGTTTTTTGTTTTCTATTAGATTTGTTACTTACTAACCAGAGGAAAAGGTTGTTTATTAAGTAATAAAACATAAAAATAGAATATCACTAATTCTCCCCCTCCCCCTCTTGGTGATAACACCGATCCTAATTGGTCTTTCAGGATCAAATCCTTCATGTTTTGATAAATATCTGGATAAACACTTTTATCTTGGATAAAACATTTTTTATCCTTTATATTCTTCTCATGTATGTTATAGGTTTTGATGAATCATAAACCATGTGTATTAAAACCATCATATCATATTACTTAAAACAAATCCTTGTTTATAAACAATTTATCTTATTATATTATAGATTTGAGATGAAGATACACATCCTTTACTTAGATCTATCTGAGCATGATATATTCATTTACTTTTGAATATATGATTCAATAAAACTTTGTTTCATCATTTGAATGAATATTATAATATTCATCAATTCTTACCATGATTTTGATTTCATATATATTTACACCTTTATATGGTATACATTTGGTATAATATACCCTTCAAAATCAAATAATTGATTCTCTAACACTAATACCTGACAGGGAATTTCTATGTAGTTTCTCAAACCCATTTAAGAGTCATAGACAATTAAATATAATGGAAGTAGTGTCCTTCCCTCATATCATCTTATTTTTTCTTAAATGATCTTGATTGGCTATTATGAAACTAACTTTACTTCTTTTGGTTTGAACTTTTTCCCACATGTACTATCATATATCACCAGAAGATAGCATCATACTCCATGCTCATATATCCTCAACACTTTGAGTAAATAGTTTAAACATTTCTTGAACTCGTTCATATTTTTATAACATTTCCAATGATGATTTTATAATGAATCCCATAACCTGAATAAGCCTTAATGGAAACTCCAGTCTCTCTAAGTCATTGGCACACTCAATTAAATTGAGTATATGAGTGCCGACTAGAGTTCTTTATTCTATTCTTGATCTAATTAATTTAAGAACTAAAGTTAATTATTTTATACTTCTCATAAGAATTGAGATCTATTTTTTTAAACAACTTCAATATTCGGTTGTTTAGGATGGTATTTGTCTAACACATATAAAGTTAACTTAATAAAAATTCTTAAGTTATATACTATTATAAAAAAGTTACTTACATTAAACTTATCCTTATTAATATTAATCTCAAAGTTGGATGGTGATGATTATATTTATCTAAAATATAAGATTATGTAATATTAGTATCATGTTTTACATTCATTTAATAAGGAATTTTATTAAATGTGTTACCATTAAAATGATGACCGATTTTAAATTAAATCATATCCAGTGGTGGTCCAAGAACTTTATTTCACTATGAAATGTGTTTCCTTTGTTTTTTCCCTCAAAACTTTGATATTTAGGTAGTGAGTCATCTCAATCACATCATATATGTCTCTTGGATGGTCGAGTGGGAAACTCTTTACCCAGTCTATCATATGGATAAACTCAACACCATTCATATGGTATCCTAACTCTTAGGGTTTCCCAGATAAGTGTAACCCAAATATCACAATGATATTTGGTTACTTAAATCTTAGGGTTAACCATTTACACCATTCCTTACAAAAAATAATCCATGGGCACTCTACTTTGGAAGAACCCACTGGGTTAAATGATTAAGGTCTTTACATGTGTTCACTTTGGAAGGAATACAACATTTTGTATTTTTAAAGGGGATTTAATCTCACCATCTTATATCATATATTCCCTTAACATGTATTCATGTTTCTAATGATTTAGTTTTGAATCTTATTCCTTTATAAAACATATATCTTGTGTTACTAACCCAGATTAAAAATATATCCATATTTATTCACATTCAAATATGTCTCATACATAAGGTACATGAAACCCTTTTCATGTAAAGGAATATAATCATATGAAATTAACAACCCCCCCCCCACCACCAAGATAAATCTTGGAGAGCTTGATAGACAACCCCTACTTTCTTAGACTAGCATGATCCTTTAGGATAGTGAGCAATTTGATCCAAATTCCCACCACCTAAGGATACTTTACTCAAGAAAGACCTCAATTTCATCATAATTCTAACACCTAATATGTATAAACTATAATTAACTTATTAATTTTAGCCTATAACCTAGTACAATCCAAATTCAACATGGAAGAAACCTAAATTAATTAGCATACCTAGCACGTAAGTCCTTATATGCATGTATATTAATTTATTAGATAATTTTAAAAAGTTAAAACTGGAGCATTTGACCATTCATGATATAAAAATTTACATCTATAAATAATAATAAATGGAAAAATATATATATAAATGAACAATTCATATATTTAAACATGAGATAAAAATTTTATAAACAATTCATAAAAAAAATTGCAAATACTTTATAATTTAGTCATTCATTACAGACAGTCCATGATCAAATAAATATAAATATTTTATATTTATTTATAATATTAATCCCTTCATGTTATTCTTTTATATGGAATATATTTTAAATATGTGATATCTGGAATGGAAGCATTATATATATTTATTATTTATATATTATTTAAATATTCAAAATATCACACATTTAATATTATTTAAACCTTGATCAAACTAAATATCAAAACTTATTTTGACATGGTTTAAATAATTTCTCTAAATAAGGCATTTTAATCTAAATAATTCAAATTAATAATTATTAACATTTCATAATTTTAAATATAAACACTTTTTTATTTTTGCCTTATTTTTTAATTTATAAAAATTTTATAAATTACACTTATAATTTCAATATAAACCATTCATATCCAAATTATAAGGCATGACATATAATTTGAAAATAGTATTTTAATATTTAAATAGAATGGGGTCAAACCTCTTTATTAAGAAAATAAAAAAAACCTTTTAAACTAGAAGTTAATCCATAATATGGTAAAACAACACAAATTCAATATAGCTTGAATGTCCATGAATAGACAAAATAAATATCAAAGGCCCATAGATAGAAAGACCCAAAGAAAAAGACCCATAGTCCCGGTGTCTGATGACCAAGAGGTGACCCAAAGGCCTTGATTTTACATAACCAAAATTCCTTTAAGAAGTTGTTCTTAAATCCTATATTTAGTTGGAAATCCTAGAAATCCCTAGGCAGAAGATCCACTCCCCACTGCCACCTGACACCATCGCATCACCATTATACATCATTGTTGAATAGAAATACCTGAAGGATTGACACCTACCAAAGTCATGTTTCCTAATCAACTCTAATGAAGAATCACCATCGATTCACTACCTTGCCTCCCATAACATTAGGCATAAACCATTATCCACCTTCCCCACCAAGAGATCCCCCACCATCAACAGACCCAACCCTCGAATGAATGACCATTACTCTCATCATTGATGTCATCAAACAGAAGCCAATGGGGCACTTGGATCTAAAAAGAGCATGGGGAAACATTAGGGATGATGAATAACATAGATCTAAGGATCACCCCAACAAACTAGCCACCTCCTAGAGGAAGCAAAGTAGGCCTTCTATGTAGGGAAGCGAAGTAGGTTTTCAATGCAGGGGAACGAGTGACGAGCAACAGAGGAAGATATCCTCTTAGATGAAACCCATGGAAGGGAAAAGATTATGGAATCCTAAGAGGGGTCTGTATTTTAATATTAATAATTAATATTATGAAATATTTATTTATTAAATTTTCCAAAAAACATAATAATTAATTATAAAAAAATTATAATTAATTAATTTATAAAAACTTTATAAACTAAAAATATATCCCAAAATGAATTTTTTATAATTTATAAACAATTTATAATTTAGTAAATAAATTCATAATTGAAATAAATAAAAATCAAATTTTTCTATATATATCATATTTTATGATATCTATTATATCATAAACTATGGATTAGCATATTATCAATATTTTTTTACAATTGATAATATCTGGCTATAATACCATCCTTTAGCACCAAGAGTCTTATTTGATGATATGACCTATATCACCTCGATGATATAAGGCTTTTTTCAGGTTGTGGATCATTATCATCATCCCATATGATATCCCATATTGTACACTACAACACAAGAAAAATAAAAGTAATTAAAAGGAGCCACTGCCTATGATATCCCATGTTATATGGAACGAACCCACTGAAACTTACGTTATTTCATAATGTAAGGTTGGTCTCGGTTGAAAATTACAATCGTATCTTTTGATATGGAATATGAAATCCAAACAATATCAAGTTTCTTCATTTTAAAACGTGATTTTTTTGAATCAAGGAATGTGGTGAAGCTTTGATACCACTAATGGGTTTTTAAGGATTGATTAACACTTAATTAACATAGCATAAACAATAAGAAACCCAAATACCAAGATTAATCATGCTTGAAACCTGAAACCATGTATAAGAAAAATGAAAAATATGGTGTATACCTTACATTGATGATCTCCATTACCACTGTATTACTTCAAGCACTTGTTAAAGATCACTTAGAGGTAATTGAAGGACTCCCTCCTCTATGATGTATCCATGGGTTGAATGAATTGCTCTACACTCAAGAATGAATCTCATTTTCCCCGTGATATGCTAGTGCCTCTCAGAATAATGGAGGACAAAGAATAGAGTTTTGGGTTAGGGAGAATCAATAAGAGATTGAGCACACTCCAACAATCATTATCTCACAGTGAATTCCCCTTTATATAACCTTTGTGGATGAACTTGAGTAACCATGAATTAACACATACATTATATAACATATGATTTAATGCTTTGTAAACTCATGCATTCATCATATGAATGCATGTAGAACCTCCATATCATTTTATCATATGAAACATATAATGATATCTTATGTGGAAGATAATTATAATTATTAATATTTAACAATAAAATACTATTAATAATCATAAAGAGCCACATGAATCATACATTATGATTCAATGTTGTGTGATATACTAAAATCACAATATAAAATAGGTCAATGGGTGAAATATGATATAGAAAAATTATTTATTATGATTAGTAAAAAGTAGTGGAATGATATCCCATATCATGTTTTATTATACCCATATCATAATTTATGATATGGACATGTGTATCACATGCATAATGGATTTAGGGTATATTTAATTTGATTAAACTACAATAAACACCACGACTATTTCCACCCTCCCTGTGATAGGGGTTCCACCAAAATACAACTTTAACCACAACATGTAAAATAGGGAATACTGCATCATGGTTTACAATCACAATGCGTCCAACCATAAAAATGTCTAGGTTCATCCCAAACATCTTGTTCCTATAAAAAATACCATTACACCATGACCAAAGCCAAAACCATGAGGAATACATATGAACTATAATGTGATGAGGATCAGGTTGTGGTGTTCTTTCTTTTAAGGCTCAAAAACTCATATCTTACCCATGATCCACTTTCAAACTCACCTCTGCAACCACCAACACCTAAAAAACACAAATTAGAGGACTGGTAAAATTAGAGCCTAAACATACATCAATCGAAATTTTCCATTGATACATGAACAAGTATCATTTAACATCCACCCAAACAAAACCATCAGGTTAGAAAACCTATAAGTCATCATAACCCAAAAAATATCAATGATAAAAGAACAACCATCATTAATATATATATCTAACTAATATTTTGTAAATTACCTACTAGAAACATCTACCCCCCTAAGAAACATTTATAGCCAAAAAATGAATAACTAAATTATCCTTAAGAGGAGTCCATTGAAATTCAAAGTTCAAAAAAGTCTCAGTAATATGAAATATCTATTGAAGAGTATAAAAAAATAAATAAACTCAATTCTATTATAAAAAATCAAATATATAACCATAGTATAATTATATTTAGAAATAATGTATAAAATACCATGCAAAACAACAAAATCCAAAACAAAAAATATAATCATCACCTCAATAAAAACAAATGAATCATAAAAAAAGACCAAATTCATAAATGTAACTAATAAAATACTCATATCATCATGTAATACAACATAAATTCCATTTACATTATCATAATAGAATTATTTATATGTTACTATTTCTACCATAAATTTACCCAAGTGTTCTTGGTTTAGGGAATTATTGTATCATGTAATGTATATTAATGTAAATTCATTTTCATTCATTTATGTTTGTTCCGTAGAACATGGGAGATGAAAAGATAACAACCCCCTTGAATATATGTATTACCTGGTTATCCCTGGTCAATGGTCATCATATTGGGTTGTGATGACATGTTAATATTAGTATGAGTATGATCACTTTTATAGTGATACAACTAATCACTCATGGGATATAAGTTGGTGAAATTTTATTCAGATTGAACCAATTAAACTGCACCTCATAGATTGTCATATATTTTTCATTAATGTTACTTGAGTGAACATTGGTTATAGATCCTTCAACTTGAGGGTGTTAAATAATTTCCATACTTTTGAGGTTTCATACTTTAATATTAATCAAAAGTCATTTGAGGATTTGGATTAATAGAAGGTAGTTGGGTATTATTCTAATCAAGTGGAGGGATTTGATTAAGCAATATAGGATGTGTCCACCCATATGAATTATTTTGACATCATGGACCTCAATTAAGTTTTGAATATGTAATTTCATGTACATGGAAAGATAATTACAAGTGATTTAATTATACAATATTTAGTCAACTTAGGAATTTCAAAAAAGAGCCAAGTTATACGAGATTGAAATTATCCAGATATCATGCTTAATATCAATGTCATGGACAAAGGAACTTTGATAATAGTCATATGGTGAATTAGATCACACCAAACCCCTTTGTAATTTGAGTATATATTAAGTTTTGTTGGACATTTCTCTTAGTTTATAATTATGAATGAGATCGATGATTATTTAAAACTTTATAAAGGTCCCTTAGGGTCTCACAAAAGATAATTCTAATTTATATTTTTGGACTAATGTGATGAGTTTATGTGTAAAAATGTTTATGTTTATTATAAAAACAAATAAGATCTATGTTTTGCACATTTTAAATATTTAACTAAATAATAACTATTTAATTAAATAATTAAGGTGGTGTTATAATTTAAATAATAAGTTATTTATATTATTAAAACATAAACATGAGGAAATCACAAAGCTCGATTAGGATTTGGGCCTAGGCTTGGATTAATGGTTTTATAAGGCCCATTTTATGTGAAAATTGTAATCTCAACTTGAGATATCATCTAAGAACCCCATTTGCTAGGTTTAACAAATTTGGAGGTTCATTAATGCAACTCCCAAGGTGGTTTGGTACTTAAGCCACTTTTGGAGATTATTTAATGATCCAAATGACCATTAAAGGCTATTTATTTAACCTCCTTGGTTTGATACTAATTTGGATTTCTTGGAGTCTATTGAATTCCCTTCTCCCTATAAATAAGAAGGGTTGTTAGAATTTATTCCATTAGAGAGAAATAAAAGGCGGTGTTTAGTGTTCTCAAGAATTTAACTTCCAAGAGAGTTCTCTATTTTTCCTCACCCAAGAGGTTCTATAGAGTCTTTCTCATCCCTTTTTATATCCCTTTTCCTTAGAGAATTGACTAACACCACTTGGATGAGAAGAGAATACCGCCAAGGCATTGGTGATTGTTGTTATCAATGGATATCAAATGAGACTTGAATTAATCAAATCAATATTGATCTAAAATATTCCAAACCTTTTTAAAATATATTTTTTACTTTATTATTTTATTATTTTATTTTTCATTTACTCATTATGTTCTTTGTTGGGTTTTATTATTACGTCTATTATATATCAGGGGTTGGTAACATTGTTAAAACCCTATAGCAGTATCATATCTATACTCATTAAATGAAAAATACATAAGCTAAATATTATAATGTTTTATAGTCAAATTATAAATTCACATTATGTAAAATTAATTTATGACTCATGTGAAATTTTGATGGAAGTTTAATGACTAAATCAGTCCCCTTAAGGGTATTTCTAAAAAGTGGATTTATGCTTGGCCTCTATGTGAAATATCACATGCCATGTGATCTAGTCCAGTAAAACCCTTAAGAATGTTGGATATTACATCTTACTAAAATTAATGTGGATGTATAGAATTTTTCTATGTGATGTGGTTGAAGTATTGAAAATTTATATGTGATAAAAATGTAAATGAATTATGTAATTAATATGCATGAGATGCATTGAGTATGTATGTGATACATTGAATTTCTATGAATATAATCCTAAAGGGTATTTATGGGATATATAAAATGTTAACGATGATACTAAATATAAAATCCTTTATAAAACATCAAGGTATTAGATGCCTTCCAAGAAAAATCACATTCACCAAGACCTTGATTGATCAAATAAATGGGGAATTCTTATATGAGAATCAATAATCTATCTTGTGTTAAGAAAAAAGGATAATGATTATCATTATGTGAATATTGGGTGACACTTGACTAGGTTACTCAATCAGATTAATGCCTAGAGGTATAGCGAGGTTCCCCAAGCCCACACTCCTAGATCTGGTGCTAAAAACACTTTCTTTAAACACTAGATTTAATATAACATGAGATGAAACTATTTTATTTTATAATATTTACATAAGTTAAACATTAAAACTCACAAATCATCTCACAATCCTAATAATAGAAGGTTAGTGTCTTTGAGTACCAGTTAAATAGGCAACTTATTTTACAAAACTTGTAAAAAATTCTCCATAATCAATCCACAATAGACACCCTTTTCGACTTCTCATAAGTTTTTCTCATCTTCATATCCTGGGGAAGGGAAACATAAGAAAGATATGAGATAAAATTCTCATTAAGGTAAATCTTATCAACATTTAATAAAAGGTTATATCATAAATATATGTTAAATATGAGTAGGAGAGAAATATATTAAAAATAATGGAGAACAATAAGAGTTATATATAATCCATGATAGCAAGACATGTGATCTCAAGATAGAAAACATATACCATGGCATAAGAGTGTAGAAAAATGTGATAATAAACATGAGCAATAGAGAATAATCATAGGAATGAAGATGGGTTATATCATGTAAATGAATTATAACAACAAACTATGTTATAATATAGGCATAGAAATCATAAAATAGTGGAGTGGGAATCACTACTAGTTTCCCATAATATGGTGGAGAAGACATCACTACCTAATTCACATAGTGGAGTAGGAATAGGATATCCCCATGGGTGTCGTTACTTCTCATAGGGTTTCCAAATTTAGAAATTTATAAACATGAAACAAACAAACCACTAAACTATAGGGTAGTATAGGAACTGCAAGTTTGTGGTTGAACCCACAGAGATAGGGTTGGAGAAAATATTAATTAAATAAAAAAGACCAATACTAATTATGATTTTAAGTAATTAAATATAAGTTATTTAGTATTTTATTGGTGAATAAATTGGGATAAGAAAATATAAAAAAGGTGTCGGGTAGCAATGAATCTAGGTTCATAGGACGAAAAGGTCTGAAATAATTAATTAAGAATTATACAGTCATTGGAATCGAGCCCTAATGAGTCCATTGGTCATGATAGATTCTATCCATCTAAAACTCTCCTTTTATTATGGTTAGGTAGTTTGGATTGAAAAGTATGGGTAACCCAAAACCTAATTTAAACATAGTTCAGAGACAAACCCAATGGTCATGGAAGAAGTTGAAACCCTAGATTGTACATTAAAAATGGTATTCAATCAACTCAGGAAATGGTCATGCTTAAATAAATAAAGAAATTAATCCCTTTTCATAACCTCTCTCATAATGGTCATGCAAGAAGAATCAAGAAAGAGATAGAAATGAAGAACAAATTCAAAATCCCAATATAAATTTCAATCAAAAGTAAAATACGTCAAATAATCAATCCATGTTCATCATGCATGCCATGACACAAAGAAGTCACCCCCTCATGCTAGCCATAAGAGGTTGTAGAAAATAATTAATGAAAACCTATAGAGAAGCGATAGCAGCAGGGCTCTGCGGTGACGCACCTCGATCTGGCATTAAATCTCCTCTTCCAGAATGCCTTAAAGCAACAAATGAGGTGATGAATATATAGGGTTTTGTGTCAAACCCTCAGCTGCGACATATTTAATTTTCTATTTTCCAATACTTACATGACTTGTAAAGCTTATACGCCGTGTAATATTTTAATTTTCAGGCATCATGCATTTCAGCATAACTCTTCTAAAAACTTTTCCCAACAAAATCATTTTGTGTAAATGGAATACACGATGTGTAAATTTTATGCTCTGGTTTTCCAACTCCGTTGCATCTTCAAAAATCATGTGTCACACCACTTCGCTTCGCTCACCATATGAAGTGTCTTTTAGCTCAAATATTCACCTCTTTTCATTCCATTTTAAAATATATTTTTCCCTACCATAAAACATAAAACAAATCAAATCATTCACAAATTAGAAATATTCATAATTTAAGTATAAAAATAAATATATTAAAATATCATGAAATACAAATATTAGAATCACTAAATAATTCCCATAAACATGGTGGAGCAGTCATTGCTGCATGATCCCCATAACACAGTGGAGCAGGAATCACTTCTTGATTCCCATAATGGAGCATGGATCGCTACCCAATTCCCATAAACATAGTAGAACCAACATCACTACCTGATTCCCAAAACATAGTGGGGAAAGCATAACTTCTTGATTCCCATAGTTATCTCATGAGATATAAATCATTAAATAATGAATTGGAGGGAGATATATGATTCCACCCATCAATCATCCATACATATGAGTGAAAATTGAAAAAAATCATTCATTACATCATAAAGAACTCATGGAAAGAAAAATAGGTTTATAACATTTCCAAATGATACAACAAAATTGACCTCAATAATGTAAATGGTTGATACCAAAAATTAAATCACCCTAAAAGATTATTTCAAAATATCATTTAGAGAGTTATTCAAGAAAAATAATTTCCTAGGAAATAAATCCTTTATAGATAAATATAAAAACAGAAATGAAATCATAAAAGGGTTTTAAAAAATTATTTTACCTTTGGTGTAAAAACTGAAGTTATGGTCACTTTGAAAATTTATTTCCAAAAAAGTGAAGTCAAAACATTTGAAATAATTTACTTTTAAAAATAAATTTCAATAGTTTATCCTTGACTGGTTATAAATATTTCAAAAAGTTAAAGTGAAAATATCTTGAAATTTTTTACTTTTTTTAAAAAATAATCTTCAATAATAGATCCTTGAAAAATACATAATGAATTTAAAAAGGTTAAGTGGAAAGATTTTTGAAAACATTTAATTTAAAAAAAATATTTAATAATAGATCATTAAAAATACATAAAGTATTCATAAAGAGAATGTAGAGTGGAAGACAAAAAAAATATTTTGAATGGATGGACAACCCTTAATAATATTTTGAAATACCTTTATTGAAAACTCACATATTAAAAGTGGTAATAAAACAACCCTTTAAAATTTTCTAATGTAAATAGGAAGGTCACACGAGTAAACATGTATTTGTATTTAAAAATAAGAAAGGAAAGCATTTTGGGGAATAATGAACATGGAAATAGAGGGGAAATCATCTTTAAAGGAGATGAGATTGTTTTCTTAAAACATTTCACTTTTATGAGAAATGAATTCATCAAGAAAGAATCTTTGAGTTAAAAATATCATTTTAAATAGATATAAAAGTGTAAATATCTTATTAAATAAGAAAAAAATAATTTATCAAACTTAGAATAATGATGCTCTAAACTCAAAGGAAAGAAATTTGAGTTAACAAAATCCC
This sequence comes from Viscum album, assembly GCA_963277665.1. Taxonomy (NCBI): domain Eukaryota; kingdom Viridiplantae; phylum Streptophyta; class Magnoliopsida; order Santalales; family Viscaceae; genus Viscum; species Viscum album. The sequence continues at coordinate 1,548,821,154 of OY728125.1, read as the reverse complement.
TTATATATATCATATTTCATAAATTAGTGGGCATTTAGAAAGGGTTTTTATGTGTTAAAAATTTAAATAATTAAAAAATAGAAAATTTCACATGATAAAATAATAGAGAATAATGTACCCAACTTATATGAAATAATTTTAAGAACAATCATAAGTCAGTAAACGAGAATTTAGTAAAAAAACTTACATCATCGTTATCTTTTAAATTAAAAATCCATGAAGAGAGAAAAATGAGATGGATTTGTAAATACATTATATTTCATGAAAAAATGATAAAAGAAACCCTATTCCAATATATACACCACAAAAAATTAAACAAGTGGTGAATATGCATCGTATCTCAATGGAGCAAAATTGAGATGTAAAAACTCTTACCGTAGGTGCTAATTCATTTTTCATGTTACCCTAACATACTGAATAATCAAATTAAGTTTATTAAAAACCTTTTTAATAATCTTTTACATCCATTTTTTATTTTCTAAGGTCTATTTATTATCATATGTTATTTATTTGTTAAATAGTTTTCATTTTTGGCGGTTTCTTGAGGTGGTTCAATCGATTTCTCTAAAACTTCCTCGACATATTGACAGTGGAAAAATGCATTGTAAAATATCTTCATAATGCCCATAATTTTATATGTGTATGTATTTTATTACTATATTAACACAAAATTTGTACAGTTTCTTATCTTTTCCCAAAATGGACTCAAATTAAGAAAGGTATCTCGATATGTTCATTTAAGGCGGTTAAGTTTACTATGACTGTTTATTATTAATATCACTTATATAATGACTAATATTATCATTAAATAATATCAATAGTTTAAAAAATATCATTTTTATACATTAAATATATTTTTAAATTCGTCTATGGTAGGAGGTGATGGAAAAATAGAACACGTCATTCATAGAGGTTGTAGTTCACACATACATATGATGACGTATTCATTTTTCAAATGGTTTTGGAGCAAGGTATAAAAGTGATATTTCATTATTATAATAAAATTTTATTATATAAATCATACTTATTTTATCATAATTTCATGTATGTAAGATATTTAATGGCTGGAAGAAGAAAATAATTAAGAGAGATAGGTTGAGAACATTACCTCTACCTTTGGATGTTCTCCCTTGGGAAACGCCTTAAGGATCCTTGGATTAGTCTTTTGGAAAGAACAAGTATTCTAGGATTTGAGGAGAGATTTTAGGAGATAATATGATAGATTTTTGGTAGATATAATTCTTTAGAATGTGTGGATAAAGGTGTTGGAAGTGGTGAAGAAAATGACAATTTTATAAATATCCATTACTTTTTCAAAGATAGCATAACACTATTCAAGATTCAATGAATCCAAAGCTGGAAATAATTAATTTTTGGGTGATATAATTTCTATCAAGCCTCTAGAACTCATTTTAATACATGGTTTAAACATGTTTAAAGACTTTTACCACTAGATTTTTACACTTTACCATTTTGATTTTTTTTCTTTGGTAACTAGTTTTTACCCTAGTAATTTATATTTTATTAAAAATATAAGGTAACCATTCTACCCAAATTTTGATGTTATAAACCTAAATTTAATCCCAAAATAATATAATTAAATTTATAAATAAAATAAAATAAATTTTTAAATTAAAACATTAAATATATAGAAATATTGTTTTGAAGAAAAATATTGTTTTCGCCATTAAGTGTTCTTAATAATATTTATTATTTATTACCAATTTAATGAGTGTTAATATATTTATAATTAGTTTTAAATATTTTATTATCTTCATTTTTTAAAAGAGATTTATTTATCTTATTAGATAATAATTACACAATGTTAATAAAACAATTATGTGAAAATAATAGTTTTACCATTATCATAGAAAATAACTTTAATCCTAGTAATATTTTTGTATACATAAATATGAAATTAAATTTATTAAATAATATAAAATTTTTTATCTAAAATATGAAATCCATTTTTTGGATTTAATTTCTAAAATTAACAAAAACTTATTTTTAATATAAGTGAATAAAAGCAATTTTTAGAGTAAAATATTACCTAAGTTTCCAAAATGTTAAACATGGGTTTTATAAATTCAACATAGTATTTTTAAATGATTTATTTTATTTTATAAATATAAATTTTTATAGAAAAAAGCTTTTAAAAACTTTTAACTCATTCTTGTATTATGATAATATCATAAAAGTGACGGTATTTGAAAAATCGGTAATTTTTCATTATTTACCTAAAAATCAATTATTTTAGAAAATTTTAAAAAATTAATCCTAAGATAATTTTGACATGATGAATTAAAAAATTAAGTTAATTTTATAAAATTAAAATTATAAATTTTATAAAATTTTAATTTAAATGTAAATAGAATATATAATGAAAAGCTGTTTTTATTCAAAAATACCTTTAAAACTTTAAGTTTTATTTATCAAATTTTATATACATTTATAAATAATTATAATTTATTTATTTACTAGATATTTTATTATTATTAAATTTTCTTAACAATATTTATCTAATATGTTGTGTCTTTTTTTCATTCGGTGTTTCGTGTGGAGTACTCTATTAAACATGGTATTAATTTATATAAAAATATATTCTAAAATATCAGGATGTTACACATAGTGTTGAGAATATTCATAAGATGAATTGGGTGGGTTTTTTTCACTCAAAAATCTAAAAATTTTATTTGATATAATTAACAATAGTTGTTTACCTAAATATACATGTCTTAATATACTAACTTAATTGAGTTAAGACATGTAGAAATATGGATCTTTGACCACTAAATTTATAATAGTAAAGGTTGTTATTTTAGTGGGGGTATATTCAAAAAAATACACATTGAATAAAAACATACATGGTACTACTAGTGAAACATATTTTTTTATAGTTATTTGTGGAATTAAACACAAACTCAAATTTATCATTGAGATCGATCCTTGAGAATGAAATTTTTAATAGTGATAATTCAATCAATTGGTATTGTAATTTGAGAATTATTCTTAAATTAGAGGTGAAATTATGCATTATATATAAATCCACACCATATGAGTTATTTTATTATACCTCACAAGAGGTAAAATATGCTTGTGAAAAGTATTAGAAGGACACATATGACATAAGATGCTTTGTTTTATCTGCCATCATTTCTAAGATTTAGAAGCTATATGAAGACATAGAATCATTCAATGAGATTTAATAGATTAATAAGAAATCAAGATTCATAGATTTGAATAAATTTATGTTATAAAGATAAATTTACCCAACTCCAAATCATGGGTATTAGATATTAGATGCACGTCACATTTTTGTAGTAATGCACTACTTATCAAATATTGGAGAAAATTGATTAAGGGAGAAGTAAACCTATGAGTTAGGAATGGAACAAGAGTTTTTGAATTATATGAGGGGGTAATGGATCTACTTATTCCTAGTGTATTGTCACTATTTATTGAATATTTTTATCATATATCATTAATGAATAGAAATTTGATTTTTGTATCTTGCCTGGATAAAACGGGATTTTCATTTGTAATAAAGAACAACTCTCATTATATTTATATGAATGAAATGTTTTATGGTTCTACTAACATGTTTAATGACCAATATATTTTGGATCTTAGAAATATCATCTATAATTTAAATAATCATAAGGTAGAAATATTTTTTTTAATTTCACTTAACTTTAGAATTATTTCTTAGTTCATATAAATAATAATTTCATCCAACAACTCCATAATGCGGTATTACTGAATTATAATTATTTAAAATCATTTGATACTTGTGAATCTTTTTTATTAATAAAATTGACCAAATCAAATTTTAAGAGTAAATGGTAAAGATCTAATGATTTATTAAAACTCATACATACTAATGTATGTGGTCCTATAAGTAAAGAAACCCGATGTGGATTTAAGTAATTCATTATCTTTATTGATAACTTTAATAGGTATGGGTATATGTGTCTTATGAAATACAAGTATAAATATTTTAATGTTCAAAGTGTTAAAAAAATAAGTGCAAAATAAAACTTGTTAAAAGTATTAAAACACTTCAATCTGGCCGAGGTGGAGAATATTTGAGTTAGGAATTCAATGACTATCTAGAAGATTATTTGGTATAGTATCAAAAATCACTCCACCTGGTCCACTATAATTAAATGGTGTATCTTAAAGGATGTATTGAACTCTTTTATACATGGTTCATTCAATTATGAGTCATGTCGACATTCCTATTGTTAGATTTAGTGTCCTAGAACCAACTGTTTGTAATTTGATTGCATGAATATTTAATATATTTAAATATTAAACATCTTATTACATATTGTTCATTATTCTGCATAACTATAATCTAATAATGTCATGGAGTATTTGTCGCATTAATAAGGTCATACCAGTTCTCTTCTATGATGAGAACCTTGAAGTGTTATGAAAATATTCTTAAATATAGTTCTATAGTTGGATAAAATACTATGATAGGACACATATTATACAAACCATCAAGTGTGAGTACTCGTAAGCAGATGAGACTTCTTCTCATGAAGTCCGCACTTGGTAATCTCCAAGACGGGAGATTATGAGAACAGACTCACTGGTATGAATTTCTTATGTTTTGGTGTCATCGGATATTCATATCTATGAGCGTGTGTAATGTTCCTTAGACTTTAAGATTATCATTAATGTGTTTCATGACTCACACACTTTGATTTACTGACGAAAATTGTCATTCCATATGTTAGTAGGAAGTATGGTACGTTGTATGCATCACGAATGACATGTTATTGATGTATAAGTCGATGAAGGATTTGTCCCTTCCATTTATGTAAGTTGATATCTCGGCCCTTTTACTAAAATAGAACCATCACCCTAAATTCCATGTTCAAGTGTATCAACGAGTTTATTTCAGGTATTCAAAGAAAGACACATCAAGAAAACAGGTTTATAACACTATCATGAAACCATCTTGATGAGATATTGAGATAAAGGGATTATATTACATAGTGAGAGTTTGTATGTGGATGTCATTGTTTCGACTTTAAGTTCTTTCTCTTGGGTGTCTTGACCTGTTGTTATACAGTACTCTTGGACATTAGGCAAGGCTGCCTAATGCCAATGAGAAATAATCCTAGAGGGTCACACACTAAGTGTTTCTTGTGATCTCGATTAAATTTTATTTGAATTTAATTAATGGAATAAATATTATTCTCAAGACCGTGGAATAATTTTATTCAAGTTAAAATGATCACATAAATTAAATAAAATATATTTTATTTATTGAACATTTAATAAATATTTATTTACTAATTTTTAAATAATATATTTATTTACTAGTTTTTAAATAATATATTTATTTAAAAGAATAAATTATTTATTTATTCAGGAGTTCAATAAATGGAAGTCGAGTTTGAGTGGACCAAGGCTGGTCCGGTAGTAAAATAATTATTTGTAAGAGGGTAAATAATTATTTAACTAGTTGAAACGTGACAAAATAATAATAACGTCGTTATCATTATGTGGCATGGGATTTCATTTATGATTCTGTTTTGCGCAATTTGGCGCACCACGAATAACGGTGTTGTTATTGTTATTATGTAGCATGGTTTTTCTCTAAGGTTATGAATGTATTTAATTTTTGTTATGTAATTAAATATTTTAATTGAAAACCTATGTCATTATATAGACAAGTATGTCTATTGTGCCATGACGCCTGGTGAACCAAATTACCAGCGGTGAGCGAATTGTTGATCCAAAACAATTTCTCTCTCAAATCCTCTCTTCTCCCCTCTCAAGAAAAAAGTATGTTCTTTAAGACTGAAGAACATACGATAAAGAATGACCAACGCAATATACTCGTTTATCCGCGCTAGCACCCGGAGAACGAGTGGTGTCGATCGGAGGTCATCAGAGCATGTGTGGATCACCGCTAGAGGGATTCTTGTTTGGATCCTAGAAAGTGAAATGAGACGATTCGGAAGGGTCATTCTAGATGATCAAAATCATCAATGAAGAAAGTAACAAAGATATAGGTATTTAATTTTTGTAGAAATTGTTTAAATTAATTATAAACATGATGTGTAATATCCTCTCTCTAGGATTCGGCACCCTTTTCTTCTTTTGTCTAGATATTTGATCTTAATCCATGGATACTAGTGTTTATCATCGTATTGATCCCAGATTGGTCATTGATTTCGGCAAAGGCAAAGTTGGGACCTCCCAACCACCACGCTTCTACTACGTTTAAATCCTTCAAGTGGTATTATAGCGGTCACATCATTGTTTATAAATTTTAAATAATTCTTTGATGATTTATGATTTAATAATTTAGTTTTTAAATTCTTGTTTAATCATCCATGTAATATTAATTTCAAGATCTATTCTTCCTCTTAACATTTCTCTCAGATCTAACAGAAACAAATAATCTTTTAATTAAAATTAAATCGAGGATCTCATCAGGAGGCGACGATGATTCTGTCTAGGCAACATGAAAGTACACGTCGTGTATTAGAATTTACACAACGTGTAATTTACTATACATGACGTGTAATTTGGATTACACATTGTGTAGTTGTGTTCAGTTCATTGGGAGTAATTCGGTAATTACTCAAGCTGTGTGCACTAATGACACATGGTGTAGTTAATTCTTACCCCATATGTTGACCAAGATAGACTGGCGCACAGTCATCCGAATTATACATCATGTGGCCCACTGGACACAGTGTGTAGTCCCTTTGGGTCAAGGGCCAGACCGTGAATCCCATACATGGCTAAGTCGATTGGTAACCATGTAACCCAGAGACAACATGGTGTGTGGCCCACTGGACATGCCGTGTACTCCAAGATTTTTGAATTACACCTCACATGCCAAGTCCCTAGGCATGTACTTCGGCTAAGATGGTAAAGGTAGTACACACCGTGTAGTTGGAACTACACATCGTGTACTTTACCAAATTACATAGAATTAAAACTTTAATTTTTGTGTAATGTTTATAATTACATATCATATAGATTATAATAGGTGTTCACCGTGTTACCTCCAAGGTTATGGATGATAATATCAACGAAATTCAGAAAAGGATTAAGATAAAAGGATTTATTAATTAAAGATAGTAATTAATTGATTAAAGTGAGATTTATCTTAATAAGAATGATTAAATAATTTAATGTTAGTTTTATTAAATGCGTAATTTTTTTCATGTATGTGGATGATCATGACCTAGACCAGACCTATGTATGTGATCAGTTTCCTTTTAATTTATTTTAAATTAAATTGTTGGTTTGCGTTCCATCTCTCCTCATTAATATGTAGGGTCTGTATGCCCATGATTTCTTTTATGTAAACCCCATTTTTACCCCTCACCTTCATGTGAGTAAAAAAGAATATGTAATTGATAGATCTCCCAAGCTAGTGGAGGTGGTTCAAGCTGGAGCCAAGACGAAATTAATCCCAGGAGATACAAAGGTGGACAGATGGAAAACTATAAACACAAAACCAAAAGGTTCAAGGTTTTTCTCCCCTAGGTCAAGGTTAGTTTATCAACCACTAGATAAACTAACCATTATAAAATTTCATGATCATGCCCTTTACTTTATTTTATTTCTGTCAGTTGGATGTTTTATCATTATGTATGTGTTATCACGATCACATAATTAATGAATTAAACAAGCATGCAAGATGGAACTAAAATAAACTAGGTTTATGCGTAAATATTATCAAGATATGGTTAATCACTTAAGTGAGTTACACTTAATATTAACAAGCATGTGATAAAATAATAAGCAATTTATGCATAAGAGATAAAAATCCCTCAATAAAATATTAAGTCAGACTAAGCCTTCAGTTACTTAATTAAGGGAAAGACTCAATAAAACTATGTGTTTAACCAACCCTTGTTAGGACACTTAATTTTATACAAGAATCCCTTATGAAAGTTTTTGGTTTAATTAACCATATTACATTAAGAGGAGTATCTCTTGCTAGACTTGGTGTAATATTGGAGGCAAGTGTTGAGGAAATCTAAATTAGAATTTTAGGGTTGGGGATTCCACTCAACTGATCAAGGAGCTACAAGCCTACAGTTGACAAAGACCTTTCTACCTAAATACCTTCAAATAGCTTGACCAACCCTTGTTGGGTTTATGTGAATGGGAATATGGATACTTGGAACTATAATGTCTAAGAAACTAGACATTTTGAGTTCAATGGTGAGGGCCTTTGGGAATTGATAAAATAGTGGGAGACTTAAAAAAAATTAATTTATTATCTCTCATAAAATGTAATCAAGAAAGTAATAATTATCTGCTCTTTTAATTATAGAATAAAAATGATAAACTTGTCAACCAAGCTATCCTTATTATCAATACTGGATAAAGACAACATCTACACTAGTAGTATCTTCCAGGAATGGTTTAGACACCTCTGGGTCATTCTACACCATGAATGGAAATCTTATGTGTTGGAGTCCTCATTACCTGATTCACCTGCCCAAGAGGCGAGTGATGAATAGTTACTGGTCTACAAAAAAAATATGAATGACATGGTCAATGTTCAATGTTTGATGTTTTTATCAATGTCTAGTGAACTCATGAAGTCTCATGAAAACATAGATGCCTATATAATTCTTAAGCACCTCCATGACCATTACCAGGAGAGAGAAAGACAGGAACAGTTTGAGATCTCCAAGGAACTCTTTCAGAGTAATCTTGGAGAGGGTTCCCCAACTGGGCCTCACATTGTTAAGAGCATTGGCTACATTGATCTCCTAGAGGTTCTAGGGTTTAAAATCCCTAAAGAACTGGGTACCGATCTCATTCTCACATCACTCCATCAGATCTTCTCCAGTTTTTTTATTGATTTCAATATGAACAACATTGAGAAGTCTCTATCTGGTCTTCTTATCCTTATTTTCCAAGTGGAAAAAGATATGAAGCGCGACAAACCTTCTGTCCTTATGGTGAATAAGAGGAAAGGTAAGGAGAAGAGATTTAATCCCAAAGCTTCTTTACACCCTTCCAAGAAAAGTAAGATCAAAGGGAAGGTAAGGTAACAGGAAGCTTTTTGTTTTTCATGTGGCAAGATGGGCCACTGGAAGAAAAATTACACCCAGCTAAAGAATCAAGGGGAAGCTTCAGGTTTGTTTGTTATCGAGTTTAATTTATATGTTTCTACAAATTGGGTATTAGATATAGCCTGTGGTTCTCACATATGTATCCAAATACATAAAACAAGTCGATTCAAGAAAATTGACCGAGGGGAGGTAGATCTACGAGTAGCCAATGGATCTAGACTTGTTGTGGCTGTCGGGGACTACCACATCATGTTGTTGATTGAGATGATATTGGTATTAAAAGGTTTTTATTATGTGACTTCTGTAACCAAAAACATTATTTATGTATCCAAACTAGATATAGATGTATTTATTTTCAATTTCATAAATTAATGTTTCTTCTTTTATAAAGATAACATTTTTTTGGTAAGGCACATTTATATAATGGTATTTACATGTTGGATTACACAAACCAAGTAATGGCAATTGATAATGAAACTACTTCACATGACTCATACCACACCCAACTTTGGCATCACCGACTAGGTCATGTAAATGATAAATGCTTGACAAAGTTACATCAAGATAGATATTTAGATTCTTTCGAACTAAAACCACTTGGTTTATGTCACACATATTTACAAGGCAAAATGATCAACTCCCCATTTAGTGGGAAAGTTGAAAGAGGCAAAGAGCTTACTGAATTGGTTCATACTGATGTGTGTAGACCATTTCCAGTTGAATCAAGGGGTGGGAAATCATACTTCATAACTTTTACTAATGATTTTAGTATATATGGATATATCTAGTCAATGAGGTATAAGTTGGATTCTTTTGATAAGTTCAAAGAATACAAGAATGAAGTTGAGAACCAGATTGGTAAGAAGATTAAGAAACTATGCTCAGACTGAGGTGGATAATGTCTTAATAAATACTTTATTGATTACTTATGGGAGTTTGAGATCCTATCCCAACTCACTCCTCCTTACACACCTCAGTGGAATGGTGTAAGCGAAAGGAGGAACCCAGCCTTGTTGGACATGGTGAGATCAATGATGATTCATGCAAGTCTTCCATTATCCTTTTGGGGATATGCGTTACAAACAGCAGAACACATACTAAACCAAGTACCAACTAAATTGATAAATGGTATTCCATATGAGCTTTAGAGTGGAAGAAAATCCATGTTATTGAATTTACATGTGTGGGGAAGTGAAGTTTTTATTAATACCTCTTCAGGTAACAAACTCTAACCTTGCGGCACAAAGTGTACCTTTATAGGATACCCTAAGGAAACAAGGGGATATTACCTATATGAACCCTCAGACAAAAAGGTTATAGTAGAAATACACACCATGTTTCTTGAGAGGGAGAATATATCCAAAAGAGATTATGGGTGCGAGATAGACTTTGATGAAGTTGAGTCTCAAGGTACACAAGATTTGGTATAGGAGAAGATTCCATAAATCCCCATGGAAGAAATATCTATTCTAGAGACACAAGTACTACGTAGGAGTATAAGAGAGGTTAAAGAACCGGAACGGTACAGTTTTCTAGTAACCTGGTATGGTGACTCATTATTAGTTGATAATAATGATCCTCTAACCTACAAGGAAGTATTATGTGGCACTGACGTTGCCAAGTGGAAGGAATCCATGAATTTTGAAATGGATTCCATGCACCAAAACCAAGTCTAGATTTTGGTAGATCCTCCAGTAGATGTAAAGCATGTTGGATGCAAATGGGTATTCAAGAAGAAATTGGAAATTAAAGGACAATTCAATACCTATAAAGCATGACCGGTTGTAAAAGGGTTTAAACAGTATCAAGGCATTGACTATGAAGAAACCTTTTCACTGGTTTCAATGTTGAAATTAATCAGAATTCTATTGGTCATTGTTTCTTACCATGAATGTGAGATTTGGAAAATAGATGTCAAAATAGACTTCCTTAACGGGAACCTTCCGGAAGATTTCTATATGGCAAAACCGGAAGGGTTTGGGAATCCAAATGATTCCAATAAGATATGAAAGTTGAAAAAATACATTTATGGATTAAAGAAATCATCCAGGTCATGGAAAATTTGTTTTGATGAATCCATAACAGAATTTGGTTTTATAAAGAACGAATGTGAGACTTGTGTCTACAAATGGTTTAATGGGAGTGCATTCGTTTTCCTAATAGTATATGTTGATGAAATATTACTTATTGGAAACGAAATACCAATCTTACAATCTGTTAAGTCATGGTTGAATAAATGCTTATCCATGAAGTACTTGGGTGAAGTAGCATATATTCTTGGGATCAAGATCTATCGTGATAGATCCAAGAGATTGTTGGGAATAAGTCAAAGTACATACATTTACAATATACTAAAGAGATTCAGTATAGAAAAATCCAAAAGGGGATTGTTTTCAGCATCACATAGAATTCATATTTCTGATAAAATGTGTCCTCAAACACATGGGGAAAGAAAGAGAATGGAAAGGATTTCATATGAATTAGTGATTGGGTCAGTCATGTATGTTATGTTATGTAATAGGCTAGATGTCACCTACGTATTGAGTGTGGTAGAAAGATATCAAGATGATCCAGGTGACCACCATTGGATGGAAGTCAATACTATCCTTAAGTATCTAAGGTGTACTAAGGATGTGTTCCTGTTTTATGGAGGATATGAGGAACTAGTCATCAGAGGATATGCAGATTCTAGTTTCCAGACTAATAAAGATGACATGAAGTTGCAAACGGGATACACATTCACTTTAAATGGAAGTGTTGTGAGGTGGAAGAGCTCAAAGAAAGGTGTGGTCATAGATTCTATAGTAGATTCCAAGTATACCACAGCTTCTGAGGTAGCTAAAGAAGTAGTTTGGATGCGGAGCAATGTCCAAGATCTGGATGTGGTACCTAGAAATAAAGATACCATCACACTTTATTGTGATAATACTGTAGTGGTGGCTCTCGCAAAAGAGGCAAGGTCACATAAGTGGATGAAGAACATACTACGGAAGTATCATCTCTTGATGGATTTTTTTAGAGAGGTGAAGTTGAAGTAAATAGTATTTCCACGTAAGACAATATGGTGGACCCCTTGACTAAATCCTTGACTCATCAGAAACATTATCATCATGTGAGGTCTATCGGACTGAAAGTCGTAGGTAGTTATCTCTGGTCCAAGTGGAAGTTTTTTAGATTTGGTGTCCTAGAACCAACTTTTTGTACTTTGATTACATGAATATTTAATGTATTTAAATATTAAACATCTTATCACATGTTGTTCATTGTTCAGCATGACTATAATGTAATAATGTTCTAGATTATTTGTCGCATTAATAAGGTCATAACGGTTCCCTGCTATGATGATAACCTTGAAGTGCTATGAAAATATTCTTAAATATAGTTCTGCAGTTGGATAACATGCTATGATGGGAAACATAGTATAAATAACATCATGTGAGAGTACTCGTAAGCATATGAGACTTCTTTTCATGAAGTTTGAACTTGTTAATCTCTAAGACGGGAGATTATGAGAACAGACCCACTGGTAGGAATTCTGCATGTTTTAGTGTCATCGGATATTCTTATCTGCAAGCATTTGTAATGGTCCTTAGACTTTAATATTATCATTAATGTGTGTCATGACTCACGCACTTTGATCTACTAACGAAAATCATCATGCCATATGTTGGTGGGAAGTATGGTACATTAGATGCATCATGAATGACATGTTATTAATGGATAAGTCGAGGAAGTTTTGTCCCTTTCATTTATGGAAGTTGATATCTCAGCCCTTTGACTGAAATAGAAATGTCTCCCTAAAATCCATGGCCATGGTGTATCGATGAGTTTATTTCAGGTAGTCAAAGAAAGACGTATCAAGAAAACTGGTTGATGACACTATTATGAAACCATCTTGATGAGATATTGAGATAAAGGGATTATATTAAAATGTAAGCATTTGTATGCAGATTTCATCGTTGCGACTTTAAGTTCTTTCTCTTGGGTACCTTGACCCGTTTCTAGACAGTACTCTTGAACATTAAGCAAGCCTACCTAATGCCAATGAGAAATAATCCTAGAGGTTCACACACTAAGTGTTTCTTATGGTCTCGATTAAATTCTATTTAAATTTAATTAATGGAATAAATATTATTCTCAAGACCGTGGAATAATTTTATTCAAGTAAAAATGGTCTCATAAATTAAATAAAATATATCTATCTTATTGAACATTTAATAAATATTTATTTACTAATTTTTAAATAAAATATTTATTTGAGAGAATAAATTATTTATTTATTTGGGTGTTCAATAAATGGAAGTGGAGTTCGAGTGGACCAAGGCTAGTCTGAAAGTAAAATAATTATTTACAAGAGGTTAAATAATTATTTAACTAGTTGGCACAAGACAAAATAATAATAATGTTGTTATCATTATGTGGCACGGGATTTCATTTATGATTCTGTTTTGCGCAAGTTGGTGCACCATGAATAATGGTGATGTTATTATTATTATGTAGCATGGGTTTTCTCTAAGGTTGGGAATGTATTTAATTTTTTTATATAATTAAATATTATAATCGAAAACCCATTTCATTAAATAGACAGGTACGTCTATTGTGCCATGATGCCTGGTGAACCAAATTACCTGTGGTGATAGAATTGTTGAGCCAAAGCAATTTCTCTCTCAAATCCTCTCATGTCCCCTCTTAATAATGAGATACATTCATCAAGACTGAAGAACAGATGATCAAGAATGACCGATACAAGACACTCATTTCATCGCGCTAGCACCCGGAGAACGAGTGGTGTCAATCAGAGGCCATCAGAACATGTGTGGATCACCGCTAGAGGGATTCTGGTTTGGATCCTTACAAGCGTAATGAGACAATCTGAAAGGGTCATTCTGGAAAATCAAAATCATCAACAAAGAAATTTCCGAAGATCTAGGTATTTAATTTCTGCAGAAATTATTTAAATTAATTATAAACATGATGCACAAGATCCTCTCTCTAGGATTTGGTGCACATTTCTTTTTTTATCTATATCTTTGATCTTAATATGTGGATACTAGAATTTATCATCGTATTGATCCCGGATTGGTCATCTATTATGGAAAAGGAAAATTTGGGCCCTCCCAACCACCATGCTTCCGTTGCGTCCGGATCCTTCACCTATTTCATTTTGGGGTTATGATCGAGAAATTGCTTCATTTTCATTAAATCATGTTCTATCAAAGGTTTTTCAAAATACACCACATGAGATGTGGACTAGTAAGCATCCCAATTTGTATTTTATGAAGATTTAGGGATGTGAAGTATATGTGATATGTATTACCCCAAGTAAACTTGAAACCAAATCAAATAAATGTTTATTTTTTGGTTATTTTGAGGAGGAAATGGGTTATCATTTCTATAATTCATCAGAGTCAAAAGTGGATGTTTCTTGATGTGTTGTATTTATAAAAAGGGAATTAATTTCCAAAATAATTAATGGGAGAAAATTTGAACTTGATGAAGTTCAAGACCAATAAGGTGATGTTATTCCTAAGATGGATGAGTTGGAAGCACAAAAGGTTGTGGAAAATGAACTAACTTAGTATACACAAGAACCAAGAAGAACTAGTATATTTCATTAAGAACCTAAGGGATATGGATTTCTCCTTTCTAATGAAGGTTATGTAATGGTCATAGAAGATGATATAATATTTTACCAAGAGGTCATCATGAGTTTTGACTCTAATAAATTGTTAAAAGTAATTAAATCTGAAATATAATCCATGTACACTAATCAAGTTTGAAACCCAGTAGATTCACCTGAAGGGGTAGATCCCATTAGGTGTAAGTGGGTCTTTTATAGAAAAAATGATAGGGATGGCAGAGTGTCTATCCACAAAACTCACTTGATAGCTAAAGTTTTTAAACAAATTAATGATATATACCACGAATAAACCTTTTCTCCAGTGGCTATGATCAAATCCAATCAAATTATTTTAGCCATAGCAGCATATTATGGTTATGATATATATGAAATGGATGTTAAAACTACATTCCTTTATGGAAATTTTTTTATGGAGTATATATGATCCAACCCAAAGGTTTTGAGGATCCAAGAAATTCTACTAAGATTTTTAAGCTACAATGACCCGTGTATGGATTGAAGTAAGATTCTCAATGTTGGAGCATTTGTTTTTATGAAGTTATCGAAAATGAAGATGAACTGTCGGTATATAAATGACATTGTAAGAAAATTGGTATTTAGTGGTAATTTAAACCACTACTAAATGATTCACAGTGATTTCTAAAAAATGTTGTGAATTTCTATGTCGGGAACCATTTCATAATTGTTTTTGGAACAACTATGAATCATTTAGTAGTGATTTGTTCATAGGGGTTAAAATCGCTACTAAATGATAAACAACAACTTTTTGTTTGGTTTTTTTTAATAAAAAATATTTTTTTATTGAAAAAAAAATTGTATAATTATTAATTATTAATTATATTTTTTATTTATATACTATTTATTTTTTATTTTTTAATTATTTTAATATTTTTTATATATAGTACAACAACTTCTTAGATGGTCACTCATCTCTATACTACTACTACTCAGTATCGCTTACCTCTCTAAATATTAACCACTCCACCAAATGCATTTATATATATTAAATGTTATCCAACCCACTTGTTTAAATATATATTTTACATTACACAACAACTTTCTAGGAGGTCACTTATCCTTACACCACTCTCACTCACTCTTTCCTAACTCTCTATGTACGAGCCACTCCACCAAATGAATTTACATGTAATAATATATTAATAAATGTTTACTTAACCTATTTGATAAATATGATACATTATATAAATAACTAATGAATAAAATTAAAAATTCGTAATTAATTAATAATTGTTAAGAAATATTAATTATTAACATTTATAAATTAAAAATTAATTAATTAATTAATAATAAATTCATTAATAAATAATAATTATTAATGAAAACCTCATTAATAACGATTAATATTTAATATTTAATTAATAATTAATAGTTAACAAGTAATTAAAATTTTAAATAATATATATTTAATAATTAATAATTAATAGTTAATAATTATTCATTAATCATTGATAATTAATAATTATTAATTATTAGTTAATAATTAATCATTACTAGTAAATAATTGATAATTAATAATTAAGAATTAATAATTAAGAATTGGTAAATAATTAATAACCAAAAGTTATAAATAATTAATATTTAATATTTAATAATTAATTAAAATTTTGAATAATAAATAATAACTAATATATGTTTTTACAACTGTCAATGGCATCACACGTGCTACAGAAGAAACCAATACAAGGACTTGACCCCATAACCGCCACCCTAAACCCCTGCCCGCACGACTACTCTAACTGCCTGTGGGGGTAAGAATTAATAATCAATAATTAATTAATAAATAATAAATTAATAATAATTAATAATTAATCAAGAATATTCCAAGAAATGGATAAAAAATAATTAGTAATTAATAACAAGCAAGTAATTAAAAATTATTTAATTATTAATTATTAATAAATAGAAATTATTAATTAATAATAAATTCATTAATAAATATCAACTATTAATTAGAAATTAATTAATAATAATTGATAATTAATAATTAACATGCGATTAAAAAATTATATAACATGTAATTAATAATTTTATTAATCGTTGATAATTAATAATTAATAATTAGAAATTAATAATTAATAATTACTGATTAATAATTGATCATTAATAATTATAAATTATGAATTAGTAAATAACTAATAATTATAAATAATTAATAATTAATAATCAATAATTATTAAATAACAATTAGAAATTAATAATTAATTAATAATAATTAATCATTAATAATTATTATTATTTTAAATAATTAATAACTAATAATTATTAATAATTATTAATTATTAATTAACTGTTGATAATTAATTAAAATTTTAAATAATAAATAATTATAAATAACAGATAATAATTATTAAATAGTTAATAATTATTAATTAACAAGTAATTAAAATTTTAATTTATTTCTCTTAATTATTATTAATTTCATGATGGTTTTTAAAAAAATCATCACTAAAACTAAATAAAAAATAAGAAAAAGCATAGTTGTGATGGTTTTAACCACCGCTAAATGGCGACGATTTTTTAATAAATCATTGTGAATTAGTGATGATTTTCTAAAAATATCACTAAGAAAAATAAAATAAAACATTTAGCAGTGATTTTGAAAATCATCACTAAATGATCTTTTTCCTGTTGAAGGACAAAAACGCATGAGTAAGATTTCATATTCTTCTACAGTTGGATCAATCATGTATGTTATGTTTTGATTTTGTCCTAATGTGTCTCATACTTTAATTATGGTGAGTAAATACCAATCAAATCCCAATGAAATTCATTGGGTAGCTGTTAAGAATATCCTCAGGTACTTGAGAAGGATGAAGGATGTATTCTTAGTTTTTGTTCATGGGGAAGAGCTCATTGTAATGGGTTACACCAATGCTGTTTGAAAAACTGATAAAGATGAGTTTAGATCTCAGTCAAAATTTGTGTTTTGCCTGAATAAAGGAGTGGTAAGCTAGAAAATTTCCAAGCAATCGATAGTTGTTGATTCTACAACATAAGATGAATATATTATAGTATCATATGTAGCTAAAGAAGCTATCTGGATAAAGAAGTTCATTACCGAACTAGGGATGGTCGCAAGCATCATGCATCCAATTGAACTCTAATATGATAATAGTGGAGCGATTAAACAAATTAAGGAACCCTAATCTCACTAAATATCCAAACATATTCTATTTTTATTTCATCCCATTCGAGTGATAATTGATAGAAGTGATCTTAATATGTGTCGAGTTTTTATAGAGGATAATATTACGAATCCCCTAACAATGACACTTACATAATAAAGGCATGAAATCCTCACTAGTTCTCTTTTTGCTAGATACATGGTTGGAATGATTTAGTGTAAGTGGAAGATTGCTAGTGTTTGTGCACTAAATTTGGGCAAGTGTTGTTGGCTTAGGGACTTGTTGTATCATGAAATGTATATTAATGAAAATATGTTATTATTTATTTATGTTTATTTTATAGAACATAGGATATTATATGATAACAACCCCATGGAATATATCCCAGATTGATGATCATCATATTGGGTTGTGATGATATGTTAAGATCAGTATGAGTAGTATCACTTGTATAGAGATGCAATTGATCACTCATAGGATATAAGTTGGTGAATTTGTATTTAGATTGACTTAATTAAAGTACACTGCATGGATTTCCATTTATATTCTATTGGTTTTACTTAATTAAACATTCACTATGGATCCTTTGACTTGAGGTTGTCAAATAGGTTTCCTACTTGTGAGGTTTCATAATTTAATGCCTATCTAAATTCATTTGATAATTTATATTAATAGAAGTTAATTGGATATTATTCTAATTAGGCATAGGGATTTTATTAACCAAGATAATATGTGTATTCCCATATTAGTGCATGGACATGATAAGATAAATACATGTAATGTGATTAAATAATATTTAGTTAACTCTATAATTGGGGAAAAAGATATGTTATATGAGATTGGCAATACTCATATCTCATGCTTAATCCTAATGTTAAGGAAAAATGAACTTTTCTAATAATCATGTGGTGGATTAGATCACACTAAACCCATTTGTAATTTGGGTAGTTATGATGTGTTTCTAAATACAACTCTTAGTTCATTATTATGAATGAGATTCATGTTTATTTCCAACTTTAAAAAGAGCCCTTGGGATCACACTCAAGATAATGCTATTTGGAATTTTTACAGTAATGTGGTTAGTTCATGTGTAAAAATGTTATGTTTATTATACACAAAAATAAGATTTGTGTTTTACAAATTTGGAATATTTAATTAAATTATTATTTTTAGTTAAATAAATAATGTAGTGTTATAATATAAAAAATGAGTTCTTTATATTATTAAAACATAAACATGAAGAAATGACAAAGCTCGGATGAGATTTGGGCTTGGGCTTGGTGTAATGGGTTTATAAGGCCCATTTTATGTGAAAATTCATAATTCCACCTTGAGATATCATTTAAGAACCTCATTTTTAGGTTTAACAAATTTATAGGCCCATTAATGCACCTATCAAGATGGTTTGAGACTTAAGACAATTTTAGAGGCTATGTAATGATTTAAATGACCATTGGAGGCCATTTATTGTACCTATTTTGGTCTGCCACGAATTTGGATTCCTTAGAGTCTATTGAATGCCCCTCTTCATATAAATAGAAAGTAAGAGGGGTGTTAAAATTAATTCCATTAAATAGAAAGCAAAGGTTGTGCTTAGTGTTTGTAAGTGTTCCTCTTATGAGAGAGTTAATCTATTTTCCTCACCCAAGAGGTTCTTTAGAGTCTTTCTCATATCTTATTCCATCCTTTGCCTTAGAGGGGTGATTATCATCACTTGGATAATAAGAAGATCCCACCAAGGTATTTTCGATTAGTGTTATTTGTGGATATTAAAAGGAAACTTGAATTCATCAATTCAAATTTGATCTAAAATATTCCAACCTTTTTTAGAAGTTACTTTTACTTTATTGTTTTATTATTGTATTTTTTTTTGCTTGTTATATTCTTTGTTGGGTTTTATTACTCCTTCCATTACGTATTTATGGTTGGTAACTATTAGGAATGTGAAATCTCCTTTCATATTTTTATTTAGTTTGACTAGAAAGAGGAACTATAGAATATAGCTTTGGATCATGGAAGACAATGATAGCAGAATCTAGTGGAGGGGGTCCAAAAGTTATGTTTCAAGGTGGTGTAGTGGTCAGGCATCTGATAGGTTCAGTGAGAAAAAGTTTCAACTTACATTTAAGGCTTACAATGATGAAAGGTAAGGGTCATCCCTAACATGTTTTGTGGAAAAGGAGTAGATATGTAAAAGTCATCAAATGGTACATGAAATTAACTTGAAATTTCACTGAAGGTCTGTGATCAAGTGTCGATTTCTATTGGAAAATGAAGGTTTCCATGTTCAATGGTGGGTTGTATGCAAAGTTAGAGGTTGATGGAACCAGATAACCAGTTAAGACCCATTATAATGGTGGTGTGGAACCATATGGACATGTGGAATGCAATTATTTATTATTAGTGATCTAATTGGAAGACTTGGATAAAGTGATTGTAATACTTATAACTTCTAAATAATTAAAGATATAACAGTGTTCTCCCATGTATATAGTACTTAATGTCTAAATGGCATAAATCCAAAATGTTCTTTACTTTTCTATTTTTTTGCTTGAATGTGTTTTTGTTTGTGTTTTATTTGAGTTTGTGAGAATTGGTTGACTCGGTGCAGTGATTTATGGTGAGGTTTTATCTTCATAACTTCCAAAACGTTGAAGTTAGGGGAGTTCCTTTTGGTTGAATAAAGTTCTGATTCTTTATTCTGCTACGCTTAAATTTCTGAACAGCGTATCTTTTGATGATCGGTGGTGGCAGTTCTCCCTACAAGTGGTATTAGAGTTTGGATCATGGCTCGGTAACTTGCACTCAGTATAAAACTCAAGTATATTCACTTTATTATATTAATTTTCTTTTGATTCGGTGGGAGTTATTATATTAGAAGGTGTGGCATTAGAAGAATTCAAGGTCCAAATAGACAAATTTAATGGGTAAAACTTTGGATTATAGAGAAATAAAATAGAATAATATTGTATTCATAAGGTATTTTAAGTTCCATTGATGGGGTATAAACCAAATAAGATGAAGAAATTAGAAGAAAGGATGTAAAAAAAGATACTTGGGTTGGACATGATGTCATTGGCTCAAAATGTGGCCTTTAACATATGGGATGTAAAGATCATGATTAAGATGATGAAAGATATAGAGAACATGTATGGGAATCTGACAACATTGAACATGGTGTTCATGATGTGAAGGTTGTTTGACATGATACTATCAAAATGTAGAACTTTGAATGATCATGTGAATGAATTTAACATGATTTGGAGCCAACTCAAATTGGTGAAATTAAAACCCATATAAGATGTGTGGGTGTTGTTATTATTATCATCACTTTCAGAATTTCATGATGTTGTGGTAATTATCATAAGAAATTATTGTGAGAAAAGCAAGTTAGTTTTTCAGGATGTGAGGGATCTAATTCTAAATGAATAACTCTGAAATAGATAAGTACAATAATATACCAGAACAATGATGAATGTGGAAGTTAGAGGATAACCACCTCATCAAAAGATAAGTTAGAGGAAATCAAAAGGTAAGTCCAAAGATAATATTCAAGGTAAATCGACCAAACCCATCCCTATATGTTGGCATTACAGGAAGAGAAGGAATCTCAAGAAATACTATACATATCATTAGGAGAACTTTCAAAGGACATCTTCCAGATGTTCAAGTTCTGTAAATTCAAATGAAGATAGTAGAAACATGTTGTTGTGTGTCAATATTCTAGTGGAATCGTGTGTCATTGATTTTGGATCATCTTCTATTCAATAACCGGTCAAGGATGCATGGTGAGTTATGTATCAGGAAGGTCTGACAAGGGCTTCAAATAATATTGGGGGACAATTTTCCATTTAAATATGAAATAACATGTAAACACTGAACAATAAACATCCAAGAAAATCTATATGATGCATGAACAAAACCATATAATCTCATATGCAAATCCAACAGCCAACAATGTCAGAGTGATAACAGAAACATGACAAATAATTAAAAAGGCTAAAGGAATAACAAGACCAAAATGAATAAATGACCCCATCCATCCAGCTCCAAGATCTAAATCCACCTACCAAGCCCAAGGTATTAAGGTGAATCGCTAAAGAAATATGATACCTTACCCTTTAATATATCCTTATATATGACATATTTAAACATACTAAAGTTCCCAAGAATGGAGTGAGTATAAACTCAGTAGGATTTTCTCAAAGACTCACCAACTCACATCACTAGGTTAAGAACCAATTAACACATTTATATAAAGAAATTTAAAGAAAATAATTTAAGCAGTTTATATCAAAACCAAAAGAAGTTCCAAGGAAAATAATAAACAATAATTTAAATCATTTCTCATAATTTTTCATACCAAATTACCATGTTTCCACACCCACACACACACACATATTCATTCCAAGTGATAGTTTTATACTCACAAGTGGTCTCTCATCAATCCACCAAGTCATCACTAGGTGGCTAATCACCTTATTCCACAATGGCACACTCCCCATATTATGGATCATGTCCCAATACCTCAATGGTACACACCCATTATATAGGGTCACATTGAAAGTAATGAACTCACACCAACCATGTATTCTAAATTCCTTGCGAAACCATTTCACAACAAAACATTCTTTCTTGAAAAAAATTTATCGAAAACCTTGTATTTAAAAAACCATTCCATAATTTTAAAACCATCATTTTAAAATTACAAACAAAGGGGTTTTCCAAAACCCATCCAAATTCAAAGTCATAACCAAATGGAATTTCCATCAAGAATCACATAAAGATTTCACAAAAATTTCAAGAAAGTCATTTAATCAAAACCAAGCCTTCAAGTTCTAAGTTAAGTGGAAATGAGGGATAATACACCTACCAATCAACAGACAATAAAGATGAGTAATGACACTTATATATTATAGATTTGATCACACCACACCTTCCCTTCAATAGATTCAATTATATCTCATCAATATTTCCATCAAAAAACATATATTTGTCCATAACAGACTAGATCTATGGTTCCAGGAGAGAAGAGAAGAATAAATCTAAGAAGAATGGGGAAGAATATATACTTACTGATGATTCTAGATATCCAGTGCATTTTGATTTGCCTAAAAGTTTCTCCTATATTGAAAAGAATCATCTCTCAAGCCTAAGGAGGGATAGGATTTTGATTCCATGGAGTATTAGGAGACTAATGAGGCTTACAGGGATTAATTTAGATTAGATATAAGATTTTTGGTCTATTAAAAACACAATGCATTTTTATGATGCAAGGTTTGTCAAATAATTCACCATACATGCATGGGATACTAGACAAACACCAGAAAATCGCATTATTTAGCTGCACAATTTATCCAAATCATGCACCAACTGTGCGTAGCGACTATCTCAAGACAAATGGATTGCATGGTTTCCCTTGGGCACCCACATGGTTTGGAAAAACTATGTGCCAATTGTGTGGTGATATTATCCCACTACTATAAGGTTTCATAGTTTTCTAAAGGGGGTGCACAGTTTGTATTAACCATGCTCAAATTGTGCACCTCCAAAAACACCTCCAAAACATCTCAAAAACTCTTTGAACCTTCTAAAACTTAAACCAATCATTATATAAGCTTTTTTTAAGAGGATGGTGCCTTGGCCAGAAAACCAAGGCACAAATATTATAAAAGAAAGAGATTTCAAAAGTCTAAATGACAGAAACATATTACAATCCTTATTATAAAGGGGAGTAAATCAGCAGGAAGATCTTCCAACCAAATGATATTTTGATTGATCCCCTTATTGTAAAGGCCATCAGTAACCATGTTGGCTTCACGATAAATATGAGTGATGATGAAGTTTATGTTGAGAAGTGAGTGAGTGTAGTCCATCCAACATGTGGTGATCATCCACGCAAGGTGTATCACATCATTCTATATCACCTGCACGATGGTGGTCGAGTCGCTCTTGATATAGAGGTTGTTCCAACCATGTTGCTTGGAAAAAGAAATGGCATGAATCATACTCATTATCTCCACCTCCAATGAAGTAGAAAAGCCATAGCTACCATAAAAGGAGATGAGGATCTGACCAAGATGGTTCCTGAAGATGGCACTACAGCCTACAGGACCCAGATTTCCTTTGGATGCACCATCCACATTGACCTTAATCCATCTAGGGAAAGGAGTGTGCTAGAAAACTTTAAAGTTATATCGGGGTTGGCAGAAGTTTCCATCAACATGAAGACATCGCAGAATGCTAAAATCATTCACCGTGTTGTTGCAATAGACCTTTTGGATTGAAGAAGATTCACATATAGAAATGAGGATAATCATTTGACCTGCATTATGTCTAAATGATAAATTGTTATGAATAATTGCATTTCTATCATACTATATCACATGAATATGCTCATAAACAGCAGCAGGAAAATGGTTCTTAATTTGTTGAGAGTTATCCATATCCACACATATCTTTAATTGAGATTTTAAAGAGTCATAAGTCAACCATCTGTAGTCAAATATGTTAAATGCAATGTTCCAAATAGCAAAAGCAGTGGCATAAGAAAGAAAGAGGTGGTTGGTATCTTCTCTGTGTTGATTACAGAGGCTAAATTTGGAGTAGAGTTGAATGTCATGTAATTGGAGGTGATCATGTGTGGGGATCCTATTATGTGATAGATTCCAAATAAGAGTAAGTCTGTAAGGTTTGATCCAAGGTTTATCGAAGTTTTTAATCTAACCAAAATCACTTTCTAAGTTACAAAAAAGTGGTTGTAAAAGTTTTTAGAATTGATCATACCATTATGAGCAGGTTCCCAAATTAATAAATCGTCGTTATTAGAGAAAGGGTAGTTGTCAATGGACTTCGTAATGGTGTTAGGGAGCTGATCATTTTGAGAATATATCTGATAGAAAGGGTGGCATTCACAGGTCTTTGTTCAGGAGGGACCATGGAGATTAAATGAGAGCCAATCCAATTATCCAAAAAGAAGTTCATAGAAGAATATCTAGAGACCATCCATCTAGTGTTGTTCATAATAGAGGAAAAGTATTTCTTTATGGATGTCCGAATAGAAGAGGTGAGAAAATTCTAGTTACCTTTCTTAATTTTTTCAAGGAATCTATTTTTTAGAAAAGCAATGGGGTCAGATTTATTATAGAGAAGAGTCCAAGTGAGCCTGGATTGAAGAGCCTCATTGAAGTAGTTAAGATTTTTGATGCCTATACCACCTTTGTCGAGGGGTTTGTAACAGTTCTACCAGGGGATGATTACAAGTTTTCTTTCCATAGTTCTACCAGTCCAAAAAAATTTTTTGATTGAGATATTAATCTTTTTTATTAGAATAGTAGGCCATTTGTAGACCATCATAGAGTAACCAATTTGAAAACAATAGTAGATTTGAAAAGGCATATTCTACTCGCTATGGATGGAGATTTTCCTTTCCAAGAGGTTAACTAGGTATGAACTTGGTCAATAATAGTAGAGAAATGACAGGATTTGGGTCTTCCCCAAAATATTGGGATACCTAGGTATGTAAAAGGGAGAGATCCCTCTTTAATACCTAGGCCATTTATAATATTTCCCTTCCTGTTTGGGGGAAAGTTTTTTCCAAAGTAGACAGAAGATTTTTTCCAGCTAATGGATTGCCCAGAAATCTCCTCATAATGTGCGAGAGCATTTTTTAGGTTTTGAATGTTCCTTTTATCACCTTGAAGAAAAAGAATAATGTCATCAGCATATAAAAGGTGGTTGGGGGCGTTCACATTTCTTGAGACATGAATGGAATTGATTTTGTTTTTATCAACAAGACAAGTGAGCAAGTGGCTGAGATAGTCCTTCGTAATGGAGAAAAGGATGGCAGAGAGGGGTCACCTTGTCTAACACCTTTGGTGCATTTGAAGTAGCCCCTGGGGGAGCTGTTGATCAGAATGGAAATAGAGGCTGAGTTGAACAAAGTTCTGATAGTAGTGATAAAGGTGTCATTAAAACCAAAATAATTAAGTAACTTGAAAAATAAAACTCCAATCCATGGTATCAAAATATTTTTTGATTTCTAATTTAATGGAAATATTACCACCTATGGTAGCTTTTTTTAAAGTTTTAATACACTTTGAAGCAAGATAGATACAATTTTGAATGGATCAACCCTTAATAAACCCAAATTGATTCTAGGAGACAATTTTGTCAGTGATAGGTGAAAGTTTTTTGGCAATGATTTTTGTGATAATTTTATAAAGTGTGTTAATGAGAGCAGTGGGCCTAAACAAGTGAATTTTCAAAGCATTGTCAGCTTTAGGAATTAAAGAGAGGAATTGGAAATTTAGGCCATGAGGGAGAACACCTTTAGAGAAAAAAATATTTAACAAGTTTAAAAACATCAAATTGGATAATTTCTGAGTACTGTTGAAAGAAGCCATTGTTGAATCCATCAGGACCAGGAGCACTATCAGGATTAAGACTAAAGACAATGTCCTTAATTTCATGATCAATAGGAATGTTAAGAAGAAAGGTGTTGTCGTCATTATTGAACACCATAGGTATGATCTCAGGTAATAGGTCCTTTTTATTATTAGGTCCATTAAAGATAGATGAAAAATAAGAGACAATATGATTAGAAATATCATCATCATTGTCTAAAATTCTATCTTTGTCCTTTAGAGAGGCTAGCGGTCTGTAGGGTTTTCTATCTCTTTGAAGAGAGTTATAGAATTTAGTGTTTCTATCACCGTTGGATAACCATTTAACTTTGAAGGCTTGTTTCTTCGTATTCTCCTGAAAAGTGAGTAAATAATTGAGTTTAACCGAGATATTGACTTCATGGTTCAAATCAGTGCTGAAGTTGGATCTAGTATTTATGTTTTGAATTTAACTAAGTTCATTATCAAGAAGAAGGATGTCATTGTTAATTTTTTTGGCATGAGAGCTACACCAACTTTTGAGAATCTATTTAAGAGATTTTAATTTGACAGTACAAGCAAAGGCATCATTGTAGTGTATCATGGAAATCCAAAAATTCTTGATGATGTTAGTGCATTCAGTGTTAGAGAACTATGCATTATTAAACCTAAAAGGAAGAGAGAGTTTCACAATTTTGGTGTAGAAATTAACCAAAATAGGGTGATGGTTAGAGTGAATCTTGTGGAGGGTAGTTCTGGAGATAGTGTCCCATTTATCTAAAGTAGATATGTTCATGAAGGATCTATCCAATTTGGAAGCAACCACCCTATTGAGGTTCTTTCTATACCAAGTGTATTTGGAACCCGTGAGATTTATTTCAATATGGTTATTGTCTTTAATTGAGGTTTTAAATTCTCTCATGGAGATCGTGGCATGTGAGGGTCCAATTTTCTCACTTGAATTGAGAATAGCAATAAAGTCCATAGTTACAAGCCAAGGTGTGTTAATACAAGAAGCTAAGTAGGAAAGGTCATCCCATAGGGGCCTCCAATCTTGATATCTATTCTTGGAATAAATAAAGAAGTAGAAGATATGAGTGCCATCAAAAAATAAAATCACAAGTGATGTCTTGTTCTAAAATGTTAAAAATGTTAACATTTTGGATGGAGGAGTGTGAAAAGATACAGAGAGAATCAAAATATGAGGAGTTTTTTGTGACTCCAATAAAGGAGTAACCATATTGAAATAAATGATGGTATTTAGAAGAATAATTAAATTTAGGTTCAGCAGTAGAAAACAAAGTTGGATAGTGGGTGTTAATAATTCTTTTTAAAATAGAATATGTGTCAGAGTTGGTGATACCTTGACAATTCCAAAATAGGATCTTCATTTAAATCTAAATTTGGTGTTAGAACTCCTTTTTTTTGTTTCCCGAGCCTTTGTGTCTAGAATATATTCTGATCTTTTTAGTGTTGTTTGGGTTCTTTTTCTTATCCTGGTTGCTTTTAGAAGTATCATGAGGGATGTTTGAATTACCTATTTTGTGTATTATCCTTAAAGGAATTAGTGAAGGGGTTCAGTATAGGTAAATTAATAGGTTCATTACTAATATTAGCAGTATGGTCAGCATCTTGGTTAGTAAACCGGTTCACATATTGAGAATGCATAACAGAATGATCAAATACCTGGGCAGTACTAACAGAGGCATTGAAAAAAAGGGGAGGATCTTTACCTTAAGGAGTTGAAGAGAGGTTGTCATGTGAGTTACCTGAGTGATTTACCAGGTTCTGCCCAGAGCTGTCCAGAGAAGCCTTTACAGTCTCTTTCGAGCTGTGAATCTTCTCAATATGAGTGTCACTGTTCGAGTTTGAATTCACAAAAGGGTTACATTTTTTATGCTCAGAATCCTTCATCACAGCCAGCTTGTTCTGGTCATCATGAGTATCAAGTATTGTGCTAACCTGTTTTGATTCACAGTCCAATGAAGAATAAGGGTGTGAATTTTGACCATTGTCAATCTCCATACCATTAAAATTTTCACTGTAAATGGGTTGTGTTTTAGTACCTTTAGAAGGGTCCAAAGGGGTAGCCACTGTAACCAAGTATGTCAAGGTAGTGTGTGTTGCAATGTTCATGTCCTCAGGTAGTGAAGGGCTTGTATTATCTCTTTCTTTTGTGTCCAAACCCAAGGGTGGGTTTGGTTGGCCTTGCAAGCTGGGTGAGACAGTTTTCTTGGGTATTGTCCCTGTACCATCCAGAACACCAACCGAATTCCCAACATGCTTGTCAATTGTCTTTCTTTTAAGTCTGAAATTTTCCATATTACAGTTCAATAGAACATTTCCTATTACAGGTGTGTTAGAGGAAACAGTACTAATGGAGTGAGAAGAGACCATATCTTCAGTTTCCCTATGTTCAATTTCCTTTTTCTATTTAATAGCATCCATAACCAGGGTCACAAGCTCATCGAGGAGGTGAAGATCGTTATTTTCCTCCTCCTCTACAAGTTCATTCCAGGAGGCATTTAAGTTATTGTTCAAATCCATTTATTTATGTGGTTTTTTCACCCATAACGCATGCCTTCTTTTAGAGGTTTTTGGGATATAAATGGTGGGTGCCTTGCTTTTTTTGTTATTTTTGATTTCTTTCCATTCATTTTCTAAAGGTTGGGCCACTTATTGTTTCCTAATCACCCAACAATTTGTTATGATATGGCCAATGAGTTTACAGAATTTACAGAATGGTGGTTTTCTCTCATATTCTATCCTAATTTTCGTTTTGTAGTCTTTGGCATTGAAACTTATTGTATTAGGAAGCTGTGAAGCAAGTTTTAACTCCACCATAACCCTTGAAAAGAGGCCCAATTCAGCATTCAATGTTCGCTAGTCAATTTTAAGGGGCAAACCAATACAAGAAACTATGTCATTGAGGATTTTAGGATTCCAAAAGAACCAATTCATCCCATGCAATCGAACCCGTACATGTGCCATTTTATTCCTATGAATGTATGGGTTGAAAGAATAGTCCCAATCAGAAATCCTAAGAAACCCATGTTTAAGATAGAAGTTACCTATTTGTCATACTCTATCAAGGTCACATTGCGAGTTAAATAGTATGTGAAAATATTCGCGGCCTATGGGTATCAATTTTCAGTCTAAAATAGCCCAATAATGTGAAATTATAGGTTATAAATCTAGTAAGGTCTAGGGGCGATCACCTTTAAGGTATGAGATGCAGCCCAAGATGGAGAATTTACATAGTAGCGCATGTTGTTGGAGTGCTTCTGGGTATGCTTCAACTGAGAATCCACCATCTTTGAGCTTCTTGAAAAAGGAGGCTTCATTGTTGTGTATTATTTGCTCAAATTCGTACCTTTGAGCACATCTAGGAAGGAGACACTTCTAGATATACCCGCAATCGAGTGATTGGGAGTTCCATTGATCGTTTTTCCTTCGACGTGCTCAGCATCGCCGCCTTTCCCATCAAGCATCTGAATCCTGAAGAGGTGGGAGTCGAATCTCCCTGACACAAGAAAATCAGCCATGAGAGAAGAGAATCGAGAGTTAGAAAACCCTAATCACACAGGTTTAGAGAGAGATGGTCTCCCATCTCTCTAAATTCCGTCTTTAGTAAGAAACCATTATATAAGCTTAAATTTCATAAAACAAGGGTAAAGTACCTAAAACGGGGGGGGTGAAACATTCTATCCACCATTGTTCTTTCCATCCTTAGAAAGTAAAAAAAATTATGGTGATTTGGAAGAGCTCGATCCATTGCTCTAAATTTTCCTTCTCATGCTCTCATGTCTCTTCATGAATCTGACCATGCTGCTATAAAACTCATACTAAATTGATACTTTTCTTATGTAATATCTTCTCCCGTCTATCCACAATCTGTATCAGTACATGAATAAACATAGCATTCAATTCAAGATCGATAGGGTCTCATCGAATCACATGGTCATGATCAGGTTGGTACTTCTTCAATTAAGATACATAAAACACATTATACATGGAAATGAACCTCATAGGTAGAGCCAACTGATATGATACATCACCAACACATTCTAGTATCTCAAAAGGTATAATGTACTGATGATAAAACTTCCCCTACTTACCAAAATAACAATGTCCTATCCTGGGAGATATTCTCAATAACACATGATTACCCACCTCAAATAATAATGGTCATCTACGATGATCCACATATGATTTCTGACAACTTTGATCCAACACCATTCTCTTTGTAATCATTTGAATCTTCTCCATTATTTCGTGTACATGCCTAGGTATGATAAGTGAAGTATCACCTATTTTCACCCAACAAATTGGAGAAAAACATGGACAACAATACAATACTTTAGAAGGATTAATATGTATCGAGTCTTGATAGTTATTATTGTATGAGAACTCCACTAATGGTATATGCTCTTCCCGTGAGCCTCCAAAATCCATTAATTAATCCCTAATAATGTCTTCCAATGTTTGTATCATAATCTTTGATTGTTCATCCTTTTGAGGGTGATAATATGTGCTCATATTCAACTCTTTTCTAATAGATTGTTGTAAGTATTTCCAAAAATCAGATATGAACCCAGGGTCTTAGTCTGACATAATTGACATTGGTATGCCGTGAAACTTTATAACTTCTTGAGTATAGAGTTTGTAAAAGTATTCTACTATATTTTATTCATGAATATAGATAAATTATGATGACTTCATGGGCTAATTTGGAATCACCCATATGGAATCATGTTTCCTATCTATTCTTGGTAGTCCCTCCACAAAATCCATAGTTATTTTCTCCCATTTCCACATGACAACTAGTAAATAATGCAATATACTAGCTGGAAATTGGTGATATACCTTGTCCTGGTGGCAAGTGAGGCATCTCAAGATAAAATCCACCATTTTTCTCTTCATTCCAACCCATCAAAATTGTGTTCTCAACACTATGTACATTTTTTGGATAGCAGGATGAACAGACCATTTTGAATGGTAGTAGGGATTTAGAAGTTGTTCCTAATAACTTATAGGAACAAAAATATGATCTCTAAAATACATCATAGATCTCATATCTAGAATCTATCCCTCAATGGTCTCCCCACCATTGAGTTTTGACCTTGTGGACAAACATTCTAGATCATATTTATTAACACCCCCTACCCGTGCAACCAAATAAGGAACAAAGGAAACTAAAAATAAAACATTAGAATTAACTTTATTTATATAATATGTATGTATATCAGCTACAACAGAACTATCATTGATCTAAATCATCATTAACTAACTAGTTATACAGCTTCCTACTCAATGCATCTACTATATAATTCCCCTTACCGAGTGTATACATCAAGTCAAAGTCAAAAATTTGAAGATATCTCATTCATCTTAATTTCCTTAAGTTCAATTATCTTTGTGAGAAAATGTGTTTCAAGCTCTTATGATCCATAAACACTATAAATTTCTCACCAAAAAGATAATGATACCAAGTCTTCAAATCATGTACTATAATAGCTAGTTAAAAATCATGTGTTGGGTAGTTTTTCTCATATACCTGTACCTATCATGAGCCATAAGCTGTGATGTGATCTACCTATATGATAACACATCCCAACCCAGATCTTGATGCATCACAATAAATCGTATAGCCTTATCCAAATATAGAAAGCATAAGGATAAGTGCTGAAGTAAGAAGAACCTTAAGTTCTTGGAATGATTTCTAACATTCAACATTCCATTAGAAAGGGATGCCTTTTCTTGTCATGTCTATCACTAATGACGCAAGATGTGAAAAATAACGAACAAAGTGTCTGTATTATCTTGCTAATCTAAGAAATCATCATATTACAAAAACATTCTTCAGTGGTTTCCATGAGGTAACATCCTCTATCTTTTCAAGATATACATAAAAAAAATTCAGAAATAACATGCCCAAGGAAAGTACCTCTTGTATCCATAAATCACAATTTGATAGCTTATAAAAAGGTGATTCTACCATAAGATGCCCAACGCTATAGCCAAGTGTTTCTCGTGATCTTATTTAGTTCTATAATACACCAGTATATCATCCATAGATGCCACTACAAATGAATCGAGATACCTTTAAAAGATTTGATTCATCAATGCCCAAAATACTATCGATGCATTCATAAGACCAAAGGGCATAACCATGTACTCATAATGGTCATAATGACTCTGAAAATCTGTCTTCAGAATATCCTTCTTATGAACTTATAGTTGGTGATACCCTGAATGTAAGTCAATTTTAGAGAACCATTGGGCTTCCATCAATTGATCAAACAGATCATTAATTCTTATAAGAGGATACCAATTATTTATCATAACTTGGTTAATCTTATGATAATCTACACAAATCCTAAGAGTTTCACCCACCTTATTTACAAAAAGAACTAGTGTTTCCCATAGGGATGTGCTCAATTGAATGAACCCTTTGATTTTTATCTCTTCTAACTGGACTTTCAATTTGATAAATTTCATTAGTGTCATCCTATAATATGGAAAAGAAATAAAATTGGTCCCCAATAGGAGATCAATCATAAACTCAAATTCCCTTTTGGGTGGAAATCCCAAGAAATTATCAAGAAAGACATTAAGAAACTAGTCAACTATAGTCGTAAAATCTCTATTTTTCATTTCATCCATAGATGTTAATGTAACCACTATCAACTGATAGGAGATGGTTCCAACCACCAATAATAAAGTTCATTCTCTACTTGAATCCACTTCCCAATATCCTTTAAAGATATTTTTAACACCATATGATGATATGAAACTCACTTTTCAAGAATAATGGTCGACATGGTATTTGGATTTCATAAACTAATACATTCCCAAAATCAATCCGTAGATGCACATATCAAGGAAAGAGAAGTCCCATACCAATTCTGATCCATCAATAGTCATTGTACACACTGCACACTTAAAAGATCAACACTCTCATTGTCCAAGGAGAGTTTGCAATTTAAAAATAGATGGCATCATCTAAACACACAAACTTATAAGGTTAACAAAATGAGAAGAAATAAAAGAGTGGTACACACTCATAATAAACAAGGCCTACATAAGGGTAGAATTCACATAAATCATACCTAGTACTGTTGAAGGACTAGATTGATCATCCGTTATCACTTGCTCTGCACCATAAAATTATTTACCTTTTTTCCTTTCTCTTTATTTACCTATTGAGAGTTTTGGTGTTTCTAGAATCACCTTGACTCTATTGGTTCTGAGAATGAGATTTATTATGATGAGATCATTGTTACAACCCCCTCCCTCAAAAGATACCACAATGAGGGGAGGAATATAATGACCCTTAAGTCCCACATCCAGTAATCCCTGGGTTGGATACTAGCACTGAGAGTATAAAAATATCATACAATGGGAGGAATTACCCTCTAATAATAATATAAGATCAAGATATAAGATAAATCATCCACAAGAAACTATATAACATAATATAAAAAGAAACTAAAAACAATCTCAAAATGAATGTATAAATAAAACTGATACAGATAAAAGTCTCTAAAGTAAAATACCCAAAAGTAAATCTAAAGTAGCGACACAGCTACTATCTAAGATCTGAGTTAGTAATGTCTAGCATATTTCCCATAGTCCTCCTCAAAACATGAAAAAGGTTTTATATACATAGGGTGATCATACAGGTATGCTAAGTAGGAAAACCAAATTATATCATGCACATGTGAAAGAAACATACTAATGCACCTGTGAAAAAACAGAAGAACCAACAACACATAAATAGGTCAACTATCTATCCCAACCTCACTAAGGAATGCTCACCAAATAACATAAGCCAAGTATAATAACATAATAAGAAGCATATCGATGAAGGGTACCCTACACCACTTTCCCACTAATTTACTACTCTCCCACCCCAATGTCATACATCCTAACACTCCCATCCCTTCCAAATAACATATACCATCACCTCATAGCACGTTCACATCACATCATGCTCGTAGACATCTAGGACACCACCCCACATCACGGTCACATCACGTCATGCTCGTAGACACCTAGGTCATCACATCACAACCACTACCATAATCATAGTAGTAGGGTATCGTGAACATGAAGGATATAAACCTTGTGACCTCCTCATACCATGAAAGACGTCCATCATAGGCTGCCCCATAGCACGATCATATCACATCTATCCCGAAGACACCTGGGCTACTGCCCCCACGGCACAATCATATCACATCTCACCCGAAAACACCTAGTCCATAGCCCCATAGAATGATCACATCACATCTCACCCAAAAACACCTAGGTTATCACCTAGTGCACTAACAGACCTCCTTTCATCACATCATGTACATATCTACTCTCCTAGAAGAGAGAGTGATAAAGAGCAGGTTTCTGACCATCCATCCTCATCACTAAGATGTTGGAAAAAACACCCCTATGTGAATATAAAGGTGTTGATGTATAGTTCTCAATGTGGGTGGGGCATATAGAAATTAAAAGAATATATAAGTATATAAATATAGCCACACACTAGTCCAACCTGTGGGTTCACAAACAAACACTAACCAACTCACAACATCCCCAATTTCACTGCCATCTCTAAATGCATAACACCACACAAACCACAAGCCATATTTTACATTTCCAACCAATTTTCATTATCCATACCATTAATTTAATTATTAAGAATCAAACATATTTAATCACACATCTCATCATTTATTTGTTCATTAATCATTTCCATCCCATTATCCAAACCAAACCCCAGCCATTTAAAAAATTATTAAACAATTATTTATTCCATCACTACCCAATAATTTAGCACAAAGAAACCACACATCACAGGAAGCTCATAATATCTATCACACCATCACCTCACAGCCCCAAAAGCATGGCAAAAAAACCACCACCTCACCACCCCAAAATCATGGCCAAACAACCACCAACTTGTCACCCCAAAATCATGGCCACATCTCACCCAACAGCCCCACATCGCATCACAAACACACATCGTTTCCCCACAACATGACCACACTTCACAACACATCAAATATCATTTTATATATTTAGCAGAGGGGCTTTTAGAACATTCCACTTTATTTTAGGGGCGTTATCACACAAACCACAATCCCAGGGCAACCATTTCATTAGTCAAATATAAGTGGTTAGTCAATTTCAATTTGAGGGTGACATCACAAAAATCACAATAGACACAATAGTAAAAACACATATCATCTAGTTAAAAAAAATTCCCTAATGACCATAATTTTCAACAGGGCATCAAGACCATATAATCCATCATATCACAATAATATCAAAGCTGTAAAAACATGTGAATCATTCCCCTTTTCCCTCTTAAATTTCAATTATCCAATTATTTATCTTTGATTAAGATAGAATAATCATATCCCATAGATAAACTAGAGTAAACCCCTCTTACATGATACATAATAAAGAGAAATGATGGATTCTCTATATTAAAGAAGCTTTTCAATCTCACTACACACCACAGGGGAAAAAAGGGATGCCCAAAAACCACAACTACATTAAAAACACATAGATCAACCTAAACCACACCCTAAGATCATAAAAACATATCCCAAATCACACCCCAAACCAAGATAACATTACCATAGTGAATCACTAAGAAAAGAATGAAAGAAACCCGCAGGGAAAGGAGAAAGCACTCACCGTAGATCACCAACCAACAACCACTACAACCAATGGATTAAAGTGGAAGGAAGGGGGTTAGAAGATACTATTAAGGAACCTAGGGATCTTCCAGAATGAGATATGAAGAGAGAAGTTGAATGAAAGGAAAATTGGCTGAGAAAATGACTTAAAACCTGGAATCCCACTAGTTTCACATCATGTAAATATCACACGGTGTGTAATTCATGAGTTTCCTAAAAATTAAAACTTTTAATTAAAAACACATTACCTCAACTTTATTTAATTACACTTCATGAATTGCATTATCATGACATGAATTAGTCTCATGGGGTCCCCCTCTTCCCACATACAATCCATGAACCAGCTGGCTATACAAGCCATGAACCACCTTTACATGTTGTGTAAACAATACATGATTTGTATTTTCTGCAACAGCTCTGTTGCACCTCCAACCACCATGGAACCTCCTCAAGCCTCCTCTGAAACACCTTCATCACCCAAAATTGGAAAAGTTACAGACTGTGGAGGCACAAACCATTGCATCAGATACCTCTAAAATGATTCTCTCCCTCAAGAATCCAAAACCAAGCCCAGAATGAAAGGGGTCTGAACAACCACCCCATGAGATACCTCTCAAGGATATCATTACTCCCTGATGCCAAAACCATCCAAACAC
This sequence comes from Viscum album, assembly GCA_963277665.1. NCBI lineage: Eukaryota > Viridiplantae > Streptophyta > Magnoliopsida > Santalales > Viscaceae > Viscum > Viscum album. The sequence goes on along the minus strand of OY728125.1, from coordinate 1,548,784,552 downwards.
ACCAAACCAAATGGACAAAAAAACGTACCGTACAACCTCATAATTACATAGACACAACACCACAACCATCCAACCTTCACATAGAACAAACCAGTAACTTCTACAACTAACAAACTGCACAACCATGAACACAAAAATTAGGAAATTCTATCCTCCATGTAAAGATATTATCTACTCTAGGTGGAACTGACTCACTTGCATGGGTTTAATTGTACCTTAGTATAATGTGTATCGATTAGGAATTTTCATATTCTATAATTTTATCAAACATCACACATTACAAAACAAAGAAAATAACTCATCTCATAAAATAGAAGGATAAAACATCACATCACAAAGAAAAATATAGTAGAGAAAAACTCAAAACAACTCTATGTATTGGGAAAGTATTTGTGTCTCTTACTCCCAAGTAATATCCTCCTAGACACCATGCCTCCACAACATGCAAACCAAGGGTATGTTTCTTCCTCACAACACTTTCTCCCAATTATCCTAGATCTTTAATGGATACTCCATGAATATCACATCATCCTTGATATCTAAATCTCCCAATTCAATTTCATGGGATTCATCTTGAAGATAATGATGAATTTGGGAGACATGAAAGGCTTCGTGGAACCTCTCCAGACATGGTGGAAAATTTCAATTGATATGCCACCTCGCCAACTCGACTTAGTACTTCATATGGACCAACAAAACTAGGAGAAAGCTTACTCCCCATACTAAACCTCTCTTATCTATATCAAGAGGAAGCCTTCAACAACAAGTGGTCCCCAACCTCAAACTCTAAGGGACTCCTCCTATGATTGGAATAAGACTTATGCCAGTCTTTTGATACTTTAATCCTCTCTTAAACTAACTGAACCTTTTCTATTATGCTCTGTACCACATCGGGACTAAGAACTAATATCTCCCCAACCTTCATCCAACACAATGGAGAATAACATGGTCACCCATACAAAGCCTCAAATAGAGCCATGTCGATGGATGATTGATAGTTGTTGTTGTATGTAAACTCGACTAAAGCTAGGTGTCATACCCAAGATTCACTAAATTCCAAGACACATGCCTGAAACGCGTCTTAAAATGTATAGATGGTCTGCTTTGTCTTCCCATACGTATGAGGGTGGAAAGTAGTGTCAAGATGTAACTGGGTGAAAAAAGTGTGTTTTAATCCCCTCAAAACCCATGAGGTAAAATGTGCATCCTGATCTAAGACAATGGAACTCATAAATCCATGCAATTTCACCACATCATCCATATACCTCTTAGCCAAATCATCCACTATGCCCGACTCCTTGATCGCCAAGAAGTAGGTTGGTTTCATCATCTGATCCATGATTACCCAGATAGCATCACAACCTCCCTGAGATTAGGGTAACCTCGTGAAAAAATACATTGATATGTCATCCCATTTCCACTCGGGAACATCCAAAGGCTGCAAAAATCTGCTAAGAATGTGATATTCGACCTTTACCTACTGGAAAACCAAGCACTTCACCACAAACTCCACCATTTCCCATTTCATCTCGGGCCACTAAAATTGTATCCTTAAACCATGGTATATCTTGGTAACTCTTGGGTGTACCATCAAAGGTGAGATATCAAACTCATGAAGGACTCCCACACACATCGCTACCGGAACAAAAAAACTCCCACGAAACAATATCTGGTTCCAACCATCCTCTAACCATCCCTCTGGAGCATCACTATAGACAACACACTTATGCATCACCTTTGCCTTTGAGCCTCCCCATTGAGACTCATCCACCTATTTCATCAAATAAGACTATGTTTACATCTAAAAAAAATATTCTATACCTTTATTCATACTTGAATTTAAGTGAAAGGTTGTCAACTCCTTCATTCCTCTCTAAGCATCCCTAGACTTCTAAACAACATCCCTCCTCAAATTTCTACTCAAAGTGTTGGCCACAACATTCCATTATCTTGTGGTGTGGGAGATCTCAAAATCATAATCCTAAATAAAATCCATCCACCTCTATTACCTCAAATTCAGATCACGCTGAGAAAATATATGCCTCAAACTCTTGCGATCTGTAAAGGTCAAAAAGAACTCCCCAATGGATTAATGTCACCACAAATTCAGTGCAAACACAATCGTTGCTAACTCCAGATCATGGGTGGTATAGTTACACTCTTGGGGACACAACTTCCTAGAACTATAAGAGATCATTGCTCACTATTGGATCAACACGCATTCCAAGATCAAATGGGAAGCATCACAAAACAACTCAAACATTACACCCTCTTTGGGAAACTAAAGAACTGGAGCATTGAATAAATCCCCCTTAGGATAATCAAACACTATCAAACACTGATCAATCCACACAAAAACCAGGTCCTTCCTAGTCAACACTATAAATATGGCTACAACTCAAGATAAATCATATACAAACCTTCAATAATAGCACACGATACTAAGAAAACTACGAACCTCTACCAAGTTCTTTGGTGCTTCCCAAGAAAAAACTACCTAGACCTTCGATGAGTCCAATGCCACACCCTGATGAGACACCACATGCCCAAGAAAACTCACCTCTCGCATCCATATCTCACGCTTGGATAACTTTCCTTAGAGCTGGTGGCATTGAAAAACCTGCAAGATAGCTCTAAGATGATAGGTATGATCCTCATCTGACTTTAAGTTGATCAATATGCCATCGATGAATACGATGAAAAACCAATCCAATAACTCATGGAACACAGATTTCACAAGCCCCATGAACACGAATGGTGAATTCATAATACCAAATTGAATGACTATAAACTCGAAGTGCCCATGCCTACATTTGAAGGCATTCTTCAGGATATCGCCCTCCTTTTCCCTCAAATGGTGATATCCAGACCACATATCAATCTTAGAAAACCAATTCACCCCTCTCAACTGGTCAAAAATATTTTTTATCCTTGGAAGAGGGTAATGGTTCTTAACCATCACTCGATTCAACCTCCAGTAGTCTATACACAACCTCATACTACCATCCACCTTCTTGAAAAACAATATTGGAGCACCCCACAACAACACACTAAGTCAGATTAAACCCATATATATAAGATCATCAATCTAAATCCTCAACTCCCACAACTCAGAAGGTGTCATATGATAAGGACCCATGGAAATTAGAGAAGCACCAGGTTGTAAGTCTATCCTGAACTCAACATGATGTTGAGGGGTAGCATCACAACCTCTACAGGGAAAACATTTAGAAACTTCCCAATGACCTAGGGGACCTCCACTATTTCAGAGTCTATTGATTCATTGATAACTCATCCATCAAATAAATAATGGGCTCCACACACTGACTTCCCACCATACAACCCCACTCACCAACAAAAAACCACACATTGGACATCCACATATGAAAACATGACTCTCCTTTGAAAGTATTAAATAACATTACATACATAATACAACAAATTTATTCATAGGATGACATTGTATGTATGCATATATAGCAAGAAAAGATCCACACAAGATTAATTTGGCCCCATCACCAGCCTACACCCTCGATACACATCAAACAAGTTGTTCTGGCCTCTGACTAGCATAGTAAAAATTAGGGGCATGATAAGACTCTCTACATCTATCCCCAAAGCATGGAATAGAGTGGGTGAAACAAAGGAGTGAGAAGATCCTAAATCAAACAAGTCACAAACAAGCATACTAAACAAACTGATCATGCCTCTCATGGTCTTTGGACCCTATGGCACTACTACCACCACTACATTAAATTGATCATGTACAGCTCCTCCACCTATCTACTAACAACCACATCCATGACCACACTTAAGTTGAGGTCCCTGAACACGAGGAACATCTTGACTTCGGTCTCTACCCAATCCATCTCCTCTCAGTGGAGCATAAGCCTGCTGCCCCTGCCGGTGAAACAGTATCATTGGAAATTGCTACTAAGGTTGGCACTAAACTTATCCACCTCCTCCAAACTGAGCTTAGGGAAACACTGGGAATTGGTTCTATTGATGGCCACAAACCCCAAAACCAAAACACATTGGCCTTATATCTCCAGTAAAATCATGGAAACCACTAGCCATAGAAGGATGAAAGAAAAATTGTCGAGGTATACTCCCCATCAATTGAAACCTCAAAGGTCCCAGTGCCTGAGACCTATCACTGACAACTTTTCTCCTCGAGGAACCCTACTAATTACCCTCTCATGGAAAACCTCTTTGAGAGTGCATTATCTTGATTACCTCTACCTTATTTTAAACCTACAGATACTTTAGCAATGTAAATGGAGTAACTGCATACTGAATAAAAGGACGAAGTGCCTCCTCAAGATGTCTTGTATGAGAATCCTCATATAAAAAAAAGATCTAGGGAAAAGTACAGAAGGTCCTTAAACTTGATTACCAACTCCCTCACTGAAATAATCCCTTATTAAAGAGAGAATATCATGCCTCTTTAGTGCCTTCATGGTCAATGAAAGGAACTATGCTCGAAAATCCTTCTAAAAGTCAACCCGTGAAACATATGACTCCTTCCGCTCTCCCAGATACATCGCCTACCACTAACACACAACTCCTCGTATCTGACTAACTAACAAAGGGACCCATTGTCCTACTAGGGCTCAGATCAAACTGAAAGTGATCTTGAGCTACTCTTTCCAGATCTCTATCTACACATCTAAAACATTGAACTCATACTTCCCCAAATACTACTTATAGAAATCACGCAACTTCCATTTCCACTAATCCTCCTCCTCAACTGGATCAACCCTTTGGTGATCAACTAGATCAACCTGTTGAACCTCAACTACCTAAGACACATGTAGACGAAGAACAAGATCAAAGATTTCCTAAGACCAAGTAGTATGGAATTTTATTTATATTCATTTTAATTCACTTTATTCATTTTAAACTTCCCAAAACAACCCAACTCAAATAGGAACACAAGTCATCATAATGCATGTACCTATCTTAGGTCTCTACCCTACAAATAGGTCCACCTCACTTGGTCATTCAATAAGCTCAAAGTCCATGAACTGGATCATGGAGGGCTATAAAATCTCTTCTCTTAGCCGGTATCCCTGACCTATGTCATATATCTAGGTCAATTGGAATTATTTTCATACCAACCCATGAAATCCTCACTATGTCTAACTCCAAAATTCATCCTATATCTCAATCATCGCCTTTGATACCACTCTATCATGACCCCCTCCCTCCAAAGATACCATAGTGATGGGAGAGAGATAATGACCCCTGAGTCCCACCTTCAGTAGACCCTGGGTTGGCGACTATCATTGAGGGTATAAAAATATCATACAATGGGAGGAATTACCCTCTAATAATAATATAAGATTAGGAGATAAGATGAAACATCCATAAGAAACTCCATGACATAATATAAAAAGAAACAAAAAACCATCCAATAATACATGTATAAATAAAACTTATACAAATAAAATTCTCCAAAGTAAAATACCTAAAAATAAAGCTAAAGTAGTAACACTGTAACTATCCAAGGTCTAAGGTAGTAATGTCCATAATGGTCCATGTAATACTCCTAGAAACCTGAAAAATATTTTATATATGTAGAGTGAGCATACAGGTATACTTAGTAGGAAAACTAAAGTCTCTTGTGCACATGTGAAAGAAGCATACTAACACACCTATGAATAAACAGAAGAATCAACAACACCTAAAAAGGTCAGCTATCCATCCAAACCTCACTAAGGCATGCTCACCAAATAATACAATCCAAGTATAATAACATAATAAGAAGCATGTCGATGAAGGGTATCCTACACTGCTTTCCCACTGAAATTATACTCTCCCAACCCAATGTGTACATTTTAGTGCTCCCATTTCTTTTTAATAAGATATACCACCACCCCATAGCATTGTCACTTCACATCATGATTGAAAACACCTAGGTCACTGCCCCATAGCATGGTCACATCACATCTTTCCCACAAACACCTAGGCTATCACATCAAAACCACTACCATAACTAGTGTAGTGGGGTATCATAAACATCAAGGACATCAACCTTGTTCCCTCATCCTACCATGACTGACCCCCACCATAATCCACCCTACAACATGGTCATATAACATCTCACCAAAATACACCTAGGCCACCGCCCCATAATATAGTCATATCACATCTCACCCAAAAACACTTGGGCCACCGCCCCACAGTATGGTCACGTCACATCTCACCTGAAAACACCTGGTCCATCACCTAGTGCACTAATAGACCTCTAGCCATTACAACCTGTGCATATCTACTCACTGGGGAAAAAGAATAATAAAGAGTGGGTAGTCATCCATCTATCCTCATCATTAGGATGTTGGAAAAATCACCCCTTTGTGAATATATGAGTGTCATCACATAGTGATCGACATAGGTGGGGTGCGCATAAAAATCACAAGGATATACAAGTATATATATATATATCCACACAAAATCCCAACCTATGGGTTCACAACCAAACACTAACTAACTCACAACATCCCCAATTTATCTACCATCTCTAAATGCATAACTCCACACATGACACAAGCCACATTTCACATTTCCAACTAATTTCCATTATCCAAACCATTCATTTCATTATTAATCATAAACCACATTTAACCACACATCTCAACATTTATTTTTTCATTAATAATTCTCATCCCATTAACCAAACCAAACCCCAACCATTTCAATCATTATTAAATAATTATTTATTCCAACACTGCCTTGGTATCTATCACAAAGAAACCACACATCACAAGAAGATCATCATGTCCATCACACCATCACCTCACCATCCCAAAATCATGGAAAAAAAACACCACATCACCACCCCAAAATCACAACCAAACAATCACCACCTCACCACTCCAAAAGCATGGCCACATCTCACCCATTAGTCCCACATCACATTACTAACACACATCACCGCCCCATGGCATGGCCACACATCAAAACACATCAAAGACCATTTTATAGATTTAATAGAGGGGATTTTATCACATTCCATTTTATTTTAAGGGTGTTATCACACAAACCATAATCCTGGAGAAACCATTTCATTAGCTAAATATAAGAGGTTAGTCAATTTCCATTTTAGGTTGATATCTCAATAATCATAATAGACACAACAGTCACAACACATATCATCCAATGCAAATAAATCCCCCAATGATAACAATTTTCAATGGGGAATCAAGCCCATAAAATCCATCATATCAAAATAATATCAAAGTTGTAAAAACATGTGAATAATTCCCCCTTCCCCCCTTCAATTTCAATTATCCAATTCTTTATCTTTGATTAAGCCAACACAACCATATCCCATAGATGAAAAAGAGTAAACCTCTCACACTTGATACATAATAAAGAGAAATAATGGATTTCACGCCTCAAAGAAGCTTTTTGATCTCACTACACATTGTAGGGAAAAGAAAGAATGCTCGTAAACCACAACCGCATGAAAACCCCACTAATCAACCTACACTACACCCAAATATCAACAAAACATAGCCTAAATTACACCATAAACCAAAACAACATCACCATAGTGAATCCCCAAGAGAATAACAAAAGAAACCCATGGGGAAAGGATAAAACACTCACCGCTGATCATCAACTAACAACCACTGAAACCAGTGGATCAAAGTAGAAGGAAGGGGCTAAAAGATCCTCCCAAGGAACCTATGGATCGTTCGAAATGAGAGAGGAAGAGAGAGAACGAATAAAAGGAAATTGGAAAAGAAATTGACTTAAAACTTGGAATCCTGCCAATTTCACATCATGTAAATATTACATATCATGTAATTCATAGGTTTCAAAAAAATTAAAAATTTCACTAAAAAATGTGTCGCCTTGGCTTTATTTAATTACACATCATGAATTTCATTTTCATGATGTGAATTCATCTAATGGGGTCCCCCTATGCCCACATACAATCCATGAACCAGCTAGTTATACAAGTCGTAAACCACATTTACACGTCGTGCAAACAATATACAATATGTATTTCCTGTAGAAGCTCTATTGCACCTCCAACCACCACATAACCTCCTCAAGACTCCTCTGAAACACCTCCAACACCAAAAATTGGAAAAGTAATGGACTGGGGAGGCACGATCCATTACAATCACCCTGTTGAAGCATAGGATGTATGAGAAACATGTGATGTATTTCTAGCACTAAACCTTGGAGTACTACAACAACAACAATAGAGATGTCCCATCTTGTTACAGTTATGACATGCTCTAGGTGGTGTCATACAATCTCTCTTGATATGATCAAGTGAATCACACTAGAAACATCCCTTATTACTTTGGGGTTAAGGAGGGAAATTAACTGATTATATGGTCTGATTCTGCGATGTTACACCACCTAGGAAATAGGTGCCCCTCTTTTACTTATTCCCAACATTGGAGTTACCACCTATTACCATGGAGATAAACACACTTACTCCTAGTGGATTACCAAAAATATACCTTTCCACCACCATATCACTATTGAACATTACTATGTAGTCCATAATACAATAAATAGTAATCTTCAAGAAAATTTCTAGTCATAGGCCTGAATCAAAAATGTGTGCCTTCAAGGACACACTTACAACTACTTCTGATGCAAAGTAAACTAAGTTTATAAACTTAGTAACATACTCCATAACCAAGAGATTATCTTATTTTAAGATAAAGAAATATATTGTTCTCATGATCTGAAAGGTGTTAGGATATAATTATTTGTTGAAAAATTCTTCACAATCCTCCCATGTAATTCCTTGTTTAGATTTAGCTTGAACTACTAAATCGCGCCATTGGCATGACAGATCCTCAAGCATGTGCATTAACAACTTGAATTTTAGTTTAGTTGGTATTACCAGGAAATTGAAGATTTGATTCATCCTACTCATCCATAAATTTTATTTCTCTGGTTCCAAATCCCTCAAAAATAATGGGTGGATTTTTATTTTGAAACTAACCCAAGTTATTCACCTGTCAAGGTCCATCATTTCGGTTTACTTTATCTATAACTTGAAAATATTGAGTAATGATTTGGAACAACTCTTGGTTCACCTGTGGATCAGGTGAAACCACATTTTGGGCTGCTTCTTTTGGTTGATTCCTACGATGTATATTGGGATCTATTTCTATAACCAAGAAAAAACATCACTTAGTCAATACTCACTAGAAACCAAAGTCTTGGAACATTTCAAATCACAATATGCAATAATAATTACAAGTTTATTTTCCAAAATACAACCATTATTACCATGGTAACCATTTTTAAAAATCATCAAATACCAAATAAAAAAATGCAATTTTAGTGGGATGTCTCAATACTAATTCATAATATGCAATCCTCAATAGTTAAAATCATAATGATGACGTATCAACATACCTAGAAGTGTCTTAAAATACTTTTGTACCCAAAACACCCCAGTAACTTGAAGTTCAGTGTAAAAAGTTTAGTTATGTATTTTATGTTATACATTTAAAGTTCTATCGATCCTATTTCCTTACTACCATCCCAAGACAACAGACAGACCGATCATGACTGATATCATTTCTAAATGAAGGACTAAACAAAGTTGATGCAATTTCCAACTCAAGGATCGAACAAAACTGATACCATTTGTAACATCTCACCCCTCCTCATTGGATTGAGGAGTGATAGGGTGACACTAGACTTAGGTGATATCCCCAAGACACCAAAGGATGTAAATAAATTTCAAAGGCTTCAAATAATATTGGGCGATGATTTTCCCTTTAAAAATGAAATAACCTATCAACACTAAACAATAAAAATCCAAGACAATATATATGATGCATGAAAAAAACCATGTAATATCAAATAAAAATCCAACAACCAACAATATTAGAGTGATAATGGAAACATGACAAACAACTAACAAGACTAAAGTAATAAAAATACCAAAACCAATAAATGACTCCATCCATAAAACTCCAAGCTCCAACTCCACCTGTCAAGCCCAAGGTATCAAGGTGTGTTGTTGGAGAAATATGATACCTTCCCCTTTCCTATATCCCAATAGATGACATATGAAAATGAAATTAAGTTACTAAGCAGGGGGTGATTATAAACTCAGTATTATTTCCTCAAAGAATTCACAACTAATGCCCATAGTTCAAGAACCAGTTATCACATTTATATAAAACAATTTAAAGAAAATAGTTTATGTAGTTTATGTCAAACCCAAAATCAGTTCCAAGGAAAACAATAAACAAGACTTTAAATCATTTCTCATAAATTGGAATACCCAATTACCATATTTACACCCCCCCCCCACACACACACACACATGCATAACAAGTGAAAGTTACATACTCATGAACAGCGTCTCATCAATCCAACAAGTCGTCACTGGGTAGATAATATCCATGTGCCCCAATGGCACACATCCCATATTTTGGGTCATGTCCTGATACCCCAATGGCGCACGCCCCTTATATAGGTCCACATCGAAAGCAATAAACTCATGCCAACCATATATGCCAAACCATTTCACAATAAAACATTATTTCTTGAAAACATTTTATCAAACACCTTGTATTCACAAAACCATTCTATAATTTCAAACCCATCATTTTAAAATTATAAAAAAAGGGTTTTCCAAAATCCATCCAAATTCCCAAAATTCCCAAAGTCATAACCAAATGGAATTGACATTAAGAATCATATAAGGATTAATAACAATTTCAGGAAAATAATTGAATCAAAACTAAGCCTTCAAGTTCTAAGTTAAGTGAAGATGAGAGAGAAACTACCTACCTCTCAACATATGATGAAAATGAGGAATGAAATATTATATATTCGATCACATCACACTTTCCCTTCAATATATTCAATCATATCTCATCAATATTCCCACCAATGAACATAGATCTATGGTTTCGAAAGAGAGGATAAGAATATATCTAAGAATAGCGGGGAAGAACGAGTACTTACCGATGATTTCGGATCTCCAACGTTTTTTTATTCACCTAAAATTTGTGCCCAAATCGAATGGAATTGTCTCTCAATCATATAGAGGGAGAGGAGTTTGAGTCCCTAGAGTATTAGGTAACTAATGAGGCTTATAGGGTTTAATTTAGATTAGATCCAAGATTTCCGGGGTATTAAAAACATATTTCATGGTTAGGCTGAACAGTTTTTCAAACAATTAACCAACCGTGCATGGGCTACTGAAAAAACGCCTGATAGTCACATGGTTTAGCCAAACCATATGCGAATTGTGTGTAGTTACTGTCTCAAGACAACTGGCTCGCATGCTTTCCCCTGGGCACCTACATGGTTTGACCAAACCATATACCAATTGTGCGATGTTATCGTACCTTTACCATAAGGTTGCACAATTTTTCTGAAGGGGGTGCATGGTTTATACTAACCGTTCTTAAACCGTGCACCTCCAAAAACACCTCCAAAATATTTCAAACCCTTTTTGAACTTCTAAAAATTTAACCCTTCCATTATATAAGCATAAATTTATATAAAAAATAGTCAAGTACCTAAAACCAAGGGTGTTACACTATCATCTATATCTAGTGAACTCATAAAGTCACATGAAAACATGGATGCTCATAGAATTATCAAGCATCTCTATGGTTTATATTAGTGCTTATAAGTGCTAGTTAGGCCTCATGTAGTCAAACTCATTAGCTATATTGAGTGCTTATAAGTTCTAGGGTTTAAACTCCCTAAATAATTTAACACCAATATCATTTTTACATCACTCTCTCATAGATTCTCTAGTTTTTTTTGTTAATTTTAATATGAAAAATATGGAGAAGTTTCTCCAATATCTACTCACTCTTCTACGCTAAGTAGATAAAGTGATGAATCATGAAAAGACTTATATACTTATGGTGAGCAAAAGAAAGGAAAAAGTGAAGATCTTTAATCCTAAAGCTTCTTTATACCCTTCCAATAAGAGAAATATCAAGGGTAAGAAAAGGTAGCAAGATATTTTTTGTTTTACATGTGGCAAGAAGGGCCACTGGAAGAAAAAATTCACCCAACCTAAGAAGTAAGGGGAAGCGTCATGTGCATTTTTTATCAAGTGAAATTTATCTTTTTATATAAATTAGGTATTATATATAGATTGTGGTTATCAAATATGTATTAAAATATAGGAACCAAGTAGATTTATAAAGATTTAATGGTGGAGATAGATCTACGAGCAACCAACGAAGCTAAACTTGTTGTTGTAGCTATCGGGGACTACCACCTCACGTTGCCAACTGAAATGATCTTGGTTTTAAGAGATTATTATTATGTGTCATTTGTTACCCAAAACATTATTTCTATATCAAGACTTGATTCATATGGAATAATTTTTAAATTTGGTAATAAATATTTCTTCTTTTATAATGATATAATTTTTTATGGTAAGGCACATTTAAATAATGGTCTTTATGTGTTGGATTACACAAACCAAATAATAGAAATCGATAATGAAACTACTTCACATGACTCGTACTACACCCAACTATGATATCACCAACTTGGTCATGTAAATGAAAATCATTTGACTAAATTACAAATATATATATATATATATATATATATTCTTTTGAACTAAAACTACTTGGTGTATGTCAAATGTATTTACAAGAAAAAATAATCAAATCCCCATTTAATGGAAAAGGTGAAAAGGCTAAAGAAATTCTTGAATTAGTTCATATTAATGTGTAAAGACTATTTCCTATTGAATCAAGGGGTGGGTACTCATACTTTATAAATTTTACTAATTATGGTAGTAGATATGGATATGTATACTTGATGAGGTATAAGTCAGATGCCCTTGAGAGATTCAAGGAATACAAGAATGAATTTGAGAACCAGACTATTAATAATATTAAGAAACTCTACTTAGATCATGGTGGATAATATCATAATCAAGTATTTATTGATTATTTACATAAGTTTGGGAATTTATCCCAACTCGCTCCACCTTATACACCTCAATAGAATGGTGTAAGTGAAAGAAGGAACCACATCTTATTAGACATGGTGAGATCAATAATGAGTCATGTGAGCCTTACATTATCCCTTTGGGGATATAAATTACAAATAGCAGCATACATACTAAACTGAGTGTCAACTAAAGCATCAAAAAACATCCCATGATAATTGGGGAATGGGAAGAAACCCGTGTTGTCGTAATTACATGTGTGGGGATGTGAAGCATTTGTTAAGGCCTCTTTAGGTAACAAAATTTTACCCTGAGGTAAAATGTGTATCTTTATAGGATATCCTAATGAAATAAAGGGATATTACCTATAAAATACTTTATATAAAAAGGAATTGGTTGATAGACATCCCACATTCCTTAGGAAGGATCATATCTCTAAAAGAGATGGTAGGAGTGAAATAGACTTTGATGAAGTCCAAGCTTAAGATACACAAGAGTTGGCATAGGAACATATTCCACAAAGCCATGTGTAACAATATATTCCAAAGACACAAGTACTACGTAGGAGTATAAGAGAGAGAACCAGAACGGTATGGTTTTCTAGTCACTGAGGATGATGAATCATTATTAGTTGATGATAATAATCCTCTAACCTATAAGGAATAAGTAAGTGACATAGATGTTGTCAAGTTGAAAGAATCCATAAATTCCTTAATTGGATTCCATGTACTAAAACCAAGTCTAGATTTTGGTAGATTCTCTAGTGGATGTAATGATCATTGGTTGTAAATGGGTATTCAAGAAGAAACTAGACATGAATGGGAAATTTGGTTCCTATAAGATGCAACTGGTTGCAAAAGGGTTTAAACAACATCAATTCATTGACTATAATGAAACCTTTTCACCATTTCAAATGATAAAATCCATAAAAATTTTACTTTCCATTGCATCCTTCCATGACTATGATATTTGTAAAATGGATGTCAAAATATGCTTTCATAATGGGAACCTTCATGAAGATGTCTATATGACACAACCTGAAGAGTTTGTGAATCCAAAGGATTCCAATTTTTTTTCAAATTATAAAGATTCATTTATGATTAAATTAAGCATCCAGGTTATGGAACATTAATTTTAATGAGGCAATGATGGAATTTGGTTTTGGAAAGACTGAATGTGAGACTTGTGTTTATAATCAGTTTAGTGGGAGTGTGTTCATTTTCATAATAGTTTATGTTAATGATATATTATATATTAAAAATGAGATACTATTATTATGGTCTGTTAAGGCTTGGTTGAATAATTATTATCCATGAAGGACTTAGGTGAGGTAACATATATTCTTGGGATCAAGATCCATCGTGATAGATCCAGGAGGCTGCCCAACCTAAGTCAAGGTACATATATTGAAAAGATATTGAAGTGATTCAGTATGTAATAATCTAAGAGGATATTATTACCAATGTCACATGTAATTTATATTTCTAGTAAAATATTTCCTCAAAAACATGAGTAAATACAAATAATGGAAAGGATTTCATATGCATCTATGATTGGATCAGTTATTTATGTTATGATATGTACTAGTTTAGAGGTCACCTATGCCTTACATGTGGTAGGTAGATATCAAGTTGACCCAGGTGAACACCATTGTATGGAGGTAAAGACTATCCTTAAGTATCTGAGGTGTACTAAGGATATGTTCCTTTTCAATAGAGGAGATGAGGAACTAGTCATTAAAGAATATACAGATGCTAGTTTCCAAACATATCAAAATGATCTGAAATCGCAGATGGGATACATCTTCACTCTAAAGAGTTTTTGTGAGCTGGAAGAGCTTGAAAAAGTTTGTGGTTGTAGATTTCATAGTAGAGTTTGGGTATATTGTGAATTATGAGGTAGCTAAAGAAGCAGTTTGGATATGAAACTTTATCTAAGATCTTGACATGGTACCTATAAGTAAATACATTATCACGCTCTATTGTGATACTACATCAGTGAACCTTTCCAAAGAGACAAGGTTACATCAGTTGATGAAGCACATACTTTGGAAGTATTATCTTTTGAGGTATTTTTCTCAAAGAGGTGAAGTCACAGTTAATAGAATATCCATAGAAGACAATGTGTCAGACCCCTTGACTAAAGCCTTGACTCAGTAGAAACATGATTATCATGTGAGGTATAGCAGACTGAAAGTCATAGGAAGTTGGCTCTAGTCCAAGTTGGAGTTTGTTGGAGTTGGTTTCCTATGACCAACTATTTGTACTTTGATTACATGTATATTTGATGATTTGAATATTAATAAGATATATTATTACATATTTTCTATTGTTCTACATGACTTTAATGTAACAATGTCCTAGAGTATCTGTCACATTGATAAGGTCATAGAAGTTCCCTGCTATGATGAGAACCTATAAATGTTATGACAATATTCTTAAATATAGTTTTATGGGCAGATAACATTCTATGATGGGACATATAGAATGTGACTTTCATGTGTGATTACTCATAAGTAGATGAGACTTCTTCTCATGAAGTTCATACTTGGTAATCTCCAAGATGATAGATTATGAGGAAAGACCCTCCAATGGGAATTTGGCATGTTTTGGTTTCATCAGATATTCTTATCTGTGAAGGTGTGTAATGGTGCATAGACTTTAATATTATTATTAATGCATGTTATAACTTGCACACATAGATGTATTTCATAAACCATGACTAAAATGGTTCGTGGTGAAGTTGGATATGTTAGGTGTGTCACGAGTGATGTGTTATTAATTAATAAGTTAAGGAAGGATCTTTCTCTTCCATCATTATAGAATCTGATATCTCTTCCAACCGTCATATTAAATTACATGCCCATGGTGCAGTGATGTGTTTATTTAAAATAGTCAAATAAAGACGTATCAAGCACAAAGGTTGATGACACATATGTGAAACTTGCATGATGAGATATTGAGACAAAGGGATTATATTACACAATGAGCATTCGTATGTGGCTTTCATCATTGTGACGTTAAGTTCTTTCTCTTGGGTGCCTTGACCCATTGCTAGATAGTAATCTTGGACTTTAGGCAAACTCACCTAATACCAAATGAGAAATAATCCTAGAGGGTCACACACTAAGTGTTTTCATTGACCTCAATTAAATTCTATTTGAATTTAATTATTGGAATATATATTATTCTCAAGATTGAGGAATAATTTTATTCAAGTTTTATTGATCGTTAATATTTTCAAGGTGATAAATAATTATATATTAATTAAATAAATAATTTATTTTATTAATTGAGTATTTAATAAATATTTATTCACTTGATTGTGAATAAAATATTTATTTTATTTATTGATTAATGATATATTTATTCAAGTATTCAATAAATATTAAGGAATTGGAGCAGATCAAGATCGTGTATGGCTATGAATATTGTAAGTTGGTAAATAATATTTATCATTGCACAAGCCAACGCACGTCGCAAAATAATAATAGTAATAATATTATTATTATATGGTAAAAAGTTTAATAATGATTACTATATTATTTAAGGGTCATTACATAGTTAAATAATATTTTGATTTAAACCATGTCTCTTTAAATAGATAGTTATGTATCTTATGTAGGGTTAATTGAGATTTGAGAATTATTGTGCATAATATATTTATCTCCCCAATTCCTCCTTCTCTCTTCCTCTAAAAAATAAGAAGTGCTAAATAGATTCCTTTAAGCTCAAAGTAACTACAAGAGATCAATACTAACAATGCAAGACAATTAATTTTTCGCATTAGCACTCGAAAATCAATTGGTGTCATTCAAAGATCATAGGAGTACTTGTGGATCATCGCTAGAGGGATTCTACACTTGGATCCTTAAAACCCAACAAAGGTAATCTGAAAAGTTTTTTTATATGATCAACAACATCTTTATCAAAGAAAGTTCCTAATTCCAAGTATTCATTTATTCGGATCTAAATAAATTAATTATAAATTTAACATGCAAGATAATCTATTGGGGTTTCAGGAAACTATAAGTCAAATTATATATTTGATTTATCACCCTCACTAGGCACTTTCACTACATCCAGAACCTTTATTTCTCTAATATACTATCATAGTGGGTCAAAGTACTTTGTGAATTTTATTGATGATTCAATGAGGAAAGTATAAGTTTTGTAACACTCCTACCCCTCTAGGCTGGAGTCGGTGCATTACTTGTGATATTGGCATGGTTAGAAGGAATGAAAATCCCGAAGGAATGATTATTTTAGTAGTCTTGAAGAAACTAGATACATATATGTAACTCAAATTACATTTTAAAAGGTTACAAAATACAATACATGCCAAAAAAACTCAAAACTGCATCCACAGGAACTCAAAAGAAGACCTTCTCTTCATCACCTATCGAAGGTAGACAATGAACAGGGTGAGCTAAAACGCTCATTAAGGGTTAAAAATAGCAGAAGCATGAGTACAATAATAATTAAATCACAATCAATCTAACATAATCAATATGGCATAGTGAATAAATGAATAACTAATGCCATTAATAAACTGATAATGAAACTGCGTCCATAGATTTTGTCATAGTGAAAACCTCATGGATAATAATAATAATTGATAATGAATAAAGAGAATGCTTATTAATTGGACGCCATGTATCTGGCACATGAACCCATAATACGGTAAAAACAGTTTAGTTCTGTGGGTAGAAACCCGTCTGATTTTTTGGAAACAAACTCGAAGGGTTTGTCGCCAACTGTTTTGTCTCATGAGACCTACCGATGTATCAAGGGGCTATAGTAGGCCCCACCCGCCACTTAATGTCCAAATAATTATTTATACATTGATTCAATACAAGATCAATATTCCTTTTCAATATCCTTATTGAGTAGAGTATATGGATTCATCAATATTTTCATAATTAAAATAACTTTTCAAATAAACACTGTATGTAAAATGGTATACGGTTTAGACAACAGACATATCCATGGCATGAGATTATGGATATTTAATATAAATAAAATTTCAAATTAAAATTGATCTCAAATGGGAAGTAATTATACCACATAAGGATTATTAGGTGCACAATACAAAGTTATTCACAACAAAATGGCAGCTGAGACAATGTCCCTTACCACAATGTAATCGGTCGAACCGTATGACCAGAACTTAATAACCATAAACTGAATCATTGAATAACATGAATATAAATAGAATAATGTTATTATATATCAAATGGAAGTAAAAATATACCAAATATAAGGAATAATTGGCGAACAATGGAAATCTCACAGAAATGAAAGTGAGATGAGAAACCCCTTACCTTTTGCTCTAGTGTGTTCTTGATTGTTCTTAACGACCTGGATAATCAAATTTAGATTCATTAATTAATAATTCCAGAACCTAATAAACATGTAATTGATATGATATAACCTTATTAAGTTCATTAATTGCCTTTTTGATGGGTTTAAGATATTAAATCTTATTGTTTTGGAAGCATTTTCTTACTTGGTTTCATGATTTGTTTACTTGTATTCATGAATGGAAGTTGGTTTGAAATATGGTTAAACATACAGAATTGTTAATATACATTATTAGTGAAATTAAAGATATATAAATTATCTTATAATGATTCTGTTTATATACCATGAGGATGACTCATTCGATGAGTTAAAAATAAACGCTTGAATTTGGCTTGGCAGTTTTGTGCTCAATAAACTTGTTTCGTATTATTATTCCATATTATGTATGTATAAAGATTCAAGAACATTAATCAAGATAAAATAAATATTTTATGACCTGTTTTAACCATAAATATGGTTTCATGACCATTAATTAAATAAATATTTAAGAACAAAACTTCGTCGTCCACAAAGGTTATAAATTGGAACCTCATGGACGTTGATTTCGTTTATAAAAATAAAAGGGAGGGAGTAAGAATATTGATGATGGTTCTTCCATTCACATGATATAAATACAGTATGTAGATGATAATGGAGTTATAATGATCATTTGGATAGAGGAGGTGAAGAGAGGATAACAAATGAATATAAATTCAAATGAAACTAAAAGAAATAGAAAGGTGTTTTACCTCTTGAAACGACTTCCTCAAGAACCTCCTTAAGGGAAGGGATTTTGGTATTTTGGAAAGACTAAGAGATTCCTGGTCATGGGGAGGGACTAGGTAAGGTTAATTGGTCAGAACTTTGAGGAGCTTCAAGGCTTAGAGGAGTGAAGGGAAGAGGTAGTGGGGGGGTTATAGTGGAAGAGGGGTAGATTTTGAATATTTAATTCATTATTTTATTATTTCCATCAAGACAACCAATAGTGTTGTTTCATGTGACCCATAACAGTAATAAGTTCATGTGATTTCAAACCAAGTGGTCTTGCATCACTTGTGATGTCATGAATAGTGTATTTAACTGATAAATTGAATATACAGTATTTTGCCGTATTTCACTATTCATCAAAAATTCAAGAATTTCAGAAAAATACCAAAAATTCACCCCTACCATTTTTCGACGTGTAGAATTAAAAAGTGAAATCCATTTTTCAAAAATAATTTTCTAAATATTATTAATTTAATTTTTAAATAAGGTCATAGTTAATTCGAAAAATAACAATCTTGAAGTGCAGTTAGTTTTATTTCTCATTGAAAAACTAATTAAGATCTCATTATCTTGTTACCTTAAGAAAATTAAATAATATTATTATTTACTATTCATAAGGGTCATATTAATATTCATATTACTATTCATAAGGGTATGTTACTATTCACCAAAAATTAAGTTTTTTCTATCAGACTCCAAATGAATTACTGATCACAAATCTAGATGACCATTTTTCGAAATTCAAAACATAGAAGTGGAAAATTTATATTTAATGGATAGGTTTTGATTATATCCTAAATAACCTAGTGTTGTTTTGAAGGAAGACAATGATGAATAGAATGTATTTAACAGAAACATACCATAAAATGTTTGGTGTGCTACATTATTCCCTCCTTCAGAAATTTCGTCCTCAAAATTTTATGTACATAGCCCACCAAAAAGATGCGGGTGGTTCTTCTTTATGAAATCCTCTAGTTCCCATGTTGTTTCCTCCATATTATGGTTTCTCCAAATAACTTTTTCTAGATGAGTTGTTCGATTTCTCAATACCTTCTCCCTTGTGTCAAGAATCCTGATGGGATTTTCACAGTATGAAAAATCCGGTTCCAGTTCTATTCCTTCATATGTGAGTACATGCGTTGGGTTTGGCATGTACTTTCTTAATATTGACACGTGGAACACATTGTGAACCTTGGATAGACTTGGCAGCATTACCAAACGGTAAGCTACGAATCCAATTCAGTCCAGAATTTCAAAAGGTCCGATGTACCTGGGACTTAACTTTCCCTTCTTACCGAATCGTATAATACCCTTCCATAGAGATACCTTTAAGAAAACGTGATCACCTTCTTGAAACTCCAAATCCTTTCTCCGGTTATCAGCATAACTCTTATGCCTACTTTGGGATGCTTTAATATGGTCTTGTATTTTCTTCACCTTTGTTGTGGTCTCTTCAACAAGTTCTGGGCCCACAAGTTTTCTTTCGCCAACTTCATCCCAGCAAGTAGGTGTACGACATCTCCTCCCATATAATGCTTCATATGGTGCCATCTGAATACTTGAATGGAAGTTATTGTTGTAGGAAAATTCCACGAGAGCTAAATACTGATCTCACATGCATTGAAAATAAAGTGAACAAGACCTCAACATATCTTCCAATGTTTGAATAGTGCGTTCTGATTATCCATCAGTTTGTGGGTAGTAGGCAGTGCTCAAACGAAGATCAGTATCTATGGCCTTCTGAAGACTTTTCCAAAATCTTGATGTAAAACGTGGATCACGATCAGAAACAATCGATAGGGGTACTCCATGAAGTCTCACAACTTCATTAATATATATTCTTGCTAGACATTCAAGTGGTAGATCTTCTCTTATAGAAAGAAAATGTGCTGACTTGGTAAGACGATCAACAATGACCCATATTGCATCATTCCTTCTAGGATTCTTTAGTAGTCCCATGACAAAGTCCATCGTGATATTATCCAATTTCCACTCAGGTATGGGAAGAGGTTGCAATACTCCTCCAGGATGTTGCCTTCCAGCTTTCACTTGTTGACAAACCATACATCTTGACACAAAAATAGCAATCTCCCTCTTCATGTTGTCCCACCAAAAATGTTCTTTCAAATCTCTATACATCTTAGTGCTACCAGGGTGTATAGAGAAATTGGAACTATGAGCATCATCCAACAATTCCCTTTTTAGATCAGGAATATCGGGAACACAAAGTCTCTTCCCAAATTTCAAAATTTCATCTTCATATATGAAGTCACTCAATCTCTCATCATTCGCAGCTTTAATCTTCTTTTGAAACTCCTCATCATCAGCCTAAGAACTTTTTATCCTTTATATTAAATATGGTTTGGAAACCATTTGAAAAAGCATCGATGTTTCACCTTCCATGGTTATCCTCATATCCATCTTTACTAGATCCATGAAAATAGGATCCCTTTCAACTCTCATCTTGTTCAAAACTCCATGATCCTTTCTTCTCAAAGAATCTTCCACATTATTTTCCTTCACTGGGTGGTAGTGTATCGTGCAATCATAATCCTTGATTAGTTCAAGCCATCTCCTTTGCCTCATGTTGAGTTCTTTTTGTGAGAAAATATACTTCAAACTCTTGTGATCAGTATAAATCTCACATTTTTCACCATAGAGATAATGTCTCCATATCTTTAAAGAAAATATTACAGCAGATAACTCAAGATCATGAATAGGATAGTTTTTCTCATGAACTTTTAGCTGTCGTGATGCATAAGCAATAACCCTATCATTTTGCATAAGGACACAACCAAGTCCTTTCTTTGAAGCATCACTATAAATAACAAACCCATTATTCCCCGATGGTAGAGTCAATATAGGAGCATTGACTAATCTTCTCTTCAGTTCTTCAAAAAATTCTTCATAATCTTTTGTCCAAACAAATTTAACCCCTTTACGGGTGATCTTCGTTAGTGGGTTAGCCAGTCGGGCAAAATTCTACATGAAATGCCGATAATAACCTGCTAAGCCAATAAAACTGTGTACCTAAGTTTTGTTTGTTGGCATGGGACAATCTTGGATTGCCTTTGTCTTCACAGGATCAACTAGGATTCCATCCTTTGAGACAATATGGCCAAGAAAAGAAACTGACTGAAGCCATAATTCGCACTTTCTAAACTTCCCATATAATTGATTTCTTCTAAGAGTTCCCAGAATAACTCGCAAGTGGCTCTCATGGTCTTCATAGATTTTTTAGTATACGAGGATATCATAGATGAATATCACAACAAAGTTATCAAGATATTCCTTGAAAACTCTATTCATTAAATCCATGAAAATAGATGGTGCATTCGTCAGTCCAAAAGGCATCACTGTAAACTCATAATGCCCATACCTAGTTCGAAATGTTGTCTTCGGAATATCTTCCTTCCTCACACTCAGTTGATGATATCCAGATCGAAGGTAAAACTTTGAAAAGTATTGAGATCCATGAAGTTGGTCAAATAAATCATCAATCCAGGGTAGAGGATGCTTATTCTTTATTGTAATAGCATTGATTTCTATGTAATCAATGCATAGCCTCATGGATCCATCTTTCTTCTTTACAAACAATACTGGGGCTCCCCATGGAGAAACACTAGGTCGAATAAATCCTTTGTCACTCAACTATTCTATTTGTTTCTTCATCTTCACTAGCTCCATAGTGTCCATTCTATATGGGGTATTTGATATAGGTCTTGCACCAGGAATTAAGTCAATGGAAAACTCAATTTCCCACTCTGGAGGATGTCCAGGTAAATCCTCTGGAAATACATCAATGTACTATTTCACTATGTGCACATCTTCAATTTGAATATTTCTTTACTATCCCATAGATATTGGTTTATCTTCCTCTCCAAGTATTTCATTCAATAGATCTACTGGGGGTGGTTCTAGATAAGAATCAGGTGGCGAAGTTTCTGCCCTAAAGATAAGATATTCTACACCATTTTCAAAAATTGTAACTTCCTTTTTCTTTCAATAAATCCCCGCATCATAATTTGATAGCCAATCCATATCGAGAATTATATCAAATTCAGTCATGGGTATGATGATAAAGCTAGCAACTAAAGCAAGTTTTGGTGTTTGGATGGGGACTAGTCGATATGCCTTTGTTGTAATGATACATCCCATGGGAGTTTTGACTAACAACTCCTTTCTTAAATCAAATTGGACATATCTAATTTTCTTGGCAAACTAAGAAGATATAAATGAATGCGATGATTAAGAATCAAATAAAGTGTTGGCTAAGTTTGAGGAAACAATTAAAGTACATACCACCACATCACTAGGAACATCAACCTCTACGGTTGTAATCGCATAGACTCTCACTTGCTCTCTTGGCTTTTTCTAAGGAATGTTTCCTTGGATCTTGGGACACTCATTTGAATAGTGTCTCATCTCTCTGTAGTTGTAGAATTTAACATTATTGAATTGTTTCTTCCCCTTACATTCATCAGATCGATGACCCTTTTCTCTGCAGTTATAGCAGACTCTCATGCCTTTTAAGCATTTCCTGGGATGATTCTTTCCACAGTTCTCACATAATGGGAAATTATTCATTCCCTTGATCTTATTTAGTGCTTCTCATTTTCCTTTGTTATCAGAATACCGCTTCTTATCTTGGTTTCCTTTAAAAAATTTGATCTAGCAAATTCCTTCTCTGTTTTGATGGCACTTGATACAATTTCATCATATGATGAAAATGATTGAGAAGCCAGTGCCCTTCAAAGACTTGGCTTAAGACCTTCAAATAAATGATCAATCTTGTCCGCCGAGTCACGTACGTAATCTAAAACATACCTAGCCAGCCTTGTGAAGGTAGCCTCATATTATGGAACACTGTCTTCTTCCCTTTGTTTTAATCCAAGGAACTTCCTCTTCATTTCAGTTCGTTGCTCATGAGGGAAATATTTTTCAAAGAATATTTCCTTAAAATTCCTCCATTCCATATCCTCTATCTCTTCTTCCTCCGTGGTATTTTGAATCATGGACCACCATTGATCAGTGTCGCCCTTGAGACAATATACTACCAGTACTACCTTTTCATTTTCATTGCATCTTAATGCCATGAATATCTTTTCAAGGGACTTGATACATTGCTCAGAAACCACTGGATTAGTAGTCCCACTGAAATATGGGGGCTTCTGCCGCATGAAACGATCCAACACAGGTGTTGAATAGTTATTCGTTACAACTTGAGTAAGTTGTCCCAATATGGTCATGATCTGATCTGCTCCAACATTGTTGTGTTGACTTTCTCAATAGGGAGATCCCTACCTTGACCACGAGTATTGATTCCCCTTATTCCATTAGATGTAATTTCTAAATAATTGGATACATTAGACTAGTTTATGAATCTCAAATAGAAAATCACTCAACATAGATTGAAATTCTATGCATAACTAATCTTATAAACATGGTTCCTCTAATAAAAAATTTACATTAACTCCTTCATAATGGCTTGTAAAGAAAACATGAATTATCCTAAGCATATCCCCCGGGAGTGTCGTAATCAAGAGTGCATCAAGGCCCATTTTCGTGCACCAGTTCCCGTTCGAGTCTAGCTCAAAGCAGTGTTTTTTGGTTTTACCCCTAGATACATCTGTTCCAAAGCTGCCTCTACCTGCTTGTATCCAGACAGGGATGTATTGCTTGAAGAATCCACATAATATATTACTTACCAAAATACCAGTACGTTCTTGTATGTTTATCCTCAAATACTACCTTAGGGATTTTTTCCCTACTATAAATTTCCTAGTCTAGTTTCCAAGTGTTCTACTAAACTTCCTCTGATACCAACTGTAACACCCCGACCCCTATAGGCTGGAGCTGGTACATTACTTGTGATATTGGCATGGTTAGAAGGAATGAAAATCCTGAAGGAATGATCAGTTTAGTAGTCTTAAAGAAACTATATACATAGATGTAACTCAAACTACATTGGAAAGGGTTACAAAATACAATACATGCCAAAAAAACTCAAAACTACATCCACAGGAACTCAAAAGAAGACCTTCTCTTCATCACCTGTCGAAGGTAGACAATGAAAGGGGTGAGCTCAAATGCTCAGTACGGGTTACAAATAGTGGAAGCATGAGTACAATAATAAGTGAATCATAATCAATCTGACATAATCAATATGGCATAGTGAATAAATGAATAACTAATGCCATTAATAAACTGAGAATGAAACTGTATCCATATATTTTGTCATAGTGAAAACCTCATGGATAATAATAATAACTGATAATTAATAAAGAGAATTATTATTAATTGGACATCATGTATCTGGCACATGAAACCATAATACCGTAAAAACAGCTTAGTTTTGTGGGTAGAAACCCGTATGATTTTTTGGAAACAAACTCGAAGGGTTTGTCGCCAAACTGTTTTGTCTCATGAGACCTACCGATGCATCGAGGGGATATAGCAGGCCCCACACACCACTTCATGTCCAAATAATTCTTTATACATTGATTCAATACAAGAGAAATATGCCTTTTCAATATCCGTATTGAGTAGAGTATACAGATTCATCAATATTTTAATAATTAAAATAACTTTCCAAATAAACATCGTATGTAAAATGGTATACGGTTTAGACAACAGACATATCCATGGCATGAGATTATGGATATTTAATATAAATACAATTGAAAATTGAAAATTTATCTCAAATGGGCAGTAGGTACACCACATAAGGATTATTAGGTGCACAATACAAAGTTAGTCACAACAAAACGGCAGCTGAGACAATGTCCCTTACCACAATGTAATCGGTCGAACCGTATGACCAGAACTTAATAACCATCAAGTGAATCATTAAATAACATGAATATAAATATAATCGTGTTATTATATATCAAATGGAAGTATAAATATACCAAATATAAGGAATAATTGGTGAATAATGGAAATCTCACAAAAATGAAAGTGAGATAAGAAACCCCTTACCTTTTGCTCTAGTGTGTTCTTGATTGTTCTTAACAACCTAAATAATCAAATTTAGATTCATTAATTAATAATTAAAGAACCTAATAAACATGTAATTGATATGATATAACCTTATTAAGTTCATTAATGGCCTTTTTGATGGGTTTAAGAGATTAAATCTTATTGTTTTGGAAGCATTTTCTTACTTGGTTTCATGATTTGTTTACTTGTATTCATGAATGGAAGTTGGTTTGAAATATGGTTAAAAATCCAGAATTGTTAATATATATTATTAGTGACATTAAATTGATATAAATGATCTTATAATGATTCTGGTTATATACCATGAGGATGACTCATTCGATGAGTTAAAAATAAACGCTTGAATTTGGCTTGGCAGTTTTGTGCTCAATAAACTTGTTTTGTATTATTATTCCATATTATGTATGTATAAAGATTCCAGAACATTAATCAAGATAAAATACATATTTTATGACCTTTTTCAACCATAAATATGGTTTCATGACCAGTAATTAAATAAATATTTAAGAACAAAACTTCAATGTCCACGAAGGTTATAAATTGGAACCTCATGGACGTTGATTTTGTTTATAAAAATAAAAGGGAGGGAGTAAGAATATTGATGATGGTTCTTCTATTCACATGATATAAATCTAGTATGTAGATGATACTAGAGTTATCATGATCATTTGGATAGAATAGGTGAATAGAGGATAACAAATGAAGATAAATTAAAATGAAACTAAAAGAAATAGAAAGGTGTTTTACCTCTTGAAACAACTTCCTTGAGAACCTCCTTAAGGGAAGGGGTTTTGGTCTTTTGGAAAGACTAAGAGCTTTCTGGTCATGGGGAGGGACTAGGGAAGGGTAATTGGGCAGAACTTTGATGTGCTTCAAGGCTTATAGAAGTGAAGAGAAGAGGTAGTGGGGGGGTTATAGTGGAGGAGAGGGGTAGATTTTGAATATTTAATTCATTATTTTATTATTTCCATGAAGACAACCAATAGTGTTGTTTCATGTGAACCCTAATAGTAATAAGTTCATGTGAGTTCTAACCAAGTGTCCTTGCATCACTTGTGATGTTATAAATAGTGTATTTAACTGATAAATTGAATATACGGTATTTTACCGTATTTCACTATTCATCAAAAATTCAAGAATTTCAGAAAAATCCCAAAAATTCACCCCTACCATTTTTCGACGTGTATAATTCAAAAGTGAAATCCATTTTTCGAAAATAATTTTCTAAATATTATTAATTTAATTTTTAAATAAGGTCATAGTTAATTCGAAAAATAACAATCTTGAAGTGCAATTAGTTTTATTTCTCATTGAAAAACTAATTAAGATATCATTATCTTATTTCCTTAAGAAAATAAAATATTATTATTATTTACTATTCATAAGGGTCATATTACTATTCATATTACTATTCATAAGGGTATGTTACTATTCACCAAAAAATAAGTTTGTTCTATCATACTCCAAATGACTTACTGATCACAACTCTAGATGACCATTTTTCGAAATTCAAAACATAGAAGTGAAAAATTTATATTTAATGGCTAGGTTTTGACTATATCCTAGATAACTTAGTGTTGTTTCGAAGGAAGATGGTGATGAATATAATGTATTTAATAGAAACATACCATAAAATGTTTGGGGTGCTAAAAGTTTGCTTTCTCAAACATAAATATGAGGTATTTAGAATGTTTTTTCAATGGAAAGATATGGTGTAAAGGGAGACCGATAAAAAGATGAAATGCATAAGATATGATAATGGTAGTGAATGAAGAGGAAGAGATTTTCAAAACTACTACCAGAATAAAGGATTCGAGATGGAAAAATTGTACCTAGAATACTAAATAAGAATGGTGTGGCTAAGTGAATGAATCATAGATTAACAAAGAAGGTGAAGTTCTTGAGGCTACATTCTAGAATGTCCAAGGAGGTTTGGGCAGAAACAGTCAACTATATGGCGTACTTAGTTAAAAGAAGTTTGTTAGTATTGATGGGGTAAGATATTCCAGAGCAGTTAAAATCTAAAAAACTAGTTTTAACCACATGAAAGTTTTCAGAAGTATAACTTATGTCCATGTGGATTCCAAGGAAATGGATAAAATCAAAGATAAATCCCATGAATGTTTATTTATGGTATGTGAATATGCATATCTTGGTTTTGACTTTAGGATGATGACAAGTGATAAGTCATAAAAAACTAGAATTTTCTCTTTAGTGAGAAGGTCTTATGGAAAGACCAACACTTGGAAGAAAAGAAATTTGAGAGCAAAGAATCAACCAACCATGTCTAAATTGATCTGAATAAAAGTTTTGAAAAGATGAAAGTTTTGAAAAGTTCAGGGAGCATTGAGAGTACAGAAGTTAGTTCAGAAAAAGATATACTAGATAGCTCTAGGACTTTTGAATCTTGGTTCAGAGTACCATAAGGTGAGGTTTTAGAAACTATAGTACTAGAAAGAGCAGATCCATAGTTAGAATTGTAGAGATCTACTAGGGTTATAATATAGATACAAAGGTTTGGATATGATATTAATTTCTTTCTTTTAATGGATGTATGAGAGCCCTAAGATCTTGGGAGAAGTGGAAAGTCTCAGTGATTATGGAAAGTGGGAGTTAGTTATGAAATATGAGTTAGATTTATTGGGTGTAAATGAAATATGGGAGCTAACAAAACTATGAAAAGGGATGAAATAATTTGAGAACAAATGTTTCTTCTATTAAAAGAAAAGGATAATGGTAGGAATAAGTATATGACTATTCTAGTTATCAAATGATTTTAACATAGGGAAGGAATTGATTCGCTAAAATATTTTCACTAATATTTAATCACACTATCATCCAGACAATTCTAATCATGGTTGCTACTGAAATTTTACACTTAGAGAAGATGGATGTAAAGAAGAAATTTCTCCATGGTGATTTAGAGGTGGAAATTTACATGAAGTAACCAACTGGTTTTGAGTATCATCAGAATTGATACTCGGTGTGTAAACTAAAGAGAAGCCTATATATATTGAAATAATCACCAAGACGATGGAATTATAATTTTAATGCCTTCATGTTTGAGAAAGGTTTCATGCAGAGAAACTCATATCATTATTGATAACATAAGGTGTTTTAGTATGGTGGATTCACCCTCTTGCTCTTATATGTGGACAACGTGCTTTTGGAAGGTCCAGAAATTATGAGGATTCAAAAGTTGGGAGATGATTTATCTGGAATATTTGAGATGAAATATCTCTATTAGGCTAATAAAATATTGTCAATGAGGATTGAGAGATATGGAAAAGTGTGAAGTTTGGTGTTTTATCATAACACCACTGGAAATCTATGATATACCAACGATTTAAAACTGTTGGTATAGGCTGGATAACCGTTGGTATAATATATGCCAACGGTTGTCCAAACTGTTGGTAATTAAGCCGTGGGGATAGAGATATCCCAACGGTTATTCATAAACCATTGGGATATGTCATGTTACAGCACATTATACCAATGGTTTTTTATAACCATTGGTATAACTTTATACCAACGGTTTTACAACGTTGCAAAAAAACTCAGTTTATATATATACCAATAGTTTTCTGAACCATTGGTAAATAATATTACCAATGTTTTGAAAAAACTGTTGGCAAAAATTTAGTTAACAAGTCTATACCAACGGTTTACAAACCTTTGGTATAGACTTTTACCAACGGTTTGATAAAACCGTTGGTATAGATTGGATTTTCACATCTATACCAATGATTTTAAAACTGTTGGCATAGAGTTTGTTGTAGCTCCAATAGTACTACCAGCCTCCCCTGCAATTATAGAATTCAAAATTAATTCTATACAGAATTCAGAATTAACAAACCTATAATTAAATCAGAATTAATTATCTCCAATAATAACAAAACAATACATAATTACTTGTAATTTCAATACTCTATACATAAGTCAAAATAATACCAATGAATAAAAATATGATCCAAATAGTATTCCATGAGAATAACACCAATGCAATTGTAGAATACACCCAACAAAATACACCACTCGAAACCAGCACACCCTGAAAACAAACATCTCCATAAACACAACACTTGGAAATTTGATCCAAGGGAGTGGGGGTGTCCAAGTATTTCCCCATGAAAGTCACTCACTCTTCATTGTGCACATAAATAGTTCTTTTAGCATGGGAAAAATATCCATTTTAGGTTCAGACTCCCCCATTTTTCATGTAGGAGTGGAACAAAGAGGGTGTCCAGGGAGGGGGGGTTGTCCAAGGAGGGGGGGGGGGGCTATCCATGGGGGTGGGGGTGTCTAGGGGGTGGGGTGTCCATGGGATGGGGTGGTGTCTATGGGGGTGGGGGTTGTCTAGGGGGTGGGGTGTCCAGAGGGTGGGGGTGTCTAGGTGGTGGGGTGGTGTCCAAGGGGGGTGGGGTTGTCCAGGGGGTGGGGGGTTGTCCAAGGAGGTGGGGTGGCATCCAGGGGGTGGGGGATGTCCAGGGGGTGGGGATGTCCAAGGGAGTGGAGAGGTTGTCCATGGGGGTGGGGGTGTCCAAGGGGGTGGGGGTGTCCAAGGGGTGGGGGTTGTCCAGGGGGTTGGGGGTGTTGTCCAAGGGGGTAGGGGTGTCTAGGGGTGGGGTGTCCAAGTGGTGGGGTGGTGTCCAGGGGGTGGGGATTTCCAAGGGGTTGGGGGCTGTCCAAGGGGGTTGGGGGTGTCCAGGGGTGGGGTGCTGTCCAGGGGGTGGGGGTGTCCAGGGGCGGGGGTTGTCCAAGGGGGTGGGGGTTTTCCATGGGAGTGGGGGTGTCCAGGGGGTGGGGGCTGTCCAGGGGGTGGGGTGGTGTCCAGGGGGTTGGGGGAGCTGTCCAAGGGGGAAGGGGTTTTCTAGGGGGTGGGGGGCTGTCCAGGGGGTGGGGGCTATCCATGGGGGTGGGGGTGTCTAGGTGGTGGGGTGGTGTACAGGGGGTGGGGTGTCCAAGGGGTTGGGGGGCTTTCCAAGGGGGTAGGGGGTGTCCAGGGGGTGGGGTGGTGTCCGTGGGGGTGGGGGCTGTCTAGGGGGTTGGGGGGATATCCAAGGGGGTAGGGGTGTTTAGGGGGGTGGGGTGTCTGGGGGGGTTGTCCAGGGGTGGGGGGATTTTCATGGGGGTGGGGGTGTCTAGGGGGTGGGGGTGTCCAAGTGGTGGGGTGGTGTCCAGGGGGTGGGGGTTATCCAAGGGGGTAGGGGATGTCCAGGGGGTTGGGGCTGTCTAGGGGGTTGGGGTTTGTCCAAGGGGGTAGGGGTGTCTAGGGTGGTAGGGGTGTCTAGGGGGTA
Organism: Viscum album; assembly: GCA_963277665.1. Lineage (NCBI taxonomy): Eukaryota > Viridiplantae > Streptophyta > Magnoliopsida > Santalales > Viscaceae > Viscum > Viscum album. The sequence continues at coordinate 1,548,753,209 of OY728125.1, read as the reverse complement.
GGGGGTTTTCTAGGGTGGGGGTGTCCAGGGGGTGGGGGTTGTCCAGGGGGTTGGGGGGCTATCCAGGGGGTGGGGGTTGTCCAAGGGGGTAGGGGTGTCCAGGGGGTTGGGGGCTATCTAGGGGGTGGGGGTTTCCCAAGGGGGTAGGGGGTGTCTTGGGTTGTCCAGGGGGTGGGGGTGTCTAGGGGTTGGGGGTGTCCAGGATGGTGGTGTCTAGGGGGTGGGGGTTGTCCAGGGGGTGGGGCTGTCTAGGGGGTTGGGGGCTGTCCAGAGGGGTGGGTCTATCTAGGGGTTTGGGGGCTATCTAGGGGGTGGGGGTGTCTAGGGGGTGGGGTGGTGTCCAGGGGGGTGGGGGTTGTCCAGGGGGTTGGGGGTGTCCAAGGGGGTTGGGGGCTGCCCACGGGGGTGGGGGTGTCCAGGGGGTGGGGGTGTTCGAGGGGGTTGGGGGTCCAGGGGGTGGGGGTGTCCATAGGAGGGGTGAATTAGTCACAACAAATCATCAAGTCAAGTTTTATTATTTATAGATAAATAAATAAAGATAACGTGACCTACCTAATCACACATATATTCAGGTATAACAAATCATCAAACATCAAATGATAGTAATATCAGTCAAAAATGTAATGTATCAATATGTCCCTCGTCACAGTCACTATCATCGCTGTCATCATTAGCCTCACCCTCATCCTCATCATCGTCCCCATCATCATCCCTACCCTCCTCAACACCCTCCTCCTCACCCTCATACTCAGCCTCGGCCTACTCCTCGACCTCCTCCACCACCTCGGCCTCCTCCTCCACCTCGGCCTCCTCCTCGCCATCATCTTAACCGCCACTATAATTTCCACCTAGTGCACCATATATAAAATTCATCGATGACATATATTCATCACAAGTTGTGTCAGCCTCTGGTGGAAGTGTTGTACGTAAAACTTCCATCAGTTTCATAAATGCAGTGTTTGCATTATCAGACTGTTCTACAGTCTTTATGGACCTTTTTTATCCTATTATTCTTGTGACTTAACCTGCTGGAACTCGATGGCACTACAACTCGTACCCGAGGAGGGACAATACCTCGTCGGGACTATACTCTTCCCAGGTCGGCAGCATACTCTACCAGGGTGCTCATCTCCCAACACCAGATTTAAGTGATCGTTTGACCCAAAATTGGTAGGTTTTTGGGCATCAAGGACCTCTAAAGCATCCTTTTACAAATATAAATATATTATTAAGTTACAAAATGGATATTAAAATTTAAAATCAACAAATTAAAACTTACAATTGACTGTTGAGTCAGTCCATTAACCGCACTTCCATATTTCTTCCTTTGACTCGAGCAAAACAGTTTTGCTCGAGGCACCCATCCTTCAATATTCAATTTTTCCCTCTACAATGAAATTGAATGTATGAAACCATAATTAAAAATAGGTTACCAATAATTAATTTCATAACTAAAATTATATAATAACTTTAGCAATAAATTAATTATTGAGGAAATAATAGAAAGTGTAAGTCGTCAAGAAAAATTATAAACAACTGTCATACCTGTTTCCTCTCATGATCTGACATCATAGTACGTCCCAATATGTGGAGGTATTTTTTAGAATCAATGTTTTTTTATTTCTTCTGGATGATTCCTAAATAAAATTTAATAATAAAAAAGATATTATTAACGCAAAACATGAAATTTTTCATTTAAATACTTCAAATGTGATTAATACCTTAAACTGGGTAGTCGTCCAATGAGTAATCATCTACCGATACTATTCTATTGGATAGTCATCAACAAAAGGGATCGCCTATAACTCTGTTCCAACTCTAGCATGCCATCCAATATATAACTCATGCTTATAGGCTCTCCAAAGATCACCTAAATCCTTTAGATGTGTTGGTCGTGCACCCTCACCATCGAGGAAATTAAACTGAAGCTGACACCAAAATATTAATTCATATAAATACAAAAAATAATATATTTCATTAAATACAACATATTTTTTTACCCATATCTCTACCCAATCATTATCCTTGACTTCATTTGTCAACTATCTCCATGAGAGTGGGCTGACAGGAATGATGTTGGAGTATTTGGCAAGCATCTCCAAAAAACTTTGACATTCCTGCCCTGTTTTTTCAATCATTTGACTATCTTCATTGTAGTCCACTATCAACTATGTGTAGTGGTTCTACACCGCATGTATGCGTGTAAACCCCCACCCCCACCTCTTATCAGTAGATGTATCTATTATGAAATAAAAAAAATATTTTATCAATACTTTTTATAATTAAAATAAATAATGGTATAAAATTTGTTAGGGTTCTATAAATATACCTACGGTAGTCTGATCAATGGGCGTCGTTGGATCCGCAGAAACTGAAGGAACACCCTGTGCAGGTGGAGTGGGTCCCAATGTATCCTCTGTAGGGACAGACTATGGCAGATCAGGAGTCAAAGAATATGGAATATAGAAGCTCAAAGAGAAGGAAGTAGAAGTAAAAGAAGATGGCACAGATGACTGGCTGAATGCAGGATGGGGAGTGGGAATCATCATCGGATATGGTAAAGACGGGTGAGGAGACTCAGATGCAAAGGGTGGTAAAAACATGGGAGGCCTAAATATCCTGTGTCTCCCTAACGACACACTGAGATTAGAATGTGGGATATATGGTATGTTAGTGGGAGGGGTAGGGTCTAATCGGGTACACCGACCATATAGGCTAGCTCGCGTACCCCCCCCCCCCCCCCCTTATATGAACACCCTGAGTACTGGGACCACTACTAGGTTGCTCATCAAATAATTGTCGCCTAAAAGTTGGATCCTACAAAAATGTTTAAAACAAAATTAATCAAATTACATTATATATTATTTAAATATATATATTTGAAATAAAATACTCACTACAGGCACTAGTGGTGAAATGCCCATCTCAGCCATGCGACGATTATTGTCTATCATCTTTTTCCATCGCCTCTCTTCAATTGGTTGCATTTCCTGCATTTGAAAACAAATATGGAAGTAATTAGAAAAGTATAACTAATGTGTAACCCAAAAAAATGAGAGGGAATAGGGGGATTCATGGATAATTTAACTATCCATTGTTTTAGGTGAGCTTGAATAGATATATAATGAATTCAATAAATCGTACAAGATGTAATAAAGAAATTTAATTTTTAGTAGGATTATTATTTACTAAGAAGACAAACCATCATGTTCATAAGGGGTAAAGCACTTGTCAAAATTAAGGAAAATTTTAATTTCTTTAGCCTAGATGCAGGTTTCTATACATGTTTTGCAAAAGAAGACAAACCATCATATTCATTATCTGGTGAAATGTTAAAAGGAGGTCTTAGAGTTATACTAATTTTATATATGTTCAATAAAGCATTGAAATGTTCACCAAGTTATAAATATTGGTTTCATAGGTTTGAATACAATTAAATTCCAAAATAGAAAATGCAATTCAAATAAAATTGCAACCAATAAACATTTAAAATTAACATAATGGTCAAGTCAGATACAATATATTTGTAATCAATATTAAATCAATTTTAATAGTACCAACCTTAACAACCCAAGTTGAGCTAAACCAAAAGAATTGAGAACATGGATGGATGATTTTATATATTTCCCACCACAACTTCAGGTTCACAGTCGACTCTGACAATTGAGCTATTGGAGTTATCAAAAGTAATAAATGGATAATTTCCAATGGTAGTAGGGATGGTGTCAATTTCATCATCACCATCATAAAAAATATGTCTTGGAATTACTTCAATAATAACACCAAATTCAGTTCAAAGATGGTCTTTGACATAAAAAACTTGTTTCGCCATTGATATCAATACATATGGTTCATCAGTGGCAAGAGTGTGAGTCATGTCAATTACTCAAAATCCACAATCATCAATAAATGTTCTCTTCCTCATCATTGAATCAAACCACTGGCATTTCATCATCATGACTCGTCCATGAGAATAATAATCCAATATTATTATTTTTTCAATGACTCCATAATAACCTATATTTTTGAATCGCGGTCTATTATCTGATGCACTAGCATAACAGTCTATTGTGGCAGTAACCATAACACCATCATGTTGTGTTCTCATGTTCTTTGCTCGTTCAGTGATAATAAATCAGTACCCATTGATAACAATTGATTTACAGTCATGAACCACAGTATTAGAACCAAAATCTAAAGCTCTTATCTCCTCATAGACAGAGTCAGCAGACAAACTCAATACCTAAAATATAAATTAATATTAAACTTAATTAAATATTGATTTAATTATTTTAAACAGTAATATTTTTACCTTCAATTTTAATCAAGTGGAAAACTCTTTGTTATGCAAAGTCTCCCTCCTTCTCAAAGATAAAGAATGATGAATTCTATTTATCATTGCTTTATGTTCCCTGTAGATAAAAATAGGAATAATTTAATAGATATATATGTAATATATACATATATTCAATTTACTTACCTGATGTAGTCATCGAACAAATCACAATTGAACAAAACTATGTGATGTGCCATCTCCCGCTCTTCTAGGCTTAATGCCATCAATGTATATGATCCAGGAATTCCTCCTGTTTTCAAAAGTGATGTAAAATTGGGTTCAATTTTCTCATACTATTCTTCTTCGTTTCTCATTGGTTTTTTCATTCTTTTAGTAAGATCAGACAGATACATAGAGCAGAAATCCATACATTCTTGATCCAAGTAACAATTCACGATAGAACCTTTGGGATGATTCTTATTTTGGACATAAGACTTTAATGTGTACATATTTCTTTAAGTTGGATACATAAAATGAAAAGAAATAGGTCCTCCGAGAAGTATTTCAGTTGGAATATGGATAGTCATATGTAGCATGCATGTGAAAAATGATAGAGGAAATATTTTCTCTAACTCACACAAAATTAATGGGGCGTCTACCAACATTTTTTGCAAGAAAGACTTGAACAACTTCTTAGCACAAAGATCTCTAAAAAAATGGAACAACTGAATAATAACCACCCTTATATTATTGGACAAAAGATGACGAGTTTCTATTGGAATCAAATCACGCGGAAGGATGTGATAATCATGAGTCTTCAAAGATTTTATCTTCAACTCTCTTCTATTGACCTGTTTAGATATGTTGCTTGAATAGCCATCAAGGAATTTAATAGTCTCTAATACTTCCAGAAATTTCTTTTTTGTATAGGTGTCATCACATAAGAAGCACATGGAACTTTCCATTTATTTTCACTGATACGCACAGGATGCAATTCTGGTCTGATGCCCCAATCCACCAAGTCACACTGAGACCGTAAATCATATTTTGTCTTTCCCTTAACATTTAAAAGAATCGAAAGCAACATTTCACATATATTTTTTCAATGTGTATTACGTCTAATAAATGACGTAACTAATTGGTTGACCAATAAGTAAAATCAAAGAAGATACTTCTCTTTTTCTAATTGTAATAGGTTTTAGTGGAACATTATTTCTCTTTCCAGATTTCATTTGACCCTTCCCGAATGAAAAACTGAAATCTTTCAATTTATTAAGCACATCAGTTCTAGACATACACTAAAGTGGAGCATCGGTCTCCATGGTATTGTCAAATCTTTGATGATTATTTCTATATGGATGGTCCATTGGAAAGAATCGTCGATATCCCATAAAACTAAAACTACAACGATTTTTCAGTCTTCTGGATTGTGTATTCTTCATACAAATAGGACATGATAGTTTTCCCTTCGCTCTCCATCCATACATCATTGCATAAGCAGAAAAATCATTGATCATCCACATAAACTTAGCACGCATCTGAAATATGTCTTTCGAACATGCATCGTATGTGCGCACACCCATGTCCTAAAGAAGTTTCAACTCTTTTATTAAAGGTTTCATGTATATGTATATATCATTGTCAGGATCAAAAGGCCCAGATATGAGTATACTCATGAAACTGAAAGGTTTTTTCATACACAACCATGGGGGAAGGTTATAAATGTGTATAAAAACTGGCCATGTGTTGTGCGAAGTAAGCATCTGCCCAAACAGATTAAAACTGTCACACAAAATAACCAGCCTCAAATTATACATGTCAGCTACAAAATCAGGATATCAAGCATCAAATATTTTCCATGCAAATCCATATTCAGGTTGAACCAACTCATCATTATTCTTCTTTCTCTCGGTATCATGCCATTGCTTTTTTATTGATATTTCATCAGACATAAAAATATTCTGGAGTTTGGGGATCAATGAAAAGTACCACATTACTTTATATGGCACACAGGATGGTGTTCTATCAGCTTTTGGATTCTAATGGGATGTGTCATATTTTATACAATCATTTAGTTCAGTAGTTTCCTCCCAGAGTAAACTGCAATCTTTCGGGCAAGCATGAATTTTGTTTCTTAAAAATCCAAGTTCCTCAAATAACTTCCATGACATATAGTGGTTTGAGGGAATATCTGCATCATCTAGAAGTAATTCCTTTAATAATTTAAGAATGTAATCAATGGTAGTATTAGAAATCCCATACATAGTTTTCCTATGAAACAATTGGATTAAAAATTCCAGCTTTTTCATTTTACCGCGTTGTCAATGTACTGGAGTCATGGTAGCATCATTCAATTTTTTCACCCTAACAACATTATCATTTTCATTAGACGTGTCATGTGTGATCATATCGAAGTCTTCTTGGTTCAGAATCCTTTATTTTTCATGATGACTAATAAACAAAAATCGGTTATATAAAAAATTCTCTAATCCAGTCCTCTCATTTGGATCATCAGTAATTTGAGATTTCATTTTCTCCCCATTGTGATACCACACATAGTAGTTTGATTAAAAACCGTATTTGGTTATGTGGTAGCTGACTTAATGGCTCAACCAAGTTCTTCCAACACAATTGTAACATGGGCAATGTATGTGACCACTATTTGAAGCATTATGAAATGAAAAATCTAAAAATCTCTCCAAATTGTTTTGAAAATTTCTTGAGATCCAATCAGTTTCATACATCCAACTTATATCTATTTTGTAAAAAAAATTGTTATAAGTCATTTCGTCAAAATCAATTCAATAAGATTGAAGTTTCATCGAAAATATATTTAAGTAAACGAGAATTGTTCACTTTATATGAAACCATAACTGACACACTACTCTATATGAGAATCATGATATAAAAGACAAAAAAATACTATATTTATAACAAAATATCTTTGAATAACTATACATGAGTGTAAAAGATCATGTACACTTGTGGAGGAGAATTATTTAGGAGTTGAGTAAATTTTAGATCGAAGAAATTTTATATTTTAGTAGATTATTTGAGTGATCACATACACTGCCCAAGGGGGTGGGGGTGTCCCAAGGGTGGGGGTGT